>CM077570.1:12996392-17796392 GCA_039657325.1 Stephania cephalantha | reverse complement strand
AGGATATGATATATGTTATTCATTAGGTTGTATCAACTTTGGTATTTATACTACTTGGGTAGTCATAATGCCTTACTAGAGACCGCTTATGACTTGTGTACCAAAATGGATTTTGGTTCACTGCCAACGTTGCATGAACCTATCGGGTCGCACAAAATAAATGGCTTTGCGCAATTTCAATTGGTCCACGGTACTGAATTTTGTGTTTCGTTTTTTGCTATTTTTGAGATCTCTGGATTTTGAGAGAAAAAAGAAAAAAATTTCAATCTCTCTTGGGGCTAGCACCGAATTGTGGTCACTATTCATGTGTAGAATTTTGATAAAGGACGCGCACTTGAACATTTTGAAAATCAAACAATCAGATAAGGAAATCATGAATTAAGGTATGGTTTACTTTTGTAGATCTAGTTTGATGGAGTTTATATTCGGTCCTATTGAGGTTTTTTAAAATTATTTTGAATTTTTCGCTGCGTATGAACCCCTAAGCCCAACATTTTTTTAGTTGTCCAATGGGCTAAAACTTGTCCCTGATCAATAGCCCTAGGTGCATAATGGCCCTTGGAATAGTCCAGGGGCCATTTTGGCCTCCCGGGGTTGACCGACCCTAAGTCCAGGGTCACTCAACCTATGGCTCCTAGTTCGTCAACCATGGGGGAGGAGGAGTAGTTGCTGCTGGCCGAGGACGTCACAGTCTGACAGCTGCAGCGGGATGGGTGGCTTGGGTGCCACCCCTTGCCTTTTTCCTCATAGCGATGGGGCTCCCAAGTGGAGCCCCACCTATTATCGCCAGCGACGGCGGCTATGACACCGTCGCTACCCCTATGGTGGTGTCGTCGGGTCAGTACCAACTTCTTATTCTTATTCCCCATTCAACTTTTTCTTTATTTTCCGAAAATAATTCAAATAAGACTTAATGAAATAGAGGGGTGATAGAGATTACCTTGTTTGTGGATTCCTTTAACCTTGATCTCTACTAATCCTCTTAGATCTCCCTTTTCTAGCTTTTTTCTCCTTTTGTTTGATTTAGGGTTTTGTAAAAAAATTAGTGGTGGCTAGGGTTTTCATTTTAATCATGTTTATGTTAGGGTTCACATAAATACTAATTTTCCCTGGGCGGGTTTTTGGGTTTTGGGTCGTCACAACATCTCTAATTTTAAGACCTTTTGTCCTTAAAAGTTAAATAAAGCCATACCTTAAGGTTCAAAAAGGAATATAAAGTTCTCCATCAAATAGTCATCTTACTCCCGAGTCAACTCTTGTTCTCCATGGAATTGCCACCGGACTTGCAGCAACGGGATTTCTTTCTTGTGCAGTTTATGCACTTTCTTATTCATGATTTGAATCGGTTGCTCATTGTAGGACACGTCCTCCCTCAAATAACCTTGCCCCCAATCGATCATCGGTGCATGTTTGTTATGTACCTTCCTCCACATAGAAACATGAAAGACATCATGAAGTTCAGCTAAATGTGGTGGCAACTCTAGGCAAAAATCTATTGGGCCTATTTGTTTCTTGATCTTGAATTGCCAGATGAACCTATGAGATAACTTCCCCTTTAATCTGAATCGATAATGCCTTTCATTAGTGACACTTTTAATAGCACAAATTCTCCTTCCTTGAACACAACTTCTCCATAGTCCTTGTCAGCTTACTTCTTCTGGTGGCTTTGGGCGGTCTCTAATCGTTACCTAAATAGTTTTATCCTCTCAGTTTTGTCATGCACAATTTCTAAACCAATCAACACGGTATCTCTGACCTCAGTCCAAACTGTAGAGCTACATAGTGTCCCATAAAGTGTCTCGAATAGTGCCATGCTAATACTTGAATGAGAACTGTTATTGTACGCAAACTCACACAACAGAATATACTTCTCCTAACTCCTGTAAAAATCTAGCACACAAGCTCTAAGCATATTCTCGAGTATCTGAATTAATCTTATGGTGTGCCCATTTGTCTAAAGGTGAAAAGTTGTACTGAGATTGAGCTGAGTCCCCATTCGGTGCTGAAACCCACTCCAAAACTAAAAGGTAAACCTCAGATCACGATCCGACACAATAGAAACTGGGAATCCATGTAATCTGACGATCTTGTCTACGTATATGCCACCAACATGTATGTTGACTACTCTATGGAAATAGGGACGAAGTGAGTTGATTTAGTCAAATGATCCACGACCACTCAAATCGCATCATGCCTTTTCTAAGTCGTTAATAGTCCTGAAACAAACTTCATAGCTATGTGTTCCCACTTCCACTGCTGAATAGGTAATGGTTACAATAATCCCCCCAGCTTCTAGTGGTTTACTTTCACTTGCTGAAAAATCTCGCCATTTCTGGATGTAAGTAGCGATGTCCACCTTCATCCCTGACCACCAATACATCCTCCGCATGTCCTGATACATTTTGTTACCCCCAAAATGAATGGTGAACTGCAATCTATGGGCTTCTCGAAGTAAACAATCTCTCAACTGTCTATGAGATGGTATCCACAATCTATCCCAAAACCTCAACGCTCTATCAGTCGAAAGTCTCCAATCCACGTCATCACTGCAATCTGCAAGTGACCTGTACTTTACGTACTCTGAATCAACTCTCTGACAGTCAACCACTCAAAACACAGCCAATGGCTCTGCTATTATTTGAAATCATATGTGACCCTCTTAGACATCTAAGCCAACAATTGAGCCATCTGTGGATACTCCTAAAACATTCATTACGGTCTCGAACTTTGTCTCTAATGGTACATGACTCAGAGCATCTGCCACTACTTTAGCCTTGCCCGGGTGGTACTCGAGCGTGAAGTCGTAGTCTTTCAAGAGTTCCAACCATCTCCTATGTTGCATGTTCAACTCGTTTTAAGTGAATAAGTACTTCAAAATTTTGTGATCCCAGTAGACAATGAATTTCTTCCCATACAAGTAGTATCTCCACAACTTCAAAGTAAACACAGCTGCCGCCAACTCTAATTGGTGCACTAGGTAGTTCTTCTCATGTACTTTTAACTGCCTGGAGGCGTAAGCAATTACTATCTTATCTTGCATTAACACACCTCCCAAACCAGTCCCCAACGTATCGGTATACACTAACAACTCCCTACTGACCTCTAGTAAAATCTAAATTGATTCGGTAGTAAGCCTCCTTACATGAATAATCCCATACAAAAGCAACATCTTTCCTAGTTAAGTTGGTAAGCAGTGAAGCAATCGACGTGAAACCTTGCATGAATCGTAGATAGTATCCTGCCAAGCGTAGAAAACTCTGAATCTCAGAAGCATTAGTGGTTGTGGCCACCTAAGGATCACCTTGATCTTCGCAGGATCAACTGATATCCCTTTTGTATTCACCACGTACCCCCAAAAACTTCACTTCTGAAATCCAAAACTCGCATTTGCTCAACTAAGCATAAAGTTTGTGTTCCTTCAAAGTCCATAACACTTTCCTGAGGCACTTCATATGGTCTGACTCAGTGTTGGAGTAGATCATGATGTCATAAATGAACACAATCACAAATTGGTCAAGAAATGGCTTGAAAACACGGTGCATCAAGTCCATGAGCATAACCGATGCATTGGTGACCCCAAATGGCATCACAGTGAATTGGAAATATCCATAACGTATGCTAAAAGATGTCTTTGTTATGTCCTCCTCTCGTATACGCAACTGATGATAACCCGATCTCATATCTATCTTAGAGAAGAACTTTGATCCCCTCAACTGGTCAAATAAGTCTTCGATCCTGGGAAGTGGGTACTTGTTTCGGATAGTCACCTTGTTCAATTGTTGGTAATCAATACACATCCTCAAAGTGTCATCGTTCTTCTTCACAAATAACATTGGCGCTCCCCACGGCGATACACTCGGCATAATGAAGCCTTTTTAAGTCAACTCTTCTAACTGGGTTTTTAACTCCTTGAACTCGGTAACCGCTATACGGTAAGATGTCTTGGAAACTGGTCTCGTGCCGAGTATAAGGTCAATCATAAAGTCAATCTCCCAATGAGGAGGGATTCCCAGAAAGTTTGAAGGAAAAACATCTGAAAAATCTTTAACCACTAGAATCTTCTCAATTAGAACAATCTGTCCTTCATCTCCTATAGAATTCGAGCTCGCAATGGCCTCTATCTCTGCCAAACTCACAATCCTACCACAAGTGGTGATGTTGGTTGGCGTACAACCTTTAAACTCAAACAGTGGAATACAGTTTTATGAAAACAATATATTTTGGCATGATACGTAGTTAACTAGTCCATGCCCAATAATACATCAAACTCAAGACACTCTAAGACCCATAAATCAAATGTCACAGTGTGATCCCCAATTTTAATTTTAAACCCCTTATATGCCATATTAGGATAAATTTGTTCAGCAGATACTATGCTCAAAATCAAGTGTGTACTCTAACCGATGTCAACCCTAAAGCATGAACTACGGTCTATGATATAAGTGAAACAGTAGAAGCAAAATCAACAATGTATGCATATCTCGACCATTAATGGAAACCATACATGCGACCAACTGATGCGAGGCCTCCCCATCCTGCCTAACAACTGCATAAACTCCTCCTCGATTAACTGGGGTTGTACTCCCTTCAGATGGCGACAAGGTTAGAGCATTTTCTCTGGATGTATCTTGGAGTCCCACACTGATAACAAATCATATGTGGCATCTGGTATGTCGATGGCGGCTTAACAACACTCACTGATACGCTCGACTTTGGCCCGATCGATCCACGTCACTTATTTATGCTGAGACTACCAATGTGGACGTAGTGGCCTGAATGTCACGCTATGTGTAGCCGTATGTGCAGGGACATGTGTATGTGTAGCAGTTGCTGTAGGAGTGTGTGGTGCCCTTGAAGATGTACCATAGCGTGAATATCCACCAGAAAACCCTCCAAGCTTTGGTTTCTTGAAACTAACGCCCTGACCGTTCTAGTAACCCCAAAAGCTACGCCTTCCAGAAACTTACTAATCAAATCTTGACTGAAACCGAATGGAACCCCCATAAAGTGCTACCTCACACTATGTCTCAGATATGAACGTCGCTTGTAACGACCCAATATTTATTGACACCATTATTTAGGTTATTTTCATACTCGAACATCAGCTCAGGCCCACGTAGATGCCCCAGATAGACTAGAATATGCTTGACTGGGCATAAATCATTATTTATGTCAATTGGCTACATAATTGCGATGCTAATTTCATAACTCATGGGTTGTGTGTATTTATAATGTAATAATGTTTGAAATTGTGTGTCACGGCCCAATAGTTAATACTCGTTTAATTCGTTAATTAGGACACAATGACCCGTGACGTGGGACCCGCAGCGCGATACGTGTCACTACCGAGGCACGGTGGCCGAGGTAAATGTTATATTTGTATGTTGTATGCCTAGTGTAATGCATTCGTGTAGACTACTAAGTCATTTACGGGTATGCAGATACCGAGACGAGCGGGGACGCGCCTCGAGTCGCGTGCCGACGTGGGCCCGAGGTAGCAGCTTGTGGGGTAAGTAGAATTTATTTAATTATAGAAAAAAATGTGTAGAAGTGAGTGGTGGTGGTGAGGCCACATCACCTCACTTATACACCACATATATATATACATATGTCACTTTGGTCTCATTTAAAAAAAAAAAACAAAACAAAACAACAGCAATCGCAACAGCAATAGAGAGAAACCGAGGAAGGAGAGAAGAAGAAGAAGAGGGAAATCGGGTCGGGTCGACCCGAACCCATGTGGGTCGGGTCGGGCCGGACCCTGACCCAAGGGGACCGGGTCAGACCGACCCGGGTCCGGCTGGATCGGGTCGGGTTGACCCGGATCCACTTCAATAAAAAAAAATATATTTAATTATTTAATAAAATTAAACTGATTTTGAATAAAATAAATTCCAGAAAATAGATAAAATTATGAAAGAAATTCAAGAAAATTCCAGAAAATAGGGAAAAATATATTTGTGAGCCAAATCAATAAAAATTCACAATTTCTATAAAGAGTGAAGAATTTGGGAGTCGGTCGAGGTGTTATATCGGGGTTTTACCTCGAAAAACGCGAAATCGGCAAATTGGTCTCGAACTTAATTTTGACCGATATCGACCAATTTCGGAATGTTAAATCATTAAACTTGAATCTAACTTGGCAAACTTTCTAATGTTAGGACCGTAAAAGGAGCTATTACGGGGTTTGGGTGCGTACATCGACGCGACGGAAGCCGGATAGCTTAGGAATTGTTGTGTGTATGTAAGTAAACTTATTTGAGACATTTATTTACATTTCATTTCATTTATTTATTCCTTCTCAGTTATTCGAACTGAATTACCTTTGAAATCCATATGCTATGACTTGTTCAATTACTCATTTTAATGATATTCATAGCATATTCTGTTTTTGTATATCATTGATTCTAATTCCTATACTTTGTCATATTGATTGTTGTGTATGAAAGTCTTTGACTCTAATCCTTTGTGCATTAGTATGCAGTTATATTTCTTGGATTCTATTACCGTGTCATTTTTGAATATGAAAGTGGTTCTTGTGGTTAGGGTCACTTGATGATAGAAATTCAGTTTTCATACGGGGGTCACTAGACTTTCCGGGATGTCAGGGGATTTCTCCACTACCTTGCATGACACACGGGGTAACGTGCCTCGAACGGGGTAACCGGACCTCGGGGTTTGTTGGCGCAAGAATAACTTGGGTGACATGACGAGTTTTAAAACTCGGGTATGTTGGCAAGTATACATTCCGGTGACGATTAATTCACTTGGAATAGAAAATGCGTAATCGTAAGTACGACCTTTTGAGATTATGATATAGAGCTCAATTTAAAATGAAATGATATAGAGCAGAGCTCAAATCGTAGTGGACAGGCTGATGTGATTAAGATCACGGTCGACCGACCCTAATCCATTACTACTTAGCTTTGAGTCAGTTTCATATTTGTTTAACTCAAGTATCTCTTTGCATGATGTTTCTTTCAGCATAGTTGCTAAAATTATGCCATTTGATACTTGTTGCCTGTTTGGGAATGTGGATCAATGTCTCTCAGTATTACTTAAATAATTTCATGTACTCACGGTTTAGTTTGTGACGGTGGGTGCAGATCAACCGAGTAGCAGACCAGGCAAAGAGAAGATTGGTGACTATCTCTGAGCCAGAGAAGGACTGCTACGACTATTTTTGTACGTTTTTGCATTCTTTTGTATTACGTTTTTATGTACATGTTCTTTTTACTTTTGGGTTGAGTGATAGGAACATCTGACTAGACACATGTTGTATATATCACCATTTTTGTTTATATATGCATGTGATCTTTATTTCCTGGTTTTTCCACAATACGTAGGCTTTAGGATTTCATTTCCACTAGTAAATCAATAAGACTTCCGCTGAATAATTGGTTAGAAAATAAATAAAAAATTTAGTAACTCTGATTTATAAACAATCATAGGTTAGTCACAAGAACAAGTAAGTAAACTGTAGGTGGTATCATAAATGGTAGGTATTTAGGTGTTTAAATAAGGCTGACTAGTTATTGGTTAGGTCCTATATGAGAGATTAGGGCTTAATTAGGGATTAGGCCGGGCGGTGGCCTTATTTGAAATTGGGACCGTCACAGGTGGTATTAGAGCCAAGGTTTATAAAGCTTGGCTTACTTATGTGGTGTCAGGCTATATGATACTAACATAGTTTGTATTAGCGCCACGGTTTTGAGAAACCTGACTATAAGATTGTAAAATATGAAGTTTCTACAATATGATACCACAACTACAATATGTAGTTAACGGCCTACCTTGTTCATCTAGAAACAACTAAAAGATTTAAGAAACTATAGAAGTTAGAAAACTTTAGTTAGATGTGGAAAACCAGATGATCCTCGCCTAGAAACTATTAGTTGGGAAGTGAGTGACAGTGAGTTGGGGATTTGATATATCTATATACATGTTAATTTTGGTATGTGTAAATATGCGTTATTCACGTAGTAGCTGATTCGCGTTTGTTTTCCATTTGCAATCGGAGATGGCGGATCCACGCGATAGAGATGATGCCGGTACGAGTGGTAGCCAGCCTTCGCTACCATTAGCGGAGGATTTTCAGAGGCTTTCTGATCGTGTCGCTGCTCAGGGTCAGCAATTGGCGGACCTCATCGCATTGTTGACTTCTCGATTTGCTCCATCACCACCAAGACACGACACCTAGCCCTATCAAGCGCCTACGGTCTTGACCAGTAGTGTTGGTCGTACCCGCGACACCGATGATAGCGACTCCAGCAGTGGAGACAGTGCCGACACCATCTTCCACACCCTCATTAGTTGGTTCGACAGCGGTAGTTCAGCTGGTGAAAGATTTCATCTGACTGAAACCGGTATATTTCGACGGTCAGAGAGATTTTGAGAAGGTTGAGAAGTGGGTTTTGTCGCAGGAGAAGTTACATAGAGTCTTGCAGATTGATGATAGACTCAGAGCGGAGATCTCGTCGTACACCTTGCAGCGAGATGCTGATGTATGGTGGCATGCGACGATAGCTGCTGAGGGAGAGTTTGAGTCTTGGGATGCTTTCAAGACTAAGTTCTATCAGCAATACTTCCTACCTGCGGTGATGAAGCGATTGAGGAAGGAGTTCATGAACTTAAGACAGGGAGCCGACGAGACAATGATGAGATATCGAGACAGATACGGCTATTTGAGGCAGTTTACCGGAGATCTTGTGAAGGAGGATGCCGATGATGTGTATCATTTTGGCGACGGATTGAGGTCAGATATTGGGTTTTATGTGGTCAGTTCAGGTGCGAAGATACTGGGAGAGATTTTCGAGCGTGCACTTGCTCACGAGACTTATTATATGAGCCGAGTGGCTGACGGGACACCCTTAGTACCTGCGATGATACCTGATCAGATGGCAGAGTATGAGCGGAGGAGACAGAAAGGCAAAAGACCGAGGAGATGGGATAGGGGTGTTCAAGGGGCGATTGTGCCTTATGTAACACCTCCTACACCTTTGCAGACGATTGTGGGTAGACCTCCCGTACCACCACCAGTCAGACCTGCATTGCCAGCTCCTGCTACGTCTACTTTACCAGCTTTACCAGCACTACCAGCTCCACGTCAACAGCATGGTGGTAGAGGCAAAGGTAGAGGTAGAAGACGAGGACGAGATAGTTCCAGACCAGGGCAGAGACAGGCATCTACACAGGCCCAGGATCGAACAGTCACGTGTTTTCGATGTGGCCAGGTTGGACATGTGATTCGAGACTGTCCACAGCCAGCGATAGTGATACCTCCACAGCGCCGAGAGGTCGTCCATACCATTGCACAGCCTGACGTAGACGCTTCACGGAAACTTATTGAGGGTATGGTTTCTATTTGTGGTCACCAAGCTTATGTTCTATTTGATTCGGGTTCGACAGTTTCTTTCATTTCTGGTCGCATGGTGGAAACCAGTTAGTGTCGGAGTCCATTTGATTTTGAGTACGGCAGCCGGAGATAGAGTGTACCCTAATTCTTTGGTGGAGAAATGTCCAGTAGAGATCGACGGGGTAGAGTTACCTGCAGACTTCAGGGTGCTAGAATTCCTGGAATTCGATGCGTTGTTAGGGATGGATTGGCTAGCATCATATCATGCTCATATCGACTGTTTTGCGAAAACAGTGATATTTGATATCCCAGGGCATCCAATATTCATGTATAGCGGTAATACTCCGAGAGCCGAGAGCATTCGAGGTCGGCTTGCAACTAGTGGAGAGATGGAGACTTTAGTATCAGTGTATACCATTGCTGAGAGTCATGGACCTAAACTTGAAGAGATTCCGGTTGTGTGCGAGTTTCTGGATGTGTTTCCAGAAGATTTACATGGGTTGCCACCACCGAGGGAGATAGATTTTATTATTGAGTTGGTGCAAGGTACGAAACCGATATCCATACCACCATATCGCATGGCTCCACAGGAATTGGAAGAATTAAGGAAACAGTTGCAAGAATTGAGTGAGAAGGGATTCATCACACCTTCGATATCACAATGGAGAGCACCGGTCGTGTTTGTGAAGAAGAAGGACGGTACCTTGAGATTGTGTATTGATTACAGACAATTGAATAAGGTCACGGTCAAGAATAAGTATCCATTACCGCGTAGTGACGACTTATTCGATCAGCTGAGAGGAGCGCAGTTTTTCTCCAAGATAGATCTACGATCAGGATATCATCAGCTGAGGATCAGGGATGATGATAGATACATAACAACGTTTAGTACGAGGTATGGACACTATCAGTTCACAGTCATGCCGTTTGGTTTGACTAATGTTCCTGCCATGTTTATGGATTTGATGCATCGAGTGATAAGACCATATCTTAACCGCTTTGTGATCGTATTTATCGATGATATATTGGTGTACTCGAAGACTCGAGAAGATCACGAGCAGCACCTCAGGGAGACGTTGCAGACTTTGAGGGAACACATATTATATGCCAAATTTAGTAAGTGTGAATTTTGGTTGTCTGAGGTTAAATTTTTGGGTCATGTAGTTGGAGCAGCATGTATTGTTGTAGATCCAAAGAAAGATTCAAAGCGATTTTGATTGGCCAGCGCACGACGTCGAATCGAGATTCGAGTTTTCTGGGGTTAGCAGGCTATTACCGAAGGTTCGTGAAGGATTTTTCGAAGATCGCTTCACCAATGACCAAGTTGACCCAGAAAGATGTGAAGTTTCAGTGGTCTGAGGAATGCGAGGCGGCATTTGCGCAACTGAAGAAATTGTTGACTACCGCACCAGTGTTGATATTGCCAGAGGCTGGAAAGGGTTTCATGGTGTACACAGATGCTTCTCATAAGGGTTTAGGTTGTGTATTGATGCAAGAGAAGGGTAAGGTGGCCTATGCATCAAAACAGCTGAAGATACAGGAGAATAACTACCCAACTCATGACTTAGAGTTGGCGGTGGTAGTGTTTGCTCTGAAGATATGGATACATTATCTGTATGGAGAGAAATTCAGACTCTATACTGACCATAAGAGTTTGAAATATCTCTTCACACAGAAAGAGCTGAACATGAGACAACGCAGATGGTTAGAGTTTTTGAAAGACTATGACTTTTCTCTGGAATATCATCCAGGAAAAGCTAATGTCGTTGCAGATGCGCTGAGTAGGATTCCGACCGAGAGATGCTGAGACTATTCGATGTCATATGACGCACGAGTATGGTTTACTCGAGGCGGCGGAGAGGCTGAGTCAGTCAGATATTGCTAACAACACAGAGGTACTGATTTGTGCTCATGTGAGACTTCATACAGTGTCGACTCAGAGGGTGTCAGAGGCTCAGAAAGCTGACATTTTGTATCCGAGATTCAGTGAGTTAGCCCAGAGTTCCGAGTGTACTGACTGGACTGAGACAGCAGATCAATGTCTCAGATTTCGTGGCAGATTGTGGCTACCGGCAGTGGCAGAGCTGAGAGATGAGATTCTTCAGGATTCACATCGTTCCCGGTTCACTATTCATCAAGGAATAACCAAAATGTATCATGATATGAAAAGACATTTTTGGTGGCCTGGGATGAAAGCGGACATATCAGAGTATATCAGGAACTGTGGGATCTGCCAGCAGGTGAAGGCAGAACATCGTAGACCTGGAGGATTACTACAACCACTTCTCATTCTACGATGGAAGTGGGAAGACATAGCTATGGATTTCATTTGATGACTGCCGAGGACTGTTCATAGACATGATTCCATCTGGGTGATTGTGGACAGATTGACGAAATCTGCCCATTTCATACCAGTTGCAACTCATTACACATTTGACCAACAGAGTGTATTGTTCG
Organism: Stephania cephalantha; assembly: GCA_039657325.1. NCBI lineage: Eukaryota > Viridiplantae > Streptophyta > Magnoliopsida > Ranunculales > Menispermaceae > Stephania > Stephania cephalantha. Next base: position 17,784,580 of record CM077570.1, on the reverse strand, counting down.
AGAGAGAGATTATCAGGCTGCATGGAGTACCTTTGACTATTACGTCAGACAGAGATGCTATGTATACGTCCCGGATGTGGTGGAATATGCAGGAGCAATATGGTACACGTTTACAGTTTAGCACAACCTTTCACCCTCAGACTGATGGGCAGACTGAGAGGTCGATACAAACTCTCGAAGATATGCTCAGGGCGTGTGTACTTGAGTTTGGCGGATCGTGGGAAGAGTATTTACCGTTGTGTGAATTTGCATACAACAACAGTTATCAGGCGAGCATTGAAATGGCGCCATTTGAGGCGTTATATGGTAGACCGTGTCGCTCACCATCTTGTTGGGCTGAGTCAGAATACCGAAATTTCTTAGGGCCTGAAATTGTTGTCGATCACACAAAAAAGGTAAGACAGATTCGCCAGAAGCTTAAGGGAGCCCAGGAGAGGCAAAAGAAGTATGCAGACATGTATCGCAGCGATCTCACGTACGATGAGGGAGCTTTAGTGTATCTAAAGGTTTCTCCTCGTAAGGGTCATTATCGATTTGGTTTGAAAGGCAAATTAGCACCGAGATTCATTGGGCCTTTCAAAATCAAGAATCGGGTTGGGAAGGTTGTTTATGAGTTAGAGTTACCTCCACAAATGTCGGGAATTCATCCGGTGTTTCATATATCGATGCTTCGACTAGCTAAGTCAAAGGCAGGCGAGAGACCGACAGTGGATTTGAGTCAGATTGATTTGAGTGAGGATATCTCATATGAAGAGCAACCAGTTCAGATTCTTGATCGAAGGGTACAACAGTTAAGAAACAAGTCTATCCCGAAGGTGTTAGTCAAATGACAATTTCATGGAGATTCAGAACTCACTTGGGAACGGGAAGACTATATGCGAGACAGATTTCCGTACCTCTTCGAGTCAGGTACATTTGTAAATTCGTTTAGTTTAAGTTCGAGGATGAACTTCCTATTAGTTGGGAAGTATTGTCACGGCCCAATAGTTAATACTCGTTTAATTCGTTAATTAGGACACAATGACCCGTGACGTGGGACCCGCAGCGCGATACGTGTCACTACCGAGGCACGGTGGCCGAGGTAAATGTTATATTTGTGTGTTGTATGCCTAAGTCATTTACGGGTATGCAGATACCGAGACGAGCGGGGATGCGCCTCGAGTCGCGTGCCGACGTGGGCCCGAGGTAGCAGCTCGTGGGGTAAGTAGAATTTATTTAATTATAGAAAAAAATGTGTAGAAGTGAGTGGTGGTGGTGAGGCCACATCACCTCACTTATACACCACATATATACATCTATATATATATACATATGTCATTTTGATCTCATTTTAAAAAAAAATACAAAACAACAGCAATCGCAACAGCAACAGAGAGAAACCGAGGAAGGAGAGAAGAAGAAGAAGAGGGAAATCGGGTCGGGTCGACCCGAACCCATGTGGGTCGGGTCAGGCCGGACCCTGACCCGAGGGGACCGGGTCAGACCGACCCGGGTCCGGTTGGATCGGGTCGGGTTGACCCGGATCCACTTCAATAAAAAAAAATATATTTAATTATTTAATTAAATTAAACTGATTTTGAATAAAATAAATTCCAGAAAATAGATAAAATTATTAAAAAAATTCAAGAAAATTCCAGAAAATAGGGAAAAATATATTTGTGACCCAAATCAATAAAACTTCACAATTTCTATAAAAAGTGAAGAATTCGGGAGTCGGTCGAGGCGTTATATCGGGGTTTTACCTCGAAAAACGCGAAATAGGCAAATTGGTCTCGAACTTAATTTTGACCGATATCGACCAATTTCGGAATGTTAAATCATTAAACTTGAATCTAAATTGGCAAACTTTCTAATGTTAGGACCGTAAAAGGAGCTATTACGGGGTTTGGGTGCGTACATTGACGCGACGGAAGCCGGATAGCTTAGGAATTGCTGTGTGTATGTAAGTAAACTGATTTGAGACATTTATTTACATTTCATTTCATTTATTTATTCCTTCTCAGTTATTCGAACTGAATTTCCTTTGAAATCCATATGCTATGACTTGTTCAGTTACTCATTTTAATGATATTCATAGCATATTCTGTTTTTGTATATCATTGATTCTAATTCCTATACTTTGTCATATTGATTGTTGTGTATGAAAGTCAGTGATATAGCATGCTATTAGGTTAGTGTGTTTATTTTGACTCTAATCCTTTGTGCATTAGTATGCAGTTATATTTCTTGGATTCTATTACCGTGTCATTTTTGAATATGAAAGTGGTTCTTGTGGTTAGGGTCACTTGATGATAGAAATTCAGCTTTCATACGGGGGTCACTAGACTTTCCGGGATGTCAGGGGATTTCTCCACTACCTTGCATGACACACGGGGTAACGTGCCTCGAACGGGGTAACCGGACCTCGGGGTTTGTTGGCGCAAGAATAACTTGGGTGAGATGACGAGTTTTAAAACTTGGGTATGTTGGCAAGTATACATTTCGGTGACGATTAATTCACTTGGAATAGAAAAGGCGTAATCGTAAGTACGACCTTTTGAGATTATGATATAGAGCTCAATTTAAAATGAAATGATATAGAGCAGAGCTCAAATCATAGTGGACAGGCTGATGTGATGAAGATCACGGCCGACCGACCCTAATCCATTACTACTTAGCCTTGAGTCAGTTTCATATTTGTTTAACTCAAGTATCTTTTTGCATGATGTTTCTTTCAGAATAGTTGCTAAAATTATGCCATTTGATACTTGTTGCCTGTTTGGGAATGTGGATCAATGTCTCTCAGTATTACTTAAATAATTTCATGTACTCACCGTCTAGTTTGTGACGGTGGGTGCAGATCAGCAGAGTAGCAGACCAGGCAAAGAGAAGATTGGTGACTATCTCTGAGCCAGAGAAGGACTGCTACGACTATTTTTGTACGTTTTTGCATTCTTTTGTATTACGTTTTTATGTACATGTTCTTTTTTACTTTTGGGTTGAGTGATAGGAACATCTGACTAGACACGTGTTGTATATATCACCATTTTTATTTATATATGCATGTGATCTTTATTTCCTAGTTTTTCCACAATAGGTTAGGCTTTAGGATTTCATTTCCACTAGTAAATCAATAAGACTTCCGCTGAATAATTGGTTAGAAAAAAAAATTTTAGTAACTCTGATTTATAGACAACCATAGGTTAGTCACAAGAACAAGTAAGTAAACTGTAGGTGGTATCATAAATGGTAGGTATTTAGGTGTTTAAATAAGGCTGACTAGTTCCTGGTTAGGTCCTATAGGAGAGATTATGGCTTAATTAGGGATTAGGCCGGGCGGTGCCCTTATTTGAAATTGGGGCTGTCACATTGTGTGACAGGTAAATGCCTTGTAAAGCGTGTAAACGTGGGTATCGGATAGGCGTAGTACGGGTAGACTAAGTTTTATAATATGAACTTGAATAAAACTACTAAGAATCAAGGTGAATATTGCATAAAATGGAGAACCAAACTTTAGGCTAAATCAAAATAATTGGATACATCAAGGATTGGCGCGCTTCGAGATGCATGTCGAGATGCAGGGCACCTGGTGCCGAGTAGTCAAGGATTAGTGGGATCACAAATAAGTGAAGTATGTGACTAAACATACTAACCATATGTAATTATATGCCTAGGTGAATAAATTTGATTTAAGAGAAAATAAAGTCTTATAGTTGGATCGAAATTAATTGAATCCTTGATAAACCTAGTAATGATCCTAGAATACATATAATAAGGCAAGATGAGTGGCTTTCATGTGGGACAAGAGGTCTCATTTGGGAACAAGTGGCATTGAGGAAGGGTACATGTCCTAGTAATTAACGAATAGTAAATCAAAGATTTGGCTAATTAATCCAGTTACTGATATAAGTATATAAGGACTATACTTAATTGAGGAGATCAACATATAAATTTGATCTATAAAATCAAAGGAATTGAGGAGGGTCATGGCTAAAAAATTTAGGGAGATCAAGGAGAGTTGGAGCTCAAATCAAAGTGTCATCAACCCTAGGTATACATTTCTCTAATTTTTTGAAGGGCATAACTCCCTAATTACTTATCCAAATGAGTTGATCTTTCATAATGTTGTTATTGGGTATGTTAGCTGCGTTGTGACGAAAAATCACGATTTTTGAAATAAAATATTGGGAGAAATGAATTTTCTAAATCTAATGGTTGGATAAGGTTCCAAGTTGAGCCATTTTTTGTAGAATTGCAATATCTCTTTCGGAATCTCGTAAACTGTACCTTTTTGAAAAGCTAAGATAGAGACCAAAAACTTTGTACAAAAGGAAGTTTTTGATCTTTGGACAATTTCATGCCTAAAAATGAGTTGCAACACATGACTGAAATTTAGACTTTATTTAGTCTTTAGGGTCTGATTTAGGAAGATAATTTCAAAACCTACTCAACCAATCTAAATACACGATAAAACACTTAATTGACTTCAAGGGACTGAGACAACGTAGCTCGGGTACCAGAAAGCTATGCTAGGTCAGATTCGGAAGTCAGGGGAAGTTGGAGCGCGTGTGTGAGGTTTGTAAAACCTAATGGAACGTCACTTGAGTATTTACTTGCTTTCATTACTGTTTAGCTCTATTGTGTTCAATGTATTCCTGTTATATTCCTTATTTACTTCAACTATCTATGTATGTGTCACTGTTTGAACAGTTTGTTGAGTTTACTCCCGCTAAGTATTCCATTGTGTGCCTATGGTACGCTAGGCTATAACATGTCTATCAGAAGTCCTCGGTGAAAAATGACTCGAGCTTCTTTGTCGGTATGTGTCGATACTTCGTGGGTCTACGCCAACCACCTAAAGGACTAGGTGATGGGTCAGCTAGGTCTGCCCACTGGTGGGATCTTGGGGAGAAAATCTGAAGTATGGTCTAGTCTGACCGGGACGGGCATACACATTTATGCTTTATTGTTATTTATGCATGTGATGCTCCCTTTACAGTTGCTTGTTTACTTTCCACATGTTTATTTAACAATATTTATTAGAATTCCTTTACTTTATCATATGAATGCTCAATGAATTTCCTTGGGATTTTACTCACTCGACTTGTCATCAGTTTTGTTGTGATGTCAGAGTGCAGATCCTTATCCTTCTACGAGTAAAGGTAAAGTGTTCTTGGCGACTATCTCTAAGCTCGTAGGTGTTTATTTACATATTTTGTTATATTTTGGGTTTTCGGAGACTTATGAAACACCAGTACTTATATATATTTGCTTTTGTAGTCTTATATACAGTGTGCTCTATTCTGGATTTCCACAGTAGGATCGATGCTCTATATAACTTGAAAGATAATGAAAATCCATGTTTATGGTTACTTTAAGACTTCTGCTGTAAATTAATGGTTATCTACTTGCAACTCTAAAAAACACTAGCCATACTTGTAACTTAATGTATATGATGACCCAAAATTCCAATAGACCCGCCCGAGGGGCAATTTAGTAACTTTAAAAACCCTACACTAAATTAGCCATATTATAAAAATCAAATTTTAAAACCTAGACTCTTTTGGTCAAAATTAACACGTTTGAGTGAAAGGGGTGATTGGAATTTGCAGGATTTCTAACTTAAAGAGGCACCACCAAGAAGGTAACTCCCACTCTCATATTCTTCATTATGTTCTTTTTTTGAAGTTTTAATGGTTTACATTTGGATAGATTTGTACAAAAGAAGAAAAAACCTCATCTAAAGGTGGCACCACCGCGACGCAATCGAAGGTGAATGGCAGCATCACCGCCACCGCTGCAAGAGGAGGGCGGCGACATCACTACCGCCGTTGCCAGAGAAGGGTGGCGGCGTCACTGCCGCCTCCACTATCAGCAGAGGGAGGCTTCCATTAGAGGCCTTCGAAGTGAATAGGAGAAATGAGGGATGGCACTAGAGCCACCCCCATGACCTCTAGTAGGGACATCCCCAACGAGGACATCCCGACACCTCTCCCAAGGACGTTGGGCACCCAGAGGCAGCCCCACTGGGCAACTCATGCGTTAGGTAGGACGAAAATCCATGCCCAACACATCCAGGGGCATGTTTGGCCCCTGGACAATAGATTAGGGGCCAAACAACCCATAGTTGACCGGTCAACACCCAAAAAAGTAAAAATAAAAATAAATGTAAAAATAAATTAAAAATTAAATATAATAAAATAATATATATCATAAATAAACAAAAATATTTGCTTTCAAATGATGCATTAATCCTATTGCGGAAAACCCAAAATAGAGCAAACTGTATAAATAAAGCGACAAAAGTAAATATATACAAGTACACAAGTCTCACCAGTCTCCAATAAACTGAAAATATAACAATATACCAAAATAAACACCTATGAGTAGTGTGTCGAATAGTGGGCGAGCTCAGAGATAGTCGTCAAGAATCTCCTTACCCTTACTCGTAGAAGGATCTGCACTCAGTCATCACAACAAAATAGATTACGAGTCCAATAAGTAAAACCCCAAGATAATTCACTGAGCATTCATATGATAAAATAAAGGAGATTCAATAAATATTGTTAAATAAACATGCAGAATGTAAACAGACAACTGTAAACGGATCATTGCATGCATAAATAACAATAAAACACAAATGTGTGTGCCCATCCCGATCAGACTAAACCACATTTCTTATATCCTCATAGGATCCCACTAGTGGGTGCACCCAACTGGCCCAATACCTGGTCTTCTCGGTGGTCGGTGTAGACCCACGATGCACCGAACGCGTCAATAAAATAAAATTTTCTAAACCAACTATTTTGTAGAATAGTGGCAAAGGGTCGATCCCACAGATATTGATGGTCTTTTCTAAGGTTAAAAATAACAAAAAAGAAAAAAATCGGGGGTTTTAAATAAGTAATTTAATAATTTAACTAACTAAACTAAAATAAATAAAATAACTAATATAACTTTGAAAATAATTAATAGATACCTAAGTAACACCTAGGTCTGCAGTTCCACAAATCAGAATCAAGATTCAATGGCAATCAAGGTCTTCAATCTTTCCCAAAAAGTTATTAATTTAATTTCTCCTAAATTAGCTATAGAAAATAGACATCCACCAGAAATCCCTCATTCCCCTAATCTTGATAGCTAGAAAGTCCGCCACTAACTACTTCCCTAATTAATGTATAACCCTAGACATCCGCCAATCAGGTTTAACACACTAACCCCAGTAATATGGATATGTGGGATCACTAATCCTAAATAACTGAATCGCATCCGCTTTCGATTTAACCAAGATTCAATTGACGACAAACAGTGATTGTTCGTCACTTTATTGGTCCAAAAACATAATTACACGGATACTAATGATCCAAATAACTATAAGTTGTCCCCCTAAAAGCATGTACTGGCCACATATATACTCTAGATCTAAACCATATTCATTAAAAGCAACAACAATGAAATAGGATAATTAAATCAAATTAAAATAATAAAATAAAAGATCTTACATAATACGCCATGAATCCATAATCACGACTTGTTTCCTCGCCGACTTAGGCAATCGTCGAGAGAGGTCGATGCTAAAAATATAAAAGTCAGTGTTCTCTAATAATACCCTAGGTTCCTAATATATAAAACCACTAAAAATTGGTCCCAAAAGGTGAGAGAAACCAATTTTAAGGGTTGGGGAGGTGACTCATGCACCGAGGAGCATCGTATGGCTGTTTTTGTGCTTGAAATCACTTTTGTCTACGTGGCGCATCGCAATTGGTTCATTTCTTGCAGAGCAGCTGACATGGTGCTCTCCTATTGGATGGACCGGAGCTTGTGACGTGGTGGTTGGGGTGAGAAGCATACACGTGGCGCACGGGTTTGAGAAGGTGGTTCGGTTCGATCACGCGAATGTTGCATGAGACGAATGCATTGCACGTACCTCGAGGAGCATCTGTTGGAAGCTGAGGCGTGATAGAATTTGGTTTTGCTGCTCTGCGTTTGTTGTGCTTGCTGACGTGGCAACACAGGATTGGTGAGATTACTTGCATGACGTGCTTGGAGAGGGTGAGCAGCTGACACTTGGCAGCTGGAAGAAAGAAGAATTGGTGTGTGTGTGACGTTGTCAAGATATGGACCACCAATGGAGGGCTGCCACGTGTCCCATGAAAGCCAAGGGCATGCTGCCACGTGTCAATTGGTATTCTGATCCTCTATTATACCCACCGCGCAACGCGTAACTCGAGGCAACTACAAGTAAATACTCTATTTTGAGTATTTTCCGCCACGAATTCAACCGCACACTCCTTTTCACCTGAAAACGACTAAAAAATATAATTAAATATATATTTTAGAGACTTTCCACAATTAAATATATTAAAATAAACTATTAATAATTTATAAATACCGACTTATCAAATATTTCCAAACTTAGGGTTTTGCACGTCCCGAGCAAAGGTGTGAATGACAACACAAACCAAACTAGACTCTTAACATAAATATACACTGACTCAATAATCCTATACCCGATAGCCACCAAGTTAACAAGCAACTCAAGAAATTTCAGAGTTTTGATATGTCAAGACTCGCAACCCAAACACAATTAAGATCCCACTGTGAAGACAAATATTCGGTTAAAACAAAGGTCATCTACTACTCACAATTTTTCTTGGTCTTTACATTCAAGCACACAAGTTTAAAACTCACTTAATATAGTAAAAGCACTCCAACTAAATCTTTTATTTTAGGAGTTTCAAAACTTCCGCCTTTATTTATTATATATTTTCTTTTTTATATTTTTTTCTCCAAATCTTTTTTCAATTAATATGGTCCCTGCTCCATTTCCTATGGACCGATTTTCTCACTTTTTCCCACCAAAAGTTTCCCTGCTCCATTTCCTATGGAAACTTGTGGGACTCTCTATATTAACAAAAAAAACTCTTGTTAGCCCTTCTCACTTTCACTATAATCAAGCAAATTCCCCAGTATGGGTTAAAATAATATAGCTTGCACAAATTTGACTGTCTACTCATTTTCGTTATCTAGCACAAAGTTTAAACATCATACTAAGTCCCTAATCATGAAATCATAAAAATGCTAGGTACGTGCTCGATTGAGTGTTTCTCCTAGTTTTTCCTAAGTTTCAAGTCAAAAAGGCAATTGTAATTTACTCATCCACCACCAAAGGCATGAACAAAATCTCGAGTGACTCTATATACAATAAAAAATAAAAAAACTATACTAAATACATGCATGAAAGTGTATCAACTACTAATGAAATGAGAAAGAAATATGAAGGGATAAGAAATGATATAAAACACCACCATTACAATCCACAAACACATATAATCGCATAAAATTGAAAAAATAAACAATCTCACATGCGGTCTTTTGCAAATAATCCATCCAAACTCAATCCACAATCCCTAAAATACCCCCAAACTTATTTCGAACCTTGTCCTTAAGGTTCAAAACAAGTCAAGAAGAAAATGACAGTGGTAAAGAAGAACATGGATAAGAAGATGATACAAATGCAAGCATGACAAAAAAGTCTCTAAAAACAGTGAACGCATAAAAACTCTCATATCTAGTTGACTAAGGAAACTATGAAAGAACAATCATAACAAAAGCAAGAACTAGTAAACATAGGAGTTAACTCAAAAAAAATTCAATCAAGTCTTGCGAGCCCGAAGTCTTTCAACTAAGGGTAAAATCAACAAGATGATAGAATGAAGTCTAAGGTTTTGGGTTTACTAAAAAACCCGCCACTAATGCGGCGACTTAAGTTGGATATGTCCCAACCAAGTCTCAAAACACCTGAAATTCTATAAACATGTTAATTCCTAAAAAAAATGCTCACGTTATGCTAAAAAAACGTAATCCAAAGTCAAGCCTAGAAAAACCCAGGGGTTCTCCGATTTATTAAAATAAATAAATAAATAACAAATAATAATAATAATAATAAATAAATAAATAAAAACATCAAAGAAAGAAAACCAATCCCCGGTAACAGCGCCAAAAATTGACGCGCGTTGAACGCGTCAATAAAATAAAATTTCTTCAACCAACTATTTTGTAGAAGAGTGGCAAACGGTCGATCCCACGGAGATTGGTGGTCTTTCTAAGGTTAAAAATAACAAAAAGGAAAAAATCGGGGGTTTTAAATAAATAATTTAACTAACTAAACTAAAAAAAATAAAATAACAAAAATAACTTTGAAAATAATTAATAGGTACCTAACTAACACCTAAGTCTACAGTTCCACAAATCAGAATCAAGATTCAATGGCAATCATGGTCTTCAATATTTCCCAAAAAGTTATTAATTTAATTTCTCATAGATTAGATATAGAAAATTGACATCCGCCATAAATTCCTCATTCCCCTAATCTAGATAGCCAGGACGTTCGCCACTAACTACTTCTCTAATTAATGTATAACCCTAGACATGCGCCAATCAGGTTTAACACACTAACCGCAGTAATATGGATCTGTGGGAACACTAATCCTAAATAACTGGATTGCATCCGCTTCCGATTTAACCTAGATTCAATTGTTGCACACTCAAAAACCGAAAGGGTTTGACGGCAAATGGGTGAGTGTTCGTCACTTTATTAGTCCAAAAGCACAATTACAGGGATATTAATGGTCCAAATAACTATAGGTTGTCCCACTAAAAGCATGCACTGGCCACATACATACCTTAGATCTATACCATATTCATTACAAGCAACAATGATGAAATAGGAGAATTAAATCAAATTAAAATAATAAAATAAAATATCTCACATAATACGCCATGAATCCATAATCCTGAACTGTTTCCCACCGACCTAGGCAATCGTCGAGATAAGTCGGTGTTCTCTAATAATACCATAGGTTGCTAATATATAAAACTACTAAAAATTGGCCCTGAGAGGTGAGAGAAACTAATTTTAAGGGTTGGGGAGGTGATTCGTGCGCCGAGGACCATCGTATGGCTGTTTTTGGGCTTGAAATCTCTTTTGTCTACGTGGCGCATTGCAATTGGATCATTTCCTACAGAGCAATTGACGTGGCGCTCTCCTATTGGCTGGAACAGAGCTTGTGATGTGGTGGTTGGGGTGAGAAGCAGACACGTGGCGTACGGGTATGAGAAGCTAGTTTGGTTTGATCACGCGAATGTTGCATGAGACGAATGCACTACACGTACCTCGAGGAGCATCTGTTGGCAGGTAAGGCGTGAGAGAATTTGGTTTTGCTGCTGTGCATTTGTTGTGCTTGCATGACGTGCTTGGAGAGGGTGAGCAGCTGACACTTGGCAGCTGGAAGAGAGAAGAATTGTTGTATGTGTGACGTTGTCAAGATGCTGACCGCCAATGGAGGGCTGCCATGTGTCCCATAAAAGCAAATGGCATGCTGCCATGTGTCAATTGGTTTGTTGGTCCTCCATTCTACCCACCGCGCAATGCGTAACTCGATGCAAATTGTCCGGCGTCCGATCACTGCAAGTAAATACTCCATTTTGAGTATTTTTCCGCCACGAATTCAACCGCACACTCTGTTTCACCTGAAAACGACGAAAAGATAAAAATTAAATATATATTTTAGAGACTTTCCATAATTAAATATATTAAAATAAACTATTAATAATTTATAAATATTAACTTATCAGACACATGTACCAATAAAATAGATTGGGTCGTTATTCACTGAGGACTCTTGATACACATGCTATGGTTTAGCGTGCCCTAGACGTACAACTGAATACCCGGCTGTAGTAAACTCAACCAACCGTTCAAACAGTGACATAGACATAGATAACTAAAGTAGATAAGGAATAAAATAAAAAATACACTAGACAAAATAAAATGAGATAGTAATGAAAACAGTAAATGTTGAAGTGACTTTTGTGTGGGTTTTACAAACCTTAAAACACTCTCCGACTTCCCCAGACTCCTGATTCCACCGACTAGCTTCCTAATATCGAGCTACAGCCCCCTAAGTCCCTGAAGTCCAGTTTCATATGTTTAGCATGATTTCAGGTTGATTAGTATTGTATTAATTAAAAAATTTCCAAATCAGCCATTTAAATTGAGTTTTCATGTGTCATTAGCGCGCTAATAGGTCTACCTGACGCGCTAGGTGGAGTTAGCGCGCAAAGGAATCTATCTAGCGTGCTACTGTTCTTCATTTTGGAAAATAGTAGAACACCCATACTAGTTATCGCGCTAGCCAATTAGCTAACCAAACCCTATAAATCCATTCTCCACTTAATATAAACTCCAAAACATCATCAACATCTACAGAAACAACACCAAATAGATCAAATTCATCAATTTCATGAAATCACTAGTTTTTCCCAAATTTACTAAAACCTCAATTTACATCAAAACAGTTTGTAATTCTCTAAAGAAATACTAATAATACTTGTAATTCATCAAAAAAACATCAAAAATCAATGACCAAACCTTCAAATTCGAATTACACAAAAAACACTCAAAATTTAACTCATTTTCATGTGTATGAGGTAAAAGAGAGGATTTGATTACCTTAGGTCGGATCTCCAAATTTGAACTCCAAAGTGTTGAATTCTAGCTTTAAATCTCTTCCTATTCTCTCTGATTTTCAGAATCACAAATGAATTGGTTTTAGTTTGCATGTGTTGATTAATCCATCAATATATATTAAGGTGATTGATTCTTAGCCATTGATCTCCATGAATTTACGTACTCAGAGATTCATCTAATGCTTGACACCTTTCCCACTTACTCTCTTCAAATAACATCAATTAGCAACTCATTTAGTTCCTAGATGTGTCAATACGTATCTCTAGGACAATCCTATAGTTTCAAATTAACTAACCAAACTATAAGCCTTTCCTATTTAATCTAATTACATTATCTTAGGCCTATTATAATGCATATGGTTAGTATTTTTATTTACCAAAATCGACAAATTTGTGATCCCACTAACCCTTTATTACCTGACAACCAATGCCCCGCGTATCAGCATGCATTTCGAGATATGTCATATCCTATTGCACTAATTAAATAAACTTAGCATATGGTTACATTACCCATTTTATTTGATCAATTAGTCATCTTAACATGAATTAGTCGAGTTTTTTAGTGTACATGTGGTTCGCTTACCCAATACCAGCGTTGACACGCATTAAAAAGCGAATACCCGTCCCACCAACTCGCTCGATAGAAACATACACACATACAAAGTTACAATAATATAATGTTTTAAACATTGCATATAAACAATCATCATCCACAAATAATATATTCCCTCAGTTCTCGTGTCTGAGTCAACCGAGTTTTCCCACGTAACGTTTGAATTACGACCGTTGATCCCCGAGATTAATGTTAATCTTAGTTTAATTAATTTGGGTTGTTACACCCCTCCTCTACAGGATGATCCTCATGTATAGGCGCTAAGGGAGGGTTAGGTCCCTGCCTCACGGATGCTCGCTCTGCCGCCCCAGTGTTTTCTTGTTGTATCAGCTCAAGTATGCGAGCCATGTTCCTTTCTTGTGATTGCGCCAGGTCTCCCAACCTCTGGTATTTAGTAGAAGTCATGCATGAATGGCCTTCTGGTATGTTTTGGCTATAGCAGTCTATGCTGCTCCATTTGAGTGCGTTATTTTCTCTCATCCTTCTCCTATATTTACCTCTGATTATAGGAGTTTCCACCCTAATTGCTCATAATGCAGCTATGGAGCAAACAAGAGCGAGTTAGTCCTACAAATTAAGAGAATATATAAAATATCTAAATGCGATAGATATCATAACATAAAGCAAATAACATTATTTAAGTGTTTTATTCAAGTTTTTGACCTTTTCACATCCTAGGATTGGTCATTTATGCTCATTAACTCAACTTAAACCAATGTCATTTGTTTAACTTAACTTCGACCTTCGAACTTAAAGGCTCTACAAACTTAGGTTTTACTAACCTTACATTTTGGTAGGTTCTAATCCATATTCTCTAATACCAACTGAAATGACCATACCCTTACCTAGGGTTAGGTCAACCGGTCTAGACTACCACTTAGGCCTAATACCTGAACCAAACCCAAATAATGGTCTGGTAGGCGTTGGTAGGCGAAACAACCTACAGAATAACATATAGACAATATGGCAAAAGAATGAGGAATTTAAATTTAAATAAATACCATATTTCATCACAAACCAAATAGAATATGAAATCTCGAAAACCTTCAAAAGCTTATAAATGTATCAAACTGACTAAAAAAGGTTTAACTACCCAACAGACTTGCCTAGATTGCAAGCCTTGTTAATAATTTGCAAAAAAAATGTAGATATATCACGCGTGGCTTATGCTGCAAAGAGACTTCAAGCGACGGCCTTCCCCTTGCCACGATCTATCACACTCGTAGATTGAATTGTAGTGTAAGTGTGGTGGGCTAAAGAACCAACAGAGCCCAATAAGAGAAGAACCATGCACAAATATTAAACATGCAAGTATTACCTATAAAGCCAAATAAATCTAGCATACATTTAAAATCAATGTAGCATTGACAATTTGTAGCATAGCATCAATTTCCATAAAAAGTAAGCATTTCATATTCTGTAACGCAATTTAAGAACTGATAGGGAACTTTAAGAGTTGTAAAGCATTGGAAAATCATGTTTTGCATGAAAAAAGGTTATAAGAGAGATACATAGAAAGTAATAGATATAAATGCAAGTCCATTGTCTCATTTGTCATTACCTCCCCTTTTTAACCAATTATCAAAGTATAATAGATTTACGTGGGTGACTTGATTCCACCGTGTGTCTACGGCACCTCAAGAGGCCTAGGTGACTTGATTTCATCTTGTATCTACGACTCCCCAAGAGGCCCTTGCAGAAAATAGTGACTTAGTTCCACCGCGTTACTATGGCTCCCTAAGAGGCCCTTAAACATGTAAGATGACTTGGTTCCACCATATTCCTATGGCTCCTTAAGAGGCCTTACATGAAGTCAAACAAGGTAGCTAATATCCCCTTCCCAAGTCCTTTAGTTAAAATCATGATTCCAAATATACTAGTGGCAAGCCACATTTAATAGACGAGCGGAGCTCTCCACTTACCTCGACTCGCCGAACTAAACTCTCTTGATCGACCTCGCATGCTCGAGGATCGATGCGAACCTCCTTGCGAATCTAGACAATTTAAACACCAATCGCATTATTCGATGATTCAAAATCCAAAATTAATTATTTCTTCAATTACTTCGGCGTAAAGCCCACTAGTGTGGCCCCCGCGGGTCCCCCTTCGCCCGTGAGAGGGTCAAGGGATGGGGGCTCGCCTCAACTTTCCCTCAAGGCTCGAGTGTGCGCCATATTTGAAAGCATATTATTTTTGTTTGATTATATACATACGTACATATATAATATCTATATTTTATTTTTGTTTTTACTTTTATTATTATTATTATTTAAAAATTATTTATTTTTTTTATTTTGTATTTATTATATATTTTTGATTTGGTTGTCCAATGGCCCAACTAGGAGCAGACTAGCCCTTGGAATAGTCTAAGGGTCATGCTGCCCCCTTGGGTCAAACCCCCCTAAGTTGACTGAACCAGGAGCCATAGGCTCCTGGTTCGTGAACCATGGGGGGAAGATGAGCAACTCATCCCCCTTTTTGTTGTTGTTGTTGTTGTTGTTGTTGTTGTTGTTGTTGTTGTTGTTATTGTTATTGTTGTTGTGGTTGTTGTTGTTGTTTATTGAGTTAAGTGTTTTAGTGGGGGCATTTGTAGGCCATCATTGTGGGTGACCAAACCACCGCAACTGTCCTTCCCTAATTTTTGTGTCAATTGGCGCTACTCCTGCTTCCATTTGAATTTCTATATTTTTTATTTTATCTTTACGAGTTTTAGCACACATTCACCAAAACATCCTTATTTATGCTACGTTCATTTTATATAATTGTTGTTGTTTTACCACCCAACATTCACTTCCATAGAGCATAGCTGGCCTAATTGTGATGCTATAAAATTTTCTTTTACCTTAGTATCAACATTTCGATCACAAATTACCCTTGTTCCATTCCGCCATATTTTGACTTAATCGATTTTTTAGTTCAACTATATCCTCTTGTAAGACTTAAATTTTTAAAACTTTTGCTTTATTTGAGTTTTCAAATGCTATTGTTTTATCGGTTAATGCGGGTGTTTTGCACCTTTAATAATTCCGATTATCTACACCATTACTTATGTTTGGTCGTAGATATATAATTTCCATTGTTGCTAGAAATGTAAGTAGGTTGAAAGGGATTATTAAAATGATTCATCATAATGTAAGCCTCTTTTATTTGATTTTGTTGCACCAACGGACACTCATCATATAAATGATTGGCCTCATTGCAAAAAGTACAAATTTTACTTTGAATTGATTTATCTTTTAATAATAATTCAACTATGCTCTTTAATTCATCAAATTTATCATCCAATGTCTTGATTATGTTTCTATTAGTTTCAAAAGAACGATTTTTCATAAATTTGTTTTTCTTGCAGTACTTTTTGATTGTTTTGTCGTTCTATTAATAGTATTTTTTGCTTATGTTGGTCTTATGTCGAATAAAGATCCTCACCATACCGTGTCTAGGAATCTTTGTTTAAAGTTTTTTAGTTCTTCATAAAAATATCTAATAAAGTTTTTTTTGTAAATCCATGTTATGGACATAATGATATTATTTTTTGGTATATATCCCAAAACTCACCAAAAGTCTCTTCGTTTCCATCCTAGCATTACTAATTTGTTTTCTAACCGAATTAGTTTTACATGCTAGAACATATTGATCTAAAAAGGTTTCTAACTTTTCAGACCATGTGATAATGGAGTTTTGAGGGAGATAGAATTGTCAATCTCGAGCTTGACCTCTTAAAGAAGAAGGGAAAACCTTTAGCTCTTTAGCTTGCTATACTCAAACTCTATGTTTTTGGGTTTCATCACACTTACTATATGCATCTATTTCCTAATAAATTGTTGAGGATCTTCATCATCTTCACCTTGAAAGTGAGGTCAAGAATTGATGAATCTAGGTTTTAATTTAAAATCGAAAAAATTCACAAGAAAAGCAATACACAGGTTCGAAAGTTGTGATATTTTTATTGACTTGCCTAAAGGTAAGTTCATGTTCAATGTGAGTCATATTATATGACATGCAACAAGAAAGATTCTTAAGAAATTATTTTAAAATCCTCGGCAACGACGCCAAAAATAGACATGTGTCAAGCATGTACAATAAATTTCTCACATTTATTATACTATTAAATTTGTAGTTGTGATAAGTGGGATCGTCTCCACATAGATTTTGCAAGTTTCTTAAGAAAAAGAAGTTTTACTATTTTTATTATTTTTACTTTCATTTAATTAACTTAATTAAAACAAGAATTTAAATTAATAATCTTTAAATATAGAAATCAACAAAACTAACTAAACTAACTTAATTAACACAAATCAAAGTCACTAAATTCAAAGCAATTCAATTCAATGAAAAACAATATAAAATAAATATATAAACAAACCTCCTAAACAATGAAACATGAATCAATTTTGCATCCAAACATGTCACTTAAACCATAGTAAGAATAATACTTTATAAAGTATTCTAGATCATTAAACTTTAATCATAAGTAAGTAGACAGCCCTTAGCAAGCCATCAGTTCTTATACCGATGAAAAACCACATTCTAATTTTATTGAATGAACCTTTTGAATGCTCAAAGAGATTAACTTTAGGCAATAAAACTACATTACACTTTGTGAAAACCTCGAATTACTAAATATAATACCTTCAAAAAGACACTTCAATATCAAACTTAGATCTCAATCCACCTACGACATCTAAATAGTAATAGACCATTTGAACAATTCTAGCTATTACTATAAACTATATATAGAATCAAAACATCACAATACATATTGGCCACTATGCATGTAATACTTAAACTCATGATTGCAATATGTAAATAACAACCTATTAAATCAGTGAATTATAGAATATGATTAGTTTAAAGCATTAAACACAAAATCATCTCATTACAATTACAGTGCAAAACGGATCAAGTTCATGTTTGGAGTTTGTTTAGATTAACAAACTACTCACTCATGATCATAAATAACATCATAACAAAATAATTGAAAGACACAATTAAAAATACCTTATTGAAAGCTTGAATCTTCCAATCTTCTCAAAAAGCAGTAAAAACAACAAAGAATGACCTCCGAACTAAAGTGAAAAGTGTTAAAACTATCAAAGGCTTTTAATTTTTCAGTCTAAGGTTCATATATATATATATATATATATATATATATATATATATATATATATATATATATATATATATATCTTACGTAATACATATCCCTAACCAACTCAAAATCCTCATTGTAATCTAAAATCCAAGAATTGACTCTAGTAATTCCTATTATAAAGTGAATCACTAAGAAAGTCTTTGAAAAACTGCATTTGTACTCCACCGACTTAGGTAGCGATTCATAGCGTAATTCCCAAATCGCTCAGGAATCGCCAGCACTAAAATCCAGTTCTTCTTTGATTTGTTGTGCAATCTTTCCACTTAGTCAAGTCCTTCATTTTCTTCCATTTTTCATATATTTCTTTAAATATTCTAATTATTACCTTAAATAACAAAAACAAGAGAAAACCCCATATAATATAGCCTTTTACATCTAAAAATATTTTAAAATACACTGTAAAAGACTGTCTAATTATTGACTTATCAAATTGAGCAAGTCTAATTTATGAATCAAGGGTACAACTCTTAACCTAGTGTGACTTTGCAAAATCCATACCATCAAAGGGTTCACTATTACCTAAACTGCTCATATGTAAGTCAAGAGAATGTGATAGACCCTCAAGCTTTCAGTTACTCCCAACAAGGGTAACAAAATGATGATGAGGCTACATTCAAGTCAATCAAGTCACTAATTATAAGCATAAGATCCAACAATAGAGCATCATAAGGTAAATGAGAAAGAAATTTAGTGATTTAAGCATATCTCGAGAAGAATTGAGGATGCAAATGATCATTCCATCAAGAATCAAGATCAGCAGATAGATAATTGACTATAACATTGAATTCTCGCCTAGATGAGCCATTTCCTAGTGATACATTGGTTAATCCAATGGAGATTACAAATTGCAAGGCTTGTGATCAATGTCATGAAGTAACAGTGGAGGTCGGGAAAGAGGCACTAGAGCCACAAATAGTATTCCAAACTGAAAAAAAAAAAAAAAAAAAAATTTGATGAAGTACATGCAATAGAAACATCTAGTTTCGCACTTCAAACATAGCTTCCAAAGAAAGTGGAGGATCCAGAAAGTAATTGGCTTCCATGTTCTATTGGCCCATTACAATCTGAGAAGGCTTTATGTGACTTGAGGGCGGGCATAAATCTAATGTTGCTGGCTATGCTTGAGAAGTTACATATTTGACATCTTAAACATAAATGCATCTTTCAGCATCAATTGGCCCATAATAGTAGAGGCAAATGTCCATTGAAACACTTAAGTTAGTAATAACACCCAATCTAACCTTATGTGTTTCTTGGTACATAAGCCAAATTTTCCTCAAAACAGACTAAAATAGGGAATATATCCTTTTATTTCTAAAAGTTAGTGCCTCTAAATTCTTTATCAAATTCATAAGCAGATACTCTAGCACAATTTATTGTGAAGAGAACAATTTAAGTAACATGAATATACTCACATAAATATATCTCATCTAAAGATACCTAGTGCAACATCAATATCAAGTCTTTGGACACTAATATTGACAGCTAGTGGAACTCTTGTTGTAATAATCAAACTCTAACAATAATGCATGCCAAACAATAAACCTATTTTTGGATCGATTCATTGTTCACATGTAAAATCAAATAATTATCACAAGTTTACCATCGGAGTTGTGTAAGCATTCTGGCCAAGTATTAATCTTCCTTTGAGCTGACTAATACCCTCATTTATATACACATACACAAACATTTGACATTTTTCTTATGGGCAACCTAGACAAGACAGATCATTTTGGTGACTTCTTGTTTCAATTAACCCACTTTAAATGTCAAATAATGTAATTAATACATCAACTGTAGCCATTATTGAATTATGATTACAAGACCATATTTGAGAAATATATATATGGATCTCTCAAATATTAATCGACTGGCCTTGATTAATTAGCCATTCTTAATGAAAAAACTAAA
Organism: Stephania cephalantha; assembly: GCA_039657325.1. NCBI lineage: Eukaryota > Viridiplantae > Streptophyta > Magnoliopsida > Ranunculales > Menispermaceae > Stephania > Stephania cephalantha. The sequence goes on along the minus strand of CM077570.1, from coordinate 17,764,394 downwards.
CTTTGGATTATAACAAAAAAGTTCATAATATGAAATCCACCTACAGTTATGGAACACTCCATTAATATTTCATCCTTAGACGAAATACTAATTTGTAATTGATATCATGTTCTATAGAAAATTACTAATCAAAGAATAAAACAAATAGGATTACATACTCGAAAGCAAAAGCGGATCGGAATCATTTACTTGTTCAATGGTCAAACGGGTAAGATCACCAATTGAGAAGATGCCCAAAACTACAGCGTTGATACTTTGCAGAGACACCCAAAAGAGAAACTTACGTTGGTTATTTGGAACTAGGTTAATTAGGAGAAAAAAACTAACTCTCTTCCATATATATTTACACACAAATATAACTATTAAATAATTATTGAGTAATTACTAAAACTACTCATATATTTATGTGCATACATGTGATTAAATCCAACATCTTTCACTCGCACGTAATGAGTTTAATTTCTTATAAGTTAAACACTTATGTGCGTACACGTGTATTAATTCCAACATGTTTAATAATAAATAATACATTGAATAATAAACCTTTCTTTAGGCTAATTTACCATTCAGGTGTAAAATACACTGAATAATTTTCACGTGTTTATTATCATAATTGCACATCTAATTTTATTAAATATTGACCTTCCTTTGGGCCGTACATATTCACAAAATTAAATGTATGTAACCTTCTGAATTTCAAAATTAAATTAATCTCCATAAAAGAGCTCACATTGGTGAGGTATTATGTTGGTCAATTTATTTCATAACGCATGAAACCTTATTTTCCTTTATTTAAATAATTCAATCCGTACAGTGACCAAAATAAGATTTGTTTTGGCACTTCTTTAATAAAAAAATCGATTTTGCAGTCCTTACTCAAAACTTTAATTTTCATCAACTATAAATCAAATTTGATTTTACAAAATCTTAGTCAAAATTTGATTTTAAAATGCCTTCATCAAATTTTTAAAATCAAATTTTGGATTTCACTAACTTAAATCAAATTTTGATTTCCAAACCTTAAAAAATTTTAATTTCTTATACTTTAAGATAATTAATCTCTTACACATAAATGATTGGGACCCACTTTGTTTGACAAGCATACCCATGTATATCATGGTCTTTATCTAATCTTTTTGTTTGGAGTAAAATATGTAATTGCGGGACCCACTGTATTTACATAGCAATTACCATAGTGGTGAGGGCCAATGTATTTAGATCAAAAAATTAAAATTGTTGGGCTTTCTTTAAGAAAAAAGAGAAAAATCATCGGGCATGTTAGCTGTTGCATAATAAAATTTTTGATGGGCCCTTAAACTAAAGTAGCACACTTAGAAAACCCAAAAATTTGTCTTCAATCACATCTTAGTGATGCATGATTTGAAGAGAATCTAATGTCCATGACTTATCTTCTTCACCAAAAGAATAACACAAGGCCACCGCCCCCACCGTGTGCGGCCCAGCCTGTGCGACTTTATGGCCCGTTCGCTTCATGGTCTTAGGGTGGATTAACCTCACTGGACTAGCTAAGCCAGTGTTCGCTTCGCAGATTAACTAAGCAACGGGATTAAGTAATACTCAGTAGAGGTGACTAAAGTAAACCACCAATTTTGGTGGGACTAACTAGTCCCAATGCTTGGCCATTACAGATGACCAAAATTGCCCCTCCTATTTACACACTTTTCTTAACCTTTAGAACGAGTTTCGTTCTTCACAGTTTTTTTTTTCTTTTTTTCTTTTTTTCTTTTTTGATTTCTCGATAATCTGGGGTTGCCGAATACACATAAGAGATGACATCCCTTTGTGCCATATTCTTCCTCAAATCCGAGCTCAACTGTGTGTTGTTTTGTTTTTGTTTTTTTTTAAACAGTCGATCCCTCACCTCCTCCTTTCTCCCTCAATCAACACAACCAACAACAACAATGAAACCTTTAATCATACCCTCAACGTGTCTTTTGATTACACACATACACAGTTCACCAAAATCGAAACTAAAATTCAATTTATTTTCCATTACTTACACCAACAATTTACAGTGACAGGTAGAAATGTATTAGAACCAGAGACGAGAGAGATTGAGAGACGGTGAGGAAGGAAATCGTGAAGAGGGTGAACAGGGGGAAAGAAACAATGAAGGCATGAACGAGAGAGATGATGAACAGGGGGAAGGAAATCGACTTTGATGATTTTGTTGGAGATGTATGTTAAATAGAGGGGTAATGTGGTAAATGTACCTTTTAGAACCACATTTATTCTCAAGCTTAAAACTCACAACCGAACAAGTCCCATGAAAGGGACTAATACATAAACCCATGTGTTAGTCACATTACAAACTAATCAGATGGCCTTGGGTCTTGTTAAAATTTGAACCGAACATGCCATTAGTGCTGCACACACGTTGCCCGCCCTGCCTCCGTGCTATTGCAGCACTTGGACATCTACACTGGCCGTATGAAAAACGTTGAACTTTTTTCTTTTTATTTTAGGCAATGTCTCTGTTTGCAAACACCATATATTAGGGGTGGGCAGCGGTTTTTGAAAAACCGCCCAAACCGCCAAAACTGACCAAACCGCGCGGTTTGGTCTGGTTTTTAAAACTCGCGGTTTGGTCGCGGTTTGAAAAACCCAAAAACAGCAGAATCGCGGTTTGGTCGCGGTTTTCATTTTGGGAAAACCGCGGTTTAACCAAACATAGGGCATTTTGGTAAATACAAACCAAAAACCCTAAAAGCTAACCAAAAAAACAATCCTCTTCCTCTTCCTTTCATTCACTCCCGTGGTCACCTCTCACTCCCGCCGTCACCTCCCTCTCACTCCCGCCGCTCCTCACTCCCGTCACTCCCCGCCGGCTCCTCTCTCCTCTCTCGATCGCTTCTCTGTGTTTATTCGTTCGATCTGAAAGAATCCGAACTCGTGAATCGTCTTCGTCTTCGTCGTTGTGGCTTTTTGCTGGTGACAATCTCCTCCTCTGTTTTCAGTTGTATGCGTTTTTCGTCGCGAGAGACGAAGAGATCGATTGACGGATTGGTGGTTGCCAACCAATTTTGTTTTGTAACAGAGGAAAAACATGTCGTCTCTGTCTCTTACTAAATGGGCATTAATGATTGTCGATTGTTTGATTGATCAGATAACGCGGACATGGACGAGAGTGTGCTAGCAGTGCCGGGCATGGAAGGCTTTTTCTTTCGAAGAAGAGACGCGCCGAGCTTCTACAACGTCAAGGAAGTCACCAACCCAACCCTTCAATTCTTCATCAACGAGACATTCAATTCCACCAAAGCTTCTGCTCTCATTCTCAACACTGTCGACGATCTCGACGAACCATTTCTCTCCCAAATCGGAGTTGTTGGAACCGAATCGAAGTTTTTCGGGTCAGATCTGAGCGAGTCGCAGAGCGAGCAGAGCTTCCGAACTCAGAATCAGAAATGAACGTCCACCGCGTGAACGTCCACCGCCATCGTCATCGCCTTCCACCGCGCGAACGTCCACCGCCGCCTCGCACGCTCGCCGCTGCCTCGCACCAAAACCGCAACCAAACCGACCAAACCGGGCAAACCGCGGTTCGGTTTGGTTGCGGTTTTGGTGGTTCGCGGTTTGGTGGTGGTTTGGAAAATCACTAAATCGTAGACCCTCGATTTGGTCGCAGTTTGGTGGTTTTCACCACCAAACCGCTGTTTGCCCACCCCTACCAAATATGGACACAACATTATAGCATCGCTGGGAACCATGGCGGTGATGCTACTATTTCCCAATAGTCCGAAAAAATCCGAAAATAATTTACAAAATCAGATTTTACAGTGACTAAACGCTATGCTCTCATACCACTTTTTGGAATTTAATCAACAATATTCCCTTTGCTTCAAACCATTGAACGAGAAAATTAACTGACGTATAGAAGCATTACCATAATTATGTACCAATAACATTATACATAAATAGATCGCCTAATCTATATCTATATCTATATTTATACTATATATAATGTCAATCCTCCTTAGGATCTTGTTGAAGCAAAAATAACTATATTGACAGAATTGCCCTTTAATGCAAATATCTCATTGGACAAAAAAATCTTTGAAATAATTAATTTACGGTTGTTTGTGTAAATTTAATTTAGCTAAAAATTTGTACTTAACTGTTCCCACAAAATTGCAATTACTTCAAAACAGTTGTGAGGTCAAAATAGACATTATGACCAACTAGTAAGTGAGTACGTGCTCCACACGTGAGGCGAAGAATTTTCATTTCCACAAAACTATTTTTTTCTCTTTTTCAAGTTTATACAGTACTTAATTGGGATTGTAATGGTTGATGATTATCAATTTATATTTGACATCTTGAAGATGATCATTTGAAAAAAAAAATGTTAATTTTAATCAAAACAAACAAAAAAAATTGTTTTCAAAAAAAGTATAGTTCCAACTCTAAACCATTAATTCTTTTCAAAAAAAAATGAAACTATTAAATATTGCACAATTTTTTTAATTATGCTAAGCCTATCAAATGGCTTCTTTATTTTGAATAAAAAATAGCTTCTTTACAGTCAATGGTGATGGAATAAACTGTAGATTCTGATTGGAAGTCCAAAAAAAAATGTAGACTCTGATTCCGCCTTATCTAACTCAATTTTATGATATTTATTGTGTAATTATAATATAAATCCATTACTATAAATATAGAACTTGCAACAACATGTTGGATCTGGTGGTCAATAGTACTACTTACCATAAAAAAAAGGCTTCAAAAAGCAAAAGCTCTAGATACGTACTCAACCAAAAAAAAAAAAAAAATTAAATTTGATCACTGCTCTAATCAAAAGGACAAACAATTTTATTTTTTTTTCTGTCAAAGAAGTTGAATAGAAAAAAAATGATACATAATTCAACATGTAATATATGCTCCTTCAGTAGTTGATATTTTATATCATTTTTTTAATTTAATAGAACTCCACATGTTACGTGCCCACTCATGGCTCTATTCAAGAAAATCATTGACAAAGAATCATTGGTTCCTCCATTTCTTAGTGTATATATAGCTAGCCTCTTGCTCATCTCCTAAGCAATAAACAACACGAATAAAAAAAAATGAAAAGAAGGCGTTAAGAGTTGAGAAGAAAATTATGCAAGGATAGAAAATAATGTTATTTCTACCTTGTTAGGTACCAAAAAAGCGGCGCTCGTAGGATATATTGGGTTGACCCTTTTCTAGATTTTGCCTATGTACAGAGTACATATCTTTTCATATATGTAAAATACATACAATTTTTATTTGCTCTTACAAAAATCATCATTTGAAAGCGAATGAACACAACTCTGTTCGTGATACGTACCTCGTTAAGAATCGCCAATTCCGATGTCAAAAGAGTGTAACTAACCGATGGAGAGAATTCCCAAGTATGTACATACATAGCAGTCAATTGTGAAAATCTGTTATATAAGAATAACAAAATTCTCAAAACTAAGCAACTATTAACAACCTAGATGTGAATGATTAAAAAAAATAAAAAGCCTAGATGTAAATAGTAATTAAGTGTAAGAAGAATTCAACAGAGAGAATGCTTAAGACATGCATCTTGATTAGTGATGGACAAAACAAAGTGTCATTATTAGTAGACCAATTAAAATGTAATAAATTAGTAGACTTACTGAATTGACACTTAGATCGATAAGGAGATGCGTTGTTGCAGAGACCACATGGATAGCTTCTCAAAATCAATTGTCTCTTTCTCCCATTGAATTATCAAAATTGGTCTCCAAATTTTTACTACCAACTGAATGAAAATTAATGGGATAATGTTTTACGGTTTAACAATAGTGCTTTCTTGATTTGGTAACTGATTTGCGGTTGAAATTGTTTTGAGTCAAACTCGCAACGTTGGAAAAAAATGAAGTTTGAAGATAGGAGGGGAAGAGAATAGTTAGGAAGAGTCAAACACGTGTCGAACAACGTGAGAGAAATCATTTAAATTGCTAATTACATTTAATTACCTTTAATACAATTTTTTTTCTAAGTCTCTTTTTAATTTACAAACATATAGAGGGCATTCTTGGCAGTTTGGTGGCCAAAATAGCTTCACCGTCAACTGCCAAGAATCCTCATTATATTAGTATATAAATCTCCAAATCCCACTTTATTAAGAAACAACTTATTAATTCAGGTATTTTTAGAAATTAATTCAATTTTGGTCCGCAAATTTAAATTCAAAATCGCCTATTAATTTGGAGTTATCAATTAAATTACTAATTTATCCCAAATTTTAAATATTTGTATCAAAGCACTTAGGGGCATTGTCGGGACTTTTAACCAAAAAGGCTTCACGGTTAACCGCTTTGAATTTGCTATTATAATAGTATAGATAGATATAAATCTCCAAATCCCACTTTATTAGGAAACCACTTATTAATTTGGGTATTTTTAGAAAGTAATTCAATTTTGGTCCGCACATTTAAATTCAAAATCGCCTATTAATTTGGAGTTATCAATTAAATTACTAATTTATCCCAAATTTTAAATATTTGTATCAAAGCGCTTAGGGGCATTGTCGGGACTTTTAATCAAAAAGGCTTCACGGTTAACCGCTTTGAATTTGCTATTATAATAGTATAGATAGATGTGCCCTCTTAAAAAATGCTTTAAAGTTTTCGATTCCCAAATCAAAAGCTTCTACAGTTTTATTCCCAAAAAAATAGGCAACGTGTCTAGCAGTTTTCCTTAACTGTTTCTTAATTAACTCCGCAATTGTTTCTTAATTAATTGCATGATTCATATGATTCCAAATGGATATGCTTACCATCTATATTCAATTCTCTTAAGATTTCATTATCTCCCTTTTCCAATTATTTTTAAATTCAAAAATTATTCCTCTATATCTCTTCCTCTTCGATGGTGTACGTGATAAGCACCTGTGCCTATATGAGCACTGGTGCCTATATCGTAGCAAACCAAGCCATGAGGTCTAACATATCAAGATTTGAAGGTTAGTATCTTTGTTATTTTAGAAAAATTGAAAAAAAATATTTGTTCTATTAATTCTTTTTGTGTTGGATGATAATAGTCACATAGTGAACAGAGAAAGATATTGGTGATGCTCAGATTGGTGATAAAAGAGGACCGAGAGAATCTTAACCCACTCGATAAATATTATTTACAAATTTGGTAACTAATTTTTCAGTTTTGGATACCCAAAAGGGATTCATATTGCTAAGTATCACCAACTTTTGACAAATTACTAATAAGGTTACAATTTTGGTCCTTTAGGTGGGAATCAAGTTGTAGTATACGTAATTTCGCAAACAGGGTTGAGCAACCTATTTGCTAATTGTATTAGGGGATATTAAATGGGCTATTATTAACTCATCCTTTTATATGTAAGCTTTCCACATATCAATATTATAACTCATTTATCCTTTTTTGCCTTATTGGGACAATTATCTTGGTCAGGGATATATAGCACAAACGATAATTCTACTAAAAGGAAAACAACCTAGGGATTCATATTGCTAAGAAATTTTTGCTTACCAGTACTAATTCCCTTTTTTAACTTCGTCAATAGAAGGTAACATTCATTGCCAGTCCCAAACCCGAAAAAGAAGGAAGGAAAAGGTTTAATTTTATGTCAATGACTAAATATACTACTAAAAAATAATATATTTGTGTCATGTGCAGAGCACGTGCTCTCGGTGACTAATTTAAATAATAGAGTTACACATTATATATTACATGTGTAGCCCTAGTAAAATATTAATTTTTTCAAACTGCTTTGACAAAAGAGCATATATACACACAACTATATATGTGCAGTGCCTAATTTCACTCGTGGTCACAAAAGTTTATGTTTATTAAGCACATTTTGGTCACAAAACTTTTTTTTTTTCAAACTAGTCATCAAACTTTATAAAAATTTTCACTTATGGTCATTCCATTCATCTTTCGTTAAGTGACCATTAAGTAGGGCTTATATGACGCTGGTGTGGCATAGAAATCAAAACATCAAAGTTGCCCAAATTGAAAAAAATAATAATCTGTTGTCGTTAGACATGTTCTTCGGACAAGCCGCGTCATTGCGCAAGCTGAACTAAAAAAGTCCACCCATATTTTTTATTTATAAAATAAGTAATTCTTATTTATTATACTTCTAAAATATATTTTCTTACTTTACATATTAAAATTATTTTTATTTTATTTTTTAAAAGAATAAAAACTTAGACAATAGCTTAAATGCCTAATCTCAGCGCTGCTTAACCCATGTACTATTTTTTTCAAAAAATAAAATAATTTTTACATAACAAAAAATATATATTTCATAAGTTTATAACAGTTTAAAAAACAAGTATAAATAATTAAAAAATATAGAAGGACTTTTTAGTTGAATATGGGCAAGGGCGTTTAGGCTAGCCCAAACCCGCCTAAACTCGACCGATTCATGAACTTTTTTTAAAGAAATAAAAAATAAAATAATTCTAATATTTATACTAAACAATAAATTTTATAAATATAAAAAAATATTTAAATAAAAATATAGGAGGAATTTTTAAGCTAAGCTTGGGCAATGGTGTTTAGGCTAGCTCGTTTAAGCCCGACCCATGAATATGTCTAACGAGAGATAAGAAAGTTAGATTAATTATGTTTTTTAAGTTAGGCAAATTTAATGTCAAATGTCATGTAAGCGTCAATTCAATGCCACATCAGCATATGAGTGAGACATTTGCAATTTTGATGACCGTTTTGAAAAAAAATAAAGATTTGTGACCAAAATGTCGTAAACATAAAATTTTGAAAATTAACCTATAGTATGTACATGAACACTATCATGAATAATGAGTATGCATCAGAGCAGTGTGGTGTAGTGGTAGCCACTTAAACTTAGGACATTGACTAAAGCAATGGTCCGGAGTTCGAATCGCAGCAACTATATTATGTCATCCGACTACTTTGGGGTGTTAGAAAAGGTGTTCCTTATTATCCTTGTGGGACTAGTCAAATTTAAATCGGAAAGGGGTCGAGGCAGTTTGGACACCCATAGATCTAAAAAACACTATTATGAATATCAAAGTCTTATGCATGTGTGTGAACTAATCTTTAAAGAGTGTGACAAAAAGTTTGAAAAGAATGGTAAAGATGTATATTATGAAAGAAAAAAAACCCAAATTGGTTAAGGATAAAATAGAAACTAAATCTAAAAGCTCATAAAGTAATTGATAAATCGTAAGGTTAGGATATAATTAATACAACTAGTAAAGTTCTGTAACGGCCCTAAAAATCTAACTCATGCCACGTGCTATTTCAGGGGTCGTATGTGAACTCACCGTCGTGATCCGGATCGAATCGACACGAAATAGGGTCGAGTTAAGGTTTAGACGCGGTGTCCCCGTGTTTTGGAATGCGATGGTGTTTTTGGCAAAAATGGGGTATTTTTCGGGGTTTAATTCGGACATAAATCGAGGAGATAAGTATGAAAACAAAAAGAAAAAAAAATCGGATAAGAATCGAATAGAAGAGATAGGAGAGAGGAGAGAGAGAAAAAAGAAAGAGAGAGGAGAGAGAGAGAGAGAGAGAAAAAAAAAAAAAGAGAGAGACGACGAGCGAGAGGGGGAAACCGCCGAGAGAGAGAGAGAGAGAGAGAGAGAGAGAGAGAGAGAGAGGGAGCGGCTCGGAGGAGCGCGGCTCCAGCAACGGCGGATCAACAGCGGCGGCCGCGGACGATGGCTCAAGCGAGACGGGAGTCCGGCCAGGCGAGCAATCACGGCGGCGGATGACGTGACGGCCCGGACGACCAGCATCAGTGGCGGATCGAGAGGTGGCGTGGCTGTGGGGGATGACGACGAGCGGCGGTGCAGCAGTGAGCAACGGAGGACGCCGGCGAGGAGGAACGGTGACTCACCAGCTGCTAGGCGCGGTGGACAACGACAGCGGCTAGGTGCGGTAACGCGTGGATAGTGGTGACGGTGAGTTGCTTCACTGGCGAGGGTTTGGCGGGGCTCCGACACGGTGGCGCGTACCAGCAGCGAGACACGTGGCTGCAACGGCAGACCAGGGAGAAGCGAAGGAGCTCACCAGTTGCAGCGGCAGCGGCAACGGCTCGGTGAACGGCGCGGTGGCGCGTTGCCGGACCATCAATCCCCGACGAGACACAACAACAGTGGACAATGAGTCGTGACTTCGACGAAGGGATGGATTGCTCGCAGAGAATGTAAGTAAACCAGCTAGGAAATTGTACAGTCATTTCATTTTACTCTATTGAATATTGTTGTTCATTGCTTTGATAGCTATCTTTGAAATTGTTGTTAGTTGAGTGGTCCATTGGCAAGCGAGTCATGGTTATTGTTTATCTGTGATATGAGCTCTTATCTGGAGTTATTCGGGTCTATGGATATCTCATAGTCGCAAGGGTTAGGGCTGGTAGGCAGTGTCTCGTCCTGAACCCGAGTTTGCTGGGTTTTTGCCGCGACTCAACGACCTTTTGGTCGGGACTCCTTGTTGTTTGGTTTTTTTGTATTCCGGACCCTCACTTATCGATTGATTGTTTACAGTCTTTTATATTCATGCGTTCCCTGTTCCTTTCTTTCTTTATGCATGAATTCGACTGCTTTAGTTATTTCGAAATGTTGTATATATGTCCTACTGATGTTACTTACCTGGGCTCGTCTTTCTTGTGTTTGACTGAGTGCAGATCCACGGTCCAGCAAGGGGAAGGCTCCAAAGCTAGGTGAATCTTTTGTATTATTAGATATACTTGTTTTAAAAACACTGAAATTTTGGGCATGTATATCTTGTATTTACTCTCATCTGAATGTTCATTGATGATGATATACATATGCAGGGTTCCACAATTAGGTTGTCCAACTCTTTTACAATTATTGTTGAGTTATTTAATGTAGTAATTGCTTCCGCTAATTTGTAAAACTTGAAAAATGGTAATAACTCAACTTAAAATTATGAATTTACTTATAATGGTGGATTGAAAGGCTGGCTAGGTCTGCGTTGACCTTGCGAGACTGGCTCGAGGGTCCACGTGGGCTTAGGCCGGGCGGGGCCCAGTTTGTGGCAAACTGGGGCCGTCACAAGTTCTCCACCGAAACATATGCTAGGTTAAGTGAACAAACATTAATGAGTTCAGGCTTATTGCACTTTCAAATTTAAACACTCCATTTTTTATAAAAAGTTGTATTTAACCATAGGTACCTCATCAAGAAATTGATTTTGTACGTTTGGTCATTTGGCTAGCATATGTAAGGAAAGTTGTGTCATTCCATGAGCAACCTCATTCATTGCATAGGAACCCTAAACTCCCGAATTATAAAACTTCCTACAAGGGAAGAAAATCAAACTCTAACTGAGGAAGAAAATCTTAAGCTTCCAACAAGGGAAGAAAACTACTTATTAATAAAAAAATATCAATGAAAAGCATCAATGTAATAGTCATTGGTGCAAATTTATACACAAGCATAAATAAAAATGTAGAGTTGAAGATTCTACTTGTGTCAATGTTGAATTTCATAACTGAAACACGTAATGAACTATTCGTCTATTTCATATCAAATAATATTTGTTTTATTTGACAAACAAAAAAGAAAGGGATATCATTGGAGCCACCATCGATCAAAAGAGATAATCCGTAGTGGCTTAAAAACTAAAATCACAAAGAACCAAAGAATAAGAAAAAGAACTTTTTAGGGTTTTGGAGGAGGCGGCTCCAATCAAAATATAGTCGACACTTATGAATTACGACTCCAATCTTCAATTCTAAACACTCCATATATTTAAAAAGATAAAAAATAACCAAACATATGCCAGGTTAAGTGACAAGAAACTAAATGCCTGTTGAGCATAACTATTATAAGGTTTACTTGGCGCACAAATCTTATTTGGGATTCATAATTCAGGGGATGAGGCCCCTAAAGTTGAAAAAAGTATTCTTTCTAACTAATAAAATTCATCGGTTTCTAACCCACTTCTTCTTTTAATTGTGACATAATAGCTTTATATAAATACACTATAAAAAATTTTAATCAATAGCCTTTGTATCACAAGATTCTTAGAAATCTGTCTTATTTATCTTGCACTATTATTTCGATCTTCTACCCATTCTTATGACTAACGCAAGGCAATCAATCCCTCTAAACTCATTCAATGCATTCATCAACTAGTAATGTTAATCAAAAATGGTATACAAATATTTTGATTCATTCTATCATAGAATTCTCTTGGGTAATAAAACTATCACTTCCATTATAAAATCTATTATACATTTATTATATTATATTATATTTCTAACTAAAAATAAAATAAAATGAAATTCATACTTACTTGAATTCGAAAGAAATTTTGAAAATTTTTATCAACTCACTTGAATATCATATCAAAATATTTAATTTTTTGGATCAATTCTTGAACTTATCTTCTACCTTTCTTTTCTTTCCTTGTTTACTTCGTTATGTTTCACCTAAAATACCTCCAAACTCATTTCAAATCTTGTCCTCAAGGTTGAAAAATTAATTTGGGTTTTCAACAAAATAAATATACCTCGTTAAGCATAAACGAATTGATATGTGTAATAAAAATATAATGAAATAGATAAATATGTAATCCTACAAACTTTAAATGAATGGAATGCAAAGGGAACATATTTCATTCATAAGCAAAAACTAAAGCAAGAGCAATACAATTAATCACTCATTCATTTCATATAAAAGAAAATAAACTACATAGGGCGGTGTCTAAAAGTAAATTCATTGTTAAATTCATTTTCTTCATACATTCATGTGGAAGGTTGTGAAACATAACTATTAGCTGAGTTGTAAGTCCCAATTTGGAATTGCAATGGCAAAGATGGAACGTCGACAATTCTCCTCGAATCTTGCAAATGACTGTCATGCCTTCTCTCAAACGTAGAAAGATAACGTTGTAAAGTCCTCTTGTTTGATGCTATCATTTTTTTATTTCGATGAATTTTCATTTGGCTACTCATAAGTGAAGAAAATATGTTCCGAGAAAATCCTCTAGTCCAAGGCTGTGACGAAGATGGTGTTGAACTCGTATCAGCACTTATTACATTCCCTCGAGCTATCAATCTTACCATTTTTAATGCATCTTCTTTTTTCTTCCTTCTATTTTCTTTGTTGCTCTGTTTTCTTGCTTTTCTCCTATTTATCGCATAAAATGATTCTCTTTCATTTTCTGAGTCATTGTATCCTACCATTTTCTTCATTCATTATACTCCTGCATCATTTATTGTCTTCTCAAGCAATACATCAAACTTAGTATCAAAACCCACCCCTGCTTGCCTACAAAATTGATTGATAATCTTCATTGCAAAATTCATTGCAAAATTTATTGTCTTCTCAAGTAATACATCATTTATTGGGAATGGTAATCCTTCGTTATTTGTAATCTTCATTGCAAAATTCATAGAATCGTGTATAATCTTCCCAACATCGGTATAACCCTTCTTCATCACTATATGGTAAAGTAAAGCAGCTCTTGGGTTCTTCATTTCAAAATGTTATCTAGTTGGATAAAAACATGCATCTATAATACAACTCCAACTCTTCATAATTTTCCTTAAATTTATGGTTTCGATAAACTTCGGGTTTCCTTCACTATCAAGTGCAAATCCCTTTCTCAGAAGTATCTCCAATGCTTCTTAGATCATCTCATAGGGATATGATTCCTTATTGACATATATCACATTCGGGAAATCTTCCTCCGTCCTCTATTTGTTTTGTGGTAGACCGAAAAATCTATTCAATCTCTTAGGCGAAATATCAATTTTATTCCCTTGCACTATTATTTTATCTCATTCATTACTAACATGCCCATTCAGATAAAAATTTTGCATAATTTTTGAACACCCACTTTCTTATCTACCTGCATAGTCTCTCAGAAGTTGCTCTCATCCTCGGTCTTCAATGATGCTTACAATCTTATCTGCATACTTGCTCACATTTTGAATATTGAACTCTCTCTCAGAAATTATTACCCTCTTCTTATCACTACAGTACCTCCTATGAGCTCTAGGTCTTACAAACAACCAAAAGGTCATAAGGCAATAAATTACTAGGGTCTGGATTCTCAAAATATTTTTCCTCGTCAGATGGCAATGGAGATTGTTATTTAAGCTTAGCCCTCCCAAGTCTAGGTTCTCTAATACTAACACCGGTAGGTATCATATTCATTAGTCGCCATTCATACTTCTGCTTGGGTTTCTCTTGCACTACCTTTTTCCTTTTATCTTGCTTACTACTTCTTCCTCGTCCTCTACCTCCTCCCGCAATAGAAATACTCAACTGTGATGAAATAGGGAAATTGAAATCCTATATTTGAGAATTCCAAACTATCAAGGTATAAAAAATAATTTTGTGAAAATGTTGTATCATTAAATCTCGAAAGAGTTAAAAATCGTACGTCTAAAATAATTTCATCGACATATTCTTATCATAATTATGTATATGTTGGAGTAATTCATAAAAACCCTCAAACTCATTTGAAAACCCATATCCAAACTGAAAATTTGTATCTAAACCTATTTTTCAAAAACAATTTTTTGCAATAAAAATTCATCAACCACATTCATCGAAAATATCATCAAAAATCAATTTTTTCAAAACATCGAAATCAAAAGAACGCTAGAGTATCAATTTATTACCTTCTTGAAAGTGAATCCCCCAAGTAATATGCTTTATGAGCTTTTTAGACTCCTCTCCAAGCTTCAATTTGAAAAACATCCACCTAAGTCGTAACTTGGCTGTATGAACTTAATTTTAGAATTTCTGGGGTTGAATTACTCCTAAATAACGTGGGATACATTTAAATAAGCTATAATTCAAGCTTTTAGGGGCTGAATTTAGACTAAAATTAATTAACAATCGAATGGGTGTAAGGGTTTTGGGTGTGAAAAGGTGTATGATTTGGCGATTTGGGGTTCTGTGTTAAAAACACGGATTCGTGTTCAGCGAATCGAAGTTTAAGTAGATTCACTTACTATTCACCAATTAAATCACTGAAAATTGGTCTCTGTAGTCCACCTACTAGCTCAGCAATTCTTAGTGTAAACGTGAATCACTGACAATCATTGACTTATTTTTACACTAAAATTCTGCAAACTAAGATTGATTTCCTTAGCTATTCCCAGTGTTATTTGGTATCACTAGGAATCGCTGACCAATTTCTACTATTTTTCCAATATATAAAATATTGTACTAATTTTTCAAACATTCATCATATTCAAGGTATAATTGATCAGTAATCAATAAGAAATATTCTTAAATGAAATTTTAATTTGTAACTAAAAAACATTAAACTACTAAATAAGGACTTTTTTACTAAATACTATTAAAGACAAATATAGTTCAATTGAAATAGAACTCGATCATCCCTCTCTCAATTGGAAATATCCCCAAAAAAAAGTTAAATGGTGAGAGAAAATAGATATTCTAGCTATCCTAAATCTAACTAATACGCAAAGACATTCGTCTATGTACATTTGGGCTGCCTCCCATAGAGCGTTGTTGTTTATAGTCATTGGTTCGACTTGATAGATAAGATCCTCGTCGTTTAGCTTGACCGAGTCAAACTGGCCATCAACTGATTCTTCATCATTCTTGACATCTTTAGCTTCTTTATGATTCTCAACATTCGCATAACGTCCTTCGATAGGTTTGCTAAACTCGTAGTAGTTGTCTTTTTCAAGGTAACAATCATGGTAGTAATTCTCCCCTTTATAGTCATCTTCCTATTGTCCTATTCAACGTAATCATTCATCTTGTAACCATTTTTAAGCCACATATAATCATCTCTTACCTTAAGCATAACTATACGTTTATCTACATCTAGAACAACTCCAGCTTTCTTGAGAAAAGTTAGTCCCATCAATATCACGTCATCCTTTTCAATCTTTGGTACCACCAAAAAGTTGGTGAGATATTTGAGCCATCCCACTTGCACTAACACATTTATCAACATTCCTAATGGAAAATCTTATCACCATTTGGTTTATTAACAATAAAAAGTGGTATAAAATTAATCTTCAACTTGGCCTTTATGAACCACTACTCCGATAAGATGTTCATATCAGCTCTTGCATCAAGTAGAACACCAGGAAAACTGACTTCATTGAGTAGCACGTGGAGGAAGAGTTTCCCTGGATCATCTTTGAAAATTTCAATCAGACATCCTAGATCTTGAAACTTTAGTTGGTCAACAGTAAATTCTTCTTCCGTCGATTGTTTCTCTACTTGTTGTTGCATTCAAGTTATGGCTCTTCAGGTTGCTGCTTATTTGATTTCTTTTTCTTATTGGGCGACTTTATATACATCCAGAGTTTAATTGTTCTATCCTTAATGGTTTCACTCACTTTGATTTAAGCATTGAACTTATTTTCATTACTTTTTGGACTTTGTTTCGCATGCACGAGATTAATGATCTCCATATCCTTTTCAACGAAATTTTCATAATAAGTTTTTAACCTATGACCTTTTACTTCAAAGATTTTTCCTGTTTCAAGGCTTTCGATTTCTACTGCGCCATGAGGCAATAAATACATAACCATAAAAGGTCATATCCATCTTGAATGGAGTTTTTCAAGAAATAATTTAAGTCTTGAACAAAAGAGTAGAACTTTATCTCTTACTTGAGAATTTTTAGAAACTAATTTCTTATAATGAAATGCTTTGGTTTTAACTTTATAAATTGATTCATTTTCATAAGCGTCATTCATAAAATCTTCTAATTCTTGAAGAATCAACTTATGTTGGTTTCGTGCTTCATCATAACTTATGTTACATGCTTTTAAGGCCTAATAGGCTTTATGTTCAAGTTCTACTGGTAAATGACATGTTTTTCCAAATACTAACCTATAAGTTTTCATAATAATGGGCATCTTAAATGTTGTTCTATATGCCAATAATACATCTTCTAATCTAAGACTCCAATCCTTACTTGTTGGAGTAAGTGTTTTTTTCAGTATTTACTTAATTTCTCTATTTAAAGTTTCAACTTGTCCACTAGTTTGTGGGTGATATGCAGTATATGTCCTATATGTGATGTTGCACTTAGCAAGTAGATTAGCAACTAGTCAATTACAAAAATGTGAACCTCTATCACAAATAAGTACTCTAGGTGCTCCAAAAATTGTAAAAATCTTTGATCTAAGGAAATTAACCACTATTTTTGAATCACAAGTTTTAGTAGCTTTTGCTTCTATCCACTTAGACACATAATCTACAACAACCAAAATATAAACATAACCATTCGATGGTGGAAAAAGTCCCATGAAATCTATACCCCATACATCAAACACTTCACTAAAATTAGAAGGTAAAGGCATTTGATTTCTACATCCTAAGTTTCCAATTTGTTGGCGATTTGGACAAAACTTTGTATAAAGAAAACAATCATCAAATAGAGTAAGCCAAAATAATCCGGAATCTAAAAAACTACAAGCAGTCCTACGTAGACCAAAATGTCATCCACATGCATAAGTATGGCAAAGAGATATAATTGATTGTACTTCCGACTATGGTATACATCTCCGAATTATTTGGTCGATACAAAATCTTCATAAATAGGGATTATCCCATAAATAATGTTTAGAATCCTTTTTTAATTTTATTCTTTTGAGCTCTCATCAAATAAGGTGATAACCTATCGGTAGTAAGATAATTAACTATATCAGCATACAATGGGCCATCAGTCTTTACACTATACAAATGTTAATCCAGAAATTCATCCCTTAATGGTATAGATTGTTCTCCATTTTCTAACCTAGTTATATGATATGCTACTAGATTTTCAACTCATTACTTATCTTTCATAATAAGTTCGAGTTCTTGTAGAAGTAATATCCATCTTATTATTATAAGGCAAACACTACTGCTAAAAGTTCCTTTTTAGCAGTGGTATAGTTTTGTTGGGGTGGATCTAGTGTCCTAGAAGCATAATATACAACACGAGAATATTTTCCTACTTTTTGACCTAAAACAGTTCCAACTACATAGTTACTTGCATCACACATTATTTTAAAAGTTAATGACCAATAGGTGATTTAATCACAGGTGTCGCTGTTAACAAATCCTTTAATTTATTAAATGCTACCTTGCAATCATTGCTAAATTCAAAAGGAACATTTTTAGTAAAAGTTTGCATAAAGATTGTGTTATTTAAAAAAAAAAAATCTTTCACAAATCTTCTATAAAATCTTACATGGCTAAGAAATGAACGTATTTCTCCCACCGTAATGGGGTAAGGTAACGTTTTGATTACTTGAATTTTAGCTTGATTTGCCTATATTCATTTATGTGACACTATATCACCTAATATAAATCTTTGATCTACCTGAAATGACATTTTTCATAATTAAATACCAAATTCTTTTATATGCATCTCTTTAGCACTTTAGTTAAATTAATTAAACATTCATAAAAAAAATACCATAAATAGTAAAATCATCCATGAAGACTTTAATGAGATTTTCCACATAATCAGAGAAAATACTAACCATACAACTTTGAAAAGTTGCAGGTGCATTACATAAACTAAAAGGAATACATCTATAAGCAAATGTACCAAAGGGGCAAGTAAAAGTTTTTTTCCAAATCTTCTAGGGCCACAGTTATTTAATGAAATCTTAAATAACCATCTAGACGGTAGTAATGGGTTCTTCCAGCTAATCTTTCTAATATTTGATTTATAAACGGGAGTGGATAATAGTCCTTCCTAGTTGAGGCATTCAACTTCCTATAATCTATACATACCCTTCAAGCATTTTGGATTCTAGTTGGTATTAACTTTCCATGCTCATTTGTTTTTACTGTAATTCCTATCTTTTTAAGAGCTACTTGGACTTGGTTTACCCACTCGCTATCAGATATTGAAAATATTATTCTTGCATCTAATAATTTTAATATTTCAGCTTTTACTACGTCCATCATAGGCGGGTTTAATCTACGTTAAACTTGTTTAGAAGCTTTTGTGTTAGTTTCTAGATTTATCCTATACATACATGTAGCTGGACTTATTCCTTTAATATTAGCTATGGTCCATCCTATTGCTCTTGTAAATTCTTTCAGTACATTTATTAATCTATCTTCTTATAAACTTGTCAGTTTATTAGAAATTACCCCTAGTATATTAGTATAGTCCTATAGATTAACATATTTCAAATGATCTGGTAAAGTTTTTATATCTGATTTTGGGGCTTTAACTATAGAAGATAAATGTTTTGAATGAGGTCTAGATAAATTTAGGTAATAAGTTATTATGGTAGTTCATTGTACGATTCCAAAGTACTTATTATCTCTTTTGTTTTCATCTCTTTCATCATCTTCCTCTAAATTTTCTATTACTAATTCTGATTTATCTGTTTTATCTTTTCTAAAAGATTTGTCTATTAATAGGACTCTCATATCTATTGTGCATTAGGAAGAGAAATCCATAAGGTATTTCATTGCGTTATATAAATTAAAATTCATTGTATTGTCATCTACTTATATTGTTAATGTTCCATTTGAAATATCAATCTTTGCTTTTGTTGTTTTCAAAAATGGTCTTCCTAAAATTAGGTAGAGAAGTTCTATAAAAAAATTATCTTCTTTCATGTCTATAACATAGAAATTTGCTGGGAAGACTAAATTATTAACCCAGACCAGTACATCTTCTAGTAACCCAACTGGTTTAACAGTTGATCTTTCTGCTAATTGTATTACTATACTAGTTTCTTCTAAATGTACATCCATCATTTACAAATAAATAGATAAAGGAATAACATTTATGGAGACTTCCACATCACACAATGATTTAAAAATTCTTATATTTTCAATCATACATGGGACGAAAAACATTCCACGGTCAGAACATTTAGGAGGTAATTTCTTTTGAATTAGTGCTGATACGTGTTCTCTTAAACACACCTTTTCACTAGCCTTAATCTTATTAGTGCATAAATCTTTTATAAATTTTTTATACTTAGATGCATTTTGAATGCCTTCAAACAGAGGTGTATTAACTGCTACTTTCTTTAATGTATTAGAGATTTGTTTTCTTTCTGCAGTTTCTTAGCATTCCTATTATCTTCCAAACGATGAGGGAATGGTGGTTTTATATTAATTGATCTATCTTTATCAGACTCATCACTCTTTTTGTAAGGAATCTTGTTTCTTTTTACTTCAGTTTATTTCTCTAATTATGTTTCTATTTCTTCTCTACAAACTAATTGGTCTAACATTTTTGGTTCTTCTATCTGCTTACCACTTCTTAATGTTGTGGCTGTTGTTTTTTCGTATAAAGTAGGAAAAGGTATGACTCATTTGTGTTGTCATCTGACTCAATTGGTTTTTCAACTCACTCATATCATTTTGTAATGTTTAAATTATTTGATTTTTTCTCTTTCTGAATTATTCAATGTTTTATAACTTAGATACCCCTGATTGTTAATACGATTACCTACATTTGGCTGTAATTAATTCGTATAGCTACTAAAGTTATAAGTGGGATCAACGAATTCATCATATTGGTTTATTATGACATTAGCTTCTTCTATTTTGGTTTGTTGTCTCAATGGGCATTCATCATTAAGATGACTTAATTCATTACAAAAAATACAAGGTTTTACCATGCTTGATCTATCTTTAGTAATTAACCATGGCTTTAGCTCATATATCTTATCGTTTTATGTCTTATATGTCATTTTATTCAATTCACTTAGATTTTCCTTAATTAGTTCACTCTTCTCACCATATTGCTTAGATTGTTTGGCTATTTTATTTATAAATTCTTTTGCTAAAGTTGGTGTTGTGTCGAGCAACCTTCACATACTGTGTCTAAGAATCTTCGTTCTAAGTGATTTAATCATTCATAAAAATATTGCATTAAATCTTTTCTGTAAATCCATGCATTGGGCATAATGAAAATCAATATTTAATACATATCCCAAAATTCATCAAAAGTTTATCCAATTTCCACCCTAGCATTACTAATTTTTTGTCTACATAAACTTATTTGTCTTGTTGGAACATATTTATCAAGAAAGACTTGTAGCATCTCTGACCAATTGGTTATGGAATTTTGACGGAGGTAAAATAACCAATCTAAAACTTTACCTTTTTTAATACAGAAGGAAAAGTTTTTAGTTTAACATAATCCATTTCTATATCCTTCGATTTTAACGTGCTTACTTTGTGTGCACACTTCCTAATAAACATTTGAGCATATTCATTATTTTCACCATAGAGGCACAGTAAAGAATTTATGAATCCGAACTTCAATTGGAATTCCAAAAATTATGTTGTAAAAATTATGCACATAGGTTCATAAGCTGTGACATTCCTATCAGATTGACTAAAAGTTACTTCTTCCCCGTCTTCGGCCATATTATATGACATTCCACAAGAAAGTTTTCAAGAGATTATTTTTAAAATCCCCGGCAACAGTGCCAAAAATTGACACGTGTCTAGCGTGCACAAAAGTTTCCCGTATTTTCCTATTATTTGCATTAGTGGTAAATGGGATATCGTCTCCACAGAGATTTTGCAAATCTTTTCAGAACTTAGGCTACCATAAAGTTTATTGGATTTAATTTACTCTAATTTAACTAATCTAATTAAAATGGGAGTTAAACACTATCAATCGAAAAACGAAGCATTCAATTAATTAAAATAATTAAACTATAAGCAATTCAAATTCAATAAACTAATCTAATGCAATTCAGATAAACAATCGAGAAATCAATATAAATTAAATATCTAAACAATTAATACATCTTAGACAATGATATGTAAACCATCATATTTGGACATTTTCATTCAATCATAGTCATAATCAAATCATCATATATATATAATGATCCTAAATCATTAAACTCTAATCATAATAGGTTGATAGTCTTTAGGAAACTATCGACTTTCATATATTCAATGGAAATAAGTGATATCCTTACCCTTATAACTGTACTTAATAGATAAAATGTGATAAACTAGAAATTACGATAGCATTAACACTTTAAAGTCATACCTAATCCAAACTAAATAAAACCAGAATTATACTAGCCATTAAATAACCTAGAACACAATCACCTAGAACATCCACTCGGGTAATTTCACCCTATAGATTAATCCTAGTTACTCCTTCTATAATTGTTGTCAATAATTATATACATAGATTTAGATACCCTATACTAAGAAACATATCGGCCACTATGCACTCAATACAAAGAATCATTAGTTGTAATACGCAAAAACAACTTATTAAAACTGTGATTGACGTTTGTAATTGGTTTAAAGCATTAAGTACATAAATTTTGCATTATGACTAAATTGATGAATGGTTTACAATCATGTCAAGAGTATTGTTTAGAATAATAAACTATTTATGCATATTAATAATAATCATCGCAACAAACAAATAATTGAAATACATTAATGTAAAATATATCTATTAAATAAGTCTCGAGTCTTCAAAGAGTCTCCAAAAGCAATGAAAAATGAACTAAATCAAAACCTAATTGAAAAGACTTTAAAACTAATATTGGCTAATTAGAGGGCTCTTAATTTTGAATCCTTAGGGTCTTATTTATATTTTTCCTAATTTTACAAATCATAGATAAACTTTGATTCCTCGTAGTAATCCAAAACACTTGTCACTGACCTCAGCGATTTGTTAGCGAATCTTATGTTGTTCACAAATCGCTGAGTTAATCACTAGAAATATCTATCTATACGCCACTGATTTATCCAGTAACTCATTTGTAAATCCTAATTCGCTAGCTCTTCTCTGCTTTCGATTTAGGCAGTGATTCATGTATAATCTCGTATAGCTGGCTTATCACTAGACCTTTCTTCAGTTGAATGTTTTGACTTTTTTTCCTCTTTTTCTTTCATTTCTTCATTTTTCCTAATTAAATCCTAAAATTGTAAAAACAAGAGAATACCCAGTGTAATATCATCATTTTCAACTAAAATCATCATAAATTACATTATAATACATGTTTAATTATTGACTTGTCAAATGCTACCGAGGCCTTTTGGAGTAAAGCCCTAAACTTATGAATCAAAGGTGGTTAAGATGGGAATAATATTGATAGGAAAATGCTAGCTAATGTGCCCCAACATCGACATACAAATCGTGTTGGGTTTTTGGTCATACGCACTAAAAAAATTCAAAACGATTTTTGAAAAATCCCAATAAAATCGAAAATAAGTTCCATTAAAATATATCTAAAAAGTGAACCATACCTTAATCCGTGATTTCCTTCTCTGATAGTTCGATCGCCAAGACGTTCAAACGCGCGTCCTCTATCAAAAATCCACACACGAACAATGACTACAACTTGGAGTGTTTGTCCCAATAGAGATAGAAAGTGTTTTTCTTTCTCTCCCAAATTCCAAAGAACTCAAAAATAGCAAAAAAGAAATTCTTAATTCATTTTAGGGTATCATCCTCTTTTTATTTGTGGAGATAAGCCCTCAATTAAAATCATATTCATAATACAACTATTGTATTTAAGTAGTTTAAGTAAACTACACATACGCCCCTATTAATAAGTTATCATATAACAAATCGTAAGGACTTTTATGTCATGGATTTTATCATAAAAAATTAATTACTCTTGACCAATTGAAATTGCGGAAAGTCATTCTTTATGTGCTACCAATAGGTTCATCCGACGTTGATAGTGAGCCAAAACCATTTTGGTACACAAGTCATAAGTGGTCTCTAACAAGGCATTATGACTACCCAAGTAGCATGAATATCAAAATCAATATAACCTAATGGATAACATATATCATATCCTTTCGTCGTGCAATATCTTTTGATTAAACATAGGACATGAAAAGTCACCCTTAATATTCACATGTACTAGTCTCGGTCTTTAGGTAGACTGAAAACATCTAAGTGACATTGATCATATCAATTCACATTAATTTAGCCATTATCGGTCTATCATATCGAGGGATCCACTGATATATTTTTCTATACGAGACAGAAAAATTATATCTCAATTACACACCTTCACACATTATTCACATAGTAACCAATCACAATCTTTATAATCATCCGATTAAAGACAACGTTTGATTGTGTCAAATCATTATGATCATAATGTTGAAGTATCTGGTAATCTCAAGTCAAAGGACTAAATGATATAGCTATCATAAGTAACACTTATGACTCACCTATGACTTAATTCATACGGTGTTCTCATAGTGGGTCGGTCTAGTACCTTATTTCCTAACAAATACTCGTGATCTCAATTCGTATCCCTATACGCATGATCATCATATGACCATCAATCAAGATTCATACTATTCTTAATTCATTATAGTTTCTAGTATAATGACCGACTAGGGGCACTTATAATATTTCAACAAATACCCATGGATCTTATTATAAAGTAAACATGCAATCACTTATAATAAAACGGCAAACAAAAACCTCTATTTTATTAACTAAAAATTATAAGATAAACAATGTTTGTAGATTGACCTAGGGCACATGCCCCAACAAATCAAACATGCCCTCGTTCAGACGCTTGTCACGTGCATCTCAAGGTGTAAAACAGGGCAAAAGATGAGCATGTGTCCAACCCCTAAATAATACGATTACGAACCATAGTTAAGGCTAACGTGTAAATCTCGAGTAAAACCTCGGGCACGAGAACTAAGTGTTAATAGTTATTTTATGTGATGCTTGTTATTTCCATGTATTATTATCTAAATAGACTAGCATCTCATAAGTTATTTCCATTTTACCATGTTTTGCTAAGTTGCGAGAGCGGCGAGTGATAAGTGATTATATAGACTTATACATAGCACTAGTTTAGTATTATATTTAGTATAAATATCCCGAAATGAGTTCAAATTGATGGTATTTATGTATTTTTAGGTATACAAGGTATAAAGGAGCTAAACGAGTGATTTCGTGAAGAAACAAAACAAAAATGCACAAAATCTCACTTGACGCTTGGCACATAGGCTTGATGCCGTAGGAAGAGGCTATACGACATGGTCAAGGCATGGAGGACCAAGAAGAGGAGAAAAATGGACAGCAGAGCCGGCACAGTCATGGCGTCGTAGGTCGTAAAGGATGGCGTCACGGAGGTCTACACAGGGCACCGAGTCTGCTGAATAAGGAAAACTGCACACAAAGTGTCTGAAGCTATCATGGCACCGTGGGTTTGTACACATAACATTGGATCACTTATGGACAGCGTCGAGACGAAAAAAATAAAAAATTATAGTTCTATTTCTTGTAGAATTGCCTATTTAGGTTTTTAATTGTTTTCTAAAGTGTCTTAGGAGTATAAATAGGTATTAGAACGTGGTAAACTCACCAATAGTGATAATTAGCAACCAATTATCTTAGATTAGCATATTTTTACTTTGTTCTTGAGTATTAAGAAGACTTGTGGAAGAGAAGACATTGAAGACTCACATGTGGTTGTTCGATATTGTATTATTGATATAATTAAAGTTATTTAATTAAATATGTGATTGCAATGAATATCATTATGTGCATGTTTATTTCAATGATGTGTGAGTAGTTTATTAATCTTATGGATCAATGGATCATATGGTATAAACGTTATGATAAAGTAGTTGTGATTGGATTATAATGAGTAAAAGTGCAATCATTAAATTTTTTGTTGATTCTGAGGTAATGCTATGAACATCTTGATCACGTGTTGGATGATATTAGGTTTTAGGAGTTATTATGGTCATTCAAGCTTTTAAGCCTGATATGGATGGTATAACCGTAAAATATATAACATTAATAGCTAGTCATTGATTAGGGAGGCACGGATAGTGAACTTCATTGGTTATGAATCTAAAGATTTGGAACTTACATTATTCACACCGATAGGTGGAGTTCTAGTTTGCACATTAGAATCTTTTATGTCACGATAGTGGGTTGAAATAGATTTAAAGGAAATATGTCTATTTTAATTAGGCATTGCACATATATAATGAAGATGAATGAAATAAGTTGAAAAGCATAGTTATTCATTACCTAGGTGAGATTGTGAAATAAGAACTTCTTAATATAAGATTTTATAAGTTATTTACATTATTTTGTTAGAATAGAAAAGTTTAGTTAAAAACTCAATTAAAAAAGACTTCCTTAGCAATAGAATAAATCTGACTAACTATAATAAGTGCAATACACCTTTCCCTGAGGACGATATCCGTAATCAACGTAAATTTGTCACACTATTATTACAATCGAACCGTTATACTTGCGGCCATGATCAAGTTTTTGGCGCCGTTACCGGTGATAGGTAGCCACTCTAGTTAAGTTAGTTTGCAGAATTTTTTAGCTTTAGTTTAAGTAATTTACTTTCTAGTTCATAAAACAAAAAAAATAAAAGGTTCAAGTTTCATGTTTGACAATCTACACTTGATCTTTTGTGTTTTCTTTTCAGAGAGAATTAGTGCATGCATAGTAAAGGAAAAAGGGACTTGGTGCCTTATGGTCCTGATATTGACAGAACCAATAAAGGAAATAAAAAGAAAGGAAACAAGATGGTCGAGGATCAAGCGCGAAAACAACAACAGGGCAGAGGGAATAACCAACACAAATGTGGTTTGGTAGTGCAGGACGGAGATGTCTTCACGACTATTTTAAGCAAAAAGTTCAAGTGACTTACAACGGAGTGATGAGGCTTCCATTCAACACCACCAAGTTCAAACTGAGACCATCACTAATCAACATGGTGCAAAATAGCTTGCTCAACGGGCTAGCAAATGAAGATCTAGTTGCACATTTAGTGAATTTCTTGGAGAAGCGCGACACCGTGCATATTAACAGAGTTACGAAGGAGGTGATCAAGATGAGACTTTTCCCATTCTTATTGGTTGGAAAAGCCAAATTCAGGTTCCACGGACTGAACGTAGGGAGTATGACTTCATAGGCAAAAATCAATGAAAGATTTCTAGACATGTTATTTCCCCAATGAAGGTCAGGGAAAGAAAATTGGAAATCGATCAATTTAACCAGGAAGATGTCGAGTTTCTTGGCGAGGCTTGTGAAAGATTCAGGGAGATGCTCTGGAGATGTCAAATACATGGATACTTGAAATAGACACAACTATAAATTTTCTACTATAGGATGAATCACAACACTAGAACACTAGTAGATGTTGTAGCAGGTGGTTCTCTACTAACTAAGGATGAGGATGGGGCATTAGATCTCATGAATCTTATGTCTCAAAACTCTAAAGTCGGTTCGTTCCATAGTGAGGAAACAAACATGCGTATATGAGATTGATTTGCAAGCTGCGATCATGCACAACTATCCAACATGAGCAGTCAAATGGCGAAACATTAAAAGGGACAACAAATTCCACAAATGCAGGCTATATAGCAACCCGTTAATCACCAAGAAATGATGGTCAATCTAGAAAACATGCAGCAAGGAATAGAGCTTGAGGAGATCAACTTCATGAACAACTAGTGCTATGGAAACAATTTCGAACTGAGAGAAATGGCTCTTTACAAGTTTTATCAATGATACAACAACAACTCCAACTTCTCATATGGAAATCCTGATAACGCACTGAAGTCACCTCCAGGCTTCGATCAACAAGTCCAACAAGGTAATATAGGGAAGAGCGAGAGATGACTTCATTGAAGACAATAGAGAAATTCTTGCACGCCATTTATATGAGCAATAAGGAACGCCATGAGAAGCACGAGAAAAAGATGGAAAATGTGAAGCAAGCTTTGAAGAGTAGATGATGAGATATCACAATCCATCAAGAACTTAGAGAGACAAATCAGTCAGCTAGCCATTGCTTTGAACTCGATGAAGGAATGACAATTTTTAGTAACACAATCACAAATCCCAAGAAAAATGTTAGTGATATTCACAAGATGAGCACTACGTCAATGAATGAGCTAATACAAGAGCAAGTGATGTACAAGCCAGAAAGATTTAACACTTTAGCTATAAGAAAGTAGGAAATGATGCCTGAGAAAGGAATGGAAGTGAGGCAAGATGAACTTGAAGGATTCAAGCAACAACGGATCAATGCCTTGAAAAATCAAAAGAAGGGCAAGAAACAATGTAGAGCTAAACAAAAAGATGAATAACCTTTTGAAGAAGCACCAAAATGAAATAATATCAAGGTTGTTCCAAAGAAGCTGGAACCAAAATCCAAGTTCACACCAAGACTTCAACCAATCAAGAGGAGAGATCTTGGAGATATAATCATACCACTAAGCATTGATGAGCACCAGTTTAGAAATATCTTGTATGATACGGGAGTCTCAGTCAATGTCATGCCCATAAAAAACATGTTACAAGCCAATTTGAAGATCGATTGTCTCGATACAACAAATTTGCAAGTAGTTCATGATTACTTGGTACCAACAATAGGGAAAGTCTTGAATGTGCAAGTGAAAGTGGGTATGTAATGACTTGTTACCTTAAGCTAGTGATTAGTACTAAACCAAATAATAATTAACTCGAGTTATGCTTCGACGTACCTCGATTAGCGTGTGTGTACGTTTGCATGACGTTTTGTGTTTGTTTGGATTGTGAAATTTAAATATATATAGGTTGCGTATAATAAAAGGATATATACAAACCTATAATTGATAAAATACACTATAAGCCATGAAATACAGGTGAGTGACGAGGGAGTCGTGGCATGAATGTGCACGCTCGTGGCTACACGTAGGCATGTCCGGTGGATTTATTGGCGAAGAAATAAACGAGTTATATATATATTTATATATAAGGATATATATATTGGAATTAAAAAGAAAAATGAAATTATATAGATTGTTTGATCTTCTCAAATGACGAGAAAGTACAAGTTGTGTCAAGATTTTGTGTCACGTTAACACGTGTCACTTTAACACATCAATGACTCGATCAATCTCAAAATGACGCGATGCGTATCTCGAGGAAGATTTATATAAAAATCAAAAAATTGATGTTTATCAACTAATCATTCGATCAAAATGAAACCGAGGGTTTAGGGGGTTTGATTTTGATCGAGACAAGTTGTCCAAGGTGCAGAATCAAGCTCAGTTGAGGAGCTTAATCGATCACACATCTCGTGAGCATCGTATAGGTATAATTTGTTTTAGTGTTTATCAAAGTTGGAATTTTTGGTGATGCTAGGAGTACGGTTGTTTAAGTTGTTTGTTGATCAATTATGGTTTCTCACCTCACTAGAGGTTTTTATTGATCCATTGTGATAAATTTTTGATGGTTTGGGATGATTTGGATGTGTTTTAGATCCATTTGGATGAGCATAATGGTGTTGTTGTTGCATGTCTGGTGCGCATAATGCGATAGGCTTTGGTCATAGCGCGCTGAGGATGAACTGACATACAGGTAGCGCGTTATCCATGTCAGGTAGCGCGCTACCCACACCCAAATCTGTGCAGAACTGATTTGGAGTTGGTTGGTTTGTCAAGATGCTTGGGGACTATTTTAAGGGTCTTAATAGACTATAATACACTTATATTAACTATAATTGGTCTATGATTGGTGTTGATTAACCAGAAGAGAGTTATAGACCCAGAAAGTTAGGAAATTGGACAAGGACTTAGAACGAGGTAAGTGCGGATTCACTTATTTATCAATATTGTATGTCTATATATCTCATATAGTTGTTAGAATGAAATGGGGGATTATGTACAATGTGATGGATTTCAATAAATGGAGGTGTATAATCTGACCATGCTATAACTCTTGGTTTTGAGAACAGGTTTATAGGATATGGGTTCCCTTCCTAGCCTATATATAACTCATGCTCAATTCAATAGGTTGTAAGGATTACATACATATTAGAGGGTTTGGGATAGAACCACTGCGAATTAATGGATAGGCTAGAGAGCATATTGGCCAATATGTTGGTCTAATAATCGTATTAATGGCATCTGTGGGTAATCGACCCTAGTTTTATAAAATAAATGGGAATCACAGCGTAATAGTCCAAATGACTTGCTTGCATTTGATTATGTATTGAATCTATATGCTTTTTATATTCTTGTTAATTATTATTGGTGCGTGTTGTTATTGCATGATATCCTTAGTTACTATATGGAATGTTGATGATTAGTGTGGATCCATACTTACTGAGCAAGTTGGAGCGCTCACCCAAATTAACTATTTCAGGTTTGCAACCCGGCGCTTCAACCAAAAAGAAAGAGAAGATTTAGGAGTCTCGTGGTTTTTCTCCGATGTAATGAGCCTTCTTGTATATATAAACTATGTTAGACATATTTTAATGTATATAAACAGGGTTAGGGTGATTTAAATATGGTTTCAGGTTTTGATAAACTCTGTATTTCCGTATATTTGTATATATTGAATAAGTTTTAAATTCTCTGTTACGTAATACTTTGATTTATTAATTCGATATGAATATACAGGTTGAGTTTATCAGGTATGGACGAAAAGGTTGCTTGCTCTAGTTAAGTCTTGCAACGTTAGCGGACTTAATTAGGGTTTCAGGCCAGGCATTGTCCCTAATCGGGATATGTGATGTCACCGCTTGGTATTAGAGCCATAGTTTATCAATTTTAGAAGTAAAGTGGTAATGTTTATACAGTTAGATATCATGAATTAGGCTCTGATCCTATTTCACTTTTGAATGGTTTTAAAAGTGAATGATAGCATATTATGTTATACCGAAACCTGAGTTTAATAACTTTGACATTTGTCTTGATTTATGAATAAACTTAGGGTTTGATAAACGTCTTTCATCATGTTTTGGGGGGAAATGAAAATGAGAACATTATTATACGTTATTTGCTGCACATATTGATATATATTGTATAGTTATGATTTCTTTGAATTGTCTAAATGTTACATGATGATCTTATCTCTCCTATGACCACATAATCTAATGGCGGATCAAGGAGAAAGATCACAAAGGTCAGAACCTCAAGGTAATAGGGAGACAGGGGATCAGTGGAAATCTAGAATGGAGCAGCAAATGCAACAGTTGATGAAGTCTCAGGCCAAGTTAATGGCGATGTCGATGGCTTAGATGGGACCACCAATACAACGACCTGAGGCATTGCCTGTAACCAATCCCGAGGTTAGCAGAGCTTAGGGAGGAGCTGAGACAGTAGCAGTTCCAGTTTAGCCAGTAGTTCCACAAGTTCAGGAACCATAAATAGCTGCAAAGTGCCAGAGGATTCTGAGAAGACCGCATTCCTCAAAACTCGTAAGGAATTCATGAATGATGCTATTATGAGGTTCGATGGCACTATGGAGGAAGGGATGGCTGAGACCTAGATATTAGAAATGAAGCAACATTTTGTTGCTGTTGATGTTGAGAACCGGTTTAAGGTTAAATTGGTTACCTTTTTGTTGATTAATTCTACGAAAAAGTGGTGGAATTCCCTAGAGAGAGAAGGGAAGACTGTCACTATGTGGCTACAGTTTCGGATAGTATTCTACAAGCAGTATTTCCCTAAATCTATCAGAAAAAAAGGAAGAAGATTGAATTCATTCAACTGAAGTAGGGAGCAATTTCTGTTAGGGAGTATGAGCAGAGATTCACTGAGCTAAGTTAGTTTGCTCCGGAGATGGTAGAGCTGAAGGAAAACATGACTGACTTGTTTCTTGGTGGGCTGAATTATGAGATTAGGATTGTTGTTTCTTCACATCCTCGCACTAGCTACGCTTTTATATTTAAGTGTGCGATGGAAGTAGAACCAGCCATTCTAACCAAACCTGCATGAATAGTTATTACACCACCACCACCAATACCACAGTCCCCTGAGAGTTAGAGAACCCAGGGATTTGCTTACTTTCGGCTAAAGAAGAAGCTAGGATGTGTAGGAATGACATTTGTCAGTGCACCTATTCCGCCAGTTTCTCAGGCTTCAGTAGCAAAAACACCTTTGCTGCCTTCACAAACTAGAGGTATAGGCAAGGGTAGAGCATAGTCTTCACAGAGACCGAGTGGATTGGAACAGGCTTCACATGCTAGTAGTTTACCGTATAGGGCACTAGTTATATGTTATAGGTGTGGGCAGTCGGGGCATATTGAAGGGAGTGTTCCATGCCGCTAGCCACATCAGTAGGCGGTACCACACCGCCTGCACGAGGACAGGCTCATGCAGTGGCAGAGGAAGACCCAGAGGCCAACCGGTGACTAGTGGAAGGTATATTAAATATTTTTGGTCGAGATATGCATACTTTAATTGATGATGGTTCTACAGTTTCATTTAATGTTGGAGCAATGGTTGACGAATTGAAATTGAAACACGTTAGAGCCGATACATTTTTTATTCTGAGCACAATAGTGAGTGAGAAAGTTTATCCTAACCTGATATTTGAGAGATGTGTAATCAAAATTGGGGAAATGAACTTCAAATTGATTTAAGGGTGATGGAGTTCTTGGAATTCGATGCATTACTAGGAATGGACTAGTCATCAACGTATCATGCCAATATCCACTATTTCCATAAGATGGTGATCTTTCGCATTTCTAACCTTTCTAAAATTATAGTCTATAAAGGCTATAATCCTTCACGATTCACAACTCATGAAAGGGAAGCTACACCTCAAGATTTAGAAGTTATGGCAGGAATTGTTACCTTTGGAAAGCCTGGACATGAACTTAAGGTTAATGAGATACCTGTGGTTTGTGAGTTTCTAGAATTTTTTCCATCTAATTTACTTAAATTACCACTGCCACATGTCATTGACTTCATCATTGATCTTATTCCTGGTACCAAACCTATATTTATTCCTTTGTACCGTATAGCACTGTAGTAATTACGTGAGTTGCAGACTCAACTTGAGGGGTTGCTTCGGAAAGGGTTTATCCAGCCTAGCATGTCACTGTGGGAAGCACATGTTCTTTTGTGAAGAAGAATGATGAAACCCTACGAATGTGCATCGATAATAGACAGTTGAACCGGGTGACTATCAGGAACAAATATTCATTGCCCAGGATTGATGATTTGTTTGATCAGTTGAAGGGTGCCAGATATTTCTCGAATATTAATTTGCGGTCTGGTTAACATTAACTGAGAATCAGGGAGTCAAATACAGCTTTCGATACTCATTATGGGCACTTAGAGTTTACAGTGATGCCATTTGGGCTTACGAATGCTCCTGCTATGTTCATGGATCTGATGCATAGGGTGTTTAAACCCTATTTTGACCATTTTATCATCGTGTTTATCGATGATATTTTGATCTATTCGAATACTGAGGAAGAGCATTCGCACCACCTCAGAATTACATTGCAGACTTTGAAGGATAATCAATTGTATGCCAAGTTTAGTAAGTGCGAATTCTGGTCTTCAGAGGTCAAATTTCTAGGACTCGTGGTTAAGGCTGAGGATATATCTGTTGATCTAGCAAAGGTGGAGGCAATCAGGGATTGGCCTAATCCTACCACGGTGTCAAAGATTCAAAGTTTTCTAGGGTTAGCGCGTAATTATAGATGATTTTTTGAGTGATTCTCTTGTAATACTATGCCAATGACTCGGTTAACATAGAAAGATGCATATTTTATGTGGTCAGATGAGTGCAAAGCTGAGTTCAAGGAATTGAAAGACAGAATGACTATGACACCTGTTCTTACATTACCTGAATCAAGGAAGGAATTAATGATTTATATTGATGTTTCTCATTCAAGCCTGGGCTATGTGTTGATGCAGGAAGGCAGGGTTGTAGCTTATGCTTCAAGGCAACTCAAGGTTCATGAAAGAAATTATCCAATTCATGATCTTGCGCTAGCTGCAGTAGTTTTTTCCTTAAAGATTTGGAGGCACTATCTGTACGACGAGAGGTTCACAATATTTTCGTATCATAAGAGTCTGAAATACTTATTTACTCAGAGTGAATTGAACATGAGACAGCGTAGGTGGCTTGAGTTTCTCAAGGGTTATGATTTCACTCTAGAGTACCACCCAGACAAAACAAATGTGGTTGCTGATGCCTTAAGTATGAGAAGAACAGGCAGAAAGAACGTAGCTACTGCTAGAGCTTCTTAGTTCAGACTTCTTGAAAAAGCTTCAGTGATGATAATTCATCAAAGTCTAGCTGGCACATCATCAACTGAGAGAGCTAGTTCTAGAGCTACTAATATGTTCTTTTGTGCTCATATTCGAGCTGAACCGGAGATGATTCAATAGGTGGTTGATAGTTAGAAAGCTTATCAGGAATACGTAGCATATCAGGAGTTAGCAACTAGTATAGATCATCCTGATTGGTCAATTTTTGATAACAGGGCGTTGCGATTCAAGGGAAGATTATAGATTCCAGCTCAGGATTAGTTGAGGCAAGAATTGCTACGAGAATCCCATCGATTTCCTTACTTTATTCATCTAGGTAACACTAAGATGTATCATGATATGAGACGTGTTTATTGGTCACCTTGGATGAAGACTGACATTGTTGAGTTTATAAAAAGATGTGAGATATGTCAGCAAGTTAAGGCTGAACATAGAAAACCTGGAGGTTTATTGCATTCACTGCCTATTCCTGAGTGGAAGTGGGAACATATATCGATGGATTTTGTTATCGGTCTACCTCTGAGTCAGCGCAAACATGATGCCATTTTGGTTAGTTGATAGATTGACAAAATCTGCACATTTCTTACCCGTTTCTATGCAAGATCATCTTGACCATTTATGCGAGGTGTATGTACGAGTGGTATTGAGATTTCACGGGGTTCCAGTGTTGATTACTTCAGATAGGAAGATTCACGTCCAGGTTATGGAGTGAATTACAAAGGCAGCTGGGAATTATGTTTAACCTCAGTACGGCATACCATCCTCAGACTGACGGACAGATTGAGCGGTTGATATTGGTGCTTGAGGATATGCTTCGAGCTTGTGTCTTGGAGTTTGGGGGTAACTGGGAGAAATATATTCCTCTATGATAGTTCTCTTATAATAATAGTTATCAAGCTAGTATCGGAATGGCTCCATTTGAGGCACTGTATGATCGACCTTGTCAATCACCAGCGTGTTGGGCACAGGTTGGAGATACAGTTTTATTAGGACTAGAGTTGATTCAGGACTACACAGAGAGGATACAGCAAATTCGCTAGCGTTTGACTACAGCACAGCTCAGACAGAAGAGATACGCCGACAAACACCATAAGTTTTTAGAGTTTTCAATGGACGATTTTGTCCTATTTAAGGTTTCACCTATGAAAGGTTTATATAGATTTGGGTTGTGAGGTAAGCTAGCTTCAAGGTATATTGGGTCGTTCAGAGTATAGGAAAGGATTGGTCCTGTAGCTTATAGGTTAGAGTTACCTCCCCTGCTTGCCAAAGTTCATAATGTCTTTCACGTATCTATGCTACGCAAAACGAAGACTTACTTCACTCCAAGAATAGATTGGAATGAACTTGATCTTCAGGAATACTTATTTTACGATGAGCACCCTATTCAGATACTTGATCGTAAGATTCAGAGGTTGAGAACCAAAGAGATTCCTTTGGTTAAAGTGAAATGGCAATTTCACGGAGACGAGGAACTAACCAGGGAACGAGAATCCTACATGAAGGAGCAATTTCCATTTCTCTTCGAGAATACAGGTAACTTAATTACTTTAATTTCGGGGACGAAATTGCTTTAAATTGGGGAAACTGTAATGACATGTTACCTTAAGTTGGTGATTAGTATAAATCCAAATAGTAATTAACCCGAGTTAGACTCAAATTTAAGATTGGTATACATCGATTAACGTGTGTGTGCATTTGCATGACGTTTTGTGTTTGTTTGGATTGTGAAATTTAAATATAAATAGGTTGTGTATAATAATGGGATATATACAAACCTATAATTGATCAAACACACTATAAACCATGAAATACCAATACACTATGAGCGACGAGGGAGTCGTGGCATGGATGCGCACGCTTGTGGCTACACGTAGGCATGTCCGATGGATTTATTGGTGAAGAAATACACGAGTTATATATATTTATATTTATATATAAGGATATATATAAATATATATATATTGTTTGATCTTCTCGAATGACGCGAAAGTATAAGATATGTTAAAATTTTGTGTCACGTCAACACATGTCACTTAAACACATCAATGACTCGATCAATCTCAAAATGACGCGACGCGTATCTCGAGGAAGATCTATATATAAATAAAAAAGTTGATATTTATCAACTAATCATTCGATCAAAACGAAACCGAGGGTTTAATGGTTTGATTCCGATCGAGAAAAGGTTGTCCGAGGTGTAGAATCAAGCTCAATTGAGGAACTTAATCGATCACACAGCTCGTGAGCATCGTAGAGGTATAATTTGTTTTAGTGTTTATCAAAGTTGAAATTGTCGGTGATGCTAGGAGTACGATTGTTTAAGCTGTTTGTTGATCAATTATGGCTTCTCACCTCACTAGAGATTGTTATGGATCAATTTTGATAAATTTGTGACTGTTTGGGATGATTTGGGGGTGTTTTGGATCGATTTGGATGAGTAGAATGGTGTCGTTGTTGTAGGTCTGGTGCGCATAATGCGATAGGCTTTGGTCATAGCGCGCTATGCGTACTAGGAGGATGAACTGACATGCAGGTAGCGTGTTATCCACGTCAGGTAGCGCGCTACCCACACCCAAATCAGTGCATAACTGATTTGGAGTTGGTTGGTTTGTTGAGATGCTTAGGGACTATTTTAAGGGTCTTAATAGACTATAATACACTTATATAAACTATAATTGGTCTACGATAGGTGTTGATTAACCGGGAAAGATTTATAGACCCGAAGAGTTAGGAAATTGGACAAGGACTTAGACCGAGTTAAGTATGGATTCGCTTATTTATCAATATTGTCTAGTTATATAGTAAATATAGCTCATATAGTTGTTAGAATGAAATGGGGGATTATGTACACTGTGAAAGATTTCAATAAATGAAAAACGGTGTATAATGTGACCATGCTATAACTTCTGGTTTTGAGAATAGGTTTATATGAGATGGGTTCCTTTCCTAGCCTATATATAACTCCTGCTCAATTCAATAGGTTGTATGGATTACATACACATTAGAGGGTTTGGGATAGAACCAATGGGCATTAATGGATGGGCTAGAGAGCATATCGGCCAATATGTTGGTCTAGCAATCGTATTAATGGCGTTGGTGGGTAATCGACCCTAGTTTTATAAAATAAATGGGAATCACAGTGTAATAGTGCAAATAACTTGTTTGCATCTGATTATGTATTGACTCTTTATGCTTTCTATATTCTTGTTCAATATTATTGGTGCTTGTTGTTATTGCATGATATCGTTGTTTCCTATATGGAATGTTGATGATTAGTGCGGATCCATACTTACTAAGCAAGTTGGAGCGCTCACCCAAATTAATTATTTCAGGTTCGTAACCTGGCGTTTCAACTAAAAGGAAAGAGAAAATTTAGGAGTCTCGTGTATTTTCTTCGATGTAATGAGCCTTCTTGTATATATAAAGTCTATTTGACATATTTAGATGTATATAAATAGGGTTGGGGTGATTTAAATATGGTTTCAGGTTTTGATAAACTATGTATTTCCGTATATTTGTATATATTGAAAAAGTCTTAAATTTTCCACTTTATAATACTTTGATTTATTAACTCGATATGAATATACAGGTTGAGGGGACTTAATTAAGGTTTTAGGTTCGGCATTGTCCCTAATCGGAATAGGGGATGTCACAGGGTAGATTCACATTCATCACGGATTTTGAGATTATGGATCATAACGTGGATGATGATGTGACTATGATACTTAGGCGACCATTTTTAAACACTGCCAATGTGGTCATGCATACGAGGAAGAAAATGATCACAATGAGTATTGAGGAGGATAATGATGTCGAGAAGATTGTCTTTGTTGAAGTATCTCAATTTAGACTCGAACTAAATGAGCAAAAAGGCATCGGGCTAATAACATTAAACTAAGCACTACTGGGAGGCAGCCCAGGGGTTTTCAAATTTCAAGTTTTTATATTTCAGTCAAGTAGTTATTTCATTAATTTAGTAGTACAATCCAAACATTTTAGTTTTCTAACTTTTGAAAATTTGTGCTAATTATATAGGAGATACCATTTGCAGGGTGATGATTCATCGGGATAGAAAAGTCTCGACTAATTCAACAAAGATAGTAAGAAACGAAGGAGTTCGAGTGGTAAAGGTAAGGTACTTTAACAAATCACAGGTAAGTTTTTATGGAATTTTTATATATACACGGTATTTCATGTGTCAGAATGCCTTGTGTAGTAATACACAAAGCAGGGAGAGGGCGAATAGGGAGTTAACGAGAAATATGCAAAATAATATAGACATATTGGTCGACGTCGTTTGTGTAAACATACGGTGCCATGGGCATAAGGGATGGCGCCAGCATGGCACAGAGCTATGAGCAAGGAAGGCTCGCAGCAGGCTCGACGCTATTACGGTGCAGTGGCGGCGTCGTGCCCTATAAGGGACGGCGCCAACGTCGAGATAGGGGTTTTAAATCCCTTTCACCCACATCTTGTACACTTGAAACCAATTGCATATGCCACCAACCAAGCATACATCCCTCCATAACCCAAGATTTAACAATTTTAAGTGAGAAAAGAGTGTTCTTAATGATAAAGAGTGAAAATAGAAAGTAAATTGTAGATTTGCACAATGAGGAAAGCTAGGGCATTGATTTGAAGAAGATATTCAAGTGAGCACTAGGGTTTTAGTTTGTGAGCAAAGTGAGAGGGCTTGGATTGATAGAGGCTTGGAGGAGCAATCAACACCGAAAAAGTAGTCCGGCATTATGGTAAATTTACAATTTCATTGGTTATGCTTTGAAATTTTTGAGAAATTCTCATGAAATTGCATGAATTGTGGATATGACGGTGTTGGATTGAAATTTCAAGTTAAGTGAACGTTGAGCATCAATGTGCTTATGGAGACCTAGTATATGTGTCACGTTCGAATTCCTAGTCCTAGTTTAATTTCTTAATCAGGATCATTGACTCGTGATGTGGGACCTACATTGAGATACATGCACTGATCGAGGCATGTGGCCGAAGTATATTTTAGATTTGTTATGATGAATGTCTAGTGTATTGTATATGTGTAAACTACTAAGTCACTCCTATTTGTGTATATATATCGAGACGTGAGTGGAGACACACCTTGATATGCGTGTCGGTGTGAGACTGAGTTAGAGAGTGATGTTGTAAGTTAAGATTAAGTTATTATGACGTAAATAGTTAATTAGATGTGGCTATAATTTGATTCACATAAAATGTAACCTAATTTAGCTTAATAAAACATTAGCCATTTGATATTCCTCAAAATACGTGTGGACACATCAAGAGACCAACTTAGTTTGGTGTTGGTGTTATTAAGGTTGAGTTAGTGAAGAGTTAGTGGTTTTAAATCATGTTATGAGCCATTTGATTAGCCTCGGGATACGTGTATACATTAAGATCAATGGCTATGGTTTAACCTTGTCGACATATATAACATGAATGGGATAAGCATGCACATTCATTTCATTTGATCAAAACAAGGAGGAAAGGAGATATGAAGAAGGAGATCAAACAATTTGAAGGATTTTGGTGAATTTGTAAGGATTGATCAAGATCGAAGTGATCTACAACTAGGTAAGCTATTGTACATTATCAATTTGTAAAAGTTTGTTAAAAAACATAAAGTTTTACTTATATTCTATTTTTTGCTTAGTTTCATATGGTAAATGAAATCATTTACAAATTGGTTGATAAATTTGGGTTCTTCACGAAAAACTAATAAATTTGCTATCAAGAAAATTCGAATTTCGATTTGAATTGACAAAGTTATGGTATTTTGAAATTGTAGGTGTTTTGATGGATTTTTAGGAAAAACTACGATTTTAAGTTTCAACACCTAAGTCCTGTAAATTTTGGAAAAATTGGTGATGATCAAGCTTGATTTAGATGTATTTGAGGTGTATGGATCATTAGAATGCAAGGTTGAACTTTAAGTAAGGTGCGTAGGCTTGACGCCGTGGGTGCATAATGCACTGCACCACCACAGTGCCAAGACCTGAGTTGTGTGGCAAAGGTTCTGTGGACACGGTGCTGTCACGGTGCCATGCCATTGAACACACGACGTCGTGTCCATCTAATGTGATACAAAGGTGATGCCATGGCGGCGTCGTGACCTTTGCACACACGGTGCCATCACGGCACCAAACACTGGGAATTTGGTAAATTTCCTAATAAGAATTTGAGGTTTTTTCTAGATAATTTATCCAACTTTAATAGTTTGTATCAGTCATAAAACACCCTAATTAACCTCAAGAAACTAAGGAAGAGTCTCGAGAGGTTGTTAGTGAAATATGGGGTGTCGAGAGGACGGATTAGTCTAGGAGCTTTGTGTGGATTGTAAGTAAACTGATTGAGATATTTATTTACATTTCATTCCTATTATACTATTCATTTACAGTCATTTGGAGTGATTTATCTATTGTACTCTAAAAGCCTTGACTTATTGTTCCATCTCATTTTATGGGTTTGCTATCATGGCATTGGTTGTTGATTAAGTGGTTTCACCGATTCTAAATCATGTGTTATGTCATTCTTGATTGTTGAGGAATTTAGTCAATTGAAATAGCATGCTATTAGGTAGGTGATTTACGATATTGTAAATCCATTTTCCTTTGTGCATTAGTTTGTAATCACATTGTTGGGTTCTTATACCGTGTCATTTCTTGAATTATGAAAGTAGGTTTGTATATAAGACCAATATATGATATTGATGAGCGCATAACACGGAGTCATCAGACTTTCGGGGTTGTCTGAATCTCACCACTAGCTTATGCAACACATGGGGTATGGGACTCAAGGTTGTTGACGAGTATACTACACATTTAAGAGGTGTTTGTGAGTATTTATACATGTGTAATGGGCATTTGTAATGATGTGAAGGCACTTATAAGATAGATTACGCCCTAAAATAGTGGAATAAGGCCGACGTGATGTAAGTCACAACTGACAAGCCCTAAATCATTACTGCTTAGCTGAATGTCAGTTTCATATTGTTTAACTGAAGTATCTCATAATATTATTATTTTTTAGCATAGTTTCTATTGTTACGCTTTCATATACTTATTGTACATTTGGAAATATGGATAAATATCTCTCGATGTTACTTTCTACTTCTCTGTACTCACCGTCCTTTTTATGATGGTGGGTGCAGATCAAACTAGTAGTAGACCGGGCAAGGAGAAGATCGGCGACTACCTCTGAGCCATTGCATCACTGCTACATCTGATATTAGAGGTTGTTGGTTTGTTGTATGACTTATATATGCCTTTACACATTTTTTGGGATGTATATTATGGGTTGTGAGATAGTTACTCGACCAGACACATGTTGATATATTATAATCATTGTTATATTTTATATATGTGCATGAGATCTTTGGTTCCTGGTTTTCACATAATTAGGATTTAAATTAATGGCTTCCGCTAATTTGTTAAGACATCCGCTGAATAATCTTTAAATTATATAAATTTTAATTAACTCTGAATTATTAATTGACAAGAAGAAAAAAAAATATGTATAATGTTTATTTGAAAAGTTAACTAGTAAGGAAAAGAGTTTTGGAAAAGGTTGACTAATACGTTGTTAAGTCCTGCGTGGCAAGATCACGGCTTAATGACGGGATTATGCAAGGCAGTGCCCTAGTTTTGGAAAGGGTCATCACAATTGGTATCAGAGCCAACTTTAAAAATAATCAACCTATGAATTTTCGTAAAATACAAATTTTAGATGTGGAAACCAGAGGATCTTTGCCTAGAAACCATTAGTTAGGAAGTGAGTGAAAGTGATATGGGGATTTCTTATATGTACATGTTAGTTTCTATATGTATAGGTACGCATTATCTACGTAGCTGATGGTGTCGCGAACGTCGTCAATTTGCATAACACAATGGCAGATCGACTTAAGATAGGAGATTTAAGCAACTCCAGTGGTACAGACTATTCCAATGGTGACAGTACCGATGGTAGAGACTGTTGATACACCATCTTCCACTCCCACATCTTCTAGTTCGTCAGCCGATGCTTAGTTAGTGAAAGATTTCATCAGACTGAAGCCAGTTTATTTTGACAAACAGAGAGATTTTGAGGAGATTGAGAAGTGGATAATGTCTCAGGAGAAGCTTCATAGGGTTTTTAGGATTAAGGATAGAGTTCGATATTTGGTGGCATGCGATGATAGCTTCGTATGGTGATTTTGAGTTATGGGATGCCTTCTAGAAGAACTTTTATCAGCAATACTTCCCACCTACGGTGATGAAGAGGTTGAAGAAGTAGTTCATGAATCTGAGACAGACAGCTGATGAGCTGGTGATGAGCTATAGAAATAGATATGGCTATCTAAGGTAGTTTGTCGGGAATCTAATGAGATATGACTTGGAGGATGTGTATCATTTCGGATATAGACTGAGGCCAGATATAGGGTTTTATGTGATCACTTCATGTGTCAGGATTTTGGAGAGAGATATATGAGCGTTCACTTTCTCACGAGACATTATTTGAGTAGAGTTGTTGATAAGACATCATTGGGACCAGCATTGTCACATGATCAAGTTGCAGCATTTTATAGGAGCAGACAGAGGGGCAAGGGATAGAGGACATGAGGGAGAGGTGCTCAAGGATCAGGGGTAACCACATCGATTATGCCCTACACATCATACCCTACTCCACTATAGAGTATAGTTAGTAGACCACCCTTGCCACCACCAGTCAGACATATGTTATTAGCTCATACTTTACCAGTACTTCCAGCACCACCAACACAAAGACAACAGCAGTAGGGTGGTAGAGGCCGAGCCAGAGGTAAAGGTAGAGGTCGAGATGGTTCCCGACAAAGACAGCGACGGTCACAGGCATAGGCCCAGGATTAAGCATAGGGTCAGCGGAGGTCGATTACTTGTTTTAGATTTTGTCAAGTTGGGCATATGTTGAGAGATTGTCCACAGCCGGCAACAGTTTATCCACTACATAGCAGTGAGGGGGTACACATGGCAGCATAGCCAGATATCGATGCTACACGTGGTCTTATCGAGGGTACGATTTCTATTTATAGTGGAGATTAATATATTTTGTTTGATTCAGTTTCTATAGTATCTTTATTTATGGTCGCATGATAGGCATCCTAGGGCTGAAATTGGTTAGAGTTAGCATACATTTGATTTTGAGTACCGCGGCCAGGGATAGGGTTTACCCTAATTGTCTTGTTCAGAGATTTCCAATAGAGATAGGCGGGGTAGAGATACCAGCACACTTTAGGATGCTCAAGTTTTTAGATTTCAACGCGTTGTTAGGGACGAATTGGTTAGCAGCGTATCACGCTCATATCGACTATTTCAGTAAGACAAAGATATTTGAGATTCCAAATCGTCTGATGTTCATATACATTGGTAGTACACCGAAAGCTGAGAGCACTAGAGGTCGAGTTGCGAGTAGTGGAGAAATGGAGACTCAAGTATCATTATACACTGTAGCAGAGAGTCGGGGACTTGGACTTGAGGAGATTCCGATTGTGTGCGAGTTTCCCGACGTGTTTCTGGAGGACTTACTTGGTTTACCACCACCGAGAGATAGATTTCATCATTGAGTTGGTACCTGACACCAGATTGATTTCTATACCACCGTACCACATGGCTCCGAAAGAGTTGGAGGAGTTAAGGAATCAGCTTCAGGATTTGGGACATAAGGGATTCATCACACCTTCTATGTCGCCATTAGGAACTCTTATCTCCTTTGTTAAGAAGAATGACGGTACATTGAGATTGTGTATCGACTATAGACAATTAAACAACGTCACAGTCAAAAACAAGTAGCCACCATCGCGCATCGATGATTTGTTTGATCAGCTGAGAGGACCACACATTTTCTCTAAGATAGACCTGCAATCAGGGTATCATCAACTTAGGATTAGGGATGAGGATAGGTCCAAGACAGTTTTCGGTACAAGATATTAACACTATCAGTTCATGGTCATGTCGTTCAGATTGACCAACACCCCCGCCATGTTTATCGATTTGATATATAGGGTGATAAGACCGTTTCTTGACCACTTCGTGATAGTTTTCATTGATGATATACTGATATATTAGAGGACTCAAAAGGATCACGAGCAGCACCTCATAGAGACGTTACAGACTTTAAGGGAGCACATACTCTACGCCAAATTTAGCTAGTGTGAATTTTGGCTGTCAGATGTCAAGTTTTTAGGTCATGTTGTTGGAGCAACAAGGATTGCATTTGATTCGGCCAAGATTTAGGCTATTATAGATTGGCCGACACCAATGTCAGTTACCAAATCAGGAACTTATTGGGGTTGGTAGGGTATTATGGCATATTCGTGAAGGATTTCTTAAAGATCGCTTCACCAATTACCAAATTTACCCAAAAGGATGTCGTATTTGATTGGTCTAAGGAGTGCGAGCAGGCATTTGCTCAATTGAAGAGGTTATTAACCACC
The DNA here is from genome assembly GCA_039657325.1 of Stephania cephalantha. Taxonomy (NCBI): domain Eukaryota; kingdom Viridiplantae; phylum Streptophyta; class Magnoliopsida; order Ranunculales; family Menispermaceae; genus Stephania; species Stephania cephalantha. The sequence continues at coordinate 17,719,946 of CM077570.1, read as the reverse complement.
ACACCAGTGTTAGTATTGTCAGAGGTTGGACAAGGATTCCTGGTATACACAGATGATTCTCATACAGGTCTAAGCTATGTATTGAAGCAGGACAGAGGTACAGTGTCTTATGCCTCTAAATAGCTAAAGATACATGAGAAGAACTATCCCACTCATGATTTACAGTTATCAGCGGTGGTGTTTGCTCTAAAGATTTGGAGACATCATCTGTATGAAGAGAGATTCACACTTTACACTGATCATAAGAGTTTGAAATATCTTTTCACAAAGAAAGAGCTAAACATAAGACATCGCAGATGGTTAGAGTTCTTGAAGGACTACAACTTTTCTCTACAGTATCACCCAGAGAAATTTAACATATTTGCATATGCGTTGAGTAAGATACCAACTGAAGAAGCTAAATTCATTAGATGTCATATAACGCAAAAGTATGGATTACTCGAGGAAACAACGATGATGAGTCAATCAGTTATTCCTTCCGACACTCGGGTGAGGATTTGTGCATAGATGAGGCTACAGACATTGTCTACACAAAAAGTGTAAGAGGGTCAAAGAGCCAATATTTTATACTCGAGGTTTAACGAGTAGCTTAGAGTACTGAGTGTACTTATTAACACAGATGATAGATTAGTATTTGAGATTTAGGGGCGAATAGTGAATACCGTCAATAGCAGAGTGGAGAAATGAGATTCTACAAGATTCATACCATTCCCGATTAATTGTTCATCCAGGCAGGACCAAAATGTAGCATGACATTAGGAAACAATTAGGGCATGTGTCCTAGGTCAATCTAGAAACATAGTTTATCTTATAATTTTAGTTCATAAAATAGAGGTTTTATTTGTTGTTTTATTATAAGTGATTGCATGTTTACCTTATAGTAAGATCCATTGGTATTTGTTGAAATATCCTAAATGTCCCTAGTCGGTCATTATACTGGGAACTATAATGAACTAAGACTAGTGTGAATCTTGATTGATGGTATTTGTGATGATCATGCGTATAGGGATACGTATCAAGATCATGAGTACTTATTAGGGAATTGATACTGGACCGACCCGCTATGAGAACACCACATGGATTAAGTCATAGTTGTTACTCATGATAGGTATATCATTTAGCCCTTCGACTTGAGATTACCAAAGACTTCAATATTAGGAGCATGATAATTTGACACAATCAAATGTTGTCTTTAACTGGACTATTATAAAGATTGTGATTGGTTACCGTGTGAATAATATGTGAAGGTGTGCAATCAAGATAAAATTTGTTACTCTCGTATAGAGAGAGATATCAGTGGATCCCTCGATAAGATAGACTGATAATGGCCAAGTCCATGTGAATTGATATGATCAATGTCATTTGGATGTTTTTCAGTTTACCTAAAGATCAAGACTAGTACGATTGAATATTAAGGGTGACTTTCCATGCCTTAGGTTTAATCAAAGGATATCGCACGACAAAAGGATATGATATACGTTATTAATTAGGTTATATGGATGTTGATATTCATGATACTTGGGTAGTGATAATGTCTTGCTAGAGACCTCTTATGACTTGTGTACCAAAATAGTTTTTGGTTCACTGCCAACGTCGCATGAACCTATTGGGTCGCACACAAAGAACGTCTTTGCACAATTTCAATTACTCTAGAGTAATAAATTGTATATGATTAAATTCATGACATAAAAGCCTTTACGATTTGTTAAATGATAATTTATTAATTAGGGCGTATGTGTAATTTGCTTAAACTACGTAAATACAATAGTTGTATTATGAATAGGATTTTAAGTGAGGGCTTATCGACACATATAAATAAAGGGTGGGTCCCTAAAAACGTAATAAGATTTCGTTTTACAATTTTCGAGTTCACTGGATTTATGGAGAGAAAGAAAAATCATTTTCAATCTCTTTTGGGGCTAGCACTCCAAATTGTGGTCAAAGTTCGTGTGTGGATTTCTGATAGAGGACGCCCACTTGAACGTTTTGAAAATTGAACAATCAAAAGGAAATCATGGAATAAGGTATGATTTACTTTCGTAGATTTAGTTTAATGGAACTTATTTTCGATCATGTTGGGGTTTTTCAAAATTTGTTTTGAATTTTCCGCTGTGTATGAATCCCAAAAACCCAATAGTGGTATCAGAGCATTAGGCTTGTTTCTATTAAATGTTTGCATGTTTTCAATGATGTATATATGATATATGTGTGAAAACATAATCTTGATTAATGTATATATGATATACATATAGATTCTGTGATAATTGTTATCAAAAATTTGTTTTAAAGCATGTTGTTAATTCAAGTATATTGATACATCGCATGATATGATTCAATGATAGTATTCATGTTTAGAATATTTCGATTAACATATATTTTATATTGAGCGATGTGAATTTTGTATGTTCATGGTAGACTTCATGTTTAGATTAATATGATTCTGATCTTGAACACATATTTCGTTTTATTCAATAATTATGTATGTCTCCATGATAGAGATCATGATTAGGTTAATATGATTAATTTAATATGATTTTGATGTTGAATGCATGATTAGTATCTCGAAATTGATTTTGACCATATATCTCATTGTAGTAATTCGTTAGTATATTCCTATAAGATAGGACATAGACTTGTAATTGGATTAGAATTACAAGTCCTATAAGATATGTGAGATATAAAACAAATCATAATTGGACAAGGATTCAAAGTATCTTAAATTCTAATTGGATTAAGATAAGATATTAAGTTAATGGTGGGCCCGAGATAATTAAAAACCTTTTAATTAATATTTTTGGAATTAAAATAAGGGGCGGTTTTGGTTGATTGGATTGATTAAAATTATGAAAAATTTTAGGCAATTTCTGATTTTCGCAATTGAGATTTTTTGTCTAAAAAAAAACAAGGGCGTTGCCCCCTGTACCCCCGTCTGCTGACCGGTCAGCGGAACCACCGCCCGCTAACCGACCAGCGAGACCGCCGTTAACTGTTCGTAACGTCCAAAAATTTGTACAATAGTCAATATTTGTATGATTTCCTAACTTTTTAGTGATTATTCACGCATTGAAATATATGATATTCATCTTATTTAATTATGATCTTTAAAACAAACAAAAATCCCTCTTTCAAATTTTAAGTCAAGTGTCATCCATTCTTAAACACTTGTCAAGGCTTCGATCACATCAATATGGGTCTGCCTTCGCAGAGTGTATTGTGTTATCTTGGTAAGGCAAGTTGAGTAACGGTTACTCTATTGTTTGAAATGGTTAGACTTGATAAAGCTATCAAAACGGTTTTGGGCTTTAGGCACTAGATGAGATAAAACATGCTAAGACATAAGATGTCATAATCTCATAAAATAACTAAAAGTTACATATGACGTAATTGGTAATTGGTACCTACCTAAATAACCTAATTCAAAGTGTCATGCTTTAGCTGTCGTGGAATTAGGTAAAACATGGATTTTAGTCCTTTAAATTAACATAGCGTTTTTAAGGAGGGTTATTAATTTAGTAGGAGTTTATTCCTCTATATTAAAATGAACTTCTTCATAATCTTTGTTGTAGATCTATGGCCTCTTCAAATCACACTAATCTCTTATCATTGTGATCCATCCTTGAGAATGATAAGTTTTCTGGGACAAACTTTCTTGACTGGTTCAGAAACTTGAGAATTGTTCTTAAGCATGAACGCAAGTTGTATGTCCTGGACAATCCTATTCTTGAGGAACCACCAGCCAATGCTTTAAGAGCCGTGAAGGATGCACATACTAGGCATGTCAATGACTCTACCGATGTTGCATGCATTATGTTGGCAACCATGGTTCCTAAACTTCATAAGGACATGGAACACATGGAAGCTTACGACATGGCTACAACGCTGAAGGAAATGTTCCAACAGCAGGCTAGGTAAGAAAGGTTCGAGACAGTCAAGAACCTTCATTCTTCCAAAACGGCTGAGGGTGCATCAGTTAGTCCTCATGTTCTGAAAATGAAGGGCTATATTGACCATCTTGACAGACTTGAATTTTCTATAAGCCAAGAGTTGGCTACGAATTTGATCCTGAATCCATTGCGTAATAGTCGTTCACAATTTGTGATGAACTATAACATGAATAACATGGAGAAGTCTATCTCAGAGTTGCATTTGATGCTTAAAACTGCTGAGCAGAATGTCAAGAAACCCATTGCTAGTGTGTTGATGGTTCAGAAAGGAAAGGTTTTGAAGAAAAAAGGCAAAGGCAATGTTAAAGTTACCAAGGTTGTTGTGACTGTCACAAAGCCTAAAGAACAAGTCAATCCTCATGCTGCTTCTACTTCACAGTCCCAGAAGGAAAAAAAAAAAAAAGAAATTGTCATTTCTGCCATGCACTTGGACATTGGTTCAGAAATTGCAAGCTCTATCTTGAAGATCTAAAGAAAAAAAAGAGTAGTGCGATTACTGCTTGAGGTATTTACGTTATTGAAGTCAACGTCTACTAGTGATTCATGGGTATTAGATACCGGATGTGGATCTCACATTTGTATTAATGTGCAGGGTCTCACCAAAAGTAGAAAGCTGAAGAAAGGAGAAGTCATCATACGAGTTGAAAATGGAGCAAAGGTTGCTGCGTTGGCTATAAGATGGTATGAGTTAATTTTACCTAGTGGACTTATTTTAGTTTTAAATAATAGTTATTATGTCCCTGCCTTGATCAGAAACATCATTTCAGTTTCATGTTTGGATTTGGATGGTTTTAATTTAATTATTGCGAATAATAAATGCTCCATTTCTCGTAAAGACATTTTATATGCAAATGCTGATTTGTGTAATGGTCTTTATATTCTAAACATGAAAAGGTCCACAGATACTCTTGTTCATAATGTAAATACAAAGAGATTCAAGTCAAATGACTTGAATCAAACCTACCTTTGGCATTGTCTCCTTGGCCACATTAATGAGAAACGCATTTCTAAACTCCATAAAGATGGACTTTTATATTCATTTGATTTTTAATCATATGAAACATGTGTATCTTGTTTACTAGGCAAGATGACAAAGAGTCCCTTTATTGGACACAGTGAAAGGGCAAGTGATTTATTGATTCTAATACATAATGATGTATGCAGTCCTATAAACACAATGGCTAGAGGTGGTTATCAGTACTTCATTACATTTACTGATGATTTCAGTAGATATGGTTACATATATCTCATGAAACATAAAGGTGAATCTTTTGAGATGTTTCGAACATTTTAGAACGAAGTGCAAAATCAACTTGGTAAAACTATTAGAGCACTTCAATCTGATCGAGGTTGTGAATATTTGAGCCAATAGTTTGATGATCATCTTAAAAACTATGGGATTGTCTCACAGTTAACTCCCCTAGCAACTCCACAATGGAATGGTGTTTCTGAGAGGAGAAATCGAACTTTATTAAATATGGTTCGATCTATGATGAGTCATGCAGATCTTCCTATTTCCTTTTGGGGTTATGCCTTAGAAACTGCTGCATTTACACTAAATCGTGTTCCTTCTAAAGCGGTTGATAAAACACCATATGAGATGTGGTTTGGGAAAAGACCAAGTTTTTCTTTCCTTAAGATTTGGAGTTGTGAGGTTTTTGTACGACACAAAATCTCAAAAAAGTTATCACTCAAATCTACCAAGTGTATATTCATTGGTTATCCGAACGAAACTAGAGAATACTACTTTTATAATCCCATTGAGAACAAAGTGTTTGTTGCTCGGAATGGTGTCTTTATGGAAAAAGAGTTTATTTCAAAAGACAACAGTGGGAATAAATTAAGTCTTGATGAAATTCAAGAACCACAAATAAACACTCAACCGTCAGTAGGAGATCAACTAAGTCTTAAACTAATTGATCCTCCACAGGTATCACAAGGCCCTCGTAGGTCTGATAGGGTAAGACACCAGCCTCAAAGATTTGGATTTCTTATTATTGATGTATTCAGGTATTGCTTATGGATCAAAATGAACCTAATACTTATCAGGAGGCTGTTTCTAGCCCTGAGACAGATAAATGGCTTAGTGCCATGAATTCTGATATGCAATCCATGTATGATAACCAAGTTTGGAACCTGGTTGATTTACCTGAAGGTGGTAAGACCGTTGGATGTAAATGGATTTTCAAGAAGAAAACTGACATGGATGGCAACGTGCATACTTATAAAGCATGGCTAGTAGCAAAAGATTTCAGACAGACTCAAGGTGTTGATAATGATGAAACTTTTTCTCATGTAGTCATGCTTAAATCCATTAGAATTCTAATTGCCATAGCCGCATATTATGAATATGAGATATGGCAAATGGATGTCAAAAAAAAAATTTCTAAATGGAAAGTTACTTGAGGACGTGTATATGATACAGTCTGAAGGGTTTGTTCATCCTGAGACCCCGAGGAAGGTGTGCAAGCTTCAAAGATCTATTTATGGATTAAAGCAAGCTTCTCGGAGTTGGAATCTTCGTTTTAATGAAGCAATTAAGGAATTCGGTTTCATTAAAAATGAAGATGAGCCTTATGTATACAAGAAGGTCAGTGGGAGCGTGGTTGTTTTCCTGGTGTTGTATGTTGATGATATATTACTCATTGGAAATGACATCCCAACCTTGCAGAGAGTCAAGTCTTGGTCAGGGAAGTGTTTCTCAATGAAGGACTTAGGAGATGCAGCCTACATCTTTGGGATTAAGATCTATAGGGATAGATCTAAGAGGTTGATCGGTCTAAGTCAGAGTGCTTATATTGATAAGGTACTGAATATGTTCAATATACAAGACTCTAAAAGAGGTTCATTGCCAATGTCTCATGGTATAGATCTCAGCAAGACTCAATGTCCAAAGACAATGATGAGCGAGAGCGCATGAATACGATTCCATATGCATCAGTTATTGGATATATCATGCATGCCATGTTATGCACTCGGCCTGATGTATCATATGCTTTGAGCGCAACAGCCAGATATCAGTCCGATCCCGGTGAGAGTCACTAGATAGCAGTAAAGAACATTTTTAAGTACTTGAGAAGGACTAAAGAAGTGTTCTTAGTCTATGGAAGTTTGGAAGACGAGCTTGTTATAAGTGGTTACACAGATGCAAGTTTTCAAACTGATATAGATGAATTCAGATCGCAGTCTGGATATGTGTTTACATTGAATGGGGGCGCACTGAGTTGGCAAAGTTCGAAGCAAGAAAGTGTCACAGATTCTACAACAGAAGCTGAATATATTGCAGCGTCCGATGCAGCTAAGGAGGCAGTTTGGATCAAGAATCTCATCTTAGAACTCGGTGTGTTTCTGAGTATAGCTAACCCCATTTGTTTGTATTGTGACAACAACGCGACGATAGCACAGGCCAAGGAACCAAGATCACACCACTGATTCAAACATATACTTAGACGTTTTCATCTCATTCGAGAAATCATTGAGAGGGGAGACGTGAAGATTTGCAGAGTTCCTACAGAAGACAATGTTGCAGATCCTTTGACGAAGACTCTTCCACAAGCAAAACGTGATGGTCATGTTAAGTCGTTAGGTATTAGACACGTGAATGATTGGCCCTAGTGCAAGTGGGAGATGTCAGGGCATGTGCCCTAGGTCAATCTACAAACATTGTTTATCTTATGATTTTAGTTAATAAAATAGATGTTTTATTTGCTATTTTCTTATAAGTGAAAGCATTTTTACCTTATAGTAAGATCTATGGGTATTTGTTGAAATATCATAAATATCCTTAATCGGTCATTATACTGGGAACTATAATAAATTAAGACTAGTGTCAGTCTTGATTGATGGTCATGTGATGATCATGCATATAGGGATACGAATCAATATCATGAGTACTTATTAGGGAATATGATATTGGACCGGCCTGCTATGAGAACACCACATGGATTAAGTCATAGGTGTTACTTATAATAGGTATATCATTTAGTCCTTCGACTTGATATTACCGTAGACTTCAATATTATGAGCATAATAATTTGACACAATCAAATGTTGTCTTTAACTGGACAATTATAAAGATTGTGATTGGTTACCGTGTAAATAATATGTGAAGGTGTGTAATAAAGATAGAATTTGTCACTCTCGTATAGAGAGAGATATCAGTGGATCCCTCGATAAGAGAGACTGATAATGGCCAAGTCCAATCAAATTGATATGATAAATGTCACTAGGATGTTTTTCGGTTTACCTAAAGATCGAGACTAGTACGATTGAATATTAAGGGTGACTTTCCACGCCTTATGTTTAATCAAAGGATATCACACGACAAAAGGATATGATATACATTATTAATTAGGTTGTATCGATGTTGATATTCATGCTACTTGGGTAGTCATAATGTCTTGCTAGAGACCGCTTATGACTTGTGTACCAAAATGGTTGTTGGTTTACTGCCAACGTCGCATGAACCTATTGGATCGCACACAAAGAATGGTATTGCACAATTTCAATTGGTCTAGAGTAAGGAGTTTTATATGATAAAATTCATGACATAAAAGCCCTTACGATTTGTTATATGATAATTTATTAATAGGGGCGTATGTATAACTTGCTTAAACTACGTAAGTATAATCGTTGTATTACGAATATGATTTTAAGTGATGACTAATCTACACATATAAATAAAGGGTGGATCCCTAAAAACGTAATAAGATTTTGTTTTACAATTTTCAAGTTCTTTGGATTTAGGGAGAGAAAGAAAAATTGTTTTCAATTTCTATTGGGGTTAGCACTCCAAATTATGGTCATCATTCTTGTGTAGATTTTTCATAGAGGACGCGCACTTGAATGTCTTGAAAATCGAACAATCAAAAGGAAATCACGGAATAAGGTATGATTTACTTTCGTAGAACTTATTTTCGATCATGTTGGGGTTTTTCAAAATTTGTTTTGAATCTTCCGCTGCGTATGAACCCAAAAACCCAATAGAGACATTTCTGGTGGCCTGGGATGAAGGCGGACGTATCTGATTTCATCACGAACTGACGGATTTGCCAGCAGGTGAAGGCTGAGCATCGTAGACTTGGAGGGTCGTTACATTCATTTCCCATTCCACAACGGAAATGGGAAGATATAGCCATGGATTTTATCAAGGAATTGGCGAGGACTGTCAGACGACACGATTCCATTTGGGTGATTATGGACACATTTACGAAATACGCTCATTTCTTACTAGTTGCAGCTCATTACACATATGACCAGTTGAGCATATTGTTCGAGGGGGAGATTATCACGCTGCATGGGTTACCGTTGACTATCATGTCAGATCGAGATGTTATGTATATGTCTAGGATGTGTCGAAGTATGCAAGAGTAGTATGGTACGCACCTACAGCTCGACACATCTTTGCACCCTCAAACTAATGGGCAGATTGAGAGGTTGATTCAAGTTCTCGAGGATCTACTTAGGGCCTATGTACTTAAGTTTGGTGGATTTTGGGAATAGTACCTACCGTTGTGTGAGTTTACATACAACAACAATTATCAGGCTAGCATTGAGATAGTGCCATTTGAGACTTTGTATGGTAGACCGTGTCGCTCACCATCATGTTGGGCTGAACCAGATGCCCAGAGATTAGTGGGGCCTAAGATTGTTGTTAGCCACACGGAGAAGGTATGACAGATTTGTCAGAGGCTTAAAGGGCCCCAAGAGAGGCAGAAGAAGTATGCAAACACATGTTGCAACATTCTCAAGTACACTGAGAGTGGCTTTGTGTATTTGAAAATTTCTCCTCTAAAGGGTCTTCACAGATTTGGTTTGAAAGGCAAGTTAGCACCGACATTCATCAGGCCTTTGAAGATTTTAAGACGAATCGGAAAGGTTGCTTATGAGCTTGAGTTACCTCCATAGATGTTAGGGATTCATCCAGTCTTCCATATTTATATGCTTTGATTAGCTAAGTCGAAGGAAGACATACGACTGATGGTTGAATTGAATTAAATTGACTTGAGTGAAGATGTATCTTATGAGAAGTAGCCAGTACAGATCCTAGACCGAAAGGTACAGTAGTTGAGAAGCAAGTCTATCCCGAAGGTGTTAGTTAAGTGTCAGTTCCATGGTGACTTGGAACTCACTTGGGAGCAGCAGGACTATATGTGAAATAGGTTCATGTGCCCTAGGTCAATCTATAAACATTGTTTATCTTATGATTTTAGTTAATAAAATAGAGGTTTTTGTTTGTTGTTTTATTATAAGTGATTGCATGTTTACCTTATAATAAGATCCATTAGTATTTGTTTAAATATCATAAATATTCCTAGTCGGTCATTATATTGGGAACTATAATGAGTTAAGACTATAGTGAATCTTGATTGATGGTCATGTGATGACCATGCGTATAGAGATACGAATCGAGATTATGAGTATTGTTAGGGAATAAGGTACTAGATCGACCCATTATAAAAACACCATATGGATTAAGTCATAAGTGTTACTCATGATAGGTATATCATTTAGTTTTTTGACTTGAGATTACCGTAGACTTCAATATTATGAGCATGGTAATTTGACACAATAAAACATTGTCTTTAACCGGACGATTATAAATATCGTAATTGGTTACCATGTGAATAATATGTAAAGGTGTGTAATCAAGATAGAATTTGTCCCTATCGTATAAAGAGATATCAGTGGAGCCATCGATATGTTAGACTGTTAAATGGCCAAGTCCAAGTGAAGTGATATGATCAATGTCATTTGGATGTTTTCAATCTACCTAAAGATCGCGGCTAGTACGATTGAACATTAAGGGTGATTTACTATGCCATATGTTTAATCAAAGGATATTGCACGACAAAATGATACGATATATGTTATTCATTAGGTTGTATCGATTTTCATATTCATGCTACTTGGGTAGTCATAATGCCTTGCTAGAGACTTCTTATGACTTATGTACCAAAATGGTTTTGGTTCACTACCAACGTCGCATAAACCTATTGAGTCGCACACAAAGAATGGCTTTGTGCAATTTCAATTGGTCTAGAGTAATGAATTTTATATGATAAAATCCCTGATATAAAAGCCCTTACGATTTGTTATATGCTAACTCATTAATAGAGGCGTATGTGTAATTTGCTTAAACTGCCTAAATACAATAGTTGTATTACGTATGGGATTTGAAGTGAAAATTTATCTACACATATAAATAGAGCTTGAAACCCTAAAATGAAATAAGATTTTTGTTTTTACTATTTTTGAGTTCTCTGGATTTTAGGAGAGAATGAAACAATGTTTTTAATCTCTCTTGGGGCTAGCACACCAAATTGTTGTCATTGTTCGTATATGGATTTCTGATAGAGAATGCACACTTGACCGTCTTAGAAATCCAACAATCAGATAAGAAAATCACAGATAAAGGTATGGTTTACTTTTGTAGATCTAGTTTAATGGAACTTATTTCAATCTTGTTGGGGTTTTTCAAATCTTGTTTTGAGTTTTTCCCTACATATAAACCCAACACTTTTCAAGTCAGGTATAAATTTAACTTTGATTTTAATTTCAAGGAAATTTCCATTAGTTGGAAAGATTTTTTACCGCCTAAATTCTTAATCCTAGTTTAATTTCATAATTAGGATCATTGACTCGTAGTATGGGACTCACATCGAGATATGTGCACTGACCGAGGCATATGGCCGAGGTATATGTTAGATTTGTTGTGATGTATGCCTATTGTATTGTATATGTGTAAACTACTAAGTCACTTCTACTTGTGTATAGATGTCGAGACGTGAGTGGGGATGCATCTCGAGATGCATGTTAGCGTGGGGTCGGGGTAGAGAGTGATGTGGTAAGCTAAGATTTAGTTATTATGGTTTAAATTGCTAATTAAATGTGGCTATAATTTGATTTACATAAAATATAACCTAAGTTAGCTAAATAAAACATTTAGCTATTTAATGTTCCTCGAGATACGTGTGGACACATCAAGAGACCAATTGAGTCTGGTATTGGTGTTATCAAGGTTGAGTTAGTGGAGAGTTAGTGGTTTTTAAATCATGTTATAAGCCAATAGATTAGCCTCGATATGCGTGTATATATTAAGATCAATGGCTATGGTTTAACCTTATCTACATACATATAACATGAATTGGATAAGCATGCAAATTCATTTCTTTGATCAAAACATGGAGGAAAAGAGATTTGAAGAAGGAGATCATAGATTTTGAAGGATTTTGGTGAATTTGTGAGGGATTGGTCAATATTGAAGTGATCTACAACTAGGTAAACTAGTGTACACTATCAATTTGTAAAAGTTAGTTAAAAAACTTAGAGTTTTACTTGAGTTATGGTTTTTGCTTAATTTCATCGGATAAATGAAATCACTTTTCAAATTGGTAGATAGATTTTGATTCCTCGCGAAAAACAAATAAATTTCCTATTAAGAAAATTTGAATTTTGATTTGGATTGATAAAGTATGGTATTTTGAAATTGTAAGTGTTTTGATGGATTTTTAGGAAAAACTATGATTTTTGGTTTCAACACCTAAGTCCTGTAGATTTTTCGTAAATTGATGATGATCAAGCTTGATTTAGGTGTATTTAAGGTGTATCGATCATTATAATGCAAGGTTGAACTTTAAGTAAAGTGCATAGGCTTGACACCATGGTAACGCCGTGGGTGCATAATGAACGGCGCAACCACAGTACCAAGACTTGATTTGTATAGCAAAGGTTCAGTGGATACGGCACTGTCATGACACCATGCCACTGAACACACGGTGCCACCACGGCGTCGTGTCCATCTAGTGCGATATAAAGGTGAAGCCGTGGCGGCTCTGTGACCTTTGTACATACGGCTCCACCACAGCGCCAAACACTGAGAATTTGGTAAATTTTTAATAAAATTTTGAGGTTTTTTTAGACAATTTAATCCAACTTTGATAGTTTGTATAAGTCCTAAAACACCCTAATTAACCTTATGAGACTAAAGAGGAGTCTCGAGAGGTTGTTGGTGAGATACGGGGTGTTGGGAGGCCAGATTAGCCCAGGAACTTTACGTGGATTATAAGTAAACTGATTAAGATATTTATTTACATTTCATTCCTATTATACTATTCATTTATTGTCATTTGGACTTATTTATCTGTTGTACTCTAGATGTCATGACTTATTGTTCCATCTCATTTTACGGGTTTGCTATCAGGGCATTGGTTGTCGATTAAGTAGTTTCATTTATTCCAAATCATGTGATATGTCATTCTTGATTGTTGAGGAACTTAGTCAATTGAAACAGCACGCTATTAGGTAGGTGATTTATGGTATTGTAAATCCATTTTCCTTTGTGCATTTGTTATGCAATCACATTGTTGGATTTTGAAACCGTCTCGTTTCTTGAATTATGAAAGTAGTTTTGTATATAAGACCAATATATGATAGTGATGAGCGCGGCACATGGAGTCATCAGACTTTCGGGGTTGTCTGAATCTCACCACTAGCTTATGCAACACATGGGGTATGGGACTCAAGGTTGTTGACGAGTATACTACACATTTAAGGGGCGTTTGTGAGTATTTATACATGTGTAATGGGCATTTGTAATGATGTGAAGGCATCTATAAGATAGATTACGCCCTAAAATAGCAGAATAAGGCCAATGTGATGTAACTGATAGTCGACAGGCCCTAGATCATTACTAGTTAGCCGAGTGTCAGTTTCATATTGTTTAACTGAAGTATCTCATAGCATGATTCTTTTTCAGCATAGTTGTTATTGATATGCTTACAGTTACTTGATGTACATTTGGGAATATGGATAAATGTCTATCAATGTTACTGTCCACTTTCCTGTACTTGCCATCCTTTTTATGACAGTGGGTGCAGATCCATCGAGTAGCAGACCGGGCAAGGAGAAGATCGGCGATTACCTATGATCCATTAGAGTACTGCTACCTCTGATATTATAGGTTTTTCGTTTGTTGTATGACTTATATATATCTTTATACATTTTAGGGGATGTATATTATGGGTTGTGAGATAGTTACCCAACCAGATACATGTTGATATATTATTGTCATTGTTTTATTTTATATATATGCATACGATCTTTAGTTCCTAGTTTTTCACATACTTAGGATTTAAATTAATGGCTTCCGCTAATTTGTTAAGACTTCTACTGAATAATCTTTCAATTGTATAAATATTTATTAACTATGAATTATTAGTTGACAATATATAACGCTTATTTGAAAAATTAGCTAGTGAGGAGAAAGTTTTAAAAAGGCTGACTAATACGATGTTAATTCCTACGTGGCAAGATTATGGCTTGATGACGGATTAGGTCGGGCAATGCCCTAATTCTGGAAGGGGTCATAACAATATGTCTTTTGCATTATTTGGCATGTGAATGATCCTTATGAATGAAAATTTTGATTTTAGATGATTTGAAGAGTTGGTAGTTAGTTGTGGCGTTGTGTGAAATTTTGAGAAAATGCCAAGAACAAGAAGGCAAGCAAGTCAAGTTAGTGAAGTAAGAGCAAATGATTATGAGTAAGTGAAATTGTTTATGAATTTTACGTCAATGGAAAGTTTACCAAGAAGGGTGACCCAATGAAGGTGAGAGGGGTATTTGTCCTCTTTAATGAGCGTTCTATTAATGGCATCTATGGTTTAGAGCATATGAGTATGGTGACAGCCTCGCATAGTTTCCCGGATGATTTATATGAGAGACTATATAACATATACCCTTTTAAAGCCACAGAGAGAGAGAGAGAGATAGCATTGGTTGTCCGAGAACAAGGGTGGGTAATGAGAGCTGAGAAAGTGTCGAAACACATTAAAAAGGGGAATGTTATGAAAGTTTATAAAATGTGGGAACACTTTCTAGTTGCTTCATTGTACTCGATCACTCAGCAGGACGAGATCAACAAGCCAAAGGTAGCTTGTTTGTATGAGATTACAAAGTACGGGAATATCAACGTGGAGGAGATCATCTACAAGAACCTTATGGATTCTATAATGTTAGAGAGAGACAACAAATTTTTGTTTCCAATTTTGATTACTCAGATGTGCTTGAAGGTCGAAGTGCAATTGATTCGAGAGGAGTTTGATATTGAGGCCCAACCAACTATAGATGAAAATTTTATGCTCACACTGAAATCACCAACTGGGTACCAAGAATCTGAGGATGAAAGGGAGAGAGCCAAGGGGAACATACTTGAGGCCGAGTTGCTGGCCAAAAAGCAAGAGGATCACGCAACAAGAGTAGCAGCAGCATCGGAGTTAGCCCAAGAGTTGGAGAATGAAGAATATGGAGAGGAGGAGGAGGATCACCAGCATGGATTTGCTGAGGGGTATGAGTTTTTAGACCCACTTATAGGAGAGCAGGACTTGGATGGTCCCGAGGTTTTTTCACCACCTCTTCCACCACAAGCACCAATACCACCACGAGAGGACTTGACTCCACGGCAGCATAGGCTGTGGATTGCTGAGATGAGGAGACGATAAAGAGAGGAAATCGCTCAGTATCGTGAAGTCTTAGTGAAATATGAGTAAGACCGACTGAACGGATATTGGAACTTCATGTTATTTGCAAATCAACAGAGGGACGTAGCTAGATATGAGAGGAGCAGTCGGATGAGGCCTACTGACGATGATGTGCAGTCCTAAAGTCTGAGTCTTAGGATTTCTTTAGACCCTATAGAGATGAGAGATACATTTATATTGATTAACCTTACATTTGGGATATTTCGTACTTTTATTAGTTGTTTAAATTTTATGTTTATGCACTATTATAATAGTTGACTTAATTGAGCTAAATTTTCTTACCAACTATATTAAGTCTTATGGACTCTTGAAGTGTTAAAGTCTACAAAACTAATACGATATATGCTTATTTGTGAATTCCTGAGTTTAATGAGAAATCATGAGATTGTACACCTGCTACTTGAGTGTCGAGGTGAAAGAAACTTATGAGTAGTGATGGTTTTGGTTGTGAACTACTTTGGTGTTTCGAAAGTGAATTATATGTGTTGTTAAAGCTACATGTTTTTTAAAGTATATTTTTTTGCAAATAAAAGCTCTTGAGTGATTTATTAACTTGAACTTATTTGAATTAAATGATACTCCATGAACGATGTGCAATGAATATGAACTTAAGTAGTGGTAAAAATATCTCGAAATGAGCTCAAATTGATGGTATTTATGTATTTTTAGGTATACAAGGTATAAAGGAGACAAACAAATGATTTCGTGAAGAAACGAGGAAAAAATGTACAAAACCATGCTTGATGTTGTCGCACATAGGCTTAACATCGTGGAAAGAGGCTAGACAGTGTGGGCAAGGCATGGAGGACCAAAAAGAGGAGAAAAAGTAGACAGCACAGCCAGCGCAGTCATGGCGTCGTATGCCATAAGGGACAGAGCCGGGGAGGTCTATACAAGGCGTCGAGTCTGCTGAATGAGGAAAGTTGCACACAAAGTGTCTGAAGCTATCATGGTGTCGTGGCTTTGTACACGCAGCGTCGGATCACTTATGGACAGCACCGAAACGAGAAAAATAGAAATTTAGAGTTATATTTCGTGTAGAATTGTCTATTATGGTTTCTACTTATTTTCAAAAGTGTCTTAAGAGTATAAATAGGTATTAGAACGTGGTAAACTCACCAATAGTGATTAAGAGCCACAAATTATCTTAGATTAGCATAGTTTTACTTTGTTCTTTAGTATTAAGAATATTTGTGGAACAAAAGACATTAAAGACTCACGTATGGTTGTTCGGTATTTTATTATTGAATTAATTGAAGTTATTTGATTATATCTTTGATTGCAATTAATACTATTATATGCATGTTTATTTCAATGATGTGTGATTAGTTCGTTAATCTTAGGGATCAATGGATCATATGGTATGAATGTTATACGAAAGTAGTTATGAGTGGATTATAATGAGTAAAAGTGCAATAGTTAGAATTTGTATTGATTCTGAGCGTAATGCTACAAACATCTTGATCACGTTTTTGTTGATATTAGGTTTTATGAGTTATCATGGTCGTTGAAGCTTTTAAGCCAAATATGGACGGTATAACCGTAAAATATATAACATCAATAAATAGTTATTGATTAAGGAGGCACGAATAGTATACTTAATTAGTTATGAATTTAAAGATTTGAAACTTAAAACAATGTGGAACTTACGTTATTTACACCGATAGGTGGAGTTCTAGTTTGCACATTATAATCTTTTCTGTCACGACAGTTGGTTAAAGTGGATTCGAATGAAATATGTCTATTTTAATTAGGCATTGCACATACATAATGAAGATGAATGAAGTGAGTTGAAAAAGCATAGTGATTCATTACTCAAGTGAAATTGTTAACTAAGATCTTCTTAATATAAGAGTTTACAAGTTATTTACATTGTTTTGTTAGAATAGAATAGTTTAGTTAAAAACTCAATTAAAAATGATTTCCTTAGCAATAGAGTAGATCTGACTGAGTATACTAAGTGCAATACACCTTTCTCTGAGGGAGATATCCATAATCAATGTAAGTTGGCTACAGTATTACTACAATCGAGTCGTTATACTTGCGGTCACAATCAGCGTGTAGCGCCTCGAGATGCTTATGTGTTGGGTTTTAGGGTTCGGAAACGTAGCAGAAATTTAAAATTTATTTTCAAAAATCCCAACAAGATCAAACAAAATCCATTAATATAATTATCATAGTTGAAAGCATACCTTGATCATTACTTCCCTGTTTGTGTTGATTGATTTTTAAGACGTTCACACGAGCGCCTTCTATGAGAAATCAACACACGAACGGTGGCCACAAGTTGGAGTGCTAGCTCTGGGAGATATTGAAAATATTTTTCTCTTTCTCCATTAAAGTCCAGAGTACTCACAGAAAGCCAAAACGAAATTCCAACTCATTTTTAGGGTATCTACCTTTTTATGTATATAATGTTCACACTTAAACAGATATTTATACAACCATTGTATTTTAGGGTTTCAAGTGAATGACATGTATGCCCCTGCTTAAATAAGCAATAATATAAAAAAATGTAAGGGCTTTTCTGACATGAATTTTATCCCTTAAAATTCATCAATCTTGACCATTTCAAATCATGCAAAGTCATTCTTTGTATGCGATCCAATAGGTTCATGCAACGTTGGTAGTGAACCAAAACCTCTTTTGGTATATAAATCATAAGTGGTCTCTACCAAGACATTATGACTACCCAAGTTGCATGAAGATCAAAATCGATACAACTTAATAAATAATATATATTTCATTCTTTTGTCATACGATATCCATTGATTAAATATAAGACATGGAAAAGTCATCCTTAATGTTCAATCACACTAGTCTCGACCTGAAAGTAGACTGAAAACATCCAAGTGACATTGATCATTTCAATTCTTTTGGACTTGGCCATTTATCAGTCTATCATATCGAGGGATCCCAATGTTGAAGTCTATGGTAATCTCAAGTCAAATGACTAAATAATAGAACTACCATGAGTAACACCTGTGACTTAATCCATGTGGTGTTCTCATTGCGGGTCTGTAACGGCCCGAAAATTTGACTTGTGCCGCGTGCCAAGTCAGGGTCGTATGTGGGACCCACTCGTCAAAATACGTATTTCCGAATCTCGGGTGGAGACACCGATGTATGATATTTTTCTGTGATGTGTGTATTATGTAGTAATATTCAAATTGAGATTTGAATGCTAATCGTTGAGTTGTTTTACAAGTAAGGTATACGCGGGGAATTCGGTGAGCCGAAACACGAACGGAGACGTGCCTCAAGTCGCGTGTCGACGTGGGACCGAGGTAGCGGCTTAATGTGGCTATAGTGATTTTAATGGGGTCACATCAAAATTAAAATTAAAAATATATGTATATATATATATATATAAATCGAAAAGAGAGAGAGAGAGAGAAAGAGAGAGAGAAAAGAGAGAGATAGAGAGAAGAGAGAGAGAGAAGATGAGAGAGAGAAAGAGAGAGAGAGCACCGAGAGAGTGAGAGAGAGAATACGGCAAGGAGGAGGTGCCCATGGAGGGGAGCAAACATGGCGGAAGCGCGACGGAGCTCCGAGCCGCGACGGTGTGGCTCCAGCGACAATGGCGGACGACGTCCCAGCGGCGCGGACAACAACTCAGAAGAGTGCAACGAGGACCGGCGAATGGAAAGTGCGGCTCCAGCAGCGAATGTCGCGGAGGTGGCGGCGATGTGAAGGCCACGGACGAGCTGCGCAGCAGCGCGCGCGCGGCTCCCGCGATGGCGGCGGTGCGGCCGGGAGCTGGACGCGGACCAGCGCGGCCGCAAAGACTTGCTGAGGCAAAGCGGCAACGATCGCAGCAGCGCGCGGCATGATGACGATGGCAGCGCGCGCGCGCGATAGCGACGACGGTGGCGATGGCGCGACGACAACAACAAGCGGCGTCGACTCGGCAGCGGCAGCGACGCGGCAGCGGCAACGGCGCGGTGAATGGCGCGGTGGCGCGTTATCAGACCGATCGATCCTTGATGAGGGGTGCGATTCGACGAAGTTCGACGACGAGATGGAGGTGAGGTTTACTTCACCAAATTTAGTTGTGATTTGAATGACTTAGTAAAATAGGTCTAAATTGTATAATTGGACACCAGGGACTTAGGATACCATAGTCGGGTGTCGGGTACGTATCTCGAGACTTGAGTGGGACTTCGGAGTGCATTTTTGAGGTACGTAAGATTTCATCTGAAAGTCACTGAGGGTTTACTTTTCCATCGTTGATTTCCTATTCCTTGTTATTGTACTATATTCCGTGATACATTTGGGTTGGTGGTCGAGTTACTCCCACCTGATATTCGTAGTGTACTTATGGCACACTA
This sequence comes from Stephania cephalantha, assembly GCA_039657325.1. Taxonomy (NCBI): domain Eukaryota; kingdom Viridiplantae; phylum Streptophyta; class Magnoliopsida; order Ranunculales; family Menispermaceae; genus Stephania; species Stephania cephalantha. The sequence goes on along the minus strand of CM077570.1, from coordinate 17,700,131 downwards.
GGTTGTAGCACGTGTGATCAGGCACTCGGTGAATTGCAACCCGAGTTGCATTAAGGGTGCACGTGTCGGGCAAGCACCGCGAGGAACCAGGTTAAAGGAAGTGGGGGCACCCACCGAAAGGATCCTGGGGGTCCGAAGTACAGTTTAGTCTGACCGGGACGAGTACACACTTTGTTTCTCTCGTGTTATTTATTCATGTGATGATCTTAGCACAGTTGTCTGTTTAGTTTCCGCATGATTATTTGACATGTTTATTGGTATCCATTTACTTTCTTATAAATGCTTGGTGTACTTCGTTGAAATCTTACTAACTGAACTCTCCATCTGGCTTTTTGTGATGGTCGAGTGCAGATCCCAGTGCTAGTAGGGGCAAGGGGATTTTGGGCGACTTTATCTGACTGACCGCGGTCGAGGACCTACTAGTACGTGCGATTTTGATATTTTGCTTTACTTTTGGGAAATGGGAGACTGGATAGACATTGTACTTGTATATATTAGTGCTTAGTATTGTCGCCTATATTCAGAGTACTTTCCCCGGGTTTTCCACAATAGGTGTTGCTCTTACAATGATGTTTTATATGATGATAAATTTAATTGCTTTACTTGCTTTAAGTTTAAGACTTCCGCTAAACTGTAAAATTTGAAAAATACTAAAAACTCAACTTAACATTATGAATTTACTTAAAATGATGGATTGGAAGGCTGACTAGGCCTACGTTGACCTTGCGAGACTGGCTCGGGGGTCCACGTGGGATTAGGCCGGGCGGTGTCCGATTTGTGGGAAATTGGGGTCATCTCAGGGTCGGTCTAGTACATTGTTCCCTGACAAGTGCTCATGATCTTGATTCATATACCTAATCATATGAACATCACATGACATCAATCAAGACTAATACTAGTCTTAATTCATTATAGTTCCCAGTATAATGACCGACTATGGACATTTAGGATATTTCAGTAAACATTCGTGGATCTTATTATGATGTAAACATGCAAACCAATTATAATAAACAACAAATGAAATTTTTTATTTTATTAACTAAAATAGTAATAAAAATAATGTTCATAAATTGACCTAGGGCATATGACCCAACATATAGCGCAGGTACAAGATGAAAATTTGGTAATTTAGATGAACAATAGCTTAGTTGAACCAAATTATTTACAAAGTCTCATAAGGTATGAAAAATAAGTTAATCAAACACAACCTTAGTCGCAAATCAATAAATATAGGCCTTTGGTGCACCTCGAGTGTGCAATGGCGAGGCGTCGAGTGGTTGTAGCTCAGTAAGTGTAACGGCCCTTTCTAATTAATCTTAATTAAATTATTAATTACATATTAGGACCCGTAGCTCAAACCTACGTGGACACCGTCGACAAGTCTAGGGCACGCTAACCAAGGTATAAATAGTTATTTTGTGTGATGCATGTTAATTTATTGTATTATTATTTAATATTCGTGTTACACTATTGTTAAGATTTTTATTGATCGCGTCGTGCACGTGTAGTGACGAGTACGTAGGACGTCGCAGGGTGTGCGTAATACGAGTATATGGGGTAGTCAATGGTTTAGAGAACACACACACACCCCACTTTCTCTCTCTTCATGGTGGCTTGACACCTCACCATATAATTCCCTTAAAAGGAGGACAACCACTTATCTCATCTCACACACACTCACTTTCTTTTCTCCCTTTCTTTCGCTAACAAAGAAAAAAAATATGTAGTTTGGAGACTCGAAAGCAAGAGGATGGGTTAAAGATTTGACAAAGCAAGGGGAATTTGACAAGGGTTCTTGAAGATTCAACCTAGGTAAGGTTTCTCATTTTTCTTTTGCTCTTAAGCTTCATGAAATTTTGTGTAATAGTTTGGGTTTTTCATGAAAATGGTTTTAATGGTGGTGGTGTTAGTGTTGTTGTTGTGTTGTTGTAATTGATGTTTGTGTTGCAAACAACAAACAAACAAAACAAATATAAAAAAACCAAATTCATCTCGGGAGAGATTGTCTCTCCAGAGATGAAATGGAAAGGCTAGGGGGTAGCCAAGCGGGTCGGGCCTGGCTACCCTAGACGAGTCGTGGGTCAGGTCGACCCGGCCAAAGCCCGGACAGGCCTGGCTGACCCTAACTCGAATAGACTGGGTCAGACCGACTCAGGTCTGGTTGGGCCGGGTTAGACCAACTCTGGTCCAGGTGGTTGGGCCAAACCGGGCTCGGTTCAGGCCCAACCCCATTTAATAATTAAAATTTTAATTAAAGATTAAATAAAATTGATTTTAAATAAAATAAATTACATAAAATAGATAAAAATAGATAGAAATTATGGAGAATTTCATAAAAATCATAAAAAATATGAAACATTAGAAAAAGGAAGGAAAATGATTTTCAAGACTTTTTCGGGCGTTTGGCACTCCGATATAACCCGGGAATTATGTCGCAACTAAATTATGGAATAAGATTTTAAGTTTTCGGTCTTACATTATAAACTCATTTAATGTGAATATAAAATACTTAAAGTGGTATAATTGGACACTAGGAAGTTAGGAGACTAGACGAGTGTTTGGTACGCATCTCGAGGTGTGAGCGGGACATTTTGGAGAGTTATTTGCGATTGCTTAAGATAAGTAAAACCACGAGAAAAGTAGTTAGAATTTATTTATAGCACTTGATTTAATTTAAATTTCAGTTATTCTATCGTGATATTTATTGTTCATCCACTCTCACGTATGTATGTGTGTTTGTCGACGGGGTCAGGCATGGCATAGACTCACACCTCGGGGCTAGCTACCCCACGTTGTTCGAGTAGCTGCCTATGTCGAGGCTACGCAGTGACTTTTTCTCGCAAGACCCGCTAGGTTTTGAGATGTTTGACAGAGACCTAAGTCTCCGTCATGGATTCTTCTCGAGAGATGACCGTCATGGGTTTCTCTTGGTTTCTCTTGGACGGGGTTCTACCATTTATAGGTTCCTCTCATTAGACTGTGAGATGTTCAGCGAGATGACCGTCATGGGTTTCTCTTGGTTTCGCTAAGTCGATTCCCAAATGTCGACCAGGACTTCTGTCATGCTGCGCGCTTGTCCAGTTTCAACTTCTTTGCAACTTATTTTCATGCGGTCACTTTATTTTTTGTTCCTTATTTAAATTGCATGAATTGTAGCCATTTTTTTATTTCATGAATACTAGCTAACCTTTTCTGGGATTCACTTACTAGAATTTGTCATTGCTTTTGGTGACAAATTGCAGATCCTACGACGAGCTGAGGCAAGGGGGTCTTAGGCCACTACCTCTGAGCTAGGAGAGCCCCTTCAACTTTTTGCATAAGTGTTTGTATATATTTATCTACTGCTTTTATGAGATTTTGGGAGGACTTGTGTACACGATACATGTATATGACCATATTTTATACTTTTCTCTTTTTTATATACATTGTATCTCATGTCGAGTTTCCACACTATAAGGTTATTCATTAATGCAAACTTTTGATTCTTACTATATTTGCATACTTTAAAGACTTTCGCTTAGATATTTAACTTATAATGATTGAATAAGTCGTGAATAACTTAACTTATTTAAATTATTGTAAATGTTCATAAATACATGATAAATACTAAGTTAATGCGAATAAGATACAAATGAAGGTTTAGGTCGTGGGTCGTTAAGGACAAGTATGCAGTGACGTGGCATGCTTGGTGACATGTCCGGTGACATGGCGGTACCCAGTTTGTCTCGGAGCTCGAGGCTGTCACAGTAAGTGATGGATTTAATTAATATAAAATCCATACACTAAGCTAACTACTTATATTAATATGCCAAATGCTCCCAATTTCATTAGGCTAAGTAATAAATAAATATAAAAGCCTAAGTATATAATGAATTATCTAGGCCACTGGATATACCTAGAGATGAGGGACTTTAGCGAATCATAGGTGATCTAGTGACAGCCTATGGTGGTTTGATGGCTTAAATGAGAATTATTAATAGGAATACAGATCTGCAATGAGGCTATGATGAGTGGTGTAGATCATAAGTTGAGGTAGCTATATAAGCTCATGTTGTTCTAGTTTATGCAACAAACCTTCCTAGAGCGATTTGGAGCAAATCTAGGAGGAAAGAAGGAAGAGAGTTGGAGCTTTCTAAATTGGGAGAGATCTTTAATCATGGTTTCAAGATCATCAAGAATCCAAACCTAGGTAATAAATTCTAGCTCTCAACTACATAAAGGTTCGTGAGAATATTAATCATAGATAACTGAATCGCGTCTGCTCCTAATTTAACCTAGATCTACTCATTGCACATTTAAGAAGCAAAAATTTTTGAATCAATTGAGAAAGTGTTCGTCACTTGTATCAATCCAATTATACAATTATGGATACAAGTGTCTCAACTAACTGTTGGTCTTCTACCTAAAAACATGCAATAGCCACATACATACCTTAAGCTTGCACCATAATCATGAAAACAACAACAAATAAAATAAGAATAATAGAAATAAATTAAGTTATAAATTAAAGATCACAAGTCATGTTATCAACCAAGATTCGGGCATGCTTCACCTCCGACCTAGAAAAGTGAACTTATTACCTGGACTTTGTCTTAAAGAACACCAAAAATTATTAAGAAAATAGGCTTATTTGGCATACTATTTTGATGGGCAGTGCGGATTTGATGATGAACTTCTACATAAGTTCAAAAATAGAAAGATTTCGTGGGACTTTGATGAGATTTAGGATAGAGTTCTAGGATGATACTAGGACTAATCTAAGACCATAATTGACTAAGGTTAACTAATATTTGTATAGATTTAACTGGAGTTTGCTAGTAGGCTCGAGAGGTTAGGAAAGACTAGGGAACACAAATCGAGGTAAGTGTGGATTCGCTTAGTTATGAATATTGTATGGATATGTAGTATAAGTAGTTCATATAGTTTATGGACTTGAATGGGGTGATATGTATACTGTGACGTGGTTTCATTAAAAAAGAAAATGGTGCATGTTTTGATCAGTGAGGATAATTCCTGAATTTGGGAAAGTGGTTGAGTAGGAAATGGGTTTGGTTCCCGGCCTATATGTTAAGTCCGACTCAACTAGCGGGGTTGTATGGATTATAAATTCACTAGAATGTTTAGGATAAAACCATTGGACATTAATTGGTTGACTAGACAACATATTGGCCAATGTGTTGGTCTAGCAATCACATTAATGGTGTCAGTGGGAAATCGTCCCTAATTTTTATAAAATCAGGGAACGAATCACAATGTAATAGCTAATGACTGTATAACTTTCATTTGCTTATATATTGATTATATGCTTTTCATTATATTGCTTCGCTATGATTGGTTCATATTGCTATTTCATTTTGTTTTTTTTATTATTATATGGAATGTTGATATTTATATGAGTCCTAACTTATTAAGAAAGTTGGAGCACTCACCACAAATCAATATTTCAGGTTCGCAACCGAGTGCTTCGGCCAATGGAAAAAAGAAGGCGTAGGAGTCTTTCAGTCTTCTCTACGATGTAATTAGCTTTACTGGTGTATATTATACTGTTTGAATTACCATTTTGTAATATCACAAGGGTTGGGTTATATATTTTGTATAATCGAAGTTTGATTGTTAAACTCTAATTTTTGTATATCGTATTTATTATCGAAAAATTTTGAATTATGCTGCATTTATCTTTGGTTATACTTTGATATTGATATATAGGTTGAGTTTATCAGGTATTTGAATATGAGACCGCTGGCTCTAGTTAAGTACGACTGGTGTACCGGGGCTTAATTATGATTTCAGGCTGAGTATTTCCTTAATTGAGATAGGGATGCTATATATTTATTGGTGGCCTAAGATGAAAGCTGGTATTGTTGAGTTCGTAAAGAGATATGAGATTTGTCAACAAGTTAAGGCTAAGCATCGCAAACCTGGAGGGTTGTTGCATTCTTTGTCGATTCCTGAGTGGAAGTGGGAGCATATGGATTTTGTTTTCGGTCTACCTATAAGTCAGCGTAAGCGCGATGCACTCTGGGTTGTATTTGACTGGTTGACAAAGTCTGTGCATTTCTTGCCAATTTTCATGCGGGGTCCTCTTGAACGACTATACAGGATATACGTGTGCGAGGTGCTGAGACTTTATGGTGTTTTAATGTCTATTATTTCGGATATAGAACCAAGATTCACATCCAGGTTGTGGGGTGAATCTTAGAGACAACTGAGAACCACTTTCAACCTCAGTACAACATATCATCTTCGAACTAATGGGCAGATTGAGCGAGTGATTTTGGTTCTATAAGATATGCTTCGAGCTTGTGCCTTGTAGTTTGGTGGCAGTTGGGAGAAATACATTCTTTTGTGTGATTTCTCTTATAATAATAGTTATCAGGCTAGTTGTAACGACCCCAAATTTACTAATGATAAATTAGTCCCTAATCAGGGTTACCGACCTGTAACGTGGCCCGAGAGTGGGTACATGATTCTAATACTCAGCGTGAGGATGAAGAAATATATTACTTTTGAGTGATGGATGCCTAGTGTGATGTATGTGTGTACAGTATGCACGGGAATACTTAATTAGTGTTGTATTTCATAAGTTCGGCGCGCGAGCTGAGACAGGCCTCGAGATGCATGTCGGCGTGGGACTAAGGTAGAAAGTAATATGGTAGATCATAATTTAGTTAATTAGGATTAGTATAACTAATTTAATGTGCCTATATTTGAATATATATAAAATGTGGTCTAAGATAAGAAAATAAAACAAGCATTAATATGCATCGGGATGTGTGTTGTTAACATCACTAGGTAACTTGGTCTCAATATGGGTGTTAACTTAATGGATTTAGTAGATTCTAGGACCAAGTTATAAGCATTAGAAGTTCATAGAGATGGTTGTTTCACACAAGATCAGGGACCATAAATGAATTACCCCATTGTATGAATTAAGGAAATAGTGGTTTTCTCATTCATGCACACCAAAGCAAAACAAAGTTTGGGGCTGGAGTGAATCAAGCTTGCTTGAAACTAATAAATTGAGGTTTCATGTCAACAAATTCAACACTTAGAAGAAGATCCAAGTGCTAGGAACAACCAACCACCGTAGGTAATTAGTCTACATATTTTTATTCATGCAAAATCGTGAGTTTTGGGTATGGATCAAAGGGGATTTTGTTCTTGATCAGAACCTCAGTTTTCTAACTATTGTTTGATCTCAACTTGAGTGTTTGAGCCCCCAAGCTCGAATTTTGAAAAATTGAGTTTTTGACAAATTGGTTTGAATCCCGTTTCGGTTTTTCACTATTTTTCAGATGGTAAGTGTTAGGTTCTTTGAAAATGGTTTTCATATTTGGATTCTTCATTTTGAGCTAATAATCCAGCTATTAAGAAGTTCTTAATTTGGTTTTGAAATCAAAAAGTTATGAATTTTTTAAGTTGTAAGACAAAATTGGAAATTTTGCATGTTGTTGTTATGAACCAATCTATGTATTTTGGTCATAATTTTCTCATTTTAAATCAAAATAAATCCATTTTTGTGGCATTTGTAAGCTAACTCAAAAGGCAACAACTTTTGCCGACTGAAATATTTTGAAATTCGAATATTTTCATGTCTTAAAATCCTCTGTAACTTTGATGATGAATCTGAAATTTCTAGGTTCACAGTTTTGCTAACATCCTACTGTTTTAAGCATAACTCTGTCATTTCTTTTTGGATTGAATCCACCTTTTAGTATGATGTTCTAGAATATTTTTTAGGCTTCAGTAAAAAAATCATAAGTTTTGAAGCTATGGTTTAGGAGAAATGATATTTACAAAGTTTCTGGTTGGAATCTAAAACTATTTTGAGTCATTGTGGTAAAACTTCCATATCTCCTTTGATTCTTATCAAAATTGCGCAAACCTAATAGTTCTGGAAAGTTAAGAAATAACTCTAAAAACTTCTTTTTGTACTACAATACATAATTTTAACGTTTTGGCAATTGAAATCAACTCATAAATTTGTTGCACCAAAACTATCTTTATTATTAAAGTAAATTTCAACATAAACAAAGTATTAAGAGGGTTGATTGTGAAACATTACAATTTAGAACCACTTAACCAACCTAAAACAAGTTAAATTAAATTTGTTATGACACCTCATGTGCTTAGAGAGGACTTACGGGGTGTGGAACACGAGTTTGGAATGGTCGAGAGCCGGTATAGGCTAGGAATTGCGTGCATTTCAAGTAAACATGTTGAGGCAATTCTCTTCATTTCATTTCCATTGTTGATTTGATATCAATCATTTGGACTATTTTACTGTTGATCTTATATTCTTAATGTCATGCCTTGTGTGTACTTTCATGTCTATGATTCTTTTTGGCTAAAATCATCGTGTAATAAATTGTCGTATGACATTTCTTGTCTTGACATCGTTCTATGATTGGATTCTTTTAATGTTGTTGATCTCTGCGCTATTGAATTGTCTTCTAAATAGCATGCTATGATTTGTTTTAATCTATTGTTGGTGTATGTACTCACAAATGTCAATATGTTTGTGGTGTGATACTTGTTTGTACAATCTAAAATATGAACTCTTTGCTAGGAATGACCTGAGGAACCCACCTTTATAGGTGCCCTGACTTTATGAGTTGCACAATACATATGGTGTGTTCGGTTGGGTTGATATGGTTGTCTTGATAGGGTTGTATTAATAAACATTGGATTACATGACTATGGATTAGGGCTTATCCGAATTTGGAGACTTGTTCGGTTGGCATGATAGGATTTTAAATAGTTTCATTAAAATGAAAATTTCATCCCTCCCCATATAAAAACCCTCAACAACAATCAAGGCTTCATTGTTCTCTACAGTTCATGAATCCGCTTTTTGTTTGGTGAGGTGGAGGTATGAATCGAGACCAATTTTGATGATTTGGCGTGCAAGGCTCGGCCCCTTTGAAGGTCTTTGTGTTGTGTACATTGATGAGAGAGAGACGAAGACATGAGAGTACTAGCATTGGTGTGTAATGGTTTGAACGAATTGTTTGGGGTTGATCTTAGAAACTAGTTTAATGGGTCATCATGGGTATGAAAACATGTTTTTTAATGCTTCCAGAAACTAAATTTTGGTTTACACCATTGTACACAGATTTTGGTTTACACTATACTTTGACCATTAAGGTGATCACAATGGCGCAAACCTTTCAAATTCTCTCGAAAACATTCACCAACTCACGATTCCAATCAATCCATGCTAAGATTTCACCGCCAAAACCCTCTCCTTCTCAAACCCTAACATCCTCACCGCCATCATCATCATCAGTTCTACGCTTCATCAAATCATTCTCTTCTCCATAAATGGAGGAGCCTTGTGGTTCTTCAAACTCAACTGTTCTAATTCTCTCTGGAAAGTTGCCTCTAGAGGTGAAATTCGCAGAGTCTCCGAAGAGGAAAGACCGAGCTTTGAAGTTACCGGAACTGTGTTCAGTTTTAGTAAATGATAGTGAAGGGCAATTTCGTCATTTCATTAGCTGGGTGAGGACGGACTAACTAGTGAAGGGGTGAAGCTCCACTTAGTTTAATCCACAGTTTGTATGATTACCTAATCCGTTGCATTATCTAATCATGCAAAGTGAACAACGGATTACATTTAATCCAATGGATTAGCTAAGCAGTCATGCGAACTGGACACACCACTAGGGTTAGAGTCCCTAGAGATGTTGACACTCCACACGGCTGATATTTTTCTTAATTCATAAGTAGCGCGGCTCACAGGGTTAGAGTCCCTGGGGATGTCGGCACTCTACACAGCTAATGTTATTAGAGCGACACACGAGGTTAGAGTCCCCGAGGATGTCGGCTGACTAAACCTAGATTTGCATGATCATTGTATATGTCATTCCTTGTAGAAGCTTGGCAATTATTTGCATACTTTCCTTTCACCTTATTCTTATTCATAGCTATTGTATGCTTTCGGTTACCGTTCTTTGTATATTTTTGGAAATGTTGATGAATAGCCTTCAAGTTTTACTTTCTACTTTATTGTACTCACCATCCTTTTTATAATGGTGGGTGCAGATACTTCGAATAGCAGACCAGGGAAGGAGAAGATCGACGACTACATCTGAGCACTTGACAATTGGTTTATGCTACTTATGCAGGTGATCATTTTGTGTATTTAATACCTACGTTTTTTTGTATTATTTTGGGTTGTATAATGGGTTGAGAGACTAAATTCCCAACTTATGCAAGTATTACTTGGTTTGATTTCATTTGATCATATATTTTACCTAGTTTCCATAGTATGTGTTTTTATAATAGTTCTGAAAAATTTTATTAATTCTTCCGCTGATAATATTAAAATGATAAAAAGTTTTAATTAATTCTGAAAATCATAACTAACTAGAAGTGAGAAACACCTATCCTGAACACGAATAATAAGGTGAATGAGACAAATAAGTTGACTAATACATTATTAAGTCCTACATGGTGTGGATTAGTGCTTAATGACAAGATTAGGCAGGGCGGGAACTCGTTTAAGGATACGGGCTATCACAGTTGATATCGGCATGACACTGTTTGAAGCTCTGTATAGTCAACTTTTTTGTTCGCCTGCGTGTTGGGCAGAGGTTGGAGATACAATTTGTTGGGGCCTAATTTTATACAAGACTACACAAAGAGAATCCAACAGATTCACTGGTGTTTGACTACAGCAAAATCGAGACAGAAGAGATACGCCGACAAGCATCATAGGTTTCTCGAGTTTTCAAAGGATGATTTTTTTTTTAAGGCTCACCTATGAAAGGGCTATACAGATTGAGATTGAGGGTTGAATTAGCTCCAAGGTATATTTGACCGTTCAGAGTTGAGAAAAAAGTTAATCGCATTATTTGACCATTCAGAGTTGCCTCCTCAGCTAGCTGATATTCATAATGAGTTACACGTGTTGATGTTTCGCAAGACGTAAACTTAGTTCATTACAAAGATTGATTGGAATGAATTTGATCTTTGGGAAGGCTTATCTTACAATGAACAACCTATTCAAATCCTTGATCGTAAAATTCATAAGCTGAGAACTAAAGAGCTTCCTTTGGTTAAAGTGAAATGGAAATTTCACGGAGATCATGAGCTAACTTGGGAGCTTGAATCTTATATGAAGAAGCAGTTTCCTTTTTTCTTTGACATTACAAGTAACTTTCACGTTTTATTTAATTTCGAGGATAAAATTTATTTAAATTGGGGAGGTTGTAACAACTTGTTACTTTAAGTATGTGATTAGCGGTAATCTGAATCTTAATTAGCTCGAGTTAAGTTTGTGGTTAAGTTTGGTGTACTTAGCTTAGCGTGTGCGTGGATTTGTGTATTGTTTGGCATTTGTGTGACATGGTTAGTGTTAATTGAATTAATTGGATTAATATAACCTATAGCTAAAAAATCAATTCAAATAAAAATGAGAACCATTGGATAAGCATCGAGATGCATTGTGTGTCACGATTGGTGCCACATTAGCGACTCATGTCACTTTAAGCTTTGAACATTTGTATACGCTTCGAAATACGTGCGTGAGAGATGATGAAAAGAACATGCGGTGGTTGGTTGAAGTAGGAGGTAGGGGTATTTAATTTAAAGGTTAAGTTAAATAGAATCTTCCTCATCGCCTCCATCTTCTCCACGACGCCATCACCGCCACCACTTTCACTTCATCGTCGTTGTCGTCATCATCGTCGTTGTCACCATCATCATCTCCATTATAGAGAGAGAAAAAGAGAATCTCATCTTCCTCGCAAAACTCGATGAGTATCTCTATTTTCTCTTTTATTTTTGAGGGATTTTGGACGGATGTTTGTGAAATTCGAAAATTTCATAAATTTGATTAGGTGACTAATTAAGTATTTTCGAATTTTATTTGGCATTTAGGTATCCGATGTGGGACTCATGAATTACGGACCGGAGATCATAAGGTAAGATTGTAGTTTTGTTTGTTGTGTGCTCAGTATACGTATTATACTCTATCCGTTGCGAAATAGGGTCAAAGTGAGGTTTACACGCGTTGTCCGAGAGTTTCAGATTGCATTGGTATTTTCTCCAATTTTTGGTAAAATTGAGGTATTTTTCGAGGTTTAATTTGCAGTTAAAATCAAGAGATAAACATGAAAATAAAAAAGAGAAATGACCAAAATGGGTATTGATCTTATGAATGAGAGGATAATATTTGAAAGACAAAACTGACAATTGGCATCCTTACCTTTTTTTATGAGGCCCGCTAAGGGCACCCCACCATTTAATGAGGGCACCCAGTTAATGTGGGCACAAATCGATTTACATGGGGCACCCAAAAAATTAAACCCAAAATACCGAAAATGCCCCTCGTGCAAAAAACCCTCTCACCCACCCTCGTGCAAACCCCTGGGCACCCCACCACCCCCACCACCACCACCACCCTCGTTCACCGAATTCCTGGTGGAAGAATTCATTTGTTTTGAACCGACCAGTGAGAGGAATCCCCGAAATCGTGTTCTCCGTCCCTCGCCGTGTGTTTCTCCTTCGTTGTTCTAGGTTTCTGCATTTTGTAGGGTCCGGTGTGTGAGCCGATTTCGTCTCCAAATTAGGGCTCGGTTGAAGATCGACGAATTAAGTTACATTTGGTAGAGTAGATGTAATGTGTGTGTGGCGGTTTTTTAAAATGTAAAAAAATTGGGAAATCGTGGTTCTCGACCACACAGGCCAGAGACTGTGTCAACCGTCTCGGCCTTGGCCGAGACATAAGCTAATATTTTTGGGAAGTCGCAGTCTCGGCCACGAAGACCGGAAGAGTTAACTGCGTGTCGGTTGTCCACTTCCGATAGGGTCTCGATAGGCTCCTGTCGTCATAGGACGAGAGTCAGGCGAATTGAAATGGTCAATCCATCTCGGTGGTGTACAACCGAGAAATTGAAATAGGACTCGGTTATACAAGAACGATATATTGGAATACTTGTCGGTCATTGGTGACCGAAAATATGGGTTGTTTCACGAACCTGCTTGACCGCGATATCAGGAATGGATGAATTTGAACATTACGCTTTCAAAAAAATCTTCGTAGTCGTCAAACTAACAATGCAAGATTGAAAATCCAAAGACGACAATTTGCACCGAACCTTAATTAATTATAAATCTCCGTAACATTCAAACTGACTCTAAAAAGGGTCCATCCATAAGTAAACAACAATTAAAACACAACACAACATTTGCATATACATAGAACATTCGGACGAATTGGCAAAATTTCTAAATGTTTAGCCGTCTAGGTACAAGCTTTAACCTACGGTGTATCTAAATCTACAACAGTATGGTGGCTTCATGATCAGCGAGCTGCAATGGGCGCGATGTCTCGAAAAACGAATCCATCTCGCCAACCTTTGGCGCAATCCTCAACGTACCGATCCCACGATGGATATAAGGATGGCGAGTGGTGCATTCACATGCAACCGCACTGTCAAAGTGAACAGAGAACATAGAAGATATTGTCACAAACCCGATTAAGGGGAAACAAACCAATTCACAAAAAAATCATAGAACTTACCCTAACCCAATGGATATTCCTTTCATTCGCCATTGCAATGATAAGTCTCGTGCAATGACGACGTTGGAGTACTACGTAGAGGTAGGAATGTGGAGGCACTCCCATGCGAGAGGTTGACGAGAATGACATTGAATGCGGTGGATACTAACAATCCCATGTCCGGAAGTGTCAACCATTCTTTGAAAGATGCCCCCTCTTGCTTCTCTCGGGCAATGCACCGCATTCTTGACGAGCTCGAAACTCGAGCCAAGCACTTCCCGCCATAGGTATTCATACCCGATAATCTCATCGTACATCCGTCTACGCACAATCCTCCACCCGTCTACGTCGGCAAGTCCAAGCCCGGAGGCTATACACCTATATCCACAATTCCCATCGAAACCACATCGATAATGGCATCAACATGTGGCAACCAATCCGGTTCTAAGCAATGACTATAAGCCATGTTAGATCCACTTTGCGTGCGTCGACCGGCACGACGCATTTGTGGAACCTTGCATTTCTTCTCGCCTAGAAGCTTTTGTGGAGTGGGAGGACTCAAATCCGATTGGAGATTGGGGTGCCTCCGACACCGGGGGTGCCTCCGGTTGGAGACCCCGTGTCCTCACACCCGCATCCTCAACTTCCCGCTCGCACTCCACAAAAGACGAAGGTGGACTAATCTCCCCGAGCCGCTCACTTTCGCCTCCCCCCGCATCCTCAACTTCCTCCTCCCCCTTATCCAATCTTCTGCGGTGTCGTGATTGTGCCTCCCACAAATCACGGTGACATACCATAAGAGTCGACATTCTCCTTGACGTTAATTTGGAAAGGGCATCCACATTTCTTCGTACTAGTGTGAGTCCTCGCCTTTTCATCATTCCTTGATTTCTTTAAAATTTTTGCCGCTTTCCCTTCCCTACTCTCTCGAGCCGGTCCCCTATATGTCCCGGACACATGTCACAGGCAATTTTCACCCTTCCCTGCGCTTAATGCCCCCGGCATCCGAGCGCTTCGTTACTAACACAAACTTGTTCTCGCCACCAATCAGTTGAAGCCATGAAATTGCCACTTCTCGAGAGGGGAATGGCTTAGAAGGTGTAAAAGTGTCCTTGTAGTCTGGAAAATTACAAGATAACGGCATTACCTGCAATACAAACAGTGTAACATTATAATCAACCAAAATGTACAGCACAATCACAAAAAAAACCCAAAAAAATAGGTTCTCGGTTGTACAGGTCCGAAACTTTCTTCAGAGTCTCGCTCATGTACGACCGAGAGTTACTCATTACTCTCCGTACCGGGGTTCGTGACTGCGTGAAACCTCTCGGCCCTCTATGACCGAGACATTACTATACATCTCGGTCTGCGAGGCCGAAACAATCGCGCACCCGCACGATACTTCGGATAACCGCAAAAAAAACACAAAAACATTTGCAACATTACCTCAAGGACGACCTCCTCTCGCACCGAAGCATTACGATCCTCCATTATACAAATTGAAACAACTTCGGATTTGAAGAAATTACCAAACCCTACGTTGACAAACAAATCATCATTTTCATCATGTTATACGCAACTAAACAGTTCAAAAAAACCCGAAAATGGTTGTCAAACATTGTTACATCGCTGTCGGACGAGCAAGAATCGATCAGCTCTTCGCCAAACGCAATGTGGCTGTGGCTTTGTGGTTGACGCTTGCTTGTGGGGTGCCCTAACTCCTTGTCGAAATGGTTTGTGGGGTTTGAACCATTATATATATACAGGGGCAAAATGGACTTTTCCATTTTTGCTGGAATTTTTACAAATAAGCTGGGTGCCCTCATTAAATGGTGGGGTGCCCTTAGCGGGCCTCTTTTTTATTTGCAAATCGAAACACATGGGTCGACTGTGGTTTCTTCATCGTCCATTCCCTCGTCGCCTTCGTTCTCACCCCACTGTGTCTTCACTGTATTCGTTCCTTCTTGTCTCTCTAGTGCAATTCTCCCTCTCTCTTCACTGTGTTTGCTCGATTGATAGAGATTGAGGAGCCGTGGGTGTCTGTTGTGTTGGCGTTCATGGCGAGTAAGGGAGTTAAATCAATTTTTGATTTCGTGGACTGGTGTGATCGTGTAGTGACTGGTTTTGGGTTGAGTTCGAGTTGTAGGGAGAGAAGATGGGTGGTTGTTAATTGTGAGATGGAGAGGTGAGGTGAGAGATTGAGTTTGAAGAAGAAAAAAAAAAAAGAGTTGATTATAGATGGGGGGAGCCGTGAGCTCCCCTGCCCAGATCCCAAATCATTCCAGATAAAAAAAAAAAAAAAAAAAAAGGACGGATCGAGAACGAAACAAAGCTCTTACTCTGTTTCGTCTTGATAAGGAAAACGAAGATGGCCCAAACCGAACCGGATTGAACCGAGTTTAGCTCAGCTGAATACATTTTCTACACTACATTGCCCTTACTAAACGATAGGTGTGTATATTGCATTTCCTAAGTAAACGTGGCCACAAATCTCCGTGCAAAATCAGAATTTACTTTTAACTATTCTAAATTTTTCTTGCACTTTGAAAGAAAGAAAAATTTTTGACATTTTTGCCAACAGAAAAAAAAAATATTAAGGTGATCCGAAATGTACGTTTGAAGTAATTACGCAATTGTCAACGTTTTTAAATTTGTGCATTTTATGCATTGATATATGTGTATACGAAAAGTAATGTTTATTTAAAAAATATCCACGAGTGCGTCTTCATTTATCCGTACTACTTTAAGTAACCCTAACATTTTTCGAAAGAGAAAAATAGAAAAATTATTGCATCATTCATTCCGGAGTGGAGCGCGTGGCACAAGGTGATAGTTGACCCGGTGAGCCTTGTCATCTCCACGTAATATCCCGAAGAAAGCATGGGTAGTTCCGGTAATTCTTACAGAATCCATCCATTACTCACGTTGAAGTGCGCCCTTCCCTCCTCATCCGGATCAGTACTTTTTTTCCTTCTCATCAGCAGTTACCGTTTCAGTTGCATTGCGTGGACAAAAAACTATCGAAGAATCATCAATCAATCGACCGATCGATCGACGACCAAAACATGTTGGCTTTGTTCGAGAAAACGGTTGCGAAGAGCCCAGAGGGCCTGAAGAGCCCTCAATCGGAATCCGTTTCGGCTCTGAAAGATGGCTTCCTCTTCAGACATTTCTCCGCCGATCGCCCTGATTCCGTCACTATCAGTCTTGCCTCCTCTGGATCCATCGCTTATTCTTCCCATAAGCAGACCCCTCTCCTTCCCAGGTACTCTTTTTTTCCATCAAATTGATCGACTCTTTTTTCTTTTTCTTTTTTTTTTGGATTTTGATGGGTTTGTCTAGATTCTGGTTTTGGATCTTTCTTTTGGGTCATCATCATGTGTCTTTGGTTAGATCTTGCCATTAAGTGCACTGAATCGAGCGCAAGGAAAGAGTTTGATCCATGTCGCCAATCCCAACTAATTATTGGGAAGGGATTGGGATAGTGGCTTTGTTGTCATTGACATTTTGTTATTTTAGATCCCTTGTTTTGGATTTAAATCCCAATGAAAGAGTTTGATCCGTGAGCAATTTTTTTTTTTTTATTTCTTTATGGTTGTTTTTTATTCCCATCCGTGTTCTTGAGAAATTACTATTGTTGTAATTTCTTTTTGGAGAGAACTGTTGATTTGTAGTGTCTATTCTTCTTTGGAATGGAATTGTTTCATTGATTGATGTTTGAACTAGTGCTGTCCTTTCTCTTGATTGCTAGACTATTCGCGGTAGTGGATGACATATTCTGCTTGTTCCAAGGCCATGTCGAAAATGTGGCTATGCTTAAGCAACAATATGGATTGAGCAAGACAGCAAATGAAGTCATTATTGTGATAGAAGCATACCGGACTTTAAGAGACAGAGGGCCTTATCCTGCTGACCAGGTTGTGAGAGACATTAATGGGAAATTCGCGTTTATTCTCTATGACAGCGCGTCGAAATCCGTTTTCATTGCTGCAGTAAGTGACTCTCTGTAAATTGAAGCAGTTTGATCTTCTACTACTTCACAATTTAATAGTTTATTTTTTAAAATGCAAAGTTAATGAATTGAACTTACTGTGATTCTACTCAGGATGCCGAGGGGAGCACGCCCTTCTTCTGGGGAGCTGATGCTGAAGATCATTTGGTTCTTTCCGACGATGCAGAGGTCGTCAAGAAGGCGTGTGGAACTTCTTTTGCACCATTCCCTAAGGGTATAAACTATAGCAAAAAATCATTACAACGCAAAGAGAATTCATAATTTCAAACTATATACTTTACCATTGTTATGCAAACCATTTGGTCTTCACATTCTCCAATCACTTGTTTCGTTCTCTTGTCAGGATGCTTCTTCACCACTTCCGGTGGTTTGCAAAGCTTTGAGCACCCTCTGAATGAATTGAAGGCAATGCCGAGAGTTGACAGTTCTGGCCAGCTCTGTGGTTCGACTTATAAGGTTGACAAGGAATTGAAGAGGGAAGCCAGCATGCCTCGAGTCGGAAGTTCTGCAAACTGGTCACAGAATTTCTAATCTCATGTCCTCGTCCATCTCTTAACAATGCTTTGACTCCAGTTTATAATCCTCAGTACCTTTTTACAGTTGATCTCATGTTCTGCTCTGAATAGATAAGTTCACTCGCATGATGAGTGACAGACAATATGCTCCAAACCCAAATCTATTGTATGTTTTGAACTTCAATCTAAGCATAATCATATTATAAATTTTTCAGACCCAATGCAATCCCTAATATTATCAGCATTTCTCTCTGTTTCAATAATTTTGATGAACTACAACTCCAGAAAATTGACCTGTTCTTTTGTTGAAATGCATGCTTGTCTTGGGAAAACTTGAATGTCTGTGTTGCAGAACCTAAAAAATTTTAGTGTTCGATGTTTAGGTTAGTGGATTGCTTTCAAATAAGTTCATGACTGCTAATAGTCAGGAATCCTCTACTGGCCACTGTGATCCTCCCCAACTTCCACTTTTTATTTAGGGAGTTGCTATTAGAACCCTCATATGTTATATCAGCTCTCCGTTTAGGGGGTGTATTCAATTGGATGATTTGGAAGGTTTTAAAAGAGTTTAGAGGGTTTTGAGATTGAGGTGTATTTAATTTAGATTTGAAATGATTTTAATGGACTTTTAAAAAGTCAAGGGGTATTTAATTTGGATTTTGATAGGTTTTAATGGATTTGTAAAAAGTCTAGGGGTGTGTTTGATAGCAAAAAATATCTTCAATGAGAAAAAACTTTTTTTTTAGCAAATCTTCTCAAGATGATTTTATAAAGAAAATTTTCTCATAGTCGTTTGATTGCACGTGAAAGAATTTTCTTTTATGGTTCAATCCGTGTGCGCATCTAAATCATCGTCGATGTCGGGCGCCTCGACGATGATGTTGGTGACGAAGCCGGAGACGAAGAGAGAAAGAAAGAGTGTGTATCCGCGAAAGAGTAGCAGAGGCCAAGTTTGTTTGGGTGGAAGAAATGATCAATTCGTGAGATAGATTGAGAGATTTTCAATTTTTCACGCTAAAAGATGAGAAAATAAATGAGGAAAATAGGGGGATGTTTTTTTTCTCAGTACGGTTACAAAGTTATCAAACAGTTTATATTTGCCACCCTCTCTCTCTCTCCAAAGAAAACCTGTTTTTCATCTTTGCGATTTTCAACCTCCGACCCCTTGTTGCACATCATTTTTTTATCCTCCTTTACTCAATTTGCTCTATATGCATTCCAAGATTGATTCTTTGATCTTTAAAAGCTAAGATTCAACACAAATAAATGATTCTAACCATTCAAGAATGAATCGAATCTCAATCAAATACTATAATTAAGATGTTGTATTTGATGATGAATTATTGAGTGTATGGACAAAGGGATGAGAAGGGGTGTAGAGATAAAAAGTAGAAGAGAAAATTAGATGAGTTTATGATTTAATTTGGGTGAGGTATAGAAAATGAAAATTAAGTAGAAGAGGAGAAAGTAAGTGTAGTAAGTGAGATAGGAGTTGGAAATGAGTTTAAGGTTTCATTTTGGGAGAGGTGTAGAGCTGAGGAAGGGTATAGAGAGTGAAAAGTAGAAAGGAAAAAAGAAATGAAATAGGCTCATGATTTAGAATTGGGTTATTTATGTAATTTCGTCCAAAGACATTTTAGTTTAAAAATGTATTAAATTAAATGGGGGCTGATATAGGGCAGTGGGGGGCTAATAGTCGCTCCCTTTATTTATGTCAGAATACAACAACAACAACAACAACATAGCCTCAGTCCCAAATTAACTGGGGTCGGCTACATGGATCAAACTTTTCCATTGTGCTCGATTAAGTGCAACTGATGGTGAGCTTTCCAAACCATTATTTATGTCAGAATAACAACTAATTTTTATAAGGATATGTAATTGAATGACTAAAAACTAGAACTCTTTATTTGCTGTTAATTTGGAACTCGGATGAATTTCAGATTGTCATATGTGGAAATGATCGCATCGCAGTTTATTTTGAACAAAGGTGACGCCTTCTTTTTTTTGATGTTGCAAAATCATGAAATGTATTAATTGTATTAATTTATGTAGCTGCTTCAGCATATTTCTATTCAACTTATGACAGTAAAGATTCTACCAGTTGCTTTACCACAATTCCCCTTCCAGTAAATTAGGGAGAATTACGGTCTATCGACATTGTTCAATTAGCAGACATCAACTAGCCCTTTGAAGGGACTGCTGCCCCTAATACTAAAACATTTCGCAAAGGCAAAGATGAAAAAGAAATACTGAAATAAAGTGGGGATTTATCCCCACATTACTTCTGTTTTATACTACACATGTGTTAGAGATAGTATTTCACAATTAGTATGTACTGACTATGGTTAGCCTTGTACTTAACCATAGTTAACTTCACTCTAGTTAACCTAAATCAACTGTAACAGATTTAGTTAGACAGTTGGATGTTCATCTATTTCAGTTGTGTATATATACAGTGTAATAACGTGTTTGACAATTTAATGAAAAGCATTTTCTTTTCTAGTGAAACAGAGTTCTTGAATCTTTTTTGTGTTTACTAATCATCCTCATTAGGATTGATCTTGACATGGTATCATAGCAACGAATCATGGCTTTTGATAGCTCGGATTCTGTTGGTTCTGTGAGAAACTCCAAATCTATTCTACCAGATGTTACAGCGATTGCTAGAGCATTGAATTTCAGTCTTCCAATGAAGCTTGATGATACAAATTACATTCACTGGAAAGTCTAAATTTGTGCAGCTATTAAAGGTTTAGGTCTCAGCTTTCTGATCTCATATAATCCTTCCTTGTTGGTTTCAAACAAACCTTCTTCTTCATCAGACGTTTTTGTACAAAAAGATGAGGGACGAAGTCAACTTGATTCAATATTGGTGGTTTGGTTATTTTCGAACATTGACAAATCTGCAATTTGTCATGTCACTCATTGTGAATCTTCATATGAAATCTGGAATGTGTTGGAGCGATCTTTTGCCCAATCTTCCATGGCTAGAGCACTTCAATTAAAGAATCAATTGAATACTTTGAAAAAAAGGATCTAGTTATACTTCTGATTTTGTTGTAAAAATCAAGAGCATAGGAGCTGAGTTGAAATGCATTGGTCAAGGAGTGACTGATTCTGATTTGATTCAGTCGGTACTAAATGGAGTAGGTCAAGAATTTGATTTTGTGGTTGTTGTGATATCCTCACAACAGAAAACCATTAGTCTTCAAGATGCTCAATATATGTTGATGCTTCATAAGCAAAGGATTACACAGTTTAATTATGTTTCAACTATTGATCTGTCTTCTGTTTCTGCACATTTTGCCTCTAATTTTGTTGATAATAAGTCACAGTCCGACAAGTTTAATGGTGGACGTACTAATGGAGGTTATAGAGGTGGAACTAATATAAGTGGTCATGGAAGTAACAGAGGTGGTAGAAATGGTGGAAATAGAAGTGCTAATAAAGTGTTTTGTCAGATTTGCTATAGAACAGAACATATGGCATTGCAGTGTTATCAAAGATTTGATCAAAACTATTATGGTCCAAATCAACCAAATACTGGAAATCAGAATGGACAGTTCAAGAAGACTAATCAATCATTTTCTGGTTCTCATCAACCATCAGCATCGAGTTCTCAGTTTTTACCTCAACAAGCTCATTATCATCAGTTTCAAGGACTGATTGCTTCTCCTGAATCTGTAGCTGATCAAAGCTGGTGCATGGACTCAGGAGCCTCTACCCACATGACTTCAGATCCCTCCTCCATGACACACATAACTGATTACATAGGTACACAAAGAGTTAGTGTTGGTAATGATTCTCAGCTTTCGATTTCATCTGTTGGTTATAGTGTTCTTCCTACTAGTGCTCTTTTTTCTCAAAATTTGGATTTGAAACATGTTCTTCATGTTCCTAGTCTTGCTAAGAATCTGATTAGCATTTCGAAATTATCTCAAGACAATAATGTGGTTACTAAGTTCACTTCTGACTTTTTTTTTGTCAATGACAAAGCTACGAGGAAAGTTTTGGTTCACGGCAAGCTTAGGGATGGATTGTATCGTCTTCCTAAGCAACATCAACCATCTTCTGATGATACTTCATACACTGTTAGTTCCTTGAATAATGATGCTACATGTTTTGTGTCTTCTTCATGTAATAAGTTAATCATTTCTAATTTGTCAACTACTGTTGATAGTTCTCATAACTCGCATGCCAGGCTTGGTCACCCTTCACATGTGATTCTTCAAAAAGTTTTACATTCTTGTACTACTCATTTCTCTAAGCTGTTTTGCATTTTGTGACTCTTGTAAAATTGGCAAACTACGTAAGCTTTCTTTCACTACTTGTGCTATTACTGCTACAAGTCCTTTGGAGTTGGTTTACTCTGATCTCTGAGGGCCTGCACCAATGCTTTCTACAAATGGTTCTTGCTATTACATTGTGTTTGTTGATGCTTTTAGCAGATTTACATGGTTTTACTTAAGCTTAAGCCAAATGCATTTGCAGCTTTTCATTATTTTCACAAATCAGCAAAACTTCAATTAGGCACCAAAGTGAAATGTTTTCAGTCTGATATAGGTCTTGAATTTAAACTTATTGAATCATATTGTCTTAGTCTTGGAATTACTTATCGTTATTTCTGCCCTTACACACATCAACAAAATGGAGTGCCAGAGAGGAAACACAGAGCTATTGTTGAGATGGGATTAACTTTTCTTGCTCATTCTCACGTGTCACTCTCTTATTAGGAAGAAGCTTTTGTTACTTCAGTGTTCATCATAACAGCTTACCTTCTTATGTTCTGAACTTTCAGTCTCCATACTTTGTATGTTTCAAGAGAACTCCTAATTACTAGTTCTTTAAAGTTTTTGGTTGCTCCTGTTTTCCTAGTCTCACAGCCTACTCTGCTCACAAGTTCAATTTTCGATCAGCCAAGTGTGTTTTTATTGGATATAGTCCACGCCATCATGGGTATCGATGTCTTCATCCTTCTGGCAAAGTATATATATCAAGAGATGTTGTTTTTAACGAGACTGAATTTCCATTTCAATTGTTGTTTCCTGGTTCTGTTACTTCATCATCTCCTTCACGTGAGAAGTTGATTCTACCACAGGTTCCTGTTTTATTATCACAGAGGCCCTCTTCTCCATCACCCATAGTACCATCATTGACTGTACCTTCTATTTAAGTGTCACCTTCGTCAACTGAGTTCTTGCCCTCAGCATCTCCACTTCTACTAAGTCATCTCCCACTTCTACTGAGTCTTCTTTTGACTCTGCTGTTCCATCTGTTGCTTTTCCCCATGTTGCTCAGCCTTCTCCTACTGCACTTCCTGTGAGTAATCATCCTATGATAACTCGAAGCAAAAATGGAATTTTCAAACCTAAAACTTTGGTTCATACCTCTCCACATGCCTTACTGACTCAATTGGAACCTACATCTGTTAAGATGGCTCTTCAGGATCAGAACTGGTACACTGCTAAGGTTGATGAAATTTCAGCATTGAACAAGAATCATACTTGGACTCTAGTTCCTCCATCTCCTTCCATGAATCCAGTTGGTTGTAAGTGGGTTTTCAAGGTTAAAAATACTCCCACTGGTGCTATCCAACGTTACAAAGCCCGTTTGGTTGCTAAGGGTTTTCACCAAACTCCTAGCCTGAACTATTTTGACACCTACTCCCTAGTTGTTAAGCCTTCTTCAATAAGGACTTTGTTCATCTTTGCAGTCACTTACATCTGGCTTGTACATCGGGTGGATGTCAATAATGCATTTCTCAATGGTGATCTTACTGAAGAGGTGTACATGGTTCAACCTGAAGGATTTGTTAACAAATCTTTCCCTCATCTCCCTCATCATGTCTACAAATAAAATAAAGCACTGCATGGTCTGAAGCAAGCTCCCAAGGCCTGGTTTTCTAAACTAAAGAGTGCTTTAGTTGGTTGGGGTTTGGTTAATTCTTTCTTTGATGTTTCTCTGTTTTACAAGAAGTCTCCTGGTTCTCTCTTAATGTTATTGGTGTATGTTGATGACATTCTTATTATTAGTTCTGATCCTCACCAAGTTAATCAGGTGATTACTTGGTTAGACTATTGTTTTTCTCTCAAGAATCTTGGTCAAGTTGATTATTTTTTGGGCTTCAAGGTCTTCAGAGACTCTTTAGGGATTTTTCTCGCTCAACAAAAGTATCTCCTATAGTTACTTCATAAGACTAGTTTACAAGACTCCAAACCTGCTTCCACTCCATTTTCAGTTGGTCAGAAATTGTCACAGTTTGATGGGAAACCCTTCTCTGATCCTACGTTGTATAAGAGTTCTATTGGGGTTTTGCAATATCTCACCTACTCTAGGCCAGGCATCAATTTTATTGTCAATAAACTCAATCAGTTCCTTCAGCAACCTACTGATCTTCACTGGTTGGCATGCAAGCGAGTTCTTCACTACCTCAAAGGGACATTAGATTGTGGTTTGTGTTTCAAACCTTCTTCGTCTCTTCACATTGAATCATTCACTAATGCAGACTGGCCTGGTGATTTAGATGACAGGAGGTCTACTAGTGGTTCTTGCTTATTTTTAGGAGGTAACCTTGTCTCTTGGTCATCTAAAAAGCAACCTGTTGTAGCTCGTTCTTCCACTGAGGCTGAATATCGAGCTTTAGCTCATAAGGTTTCTGATATCTTGTGGACTACTTCTTTACTGTCTGTACTGGGTGTTTGCGGTCCTTCTCGTCCAGTTTTATGGTGTGATAGTACTGGTGCCGAAGCTCTTGCCTCCAATCCTGTTTTTCATGC
Organism: Stephania cephalantha; assembly: GCA_039657325.1. Classification (NCBI taxonomy): domain Eukaryota; kingdom Viridiplantae; phylum Streptophyta; class Magnoliopsida; order Ranunculales; family Menispermaceae; genus Stephania; species Stephania cephalantha. The sequence continues at coordinate 17,675,318 of CM077570.1, read as the reverse complement.
TCATACTAAGCATGTTGAAATTGATGTTCATTTTGTTCGAGAAAAGTTGGCTGCTGGTGTATTTGATCTACGCTATATTCCCTCTCTTCATCGATCTGCTGATTTGTTCACTATAGTGCTATCTGGTCCTCATTTTTCTTTTCTCTGTAACATACTAAACCTTGTGTCTTCACCTCGGTTTACTTTAACCGGGAATGTTAGAGATAGCACTTCACAGTTAGTATGTACTGACTATAGTTAGCCTTGTACTTAACCATAGTTACCTTCACTCTAATTAACCTAACTCAACCGTAACAGATTTAGTTCAACAGTTGGATGTTCAGCTATTTCAGCTGTGTATATATACAGAGTAATAACGTGTTTGACAAGTTAATGAAAAGCATTTTCTTTTCTGGTAAATCAGAGTTCTTGAAACCTTTTTTCTGTGTTTACTGATCATCCTCATTAGGATTGATCTTGACATCGTGAATTTGCAGGGAATGGGGTGATTAGTTTAGTCCTTGGCGTCCGCAATGCCTCCAGGTGTTATCTGAAATACGTGCACTTTCTGTTAAAGAAAAAACCATGATAGATGAATCTGTGCCATGTATGTGATGCATGTGTGCCAGTGTTGATCGATCCTTTAGAATAGCAGCCAATAGAGGAACTTTTCTTCCAAACCGTTGCATCAACAATGGCTTGAGAGCAAATTTCCTTCATGACACTACATCAAGAGACTATCTGTTGAATGCTAAAAATCATAAAGGATATAGCTTCGGCTTCGGGAAGATTAGGAGCATCGAAGACCTTGCAGACGCGCTGTTCCCCTTTGCCCTTCCTGAACATCAACCTCACTGTGGCAGCGTGAGCCAGGACGTGCCCACCTGCAGGTTTCTTGGGGTCTGATATAAACACTCCCCCACCTGGATCAGCTATAACTGAAACCATATACAGCCCACAACGCATTGTCACAAGAGTTACTAAAGGTATAGCTAACAAAAATTGCATATCACGTTGGTGTTCTTTAACGTGTATCAGTGCACTCTAGTAAGTGAAGATTAGATGGTTCAGGTAGATTGAGAACCAACAATAACCTTGGTTGGTCATATAGACAGCAACATTGAACTCCTCTGCTATTTTGGTGAGGCGAGAGAGCATCTGCGACAGCTTTTGCTGTGAATTTCAGTGTAAAAGTCAGTTACGGTGCAAGAAAAAATTGAATTAAACATTAAACTCGATGGTGCCACGTTACGTAATGGATAAGACTTAAAGAGAGACCGAATCTTACTCTGGCACTGAGTCACGTGTCTGATCTTAATTTTAGACTAAGGCAGGCAACGGGTTCGTCTTTCAAGACGTATTTTAGCAAATCAAAATTCTCTACCAGCAACATACACCACAAATTAATGTTCCACCTCATTAGAAAACGCTTGGTGCGTTAATGGTGGTCAAACAAGTGTGTGTCAAAAGTAGGGATGCAAATAGGTAGGAAAATATCCATCGGTGATGGAGATTTATCATAACATATACAAGAATGAGAATTTTAAATATGGATGGGGTGGGGATATTATATAATATTACATAGTTCCCACTCCGAAAAACTCATACATATAACAAAAAACATTTTAATGAGATTTATTATTTTAATTTATTTGATTAATTAAAAACTATATGTTTTGTTTTGAATTGTTTGCAACTATGTTTATATTTTAAAATTTTAGAATTAAAAGTACTGAAAAAAATAAGATCAAATTAGAAAAATTGCAAAACCTTATTTTATAGAATCCTCCAAGTTTTTTTGGAGCCCCTCAGTTTTATTCACTTTATATATAGTTTATATTTATATATACATGTTATGAATTTATAACTTATTGACATTATTGTTTTTTTTTTATATCACAACATTAATTATTGTTTCTTAACTCTTACGTGTTGGAAGTATTGATAATCAACCACACCAAAAATTTAATTCTTTTCGAGAAAGAAAAAAAAACTTCAACCCTTAATCTCAAATACTCAATTCTCAAATTATGTGAATCAACTATATGATCAAACTCTTTATAATATATTATTTGTTAATATTTAGTTGTATTAAATTTATAACTAAATATTATATATAATTATATATCATATTACAATATGCTTATGCTAACATATGTATATTACACGTATAAGTATCATTTGAAAATATATATAGTTCTACTTGTTATGTATGTATATTTGATACTTTATTTGTTACAATTTTATTTTTATTTTTTTAGAATCCCTGCAGGATCCCCAATGGGAAATGGAATGAGGAAAAAAAATTTCCCCACGAGGATTCTCTATGTATCCCTGCAAAAATCCCCATGAAAATCTCTATGGGGATCTCCAATGGGAAATGAAATGAATAGAACATTTTACCCATGGAGATTTTCCATACCCACAGGGATTTGATGGGTATGGGGATGGATATGAGAATTCATTTCCATATGGGTATGAGCGTGGATATGAGTGATAAATTCTTTAGTGGGTATGGGTATGGGAATGAGCTCCTCATCCCCTACGCTACCCATTTGCATCCCTAGTCAAAGGTGCGACCTTGTCAGTGCGAGTGTGACACTTAACAATATCAATTTTTTTGTTAAAAAAAAAAAACACACACACACACACAAAGTAAGTGGCAAGAAGAGTGACGGGGCACTGGGCGGAGAATCCCGCGGGGTGAGAGCAATTATCATCCCAACCTTGCCTTGTGTGACGAAGCAAAAATTTTCCAATGCCCCACCTCGCGGGGAGCAAAAAGCAGGGAACAGAAATTCCTTGCTCCACTTGCAACTCTAGGCACTGGCCAGTACTCTGAACCTCATTGGCTAATTCACCAGCATCATCAATTTTTTTACGAACCAACACCTGATGGATTGGTTTTATATTTCTATATAAATGAAAATAGAGGTGGATTATAACAACTATTTAATCTAAATGGCAAGGGACTTGATTTATCTTGAGTGAAGTCTTGAGTTCGAGTCACATAAATGAAAATATGGTCCAACAGTGCCAGATTGTGAAAACACACTTGAAATCAACTATTTAATCTAAGTGGCAAGGGACTTGATTTATCTTGAGTGAAGTCTTGAGTTCGAGTCACATAAATGAAAATATGGTCCAACAGTGCCAGATTGTGAAAACACACTTGAAATCTAAGAACAAAAAACGTGGAGCTGGAGGGCATCCACAATGCCCTGGGCATGTAATGTATGTGATGGTGGGGCTCGTGAAAATCAAATAAAAAATTTATTAGTCTTTTTTTGTGTTAGTCTTTGTTTTTATTGACAATAATTTTTTTTGTAACTTGTGTTGTGTTTTTAAATGAATTGTGATGTAATTGTGAGTCTCATAAATTATGTAATGAAGGGTTTAATCATTGTAGAGTAAAGTGTAATAAAAGAGAGTGTAATAAAATGATAATGTGGCACTTCTTTACTCTAAAATGAATTCAACTATGGGGATGACGCTAATGGGAGCTGACCTGGCGTTCAGCGAGCTCGCCTCTTCCAGTGAAGTCCACACGAAAAAGGGCAATGACCGAGTCAACGATCTGTGCACATAAAAGACAGTAACAGCATCACTATATTCCGCTTCCCTACATGACTGCTGACTTCGCCCATCAGTTCATTCTTAAAAACATAGAACCAGAAGTACCTATAAGAGACTCACCAGAAGTCTGAAAGGCTCTTCGGACATTTTGGCAGCTAAGCCCAGTAGTAAGTTGTACTGATGCTCGTATGTGTAAGCCCGTGCGTATATGATCTACAACCATATTGAAAGATAATTAGTATCATCCACCAATTAATTGATTGCGCATATCTACATTGCATCAATCTTATAATCTTGCGAATACCACCAGCACTAATCATATCAAATGGTGAATAATGAGGCATTTTAATTGAACAACCCAGCTGTCACCTAATAACTGTAGATAATATGATCAAGTTGAGGGGGGGTGGTCAATTAAGGTTCAGAAACAGTTCAGCACTGAAGTAATTCTTCTCATATCTGCTACGTTGTTCCACTAGTTTTTTAAAGCAGTAAAAAGAGGGAAAGCAGGATGTTATTGATCTATACATTGTCAAGGACTGCTCCAGCATCCATTCCAAACCTCTCAGCAATTGGCACAATACGATCTGGTCGACTGTCACATTGTGAAATTAAGAAGAAAACACTAGTCTACGTAACAACAATAGTAGCAACAGACTCAATCCTCAATAAGTTTTGAGTCTGCTACATGGATCAAATGATTTCACTCTACTCAATTTAATGTGATTGATAAAACACTTGACTTCATGAAAGACTAAAATGTGCATTCCGTGCTTTGGGGTCAAAGTAATGGATTTACAAATTGAAACAAATAACTCTAATTTCATTTTGTAAGGGTGTGCAGGCATGACAGTATAATTGATTGACTTCCTATATGTAATTAAATATGTTGTTAGCAAAACATTCATCTCCAATAATATAAAAGCTGTTGAGCTTCAAATTTTGTTTAATGTTGACTAGATAGTGCCAAGGAATAAAAAGGATACAAAGTTCCTTCTGTATCAATGTAAGCAACTTTTCCATTCCCACCGTGCATGTTGAGGGGAAGCTGAAATGAAAGATAAGAAACAAGTGAGAGCAGGAAATGGTTGATTGATCACTATGTGACACAAAATATCATACAGCCGCAACCTGCAAGTCCTTTTAGACATTTTAAACAAGCTCGATCTCAAAGAAACCAAGTTCAGTAGACCAAAATCATTTTCTAAAGACACCATTACCATAAACTGAGGCAGAAAATAACCTGAGTGGAGACACAAAGAGTATGTGCGAGCTGAGTTTTTCCCGATCTGAAATATTTCATTGATCAGACGGCTTAAGAAACAGATTAACAGGATAAAATTCATCTCCACCTCCCTTGGCGGGAAAAAGAAAAGTTGATATTTATTACCGGAACTCCCCAAAAGCCTCAGTTATTTGTAGAGTCTCGATTCCACCTTCACAAATTAAATTTAAATTGAATCAGATGAAAAATGCATAAAGATCAAAGTCATTATGTATCATAGAATTCAACAATAGAACTGAAATTTGATTGGTTAGATAATTTACCGCCTAAAAGTTCATCGAGGGCCTGGCTTCCAGTAGTGATTCGAATCACAGACTTCCTCTGTACGGTGCAAAACCAAATAAATTTGTTATGTTAAAAAGGAGCAATAATCAAATTGCAATAACTTGAAAACTCAAAACAATCAAAACAGTGATAGGCTTAAGACCAAACACTCAAAGAACACAGTACAAGATCCAATAGAATTGATACTTGAAGAGTAAAAAAGTCACTGGAACTTTGATCTTACTCTCATGAGAACATCACTTCCAGTTATGTAACCGTAATTCTGAAAAATATGACAGAGTTGAATCAGATGTTCAGAAGCTTAAAATTGAAAATAAATCGCACATCAGCATTTTATTATGAGAGATAAAGGTTCCAACCACTATTTTCTCAGCTGCTTCGCATATTTTATCAACCTTTGCCTCAGATAGTCCCTTAATGCCTGTCAAGCTCTGAGAAATACAAAGAACAGTGTCAAAACACATCAGAGCCTCCTTGCGAACAAATCAAGCTCAGTTAGGTTTTTCTACCTTCTTTGTGTGCATCATCAAGCCATTGCAGGTGTAGATCCCTGCATCTTGAAGCTTCTTAATATCACCGGCGTTGATCCCCAGAGAAACAACTGAAAAAAGAGGCAGAGAAACCAACATCAGGACAATCAAACAGTAGAAACTCCAATCCATTCAGTATCATTGAAAACTAATGTTTAATAACAACAATAACGCGATCTGCTACAGCTTCCGCACACACATCGATCAAATGAGGATCCAAAAGAAGCACAGAAAGCAAAATTAGGACAATAAGAAACAGTAGGAACTCCCATCCATTCTATATCACTTGAAACCAATGTTTGATCAAAATAAGAACGCGATCTGCTCTAACTTCCGCGCACAGATCAATCAAACGAAGATCTAAACTCTGCATTCAAAGAGAATCAGAACGACAAACCGATCGGCAAACACTCAAGCAGATTAATCAAACACATCCTCTACATCTCTAGCCGAACAGATCAGAAAATTAGCTAAGCACTTCGTTCTAGATGAACTCATAAATCAAACTAGCTAGGCAAAGTTACCGATACAAAAGCAAAAACAAGTATCTAATTGAACTTCTACACACACATCAATCAAACGAGAATCCAAACTCTACATTCAATGAGAATCAGAACGACCAGCCGATCGGAAAAGATTCAAGCAGATTGATCAATCACATCCTCTACATCTCTAACATCAAACCAGATCAATTTACTGATACAAAAGCGAAAACCAGCATTTCAAACTCATTTCGATCGGATTTTTCTTTCTAGGTAGACGAAGCTAGATTTACGTTTATCAATCGCTTCAAAGAGTTCCTCTTCATCTTCGATGTCTTCTCTCTCGACGAGTTGCAACTGATTCATTTCTTCCGATCTGAGCTCCAAAATCACGCAAAGATTCAAGAATTAGTAAGTCCACAATGAGATCTGCACTTGATTTTGAAATCGAAACACATCTGAGAAAACCAAATCACGGAAACCAAATCACGGAAACCTTACTTGAGATGCATCATTTCAGTGTTTCAGAGACTGAGAGCGAGTTTTCCCTCTTTTGGCTTCGCTGCGCAATTCAAGTTTGAAATCAATTCGAATGTCAAGTTTACGCGTCGCGGGAAGGATTTATATAGAAGGACCTCATTGCTTTATTCGATGCGATTCAGTTTGAGGTTTGAGGTCTGCTCGTATGTATTCGTTGTATATCATAGTTTCCTGTTGTCCAGTGAGAGCGTTCTACGTGTCACCATAGGACACCTGTCGATCAAGTTTCACTTTTCTTCAGGAGTTTTTGCTTGATTAACACGGAGGGCCGCTAAGGGCACCCCACCAATTCATGAAGGCACCCTGTTATTGAGGGCACAAAACAAATTTCCAAGGGCACCCAAAAATTACACATGAAATCCCGAAAATACCCCTCCTGCACAAACACCAAAAAACCCGCCGCACCCCACCACCCCTCCACCACCTTCACCGATCTTGACTCCAAGATCGTGAGTGATTTCGACTCCAAGACTATTTCACCCACCACCCGCTCCACCATCTTCTGGTTTACGCTTTTTGCGTTCGTAGGGTCGTGGTGTGAGCCGATTTCGTCTCCAAGTTAGGGTTCGGTTGAAGTTCGTCGGACACACCTTATTTAGTGTAATTAAGTTACATTTGGTAGAGTAGTTGTGATTTACAAGTGGTGGTGGTTTGTTCAATAGTTTAAAAAATGGGAATTCGCGGTTCTCGCCACACAGCCGAGATCGTGCTAACTTTCTCGGCCAAGCATGGCCGAGAGGGAAGCTACATTTTTGGGAAGTCGCAGTCTCGGCCACAAAGGACGGAAAGTCTCACAGTGTCTCGGTTACGCATGGCCGATAGTACTCTAGTTCTCTCGGACGAGACTTGACGAGAGCAAGGCGAATTGAAGTGGTCAACCTATATCGGTGGTGCACAACCGAAACCTTTCAATCGGACGCGGTTGGACACCGCCGATATATAGGAACAATTGTCGGTCATGGGTGACCGAAAACATGGGCTAGTTCACGAACCTGCTTGACCGAGACATCAGAAATGGATGAAATTGAACATTATTTTTCGTAAATTTTTTGTTGGGTTCTGTTCCATGCGCTTATATGTTGTAATTTTTTCAGGTATGGCTCGTCCGAAGGCACCGGTGACTAGGGAGGATATTAAAGGAAAGATGAGGATACTTAGTATCAGGGTCACTAGGTGATATTATGAAATACCAAGGAACATTAGAGAGATAATAAAAAGACTCGATGATTAAAACTGCAAAGAACACAATCATAAGCAATGGAAAGGTAGTCATACATCATAAGCGTCATGAGGAATCTGCTTTAGTAAAAGCAAAGCCACTTCAAAAAGCAAAATATATAATAATTTTAACCAGACAAAAGTAAACAAAGAAAGCAAATAGTAACTACTTCTTTACATAATAAGAGACCAAAAGCAAAAGCACGGCGGCATGGGTTTGATGGCTAGACACGTCTAGAAAGCATGAGCTTGATGTGAAGATGGCATGGGCCCGATTAGTCGCTAGGTCCTTGGTAACGGATAATGCAATGTGATGATGCGGGGAAAAATAGAGAAATTCCCGAGAGCAAAGATACACATAATCGAGGAACCGCGTCATAGTCGGAAAATGAATATACACACGGATAATGGGACATCCCAATAAATACCATAAGCCAAATAGAAGACAAATATCATCTTGTGTCCACACATGGCCGATATGATATGTGAAAATGTTGAGGGAATGCGCCTTGGAGGAGGATTCCGATCAATCTCAACGTCATTGTTGAATAATTCTTGACAAATGAACTCTACCAAAGGATGATGAATGGCAAGATTCCTGGTAACCGTAGGAGACTCTTAGTATCAGGGTCACAAATCTGCATCAGAAAGATTTTGAATGTTATCATCAGAAACGGATATGGTAGATGACGAACATTTAGAAGCGATCTGTTTAAATTCAACCAAAATGTACAGCACAAACAGAAAAGACCCAAAAAAAAGGCTCTCGGTTGTACATATCCGAAACTTTCTTCGAAGTCTCGCTCACAAACGACCGAGTGTTACTGAGTACTCTCGGTTTTACCAATCCGTGACCCACGTACACCTATCGGTCCTCTATGACCGAGATATCACCATAAATCTCGGTCCTGCGAGGCCGATACAATCGCGCACATTCACATAAACTTCGGATAACCGCAAAAAAAACACAAAAAATTTGCAAAATTTCCGTGAGTTCGACCTCCTCTTGCACAGTAGCAGTACAATCCTACATTATATAGTGGAAACAAGTTCGGATTTGAAGAAACTACCAAACCCTACGTTGACAAACAAATCATCATTTTCACGCTTATACACAACTAAACAGCTTCTAAAAAACCCGAATATGGTTGTCAAACATTGTTACCTCGCTGTCGGACGAGCAAGAATCGATCAGCTCTTCGCCAAACGCAATGTGGCTGTGGCTTTGTAGTTCAAGCTTGCTGGTGGGGTGCCCTAACTCCTTGTCAAAATGATTTGTGGGGTTTGAACCATTATATATATACAGGGGCAAAATGGTCTTTTCCATTTTTGCTGGAATTTTTACAAATAAGTTGGGTGCCTTCATTAAATGGTGGGGTGCCCTTAGCGGCCCTCTTAACAGAGTGATAATATTTACCAATCTAACACATTCCCAAAAATATTTATCAATATAACTCATCCAATGCCACATCACTGCCAAATCACCCATCACCACCACCGTGTCTCTTCATAAAACTTGAAAAAAAAATTAAAATACTTCACGACTTTCATAGTTGATATTTTTAAAAATCGAAAATTCTTTTAAAAAAAAAAAACAAAAACAAAAAAAAAACCGCGAGCTTTGATCTCTTCACCTTTTTATGTTCTTCACCGCGAGCATCGATTTCTTCACCGGGTTCCTCTCTTTTTTCGGCAATCACGCCTCTTGTCATCCGCCACAGGCACTCCCGTCGGCCTCTGCTTGCAATGTGGGCTTGTTGTCGCTGTTTGCACTCCTGATGCTAGCCGTTGGGACTCCCTCATCTCGCTAATCGCTGCAAGCTCCCTGCCTCTCTTCGGCCGCCGCTCGCACAGCCAGTGCATTCTCTCATTGTAGCGATAATTTTTCTTCAGTTTTGCTTCTTTCTTAAGCTTCTTCTTGGTATGGTTCTTTGGAATAGTAATTTCTTGGGTCTTTTTAATTCAACATGTCTATCTAGGAACAATTGAATCACAAGTGGCTATTAGTCATATCTTTGTTGATTAGTTGCAGTTTGGCTGCCACTCCTCTTGCTTCTATCATTGTTAGTCTGGTTTCCAATGTAGCGGCCCATTTTCTAAATGAACCGCCACGGGGGCCAATGTGGGCCCACAACCTGGTCTACCAGTGTCGGCTGCGTCCCACATGCAAACTCATCCACCATTTAATTATTATTAACCCTAATGAAAAACAATTTACTATTTAAATTGTTAATGAACTCAAGTCATCTGTTATAATATTGTTTCAATCCTTAATAAATCACAACTGAAGTCATTTACCATGACAAACTAAAATATGAAACATCAAAGTCATGCATTTAACTCTGATACCTAAAGTGGAAAACTCATATATCAACATAGACCAAAAATACACCTCAATGTCTCAAAATATCAAAAATATATAGAGTCCTGAAGTGTCTCACAATCCGAAATCCCCAAAATAAAAAAAAGTATATATAATACAAACGTACAAGTCTGGCTTAATATCTCTGAATCAGTATTTTGGAAGCTTGCCCTTGCCCCGACTCGTACTAGGATCTGCACTCAAACCATCACAAAAAGGCAGATGACGAGTCTAGAGTGAGTATTCTCAAGGAAATTAAGCGAGCAATACTGAAAGTAAATACTGAAATTTAAACAAAACTATTAAATAAACATGCGGAAATAAAATACAGTCAACTGTGATCATCGCATAGATAAGTAATATTGCAAGCTCAAAGTGTGTTCCTAGAGCCTAGGGTCAGACTAGTGCCATATTTCAGACTCTCCACAGAATACCGCCGGCGAGTACTACTCAAACAAGGCAAGTATCTAGATCTGTTAGGTGGTCGGCGTATAACCTACGACACTCTTGGGTCGAACTATTCACTGAGATCTCTGGCACACATGCTATGGCCTAGTGGACATACACACAGGAATGGCACGGAGGGAGAGCCTCAACGTCCGTTCATTTAAACCAAAACCAAGAATAGAGTATTGAAAGACAGATTATGAATTGAAAAGCCAAAGTAAGTAATGTTCAAGAAATTTCAGTTGGGATACTAAACACCTCAACCCGCACTCCGTGTCCCGATAAACAACTCCCGGTCCGGCTCAGCCGAATCCCCGATATCCAAGTTATCGCCCGAAATGACCTATTTCCATTTATAATTGATTTTTAGTCAATTGGATGTATTTTATGTTACTTATCAAAAATAGTCTGAAATTTGCAATATCTAGCGCGCTAGATATTAGGATTAGTGCGCTAGATTTCTGGGCAGCTAAACGTTCTTCGACAGGAAGAACATTAGCGTGCTATATTTTTCACCTAGCGCGCTAATCGTCATCTAGCGCGCTAGATGACCTCATTAGCGCGCCAATCAGGTTCAGGACAGCTGTTTTGTGACGGCCCCAGTTTCCCACAAATTGGGCCCCGGCCGGCCTAAGCCCACGTGGACCCCGAGTCAGTCTCGCAAGGTCAACGCAGACCTAGTCAGCCTTCCAATCCATTATTATAAGTAAATTCAACATTTTAAGTTGAGTTATTAGTATTTTTCAAGTTTTACAATTTAGCGGAAGCAATTTATACCTTAAATAACTTAACAATAATCGTAAAAGAGTGGGACAACCTAATTGTGGAACCCTGCATATGTATATCATCATCAATAAACATTCAGAGGAGAGTAAATACAAGATATATATGCCCAAAATCCCAGTGTTTTTAAAACAAGTATATTTAATAATACAAAAGATTCACCTAGCTATAGAGTCTTCCCCTTGCTGGACCGTGGATCTGCACTCAGTCAAACATAAGAATGACGAGCCTAGGTAAGTAACGCCAGTAGGACATATATACAGCATTTCAAAATAACTAAAGCAGTCGAATTCACGCATATAGAAAGAAAGGAACAGGGAACGCATGAATATAAAAGACTGTAACAAATCAATCGATGAGTGAGGCCAAATAGCAAGGAGTCCCGACCAAAAGGTCGTTGAGTCGCGGCAAAAGCCCAGCAGACTCGGGTTCAGGACGAGACACCTGCCTCCCAGCCCTAACCCTTGCGACTATGAGATATCCATATACCCGGATAAGTGCCCCCAACGTACACTCAATTGGGAGATATCGACGGCGTCCAGATAAAAGCTCATATCATAGATAAACAGTACCATGACTCACTTGCCAATGGACCACTCCACGCAATAGCACTTTCAAGGATAGATATCAAAGCAATGAACAACAATATCAAAGCAATGAAAGTACTGTACAATTCCCTAGCTGGTTTACTTACCTCGAGAAATCGCGAATCGTCCTCAAAACGTCTCGCTCACGCCTCGATATGCGCACCCGACACCTGACTATAGCATCCTAAGTCTCATGGCCTACGTCTCTCGTCTCCTTCGCGAGCAACCCATCGCGTCGTCGAGCTTCGTCGAAGTCACGATGCCTTGTCCACTGTTGTTGTGCCTCGTCGGGGATCAATCGGTCCGATAACGCGCCACCGCGCCGTTGCTCCACGCCGTTTCCGCGCCGCGCCGCCGCCGCCATGCTGGAGCCGCCGCGCCGCTCTCTCGCCGGCATCATTGCTTCTCGCCGCCGCCGCTATCGCCGAGACACCGCTCTCTCGTCGGCGTCCTCGATGACGCCGCTTCGTCGTCTTCGTCCACGCCGCACCACATCCCGCGTCGTGCGTCGCGCCACCGTTGGCACCCCGCTCGCTGGTGCCGCATGCTTGCTGCTGCTTGAGAGTCGCGCCGATCGGCTGTCGTCCGCGCTTCTCGCCGCGCGGCTGCTCACCTAGCCGGCTCCAATCTCGCTGAGTTGTTGGTCGTCCGCGCGCCTCCGCTCTTCCGTCCGCTTCATTTACGCCACAGCCATGCTACTTTCGTCGATCCAATCAGCCGCCGCGATCGCTGCTTTCAGTTAAGCTATACTACTGAGCCGTGCGTGCCTTGTGAGCTGGAGCTCCGCCGCACCCGCTCTCGCCGGAGCTCCCTGCACCCTGTCTCTCTTCTTCGTCTCTCTATCTTTTTTTCCTTCTTTCTCTTTCCTCTTTTTCTCTCTCTCTCCCTCTGATCCGATCGCTCTCTTATCCGTTTTTTTTCGACTTAAATGTGTCCTCGAGATTCGTGCAACTCGAATCTCGAGGCAAACCCAATAATTTCACATCTTTGTCCACCGCCTCTATGTTTGATCAAAATTGTCTCGAGGCTCGCAAATTGCGTATCTCGAGACACATTCAATGCATTTTGTTTAAGTGTTCAAACTATAAGCCAATGGATATTTATGTTAACGTGACCAAATTAAAATCACAATGGCCACTTATTAAATCACAATGGATATTTATTCAATCAATCTCAACCCCATAAGACACTACCTCGGTTCCACGTCGAAACGCGACTCGAGGCGAGTCCCCGCTTGTGTTTCGTCTTAAATTGGATAGTACTAAATAATACACACCGTACAAAACAAATATTATACCTCGGTGTCTCCACTCGAGATTCGGACATATGTATTCCGACGAGTGGATCTCACATACGACCCTAACCTGGCACGTGATATAAGTCAAATTTTCGGGCCGTTACATGTTTGGTTGAAAATTTTATTTTCTAAACATCACCACCAACAACAACAACTACCACAACATATATTACTTAACTTCATAGCACTTGAAACCCATCAAAACCACCACTTAACAATCCATATTGGATTCACTCGACCACCCCAAAATTTGTACCAAAAGATAAAAGAAAGTTGAAGTGATTGTGAATCTCACATTGCTTTGATGAATCAACCACTCCAAGCTCCTCAAATGATCAAGTTTGAAGCTCCAAAACCCTTGTTTCTTGGTCTCAATTTTTGGATTTCTTGATAAGGAGAGAGAAAAGGTGGTGGAAATGAAAGTCAAAATGACTTTTATGCACTTATGTGATCTCTCCTCATTTGTGCATCTCAATGCAATCTAATGAGCACTATTTGCTCCATTTCTCAATCTCTAATGACTCATAATGTGACTCCAATGGCACACTTGCCCTTGTTCTTAACCCGAAAAGTCGTCTTACGAGTGTTCCGATGCCCGATTTCGCGTCCCGAAATGCGACGTACGCGTACTATCATGACCCTAACCATCAAATATGCATTACATATTATTATTTAACTCATTTTATTCATTTCATGTGTGTATTATTTTCCCCGACCTAATATTTAGTCTTTTAGCCTACCCGGTACCTGCGTCGACACGCATATCGAGGTGAATACTTAACACGCAGTCTCGCACGTCAAACGTAATATAAATACACACATTATGATGTAGTTTAATCTATTTCAACGTAAACATCGCAAAATTTAACAAATCAACACGCAAAATAACTATTTACCTAGCTCCAAGCGCGCACTAGCCTAGCTGCGGGTCCCACGAGCGTCTGAGCTCTCAGCCACGTCATTAATAATGGCGAATTAAATTCGGGCCGTCACATCCAATGTAGTGAATATTGTGCTTAACAAATTTCATGATGGCCTATTTAATATTTGTTCAACTTATGTTTGTGACAGAAGATATAGTTTCTTTTGGGAGAAGGATGATGTAAATCATAAGATTCCAGATTTCTTTGACTTAAATTGGTGAAGTGGTTAGGAAAAAAAAAAATAAAATAAAAATAAAAATAATTTTGAAATGGAGTTATAAGATAGTAACATGTTTTTTAGAATGTCTGACATCGTTCTTGCTCTAATACCAAATGATATGAAAGCCTTTGGAAAATTGCATTCCAATTTTTCAGCACCAAAAAGAAGAAAAAATCGTTTCTGAAAAAAAACAATCAAGGACTAGAAATGCATTAATTAGGCAAGGTATTTGGTGCATTTTGCAATTTTTCGGTAGGAAAATAACAAATTAAAGGCAATAGAAAAATACAAAAACTCAATGAAGCATTTACGAATTTTTTGATTTTTTTTAGTCACATGAAAATGACTCTACAAGAAAAAAGGCGAGTTGTTAGGTACCTAAATTAGAAGAAAATTAAGTGGAGCAAATGGTTTATGTTTATTTTAATTATTCATTTATGCATAACCATATCATCCGTATGGTAATCACATAAATTTTTTAAAAGTATCTAGTCTCTGACAAGTGTATTTTAACAGTCCTTTACCAATGCAAATGAAATTCATTTTTAGTGTTGCTTGGTTTATGTTTTCATGTTTTTTTTTTGGTGTTGCTTGGTATTTGTTTTCATTATTTTAACAGTCCTTTACCAATGCAAATGAAATGTATAATCCTAATAGCGTCATGCGACAATTCGGTTTGAAACAAAAGATACCACCTTTAAATAGCACAAGTATGGAGCTATATAAGATTGACTTGCGAGGGAAAACAGAAAAAGATTGGAGTGCAGAACATAGTGATTATGTCTGCATGTGGACCGAACGTGCTTCTAATATCGCGAATGATGAATTATTGGAGGAGCCATTAGGATTTTATGACCCGTACATGGTATGGTATCGTCGCATTACACGACGATTCATGGCTTCTCGTGGAGCTATTGTTGAAGCATTTGTAAGTACATATTTTTATTATTTAATCATGAAGTCTTTTTAAAGTTGTTTTGGTTTTGTTTTCGCATGCAACTTCATAAATATTTTATATGTAGGCACATGGAATGACATCAATTCATCACTTGACATTAGGTGATGATGTGTCTATTCTACGTATTAGAGATGTAGCTGCATCGACTTTGACTGCAATACATGCAGAATATCGCATCCATAATATGCCCACTTTTTTTGAAGAATCTCATCAATCTTCTTATGAAGATATATGTTCGGGACATGATACTCCAGTGTATACTTCATCCGTACCTCTCAACGAGTTCGAGACTCTACATACTCCATCAGTACCTCTCAACGAGTTCGAGACTCTACATACTCCATCGGTACCTCCCAACATTGGATTTGAGATACGAAAGCCTTTTCATTTTGATAGGATACCTACATTTTCACGTCATTTTAATGCAAGTCCAATAATAATGAATTTATCTGGGACTACAAGTAGTGATGTTGGTGGAAGACATGATATACATGAAATTCAACCAGAAGATGCTCAAAATGAGTTACGCGCTGATGTGAGCCATTCGAATGTGCCATTAGCTTTAGATCGTGATGTGCGAGTCATAAAAAGAATACGTTATGGGACTAGAAGTCATTATTTGGGTTCAGTCTAAGATATTTTTTGAAGTATAACAAGACATCTTTTTGTTTATATTAATGTTTTGTAGTTGGTTATGGTATTCCTAATGTGATAATGCTCAATGTGAAAGAACAATGTGGTATTTTTGCAAACTTATAACTTAATTAACAATGTATTTACAAGCTTATGAAGGTACATGGTGAAACTCTTGTTCATGAACTTAGGGATTATTATAGCATGTGATCGACTTCCAAGTTCTTCATTTATAGAAAATGAAATTTCTTGCACGACTAGCATGAAAAATTATGTGAATTTTGCAAATTTATCGAGTTTGAAAACTTTTGTTGTAAAAGATGAAGGTCATAAACCTATTGTAACTTTAAATTATGGACTAGTTTGTAGTGGGAAAAAAAAAACACAAAATATGCTAGTGGACTAGTTTGAAGCTTTAGTTTAGGCTAACGTGGATACGCATCGGATCCCAATGGATATATAAGATTTTTTTTATTAAAAAAATAATACAAATACGCTAGTGGATTATACTTGTTTGATATATGAAGTACATTATGATGGATTAAACTTAGTCAAGATTCATTTTCATTTTCTTAATAAAAATAAATCGGACTTAAAAAAATTGAAGTATAAATCAAGTTAGGAGTTGTTTGTGTTTGTTACCAAAAGCAAAAAGAAAAACAAAAACTAAGAAAAAGAAAATAACGCTGAACAAAAAAAAAAGAGGGCCGCTAAGGGCACCCCACCATTTAATGAAGGCACCCAAAGTTTTTGTAAAAATTTCAAAGAAAAAAGTGGAAAAGACTATTTTGCCCTTGTATATATAGTGATTCAAACCTCACAAATCATTTTGACAAAGAAAAAAGGCACCCCACCACAAGGTTGAACCACAAATCCACACCGCGTTTGTCGACTTTTTATCGATTCTTGCGGATTGACATCATCCGACAATGAGTAAACAATGTTTGACAACCATATGATAGTTTATTAGAACTGTTTAGTTGTGGAAAACAAAGAAAATGATGATTTGTTTGTCAACGTAGGGTTTGGTAATTTCTTCAAATCCGAAGTTGTTTCCACTATATAATGGAGGATTGTAATGCTTCTAAGGTGCGGATGAAGTCGTCCTTGAGGTAATTTTGCGATTTTTTGTGTTTTTTATGCGGTTGGGAGAAGTTTTTGTCTCAGGTGCGCGATTGTATCGGCTCGCAGACCGAGATGTATGGTGATGTCTCGGTCCTAAAGGACCGAGAGGTGTACTTAGGTCACGGTATGGTACGCCGATGTACAACCGAGTAGTATGAGCACATTCTCGATTGTACACCACCGACACCACATTACCTACCACTAATTGTAGCTCTCGTCATGTCTCGGCCGAGAACTAGAGTACTTTCGGCCATGCGTAGTAACCGCGACACTCGTGAACTCTTCCGCCTTTGTGGCGAGACTTCGAGTTCCCAAAATCGAGCTTTCGTCTCGGCCATGCGAGGCCGAGACTCGTTAGCTACGCCTCTCGCTGTGTGGCCGAGAACCGCGAATTCTCATTTCTTTAACTATTCAACCGAACCCTAACTTGGAGACGAAATCGGCTCACACCACGACCCTACGAACCTCAAAAAAGCGTAAACCAAAGGAGAAACACAAGGCGAGACACGGAAAACACGATTTTGGAGATTCCTCTCACCGGTCGATTCAAACTAAATGGGTTCTTGCACAACGCTTCGGTGAAGGTGGTGGGGTGCTCGGGGGTTCGGTGAAGGTGGTGGTGGGGGTGGTCGGGTGCTCGGGGTTCGGTGATGGTGGTGGCGGTGGTGGTGGCGGTAGTGGTGGTAGTGGTGGTGGGGTGTAAGGGTTTTTGCACTAGGGGTATTTTTGGTATTTTGGGTTTAATTTTCGGGTGCCCTGGTAAATCAATTTGTGCCCACATTAACTGGGTGCCTTCATTAATAGGTGGGGTGCCCTTAGCGGCCCTCAAAAAAACTAAAAAAAAAGGGGAAGTCGTGACCGGACTGCAACTCACGACTTGCTGTTTTTTATTTTTTTTTTTATGAGTTTTTTTTTTTTCAAAAATCTGAAACGTAAGAAAACTCAAAAAAAAATTATATCAAAAACTTGATCGTCAATCACGTTTTTTTGGACAATGTGGCGTGATGCAATGATGTGGCAGTGATGTGGCATTTAATGAGTTAGATTAGTAAATATTTTTGTGGGTATGTTAGATTGATAAATATTTTCCCAAATTGTGTTAATCAAGCGAAAAATCCCTTTTCTTTAAGAGCGCTAGAATGACAACATGCACGGCACACCACATGATACATTGGCTCACAAGAACCATTCATGTGTGCTTTGAGATGCGGGCATACATAGATCTCGATGCATAACACGCAGTTCGAGGTAGCATGGAGGGCTCTTTTGAGAGCCAACGTGTTTTGTGGTGTAACATTGTTATTGTCATTCTAGTATTTTCCTTTCTCTTACCCCGACGACGCCTTAAAAATATAAAATTAAAAAAAAAACACCAAGGAATTAGTGGTCAAGTCATACGGATAGAGAAGCTTCTTACTGAAAGCTCTTTGCCTTAGTAGGCCAACCCAGAAAGAGCCTAGAGCAGTCGGTGTTAGTCCGGATAATAGGTGGTCTATACTCTAAACACTAGATCGAAAAAAAAAATATGGCCTTGTTTGGTGTGAGGTGAATATATCTCCAAGGAGACAACTCACAGAGTTGAGAACTAATTTTATTTGGTTGCCCAACTTGCCTTCAAGTTATCTCCCAACTTACACTCTTGAATGATAGATATCTCCCCACCATCCCCCTAGAGAGTTATCTCTCAAAAGTTGTGGACACAATTACCCCTCATTAATGACTTTTTTGTTACTCATCTCTATCTTGTTTGAAGGCTATTTATGTCAATTCATATTTTTTATTGTTTAAAAATTTGAAACTTCTCTGTCAAATTTAAACTTGAACCAAACATGAAAATATTAATTCAAAAGATATAACTGAACTAACATGAAAGTTAGCATAAACCAACCAAACAAAGGCCTGTACATAGAAATTTGCAGCTCAGGGTGAATCCGAGTTGTCCATGTGGGCTGCCATTATGCATTCTGGCATGCATTCGAGTGTAACTGAAATTTTTTTTTTTTTTTTTTTTTTTTGTTAAACAGTAACTGCAGCACTTCACAAACATGAGTGTATGAAGATGGCTTGAGTTGAGTCTGGCAATGGGAAAACTTTGAGGACATTTTTATTAGGAGAGGCCTTGTTAAAAACGAGAGAAAAAAATCTAGGCTGTTATTGCACGTACAATTTCTCCTTGAAACCAAAATTCATACAAAACAGTTTCAGACTTGAGATACATCACTAAATTTACTAGTTCGTCAACTTTGTGCTTAAGTACGTGCCAAGTTCCTCACATATCCATGTTGTCGCCGTCACGGTGGTCGCAATCTTGAAATTGGAGTAAATATGATCTTCAGCCATCATCAACTGAACAAAGCACCATGTTGTCTATCCGCAGAATTTCGAGCTACAGCTCGTCTTCTACATGGATGAGAATTTAGGAACTTTCAACTGATACCACGATGGGAAGTGCACAAAATGCTTTTCATGAGTTAAAGAGATTTTTCAGGGCTTTCGCTCTCCTCTATCGCTACATGATTATTTCCCTCATCTCCAGAGCACTCAGCTTCAGTAGGTGGTGGCTTCATGGTAGTCGCACCGACTACCTCCTCGACTTGATCTTTTGCATCAAGCTTCTTTACAGTAAGATGCTGTAGTTGGCCGTTGGAGGACACGTCCTCAACCAATGGAACATATTTCCCCTCAATGAATCCCATAGGATTTAGGGTGCTGACAAATCGATAAGTGACGCCTCCCTTCTTAGGCGGGAGTCTTCCAGTAAGTCCCGTGTTCACAGCAGAGATCTTACCCTCGATAAGCTTGTCTTTAAGATCTTTCTTCACCATAGGAGTGAATTGCTGGTCCAAAGATCTAGCAGCAGCTAGCCATGCCACAACGATAACAAGCAATATTCCTCCAAGGTACGGTGTTGAATTTGAGAGTGAACCAAAAGTTAAAATAAGAAATTGTTGAATAAGTGCTCCTCCAGATTTTCCCAGTGGATTGCAAACAATATCAATGGCAGCTTTTCCTTTAACCTGGAAGGCACAGCATTGGTTAATTTACAGGATAATTTAACCGGTTTAACAAGACAACATAATTAGGCTTTGCCGTAAATCAGTGCCTTTTTGAATCGGGTAATGATGTATGTTTAGGAAAGGACACGAACCTTTGTTTCCTCATCCAGTGGAATGTAGGCCATCTCTTTGCAGGGATCAAACAAGCTGTATTTTGCACTCTTGCTAAAGATGTTCTGCAGAGCCCCAACATAAACTGCTGCCAAAAGGGGGCTTACCCCAAGGTTAGAAAATACTGGTGTCAATGGACCACTAAACAACACCAAAGAGAAGAAGGCGATCCCCGTGATAAGTAGAACGGTGGGCGTGATTACAGCTGCCACACCCCATCCAAATTTGCGGAAGATGACTCGACTAAGAAGCATCATTGTGAACGTAGCAATTCCAGTGCAGGTTGAGAAATCACCCATGAATGAAGAGTACTCATTGGGACTGGGAAACTAGCAGTAGAAAATGATAAATTACAATCAAGAGTAGTCTTTTAATAAAACGAAAAAAAAAAAAAAAAAAAAAAAAAAAAAAAACAACAACAACAAAATGATTTACGATGATACAGCCAAAACAACAAAGAAGAAACCTATTACTAAAATGAAGCGACACTGGGAAGTTTGCAAGAAAATTTATGTATCTAAAAATATGGCGATTGGCTTTTAAATATTGTACGAATTGATAGTTCCTCTAGTCAGTTCAAGATGTATTTGGAGTCTTGGACCTTGAATAAAGCTTATCCAGAAAAAACAGAAACTTCAAAGGAGAACTAATTTTCGCATTTATGTCATACAGTATATCAAGAGAATCTAGAGAAAAGCATAAAAGGTTATCTCATTAGAATCAAAATCCACTAAAAAGTAATGGTTATACAATGATATTTCTTTTAATACAACAAAAAGAAAGAATATTGCCAATTTGCCACTAAGACTGTCTATCCACATGAAAAGTTAAAATCAATAAAAAATTAACAATTTCTATCCATTAAAAGACAGAGATTGGACACCATCATATGATCGAGAGTAAATACATTAAATAACTCAACGATTTTCAAGGGGAGGGGCACACTTAGACTGTTAATGATGGAGTCGACAAAACCAAAAGAAAAGTTGCTTTCGCAAATGATATTACTCTGGATAATCTAGAGGGGAAATGTTATTTGAATTGGTTAATCGAGTCATTGCAATATGACATTCAATCAAGTGACTAAAGCAGGTGAGATTAAGTGATTCAACAAAATGTTCAGTACCCCAGGCAGACAAGAACACATAGGAAAAGGGAAAAATGTTTAAAACATGAAAAGCAACCCATCCGAGCAAATCTTGCAACCAACTATTAATGCAATAAGTGACTGTTAAATAGTGATGCATATTTTGAAGAGTATGGTCTATGGTCGACTGTTTAATCAATGAAAGGAAGTGTGAAAGCAAGGAACAAAAAAGAAGTCGAATTTGGTTTACCTGTGCCTTGAGCTTAGATTTCCATGTAACTTCAACAAGGTTTATACTAATCCCATACGCAACCACTAGCGTTGCAAGATCCCTTATGTACCTTGAAGACAGCAAGAACTTAAGGCTTTCCATTGTCCCCATCTTCATTTTCTCCTGCAAAACATTTTATAGAAAAAACAGTCAATCAAGAAATGATATTAAAAGCATGCAATGCTCCAAGCTTTTAAGTAATACAAAAAAGTTGTACCTTCTTCTTCTTTCTACCACCACCTTCGGCTTTAATAGCCCGATTCATTCCCCAATAGATTCCACATATAACAAGCCCAAGACCCACTACAATGCTCATCATTCCTTTCAGTGATACAGCCCATCCATCAACCCCTGGTCCCAAGTTCTTCCGCAAATTAGAGAAATATTTAACAGTTCTGCCCGAGAAAACAAGAGCCACATTTGCTCCAAGCCCAAAAAGTGGATAGAATTGAGATGCTTCGTCAATAGTAGTGATCTATAAACAACAAAAAATAAATCTATAAAACAATTAACACTAATTCAAAGACAACGTTAAACTTGATCTTGATGGTAAAAGTAAAGCACACGGCACTAATTAGAATCAGAAGATGCAATAATTTAGATTCTAATAGGGTTGAAAGCCATGACATCATCTGAACAGAAAAGATGATTAAAAACAGCTGGGCTATTTTAAAACTTGATCATCTTTTCAAACAAAGCAACAACACAGCCTCAATCCCAAATCAGGTGAAGGCCAGCTATACGGATCAAACTCTTCCACTCTGCTAGATTAAGTGCCCTTAACAGGCGTACTTTCAAAATCATTTCTAATCAATGCATCCCAAATTATCTTATATACCGCCGAGTTTCTTCAGTTCTATGCAAGTATGCAGTAAAATTATATGAACCACCGAGTGTCAATGTGTAACAACTAAGACATAATTCAATTGGATTATCAAAAAACAGCATAAACCTCACCTGATTGGCATAACCCCAGAAGAGCAATGAAACCACCACACTCCCCCAAAGCTCAGACATCACATAGAAGACACAGAAACTCCAAATCCTCAAAATGGCGATAGGGCCGAGAAAACTCGGCCCAAGAATCTCCAGGAGCCGATCAGCCAACCCAATTGGATGAATGAAATGAACATTGGGATACAAAACAAACGCGAACACCCCGAAAAACGCGATAAACGGCAACATACAAGTGTAAAATAAAGCCTCCCTGGACAGAACATTGGACAACTTGTTGTAAACAATCATGAACCCAATTGCAGTGGGCAAATTCACCCAAGTCTTCAGAAAGGGAATGATCTCCGCGCTGCTCCCCTTGGCGGTCACGACGAGAACGTCTTTCGTGTCTCGAAGGATAGTGTAATTGAAAAGAATGCAGAAGAACATTAGCCCTAAAGGAACCACCTTTTTGATGGTGGTCACATCCACGCCCAAGAATTTCGAGGATTCGCTGCCACCGCCGCTCTCTAAAGCAACAGCGGGGGCATTGCTCGCCGCGGCGCGGAACGGAGAGGGCTTTGGCGTGGAAGGATTCAATCGAGGAGAGGTGACGTTGAAGAGGGGCTGAACTAAGAATCTACTGTTGTTGGTGGTGGTGGTGAATTGAATTGATGAAGGTCTGGTTTTGGGGAGTCTGTGATGGAGTTTTGGGAGAGATGGGAGAGATGGGAGAGATGGGTGGGAAGGTCTGAGAAGAGCTTCCATGGGTGTTCTCAGATTGGGGTTTCTGAAGAATAAAAAGAAGATTGAATTGGATTAGGTCTTCACCATTGAAGCTTTGATTTTGGTTTTGTGAAACCTAGAAGAGATGAAGAAGAGAAGGGTTTGGTAGAGAGAGTAGCAGTTGATAAGCTGAAGGAACACTCAGAGAGAGAGAGAGAGAGTAAAAGATATTTTGGAGCACTCATAGGCCACACGTGGCGAGGTTACTAGTCTCCCGAGTGATGTATGGGTGGCCACTCCACAAAATCGCTCAAACCATCCAAACCGTATGCTGGGTTGATTTCTAAAACTTGCAATTTTGGGTGGTTTAAATAAATTGGAAATCGTAATTCTCGGTTTGGTAGTGGTTTTCATTTCTAGAAAACTGTGGCTCACCAAATCAAATGACATTTTAAGAATTTCTATAATTTTATACTCCCCAAAACCCACCCAACCTTGTCAATTCGTTCCGTCAAACCGTGCAAACCGAATGAAACTTTGGTGGATGGTGATGTATGGACATGTGTTTTGTTGTATTTTGTATAGATGGACATGCATGAGCTTTAATTTTATGGAATGTATGACATTTTTTTGTTGTTAAAAATGTGTTGCAAGAAAACCGTAAAACTAGACCGATCAAACCGTGCAAACAATGATTTGCCCACTCCTTACAATTTAATGATATGGAAAAATCTCGGATAACCCACTTTGGGCTCTTGAAAAAATCACCAATTTGCGCATCGAGATTGGGCGTGCCTAATCTCGATGCCCAAAGTGAGTTACTCTAGCAATTTTCGAGTGATATACAACAGTGACAATCACAACGCATCAAAAATGCTAGCCAAACTTCCATAGGGGACACCTGAATATGACATACATGATACACATGTGCATCAAATATCAGGGTTACCTTACGCATTCTCCATTAATCATAGCTTTCTTTGATAATAACAAATACTATGAGAAATTATATAATTGTTATACTTGACTTTCGGTTCACACAAGCATTTTAGAACTCGTAAAGTTCGAATCTTCTAACTTTTCGAAGTATATCTTTTATAGGTATAGTTTGAATCTTTTAGCTTTGTTTGATAGTAACAATCATTATGAAAAATTATACAATTGTTACTTATTAACTCATCTTTCAAAACACAATCAAACCCTCCCAAATTGTGTTTGTGCCTCATTTAAGTATCATTTTTCAGTGTTTTGTGCTATGGTGGCGTTCCTTAGAGTTTTTGTTCGCTTGTTAGTCATTCATGAGGTTCGGTGTCTCAGGATCGAGACCTATGTATGAGGTAGCCAATGATCCTCTTTGTTTAAAATTTGTTGCAATAAATGAGAACTGTAAGTTTGGTGAGTTCCTATTGATTATTTAAGTAGATACTCGGAATGGTGTGCTTTCAAGTATAATAAAAAAGTTGGGGCACTTTCGACGGTCCCAACCCTCCCCGAGGTTCGGACCTGCGTGGTTTCAAGTTTAAGAGTAGACCAAGTTAATATTGTTAATCTTAGAATTGAAGTAGAAGATTTTTTAAATTGGGAAAATAATCACCCTGTTGTAAAATTACTTCGAACAAAGCTAAGGAAAGTAAATAAAAAATTAAAAAATAAAACAAGAGAAGAGATGGGGGAGAAATATGAGAACTTTTCATTCCAACATGATGTATCTTATTACATGGGTATGATCCCTTTATGTAGGCCCTTGGTAAGACCAAAGGGCATGAGTTACATTTCCATACATAATTGTAATAATAATTTACATAAAGTAAGTGGGTGTTACATGAAGCAACTGGAATATAAAGAGTTGGATAGGAAGAGTCATCCACATCTAATTACATTTACAACACTCCCCCTTGGATGACACTTGCTACGAGAAAATATATATATGCCTCGTTAAAACCTCTACTAGAAAAAACCCATTGGGAAAAAATCTAGCAAAGGAAAAAAAATACATCGTTAGTCATCAATCTTGATACGGAGTATGATATTGATAGGACTGTCTCATTAAAAACCTTGCTTGAAAAATCTAGTGGGATAAAATCATAGCTAAGGGAAAAAGAATACAATACACTAATCAATTTTGATAATGGAGTATTAATAATGTTAGAATCGCATCATTGAAAACCTTCAATAAAAAACCCAATAGGATAAAACCATAGCTAAAGAAAAAAGAGTGCAATGCACTAATCAATAACTCCTTTCGATTCTCTCCCTCATGTTCACATGGGTGAGATATCTTATATTGTTTTGCAACAAATCTTTGCAAAACATAGTTTTACCCTTTTGAGTAAAACAAACTCATGCCACTTATGATTAACTCGAAGATGACAAAAGTGTATATAATACCATTTCAATTTCTTCGAGTAGGTGAAGAGCTGAATCTTCCAAGTAAGGTAATTAAAAATGCAATATCTGATCTTTACGCCTTAAACGTTTCGTTGGTGTATGCGTTTTGTTGCACAAGGACTTCATTTCCTATATGAACCATTAATGCTGGAACATATGATTTTGTCACTCTTTTATATTAGTAGTTGCATCAAGTAATTGATTCATAACTTGTTGCTAATGAATGATCGTTTGAACTTTCAAGTTCATATTAATGTATACATGGATCACTATGTAACAAACTTGATGCATTTCATGCAATTTCACGTCATTCATTTTGAATTGACTTTATATCTCCCTTTAATGGTGGCCAAATTGCTTCATCACAGTGACATCAACAAAACTTGCTATAAAAGATCCCATATTAGAGCCTTAAGGCATCTTATAGGATAATGAATTGAGAGTTAAATCATTATAGATCTCTAATTGATTTGCCTTAAGAAAATTATTTTAATCACTAACTGATCAAACTAATGGTTCCTTAGAGGATGTCCTTACAAATTATAATTTGTATCATTGATGATCAAAATGATCATTTCATATTATGAATTTAATTAAATCATATGATGACATTTATTTCAATATGCCTGATGTAGAATATAACTTGAAGATAGAGCCGAGAATCTCATTCTCAGATAACACCAAAATCATATCGATAATTTCTCGATTATTCGGAGTAAAATTCTTCTGGTGCAAGGCATTAACAACACTATAATTGTTGTACCAGATATTGTCTAAACATTAGCCTCAGCTAAGTTCAAGTTCGAAAAATATTCTCTTTTATATCAAGACATAAATTTATCGTCTTTATATAGCTCCTGATTTGAACATATCTCAATGTGTCAATTTTAATGAGTCATACAATTCATAATTCTGTATTTGATTGGCATTATAAATGTCATTAAAATATTTGGTTATATATGACAATATATAATGACTGTGGCTAATGGCCTTTCATATGAGACATTGCTTGTCACGATTTTGAGCATACTCATTTGTCAATAATTTTATCCTTTATATTTCACGTGGTGCACCACTTTTATTCCACTTTTAGTGAAATTATTAATACAATATTTATCAGACCCTTTCTCATTTTCCACGTCCATAATTATATAATTGCGACCATAATTATATAATGCAACATATGCTCTAATTGGATGGGAGTGATAGTATGGTATAACATCTCATTATTTTACTTAGCTACCATTAGACAAGAAACAAATTCATAATATTTATAATGGATTGATATACACGCTCGATATTTTGTTGCAATAATATATTGATGCGTACTACGTGGATTTCTTTTTTCTATCATTGCTTCATCATTCACATTTTCGCATAGCCTCAACCAAAAGGTAATTAAAATTGCAAAATTATAATTCATATTCGACTGATATGAATAATGTAACTTGAGACTCGACCGCTCACTTAGAGTTTTTTGGAGCATCACCAATTTTGCTATAGCTCTATAAGGTGACAAGATATATTATAAAGTGAAAAACTCACTTTTCAAATCTCTATAGTAGAATAAATTGGCGAATAAATAGGAGTGTTATGTGTACAACCTTACATGGATGCTTTATTCATATAATTTTAGCATCTAGTTGCCTAATAGACAAGCAATTTTTGTCAATGATATTATGACAACAAATTCAATCAAGTATAATATTTTTGAAAATAGAGATGATGTAAATAGTTTTCTCCTTATGTAAATTAAATTACATAATATATGATTAAATGAATGTTCACGACTTGATTATTTTATATACAAAATATATACTATTTGTATGAGTTGGTGGGACAACCTCCAGGTTGGGTGGTGAGACGAAGTCTACTCAATAACCATGCCTCCTCGAATGGGATAACCCATCTCCATTTCAATGTTTAGCTTTACCCGGGACAAGGCTTACCCACTATCAACTCAAACTTAAGTATTATTTGTATTATAAAAAAAATCAAGAATATAACATAATTAATCGTTAATAATCTTATGAAGAAAATTGTGTCACTTATTAATTTTTTTTTTGTGATGTAGAAGATCATATAAAAATGCAACTACATAGTATACTTTGGCAATTGGTATGACGTATATATAATGCTTCGTGCATGAATAATATACACTTGATATTTTATAAAATATTTAACAAAACGCGGCGTTATTACCATAAGATGAACTTGTCCATGGACAATTTAGAGCCAATAGCCATGCATATTTGATCTGGTTTCCAGCGTATATTTAAAATATTTATTTATATGTGATGATGCATATAATAAAAGATATAAATTAATGAAGCACTGTGATCAATTTTTTACTTGATTTACTTCAATCTTTACTAATCATTTATAGATAAAGAACTAATGTCATATATTATTGATTAGTGTTTTATAACAATTGCATGGTAGAAGAATAGACTCAAGGCGTAATTAGGCCATGGACCATTTAAACACAAAAGACTTGTATCATTATTATTATTATTATTTTATGATTGAAGTGTATCCAAACAAAACATATTTTATGTTTATTACTTTTTTTTAAAGTATGGTAGGTACCAGTTTTGAGTGGTGGAAAGGAAGTGCATGTGTTATCAATATATTGCCATAAACATGCAACCTTCCTATATGCATAAGTAACAAACATAAAATATTGATCCCAAATGAAAAATTGTTCCTTTAAGTTGGACACAAAAACCAATAAATTAATCGAATACTAATTCAAATTAAAATTATACCTTCCAAGCTTTTGTCTCGTCAAAGCCTTCTTGATCTTCGAGATCTCCTTCATGTAGAACGAATTCGTGCTGATAAAGTGTTGTAAAATTACTTTGAACAAAGCTAAGGAAAGTAAATAAAAAATAAAAAAATAGAACAAGAGAAAAGATGGGGGAGAAATAGGAGAACTTTTTATTCCAACATGGTGCATCTAATTACATGGATGTGACCCTTTTATATAGGCCCTTGGTATGACCAAAGGGCACAAGTTGCATTTCCATACATAATTGTAATAATAATTTACATAAAGTAAGTGGGTGTTACATGAAACATGTGGAATATAAAGAGTAAAAACAGGAAGAGTCATCCATTTCTAATTACATTTACAACACACCCCGCTTTATTCACGCATTTCTTTTTAGGATGCAGCTATTCATAACCCATTTTTTGCTTTTCATACCCAATTTTTAAACTTTTACTTCATTGTACCCCACTTTTTACTTAGTTTACTCCAATTTCTTTTTCAAAATTCTAAAAATACCCTTGCTCATCCATCACCTTCACCCTCACCCCAACACAGGGCCGACCCTGACGGGGGGGAGTGTAGTGACCGCCCCCGCCCCCCTTGGGGCCCATATTTTCTAAAAAAGGCATATTATATATAAAAATATTTTCTTGCATAATTACATGATTTTTTTTGCATAATTACAAATTATTAAAGTTGATTAAGTGATAAAGTTGTTTAGCAAGTTATTTATGTACTTTTTAAATTAATTTTTTTTTATTTTTTTGTACTTTTAACTAAGGCCTTGTTTGGTTAGAGGTGCAGTTAACTCCTGGGAGATAACTTGGAGGGGAGTTAGGACTAATCTTGTTTGGTTGCACATAAGGGTGAGATATATCTCCCCCACCCCCTTTAGGGGAGTTATCTCCCAGAAGTTTATGGACACAACTACCCCTCATTAATTATCCTTTACTACCCACATCCATCACTTTTGTTTGAAGGGTATTTGTGTTAATTCATGTCTTTTATTGTTTAAAAATTCGCAACTTCCCTGCAAGTTTAAAGTTGAACCAAACATGAAAATACGATCTTTCACTATGAGTTAACTCCGCTCACACTATAAGTTAGTAAAAACGAACAAAACAAGGACTAGGTTCCAACTTATTTTCTAGTAGTGGTTTTATCATCTCGTTTGCATTTTGTAATTATATATGGTTAGATTTTACTTGTTTTTTGAATCATAGTTAGACTTTACTTAATTTATAACGTTTTGAGGGTGTCTGTTTTAGAAATTGATGCGCGCCGAACGCGTCAATAAAATATAGTTCCTCAAACCAACTATTTTGCATATAGTAGTAAAGGGTCGATCCCTACAGAGATTAGTAATCTTTCTAAGGTTCTAAAAAAAGGGAAAATGAGGGTTTAAGAGCGAATGTTAAGAGAATTAAAAAAAACATGGAATTGGAAATACTTTGTAACGAAATCAATTAGAGAGGCAATCTAAACCCTTGGTATCACAAACTTCCTTAATTGGAATAATCAACCCTATGGTCGTCGATCTATATAAAACATTCAATGCAATGGTATCCTAGAGTAGCTATAGACCCGGTAACGTACGCGATTCCTCGCACTTCCTATTCTCGATAGTCAAGGTACGACATGATTACTTCCCTAACCAAACACATAACCTTGGACTCATACGAATTGGGTTTAATGCGTTGATTGCATTGGGCTTTATGAAGGCACTACACATAGACAACCAGATCGCTAGTGCTTCTGATTTAGTCTAGATCCCTAAGGTACTTGATCAGGGCCAAAAGGGGCGAATCGATCGCTATGGTCAATTACCACTTGTGTGGTCTTCTTGCATAAGGACGGATGCGTACGACTCACTAGCAATAGAATCAAGGTTTAAATCTAAGTTTAACCCTAATTAATCAATCAATAACAAAGAGAATAAAATACTAATGAAAAGCAATTAAAATGAATTAAATTAGATCTCACAAATGTTTGATGCCAAAAGAGTTGTTTGATCCACCTTTGGTCTAGATCGATGAGATTAGTCGTATATGATGATGGAAAACCTCAAATTCTTGATGTTCTTTCATAAACAAAGGTTGGGAACAATGCTTTCCTGAGTTACTATTTATATAAAACCTAAAAAATCTATTAAAAAATGAAGTTCCTAAAAATTCGGACTAAAAAAAGGGTTTCCAATTTTGGGCCGCGGGTGAGGCCGTGGCATGAAATTCATGAAACCTAAGCCACGACCTAGAAATACGGCCTGAGTGATAGCCTGGTTACTATTTTCTAGTGACAAACATGAAAATGTGGTCGTGGAGGTTGGATTCCATGCGATGACCTAGATATACGGCTTGAGCCATGACCTAAAATTCTGGTTTTTTTCTTTCCTTTGATCACCTTGACCAATTCTTCTAATATTCACGCTAATTCTTCATTTTGAGTCCTAACACCTGTAAATCACACAAACGGGAGATGCTTACCACTAAATATAGATTTATGGTTCAAAATCATACTAAACACTATGTATTATAATTTCTAATCATACACTTATCAAACACCCCCAAACATAGACTTTGCACATCTCGAGCAAAGGAATGCATGGAAACACACCCTACTACTAAACAAACTAGATTCCTAATAACTTTATTAGCTAAATAACAACTAACCCACCCTATACCCGATATAAGAAAAATGTAAATGTTGGAAAAGATCAATTCAACATCACTATAAGCACTGAGAGCTAACACATACAAGGAGTTTGCATGGATAAACATAACACTCTCAAATTGTATTCCTCCCATTTTTCCAACCATCGATTCTTCAATTTGGCTCATTATTTTTGAATTCTTTATCTCAAAATGATGAATTCTTCATTGAATTCAAAACCTAATTCATATTTCTTTTCTTTGAAGTCGGTGGGAATTTATTCCACTCAAAAACACACCCAAACTTGGGGTTTATACATTTCACTCCACATTTTGCTCTTTCTCACTTTTGTTACGATTGATCGAACTTTCCAACTGGTAAAAGGATGTAAGGCTAATGGCTAGAGGTTTAATGATAGGTAATCAAGAAAATCAAGTTTAAACTGGCTCAAATAGGCTAACTAGCGGTAAAATGATGGGTAGGCTTAAGGCTAAGGGTTTAAATCAAAAAATGGCCTACTTCCTCCCCTCAAAAGCGTTTCAATAATGGGATTTTGTCTCGAACGGGTTACACCCTCATTCTAGCACCCTAGAAATCTGACTTTTTTCACTTGCATAGTTATGACCACCTACTCTCATTGGTATCTAGCACAAAGTCTCAACCTCATACGAGCTCCTTAAACATGCAATCTCAACAATGTCGAATAACGCTCTAGATTGAGTGTTTCTCTTAATATTCAACATAGTTCAAGTCTCATACGTGGCTTAAGTAACTCATCCACAACCAAAGGCACTAAACAAGGTTTCGGGTGACTTTAAACTCAACTAGATAGTCCTAACCATGAACTAAAGTATGCATGAACACACATGTAGTCACGAAACGTACCATGGACATAAATAAACTACTATATAGCATGTTATAACAAGATGATGCATGAACAAAAATAATGGAAATAGATGGAAAGGTGATAGAAAAGAGGAAAGAAGAAGTGAAGATACAACCATATCGTACTAGTCAATCCCACAAAAAAAACAACAAAAAAAATGTAACTATTATATCTGTCGTCTTGCGCAATTCCTAACATACCAACCAAAAATGATCTTCAATACTTGAAATCAACCCCAAACTTATTCCAAAACCTTATCTCCAAGGTTTGGTATAAGCGGGAAGTGAGTAAGAACAAATAATAGAAAGCGGGTGAAAGAAAAAGTGGAATATAGATAGAGTGAACATAAAAACGAGTAAGTGAGAGATAACATGCCCAAGTATTGCAAAGTATGAAGTTGAATCTAATCTTGCAAATTACATCATAAAATGAGAAAAAGTCTCTCATGTCTAGCTGACTAAGGAAACAATAAAAAATAATCATAATAAGAGCAAAAACTTATAAGCAAATGAGTTAACTTAAATAATTCCCACCAAATCTTGCGAGCCCAAACACTTTCAACTAAGGGTGAAATTAATAAGATGACGTAATACATTCTAGGGTTTTGAGTCTACTCGAAAGCCCGCCACTAATGCGACGAGTTAAGTTGGTTTATGTCCAACCGAGTCTCAAAACACCTAAAATACTAATGATATGTAAATTGTGATAGCCCCAGTTCTGACAAACTAGGCCCCGCCTGGCCTAGACCTACGTGGACCCCCGGTCAATCCCCGCAAGGTCAACGCAAGCCTAGTCAGCCTCTAATCTGAATTAATCATCCATTGGTTGCTTATTAAGTTTGCTAATTAGTTTTACAAGTCTTATTATTCATTACGCAGCAGAAAGTAATTTAAAGCAACAAATAAAAGTTAATTAAATTCGGGACAAGTCCTAGACGTGGAAATTCTGCAAATGGTGTGATATCATACATATAACTGGTGATAACGAGTACAATACGCATATACATGTATCGTCAAGTGTATCTCACATCACCGAGTACCCAAAAACATCAAAACATCATGAATACATAGTCATATATATATATATAACAAAATGGCGAAATAAACTACGAAATAAGAGTAATGGAGTCGACTCTGTGGGTAGCTCAGAGGAAATCACCAAGTACAGGCTCCTTCCCCTTACAGCTCGAGGAACCTGCAATTGTCACCAACAACAAAGACAATTCTAGTGAGTAAAGCCATAAGAGATTCAACAGTATTTCTGAGTAGTAAAATCACAATAGTCTCTAGATCATGCGGGTATTTAAAGAAAGCTATAAATAAAATGACAAAATGCATGATAAACAAACTAATCAACTAAGTAGTGAAAATCAAGTGCCAAGGAAGCAAAAGATAGGTGAATAGGTAATCCGGTCCAAACTGTGGGTCTTCAGACCATAACACAGCTTAAAATCGACACAGCGGGCCTAAGGCTAGTTCCAACTGCCCCGACATAATTTTCTATGCACTGCAGACTCATTGAGTCACTTCCAACTGCCTCTTAACTATCAAGGTAAGCCATAGTGACCCCGAATGCTTTATCCCTTGAATAGTCCTCAACGATTAACCCGCAAGATGAAATAACTGGTGGACTACCTAGACCCTATGCCACTTGAAATAAGAATGGAATACAAGTATGTCATGCTTTTCAAGAGATTAACAATAAGAAGTTGAAAATAAATCATGTTGACGCTCTTACTGGTTTACTTACTTCAAAATGCAATAATATTTGAGATAAATGCGACTCCCACACGTCCGTACTATACTCCCGATACCCGGTCCTGACGCTCTAGGCCCCTGTTACCTATTAGAGTTCATTTCGTATGCGTTAGAGCTTATTTAAGTTTGATTATCTCAGTTCATTATAAAACAATCCACTATTTCTCCCAATGTTTTTTCTATTTAACTTGGACCAAATTACAACTTCAATGTGTCCTAAACAAGTTTATGGTAAATCTTCGGGGTCCCTAGTTGCTTGTTCATATCATACACGAAGGTTTGATGCGAAGGGATAACCCCGATATGCCTATTTTATTCATTTTAAAAACTCCTTTTACACTTAACTCGGCCAAAATGGTCAAGGTCGATGTTACAAAGTTGTAGGCATTTTCCTTATTGTTTTTAAGTGTTTTTGAATCATCAACGTCTATTGGAAACCATTTCAAGTTGGTTTAACGCATTGGTTCGCAAAACAATCCCTTAGGGACCTTAAAATAATTACCAAAAACTTTATTTCTATGCAACTTGAAATGCGGCTAAAACACTCATATAAATTCTCAAAATTTTCGATGTTGATTCATTGAAGTCTATTAACTTAAAATCAAGATTGTTGAGTGCTAAAATCTCATTATTATGATCAAGAAGCAAATTTGAGACTCTAAGTAAAACTTTAAGTCCTTATTTGTAAATATTGCTCTCTAATTTGAAGCATGACTTGAAAACTAAGTTAGACACATCGAAAAATCATGAAACTTGGTGTGCACCTTTATATGATCCAATAACATATTCTGGAAATTTTGGTTCAATTCTAACATCATTTGATGCCCGGAATACCTTAAATCAAAATTCAGCTCATTTAAATAAGTAAATTTCACTTCTTTCAAAACCCATTTGAATAACCATACAAAACACTTCAGAATCACTTGCAACTCCTAGAGAACCAAATTTATAGTATTTCAAACAATTTTGGAGGTTTTGGTTATTTACCGATTAGTGGAAGCCCTCGAAAGATGTCCCGACACCTAAACACTTACAAAAAAATTATCTCCATGAACAAGTGCTGAATTTCAGTCCATTTCTGATAAAGAAGATAACTCGATTTTTAATATACACTGGTGTTAAGTTGTTTTTCTATGCATAAGATTTTAGAAATGGTAAAGTACGTTCAAATCCGATTTAAATTGAGGGAGGTATGCTCAAAATGCTAAGGCAACTCACTTTGATAGAGTTTCGGACCAACAATATTAAAATTTTCATAACTCTCAAACCACACATCCGAATAATGTGATTTTGGGCGAGAAACTTTTCCAAATATCCAAGAATAAACCATAAAAAAATCAGCCAGTTTCAAGAAGAAATGAAGGACTTATGATTTCTAGAATTTTAGCTATAATCTTGACATTTCATCAAACATGTAGTATTCATGAACAATCAAATTCACAATGCATGGTTGAACCCCTTAACTTTTGTCAAACATTTACACCCAATATAAGATATCATTAAACATTAATATAGGAGTAGAAACTCAAAGATTAAACACCCAATTACACAAGAAAGTCAGTCCATTATTTCATTTACCCAAAATCCCCAATTCTTGAACCAAGACATAGGTTTTTCATGAACATGAGAGAAACTTTGATTCTCTTGATTCATAATCATCTCATAAAATTAGATAATCATCAAAGTTGACAAAATCCCAACACTAAAATGATTTAAAGAACCTCAAATTATCACAATGTACTATGAAAATGAAAGGGATTTGTTACCTAAGGTTTGATCCTTGTGAAAACTCAAGCTCATTGAGATCCTTAGCTCCAACTCCACCTTCTCTTTGATTTTTCAGCACTATTTCTAACTAAACCCTTCTCTTTTCTCTCCAAACATAGCTAAAGTGCTTTGTGTTCATGCATGATGTAGAGATTAAGTGTTTCTTTTATACTTCAATTTTTTGAAGCTTGGCCATTAGATTATCCTAGTACCATTGCATCCATCAAATCTCTAGATTTATCCATAGTTGGTGTTAGCTCTCACATGCATACTATAGGATCCATTATGATTCATTTAGATTTTCACATGGACACATTACTAGGTAGATCAATGAACCAAGAGTGTGGTTTTCATTCAAGTTTCTACCACTTCATGTTTTTGATAATCCATAAAGACTATGGTATGTATTAAGTAAATATGTTTCATGAAACTCATTTGATTAGTTAGGTACCATAATAATATGAATATTTTCCTAACTTTAGGCTTAATTTATATGTCCAAGTTCAATCACTAAGGAAATTTATAACTTTCCAATTTTCCTAAACTTAGGCCTTATTGAAATGAAACACAGACTTAATTGGTTACACCCTAAATTCTTTTAAGACTCATTATATTATTTAGATGACTACTTAGAGTCAAAGTAGGTGAATTAAGTCATTTAACTAAGTCTAAGTTTTCAATCCACCCGATCGTCTCGCGCATACCCATCTCGAGGTAACTTTGCGCACTCAGCTATTATAAAAAAACATTTAAAAGTTGTGCACACATATATAAATATATAATATATGCATCAATATCAACTAAAATTATTTAATTATTACCTTGGTGTCGACGCTTAAGTACCGACCGAGTTCGCTACGTTCTTGGTCGCCAAGTCACGGTCCTACAAAACATACAACTAGGATTTGATTATTCGGGTCATTACATAAACTCCCTAAAAACGCTCAAATAATTCTAAGTGACATAATCCAAAATCAAACTTAGCGGAACTCGGGGTGCTCCAGTGCCTCTGGTGCTTATCAAACATTCATAGCACCTGCAAAAATCCAAGAAACCAAGTTAGGCTTTTATTGAACACAAGAAAAAAAACTAAAAACTAAACTAAAACTGAAATAAAGCTAGAAGTAAAAATAAAAAATAAAAAACTGGAGACTTGATTTTATCTAAGTCAATAAGCTATATGAAACTAAATATGAAACTAAAGGATAGACATGACATAAAGGATAAACTAAGTGAATTCCCAGTACAAAGCCCCCAAACCCAGTCCATAAGCTATATGAAACTAAATATAACTATAGACATGGCATAAAGGATAAACTAAGTGAATTCCCACTTACCTCTGTCGCACTTCCTAGTTTTTCTGATTTTATCTAAGTCCCAGACGTCTTGATTTGATTTCCTCGGATTAAGGACCTAAAATCAACCAATTGGTATTAATTCATAACTTATTCGTAATGTTTAGACACTCCTAAAACTCTCCCAAAGTTTTGGTTAAAGCTCTCAACCGTAATGTGCAATGGTTGTTTTCAATAGTAGTAGCCCCACTGCTGTTTTATGACAGCAGTGGCTTGCCTCTTTAAAACCCCTCCAAACCACCTCATAACATCTAGAACACTCCCTTAGGAGGTATAATACATGTGCAAGTGGTCCATCAAGATTAAACACCAATTAAACACGAGATCAAGCCAATTTTCCTTCTGCTTAACTTAAACATAAACATGGGACATCAGTGATGGGCTATTTACACAACTCCTTTTATCGTTGAAATTGGTCCACATGAACCCATTACACTCATTAAACACCTCAGTAGTTCAGCCAATGTTGTGCTACCCATAACCCATCATTTTCATGAATGAAACATACATACATGTGTGATAGTTTTTAAGGACAACATGGAGACTTATTTTTTTCTATTTAACTGGATTCTAGTGAACCCATTAGAGCCTCCAAATGGTTCAGCAAACATAGCCACAACTGTCCCAACTAAAACCCTTAAAAACCAAAGAAGAGATGAAAATGGTTTGAGTGAAAATTGAGAGAGAGAGAGAGAGAGAGAGAGAGAGAGAGAGAGAGAGAGAGAGAGAGTGTGTGTTAAGAGAGCTCACCAAGTATAGAAGAAACTCTTGAACTTGATGAACAACATCCACTTCAATCTCTCCTTTCTCACTTCTTCTCTCATTGGTCACTTCCACTATTTGTTTTGATCGATTGATCAAAGCAATTTATTTTTGCATTGTTATTTAAGTCATGACCATTTTAAAGAGTTGCCACCACATGCTTTCATGTGTGGCCACCTCATCCTTTCTACTTATTCATTAAAATCAGCCTCTAGATGTCCATGCACACATCTTGAGGTAGATCATGTGTCTAGTCACTTAAAGTGACACACATGCTAGTTTGACACACATCAATATTACATGTATCTCGAGGCCTATCTAAGGGTTTGAGATTTTCTTTTAATATAACTTTGGTTTTTATTTGTTTTGGCGCAATAAATAACATACAAACGCACATGCACGCTAATCTAGACAAGTCGGGTTTAACCACGAGTCTAACTCAGGTAATTAATTAACATTCGGATTAGTGCTAATCACTAGATTAAGGACATGAGTCATTACACTTTGCCCCTATGTCTCCTTCTCTCAAACTATACAACATGATCAAGTGTCAACGTTGGTCCCAACAGTATTCCATCGGCAACTTTGCTCAAATAGTAGGTCTCATGAGAAAGTGCACGCTCATAGATCTCGCCTAAAGTCCTGGCACCTGAACTGACAAGATAGAACTCAATATCTAGCCTCGGTCTATCTCCAAAATGGTATACATCCTCCA
The DNA here is from genome assembly GCA_039657325.1 of Stephania cephalantha. Classification (NCBI taxonomy): domain Eukaryota; kingdom Viridiplantae; phylum Streptophyta; class Magnoliopsida; order Ranunculales; family Menispermaceae; genus Stephania; species Stephania cephalantha. The sequence continues at coordinate 17,636,852 of CM077570.1, read as the reverse complement.
AATCATCTTTTACTGGATCCCCAATAAACTATCTTAAATAGCCGTATCTCTCACTGTAGTTCATCATCGACTCATCAGCTCCCTGTCTCATGTTCATGAACTCCCTTGTCAACCTTTTCATCACTGCAGGTGGGAAATACTGCCAATAGAATTCCTTCTTGAATGCATTCCAAAACTCAAAATCACCATCAAAAGTTATCATTACACGCCACCAAACATGGCGTCTTTCTGCAGTGTATATGATGAAATCTCAGCCCAGAGTCTATCATCAATCCTCAAGACTATTGCAACTTCTCCTGAGACAATACCCACTTCTCGATCTTCTCAAAGTCTCATTGACCATCAAAGTAAACTGGCTTTAGTCTGATAAAATCCTTCACTAACTGAACCTCTACTATTGAGCTAGAAGATGTAGGAGTAGAAGAGGATGTATCAACTATTTTTATGGCTGGTGTTGTCATTATCGGTATAATCTGTACTACTGGATCGACTAGTGTCAGTAATGTGGGAGTAGTAGTAGTAGTAGGGGTCGGTGTCTGTGTTGGTAGAGCAAAACGCGCTGTCATCATAGCTATGAACTCAGCCAACTGCTGTCCCTGAGCAGCTACTTGGTCAGATAGCTTTTGATAATCATCTATAGATAGAATAGGAGGTTCTGGCTGCCACTAGCACTTGCATCCCTGTTACCGCGTGAATCAGACATCGGTGTCTGCAAGTTGATAGCGAACACAAATCAGCTACTACATTGATAAATCATATATATACATATATAAACTAACATGTACATATAAGATATCCCCGCCTCACTTTCACTCACTTCTCAACTAATGGTTTCTAGGCAAGGATCATCTGGTTTCCACAACTAAAATTTGTATTTTATCGAAATTCATAGATTGATTATCATTTTTAAAGCTGTCTCTGATACTAACTGTGACGTTGGTATCACAATTTCAAACAACTTTATAATATGTCCCCAAGTATCTAGAGCCTAGGCTCTGATACCAACTATGATGACCCCTTTCTCTAATTAGGGCACCGCCTGGTCTAATCTCGTTATTAAGCCCTACACTCACCACGTAGGATTTAACAACCAATTAGTCAGCCTTTTCCAATGCCAACTGTTATTTCATTCAAATAAGCATATCTTATCTTATGTCGATTAATAAATTAGAGTTAATTAGAATTTTAATAACTTAAAGATTATTCAGCGGAAGTCTTAACAATTTAGCGGAAGCTTTTAACATAATTCCTAAGAATGTGGGAAACCAAGGAACAAATATCATATGCATATATATATATATATATATAACAAAACAATGATAATATATCAACATGTATCTAGTCAGGGTAATATCTCTCATCCCATATATACAACCCCAAAAGTATATAAATACATATATGTGATATAACAAAATAAAAACCTACAAAATTCGGTGTAGCAGCACTCCACTGGCTCAGAGGTAGTCGTCGATCTTCTCTTTGCCTGCCTACTGCTCGATGATCTGCACCCACCGTCATAAAAAGGATGGAGAGTACAGGAAAATAGAAAGTAACATTGAGACATTTGTTCACATTCCCAAATATACAACAAGTATCTGAAAGCATAACAATAACAACTATGCTGAAAAAGAATCATGTTGTAAGATACTCTAGTTAAGGTATATGAAACTAACACTCGGCTAAGTAGTAATGATCTAGGGCCGGTCGGTCGTGAGTTACATCATATCAAATTTTTTCCACTATTTAGAGATTAAACAATCTCATAGATGCCTTCACATCTTCCCAAATGCCCATCACACAAGTATATATACTTGTCAACTACCCTGGGTCCCATACCTCATGTGCTGCACAAGCTAGTGGTGAGATGCTGACCACTCCGGTAATCTAATGACCCCATGTGTTGCCCATCTCTGTTTCATCATGGTCCTAGATACAAGAACTACTTTTATATTTTAAGAAACAACGCGGTCTTAGGAATCCACTAATACAATTGCAAAACTAATGCACAAAAGAAAATAGATATACAATACCATCAAACACCCACCTAATAGCATGCTATTTCACTTAACTAAATATCTCAGCTATTAAGATGACATAACACATGATTTAGAGTCAATAAAACTATTAAACTAACAATCACTACCATGATAACAAACTCATGAAATGAGAGAGGAAACAAGTCATGATATCTATAGTACAATAGGCGAATCAGTCCAACTGATTGTAAATGAACAATAAACAGGAATAAAATGTAAATAAATATCTCAATCAGTTTACTTACAATCCATGCAAATTTCCTAGTTAATCAGGCCTCCCGAAACCTCAAAACTCGTATCCGAACCCTTGAGACTTTCCCCTAGGTCCATGATATCATTTAAAATGTTTTTGAGTGACTATTGTTTTAACTTGCTAACTTAGGTTACATTTAATATAAAACTAACTATAGCTACATTAGTACTATTTAAGCTATAATAAGCCTAAATCAACTTACCACATCACTCTCTACCCTGGTCTTACGGTGACACGCATATCGAGGTATGACTCCACTCTCGTCTCGACACTTAAACACAAGTAAGAATGACTTAATAGCCTACACATATACAATACACTAGGCATACATCACAACAAATCTAACATATACCTCGGCCACCTTGCCTTGGTCAATGCACATATCTCGATGTAGGTCCCATGTCACAGGTCAATGGTCCTGATTAAGTGATTAAACTCCAATTAGAAATCCGGGCCCTAACAACAACCTATATTAATTGTCGATATGAAGATCCATAAGCTTCGAAATAAAGAAATTCATGTTTGGGGTCAGGTGGCAATTTCATGGCGATTAGGAGCTAACTTGGTAACGAGAGGCGTATATGAGAGAGCATTTTTCGAAACTCTTTTAGCCCAAGTAAATTCAATTTCAATTTCAATTTTGAGGACGAGATTTTTATTAGTTGGAAATATTGTCAAATTCCAAAGTTTTTAATCCGATAATTGTGGCTAATTTGGGATTAACCAGTCTTAATTATGGTTTAGGCCACGAGCCGAGAGTTGAGGACTAGTGAAATAAGACTTACAGGTAATTTTACTTTTGTGTGATGTTTGTCTAGTGTTGTGTATTGTATTTTATTTTATTTTATGAAATTCAAGTTGATTGAGTAAATTTGAAATTCGCAGGGTTTTTTCTCGAGATACGTGTCAAAACGAGTTTCATGAAAGTTAAAATGTTGACTCGAGCTATTGTTTCGAGTTCCGCGAAAAAATATTTGTAATTAAGTGTTAAAATTCGAATTTGGACTTTAAATGGACTTAACGAGTCAACATGGGCCCCACACCTTGAATTACGTATAAGATGGGTTGTTCGAGAGTTTTGGAGCGCTTTGGTAAATTCTCAAATTTTCGGCGGAATTGAGATATTTTTCGAGGTTTAATTTGGACAAATTTTAAGGAGATAAACATGAAAATAATTAAAAATGACCAAAAGACAAAAAAGGGTATTGGTTTTGTATTGTATAGGATGAATACTGAGGGGATATATACCATATGATATTTATATATAAATATTACATAATAGTACATAGTTTCCACTCCGAAAACATTCATACATATAACAAAAAACCTCTTAGTAAGATTTATAATTTTAAATTATTTGGTAAATTAATAACTATATGTTTTGTTTTGAATTGTTTGCAACTATATTTATATTTTATAATTTTATGATCAAATGAGAAAATTGCAAAACCTTATTTTATAGAATCCTCCTAATTTCTTTTGGGGCACCTTGGTGTTATTGACTTTATATATATTTTATATTTATATATACATGTTATGAATTTGTAACTTAGTAACATAATTTTTTTTTGTATTACGACATTATTGTTTCTTAAGAATTTTAGCTCTTAAGTGTTGAGACTTAAGAGATAAAAAATATGCATGATCATCAACCACACAAAAACTTTAACACTTTTCGAGAAAAAAAAAACTTCAACCCTTAATCTCAAATTAATTAATTATGTGGATCAACTATATGATCAAACTCTTTATAATATAATATTTGTCAAGATTTAGTTATATTATAACTTTATAACTAAATATTACATATATAATTATATATCGTATTACAATATGCTTATGCTAGCATATGTATATTACAAATTTACACGTATATGTATCATTTGAAAATATCTATAGTCTTGTCTATACATAGTTTCAAAAAAAATATCTATATACATATACGTAGATTTAAAATATATTGTAATATATATCATATTACAATATGTCTATACCGGTAATAGACCTAAGTATATTACATTTACCTATACCATTTTTTGATAAATAGTTATATATACCATTTAAAAACACCAATAGACATACATATGTATATTTAATATTATATCCACCAAACTTTAATGATAAATTTTGCAAAAAAAAAAAAAAAACTTCAACAATAAAAATCAAGTACCAAACATAAAAAAGTAGTAGACTAAAACTTTATCAAATTTATTATCATTTAATTATAAGAATATGCTATATGCGTAACTATATATGTATGTATGTGTTTGTTTGAAATTTTGAATTGCTTTCCATTATATTATGTTATCTATTTTTATTTTATTTTTATAAATCTTAACAATCATCAAGTCAAATATATAGTATATAAATTAAAAGCGCACACACACATATATCGAAATCTATATAATATATACAATAGTACCTTATGATATTTAAGCATGTATTCCACTAATATATCAATATATATATACATATATCAATAACATTTTACCACCAAAAAAGCACAAACAAACAATAATATTTTATTTCTTAAAAAATAGTAATTTTTATTTTTTTATAAAAGAAATTGAGAAACTAGTACAAGTAATTTAATTTTTAGATATTAATATTGTAGATTTAGGAGTTATGACATTAAAATCTTAAATTATTACGCTAAAATAGAGCAAAATAGTTAATTGAAGTTATTAACAAAAAAACCTATTAGTAATCGTTAATTAAATATAGTATAAATCACACTAAAATAGAGGAAAACAGTTGATCAAAGTTTGAATGCAAAATAATGCATTAATGTCGTTAAAGTTGTGATTTTTCACTTAAATAATTTAAATTTGATCAAAAAACTTTCTTATTAAAAATAATACTACTAACTACCCCATACTTTTTGAAGCCCTAACTAGTAAGTACCCTATATTTGAAAAAAAAGTAACTCTTGAAGAAAAAAACTTCAACATAAATTAAGTAAGAAAAAAAAGATTACAAGTATTTATCCTCCACTAATTAAGAGAATTAATTGTATTATCCATACCCTATAATGAAAAAAACAACTCTTATGATTGTTCAAATGTAAAGGCTAAAGGCTAAAGCCCATAAATTGAAAAGGGCCGGATTACCCAAAAAAAAAGAAAGAAAAAACTCATAACAACAGTATAACATTATTTTGCTAGGGCTACTAATCTCGCTTTCTCACATTTGGGTAGCAGTGAAGTGCGGTCATCTTCTTGTTGCTCAAAAGACCCGCCTTGCCATTGGTAAGCATTAGTAAGTTATTCCTTTCTCAGTCCTCTTCTTCAACCCATTGGTTAGTCTCTACACCACTTGCACCTTCTCTTTTTAATGTTTTTCCTTGATTAGTACGTTTGGGAGGAAAAATTATCAACCCAACACACCCACCAAACTATTTCCCCATCTAACACAAAACTTTATGAGTATGGACCACATTGCCACGTAATGCGCCACGTAGATTTTTTGGTTTTTTTTTTGATTAGTACGTTTTGGGAGTGAAGTCGTGAACTCGGGTCACGATTTCACTTTTTTTTTTTTTTTTTTTAAAGTCGTGAAATCGTGACCGAAATCGTCACGATCACGATTCTCACTAAAGTAAGGAAATCGTGATCCGGGTCACGATTTCCTTTAAAGTGAAATCGTGACCCGAGGTCACGATTTCACTTTGAGACAGAGAAAAGCAGATCTGGTTTCTTGTCTCTCATTTCCTTCATTTTCTCATTGCCTTCTTCCTTCTTCTTTCTATTTCTCCCACCGATCCCTTCCCTCGACTCCCACCGATCCCTTCCTTGAGCTCCACTAGATTGGCTCCATAGGTGCATATCTTATCTCCATCGTCAACTTCGAGATCCGAACCGCAACCCACCCGAACTCAACAACTTTGTAAGATCTATTTCTTTGGAGAATTTGTGTGTTTATGCTTAATGTGGTTCATGTTATGTTGAATGTTGCATATTTTGTTAATTTGTTCTCACATGCGTTTTTTTTTTTTTTTTTGTTATTTAAATACATTAATTTGTTTTTTTGTTTTTTTTTGTTAGCAAAAATCGCGTGGGCTGTTTTTTGGAGATTTTGTATGTTAATGATTCATGTGGTTCATGTCATGTTGTATGTTAAATTTTTTTTTATTTTTATGTCTCACATTAATTTGTTTGTAATTTTTTTTTTTTAAAGGCTGATTTTATTTATCCGATTTAAATTGGGCTGTTTTTTTTTGGAGATTTTATATGTTAATGATTCATGTGGTTCATGTCATGTTGTATGTTAAATTTTTTTTTATTTTTATGTCTCACATTAATTTGTTTTTTTTTTTTTAATTTTTTTAAAGGCTGATTTTTTTTATCCGATTTAAATTGGGCTGTTTTTTTTGGAGATTTTGTATGTTAATGCTTCATGTGGTTCATGTCATGTTGTATGTTAAATTTTTTGTTATTTTTTTGTCTCACATTAATTTGTTTTTTTTTTCATTTTTGTTAAAAATTTGTTTTTTTTTTTTTTTCGATTTAAATTGGGCTGTTTTTTTTGGAGATTTTGTATGTTAATGCTTCATGTGGTTCATGTCATGTTGTATGTTAAATTTTTTGTTATTTTTTTGTCTCACATTCGGCTTTTTTTTTTTTTTTTTTAATTTTTTTTAAGGCTGATTTTTTTTTATCCGATTTATATTATTACTTTTTCCCAATTAGTTGATGTGGTATTAATGAAGCAAAAATCCTCATATACATGTCAATACTTTAGTAGAAAAATTTCGAAGAACATTAGGCGTGCGCTTAAGAGATGAGACATTGGTGGTGGTAACTTTGTAAGGTTGCTTTAAGGGCTCTTATATTCTAAGCTAGCTAGGGTAGTTGTTTATAATATATAATAGTTATTTGCATATAATAGTTTCTTTGTTGCATAATAAGGTACTTAATTTGATCACTAGGCTATTTAGTTACATATATATATTAATAAATTTACCACTACACCAATTCTATTTGGGTCCATAAGCAATTTTATGAAGGTCATATTTATTTGAATTAAATACGCAATGATTCATTATATTGTACATATATAGATTGAAGAATGGGTGATCAAAGAGTATCGTTGTTGTGTTATATGAATGGAGACATGGTAGAAGGAGCATCGGGAATTTCGTACACGAAACCGCCCATCAGACATCTCGGATCGAAGATCGGTTTAGAATACGATGAACTTGTGCGTTATATCGTAATTCATTGCGGATAGACAATGACTTACTGAGATTAAACATGACATATCGATATCCAGCGTACATTGGAAGTGGATCGGCCAACTACGTCCGTTGCCAATAGATGATGAGTCGAGTCTCAAAGATGTTTGGGACTTTTTGTCACAATTACCACCACCACATTGCATGGAGATTTATATCGCTTTAGTTAGAGGCAACAATACAATAGTTCCAATTGCAACGTAGTGTTACATTACGGAGGCTGGACCTAGCACTCAACCAATTTATGAGCATAGCCATTGTGCATCGCCTTTGACGACCCGCAAATCCCGAAATGGATGAGGATCCTCGTTCTGTGATGATATGAATACTAGCGAAGATGATGATTTTGCGGCGTGACGGGGATACCGTGAAGATAGTAGCGAAGATGATACGAGACGATGAAGGGGATGATGGTCATCATGTTGATGATGGCATGATTCGATACGCGTTAAATCGAGTCATAGCGATGATGATGGCTCATTATCTTGTCCTCCAATTTCGAACGAAGTTGGGAACGATGATTTCTTCGATGAAGAGGCTGCTTTGGAATTGATGGTGCGCCGGTGGGTGTAGGTGAATTTGTCGTTCCTTCCGTGTATTTATGGAATTGAGTAGTGAGGCAATGCAACCCCTCAATGAGAATGCAATGATCCCTTCTAGGTCTTTATGGAATGAGGCATCGAATTTGAGAAAGGCATGCGGTTCATGTGTAAAGTAGATATCCAACATGCGTGAAAATGTATAGCATCAAAGGACACGGGCGCTTTGTGGTGACTCATTCTACACCAAGTGTATGGATTGTTCGTTGTAAGAAATATTTGGATGGATGTACTTGGAGGTTGCGGTGTTCGAGACGAAAATCGCATGGAATGTTTGAGATCGGTACATATGCGGGACCACATACGTGCATCTATGCTAAAGCTGTCCAAGGATCATGCGCATTTGGACTCCACCGTTATATGCGTGAGGTAGAAAATGTGGTGAGAAGAGATCCGTCCACCTCGGTTCTGTGCTTCACCCAGTTATCAAGGACAAATTCGGTTATGACGTTCATTATAAGAAAGTATGGTTGGGGAAGAAGAAAGCAATTGCTAAAGTCTTTGGAGATTGGGAAGAATCGTACAAAATGTTGCGCGGTGGATGACCGCTCTTCAAGAAAGCAATCCGGGGACACGTGTGGAATGGCGGCATGGTGAGCCTAATGCCAACAATGAAGTTGTCTTCAAATGGGTTTTTTGGGCATTTGCACCTTCTATTGCGAGGCTTTAGACATTGCGACCAATGATCCAAATTGATGGCACATTCTTGTATGGAAAATACAAACACAAACTCCTAATAGCCACTTGTTGTTGTTGATAATAGTCATGTATTTCCTTTGGCATTTGCCATTGTTGATGAGGAAAGTCGAGGCAGTGGGGATGGTTTATGGCTTGTTTGCGACATCATGTGACTGATAGGGATGGTGTATGTGTCATTTACGATCGACACCCGGGTATATTGTTGGCAATGAACGATCCTCGAAATGGATGGACCAACGAAAGAGCTCAACACGATTTTGTCTCATACATATGCGATAATTTCAACATGAGATTTGGGAGCAAAGAATTAAAGGATATGGTGTACATAGCGAGAGCAACATCATCAGCGCGAAAATTTAAGGCATCCATGAAAGAACTCCATCGAGATGAATCCCGAATGTATTGCGTGGTTTACGACCTAGATCGAGCACAATGGACAAACGCATACGACAAAGGTTATCGATACGGGTGGATGACTACAAATCTCGCGGGTATTACGTTTGATTTATTACGGTAGTTACTATTACTTACGTAATGTGTTTGAATTATTATGTTTCCAAGCTAATACAAATATGAATTTTTCTTGTCACAAATGTAGAATGCTTTAACGGAGTCTGAAAGGCGCGCGATTTTACCCCATCACCGCTTTAGTGCGAGATTACATTTTACCGTGTCATGGCATACTTTAATAAAAGACGAGACGAAATAGGTGTGGCCCTAGCGGGGGCGAAACGTACACGACGTACGCAATGGATAAGTTGTCAAAATGGGGAAATGTGGTGGAGGGCACAATGTAACATTAGTAAATCGTGAGAATGGTACATTTGAAGTAATCAACGCACCACGCGTGGCTATCATTTGAGAAAAGGTGGTAACAAGCAAGTTGTGAAATTGGAGGCCGTAGGTGCACTTGTATGAAGTGGCGGTGTTATGGCATTCCATGTTCCCATGTTCAAGCGGTTTGCGCTAGTGTTGCCATAGATCACTTTGTCGGTACATCGAGCCATACTACAAATGGTGCGTATGCGATCAATGTTATCTTTGCAAATTTCCAACCCATTCGCATGAAGATTATTGGCCAAACGCAAGACTTCCACACACGTTCTTTGGTGATCCATATCGGAAGCGAGTCAAAAAGGTCGTCCTCAATCTAGCCGTTTGCGCCTTTGAGATGGATTGGAGAGGCAATCGAAACGACCACGGCATATGCGGCGAGAGAAGGAATGGAGAGAAACCCCAACAACGCTGCGATGTAGTAAGTGTAAGCGGGATGGACACATAGGCGCACTTGCGGTCGTCGTCGGCAAGGACAACCGTCTAATGCTTCATAGTGAAAGACTCTTTCAAGTCTTAAGTCATGAACGGACCTATATTTTCCTTGTATTATAGGTCTTTGCTTATTTGTATTATTTGTTTGATGAGAGATAGATGTGCTTTTACGGTCTTGCATGAAACATAAACTTTTCAATTTCTTAATTGTATTTTTTAACATGTGCTTTATTTAAGTTCTTACATGATTTGCAATGATGGAAGGGGAGTAGTAATGCATTATATGCATCATGAACTTCGTTGTAGTATGCTACGTATATTGCACCAATCCATCTCTTTATAGTTACTACATGAAGTATTTCTACTTGTTCATATGAAGTTTACAATGGAATTAATGACAACATTGGTAATGATTTTGGGTTTAAGCGCGATATGGATCCTGGCCTGTAGATGACTCGGTTTTGACTATGCAAGCTCTCCATAGATCTACCGCGTTTGGAATGGCCGGTAATACTTATTTTCGCATGTTTCTCGACTTTTTTAGGCTGCATAGCCACGTTTTAACTAATTGCACTTAAATCTCATATCTTCATAGGAGCACTGGTATCTTGACTATCGGACGGAATTCAGTTGCACTTCACTTCAGGTTGGTCCAGTGGATCCACGCATAGTTGGGCATCTTCGGGAAGGCTTGGATTTTACGGGATTGCGCGAGTAGGCTTCATTTCAATTGATTGGCATCTCATAAGCCCTTGTAGAGAGGTGGAGGCGGAAACTCACACATTCCATTTCCCCGTCGTCGAGATGACTATAACCCTCCAAGATGTACAAATCATATTGGGGTTGCCGGTCGATGGATTACCAATTCTTGGCGCGTCGACCAAGATTACGATGCCTTGTGCTTCACACAACTCGGATTCCTTTCCCAGAAAATAACGGGATTTGGAGGGCGGATTCAAATTCGGCAACTTTCAAGGTGGTTTCCAAACCTCCCAGGACAATGCTAATGATGTGGAAGTGCAACGCTATGCGAGAGCATACATCCTGCAACTTCTAGGGGAACACTATTTGCGGACAAGTCGAACAACCTCGTTCACATCACATATTTGCAATTTTTGGAAGATTTCGAGGCGGTGGACGATACGGTTGGGGTAGTGCAACTCTAGCTCACTTATATAGACAATTATGTCTTGCGGTGACATTGATGGAGTGAGATAGCGAGGTCCGATCATCTTATTGCAATTATGGGCATGGGATAGGTTGCGTTTCTTGCACCAATAATGGGTAACGTTCTTCGAGACCGGTATTAGAAAACGAAGAATTATTTCCACCTCCTCCATTTGGTCATAGGTAATTACTATTTTCTCACATTATAATTTCAATTTCTTCATATCTATGTACATGTGCTTGACATACATGCATTGCGTTTTTCTTTTTCATTTGTGAAGGTGGAAACATGCTTTGGAGACAACGGGAGCATCAATGCACGTCGACAAAGTACGAGAGAAATGATTGACATGCAAAAACCGAGATGAAGTAAGAGACAAACCAGAATTACTTCTCCACGTAGTGCCTTACACTTACATCATCTAATATGCGTTTCTTATTCATATCAAAATGTTTTTGTTGACTACGGGTAATATGGGAGCCGTATCCTGAGGCGGTGATAATGGACCTACTGCGTATTGTAGCGGTGGTCGTGCTATTTGGCGAACGAGAGCACCTTTGATTTTCTTACGTGTAGTCGAAATGTATCATCCCGAGATAGAGTCATGCGCCAATTCGGTCTCGGGCAAATGATACCACACATGTACAGAGCACATACATTCAATTTGCATAAGATTGACTTGAGAGGAAGGCGATAAGGATTGGAGCGCGAACATAGTGTTTATGTGCATGTGGAACGAACGTGCCTCCATATTGCAGCGATGAAAGCTTAGAGGAGCCAATGGACTTTTACAACCGTATATGCTATGGTATCGTCGCATTACACGACGATTCATGTCTCCTCGTGGAGCTATTCTTTGAGGCCTTGGTAAGTACAATTTGATTATTTTTCGAGTCATGAATCCTTGCCAAATAGTTGTTTTCCTCGTACTTTGGCATAAAGCTTCTTCAATATTTCATATGTAGGCACATGGCATTACTTCAATTCATCGGTTGACCTTTGGGTGATGATGTATCTATTGCCGTATTAGAGATGTAGGCTTTGCATCGACTTTGGCTACGATACACGCAGTTATCGGATGCATAATATGCCCGGTTCATTTCAAGCTTCTCATCATTCTTCCCATGCTTGATACACCTTCGAGGCATGACACTCCAATGTATACTCCATCGGTGCCTCTCAACGAGTTTGGGACTCCACATACTCCATCGGTTCCTCCCACATGACATTCGAGGCTATGGAAGCCTTTCCATTTGACAGGGCTCCTACATCTTCGCGCCATTTTCATGCAAGTCCAATAATGATGAATTTCTCTGGGGAGTACAAGTACTCGGGATGGCGGAATGCGGGACAACGATGATATTCAACCGAAGATGCTCAAAATCCGGTGATGTGGGTCATTCGGATATTCCACTTGCACGAAATCGTAATGTCAGAGTCGTCGAGAGAACACGGTGTGGGGTGGAAGTCATTATTTGGGGTCGAGACTAGGACTTTTTCTATCTTGTTATAAGTCATTTCCTCCTTATTCATTTTTGCCTTGTAGTTGATCACCAACCAATTTCATCATTTATATCAATTCAACTTTCAAGTTCATTATTTTTTATGAGTTTTAACTACGTTTTTCTTGATGTGTTGAACCTCTTGTATTGAAAAGTTGTGTATGCTATCATGTGTATGAAAAAGGTACTAAAGTATTTGGTTTCTCAATGGTCTCCTCTCATGATTCATAAATAGCTTTGTCATCATTTTTCATGAATTAGTAGCGTGGGAGCACAAGAGCAAATTGGTTGGGAAAATGCATGCTTGTGGACATGATTCATGTGGCCTTGCTCCTTGGGGCTGCAAGGATACTACATATAGCATCAATTTGCATGAAGTGATCAAACAAGCGTGATAAAAAAAAAATTTATTTGAGTGGAATTACTCTTGACTTCCATTGCATTGAAGAATACTTCTTTCCAATCCACAATTTTCATCTTTAGAGTTGAAACAAATAGTGGAGAATAACAGTCACAATTTCACCTTTATTTTTTTCATTCTTAATGGACCATAACATATATAAAAAGCATAGGAGATGCTTTTACATTGGTTGTAAACCAAACAATCTGTCCATTACTCATGCTTTTAACCACACATTTATAAGTTTAAGCCAACATTTGTGCTTGAGAATCAAAAATGCCATACAATATGTCATTTATCAAAAATGCGGGGAAAAAAACCAAGTGCGAGCGATAAGACGTGAGTTGCGGTCACGACTTCCATTGCATGGAAGTCGTGGCGCAACTCATGACATCCATGGCATGGAAAACGTGACTCTAAGTCACGTTTTCCGATGTTAAAAAAATTTTTTTACGTGGTGGTGATTTGGCGCTTACGTGGCAAAAGGTGTGTTAGATTGGGAAATAGTTTGGTGGGTGTGTTGGATTGATAAATTTTCCTCCCAAACGTATTAATCAAGTAAAAATATTTTAAATTGGCTTGCCAAAGATTATTTGGTTTTTGTAAGGAAGAGGAAACTAACATCTTGGGTTTGGGAACACTTTCAAACTCAAATGATAGCAGGAAAAAGAAAACCCAATTGCATCTACTATAAAAAGTCATTAAGTGCGGAACCGAAACATGGCACTAAGCACTTAGGAGATCATTTGAATTCTTGCATTGCTAGAAAGATTGATGATAAAGGAAAGTCTCAGAAAAAGTTGGTTGTAGATAAAACACCTGAAGGCAAAACTCAAATATTATTCATGGAATTTAAACAAGAAGTGTCAAGGAGAGAGATGGTAAATTTTGTGACGAGCATCCATTGTCCATTGTTGAAGAAATAGGCTTTAAGAGACTAGTGGCAAGTCTTCAACCTCAATTTTCAATGATGAGTAGAACTACCCTTAGAACTGATAATTCTTGAAGTCTATGAGTTTGAGAAAAAGAAAATAATGAAGTTGTTGTCCAACAACAATAGTAGATTTGGAATCACTATAGACATGTGGACTTCTCGAAATAAGAGACATGATATATGGTAATTACATCACATTGAATTGACTCAAACTGGAAACTACAAAGTCGAATACTAAGGTATTTTTATGTGTTTTGCATATTATAATTAATTTTTTTCTCTTTTTGTGTAACAAGTCTTTTTCTTTTTTTGTTTTTTTGGATTATAAATGCATTTCTTAATTTGCTTTCTTATCCTAGTTTTGGTAATTTTCTTTTCTATAGATTCACATATGTGCCATGTCCACATACATCAAATGTGTTATGTGAAGAGTTGATGAATTGCTTTTTGGATTATAATATTGATAGAAAGCCCTCAACTTTAACAGTTGATAATTGCACTACCAATGACTCTGTTATTGATCTTGTTATTGAGAAGTTTGAATTGAGTACTTTGCTTCTTAAAGGGGAGTTTTTCCATATGCGTTTTTGTGCTCATATTTTGAATTTGATTGTGAAAGATGGGTTGTCAGTGATGAAAGGGTGTCTTGAGAAAATTTATGATAGTGTAACATATTGGAGAGGACCTCCTAAGAGAGAGGAGGAGTTTGCATAAACTTGTCGTCAAATAGGGTTAAGTTATTCAAAAGCAATAACCCTTGATTGTAAGACAAGATGGAACTCGACTTTTTTGATGCTTGAGACATCTATGATCTATAAAGAGGTGTTTCCTCGTCTTAAGCAGTATGAAACTCTTTACAAACCTTTGCTTAGTCATGAAGAATGGGAGTTAGCTAAAGATGTTTGTGAGAGATTGCATTTGTTTTACAATGTGACTGAATTGTTTTCTAGAAGAAAATACCCTACTACAAACATTTTTTCTCTTAAGCTTATTAAAATTGAGTGGACTTTGAATAGATGGATTCAAGATCCAAATGACGTTGTTAGGAACATGGCAAAATTGATGTTGGAAAAATTTAAAAAGTATTGGCTTGTAATTCATGGGATGATGGGAGTTGCCATTTTGTTGGATCCTAGATATAAACTGAAGATCTTAGATATTTATAAAGATGATGAAAAAAAAGAAAAGATTCAAAGACATTTGTTACCACTTATTTTTTGAGTATGAAGAAAATGCTCGTAGCAAACAAGATGTGAGCCATGTGAAAGAGAACATAATTGGAGTATCTTCATATCTTTCTTGTGCATCTTCTATCGGTGTTAGCAACGTGAATATTGTTCGCTTTGACGATGTGTTAACTCAATGTCTTCAATCCTCAAGTTTTGATGAATCTAATAAAAGTGAACTAGCTATATATTTTGAAGAAATGCTTCATTCAATGGTTGGAGATTTTGATATTTTGGAATGATGAAAAATAAATGGAAGCAAGTACCCAATTGTGTCAAATATGGCAAGGGACATCTTAGCTATACCGATTTCTACAGTTGCTTCTGAATCGACATTTAGTACGGGTGGAAGGTTTTTAACTCCATATCGTAATTGGTTATCTCCTGATATTTTGGAAGCATTGATGTGTTCTAGAGATTGGATTCAATCATAATTAATGAGAGAAGGTGTGTATATTATATTTTTTTCATGAGTTACTTAATTTTCTCAAAAGTTTTTTTTATTGTAATTGAATTAACTTCTCAAAGTAAACCTGATTTACAGTTACTTGAATTGTGCTTTAATGGAACAATTAATTATTCTTTTCTTTCTTTTCTTAGCAGATCAATCAAATGCTTTATTTTCCTATTTTTCATCCGAAAACGATGATGAGAAAATTGATGATGACTTTGATGGTTGATGAGGATAATTAAGGAGTCGAATGTCTTCATTTTTTGATCTAACAATGGGCGGGTAATGCATTTTCTATTTATTCTTTCATGAACTATTTAATATTTTTAAGTCTTTTTCTTATATGGATTGACAAATCAAATTAAAGTTGACTTACACGCTTTATGAAATATTTACCTTTTTTTTTGAATAGTTCAATTAGATTTAAATGCTTCATTTTCCTATTCCTCGAGAAGTTAACGACTTGGTGGTTTAAGGATAGTGACTTCAAAGAATATTTTGAGTTTAAACTTTTCGATTTGCATATGCCAAGAATTTTGTATAAACTTAATTTAAAAGTGTTAGCACTTAGTAGTTAGATTTTTTATTGCATGTTATGTTGATTTTTATTTTTGTTGAAATTTCAACAATTGTGTCGTTATTTATGTCTATTTAACACTTTATTTGTTACAATTTTTTTCAGAATCCTGCGGGGTCCCCAATGAAGAATGTATTGGCTACAAAAAAAATTTCCTACGGGATTCCCCATCCCCGCAAAAATCCCCATGAAAATCTCCACGGAGATCCCCAATAGGGAACTAAATGGGTAAATTTTTTTACCCATAGGGATTCCTCATACCTAGGGGAATTTGGTGGGTATGGGGATGTGTATGAGAATTCATCCCCAAATGAGTATGAGTATGGGTGATAAAATTTTTAGTGGGTATGTGTATGAGAATGAGGTACCCATCCCCTACCCTACTCATTTGCATCCCTAATCAAACCTATCTTTAAATAAAAATACGTTTTAGAAATTCAAGAAAAATAAATAAAAATCTTTGGAAATTAAGGAAATTTAGAAAAATCAGATTTTTGGACAAATTAATAGAAATTGGGGATTTTTATGAAAAATGAGGATTTTGGGATTTTATCGATGACTTATATCAGGGATTTTGTATTGTAATGCGTGTTACGATACCTGAAAATTTTCAAAATTCAAAAAATTGTTTTAAAGCCTAGTCTAGGTCAATATTCGATTATGAACCATAATTTGCAGTCAAAATCAGGATTCGGACGTCCGAGGATTTGATTTGGACTAATTTCGGGGTTTTTGAGTCAAGACGAGACTAATTAAAATAAATAAATTGGAGAAAAATTGTAGAACGATTGCGGGATCTTATCGGACTTGTAAATGAATTATAGGACCACAATTGAAACCTCGTGTGGACTATTTTATGGACACGACGCGTAAGAAGTGACGTTATCACGTTTGTAAGGTTAAGTAAATCCCATAGTAACCTTTATATTATATGATTACAATTTCGTATAAATTGCATTGATCCTTGATATTCCATTATTCGTTGTACATGCATAGACGGGTGGGGAGGATAAGGTCGATTTGAGTCTCCTTAAAGTACTACCTGACTATGTGTACAGGGTAGAACTATATAGTGTCTCTTGACTATGTTTATAGGGTAGAACTATATAATGTCTACCTGACTGTGTGTACATGGTAGAACTATATTATGTTGAGGTGCTAGAGTCACTAATACTTTGCATCACGTGGTTAGCATGAGATCACGTTGAACCAGATCATACTTTGATATACTCGATGAACGAGACTCGTTTGGTCATCCTCTCTGGGCATGAGTCTTTATTACTGTTTACTTACCACTTTCGGAGGGCGTCATCTGATTGTGGGCGGATAATAGAAATGGGATGGATTCACGGTTGTACTTAAATCCATTGGATTATATTCTTCATTTAATTTCTTGGATTATTATGTATTTGATTATTACAGGTGTACTGGATAGTGTGAGATTTACTTATCTGACATTATCAAATGTTATAACTGGGTAATGAAAAATTCGAGCGGCGACAAGGGAAAAAGGAAGCTATCAAATTTTCTATTACTTCATTGGTTCCTTTTTCTCTATGGATGTGTTGTTTTTGAATATTATATATTGTATAAATGGGTTTTTGGGTGTGTGATTAGGATCTATTTTAGAGTTGTTGTAATGGTTTTGAGACGAATTGGAACATTGTGGAGCTAAGGTAGTAATGGTTTAATGTGTTTGAAGACTTGAAATAGGTTAGAATGAATATATAGTTTTTATTATTGTAATATATATTGTTATGGGTGGATCGTGAGTCCTTTGGCATTTCCACCAAGCTAAGCAGGTTTTGTTCAAGATTTTTGAAGGCCGGGTTTTCTAGTATAGGCTTAAAAATAGAGGAGGTGCTATCGAAAGACTTTTACGGAATTTCGAGTATAGACTAGTCAATCTAAATGAATTTATGAACTTTAGGTTTAAGATTTATTTTAGAATCTTTAGTGGTTTATAAAGTTTCATATTTGATGATTACGATATCTTAATTTTATTCATTTATTGATGGCGAGATTAAGGCTGCTAGATTATCAAGGGAATTAAGGTAATCTAGGCCTGTTAGATGCTCTAATTAGGTGGGGTCATACAGCTATAGAATCGGTAACGTACGTGGTTCCTCGCACTTCCTATTCTCAATAGTTAAGGTATGACAATGACTACTTCCCTAACCAAACACACAACCCTAGGCTCACGCGAATTGAGTTTAATGCGTTGATGGCATTAGACTTTGTGAAGGCACTAAACCTAAACAACTGGATCGCTAGTGCTTCCGATTTAGCATAGATCCCTAAGGTACTTGTGTAACGGCCCAAATTAATTAAATTATGATTAACGTTAATCTCGGGGATTAACGATCATAATTCGGGAGTTACATGGACCAATCGGTTGGCTCGGACACGAGAACTGAGGAAATATATTATTTAATGATGGCGGTTGTGTATATGTGGTGTTTAAAATTATTATTATTATATTGCACCGCATGTGTGTATGTTGCTATTGGGCGAGTTAGTGTGACAGGTGTTAGTCTCGAAAGGCGTGTCAATGCGGGTGTCGGGTAGGCGAACTACGGGTACACTAGGAAACTCGACTAATTCGCGTTAAGATGACTAGTTAATCAATTAAAATGGGTAATGTGACCATAGGCTAAGTAAATTCAAATTAAAACACTAGGCTATGACGTGACTCAAAATGCGTGTCGAGACGCGGGGCACCGGGTACCGGGTAGTCGAAGGTTAGTGGAACCACAAGTTGGTTAAGTTTGATAAATAAAACACTAACCATATGTAGTAAAATGAGCTTAAGTTAGAGTAATCAAATTAAAATAAATCAAGGCCTATAGTTTAGTTAATTAATTGAGAACTATAGGATTTTTCTAGAGATGCACATTGGCACATCTAGGAGCTATGAGAGTATCTGTTGGTGTCACATGGACTGAGTGAATGGGAGTGAGTGGACTAAGTGGCTAGAGGTGAACCGTTAGACAAACCTCGAGATACGTAAACACATTGAGATCAAGGGCTATAAATAAATCTCACCTTAATATATAACATAAGTTGATCAAAAGCGTGCAATTGAAACCATTTTTCATTTTAACTTGCTGAAGAGCTGGAATTCAACTATTTTGGAGTTCAATTGGAGGATTTAAACTGAGGTAATAATCATCTCCATCATCTACACTTTCATTTGAACCCAATTTTATGAGATTTTGATCAATTTGATGCAAATGGTTGTTCTGAGGTTGTTTTAGATGTTGTTTGGTGTTAATTGGATATGGAGAGTATGTTAGATAGGTTTAAGTAGTCAAATTTGAAGGGAAAAACATAATTCTGTCCTAAAGGCTAGTTAGCGCGCTACCTGGAATGGTTAGCGCGCTAATCGTTATGGGTTTCAAATGTTCTTCAGGATGAGAACGGTAGCACGCTACATCATGTCCATAGTGCGCTACAAGCAAATAGCGCGGTACGCTATTTACATAGCGTGCTAACAACAAATAGAAACTGAACATAAAGGGTTGTTTTGAGATTTTTAGACTTAATACATATCCCAAACACCTACAAACATACTAAACATGTAAAATTGGACTTGTGGGACTTAGAGGACCGTAGCTCGGGTATCGGGGAGCTAGTCGGGTCGGATATGGGGGTCCGAGGTAATCGAAATGCGGATTGAGGTGCGTAAACCCATTGGAATGCCTCACAAAATTTATGGTTTTGGTTCTATCGATATTGCATTTCATGTGTGACTGCTGGTGGGCACACATGAGGTTTCTCTCCAATTCCGGTTTGCGTATATATTGGTTGTGGCTAAATCGCTTGCACGGGTTACTTGTGTTTAGTGCTTGTGTCGATGGCAGTAGAATATATCTACGACTGTCGGGAGGGATTGAGGGTGTTCCCTTGACTTGAAATAGCGTCTAGAGGGCTTATCCGGTAACTGAAGTTGGGGGTTTAGTCAGTGTAAGCCTGTAAGTATATACGCGGTTGCTATTCAATTTACCGATCACTAATTGGTGTAGGTCAGGGTTTTCTCGTGATTATACGGATGTTATTGATTAATGCTTTATTTTTTTTTCTGGTTTAGTTGGTAATTGTTGTTTATTTATTTCACGCTACTGCTTTTTTTGTCGAATGTTGCCTACATTCATAGGAATATGACGTACTGTTGTCAGGTGTTATATTCGCATGTTTCGTAGTTTGTCAGTTTTATTTCATGAATATTGTGTGGACTTCTCTTGGGATTTTACTCATTGGACTCGTCACACTATTTGTTGGGTGACTAAATGCAGATCCTTCGACGATCAAGGGCAAGGAAGTACTGGGCGACTACCTCTGAGATTGTGGAGCCAGCTCATGTGTGATATCAATATGTATTTATTTTACTTTTGTTGGGTTTTGGGGACCATAGAACACTGATTACATGTATATGAAACTTTCGTTATACTTATATCGCCTTGATATATATATGGTATCTTTTGCCGGGTTTTCCACTACTTAGGATTGTTAAATATTGCATAAATTACTCATTAAAAGACTTCTGTTGTAAAATGAGAATATAACTTGATAAATTGAGTAACTGGCTAACTGAATTATAAATACTTATGTAAAGGTTAGTTAGCGTAACTAGGGTTAGCTGAAAAAGTGTAAGCAACTCGTTAGGTCGCGAGACGTCAAGGAGAAGCAGGCCATGACGTGGCAAGGCTAGTTGAAGTGGGATGCGATGTGGTGGGTAGCAAGGCGGTCTGGAATTTGGGGCCATTAAGTTTGATATTAGAGCGAGGTCGATGGTGCATAGGAGGTTAAAGCGTAACTTAACCTGATCCAAACATCACAGTTTGGTATCAGAGCGAGGTTTCAAGGAAGCCTTGGGAGTAGTTTAAAGAAATTGAATAAAACTTAATAAACAAACCTTAGATGTGGAAAGCTGAAGATCCTGATTTAGAATCCTAGTTGGGAAGCAACTTGAGTCGGGTAGCGATACACGTGTTATGTTTTTGATTGTATATATTATATACACATATACGAAAGGTGATTTGGTGCACGCTTTTCGAAGCAGATCATGATGGATGGCCAGCCGACTCCACCTACTACAGATGTTGGACAAACGATCGACTAGACTAGATATGAGGTTTCAGATTCGACAGTAGCCGCACGATTCGCAGCTAACGATAGATAGTTTGAGCTATTGATGGGTATGATGCGCGCACAGACATAACCAATTGCATCACTCACCGCTACCCGGGTACAGAGCACGACTAAGACGCCAGTTGCTTTGACAATTCTATCAACTATCCAAACTGTATCGAAGCATGTAGTGGTACAGGAGCCTCTAGCAGTGGTTGCTACACCGACAGTGGCACAGATCGAGACGCAGACTGCTACGCTGATACAGGTAGACATGTTTGAGACTTTGATGACGGCAGAGGTCGAGTTGATAAGGGAGTTCATCAAATTCGATCCCAGATACTTTCATGGAGGCGGAGGCCTAGAGGCAGCTGGGAAGTGGTTGATTGCACATCAGAGGTTACACAAGCTACTACGGATTCAGGAGAACATATAGGCCAGGATATTAGGGCATATGCTGAGAGGGGGTGCTGTTGTGTGGTGGACAACATATACGAATACTCACTCAGAGCCGACGACATGGGCAGAGTTCAGAGAGTTGTTTTATGATCAATATATACCCATGGAGGTGAGGTTAAGGCTGAAAGAGGAGTTTCTAGCTTTGAAACAGGGTAGTCGGTCGATGTTCCAATACATGGATATATATCGGTACCTGATACAGTTTTCCATAGACGTCGCAGGCACCGAGAGACTGCGGATTTGTTACTTCGTTCGAGGGTTGATTGAGGACATAGCCAGCGCCATAGTTTCTTCCGGAGCACAGACACTGCAGGAGATGTATGATAGAGCGCTTACCCATGAGACATATCTGATTCAGAGGACTGACATGCGTTTATCTAATGAGTCGAAAAGACATACTAGATAGAGTTATGGGCAGAAGAGACCGAGAGACCGATATGATAGAAAGGATATATGGTACGGTTGAGGCCGTATGGATAATGATCGGGCAGCAAGAGCGTTTGTTTTACCTGCATTACTAGCACCACCGCAAAGATATACTCAGGACTAGGGAGGCAGAAATTAGAGATCACAGGGTCAGGGCCAATGGTCAGGGAGTCAGAGAGTAGGACCAGGATGGATGATCATATGTTGGCGATGTGGACAAGAGGGTCACTTCAGGAGGGACTGTTCATAGAGATCGACGACTCCAACAGTGGTGACATCGGTGCATACTCGAGAGCCGGGGCATGTGGTGACTAAGCCAGGACGGGAGACGTTCCTGCAACGGGTCGAAGGTAAATGAATTTAAATTCTTAATAATTATAGTTTAAGGTTTATGCATATTAGTGGTATGATGGTAGATTTTAGTGGTACAATGGTAGCTTATTGTGTTATGATATGGGATTGTCATAGGTCGTAGCATGGAATGAGATTGTCATGGTGATTACGCATAGGTCGTGGCATGACATGGGATTGTCATGGTGAGTAAGAATAGGTTATGGTATGGCATGGAATTGTCATGATATGTGATGGTCGGTTAGGACTATCATGGTAGGATACATGATATGAGAGGTTTAGAGTTATTGGTAGGTAACTGGGTTAGAGAAACTTGAACATGGAAATCGAACTGAGAGTAGGTTGCAGAGATGTTGGAAGAGAGTGGCTGATTTTGACTACCTCGGCAACATGTGCCTATGTCTCAGGGTAACACTACATTCCCTGCTATGGGAGTAGTGGAATGTTCAAGGGACTATAGAAGAGTACTATCAAGGTGTGAGGAGTGGTCACATGTAGATAGGATAGTTACATAAAGTATACTCGAGATTTAAATTTTGAGGACGAAACTCTCATAGTTGGGAAGAATTGTAACGACCCAAATTAATTAAACTATGATTAACATTAATCTCATGGATTAATGGTCGTAATTTGGGTGTTACGTGGACCATTCGGTCGGCTCGGACACGAGAACCGAGGAAATATGTTATTTATGGATGGCGGTTGTGTATATGTGGTGTTTAAGTTTGTTATTATTATATTGCACCGCATGTGTGTATGTTGATATCGGACGAGTTAGTGTGACTGGTGTTAGTCCCGAAAGGCGTGTCAACACGGGTGTCGGGTAGGCGAACTACGGGTACATTAGGAAACTCGACTAATTCATGTTAAGATGACTAGTTAATCAATTAAAATGGGTAATATGACCATAGGCTAAGTAAATTCAAATTAAAACACTAAGATATGGCGTGCCTCGAAATGCATGTCGAGACGC
Organism: Stephania cephalantha; assembly: GCA_039657325.1. NCBI lineage: Eukaryota > Viridiplantae > Streptophyta > Magnoliopsida > Ranunculales > Menispermaceae > Stephania > Stephania cephalantha. The sequence goes on along the minus strand of CM077570.1, from coordinate 17,613,166 downwards.
GGGGCACCGAGTACCGGGTAGTCGAAGGTTAGTGGAACCACAAGTTGGTTAAGTTTGATAAATAAAACACTAACTATATGTAGTAAAATAGGCTTAAGTTAGAGCAATCTAGTTAAAATAAATCAAGGCCTATAGTTTAGTTAATTAATTGGAACTATAAGATTTTTCTAGAGATGCACATTCGCACATCTAGGAGCTATGAGAGTATATTGGTGTCACATGGACTGAGTGAGTGGGAGTGAGTGGGCTAAGTGGCTAGAGGTGAACCATTAGACAAACCTCGAGATACGTAAACACATTGAGATCAAGGACTAGAAATAAATCTCACCTTAATATATAACATAAGTTGATCAAAAGCATGCAATTTAAACCATTTTTCATTTTAACTTGCTGGAGAGGAGCGAAAGAGATTTGGAGCTAGAATTCAACTATTTTGGAGTTCAATTAGAGGATTTAAACTAAGGTAATCATCATCTTCATCATCTACACTTTCATTTGAACCCAATTTTAAGAGATTTTGATCAATTTGATGCAAAATTGTTGTTTTGAGGTTGTTTTAGATGTTGTTTAGTGTTAATTGGATATGTAGAGTGTGTTAGATAGGTTTAAGTAGTCAAATTTGAAGGAAAAAACATAATTCTCGACTTAAGAATTATGTCCCAAAGGCTAAGCAGCAGGCTACTTGGAATGGTTAGCACGCTAATCGTTCTGGGTTTCCAACTATTCTTTGGGATGAAGAACAGTAGTGTGCTACATCATGTCCATAGCGCGCCACCAGCACATAGTGCGATACTAGCGCGCTAACAACAAACATAAATTGAACATAAATGGCTTTTTTGGGATTTTTTCGACTTAATACATATCCCAAAACACTACAAACATAGTAAACATGTAAAATTGGACTTCGGAGACTTAGAAGGCCGTAGCTCGGGTATCGGGGACCTAGTCGGGTCGAATACGGGAGTCCGGGGAAGTCAGAGCGCGGATTGAGGTGCGTAAACCTATTGGAATGCCTCATAGAATTCATGGTTTTTATTTTATCGATATTGCATTTCATGTGTGACTGCAGGTGGGCACACATGGGGTTTCTCTCCTATTCCTGTTTGCGTATATATTGGTTATGGCTAAATCGCTTGCAAGGGTTACTTGTGTTTAGTGCTCGTGTCGATGACAGTAAAATATATCTACGACTGTCGAGAGAGATTTAGTGTGTTCCCTTGACTTGAAATAACGTCTGGAAGGGTTCATCCGATTACTGAAGTTGTGGTTTAGTAAGTGTAAGCCTGTAAGTATATACGTGGTTCCTATTCGATTTACCGATCACTGATTGGTGTAGGTCAGGGTTTTCTCGTGATTATACGGATGTTACTGATTAATGCTTTATTTTTTTGCTGGTTTAGTTGGTACTTGTTGTTTATTTATTTCACGCTCTTGCTTGTCATATGTTGCCTACATTCATGGGAATATGACGTACTGTTACCAGGTGTTATTTTTGCATGTCTCGTAGTTTGTCAGTTTTATTTCATGAATATTGTGTGGACTTCTCTTGAGATTTTACTCACTGGACTCGTCACTGTATTTGTTGGATGACTGAGTGCAGATCCTTCGACGAGCAAGAGCAAGGGCAGAGAGGTACTAGGCGACTACCTCTGAGATTATGTAAAGGTTAGTTACCGTAACTAGGGTTAGCTGGAAAAGTGTAAGCAACTGTTAGGTCGCGAGGCGTCAAGGAGAAGCGGGCCATGATGCGGCAAGGCCAGTTTACGTAGGATGCGACGTGGGAGGTAGCGAGACGATCTTGAATTTGGGGCCGTCACAACTTGACCAGTCCCAAAAGGGGCGAATCAATCAGTATGTCAATTGTCACTTGTGTGGCCTTCTTACATTAGGACGGATGCGTATGACTCATTAGCAATAGAATCAAAGTTTAAATCTAAGTTTAACCCTAATTAATCAATCAATAATAAAGAGAATAAAACACCAATGAAAAGCAATTAAATTGAATTAAATTCGATCTCACATATGTTTGATGCAAAAAGAGTTGTTTGATCCACCTCCGATCTAGATCGATGAGATTAGCAGACATGATGATGGAAAACCTCAAATTCTTGATGTTCTTTTGTAAACAAAGGTTAGGAACAATAATTTCGCGAGTTACTATTTATATAAAACCTAAACAATATATTCTAAAATGAAGTTCCTAAAAATTGGGACTAAAAAGTAGGTTTCCAATTCCGGACCGTGGGTGAGGCCGTGAATTAGGCCGTGGCATGAAATTCATGAAACCTAAGCCACAGCCTAGAAATACGGCCAGAGTGGCGGCCCGGATCACTATTTTCTGGTGGCAAACATAAAAATGAGGTCGTGGAGCTTGGATTCCATGCCACGACCTAGATATACAGCTTGAGCCATGGCCTAGAATTCTATTTTCTTCTTTCCTTTGACCACTTTGACAAATTCTTCTAATATTCGCACTAATTCTTCATTTTGAGTCCTAACACCTGTAAATCACACAGATGAGAGATTTTTACCACTAAATAGGAATTTATGGTTCAAAATCACACTAAACACTATATATTATAATTTATAATCATACACTTATCAGAGATATTGAATATGCATGTTATTGATGAGTATTCATGATTAAAGTTTTTTTGTATGATTTGCATCGTATTATAGATGGACTCAGTTTTTTTCATGTTGCGTTTTTTAAGGTCTCTTAGCCTTGTTGACGTTGGTTAATTAAATGTGGTAAATTTGTTATTTTAGAATGACAAACCCTTTTGTTTTTTACAATAAAATGTTGTCAGTCAAATGTAGAGAGAAAAAGTTAAACCAAAATTATTTAAAGTATTATTAACTAGCTTTATGTCATTTAAAGTAAGAATTTTGTGTGCGTGTGTTTGCGTGTGAAGTGCATAGTTGTTTATTAAGTATTCATAATTGAGGGCGGATAATGCTATTGTAATTTTGGTCGGACATGCAGGTTGGGCATGCAATTGTGTGTGTCCCTTCAATGCGCCTTAGAACGCATGCGCTTACGCATCTCAGTGAACATCAAGGGACCTGCACAAGTACTAATTAAGTGCCCAACTTGCATATCCTATATCACGTTACACTAAAATTTTTTTCGTAAAGGGCCCCCAGTTTATAGTTTCGTCCCGAGCCCCTAAATGCTTAGGATCAGCGCTGCCCCAACACCCCTCAATCCTCTTCATTTCTCGATTTTAGTCATTGTAGAGCACTTATACTAGGTCACCAAGTGTCGTAGGAGTATTTTCTCGTTGAACATAGTCAGATGTAGTCGCATCGTGTTCTAAAAGTGAAGAATTGCCGTCCTCCGAGTTAAGACACATAAGGCCGAGACCTCTAAATAGGTAACGACCAACTCCGACCGAGATTGTGAAGTGAACTCGGTCTCAATGGGTGATGGATGGATCCAACCGAGATCTATTTAGAGCTCTAAATCAAAACAAACAAAAAAATTTCAAAACTCCTAAAAAAGACATGAAAATGACTAAAAAAAATAGTGAATTTTGCTCGGAATTGCTTGATATTTTCGATTCCATTGAAACTTTGTACCCAAAATGCAAGATTCAAGCCCCAAATCAAAGCTCTAAACCCAACAACAAAACCACAAACAAATACTAACTCAATAAAGTTAAAAAAAAATAACAACCTCAAAATCAACACTAAAAGGTACGAGGAATGCACCAACGACATCGAATCGATGTGATTTGCTCGGATTCGGATTGGTAGTGAAAATGCAAATTGAGAGGGGTATGAGTAAGTAAAAACCCTTTTGTATGAAGGGTTAGTTGGATCATTTCACTATGGGGCTAAAAAAAACTCAAAAATGGGTACGAAAGCAAAAAGTGGGGTGCAAATAGCCTGATCCTTTTTTATTATTTTCTTTTTGATAAACAACTTCAAAATGAGTCGAACCTGAGACCTCCAACAAACTTGTCTTTTGGCAAGTGATGCCTCATCCATCTCATTTATGATGAAATGGTAGAGGCATCACTTGCCAAAAGACGTACGAGTAGATAGTGAGTTTATCTCCCATTTAAGTAAACAAAAAAAAAAAAAAAAAAAAAAATTGTTGGAAGCAACGCAAAAGACGCCCTTATCAATGTTATCGTATAAGTAGGCATCGAGCTTTCTAATAAGATAAAGATAAGCTCTCACTTACTGAAATCAGAAAATGGCCAGAAGATGAATTTTGAATACTGAAGTGATAAAACACAGAAATTGGTTCAAAAGTGAATCAGAACTTTCATCTTAGAAAATTGTTGGAAGCTTTGTTCACACTTGAACACAAGAGACTTCAGCAAACAAATTGCAGAACTAAGTTATTATGTCCGATATAACTTAAACGTTCTCTTTTTCTGATTAATGTATAAAATTCTACAGCCTAACCAGGGCATTTAAATATGCAGAAGCAGTAGTAAAACCAGTTGGTTAGATCTCAAACTCTGTTGTATCCAACCGACTTGCTGAATAGGCGGCGGATGTACATTACTTGAAGGCCACTCGCACAGACAAATACAAGGTACATCAAGATCGTGTAGAAGAGTACACGCTTACGGGTGCTCTCATTTGCTGCAAGATCCAATAAAAGTACATTCAATACCAAATACAAAGCTCAGTGGACTTGATCAATGAAACTTTGCCACCCACAGAATTGACCTAGACTCTAGTTCTCAAAATAATAACAAAAGGAAAAAGACTTAGAATGGGTGAATTAGGAGTTGGGTGTCAATAAATCAGATATAGATCAGATTAATCTAAATGCAAATGGCTTCGATTCAATCAAAGGCATGCTGGTCTAGGCATCACATAGCAATCTGAACTCTTATAAAAAGCCAAATGCAATTAAAATAATCCAAATCTTGATAAGATGAGCTCTTAACATCAAGTCTAGAGTTTCGTTAGTCCAATGAGACAGAAAATAATCCAAGAATGTGGACCCAATCAAGTTCTCAACGGATGATTTAGCTCAACGTTGTCAGCTTCATGTTAATACATGGTGGTCACAAATTTCAGAAATTTCCGAAACTATGGTCTAGTAATGAGCAATATGCCACCTGGGAAATCCTTGTGAAACAATAATATGAAATGAATCCTAGTGCAGTCCATGCAATGACATGTCCTAGCTCATTCTTCCAATATAACCCCCAATTGAGAATGCACCACATGCATATACAAGAAAATACATTCCTTTCATGTGTTAAACATGTAATAATTTCTTCTTTTTTTTTTCGAGGAAAACCATGTAATAATTTCAGATGATTTTATAGATAAACGGAACTTTTTACAAGAAATTATTAGTTTCCAACTTTCCAAGTAAATGCTATCACGATATCAAAGGGCCAAGAAATATAAAGGCTTACTGTGTCGATGCCTAGCATCACGTGCTTTCAAGTATTTTTGTTCCGCTGTTACCGACTCCAATGCTTCTCTCAGTTCAGCAATCTTAACATTTATAGGGTCCAAGTGCTCTGCAAACAGAAAGATACAGAAAATCTAAGCAGATGACTAGTACAAATGGTTTTGAGATGCACAAGCTATAGCAGGAGGGGCCCTGTTAAATCACATGATCAATGCACAAAAAATAGAAGGAAACAAACCATCCTTGGCAAGATCATGCTCTGAGGGGATATGTCCAACATGAATGTAGAATGATACAGTCTCTGGCGCTGAATAGGGATTATGGAAACAAAATTTGTACATTCCACTTCGTGGAGCCTTTGTCGAAAATTTGTCCCCTGATGTTCCTTTCAACGAGTATACTGTATTACCTCCAGGAGCAGTCACCTGCACAAGAGAAATTGGGCAGGATATCATACTTTAAGACACTAGGATATCCTAAAATACAGAGGTATAAACTATAAAGACAATGACACAAATAAGTTATACAACATTAACGTAAATAATTGTTCAAGATATTATGCAATGATAAAGCAACTCAAAATCCTACATTTTGAGGAAGGCCAGGGATTCTAATTGTTGTATATATCTCGTAAAACTGGGAACATGATTCATGCAAAACCAGCTGATGTTTATGGTTAATTATTTTAATCAGAATAAAGCTCAGGTATGTAAAGACACTAAAAGACTCTAAGAATGAAAGATTTTAAAGCCCAATTCAAGACCCTCAATGAGAACAAATTCAAATAAGAGGAAGAAAAATAAAAATATTAGGTCCAAGCCTCATATAATAGAACTTTTGCATTGAGGAAACACCGAACAATGAGAACCACAACTGTCTCCACGAAAAAGAAACCAAGGAATTAACCTCAGAAGAATGAATGATGAACATTGTTTCCCTGAAGCAGCCATTGGAATAAGCAAATTTATTTTTGCATTTTCGTCACAAGCATGTCATGGCAGAGTATCACAAAGAAAGTTGGCAAAACAAGAGTACATAAAGACTCTGAATTTATGTACCTTTTTTAAAATTCTAATAAGAAATGGAGTTCATACTGACAAAATAAGAGGTCCTCCAAAAGCAACTAAACACCAAGAAGCAACCAAACCCAATGATAGAGACCACGATATCTTATTGCAAATATCCAAATCAGTAGCTACTCTATACAGTTCTTGGTTGCCACCATCTAATCAATGAAATTGAGTATTGCCGACTCTATAAACATCAGAGCATCTGATTCTTGACCGTGAAAAATTATCTGTTCCACCCCGATCAAATTAATCAAAGAACTAAATCAATATATGTGTGCTATAAGGCAGCAAAGACATGCCACAACTCATGCTGATTAAAAATGCACTCTCAAAAGCTGAAAGAGCAATTAGGAGAATGAAATTCACTACAAGAAACTTAATTTTAGCAGCGCTAATTTCTTGGTGCCGAGACTTTTAGCAATAAAGATAATTAGCTGCTAATAATGTTCACTGTTCATCATCGACCTGTAGCAGTAATACTTTGTGGTTAAAAGTAGTGTTTAGCAAAATTAATATTGGTAAGAGTATAGTTTAAAAATAACAATATTTTGTCACAAAACACTAAACATTTTGCAGTGATCGATTTGTGCATAACTCTAGTATTTTAGCAACATTTCCAGGATAAAAGTAGTGTAGCAATAAGAAATATTTTGTGGCTAAAGGTTGAAATTTTTATTGACTGATTTGGCATTGTTCAACAAACAAACTGAGCAAAAGATCCACCCCCTATATGGAGCTCAACAGTGCCCGAGCACAGATTAGTTGGTGTGGTTGGCGCCAGACACCATGTGGGAAACAAAAAAAAGAGCATAGGTGATAGGATGCAAAGATGGTCCACTAACTCACAATCAACCTAGCATAGTAATACACGATAAACTAAGAGCTGTAGCAAGAAAGGGCATCCATCTTGACCAAAAAAGGTGTGTTGAGCTTCTTCACCAACTAAGAGAAACTTTTGACTTGATGAGAATAGGAGCTTTCCCCGATATAGTACAGCCAAAATGGTTTGTAGGAATTCAATTTTCAACCATGCATCAGAATACAATATTCCTTTCAGCAAAAAATTAACAGCAAAGGGCTACTCTTGAATGACCTAAACATTGTGAGTCACCATCGTCCCCTCCAAACATAATCGTAACTAAACTAAAAAGTAAAAACGCTCCATAGATTATAAATTCTTAACTTAATAAGCTCTTATATAAAGAGCATTACCAAATTAAGTACTTACCATTTTTAAAAGTAGAGATCCCAAACATACCTTTAGCCTATTCATAAGCTAAATAATTTTAATTCTATCGTAAACAATTTCCCAGGCCACTCCCCTTTGATGATTGTACACACCTTACACCAGGGGATCAAGCCACCATTTGAATCGTTTGCCTCTAATCAAAGCACATATAAGGGTGCTGCTAAAATGGCTTCTAATAGCTTAACAATACACGAAGTAGCTAGTACTTGTTTGAAAGCTTTTCAATGCTAAACTCAAGAGAACAGTTTTCAGCTCTTCAAAATCAAGCTTAGTTCTAGCACTGCCTTGTCCTTACTGGATTTTGTGAAGGCCTTCAAAGTGGAGATTGATGCCTATGACAGGAAGTAGGGGCTATCTTAACTTAAGGAGGACAATTGATTAGATATTTAAACAAGCAATTAAGCTTAAAATCACAAAAAGAATGATGAATCGTGACATTACTGACGTCAAAAAATCGAATAATTATGAATGGTCATCATTACTTTGTTGAAATCAAACCTTAAAATCATTATCAGATGTTACATTACATCAAAAAGTTGGCAAAAACTTGCTAAACTTGCTAAGTTTCAAAAATACACATCATTATCAAAAAGCAACAACAACACAACAACAACAACAACATAGCCTCAGTCCCAAATTATCTGGGGTCGGCTACATGGATCAAACTTTTCCATTGTGCTCGATTAAGTGCAACTGATGGTGAGCTTTCCAAACCATTCAAATCCCTCCTAATTAATGCATCCCATGTTAACTTTGGTCCTTTACCTCGTCGAATTTCTACGGTTTCTATTGAGTCAAGTTTTCTAGTTGGGGCATTTGTAGGTCGTCTTTGCGGGTGACCAAACCACCGCAACCGCCCTTCCCTAATCTTTGTATCAATTGGTGCTACTCCTACTTGTTTTTGAATTTCTATATTTCTTATTCTATCTTTACGAGTTTTACCACACATCCACCTAAGCATCCTCATTTCTCGCTACGTTCATTTTATGTAATTGTTGTTGTTTTACCGCCCAACATTCACTTCCATAGAGCATAGCTGGCCTAATTGCGGTCCTATAAAATTTTCCTTTTAACTTAGTAGGAACATTTCGATCACAAATCACCCCCGTTGCACTCATGCCATTTCTTCCATCCACTTGAATTCTATGTGTGACATCATTCTCAATGTTACCATCATTTTGTATGATTGATCCTAGATACCTAAAGTGGTTTACCTTAGGAACTTCTATTTCCCCTAATTTTACCACTCCGTCATCTCGATGTCTAGTGTTTCTAAACTCACGAGTGCATGTATTCGGTTTTCGTCCTACTCAACTTAAAGCCTTTAGATTCTAATGTATTCCTCCGAGTTCTAATTTCCTATTCACTCCATCTTTAGTTTCATCCACTAAGACAATATCATCTCGCAAATAGCATACACCATGGTAATATCCTCTTGAATATGTCTAGTTAGTTCATCTATAACTAAAGTAAATAGATATGAGCTTAGAGCCGATCCTTGATGTAGTCCTATCGTAATGGGAAATTCTTTTGTAGCTCCTTCAAATGTCTTTATACTCGTTACTACTCCATCATACATATCCTTAATAGTGTCTATGTATCTAGCATGCACTCTTTTTCTTTCTAGAACCCACCAAAGAACATCTCTAGGGACCCTATCATATGCTTTTTCTAAATCTACGAATACCATATGAAGATCTTTTTTCTTTTCTCTATATTTTTCTAACAATCGTCTTACAAGGAAAATCGCCTCCATAGTTGACCTCCCAGGCATGAAACCAAATTGGTTCTCTGATATTGTTGTTTCTCTCCTTAGCCTATTGTCAATTATCCTCTCCCAAAGTTTCATAGTGTGACTCATAAGTTTAATTCCCCGATAGTTTATGTTTGATCCATTTCATGAAAAGTGACAAAAGTTTTACGCTGGCTGTCAACCTATCGCAACCCTCCTCCTTTATCCGGACTTGGGACCGGCTATGTAGCGCACATAGCGTACAACAATAAAAACAAAAAGGGAAAGGTATTCGACCAACGGTATTCTAGCCACTTACTAGTTACTATCACCTTAATGGTTTCTAATGGTAGAAAAAATCTTCTACGTGAAAAGTTAAACCATGGGCATAATTTGTGTGCATTGACAGCCCTTCCACAAATTCCTCAAATACGAAACCTCTTTTTTTAGCATAAAGATTAGATTGTAGAAAGAATTGAACTATATGGAGTCCGAAATGTATAGATTCTATCTTAGGAGACCCTAAACACCATACCATTGCCAAAGCGGGGAATCAAACTCTTAACCCATTGAAGATTCACTAAATCAATGAGGAGGCCAATACATCAAGGTGGGAAGGCTCACAAAAACCATACCATAAAATCGAGGACTTAGTCGCTAAAAAAGATTACGCCTTCACCTATTCTTACATTCATTCATGAAATTAGGATCTTTCGCGCCAGGCAAGCACATTTACTGGTGCAATCCTAAATTTATCTCCTCAACACAGATTTGTGTACACCCACCGTCTCAATATCATCAAACCATCACAAAGTTTCTTGATTAACCAACCCAAATTCAAATTCCTTCAATCTACTACATCAATGATTCAAAATTGATAAAGATTAACCAGCTCAGGACCATCAATGCATGTAAAAACCCAAGATCAACAGAACCAACACAAAACCTTCAAAACACACAAGAATCTAAACCAAATACCACAATTAACAACACATAACCCTAAAAGTTTCAGTTTCTCACACAACCAAACCAAATCCCCCAAAAGAAACACCAAAAAAACCTCCAAATCCCTAAATCAAGAACAGATCGATCTAAAGAAATGCAAGGATACCGTGAAATCAATGCCTGGGTGGTCGGAGCTCCAGAAGATGTCGTGATCAACGACGACGAAGTTTCCGGAGATGGTGTCGCCTTCGTAGAGGACGTACTCGTAAACGCACTCCTCATCGTTCACGGTCACCGAAAGAGCAGATGCGTAGGTGATTAAGGTTAAGAGAAGCGCTAGAACTGCGCAGATCCTCGCGGACTCGGCGAGTCTCGATCGCCTTCTCCCCATCTCTCGATTTCGATTTCGATTTCGATGAGTTGAGTTGAGTTGCGTTTTTTTTATTGATGACAAGGTATGGAAAAGGAAAGTCTACTTAATCCGGACAAGCTACGGCTACAACGACTTTGTCTTATGATGTTGAGTACGGGAAGTGAGGTACGTTGGTTTTAGATCGAGGTTTGTGTTTTTGCATCTCGATGGGATATCTAAAGGACTGCTAGGATGTTTGACCTTGTCCGTGAGGTTTGGGGAAGTCGCAATGGCCCTTTCTTTGGAGTAAAATTTTACATAGATTCTCCAATCTTATTTGTTAAAAATGCTTTTATAACCCACTATGGACACTTAGTAGGCTCAAATGAGTGTCCCTCTATGTGGTACACCTGGAGAAGTGTGTGTGCACATAACGAGGTGTTACGTACATACCTCGAGATGTATTGCACGACTGGACACCTACTTGGGCCCACTAGGTGCCCAAAATGGGTTACTCTAGTATCTTCCAATTAATAACAACAATCTTAGTTGAGATAAGAAAAAATTCTTACATATGTGAATTTCGCTGTAAATGCGACTATAATATTGAAAGAGCCTAATAATTATGGATTGTATCACAAAAAGAAAAAAATAGAACCAATTTTCGCATATATGTCTAGTGTATTGAATAAATAAAACATAAAGCTTTCAGGGGTGTTGGTCGAGTGATAAATTCGTTATGTAATACGCTGACTAAGGCGGATATGTTAAGTTCAAAACCTACCACTCCTTTCTCCAACTCTTTTTTTTCCACCGATTTCTTTTCTTGAGTTTTCCAATGGGAAACTCTTGAAGATTAATCGAGTCCACTATCAGTCCGGTGTCAGTTGTTGATAAGTATATATATTTAATAATTATTTAATATAGTGTTTAGTATAATTTTGAACCTTAATTCTCTATTTTATAGTGACAATATCTCATTTATGTCATTTGTAGGTTTTGAGAGCTAGAAGTGAAGAATTGAAGCAAAAACAGGAAGAATTGGACAAGGAACAAATTGGGACAAGGAACAAATTTGGGAGAACCATGTTGGAGCAAAGCAAACATTTAAGATAGGGCTGGCCCGGCCTAAGCCGAGTCGGCCCTCACAAAGTTAACGCATGCCTAGTCGGTTTTTTTTCTATTATTATAAGTTATTTAGTGATTTAAAGTTGAATCGTTGTAATTTATAAGTTCAATAGTTTAATAGCGGAAGCAAAACTTAAACAAATATAAACAATTCAAAGATATAAATGTAGGCCCCTCATCTTACTCTAACAAGTCGTAGTACTTATCGTAGTACTTCTTCTATCTCTCTTGCGCACCATTCGGACGTAGTCCGATCCGTCGGATCTTCTCTGTGTGATCCACTAAAATCTCAAGCCCAATAGCTTTGCTACATCCTCGGGTTACGCCGCCCATGATGGAAATCTACATGGCCTACGTAGAGTGCCCCGAACGGTGCCATCCCAATACGGCACGATAACCGTTATTGTAGGAAAATTCACACAGATGAAGATATTCCTCATAAGAACCACCATACTCTTAATATACACATCCTCAACATGTCCTCTACATATTTGGATTAGTCGCTCCGATTGGCCATCTAACTCGTGGATGATAGGCGGTGTTCATGTCCAATCGCATGCCAAATTGTGCTTGCATACTCTAACAAATCTCGCAGACGTAAATTGCGACCCTTTGTCTAACACAATCGACAACGGAACCCCGTGAAGTCGGACAATCCTCGCTCGTACAAACGCCAACCTATTCACTCAATGTGTAGTAGAGATCGGTAGAAAGTGCGCAGACTTAGTCAACTCCGTCCACAATCACCCATATGTTATCATGTCCACACGGAGATTGAGGTAATCCATTGACAAAATCCATAGCAATATGCTCCCGGTTCCACCGTGGAATTGGTAGTGGTGTAGCAATCCTCCAGGTCTCCGATGCTCGCTTTAACCCACCGGCTTATCTCACACGCTCTAATATACTCTAATACATCACGCCTTCATACTCGACCAACAAAATAGACGTCGCTTGTCTGCAACGTACATCTTGTCCTGCTGGATGAACAGGTGGAACGTGACCGATGAGCCTCCCGAAGAATCTCTATGCGAATCTCGACCACGATGGAATCTACTGTACCGCCTCTCAATCTCAAGTATGAGTCTCATCAACTAACTCCAATCTGGATGATCGAACTCGAGCCATACCGTTGAATCAAGTCGATTATGCTCAACCGCCTGCACACCCTCTAAAACGATCTGGATAAAGACGATCTGAGTCCTCATCTCATCCACATATCAATGCCTTAATGGTAGTTGTAACCTCTCTGCTAAACACATCATATTAGCCGCCTCGAGCAACACATACTCATATGTAATGTGACAAGTCACAACCTCTCGTATCGGATCCTCTCCTGCTCAAGGCATCCGCAACAACGTTGGCCATTCCCTATTTGGTACTCTAATGAGAGAAATCATAATCTTTCAGAACTCCAACCAACGTCTTTATCTCATATTCAATTCTTTCTTGGAGAATAAGTAATTCAAACTCTTGTGGTCCGTGTACAAAGTGAACCTCACTCCATAAAGATAATGCCGCCAAATCTTCAACACAAAGACCACCACCAAGTCATGTGTAGGGTAGTTTCTCTCATGAATCTTAAGCGGCGTAATGAATAAGCGATGAATTTACCCTCCCCGCATTAGCACACAACCCAAACCAACATTTGATGCATCTATATACACTACCAAACCTTTCCCAGGACTCAATACTAATACGGCATAGTTGTCAACCTCTACTTGTAGCGCACTAAAGGCCTTTTCACACTTTTCATCTCACTCGAACCTCGACATCCTTATTCGTTAGTCTAGTCATCGGTCTTTGCAATCTTGGAGAAGTCATGCATGAATCGTCAATAATACACCGCTAACCCCAAAAACGCATATGTCTATAACGAGAAGACGTTGTAGGCCAATCTATCACAAATCTAACCTTAGCGGGGTCCACTAACACTCCACCACTCTTACTACATGACCAAAAAATCTAACTTCTCGTAAGCCAAAATTCACATTTACTTGAATTTGGCGTACAACTTTTGCTCTCTCGTAGTCGCAACATTGCTCGAAGATGTCCCTCGTGGTCCTCGCGAGTCCTGGAATAGATGAGGATATCATCTATGAACACAATCATAAATCTATCTAGATACGCCCCCGATACTCGGTGTATGAGATCCATAAACTTAGCGAGGGGCGTTCGTTAACCCAAATGGCATGACCGTGAACCGACAATGCCTATATCTCGTGCTAAATGTCGTCTTCTCCCTATCTTCATCCCTAATCCCGAGTGGTGATAACCCGATCTTAGGTCAATTTTAGAGAACCATTGTAATCCCTTCACTAATCAAATAGGTCATCAATGCATGGGAGCGGGTACTAATTCTTCACGTAACCCGATTCAGCTGCCGGTAATTGATACACAATCGCAAGCTACCATCCATTTTCTTCACAAACAAGAATGGTGCGCCCCATGGTGACATGCTTGGGTGAATGAATCCCAACGGTAACAACTCATCAAGTTGGGTTCTCAACTCCTCTAGCTCTCAGGGAGCCATCCTATACTGACGATCTCTATATCGGTTTGGTCCACTGGGACTAAATCAATGATGAAATCTACCTCTCTAGGCGGTGGTAATCCCGATACTTCCTCGAGAAACACATCGGTGAACTCATATACTACGGTGTATCCTCAATCCTAGCCTCGGGTCTCTCTCGCCATACTCATAACACTAGCAAGCGTCTCAACCTCTCTGGCTCGTAACTAGCCTACCTTTTATGATTGGTAGCCTACTCGAAATGCACCGAAAATCGAACTCGTCCTATCTCGGAAGCCGAATAGTAACCAACTTTCTGAAACAATCCAGGTATGCGTGGTACGCGGCTAGCCAATCCATACAAAGTAAAGCATCAAACTCCGGGAACTCTATCACTTGTAAGTCCACCGGTAGCTTTGGTGTATCTCTATCTCCACTACGCATCCCTCACAAACCATATTAGGGTATATCTTGTCCCCAAGACATGCTTGCAAGGATTAAACGTCTACTAAGCCTAGCTAGTCTCAAACCTAATGTATTTACCATGTGCCCGAAATGAATGAGACAGTCAAACAAGAATCAATCATAATATGCATCAATGTACAACAAATTGAAATCATACCTTTAATCAAGTTACGAAAAGCTCATGGATCCGCTCGCAATGACATGGGCTCTCTCTGGTCTGCTGTTGTGCTATGCTCGATTATGGACACTTGTCCTTAAAATGGCCCGTCCGACCGCACTCAAAACATGCCCTATGTGGTCTTGACCCTGCTGGAACTCTTGTCCCTAACTAGACCTCTATGTCTCAGGCCTATCCAGGATCTCGATGGCGGTGCTTCGACCAAATTGATGTGACCGTGCATGTCCACTACCTCTCCCCTATCTCTACACTCATTGTATCGCCTCTATGGTGTGGTGCTAATCCCGTCACTGAGGTAGTCTACTAGCATAGCTTGATGCTTTGGTGTGGGTGAAATATGTCTTTGTTTGAAGCGGTCGTAGTGGCGGTGCAACCGACCTAACACTACGAGCCCTACTATCCCCGAGATCTTGATGTCTATGCTTCTTCCTCCGATGTTTCGTTTCTTCCTCTTCTTGTCCGACCTAAATCAATGCTCTCGAATGTGCCTCTACTCGAATGACTATAGCCTCCCGTGGATGTGTACGTAAATAAGTCTCCCTAGCCAAACTCCTCTCATAGGCTCTCTGTAGTGTCCCTGGCTCAGTTGTGACCATATAACCTCCTACCTCGGGTAACAAACCCTCCATGAAGTAATAAGCTTGATCTGCATTTGTGTCTGCCACACCTCCAACATATGTCAGTAACTGCAAGTACCGTCCCATGTACTACATGACGGACTCGTCGACAAGTTGTCTCAATGTCATGAAATCATTCCCCTTCTCTCTCGCATCTATAGGATGAAAATACTTCATATTAAAATACCTCTTAAACTTTACCCAATCCTTGGGCACACCCCTGTCGCTACCAAGTGGTCCACCAATCATCTCGCTTCCCGAACAATAGTCTTGAGGAAATGGAAGCTCTCACACGCTCCTCGGTAGCTAGGATGCCATGTATATTCTCATGAGTTTTCATGAACCTTTCCGCCATTTCTAAGTCGGTACTCCATAAAACTCTCTGGACGATGTCTTTGAAACTCACGCAACTATCGGCCTCAAGCGTCGCTCTCGTACTCGTATCCATCGATGTAGATGGGACTATCTCTACCGGAGTGGGTACTATCTCTGCATGTATTGGTGCTAGGGCAGTCGTCATCGATGCTGCTGCAATGGTGGTAGCTGATGGAGTGGCTTGTACTATAGGCACACTCACCTCCCGAGCAGAAGGCACTATCAATGAAGACGGTGAAGGTGTAGCCGTAGTTTGTGATTTGAGTATCTTCAGGATCTGCTCTAATCGCTGATTATGGGATGTGACCTTCTGAGTCAAGGTCTCTAGCTCCTCTATGCTCGCAAATCGAGGACCTGCGGCCCCACTGTCATCACCTGGCTCAGGCTGATCTATCATTTCTTAGACACTATGTATCACATATAGAATCAAGTCTCAATTTTCCCCAACTTTCCTCACTTCCCAACTAAGACTCTAAGTCGAATCATAGGGTTCCACTCTAAGTTCCATTCGTGTCCTAACTCGTTAGTCATCTCATGTCTTATGTTCGTTGTGGGTTTGTTAAGAGTTGACACCTAGCTTTTATTTAACTTTGTGCTGTGGTACCAACTATGACATGCCCCAGTCCCCAAAAACTAGGCCTTGCCGTCTAAGCCTACGTGGACCCTCGAATCGGCCCTCGCAAATTCAACGCAAGCCTAGTCGGCATTTTTTTCTATTATTATAAGTCATTTGGTGATTTAAAGTTGAATCGCGTAATTTGTAAGTTCAATAGTTTAATAGCGGAAGTAAAACTTAAACAAATATAAACAATTCAAAGATGGAAGGCATATAAGTGGCCTAAATCTATCGAGAGTGGGTGCCACTACTCGAATTTCTAGAGCCGCGACTCTCCAAGTCGATAGGCTCAGTTTGGTGTAGAGTGGGGGCCTCAACGGTGCCCCAAATACCTCACCCACGTCTACTACCTACGATCCAGTACTCGGGGTGAGATCATGTTTGTCCATCTAGCACCAAACCCAAGAGTACTTTCCTTACACACTTAAGCCTTAGACACTCAACGATAGAGAATAGAGTCCAAGTAAATGGAATAACAAAAAATAAATCCAAGAATATGATAAGAATTGGAATTGATCCTCTAGCTGGTTTACTTACCTCTAATCAATGCTCACACGCGCTCTCGTGGCTTTAACACGCATCTCGATCAACTCCCCGATGCCCGACTCTAGTTAGCTAAGTACTTGGTGTCCATTTGATTGGTTATATACATGTTAGAGTCCTTAAGTTGCATTTAGCACCATTGTTGCTAATGTAGTTTAATTGTAATCTAACTTGCACATTTGAAATCTTACACTTTTGTGTTCTTGGTATTTTATTAAAGGTTCTTATTGTGTGAGCAATACAACTTGACATATTAGCGCTAAACAGTCATATTTAGAGACCTACAATCAATTCTAACTCAATTTAGGGTTTAATGGCTCCTTTTATCAATTTCAAGTCCTCATTAAGCACTTAACTTGGCCAAAAAGTGTCCAGACTTGTTTAATATTATTCTACACACTTTATTAATTGTTTTTGAGTGTTATTGAACCATTTAGGATCATTAGAAACAATTTCAAGTTAGTTTAAAGCATTATTTTGCAAAACAACCCCTTAGGGACTTCAAAATAATTACTTGAAAGTTAGTTTTCCTACAACTTGAGAAATAGCTTAAAAATAAATAAAATTTCTTAAAATTCTCAAGATTGGTTCCGTGAAGTCCAAACACTTGAAACCAAGGGTTTCAAGAAATCAAATCTCATTTATAAGTCCAAGTGAAATATAAGTCCTTATTTACAAGTATGAGATTTTTAGTTGAAATGCCACTTGAAAATTAAGTTAGACACGCCAAAAAATTACGAAAATTGGTTGACACCTTCACAATGACGCTTATCAACATCTACCTACACTGTCTTTAAATCTCAAAGAGGTAAATCCTCTACTTCATCAACCAATGACGCTTCGTCACCTCCATTGCATCCACCTCTTGCAACTGGCGTTGCTTATTCAATTTATGCAGCTCCTACGGATGATAATGTAACTATCAATGATTTTGTTGAATATCACATAAATGTTGTTTCTTTGAAAGAAGAATCACACATAACTGATTCATCATCTGATTTTGTGTTAGACTATGATTTATTAAAACATCAATTTTTAAATCATCCATTTAAACCTATATTTTGCAAATTAATTACTTTCAAAAATCAAGCAATTTATCTTGAAAAGTATTTTGACTATGTCAAACAGATTCAACAAAAATATTCCATTTTTTGACTGGATTATTCATCAATTTCCTAAACTTTCTCATCATATTAATACAGTTTGGGAAAGCACATCTGGTGAAAGATATGTGCAATCTCACCCGCCTCTTGCACCTTTAAAAATAAAAGGAAATATCAAAGCTTCTCCTTTCAAAACGCATTTTGAAGAAGAATGCTATGCCTCTAAAAAAGATCTCAATCACTTAATTGAACAAAATAACTATACTAATCTTTATCTTTCTACATTATCTGAGGTTTCTAAAACTTCAAAACATCTAGTATCTACATCAAAAGATTCTCTTGTAGCATCTCCTATTATAACAAAATCCTTTTTTCCATCAACATCATCTGATCTACCACCGCAATCCTTTGCTGCTCCTAAATATTCAGATGACTTTCTAGATAAATTAATATCTCAATTAGCAAAGTTATCATTAGCTAAATCCCAAATATCCAGTTCCTCTAAAGAATCATCTACCAAAAAGGATAAAGGCCCTATCATTGCAAACTTAGATCAATTATCTGAGTCTGCACATTCTATTGCATCATGAGCTATGAAAGCTTCATCTTCTCCATCAGCACATGAGTCTAGTTCTGACTCTCAGTCTGATACTATTTCCATTAATAAAGTTATTCGAAAGAAATTTCGAAAACAATCCTATTCAAATCGTTATCCCCTTAAAAAACAATTCTATTCCAGACCTTCTCCAGCTGACCTTATTCTTGAAGAAAAGGTTAAGCGTCATCAAAAATTTGATGGTAATGCCATTTATGATTGGAATATAGATGGATTATCTGAATATCAAATAATGAAAGTTCTTTTACAAATACAAATCTATGCCAAGGCATGTTCTCTTCATGGTCATTCTTATTCCACAATAGCATTAGCCATTTCATCTGGCTTTACTGGTCAATTGTATGGTTGGTGGTATCATATGTTTAATCCCGGTAACCGAAACGCCAGCATCAATGCTATAAAAAAAGATGCCAATGGTAATCCTATTCTTAATGAACAAGGACAACAACAACCTAGCGGTGTTGATACTTTACTAGCCAATATTATATGGTATTTTGTTGGCAATCTATCTTCTCTCGATGAGAAGCTTACTGATCAATTACACAATTTAAGGTGTAGAATCTTAAATGATTATCGATGGTATAAAGATACATTCTTTACCTACCTTTATCAATTAACCGAACATGATACTTCTTTCTGGAAAGAAAGATTTATTGCAGGTTTACCTCCATTCTTTGCTGCCAAAGTAAAAGAATATATCAAATATCAAAATGATGGATCTATGAACTGGTCTGCTTTGTCTTATGGAGATATTCTCCAATATATTCAATCTTGTGGTATTTCAATTTGCAATGATATGCGTGTTAAGCGACAATTGCAAAAAGAAAAGAATACATTACGCCAAGATCTAGGCAATTTTTGTTATGATTTTGGTCACGATGTTGATATCACTCCTTTAGCAAATCAGTCTAGGAAACAGAGTATAAAACGCTATCATACCCTATCAAAAAATCAATATTATTTTCATCCTACATCTCGTCCTCGTAGACGTCTCTATAAAGCTGCTAAAGCTTCTCCTGCATCTTCGTCAAAGAAGAAAAATGTCTGTTATACTTGTGGAAAGCCTGGACATTATGCTAATAAATGTCATCTTCAGAATTATAAACTAAAAATCCAGCATAATCATCAATCAGATTTTGATTCATCCTCTGACGTTTGTCACTGTACCAACAATATACTTAATACTTCATCCTCTTCTGATACAAAAGTAAATGTCTTAACTGCACATGAAGAACTTATATTCGCCATTGGTGAACAAATCACTGATCCCTCTCTCAAGTATCAATACTTTACTGAACTTGTTTCCAAAGCTCATAACAGTGATCCTCCACCTGAGATATACAATAAAAAATTTCATAAATTCAAACAACAATTAGATGTTGATCATAATAAATATTCATTTGATGAGCTTATGAAAGTTGAAAAGAATAAACCAAATACGAAACCCAATCAAGCAACAATTCAAACCCTCCAAACAGAGATCAATCAATTAAAATCCGAAATCATTGCTTTAACCAATAGGGTAAATACCCTTGAAATTGTGACTCAAGACTCTATTTCTGAGTTTGATCCAAATCAAGATAATGTTTTCATTGAAACAATAACGCAATATACGCATCAAATATGGTTTACACCAATCACCATTTCTATCAAAGATTTTTCATCAAAATGCTCTGCTTTAATTGATTCTGGAGCTGATTTAAATTGTATTCGTGAAGGTCTTATACCTCTCAAATATTGTGAAAATACATCAAGTGAAATCTCGACAGCTAATGGCAAAAAATCACATATTACATATAAAGTGCCTCTTGCTCATATATCATGTGAATCTATTTGTATTCCTACCTCATTTATCATTGTTAAAGGTCTTAAACATGATATACTATTAGGAACTCCATTTTTACAACATATACAACCATTTTCAGTTTCATCAAAAGGTATTTCTACCATCCTTCAAAATAAAAATATTTTATTCGCATTTCTTCAACCTCCTAAAATAAAATATTTGAATCAACTTTTTCATCAAATCGATTTTAAACAAACTCATATCAACTTTTTACGTTCAGAAATCAATTTTCTCAAAACTGATCAAATTTTACAAACTCCTTATTTCCAACAAAAATTAAATGATTTTCAATCCATTTTACATCAAAAATGCTGTTCTGATATTCCTTCTGCCTTTTGGGCCAGAAAACAACACATTATAACTCTTCCATATCTTCTTGAATTTCATGAATCAAATATTCCGACAAAAGTTAATCCTTCTCAAACGAATTCTCGTTTACGAGCTCTTTGTCAAAATGAAATCAAAGATTTACTTGCCAAGAAATTAATTACTCCTAAATCCTCCTGGAGTTGCACTGCATTCTATGTCGAAAATGCCCCTGAATTAGAAAGAGGAGCCCCTCGACTTGTCATCAATTATAAACCATTGAATAAAGTTCTCAAAACAATTCGCTATCCATTACCCAATAAATATGATCTTATCAAGGCTACTATTTCAGCAGTAGTATTATCTAAATTTGATCGTAAATCTGGATTTTGGCAAATTCAGATTCATCCAGCTGATCGCTATAAAACTGCATTTAACACTCCATTTGGTCAATACCAATGGAATGTCATGCCTTTTGGCCTAAAAAATGCTCCATCTGAATTTCAAAAAATCATGAATGACATATTTAATCCATATCATGACTTCATTCTTGTTTACATTGACGATATATTTGTTTTCTCTAAATCAATTGATCAACATTGGAAACATCTCTATACCTTTTAATCCCTTATTCTTAAAAATGGCCTTGTGTTATCACAAAAGAAAATGCATCTATTTCAAACATCTATAACCTTTTTAGGTTTTAAAATATCAAATCAAACCATTACTCCAGTAAATCGTGTAATCGATTTTGCTGATAAATTTCCAGATCAACTTGCTGATAAAAATCAATTGCAACGTTTTTTAGGTTGTCTCAATTATTTATCTGATTTCTATCAGAATGCGGCATTAGATCGCAAACCTTTGCAAGATCTTCTTAAAAAAGAAGCAAAATTTATTTGGACATCAAGCCATACCTCTGCCATTCAAAATATCAAACAAAAAATAAAATCTCTGCCATGTCTTCATCTAGCTAATCCTAGCTACCCTAAAATCATTCAAACTGATGCCTCTGATGTAGGCTATGATGGAATCCTTCTACAAAAGGATCCTTCTCATAAAGAACATTTAGTATGCTATACTTCTAAATTGTGGAACCCTACTCAACAAAATTATGCCACTGTCAAAAAAAAAGTTTTAGCAATTGTTCTGTGTTCAAAAATTTCAATCTGATGTTTTAAATCAAAAGTTTTTAATTCGTGTTGATTGCAAAGCAGCAAAAGAAATTCTTTTAAAAGATGTCAAAAATTTGGTTTCCAAACAAATTCTTGCTCGCTGGCAAGCAATATTAAGTATTTTTGATTTTGATATTGAGTATATTAAAGGCACTAATAACTCTCTTCCTGACTTTTTGTCTCGTGAGTTTCTTACTTCTCATGCTTCATAACAGATCTAAATGTCTTCCAAAGGCAAACATTCAGCATCCAACACCAATAAGTTCTCTCCATTAGCCAATCTCCCTTCTACCAAATCCCAATATCGATTCAGCAATCGCCATTTAGTCTTCCTCCTGGAATCCAGTGTTCTAGAAAAATCTCTAGAAGCCCAAATTCACTTTATCCTTCCTCCATGTCTCCATTTTATTCCAAATCGCCTTAACATCACTATCAAGTTTTATGAGACGCTTCTGACTTCCACTGATTCTGTCTCCATTGAGCATTTTAAAAATCAAAATTCTGATGAAATTGCCTATTCCAAGCTCAAAATTCAAAAGGTTTCATCCATCACTGAATGGGTTCAACGACAATCTGTGCAACAGAGTCCATTCATCTATCAGTCTATGACTCTTGTCAAAGATAAATCCCCTTTGCAAGTCAATTATAAAGACTACATTGATGCCTGGCGTCATATTTTGTTTTATAAAGATCCTTCTTCAGGTCACTCATGGTATTTAACTTTCAAAAAATCATTGAAAGCTAATGTACTAAATTGGTTCATCGCTGAATGGTGGACTAAGTTTGGACCTCCATTGGAAATTCTTCCATTTGAAATTTATAAAAAATTCTCAGCTGAAAAATTAACACCCTTTTTATGTTTTTGCATAAACATTCCATACCATGGATTCTTAAATGGCATTATGGCACTCATACCATAACCACTGCTCAAAATCAAGCTTTGACTTATCTCTCGCAAGAGATCCAATGCAAATGGTGGGATAAATTTAATGTCGATTCAGTTGACATTTCTGTTCCATCTGTAACCCCTCTTAAATTTAAGCAGTCTGCTATTAATCAATCCAAACATCCTACTGAATTTCCAGTTGATCTTAGCCCTCCGGACGAAAAACATGAGGAATTTCCTCCTTTACCTAAAACATTCAAAGAAGCAGTTCTTCCTCAAGAAGCATCAAGTTCAGCCAATACCACTAATTTGGCAAAATCCATCATACAACAAGTTAATGAAAGCATTCAACAAAAATTTCTAACCATGCAGGAACAATTTGATAAAAGATTTCAACAGTTTGAAGAGAAATATTCTGCATCATCCAGAACTCATTCAGACAGTTGTTCGAATTATTCAGCTGATCCATTTGAGTTATAATGCGGACTTTAGCCCGTGCTCTCAATCATCCAGCGATCCGAGATCCTATGATTGATATTATCCATGCTGAAATAATCAGTAACGGTGTTGAGATTTTGCTAAATAGCTCAGACACCAGATATCAATTATACATTTTCACATGCAGCACTCTCCTTTGGGTTATGAAGATGCCAACATGCTTTTAACCTTATGGCATTTATTGCAGAAACCGATCATTTATGTGGTTACCAATTATCCCGATTTTTATCGGTATCCAACTTACATGCATTTTAACCTATGGCGGATTCTCCGTATGGACCCCCTTCGGTTCTATTGCCGTTATCTTAACAATTAAAATTTAGGCCCTTGCCATATTTATCTATCCAGCTCATGCTTCCTGGACTTGTCCAGCCATCAGGCTCAGGCCATCCATCTTATCAAGCACATGCTTCCTGGCATTATTTGCCAGCCATCATGATCGACCATGAGAATCTCATCTCAACTTTCATCCATCTAGCTTTTGATAAAGCAGCTTTGTAAAAGTGCTACAGTCATTAGATTTTACTTTTTTGAAGAGTCAGCACTATTCATAGCTTTTACTTTTTGTGAAAGGTCAAGTACTGTTCATACTTTTGTGAAAGGTCAGTACTATTCCTACTTTAACCATTACTTTTGCGAAAGGTCAGTCCTGTTGTAATTTGTTGGTTTGTGAACTACTTGAGAGTAGTGCGTCTATAAATAGATGTTGTATTGCTCAGTTGTAATCATCGAAAAATATTATCAAAGTTAAGATCGAAATTTAGCCATAGCTATCTCTTCTTCTTTTCTCTTTTCATTTTATCATCCTCCTTCTTCTATCTCGCCATTATTTGTTGAACCTCGTTTCAACTATCTCCTCAAACCGAATTATCCGTATCGTTTTGTGGTCGGGCGAACAATTGGTATCAGAGCCATTGATCATCGTCGTCACGCTGTAAGTATTTTACTTATTTACTTTGCCAATGTTATGATCGTCTTCCTCGTTTGTTTTATCGCTTTAGTTTTTCTTGATATATCTCTTGCTTCAGTTTTCATCAGGTTTTTCGTTGTTTTGCTTTGTTGGTTTTGAAAACACTTTCCTAGTCGCGTCGTAAGTCTAGCAGAAGAGAGCGTAAGTCTAGCAGCAAATCGTTGACCAAGTGTTCGTTAACCTAATAGCAAACCCATGTGTAACCTTATTAAAACTTTATCAAGAGCCCTATCTAGAAAACCTTCATCGATTCAATTTGAACCTGGATCCTCATCAGAACCTTCTGGCAATTCTGTTTCTCCTAAACCTGTTAAACATATGACTAAACTCGATCTTAAAAATATTCATGAGATTTCTTATTCTCAAATCGATCAATCACTTCGTAATTGGAATCTTCCTACAATAAAACCATCCTTAGTTTACAATCAAGGATCTTTTTCTAAAAAACAAGATTTTATTATCAAATTAGAAGAAGATACAATTTCCATTGATGAAGAAGGAAAAGAAATTCATCTCATATCTCCTGAGAAAATTCAAAAATATAAAGAAACTCATAAATATCTGCATATTGGACTTATCCAAGTCGCTATTAAGCCCTTAATCACTTTAGGTCTTAATACATCAGTGTTAGTCTCTGTAAGAGATACACGCCATCAAGAATTTAATGATTCTCTCTTAGGCATGATTGAAGGTAGTCTTGCTGAAGGACCTATACATTTCAATTGCTTTCCAAATTTCTCCATAAGTCTACATGATGACTTACCTCATGAAGCAGCAGTATTAGGCATCTATACTCAAGGCTTTAAAATGAAAGGCATAACTTCTAATGTTGCGGTTGTTTATCGCATATATTATAAGTTAATGCAAACCATTGTTCCTGATGTTGCATATACAAATTTGCATACCGGAACATCCACCCTTTTCCTAACCAATATTAAAAATAATACCGTTGATCGTACTCAATTAATTAATTGGAATGATATTTCAATACCACATCAGTGGACTATCAAGGATACAAATAAAGAAGAATGTCAAAAACGACAAGTGTCAAATGAAATTCATCAAATCATCACTCATGATGATGGTAATGTTGATATTATATTTGCTCCCAGAGCATCTACATCAACATCTATCTCCACTATATTTCAATCTCAAAAAGGTAAATCCTCTACTTCATCAAACAATGAGTCTTCGTCACCTCCATTGCATCCACCTCCTGCAACTGGCGTTGCTTATCCAATATATGCAGCTCCTACTGATGATAATGTAACTATCAATGATTTTGCTGAATATCACATAAATGTTGTTTCTCTGGAAGAAGAATCACAAATACAAGATTCATCATCTGATTTTGTTTTAGACTATGATTTATTAAAACACCAATTTTTAAATCATCCATTCAAACCAGATTTTGCAAATTAGTCACTTTCAAAACTCAAGCGAATTATCGGTATCATTTTGTGGTCGCGCGAACAATTCGAATACAATTTAAATCAGCTCCAGAATCAATTAAAGCAGAGCATTTTGATGAAAAATCTTTGATAGCAATGGTGATTGGAGTAAACCATCTTTGATGCGTATATTGCGTTATTGTTTCAATGAAAACATTATCTTGATTTGGATCAAACTCAGAAATAGAGTCTTGATTCACAATTTCAAGCGTATTTACCTTATTGGTTAAAGCAATGATTTCAGATTTTAATTGATTGATCTCTGTTTGGAGGGTTTGAATTGTTGCTTGATTGGGTTTCGTATTTGGTTTATTCTTTACAACTTTCATAAGCTCATCAAATGAATATTTATTAGGATCAACATCTAATTGTTGTTTGAATTTATGAAATTTTTTATTGTATATCTCAGGTGGAGGATCACTGTTATGAGCTTTGGAAACAAGTTCAGTAAAGTATTGATACTTTAGAGAGGGATCAGTGATTTGTTCACCAATGGCGAAGATAAGTTCTTCATGTGCAGTTAATACATTTATTTCTATATCAGAAGAGGAGGAAGTATTAAGTATATTGTTGGGACAGTGACATACATCAGAGGATGTATCAGAATCTGATTGATGAATATGCTGGATTTTTTGCTTATAATTTTTAAGATGACATTTATTAGCATAATGTCGAGGCTTTCGACAAGTATAACAGACATTTTTATTTTTTGACGAAGATGCAGGAGAAGCTTTAGCAGCTTTATAGAGACGTCTACGAGGATGAGATGTAGGATGAGAATAATACTAATTTTTTGATAGGGTAGGATAGCGTTTTATACGCTGTTTCCTAGACTGATTTGCTAAAGGAGTGATATCAACATCGTGACCAAAATCATAACAAAAATTGCCTAGATCTTGGCGTAATGTATTCTTTTCTTTTTGCAATTGTCGCTTAACACGCATATCATTGCAAATTGAAATACCACAAGATTGGATATATTGGAGAATATCTCCATAAGACAAAGCATACCAGTTCATAGATCCATCATTTTGATCTTTTATATATTATTTTACTTTGGCAGCAAAGAATGGAGGTAAACCTCCAATAAATCTTTCTTTCCAGAAAGAAGTATCATGTTCGATTAATTGATAAAGCTTGGTAAAGAATGTATCTTTATACCATCGATAATCATTTAAGGTTCTACACCTTAAATTGTGTAATTGATCAGTAAGCTTCTCATCGAGAGAAGATAGATTGCCAACAAAATACCAGATAATATTGGCTAGTAAAGTATCAACACTGCTAGGTTGTTGTTGTCCTTGTTCATTAAGAATAGGATTACCATTGGCATCTTTTTTGATAGCATTGATGATGGCGTTTCAGTTACCGGGATTAAACATATGATACCACCAACCATACAATTGACCAGTAAAGCCAGATGAAATGGCTAATGCTATTGTGGAATCAGAATGACCATGAAGAGAACATGCCTTGGCATAGATTTGTATTTGTAAAAGAACTTTCATTATTTGATATTCAGATAATCCATCTATATTCCAATCATAAATGGCATTACCATCATATTTTTGATGACGCTTAACCTTTTCTTCAAGAATAAGGTCTGCTGGAGAAGGTCTGGAATAGAATTGTTTTTTAAGGGGATAACGATTTGAATAGGATTGTTTTCGAAATTTCTTTCGAATAACTTTATTAATGGAAATAGTATCAGACTGAGAGTCAGAACTAGACTCATGTGCTGATGGAGAAGATGAAGCTTTCATAGCTGATGATGCAATAGACTGTGCAGACTCAGATAATTGATCTAAATTTGTAATAACAGGGCCTTTATCCTTTTTGTTTGATGATTCTTTAGAGGAACTTGATATTTGGGATTTAGCTAATGATAACTTTGCTAATTGAGATGTTAGTTTAACGAGAAAGTCCTCAGAATATTTAGGAGCAGCAAAGGATTGAG
Organism: Stephania cephalantha; assembly: GCA_039657325.1. Classification (NCBI taxonomy): domain Eukaryota; kingdom Viridiplantae; phylum Streptophyta; class Magnoliopsida; order Ranunculales; family Menispermaceae; genus Stephania; species Stephania cephalantha. Next base: position 17,585,184 of record CM077570.1, on the reverse strand, counting down.
GTGGTAGATCAGATGATGTTGATGGAAAAAATGATTTTGTTATAATAGGAGATGCTATAAGAGAATCTTTTGATGTAGATACTAGATGTTTTGAAGTTTTAGAAACCTCAGATAATGTAGAAAGATAAAGATTAGTATAGTTATTTTGTTCAATTAAGTGATTGAGATCTTTTTTAGAGGCATAGCCTTCTTCTTCAAAATGCGTTTTGAAAGGAGAAGCTTTGATATTTCCTTTTATCTTTAAAGGAGCAAGAGGCGGGTGAGATTGCACATATCTTTCACCAGATGTGCTTTCCCAAACTGTATTAATTTGATGAGAAAGTTTTGGAAATTGATGAATAATCCAGTCAAAAAATGGAATATTTTGTTGAATATGTTTGACATAGTCAAAATACTTTTCACGATAAATTGCTTGATTTTTGAAAGTAATTAATTTGCAAAATATAGGTTTAAATGGATGATTTAAAAATTGATGTTTTAATAAATCATAGTCTAACACAAAATCAGATGATGAATCAGTTATGTGTGATTCTTCTTCCAAAGAAACAACATTTATGTGATATTCAACAAAATCATTGATAGTTACATTATCATCCGTATGAGCTGCATAAATTGGATAAGCAACGCCAGTTGCAGGAGGTGGATGCAATGGAGGTGACAAAGCGTCATTGGTTGATGAAGTAGAGGATTTACCTCTTTGAGATTTAAAGACAGTGGAGGTAGATGTTGATGTAGATGCTCTGGGAGCAAATATAATATCAACCTTACCATCATCATGAGTAATGATTTGATGAATTTCATTTGACACTTGTCGTTTTTGACATTAATCTTTATTTTTATCCTTGATAGTCCACTGATGTGGTATTGAAATATCATTCCAATTAATTAATTGAGTACGATCAACGGTATTATTTTTAATATTGGTTAGGAAAAGGGTGGATGTTCCGGTATGCAAATTTGTATATGCAACATCAGGAACAATGGTTTGCATTAACTTATAATATATGCGATAAACAACCGCAACATTAGAAGTTATGTCTTTCATTTTAAAGCCTCGAGTATAGATGCCTAATACTGCTGCTTCATGAGGTAAGTCATCATGTAGACTTATGGAGAAATTTGGAAAGCAATTGAAATGTATAGGTCCTTCAGCAAGACTACCTTCAATCATGCCTAAGAGAGAATCATTAAATTCTTGATGGCGTTTATCTCTTAAAGAGACTAACACTGATGTATTAAGACCTAAAGTGATTAAGGGCTTAATAGCGACTTGGATAAGTCCAATATGCAGATATTTATGAGTTTCTTTATATTTTTGAATTTTCTCAGGAGATATGAGATGAATTTCTTTTCCTTCTTCATCAATGGAAATTGTATCTTCTTCTAATTTGATAATAAAATCTTGTTTTTTAGAAAAATCCTTGATTGTAAACTAAGGATGGTTTTATTGTAGGAAGATTCCAATTACGAAGTGATTGATCGATTTGAGAATAAGAAATCTCATGAATATTTTTAAGATCGAGTTTAGTCATATGTTTAACAGGTTTAGGAGAAACGAAATTGCCAGAAGGTTCTGATGAGGATCTAGGTACAAATTTAATCGATGAAGGTTTTCTAGATAGGGCTCTTGATAAAGTTTTAATAAGGTTACTCATGGGTTTGCTATTAGGTTAACGAACACTTGGTCAACGATTTGCTGCTAGACTTACGCTCTCTTCTCGCTAGACTTTTTTCCTTCGACGCGACTTTCCTAGGAAATTGTTTTGAAAACCAACAAAGCAAAAGAACGAAAAACCTGATGAAAACTGATGCAAGAGGTATATCAAGAAAAACTAAAGCGATAAAACAAACGAGGAAGACGATCAGAAAATTGGCAAAATAGAAATACTTACAGCATGACGACGATGATCAATGTCTCTGATACCAATTGATTCTGGAGCTGATTTAAATTGTATTCGTGAAGGTCTTATACCTCTCAAATATTGTGAAAAATACATCAAGTGAAATCTCTACAGCTAATGGCAAAAAATCACATATTACATATAAAGTGCCTCTTGCTCATATCTGTCATCAATCTATTTGTATTCCTACCTTATTTATCATTGTTAAAGGTCTTAAACATGATATACTATTAGGAACTCCATTTTTACAACATATACAACCATTTTCAGTTTCATCAAAAGGTATTTCTACCATCCTTCAAAATAAAAATATTTTATTCGCATTTCTTCAACCTCCTAAAATAAAATATTTGAATCAACTTTTTCATCAAATCGATTTTAAACAAACTCATATCAACTTTTTACGTTATGAAATCAATTTTCTCAAAACTGATCAAATTTTACAAACTCCTTATTTCCAACAAAAAATTAAATGATTTTCAATCCATTTTACATCAAAAATGCTGTTATGAAATTCCTTCTGCCTTTTGGGCCAGAAAACAGCACATTAAAACTCTTCCATATCATCCTGAATTTCATGAATCAAATATTCCGACAAAAGCTAATCCGTCTCAAATGAATTCTCGTTTACGAGCTCTTTGTCAAAATGAAATCAAAGATTTACTTGCCAAGAAATTAATTACTCCTTCTAAATCCTCTTGGAGTTGCACTGCATTCTATGTCGAAAATGCCCCTGAATTAGAAAGAGGAGCCCCTCGACTTGTCATCAATTATAAACCATTTAATAAAGTTCTCAAAACAATTCGCTATCCATTACCCAATAATTATGATCTTATCAAGGCTATTACTTCGGCAGTAGTATTCTCTAAATTTTATCTTAAATCTGGATTTTGGTAAATTCAGATTCATCCAGCTGATCGCTATAAAACTGCATTTAACACTCCATTTGGTCAATACCAATGGAATGTCATGCCTTTTGGCCTAAAAAATGCTCCATCTGAATTTCAAAAAATCATGAATGACATATTTAATCCATATCATGACTTCATTCTTGTTTACATTGATGATATATTGGTTTTCTCTAAATCAATTGATCAACATTGGAAACATCTCTATACCTTTCAATCCCTTATTCTTAAAAATGGCCTTGTGTTATCACAAAAGAAAATGCATCTATTTCAAACATCTATAACCTTTTTAGGTTTTAAAATATCAAATCAAACCATTACTCCAGTAAATCGTGTAATCGATTTTGCTGATAAATTTTTAGATCAACTTGCTGATAAAAATCAATTGCAACGTTTTTTAGGTTGTCTCAATTATTTATCTGATTTCTATCAGAATGCGGCATTAGATCGCAAACCTTTGCAAGATCTTCTTAAAAAAGAAGCAAAATTTATTTGGACATCAAGCCATACCTCTGCCATTCAAAATATCAAACAAAAAATAAAATCTCTGCCATGTCTTCATCTAGCTAATCCTAGCTACCCTAAAATCATTCAAACTGATGCCTCTGATGTAGGCTATGGTGGAATCCTTCTACAAAAGGATCCTTCTCATAAAGAACATTTAGTATGCTATACTTCTAAATTGTGGAATCCTACTCAACGAAATTATGCCACTGTCAAAAAAGAAGTTTTAGCAATTGTTCTTTGTGTTCAAAAATTTCAATATGATGTTTTGAATCAAAAGTTCTTAATTCGTGTTGATTGCAAAGCAACAAAAGAAATTCTTTTAAAAGATGTCAAAAATTTGGTTTCTAAACAGATTTTTGCTCGCTGGTAAGCAATATTAAGTATTTTTGATTTTGATGTTGAATATATTAAAGGTACTAATAACTCTCTTCCTGACTTTTTGTCTCGTGAGTTTCTTACTTCTCATCCTTCTTGACAGATCAACATGTCTTTTAAAGGCAAACATCCTGTATCAAAATCCAATAAATTCCCTCCATTAGCTAATCTCCCTTCAACCAAATCTCAATATCGATTCAGCAATTGCCATTTAGTCTTCCTCCTGGAATCCAGTCTTCTAGAAAAATCTCTAGAAGCCCAAATTCACTTTATCCTTCCTCCATGTCTCCATTTTATTCCAAATCGCCCTAACATCACTATCAAGTTTTATGAGACGTTTTTGACTTCCACTTCTCGCTCCATTGAGCATTTTAAAAATCAAAATTCTGATGAAATTGCTTATTCCAAGCTCAAAATTCAAAAGGTTTTATCCATCACTGAATGGGTTCAGCAACAATCTATGCAACAGAGTCCATTCATCTATCAGTCTATGAATCTTGTCAAAGACAAATCCCCTTTGCAAGTCAATTATAAAGACTACATTGATGCCTGGCGTCATATTTTGTTTTATAAAGATCCTTATTCAGGTCACTCATGGTATTTAACTTTCAAAAATTCATTGAAAGCTAATGTACCAAATTGGTTCATCGCTGAATGGTGGACTAAGTTTGGACCTCCATTGGAAATTCTTCCATTTGAAATTTATAAAAAATTCTCAGCTGAAAAATTAACCCTTTTTCAGTTTTTGCATAAACATTCCATACCATGGATTCTTAAATGGCATTATGGCACTCATACCTTAACCACAGCTCAAAATCAAGCTTTGACTTATCTCTCGCAAGAGATCCAATGTAAATGGTGGGATAAATTTAATGTCGATTCATTGACATTTCTATTCCATCTCGTAACCCTCTTAAATTTAAGCGATCTGCTATTAATCAATCCAAACATCCTGCTGAATTTCTAGTTGATCTTAGCCCTCCGGCAGAAAAAAATGAGGAATTTCCTCCTTTACCTAAAACATTCAAAGAAGCAGTTCTTCCTCAAGAAGCATCAAGTTCAGCCATACCACTGATTTGGCAAAATCCATCATACAGCAAGTTAATGAAAGCATTCAACTAAACTTTCTAAATATGCAGGAACAATTTGATAAAAGATTTCAACAGTTTGAAGAGAAATATTCTGCATCATCCAGAACTCATTCAGACAGTTGTTCGAATTATTCAGCTGATCCATTTGAGTTATAATGCGGACTTTAGCCCGTGCTCTCAATCATCCAGCGATCCGAGATCCTATGATTGATATCATCCATCTTGAATTAATCGAGAATCGGTGTTGAGATTTTGCTAAATAGCTCAGACACCAGATATCAATTATACATTTTCACATGCAGCACTCTCCTTTGGACTTATGAAGATGCCAACATGCTTTTAACCTTATGGCATTTATTGCAGAAACTGATCATTTATGTGGTTACCCATTATCCCGATTTTATAGGTATCCAACTTACATGCATTTTATCCTATGGCGGATTCTCCGTATGGACCCCCTTCGGTTCTATTGCCGTTATCTTAACAATTAAAATTCAGAATTTCCATATTTATCTATCCACTCATTTCTGCTTCTGGACTTGTCCAACCATCGAACTCGAGCCATCTCTTATCAAGCCATCCATTTTTGCTTATCATGCTCGAAATGAGAATCTTATCTCATCTTTCATCCATCTTTTTTGAAAAGCGTTTGTAAAAGTGCTACTATTCTACTTTTTCGAACCTTTTCATACTTTTTTTGTGAAAGGTCAATATTATTCCTACTTTAACCTTTAAAGGTTAGTCCTGTTGTAATTTGTTGTTGTTTGTGAACTACTTGAGAGTAGTGCGTCTATAAATAGATGTTGTATTGCTCGGTTGTAATCATCGAAAAATATTATCAAAGTTAAGATCGAAATTTAGCCATAACTATCTCTTCTTCTTTTCTCTTTTTCATTTTATCATCCTCCTTCTTCTATCTCGCCATTATTTGTTGAACCTCGTTTCAACTATCTCCTCAAACCAATTATCGGTATCAATTTGTGGTCGGGCGAACAATTGGTATCGAGCCATTGATCATCGTCGTCATTATTCTAAGTATTTCTACTTATTTACTTTGCCAATGTTATGATCGTCTTCCTCGTTTGTTTTATCGCTTTAGTTTTTCTTGATATATCTCTTGCTTCAGTTTTCATCAGGTTTTTCGTTGTTTTGCTTTGTTGGTTTTGAAAACACTTTCCTAGTCGCGTCGTAAGTCTAGCAGAAGAGAGCGTAAGTCTAGCAGAAAATCGTTGACCAAGTGTTCGTTAACCTAATAGCAAACCCATGAGTAACCTTATTAAAACTTTATCAAGAGCCCTATCTAGAAAACCTTCATCGATTCAATTTGAACCTGGATCCTCATCAACCTTCTGGCAATTCTGTTTCTCCTAAACCTGTTAAACATATAACTAAACTCGATCTTAAAAATATTCATGAGATTTCTTATTCTCAAATCGATCAATCACTTCGTAATTGGAATCTTCCTACAATAAAACCATCCTTAGTTTACAATCAAGGATCTTTTTCTAAAAAACAAGATTTTATTATCAAATTAGAAGAAGATACAATTTCCATTGATGAAGAAGGAAAAGAAATTCATCTCATCTCTCCTGAGAAAATTCAAAAATATAAAGAAACTCATAAATATTTGCATATTGGACTTATCCAAGTCGCTATTAAGCCCTTAATCACATTAGGTCTTAATACATCAGTGTTAGTCTCTGTAAGAGATAAACGCCATCAAGAATTTAATGATTCTCTCTTAGGCATGATTGAAGGTAGTCTTGCTGAAGGACCTATACATTTCAATTGCTTTCCAAATTTTACCATAAGTCTACATGATGACTTACCTCATGAAGCAGCATTATTAGGCATCTATACTCAAGGCTTTAAAATGAAAGGCATAACTTCTAATGTTGCGGTTGTTTATCCCATCTATTATAAGTTAATGCAAACCATTGTTCCCGATGTTGCATATACAAATTTGCATACATTGGAACATCCACCCTTTTCTAACCAATATTAAAAATAATACCGTTGATCGTACGCAATTAATTAATTGGAATGATATTTCAATACCACATCAGTGGACTATCAAGGATACAAATAAAGAAGAATGTCAAAAACGACAAGTGTCAAATGAAATTCATCAAATCATTACTCATGATGATGGTAAGGTTGATATTATATTTGCTCCCAGAGCATCTACATCAACATCTACCTCCACTGTCTTTAAATCTCAAAGAGGTAAATCCTCTACTTCATCAAACAATGACGTCATCTTGTCACCTCCATTGCATCCACCTCCTGCAACTGGCGTTGCTTATCCGATTTATGCAGCTCCTACTGATGATAATGTAACTATCAATGATTTTGCTGAATATCACATAAATGTTGTTTCTTTAGAAGAAAAATCACAAATAAATGATTCATCATCTGATTTTGTTTTAGACTATGATTTATTAAAACATCAATTTTTAAATCATCCATTTAAACCTATATTTTGCAAATTAATTACTTTCAAAAATCAAGCAATTTATCGTGAAAAGTATTTTGACTATGTCAAACATATTCAACAAAATATTCCATTTTTGATTGGATTATTCATCAATTTCCAAAACTTTCTCATCAAATTAATACAGTTTGGGAAAGCACATCTGGTGAAAGATATGTGCAATCTCACCCGCCTCTTGCACCTTTAAAAATAAAAGGAAATATCAAAGCTTCTCCTTTCAAAACTCATTTTGAAGATGAAGGCTATGCCTCTAAAAAAGATATCAATCACTTAATTGAACAAAATAATTATACTAATCTTTATCTTTCTACATTATCTCGAGGTTTCTAAAACTTCAAAAACATTTAGCCTACATCAAAAATTCTCTCCTAGCATCTCCTATTATAACAAAATCCTTTTTCCCTCAACCTCTCTCGATCATCACTTTACCTTCTTTTGCCTCCTAAATATTCTCGATGACTTTCTAGATAAATTAACATCTCAATTAGCTAAGTTATCATTAGCTAAAACTCCCAAATATCAAGTTCTCTAAAGAATCATCAAACAAAAAGGATAAAGGCCCTATTATTGCAAACTTAGATCAATTATCCGAGTCCACATTTCTATCTGCATCATCATCGACTATGAAAGCTTCATTTTCTCCATCAATGACACATGAGTCTAGTTCGACTCTCATCAACTTCGATACTATTTCCATTAATAAAGTTATGCGAAAGAAATTTCGAAAAAGAATCTATTCAAATCGTTATCCCCTTAAAAACAATTCTATTCTCGACCTTCTCCAAATTGACCTTATTCTTGAAGAAAAGGTTAAGCGTCATCAAAAATTTGATGGTAATGCCATTTATGATTGGAATATAGATGGATTATCTGAATATCAAATAATGAAAGTTCTTTTACAAATACAAATCTATGCCAAGGCATGTTCTCTTCATGGTCATTCTGATTCCACAATAGCATTAGCCATTTCATCTGGCTTTACTGGTCAATTATATGGTTGGTGGTATCATATGTTTAATCTCGGTAACCGAAACGCCATCATCAATGCTATCAAAAAAGATGCCAATGGTAATCCTATTCTTAATGAACAAGGACAACAACAACCTAGCGGTGTTGATATTTTACTAGCCAATATTATGTGGTATTTTGTTGGCAATCTATCTTCTCTCGATGAGAAGCTTACTGATCAATTACACAATTTAAGGTGTAGAACCTTAAATGATTATCGATGGTATAAAGATACATTCTTTACCAAGCTTTATCAATTAACCGAACATGATACTTCTTTCTGGAAAGAAAGATTTATTGCAGGTTTACCTCCATTCTTTGATGCTAAAAGTAAAAGAATATATCAAAGATCAAAATGATGGATCTATGAACTGGTCTGCTTTGTCTTATGGAGATATTCTCCAATATATTCAATCTTGTGGTATTTCAATTTGCAATGATATGCGTGTTAAGCGCCAATTGCAAAAAGAAAAGAATACATTACGCCAAGATCTAGGCAATTTTTGTTATGATTTTGGTCACGATGTTGATATCACTCCTTTAGCAAATCAGTCTAGGAAACAGCATATAAAACGCTATCCTACCCTATCAAAAAATCAATATTATTCTCATCCTACATCTCGTCCTCGTAGACGTCTCTATAAAGCTGCTAAAGCTTCTCCTGCATCTTCGTCAAAGAAGAAAAATGTATGTTATACTTGTGGAAAGCCTGGACATTATGCTAATAAATGTCATCTTAAAAATTATAAGCAAAAAATCCAGCATATTCATCAATCAGATTCTGATACATCCTCTGATGTATGTCACTGTCCCAACAATATAGTTAATACTTCCTCCTCTTCTGATACATAAATAAATGTATTAACTGCGCATGAAGAACTTATCTTCGTCATTGGTGAACAAATCACTGATCCCTCTATAAAGTATCAATACTTTACTGAGCTTGTTTCCAAAGCTCATAACAGCGATCCTCCACCTGAGGTATACAATAAAAAATTTCATAAATTCAAACAACAATTAGATGTTGATCCTAATAAATATTCATTTGATGAGCTTATGAAAGTTGTAAAGAATAAACCAAATACGAAACCCAATCAAGCAACAATTCAAACCCTCCAAACAGAGATCAATCAATTAAAATCCGAAATCATTCCTTTAACCAATAGGGTAAATACCCTTGAAATTGTGAATCAAGACTCTATTTCTGAGTTTGATCCAAATCAAGATAATGTTTTCATTGAAACAATAATGCAATATACGCATCAAAGATGGTTTACTCCAATCACCATTGCTATCAAAGATTTTTCATCAAAATGCTCTGCTTTAATTGATTCTGAAGCTGATTTAAATTGTATTCGTGAAGGTCTTATACCTCTCAAAGATTGTGAAAATACATCTAGTGAAATCTCGACAGCTAATGTCAAAAAATCACATATTACATATAAAGTGCCTCTTGCTCATATCAGTCATCAATCTATTTGTATTCTACCTCATTTATCATTGTTAAAGGTCTTAAACATGATATACTATTAGGAACTCCATTTTTACAACATATACAACCATTTTCAGTTTCATCAAAAGGTATTTCTACCATCCTTCAAAATAAAAATATTTTATTCGCAGTTCTTCAACCTCCTAAAATAAAATATTTGAATCAACTTTTTCATCAAATCGATTTTAAACAAACTCATATCAACTTTTTACGTTCTGAAATCAATTTTCTCAAAACTGATCAAATTTTACAAACTCCTTATTTCCAACAAAAAATAAATGATTTTCAATCCATTTTACATCAAAAATGTTGTTCTGATATTCCTTCTGCCTTTTGGGCCAGAAAACAACACATTGTAACCCTTCCATATATTCCTAATTTTCATGAATCAACTATTCCGACAAAAGCTAATCCTTCTCAAATGAATTCTCGCTTACGAGTTCTTTGTCAAAATGAAATTAAAGATTTACTTGCCAAGAAATTAATTACTCCTTCTAAATCCTCTCGGAGTTGCACTGCATTCTATGTCGAAAATGCCCCTGAATTAGAAAGAGGAGCCCCTCGACTTGTCATCAATTATAAACCATTGAATAAAGTTCTCAAAACAATTCGCTATCCATTACCCAATAAATATGATCTTATCAAGGCTACTACTTCGGCAGTAGTATTCTCTAAATTTGATCTTAAATCTTGATTTTGGCAAATTCAGATTCATCCAGCTCATCGCTATAAAACTGCATTTAACACTCCATTTGGTCAATACCAATGGAATGTCATGCCTTTTGGCATAAAAAATGCTCAATCTGATTTTCAAAAAATCATGAATGACATATTTAATCCATATCATGACTTCATTCTTGTTTACATTGATGATATATTGGTTTTCTCTAAATCAATTGATCAACATTGGAAACATCTATTCTTAAAAATGGCCTTGTGTTATCACAAAAGAAAATGCATCTATTTCAAACATTTATAACCTTTTTAGGTTTTAAAATATCAAATCAAACCATCACTCCAGTAAATCGTGTAATCGATTTTGCTGATAAATTTCCAGATCAACTTGCTGATTAAAATCAATTGCAACGTTTTTTAGGTTGTCTCAATTATTTATCTGATTTCTATCAAAATGCGGCATTAGATCGCAAACCTTTGCAAGATCTTCTTAAAAAAGAAGCAAAATTTATTTGGACATCAAGCCATACCTCTGCCATTCAAAATATCAAACAAAAATAAAATCTCTACCATGTCTTCATCTAGCTAATTCTAGCTACCCTAAAATCATTCAAACTGATGCCTCTGATGTAGGCTATGGTGGAATCCTTCTACAAAAGGATCCTTCTCATAAAGAACATTTAGTATGCTATACTTCTAAATTGTGGAATCCTACTCAACGAAATTATGCCACTGTCAAAAAAGAAGTTTTAGCAATTGTTCTTTGTGTTCAAAAATTTCAATCTGATGTTTTGAATCAAAAGTTCTTAATTCGTGTTGATTGCAAAGCCGCAAAAGAAATTCTTTTAAAAGATGTCAAAAATTTGGTTTCCAAACAGATTTTTGCTCGCTGGCAAGCAATATTAAGTATTTTTGATTTTGATATTGAATATATTAAAGGCACTAATAACTCTCTTCCTGACTTTTTGTCTCGTGAGTTTCTTACTTCTCATGCTTCATAACAGATCCAAATGTCTTCCAAAGGCAAACGTTCAGCATCCAACACCAATAAGTTCTCTCCATTAGCCAATCTCCCTTCTACCAAATCCCAATATCGATTCAGCAATCGCCATTTAGTCTTCCTCTTGGAATCCAGTCTTCTAGAAAAATCTCTAGAAGCCCAAATTCACTTTATCCTTCCTCCATGTCTCCATTTTATTCCAAATCGCCCTAACATCACTATCAAGTTTTATGAGACGCTTCTGACTTCCACTGATTCTGTCTCCATTGAGCATTTTAAAAATCAAAATTCTGATGAAATTGCCTATTCCAAGCTCGAAATTCAAAAGGTTTTATCCATCACTGAATGGGTTCAACAACAATCTGTGCAACAGAGTCCATTCATCTATCAGTCTATGACTCTTGTGAAAGACAAATCCCCTTTGCAAGTCAATTATAAAGACTACATTGATGCCTGACGTCATATTTTGTTTTATAAAGATCCTTCTTCAGGTCACTCATGGTATTTAACTTTCAAAAAATTATTGTAAGCTAATGTACCAAATTGGTTCATCGCTGAATGGTGGACTAAGTTTGGACCTCCATTGGAAATTCTTCCATTTGAAATTTATAAAAAATTCTCAGCTGAAAAATTAACCCTTTTTCAGTTTTTGCATAAACATTCCATACCATGGATTCTTAAATGGCATTATGGCACTCATACCATAACCACTGCTCAAAATCAAGCTTTGACTTATCTCTCGCAAGAGATCCAATGCAAATGGTGGGATAAATTTAATGTCGATTCAGTTGACATTTCTATTCCATCTGTAACCCCTCTTAAATTTAAGCAGTCTGCTATTAACCAATCCAAAAATCCTGCTGAATTTCCAGTTGATCTTAGCCCTCCGGTCGAAAAACATGAGGAATTTCCTCCTTTACCTAAAACATTCAAAGAAGCAGTTCTTCCTCAAGAAGCATCAAGTTCAGCCAATACCACTGATTTGGCAAAATCCATCATACAACAAGTTAATGAAAGCATTCAACAAAACTTTCTAACCATGCAGGAACAATTTGATAAAAGATTTCAACAGTTTGAAGAGAAATATTCTGACATCATCCAGAACTCATTCAGACAGTTGTTCGAATTATTCAGCTGATCCATTTGAGTTTAATGCGAACTTTAGCCCGTGCTTTCAATCATCCAGCGATCCGAGATCCTATGATTGATATCATCCATGCTGAATTAATTAGTAACGGTGTTGAGATTTTGCTAAATAGCTCAGACACCAGATATCAATTATACATTTTCACATGCAGCCATCTCAATCGGACTTATGAAGATGCCAACATACTTTTAACCTTATGGCATTTATTGCAGAAACCGATCATTTATGTGGTTACCCATTATCCCGATTTTTATCGGTATCCAACTTACATGCATTTTAACCTATGGCGGATTCTCCGTATGGACCCCCTTCGGTTCTATTGCCGTTATCTTAACAATTAAAATTCAGGCCCTTGCCATATTTATCTATCCAGCTCATGCTTCCTGGACTTGTCCAGCCATCGGGCTCAGGCCATCCATCTTATCAAGCACATGCTTCCTGGCATTATTTGCCAGCCATCATGATCGACCATGAGAATCTCATCTCAACTTTCATCCATCTAGCTTTTGATAAAGCAGCTTTGTAAAAGTGATACAGTCATTAGCTTTTACTTTTTTGAAGAGTCAGCACTGTTCATAGCTTTTACTTTTTGTGAAAGGTCAAGTACTGTTCATACGTTTGTGAAAGGTCAGTACTATTCCTACTTTAACCTTTACTTTTGCGAAAGGTCAGTCCTGTTGTAATTTGTTGGTTTGTGAACTACTTGAGAGTAGTGCGTCTATAAATAGATGTTGTATTGCTCAGTTGTAATCATCGAAAAATATTATCAAAGTTAAGATCGAAATTTGGCCATAGCTATCTCTTCTTCTTTTCTCTTTTCATTTTATCATCCTCCTTCTTTTATCTCGCCATTATTTGTTGAACCTCGTTTCAACTATCTCCTCAAACCGAATTATCGGTATCAATTTGTGGTCGGGCGAACAATTGGTATCAGAGCCATTGATCATCGTAAAAAACTAAAGCTTTATAATGCATTTACCTGTAACAAAATCTCATACGATTTGCAATGTAAATACACACATGCGATGAGTTATGAAATACATAATAATTAACATCACAATTATGTAACCGACAAACAAAAATAATAATTTATACCCAGGCAGGTGTATACTAGCCTATCCTAGGCTTGAGCTTGCGTTTGAGTCTGAAATAAAATAAAATAACGCCTTCAATGTAATATTGGGCTATTACGTGAAAACAATAAAAATATTGAGTTCCTATTTATACTAAACCTAAAAATCCATCCCAAAATGAAATACCAAAAATCCAAGCAAAAATATGGGTTTCAGGTTCCGCACTGCGAGTCATGCCGTGGGCATAGACTCACGGCGTGAGCGGCAGCGTAGATCGTTGCCATCATGTAACGACTAGAGAATTCTAACTCGTGCCACGTGTCGATTTCAGGACAGTGACATGGATCCGACCTGACGTGGTGAGCATAGTCAATCCTCGGGAGTCGACACCGAGGTATGTTATTTATATGTGGTGTATGTAATACCTATTTTATACTCGAGAAGTGTCGAATTTCAGTAAGTTATTAGTCCAATTGTGTCAAAATGCGTGAAAGGACTCCTCAAGATGCGTGCGACATGGGTACGAAGCTATTTAGAATGAAATAGCTTAGATGTACAAATTACCAATTTATATAACGAGATACTGAGCTAAGTAATTAACAAACTTGACTAAGTCGGATAAAATGCCAATAGGCTGAATATGGACTCGTCATGCCTCGAGATGTGTGTTGAGATGCGAGGCACCGAGTGCCGGGTATTCAAGAACTAGTATGAAATTAATACACAATGATAAGTCATTAATAGACTATCCAATTGAGTTAATGCGCCTAAGCTTATCTAAAATTACATAAGCCAATAGTTGGGAATGATTTATTGTGGCCTTTGATCCTTCTTGAGATGATCCTAGGAAGTGTCCTATTAGGGTAGATAAGTTAAAAATTGTGTCAATCAAGTGTAGGGCTGAAGCAAATAAGGGCCTTTGGATGTTATATGGATTAGGAAGTGATTGATTGATGAGTTAAAAATTGTTTTTAGCTCACATGCAAAGTAAGAAACAAAAAAAAAATTCAGCCATATCGAGAAGTTGAAACTTGTTGATTCTTACAAATCAAGGACAGATTGTAGAGAAACTAAGAGTCCTAGCAATGAGGAGAAGAAATCAAACTTAGGTAACCTTTGTTCTTCAATTTTCATGCTAAATTGAGTGTTTTCTTTGATTCATAGTGAGCTGAATTTTTAAGGATTTTACTCCCCATCTATTAGTTAGATATTAATCTAAAGTATAGTGGTTCCAAGCTCTTGAAATATCCAAGTAATGGCGTTCAAAAATTATCAAGAAACTTAATGCTTTTATGTCTAAATTTGGGGTTTTAGTGTTGAATCATGCTTGGACTGAATTTGTTAGTAAATGGAGGTATTATGCTTGAATTTTTTTTACTTCAATATGAGTTTCACAAGTTGGTTTATAGTGCTGGAAAAAAAATTGGAATGAATTCATGTTTCATGTTCTTGGTGTTCTTGATGATGATGACGATCATGGAATGAATTTAAATCATTGATGGGTTGATTCCATGTATTTTAGATTTATAATGATTGAGATTTTACTCTATTTGGGTGTCTTAAATGGATTTGTTAATTATAGATAGAACTTATGTGAATTAAATCAATATTAAATTTAAGAGGTTGCATCTCAAGTGTTTGATAAAATGCCAACTAAAAGAAAGGGACAATTTTGGGTAGATTTTGGGTAAATTTTTAGGACCTTTTCTGATGGTCTACACTAGTCTAAAAGTCACCAAAATTTGCAAAGAACATCAACATACTACAAATTTGATTCTCCAAAATTTTGAAGCTATTGCGATGAGTTTTGAATAATTTTCGAAACTTATGGAGAAATTTGGAAAGCAATTGAAATGTATAGGTCCTTCAGCAAGACTACCTTCAATCATGCCTAAGAGAGAATCATTAAATTATTGATGGCGTTTATCTCTTACAGAGACTAACACTGATGTATTAAGACCTAAAGTGATTAAGGGCTTAATAGCGACTTGGATAAGTCCAATATGCAGATATTTATGAGTTTCTTTATATTTTTGAATTTTCTCAGGAGATATGAGATGAATTTCTTTTCCTTCTTCATCAATGGAAATTGTATCTTCTTCTAATTTGATAATAAAATCTTGTTTTTTAGAAAAAGATCCTTGATTGTAAACTAAGGATGGTTTTATTGTAGGAAGATTCCAATTACGAAGTGATTGATCGATTTGAGAATAAGAAATCTCATGAATATTTTTAAGATCGAGTTTAGTCATATGTTTAACAGGTTTAGGAGAAACAAAATTGCCAGAAGGTTCTGATGAGGATCCATGTTCAAATTGAATCGATGAAGGTTTTCTAGATAGGGCTTTTGATAAAGTTTTAATAAGGTTACTCATGGGTTTGCTATTAGGTTAACGAACACTTGGTCAACGATTTGCTGCTAGACTTACGCTCTCTTCTGCTAGACTTACGACGCGACTAGGAAAGTGTTTTGAAAACCAACAAAGCAAAACAACGAAAAACCTGATGAAAACTGAAGCAAGAGATATATCAAGAAAAACTAAAGCGATAAAACAAACGAGGAAAACGATCATAACATTGGCAAAGTAAATAAGTAGAAATACTTACAGCGTGACGACGATGATCAATGGCTCTGATACCAATTGTTCGCCCGACCACAAATTGATACCGATAATTCGGTTTGAGGAGATAGTTGAAACGAGGTTCAACAAATAATGGCGAGATAGAAGAAGGAGGATGATAAAATGAAAAGAGAAAAGAAGAAGAGATAGCTATGGCTAAATTTCGATCTTAACTTTGATAATATTTTTCGATGATTAAAACTGAGCAATACAACATCTATTTATAGACGCACTACTCTCAAGTAGTTCACAAACCAACAAATTACAACAGGACTGACCTTTCGCAAAAGTAAAGGTTAAAGTAGGAATAGTACTGACCTTTCACAAAAGTATGAACAATACTTGACCTTTCACAAAAAGTAAAAGCTATGAACAGTGCTGACTCTTCAAAAAAGTAAAAGCTAATGACTGTAGCACTTTTACAAAGCTGCTTTATCAAAAGCTAGATGGATGAAAGTTGAGATGAGATTCTCATGGTCGATTATGATGGCTGGCAAATAATGCCAGGAAGCATGTGCTTGATAAGATGGATGGCCTGAGCCCGATGGTTGGACAAGTCCGGAAGCATGAGCTGGATAGATAAATATGGCAAGGGCCTGAATTTTAATTGTTAAGATAACGGCAATAGAACCGAAGGGGGTCCATACGGAGAATCCGCCATAGGTTAAAATGCATGTAAGTTGGATACCGATAAAAATCGGGATAATGGGTAACCACATAAATGATCGATTTCTGCAATAAATTCCATAAGGTTAAAAGCATGTTGGCATCTTCATAAGTCAAAAGGAGAGTGCTGCATGTGAAAATGTATAATTTATATCTGGTGTCTGAGCTATTTAGCAAAATCTCAACACCGTTACTGATTATTTCAGCATGGATAATATCAATCATAGGATCTCGGATCGCTGGATGATTGAGAGCACGGGCTAAAGTCCGCATTATAACTCAAATGGATCAGCTGAATAATTCGAACAACTGTCTGAACGAGTTCTGGATGATGCATAATATTTCGCTTCAAACTGTTGAAATCTTTTATCAAATTGTTCTTGCATGGTTAGAAAGTTTTATTGAATGCTTTCATTAACTTGCTGTATGATGGATTTTGCCAAATCAGTGGTGTTGGCTGAACTTGATGCTTCTTGAGGAAGAACTGCTTCTTTGAATGTTTTAGGTAAAGGAGGAAATTCCTCATGTTTTTTGGCCGGAGGGCTAAGATCAACTGGAAATTCAGCAGGATGTTTGGATTGATTAATAGCAGACTGCTTAAATTTAAGAGGGGTTACAGATGGAATAGAAATGTCAACTGAATCGACATTAAATTTATCCCACCATTTGCATTGGATCTCTTGCGAGAGATAAGTCAAAGCTTGATTTTGAGCAGTGGTTAAGGTATGAGTGCCATAATGCCATTTAAGAATCCATGGTATGGAATGTTTATGCAAAAACTGAAAAAGGGTTAATTTTTCAGCTTATAATTTTTTATAAATTTCAAATGGAAGAATTTTCAATGGAGGTCAAAACTTAGTCCACCATTCAGCGATGAAGAATTTCCAATGGAGGTCCAAACTTAGTCCACCATTCAGCGATGAACCAATTTGGTACATTAGCTTTCAATGATTTTTTGAAAGTTAAATACCATGAGTGACCTGAAGAAGGATCTTTATAAAACAAAATATGACGTCAGGCATCAATGTAGTCTTTATAATTGACTTGCAAATGGGATTTGTCTTTGACAAGAGTCATAGACTGATAGATGAATGGACTCTGTTGCACAGATTGTTGCTGAACCCATTCAATGAAGGATAAAACCTTTTGAATTTTGAGCTTGGAATAAGCAATTTCATCCGAATTTTGATTTTTAAAATGCTCAATGGAGACAGAATCAGTGGAAGTCAAAAGCGTCTCATAAAACTTGATAGTGATGTTAGGGCGATTTGGAATAAAATGGAGACATGGAGGAAGGATAAAGTGAATTTGGGCTTCTAGAGATTTTTCTAGAAGACTGGATTCCAGGAGGAAGACTAAATGGCGATTGCTGAATCGATATTGGGATTTGGTAGAAGGGAGATTGGCTAATGGAGAGAACTTATTGGTGTTGGATGCTGAACGTTTGCCTTTGGAAGACATTTGGATCTGTTATGAAACATGAGAAGTAAGAAACTCACGAGACAAAAAGTCAGGAAGAGAGTTATTCGTGCCTTTAATATATTCAATATCAAAATAAAAAATACTTAATATTGCTTGCCAGCGATCAAAAATCTGTTTGGAAACCAAAATTTTGACATCTTTTAAAAGAATTTCTTTTGCGACTTTGCAATCAACACGAATTAAGAACTTTTGATTCAAAACATCAGATAAAGTTATGCCTTTCATTTTAAAGCCTTGAGTATAGATGCCTAATACTGCTGCTTCATGAGGTAAGTCATCATGTAGACTTATGGAGAAATTTGGAAAGCAATTGAAATGTATAGGTCCTTCAACAAGACTACCTTCAATCATGCCTAAGAGAGAATCATTAAATTCTTGATGGCGTTTATCTCTTACAGAGACTAACACTGATGTATTAAGACCTAAAGTGATTAAGGGCTTAATAGCGACTTGGATAAGTCCAATATGCAGATATTTATGAGTTTTTTTATATTTTTGAATTTTCTCAGGAAATATGAGATGAATTTCTTTTCCTTCTTCATCAATGGAAATTGTATCTTCTTTTAATTTGATAATAAAATCTTGTTTTTTAGAAAAAGATCCTTGATTGTAAACTAAGGATGGTTTTATTGTATGAAAATTCCAATTACGAAGTGATTGATCGATTTGAGAATAAGAAATCTTATGAATATTTTTAAGATCGAGTTTAGTCATATGTTTAACAGGTTTAGGAGAAACAGAATTGCCAGAAGGTTCTGATGACGATCCAGGTTCAAATTGAATCGATGAAGGTTTTCTAGATAGGGCTCTTGATAAAGTTGTAATAAGGTTACTCATGGGTTTGCTATTAGGTTAACTTACACTTGGTCATCGATTTGCTGCTAGACTTGCGCTCTCTTCTGCTAGACTTAAGACGCGACTAGGAAAGTGTTTTTAAAACCAACAAAGCAAAACAACGAAAAACCTGATGAAAACTGAAGCAAAAGATAATTCAAAACATCAGATTGAAATTTTTGAACACAAAGAACAATTGCTAAAACTTCTTTTTTGACAGTGGCATAATTTCGTTGAGTAGGATTCCACAATTTAGAAGTATAGCATACTAAATGTTCTTTATGAGAAGGATCCTTTTGTAGAAGGATTCCACCATAGCTTACATCAGAGGCATCAGTTTGAATGATTTTAGGGTAGCTAGGATTTGCTAGATGAAGACATGGCAGATATTTTTTTTTTGTTTGATATTTTGAATGGCAGAGGTATGGCTTAATGTCCAAATAAATTTTGCTTCTTTTTTAAGAAGATCTTGCAAAGGTTTGCGATCTAATGCCGCATTCTGATAGAAATCAGATAAATAATTGAGACAACCTAAAAAATGTTGCAATTGATTTTTATCAGCAAGTTGATCTGGAAATTTATCAGCAAAATCGATTACACGATTTACTGGAGTAATGGTTTGATTTGATATTTTAAAACCTAAAACGGTTATAGATGTTTGAAATAGATGCATTTTCTTTTGTGATAACACAAGGCCATTTTTAAGAATAAGGGATTGAAAGGTATAGAGATGTTTCCAATGTTGATCAATTGATTTAGAGAAAACCAATATATCATCAATGTAAACAAGAATGAAGTCATGATATGGATTAAATATGTCATTCATGATTTTTTGAAATTCGATGGAGCATTTTTAGGCCAAAAGGCATGACATTCCATTGGTATTGACCAAATGGAGTGTTAAATGCGCTTTTATAGCGATCACCGTTTGGATGAATCTGAATTTGCCAAAATTCGGATTTAAGATCAAATTTAGAGAATACTACTGCCGAAGTAGTAGCCTTGATAAGATCATATTTATTGGGTAATGGATAGCGAATTGTTTTGAGAACTTTATTCAATGGTTTATAATTGATGACAAGTCGAGGGGCTCCTCTTTCTAATTCAGGGGCATTTTCGACATAGAATGCAGTGCAACTCCAGGAGGATTTAGAAGAAGTAATTAATTTCTTGGCAAGTCAATCTTTGATTTCATTTTGACAAAGAGCTCGTAAGCAAGAATTCATTTGAGACGGATTAGCTTTTGTCGGAATATTTGATTCATGAAATTCAGGAAGATATGGAAGAGTTATAATGTGCTGTTTTCTGGCCTAAAAGGCAGAAGGAATATCAGAACATCATTTTTGATGTAAAATGGATTGAAAATCATTTAATTTTTGTTGGAAATAAGGAGTTTGTAAAATTTGATCAGTTTTGAGAAAATTGATTTTAGAACGTAAAAAGTTGATATGAATTTGTTTAAAATCGATTTGATGAAAAAGTTGATTCAAATATTTTATTTTAGGAGGTTGAGTAATGCGAATAAAATATTTTTATTTTGAAGGATGGTAGAAATACCTTTTGATGAAACTGAAAATGGTTGTATGTGTTGTAAAAATGGAGTTCCTAATAGTATATCATGTTTAAGACCTTTAATAATGATAAATGAGGTAGGAATACAAATAGATTGATGACAAATATGAGCAAGAGGCACTTTATATGTAATATGTGATTTTTTGCCATTAGCTGTCGAGATTTCACATGATATATTTTCACAATATTTGAGAGGTATAAGACCTTCACGAATACAATTTAAATCAGCGCCAGAATCAATTAAAGCAGAGCATTTTGATGAATAATCTTTGATAGCAATGGTGATTGGAGTAAACCATCTTTGATGCGTATATTGCGTTATTGTTTCAATGAAAACATTATTTTGATTTGGATCAAACTCAGAAATAGAGTCTTGATTCACAATTTCAAGGGTATTTACCCTATTGGTTAAAGCAATGATTTCAGATTTTAATTGATTGATCTCTGTTTGGAGGGTTTGAATTGTTGCTTGATTGGGTTTCGTATTTGGTTTATTCTTTACAACTTTCATAAGCTCATCAAATGAATATTTATTAGGATCAACATCTAATTGTTGTTTGAATTTATGAAATTTTTTATTGTATATCTCAGGTGGAGGATCACTGTTATGAGCTTTGGAAACAAGCTCAGTAAAGTATTGATACTTTAGAGAGGGATCAGTGATTTGTTCACCAATGGCGAAGATAAGTTCTTCATGCGCAGTTAATACATTTATTTCTATATCAGAAGATGAGGAAGTATTAAGTATATTGTTGGGACAGTGACATACATCAGAGGATGTATCAGAATCTGATTGATGAATATGCTGGATTTCTTGCTTATAATTTTTAAGATGACATTTATTAGCATAATGTCCAAGCTTTCCACAAGTATAACAGACATTTTTCTTCTTTGACGAAGATGCAGGAGAAGCTTTAGCAGCTTTATAGGGACGTCTACGAGGACGAAATGTAGGATGAGAATAATATTGATTTTTTGATAGGGTAGGATAGCATTGTATACGCTGTTTCCTAGACTGATTTGCTAAAGGAGTGATATCAACATCGTGACCAAAATCATAACAAATATTGCCTAGATCTTGGCGTAATGTATTCTTTTCTTTTTGCAATTGGCGCTTAACACGCATATCATTGTAAATTAAAATACCACAAGATTGAATATATTGGAGAATATGTCCATAAGACAAAGCAGACCAGTTCATAGATCCATCATTTTGATCTTTGATATATTCTTTTACTTTGGCAGCAAAGAATGGAGGTAAACCAGCAATAAATCTTTCTTTCCAGAAAGAAGTATCATGTTCGGTTAATTGATAAAGCTTGGTAAAGAATGTATCTTTATACCATCGATAATAATTTAAGGTTCTACACCTTAAATTGTGTAATTGATCAGTAAGCTTCTCATCGAGAGAAGATAGATTGCCAACAAAATACCAGATAATATTGGCTAGTAAAGTATCAACACCGCTAGGTTGTTGTTGTCCTTGTTCATTAAGAATATGATTACCATTGGCATCTTTTTTGATAGCATTGATGATGGCGTTTCGGTTACCGGGATTAAACATATGATACCACTAACCATACAATTAACCAGTAAAGCGAGATGAAATGGCTAATGCTATTGTGGAATCAGAATGACCATGAAGAGAACATGCCTTGGCATAGATTTGTATTTGTAAAAGAACTTTCATTATTTGATATTCAGATAATCCATCTATATTCCAATCATAAATGGCATTACCATCAAAGTTTTGATGACACTTAACCTTTTTTTCAAGAATAAGGTCAGCTGGAGAAGGTCTGGAATAGAATTGTTTTTTAAGGGGATAACGATTTGAATAGGATTGTTTTCGAAATTTCTTTCAAATAACTTTATTAATGGAAATAGTATCAGACTGAGAGTCAGAACTAGACTCATGTGCTGATGGAGAAGATGAAGCTTTCATAGCTGATGATGCAATAGAATGTGGAGACTCAGATAATTGATCTAAGTTTGCAATGATAGGGCCTTTATCCTTTTTGGTAGATGATTCTTTAGAGGAACTGGATATTTGGGATTTAGCTAATGATAACTTTGCTAATTGAGATGTTAATTTATCTAGAAAGTCATCTGAATATTTAGGAGCAGCAAAGGATTGAGGTGGTAGATCAGATGAGGTTGATGGAAAAAAAGATTTTGTTATAATAGGAGATGCTACGAGAGAATCTTTTGATGTAGAGACGAGATGTTTTGAAGTTTTAGAAACCTCAGATAATGTAGAAAGATAAAGATTAGTATAGTGATTTTGTTCAATTAAGTGATTGAGATCTTTTTTAGAGGCATAGCCTTCTTCTTCAAAATGCGTTTTGAAAGGAGAAGCTTTGATATTTCCTTTTATTTTTAAAGGTGCAAGAGGCGGGTGAGATTGCACATATCTTTCACTAGATGTGCTTTCCCAAACTGTATTAATTTGATGAGAAAGTTTGGGAAATTGATGAATAATCCAGTCAAAAAATGGAATATTTTGTTGAATATGTTTGACATAGTCAAAATACTTTTCACGATAAATTGCTTGAGTTTTGAAAGTGACTAGTTTGCAAAATATAGGTTTGAATGGATGATTTAAAAATTGTTATTTTAATAAATCATAGTCTAAAATAAAATCAGATGATGAATCAGTTATGTGTGATTCTTCTTCCAAAGAAACAACATTTATGTGATATTCAACAAAATCATTGATAGTTACATTATCATCCGTAGGAGCTGCATAAATTGGATAAGCAACGCCAGTTGCAGGAGGTGGATGCAATGGAGGTGACGAAGAGTCATTGGTTGATGAAGTAGAGGATTTACCTCTTTGAGATTTAAAGACAGTGGAGGTAGATGTTGATGTAGATGCTCTGGGAGCAAATATAATATCAACCTTACCATCATCATGAGTAATGATTTGTTGAATTTCATTTGACACTTGTCGTTTTTGACATTCTTCTTTATTTGTATCCTTGATAGTCCACTGATGTGGTATTGAAATATCATTCCAATTAATTAATTGAGTACGATCAATGGTATTATTTTTAATATTGGTTAGGAAAAGGGTGGATGTTCCGGTATGCAAATTTGTATATGCAACATCAGGAACAATGGTTTGCATTAACTTATAATATATGCGATAAACAACCGCAACATTAGAAGTTATGCCTTTCATTTTAAAGCCTTGAGTATAGATGCCTAATACTGCTGCTTCATGAGGTAAGTCAT
This sequence comes from Stephania cephalantha, assembly GCA_039657325.1. Classification (NCBI taxonomy): domain Eukaryota; kingdom Viridiplantae; phylum Streptophyta; class Magnoliopsida; order Ranunculales; family Menispermaceae; genus Stephania; species Stephania cephalantha. The sequence continues at coordinate 17,561,101 of CM077570.1, read as the reverse complement.
CATGTAGACTTATGGAGAAATTTGGAAAGCAATTGAAATGTATAGGTCCTTCAGCAAGACTACCTTCAATCATGCCTAAGAGAGAATCATTAAATTCTTGATGGCGTTTATCTCTTACAGATACTAACACTGATGTATTAAGACCTAAAGTGATTAAGGGCTTAATAGCGACTTGGATAAGTCCAATATGCAGATATTTATGAGTTTTTTTATATTTTTGAATTTTCTCAGGAGATATGAGATGAATTTCTTTTCCTTCTTCATCAATGGAAATTGTATCTTCTTCTAATTTGATAATAAAATCTTGTTTTTTAGAAAAAGATCCTTGATTGTAAACTAAGGATGGTTTTATGATTGGTAGCCTACTCGAAATGCACTGAAAATAGAACTCTGTCCCATCTGGAAGCTGAATAGTAACCAACTTTCTGAAACAATCCAGGTATGCGTGGTACGCGGCTAGCCAATCCATACAAAGTAAAGCATCAAACTCCAGGAACTCTATCACTTGTAAGTCCACTAGTAGTTGGTGTATCTCTATCTCCACTACGCATCCCTCACAAACCATATTAGGGTATATCTTGTCCCCAGCAGCAGTGCTAAGGATTAAACGTCTACTAAGCCTAGCTAGTCTCAAACCTAATGTATTTACCATGTGCCCATAAATGAATGAGACAGTCAAACAAGAATCAATCATAATATGCATCAATGTACAACAAATTGAAATCATACCCTTAATCAAGTTACGAAAAGCTCATGGATCTGGCTCTGCAATGACATGGGCTCTCTTTCTGGTCTGCTGTGCTATGCTCAGTTATGGACACTTGTCCTTAAAATGGCCCGTCTGACCGCACTCAAAACATGCCCTATGTGGTCTTGACCCTGCTGGAACCTGCTGTCCCTAACTAGACTATCCAGATCTCGATGGCGGTGCCTGACCAAATTGATGCGACTGTGCATGTCCACTACCTCTGCCCCTATCTCTACATTGAGTGTACTGCCTCTATGGCTGTGGTGCTAATCCCGTCACCTGAGGTAGTCTACTAGCATAGCTTGATGCTGGTGTGGGTGAAATATGTGCTGTTTGAGCGGGTCGTAGTGGCAGTGCAACTGACCTAACACTCTGAGCCCTACTATCCCCGAGACCCTGATGTCTATGCTTCTTCCTCTGATGTTTCAGATTCTTCCTCTTCTTGTCTGACCTAAATCAATGCTCTAAATGTGCCTCTACTCGAATGACTATATCCTCCCGTGGATGTGTACGTAAATAAGTCTCCCTAGCCAAACTCCTCTCATAGGCTCTCTGTAGTGTCCCTGGCTCAGTTGTGACCATATAACCTCCTACCTCGGGTAACAAACCCTCCATGAAGTAATAAGCTTGATCTGCATTTGTGTCTGCCACACCTCCAACATATGTCAGTAACTGCAAGTACCGTCCCATGTACTACATGACGGACTCGTCGACAAGTTGTCTCAATGTCATGAAATCATTCCCCTTCTCTCTCAGTACTATAGGAGGAAAATACTTCAGATTAAAATACCTCTTAAACTTTACCCAATCCTTGGGCACTCCCCTGGTCGCTACCAAGCTGGTCCACCAATCATCTGCTTCCCCGAACAATAGTGCTGAGGAAATGGAAGCTCTCACACGCTCCTCGGTAGCTAGGATGCCATGTATATTCTCATGAGTTTTCATGAACCTTTCCGCCATTTCTAAGTCAGTACCTCCATAAAACTCTACCGGACGATGTCTTTGAAACTCACGCAACTATCTGGCCTCAAGCGTCACTCTCGTACTCGTATCCATCGATGTAGATGGGACTATCTCTACCGGAGTGGGTACTATCTCTGCATGTATTGGTGCTAGGGCAGTCGTCATCGATGCTGCTGCAATGGTGGTAGCTGATGGAGTGGCTTGTACTATAGGCACACTCACCTCCCGAGCAGAAGGCACTATCAATGAAGACGGTGAAGGTGTAGCCGTAGTTTGTGATTTGAGTATCTTCAGGATCTGCTCTAATCGCTGATTATGGGATGTGACCTTCTGAGTCAAGGTCTCTAGCTCCTCTATGCTCGCAAATCGAGGACCTGCGGCCCCACTGTCATCACCTGGCTCAGGCTGATCTATCATTTCTTAGACACTATGTATCACATATAGAATCAAGTCTCAATTTTCCCCAACTTTCCTCACTTCCCAACTAAGACTCTAAGTCAGAATCATAGGGTTCCACTCTAAGTTCCATTCGTGTCCTAACTCTGTTAGTCATCTGTGTCTTATATTCGTTGTGGGTTTGTTAAGAGTTGACACCTAGCTTTTATTTAACCTGACGCTGTGGTACCAACTATGACAGCCCCAGTCCCCAAAAACTATGCCTCGCCCGGCCTAAGCCTACGTGGACCCTCGAATCGGCCCTCGCAAATTCAACGCAAGCCTAGTCAGCATTTTTTTCTATTATTATAAGTCATTTGGTGATTTAAAGTTGAATCGCTGTAATTTGTAAGTTCAATAGTTTAATAGCGGAAGTAAAAATTAAACAAATATAAACAATTCAAAGATACAGAGTCATACATCCTAATGGTGTGGAACCATGTAGTGTATAGATAACATGCATATATATGGTGATAGTAAGAGGGAAATCATGAATATACATGTATCGGTATCGCTCAAATCCCAAAGAGATCCCCAAGTGTTATGAAAACAACATATATATATATATATCTATAGCTACAACACACAAGCGCAAAAAACCTACAAGTAAGCAAGAGGAGAAGCCACTCTAAAAGTCCTAAGAGGAAGTCACCAATCACCGGCACTTTGCCCTTGCCCCTCTGTAGATATGCAATTATCACTGAAGGAGACAATTTCAGTGAGTAAAGCCAGTAGAGTTTCAATCACAATTCATGAGTTTAAATAAATAAGTCTAAGTATCATGCAGGAATTTAAAAGACATAAAAATAAATGAAAGTGCATGATAAATGGACTAGAAAGTAATAACTGTGATACATAGTGTCTAAGAGTCAAGGGAAGGCATATAAGTGGCCTAAATCTATCGAGAGTGGGTGCCACTACTCGAATTTCTAGAGCCGCGACTCTCCAAGTCGATAGGCTCAGTTTGGTGAAGAGTGGGGGCATCAACGGTGCCCCAAATACCTCACCCACGTCTACTACCTACGATCCAGTACTCGGGGTGAGATCATGTTTGTCCATCTAGCACCAAACCCAAGAGTACTTTCCTTACACACTTAAGCCTTAGACACTCAACGATAGAGAATATAGTCCAAGTAAATGGAATAACATAAAATAAATCCAAGAATATGATAAGAATTGAAATTGATCCTCTAGCTGGTTTACTTACCTCTAATCAATGCTCACACGCGCTCTCGTGGCTTTAACACGCATCCCGATCAACTCCCCGATGCCCGACTCTAGTTAGCTAAGTACTTGGTGTCCATTTGATTGGTTATATACATGTTAGAGTCCTTAAGTTGCATTTAGCACCATTGTTGGTAATGTAGTTTAATTTTAATCTAACTTGCACATTTGAAATCTTACACTTTTGTGTTCTTGGTATTTTATTAAGGGTTCTTATTGTGTGAGCAATACAACTTGACATATTAGCGCTAAACAGGCATATTTAGAGACCTACAATAAATTCTAATTCAATTTAGGGTTTAATGGCTCCTTTTATCAATTTCAAGTCCTCATTAGGCACTTAACTTGGCCAAAAAGTGTCCAGACTTGTTTAATATTATTCTACACACTTTATTAATTGTTTTTGAGTGTTATTGAACCATTTAGGATCATTAGAAACAATTTCAAGTTAGTTTAAAGCATTATTTTGCAAAACAACCCCTTAGGGACTTCAAAATAATTACTTGAAAGTTAGTTTTCCTACAACTTGAAAAATGGCTTAAAAATTTAAAAAATTTCTTAAAATTCTCAAGGTTGGTTCCGTGAAGTCCAAACACTTGAAACCAAGGCTTTCAAGAAATAAAATCTCATTTATAAGTCCAAGTGAAATATAAGTCCTTATTTACAAGTATGAGATTTTTAGTTGAAATGCCACTTGAAAATTAAGTTAGACACGCCAAAAAATTACGAAAAATGGTTGACACCTTCACAATGATATAATAACATATTCTGAAAATCTTGGTCCAATTCCGGCACCGTTTGATGCCTGGAATGTGCTCAAATAAAACTCAGCTCAATTAGGAGATCGTTTTTTTCCTATTTCAAAACCATTTTCGAAAATTATTCAAAACTCATCGCAATAGCTTGAAAATTTTGGAGAATCAAATTTGTAGTATGTTGATGTTCTTTGCAAATTTTGGTGACTTTCAACTAGTGTAGACCATCAGAAAAGGTCCTAAAAATTTATCAAAAATCTACCCAAAATTGTCCCTTTCTTTTAGTTGGCATTTTATCAAACACTTGAGATGCAACCTCTTAAATTTAATATTGATTTAATTCACATAAGTTCTTTCTATAATTAACAAATCCATTTAAGACACCCAAATAGGAGTAAAATCTCAATCATTAGAAATCTAAAATACATGGAATCAACCCATCAATGATTTAAATTCATTCCATGATCATCATCATCATCAAGAACACCAAGAACATGAAACATGAATTCATTCCAATTTTTTTTCCAGCACTATAAACCAACTTGTGAAACTCATATTGAAGTAAAAAAAATCCAAGCATAATACCTCCATTTACTAACAAATTCAGTCCAAGCATGATTCACCACTAAAAACCCCAAATTTAGACATAAAAGCATTAAGTTTCTTGATAATTTTTGAACACCATTACTTGGATATTTCAAGAGCTTGGAACCACTATACTTTAGATTAATATCTAACTAATAGATGGGGAGTAAAATCCTTAAAAATTCAGCTCACTATGAATCAAAGAAAACACTCAATTTAGCATGAAAATTGAAGAACAAATGTTACCTAAGTTTGATTTTTTCTCCTCATTGCTAGGACTCTTAGTTTCTCTACAATCTTTCCTTGATTTCTAAGAATCAACAAGTTTCAACTTCTCAATATGGCTGATTTTTTTTTTGTTTCTTACTTTGCATGTGAGCTAAAAACAATTTTTAACTCATCAATCAATCACTTCCTAATCCATATAACATCCAAAGGCCCTTATTTGCTTCAGCCCTACACTTGATTGACACAATTTTTAACTCATCTACCCTAATAGGACACTTCCTAGGATCATCTCAAGAAGGATCAAAGGCCAAAATAAATCATTCCCAACAATTGGCTTATGTAATTTTAGATAAGCTTAGGCGCATTAACTCAATTGGATAGTCTATTAATGACTTATCATTGTGTATTGATTTCATACTAGTTCTTGACTACCCGGCACTCGGTGCCTCGCATCTCAACACACATCTCGAGGCATGACGAGTCCATATTCAGCCTATTGGCATTTTATCCGACTTAGTCAAGTTTGTTAATTACTTAGCTCAGTATCTCGTTATATAAATTGGTAATTTGTACATCTAAGCTATTTCATTCTAAATAGCTTCGTACCCATATCGCACGCATCTTGAGGAGTCCTTTCACGCATTTCGACATAATTGGACTAATAACTTACTGAAATTCGACACTTCTCGAGTATAAAATAGGTATTACATACACCACATATAAATAACATACCTCGGTGTCGACTCCCGAGGATTGACTATGCTCACCACGTCAGGTCGGGTCCATGTCACTGTCCTCAAATTGACACGTGGCACGAGTTAGAATTCTCGGGTCGTTACATGATGGCAGCGATCTACGCTGCCGCTTACACCGTGAGTCTATGCCCACGGCATGACTCGCAGTGTGGAACCTGAAACCCATATTTTTGCTTGGATTTTTGGGTATTTCATTTTGGGATGGATTTTTAGGTTTAGTATAAATAGGAACTCAATATTTTTATTGTTTTCACGTAATAGCCCAATATTACATTGAAGGCGTTATTTTATTTTATTTCAGACTCGAACGGCAGCTCAAGCCTACGTGGATGCCTAGGATAGGCTAGTATACACCTGCCTGGGCATAAATCATTATTTTTGTCTGTCGGTTACATAATTGTGATGTTAATTATTATGTATTTCATAACTCATCGCATGTGTGTATTTACATTGCAAATCGTATGAGATTTTGTTACAGGTAAATGCATCATAAAGCGTGTCAATATGGGTACCGAGTAGGCGTAGTATGGGTACACTAAGTCTTATAATGCTAACTTAAATAAAATGACTAGAACAAGGGTGAATATGACATAAAATAGATAATAAAACTTTAGGCTAAGTCATAATAATCGAGTACATCAAGGATTGGCGCCTCGAGATGCATGCCGAGATACGAGGCACTGGATGCCGGGTAATTGGGCACTAGGGGAAGTTGTAGTAAACCAATTTAAGACCCTAAATAACCTACACATGTATAAAAGTGCCTAAGTAAAATTAATTGAATCAATTGATTATAAAATGCCTAAAGTTGGATAGAATATTGATGTCATAGATTTGCCTCGAGATTCACACTTGAATGGAATCCTAGGAGATTTGAGTTGGGAATTTGTGTCAATAAGATGGAAGTTAGTGGAGTAGGAGTAAACAAGGACCATAAGATTGACCTCGAGATACATGAACACAATTGATTCTAACATAACCTATATATAGCTAAGTTAGTTGGAAATCTCTTCATGCAACAATAACAAAGTTTGTTCTTAAGCTAGAGTGCTGGAAAATCCAACAAGAACTAGGAGGAATGAAGACAATCTACTAGATGAATCAAGCTAAGAAGATCAAATCCAAGAGCTCATCATCTAGGTACAAAAACCCACTCTTTACTTGCTTAATTCATAAAAAATGTGACATGGAAACTCAAATTTTGAGGGTTTTGTGCAAAAATGAATTTCAAAGATTAAGCTACTATTTTTCTTGTCTAAATTAGAGTTTTAAACTGATTTTGATGATCAATAATGATTTCAAACTAGTTTTGGCAAGAAATTGGGGTTTCATGAGTTCTTGATGAATACATGATTAGTTTTTAGCAAATTTCTTGATCTAACCTCTGTAAATTGAGCATAACTCTCTCATACAAACTCCAAATAGGGCGAACCATACGCTATTGGAAAGCTTACTCAGAGATCTACAATTTTTTTAAGGGACCGTTTTGGGAAATAGAACTCTAAAATTAATTGAAACAACTTAAGTCACTTTAAAACACTTGAAATGGATTTTAAAGGACTCGAGGGCTATGGTACGATAATCGGGAGCGTAGCGGGGTCGGATCGGGGTGTTTTGAGCTTGAGTGCGATTTGAAGTGCGTAAATCCCTTAAGAAACACATCTTGAGTATTTAACTATTTTAATTGTTCTATCTATTATTTCTTTTCTATTCATTTCCATGTTCTATCCCTTCTTTAGTTTGGTTCAACGGTCGATAGTTTTGCTCGCGACCAGGTTTTATTCAATGTTATGTTGTACGGCTCTAGTACGCTAGACAATAGCACGTGTATCGGGAGTCCTCGGTGAATGAAAACCCGACCTACTTAATCAACATGTGTCGATGCGTCGTGGGTCTACGCCGACCACCGAGAGGACCAGGTGATGGGCCGATTAGGTGCGCTCACCGAAAGGATCTTGGGAGAAAAATCCGAAGTATAGTTTAGTCTACTACACGTGACATAACCATTTGATTTTCATTAGTGTTATTTACGCATGTGATGATCTTAAAATTATTGGTCTATTTCGCATATTTATTTAACATTTTTATTGGCTTCTTTATTAATTGAATACTCGGTGGTTTTCTTTTAAGTGATTACTCACTGGACACGTCATCTATTTTTATTGGTATGATCGAGTGCGGATCTTTTGAAGAGCAAGGCCAATGAGATTTTAGGTGATTACCTCGAGAAATGTTTCTACGTCGGCTTGTGTTTGATTATAGTACGCATATATAAACTTTTGTTGGGTTTTGAAGGCTCGTAGAACACTCAATACATGTATATCGATCCCTTGTTGTACTTATTTTGCCTTTGTTATATGCATGGTATCATTTTGTCGGGTTTTCCATGACTTAGAACTGTTAAATTGCATAACTTACTAAATCTTAAAGACTTTCGATGTAAAATTGTGTTGTAACTTGCTAAATCACTAATAATTACATGTCGAATAATTAACTAAGCTAGAGTTTATCGTAAAATGTGTAAGCAATCGGTTAGGTCGTGGGGTGTCATAGATAACCAGGCCATGACATGGTAGTGCTTGATGATGTGTGATGCGACATGGCGGTGCCCGTGGTTGCCTCGAAGTTTAGGGTCATCACATTTCACCTTTTGTTTACAAAAGAACTTGGAGAACTTGCGTTTAATCTCATTATGTTTGGCTAAACTTCATTGATCTAGACCAGAGGTGGATCAAACAACTCTTTGGCATCAAACTTTATGTGAGATCTATTTCATTTCAATTCCATTATTTCTTTTTGGTATTCTATTCCTTTTGGTATTATTTGATTGTTAGGGTTAAGCTTTTATACATTGTGAAGGGCCCTTGCATTTGTCTAGGTGGAAACCTACACCAACGAGTTTATTGCATACATAATCGTGTAAGAAGACTCACACCCATGAAACTTGGCCATACCGATTGATTCAACCCTTTCAGACTGGTCAAATACCTTAGGGATTTAGGCTAAATCGACGCACTAGTGATCTCGATTGTCTAGTTTTTATGTTTTCATAAAACTTAATGCGATATTTGTGTTAAGCCCAAGGCGCTTGAGTCTAAGGGTATGCATTTGACTAGAGGAGTAGTCAACGGTCGTACCTTAGCTATCGAATAGTAGAAAATGAGAAGCCGACGCGTGCTTAGTTCTCTAGCTACTATAGGATACTATTGATTTGCATATCATTATATAGATCGACAATCATAAGGTTTATAATATGTTGATTGAGAGAGTTTGAGAAACCGAAAGTCTAGGTTACCTTTCCAACTATTTTCGTTACAAAGTATTTTCAAATTCTTTGTTTAGGTAAGCTCATTCGAAAAACTATTTTGACAAACCCCCGATTTCCTTTTTGTTTTTAAGTATAAGTTAAAATGATTGGTTTTCGTGGATCGACCTCGTACTTACCACTACTACTGCAGTTCTTGTAATATTTGGCAATCTAATTGGGATTATATTTTGATATGTTCGACATGCGTCACAGTAATGCGCTCGGATATACTTGGCTATAAAAAATGAAAAAAAAAACACAAAAATATGTAATTAGAACCACAATCAATCACTATAGAAGGTTGATGGACCAAGATAGCTGAAAATCTAAAATAAAAAATAAAAAGATTGTTTTTTGTTATTGGGCTTGCCTACACACCTGCTGTGCAAGCCAGTGGATGTCAACCAATACCAATATTATTCCCAAATTAATTGTGACGGCCTGTTCCCCAAATTCGGTACCGCTAAGCCTAATTATGTCATTAAGCCCTAATCACTCCACATACGACTTAACAACGTTAAGTCTTAATCCCGCTAATATTGTCTCTTTCACATCGTTATACGTGTTCAACAAAGGTATTATACATTTCTCATAATCATAATCTTTAGAGTTAAATAAAATTTTTAATCTTATCGGTAGAAGAATTAATAAAATTACGCTGAAGTATTTATAAAAATACCTACTCGGAAACCTGACAAATAGATGATCACATGAAACCAAAAAATAAATACATGCATCAAAGTAGGGAAGTCTAGTCTCTCAACCCAATATACAACTTAAAATTACATAAGAAGACGTAAATAATAAATATACAAAATGATCACCTACAAAAGTAGCAAGAGCTACTCGTCGACAAATTTCGAGCTAATCATTGATCTTCACTTTCCTTGGTCTCGCTAATCAAAGTATTTGCACACACCTTCATAAAAAGGACGACGAGTACAATAAAGTAGAAAGTAAAACCTAAAAGCTATTCATCCACATTTCCAAGGTATACAAAGAATAGTAACTAAACGCATATAATAGCTATGAAGAAAGACAAGCTGAAAAGAAAGTATGCGAATTTGCCAAACTTCTACAATGAATAATAAATAGATAAAACATGCAAATTTAGGTTTAGATCAGCCGACATCCCCAATGCCGACATCCCCAACAACTTTAACCATGTGTATCGTGCTAATAACATCAACGAGAAGAATGTCGACACCCCAGGGACTCTAACCCCATGATCCGCACATCTCATAAAATGAAACTATATCATCTGTGTAGAGCGCGTATAACTCCGGGGACTCTAACCCCGGGTATCGTGCAACTCATAAGGTTGAGGCACCTACATAGGTGGGCTCCTTTGGTCATGTCTATCAAAATGTTCATGTTGTAGATCGTACAAACAAATATCATATAACAAGTACAATGACATAGGTATGTACATACACCAATAAGAGAGTCAAACAAATCATAGCATGCTATTTCAATAATAATTCGATAGCTCAAAAATCAACAACACCAAAGGACTTCAATCATGGAACAAATTCAAAACAAGGAATGTCATGTGATGAATCATTACACAATGATTATAGTTACGAAAATCATAGAAACGAAAACATATTCAAGGCATGGCGTTAGGAATATAAAACCAATAGTAAATAGTCTAAATGTGACATCCGAGAATTTTAACAAATTAATTAGGTGACTAATTAAGTATTTTCAAATTTAATTTGAGATTTAGGTATCCGAGGTGGGACCCATGCGTTATGGATCGGAGATCATAAATTTAATATTATTTTTAGTGTGTCATGCACTTATTTGATGTATTATACATTATTTCGATACGAAATAGGGTAAAGTGGAGTGTATACGCGATGTCTATGAATTTGGAGAGCGCGTTTAAGAATTTTTTCCAATTTTAGTAATTTAAGGGTTTTGTCTCGAGACACATGTCGAGACGAGTGTCGAGACAATTAAAATGTTGAGCTAAACTATCGCTTTGAATTCACAAGAAAAATAATTAAATTTAAGTTACAAATTCGAATTTGTACGTTTAAATGGACTTAATGAGCCGACGTGGGCCCGACACTTCGATTTGCATGTGAGACTAGTTGTTTGGAAGTTTTGGAGTGCTTTGGTAAATTCTCAAACTTTTGGCAAAATTGGGGGTATTTTTTGAGAATTTATTTTGACGTAAATTGAAAAGATAATCACGAAACTTAAATAAAATAATTAACAAATTGGTGGGCACCTAGTGACACGCGGGATCGAGGGTGACACGCGTGTCATGTACAATAGTGTGCACGCTTAAGGTTGGTCATCAACGTGCGTGGCGAATTTATAGTGCTAATATATGGGTGAATATATATTTATATATAATATAGTTTATATATATAAATATATAAATCAATCTTATAGTTTGAATTAAATAAAATTTTACATTGGATTAGCCTCGAGATACGCGTAACGTGATCATCGAGGAAGTAAATAATGGACGATTTGGTGGTTGTTGGTGAGGTAAATACACGTCTCAATTTATGTGTAAGTCGGGATCGAGGTAGTGTGAAATGATACGAAGTTTGTTTGAGATCTTGTTTCGAGTTTTATGTCGGTTGACGATAGTCAAGGTTGAGATTGGGTTCAAATTGGTGCAAGTTTGGTTAAGTATGACAAGAGGATTGGTCTAGAAGATTTTGGAAAGTCATGGATAAATTTAAGATTTTCGGAGTTTTGGCGTGACCGAAACCAAGTGGTTTGGACGTTTTATGGAATTTGAGTATTTTGTCAAGAGTTTAGCTCGGTTTGACGAAAAATCGAATAAAAACGAGCATTGGAAGTCAAAACACGTCAAAATACGAATTTTGGGAACTAATAAATAAAAAAATTAAGCTGCTAACAAGCAATTAAGGGTTTATATATAAATATACATAAAACATAAAATGAATTCATTTGTTTTCAACGAAACGAACTCACAATTCGTTTTTCAAACCCTCTCAATTCGGGTTTTTGCTCGTGGAGCTCTCGACGTTCGATTTGCTCTCGGTTTCTTTATGCAAAATTGTAGACCATTGCAATACGGTCAATTTGAGCTAACTTTCCATAGTGAAAACGAGGTATTCGACGTGCAATGTGGTAAATTCTCAACACTAAGCATTTTTCCTCAATTCTATTATAATTCTCGCGATTTCTCGATTTCTTTTGTGGGGTTTCGATAGAAATTGGTAGGAATTATTATTAATTTGTATATTAGATTGATTCGCGTCAATTTAGGATAAATTCCACTGACGTGGGTTAGGATTTTGATAAGGTGAACTAATGCAATTCAGTTGATAACTATTTTGAAGATGTTTTAATTGTTAATATTGATTTATATTGGGTTGATTGATGAATTGATTATTGATTTTAATCCAATTTGACTCCACGGGATGTGAAAATATTTTCGTGTTGGTATGAAGTGGTTTAGTGGCGTTTATTGTCGAGTTTTGAGGATTTGATTGTGAAAATATTGATTTGGATAAGCTTTTCGTTCAAAATAAATAAAATTTGCCTAGTTGACAAAGCCATATGGGAAAATCCATAAATTCTCCATCGGTGATCCAATTTGGATATTCTTGAGTCTATTGAAAGTAAGACATGAGTACTACAAGTTCTGTTTAGATCATCATGACAAATATTGAGGATTTCAAGGATAAAAAGTTAGCTCAAGTTGGCTAGTTAAAAGCTAGTTGAAAAAGTTATATAAATTAATATTTTTGGAAACTGTTCTCAAACGTACTTTGATCGTGGTTTTCATTAGGTTTCGTGATATTGTTTCACTTGAAGTTTGACCCATAATATAATTGGGTATGCGGGAAGCTATTGGAACCATCTTCAACGTATCTGACGCTTCGGAACCCCAAAAACTAAGATTGAAGTTGGTGTTTGTAAGGTTAAGTAAATCCCATAATAACCTTTACATTGTGTGATTATAATTTCGTATAAATTACATTGATTCTTGAAATTGCATATTTTTTGGACATGCATACATGGTTTGGGAGGATAAGGCGTTACGAGTCTCCTTATAGTGTAGACTATAACGTGGTTATAGAATACTATGTTATGCTTGAGGGGCTGAGTCAACGATACTTTGCATCACATGGTTATCATGAAATCACGTTGAACCATATCATATTCCTAGAGTCTAGAGAAAAGAGACTTGTTTGGTTATTTTCCCCGCGTATGAGTCATTACTACTTACTTATCACTTTCGGAGAACATTATCTCGATTATGGTCGGATAACAAAAATGGGATGGATTCGCGGTTGTATTTAAACACCTTGGATTATATTATTCGTTTAGATTCCTTAGATTATTATGCATTTGATTATTACAGGTGTACTAGATAGTGTGGGATTTACTTATCTGTCATTATCGAATTCTTATAATTGGAGAATGACATGTTTTAGATGCGACAATGGAAAGAGAAAGCTTTCCAACTATCTATGATGTGATAGTTCATTTATATCTCTGTATGCATTATTTTGAATATAATATATTGTATAAATGGGTTTTTGGGTTCGAGTGTGATTAGGATCTATTTTGGGACGGTTGGAGCTGTGTTGGGACGGAATGGAATGTTGTGGAACTAAGGTAAATGGTTTAAGGATTTTGAAAACCTAAAATATGTTAAAATGAATAAATAATTTTTATGAATGCAATATATATTATTATGTGGTGGATTATGAGTCCTTCGACATTTCAAAAAAGCTGAGTAGGTTTTATTGAAGACTTTTGAAGGTCGGGTTTTTCTATTTAGGTTTAAAAATAGAGAAGGCGCTGTTGTCAAAAATTTTTACGAAGTTTTGAGGACTATTAAAATAATGTTAACAAACTTCGAGGCTTAAGATTTACTTTAAAATCGATTGTGGTTAATAAAGTTTTACAATTTATGATAATAAGAACTTTATATTAATTGTTTATTGATGGAGATGTGAAGGTTGCTAGATTATTAAGGAGTTAAGGTAATATAGGCCGATCGGATGCCCTAATTAGGTGGGGTCGACAATGTTGGTATTAGAGCCTAAGTTTGGCTCAAGTGAGGATAAAACTTTGGTTGAGAAGCAAAGGATGATTGAACGCGATTAGTTGTGAAGTAACGTGATGGAACGGGGTTAAAAAGTTTAAAAACTTTACTATTGTGTTATATTCGTGTTGTATGTATGTATTATTGCTAAATATGCGATAGGAAGTTTATTCTCCTTGTCCTGTTCGATACTTAGCTCGTAAGATATGACGAGTAAGTTTATAAGCGGATAATTATATGTGAGAATAAACTTATGAAATAAAACCGAGCGTTTTTAGATGTGAAATAGACTTGTGAAGTCCTGAATTCACAAAGTGTTGTAAGTGGTTTGGTACTAATATAACCGATGAAAGTATCCGTTATAAAACCAATAGGAAATTGGTTGAAAGGGAAGTCCAAATGATTCATATACATAAACATTGAACATGGATTTCTTAGAAATCAAAAATATCGAACTATTACAATTTTCAAATGCTTAGAAAACCATTAAAATAGACTCAAATTAAGTATCAAGCGATTGAGAATGGTTTAGAAAATGTAATATGAAATTGGGAATATGGGAAGCACAAGATATGTATTATCTTAGGTTTTAGAATAAGGTTAGTATCGGTTCAAATCCAAGAGCTCATCATCTAAATCTTAACTTAGAAATCACAATGTATGATTGTGATAAGTCAAAAAAAAATAAAATACCCATTTTAGAAACAAAACGTTAAGTGAAAAAAATGGAATAGAGCTATTAAAACTCAAATGACTTAATTAATGAAAATCTTGATTGTTTATTACTCAAACTTATGTGACGTTGAGTGTAGTGGTTCTATGAGTCGAATAAAAAACTGATAAAATGAATGGAAATATACGAGTTAGAAGTCATCTTTGTTGACTCCGAATTTGATGTTGTTATAAAATAAAGATCAATGAAATTTCTAACTAGAAAATGAAAATTGTAGTGATAAGATCAACGTGTAAGAAGTTAAGGTGTTGGAGAAGTGGTCTAATAATAGCTTGGACTATTAAATATTAAAACAAGTGATTGTGTTTTGAGATTTGAAGTACTTAATGATCACTTTTAACGATATTAAGTTATGACGCTTATCACTTCAACTTAAAATATAATAAAGGAAGAGATACAAAAATCGAAGTGCTGGAAATTCAAATTCTTCTATCTCTTTAGTTGAATAATAATGGAAAGTTGATTCATCAAATATAATAGGATACGAAGTTGTCTTACATGGTCTCTTGGAAAGTACCAAATTTCTTTTAAAGAAAAATAAAAGTCGAGATATTTGAGACTAATAGAAATAATGTAAGACAATAACAAATAGTTTAACTGTTTGAGTTGCGAAATTTCTCTGTTTTGAATTAAGATTAGTTAAGGAATACTTTGATTCATTAAATGATAGTAAGAAGTCATACCATCCTTAGCTATATTCTCGAAAGGAGAATATATATAAATTGCATTTCTAAGTCACGATTAAGGAGGCTTTGTAAGTGGCCTGATTGTTGAGCCCACTCTTTAACTTTGAGTAGAAATGAAAAGGATATAACATATTTATAAACTTGTATGAGATGCAAGTTAAAAGTTATACTATGAGAGTATAATCATTGAATATGTTGATATCTCTATTTAGAAACGTATGTCTACTCAAGTTAAGGATAACTGTCTCTATTCAACAAATGAGAAAGTTGGTGAATAGTAAGTGATTAAGACATTGGTTTGTGGGAGATCTCGGTTAAGTGAAATGAATGAGGTTCTTGATGAACTCATCATTAGAGAATGATATGAAGAAGTTAGAAAAGTCGATAATTTCCTAACCAATCAAAGAAGTTAAGTGAATTGGTGACGAGTTGGAATTGGTAATTGCTTTCTAGTCCACAATATAAATAATATTGCAAGTAGATAATAGAGAATGAGTGAGAGTTGCACTTGCTTAATTCATAAAAAATGTGACATGGAAACTCAAATTTTGAGGGTTTTGTGCAAAAATGAATTTCAAAGATTAAGCTACTACTATTTTTTTCTTGTCTAAATTAGAGTTTTAAACTTTGATTTTGATGATCAATAATGATTTTCAAACTAGTTTTGGCAAGAAATTGGGGTTTCATGAGTTCTTGATGAATACATGATTAGTTTTTAGCAAATTTCTTGATCTAACCTCTACAATTTCCAAATTTGAGCATAACTCTCTCATACAAACTCCAAATAGGGCGAACCATACGCTATTGGAAAGCTTACTCAGAGATCTACAATTTGATTATTATATGTGTACTGGATAGTGTGGGATATACTTATCTGACATTATCAAATTTTTATAATTAGATAATGATAGGTTTTAGCGGCGACAATGGAAAGGGAAAGCTTTCCAACTGTCTGTTATGTGTAGTTCATTTATCTCTCTGTATGCATTATTTTGAATATAATATATTGTGTAAATGAGTTTTTGGGTTTGAGTGTGATTATGATCTATTTTGGAATGGTTGGAACTGTGTTGGGACGGAATGAAATGTTGTGGAATTAAGGTAAAGGGTTTAAGGATTTTGAAAACCTAAAATAGGTTAGAATGAATAAATAATTTTTGTGAATGCAACATATATTGTTATGTGGTGGATTGTGAGTTCTTTGGCATTTCCACTAAAGCCGAGCAGGTTTTGTTGAAGATTTTTGAATGCCGAGTTTTCCAGTTTAGATTTTAAAAATATAGTAAGTGCTGTCGAAAACTTTTTACGAAATGTTGAGGACTATCAAATTAATGTTAACGAACTTTGAGGCTTAAGATTCACTTTAAAAGCGATTGTGGTTAATAAAATTTAATAATTGATGATAATAAGATCTTAATATTAATTGTTTATTGATGGATAGGAAAATGTTGCTAGATTATCAAGGGGTTAAAGTAATCAAAGCCAGTCAGATGCCTTAATTAGGTGGGGTCTAACACCAAATGACTGAATATCAACTCAATAATGTAATGAAATGGAGAGAATTACCTCAATAGGTTTACATATCTCAAATGCACACAATTTCTACCCTATATCGACTTTCAACCACTCCAAACTCGCGTTCCACACCCCGTAAATTTCCTCTAAGCTCCTAACGTGTCATAGCAAATTTAATTTAACTTGTTTTAGGTTGGTTAAGTGGTCTTAAACTCTAATATTTCATAATCGACCTCCTTAATACTTTGTTTATGTTGAAATCCACTTTAATAAATAAAGACAGTTTTGGTGCAGTACCTTGAGTTGATTTCAATTACTAAAACTTTAAAATTACGTATTTTATACATAGAGAAGTTTTAGAGCTATGTCTTAGATTTCCAAAACTATGAGGTTTGTCTGATTTCGATAAGAATCGAAAATGATATGAAAGGTTTACCAGAATGATTCAAAATAGTTTTAGACTCCTACCAGCAATTTTATATATCTCATTTCCCCTAAATCATAACATCGAAACTCATGATTTTTTAACTGAAGCTTACAAACATATCCTAGAACATCAGACTATAAGATGAGCTCAATCCAATAAGAATTGAGGGATTTATGCTAAAAACAGCAAGACATTAATAAAGCTGTGAACCTATAAATTACAGACTCATCATCAAAATTGGAAAGAATTTTTAGACATGAAAACATTCAAATTTCAAAATATTTTACTAGGCAAAAGTTGTTTACCTTTGAGTTAGCTTTCAAATTCCACCAAAATGAGTCCATTTTGATTTAAAATGAGGAAGTTATGACAAAAACACAACGACTGGTTCATAATAACAACATGCATAATTTCTAATTTTTTCTTACAACTTCCAAAATTCATAACTTTATGAAATCAAATCCAAATCCAGAATTTCATTATAGTAGAATAAGTGGAATTTCACAAGAAATCTAAATATGGAATTAGATTTTAAAAACAAAGTCATTTTCCCACCGAAATGCTGAAAAACAAGAATCAAACAAAAACTTACAATTTTTGACAACTTTAAACAAAATGATGATGTGGGTTAGCTTACCTAGTTGTAGATCCTCCTAATCATTGATCTCCACCTCCCAATTCACAAGAATTTCTTCATAAATCTACTGATCTCTCTCTCTCTCTCTCTCTCCAAATCTTTCTCTCATTCTTTCGATTGAAATGAAAGTGATTTGCATGGAAAAACTCATTTCATCCTTATATATAATGGTGAGGTGAATTTGAGACCATTGATCCTCATGTATACACCCATCTCTTGGAAAATCTAATGGCTATACCTATTCAACAGTCTACTAACTTACCCACTAACTCATCTCTTTTAACGCACAATTTAACTCAATTTGCCTTGTGATGTTGTTTACACGTGTCTCGAGGTATATCAATGCCTATTGTTTTATTTTTTCATAACTTAAATCACATTAATACAAAACCAACTATAGGCACATCAACTCAACTATTTTAAATCACATTAACTAATTTAAGACTTTACACATCACTCTCTACCTTGGTCCCACACACTGGCATGCATCTCAAGGCGTGTCTCCGCTCGCTCGTCTATTTAACAAACTATTCAAAACAAATAAAACATCCGGGTATAATGTACATATACATTACACTAGGCCTCCAGAACTCAAAAGTAATATATATTTTTATTCTCATGCTGAGTATATGGACAGTGCACACCTTCTCGGGCCACGTCACGGGTCGGTGTCCCCTAATTACGGACAAATTTGCTATTAAAAATTTGGGCCATTACATTGACTACCTTCAATTCATGTGTGAAATCCCTAATTGCAATAAAATTATATTATGAGGTAATTACGAGATAAGTGGGTCTTAATCATGACACGTGTTGTGGATTAGGACTCAGATCGGTGAAAAAAGGAATCGCTAGGTCAATGTTATTTTTGTTGGTGAATGCCTAATATGTGTATTCCACGGTATTTCTCTGTGTGTATAAATGGGACGAGTGAAATAAATATTATTAGTTGATTGAAAACTAGTAAACAAATGGTAAGTAGCACGTGAGGATTTTACCTCGATTTGCATGCGATTTGGGATTGACGGTAGTGTAAAATGAGAATGAAGTTGGTGTGAGACATTACCTCGAGTCGTGTGTCAGTTGACGGTGGTTAAGATTGAGATTATGTCCAAATTGGTGCAACTTTGGATAAGTATGACAAGAGAATTAGTCCGTAAGAGTTTGTTATGTCATGGATAAAGTTAAGATTTTTGCCTTTTGGTGTGACCAAAACTAATGTTATGGATGTTTTATGAAGATATATTACTTTGTTTAGCATTTGGCGATTTGGTGAAAAATCGGATCCAAAATGAGCACTAAAAGTGAAAACACATCAAAATATAAATTTTTGAGAATTAATATATAAAAAGAAATTAAGGTGCCGATGCAAAGCAGCTAAGGGATTTTTATGTATATAAAACAAATTTTTTTAAAAAATCAAATGAAACATTCTTTCCCTAAACCCTCTCCACTCAATCTTTTACACACGAATGTCCCTACATTCAATTTTTGTTCTGTTTCTCTCTGCAAAATAGTAGAGCATCACATGACAATCAGTTTGAGCTAAGTTTCCACTGTGGAAACGAGGGATTCGGTTCGAAATTTGGTAAACTCACAATTAATGACATTTCCTTCAACTCAATTTGAATTCTTGCGATTTTTCGATTTCTCTCGCGGTGTTTTGAAAGAATTGGTAAAAATTGTTATGAATTGATGTTTTGGGGTTTATTTACACCAACTGGTTTAAATCCCACCAACGTGGGTTAATGTTTCGGTGAATTGAGTTGATGTGATTCAGTTGATAACTATTTTGAAGATGTTTTTTATAGTTGAAATTGATTTACATTAAGATTTTGGACGAATCGATTATTAGTTTTTGTCCAAATTGACTCCATGGGCCATGGAAATATTTTTGAATTGGTATCTAATGATTTCTGAATGATGGATGTTGAGTTTTGAGGATTTAATTGCCAAAATATTGACTTGGAGAAGGTTTGTTAGTTCAAAATAAATAAAGTTTGCCTTATCAATGGGTTGTATTGGAAAAAACATATCTTATCTAATTGTGATTCAATTTAAGTGTTCTTGGAGTCTATGGAAGGTATTAAGTGAGCTCTACAAGTTCCTTTTTGGTCAGCATAACAAATATTGATGTTTTTAAGGTAAAAAAATTACCCTAATTTAGCTAACGATTATTTTTAAAAATAGTTTTCGAGTGTACTTTGGCCGCAATTTTTATAGGGTTTTATGATTTCGTTTCACTTGGAGCTTTACCCCAATATAATTTGGTATGTAGTTGGAGGCATTTTCAAGGTGATTTGATGCTCTGGGAACCCCAAAAATTTCGTTCAAAATGGGTTGGTTGTAAGTAAACCCTACAATTATCTTTACTATTTATCGAGATATTTTTGTTCATGTAATTGTTGCAAGCTTGCATTGCATTTTATGATATTATTATTCATGCATACATGTATCGAAGTAAGGCGTCAGGTGTGAAAAGAGTTGAGAACTCTAATGCGACGAGATTAGGCCAAGACCCTATACGACCAATCCTAGTCGTTATTCAATTAGTGTCCTGAGCGTCTAGATTCCTTTGGTGTTAGAGGGTTCGAAGGTCCTGGAATCCAAGCTCATTATGTACTAGAGAACGCTTATCCGACAGATTACTCCACATGGTATCATTATTTCCTAGTGTTGTTTTCATACTACTTTTGGAAGCTGATCTAATTGTAGTTGGTGAAAATAAATGGAATGGATTTCATATTGGCATTCATTTCCTTGAAGTTGTAGAATTAAATTGAAATACAATCACATTTCTCCATATATCAGACTTGGCTTTTGTAGGAGTACAAATCAATGTATATGTTTACTTATATGACATCCTCAAGTTGTTTTTGATTATGTCAGGAATATGGTGAAGATGTCAAATAAAAAACAAGCTAAGATAACTTCAGTGACTTCTTACGTTCTTTCTATTCTTTGTATACTGATTTAACTATTATTATGCTTTCCTTCTTAGGGGCTGAAGAGATAGTACTTAACATAGTTAAGTAGTGAATTGAGGTGTTTCTGAGGTTTAAATGGTATATTAAATTTGCAATTGAAATTATGGTTTTGTAAGGTTTAAGAATTTCAAGAAATGGATTGGAAGTTGATACATAAAGCTTTAAGGATATTTGTTTGATTCTAACTTTTCACATATGAACTATTATGGATATTGTAAAGCTGATATAACTTTAAACGAGTTTTAAGGTTGATACTTGATGCGATTGCCCCAGTTCCCACAAACTGGGCCCTGCCCAGCCTTAGCCTATGTGGACCCTCGAGTCAACCCTCGCAAGGTCAACACAAGCCTAGTTAGCATTCTTTTCCATTATTTTAATTCATTTAGTGTTTTCAAGTTTTACAAGTTAGCAGAAGCAATTAATAATTTAAATAACTCAACAATAAAGTAATAAAAAATAGTCAGACAACTTATATATGGAACCCTGTGTATATGTAAACCTGTATATCTGGTGACAAAGTTTATAAAGTAAGCAAAAGTGATATACAAGTCTTATGCATCGCTCAACCCAAACACACAACCTAAAAGTATATAAAAAGACACAAAGACATATTTACAAGCAATATAAACAAGCTTACAAAAGATGAAGTAACATGATGCTTGGGACTCAAGTAGTCGCCAGTCTTCTCTTTCCCAGGCCTGCTACTCGATGAATCTGCACTCACCGTCATAAACAGATGGTGAGCATAGTAAAGTAAAGTAAAGTAAAGTGATTCCTAAAGCCACTCGTTCACATTTCTATTATAGAAAGATGAGTAACTAAGTGCATATAAAACACTTAATAAAAGCTAGAAGAAACATGATACGTCAGTAATATTAATATATTTAGGTTCTTAGTTTGTATGTTTTAAGATCTAAATGCTATGTATTATTAATAAATTCACTTTTGTTTATATTTTCAGTGTTTCAGTGGCAATTTGGTGAAATAGATATAATTCGAGATCTTTTGAAGTGTTTTTGATGTTTGGTATTGAAAAGTAAGCATACACGTACTTTGAGATAGTTTGGTGGGACCTACATTGGTCCATGTCGATGCTATGATGGTTTAGAAGAAGTTAGGTGGTGCATTAGTTGAGGAAAGTCATTACAATTGACTAAGTATAAGTCATTCTTGCAATGTGATTTAGTTGCCATCAGATTTGCCTCAAGACATTACTATGAAATTGATGAAGAGAGGGAGCAACACTAAGTGACGCACCACAGTAACACACATGAGGTATAACCTTCAATAGCCTTCGATCAAGCCTCGAGATTTGCACACGAGATTGTAATAGTTGAGGAACAAAGGTCTTGATCTGCATCAAGATGCATGCATCAAAGACTCCCATGAATTCGTCGATTATTGAGTGCCTTCTCCTTAGTCCAACAATTGTCGATTGTCTTCGAGATACGCGATAACACCAACTCCCATAATTTTAGTGACATTCATTCATTTTCTCCTTAACCATTGTAGCCTTCGGTTCATCTTGAGATACGGTTCATGCGCACTCCGAGATTGACCCACGACTTCATGACGAGCTATTCCCCATCTGCACCCAGCCACGTGTCACAACGCTATTGCTCCAACCACGTCTTCAGCAGCGCTTCAGCTAACCAGAGTCTACCACGTTAGCAGCCAAAACTAAATCAACCAATAAACAACTGACACATGTTCATGACTCCCTCTCTCAAGCAATCACATCAATCGGATCTTCCTCGGTGCACGTGACACTAATTAACCCACGAAATACAATTTTTCTTTCTTCTAAAGACCACAATTAAGTGTTTTATTTATATAGACTTATCATCATCTCTTTTCTCGACCAATCAACCTCTTTTTTTCTTTTATTATTTTTAATGGAGTTTAGCAAGACTATGTACGGCTAAGCAATCCTAGCCAAGGTCGGAGGTGAAGCAAGTCCAGACTCATGGGTTTATAGCGAGTTCATGTGAGATCTATTTATTTATAATTTAAATTATTTTAATTCCTTCTATTTTTCTTGTATACACAAGGCTCATTTTCATTTTAAATAAAACCAAATTCCTTAATTGCTTCATCAAAACAAACATTCCAACTCGAGAAGCTTGCTTTAATCCATAAATGGATCTTTGACACCTTCCTAGAATTCTCAGGATGAACAAACCTTTCAAGCTGTATCATATACATGTCCTCAAGTAACTTAAAATTTAAGAAAGCTGTTTTGACATCCATTTGCCATATCTCATAGTCATAATATGCGGCTACAACAATTGGAATTCTAATGGAATTAAACATGGCTACAGGAGAAAAAGTCTCATAATAATCAACACCTTGAGTCTGTCGAAAACCTTTTGCTACTGGCCATGCTTTATAAGTATACACATTGTCATATGTGTCAGTTTTCTTCTTGAAAGACCATTTACATCTAATGGTCTTACCACCTTCAGGTAAATCAACCAGTTTCCAAACTTGGTTATCATACATGGATTGCATCTAAAAATTCATGGCATTAAGCCGTTTATCTTTCCCAGGGCTATACACAACCTCTTGATAAGTAGTAGACTCATTTTAATCTACAAGTAATACCTCACTACTATTAGTAATAAGAAATCCAAGTCTATCAGGCTAATGTCTTACAATATCAGATCTACGCGTGCCTTGTGATACCTATGGAGGTTCAACTAGTTCATGACTTTGTTGATCTCCACTAGCGGTTAGGTGTTTATTTATGGTTTTTGAACTTCTTCAAAACTTACTTTATTCCCATTCTTGTCTTTTGAAATAAAATTTTTTTCCATAAAGAAACCATTCCTAGCAACAAACACTTTATTCTTACTGGGATTATAAAAGTAGCATCATCTAGTTTCTTTAGGTAACTAAAAACACACACTTGGTAGATTTGGCTGATAATTTTTCTGAGATTTGTCGTCGTACAAACACCTTACAACCCCAAATCTTAATGAAAGACAAACTTGGTTTTTTCCCAAACAATATCTCATGTGGTGTTTTATTAACCAATTTAGAAGGAGCACTATTTAATGTAAACACAGCAGTTTCTAAGGCATAACCGCAAAAGGAAATAGGAAGATCTGCATGACTCATCATAGATCGAACCATATCCAATCAAGTCAAATTTCTCATCTTAAAAATACCATTCCATTATGGAGTTGCCGGATGAGTTAACTGTGAGACGATCCCACAGTTTATAAGATGATCATTAAACTCTTAGCTCAAATATTTACCACCCCGATCTGCTCGAAGTGCTTTAATAGTTTTACCGAGTTGATTTTGCATTTCATTCTGAAATTTTCGAAACATTTCAAAAAATTCACCTTTATTTTTCACGAGATACACTTAACTTTATCTGTTAAAATCATTAGTGAAAGTAATGAATTATTGATAACCCCTATAGCCAGTGTATTTATAGGACTGCATACATCAGTATGTATTAGCCCAATAAATCACTTGCCCTTTCACTATGTCTAGTAAAATGACTCTTTGTCATTTTGCCTAATAAACGAGGTACACATATTTCATATGATTCAAAATCAAATGAATCCAAAAGTCCTACTTTATGGAGTTTAGAAATGCGTTCTCATTTATGTGGCCAAAACGACAATGCCAAAGGTAGGTTTGACTCAAATCATTTGACTTGAATCTCTTTATATTTACGTTAAGAATAGAAGTATCTGTGGACTTTTTCATGTTTAGAATATAAAGACCATCACACAAAGCAACATCACATAGAAAACGTCTTTACGAGAAATGGAGCATTTATTATTCGCAATAGTGAAATTAAAATCATCCAAATCCAAACATGAAACTGAAATAATGTTTATGCTCAAGGCAAGGACATAATAACAATTATTTAAAACTAAAACAAGTCCACCAGGTAAAATTAACTCATAGCATCCTACAACCAACGCAGCAACCTTTGCTCCATTTCCAAACTCTTAGGATGACTTCTCGTTTCTTTAGCTTTCTACTTTTGGTGAGACCCTGCACATTAATACAAATTTGAGATCCACATCCAAAATCCAATACTAAGAAATCACTAGTAGACAAGTTAACTTCAATAACGTAAATACCTGAAGCAGTAGTCACACTACTCTTCTTTTTCTTTAGATATTCAAGATAGAGCTTGCAATTTTTGAACCAATGCCCATGTGCATAGCATAAATGACAATTTCCTTCCTTTTCTTTTTTCTTTCTAGGACTGTGAAGTAAAAGTAGCATGAGGCTTGACTTGTTCCATAGGCTTTGTGACAGTCACAACAGCCTTGGCAACTTTAGCCTTGCCTTTGCCTTTTTTTTTTAGAGCCTTTTCTTTCTAAACCATCAACACATTAGCAATGAGTTTCTTAACATTCTACTCAACAGTTTTAAGCATCAAATACAACTTTAAGATATAATTCTTCACGTTTTTCATGTTATAGTTCATCACAAATTGTGAATAACTACCAGGCAATGAATTAACAATCAAATATGTAGCTAACTCTTGGCTTATAGGAAATCCAAGTTTGTCAAGATGGTCAATATAGCCCTTCATTTTCAAAACATGAGGACTAACTGACGCACCCTCAGCTATTTAGCATGAATGAAGGTTATTGACTGTCTCGAACTTTTCTTGCCTAGCCTGCTATTAGATCATTTCCTTCGGCATCGTAGCTATGTCGTAAGCTTCCATGTATTCCATGTCCTTCTGAAGTTTAGGAACCTTGGTTGCCAACATAATGCATGCAACATCAGTTGAGTCGTTGACATGCTTAGTATGTGCATCCTTCACGATTCTTAAAGCATGGCTGGTGGTTCCTCATGAATAGGATCATCCAGGACATACAAATTGTGTTCATGCTTAAGAACAATTCTTAAGTTTTTGAACTAGTCAATAAAGTTTGTTCTAGACAACATATCCTTCTCAAGGATGGATTGTAGTGACAAGAGATTAATGTGATTTGAAGAGGCCATAGATCTACAATAAAGATTATGAAAAATTTTACTTTAGTATAGAGGAATAGACTCCCACTAAATCAACAACCCTCCTAAAAATGCTATGTTAATTTAAGGGATTAAAATCCATGTTTCACATAATTCTAAGACAGCTAATGCATGACATTTTGAATTATGTTATTTAGGTAGGTACCAATTACCAATTACATCATATGTAACTTTTAGTTGTTTTTATGAGATTATGACATCTTATGTCTTAGCATGTTTTATCTCATATAGTGCCCAAAGCCCAAAACTATTTTGATAGCTTTATCAAGTCTAACTATTTCAAACAATAAAGTAACCATTACTCAACTTGCTTCACCAAGATAACACAATACATTCTACAGAGGCAGACCCATATTAATGTGATCGAAGCGTTGACAAGTGTTTGAGAATGGGTGACAACAACAACAACAACAACAACAACATAACCTCAGTCCCAAATAAATGACAAAAGTTTTACGCTGGCTGTCAATTTATCACAACCCTCCTCCATTTTCCAAGAATGGAAAATGAGCTTGGGGCCTCCCTCCCCCACTTTTCGGGTATGAAAAGTGAGTTTGGGACATCCCTTACCCATTTTTCGGTATGAAAAAATGAGCGTCAGAGTCCTTCTCCTTTATCCGGACTTGGGACCGGCTATGTAGCGCACATAGTGTACAACATAGGTGGAGTTTGAGAAGAATGATTTTTATTTGTTTTAATGATCGTAATTTAAAAAAGATAAATATCATAAATTGCAATGCATAAAGAATCACTAAAAAAGTTAGGGAATTATACTAATATTGACTATTATTTGAATTTCCTTGCGCTATGAATAGTTAATGTCGGTATCGCTGGCCGGTTAGCCAATCCAATTTACCAAAGCTATCCCTTATTTTAATTCTAAAAATATTAATTAAAATATCTTTAATTAACTCGGGCCTACCTTTAACTTAATATATTATACTAATCCAATTAGAATTTAAGATACTTTGAATCCTTATCCAATTAGAATTTGTTATATATCTACCTATCGTATAGGATTTGTTATTCTTATCCGATTACAAGTTTATTTCCTATCTAATAGGAATATACTAACAGATAACCACAATAGATATATGATCAAAATCAATTTCAATTCTTATTCATATGAAACAAGCAATTGAATCAAGAAACGAAATATTAATCATGCATTCAACACCAGAATCATATTAAATTAATCATATTAACCTAATTATGATTTTCACCATGTGAACATACAAAATTTGCATCGTTCAATGTTAAAACATATGTTAATCGAAATATTCTAAACATGAATTCTATCATTGAATCAAATCACGCGTATGTATTAATATACATGAATTAACAACATACTTTAAAATCAATTATTGATAACAATTATCACAAAACCTATATATACACCACATATACATTAATTAAGATCATGTTTTCACACATATATCATACATACATACATAAGAGAAAACATGCAAACACTTAATAGAACCGAGCCTATGGCTCTGATACCATTATAAGGTTTTAGGGTTCATACACAGTGAAAAATTCAAAAACAAATTTTGAAAAACCTCAATAGGATCGAAAATAAGTCCCATTAAACTAGATCTACAAAAGTAAACCATGACTTAATTCGTGATTTCCTTCTCTGATATTCGATCTCCAGGACGTTCAAGCGCCTATCCTCTATCCGAAATCTACACACGAATAGTGACCACGATTTGGAGTGCTAGTCCCAAGAGAGATAGAAATCATTTTTCTTTCTCTCCCAAAATCAAGAGAACTCGAAAAGAGAAAAATGAAAATATCATTTCATTTTAGGGTTTCAACCTGTATTTATATGTGTAGATAAGCCCTCACTTATAATCATATTTGTAATACAACTATTATATTGAGGTAGTTTAAGCAAATTACATATACACCCCTATTAATATGTTATCAAATAAAAAATTATAAGGGCTATTATGTCATGAATTTTATCATATAATATTCATTACTCTGGACCAATTGAAATTGCGCAATAGGTTCATGCGACGTTGGTAGTGAACCAAAACTGTTATGGTACACAAGTCATAATCGGTCTCTAGCAAGGCATTATGACTACCCAAGTAGCATGAATATCAAAATTGATACAACCTAATGAATAACATATATCATATACTTTTGTCATGCGATATTTTTTGATCAAACATAAGACATGGAAAGTCACTCTTAATGTTCAATCGTACTAGTCTCGACCTTTAGGTAAACTGAAAACATCCAAATAACATTAATCATATCAATTCACATGGACTTGGCCATTAGCATTCTAGCATATCGAGGGATCCACTGATATCTCTCTCTATACGAGAGTGACAAATTCTATCTTGATTACACACATTCACATATTATTCACATGGTAACCAATCACAATCTTTATAATCGTCCGGTTAAACACAACATTTAATTGTGTCAAATTACAATGCTACTAATATTAAAGTCTATGATAATCTCAAGTCGAAGGACTAAATGATATACCTATCATGAGTAACATCTATGACTTAATACATGTGGTGTTCTCAGAGCGGGTCGATCCAGTACCTTGTTCCATAGCAACTAATCATGATCTCTGTTCGTATCCCTATACGCATGATCATCACATGACCATCAATCAAGATTCACACTAGTTTTAATTCATTATAGTGCCCAGTATAGTGACCGACTAAGGAAATTTAGGATATTTCAACAAATACCCATGGATCTTATTATAATGTAAACATGCAATCACTTATAATAGAAAAACAAATGAAAAGCTCAATTTTGTTAAAAAATTATAAGATAAACAATGTTTGTGGATTGACCTAGGGCACATGCCCCAACATTTATTACGTACTTAAAGTCCTATTGATCCTCATTGGTGCTAAGTTTACAAAAGTGGAGTGCGTGATTGTTATTTCTCGCCTATGGTACCTTCAAAACATTGATGCGTTATTTTTACAGAGATTGTAAACTTGCGTGCTTGAACGTATAGACTAAGAAAACTCGTGAGTAGTTGATAGCCTTTGTCTTGACCGAGTGTATGTCTTTAAAGTCTGATCTTAATTATGTTTGGATCACGGTTCTAGATATAGAATATCATAAATCCGAAATTTTTTGAGTGGATTATTAACTTGGAAATTGTATAAACTGAAGGTACTCCATGAACTTGGTGATTAGTTAAGATAGTTCATAATTATATTAGGAATCTAGTTTACTTATGTTTTGTCAATTATACCTTTGCTTGGGACGTGCAAAGTCCTAAGTTTGGGAGTATTTGATAAGTCTGTAATATTAATATATTTATGTGTTTATTTTATATCTTTTAAGATGTCAATGCTTTGTATTATTAATGAATACTCTTTTGTTTATATTTTCAGTGTTTCAGTGGCCATTTGGTGAAATAAAGATAATTCGAGGTCTTTTGAATTATTTTTGATGTCTGGAATTGAAAAGCGAGCGTACACACACTTTGAAATAGTTTGGTGGGACCTACATTGGTCCGTGTTGTTGCTATGATGGTTTAGGAGATGTTTGGTTGTGCATTAGTTGAGGAAAGTCATTAAAATGACTAAGTATAAGTCATTCTTGCAATGTGATTTGGTTGCCATCAGATCTGCATCGAGACACGTATTGTGAAGTTGATGAAGAAAGGGAGCAACACCGAATGACACATCATGGTAACACACATGAGCCACAACCTTCAACAGCCTTCGATCAAGACTCGGGATTCATACACGGGATCATAACAGGTGAGGAACAAAGGTCTTGATATGCATCAAGATGCGTGCATCATAGACTCCCATGAATTCGCCGATTTTTAAGTGCCTTCTCCTCAATCCAATAGTTGTTCATTGTCTTCAAGATACGAGATAGCACCAACTCCCAGAATCTCGACGACTTTTATTCGTTTCTCCTCAACCACAGCATCCTTCGATTCATCTCGAAATGCAGTCGTGCACACTCCCAAATTGACATACGGTTTCATAACGAGCTATTCCCCATCTCCACCTAGCCATGTGTTATAACGCCATTTGTAATAGCCCATTTTTATTAATGCCGTTAATTATCTTATAATTGTAGACATGGATGCCAGCTCAGATCCACGTGGACACCGTAGGTAGGCTAGGACACACGTCGAACCTAGGTAGACTAGTTTATTGTGTGTTGAATGCTTATTTGTGATGCACTTTATTAAAATTATTGTTAAATATATCTCATGTGTTTAGGTTGAATAGCGGTATGGTGCGAGGTTGTGTGACGGGTAGTTGTCTCGAAGTGCATGCTAACGCGAGTATCGGGAGGAGAGATACGGGTACACTAGAGAAAACTCAATAAACTTACATAAATATGTCTAAGTTATCAAATTGACCTATTTAATGTAACCATAGGCTAATTAAATAAACTTGAACAATATGCTTTGGCGTGCCTCGAAATGTGTGTCGAGAAGCGGGGCACTGGATACCGAGTAACCAAAGGTTAGTGGGACCAAGAGTTGGTTAAAATTGATAAATAAAACACGAACCATATGATTGTATACACTTAATGTAATGTGACATTAATAGAATAATTGAAAGCCTATAGTTTACATTAAATAAAAGGGGCCATGAGATGGACATCTAGATTAACATAGTGAGTGGTACTAGATGATGAGTGTGTTATTGGAGTCACAAGAGGTATAAGACAAAATGCTTGTGAACCACAAGATATGCATCGGGATACGTACATACAATTGATTCCCACAAACATAAATAGAGGACTTAATGGAGTGTTTGATCACAACACTCACAAATTCATGCAAAACCAGAGAAATTCAGAGGAAGAAAAAGGACTTCCAGTTGGGAATTCAACACTATAGAGACCAAACCAAGTGATCTAATTTAGGTAATCATCTTCTCCACCTTCAAAGCTTGCAAATGAACCTAATTTTGATATGCTTGGTGGAATTTCAAAATTTATGATGCATGCTCTAAATTGTGATGAAAAGTTGATCGATTTCATGCTATTAGATCATATATAGGGGGAATTTATCACTAGTTTAGATAGATTTGATGAATTTAATTTTAAATGAGGTTACGATGAATGCATGAATTTGAAGAACTTGGGTTAAGTTAATGATTTGGAGTTTTCTAATTGATTTGTTAAAGTGATATTGATGAGGAGAGGGTGTAAAACTAGTTAGAGTAACTAATTGAGAGAGCTAGGAAAGAATTATCGAATTGAGAATTTTGTCCCAGAAGGCAATTAGCGCGCTAATTGGTAAGATTAGCCCGCTAATCGTCCTGCGTGTTGAACTATTTTTTGAAACGAAAAACAGTAGCACGCTAGATAAATTCCCTAGTTCGCTAATTTCATCTAGCGCACTAGGTGCACCCCCTTAACGTGCTAACTCAAATCTAGCGGGCTAGGTATATTCCCTTAGCGCGCTAACTCAATATAGAGCGCTAGGTAGACCATATTAACGCGCTAATGACAGATGAATATGGATTATAAAGAGCTATTTTGGGGATTTTTTAGTGAATACATATCTAAACCTTTGTAAACAACCTAAAATTGTAAAAATGGACTTCAGGGATTTAGTGGATCGAGGCTCGGTGTCGAGGAGCTTGTCGGGTTAGGTATAGGAGTCTGGGAGGTCAGAAAACGGTGTAAGGTTTGTAAAACCCAACTGAAAGACTCTGAGTATTTATTCTGCTTACATTTCATTTATATCTGCCCTTGTTGTTCATTATTCTATTCAGTTACTTGGACGTGGGTCGATGTTACTCCCTCGGATTTCCTAGTTGTGTGTTCATGATGCACTAAATTGTAGCACGTGTAACCCGACCCTCAATGAATGGCGACCTGAGCTTGCCCTTGGTGCACGTGTTAGTGACTTAGTGGATTTAGCCAGCGCCGCGAGGGACCAAGTGTTAGGCTAGTTGGACGCGACCACTAGTGGGAACTCGGTGACCCGAAGTACAGTCTAGTCCATTTGGAGCGAGCACATATGCATTTGTTAGCTTGTCTATTGTTTATTCATGCGATGAGCCATATTCATGCGATGAGCCATTTACAGTTGTTTGTTTTATATTCCGCATGTTTACTCGACAACATTCTTTGTATTTCATTTACTTTATTATATGAATGCTCATAGGACTTCCTTGGGATTTTACTTACTGTACTCTTCATCTATCTTTTGTGATGATTGAGTGCAGATCCTAGTACCAGTAGGGGAAAGGGGATCCTAGGTGACTACATCTGATTGCCCGCTGTCGAGGACCTACTTATATGTGTTTATGTTTATTTTTGATATTTTGTATATTTTGGGTATTAGGAGACTTGAGATGACACAACACATGTATATATACCCTTTTTTTTGGTGATGTTGCTTATACATAGAGTACTTTCCAGGGTTTTCCAAAGTAGGATTTGCCTTTGAACAATGTTGTCATGTTAAATTACCTTGTTTAAATGGTATTTATTAAGACTTCCACTGAATATGTTAACTTGTAAGATACGACCCACTAGTATGGTTAGGATCTCAATAAATTACCTACTAAGTAACAGTTGAAACAATTAGATTTCCACAGAGAATAGATAAAGAATATAAGGATAATTTACTAATTTATCGGATAATACGCACATGGACACAATTTACAAGACATAAATAGGATGGGCAGGTGCCGGACACGTATAGTTGGGCCTGCTGGCAAAGAGTACCGGAGACACGTCACCACGGGGCAGTAGGGGCCGCCACACCATTAGTCCAACCACGTCATCAGCAGTGCTTCAGCGAACCAGAGTCTACCATGTCAACAGCTAACACCAAATCAACCAATGAGCAACTGACACGTGTCTAGGACTCCATCTATCAAGCAATCACATTAATCAGATCTTCCTCGGTGCACAAGACACTGATTAACGCATGAAATACAATTTCTCTTTCTTCCAAAGCCAACAATTAAGGATTTTATTTATATAGACTTTAGGGTTAATTTATTATCAACTCCTCTCTCGACCAATCAACCTTTCTTTTCTTTTATTATTTTTAATGGAGTTTAGCAAGACGATGTCCACTTAAGTAATCCTAGCCTAGGTCTTAGGTGAAGCAAGTCCAGACTTATGGGCTTATAGCGTGTTCATTTGAGATCTATTTATTTATAATTTAAAATATTTTAATTCCTTCTATTTTATTTGTTGTTGATTTCAAAATTATGGTGCAAACTTAGGGTATGTATTATGAGCATTACATTCTTTTAGGTAGAAGACTTATAGTTAATCGAGACTATCGTATCCGTAATTGTACGGTTCGACTGATACAAGTGACAATCACTGACATTTTTACCGTCAAAACCTTTCGATTCTTGAGTGTGCGACATATAAATCTAGGTTAAATAAGAAGCGGATGAGATCTAGTTATTTAGGATTAATATTCCCATAGAACTTTATGCGGTTAATGCATTAAACCTGATTGGTGGATGTTTAGGGTTGTGTATTAATTAGAGAAGTAGTTAGTGGTGAACGTCCTATCTATCAAAATTAGGGATTTCTGGTGGATGTCGATTTCTTATAGCTAATCTAGAAGGAATTGAATTAATAATCTCTTGGAAAGATTGAGGACCGTGACATGTTACTGAACTATGATTTAGATTTGTGGAACTGTAAACCTAGGTATTTTCTCATATCGAATTCATTCTTGCAAATTTCAATTTCTAGTAGTTTTAATTAGTTAATTAATTGTTTTCTTAAAAATTTATAAAACCCCTTAAAATCTTCCTTTTTAGTTAATTCAGAGTAAAACCTAAGTCCTGTGGATTTGACCCCATATTTATCACTACTACACCCTTGTGGGATTGGTAACTCGAGTGCGAATTATATTTGGGCCGAACTACACGTTAAGAAAACATATGCAAGAAGCCACAATTGTAAACTAGTAATTCGTTGAATGCGGAAAACAAAAACTTAAGGTGTAATAAGATTGATACTAAGCCCAGACACGTGGGAGGTCCTATACTCAACGACAGAGGTTATTCGGCCTACATGGAGGAACACATCCTGACCTATTGAGGTCCCCTAGACCACATGAAGGCACACATTAGGCACACATCCTTGTCTCCATAAAATTCCTTTTGATACATTCATAAGGAACATAATCCAATGGCGAGCCTAAGTCTGGTATGAGTCCTTTTTGACATACTAAGGAACACATTCCTACCCTTAATGGTGTCAACTAGGAACACATCTATGCACGTCTTCATGGAATGTGCCCGATAGGTCCGTCCTACCGGAACCCTGCCCCTATCGTATCACAACATCACACCTTTCACACTCAACTAGAATATTGAAGCATAAGCTCATCAAGGTTTCATTTGCAATAATATAAAAGATATGCATTTATCAACATTTGGAATATAGACGTGGTGAATCATTAGAACAAGGATAATAGGAGCTGATAATCATTAGAAACATTAAGGAGAAACAACATAGAACAAAATCAAGGCAAGGAATGCCACATGACAAGTCATTTCATGATTATCCTAACCGAAGAAATCATTAATATGGAAGCATATACAAGGCATGACATTTGGAAGTTAAAACAGAAGTACAAGAGTCCAAGTAATTGTAAATTAGCAGAAATATCACGAATTAAATGCCCATAAGTGTTTAAATAGGTTGACTTACAATGCCACACAATTCGCCAAGTCATGTAAGCCACTCGAAGTCTATACTATCCATTCGATGCGTCTAAATTGCCTAAATTATTTCATGATTTTTATTAGACTCAATTCCAAATTTCATTCATAATTTATTCAAGACACACATTACGATGTCAATCTTGATGTCAGTTGTCTTAAGAATATTTAATTGATTATATTTATACAATACCTTATTTGATTCTATTTTCTTTATATTTACTTCAATTTCTAATAATATTAGATTTTCCCGCGTTGCAACCACATTTGTCGGCTTGACTAAGTTTATCAAATTTGGCCTTTGTTCCTATTTCATCCTAACCAATTGATAATTATTTTTATTATCTTTTTTTCATTTTAAAATTAGCACACATTTCGAGGCAGCCTT
Organism: Stephania cephalantha; assembly: GCA_039657325.1. NCBI lineage: Eukaryota > Viridiplantae > Streptophyta > Magnoliopsida > Ranunculales > Menispermaceae > Stephania > Stephania cephalantha. The sequence continues at coordinate 17,525,981 of CM077570.1, read as the reverse complement.
GAGATGCTTATAATTCCAATTTTTCATCTCGAGGTGGTTATCTATGTCCCAAAATTAATATGAATCCAGAGGTAGCCTTCAAAGCCATCCACATCATGGCACATATCTTGAGGTAGTCCTCAAAATAGCCTATATCATCCCATAACACCAATCTCGAGGCATACACACACTTACTAAGCACACCCCATTTACGATATTCGTACACCATCTTCTCCAACATACACATAAAAAATAACCTCTCACCTAGGCGTTGGGAGGGTCGCCAAAAAGGGAGCTAGGCCGAGAGCAGAGGTGAGCCGAGGGTGCTGAGACAAATGGTGAGGCCAGGCCTTGTGAAGCCGCACGAGACAGAGAGAGATGGGAGGCCATGATGGACATAGTGATGGTGAGGGTCGGGAGGGAGTCGCCAAGAGTAAAGAGAGAAGACTCGGTGAGAGAGAGGGATTGCTAGGAGAGGAGAGGGAAAATGAGAGCAAAAAAATGAGAGGAAAGTTCTGGTAGAGAGAGAATGAAAATATTTTGCAAGAGAGAGAGAGTGAGAGTATGATGTGTCAAAAAGTTAGAGGTGGAATGTAGTTATATTGTTTGACTTTTTTTTCTTTTCTTTTTTTTTTCTTTTTGAATTGTGTGAGTGATAGGTCATCATCCCATTGGTCCATATCAAACTTAACCAACACTTTACATTCTATCACTCCCATTTAAATCACCCCACCTTACTATATTAAAACCAAAATTATATTAATTGGTCAGTTTATTTTAAACTAAATGACATATTTATATTTAATTAAAACTATAGCTTTATTAATTATATAACACATTAATTTTTTTATTCCTACTATATATTTTCTCACCTATATAGCTATTTTAATATGTCGCACTATTATACTTCGGTCTCGACGCTTGAGGTTTGATCGAGTGTTTCACGTAAGAATCAACTCAAATGTCAAAATCTTGAAATTAGCGCGTAATTAGTGTTTTAGATTTTTTCAGGCCATTACACTTGAGGACTTGATGCAAATGTGATCTTTTAAAATCATTTTGATATTATATTGTGAATTGTTATGGAGATGTGAGTCTTTCTAGGCCTTTTCCCAATGCTGCTTTTATCAAGTTTTTAGTGCTGATAGCTTACTTTTGGGGAGACGGTGCTGAAGTTTTTATAAAATATTCAAATCTTATTAGAATGATTTCCTAACTTGCTTCACATTTAGAGACTAATTTTTTGATTTTAACTTGGAGATGAATACGCATCTCAAGGATTTTAGAGAATTCCTGTTAAGTAAGGAATTAATCAAGGACTTTAGAGGCCGACTAGATTATTAGAGGATTTAGAATAATCTAGGTCAGTCAGATGCCCTAATGAAGATGGGTCTCATAAAGTTGGTATTACAACTATGGTTTAGCTCAGTCAAGGAGATTTAAGAAAAGATGCTGAAGTTGAGTTAGGATAAAATTGATCGAGAAATATTGGTTAAGGCTCAAAGGATTAATATAGGTTTGAAGAAACTAAGTGATGGTCTTGATGATTGATCAAACTGATGAACCAGATTTAGTAATTGAGATCTCGATTAGTTGGAAAATTGTAATGGCCCAAATTAATTAAACTAGGATTAGCGTTAATCTCAAGGATTAACGATTATAGTTAGGGCCTTACGTGGACAACTTGGTTGACTCAGACATGAGAACTGAGGGAATATGTTATTTGTGCATGATGTTTGTGTTAGGTGTGGTGTTTAAAATTATTAACTTATCATATTGCATCGCATGTGTGTACTAGAATGTTGTAATCGAGTGAGATTCTGCAACGGGTGTTCACCTCGTAAACTGTCTCTACGCGGTTACCGAGTAGATGCAGTACGGGAACACTAAGGCTAGACAATATAATTTGAATATATGACCATAACTATGATAATTATGGGTTAAGATGAATAAATAAACCTTAGTGTAACTCATATTGGTCAGGTAGTTGTGGGTTAGTGGGACCATTAATGTGTCAACAATGAGACTAAATACACTAACCATATGAATTTAAGTGTTTAAGCTTGTAAATTTAATTAATATAGATTAATGAGACTATAGTTTGGACTAACTAATTGGAGGCCATTGATTTGTATGGAGATGATGAAGATGTGTAGGAATCCTAGGATAAATAGTAACTAGTGAGTGGAGACATGCATTATTCATGTGGGACAAGTGGCTTTTAGTGAGGACACACGTCCTAGAAATTAACTTAGTCAAATCAAGGATTTGCTAAATTAATCAAGTTGCTAATCTAAGTATATAGAAGACAAACTTTAATTTTCATGCAAACCAAAGAAGGAAAATCCAGAATTTTTTAGAGCAAAGGATTTAAGCAATAGGTATACAACTTCTACTCATTTGTTTCAATTTCGATAAAATTGTTCTTATGCATGACCAAGAGGTGTTGAATGATTTTGGTTTGCTAATTTCATGTTTTTCTAAGGTTGAAGATGAATCATATACATGTCATATAACTTTGATTTCAAAAGAATTAAGCCAAACTTGCCTGTAGAATCAATTATGTTCATGAAAATTAGCCAAACTTTGAAAGGGCATAACTCCCTTAATACTTATCGAATTGGGCTAATCTTTTATTATGTTGTTCTTGGTATGTTATATAATTTGTGACAAAAAATCATGAGTTCTGGAGTTATATATTGAGAGAAATGATTTTTACAATCTTGCTGGTCGAATTTGATTCAAATTTGAGCTATTTTGGTAAAATTGCAATATCATTTCCATTTTAAATCAGAATCTTACAAACCAAATCTTTTTAGGAAGTTAAGTTAGAGACCAACAACTTCTCTTTTGGGAAGTCTATGAGATTGGAACGTTTTCATACCCAAAAATGCGATGCAACACATGATTGAAAATGAAACTTTATTAGTTTTTAGGGGTTGTTTTGAAGACTTAACCTTCGCACTTAACTTTAAATACCTATAATTGATCTAAAACACTTGAAATTGGTCATAGAAGACATAAGGACAATAGTGTAATAGCCGGAGGCATATCGGGACCTGATCGGGTATTTTCAGGACTTCGGAGTGCAATTTGAGGTGCATAAAACCCATGAGAATGCTTCACATAATTTAGTTTGCTTTTAACGTTTGTTTTTCTGGTTGTTGACTATTTTTACTTATATATTTTACCAGTGCCAACTATTTTATTTTGTCGTTTTATTCAACTACAAACTATAATGTGTTATCATGATTTATTGTTGTTTTGTTCATGTTGAATAATCATGTTTTACATGTGCATTTTGGGATTATTTAAAGATCGGTTGAGTTAGTTCACCACGATTTTTCTATGAAGATCGATTGAGTTGGTTCACAAGGTTTTACTATGAAGACCCATTGAGTTGGTTCACTGGGGTTTTGCTATGAATACCAATTGAGTTGGTTCACCAGGTTTATGTTATGTGACATAATGATTTACTAGTTGAGTGGTTCACTGGGGCTTTAGCAGACGTGGTATATGAGTGACTGATTTACCGATTGAGTTGTTTACCGGGCTATCTGTGTTTACATTTCTATTTACTTATACAATTGTTGTTATGTTTTCTCATTATCTACCTGCTGCTTTGAGTTTTATATTGCTCTACATTCATGGGAGTATGCCTTTTTATTACTAGATAGTGTACTTGCATGTCTAGTAGTTTTATTTGATTTATTACTGAATATTGTGTAGAATTCTCTTGGGATTTTACTCACTAGACTCGTCACTTTATTTGTTGGGTGACCAAGTGCAGATCATATAAGAGTAGCGGAAAAGGGGAATTTTGGGCGACCTTCTTTTTCCATCGACAGTCTTGGACATACTCGCATGTGTTTATATTTCGATATATTTTTCTTTGTTATTGGTATCAGGGGACTATGAGAGACACTGTACATGTATATACCTACTTTTGTTTATCTTGTTGCCTTATATGTCGTGTACTTGATTCTGAGTTTTCCAAAGTAGGACCGATGCTCTATATGACTTGAAAGTTATTAAAAATCTATGGTTATGCTATGTTAAGACTTATGCTGTAAATTATTGACCACTTACTTGAAACTATGTAAATGACAAATGAAATGCTAACTAATAATTGAATTATTTATTGATACAATCACTGATTGATGAGTTAGCACGACTATCGATGAATGTTGACCTGGCGACATACGTCAGCAAGGCTACAAGACCCGCGCAGTAGCTCACCTTGCGACCTTAGGGCGCGGGGCTGCCACTAAAATGACTTTGAGTCGAGAATATTTTAGTATTGTGTTATATTTGATATGTATTATTTAATAATCACCAGATATGCGATAGGAAGTTTATTCTACTTATCTGTTCAATGCTAAACTCGTGAGATACAACGAGTGAGATTATGAACAAAAAGTTAAAGGGATAATAGACTTAATATGCCATAATTGAGCATAATTAGAAGTGGAATAGACTTGGGTAGTCTAAATTCACGAAAGATTATTGTAAAGCTGTTCAATATTAAAGTAACTAATGGATCAAAATTAGTTTACAAAACAAATGGGTAATTGGTTGAAATGTGATATAAGGAATTCAAGAATGCAAATACTGAATTTAGACTTCTTTGAATTAGGACATATTGAACTACTATAATATATATCGAAACGCTCTGGAATATATTAACTGAACCAAAAATAAAGTCTTAAACGATTGAGAATTGCTTGATAAACGTAAAATGAAATCGAGACTTTTTGGGAATTACAAGTTTGAATATCTTTGGTTATTAGAATGAGGTTAGTACCGATTACATTAGTAACATGAGAGGACCTATTCTCAAAGTATTAATTCAAATTAATAAGCAAATAAGAGTTGATTCCTAAATAGTCCCAAAATAAGAGAAAATGAGACATTTTTGTTAAAAAATAGAAATATTGTTAGATAAGCTAAACGTTGACTGAAAAATCATAACGAAATTGTAACGACCTAAATTTGTAATAGTGGATTTGGTCTGTAATTAAGGGTCACCAACCCGTGACGTGGCCCGAGAGTGGGTATATGGTCCCAACACTCAACACGAAGACCGAGTAAGGTATTATTTTTGGTATGATTGATGCTTAATGCATTGTATATGTGTAGACTTATTAAGTCATTTATATTGGTATATAGACGTGGAGACGCGAGCAGGGACGCTCCTTGAGATGCGTTCTAACGTGGGATCGGGTTAGAGAGTGATGTGGTAAGTCTTAGTTTAAGTTAGTGTGTCTTAAATAGCTAAATTTGATGTGGCTATAGTTGAATTGATATTAATGTAATCTAAGTTAGAAAAATAACACAATAGCCATTGATGTACCTCGAGATACATGTGGACATCATCACAAAGCAAATTAAGTTAAAGTGTGTGTTAGTAGAGATAAGTAGTGGATGATTAATGGATTGTAGGATAGATATAAGTCGTAGGATACTCATAGAGATGAGTGATTTAAACAAGACCAATTATTTAAATTGACCTCACCATTATATATATGAATGAAATGAGTTTTGCCATTCAAATTATCTTCATTTGTAATTTAAGGAGGGATAGAGTTCTGGAGTGGAGATCCACCATTTATTATGAAAATTCAGAGAATTTGGAAGGTGATGATCAAGCTAAGGAAGTCACACCACTAGGTAAATCAATCTACACTACACTTTGTGAAATTCAAATAAAAATTGTAGGTTTTGGTTTAATTCTGTTTTTTAGCAATTTCAGTGGGCAAAATAATTTATTTTTAAAATCTAATTCCATATTTGGGTTCCTTGTGAAATTCCATTAATTCTACTACAAAGAAGTTTTTGATTTGGATTTGTTTTCATTAAGTTATGAATTTTTTAAATTGTAAGACAAAATCTAAAATTCTGCACGTTGTGTTATGAACCATTCTCAGTAATTTGGTCATAACTTCATCATTTTAAATCGAAGTTTATTCATTACGGTGGAATTTGAAAGCTGACTCAAAGGGGAACAACTTTTGTATACTAAAATATTTTGAAATTTTATTTTCATATCTACCAACTCTCTTCAACTTTGGTGATGAATCAGAAATTTCTGGATTCACAGTTATGTAAGTGTCATGCTATTTTGAGCATAACTCTCTCATTTCTTAATGGATTGAGCTCATCTTTTAGTATGATGTTCTAGGATTTTTTGTAGGCTTCAATAACCATTATGATTTTTCAAGCTATGGTTTATTAGAAATGAAATTTTCAAAGTTGTGGGTCAAAAACTAAAACTGTTTTGAGCCATTGTAGTAGACGTTTCATATCTCCTTCAATTCTTATCGAAATTGCAAAAACCTTATAGTTTGGAAATCTTAGACATAGCTCTAAAAACTTCTTTTTGAGCTACAATACATAATTTATCATTTTGGTAGTTGAAATCAACTCACAAGTTGTTGCACCAAAACTGTCCCTATTTTATTAAAGTAGATTTGGACATAACCAAATTATTAATGGGGCTAATTTTAAAAATTGGAATGTACAACCATTTAAACCAACTCCAATATCTTGTACAAGTCCTAAATCACCCTAATTAACCTCAACAACTTAGAGGAAAGTTTCAAGATTTTGAGGACATGTTTGGGGGTGTCGGGAGGCCGGTTAAGCTAGGATATTTGCGTGACTTGTAAGTAAAATGATTGAGATATTTCTATTTATTTCATTTCTTGTTATTGCTTCATGTTTATAGTTGTTTGTGCTGCTACACTTATTGTATTCTTAGTACCATGATTTGTGTGCATTATCTCATTATATGATTGAGGTTAAATTAGAACATGTGTTTAGGTTTCATGGTTCCATTTGGGGTATAAGCAACACACGCAGTATGGGACCCAGAGATGTCGATATTCTAACTAGTATGTGACACGGACCTATTATATGAGGTTGATAAAATGATTCAGCGGCAACACATTAGGGTAATACCGAAGTGCTTTGTGTGCTGACTTATCGCATGAGGTCGATATGCTGTGTTTCACAACCAATAAAGATAATACCTACGTGCACTGCTAAATAAGTTATTACCTGAGGTCTATTTGACCAAAAGGGTAATATCTAGGCCAATGTGTTAGGTATACCATTGATTGGATTTAGTTCTTTGATAATATTAATGTTCATATCACTTGGTTTAGCTGTGATATTGTGTACCATGTCATGTTTTCTTTATTGTTGTGTAGTGAATGTATGTGTTGTTGGATGTATTCCTATTGTGTTTGAAAATATGGATAAATGCCTCTTAGTGTTAATTTCTACGTTACTATACTCACCGTTCTTTTTATGACGGTGGGTGCAGATCCATCAAGTAGCAGGCCGAGTAAGGAGAAGATCAGGGACTACCTTTGAGCCGTTTACGTGCCACTACTTCAGATTTTGTAGGTTTTTAATATTTTCTTGTATGAATTACTTTATGTTTTGTAAGTACTATTGGGTTGTATGTATTTGGGTTGAGCAATAGTTCCTCGACCAGACACATGTTTATTACACTGTCATCATCTTTCGGTTGTTTATATACATGTGGTAGTTATTTTCTGGTTTCCACAGTATGTGTTTTAATTAACTCTAAAAATCAAAACTATTGAGAAATGAATAATACTTATCTTGAGCACGTATAACGAGTTGAATAAGACAAAAGGCTGACTAATACATTGTTAATTCCTACTTGGCAGAGATTAGGGCTTAAATGATGGGATTGGACCGGGGTAGTGCCCTAAATTAAGGGAAGGGCTGTTACAGAGATTATGACAGAGTCAGAAAGTCATCTAAGCCGATTTCTATGAAAACATTATATTTAAAAGCAAGATATTGTTTCCTTTCCTAAATAAAACATAACGTGAAATAGAAATAGAACCACGATTGAAAATGATTAAAGAACTCATCAAAAGAAATACTGAATAATTTTGATCGATTCTTATTCAAATTGCTTTATAGAAGTTCTATGGTTTAAACGTTGATAAAAATGATAAAGAAATGAGAAGAATGAATAAAAATACTTAAGTAAGGACTAATCTTTATTGACATCATGTCAAGTGTTGTTAAGATACAAAGATCGACAAAATTTCTATTTTAATGTTTTTTAAGGATTAGTGATAGTATCAACGTGTTAATAATTTAAGATATTGAGAAAATAGTCGAATAATAGCTGTGATTAGCTATTAAATTGGACACATGTGATTGTGTTATGTAATTCTAAGTACCCAATAGTTACTTCTAACAAGACTGAGATTATGATACTTATCACTATGGCTTAAAATAGAACAAATAAAGTGATAGGTGTATTGATTTGAATATTAGTAAGTGATCAGTACAAGAAGTCATCACGAACTTCTCTATTGCGAGAATTTCTATTAATATAACTTCAAAGATTGATAAAATATTCTTTAAGAATCTGATTGACTGTCAAGTTGGTCAAGAGATTGAAAACTCTAATTCTTCCATCTATTCCTTGATTAGTAAAGAAAAGAGAAATGTTTAGAGGTAAAAGTGAACTTATAAACATTAAGATACTAAGTTATCTTATGTAGTCTCTTAAAAAGTATCGAGATTCTTTTTGAGAAAAAGGAATGTCAGTAAATCATAGACTAACCAAAAATATTGAAGGTAATAACAAACAGTGAGACTATTTCAGTTATAAATTTTTTTATTTTGAATAAAGATTAGCTAATAAAGACTTCAATTTATTGAAAGATTATAGAAAATATATAGTCCTTAACTAGATATTCGAAAAGTGAAAAAAATTGAAACTACCTTTGTAAGTTAAATTAAAATAATCACAAGTGGTTTAAATGTCGAGTGAAGCCTTGATAAGTCAGTAAACAAACCAAGAATGAGAAAATGTGAGAAGAGCTAAGATTGACAAAATAGTGTTGGGGCATGTGCCCTAGGTCAATCCATTATCTGTCTTTATGAATACTTTTAGTTAATAAAATAGAGGATTTCATTTGCTGTTTATTATAATTAATTTGCATGTTTACATTATAATAAGATCCGTGGGTATTTACATAAATATCCTAAATGTCCATAGACGATCATTATACTAGGAACTATAATGAATTAAGACTAGTGTGAGTCTTGATTGATGATCATATGATGATTATACGTATAGGGATACGAATCAAGATCACGAGTACTTGTTAGGGAACAAAGTACTGGACCGACCCGCTATGAGAACATCACATGGATTAAGTCATAGTTGTTTCTCATGATAGGTATATTTTACAGTCCTCTAACTTGAGATTACCAGAGACTTCAACATTAGGAACACAGTGATTTGACACAATTAAACGTTGTCTTTAACCGGACAATTATAAAGATTGTGATTGGTTACTGTGTGAGCAATGTGATGAAGTTGTGTAATTGAGATATAATTTGTCCCTCTGATATAAAGAGAGATATCCAGTGGATCCCTCGATATGTTAGACTGTTAAAAGGCCTAGTCTAAGTGAATTGATATTGATCAATGTCACTTGGATGTTTTCAGTCTACCTATAGATCGAGACTAGTACGATTAAACATGTTGGATGACAATTCCATGCCTTATGTTTGATCAAAAGGATATCATGTGACAAAAGGATGTTATATACACTATTGATTAGGTTGTATCGATTTGATATTCGTACAACTTGGGTAGTCATAATATCTTGCTAGAGGCCGCTTATGACTTGTATACCAAAATGTGTTTTGGTACACTACCAACGTTGTATGAGCCTATTGAGTCGCACACTAAGAATGGTTTTGCGAGATTTTAAGATGGTTTAGAAAAACGAATTTTATATGATAAAAATCATGACAAAAAAGTCCTTGTTGTGTATTACACTTATACTTTTTTAAGTAGGGGTATATGTGTAATTTACTTAACCGTCTATATACAAGGGTTGTATAAATAGACGCTTTAACTTAGAACACACAGAGAAAAGATTAAGGGCCGAAACTCTATTTTCGTTTTAGAAACGAATTAGGGTTTTCTGGTACGCTCTGAATTGTTTTGGAGAGAAACAAAAGGTTTGGTATTCTTTCGAAGCTAGCACTTCGAATCTCGGCCGCCGTTCGTTTGTGGACTGCTGGTAGAGGGCATTCGTCGTTGGCAGCGCCCTTAGAGATCGATCAACCTTCGAAAGGTATATTGCGACCGAGGTATGATTAAGTTTTCATGGTTTAAACGTTTTTAATGGAATTAGATTCGGATCCTGTTGGGGTTTTTGTCAAAATTGTTTTGTAATTTCCGCTGTACCCCCGTCCGCTCACCGGTCAGTGGAACCACCGCCCACTGACCGGCCAGCGGGTCCGCCGTCTAACTAATCCTAGCGCACGAAAATTCTTTTATTAGGGAAAAGTATAAAAAAATTACCAAATTGTTTAGTGATTGAACAAATCAATAAAAATATATGATATTTCATTGTTTACATAAAATCACTAAAGCTGAATAAAATCTCTCTATTAAATTTTAAGTCTCGAGCCATCCATTTTAAACACTTGTCAAGGCCTCGATCACACTAATATAGTTTCAGCCATAGCTGGGTGTATTGTGTTATCTTGGTAAGACAAGTTGGGTAAGAGTTACCTATATGTTTAAAAATTGTCCGACTTAATAAAGCTATCAAAATAGTTTTGAGCTTTAGGCACATGATGAGATAAAAAACATGCTAAGACATAAGATGTCCCGTATCTCATAAAAGTATTTAAAATTACATAAGATGTAATTGGTAACTCATACCTACCTAAATAATCTAGTTCTGTGTTTCATGCCATAGCTGTCATAGAATTAGGTGAAATATGGATTTTAGTCCCCTAAATAAACAATATGTTTTAGGAGGGTTATTAATTTAGTGGGAGTCTATTCCTCTATACTAAAATAAACTTTGCATAATCTTTATTGTATATCAATGGCCTCTTCAAGTAACAATAATCCCCTGTCACTGCGATCTATCCTTGAGAAGGATAAGCTATCTAGGACTAACTTTCTTGACTGGTTCAAAAACTTGAGAATCGTTCTCAAGCATGAACGCAAGTTGTATGTCCTTGATGCTCCAATCCCTGAGGACCCACCAGCCAATGCTACGAAAGCTGTGAAGGATGCGCATAATAAGCATGTCAACGATTCTACTGATGTTGCATGTATTATGCTGGGAACTATGGTTCCTGAACTTCAGAAGGACATGGAACTAATGGAAGCCTACGACATGGCTGTAACGCTGAAGGAAATGTTCCAACAGCAAGCTAGGCAAGAAAGGTTCGAGACAGTCAAGAACCTACATTCTTGCAAGATGACTAAGGGTGCGTCAGTTAGTCCTCATGTTCTTAAGATGAAGGGCTATGTTGACCAACTTGATAGACTCGGATTTCCCATAAGCCATGAGTTGGCTACAAATTTGATCCTGAATTCATTACCGGAGAGTTACTCACAATTTGTGATGAACTACAATATGAATAATATGGAGAAATCAATTTCAGAGTTGCATTTGATGCTTAAAACTGCTGAACAAAATATCAAGAACCCTCTAGTAATGTGTTGATGGTCCAAAAGGGAAAGGGAATGAAGAAGAAAGGCAAAGGCAAGGCTAAAGTTGCCAAGGCTACTGCTTCACCTGTCGCAAAGCCTGTGGAACAAGTCAAGCCCCAGCCTGTTCCTGCTTCAAAACACCCAAAAGAAAAGGAAGGAAATTGTCATTTCTGCCATGCACCTGGACATTGGCTCAGAAATTGCAAACTCTATATGGAAGATCTAAAGAAGAAAAAAGGTAGTGCGACTACCACTACATGTATTTATGTTATTGAAATTAATTTATCTACTAGTGATTCCTCGGTATTAGATACGGGATGTAGATCTCACATTTGTATAAATGTGCAGGGACTCACCAGAAGTAGAAAGTTGAAGAAAGGAGAAGTCATCCTCCGCGTAGGGAATGGAGCAAGAGTTGCTGCCCTGGCTGTTGGATCATATGACTTAGTCTTACCTAGTGGACTTATTTTAACTTTAAATAATTGTTATTTTATGCCTGCCTTGAGCAGAAACATCATTTCTGTTTCATGTTTGGATATGGATGGTTTTGTTTTTATTATTGCGAATAATAGATGTTCCATTTCTCGTAAAGTCATATTTTATGCAAATGCTGATTTGTGTGATGGTCATTATATTCTAAGCATGAAAAGGTCCACTGATACTCCAATCTTTAACATAAATACAAAGAGATTCAAGTCAAATGATTTGAATCAAACCTATCTTTAGCATTATCGTCTCGGGCACATAAATGAGAAACGCATAACGAAGCTCCATAAAGATGGACTTCTAGATTCATTTGATTTAGAAACATATGAAACGTGCGTATCTTGTTTACTAGACAAGATGACTAAAAGTCCCTTTACTGGACACAGTGAAAGGGCAAGTGATTTATTGGGTCTAATACATACTAATGTATGCGGTCCTATAAACACAATGGCTAGAGGAGGTTATCAGTACTTCATTACATTTACTGATGATTTCAACAGATATGATTATGTATATCTTATGAAACATAAAGCTGAATCATTTGAGATGTTTCGAACGTTTCAAAATGAAGTGCAAAATTAACTTGGTAAAACTATCAAAACACTTCGATCAGATCGAGGTGGTGAATATTTGAGCGAAGAATTTGATGATCATCTTAGAAATTGTGGGATTGTCTCCCAATTGACTCCACCAACAACTCCACAATGGAATGGAGTTTCTGAAAGGAGAAGTCGAACCTTATTAGATATGGTTCGATTTATGATGAGTCATGCAGATCTTCCATTATCCTTTTGGGGTTATGCATTACAAACTGCAGCTTTCACTCTAAATCGAGTTCCTTCTAAAGCGGTTGATAAAACACCATATGAGATATGGTACGGAAAGAGACCTAGTTTGTCTTTCCTTAAGATTTGGGGTTATGAGGCTTACGTAAAACGACAAGTCTCAGAAAAACTAGCACCTAAATCTGAGAAGTGTTTATTTATGGGGTATCATAAAGAAACAAAAGGATATTACTTTTATAATCCCGCTCATAACAAAGTGTTTGTTGCTCGGTATGGTGCCTTTATGGAAAAACAATTTATTTCAAAAGACACTAGTGGGAGAGAAATAAATTTTGAAGAAGTTCAAGAATCACATATAAACACTGAACCGCTACTGGAAGTTCAACAACGTTCTGAACCAGTTGAACCTCCACAAGTGACACAAGGCCCACGTAAATCTGGTAGGGTAAGACATGAGCCAGAGAGATTCGGATTTCTCATTACTGATAGTCGTGATGTGTTGCTTATGGATCAAAATGAGCCCACCACTTATCAGAAGGCTATGTCTGGACCAGACTCAGATAAATGGCTAAGTGCCATGAACTCTGAGATGCAATCAATGTATGATAACCAAGTTTGGAACTTGGTTGATTTACCTGAAGGTGGTAAGACCATTGGATGTAAATGGGTTTTCAAGAAGAAAACTGACATGGATGGCAAAGTGCATACTTTTAAAGCAAGACTTGTAGCAAAAGGTTTGAGGCAGACTCAAGGTGTTGATTATAATAAAACTTTTTCGCCAATAGCCATGCTTAAATCCATAAGAATTTTAATTGCCATTGCTGCATATTATGACTATGAGATATGGCAAATGGATGTAAAAATAACATTTCTTAATGGAAAGCTACTTGAGGACATGTATATGACACAACCTGAAGGTTTTGTACATCTTAAGAATTTTAGGAAGGTATACAAGCTTCAAAGATCCATTTATGGATTAAAGCAAGCTTCTCGGAGTTGGAATCTTCGTTTTGATGAAGCAATCAAGGATTTTGGTTTTATTAAGAACGAAGATGAGCCTTGTATATACAAGAAGGTCAGTAGGAGTGTAGTTGTTTTTCTGGTATTGTATGTTGATGATATATTACTCATTGGAAATGACATCCCAACATTGCAGAATGTCAAGTCTTGGTTAGGGAAGTGTTTCTCAATGAAAGACTTAGGAGATGCAGCCTATATCCTAGGGATAAAGATCTATAGGGATAGATCTAAGAGGCTAATCGGTCTAAGTCAGAGTGCTTACACAGACAAGGTGCTAAATAGGTTCTGTTTGCAAGACTCTAAAAGAGGATTGTTGCCAATGTCTCATGGCATAAGTCTCAGCAAGATTCAATGTCCTAAGACAAATTATGAGCGAGACCGTATGAATAAGATTCCATATGCATCAGCTATTGGATCTATCATGTATGCCATGCTATGCACTTGACCTGATGTATCATATGCTTTGAACACTACAAGCAGATATCAGTCTGATCCTGGTGAGAGTCACTGGATAGCAGTAAAGAACATTCTTAAATACTTAAGAAGGACTAAGGAAGTGTTCTTGGTCTATAGAGGTTTTGAAAATGATCTAGTTGTAAATGGTTACACAGATGCAAGTTTTCAAACTGATATAGATGATTTTAGATCGCAGTCTGGATATGTGTTTACTTTGAATGGTGGTGCAGTAAGCTGGAAAAGTTCGAAGCAAGAGACTGTGGCAGATTCTACAACAGAAGCTGAGTATATTGCAGCGTCCGATGCAACAAAGGAGGTAGTTTGTATCAAAAAGTTCATTTCTGAACTAGGTTTGATTCCAAGTATTGCTAACCCTGTTTGTTTATATTGTGACAATAACGGGGCAATAACACAGGCCAAGGAACCAAGATCACACCACTAATCTAAACATATACTCTGACGTTTTTATCTCATCAGAGAAATTATTGAGAGGGGAGACGTGAAGATATGTAGAGTACCTACTGAAGACAACGTTGCGGATCCATTGACTAAAGCTCTTCCATAAGCAAAACGTGATGGTCATGTTAGATCATTGGGCATTACATGCATGTATGATTGACCCTAGTGCAAGTGGGAGATGTTGGGGCATGTGCCCTAGGTCAATTCATTAACTGTCTTTATGAATACTTTTAGTTAATAAAATAGAGGATTTCATTTGCTGTTTATTATAATTAATTTGCATGTTTACATTATAATAAGATCCATGGGTACTTGCAGAAATATCCTAAATGTCCCTAGTCGATCATTATACTGGGAACTATAATGAATTAAGACTAGTGTGAGTCTTGATTGATGATCATATGATGATTATACGTATAGGGATACGAATCAAGATTACGAGTACTTGTTAGGGAACAAAATACTGGACCGACCCACTATGAGAACATCACATGGATTAAGTCATAGTTGTTTCTCATGATAGGTATATTTACAGTCCTCTGACTTGAGATTACCAGAGACTTCAACATTTGGAACACAGTGATTTGACACAATTAAACGTTGTCTTTAACCGGACAATTATAAAGATTGTGATTGGTTACTGTGTGAGCAATGTGATGAAGTTACGTAATTGAGATAGAATTTGTCCCTCTCATATAAATAGAGATATCCAGTGGATCCCTCGATGTGTTAGACTGTTAAAAGGCCTAGTCTAAGTGAATTGATATTGATCAATGTCACTTGGATGTTTTCAGTCTACCTAGAGATCGAGACTAGTACGATTAAACATGTTGGATGACAATTCCATGCCTTATGTTTGATCAAAAGGATATCGTGTTACAAAATGATGTTATATACACTATTGATTAGGTTGTATCGATTTGATATTCGTACAACTTGGGTAGTCATAATGTCTTGCTAGAGGCTGCTTATGACTTGTATACCAAAATGTGTTTCACACTAAGAATGGTTTTTGCGAGATTTTTAGATGGTTTAGAAAAACGAATTTTATATGATAAAACTCATGACAGAAACGTCCTTGTGGTGTATTACACTTATACTTCTTTAAGTAGGGGTATATGTGTAATTTACTTAACCGTCTATATACCAGGGTTGTATAAATAGACGCTTTAAGTTAGAACACACAGAGAAAAGATTAAGGGCCGAAACTCTATTTTCATTTTAGAAACGAATTAGGGTTTTCTGGTACGCTCTGAATCTTTTTGGAGAGAAAAAAAAGGTTTGATATTCTCTCGAAGCTAGCACTTCGAATCTCGGCCGCCGTTCGTGTGTGGACTGCAGGTAGAGGGCGTTCGTCGTTGGCAGCGCCTTAGAGATCGATCAACCTTCAGAAAGGTATATTGCGACTGAGGTATGATTAATTTTTCATGGTTTAAACGTTTTTAATGGAATTAGATTCAGATCCTGTTGGGGTTTTTGTCAAAATTGTTTTGTAATTTCCGCTGCGTATGAACCCCAAAACCTAACAAATAGAACTAGACATACTATAATTATATAAAAAAAATGAGATGTAGAGTTGATTTGTGACTGTTGAAAATGATACGAATAGATTCCTTTAGTTAGAGTAAGGCATTGTAGTAGTTGTGCATGGCCAAAAGTCTAAATAACTATATATCATTATCATATGACTCATTCAAAGCGTAGAAAACTAGTGTGATGACACTTGACTATGAATATTCGAATGAATTGTTGATGACTGATATAATAAAGTCTATAATGTTTTATTGAAGTCAATCATAAACTTAAATAAAGATAAATTGATTATCTCAAGAATTCTCACTTATTTATGGGAATTAGAAGTTTCCAAGTAATGAGTCTCAATAAGACTTAAGATATCAAGTAATAAGATTGATAGAAACTAATATGTCTTCACAAGAATTAGACAAGAATAAGTCAAATCTCCAATGATTGAAATTTTGAACTAGTTAGTTATAGACGATTCTAGAGAATATGTAGTATATTGGTTAAAAAGTGTAGGACAACATCATGTGCTTAGAAAATGGTGATTTTTAAAAGCACTAGTTATTTCAAGTTTGAAGTTAATGCAAGATTCTTATTGTGGATAATACAGTTATAAGTTAAAATGAAAAAGGATATACATGACTTACAACTCTATAAGACTGCAATATATCTTCAAATTAGAAGTATTGAATAAAGTAATCTAAATATGGCTTAATATATTAGAAGAAACGGTTGTTCTTTTATAATTGTAACAACCTACTCTAATTAATCTTAATTAATTTATTAATTACAGATTATGACCCTAAGCTCGGATCCAAGTGGTCATCGTTGACAAGTTTAGGGTACTCGAACTAAGGTATAAATAGTTATTTTTGTGTGATGTGTGTTACTTTATCGTATTATTATTTAATATTCCTGTCACACTAGTGTTAGGATTTTCATTTGTCGCATTGTGCGCATGAAGTGACGAGATTGTAGGACGTCGCAAGGTGTGCATAACGCGGGTGTATGGGGTAGTCAAGGGTTTAGAGAACACACACACCCTACCTTTCTCTCTTTTCGTGGTGGCTTGACACCTCACCCATTTAATTTCATTGAAATGAAGACCACAACACATTTTTCTCTCTCATTTACAAAACTCAACAAAAACTCCCTCTCTGGCTCTGTTTGGCAACAATTGCTAGTAATTTAGCTGATAGCTGACAATCTAGCTATTAGCTGATGATCTGGCTAATAGCTTATAATCTAGCAGCTGGTAGCAGAAAGTTGATAATCTAACTGATTAACGAAAAAACTGTTTAGAAGGATAACTGATTGAGTAGCTGAGAAATGCAAAATGAGTTAAAAGGACATGTTTAAATTAATTAAATAAACTAATTATATGAAAATATTATTTATTAATAAATTAATCTTATATTAAAGTACATTATCAATATAACAATAGAACAACAAAGCCTTGATCTCAAACTAATTGGAGATTTATATATTACTAATGATTTTTTGGCACATTCATATATTTAATATTAAATAATAATGATATTTTTTTCATGATAATAATAATAATATTTAAGTTTTTTTTATTTTAATTATATTTGAATTTGATTATACACATAAATAATATCAAAACTTTTATTACCTATGCATTATTATGCTTTTTTAATAATATGATATATATTTCCGTATTTTCAATCATCCATGCCATTTGGAAAATATACTTTTCAACTTACATGTTGTGAGCCAATCACATTGAAGAACGAATATATCAACTGTTAAAAAAAAACATAAAAAACATGTATATAAATGTGGTTGTGACACCAATAGAAGTGTTTCATCAATCATCATTATCCCGAAAAAAAGTGTTCTCACACAAATCTAATATAGAAATATGAACTCTTGCAAATCCTTTGTAATTTGTTAGTTACGAATAGATGTCTCGCATATAAGAAAATATCCTAGTTATTAGTTCGGCTTATCCACAAACAACAGGGCAAAAGTGGAAAACAAAACTCAATTGACAAATTGAGATTAAAATTCGAGTAGGGAACGTGCGAAACTGGGCGATAATGAATTTTTACCCATTTTCGATGAAACTACTTCATTAGATTATTGAAATTCAACCGGCCGAAATTTAGGATGTTTACACACTACTACTCTTTAAAGGTTATTTTAATAGAAAATAGATAATTTGTACCTAAATTCCCCCGCAGGGAACGTGCGAAACTGGATTGTAATGAGTTTTTACACATTTTTAATCAATATATATCGTTGGATTTCTGAAGTTAAACCGGGCACAAATTTGACATGTTTGTTGCACTTTTAATCCAGACTTATTTTAGCATAAAATCAATGAATTGAGATTAAAATCCTAGTAGGGAACATGCGAAAACAGTTGGTTTAGGTAATATATTTTATAGACGCGTTCGGCGCGCGTCACACATTCATAATCACCTCTTTACGTTTGATGGAATAGTCGTCTTGTAATTGAACTCTAGAATATGCAAGTTCATTCAACTACAATTGAGTATGAAGAAAGAAATGTGTTGGCATAAGATTTGCATTTGAACTCGTATCGTATTGAGCTTTATAATACCATGCCCATTAGAATTTGTTGTTCAGATTTATATCACCAGGATCGTTCAATTTCATAGGGACTGAAATTAGCATTTTCTTCTTATTATTCTTTTTATTCACTTTAATCTGTTATGGTGACTTAATAATGGACTTTTCATTCCCCGTATGCTTAACTCTCCAATTTTGATTAATTTCTTATTTGTTGAAGTTCCTTAATCTTTCTCATCCTTTGAATATTATTGCCATTTTCCTTATTTACTACATTAAATTCAAAATTTTTAGTATTGATCTCATTATAAGCTTTAATTCTAAATAATTTTTATTATGAGATTCTTCTAAAATTTTGTCTTTTGACTCAGTATATTCCTTTAAAAATTCATCATACTTAAGTAGTTATTATTAATTGCATTAAAGGTTTATTAATTTCTACTTTTCGAAACACTTCAAGGATATCTTCATTTTCATGTTCCTTCCGAGTAATAGCTATAGCTAATCGTTATGGAATAAAAAAATAGAATACACATCTTACGTCAGGTTATGAGAAATCTTTTATTTTTTAACATTTTCAACTATTAATTCCTTATAAGTTTCTAAAGATTTTTCATAAGCATCTACTTTCTTTAAGTATCATAAGTATAGTCTTTTAGGCTAGGGTGTAATCCTTAATTGTTCCACCATCGATTCTCATATGGGAATGACATTGGTCATCATCTCTACTTCTTATTCTTCTATTGTTTTTTGTATTTTCTTTTTCCTTTTACCTTTTTTGGGTATCTTATTAGGTATGTGTATCTCTTCCTTAAGTTCACAAAACAAAACATTCACTTGTGCCAGATTAGTAGGCACAGGTTGAGTGGATGCTTTATTTTGATTGCTCAATCTATTTATTTGGAAATTTATTTGACTTAATTGATTTTTCAACTAAATGATGGAAGTATCAGTCTTAACTTGATTTTAAGAAATATGTGTAAGGTTTTGATGATTTTTTATCATAAAATTATTCATCAGTTGCTTTAAGTTTGGTTGCATATGTTGAATCATTTGTTGTGGCTGCTAAATTAGTGCAAATTGCGTTTGTGCTTGTGGCTTATAAGTCATATAGTTATGGTTCTGCGGGCCATAGCTAAGATTCAAGTTTAGTTTACCAGTATAATAACTATTGTTATTACCATTATTATATTGATTCCTTAGGTTTTCCAAAAATTGATTCATTACCACATTAACCTCTACGATATTTTGTTCATATAAAGTTGGATACGGATCCGTGGGATGTCTATGTTCATTACAAAATATTGGGTTTTAGAGTTAAAAACTAATTGGAAATTTTAAATTTTATTTTTGAAACCCCAACATGATCAAATCTGAATTCCATTGAAGTAATTAACAAAAGTAAACCTTACCTTAATCGCTAGTTTATTTCTCTATGTTGATCGATTCTTAAGACATTGCTATAGACGAACGTCCTCTATCATAAACCCACACACGAATGGTGGTCGAGATTTTGATTGCTAGCCCGAGAGAGAACACGAAAACAATTTTTTGTTATCCCTAAGAACTCTAGAATGGCTTAGAAACCTAACTCGTTTTCTAAAAATGAAAATTAGATTCCAACCCTAATTTCTCTCGTAATGTGAATTCGCTTAACACTCCTAGTTATACAACCCTTATATAAAGCTGGGTAAGTGAATAACCATTATACCCTACTTAAAGTGGTATTAATATAACACATCATTGAGATTTGTACGTTAGGAGTTTTATCATATAAAATTCATCGTTCTAGGTCATTTAAAACGTGTAAAGCCATTTTTTATGTATGACCCAATAGGTTCATGTGACGTTGGCAGTGAACCAAAACTATTTTAGTACACGAGTCATATGCGGTCTCTAGTAAGGCATTATGACTACCCAAGTTGCATGAAGATCAAAATCGATACGACCTAATCAATTATGTATAACATATCTTTTTGTCATACATATCCTTTGATTAAACATAAGGCACGAAAAAAGTCACCCTTAATGTTCAGTCCTACTAGTCCTGATCTCTAGGTATACTGAAAACATCCAAGTGATATTGATCATATCAATTCACTTGGACTTGGCCATTTTAATCTAACATATCAAGGGATTCAAAGATATCTCTCTCTTAATGAAAGGGACATATTCTATCTCAATTACACACCTTCATACATTATTCACATAGCTAACATGTGTCGAGCGTGTACAATAAAATTTTCGTATATCCTTTATTATACTTTTAAATTTGTAGTAGTGATAAGTCAGATCGTCTCCACGTGGATTTTAAAAACTTCTTAGGAAAATAATTTAATTAACTTCATTAAAACGTGAATTAAAATAATCCAATTAAACTATAGCAATCAATTAAACTTATTAAAATAATTTAAACTAACACAATTCAAATTCACTAATAATAAAATAAAATATAATCGATTCAATTCAATATAAATTCAATTATAAAACAAACATCTAAAAAAATATCCTGAACGATGAAACTTTAATCCGTTTTGCATCCAAACATATTACTTAAAATTTAGTCATAATCATTATTCATCTTATTGTAAAATATTCTTGGATCATTAATCCTAAATTATAAGTAAGTTGATAGCCTTTATCAAGCCACCAGTTTTCCTTATATCGATGAAAAAGACACATTCTAATTTTATTATATTAATCATTCGAAAGCTCAAAGATAATTAATAGAAATTAAATCACATTAAACTCTGTGAAAACTTCTTACTACTAAGCCAATATTATCGAAATTTCATATCAATATCAAACTTAGAACACAATTCACCTAGGACATCTAATGGTAATAGACCTATTAAATTAACTCTAATTACTACTTTATATTGATATAGAACCTATATATTGAAATACACATTGGTCACTATGCAATCAACATAAAGCTTCTTGATTTGTACTATGCAAAAACAAATCTATTAAAACCGTGAATTGATGTATACAATTAAGTTTAAAGCATTAAACATGAATCTTTCTTTATTATGACTACATTGCAAAACGGATCAACTTCATGTTCTTATTTTGTTTAGATTAATAAACTACTCACACATATTCATGTCAGGACCCATCTCACTAAGTCATGACTTAGTCTAATTACCATAATTAGGCACCTAAACCAACAATCAACTTTGCACCTTAATTTACTTTTCAGTTCAATCCTTAAAGTGCTCCGAAACTAAATTTTAGATCCTCAATGAAACTCAATTCTTGTTTTACTTAATTGGAGCAAATTAGGAAATCATACAAATTATCTTTTGTATTTTATAAAAATTTCGGCAATACCACCCCTAAAAGTGGCATGCCGAAAAATTCACCTAATAGACAACAAAATGAGGAGAAGCCTAGAAAGACTCACAACTTTATGCGGTTCATAATATATATCAAATTCAAACATATAATATAACTTCCAATATTCAAAACTTCATTTTATAATTTTACAAACCCAAAATAACCTAAAACCGAACATGACATTGTGACTAGTTTGCTATGAATGCATGACCAAGAATAATGCGAAATGCAATACAAACTTAACACAAATGCATTTACAAAGATAAATTCTAGAAATAGTAAATACCAATATAGGGTTTACTTATAGCCAGCCCAACGCAAAGTTGGTTGTGAAGCTTCACATAACGTTCCGTGGCTTTCACGTACTTCCGTAAGTCCTATTAAATCATAAGATCAAATTTTAGAGTTAAAAATCTACTTTGATACTTCAAAATTAAATTTCAATTTACAATGGAGTCCAAATCATTTTTACAAACTCTATTTACCCTTTTAAACTTTGCAATTGACCTTTACACCTCTTTTCCAGGTTCTTGAACTTTAACTAGTTTGTTAGTTCATTCATTTAAATTGAAAACAGTTACAATTCACCTATGCAATTCACATTAGATCCTAACATACTTATTGGACCTCAAATAGGGTCTTAACCACATATTTAACTTCACAATAATCATCAAATTGTCTATACATTCCCAAATTAAAGTTTATATCTCAATTAACAATTTTAGGTTATACCATTTCCCAAATATTGAAAGGAAACCTGAATGAATCTATTTGAACTCATTTCATCCTAAACAACGTCATTAAACTCAACATTTAACAATTAAGTCTAATTACTCAATTTAGAATTCGAACAAGTTTCTGTTTCATCAACTAACAACAAAATTCATCAATTTAACCATTTTATTTAATATACTAGACTTGGCATTGACTCAGGCAATTGATCATAACTGTAAGTATAACAGTTCAATTGTAGTAACAATGTGATCAACTAAGGTTGATTACGAATATCGTTCCTCTAGGAAAGGTGTATATGGACACAACAACTTCGTCAAGTTCACTTTATTGTTAAGAAGGCCTCTTTTTGTTTGTTTAAACTAAAGTACTATAATCTATAAAAATAATGTAAATTAAGTTGTATTTTTATATTGAAAAAACTATTAGTTCACAACTTCACTTAGGTAATGAATTACTATGCTTCTCATATCATTCTTCCTTTATCTTTCTTATATGTGTGCAATGCATAATAAGAATAGACATATTTCCTTAATATTTACTTCAATCCACAGTCGTGGTTGAAAATATCCTAATGTGCAAACTAGAACTCCACCTATCGGTATGAATAACGCAAGTCTCACGAAGCATTAAATACCAAATCTTTAGACTCATAAACACTTAAGCTAACTTTCCATGTCTCCCTAATCAACAACTATCTATTGATGTTATATATTTTACGGTTGTGTTTTTCGTATCCGGCTTCAAAGCTCCATGACCATTGTAACTTCTAAAACCCTAATCAATAAACATGTGATCAAGATGTTCATGGCATTAAGTATAGAATCAAACACAAATTCTAGTCATTGCACTTTTAAAACATGGTAATCAATTAATACTTTTGCATAATATTCATACTATTGGATCCATTGATCCCTAAGATAAATAGACTACTCCCTCAACATAATAAAAAACACACAAATCATGGTATTCATTGCTATCAGAGAGTAAATCAAATAAAACTTTAATTAAATCAAAGAACAATACCGAATCACGACAATTGGAGTCTTTAATGTATCTCCTACAAAAACTCTTCTCAATACTCAAATAATAATCTCTTTTAAGCTGGTTATAAACAATACCGAATCACCACAATTAGAGTCTTAAACATGAACCAGGGCTGTCCTTGATTTTAATTTACAGAAGTAACAACAACAACATAACCCTAATTCATCTTCCCCATCATCTTCTTAATTCCCTTCTCTCAACTAAACTAACAACACCAATAATGACATCACAATAACATCCTCCATTAATCCTCCCTCAATCCAAACCAATAACCCAAATTAAAAGCCAACAACAATAATATCAATAACAAAATATCCATAACAACGATAGTTACACCGTCAACATACCTTAATCCCAAAATCAATCCCTAACACAAACACAAATTTCCAATTTCACAGTTGATCGTCATTTACCCTATTTTTCCCCCATCAAATCAAACATCAATGACACAACAACACACTGATCAATTAATCCATTGATACAACCATGAATCATCCAGACCAACAACAAAATTGAATCCAAATACTTACTTCATTTGTGCTTTAATTCCTCCTTGCTTTCCATCGTGTTTACAATTTAACCCTCATGTCTTTTATTAGACTAAGTGGTTATTCACTTATACTTCACCTGGAATTTTGATGGCAACAAACAAAGTGAAAGGATTCTAAAAAATTTGCTAAGTGTTTTCAGAATATCAAACTTGGCTAGAAATCACAAGTTCAAAAGGAAGATTGAGTTAGTTCAAGTCAAATGTAGCTAGTAAAATTTAAGATTTGGCTCACACAAAGAAACAAGGACAAAACCTTGTAAAGTATATAAGTCCAATTATGCAAGCCAAATGCATTAGATTTATGCATATCATGTTTTTTCATGTTTTCCAAAGTTTTAAGTTTCGATAATAGTACTATCTAATTTTAATAACTTGAAATGGCTTTATATTATGAAAACAAGTTTTTACACATGCATTTGTTTTGGAAAAACTATTGCAATTCGTTTTGAAAGCACCAAACTCAATTTGAATGGTTTTTGAAAAGAAAGCGAACATTTGCTGAAAAGCCCTTACATGTTTCATGAAATCGGGATGTCCAATTTTCGGGATTTGTGAAATCATCCGGGCTATCCAAATGGGTCCAATGACTCATACTAAACATGTTCATTATATTCCTAGAGGTTTAGTTTCGTCGTAGGTGTGTTAGTGAGTTGCTAACATAAGACCAGAACCTAATTAGTCTATGCTCCCTACCTATAGTTAGCGCGCTACTGATGTCACCTAGCGCGCTAACCAGCCTCCTAACAGCTTTTTCAAAAAGCTTACAACTTTTGCTTCAGTTTGAGTCAATGATTGATTTTGGTTCCTTAGATCAAGATAATGGCTATAAGCTGTTAAATAGGCTTGGAAGTCATTAACAAACCACTTAGAACATTCATTTATTCTCTCATGCTCAAAAACTCACATGTGTCCAAGTTTTCACATAAATGAGTTTTTATTTTTGTGTTTAACCACTTAGAATCTTTTGAGACTACCGAATCATCTAGGAAAAAGTTAAAGGACTTTGAGTTAAGTTTCTAATGGCGTTAGATTCAATTAATTTGGATTTCAAACAAAAGAGATATGTCCAGATTACTAATACTGTGTAAAATAAATTCTCATTCAAGTCAATCAAGTGTAGAGTTTACCTAACTTCTAGCAGTCGTAGATGCGTAAGTATGGTGTCGCAACATCGATGTCGCACCGATGTGTGTCATAGATCCTCTCGGCATCATTCATTTAGTCCAGATTTTATTTGTTCTCCCTCTCTTTATCTCGGCTGTTAAGAAAAATAAAAGAATGGTTTAGGTTTTAATTTTCATAGGTTAATTATGAGTGTAATTAGTCATTAATTAACCCTAATTAGCTCCTACTTCACCTAACCCAAAGGTCAAAATGATGTGACCAACATATGATGAGAAGGACAAATGTCTCCTACTCATTCCATTCACTAAGTGACCAATGAACTTCTTCCATCTCATGCTCATGTAGGCTTCTTGATTTTCTTTGGATGTGCCTTGATATGTGTGCTCGAGGATGATAAAAGGTTTTCATATAACGGTGTACTAGTTTGAGTCATTTCTCTTTGCTTCGAGATGCACATTATCCAGATCACTAGGTTGATCAATGAATAATAAAATTCAACACTAAAGGTACTTTGTATTAATTTGATTTGGTCAAATTTTATTTATTCAACTATAGGCCCTCAATTAATTCAATTTCCAACAATTGTCATTTAAATAAGTTATTTGGTTTGGTATATTTTTCGGCCTTAGTCTAGTCGCACTACCATCATGGCCAACATGTATTTCTTGGTGATCCTAAGGTTGCACTATTGTCGCGTTATATTCATGCATAAGTATTTATAGAATATAATACACTCAATTCATATATAACATATATACTAATCCATAGGTCAGCACTACATCGAGCATGGCCATTTTACTTCAATTGAACTTGTTTGGGCTTCTAGTCTGATCAAACCAAGCTGTGTCTGGTCTAGTCGATGACGGTATGTCACAAGTCTTCATAACTAATTAGAATTTCACCCTCGAAATTAAATTTATACCATAGTCAAACTAGATCAAGAAAGTGCTTGCGCATATAATCCTTACGCTCCCAGATGAACTCCTGGTCATCATGGAACTGCCATTTGACTTTCATTATAGGTATCTACTTCCGCCTGAGCGTTTGTACCTTCCTGTTTAATATCTGAATCGATCGCTCATCTTATGTCACATCAAGTTTAAGATCAAACCGCTCCCTATCCACTATACATCTGCTAGTTTCATGACATTTCCACAACATAGAGACATAAAATACATTATATACTGCGGACAACTCCGGCGGTAATGCCAGCTTGTATGCGACCTTCTCGATCCTCTCAACAACCTCAAATGGCCTAGTATACATCGGAGCGAGTTTCCTCTTAAATCCAAACTTATAATGCTCCTTTAGTGGTGACACCCTAAGGTAAGCAAAATCTCTCGTCTGGAACTCAACAACTCGAAGTTTTTGATTAGCATATCTCTTTTGCCTATCCTGTACTGCCTATAACCGCTAACGAATTAGCTACACCTTCTCTATGTGATCCTGTAAGTCAACCGACCCAACTGCCACTGTATCCGCTACCTCTACCTTATAAGACGGTATTCTGCACGGTCTGCATTACAAGGCCTCAAACGGTGTCTTTCCAATACTCCGTTGGTAGTAGTTATTATATGAAAACTCACACAGATGAAGATACTCTTCCCAGTGGCCTCTGAACTCTAACACGCAAGCTCGTAGCATAACCTCCATAACTTAGATTAGTCTCTTAGACTGTCCATGCACGTACCCAAGTGATTCTACAAGATTTGCTATAAGCCAGATGTATACCGACGAACCCTATCGGGCACAATAGTAATAGGTGCACCATGCAACCTAACCAACTCACTCATAAATCCTACTGAAGTTGCTAAATGAGTAGGAGATCCTAATGGGCAAGAAGTGTGTTGTCTTCGTCTATCCATCAACAATCACCCACATAATATAATGATTCCACTGGGTCTTTTGTAAGCCAACAACTATATTTATTGCGATCTGTTCCCAGTTCCACTGAGGAATGGGAAGCAGCTGAAGCAAACCTCCGTGTCTCTTATACTCACCCTTAACTTGTTGATAAATCTTGCATCTCCTGATAAACATTGCAATATCAGCCTTTATCCCTTGCCAACAATACAAACAACGCATGTCATGGTACATCATTGTTATACTGGGATGAATATTATAACGTGATCGATATGCCTTCCATAGGATGGCTGCTATCAGCCCAGTAACTACTGGTATCCATACTTTGCCCCGAAACCTCAAACTCTAATCCGCTTCAACAACCAAATCTCTGTCATTCCTACTATTTGCTAAACTGCAATGTTTGTCATAGTAACTATTGGATCTTTGGCCCTTCAATATCTGCTGTATAGACATGGTTTGAAGTCCAATTTGTGCACATATCACCGTGTCCCTCTAACACCCTGTCACACTTATTACAGTTACAGCCTCTAATAACCCAAATTCTGGTCATTCTTGAGTCATCTTTCACCTCCAGCTCAATGCATCGGCAAGAATATTCGCCTTTCCCAGGTGGTACTTGATGGAGAAGTCATAGTCCTTCGGTAACTCAAGCCACCTTCTTCGTCTCATGTTCAATTCACTATGAGTGAAGAAATACTTCAAACTCTGATGGTAAGTGTATAACCTAATCTCTCTCCATAAAGTCTCCATAAGTTAAGTGCAAATACTACTGCTGCCAACTCTAGGACATGTATAGGGTAGTTTCTCTCATGCACTTTCAACTGTATGGAGGCGTAGGCAACCACTTTTCCTTCCTATATTAACACTTAACCCAATCTTGTCCCCAAAGCATCAGTGTAGACTGTCAACTCCTTGCCCTCATCTGGCAATACTAACACTAGTGTAGTAGTTAGTGGCTTCTTCAGATTTCCGAAAGCATCCTCACACTCATTTGTCTCGTTGAACCTGACATCCTTCCTAGTCAGAGCTGTTAGTGATGTATATGTTTTGGAGATGTTCTTAACAAACCTCCTATAGTAACCTGCCAATCCAGAAAACTCTAGACCTCTATCAGCGTCGACGGTGTAGGTCAATCTTTATTCACTCTGACCTTCTCTAGATCTACTGAAATACCATCAGATCCGACCATATGACCTAAAAACTTGACATGCGTTATCCATAACTCGCACTTGCTAAAATTTACTTATAATCAGTGCTCACTTAGAGTTTGAAAGGGAATCTACAAGTGCATGTCGTGGTCATCCTTGATCCGTAAATAGATCAGAATGTCATCAATGAATACTATCACGGACTGATCCAGGTACTATCTAAAGATCCTATGCATCAGATCTATAATCATCGTTGGAGCATTAGTAACTCCAAATGGCATCATTGTAAACTAAAATAACCCATATCTAGTTCAAAATGCGGTCTTCTCAATGTCCCCATCTCTAACTCTCAGTTGATGATACCCTGACCTCAACTCTATCTTTGAGAAGAACTGTGCTCATGCTAGCTTATCGAATAAGTCATCAATCTTTGGCAATATATATTGTTCCAGATTATGACCTTGTTCAACTCTCTAAAACGACACACAACCGCAGATTCGCGTATTTCTTCTTTACAAATAAGACTGGTGTGCCCCACAGTAAAATACTCAGCTTTATAAAACCTTTCTCAGATAATTCCTCTTGTTGCTTCTTCAATTCCTGGAACTCTTGTCTAGCCATTTATATGGTGTCTTCAAGATAGGTGTTGTACTTTCTTAAACCTCACTTATGAAATCTATCTCTTGCCGTGGAGGTAAGCCTTAAAACTCCGTAAGAAATACATTAGGAAAATCACAAACTGTCAAAATGTCATCTGATCTAGCCTGGCTATCAAAAGCCCCACATAGTCTCGTGAACTCATCAATCTCTTTATATGTTGCGACTCGACCTGTAGTGCTACTTTCTACTGATGCTAAGCCTCAAAACTCAAATATGACTAATCCTTGAATATGAAAAGTCAGTACCTTTCAGTGACAGTCCATATGAACATAATATGCAGATAGCCGATCCATCCCCAAGAGTGTGCCAAACTTTAGGACCTCCAACACTCATAGGTCTATGGGTATATCGTAACCCTTGATCGTAACAATGCACCTCTAACTAATGAGGTAAGGGTAAAATCTATCTCCCGCGGTGGTATTAAGAATAACGTACATATATGCTCTAACTGGTGTCAACCCTAGCGTCTTTTTCATGCGTCCTGATATGAATGAGATCGTGGACCTTGAATCTTTCAACGTATTCATGCTCTGTCCACAAATGGAATTAATACCTGTAATAAGGCCTCTGGTGGCCTGACTATCAAGTGCAGCCACAACATTAACCTACCCCCTTTACTCCATGGGATGCACTACATAGGCTGCGGGGCAATCTCTACGGAAGTGTACGAGTTGCCCACAACCCTAGAAATGAACATCTCGCTTACGTTGAATACTACCTGATATGGACTGTGTTGACATTTGTCCTTTGCCACGACCTCCATTAGACTATTGTTGTCCCTCGCTAAACCTTCGTACAGAGGCCAACTGCCACCTTGTGTCACTTTTGTTTGACCGATCTTGCGTAGGATGGTGTTGAGGATCCAGCCATGTCATCTCTGTACTTCTTCGGATGATCCTTCTTGTTCTTGCCATTATTTATTCTCTTGGAGTCACTACTCGATGAACCTCGCTGGAATGATGGTCTAGTGTCGCCTGCATGGAACTCCTCACAGGCCTCAAAGGCCATACCTCTATCAATGGCCTTATCAAAAGTCGCGGCTCCCGGGTGTTCACGACCTGCTGATGTTCGGTTAGAGACATATAATAAATATAGATATGAAGTCCCTCTCAGTCAGTAATGGTTCCCCAGCCATTACTGAAAGTTTAGAATACCGATCTGCAAACTCTAAAATTGACATGTTACCATGTCGTATGGCAAATAACTCCTCCCACTTCCTATTCATCATAGTGAGGGTGCAAAAATGATGAAAGAAGAGTCTCCTAATGTTAGCCCAAGTCTCCATAGGGCCATTCCTAGTACATACTCCATGCCACCAATCATTTGTGGCTCCCTTTAGGTGTAACGTGGACAAATCTACTCGAACAACCTCATCAACAAAAATAGTCGTGTGGATCTTTTCCTCATTTCCAATCTACTCATCAGCCTTCAACATATTTTGGCTACCATAAAACTTCAGTGTCTTGCACCTATTAAAATCTTTGTGAAGCTTGGACAATCTAGCTGCACGACTCTCCACAACTACCAACTTGGCTGGGGCGCTATCGCCATAAGCTCGTCCCATCTCTTGTGTGCTCCGTTAGTCTCCAGCGTACTCGAGACTACAATTAGTAGTGCTTAACTATGCTAAGTACGGAGTAAGTCTAGTAAAGGGACTACGGCCTCTATCAAGCCTCAAGTAGTATTCGTCAACTGACGGATCACCTCCTGCTACATCGTAGTCTCGGTTGCAGGTCTATCCTTATACGACCATGATAAGTTGTGGTCCATCTCTGGAGTTTTCTGTAATTCGAGATGGATCAAACATTTTTATATGATTTTCACGTGATATTATATAATACATGCAAATATATTCCAGTACGTTAACATAACAATACACATCCCTTTTTCCCCAAGTTTTTCCCAACTAATTTTCCTTAACTAGGGTTTCTACTTTTCTAAGTTCTAGTGAGTCAAATTGTTCAATTTCTTTATGAGTTCTAGGCTTTTCCTCAAACCTAGGCTCTGATACCAAGTTTTCAAACCCCAAACCTTAACCAGTGGTCTGACTGGCCTAAAATATTCTTTGATTCTCACATTTTGGAAAGAGAAATGAAGTACGACTCAATTTATGCCTTAATTC
The DNA here is from genome assembly GCA_039657325.1 of Stephania cephalantha. NCBI lineage: Eukaryota > Viridiplantae > Streptophyta > Magnoliopsida > Ranunculales > Menispermaceae > Stephania > Stephania cephalantha. Next base: position 17,494,597 of record CM077570.1, on the reverse strand, counting down.
AAGTTTCCTATCAATTTAGCTTAACAATTTGTACAATAATTTTAAAATATTCATAACTTTCCAAAAAATAAAGTATTAAACGTATCATTAACTATTCAGGTCCCAATCTAAACATGATTTCCAGCGCGGAAGTAGTGTGCATACCATATATATAATTAAAAGGGAACTACAGTGGAAAACCCAAAAGTTTGATGTACAATCATCCATTCATTAAGGAATATCTAAAACCCAAACGAACTTATAAAAATCTTATATACATACAAAACCTACAGTAATGATAGTGGCTTAGCTCTCCTCATCATCACACATCAGTCTCAAGCCTTGCCCTTTCCTCTATCACTACAGGACAAATTTGGTCCCACCAAAGGAGTGACATGGTGAGTGAACAGCTAGGGAATATACAAGTTCATGGCATAAAAGTAAGGAAATGAAATTTACAACAAGATAGAATAAAATAAACATGCAACAGGTCTAAGCATCCTTATAGGGAATTCCCTTGAACTCCCTAATGAAAGGACTTGGCCTGTACCATCTGCCTGACGGACTTAAACCAAATGGGTTTTTGTGGCCCCGTCACAACCGACCAATATTAACTCTGACAATGGGAAGTTCCGATCAATTCTTTTCTCCCACAGGAGGTCCCAGCAATAATATGCTCTTAGCTACCCAGGAAAGGTCCCAATCGTGTACTTTTTTTTCATCTACTGCTCCATGTGGGAAGTACATGAACATGTACACTTTCTACTTCCCCGAACATATATCGGTCATACTTACTGTCATAGTCGGCACCTAAAGTCCCCATGTCTACCACATGCATGACCAAAGGTATAGTATGATGGAATGTAGTAAAATGAGAATATAATAAATGCATAATAAAAGTGTATATTTATCTAATGTTCTTTTACAGCTTATTGTATTGCAGTCCCAACGTGACTTGACGCTCCTTGCTCAGCCTCAATTCCTATTATGAGTTTCTAAGTCATTTTTCTTTATATTGATTTATTTAGAAAACATCTCAAAGTGCTTGTTAAAACCTCCTAAAATCCACATCAATCAAGTTTTAAAGACATAACTCAGTCCTTCAAAATATCTAAGTAAAGAACTTGTAAAAAAAATTTATGTCCCCGACTTGCATTTCATTTTTTATCATTAAGAAATAAAATTCTCTAGAGACTCTATAAACAAAAGTTACTGGTTTATAAACTAGCTTTCAAGAAAGCTAAACAAATCTTGATTTAGATTAGAATTGGGAGAGTTATGCTCTTTGAAGCAAAGCAAGTTTATTATCTCTTTATTCTCATCTAGCACTTTTATTGCCCAAATTGCATAGCATTTTTGTCTATGAAAACGTTTGATCTGGAAAATATTTTGTAGGTGAAAGTTTTAGAAGTCGACTTTAGCTATCAAATGGCATTGTAATCAGTTTATTTTTACTTTATATGAGGGAGATATCTTCAAAACACAATCGCTGGTTCAACAAAAAATAAATTTTTCCAGATTTAAAACTTTAAGTTGTATAGCAAATTTGAAATAGATAACTTCTGAATCTCAAAATTTTCAGTAGGAAAAATTTAAAGGACTTTGAATTAAGTCTCCAATGGCATTGGATTCATTTAATTTGGATTTCAAACGAAAGATATATGTCTAGATTACTAACACAGTGTGAAACATATTCTCATTCAAGTCAATCAAGTGAAGAGTTTTACCTAACCTCTAGCAACTGTAGATGCATAGGATGGTGTTGCACCATCGATGTCGCATCCAGGTGTGTCATAGTTCCTCTTGGCAACGTACATTCACTCCCAGATTCTCTCCTTTCTCCTTCTTTTCTCTTGACTGTTGAAAAGAATGGAAGAATGGTTAGGATTTTGATTTTTATAGGTTAATTAGGAGTGTAATTAGTCATTATTTAGCCCTAATTAGCTCCTACTTCAGCTAATCCAAAGGTTAAAATGATGTGACTATTGTATGTTGAGAAGGACACATGTCTCCTACTCATTCCATTCACTAAGCAACCAATGAACTTCTTCCATCTCATGCTCATGTTGGCTTCTTAATTGCCTTCATATGTGTCTCGAGATGTGTGCTCGAGGATGATCAAAGGTTTTCATGTAAGAGTGTTATGATTTGAGTCATTTTCCCTTGCCTCGAGATGCACATTGTCCATATCACTATGTTGATCAATGAATAATAAAATTCAACACTAAATGTACTTTTATTAATTTGATATGGTGACATTGTATTTATTCAACTATATTCCCTTTATTAATTCAATTTCCAACCATTGTCACTAAATTAATTTTTTAGGCTTGGTATATTTCTTGGCCTTAGTCTAGTCGCACTAGCATCATGCCTAATACGTATTTCTAGGTGATCCTAAGGTCGTGCTATCGTCGCGTTATATTCATGCATAAGTATTTATATAATATAATATACCCCATGCATATATAACATATATACTTATCCACATGTCGGCACTACGTCGAGCATGGCCATTTTACCTTGGTTGAATAAGTTTGGGCCTTTGGTCCGATTTAGTCGATGATGGTATATCATATAAACCCTACATTGATCTTTACTATTTATGGAATTAGTATTTGTACCTAAATTTTTGTTCAGTTTGCATTGCATTTCCCATCATTCTTAGTCATGCTTTCATGGCATATGAGTCACATTGTTATGTTCGGTCTCGATGAGGTATCCTGCCTAAGTGAAAAGGACTAGTTGCAAGTAAATCTAGGCGGGATTGGGTATCCCATCTAGGTGAAAAGACTAGATACAAGTAAAACTGTAAGCAGGCAATTTTGATTCCGGATAGCATGCTTTGAACTTTCATTAGTGTTTTAGGTTCATTCTTATATCGACCAACTTGTTTGCGAACCTTAAAAGTAATGAAAGGGTTTCACGTTGTTATATAAATATTTCATTAATTGGAAATGCAATTACATGTCTCCATGTATTTGGACTAACATTTGCAAGAGTACATAACAATGTAGAAGGTACTTAAATGACATTTTGATTTTTTTTGATGATGTCAGGTTCTTGTTGAAGACAAAGACGAACAAACAAGACTCGAAGACCTTTGGTGATTGTTTTCAAGTTTTAAAAGTTTAATTCTTGTTGTAAATTGTTTTAATATATTGCTTTAAGTTTCAGGGTGTGTGTAGGTTGTGAAACACCTTGGTTAGGTGATGATATCATTATGAAATAGTTTAAAAAGTGTTTTGTGACTAACGGTTTTGTTTTAGATTATTTTGAGTTTTTAAAATTGTAAAAGAAGTTTTAGAGATTGGAAGTTATGTTATGAGTTGAACTTGATATACGTCATGAATTGCGGGGAATTGTGAGTCATTTTAATCCTCTCCCCAATTTTGTTGTCTATTAAGTGAATTTTCTGGCAGGCCACGTTTAGGGAAGGTGTTGCCAAAATTTGGAGCATTATTAAGGATCTAAATCTAAGTATTTTGAGGCATTAAATTGATTTTGTGGTTTAGGTGTCTAATTAAGGTAATTAGGTTAAGTCAGGTCTTAGTGAGACAAGTCTTGACAGATTTTACTAACTAACAATGCTAATCATCCACTAACTTAATGAATTAATTATATTTAAACAATCCAATTAATTTAAATCATCGAATTTTACCCTATCCCAATTTCGGCGATACCCGGCATGAAACCCTAATTAAGCCCCGGTACGCCAGCCGGACTTAACTAAGGCCAACATCTTTTTCTCAATACTTAATAAACATAACTTGTTTATCTTGATAATAGAATAATAATTAAAACAAAATGTAGGAGAATTTTAAAAATTTTCTCGATATAATACATGACATATAAAACCAGATTAAATTGGAATAAACATCGATTATAAAAAACCTCTTAACCATTGTGATATTACAAAAACTGTAATTCAATACAAAATATAAACAAGGGAATAATCATTACATCGAAGAGAAGATCAAGACTCCTAAACCATCTCTATCCAATAGTTGTAGCGCTAGCCGGTATTCCTGAAATATTAATTGGGGTGAGCGCTCCAACTTGCTCAATAAGTACGGATTCACAAAGCTATCAATAGTCCATATAATATTCAAGAATGAAATGAAATAACAATATGACCAATCATAACTAGCCGGATATAGGAAATCATATAATCTTATAGACAAATAGATGCAAGTCATATAGTCAATGGCTATTACACATGGATTTTCCCCATTTTAAAAAAAAATTAGGATTGATTACCCATCAGCTACTGTGACACCGTAACCTGACCAGCACATTCCGCGTATATGATGTCTGACTACTTATCACTATCCAAATGGTTCTATCTTAAACCCTATTAGTGAATGTGTAATCCTTGCAACCTATTTAGATGAGTAGAATTTAATATATAGGCCGGGAACCAATCCCATATCCTATACAATATATTCTCAACTTCAGAGCCTACACTCGTTGATCACATCATACACTATTTTCCTTTTTCATGAAAACATATCACTACGAACATAACTCCCATTCAAGTCCGTAAACTATATGAACTAAATATACTACATAATCGAGCAAAGTTGATAATTAAACTAATCCATACTTACCTCAGTTAGGTTTGATTTCCTAATTTTCCAGGTCACTCAACCTTTTTCAGTGTTTGAGAACCTACCACAAGCCATTTAAGGTCATTATATGTCCAATACCTCACATTTAGAACCTCTAAACTAGTCCCAACCGAATCTGGAACCAATTTGCCAAATTTTAGTTTAATAATACATTTCACACTTTTTGAGGGGAAAACTCCAGTATAAAGTCCCGAAAGAATTCCAATTTCTCCACTTTTCATAGAACTACCCAATTTCTATTTATTTGGCCCAAAAAATTACTTTTTTAATTTCTTCGAGATTTTCTCAAATTTTCGGCATTTATATATGTACATATGTAAATTTTTGTAGAGGGGTTTGACCGCTGAATCGGACCTGGTTCGGTCCGGTCTGGGGATCAAACCCCATTATTCTTCCCCACAACTCCCATGTTCATTTGTAAATCGAAATATCAGTTTTGTTTTTAATCAATGGCTTTCCATTGGTAAGTTTGGGTTTGGCCCAACCCCAGGGCGAGTCTGGCCAGGGGAGACGGCTCCCTTGCTGTTTATTTCCTTGGATGAACTGCATAACAATTCGTCCAAGCCTCCCAACCAACCTCTTTATACCAACACCAACAACAATGACCATCAACAAACAACAACTCAATAACCATTACCTTCATTTCCATCATCTTTGCCTTTCACTTCTTTCTTTCAGCCTCGGTCTCGAGATCTCCCTGTCTCTCTATGTCTCAAACTCTCTTTCTCACTATCGAAACGAATTGATGAGGTGGTGTTATGTTTTAGAGATAAATATGAGATTTCCTTAAAACTCATACACACAAATCTTGAGGTCGATCCAAGGGACAATAGAAAAATATAAACTTTTCTTAAGATTCGCATTCGCAAATTTTGAGGACAATCCAATGAACATGAGTTTAAAGTGTCACTCTTAGGTGACACAAAGTCAAACTTATTCACAATACTTACACATTGATTATTCTTGAGATGTGGTTGTACGCATCTCGAGGCATGAATAATCTCCTTATCACCAGCCAACGTCCCAATCCTACTTGCATTATTCACTTCCTCGATGCACATGCTACACACATTTTGATGCAATCCAATGGTTTAAATAACTTAAGTCAATATTATAGGTTACTTATATATTTATATATATACTTTGTATATATAAATATATAGATAAAAATGTATTTAAGCGCATATAAATTCACCATGCTCGCCAACGACCACCCTTGGCGTGCACACTATTGTACATCCCATGCATGTCACCCTCGACCTTATGTGTCACTAAACGCCCACCAGTTTATTAATTACTTTCAATATATACATTTTTACATACAATATATAAATGGTCATGCTATGTGCATCCCAGTGATTATTCAGGGCACTCCATTTATTCCTAAATGCATTTTAATGACTCATATGCCCTCCTACACAAATACACAACAAAAACAACAAAAAACACAACTTTAGGCCCCTCACTCTGTATTGGTGTTTGAAGGAACCGAACTTCACTACTTCATTCTCCCCAACCGATTCTATTTTCTTTATCAGCGGCTGGACACAATGTTCTTGGATCATAGAGTGCATGCATGGTTGGTATCTATCTATTTTTCTATTTTTTTAGGGTTTAAAGCATTGGTTTTAATGTGTCTTGGTGGGTTTCGGTGTTGACATTTGTGGTTTGATCCATTGTTTATCTTTGACATATAGGGTTTGGCGCACATCGTGGGTGTTTTAGTTAGCAGTGGATGAACAGGACCTAATTGGGGTTGAATCGAGACAGTGGGAGGTGAGTTTCAAATCATTTTTGTGTTTAGGTTTCCCATTTTCGAATATAACACGTACACAATTGTTTTGGTAATACACGCTCGAGACGTGTGTTCACGTTTCGGTGGATGACAACCGAAACATAAAAGAAAGTCTCGATCATTGGTAACCGACCATGGGATGTAATGGGTTACACAAAGCATTGATGCCAGGGTACCGACACATAAGGAAGCATGTCGGTCATGCTGTACCGACACTCTACGTTATGTGTCGGACCTGTACTACTGAAACTAATGTTCCTTAGGATTTCTTGAGTTCTAATACTGAATGCTTATGATGTTCGACTTTTTTTGCAGGAAGTACCATCAGAAAAAGTACCATCGACAAGTGTGCCATCAACAAGTGTACCATTAGAAAGAGGTTTAGAAGACTTTTCTTATCATTTCACCTGGGAAGTACCGTTTCAAACGGGAACTGAGGCTGTCGAATGAGTTCAAGTTACTGACCCTGCTAGAAAGTTTATCTTGGTTATCGAAATCGATGGGGTTTCAAATCTCTTTTTAAAGAAATCGGTAGAGAGCCTTAGCGAAAAGGTTTAGTGGCCTTTTGGTCTAATTTGGGGGTGCTTTGACAAATTCGATTGGTGCCTTTGCAAATGGGGTGCTTGAGTAATGATTGGGGTGCACATAGCGCAACCTTTTATATATAAATAGGGTGCCACGAGTAATGATTGGGGTGCACATAGCATGACCATATATATATACACATACACCTATATATTCACACACCTATAATTTCGACGTGCTCTCCAACAACTGCACTCGGGCGTGCATGCTACCCCACGACCCACGTTTGTCACCCTTCACCCTTACACGGTATTAGGCGTCCAGTAATTTTCCAATTATTTAATAATAGGCAGATTAAATCAATTATTTTCATAATTAATGATACAATCCATATAAACACCAAACGACACGTAAATCTACGTACACGCTAATCAAGCGAAGCAAGACTTAACCACGAGTCTAATTCGGGTTGATTAACGTTAATTACTGTTGCGCATTGAACGTGTCGGTAATAAATTCGAACTCGAATTGCTACCAAATGCTAACTACAATTGGTTTGTAATAGTGGTAAGCACGAGTGTCAATCCATACGGATTGATAATCTATCTTTGATCATAAACAAGAGACTTAGGAGAGAAAGAAACTAACTAACTACACTAGCTTACATGAGAGCAAAAGAACTAACAATAAAATAAATACCACGACAAAGGAAAGATGAAATAACTGATCTAATTGCATGAAATCTATGTAAGTAGCGTAACACTAATTGTGTAAATTTCTAGGTTGGTAAAATCTAGTTTAACTCAACATCAAGGATTTGGTCGTCGATTCTACTAAGAATTGTTTGGTTTAGTTTTAATTTACTAGCTATAGAGCTTCGGAGCACCAAAAATTCATTAGTTTCCTATTTTTGGTAAAAGACTCTATAAAAAATGTGCTACCTTAGGTAGAACAACTATTGGATTTGGCACATTCGCCACATTAAGATTCGTAAAACCGCTAGCCCTAGACAACCAAGTCACAAAGCATGCTCAATTTAGCCTAGACCATCTTGTAATGCGATATAGACAAAAAGGGAACATATTAATTGTTAGCCTGCTCATCATTAAGATGACTTACCGACCTAAATTATCTTAACTCTCTCATAATCTAGTTAGCTAAAACCATTATTTCAACTTTGACCTTAAAATAATAATTATTTCAACCATTAATAAGGCTCCAAAACTAAATTATATCCTCAATGAAACTCAACTTATCATTTTTTCAATTGGAGCAAATTAGGAAACCATACAGATTATTCTCCGTATTTTGTAAAAATTTCGGTGGCACCTCCCCTGAAAGTGGCATGCCGAAAAATTCACCTAATAGACAAAAGAATTGGGAAGAGGCCTAAAAGGACTCAAAACTCCCCGTAGTTTACAATTTATATCAAATACAAATTTATAAACTAACTTAGACTCTCTGATAGCTTAGTTTCGACTTTAAAATTTCAAATAGACCAAAATTGAAACATAATCCTCTCAATTGATTTCAAACTTACTTAGGAGACTCTCATAACCATTAAACAAAGTTTTACATCCTACACTCACCTAAAGAATCCAAAAAAATATATATAAACACTTTAAAACAAGAATTTACTTTAAATTGAAAATAATCACCACAATCTTCGAGTCTTATCCATTCTTCACTTATCTTCATATAGAATCTGACACCATAAAAAACAACTCTAAGATGTTAGGTAAGTAAATTCATACATTGATTTGTACTCTTGCAATTGTTAGTTTGATACATGGAGACATATAATTGTATTTCCAAATAAACAATAAGATATAGGCGTAAATATGACATACAATCCATTCTGTCGCTGTCTCCTAACTATAATCAGATATTGACTTCCAAAAATAGTATAGAGATAGTATGAAGAGATCATGAAATGCACAGTTAACTTGTTGGCGTTAGACTCCACTAGTCTCACTAGACAACGTAGAGGCAGGATTGAAACAAACTAACTCCGAAACAAGCTTATCCCCCTTACTTTCTCTATATATGCATGACCAAGAATAATAAAATGCAATGCTGACTTTGATACAATTGCAGATACAAAACTAAATTCCATAAATACTAAAGATTACTGTAGGTTTTACTCACTACCAAACAAACTTTGAGCATAATTTTTGAGGTTCCCGGAGCATCGGATCGCCTTGAAAATGACTCCAATAGCTTCCCTGCATACTTAATTATATTATAGGTCAAGCTTCAAGTGAAACGAAATCACTAAACCCAATGAAAACTGTGGCCAAAGTACGCTTGAGAACAATTTCCAAAAATATTAATTTATATAACTATTTCAATTGGCTTTCAACTAGCCAACTTGAGGTAACTTTTTAACATTGAAAACTTCAATAATTGTCATGATTACCTAAAAAGAACTTGTAGCACTCATGTCCTACTTTCCATAGACTCCAAGAACACTCAAATTAAATCATCGATGGAAAAGTTATGAATTTTCCAATATGGCCTGCCAACTAGGCAAACTTTATTTAATTGGAACTGAAAAACATCTCCAAATCAATATTTTCGCGATTAAATCTTCAAAACTCGACAGCAAACACCACGAAATCACTCGATATCAACATCAAAATATTTTCACAACCAGTGTAGTCAAATTTGATCAAAACTAAAAATCGATTCATCAAGAAACCTAATGTAAATCAATATCAACAATAAAAACATCTTCAAAATAGTTATCAACTAAATCACATTAGTTCAATTCATCAAACCCTAACCCACGTCGATGGGATTTATTCCAAATCAGTGCGCATCAACCCAATACATCAATTTTCAACAATTCCTACTTATTTCTAAAAATACTTCGCGAAACAAATCGAAAAATCGTAAGAATTTAAATTGAATGAATTGAGTATTTACCGAACGGTAGGCTGAATACCTCGTTTCCACCGTAGAAACTTAGGTTGAACTGACCGTCTTACGATGCTCTACAATTTTGCGGAAAGAAATCGATCGAAAATTAGACATCGAGTGGTCACAGAGCATAAAGCCAAGTTAAGAAGGTTTAGAGAACGGACAACAATATTTCGTTTTGTTGTAAAATGAAATGAAATGATTCTTTTGATTTTTTTTTTCTTTTTCCTTATATATATAAACTCTCAGGTGCTTGCCAGCAGTTTAATTTCTTTTTATTTATTAATTCTCAAAATTCTTATTTTGACGTGCTTTAACTTTCGACGCTCATTTTCAATCCGATTTTCACCAAATTGAACCACACTCTTGACAAAATAGTCCATCTTCATAAAGCGTCCAAAACACTAGTTTTGGTCACATCAAAACCCCAAAAATCTTTACTTTGTCCACAACATACTGAACCCGTTTTAGACCAATTCTCTTACCATACTAAACCAAACTTACACCTATTTGGACCCAATCTCTACCTCAACCACCGCCAACAGACATAAAGCTCGAGGTATGGTCTTGCACCAACTTCATTCTCATATTACACTGCCACCGATCCTAACTTGCATGTAAACCAAGGCAAAATCCCAAGTGATATTTGACACTTGATTTACTAGTTTTTGAACAACTATTCATTTTTATTTCACTTGTGCTCTTCAGACACACACACATACTAACAACCCCAATTATAAAAAATTGAGGATACACCTTAATACACTCTGACGACGCGATAAAATACCATATATTACATCCATTCGGCATGCAACACGCAAAAATAATATTTAAACTTGTGATCTCTGGTCTGTAATGCGTGTCAATATTATTTATCACCATTCAAACGTTTCTCAACAGAAACCTAGAATTACACGAGTCATCCCATGACTATAGATCTCTAATAAAATATGTCATACCATGAGAAGAGATTTCAATCTCAATTCGATCAGAAAATGAAACCGGACACATCGTGCAACCCTCACTAATTCTCTATATGTCTACTCACAATATCATTTAGGTTGTGGTGTGACAACCCTAAATTTCAAGGTGAACCGAGCACCGCCATGTCGCCGGACACGTCACCAAGTCATGCCATGTCACTTGCACACCTATCTATGACGGCCTGGGAACTATCCATCTAGTAATCCGACTTAGTCAATTTCGATATTTTAAATGATTATTTTATAAAAATTTACTAAGTTATAGATTTTTAGAACTTAATTAGTTTGTTTTGATTAGTTTAAGCTATTTTAATGGTGAAAGTCTTAATAATATGTAAATAAGTAATGTAAACAAATTTCTCATTGATTAACAAACCTATGAGGTGGAAACCCAACAAAATGATTCCATGTATATCAATAAAAGCAACAAGAAGGTATAATAAATGTCAATATACATGTATCAAGTAATAAGCCTCACAAAATGATCCCCAAAAGACTATATATACATAAATACAAACACCTACATGTGAAGCTACTATAACTCTTTATATCCAGATCGTCGTATAATTTGCAACTTGCCACCAAAAATAATGAAAAGTTCCAGTTAGTAAATCCCAGAGAAATTCAGTTAGTATTCATAGGAAACCCAAGAAAACGACTACAATTCATGTAGATAAAGTAAATAAACGAAAATGTAAAGCATGAATATATGTTGCTGAGATAATCGAGAATATGGAATGCGAGTGTAGTGTATAGCTATTGATCCTTGGGACGCAAATACTAAACCGAGAAGGCCCTGGAGGCAAAGTAATTCTCATTTCCTCTCACAAGTGAAATGAGGAACTCCGTTGGTTGGAAGGTAAACTTCCTCCCAATGACTCAAAAAGGAAAGGAACTCTATGACGGAGGCGAGCCTCATGTCAACCCACTCTCGAGATTATCAAGTCTCGGAGAGAAATCTCACATGTAGTCTAAGGTACGACCAACACCATAGCAACAATCGAATCGTCATCTACGAGAGAGCTGGAAAGGTGTCATACCATCCCTTCGACCATACACAGACACACGTGGGAATGGAGTAAATATGCAAGCCGAACTGGCGAAAAGTAAAAGTGAAATAAGTAAATTACAAAGGAAATAAATAAATTCTAAGTTGACTTTCTCATGGGTTTACTTACCTCAATCATGTCGATACCTTATCCAAAAATTGATCCTCACTCTCGTTCCGCAATCGACGCGTCTAAATTCCTTAAATCATTCAATTATTTCTAATTATTATCATTTCAAAACTTATTCGTGTTTTATCAAGTCACACACGCATAACGAGGTAAATCTTGACTTGAGCTGCGTTTAAAATATATTTAGATCATTGCATATTTATCGAAACGAATCCCATTTGGGTCATCTGTTTATTTTGAGTCTTTATACCAATCTCGCAGATACTCAAATACACCATTTATCTACACGCACCTTGATACCACCTTTTTATATCTATATGTTATATTTTTATTTATTTACTATTCTTTGATCAATAAGCATCTCGAGAGATCCGTGTAACGATTAATGTGCATCTCGATGCAATTTTTCCATTGTATAAACAATCGACCGATAATATCGAGATTATTATTATTTATTATATTTTACGATTATTTTTTATTTATTTAAAAATTAACATGCATCTCGAGGCAATATTGAGATGTGTGCAATTTTGGTGTGCATCTCGAGGCGATGATCTACGCTCCAAAATCAACACGGATCTTAAGGTGCCATCAAAAGCACCAACATCATGGCGTGGATCCCTAATGAGTTTGATATTATTAAAAAATTAGCATGCATCTCGAGGCTGTCTCAAGATTTGTGCGACTTCAACACACATCTCGATGCACTATTTACATGTCAACACGGATTCGAGGTAGCCTTAAAACCATCACACATAATACGAATCTTGAGGCATCCATCAAAATAGTTTAAATCATTTCAACGCAAATCTCGATGTACACATATACTATACACATCCCCAAAACCAATATGTGAACCACATCTTCTTCAACAAACCTACATCTTACAAAAATTAAGTCACATACCTCGACATTGGTGAGAGGAGACCGAGGAGAGTGAACTCTTGATCAAGGAGTGGTCACTAGTCTGAAGTGGGGCTGGCGGAGGTTGAGGAAAGAGAAATCAAGAGTTAGGGGGTGAGAGCACCGAGAGAGAGGAGACCAAAAGATATCCAAAAGCTAGAGAGGGGCGAGGCCAAGTGCGTCGAGAGAGAAAGAGAAGTCGTGAGAGGCCGAGAGAGAGAGAGATAGAGAAAGAAGAAACAAGGGAGTGAGAGATGAAAAATTAGTGGGGGAGGAGGTTTCTCTTGGGAGGAGAGTGAAAATCTCTCTCTTTCTCTCTTTTTATTTTTCTTTGCTTGTAGATATAATAGAGAGAGAGGAAAAGTTGAAAATCGTTGAGAGAGAGGGGGGGAAAGAAATTATGGGATTTAAATAAATAGAGAGAAAAAGGTGAGTGAGTGATGTCCTTAATGTGGTGAGGCGTCCACATTGCAGGGGTTGAGTGTTATTTTGTTTTGTTTGAATTTTTTTGTTTATTCCATATAAACTTTTAAACCACAACTAACCATTTTAAACCTCGACTTATCTAGTTAACCACTCTCACTTGTTTGTCTCTCTCTTACGTTCTCCGTTAGACTCAACACGTTTTATGAGAACACGTGTCCTAGACTTGTTGGCGGTGTCTACGTGGGTCCGAGCTTAGGGTCATAATCTTTAATTACTCAATCAATTAGGATTACTTAGAGCGGGCCGTTACATGTGGACTAGAAAGCAATTACCAATTCCAACTCGTCAACCAATTTACTTGACTTTTTCTTTTGACTGGTTAGAAAATTAACGCCTTTTCTAACTTCATCAAATCAAACTCTATTCATGAGTTAACCAAGAACCTTATCGTTTCACTTAACTATCAAATTTTTGAGATTTCACATCTCGATCATTACTGTTCACTAGACTTCTCTATTTACCTGAATATATACATTTATCTTTAAATTGAGTAGATATAAGCTTTGTTACAGAGATATCGACATATTTCATGATTATACTCTCATAGTATAACTTTTTAACTTGTATCGCATACAGGTTTATTAATATGTTATCTCTTTGTCATCTCTACTCAATACATATCATTGACTTTACTCACTTTATTGTAGAAGAATATTCAATTCCTCAAACATACCTAGTAAGATATATTGTCCTCTATTTAGTATTTTCAACCAATATAGATAATATTGACTAACTGAGCTTTAAGTCTCACATCTCTTTTCCTTTCATTTACATCTTCGCCATCATATATGTATCTTACATCAACTCCAACGTAATATAACATAGTGCTTTAAACTCCACCACTGACTAGTCACATGGTGTAGCACTATATTTGAACCAATATACAACATATTCATTGATATTAGTTGTATATTACTTTGGTTCCACATTTTCAACATTTGGAGTTTAATTCCAAGTAACATCCCTATGAAGATAAATTAAGTTGCATCAGACTTATAGTTTGACATTATAAGTCTTATTGGAACTCGTTGACCTGAGATTCCCTTTATCATATTAATGTGAGAATGTCTTGACCATTTAATTTCCTATACTCTAGCTTCCAATTGACTTCAATGAAACTGCATAGACTCTTTTATTCAGAGTTTCATCAATTCATTCGATTATTCAAAGACAAGTGAATGTGTTACACTAGTCTTCTACGTTGTGAATGAGTAGTGATTATAAAATGGAGTTACTTGGACTTTTGGTTATGCACAACTACTCCAGTGACTTGCCTTGACTAAAGGAGTCTGTTCGTGTCACTTCTGTCACTCACAAGTCATCTCTACATTTCATTTATTTTATACACAGAGTCTATTCCATTTGGTTTTTGTCAATCTTAGCTATTCTCACATTGATCACAATTTTGATCCCCTAATAAACTTACCACGACTTTCGCTTAACAACCATGCCACTTACAACTCCTTAATTTTGACTTAGAAAGGCAATTTATATCTCTTCCCAATTCAAAAACTTAACTAAGGATAATATGATTTCTTAGGATCATTCAATCAATTGAAGTCTTCCCTAGCTAACCTTTATTCAAAATGAATAAATTTTTGCAACTCAAACAGACTAAATGTTTGTTATTGCCTTAATTTGTTTCCATTAGTCTCCGGTTTCCTGATTTTTTTTTCTCTAAAAAAGAAATTTGGTACTTTTCAAGAGACTGTGTAAGCTAACTTTGTACATCAAATTACTTTTAATAAATTCATTTGTCTGTTGTTGTTCATCTGAAGAGATAGAATAATTTAAATTTACAATATCTGATTAACTTAGTGAATAATCAAATTCTTAAAAGATGTTGTTTTAATCCTTTAATTCTTATAAATTAAAATTCATGCAATATATGAGATCATATTTACGTCCTATACAAATCACTTATTGATTCTCAATCAGTACATCTATCTCTTCATTGGTTTTTTTCTAGGTTGTAGTGATAGGCATCTTTACTTAATTTGATTAGAAGTGAGTATTGGGTACTTTGAATCTCAAATCACAATCGCTTGTGTTGATGTTTAATAGCTAGTCTAAGCTATTATTAAACCACTTCCCTAACACCTTAACTTCTAACACATTGATCTTATCACTACACTTTCTTTTTTAAGTTAGAAACTTTTGTTGATCTTTGTTTTATAACAACACCAAATATGGTGTTAACAAAGATTACTTGTAACTCGTGTATTTCCATTTGTTTTATCATTTCATTATTCGACTCATAAAACCATTATACCTAACGTCACTTATGGATAAGTAACTTGAGTGATAAATAATCAAAATTTTCAGTACTTCTTTTTAGATGTCATTTGATTGTTTTAAACCATGGTTCTATTTCAATTTTGCTTTTTTTTTGTTTTAGAAATGAGACAATACTTTCCTTCAAAATACTTTATTTTCATAGAAACTGACTTAGACCACTTGACTAGTTCTATCATAATCCCATTGTGATTTCTAAGTCAAGATTCAATTTGTCTAATCAATTTCTACTTTCAAAACCTCGTGTCTCCATTTTGCTTGTTGAGATTATTTTAACATGTTCTGGGCGTTTTAGAATTGTAATAGTTCGATACTTTCGATTTTCAAAAAACCCATGTTCAGTACTTACATGAATCATTTGGACTTCTTTTTCAACCAATTTCCTATTTGTTTCATATCTTATACTTTCATCAGCTATATTAGTACTGAACTACTTGCAACATCTTTGTGAATTTAGGCTTCACAAGTCCATTTCACATCTAATCACGCACAGTTTCATTTCATAAGTCTATTCTCTCTTTTAATTATTTGTTTCTAGTCTTACTAGTCATATCGTATGAGTTAAGTATCGAACGTACAAGGAGAATAAACTTTATATCGCATGTCTAGCGATAATACATACATACAACATAAATATAATACCATAATTCAAAAACCACAGTTCACAATCACTTCCCAACTAATCGCCCTCAATCACTCATTCATTTGCAACTAAAGTTTATCCTCAAATTGAGCCAATCCCTGGCTCCGATACCAAGTTTGTCAGCCCCCTCGTCATTAAGACGATTAACCAACCTAGATTATCTTAACTCTCTCATAATCTAGTCAGCCTAAACCATTATTTCAACTTTGAACTCAAAATAATCAATATCTCAACCTTTAATAAGGCTTCAAAACTAAATTATATCTTTAATCAAACTCAACTCATGATTTGTTCATTTGGAGCAAATAAGGAAATCATACGGATTATTCTCCGTATTTTGTAGAAATTTTGGCGGCACATCCTGTAAAAGTGGCCAGCCAAAAAATTCACCTAATAGACAATAGAATTGTGAAGAGGCCTAAAAGGACTCACAACTCCCCACAGTTCACAATATATCAAATACAAATTTATAAATTAACTTAGAGTCTCCGTTAGCTTAGTTTCAACTTTACAATTCCAAATAGACTAAAACTGAAACATAAACCTCTCAATTGATTTTAAATAACTTAGGAGACTCTCATAACCATTTAACAAAGTTTTACATCCTACACTCACCCCAAGAATCCTAAAAAAATATATAAACAATTTAAAACCAGAATTTAGTTTAAATTGAAAATAATCACCATAATCTTCAAGTCATGTCTATTCTTCACTTGTTTTCATATAGAATCTGACACCATAAAAAATAACTCGAAGATGTCTCGTAAGTAAATTCCTACGTTGATCTGTATTCCTGCAATTGCTAGTCTGATACATGGAGACATGTTATTGCATTTCCAAATAATCAATAAGATATATGCGTCAACATGAAAAGTAACCCACTTTGTCGCTATCTCCTAACTATAATTAGATGTCGGCATCCAAAAATAGTATAGAGATAGTATTAAGAGATCATGAAATGTAAAGATAACTTGTCGGCGTTAGACTCCGACTAGTCACAATAGACGACTTAGAGGTAGGATTGAAACCAAGTTTCGAGCAAACCAGACTCCAAAACAAGCTTATCCCCATCACTCTCTCTATGTATGCATCATAAAATATGATAAAATGCAATGCAGACTTTGTTACAATTATAGGTACAAAAATAAATAAATTCCATATATAGTAAAGATCACTGTAGGGTTTACTTACAACCAAACCAACTTTGAGCGTAATTTATTTTTTTTTGGGGGGAGCATCAGATCACCTTGAAAATGATTCCAATAGTTTTCTTGTATTACCCAGTTATAATATGGGTCAAGCTTCAAGTTAAATCAAATCACTAAACCCAATGAAAACTGCGGCCAAAGTACGCATGAGAACAGTTTCCAAAAATATTAATTCATATAACCATTTCAACTAGCTTTCAACTAGCCAACTTTAGGTAACTTTTTAACCTTGAAAACCTCAATGATAGTCATGATAATCTAAAAAGAACTTGTAAAACTCATGTCTTACTTTCCATAGAATTTAAGAACACTCAAATCGGATCACCGACAGAGAAGTTATGAATTTTCCAATATGGCTTGCCAACTAGGCAAACTTTATTTATTTTAAATTGAAAATGTCTCCAAATCAATATTTCCGCAATTAAATCTTCAAAACTCGATAGCAAACACCACGAAACCACTCGATATCAACATCAAAATATTCCCACAACTCGTGGAGTCAAATTTGATCAAAACTAATAATCGAATCATCCATAAATCCAATGTAAATCAATATAAACTATAAAACATCTTCAAAATTGTTATCAACTGAATCACATTAGTTCAATTCATCAAAACCCTAATCCAAGTTGGTGGGACTTATTCCAAATAAGCGCAAATCAAACCAATAAATCAATTTTCAACAATTCCTACCAATTTCTATCAATACCTCGCGAAACTAATCTAAAATCACAAGAATTTAAATTGAATTGTGGAAAATGCGCTGAATTGAGTATTTACCGAATTGTAGGCTGAATACCTCGTTTCCATCATAGAAACTTAGCTCAAACTAATCGTCTCGCGATGCTCTACGATTCAGCGGAAAGAAACGAGGCAAAAATTGTAGCGGTTCCAAATCCAGAGGCAATCTTGGGCCCGCCATCTCGTATCCCATGTCACTTAACCCTGCCACGTCATGGCCCGCTTACCTTTAACTCCCCGCGAGCTAACTGGTTGCTTATACTTTTCCAACTAACACTAGTTTAGCTAGTTAATCTCTATATAAGTATTAATGATTTAATTATCTTGTTAATCAATTTATCAAGTTGTATTACATTTTTATAGCGGAAGTCTTTAAATGAGTGAGTTATGGAATATTTATCAATCCTAAGTAGTGGAAAACTCGGCAAAAAAGATGCCATATATATATCAAAGATATATAAATACAGCAAAAGATCCATATACATGTATTCAGTGTTTCTCCAAAACCTAATGAAAATATAAATATATACATACTGATATCAAACACGAGTTGGCGTCATATTCTCAGAGGTAGTCGCCTAATACTTCCTTGCCCTTGCCCTTGCTCGTTGAAGGATCTGAACTCAGTCACCCAACAAATACAGTGACTAGTCCAGTGAGTAAAATCTCAAGAGAAGTCCACACAATATTCGTGAAATAAAACTGGTAAACTATGATACATGCGAATATAATACTTAGTAACAGTTAGTCATATTCCTATGAATGTATGCAGCATGCGACAAACAAAAACACAATAGCATCTAACCAACAACACATACTCAATAAACAAGCTCGGAAACAAATCATTAATAAATAAATAATTGTATAATCACGAGAAAACCCTACCCTAAACTAGCCGGTAACCGATAAATCAGGACAAGAATGACACATATACTTATAAGCTTACAGTGATAAAAGCCCAACTACGGTTAATGGATGAACCCCTCCAGACGCTATTTCCAGTCAAGTGACCATCTTACATCCCTCCCAATAGTCGTAGATATATTATACTACCGTCGACACGAGCACTAAACACAAACTTATGGAAACGATTTAGCCATAATCAATATATACGCAAACTGAAATAGGAGTGAAACCCCATGTGTGCCCACCAATAGTCACACATGTAATCTGATACCGATAAAACAAAACCATAAATTTTGTAAGGCATTCCAATGGGTTTACACAACTCGATCCGTGCTCTAACTTCCCCAAACTCTCGAATCCGACCCGACTAGCTCCCCAATACCAAAGCTACAATACACTAATTCCCCGAAGTCCAATCTTTACATAATTAGTACGTTTATAGGTGTTTGGGTGTGTATTAAGTCAAAAATTCCAAAAACGGCCCTTTAAATTCAATTTTTATCTGTCATTAGTGTGCTAATGGGTCTACCTAGCGTACTAGGTGGAGTTAGCGCGCTATGGGATCTGTCTAGTGCACTACTATTTTTCATTTTGAAAACAATAAGTTTCATGAAAATCACTAGTTACCGCGCTAATTACTCGCTGTGACAGAATCCTCAACTCGAGAATTCTATCCCAAACTCCCCAATTAGCTAACTAGACCCTACAAACATATTCTCCACTCCATGGTGACTCCAAAACATCATCCCAACCAAAAGAATAACAACTATTTGATAAATTTGTCAGTTTCATGAAATCACTAGTTTTTCCAAATTTACCCAAAAACCCAATTAATTTAAAACCAATAGCAAATTCCCATTTGATATCATAACTATAGTTGTAATTCATCAAAACAACCTCAGAAATCAGTGAGAAAACCTCAATATGAAATTTACACTAATACCCTCAACATTGAAGTCATTTGCATGTACATGAGGTGAAGGAGATGATTACCTTAGGTTTAATCCTCAAATTGACCCCCATAACCCTTAAAATCCAGTTGCAAATCTCTCTTCTCTCCTATGATTTTCATAAATGAAATGGTTTGGTTGTATGTGTTTTGATCAACTTATCTTATATATTAAGGTAGGTTTAATTCCTAGTCATTGATCTCTATGTGTTTATGTAACCCGAGATTCATCTAATGGCCTATCTCTTCACACATTTCCCACTTACTCTCCTCAAATGACACCAATTTGTAACTCAATTGGTTTCTAGATGTGCCAATACATATCTCTAGGACAATCTCGTGGTTTCTATTTAATTAACCAAACAATAGGCCTCATTTATTCGATTTAATTAAATTAGCTTAGGCCTGTTATAATACATATGGTTAGTGTTTTGATTCACTAGAATTCGCAAATTTGTGATCCCACTAACCCTTGACTACCCGGTACCCGATGCCCCCTGGCTCAACACGTACCTCGAGGTAACTCCTCATCACATTACCTCACCAGATAGCAGCATACACACATGCGATGCAATATAATAATAATGATTTAAAACACCACATATACACAACCATAATCCATAAATAATATATTCCCTCAGTTCTCTTATCTGAGTCAACTGAGTTATCTACGTAACGCCCAAATTCCTACCGTTAATCCCAAAGATTAACGCTAATCGTAGTTCAATTCATTTGGGTTGTTATAATTCTTCCCAAGTGGGAGAAATTTCGTTATCGAGTTTCAGATCTCGAGTAAACTCTGGTGCATCTAACCTATCCCCGTGTGACAACGCCTCACAACTTGATAGTACCATTCTACTGTCCCTTGAACACCCCACTACTCTTGTACCCATCACAGGGGTCATAGTATTGCACTGAGACATAGGTGCGTGCTACCGAGGTGATGATAATACATCACGCTCTCCAACACCACCGCAGCCTACTCAACTTGATTCCGTGCCCAAGTTTCCCCAACCCTGTTACCTAACACTAGGTAACTGTAAGCCTCTTCTATCGTGTATCACAACATAATAGTCTCAATCAACCAGTACACACCATGACAATCCCATGCCATACCACAACCTACCCTAGTCCACCGTGATAATCCCATGCCATTCCACTACCTATCATACTCTACCATAACCTACCATCGTACCACCATGCATGTATGAGCCCTAACTGTAATTATTTAAAACTTAAATCATGTACGGTGAACGTGTTGTTGGGACGTCTCCCGGCCTGGCTCAGTCTCCACATGCACCGGTTTTCGAGTCTGCACCGGTGTCACTACTACTAGAGTCATCGATCTCCATGAATAGTCTATCTTGACATGGCCTTATAGCTAACATTACCAACATATGATCCTTCATCCTAGTCTTGCCCGCTAATTACCTGACCCCATGCCATGACCCTGTGATCTCCAGTCCTTGCCTTCCTGATCCTGAGTTTATTTTTGAAGCAGCGCTGGAAGTGCGGGTACGACATAAGCTTTGGTATTCCGGTCATCATCTCTACGGCCACGGCCAAACCGTTTATCCTCTCTGTTATCCTGATTTCCTATCTCTTCTGCCCAAAACTCTGTCAAGTCTGCCTCTCTGACTCGGTAGATAAATGCCTATCGTCCCTTTTCATCAGATGTGTCTCATTGGTAAGCGCTCTATCATACATCTCCTGCAGTTTCTGGACTCCGAAGGAAATAATGGCTCTGGCTATATCCTCAATCAACTCTCGGACGAAGTAATATATGTATAGTCTCTCAGTGCCTGCGACATCCGTGGCAAACTATATCAAATGCTTATATCTATCCATGTACTGTAACACCGACTGGTTACCCTATCTCAAAGCTAGAAATTCTTCTCTCGGCCCATGTGGTTAGATATAGATGCGTGTCCGTATATGTTGTCCACTACACGGCAGCATCGCCTCTCAACGTATGCCCTTATATCCTGGCCTGTATGTTTTCCTGAATCTGCAGTAACTTATGCAGCCTCTGATGCGCAATCAACCATTTCCCAGCTACCTCCGGGTTTGCCTCTATGAAAATATCTGAGATCAAATATGATGAACTCCCTCAATAACTTGACCTCTATTGTCATCGAAGTCTCAAACATGTTTGTTTGTGTGCCGGCGTAGCAGTCGGTGTCTCAGTCAGTGCTACCGTTAATGCAACAACCATTGCTAGAGTCTCTGATACCACTGCATGTGTCGGTACAGCTTGAATAGTCGATTGAGCTATCGTCAGAGCAATTGTCGTCTTAGTCATGCTCTGTACCCGAGTAGCGGTGAGTGATGCAATCGCTGCTGTCTGTACGCGCATCATGTCCATCAAAAACTCAAACTGCTTATCGTGAGCTGCGAATCATGCGGCTGCTGCTAAATCCAAACCCTAATCTCTAGTTTGGTTACTCGTCTAACCAATATCTGTAGTAGGTAGAGTCAGCTGGCAATCCATCATAATCTACATCGAAAAATGTATGTCGAATCACCTTCCGTATACGTGCATATAATATATACAATAAAAAAATAACATGAATATAATCCTTATCACTACCCCTCTCAAGTTTGCTTCCCAACTAGGTTTCTAAGTTAGTATCTTCAGGTTTCCACATCGAAGGTTTATTTGTCTACATTTAATTTTCTTTTCATAAATTATTCCCGTGGCTCCATCAAACCTTGCTTTGATACCAAATCGTGGCGGCCCCAAATCTCGAGGCAATCTTGGGACTCGCCATGTCGCATCCCACATCACCAAGCCCTGCCACGTCATGGCCCGCTTACCTTTGACGCCCCGCGTCCTAACTGGTTGCTTATACTTTTCCAACTAACACTAGTTTAGCTAATTAATCTCTATATAAGTATTAATGATTTAACTATCCAGTTAAACAACTTATCAAGTTTTATTACAATTTTACAGTGAAAGTCTTTAAATGAGTATGTTACGCAATATTTAACAATTATAAGTATTGAAAAACCCGACAAAAAAATGTCATGTATATATCAAGGAGAGATAAGAGCAGTAAAAAATCCATATACATGTATTCAATGTTCTACAGTCCCCAAAACCCTACGAAAACTTAAATAGATACATATTGATATCAAACACGAGCTGGAGTCCTAATCTAAATGGTAGTCACTTAATACCTCCTTGCCCTTGCCCTTGCTCGTCGAAGGATCTACACTCGGTCACCTAACAAATACAATGATGAGTTTAGTGAGTAAAATCCTAAGATAAGTTCACATAATATTAATGAAACAAAAATGGTAAACTACGAGACATGCGAATATAATACTTGGCAACAGTAAGTCATATTCCCATGAACGTATGTAGCATGCGACAAACAAAAACACAGTAGCGTCTAACCAATTGCACATACTCAATAAACAAGCGTGGAAATAAAAGCGTTAATAAACAAACAATTGTATAATCACGAGAAAACCCTGACCTAAACCAGCCAGTAACCGATAAAATAGGATAAGAACCACGTATATACTTACAAGCTTAGAGTGACTAAACCCCAACTATGGTTAATAGATGAACCCCTCCAGATGCTATTTCAAGTCAAGGGAACATTTTACATCCTTTCCGATAGTTTTAGATATATTCTATTATTTTCGACACAAGCACTAAACACAAGTAACCCGTGCAAGCAATTTAGCTCCAACAAATATATACGCAAACCAAAATAGGAGTGAAACCCCATGTGTGCCCACGACCAGTCACACATCTAATCTAATACCAATAAAACAAAACCATGAATTCTGTAAGGCATGCCAATGGGTTTACATAGCTTAATCTGCGCTTTGACTTTCCCAAACTCTCGAAGCCGACCCAACTACCTCCCCGATACTCAAGCTATGGTCCCTTAAGTCCCTAAAGTCGAATTTTTACTTATTTAGTATGTTTATAGGTGTTTGGGTATGTATTAAGTCGGGAATTCCAAAAATATCCCTTTAAATTTAGTTTTCATCTGTCATTAGCGCGTTAATGGGTCTACCTAGCGCGCTAGGTGGAGTTAGCGCACTAGGGGATCTATCAAACATGCTACTGTTCTTCATTTTGAAAAACAGTTAAGTGCCCAGACTGGTTAGGGCACTAACCAGTCTAGTTAGCGCACTAATAGCTATCTGTGATAGAATTCACAACTCGAGAATTCTGTCCGAAACTCCCTAATTAGATAACTTGACCCTACAAATATATGATCCACTCCATGGTGACTACAAAACATCATCCCAACCAACAAAAATGACAATAATTAGATCAAATTCATCAATTTCATGAAATCACTAGTTTTTCCAAATTCACCCAAAAACATAATTCATTCAAAACCAATTATAAATTTGATATCATAACTATATTTGTAATTCATCAAAATAACCTCAGAAATCAGTTACAAAACCTTAATACCAAATTTACACTAACACCCTCAACTCATTTGCATGTACATAATGTGAAAGAAATGATTACCTTAGGTTTAATCCTGAAATTGACCTCCAAAACCCTTGAAATCCATCTGCAAATCTCTCTTCTCTCCTATGATTTCCATAAATGAAATGGTTTAGTTGCATGTGATTTGATCAACTCATCTTATATATAAAGGTGGGGTTAATTCCTAGCCATTGATCTCTATGTGCTTACGTATCCCAAGATTCATCTAATGGCCTTACAGCTAACATTACCAACATATGATCCTTCATCCTGGTCTTGCCCGCTAACTACCTGACCCCATGCCATGACCCTGTGATCTCCAGTCCTTGCCTTCCTGATCCTGAGTTTATCTTTGAATTAGCGCTGGTAGTGCGGGTACGACATAAGCTTTGGTTGTCCGGTCATCATCTCTACGGCCACGGCCAAACCGTTTGTCCTCTCTGTTATCCTGATTTTCTATCTCTTCTGCCCAAAACTCAGTCAAGTCTGCCTCTCTGACTCGGTAGATAAATGCCTATCATCCCTTTTCATCAAATGTGTCTCATTGGTAAGCGCTCTATCATACATCTCCTGCAGTTTCTGGACTACGAAGGAAATAATGGCTCTGGCTATATCCTCAATCAACTCTAGGACGAAGTAATATATGTATAGTCTCTCAGTGCCTGCGACATCCGCGGCAAACTATATCAAATGCTTATATCTATCCATGTACTGTAACACCGACTGGTTACCCTATCTCAAAGCTAGAAACTCTTCTCTCGGCCCATGTGGTTAGATATAGATGCGAGTCCGTATATGTTGTCCACTACACGGCAGCATCGCCTCTCAACGTATGCCCTTATATCCTGGCATGTATGCTTTCCTGAATCCGCAGTAACTTATGCAGCCTCTGATGCGCAATCAACCATTTCCCAGCTACCTTCGGGTTTGCCTCTATGAAAATATCTGAGATCGAATATGATGAACTCCCTCAATAACTTGACCTCTATTGTCATCGAAGTCTCAAACATGTTTGTTTGTGTGCCGGCGTAGTAGTCGGTGTCTCAGTCAGTGCTACCGTTAGTGCAACAACCATTGCTAGAGTCTCTGGTACCACTGCATGTGTTGGTACAGCTTGAATAGTCGATTGAGCTATCGTCAGAGCAATTGTTGTCTTAGTCATGCTCTGTACCCGAGTAGCGGTGAGTGATGCAATCGCTGCTGTCTGTACGCGCATCATGTCCATCAAAAACTCAAACTCCTTATCGTGAGCTGCGAATCATGCGGCTGCTGCTAAATCCAAACCCTAATCTCTAGTTTGGTGACTCGTCTAACCAATATCTGTAATAGGTAGAGTCGGCTGGCAATCAATCATAATCTACATCGAAAAACGTATGTCGAATCACCTTTCGTATACGTGCATATAATATATACAATAAAAAAATAACACGAATATATTTCTTATCACTACCCCTCTCAAGTTTGCTTCCCAACTAGGTTTCTAAGTTAGTATCTTCAGGTTTCCACATCGAATGTTTATTTGTCTACATTTAATATTCTTTTCATAAATTATTCAAGTGGCTCCATCAAACCTCGCTTTGATACCAAATCGTGGTGGCCCCAAATCTCGAGGCAATCTTGGGACTCGCCATGTCGCATCCCACGTCACCAAGCCCTGCCACGTCATGGCCCGCTTATCTTTGACGCCCCGCGTCCTAACTGGTTGCTTATACTTTTCCAACTAACACTAGTTTAGCTAATTAATCTCTATATAAGTATTAATGATTTAACTATCCAGTTAAACAACTTATCAAGTTTTATTACAATTTTACAGTGAAAGTCTTTAAATGAGTATGTTACGCAATATTTAACAATCATAAGTAGTGAAAAACCCGACAAAAAAATGTCATGTATATATCAAGGAGAGATAAGAGCAGTAAAAGATCCATATACATGTATTCAATGTTCTACAGTTCCCAAAACCCTACGAAAACTTAAATAGATACATATTGATATCAAACACGAGCTGGAGTCCTAATCTCAATGGTAGTCACTTAATACCTCCTTGCCCTTCCCCTTGCTCGTCGAAGGATCTACACTCGGTCACCTAACAAATACAATGACGAGTTTAGTGAGTAAAATCCTAAGATAAGTTCACATAATATTAATGAAACAAAAATGGTAAACTACGAGACATGCGAATATAATACTTGGCAACAGTAAGTCATATTCCTATGAATGTATGCAGCATGCGACAAACAAAAACACAGTAGCGTCTAACCAATAGCACATACTCAATAAACAAGCGTGGAAATAAAAGCGTTAATAAACAAGCAATTGTATAATCACGAGAAAACCCTGACCTAAACCAGCCAGTAACCGATAAAATAGGATAAGAACCACGTATATACTTACAAGCTTAGAGTGACTAAACCCCAACTATGGTTAACAGATGAACCCCTCCAGACGCTATTTCAAGTCAAGGGAACATTTTACATCCTTTCCTATAGTTTTAGATATATTCTATTGTTGTCGACACAAGCACTAAACACAAGTAACCCGTGCAAGCAATTTAGCTCCAACAAATATATACGCAAACCAAATAGGAGTGAAACCCCTTGTGTGCCCACAAGCAGTCACACATCTAATCTAATACCAATAAAACAAAACCATGAATTCTGTAAGGCATTCCAATGGGTTTACATAGCTTAATCCGCGCTCTCACTTTCCCAAACTCTCGAAGCCGACCCAACTACCTCCCCAATACTCAAGCTATGGTCCCTTAAGTCCCTAAAGTCAAATTTTTACTTATTTAGTATGTTTATAGGTGTTTGGGTATGTATTAAGTTGGGAATTCCAAAAATATCCCTTTAAATTTAGTTTTCATCTGTCATTAGCGCGTTAATGGGGTCTACCTAGCGCGCTAGGTGGAGTTAGCATGCTAGGGGATCTATCAAACATGCTACTATTCTTCATTTTGAAAAACAGTTAAGTGCCCAGACTGGTTAGGGCACTAACCAGTCTAGTTAGCGCACTAATAGCTATCTGTGATAGAATTCACTACTCTAGAATTATGTCCGAAACTCCCTAATTAGCTAACTTGACCCTACAAATATATGATCCACTCCATGGTGACTACAAAACATCATCCCAACCAACGAAAATAACAATAATTAGATCAAATTCATCAATTTCATGAAATCACTAGTTTTTCCAAATTCACCCAAAAACCTAATTCATTCAAAACCAATTGTAAATTTGATATCATAACTATATTTGTAATTCATCAAAATAACCTCAAAAATCAGTTACAAAACCTTAATACCAAATTTACACTAACACCCTCAACTCATTTGCATGTACATAATGTGAAAGAAATGATTACCTTAGGTTTAATCCTGAAATTGACCTCCAAAACCCTTGAAATCCAGCTGCAAATCTCTATTTTCTCCTATGATTTCCATAAATGAAATGGTTTAGTTGCATGTGCTTCGATCAACTCATCTTATATATAAAGGTGGGGTTAATTCCTAGCCATTGATCTCTATGTGCTTACGTATCCCGAGATTCATCTAATGGCCTATCTCTCAACACATTTCCCAGTTAATCTCCTCAAATGACACCAATTTGTAACTCACTTGGTTCTTAGATGTCCCAATACGTATCTCTAGGAAAATCTTTTGGTTTCTATTTAATTAACCAAACTATAGTCCTCATTTATTTGAGTTAATTAACTTAGCTTAGGCCCATTATAATACATATGGTTAGTGTTTTTATTCACTAGAATTGACAAATTTGTGATCCTACTAACCCTCGACTACTCGACACTCTATGCCCCGCGCCGATATATACTTTGAGGTAACTCCCCGTCACACTAACCCACCCGATAGCAACATACACACATGGGATGCAATACATTAATAATGATTTTAAACACCACATATACACAACCATCTTCCATAAATAACATATTCCCTCGATTCTCGTGTTTGAGTCAACTGATTTATCCATGTAACGCTTGAATTATGACCGTTAATCCCCAAGATTAACGATAATCCTAGTTAAATTGATTTGGTCCGTTACAATAATTGGACGTCGGGTGGTCGGGGAGCGTACACCCGAGTTGAGAAGGATTAGAGAACAAACAATAACAATTCGTTATGCTGAAAATGAAATGAAACAATTCTTTTAATTTTTTTTCTTTTTCCTTACATATATAAACCTTCAGCTGCTTGTCTGCAACTTAATTCGCTTTTATTTATTAATTCTTAAAATTCTTATTTTGACGTGCTTTAACTTTCGACACTCGTTTTCAATCCGATTTTTCATCAAATTTAACCAAACTCTTGACAAAATAGTCTATCTTCATAAGACATCCATAACACTAGTTTTGGTCACACAAAAACCTAAAAAACTTTACTTTGTCCACGACATACTGAACCCTTATGGACCGATTCTCTTGCCATATTAAACCAACCTT
Organism: Stephania cephalantha; assembly: GCA_039657325.1. Classification (NCBI taxonomy): domain Eukaryota; kingdom Viridiplantae; phylum Streptophyta; class Magnoliopsida; order Ranunculales; family Menispermaceae; genus Stephania; species Stephania cephalantha. The sequence continues at coordinate 17,465,529 of CM077570.1, read as the reverse complement.
ATACCAACTTGGACTCAATCTCAACATTGACCACCGCCAACCAACATAAAGCTCAAGGTAAGATCTTGCATCAACTTCGTTCTCATCTTACACTGCCATTGATCTTAACTTGCATGTAAACCGAGGTAAAATATTAAGTGTATATTTGACACTTGATTTACTAGTTTTCGAACCACTAATCTTTTTATTTCACTTATGCTCTTTAGACACGCACACTAACAACCTTAATTATGAAAAATTGAGGATACTCCTCAATACACTTCGACGTCGCGACAAAATACCATATATTTAATCCACTAGGCATGCAACATGCAAAAAAATATATTTAAACTTGTGATCTTCGGTCCGTAATACATGGGTCCACCTTGAATACTTAAATCACAAATTAAATCCAAAAATACTCAATTAGGATCCTAATCAAAATTACGAAATTCTCGGATGTCACATCAATTGGGTTATCTGCTTGCTACTTGGTGTTCAACACTCTACACAATTACAGATCCAAAATAATCAAATTAGCAATAGATTCAAATAAAAGGGAATGCATTTGCAACACACAATTACTTATCCAAACCATAATAATCTTACAATAACAAAAGTGATACCAAAACATAAACGAAATTTGAAATTAAAATTGGTAGAACCTCACAAATCCCATAGTGTTGTTGAGCTTCCTTAAAAAAATCCCAATCATACACCATGTGGCTTAGTGCCTTATGGCCCTAAACTCCATAATCAAAACTTACAAATTAAAGAGAAATATAGAAAATGAGAGAGTTAAGTGTAGTAAAGAAAGAGAGAGACAAGGTGACAAGAGAATATTTATATGAGGGACAAAGAAGTGGATAAGGTTCATGATAGGAAAACAAAATTGGGGAGAGACCCATATTTTTCATTTTTTTCTCTCTGGAAAAGAGAATGATTTCCTCCAATCTTTGTGGAGATGGAAGTGACGTGTCGAGTGAGAAATGACTCTTAATGAGCTCATTGAGGAGGATCTATGGTGGTTGAAGCTGAAGTCAAAGTTGGTACGTCCCTCGAGGCATATATGAAGATTGTAAAAGATGCACGTACACGAACGCATGGGAATAAGATGATAACTCGTGCGCCAAGGAGCATCAAAGGCTGTTGTTTGATGAAAGAGTGATGTGTGCGTCATTCAAGGCAGATCATGTGAACACTAGAGACGCATCATGATGGAGGAGAGAGAGCGGTGGTGAGGCATGGAACAATGACGAGTGTGTCGGGGATCATCTAATGGTGGCTAGTCATGGCGAGAAAGATGAAGCATCTCTTTGAATATCTTGTGGTTTCGGATCAAGCATGAACATTGGGTTGAGTATTTACTCTTCATCCGATCTTCATTGACATGCGTCTTGAGGAGAGTCTTCACGGTTGATGGAGCTGCAACATCTCTTCATTTATACTTAGCCAATTATTTTGATATTTCTTCAACTTTGAGACTTCAAATCCTTTGGCACATCAAGCAACCACCATCCTAACCCAATGTGGGAACCACGCAACTGCCTTAAGATATGTGTAAGTGCATTTTTCAAGGTGGAACACCAACAATATTCCAAAGGAGCCTCACTTTTATTCTTTTTGATCAATCTTAGCCTAAAACACAAAACAAACAAAAATAAGTATTTATTAACCAAAAATTGAAGACTTTGGGCATTAAAATAAAATAAATTCACAAATACAAATAGGGTACAAAACAAACTCAACAATCACTAGGATAAGGACATGAGTCGTTACATAAGAAATTTTGTCCTCGAAATTAAAGTTTATCAACAAAGTCTAACGTCGAAGATATATGGGAGTTGTTTTCTCATTTCCAAGTTAATTCCTTAATCTCAAAATTTTTGAATCTACATTGCCCTTTCTTAAGTAAGAAGTTCAAAATAATGCATACATTTTTTGTATATTTCAACCTATGATATTTGTCAACATAGTTTTTCCATTTAACTGAGTTGTAGTTGCATACTAATAGTCTGCTACCACCTTTCTGTTCTAAATTACTTAGGCTCAAGTGAACTTGTATCCTTATTTCTCGTCAAACCTAATTGAGAATGAAGTTAATCATACAAGCTTTCAAGGAAAACACCCCATCATTTATAGCCTAATAATATCAATACCAGGGAACTCACACAGTTAAATATATTTATTCTAGTAACTACAACATTCCAAGTCACAAGCTTGGAAATTATATTATCAAGAACTAAGATTAGCTGCAGATATATTTTGTTAAGATAGAGAAAGGTCCCTTCCACCTATTATACATTTTTTCCCCATTGGGAAGTAGAATTTCAGTTCCTCGCTAAAATAATCATCTTGGTTCTCCAAAAAGTCTCAACTATTTCTACATACATGTGTCTCGCTTACTCTTTAACAAGTATTAAACCACAAAACTAGCACAAACTTTGTAGACTAAATCAGTCCTACAACTACAACATCATAAACCTTCAGTTGTCATCGCAACTTAGGTTAATCCATCATGAATTTCTGAGCAATAAAGTTCTTCATATATGGAAGAATAATATAATCCTCTAGGTTAATAACACTCAGCTTCCACTTGTTGACATATCTCATATTTCTTTATAAATAGTCATCGTCAATTTTCATTCCAGGTCACTAACAACTGTTTCTTATCACATTGATTTTGGTTTTCACCAGAATGAGTATTTAAAAGAAATCAATGAGATTCTAATAACATTCTAGCATCACTTTTTGATTTAAGTTCCAAGAACTTTCTTTACATGCTCAATGTTATGATCTGGGATTATCCATACAAAATACCAATAACTAGTACTCAAAATTTGACTTAATAGATAATCTTAATCAATTTATCAAATAATTCACCACTCAACTAATCTTCATTAGCTCATCTCCAATCTGAGCTCCAAGAAATAGACTTGTAATTACCAATCCAGATAACTCAGCTGATGATGTGCCTGCGTAGGATCTCAATTGATCACCATTATACATCTTACTCAAGAGATATTACTAAGTAGCTTTTATTGTAACTACGTCCCACGTCCTTTTCCTATTTAAGGCATTGCTAACACAATCAACTTTAATGTGTGATGTTTCATAGTGAATTACTAACATTTAAGAAATCCGGGTTATCCATCTCACCCTCAATTTGTTTCACCTTGACAATTACATTTTTCAAACTTCCATAGTTTGAAACTCACTACTTTAAATTTACACCAATCTACTAGTTTTTCTATTTACAAGTTGTCTTTTAGTGATTCTTCTAAGATTCTCTAATCTTTAAGAATGATTAAAAGACTTTTAATAAATCTTTTCTCTTGAATACATTCGTAGTTCAAACTCCCATCATTCAAAACACTTTATAATCCTCTTGTTTTATAAATGATGCCTTTACATATTTGGTACAACTACCAAAATAGTTGTCTTAAAATTATCAATCCCTTATATTTCTTCTCAAATGTCTTGAACTATATATATATAGAAGAATAAGCTATAATTTTACTTTATTATGTAAATACACATACTTACCTAAAGAAGACGTCCTAGCATGAACCTCTAATTGTTCTACAATTCAGGTACAATCAAGCAAATATTGTAGTCAAACTATACTTCCACTCTCCTCCAAGGCATCCTTGTATTTGTTTTCCAAGTTACTCGAATCTCATACTTGAGTTAACGGAATAAATAACATAATGATATTAGAGATCTCTAGATCAATCATTTGTATTATTCTATTATTTCAAGATTAATTTACTCATTTGCCTTTGTGTTGAATATATAAAAATCCTAAATTTTCATAATCCCAATCAAATCCCTCGATTTGCATTTAATATTCAACTCATATACAAGTAATTTACCTTTGAAACCTAGTACTTGCAATTGCAAAATTTGGCATAAACCAATTTACCATCACGACTTGAACTATTTATAGTAACAGTCATGCACTTCCCAAATCTTATAAGATTTTATCATATTATCGACAACATCATAACAACTTGATTATGATAGGGTTCCAAAAACTCTACATTTTTCATTTATGAACATAGCATGAGCTTTGGTAAGTTTTAATGGTTTTCACCATACATTTAAAGTGATCCAGTAATTTCTTCAAATCAACTTTATATTGTTGGGGCATGTGCCATAGATCAATCTATGAACATCGTTTATCTTATAATTTTAGTTATTAAAAATAGAGGTTTTTGTTTGCTATTTTATTATAAGTGATAGCATGTTTACCTTATAATAAGATCCATATTTTTTTGTTAAAATATCCTAAATGTCCCTAGTCAGTCATTATACTGGGAACTATAATGAATTAAGACTAGTGTGAATCTTGATTGATGATCATATGATGATTACGATATAGGGATACAAATAGAGATCATGAGTACTTGTTAGGGAACAAGGTACTGGACCGACCCGCTATAAGAACATCACATGGATTAAGTCATAGATGTTACTCATGATAGATATATCATTTAATCATTCGACTTGAGATTACCATAGAATTCAATATTAGGAGCATGATAATTTAACACAATCAAATATTGCCTTTAACCGGACGATTATAAAATTGTGATTGGTTACCATGTGAATAATATGTGAAGGTGTGTAATCAAGATATAGTTTGTCATTCACATATAGAGAAAGATATCAGTGGATCCCTCGATATGATAGATTGATAATGACTAAGTCCATTTGAATGGATATGATCAATTTTACTTGGATGTTTTCAGTTTACCTAAAGATCGTGATTAGTATGATTGAGCATTATGGGTGGCTTTCCATGCCTTATGTTTAATTAAAGGATATCGCACGACAAACTGATATGATATATGTTATTCATTAGGTTGTATCAATTTTGATTTTCATGCTACTTGGGTAGTCATAATGTCTTGCTAGAGACTGTTTATGACTTGTGTACCAAAATGGTTTTGGTTCACTACCAACGTCGCATGAACCTATTGGGTTGTACAAAAAAAATGGCTTTGTGCAAGTTCAAATGGTATAGAGTAGTGAATTTTATATGATAAAATTCATGACATGAAAGCCCTTATGATTTGTTATATGATAACTTATTAATAGAGGCATATGCATAATTTGCTGAAACTACCTAAATACAATAGTTGTAATATGAATGAGATTTTAAGTGAGTGCCTATCTTCACATATAAATAGAGGTTGAAATCTTAAAATGAAATAAAACTTTCGTTTTTGCTATTTTTCGAGTTCTCTGGATTTTGGGAGAGAAAGAAAAATACTTTCTATCTCTCTTGGGGCTAGCACTCTAAATTGTGGTCACCGTTCGTGTATAAATTTCCGATAGAGGATGCGCACTTGAATGTCTTGGAGATCGAACAATTAAAAAAGGAAATCACGAATTAAGGTATGGTTTTAATTTTGTTGATCTAGTTTAATGGAACTTGTTTTAGATCTTGTTACGGTCATTAAAAATTGTTTTGAATTTTCTGCTGCGTATGAATCCCAAAACCCATCATACATGTCCTTACTTCAGATCATACAACGATGACAACCAGATCTCAACTAACTCTTGAGAATAATTGGTTTCATCTTATTATCAAAATGAGTTGTCAATCCTGGGCAATGAATATTCATTCCCATTACTATACATTATTCTTTGAATTTCTCAAATCCTCATACTCATTGACCATTCATTCTCCCCAACTTAGACTATACCAGTCTGAAACATCAAACTAAGATATCTTACCAGCTCATTGCTATGTTCTAGATTGAACTATCATCAAGCTTTACTTGTTTGAAATTCTTAACTTCACCTTTCATTTTCTAAAAAATTGATTATCATTCCAATACCATTTTTGAGTTCCACCTAAAGTCATTATGTATCCCATTACTTCATAAATTCAATTCTTCTAATACACGTCTCAAGGTTTATATCCAATAGATTCTTCTTCACGGACTATTATTTGTTTAATAATATCAGTAAGAACAAAGATCACTGAAGACAGTTAATAGGAAAAGAGTTGAATTTCATCTTTGCAAGTTTTTTTTATATCTTTCCTTTTTCAAGTTCCATGAGGTTAATATTCTCTTGAACTCTTACCTTTAAAATTTTTTCATATCATGAGAAATCATTGGACATAAATCATCTTTTTATCATTTAGGAAAGACTTAACTCTTATATCTACTGCGTAGATATAATAAAACATAACAAATAACATATCTCAATCTTTTATCTTTTTGTTATGCCTAAAAATCACGATAAAACTATTTATCGCGTCCTAAGCTTCTTCATAACTCAAGACAACTCTCAAAGTTAGTAAACTTAGGTTATGGTACTAAGGTATATTAGATCCAATAACCTTAATTTTGATACCAAATTGTATCCGAGTTATCACTTATTTCTGAGTAATAAGGTTATACTCTAAAGTAGGCTTTAATACCAAGTTGTATCATAGTTATTCCTTGACTTCACGTAATAAGGTTTGACTCTGAACCAGTCTCTGATACCAAACTGTAGTTGAGCCAATAAACCTAAGCTCTGATACCAACTGTATCAAAGTTCTTTCTTGGTTTATATGTGGTGAGTCTTAGCTCCGATAATAACTGTATCAGAGCTACCACTTAATTCAAAACCCAATCGAAAGTGATAAAACTTAGGCTCTGATACCAACTACATCATCCTTAATCCTGATTAGGGCGACACCTAACATAAAACCCTAATTAAACCCCGATAACAAGCCACACTTAACTAAAGCCAGTAGCCTATTTTTAATACCTAATAAACACAACTTGTATATATGGATAATCGAATAATAATTAAAACAAAACGCAGAATAATTTAAAAACTTTTTTCGATATAATACACGATATACAAAACTAGGTTAAACCAGAATAAACATCAGATATACAAGACCTCCGAACCCTTGTGATATTAAAATTTTTTAATTCAATACAAATATGTTAACAATGGAAGAATAATTACATCGAATAGAAGATCAAGACTCCTAAACCTTCTTTGTCTAATAGTCGTAGCGCTTATCGATATTCTTGAGTTATTAATTAGGGTGACCTCTCCAACTTGCTCAGTATGTACAAATTCACAAAGCTATCAATAGTCCATATAATATTGAAGAATGAAATGCAATAGTAATATGACCAATCATAGCTAGCAGGGTATAAGAAATAATATAATCCAATAGATAAACAGATGCAGGTCATACAGTCAATGGATATTACACTGGGATTTTTCCCATTTTAAAAAATTAGGGTTGATTACCCATCAGCTATAGTGACACCATAATCTGACTAACACATTGCATGTATGTACTGTTTGACTACTTGTCATTGTCCAAATGGTTCAATCCTATTACCTCTTAGTGAATGTGTAATCCTCGCAACCTATTTAGCTCAGTCAGATTTAACATATAAGCTGGGAACCAAACCCATATCTTATACAACTTATTCTCAACTCTAGTGTTTATTCTTGCTGATCACATCATACACCATTTTCATTTTTCATGAAAACATATGATAGTGTACATAGCTCCCATTCAAGTCCATAAATTACAGGAACTAAATATACTACATAGCCAAAAAAAGTTGATAATTAAACGAACCTATAAGTACCTTAGTTAGGTTTCATTTCCTAACTTTTTGGGTCACTCAACCTTTTCCAGTGTTTGAGAACCTATCACAAACCATTTGAGATCGTTATATGTCTAATACCTCACATTTGGAATGCCCTAAACTAATCCTAATTGAATCTAGAACCAATTTGCCAATTTTTAGTTTAATAATACAATTTCATGCTTTTCGAGGTGAAAACTCTGATATAAAGTCCTGAAAGAATCCTAATTTCTCTAATTTTCATAGAAATGCACAATTTCAATTTATTTGGGACAAAAATATTTTTTTTTCTAATTTTTTTTCCTTTTTTTGGAATTTTATCAAATTTCCAGCATATATATTATATTTATGAAGAGGGGTTTGACAGCGGAACCGGACCCGGTTCGGCTAAGTTTGGGGATCAAACTCATTTCTTCTTCCCCACGACTCCCGTGTTCATTTATAAATCAAAATCTTAATTTTTTTAATTACTAGTTTTCCATTGGTCGGGGTTGGGTTTGGCCTAACCTTAAGGCGAGTCTGAGTAGGGGAGACGGCTCATGCTGTCTCCTTCCTGAAATGAACTGCGTCTTAGCCTCCCAACTCAACCTATTTGTACCACAAACAACAAAAATGACCATTAACGACAACAACTCAATAGCCTTTAACTTCGATTCCATGGCCTATCCCATTCACTTCCTTATCCCAGCCTCGGTCTCGAGATCTCTCTGTCTCTTCATGTTTTGAGCTCTTTTTAACTGTCGAAATGAATTGATGAGGCAGTGTTATATTTAGGAGATTTGTACACACGAGTCTCGCGACCAATCTAAAGGAAATAAGATAAATATAATCTTTTTTTCAAAATTGAATGTGCAAATCTCGAGGACAGTCCAAAGAAAATGAGTTTAAAGTGATACTCCTTAAATGGCACCAAGTTAAACTCATTATAGTACTTACACATTTATTTTCTTGAAATGTTGTTGCACACATCTCGAAGCGTGAATAATCTCCCTATCATTAACGTCCCACACCTACTTGCAATATTCACCTCTACGATGCTCACGCTACGCGTATCTCAATGCAATCTGAGGGCTTAAACAATTTAAATTAAAACTATAGGTAATATATATACTTTATATAGATAAAAACGTAGATATCAATGTATTCATGCGTCTATAAATTCACCACGCCCGCCTACGACAACCCTCGGGCATGCACACTATTGTACGTCCCACGCATGACGCCCTCGACCCGATGTGTCATTAAACGCCCACCAATTTATTAATTATTTTCAATATAAATATTTATACATACAATATATAAATATATATACGCCTATATATTAATGTTCCTATAATTTCTTCGTGTGTGCGGATGTGCACGCTACCCCCGACCCATGTGCGTCACCCTTGACCCACATACGGTATTAGCCGTCCCATAATTTTCCAATTTTTAATTATAAGTTAATTAATCAAATACTTTTCATAATTAATAGTAAAATCTAACAAACACCAAACGACGTGTTAATCCACACACACGCTAATCAAGACAAGTCGGGCTTAACCACGAGTCTAATTCAGGTTACTTTACTTTTCGATTAACGTTAATCACTTGATCAAGGACATGAGTCTTTACAATAAGAAACTTATTTTATCTCATTTGATCATCAAACGATCTCACCATTTACTAGATTTTGACCAAATTCATGTTTTTGATCATTATCCCCCAATTCATTTTGAGATTTTCTTCCCTAAGTGCAAGCTGAGGCGGAGCCTTAGCTCGGCCTAGCTTAACACTCGGTGTACAGCCCTGGGAATTACCTAAGGCAGTCCCTGAGTACATTTAGGGATCGACCTAGGTAGAACCCATGCCCTCCCTACCTTTTCATGGAAGTGATGCTTTGGGGAGTGCTAGTGCACGACCCCAGGGACCTCTATCAGTCCCCATTGCGGCTCTGCTGCCTTGACTACACCATCATCATCAACTCTTTTCCATGAATGAATTTCCCCAAATGAAAACGATAACAAGAATGACATACATAACAACAACAAGTTCAGTAGCATTGCTTCCATCCCCTATCCTTATCTCCAACATCTCCACTATCCTTTCTCTATAACCCAAACAATAATACTGACAACCAATCAATCATTGAAAATTTCTACTAATCATTTTTTGTCAAATGAACCAAACAACAAAAATGTTACAATCAACAATTTAATACAAGACACTTATTAACAACAAATTCAAGCATCCAAACAAATTTACATCCCACCTTAATTGATGAATCGATTCCCTCTGCTCATTTCACAGTATGTCCACCGTGTTCACTATGTTCACTGTATGGGAGATGAGGGTGAGCTTAAGAGCGAATTGCAGAAAGAGAAAAACTAATGAGAGGTTGAAGACACTTGAGACGACATCTAGTTGAAGGAGAGCTCGAATATAGGTGAGTATTGAGTTGAAGATGAGTAAACGAGATGAGCTTTTGAAATCTATCCCCATCTTCGTTCTCAGACTTGTTTATTGGTTTTGAGGAGGCAAATGTTATTTTTGCCCTTATCCATTCCTTTATAAAACCAATACCCTTCCTAGTCATTTACCATTTTTCATTTTTATTTTTATATTTATCTCAATTTAAATCCCATACACCCTGCAAATTATCCCAAATTTGACGAAATTTAGGAATTAATCCCAATGAACTCTGAAAAGTTCATTCTGCGCATTTCAACCTCAATTCAACCTTATTTCATGGCAAATTGTATATAATACACGCACTAGTTAGGCAACATACAAAAATAATATTTTATCTTATGATCTCCGGTTCGTAACGCATGTGTTCGACCTTGGATACCTAAATTCTAAATAAAATTTGAAAATGCCTAATTAGTCACCTAATCAAGTTTTTGAAATCCTAGAATTTCTCAATTTTCCCAACTAATTAAAAATTTGTCTTTGAAATTTAAACTTGTAGGTTAATGGAACTAAAATAAGGATATAGAAATGCTCCCTTGTTTACGACTCACCTTCTTAGTTTAACTCTACATCTCCATAGGATTGCCATTTAGCAAGAACAAATGAAATCTCATTTACCTAGGAGAGTGTTGGTGCATGCGCCTTAGGTCAATCTTATGAACAGTGTTATTTGGTTTATAAAATAAAGGATTTCATTTATTGTTCATTAGTTTAATTGGTTTGTATGTTTATATTATAATAGGATCCGTGGATGTTTACTGAAACACCTTAAATGTCCCTAGTCAGTTATTATACTATGAACTATATTGAATTAAGACTAGTTTGAGTCTTTATTGATGGTCATGTGGTGATCATGCGTATAATGATACAAATCTTGATCATGAGTACCTGTTAGGGAACGAGGTACTAGACTAAACCGCTATGAGAACACCATATGGATTAAGTCATAGGTGTTACTCATTATAGGTATATTATTTAGTCCTCTAACTTGAGCTTAGTATAGACTTCAACATTAGAATCATAGTGATTTATCACAATTAAATATTGTCTTTAATCGAACGATTTTAAGGGTTGTGATTGGTTACTATGTGAATGATGTGTAGAGATGTGTAATCAAGATAGAATTTGTTTCTCTCATTTAGAGAGATATTAGTAGATCCCTCAATATGTTAGACTAAAAATGGCCAATTCCAAGTAGATTGATATGATCAATGTCACTTGGATGTTTTCGTTCTACCTAGAGATCGAGACTAGTATGATTGAATATTAAGGATGACTTTTTTGTGCCTTATGTTTAATCTAATGATATCGTATGATAAAATAAATATGTTATACACTATTGAATAGGTTGTATTGATTTAATCTTCGTGCAACTTGGGTAGTAATAATTCCTTATTAAAGATTGCTTATGACTTATGTACCAAAATGGTTTTGGTTCACTACCAACGTTTCATGAACCTATTGGGTCACACACAAAGAATAGTTTTGCATGATTTTAAATGACTCAGAATAATGGATTTTATATGATAAGATTCGTAGCATAAAAGTCCTTATAATATGTCATATTAATATCACTTTAAGTAGGGGTATAATGGTAATTCACTTACTCGACTTTACACAAGCCTTGTATAATATATGTGTTAAGAGACAGGAGAAATTCGGGTTGGAATCTAATTTTCATTTTTATAAAACGAGTTAGGTTTCTCAGCTATTCTGGAGTTTTTAGGCATAATATAAAATTGTTTTCATGTTCTCTCGGGCTAGCACTTGGAATCTCAACCACCGTTCGTGTGTGGATTTCTGACAAAGGACATTCTTCTCTAGCAATGTCTTAAACATTGATGAACAAAAAGAAGCAAACTAGCGACTGTGGTACGATTTACTTTTATTAATCAATTCAATGGAATTTGGATTTGATCTTGTTGGGGTTTCAAAAATATAATTAAAATTTGTGCTGCATTTTGAACCCCCTAAAAACCTAATAGAGAGAGTTTCTCTTTTTATCCATACCTATAGAAATTGATCGCAAGGTGAAACTGTCAAATGGAATTTATCACTATCATTGTAATCAACAATTCAATTGTGTGGATCATAAACATTTCAACTTCTCATGTCCAAATCCTTGGTTTAATGAAAAGTTATAATCATTTTCCTTGATAATCCTGGCAATTTGTGAATTTATTATGAGTTAAACGATCAATTTTAAGGAATATCTGATAAAAATATCTTCATTTCTCATTTCATACCTTAAATTCCATTAAAAATCAATATTTAGCATGATCTAGCTTATTTTCCTTTTCGTAAAACATTTTTCCTTCTTAACTGAATACTATTCCTCAAACCATTAATAATTCTTTCCCTATCCACCAAACCCTGGTATACACAAATCAATGTTTACTTTCTCATCAGTGATCATCTTTTCATCAGAATTCTCCGTCCATCCACTCTTAGACTTTCATCAGTATAAAGTTATAAATGATTTAAATAATATTTGAGCACAACATTAGATACTAAAGTAAAGTCGCATGCCTATCTAATCTATTATTATTCTAGCATTTCTCAACAAAACCTAGAATTGAATAAGTCACCCCATGACTATAGATCTCAAATTACATCTGTCATCCTTTGACAAGAGATTTGAAATTTCAACCTAATCAGAAAATGAAACTTGACACGTCATGCAACTTTCACTCATTCTCTAAATGTTTACTCACAATATCATTTAGGTTGTGTTTTATAAGGCAATTATCAATTTTGACTCGTCAGCCATTTAACTTAACTTTCCATTTAACTAGTTAGAAAATTAATAACATTTCTAACATGGTCAAATCATTCTATATTCGTATGTTCACAAGGAACCTCATTTCTTTCATTTAACCACTAATCACTTCCAGACTGTTTTCTTAATCACATTGGTTTCTATTATTTTTCCAATTTCTAAGATTTCATATTATCTCGCATCACAATCACTTACTGTTCATAATTTTTTTTTTTACATTTGAATAGAGACATTTTATTTCCTTTACTCGAGTAGGTATACCCATTTAAACAGGGATATCTACATATTTCCTTATTATACTCTCATAGTATTTATTTCATTTTTACCCCATACAAGCTATAAATATGTTGTCACTTTTCACCACTACTCAATGCAATTTATGGCTTTCTTAAAAATACAATGGAAAAACATTCAATTCTTCACACATATTAAGCCAAATAGATTATCCTCTATTCAGTATTTCTAACCAACATGGATAATATTGACTTTCTAAGCTGTAAGTTGTGCATCTTTTTTCGTTTCATCTGTATCTTCACCGTCATACACGTATTACATCAACTCTAATTAAAATTAACATAGTGTTTCGAGACTTCACCATTAACTGATGATGTGGTTTAGCACTACATTTGATCGAATATACAAGTATTCATTAAAATTGGTTATATTTTACTTTGGTTCAAGATTCTCAACTATTGGAGCTTGACTCATAGTACGATCCTTGTGAAGATATATTAAATTCCATAAAATTTATAGTTTTATATATTAAGTCTTATCTGGACTCGTTAACCTGAAATTTTCATTTCCATACATAAGTAAGAATTTATTGACCATTTATTTGCCTATACTTAAGCTTCTAATTGACTCTAACAAAACTTCATAAACTCTTTTATACCGACTAACACCAATTCATTCTATTATTTAAAGACACTTGGGCACCACACTAATCTTTTATGCTGTGAATGAGTCGTGATTATAATACGAAGTAGCTTTAACTTTTGGTCATGCACAACTACTCTAGTGCCTTACCTTGATTATAGAAGTCTGTTCATGTCACTTCGAGCAGTCACAAATCATTTCTATGTCTCATTTTGTTTTATACACAGAGTCTATTTTAATTCGTTTCGTCGATGTTAACTGTTCTCATATTTATCTCGTCTTAACCCCTTTGTCAACTTATCCAAACTTTACTCAACACTTATATGGTCTTTTTATTTGAACTTAGAAAGACAATTTATATCTCTTCTCTTTTTAAAAATATAGCTAATGATGATGAGACTTCTTATAATCATTCAATCAATTTAAGTCTTCCTTAGTGAACCTTTATTTGAAAAAAATAAATTTATAACTCAAACAATCTTACTGTTTGTCTTACCTTAATCCCTTTCCATTTAGTTTTAGATTTCTTGACTTTTCTTTTTCTCAAAAAATATTTTGGTACTTTTAAAGAGACTAATGTAAGCTAACTAATTTATCTTACCATTCATCAATTTAATTTTGATGATTTAACCTATCAACTACGGTTCAACCGAAGAGATAAAATAATTTAAATTTTCAGTAACTTGGTTTAGCATCCAATCAAAATTTTATTGGATGTTATTTCAATCCTTTGAGTCATATTAATGGAAATATTTGCAATATATAAGTTCATACCGACTTCCTATACAAAGAACTTACCGATACTCATTTAATACATCTATCTCTTCATTTGATATATTTTAGGCTGTAGTGATTGACTTCATAACTTTTATTTGGATAGAAATGATTATTGGGTAGTCGAAATCTTTTTACAACACAAATACTTGTGTTTTTTTTAATAGCTAATCCTAGCTATTATCATATATTTTTCCTAATATCTTAACTTCTAACATGTTGATCTAATTACTACTCCTTTCATTTTTAAGTTGAAGATTCCGTCAATCTTTGTATCTCAACAACACCCAACCTGATGTTAACAAAGATCACTCTTAAACTAGGTGTTTCCATTTATTTTATTATTACTTTGGTTAACTTATAGAACCACTATATTCAACATCTCTTAAGGTTAAACAACTTGAGTAAGGAACAATATAAACGTTTAATACTTCTTTTTGAAGTCATTCGATTGTTTTAAAACATGATTATATTCCACATTTCACTTTCTATTTAAAAATGAAATAATAATTTTATTCAAATTATTCTCTTTTCGTAGAAACTGTTAGACAACTTAACAAGTCTTATAACAATCCCATTGTGAGTTTCCAGTCAAATTCAATTTGTCTAATCAATTTTTATTTCTGAAAACTCTTGTCACTATTTTTTCTCATTTAGTCTATTTTGGAAGCAACTCTTTATTGGTTGTAAATTTAAACCAATACTTTATATAATAGGTTTTCTTCAGTTACTAGTTCAACCGGTGAAAACCTAGTTCTAAAACCAAAGATATTTATATTTTGTGTTTTCCAAAAACTTAATTTTTTTTACGTTTACCAAATGATTGTCAATCATTTCAGACTCAATTTAAGTATGTTCAGACATTTTTATGAGCGTTCCAAAATTGTAATAGTTTGATACATTCATCTCATGAAATCAATGTACAGTATTTACATTCCTGAATCAATTAGACTTCATTCTCAACCAATTATTCATTGGTTTTGTAACTGATAATTTTCCTCAAGTATATTTGTACTGAACTACTTATAATACTCCTTTGTGAAGTTAGGTTTCTTAAGTCTATATTACTTACCATTCACACTTAGTTATCGTTTTATAAGTCTATTCTTACATTAATTATATGTTCCTAATCTGACTCGTCACATCTCATGACTTATGTATCGAACAGACTAAGAGAATAAACTTCATATCTCTTATCTAACGATAATACAAAAATATACAACAAAAATAATAGAGTAACCAAGTATCCCCATCTCAAAGTCACTTCCCAACTAATCGCATTCAATACTTTTCGGTTCCTAACTAAAGTTATCCTCATATGAGCCAAACTTAGGCTCTGATACCAACTCCGTCAAGACCCGTCTCACTAAGTCTTAACTTAAATTGATTCCTGTAATTAGGCACCTAAACCATACAATTAACTTTGACCTCAAAATACTTTTCTTATCGATTCTTATAGTGCTGTAAAACTAGATTTTAATTCTTAATAAACATTAACTCTTGAATTACTTGACTGGAGGAAATTAGGAAATCACAACTCCCTACAATTCACCTAATAGAGAGCACAGTTAAGGTGAGGCCTATAAAGACTCACAACTCATCGCACTTTCATAATATATATCGAATTTAATTCATAAACTATCTTATAGTCTCCAAAACCATAATTACAACTTTACGATTCGAAAATTAAATAAGTTGCTCTACAAACCATATAAACATCAAAATAACTTCTAACCTCATTTAATTCTCTCTCAACCCTCTCAATACGATCTTCTAAAGTGTTTAGAATCAATTTCATGACTTACTCTTACCCTGAAACCAAAAAAAAATACAAAAATGATTTGCAACAACAAAAGAAAAAACTTGAAAAATATTCACCAAAATTCTTCGAGGCTTTTTTGTTCTTTGTTGTCTTTATGGAAAGCTTTACATCATCAAAAACAACTTGAAGATGTCAGGTAAGTAAAATCCTACATTGACCTATACTCCTTCAATTGTTAGTCTGATACATGGAGATATGTAATTGCATTTTCAAACAAACAATAAATTTATATGACAATGTGGAACCCTTTTAATTATGTTCAAGGTTTACAAATAGGTTAGTCGACCTAAAAGTGATCCTAAAATTGTAAAAAAAAGTCTAATGCATGCTACCAAGAATCAACATTGCCCAATTATATTACTTGCATCTAGTCTATTTCACCTAGACGAGATACCATGCCTCGACTAGATTTACTTGCACCTAGTCTATTTTACATATGTGGGATACCTCATTGAGACTGAACTGACAATTTTACCAATATGCCATGTATGCATGACCAAGAATAATGCAAAATGCAATGCAACTGAATACAAAAGTAGGTACAAAGATAATTTCATAAAAAGTAGAGGTCACTGTATGGTTTACTTATAGTTAAACCAACTCAAAGTTGGTTGCAAAGCCTTACACAATGCTCACCATTATTCCCGTACTTTCACAAGTCCTATTACACATAAAATTCATTATTAGAGTTACAACTTAATTTCAACATTTCATTACCATTTTCAAGTTGCAATGGGATTAAAGCCCATTTTCAAGGTATAACGGAGTTCAAACCACTATTACAAACTCCGTTACCCTTTTTAAAATTCCTAAACACTGTTCATAACACTTTTCCATCTTTTTGAGCTTCAATTAGAGTTCTAGTCCATCCATTTAACTTGTAAACTATTACAAATCACCTATGTCCTTCACATTAGGTCATAAATCACTCATTAGACTTAAAATAGGTCTTAACCATCTATTTAGCTTCACAATTACCTACAACTTGCCTATGAATTCTCGAATTAAAATATAAATTGGGGTTTATAAATCAATTGCCAAATCATAGGCTTTGCCTATTTCCTATCTTGCATAGATACCTCAATGAGCTTTCATTTGAACTTATTTTGTTAACTAAACAATGCAATTCATCTAATTACATCATCAATCAATGTGAAATACCTCATTTCATTACCAATCAATGCCTTCATTGCATTGGATCACCAAATAATACATTTCACTAACATATAATTTATTAATTTAATTACCAACTAACAATGCTAATCATTCACAAACATATTCAATTACTTCTATTCACATAAACCAATTAATTCAACTCATTGATTTTTGACCATGACCAACTCATTTTATCTCATTTGATCATCAAACCATCGCACCATTCATTAGATTTTGACCAAATTCATGTTTTTTTTAATTTACCCCAATTCATTTTGATATTTTCTTCTTAAATTTCTTCCCCTTGTGCTATGCCATCGGCCGATTCAAGGTTCGTATGATGACCTTAAAAATTCTAACATGTGCCACGTGGCATTTCAAGACTGTAACTTGGACATGGCATGACAAGGCGAGTTTGGTCAACCTTAGGGTGTCAAAACTATGGTATTTTATATTTTCATGATTTGCGTATTACTTATCTATACTCAAAATGTATAATTTAAATAATTTATCTTGATATATTAATGTCAGAATTACGAGTAAGGATTTATTGAGATACGTGCACATTGCGATGCACGGGAGTTTAGGTAGGGAAATAATTTAACAAATCATTTAAAACACTAATTTAAGTCCTATCAAAGTGTGTAGTATGTGAAGACTTATACTTAAGATGACTATGTAAGCTAATCATTGAATATTACTAATGAACTTAAGTTATAATAATATGATTGAAATGATTAAAGAGGTTCCTAAGTTATATGTACACATTAAGGACTTTAGAAAATCATGGAGATCAAAATGGTGGAGACTCCTAGGAAACTTTAGTGGAGATCTAATGGTGCTTATGGTGGGATGAACACAAGTCATGGATTTGTCTAGAGATGGCTATGCACATTTAAATGAGAAGCTAGGTTCCAATATGGGTTAATTTATAAACAGACACTTAGTATTCTAAAACATACAAAACATTACATATGTAAAATTGGAAACATTGAGGAGGAAGAAGGAAAGGAATCTACATGTGCTAGAAATTCTGAAGTTAGTCTTTGAAGAGGAAGAACAACCATCAAAGATTGAACCCTATGTAAACTCCACCTCATTTAAGTTAACATTACACAATTGAGGGACTTCGTCTTCACTAAATTAGAAAAACTAAATTTGAAAAATGAAATTGAAAGCTTTTAACCCTACGTAAACCCCACATCATTTCTTATTTATCTTAACCATCAAAAATTGAACCTTAGGAAAGTTAGAATGGAAAAACTAAAATTGAAAGCTTTGAAGGAGTGAAAATGGGAGATTAAACTCAAAATAAGCAAGCTATAGCTACGTAAACTCATAAACCCTCCAATGGTGATGTTATGTTAATGCAAGTTGGAGACTATTCTTGAAAAATGTAGGTTTTTGTTTGGAAACTGTTAGACACTAGTTTATTGTGTTTAGATTAGTGTATCCTTGTTGGTAGTATGTTGTCAAAACATAAGTTAAGTTAGTTAGGTAAATGTTGCAATGTAAATGAAAGCCTGACAAAGCAAGATGTCCGAGTGTATATACAACTCAAAGATAGACTATAATGCAGATTTTAGTGAATATTAAATTATCAAAGTCAAAGTCAAAAACGAAGACAGATATGAAGTCGAAACACAGATTGAATATGAGTTGGATACTGAAATAGAGCAACTGTTAGTATTAGTTTATAGTAGTAAAGAAGTACGATGTTGCAAGATGAGAAGTTCGAGATGGATTACAACTACTAAATTTGACAGAAAGGTGCATGAAGGACTAAGAACTTTATGGAAAGGATGAGTCAAAATTCTTGATGGAATAAAAAACTTAGTTGTTGAACATTGGATGATTCCAATAAGATTTACAATTGTAGATAGTAGAGGTTTTTCTAGTTTTATTTTATTTAGGACTTAATTCCTAAAAAGGTAGATAGACTGAGTCTATAAATACTCAAGATCGCAACTGTGTTGATCATCGTTCATTACTTAAGTTTTATAAGAACGAGAGATCATTATAGTGGTTGTAAACATTATCAATTTTTATTAATTGATTGTTAAGGTTGAGCCTATGCAAAGGAAGACATTCAAGTCTTACAGTGATATCAATTCTTGTTTATTTTTAATGTGTGTTTATTAGTTCATCACTGATTCGTTAATCTCGTCAGTTCCTCTGGTTTCCATAACTTTAACACTGTTATCAAAGCTTTTTCATTTTGTTATTTCTAGAAGCATAGAAGAGTGAGATTCATGAGAGTATTATCATTATCAAATCGATTGATGAGTTATTACGATAGCG
The DNA here is from genome assembly GCA_039657325.1 of Stephania cephalantha. NCBI lineage: Eukaryota > Viridiplantae > Streptophyta > Magnoliopsida > Ranunculales > Menispermaceae > Stephania > Stephania cephalantha. Next base: position 17,445,767 of record CM077570.1, on the reverse strand, counting down.
AACTTGTAAAGGACGTGAAGGTGGATCGATAACTCGACTGCCATTGCTTGAAGGAACCAACTATGCTTATCGAAAGTATCTGATTGTTCACTTTGTTTCTGCGTTGATGAAATTGCTAGAAAATTGCTAAAGAGAGACTGCAACACAACTAAATACAGATGGGAAAGCTGTTCTAAAACCTGCATCTATGTGGATAGACACCGAGAAAAAAAGAGAAGGTTGCAAATCATGAGGCAATCAATTCTCTCTTCAGTGATATTGATGCTCAATGCTTCAAATTGGTTGCAAATCGCACTATTGCAAAGCAAGCATGGTATGTTATGGAGAAAATATTTGAAGGTACTAATTCTGTCAAAATTCCCAAGTTACAACAATTAAGTTCCATGCTTGATCGTTTTGAGATGAAAAAGGAAGAAGATATTGCCTCTTTCAATGGTTGTTTGTGAGACATTGTTAATCAAGCTTTTCAACTTAGAGAAAAGTATATTGATGAGGAGTTAGTACGACGCGCTCTTTATGCTATTCCTTCACGATTTGACTCAAAGATTGCTGCAGTTAAAGAATGTCTTGATTTTACTAAGATATCACTCAATAAATTAATGGGTTTTTCGCAAACATATGAGATTAATATGTTCAAAAGGCCTAGTTCTTCTAAGAATGCTTATCATGTTGAGATTACTATTTCTAATTACTCTATGGGAGATGAGTATGCAATTATTGCAAAGAAGTTCTCAAAATTTCTCAGAAATTAATATGAGAAATTATGTTGGAACAAATTACAAGAAGGGTAATGACAACAATAAACCTTCTACTGACGATAAGAAGAAAAATGCAAAAAATAAACTCAAGGGCATTAAGTGTCATGACTATAAGGAGTTGGACATATTCAAATTTAATGTCCTACTTACAAGAAGAAGTCCTTGAATGTTTCTTAAAGTGACGATGACTCAGATGACAATGATAAAGAGTCAAATGATTCTATTAGTGCACTTACAGCTATATTGACATAGTCAAATACTGTTGATGCTTCTCCATTTGTTATTGGTGTTTTTGAACTTCATTCCGATGTATTTGACACAAAAAGAGTAAGGAAAAGGACAAGGATATATTTTCTGCTTTCAATGATGAAGATTATGCAAAGGATTTTTAGGCTTCTTTAGATCTATTATTCGTTGAAAGGACATCTCTTTACTATCATAATTTTGATATGAATATGAAATTATTCTATGTCACATTGGACTAGAAGATTCTTAACTGAGAACACAGAACTGGTCATGCATTGTTAAAAGAACGTGATATTGAAATCTTTATATTGAAGAAAGCTCTTTTTGATTCTAAGGGTGTTACTGCAAAATTTTATTCTGGTTCTCAAAAATTAAACATAATGATGCAAGCTAGTCTATCTTTGGAAGTTAAGCATGGTCTTGGCTATACTGAGGGATTTTCCAATGCTCATAATGTATTTGTCAAAGGAACTATAATCAACAAGGGTAAATCAAATAGAACTTAATTTGGTACAGCAAAAGAAAAGAAGATTTTGCCGTAGAAAGATGCTGCAATTGCAAAAAAAAAAAAGATGATTGCTATTGCTAACATCGACCTCTTTTTACATGTCATTATTGTGGGATTGTTGGTCATATTCGAACATTATGCTATCAAATGTTCAAGTATCTATGTGCATTTCAGAAGAAAAAAACATTTAAGTAGGTTTGGAGATTTAAATCTTATAGGGCAATGTCAGTGCATCTGCAACTCTCAACAACTACGACTGAGTTATGATATTTGGATAGTGGTTGTTCCATACACATGATTGGTAACAAAAGCTTTCTTAAAAATCTTGAATCTTTTAAGGAATGTGCTATTACGTTTGGTGATGGAAAGAAAGGCAAGGTTATTGGCAAAGAAACTCTTAATGTTGGGAGACAACCTAATCTCAAATGAGTTATGCATGTTCATGGGTTGAAATCTAATCTTATCAGTGTAACTCAGCTATGTGATCAGGAATTTTTTGTCAACTTCACTATTGATCAATGTCTGATAATTAATGAAGAAAGACAATGCATCGTATAAGGGATCCGGACATCAGAAAGTTGTTATATGTTGTGTCAATATTTCATATCGCCTACAAGTTGTAAGTTATATGCAACTATTTTTCTATAACAATATAGAGCTTTGGCACAAAAGACTAGGTCATCTTAATTTAAAGAAACTTCAAAAATTGCTTTCTCATGATGCTGTAAAAGGTATTCCCAAACTATCCTCTAAGCCAGATTCTATTTGTGAGCCATATTGTCAAGGCCCATCTCAGTAATCCCTAACCTATCCGTAATTACCCTAATTAGGCACCTAATCTATTCAATTAGCTTTAACCTCAAAATAAATTTTATTTCAATCCATAATAATGCTCTAAAACTAAATTTATATCCTCAATGAAACTCATAATAAACCTTATTAGATTCACTTAACTGTCAAGCTCTTTCATATTATCTTCTTCACTATTTCGAATTTTCACATTTCTCCAATTTATGAGACTTTATATCATCTCACGTTTCAATCACTTACTATTCATAAGACTTCTTTCGTTACTTGAATAGAGATGGTTATCTTTTACTTGAGTAGATATATGCATTTAAGCAGAGACATCGACATATTTCATGACTATACTCTCATACAAGTTATGAATATGCTATCTCTTTTCACCACTACTCAATACATCCTTTAAGCACAACTCAATTGTGTAATTTCAATTTTTCTCAAATTACAGTGGGAGAATATTCAATTCTTCAAACATGTTAAGCCAGATACACCGTACTCTATTCAATATTTCTAACCAAAGAGATTAATAATAACTAACCGAGTTGTAAGTTGTGCATCTCTTTTAATTTCACTTGTATCTTCACCATCATTCATGTATCTTACATTAACTCCAATTCAAAACAATCGGTGCTTCAAATTTCACCACTGACTAATAACGTGGTGTAGCACAACATTTGAACAAATATATAATGTATTTACTAATAACAGTGATATATTACTTTTGTTCAACCCTTTTAACTTTTGGAATTTGATTACTTGTAATATCCTTGTAAAGATATGTTAAATTCCATCAAACTTATAGTTTGATATCCCAAGTCTTATCGAGACTCATTCACGTGAAATTTCCACTTTCATGTGTTTGTGAGAATTTATTGACAATTTATATGCCTATACTTGAGCTTTTAATTGACTCCAATGAAACTTCATAGACTCATTTATTCTGACTATCATCAATTCATTCGATTATTCGAAGACTAGCGTCACAATTCATTGGTCTTCTATGTTGTGAATGAATCGTGATTATGATACGGAGTTACTTAGACTTTTGGTCATGCACAACTCTTATAGTGCCACTTTCAGAAGTCATAGGTCATCTATATGTCTCATTATTTTAATACACAGAGTCTATTATGTTCCATCTTTGTTAATCTTAGCTATTCTCACATTGATCTCACTTATTAGCCCTTTTTTCAGACATATCATGACTTTCGATCAACGCCTACACCACTTACAGCTCCTTAATCTTGACTTAGAAAGGCAATTTATATATCTTCTCTTTTAGAAAATTTAGCTAAGGGTACTATGGCTTCTTATGATCATTCAATTAATTGAAATCATCCTTGCCTAACCTTTATTCGAAACAAAGAAATTTCACGACTCAAACAATTCTATTATTTGTTATTGCCTTAGTTCAGTAGTCTCAAATTTTTTTGACTTTTCTTTCTCTCTAAAAGAATTTCGGTACTTTTCAAGAGACTATGTAAGATACCAAAGTATATTACTGTTTATCAATTCCATTTTTACGAATTCTCCTTTCTGTTATTATTCATTTGAAGAGATAGAAGAATTTGAACTTCCAATACCTTGATTAATTTAACGATTAATAAAACTCTTAAAGGATGCTATTTCAATCCTTTAAGTCCTACAAATGGAAATTCTTGCAATAATGGAGCTCATACTGACGTCCTATACAACTCACTTGTATGTCTATCTCCTCGTTGGTTATTGTAAAGACCCAATATTTATTAATCGCATTTATTCACAAATTTTGGACTAGGTTGCCAGCCCAAGTCCACGTGGACACCGTGGCTAGGGTTAGGACACCTCCAGCTAGATAAAATAGTTATTTTTACGTGATGGTTATTATAATGCAGTGTTTAGATTGTTAATTTTCATATTGCATCATCGAGAGTTTGACTCGATAAGCGTGTCGATGTGGGTATCGAGTAGGCAAAGTATAGGTACACTAAGTCTTATAATGCTAACTTAAATAAAATGAATAGAACAAAGGTGAATATTGCATAAAATAGACAATCAAACTTTAGGCTAAGTCAATTAAATCGGGCACATCAAGGATTAGCGTGCCTCGGGATGTGTTTCGAGATGCATGACACTGGATGCCAAGTAATTGTATACTAGGGGAAGTGGTAATACACAAATTTAAGACCTTAAATATCCTACACATGTATAAAAGTGTCTAGGTCAAATTAATAGAATCAATTGATTACAAATGCCAATAGTCGGATGAAAAAATGGATGTCACATATTTGCCTTGAGATTCGCACTAGAATGGAATCCTAGGAGATGTAAGTTGAAAATTTATATCGACAAGATGGAATTTAGTGGAGTAGGAGTTAACAAGGACCATTAGATTTACCTCGAGTTACATGAATACAATTGATAATAACATAACCTATACATAGCTAAGTAGTGGGAAATCTCTTCATGCAACAATTGATAATAACATAACCAATCCAGAGTTCAAGGAGACAATTAGGAAAGGTAAAACGACAACGTAGGTGTTTTCGATATGGCTAGCGACGACATGATAGGAAAGATTGTTGATAGAGACCAACTACAGCTACTGTAGCGCCAGCTATGCCAGAGCCATATGTGTAGAGTGATGAGATTGCATCATTAGAACAGGAGCACCATCCAATATGTTCTCATTATAGAGTGGAGGGGAATCATCATTTCAAATGCCCACTGATTTTTATGTCGCCGATATTAGTAGAGTCGTTACAGGTTAAAGCTTCGAGCTTGAATTATGTTTGGACAGTATGTTGAGGGTAAGAACTTAGAAGGCCATGTTATTTTGTATAGTTAAAGAGAACCTGATGTTTTTGCTATACTATGTGTATAACTTTCATACTAAAGAAAAATAGTTATGATTGTGATTACTTATATGCATTTATTTCAAGCTAAAGAGGACAGTGACGATTGTGAGTAAAAACTATGTATATTGTGGATCATAGCATGGTAGTCAAAGAAGTGATATTTCCTAATTCAGTTAGTACGGAAAACCTTGCTTAGATTGTGACAGAACATGGGAGGTATGATGATGAGTTCATATAGGCCATGAGTTGTAGGTCGAGAGTGTTCTTGATTAGAAAGCCTATAGTGAAATGATAAGGACAAGAATTATAAGAAAAAGTTTCAGAAGTGTACAACTAGCGGATGGTATTTGAAATATCATAGGTAGAGTTTTACAAGGATAACTAGAAGACACGAGGTAGGGAAGCAGCTAGAAGGCCCTATATATAAATGATAGTATTGAGATGACTCGGGATGTACACAAAAGTGATGATTGACATCTTTAGCTTCGGCCAGAGCACTGGAGTTAGTTTCGCAGTCATGACAATCTGAGTAACTCAACTGAAGTTTTACGATTGTTCTTAAACAGTAAGGTCGGTAAGGGCCTACACTGCTACCTCATCTGAAAAGAGGAAAGTTGAATAAGTACAAATCGAGTGAAAGCTTATAATTGTGCTAGAAGACATCAACATATCACTAACACCAAGATTTAAATCAAGCTCAAGGAAGATGGACAATTAGGACCAGGGCGAAAAAAATTAGTGTAACAAAGTGGAACACATGAGATCTTAAGGAAAAATGTAAGAGTTGTGTACAGAGCAACTGAAATGGATGGGCGTCACGATAGAGAGATATAAGAGCCATATGATTAGCAGATTTAAGGATATAAAGACACAAAACTTTTAGAAGACATGAGAATAAAAAGAGTGACAATTGACACTAGCGGATGAGTGGTTACTCTCCATTAGATACTGTATACAAGGTGTGTGACCTTATTAGGTATACGCTTTCAAAAAGTTTGATGTGACCATACGTGACTTATACATGAGCAAGAGTTACGCATGATGGCAGTCACAGTGTCATGAGATCATTTTTCACTGCCTAAGTTAAAGTCTTATGCTATGTGAAGCACTCTAGCAATATCGTGGTTTTGATGTTATGAAAATAGGCAAAGTTAATGAAAGCACGACTGAAACAATCGGTGTTCGAAGCCTGACAATGAGCATGAACATTGTTAACTATGTTCGTGGACTTGACTCACCTTTAGACAAGGTTGAGTAACAATTAGACCATAGCATGTGTATTAGGAGTCCTCGGTGAATGATGACCTAAGCTACTTTATCGATACATGTGTCGCTGCGTCATTGGTCTGCGCTGGCCATCGAGAGGACCCAGGTGATGGGCCAATTATGTATGCTCACTAGAGGGAACCTGGGGAGGGAATTCGAAGTATGGTCTAGTTGGGTTTGGGATTGAGTTGGAAATTATGAATGTTCTCTGCCACAGTTTCCTCCCCACGAAGAGAATAACTGAAAACAGGAGTGAGTTGGCATTGTGAATGTTTCCTGCCACAGTTTCCTCACCACGAAGATAAAGAGATGAAAGGTTGTATTAAAGGCCTGGGAGGGCACATTGCGTGCAAGGTAATGCCTGAAGATACAATTATATGAAGAGCTGAAAAGTTGTATTAAGGGCCTAGTAGGGCACATTGTGTGTAGGGCAATGCCTGATAATACAGTTATGTGAAGGTCTGAAGAGCTATATGAAGGGTCTTGCAGGGCACATTGCGTGTAGGTCATCCCTTGAGGAATACAGTTATAGAGAGATCAAGACTGATAATTTTTCATGTAAAGAAAGTTTACAAGTGTTGTTAGGAAGTTTAAGCTGCCAGAAGCATATAGAAAACTACAGTGAAAAATTACCCCGACGAGTCAGATGACTCACTCCTATATGAGATCCTAGGTCAATAAGAACCTAATATCAAGGTTCATTGGACCGTTAAATTACCATAGTAGTTTCACGATATGAGGTTTTGTTTACCTTAAATTTTAAGATGAAATTTCTCCTAGGTAACGACCTAATATTTATTAATCACATTTATTCATAAATTTTGGACTGGGACGCCAGCCCAGGTCCACATGGACACCATTGATAGGGTTAAGACACCTCGGGCTGGATAAAATAGTTATTTTTGCTTTATTGTTTATATACTGTGATATTTAAATTGCTAATTTTGATATTGCATCGCATGTATGTACTAGAATGTTGTAATCCAGTGATATTGGGTGCTGGGAGTTTTCCTTGAAAAACTTGTCGATGTTGGTATTGGGTAGGCAAAGTACAGGTACACTAAGTATTTTAATGCTAACTTAAATAAAATGACTAGAACAAAGGTGAATATTGCATAAAATTGATAATCAAGCTTTATGCTAAGTCAATTAAATCGAGTACATCAAGGATTGGCACGTCTCAGGATGTGTGCTGAGTTGCAGGGCAGTAGATGACAAGTAATTGAGTACTAGGGGAAATGGTAATACACCAATTTAAGACCCTAAATAGCCTACATTTGTATAAAAGTGCCTAAGTTAAATTAATAGAATAAATTGATTATAAGTGCTTAGAGTTGGATGGAAAAATGGATGTCATAGATTTGTCTTGAGATTCACACTAGAATGGAAGCCTAGGAGATGTAAGTTGGAAATTTGTGTCAACAAGATGCAAGTTAGTAGAGTAGGAGTTAGCAAGGACCATTAGATTGACCTTAAGAAACGTGAACACTATTGATTCTAACATAACCTATATATAGCTAAGTTAGTGTGAAATCTTTTCATGCAACAATAACTAATTTTATTCTTGTAATGGAGTGCTGGAAATATAAGCAAGAACAAGGAGGAAGGGAGGATGTCTTCTGGAGGAATCAAGATAGGAAGATGAAATCCAAGAGTTCATCATCTAGATACAAAGAACCCACTATTTATTTGCTTAAATTCGTCAAAATGTGTGCATGGAAACTCAAGTTTTAGGGTTTTGTGCGAAAATAAATTTCAAAGATTAATCCACTATTTTTCTTGTTTGCTTTAACTTATCATGATGATCAATAATGTTTCAAACTAGTTTCGGCAAGAAATTGGAGTTTCATGAGTTCTTGATGCATACATGATTAGTTTTTAGCAAATTACTTGACCCAACCTTTGTAAATTAAGCATAACTTTATCATATGAACTCCAAATAGGGTGGATCATAGACCGTTTGAAAGCTTACCCAGAGATCTACAATTTTTTTGTTGGAGAAAATTTGAAATTCAAATTCATTCTAGCTCAAAAATGCTCTACAATTAGGCTGTTGAAGTGCTAATATGAGATTTTGAAAATGAAGTTGGAAAAGGTATAACTCTCTCAATTGTTATCAGAATGAGCTCGTATTTTAGTATGTTGTTGTTGGGTATGGTAGCTGCCTTATTAACCTAAACTCATGAGTTTTAGAGCTATAAATTTAGAGAAATTATTTTTACAATATTAGTGGTCAAATTTAATTCTAATTTGGGCTATTTTGGGAAATAGAACTCTAAACATAATTTAAACACCTTAAATCACTCTAAAATAGTGGAAATGGATCCTAGGGGACTCGAAGCTATGGTATGGTAGTTGGGAGCGTAGTGGGGTCGGATTTGGGAGTTCGAAGAAGTCGGAATGCATATTGAGGTGCGTAAAACCCTTAAGAATACTCCATAACATTCAGTTCATTTTTCTTATGCGTGTGATGGGTATCGAACTATTTTACCACTATTTTATCTTAATCGATTGAGTGGTTTATCAAGGTTTTCATATTAGGATGTGTGGACGGACTCGGCATAAAATACCGTAGTATGTGTGATCAGGCCCTAAGTGAATTGCGACTCGAGTTGCACTAAGGTGCACGTGTCGGTGTAGCGCATGATATAGGCCCAACGCTTCGAGGACTAAGATGATAAGACAGTGGAAGTTGTTGGAGAAGCCTGTTGGAGAGATCCTTAGTTCCGAAGTATGGTATAGTCTGTTGTACGAAACACATCCTTGGGTTATCGTCGGAGACAATTATGCGTATATTGACTTAACGGTTGTCTGTTTACATTCTCGTTTACCTCGTTAACTGCTAATTTTTTCAATTATTATCTGTTGCGCTATGTTACTATTATTGTTTGCTGCTTGAATCTTTTTTATTCTCTACAATCATGGGAGTATGCCTTTTTATTACCAAATAGTGTACTTGTATGACTCGTAGTTTTATTTGATATCTTGTTGAATATTATGTGGACTTCTCATGGGATTTTAATCACTAGACTCGTCACTGTATTTTTTGGGTGGCTGAGTGCAGATCCTTCTACGAGTAATGGAAAAGGGGGATCTTAGAAAACTATCTCTTCCTGCTGACGATCTTAGACATACTCGTAGGTGTTTATATTTTGATATATTTTGCTTTGTTATGGGTATGAAGGGACTATAAGAGATGCTTACTTTTGTTTATCTTATTGCGTTATATACAATGTACTTTATTTTTGGGTTTCCCACTACTTGTAAGTTTTTATAATATGCATAAGATACTCATATATTTTAAAGTCTTCCACTGTAAAATAGTAATGAAACCTGATAGGTTAAGTAACTAGCTAAACAAACTCTTTAGTAATTATATGAAGAATAATTGGCTAAGCTAGTCTTAGTTGAAAACATGTAAACAACTATTTAGGTCACATGATGTCATATATAAGTAGGCCATGACATGGCAAGGCTTGGTGATGTGTGATGTGACATGGCGATGCCCAGGGTTGTCTCAGGATTTAGGGCCGCCGCAGTTATATTTTATGGCTGAGTAATAAACATCATTACTTAATTTTATAAGAATCAATTGTTTGGTATTTGAATCTCAAAACACAATCACTTGTGTTGATGCTTAATAGCTAATCCAAGCTATTATTAGACCACTTCCCCAACAACTTAACCTCTACCACGTTGATCTTATCACTAAACCTTTCATTTTCAAGTTAAATTTTTTATTGATCTTTGTTCTATAACAACACCTAATCTGGTGTTAGCAAAAATTACTTGTAACTCGTATATTTCCATTTGTTTTATCAATTCTTTATTCGACTCATAGAACCACTATACTCAACGTCGCTTATGAATAAGTAACTTGAGTAATAAACAATCAAAAGTTTCAGTACTTCTTTTTAAAAGTCATTTGATTATTTTAAATTGTGGTTATGTTCAACATTTCATTTAGTGTTTTGTTTTAGAAAGGAGACAATACTTTGCTTTGAAGTATTTTATTTTAATAAAAACTGACTTAGACGATTTTTTTCGATCCTATCACAATCCCATTTTGATTTTTAGTCAAACTCAATTTATTTAATCAATTTCTATTTTTGAAAATCATGTGTCTCCTTTTTCTTTTCATTGAGACTATTTCGAAAGTAACTTTCAATATGTTAGGAATCTAACCAATACCTCATAGAATTGGTTTTTCCTAGTTAACCGTGCAACCGGTACTAACCCTATTCTGAAATCCAAGATAATCCATATCTTGTGCTTCCCACAAATCTCAATTTCATTTTCGTTTTCCAAACTATTCTCATTCATTTAAGACTTAATTTTAGTTTATTTTAATGTTTTCTCGAGCGTTTAAAAATTGTAACAGTTCATCATTTTCAATTTCCAAGAAATCCATGTTTAATACTTATGTTCTGAATCATCTAGACTTCTTGTTCAATCAATTTCCGATTGATTTCATAACATATAACTTTCATTAGTTATTTGTACCAAACTGTCAAATCCCAAAATTTTAAATCGATAATTACTGTTAATCCGGGATTAAGGAAGCTTAATTATGGTTTTGGCCGTGAGTCGGGAATTAAACACCGGTAAATTTGAGATTTATAATTAATTTTATTAATTTGTGATGTTTTCCTAGTGTTGTGTATTATATATTATTTTATTTTATGAAATTCAGGTGATTGAGTAAATTTAAGATTCGCGGGGTTTTGTCTCTAGATATGCGTCGAGACGGGTGCCAATATAGTCAAAATACTAACATATATACTAGTTTTAAATTTTGTGATAATTAATTCAATTTAAATTAAAAATTAAAAATTCAGTCCTTAAATGGACTTAACTAGCTGATGTGGGGATTTGCTTCGATTTGCATGTAAGTCAAGATTGGAGGTAGTGTGAAATGAGACGAAGTTGTGTGAGATCTTGTTTTGAGTTTGGTGTTTGTTGACAGTAGTCGAGGTTGAGATTTGGTTCAAACTGGTGCAAGTTTGGATAAGTATGGCAAGAAGATTCATCCATAAAGGTTCTGTATGTCGTGGATAAAATTAAGATTTTTAAGGTTTTAGTGTGATCAAAACAAGTGCTATGGACATTTAATGAAGATGGACTATTTTTTTCGAGAGTTTTGTTCAATTTAGTGAAAATTCAGATAGAAAACGGGCGCCAAAAGTCAAATCACGTCAAAATATGGATTTTTTTCGAGAGTTTATCTATAAATAAAGGAAAAAAATTGAAAATAAAAAATGAATTGTTTCCTTTTATATTCAACACAATGTTTTCTCCTACCCTCTCAATTCGATCGTTCGCTCCGTGAGCTCCCGACATTTGATTTTTGCTAAGATTCTTTCTGTAAAACTTTAGAGCATTGCGAGACGGTTAGTTAAAGCTAATTCTTTGCAGTAGAAGTGAGGAATTCGGCTTGCAATTTAGTGAATTCTTAATGCAAGGCATTTTTCTACGATTCAATTTGAATTCTCATGATTTTTCAATTTCTTTCGCGGGGTTTTGATAGAAAATGGTTGGAATTGTTGTTAATTGTTATATTAGATTGATTTCCATCAATTTCGGATAAATTCCATTAACGTGGGTTATAGTTTTGATAAGGTGAACTATTGTAATTCAGTTGCTAACTATTTTGGAGATGTTTTAATAGTTGATATTGATTATTGGTTTTAGTCAACTTTGACTCCACAGGTTGTGAAAATATTTTGGTGTTGGTATCAGGTGGTTTCGTGGCGTTTATTGTTGAGTTTTGAGGATTTAATTTCAAAAATATTAATTTGGAGAAGTTTTTTTAGTTCAAAATAATTAAAATTGTCAAGTCAACAGGCCATTTTGAAAAATTCATAACTTTCTATCGGTGATCTCATTTGGGTGTTCTCAGAGTCTATAGAAAGTAGGACATGAGTACTACAAGTTCCTTTAAGGTCTTCATGACAAATATTGAGGTTTTCAAGGTTAAAAAGTTACCCCATGTTGGCTAGTTGAAAGCTAGTTGAAATGGTTATATAAATTAATATTTTTGGAAATTGTTTTCAAGCATACTTTGATCACGATTTTCATTGGGTTTCGTAATATTGTTTCACTTGAAGTTGGCTATTTGTAAGGTTAAGTAAATCCCCTGGTAACTGTTACATTGTATGATTATATTTCGTATAAATTTCATTGATCCTTGAATTGCATTTTTGTTGTACATGCATACACGGTTTGGCAGGGTAAGACATTACGAGTCTCCGTACAGTGTCTATATCGGGTTTATTGAACACTATATTATGCTTGATGAGCAGGAGTCACTGATACTTTGCATTACATGGTTAGCATGAGATCACGTTTAATCAGATCATACTCCCTTATTCTAGAGGAATGAGATTTGTTTGGTTACCCTCCCCGCGCACGAGTCCTTACAACTGTTTACTTACTACTTTTAGAGACCAGTCATCTGATTGTGGTTAGATAATAGAAACATAATGGATTCACGGTTGTATTTAAATACCTTAGATTATATTGTTCATTTAAATTCCATGGATTATTATGCATTTGATTAGTAAAGGTGTACTGGATAGTGTGAGGTTTACTTATCTAACATTATCAATTTTTTTATAATTGGATAATGACAGGTTTTAACGGCGACAAAGGAAAGGAAAAGTTTTCTGATTATTGGTAACTTGCTCAGTTTCTTTCTCTCTATGTTTTTATTGCTTTTGAATATAAATATTGTATAAATGAGTTTTTGGGTTTGTGTGAGGTTAGGATATCTTTTGAAAGTTTTGAAATGGTTTTGAGAAGGGTCGAAATTGTTTTAATGGTTTTAGGATGGATTGGAATGCTGAGAAGTTAAGGTATTAATGTTTTAATAATGTTGAAATTCTGAGATAGGTTAGAATGAATAAATAATCGTTATTAATGCAATCTATTTTATTCTGGGGTGAATTATGAGTCCTTCGGCATTTCCACCAAGTTGAGCAGGTTTTGTTGAAGATTTTTAAAGGCCAGGTTTTCAGGTGTAGGCTTAAAAATAGAGCATATGCTTTCGAAAAATTTTTACAAAATTTTGAGGATTATATAATTAATCTTTAATGAACTTTGTGATTTAAGATACACTTTAGAATCTTTTGTTTTTGATAAAGAATCATATTTGATAATTACTCCGATTGATTTTTAATTATTTATTGAATGGGAGGTTAAGGCTGCTAGATTATCAAGGGAATTAAGGTAATCTAAGCTGGTCAGATGCCCTAATTAGGTGGGGTCTTATAATGTTGGTATCAGAGCCTAGGATTCTAAAACAATCTTGCTAATTGAGGCTTAGTGTGTGATTAGTTGGGAAGTAATGCGATGGAACGAGGTTAAAAAGTTTAAAAACTTTATGATTGTGTTAGGTATGTTTTATACTATCGAGATATCGATGGAAATGGGATTGTTGAACCACTTTTCTTGCAATTTTTATTGCGAAAAATTATTAGTGGACAACAAGAGCTGGATTAAGGATATGATGAAGATAATACGGATCCACAATGTATTGATTCAAATACGTTTAAGAATTTGGCTTTGAAAATGTTAGAATGGATTAATACCTTTCGATCACAGGTGGTAGCTCACATATTTGTGGTCGTGTGGTCCAATAAGTTCCTAATGCCACTTTAGTCACTCAGGAAGAGTAGACTACCATTGCAGTTTGTCTGAGAGTTGAACCAGTCGTTGTAGTTTCTAGTTCAGACTGATACATTCATTGATAGTGGAATGTCACGAGAGGAAAAATAGGAAGAGTTTAATACCATTATATTAAGGATTAAATTGAACATTCTGCGAGAGGTTTGAGATAGGGCCAATATCTATGTGATTATCTAAGTTTTTAGCACGAATCACGATGATATTAGGGGAATCAAATTTTTTGGGTAAGAAAAGTTTTCCTTTCAGGTTTGACCCTAAGTTCTGAGAGAAAATAAAAGATTTAAGGATTAGTTGAGATGACACAAACATACCTTTCAATCTTCAGGTCGAAAAGGTATACCTTAGTTGCAGAGGAATAAAGGTAAGGATCGAGGATCTCTGGGGCGTAGGCCTCGAATTAGAGATCGATACCTATTTAGGAATCTTTTGTAAGTAATAAACCTACAGTGACATGTTTTAGGTATGAAAAAAAGGGTCGCATCAGTCGAGACTGTTCTCGGAATCTTAGTGTGATTATGTGTTTTGGGTATGGAAAGAAAAGACATTACATGAGACGTGTCTATAACTTTTAAGAGCGTCATTTTGTGAGTCACAGACTCAACAACATATCAGGGAATGTGTTCAGGTGGTGACTGAACGAGATTCAAGTACAAATCGTAATCTTATTGAAGCTTCAATTTTAGTTTGTAATCGTATGGTGATTGAGTTAGGGTTAACTCTGGTGTAAGTCCCTATTCATCTTGTACTTAACACAGTAATTGGGGATAAGGTTGATCCTTACTTAATGTATCAGAAATATGTTGTTGAGATCTCCGGACACGAGATGGTTGTTGATTTTATGTGTTATAGTTATTGGAGTTTGAGGTGTTGTTGATAATGGATTAGCTAGTCATTAGGAATAAATTGAAATTCTTACCTGAACTATAGTATATAGGCAAGATTTAAAATTAAACTGGAGGAGATTCTTGTGGTTGGGGATTCGTGGACATGTATTTTGATGAACTAACTGGACTTCCATCTCTAAAAGAGATTAATTTTGTGATTGATTTCGTTTTGGAACTAGACTAACAAATATGTTATCCTATAGGATATCTCCAAAGGAATTGCAGGAGTTACAGTATCAGTTAAAGGAGTTAATGGATGAAGGAGTTTATTCATCGAGGTAAATCGCCGTAAGGTGCAATAGTCATTTTTATGAAAAAGAAGAATGGCAATTCGAGTCTCTACATTGATTATAAACAATGAAACATAGTAACTGTTCAAAATAAATATCTATTGCCTCGAATTAATGATTTGTTTGATCAACATAATAGATCAAAACTCTTTTCAAAGATTAATTTTCGTTAAAGTTACTATCAGTCGAGAATTTGGGAAGATGATGTAAAGAAAACTGCATTTAGTATCAGATATGGTTACTTTGAGTTTATTGTTATGTCATTTGGGTTGACTGATATTCCGACAATGGTTGTAGATTTGATGCAGAGAGTGTTGAGGTTTTGTTTAGGTCACTTTGTGATAGTGTTCATTAATGATATCGAGATATACTTTAAGACTCACGAGGATCATGAATAATATCTTAGAGTTAATGTCTAATATTTGAGAAGTCATAAGCTACATGCTAAGTTTAGCCAAAGCGAGTTTTGGTTATCTGAGGTGAAGTTTTTGGGTGATGTGGTTTGTATGAAATGAATTTTGGTTGATACATCCAAGAATAAGGCTATCATTGGTTAGTCGGAACCTATCAAAGTGACGAAAATACAGAGTTTTCTGGGTTTGGTTGGTGATTATTGTAAATTTGTGAAAGATTTTCAAAGATAGTTCCGACAGTTACTAAATTAGCTCAGAAAAATATTCCAATTTTTTTATCAAAAGAATGCAATGCTGTCTTTTTAGAAATTGAAGAAGCGTATGACTTCAGCACTAGTTTTATGTTGCTTTAAGTGAGGAAAAGACTTACATTTTAGATTGATGCATCGAAAGTGGGTTTGAGTTGTATGTTAATGCAAAATGGAAGGGTGATTGTTTAGGTTTCTTCTCGAATAAATATTCACGAGAAAATTTAATCTGTTTATGATTTGAGAATAGCGGCGATTGTGTTTGTTTTGAAGTTGCGGAGATATAGAGGAAGTTTTACACTATTTTCAAATCATAAGAGTTTGAATTATTTGTTCTCTCAAACAAAACTGAATGTGAGACAATAATAATAGTTGAACGTTAAAAATAACTTAATTTTAGTATTAAATACCATTCAGGTGAAGTTAATGTTGTTGTTGATGCATTGAGCATGAGGAGTGTTGAAACATTGTGTGCAACTAATCGATTGACTTACGAGTATGAGTTGCTCGAGAAATTCATTGTTATGATTTTGTCGGAGGTTGTTGAGGTTGATGATGAATCGACTTGTGCTCAGTTTAAAGTACAACTCATATCTATTCATGTAGTAATAGAGTGTCAACAAAGTGATATGGATTATGAAAAATTTAAGGGGTTTGTTGATAATAGTAATAATCTTGATTGAGTTGAGTTTATGGATTAAAGTTTGAGGTTTAATGGTTGACTGTGGATTCTATAGGTGACTGAGATTCGAAATGAGATATTAAGAGAATCTCATTTGTTTTGATTTAGCATTTATCCTGGCAGAACTGGATTATGTTATGATATGGGGTGATTGTATAGGTTGTCAGGGATGAAAGCTGACGTGGGTGATTATGTGAGGAAATATGAGATTTGTCAATAGGTTAAGGCCGATAGGAGAAAACCTAGAGATATGTTGCACCTACTTCCCTTATTGTAATGAAAATGGGAATATATCGTGATAGAATTTGTTATTCATCCGCATATTTCTTGGGAGAAGCATGATGTGGTGTGAATTATTTTTGATGGGCTAGCAAAGTCTGCTCATGTTCTTTCTATGTACATTTTGGATACCTTTACACAGCAGAGCTTGTTGTGTAGGCGAGAGGTGGGACGCTTGTTTGAAGTATCGCTGATGATATTTTCTTATCTTGATGCTTAATATACATCGAGGTTGTCGCTGGGCTTACAAGAATTATTTTGACATTTAGTTTTATTTCAGTTCTGTATTTCATCCTCGGGTGGATGGTCAAATTGAAAGGTGGATTTATATGTTGGAGGACATGCTCAGGGCTTGTGTACAGGTATTTGGAGGTTCATGGGATGAATACATACCTTTGTGTAAGTTCTTTTATAATTATTGTTGTTAATTGTGTATTGAAATGACTCCATTTTAGGCATGTTATGGGATACCTTGTCAATCTCCTATTAGTGGGGTTGAACCGGAGGATTAGGTGGAGTTGGATCATAGATGGTTGGAGATCACACTGAGGTTGTGCAGCAGATTCGTCTAAGATTGAAAATGGTTTAGAAAAGATACAAAAGTTATTATGATCTCTATCACCGGTTTGTGATATATAGTGAAAGAAATTGGGTGTATCTGAAAGTCTCCCATCAAAAAGTCCATCACAGGTTTGGACTGAAATGAAAACTATCTTTTTGATTTATATGGTTGTTTGAGATTGTGAAATGGCTTGGGAAGTTTGTGTATGGATTGGTATTACCGCCTTAGTAAGCCGAAATTGATAACATATTTCACGCGTTTATGCTGAGGCGGAAAGAATTTGATTCGCATCATACAATTTAATGAAATCAGTTTGATTTGTAGAGTAATGTGGTGTACGAAGAGCTAACATGAAAACGAGAGGCGTGTATGAGAGAGAGCATTTTTTGAATCTCTTAGAGTTTAGGTAGATTTGGTGAGATTTTAATTTCAAAGACGAAATTCTTATTAGTTGGGAAGATTGTTAAATCTCAGAATTTTTGAATCGGTAATTACAATTAATCCGGGATTAAGGAAGCTTAATTATGGTTTTGGTAATAAGTTGGGAATCAAACACCGATGAATTTGAGATTTATAATTATTTTTATTAATATGTGATGTTTGCCTAGTGTTATGTATTATATATTCTTATTTTGCGAAATTCGAGTAATTGAGTCAATTTGAGATTCGCAGGGTTTTGTCTCGAGATATGTGTCCAGACGCGTGTCGAGATAGTCAAAATATTGACATAAATATTAGTTTCGAATTTCATGAAGAATAATTGAATTTAAATTAAAAATCCAAAATTTGGACCTTAAATGGACTTAACGAGCTGACGTGGGGATTTGCCACGGTTTGCATGTAAGTCAGGATTGGAGGTAGTGTGAAATAAGACGAAGTTGTGTAAGATCTTGTTTCGAGTTTGGTGTCAGTTGACAGTAGATGAGGTTCAGATTTGGTCCAAATTGGTGCAGTTTGGATAAGTATGACAAGAGGATTGTTCCATAAGGGTTTTTTGTATGTCATGGACGAAGTTAAGATTTTTAGGGGAAGATGGACTGTTTTGTCGAGAGTTTTGTTCAATTTGGGGAAAACTCGAATAGAAAATGGGTGCCGGAAGCCAAATCACATCAAAATAGGGATATCTAGAATTAATAGATAAAAAGAAATTAAGCTGCTGACAAGCGGCTGAGGGTTTATATATAAATAAAGAAAAAAAAACTTAAAACAAAAAAATCAATTGATTCCTTTTATATACAACAGAACGTTTTCTCCTAACCTTCTTAATTCCATATTTCGCTCCGTGAGCTCCCGACATTGGATATTCGCTCGGTTTCTTTCGGCCAAACCGTAGAGCATTGCGAGACGGTCAGTTTGAGCTAAGTTTATGCCGTAGAAAAGAAATATTCGGTCTGAAATTTGGTAAATTCTTAATGTCATGCATTTTTCCACAATTCAATTTGAATTCTCGTGATTTTTCGATTTATTTCACAAGGTTTTGATAGAAATTGGTTGGAATTGTTGTTAAATTGTCTATTGGAATGATTTGCATCAATTTGGGATAAATTCGACTGACGTGGGTAAGGGTTTGATGAGGTGAACTAATGCAATTCAATTGATAACTATTTTGTAGATATTTTAATAGTTGATATTGATTATTGGTTTTAATCCAATTTTACTCCACGGGCTTTGAAAATATTTTGATGTTGGTATCGGGTGGTTCGTTGCGTTTGTTTTCGAGTTTTGAGGATTTAATTGCGAAAATATTAATTTGGAGAAGTTTTTTTTTAGTTCAAAATATATAAAGTTGCCAAGTCGACAGGCCATATGGGAAAATTCATAAATTCTTCGTCTGTGATCCAATTTGGGTGTTTTTGGAGTCTATGGAAAGTAGAACATGATTACTACAAGTTCCTTTATAGGCATCTTGACAAATATTGAGGTTTTCAAGGTTAAAAAGTTACCCCATGTTGGCTAGTTGAAAGCTAGTTGAAATGGTTATATAAATTAATATTTTTGGAAACTGTTCTCAAACGTACTTTGATCGCGATTTTCATCAAGCTTCGTGATATTGTTTCACTTGAAGCTTGACCTATAATATAAATGGGTATGTAGGTAAGCTATTGGAACAATTTTCAAGGTGATCCGACGCTCCGGGACCTCGAAAATTAAGCTTGAAGTTGGTTGTTTGTAAGGTTAAGTAAGTCCCATGGTAACCTTTAAATTGTATGATTATATTTCGTTTAAATTGCATTGATCCTTGAATTGCGTTTTTGTTGTACATGCATACACGGTTTAGGAGGGTAAGGCGTTAGGAGTTTCCTTATAGTGTCTATATCGGGTTTATTTAACACTATATTATGCTTAAGGGGCTGGAGTCACTGATACTTTGCATCACGTGGTTATCATGAGATTACGTTGAATCAGATCAGAGTCACATAGTCTAGAGGAACGAAACTTGTTTGGTCATTCCCCCCGAGCATAAGTCTTTATTATTATTTACTTACCCCTTTCGGAGACAGGTCGTTTGATTGCGGTTGGATAACAGAAACGGGATGGATTCACGGTTGTATTTAAATTCCTTGGATTATATTGTTCGATTAAATTCCTTGGATTATTATGCATTTGATTACTACAGGTGTACTGGATAGTGTATTTTTATAATTGGATAATGACAGGTTTTAGCGGCGACAAAGGAAAGGAAAAGCTTTCCAATTATTGGTGACTTGCCAGTTTCTTTCTCTTTATGTTTGTATGGCTTTTGAATATAAAGTATTGTATAAATGGGTTTTTGAGTTCGTGTGAGGTTAGGATATCTTTTGAAAGTGATGAAATGGTTTTGAGAAGGATCAGAATTTTTTAAATGGTTTTAGGATGGATTGGAATGCCGAGAAGTTAAGGTATTAATGTTTTAATAATGTTGAAAGTTTGAGATAGGTTAGAATGAATAAATAATCATTAGTAATGCGATATATTTTTTTATGAGGTAGAGTATGAGTCCTTCGATATTTCCACCAAGCTGAGCAGGTTTTGTTGAAGATTATTGAAAGTCGGGTTTTCCGGTGTAGGCTTAAAAATAGAGGAGATGCTGTCGAGAAATTTATACGAAATTTT
This sequence comes from Stephania cephalantha, assembly GCA_039657325.1. Lineage (NCBI taxonomy): Eukaryota > Viridiplantae > Streptophyta > Magnoliopsida > Ranunculales > Menispermaceae > Stephania > Stephania cephalantha. Next base: position 17,425,211 of record CM077570.1, on the reverse strand, counting down.
AAGGATTATATAATTAATCTTTAATGAACTTTGAGATTTAAGATTCACTTTAGAATCTTTTGAGGTATATAAAGAATCATATTTGATAATTACTGATCACGTGTCGTGCGTGCCAAATATAACCCGCAATTGAGTTACCAACGACAAGGGTGTAGTAGTGGTAAATACGGGGTCGAATCCACGGGACTTGAGTTTTACTCCAAGTTAACTAAAAATGAGGGGTTTTCAGAAAGCTCAATGAAATAATTAACTAAACTAATACAAATAAAAATTTCGCAAAAATAATATCAATGAGAAGAAATCATCTAAGTCTACTGTTCCACAAGCAAGAATCAAGATTTAATGGCATTTAATGGTCTTCAATCATTCCAAAAAATTATTAATTCAATTTCTCCTAGATTAGCAATGGAAAATCGACGTCCGCCAGAAATTCCTAGTTCCCCTAATCTCGATAGCTAGGGTGCCGCCACTAACTATTTCCCTAATCAATGTATAACCCTAGACATCCGCCAATCATATTTAACACACTAACCGCAGTAATTTGGGTCTGTGGGAATACTAATCCTAAATTACCGGATCGCATCTGGTTCTGATTTAACTTAGATTCAATTTTGAACACTCAAGAACCAAAAGGGTTTGGCGGCAAACAGGTGAGTGTTTGTCGCTTTATTGGTCCAAAAACACAATTACACGGATACTAATAGTCCAAATAACTGTAGATTGTCCACCTAAAAGCAAGCACTGGCCACATACACACCCTAGATCTAAACCACATACTTTAAAATCAATAACAATAAAATATGAGAAATTAAATCAAATTAAATAAAAATTATAGATCTCACATAGTATTTGCCATGAATCATGAATCCTACTTGTTTCCCCTTCAACCTAGGCGAAGATTGGTCTAGCCGGACATCACCTCTAAAATCTCCAAGTATGAAAAGTTGTGGGTGACGGCTCCAATGTGTTCTCTTCGTATAAATACCCTAGTCCCTAACATGAAAAACCACTAAAAATTGCTCTTTGGAGGTGAGAGAAACTAATTTTTGGGGTTGGTCTCGTAACACGTGCGCCGAGGAGCATCTAAGGACTATTTTTGGCTCAAAAACTGGTGTCTGCCTCGTGTTCGCAGCCTATTGGTCCATTTCCTGCAGCGCAGCTAATGTGTCATCGTCTGATTGGCCGAGACAGGTACTGATGACTCTGTGGCTTGGTGAGTGAGCGCCACGTGGCGCATGCTGGAGCATAGAGAAATCGCGCGAGTTCTTGCGAAGATATGGGAGTTTGTGCTGTCTCGCATCCCGAGGTAAATCGATTGGAGACTGAAGTGAGCAGAAGAAATTATGGCGTGATGTGTAGTGTGATGGTGACGCGTGGTGGTTCCTGATTGGAGGAGATGGTGTGCTGACTGCAAGCTGGAGATGTGAGCATGATGTGGCGCTCTCCCATTGGTTGAACCGACTGTGATGACGTGCTTGGAGAGGGTAGGAACGCGGCACTTGGCAGCTACTATGATGAGAACCGCTGACGTGGTAGCCTGTAATTGGTTGAAATATGTTGTCTCATATTCTACCCCGCGCAACACGTAAATTGAGGCAAATCGTCCGGCATCCGATCACTGCTTGTAAATACTCAATTTTGAGTATTTTTTCGCCATGAATTCAACCGCGCACTCCATTTCACCTAAAAATAACCAATAAATATAATTAAATATATATTTTAGATACTTTGTATAATTAAATATTCTAAAATAAACTAGTAAAAGTATATAAAAACCAACTTTTCAAATACCCCCAAAATTAAGACTTTGCACGTCCCGAGCAAAGGTGTAAACGACAACACAAACTAAACTAGACTATGCCTATACCTATACTTACACCCAATTCAAAATTCATAGAGTCCCTTTGGTTTACATAGTCACCAAATTAACAAGCAACTCAGAAAATTTCAAAGTTATGATATGTCAAGACTCGCAACTCAAATACAATTAGGATCACACTTTAAAGACATAGATCCGGTCAAGACAAAGGCCATCAACTACTCACGTCTTTTCTTGGTCTATACAGTCAAGCACGCACGTTTAAAATCTCACTTAATCAAATGAAAGCACTCGAGCTAAATCTTTTATTTGAGGAGTTTTCACAACAACGTCCTTTATTCATCTTATTTTCTCTATTTTTCATCAAATTTTTTCTTTCAAGTAGTACGATCCCTGCTACATTTCCTGTGGACCATTTTTCTCACTTTTTCCACCACAAGATTCCCTGCTCCATTTCCTGTGGAAACCTGTGGGACTCTTTATTTTTTATTTTTTTAAAAAAACTCTTGTTAGCCCTTCTCACTTTCACTATAATCAAGTAAATTACCTTAATATGAGTTAGAATAATACCACTTGCACAAATTTGACCATCTGCTCACTTTCGTTATCTAGCACGAAGTCCAACTATCAACTAAGTCCCTAATCATGAAATCATAAAAATGCTGAGCTACGAACTCGATTGAGTGTTTCTCTTAATTTTCCCTAAGTTTCAAGTCAAAAAAGCAACCGTAATGTACTCATCCACAACCAAAGGCATGAACAAAGTTTCGGGTGACTCTAAATAACTAATAAAAAATAAAAAAAATATACTAAATACATATATGCATGAAAGTGTATCAAATCCTAATGAAATTAGAAAAGAATATGAATCGACAAGAAATGAAAGAAATGGAATAAATGATATAAAACACCACCATTACCATCCGATATCCGCATATAACCGCATAAAAAATAGACGATCTCCCCTGCGCTCTTTCGCAAAAGAATCCATCCAAATCAATCCACAATCCCTAAAACACCCCCAAACTTATTCCGAACCTTGTCCTCAAGGTTCAAAACAAGTCAAGAGGTCCACACGTAGAAAACAAACAAGATGGTGAAAGATGATAAAAATAAGATGAAGGAAATGATACAAATTCATGCAAAATGATAAAAAAATATGAAAATAAATAAACCAAATGATACTTATCAAAGTTTGGGCTGCCTCCAAATAGCGCTTTTGGTTAAAGTCGTTGGCTCGACTTGGTTAGAGTTTGTCAATCAGTATAGACCGGCGTTGCAAATGAGACGACCTCCACATCATGGCTCGAGAAGTCTTCATAGAAGATCTTCAATTTGTGGTCGTTCACCTTAAACGAATTACCAGTCTCCAAACTCTGAATCTCCATTTCTCCGTGATCATACAACGCAGTCACAACATATGGTCCTGTCCACCTCAATCTCAGCTTACCTACAAAAATCTTAAGACGTGACTGAAATAAAAGCAATTTCTGACCAACACGAAAAGATTTCCTAGAGAGATTCCTATCATGGAACGCTTTTGTTTTTTCTTTATAAATCCGCGCATTTTCATACACGTCGTTCCTTATTTCCTCCAATTATTGGAGAGTGAGCTTTCTCTCTTTGCCTGCCTCATCGAGCTTCATATTAAGTTGTTTCACTGACCAGTAGGATTTATGCTTAAGCTCGACTGGAATGTAGCAAGCTTTACCAAACACAAGGCGATATGGGGACATCCCAATTGGTTTTAAATGTCGTTCGGTAAGCCCAAACCGCATCATCAAGACGTGAACTCCATTCTTTACGAGTAGGATTTACCGTCTTTTCCAAGATGGATTTGATCTCCCTATTAGAGACCTCTGCCTGGCCACTCGTTTGGGGATGATACGCTGTAGACGTTCGATGAGGGACATTGTACCTCCTCGGAAGACTTTCAACTGTACGGTTGCAGAAGTGAGTGCCTCTATCACTGATGAGGGCACGTGGGGTACCAAATGTTGTGAAAATCCTCGATTTGAGGAATTCACATACCACTTTAGAGTCGTTAGTGCGTGTAGCCTTACCACTTAAACACGTAGTCCACAGCCAAGAGTATGTAAACATTACCAAATGACACTCGAAACGGTCCCATAAAGTCTATACCCCAAACGTCAAATATCTCACATATATGAATCGCGGTAATTGGCATTTGGTCCCGATGACTAATGTTGCTAGTTTTCTGACAGCTAGGACAAGTCTTGGTAAACATGTATGAATCATGAAAAATGGTAGGCCAGTAAAACCCACTCTCAAGAACTTTCCTAGTTGTCCGACGGAGACCGAAGTGGCCACCGCAGGCGTAAGTATGACAAAAGGACAATATTGAGTGACTCTCAGTCTGAGGAACACAACGCCTGATAACCTAGTCAGAGAAAAATTTCCATAAGTACGGGTCATCCCATACATAGTACTTAGCATCGCTCCTTACTTTATTCTTCTGAGCCTTCGAAAGGTGAGGAAATAGCTCGCCCGAGGTGATATAGTTCACCAAATTGGCACACCAAGGGAGATCTTCCATAACGGTATAGATGTACTCGATAGGGATATCATCGATAAGAGTGGTAGGACTCTCACCATTCTCAATTCTGCTGAGATGGTCTGCGACTAGATTTTTTGCACCACTTTTATCTTTGATTATGATGTCAAACTCCTGTAGTAGGAGTATCCATCTAATGAGCCTAGGTTTGGCATCCTTTTTACTCATCAGGTACTTCAAGGCATCATGATCAGAGTAAATTATAACATTGGTTCCCAAGAGATAAGGCCGAAACTTCTCAAGTGCGAAGATAACGGCAAGGAGCTCCTTCTCCGTAGTGGTTTAGTTCATCTGAGCCGCGTCTAGAGTACGAGAAGCATAGTAAATGACATGTGAAGCTTTCCCTACTCTCTGTCCTAAGACTTCACCCACTACATAATTACTAGCATCACAAATAATTTCAAATGGATGCTCCCAATTAGGAGCTTGAATCATTGGTGTGCTATTAAGTGATTCTTTCAGTGGATCAAATGCACTTTTACATGCCTTATCAAACTCAAAAGGTACGTCCTTTAGAAGTAGGCGACATAGGGGTTGTGCAATTTTTGAAAAGTCTTTGATGAAACGACGGTAAAAATTGGCGTGTCCAAGGAAAGATCTAATCTCCCGCACATTCTTAGGGTAGGGAAGTTTCTTGATAACATCAATTTTAGCTTGGTATACCTCTACGCCCCTGGCCAAGACAATGTGTCCCAAAATAAGACTTTGGTCCACCATAAAATGACACTTTTCATAGTTCTTAACCAGGTTCATCTCGATACACCTGTTGAGTACCTTTGTCAAATTGATGAGACAACTATCGAATGAATCACCGTAAACAGTAAAGTCATCCACGAAGACCTCAATGAAATGCTCAACAAAATTTGAAAAAATATTCACCATGCACCTTTGAAAGGTGGCAGGTGCATTGCATAACCCAAAGGGCATGTGCCGATAAGCAAAAGTGCCAAACGGACAGGTGAAGGTCGACTTTTCTTGATCTTCAGGGGCTACCGGTATCTGATGAAAATCGGAAAAACCGTCAAGACAACAGTAATGAGAACGACCAGCTAGTCTCTCCAACACCTGATCAATGAATGGTAGGGGGAAGTGATCCTTCCTGGTGGAAGGGTTTAACTTCCTGTAGTCAATGCATACCCGCCATCCATTTTGAATGCGGGTTGGAACCAACTCACCATGTGAATTGGCGACTACCGTGACTCCTATTTTCTTAGGGATCACCTGGATAGGGCTTACCCATTTACTATCGGAGATGGGGTAAATCATGCCAGCATCAAGGAGCTTCAGTATCTCCTTCTTTACGACATCCATCATGAGCGGATTGAGCCTCCTCTGGCTTCTCTCGTAGGTTTTGACCCTTCTTCTATATATATGATGCATGCAAGTTGAAGGGCTCAAACCTTTGATATCCGCAATGGTCCACCCAATAGCATGTTTAAACTCCCGAAGTACTCGAAGGAGCCTCTTTTCCTCCAAATGTGTAAGTTTGGCTGAGATGATTATAGGGAGTGTGTCATTCTCACCCAAAAACATATACTTTAGGTGCTCAGGTAATGGCTTCAGCTCGAGTATGGGAGCTTTAACCAAGGAGGGAGAAAGTTTGGAGTCAGAAGTAGGTAACTCCAAATGATAAACACTTGGGGGCAGGGGTTGGAATGAATCCAACTCGAAAACAACATCCTCGACATAAATATCGAAGGTCAGAACACTCGTGGATTTGAGTAGTGTCGAGATGATGCTCTAACACTACTTTAACTTCATCATCGCCACTCGTGAGCAAGGTCTGCTCAACGAGTGGATCCACATAGTCCATGGTACACACTACAGACGACACATCACTGGGGTATCGCATCGCGTCATAGATGTTAAACTTGATGACTTCACCATCAAACTCCATGGTAAGAGATCCATCATCAACATCAATTTTCGTCTTCGCCGTTTTAAAAAATGGACATCCAAGGAGTCCTGACGAAGCATTGGGGAATGGCTCCTCCTTCGTATCTACCACGTAGAAGTCAGCAGGAAACACAAACTCGTTCACTCGGACTAGAACGTCCTCGAGAACACCAACAGGTCTAACATCGAAACGGTATGCCAACTGAATGACAATATTAGTCTCCTCTAATGGGCCTGCATGTAATGTCTCATAAATAGACAGTGGCATGACATTAATTGAAGTGCCAAGGACGCACATAGCCCTCTGAATGCTTACATCACCTATAACACAAGGCACTGAGAACATCCCAGGATCCTTGCATTTAAGAGGCAACTTCTGCTGTAGGATAGCCGTGACGGTTTTTCCCATTTAGACTTTTTCGTTGCCTTTAAGTTTCCCTTTGTTAGTGCATAGTTCCTTAAGAAACTTTGCGTACCTAAGGACTTGCTTCAGAGCTTCGAGGAGTGGAATATTAATTTCCATTCACCGAAAGGTCTCGAGAATTTCTTTCCCTTCCTCATTTTTCTTATCTAAGATGAGTAGTTGTGGAAAAGGAGGCTTGACCTTAAATATGGGTGGTGCTTCCTTTTGAGTAGTTACCATATGTATAGGGACAAACGAAGTCACTACTACCTCGTGTTCTTCCTCATTTGCCTGGGCTTTGGCATCAGATGACCCATTGTTCTTTTTCGATCCCTCCAGCTCTATACCACTTCGGAGTGTAACTGCGTTAGCACTCACGTTAGGATTCGGGTAAGGTTGCGAAGGCGACTTTCCCTTATCCTCGAGACGTCCATACTATTGTATCATTTGGTCCACTTTAACTTGAAGAGTTCGGACTGCCGAATTGGTTTCGATAATGGATTTCTCGGTAGTAGCCTTGAATTTGGCCATTTCACTCGTGAATTGGCTGTGTTGGCCCATAAAGGCTTTCAACATATCCTCAAGTGAAGAGGAATTATTGGAGGGTGCAGGCAACGGTTGACCTCTAGGGATGAAGGTTTGATAGTTATTATTTTGAAGCCCGTAATCGAAGTTCGGGTTATTCCTCGTCGTTGCATGATTATATGTATTCCCAAATGGGACTCTAGATGGTCCTGAGAACTGATTACCCATGACATTGGCCTGTTGATTGTCCTCAAAGAGAGTAGCACATTAATCAGTTGCATGATTTGTGGCAGTAGAAAAACCACAAGCTTTGACTTGCACTTTGCAAGAGGAGAGGAAACGTTCCATCATGAAGGTTAGTTGGTCAATTTTCTTGTCAGTGGAACTCGAGACACTCCCTGCAGTCAGACTTCGGTAAGCAGTAGCATCAAGATCACCATAAAGGCGTGACTGATGTGCGATGTCCTCATACAATTGCTTCATTTGGGTTGGAGTTTTGTCACGAATGTGACCCCCACACGCATTATCAATCATGGGTCGTTCTATGGACGACATGCCAACATAGAAGAGTCGAGCTATGGCCTTCTTGGACTGGCCATATTGCAGGCAACTAGCAATTAAACACTTATGGGGATCTCAATATGTGACAAATGATTCACCCGATCTCATTTTGATGCTGCATATATCCTTGATTGGCTAAGCAACTTTATCCTCAGGGAAATATTCATTCAAAAACGCGATTGCCATTTCATTCCAGAAGTTAATGCAGCCATGCGGAAGGTGGAAAAGCAATTCCTTGGCTTTGTTTTTAAGGAAAAATGGAAAAGATCTGAGCTTAACCGTTTCCTCGTCCGCATTGGAGGGTTTCATTGACTTGCAGTTAGTATGAAACTCCTTCAGGAAAGTGACAGGATCTTCATTCTCGCCACAATGGAAGGATGGTAGGAGATGAATGAACCCATACCTCGACTCAAAGTCTCCGGCATTATCCGGATAGTTGATGCAGAGGGGTTGTTGCGCCAAAAGAGCTTGAAGCTCTTGATTGGCGTGACCCATGGTGATTTGGCGATTTGCAACCATGTTCAGAGGATTTTGGCCTTCTTGTTGCCTTAGTTGGGTCTCTCTAATCAACCTATGAAATGTTCTCTCTGGTTCAGGATCGAAAAGTAACAATGAACCATCCGATTTTCACCGAGTGAGGTGTGGTAAAAAAAAAAAAAAAAAAAAAAAAAAAAAAAAAAAAAAAAAACCCAAATTCGAGTAAGGACAAAGTCCCCGGCAATGACGCCAAAATTTGATCACGTGTCGTGCGTGCCAAATATAACCCGCAATCGAGTTACCAACCACAAGGGTGTAGTAGTGGTAAATACATGGTCGAATCCACAGGATTTGAGTTTTACTCCAAGTTAACTAAAAATGAGGGGTTTTCAGAAGTTCATTAAAATAATTAACTAAACTATCACAAATAAAAATTTCGCAAAAATAATATCAATGAGAAGAAATCACTTAAGTCTACGGTTCCACAAGCAAGAATCAAGATTCAATGGCATTAAATGGTCCTCAATCATTCCAAAAAATTATTAATTCAATTTCTCCTAGATTAGCTACGAAAAATCGACGTCCGCTAGGAATTCCTAGTTCCCCTAATCTCGATAGCTACGACGTCGACCACTAACCGCAATAATTTAGGTATGTGGGAACACTAATCATAAATAACCGGATCGCATCCGCTTCCGATTTAACCTAGATTCAATTGTTGAACACTCAAGAACCGAAAGGGTTTGACAACAAACGGGTGAGTGTTTGTCACTTTATTGGTCAAAAAGCACAATTACACGGATATTAATAGTCCAAATAACTGTAGATTGCCCACCTAAAAGCATGCACTGGCCACATACACACCCTAGATCTAAACCATATACTTTAAAATTAATAACAATGAAACGGGAGAAATTAAATAAAATTAAATAAAAATTATAGATCTCACATAGTATTTGCCATGAATCATGAATTCCACTTGTTAACCCTTCAACCTAGGCGAAGATTGGTCCAGCAAGACATCATCTCTACAATCTCCAAGTATGAAAAGTTGTGTGAGAGAAACTATTTTTGGGGGTTGGTCACGTAACACGTGCGCCGAGGAGCATCTAGGGACTGTTTTTGGCTCAAAAACTGGTGTCCGCCATGTGTCCGCAGCCTATTAGACCGTTTCCTGCTGCGCAGCTGATGTGTCGTCGTCTGATTGATCGAGAGAGGTACTTATGACGCTGTGGCTTGGTGAGTGAGCGCCACGTGGCGCATGCTGGAGCAGAGAGAAATCGCGCGAGTTCGTGCGACGATGTGGGAGTTTGCGTTTTCACGCATCTCGAGGAAATCGATTGCAGGCTGAAGCCAGTAGAAGAATTGCTGGCGTGACGTGTAGTGTGATGTTGACGCGTGGCTGTTCCTGATTGGAGGACATGGTGTGTTGACTGCAAGCTAGAGATGTGAGCATGATGTGGCCCTTGCCCATTGGTTGAACCGGCTGTGATGACGTGCTTGGAGAGGGTAGGAACGCGACACTTGGTTGCTGCTGTGATGAGAACCGCTGATGTGGCAACCTGTAATTGGTTGAAATAGATTGTCTCCTATTCTACCGCTCGCAACACGTAAATCGATGCAAATTGTCCGGCATCCGATCACTGCATGAAAATACTCCATTTTGAGTATTTTTCGGCCACGAATTCCACCGCGCACTCCGTACACCTAAAAATGACCAATAAATATAATTAAATATATATTTTAGATACTTTGAATAATTAAATATACTAAAATAAACTACTAAAAGTATATAAAAACCAACTCATCAATTATTCTGATTGATTTTTAATTATTTATTGAAGCAGAGGTTAAGACTACTAGATTATTAGAGGTATTAAGGTAATCTAGGCTGATCAGATGCCCTAATTAGGTGGGATCTAACACGAAGTACTTATAACACCTTTGTGAATTCGTGCTTGACAAGTTTATTTCACGTCTATTCACGCCCAACTTCATTTCATAAGTTTCTTCTCTGTTTTAATTGTATGTTCTTAATCTTACTCATCATTTCTCACGAGATAGGTATCGAACAGATAAGGAGAATAAACTTCCTATCGCATATCTGGTGATAATATATAATTACATTAAAAACATAACACAATAACCAAATATTTTTAGTTCACAGTCACTTCACAACTAATCGCAACCTCGTATTTAACCTTGTCCCTCAAGACCATCACTTAAGTTCATGATGTTTAATATAATCTAAGAGCCTCAAACCAACTTCCCGATCGACTCAATCCTGAACTCAACTTCATTATCATTTCTTACATTTCCTTGATTGAGTTTAACCTGAGCTCTTTTTTTTTTTTTTTTTAAACGGAGGTGCACATTCATTAGAATTATAAGCTCCAAAACCTAAATTTATATTCTCAATAAAACTCGATTCATGATTTGTTTAATTAGAGCCAATGGAGTAATCATACCGATTATCCTCCGTATTTTTGGAACAATTCCGGCAGCACCTCCCCTAAATGTGGGCTATAAAAAAAAATCACCTAATAGACAGCAAAATAAGGAGATGCCTAGAGAGACTCACAACTCCCCACAATTCATAATATATATCAAATTCAACTTTAAAAAATAACTTAGAGTCTCCGACACCTTAGTAACACCATACAACTAAAAATATACCAACTCGAAGATGTCACGTAAGTAAACTCCTACACTGCTTTGTACTCCTGTAGATGTTAGTCCGAATACATGACGACATGTAATTTCATTTCCAAATTACAAGAAATTTATATAACAATGTGAAACCCTTTTATTACTATTCAAGGTTTATAAATAGGTTGGCTAACCCAAGAATTAACCTAAAACAATAATAAAAGTCCAATAAATGCTTGTCAAAAAACTTGCGTGCCATGGGTCTTCCTTGTCCCAGTCGATCTGGTAAGGAAACCTAACCCTGAGTCACGCTCGTGAGCCGTAGCAATAACAAGCCATCGTTCGGAATGACATGAATGCATGACCAAGAATGATGTGAAGTGCATTGCAGACTAAACATAAATGCAGGTACAAAGATAAAATTTTATAAATAGTAAAGACCACTGTAGGGCTTACTTACAACCAAACCAACCCAAAGTTGGTCACGAAGCATCACATTTCATTCCTCGGCTCTCCCGTACTTTCGTAAGTTTTATTAAATAACAAAATTTTACATTTTAGAGTTGCAACTCCAATTCTACACTTCAAAATCATTTTTAAGTTACAAATGGATTTCAAACCACTTTAAACTACAACTTCATCTTAAGTCTCAAAATTTAATTTATGTCTCCAATTTCAGTCGTAAAATACTTAATTGTCTTCAAGAACAATTTACAAATTTACTACGAATCTTAAATTTGGATTTTAACTCAATTGAAAATTTTAATCTTGCCAATTCCAAAATTCAACATTAGAACTTCAACAAATCCCAATTTAATCATTTTATCAAATTTCGGAGTTATTTCTTTCACCAAAACACCTAAACATTGCATTGCAATGTTTATATGAGTCTCTCATTCATATTTTGAGTCAAAACTACCTCGAAATAAGCCTTCAAAACTTAGTCAAATTATAGGTAGTGCAGATTTTTCAATAGTAAGACCTTATGCTCAACGTTATATTTCGGCCACTAAACTAATGCATTTCACTACAAAATTTATTAACCATTAAAATAGGATATACCAAGATCCAAACAAACCTATACGCAAGTATTTTAGACATCCATAAGCCTTTGAATCATTTATCAAACATGGCTACTCGCAACTGTCAAAATTGTTTATAATTTTGACAGTGGATTACAGGCTACCTTTGCCCCCCTTTTTCACTATCAAAACAAATGATTCTAAGTTTGTACCTTTCCATTATATAAAATGTGATAGACAAGGGTTAAAATAAGCTTAACCCCATATAGTTTGGATATCATTTGATACCTCAACTTATCGACCCAAATAGCTTGCTTGCAAGGAGTTTTTATACTAAGTTAAATTTTCAGGCTTTTGAGCAGTTTAACACTAACGTTGTGACCTCGGTTCACGTTCTTGAAAACCCAACCGAACCATAGGAAAATCTAAAACTAAAAATCTTAGATAAAAATAGGTTATATGGAGTAACAATCCACCAAAGATCATCACCAAATATCAAGAATTGAAGAAATTCACTATATCTGACTTTACCAATCTCGACATTTCAAAACTATGAATTTCATCATTTTGATTTCCAAGTATTTGATCAATTAGAATGTAAAACAGTCCCAAACAATTCTAATTGATCACACAAGACTCTTTAATTCCTCAAATTTTAAACATTAATTCAATAATTTAATCTACTACACCAACTCACTTCAACAAAATAGTTTCGTTCTTTTTTTTTTCTTTTTTTAATTCGTTGTTGCTGTTGTTTTGTTGTTTTTTTTGTTTCGATCAAAACCTCCTTTATTTATCTCTAAATCAAGGATCAACAAAAACAATCTCTATCTCATCAATTTGAAATGAAACTATCAAAACAATTCCTATTTGATCCACAACAAATCAAAATTCAATTAGATGCTCACCTTTGATTGACGGACCACAGCAGGCACATTCTTAACAATTTCTCAATCCCATTATTTTAAATGTGATCAATGTGGAGAGAAATGGATAGGATGATTTCCGACTAGAAAGAATAAACGATGACGAAACGAGAGAGACGACACAGTGAGATCAATAAATGAACAGTGATGAACTAGTAGAAGTTGATACAAAAACCTCTATGTGCTTCAATTTCATAAAATAACACCAAATGTCCTTTTAGTCTTTTGCCATTTTTATTTAATTTCATGTTTATCTCTTATTTTAAGTCCAAATTATACCTTGAAAATTCTCCAATTTTGCCAAAAATTGGAGAAAATACCAACGCACCCCGAAGTACTCAAAAAATGAATCTAAATACCAATTTCGTGTTGAATAGAGTATATTACATTCACTAGGCACACAACATACAAAAAGTAATATTTTAAAACTTATGATCTCTGATTCGTAATAGGTGGGTCTCACCTCGGACACTTAATTCCAATTTAAAACTCGAAAACACTTAATTAGCATGTTAATCAAGTTTATGAAATTCTCAGATTTCACACATATCAAAGGGGTAAACAACATTCAGCTTCACACGTTGGCCTCAATGACATATTGACCTCACGTGTATTAGAATTACTGCCCATGGACTTGTTTGGTCCAATGCAAGTTGCAAGTATCAGGAGAAAGAAATATGTTTTTATCATTGTTGATGACTACTCAAGGTTCATTTGCTGCATGAAAAAACATAAATGTTTGATGACTGTTCAACTTTTGAATGAGAAAAGTGATGAGGATGTATCCATTGATCGAATATGTAGTGATCATGGAAGAAATTCTAAAAATCGACAATTTGCTTATTATTGTGCTGAATCCAGGATTAAGCTTGAATTTGCTGCTCCAAAGACAACACAACATAATGGTCTGGTTGAAAGGAAAAATCACAAAATTCAGGAGATGATAGGGGTCACGCTAAGTGAGAAAAATCTGCCTATGAATCTTTTGGGGGAAGCAGTAAATACTGCTACCAATCTTATGAACGGAGTTTATTTCAAACCATTGACTACAAAAACTTTGTATGAAATTTGGAAAGGCAAAAAACCATATCTCAAACAACTTTATGTTGTTGGCAGTACCTACTTTGCATTGAATGATAGAGATCACCTGAGAAAGTTTAATTCCAAAAGCGATGTTTGAATTTTTCTTGGATATTCTCATAATAGTAAAGCTTATACAGTCTAGAATAAGCAAACTATGACTGTGATGGAAACTATTAAGGAAATGGTTGATGATTGTGCAAGAATAGAACAATTGACTTTTCAAAAGGATGATGATGAGCTGGCAATACAAATTAGCTCAGCTCCTATTACTTAGCCTACTACCAAACCATCTGATTGAGATATCACTACTCCATTTGATAATGATGATGATAATTCAAAATCACCTACTACTATAGCACCTGGTTTTACATCTGCTACTCTACGTGCATGTGCCCTAGGTCAATTTATGAACATTGTTTATCATATAATTTTAGTTAATAAAATAAAAGTTTTTTTTTGCTATTTTATCATAAGTGATTGCATGTTTACCTTATAATAAAATCCATGGGTATTTGTTAAAATATCTTAAATGTCCCTAATCGATCATTATACTGGGAACTATGATGAATTAAGACTAGTGTGAATCTTGATTGATGATCATGTGATGATCATGTGTATAGGGATACGAATCGAGAACATGAGTACTTGTTAGGGAATAATGATCACGTGTCGTGCGTGCCAAATATAACTCGCAATCGAGTTATCAACTACAAGGGTGTAGTAGTGGTAAATACGGGGTCGAATCCATAAGACTTGAGTTTTACTCTAAGTTAACTAAAAATGGAGAAGTTTTAGAAAGTTTGAAGAAACAATTAATTAAACTAGCAAAAATGAAAAAATCACAAAAGATGATATCACTGAGAGAAATACCTAAGTCTATGGTTCCACAAACAAGAATCAAGATTCAATAGCATATTATGGTCCTTAATCTTTCCCAAAAAATTATTAATTCAAATTCTCCTAGATTAGCTATATAAAATCGACATCCGCCAGAAATTCCTAATCCCCTAATCTCGATAGTCAGGACGTCCACCACTAACTATTTCCCTAATTAATGCATAATCCTAGACATCCGCCAATCGGGTTTAACACACTAACCGCAATAATAAGGATCCGTGGAAATACTAATCCTAAATAACCGAATCGCGTCTGCTTCCGATTTATCCTAGATTCAATTGTTACACACTAAAGAACCGAAAGGTTTTTACGGCAAACGGGTGAGTGTTCGTCACTTTATTGGTCTAAAAGTACAATTACGGATATAATCGGTCCAAATAACTATTGATCGTCCACCTAAAAACATGCAATGGCCATATACATACCCTAGATCTAAACCATATTCCTTAAAATCAACAACGATGAAATAGAAGAAAATAAATTAAATTAAATTAAATTAAATTAAAATCATAGATCTCACAAGTTATGTCATGAATCAAGAATCCCACTTATTTCCCTTTCGAGCTAGACGAATATTGGTTTAGCCAAAAATGGTCTTTACAATCACCAAGGAAGAAAAAATGTGTGTTGGCTCAGAAACCATAAAATTTGACTCCTCTAATGTATACCCTAGTTCCTAATATGAAAAACCAATAAAATATAGTCCCTAGATGTGAGAGAAACTAATTTTTGGGGTTGGTCTCATAACACGTGCGCCGAAGAGCATCTAGGGGCTGCTGGGCATTCATTTTAGACTTCCGAACATGTGGCAACATCCGATTGGTGGAGAAAATGAAGACCGCTGACGTGGCATAACTACATTGGTAGAGTGAACTGCTAATGACGTCCCGAGTGAATGAGAACGCATCGCGTGGTGGTGTTGGGCGTTGCTTAGCTCGCACAATTTTGTGCAAAAACTTGGGAGACAGCAGCGATGCTAATCTCGAGACACATCTAATGGTTGTTGCTGTGAGCAAAGGTGTTGTGTTGGCCGAGCTGACGTGGCAGCCAAGCATTATAAGAGAAGAGCTATTGTGGCACGCTGATCGGTGGAGGGCCAATGGAGGGCTACCACGTAGAGGCAGTTGGCGAGACAAGAAGATTCGTGCAATCACTCGGCGAAGATGTGGGATAAAATAATGCACGTATCTCGAAGCAATACAACAACAACTGGTATGTGAGTGGCTTAACTGTGTCACTCTCGTGCGTTACTTGGTCTACTGATCACCTACAAATAAACTATGCGATGCGTAACTCGAGGCAAAATTTTTCGTCATCTGATCACTGCATGTAAATACTCCATTTTGAGTATTTATGCGCCTCGGATTCAACCGCGCAGTCCGTTTCACCTGAAAACGACCAATAAATATTATTAAATTTATATTTTATAAACTTTATATATTAATATATATATAAAATAGACTACTAAAAACCTATAAATACTAACTTATCAAATATCTCGAAAATTAAGACTTTGCACGTCCCGAGCAAAGCTGTAAATGACAACACAAACTAAACTAGACTCCTAATATAGTAATGAAACTAACTAATCGTATACTCGACTAAAAGTTCATAGAGTTCCTTTGGTTTACATAGCTACCAAGTTAACAAGCAACTCAAAATTTTTTGGAGTTATGATATGTCAAGGCTTGTAACGAAACATAATTATCACACTTTAAAGACATAGACTTGGTCAAGACAAAGGCCATCACCTACTCAAGAGTTTTCTTTGTCTATACATTCAAGCACGCAAGTTTCAAATCTCACTTAATCTAGTGAAAGCAATCGAGCAAAATCTTTTATTTGAGGAGTTTTCACAACTTCCGCCTTTATTTTTTTAATATATATACTCTCTAAGTTTTTTCTTCCACATTTTTTTCAAGTAATACGATCCCTGCTCCATTTCCTATGGACCACTTTTCTCACTTTTTCCTACCACATGTTTCCCTGCTCCATTTTTGGTGGAACTTGTGGGACTCTCTATATAAAAATACTCCTGTTAGCTCTTCTCACTTCCATTATAATTAAGCAAATTCCCCAATGTGGGTTAAAATATTATCACTTGCACAATTTTGACTGTCTACTCATTTTTGTATCTAGCACAAGGCTTAACCATCATACTAAGTCCCTAATCATGAAATTATAAAAATGGTGGGCTACGGACTGAAGTGAATGTTTCTCCTAGTTTTCCCCAAGTTTCAAGTCAAAAGGCAGCCATAGTATACTCATCTACAACCAAAGGCATGAAACAAAGTTTCAGGTGACTCTAAATAATAACAAAATGAAAATTATACTAAATACACGCATGAAAGTGTATCATATCCTAGTGAAATGAGAAAGAAGTATGTAGGGACAAGAAATGAAAGAAATGAGGAAATATGTGACATGAGACATGAAACACCACCATTACTATCTGTCAATCGCATATAACCGCATATATAAAAAAACTAAACAATCTCACCTGCGGTCTTTCGTAAAAAGATCCATCCAACAAAATCAACAAATCCTAAAGTACCCCCAAACTTATTTCGAACCTTGTCCTTAAGGTTAAAAATAAGTAGAGGAATCCATGCAACAAGAAAAAATAGTGGTGAAGAAGAACATGGATAAAGAATAAGAAGATAATACAAATGCATGCATAATAAAAGTCTCCAAAAATTAGTGAATGCAAAAAATTCTCATGTCTAGGTGACTAAGGAAACTATGAAAGAATAATCATAACAAGAGCAAGAATTAAAAACATTGGAGTTAACTAAAATGATTCCTATCAAGTTTTGCGAGCCGAAGTCTTTCAACTAAGGGTGAAATCAATAAGATGATGGAATGAAGTCTAGGGTTTTGGGTCTACGTAAAGATACGCCACTAATGCGGCAACTTAAATTGGATATGTCCCAACCAAGTCTCAAAACACCTAAAGTCCTGATAATATGTTAATTCCCTAAAGATGCTCAAATTAAGCTAAAAAATGTAATCCAAAGTCAAACCTACAAAACTCAGGGGTGCTCCAATACCTCCAGTGCTCATCAAACATAAAATACAACCTGCAAACATCCAAGAGACCAAGTTGGAGTTTTATTAAACATTAAAAAAAAACTAAACTAAAATTGAAATAAATGCAAGAAATGAAAGTGAAATAAAAATAAAGTTGGGCTCCCTCCAAACGAGATGTCAACAATAAATGGCGTATCTACGTATTCGGGCAATGAAGCTTGCACACCCTCCTTCAGATTTAAGAGCTCATTCAGGACCTCCATCACAAAAGAATCTGTTGCATAATGATCGTCCAACACAAAGGTGTCGGCAGTGTAGAAAATCTGTGAATGCTCATTTACTTCCACCCCCTTGTAAGGTTTAACGAGTATGCATGGGAGGGTGGGTGGTTTCACCAACACTAGAGGTTGGTCTTCATTGCTCTCCTTCTGTGGCTCCTCCCGCCTTTCCGAAATGACTTCAATTTTCAGCTCATTTTCCTCATCCTTATTTTGTGCAATGACAATTTCTAGCTCTATTTGAAAGACTTCAATTCCTTCCGATGTTTCGCTCCAATAGTCCTCTACCTGTGTAACCTCATCCACCTCAACATTTTTCAACATATTAACATTCATATTCTCCTCTAGGTGAATAATTGGTTGTGTACTACACAAATCTTCCTTGTCAAACATATTTTGAAGCCTGGCATTGAATTGAATAAGTTGGGTTTCCAAATTATGCAATCCTGGAAACTCAACTTCAAATTGTTTAAAATCTTCATTTAGTCGGTGTTGACCTTCTATCAATTGCTTCATCATATCTTTCAAGGAGGTGTTTTGTTGAAACTGTTGATTTTTTTCATTCTGAGGAATCTGTGGACTTGACATGAGGCCAAAGAAGTCGGGTTATGGCGATGCATAGCTAGAATACTGATAATTCTCATACTTTGGATAATACGGACAATCAAATGCAGAATGAGAATAATCTTCACAAATTTCAAACCTCGACTCTGTTGCACAAAAGAATGCACGTTAGAAAATTGATTTCCATTATGTGAGATAGCTACCCCATTCACATTATAATAATGTAAGTCTTTGAATCGATCATAATTATGGGGGTAGGAGGAGTCCATCGCGGGGTTGCCTACATACATGCAAGGGACTAGATAGACAAAATAAAGAAAATAAAAAGAAATAAAACAAATACATAAAAAAACACCAAAGATAGAAAAATAGCAATCCCTGGCAACGACATCAAAATTTGATCACGTGTCGTGCATGCTAAATATAACCCGTAATCGAGTTACCAACCACAAGGGTACAGTAATGGTAAATATAGGGTCGAATCCACATGACTTGAGTTTTACTCTAAGTTAACTGAAAATGGGGAGGTGTTAGAAAGTTTGAAGAAACACTTAATTAAAGTAGCAATAATGAAAAATTCATAAAAGATGATATCAATGAGAGAAAATAACTAAGTCTACGGTTCCACAAGCAAAAATCAAGATTCAAAGGAATATCATGGTCCTCAATCTTTCCCAAAAAATTATTAATTCAAATTCTCCTAGATTAGCTATAGAAAATCGACATCCGCAAGAAATTACTAATCCCCTAATCTCGATAGTCAGGACGTCTGCCACTAACTATTTCCCCAATTAATGCATAACCTTAGACATCCGCCAATCGGGTTTAACACATTAACCACAATAATACGGATCCGTAGGAGTATTAATCCTAAATAATCGAATCGCGTACGCTTCATGTTTAAGCTAGATTCAATTGTTGCAAACTCAAGAATCGAAAGGTTTTTACGACAAATGGGTGAGTGTTCGTCACTTTAATTGTCTAAAAGTACAATTACTGATACAATCAGTATAAATAACTATAGATTGTCCACCTAAAAGCATGCAATGCCCATATGCATACCCTAGATCTAAACCATATTACTTAAAATCAACAACAATGAAATATAAGAAATTAAATTAGATTAAATAAAAATTATAGATCTCACAAGTTATGTCACGAATCAATAATCCCACTTGTTTTCCCTCCGACCTAGGTGAAGATTGGTTTAGCTGAACATGGTCTTCACAATCACAAAGGAAGAAAATATGTGTGGCGGCTCCAAAACCATGAAAGTCAACTCCTCTGATGAATACCTTAGTTCCTAATATGAAGAAACATTAAAAATGGGTCCCAATATGTGAGAGAAACTAATTTTTGGGGTTGGTCTTGTAACACGTGCATCGAGGAGCATCCAGGGGCTGCGGACATTAGGCTTTAAGACATGTGGCAGCATCCAATTGATTGAGAAAATGGAGACCGCTAACGTGGTAGAATCGCATTGGTAGAGAGAACTGTTAATGACGTCCTACGTGAATGAAAATGTGCCACATAGCGGTGTTGGGCATTGGTTAGCTCACACGATTTTGTGTAAAAATTTGGGAGATAGCAGCGATGCTGATCTCAAGACACATCTCATGGTTGTTGTTGTGAGCAAAGGTGTTGTATTGGCCGAGCTTACGTGGAACATTAGAGGAAAGGAGCTCTTGTGGCATGCTGATCAGTGGAAGGCCAATGGAGGGCTGCCACGTGGAAGTAGCTGGCCAGACAAGAAGAATCATGCAATCACTTGGCGAAGATGTGGGAGAAAATAATGTACGCATCTCGAAGCAATCCAACAATATCTGGTATGTAAGTGGCTTAACTGTGTCACTCTCCTGCATTACTTGGTCTGCTGATCACCTACAAATAAACTGTGCGATTGGTGACTCGAGGCAAATCTTCCAGCATCTGATCACTGCATTTAAATACTCCATTTTGAGTATTTCTCTGCCCCGGATTCAACCGCGCACTCCGTTTCACTTGAAAATGAACAAATAAATATAATTAAATATATATTTTAGAGGCTTTCTATATGAAATAAATTGAAATAGACTACTAAAAACCTATAAATACCAACTTATCAAATAAGGTACCAGACTGCCCCGCTATGAGAGCACCACATGGATTAAGTCATATGTATTACTCATGATAGGTATATCATTTAGTCATTCGACTTGAAATCACTATAGACTTCAATATTAGGAGCATGGTAATTTGACATAATCAAACTTTTCTTTAACCGGACAATTATAAAGATTTTGATTGGTTTACCGTGTGAATAATATGTGAAGTTGTATAATTAAGGTAGAATTTGTCACTCTTGTATAGAGAGAGATATCAGTGAATCCCTTTATATTATAGACTGATAATGGCCAAGTCCATGTGAATTGATATTATCAATGTCACTTGGATGTTTTCAGTATACCTAAAGATCAAAACTAATATGATTGAATATTAAAAGTGACTTTTCATGCCTTATGTTTAATCAAAGGATATCACACGACAAAATGATATGATATATGTTATTTATTAGGTTGTATCGATTTTGGTATTCATGCTACTTCGGTAGTCATAATGCCTTGCTAGAGACCGTTAATGACTTATGTACAAAAATTATTTTGTTTCACTACCAACGCCGCATGACCCTATTAGGTCGCATACAAAGAATGGCTTTATGCAATTTCAATTGGTCAAGAGTAATGAATTTTATATGATAAAACTCATGACATAAAAGCCATTATGAGTTGTTATATGATAACTTATTAGTAGGGGCATATGTGTAATTTGCTTAAACAGCCTAAATACAATAGTTGTATTACAAATAGGATTTTAAGTGAAGGCTTATCTACACATATAAATAGAGGTTGAAACCCTAAACCAAAATAGGATTTTTGTTTTTACTATTTTTGAGTTCTCTGGATTTTGGGAAAGAAAGAAAAATGTTTTTATATCTTTCTTGGGGCTAGCACTCCAAATTATGGTCTTCGTTCGTGTGTGGATTTCCGATAGAGGATGCGTGCTTGAATGTCTTTGAGATCGATCAATAAAAAAAGTAAATGACAGATTAAGGTGTGGTTTATTTTGTAGATCAAGTATAATGGAACTTATTTTTTATCATGTTGGGGCTTTTTCAAATATTGTTTTGAATTTTTCGTTGCGTATGAACCCTAAAACCCAACATCGCAGTTAAAAATGTTGAAAGTTCATCTAACTGAGAAAATTATTAGCTCAGTTAATGATCAAGCGCAAACTAGAGATATTCCTCCTGTTGACTTCATGAATAGGGTTTGTTTTTCATGTTTAACATATTAGATCAAGCCTAAGGATTTCAAGGAGGCTTCAATGGATGAATATTAGGTGAATGATATGCAAAAGGAACTCAATGAGTTTGTTAGACATGATGTATGAGAGCTCGTTCCATGACCTACTAATATTAACATAATTGGTACTAAGTGGATATTCCATAGCAAGACATATTAGAATGGTGTTATTATTCGCAATAAAGACATATTGGTTGTACAATGATATAAATAGGTTAAAGGTATTGATTTTGATGAGAAATTTGCTTCGGTTGCCATATTGGAATCTATTCATCTATTGCTAGCCATTACTTGTAAAAAAGGTTTCATGTTATAGCAAATGGATGTTTAAAATGCTTTCCTAAATGGGCATTTTTAAGAAGAAGTCTATGCTACACAACTTAAAGGATTTGAGGTTCATGACAAACTTAATGATGTCTATCATATGAAAAGACACTATATAGACTGAAGCAAGCACCACAACCATGGTATGAAAGGTTGACTAACTATTTGCTGCAGAAAGGTTATAATAGAGGGTCTACTAATAAGACAATATTTGTTACAAGCAAATTAAATAGTTTGTGGTTTAGCAGATTTATGTCGATGATATTGATTTCGGGGCTACATATGCAAAGTTAGCTTTAGAGTTTGTTGAATTCATGAAGAAAGAATTTGAAGTAAGCATGGTTGAAAATAATACTTACTTATTGGGTCTGCAGATTTTACAATCTAAAGACGGCATATTCATATCTCAGAATAAATACGCTAAATCTCTTGTTATGCGTTTCAGATTGGACACTGCTAAGTCTACTCGAACACTTATGAGCTCCGGTGAGAGGATTTATAAGGATGACAAAGGTGTTGATGTTAATCCTACATTATACAGAGGCATGATTGATAGCTTATTATATCTTACTTTAAGATGAGCAGATATTGCTTTTAGTGTTGAGGTTTGTACTCGCTATTAGGCATGGCCCGAAGAGTCTCATCTAGTTGTTGTAAAAATGATTTTGCGCTATGTGCACATAACAACTAACTTTAGTATATTATTTACAAAGGAAGGCGTTTGTGACTTAATCGGGCATAGTGATGCTGATTGGGTCGAAAATATTGATGATCGAAAAAGTACTACAGGTGGATGTTACTACATGGGTTCTAATCTTATTGCTTATAATAGCAAGAAATAGAACTGCATTTCACTATCTAATGTTGAAGCCGAATATATTGTTGTTGGTATTTGTTGTACGCACTTAATATTGATGCAACAAATGCTCAAAGACTATGGTATTGCTTTATCTTAATTAACAATTTAATGTGATAATAAGAGTGCTATTGATATTTTGAAGAATCTAGTTCAACTCTCTAAGAAGAAGCATATTGATATTCATCATCATTATATCAGGGATCTAGTGAAAAGTGGTTTAATTTGTATTCAACATGTTCCTACAGAAAGTCAGTTAGCTGATATATTTACGAAGGCTCTTAACACACAGGCTTTTGAGAGATTGTGCCATGATATTGGTGTATGCTCTTACTAGCAAGGGTTCTTACTGCTACCTGGCAGTTATGTGTGTTCACACAGATATCTATATGCTGGACATTTCATTGTAAGTTGCTTTCATGTTTGACCAAGAAACTCCAACTTGGATTTACTTGCATTACGTGTCGCTTTGTTAAGTTGTCTGTAAAAACTAGCCATTTTGAACTAGTTGAGGAGGAGTAAATTATGTTCTATTAGACAATAGATTAATTTTTTAGGGATTTAAAGGAAATTTATGTTATGATTTAAGCTATTCTCTGCTGATTTTGTGATAACACCTTATTCTCACCTTTCAGTTTTCCCAATTCAAGTTCTTCTCTCTCGCTAAGACATGCCTAATTTCTCTGCCATTTTCTTATCGTTCTTGCTTTAATTTGCTACAAGAATGTCTCAACATTCTTCTTCAACATCACATGGTGACTCTACAGAAGTGGCTGATCTTTCAACGATGGAGACAAATGGCATTTACTATCATACTCTATCAAATAAACTCTACATCAGTATGCTGTCAGATCCTAGAATGGATGTAGAGAGTACAAGGGTGAAATCAGGGGGCATTCGACGACGATAATTAGTTGGTCAAACAAGCTCTTCCAGAAAAGCCAAAACTGTCAAAGGTAAGAAGAAGGTTAATGATAATGACAAGGTCTCTTCAGACTCATTAAAGATGATTCTTAATGAAGCTAAGGCCATCAATAAGACCATTGACCATGCAAAGATCGTGTTCATTTCACAATATTTTGTTGTACCTGCTCCCTCTACATTCGGTCATTTCTGGTTGTTGCAGTACGTAAAAAAATTACAGATACGGTGAAAAGAAATTACTAGTTTGATCAACCGATCAATGTGTCGCATTTTCATGAAACTGGCCTGGAAAGGTTGCTGGTACAGACTGGCATCTATGGTATGGTAACTCATGAAGGCTTTTACAACGACTCTATCATCTAGGAATTCTACAGCAATCTTCCTGACAATTTTGGAACGATACTACGGATAAGGTACTCGTTCTTGGTTATTATATTCCATTCAATCCTACGTTAATCAACTGTATGCTTGGAATTTTTGGATTGGAGACATCTGTTGATAAGCTAGGTTCGACGCTCAAGCTTGATGCAACAGTCATTATGTTGACTGGAAGGGTTCTTACAACATGGCCCTCTAACAATGCTTATGGGCTTCTTGCTATAAAAATTACTTGCAAGGCCTAAATGTTATGGAAGTTCTTGACTACAGGTTTAGTAGCCACTTCTTATAAGACACATGTGTTCAAGGAGAGGGTGCTACTGTTGTATGCTCTTACTTTGGGGAAGAAGTTAAAAGTTGGGAAGGAGATCTATGAGTTAGTTGTCTGCTCAGGAAAAAAACATAATAGGATCTATATAGTGTGCTTCATGACTTCTCTATTTGGAAGATATTCAGTCATTAGGCATACCAATGATAAGATAGTAAAGGTGATGGAAGAAGTTAGACTGAATCATCAAATGAAGTCTAACAACTGGATTATCGATCTTGACTTCTTATGCCTACACAAAAAGTCATTTGTTGTACCAGCTTTAGGATCTCAATCTTCTGCTACAACGGCTGCTCCAACCAGTGCTATTATCAAGGCTACAACTAATGCTCCTGTTCCTACCCCAGCTACAAAGCCACTACGGAAGTCTAGAAGAATTATGAAATGAAAGATTATTGAGGTTTCTCATTCTAAGAAATATGCTGATGCTAAGGACACCAGTCCCATTGAAGTGCAATCTTCAAGTGAGGAAATTGCAAGATAGGAAGATTCTCATCCTATTACTGCAGGACAGACTGGGATGCCACCTGCTTCAACAAGAGGTGCACGTTCTAAAACTCTACTTGTTAATTACAAACAAGAAGTCACCTCCCATGTCGAGTTTCATGTTCGTGAATTTGGAGTTGATCAAGGTAACTTTATGGGTTTAAACTATGATTTAAATTATGTAACTCCTATTGTTACTGCTGGGACAAGTATTCTGAGTCCCATAGAATGAATTATGGAACTCATGGTGAAGATGTTGTAACACCAATTGAGGTTCCTTATAAGAATGTTATTGAACAAGTTGAGTCTCTAGAAACATCAGAGATTCCTCATACTGAGGACTTGACTACTACTAACCTTGAGGGCATTCTGCTTCATTCGGTTACTACAACTACAATACATACTATTGAGGCTCTAGTGAAAGATGTTATGCAACGAGAGCCAAGTATGTCATTCCATGCTCTTACTCACGTTGAGCATGAACATTCCAATGTCAATCAAGCCATTCTTAATGATAAGTGATTATTTATACATATATATGGTTAGTTTAGTCATAAATATCCTTAAATGAGCTCTAAATCATGGTATTATTGCATTTTCATGGAATTAAGGTGTAAATTAATGAATTAAGGAAAGCGAGAAAAACGGACTAAAAACTCCAAAAAATATATTTGGCGCCATGGCTATATGTGTTGACTCTGTAGGGATACAAGGCACCGCGTGGGAAGGAAAGGCACGGTCTGGGAGAGAAGAAAAAGTGAAGAAAACCAACTCTATAGGTTCGGTGCAGTAGCGGCGTTGTGGTGCATAAAAGAAGGTGTCAGGTAAGCAGGTGACAGTGCCGAGACACCTTGGAGCAAGGAGACATGCATGTAGTGGCGGCACAGTGGGCTAAAGGGCACGACGTTGGGGAGTAAGTGACAGTGCAAGACATACAAGAAATAGAAAGTTAGAGTTTTAATTCGAGGTAAATTGTAAAGTAGGGTTTTAATTGTTATTAAGGAGTATAAATTGAATTAGGACGTAGTCAACTAACAATTTACCAATGATTAGCCACCATTAGAGTAATTTAGCATAGGTTTTACATTAAGTTTGAGTATTAAGGAGAAAACATTGAAGACTTAATGTTTGCAATTGAAGTTTGGTTTTGTTGATTAAATTAAAGGTAATATTTATATTAATATCTAATTTGCAATGATTTCCATTACAAATTATGATATGTGTGTTTCAATGAAGTGTGAGTAGTCTATTTATCTTAAGGATTAATGGATCCTACGATATGAATGCTATGCTTTGAATATGAGTAAAAATTGAATATAAAAATTGCGATGGTTAAAATTTAAATTGATTTTAAGCGTAACGATTTAGACATACTGGCCACATGTTTAATGAACTTAGGTTTTAAGAGTTATCATGGTTGTTGAAGCTTTAAATCCCGACATGAACGGTACAACCATAAAATACACAACATTGATAGATAGTTGTTGATTAGGAAGGCACGGATAGTAAACTTAATTGGTTATCAATCTACATATTCAAGTCGCTAAAGCAATGTCGAGCTCGAAACCACACCCAAGAGGGGGTCAACTGGGTGTATCGAGAGGTTATTGCCTTTTAAAAAATTTAAATGAATAACAATGCTTAATGCATACATAACCAAAAATGTATAAGTGCAACGCAATGGTGAAGGAGGTAGAAGAGATGGAAAAAAAACACAGGATTTATAGTAGTTTGATCCAACCGATCTACATCCACTACTTTACCTCCTCAGTTAAAATTTTCAACCCCCAACTTATATTAATAATAAGTGTTACAACCTAAGAGTACAAGCATAAAATGCCTAAATATAAATGAGGACTTCCCACCTAGCCTCAACTAGGTCTTCCCTAGACTTAGATCTCAATAAGTCTTAAAAGCAGCCACTTACAAGAAATAGATGAATATAACAAAAATCAACTTTACAAAGTAAAGCGACAATAAGTTCAATTACTAGCAAGCCACTTAAAGCCTAACAACTCTAATGCATGCGAGTATGAATATGAATGAGAAATGGAAATATATCACTGATGTTGCACCAATCTCAAACAAGAAACCGATTAAACCAAATAGATGAAAATAAACATTATTTCAAATCTGATGAACGAGTACTTTGATAAAAATCAAGTTTAAGCCCTAACTCTTGTTTAAATCAGTCATACGGTTTATAAAACAAAGTTTAAGTGCAAAACCAACGACAAATGTGTTCAAAAACGCAACAAATAATTTCTACACACCAGCACAATAAAAGATGTAGTTTAAGCATAAAAGGGCTAAGAAATCAAACTAACCCCAAATGAGTGAAAATCGAATCAGTTTTGGAAAAGTGTTTGCAAGCCTTATAACACCTCAGTTAAAACAGTTCTGAGGATGATTTGGTAGCCTAAAAAGGGCACAAAAATGAAGACTATTTGATTTGAAAACTTGGAAACTTGTGAGTATTTGAGCTGGAAAGGACAAAATAATGTTCTAAGTGGTTTGTTAATGGCTTCCAAGCCTATTTAACAGTTTATGGTTGTTATCTTGATCCAAGAGCCTAAAATCAATCATTGATTGAAACTAAAGTAGAAGTTGTAAGCTTTTTAAAAAAAGTTATCAGGAGGCTGGTTAGCACGCTAGTTGACATCAGTAGCGCGCAACCTGCACTTAACGCACAAATGATTCCCATTAGCGCGCTAACCAATTAGGACCATAAACTAATTATGTTCTAGTTTCATGTTAGGAACTCCCTATCACACCTACGACTTAACTAAAACTCTGGGAAAACATTAAACATGTTTAGTATGAGTCATTGGACCTGTTTAGACTACCCGAATGATTTCACAAATCCCAAAAATCAGAAATCTTGGTTTAATGAAACACGAAGGGGCTTTTCTATGAATATTTTGCTTGCTTTTCAAAAATCATTCAAATTGAGTTTGGTGCTTTCAAAACAAATCACAATAGTTTTTCCAAACCCAATGCATGTACGAAAACTCATTTTGACAATGTAAAACCATTTCAAGTTATGAGACTTAAATTGCGCTGAAAACAAAACTTGAATCATTGGAGAAATGTGGAAAACATGATATACATGAATCTAATGCATTTAGCTTGCATAATTGGACTTATATACCTTACGTGATTTGTACAAATTTTAGTGTGAGCTTTTCGATCATTTTTTCCTTGTGTAAGTCGAATATTAAATTTCACTGGCTACATTTGACATGAAGTTTTAAGAACATAATCTACCTTTCGAACTTGTGATTCCAAGTCAAGTGTGGTATTCTGAAAACACTTATAAAACTTGGTAGAATCCTTTCACTTTGTTTGTTGCCATTAAAATCCTGGGTGGTGTATGTGTGAATAACCACTTAGTCCAACAATCTCCCTTATTTGATGATAACAAATAATAGAGATATATTGAGTTCATATAATGACTTATAAAGTTCATAATCTCAAGTCCAAACCATTAATTTCTCCTCCTTTAGATAACATCAAAAAGTGGATACAGAGTTCCCTCTCACAACATGCATAGATAGAAGTACAAAAAAGGAGAAAGAAAGCAAACCATTTACAGGTATGAGAATAGAACAAAGAACAAGATAACTCAAAGATATGCAAAATAAACATCCATGTAATTAGGTACAAAAAGAATAATGAGTTACAAAGTTATGGCACATGCATAAAAAACCAATAATACGTGTTTAACATGTATGGATATACATCAAAAAATGACTAACATAGCTGAGCCTAATGCTCCCCTATCAAATCCACTCCTAACCTCCCCTCTTAATGAGACAAAGTCTGACAGGCGGAACCAGAAGCATTGTCATCTCTCGCTAGCTGGGATGGCAGGAGATGTCCCTCTATACGAGAAATACGATCACCCTGATGATCAAGATGAATGTAAATAGCCGTGAAAGTCCGCGTCCTGTACTCATACATATGGCCCAATTGAGTAGAGATGTAGGTCGATAAGGGAGACGTATCTGGAGGAGGAGCAATACTGAAATACGATGGATAGGGCAGAGGCTACTGCGGCAGCTACTGCTAGTGCTACACTGGTGGTGGAGCCTAGTGAGTGAAGGGATCCTGCTGAACCTCATCGTAGTTGCCATCGCCGTATGGGTACAAGAAGCTGTAGTCCAGGTAGTAGCGCTTGTCAAAGTTTAATGGAGACTCATATCCCTCATAATGCTCACCATCAGGGATGTCCTCCTTACGAATCCACCGTCATTTGATGCGGATGTAGTGATACTTCATGGCCTTCAGAGTGGCCATGTCGACAGTCTCGATCTTAGAGAGCAGGTGACCCCCTAGACGAAGATCCACCTTGCAGACTAAAGATAAGAGGTAATGATGTGAGTAAAGGGAAGGTGGTGACCAGAGGTTGACGTAAATGTAATATAAGCTATCATAATGTGCGGTAGACTGATGGGTATCTCTAGCATGAGAGCCCCGAGGACATACAGATCAAAGAAAGTGACGTAGTTCTTACTACTGCCACAAGGTAGGATGACCTTAGGGAGTATCTTGTGAAGGAGATGATGCATAAGCTCGAAGTCAGTGTCAGTGACTCTGGAAGGGTACACAGTGGCCTCCCTATCAAATTGTATAAAGGAGTTGCGGACCTCAGGTTGTTCAAATGGCCACTCACGAATCTTAAACTCGAGAGTAGGAGTGGGGGTGTGAAGATAAATGTTTAGTAATTCGGAAAGAATCTTTGGCGTGATCGTAATGAAATGATTCCCAACCACTGATCGAATGATATACGCATTGGTGGTGGCAAGGTTCGAGTAGAAAACCCGAACCAAGGGGGCGTTGTAGGTATCCTTTTACTGACAGAATGATACTCACCAAAGCTTGTCAAGCACCTCACGCATCGAGATGTGTGCCTTATTAAAAAATTCAAAGTCAATAATAGCGGGTTTGAGGACTTTGACGTTTGTTTGCCTTGAGCTTACCGCCTCGAGTATGAATTTAGATCCCAAAGCACCATCGTGCTATGATTTGAAATGACCCTCATTGCGAAGAGGATTAGCCAGGACAATGGCTGACTTGTCACTAATTTGGTGACTAGAAGACCTAGTCTCGCGATTAGAAGTGGAATCAGAGGCGGTCAATGATGGGGTCGAATACTCGGTGTCACTACCAGATGACGATTTGACGACCCGACAAGTAGGGGATGACGGGAGGATAATCTGGGAGCGGTATGGACAGTGGTACATTGGGTTCGGTTAGTAGACATTGTATCAATCATAATACGGGCACTTAGGCACAAGCTAAGATGATAAATTGGTGAAAACCTAGAACGAAGAAAGTAACGCAATGAAAACGAACAAGGAAGGAAGGAAAAATACATAGAGGATGTTGGAAACCCAATGGAGACTGATTGGGGAAGGTGGAGACTTGGTTGGAGGCAAATGAGATGAAAAATAAGGTTTTCATTCATGAAGATGAATTTATAAGATGCTGGCCCAAGCAAAGTTAGCATGCTAGGTGGGTGTATTAGCATGCTAATGACTAGAAAATCGTTCTAGAAATAGCTTCCCTAGCAAGCTAGATGGATTGGTTAGTGTACTAGCCAAAGAGACCTAGCGCGCTAATTGCTCTCGACAATTTTTTGTCACAAAATTTAGATTTTTGAAGAACAAACCGGATTCATCTCATACTCCATGGACACCTCACTAACAACATATAAAAAGGTTTGGATGAGATAGATCATGCTTTGAAGGTACGGGAGTGTAACACCGGATTTTTTGATATGTTGATTACATTAGTGTTATCACAATAGATTTCAGCATAACTAACTTGGATTTGATAATCCTCAAGTTGCTGCTTCATGTATAAGACTTAAGCACAACAACTTTCGGCATTCACATATTCGGCATCGGCGATTTCGCTTTTTGCTAAACCATGATACTTGTGAGCTTCTGAGTAAATGGCAAAACCTGAAGTGCTCTTCCTCTGAACTAGACTCCCTGCATAGTCAGAATTAACAAAGCTTCTATGTTCAAACCTTTTGGCTTTGTTGAACCATAATCCTAAGTCTTGTGTGCCACTTAAGTAATGAAATATACACTTGACACATTTCAAATGCTATTCATTGGGCTCGGATGGGAACATAGCACAAACACACACTAAACATAATATCTGGTCTAGTAGCGGTCAAGTAAAGGAGACTACCTATCATGTCGTGAAATAGTTTAGGATTTATGGGCTTTCCTAATTGGTCTTTGTCTATTTTGATAGTGATACTAGTAGGAGTGTCACATGCTTTCAAATTATCAAATTTGAATTTCTTAAGCATGTCCCTTACATACTTCAATTGATTTATAAAAATCTCGTGCTTAGATTGCTTGATTTGCAAATAAAAGAAGTTTGTTAGTTCACCTATCATGCTTATTTCAAATTCATTGGTCATCAAAGTTGAAAATTCGTCTCATAAACATGTATTAGATGAACCAAAGATGATATCATCAACATAAACTTGAACAAGGAGCATATCAAGTTTCTTGATCAAAATGAACAATGTGGGATCTAGAGTTCCTTTCTTGAACCCTTTTTTTCAAAATGAAATGCACTTAGCCTATCATACCAAGCTCTAGGAGCATGTCTTAATTCATATAAGGCCTTTTGAAGACGATATACATGACTTGGATAAGTATGGTATTCAAAACCACGTGGTTATTCTACATATACCTCTTCATTAATGAAGCCATTTAAAAATGCACTTTAACGTCCATTTGGTATAATAAGAACCCAATATAGCAAACATAAGAAACCAACATTTGAATTGCTTCTAGTCTTGCTACGTTGCAAAGGCTTCTTCATAATCAATGCCTTTCTCTTGATTATAGCCTTGTGCAACCAACCTAGCCATGTTTCTCACTATTTCACCCTTTTCATTCTTTTAATTCCTAAAGACCCACTTGGTGCCTATAGTGGTATGGTCTTTAGGTCTAGGCACTAGTGTCCATGTTAGATTTTTGGATTCATACGCAAAAAAAAATTAAAAACAATTTTTGAAAACCCCCAACAGGATTGAAAATAAATTCTATTAAACTAGATCTACAAAAGTAATCCATATCTTAAGCTGTGATTTCCTTATTTGATTGTTCGATCTGCAAGACGTTCAAGCGCGCGTCCTCTATCGACAATCCACACAAAATGGTGACAACAATTTGGAATGCTAGCCCCAAGAGAGATTGACAACATTTTTCTTTCTCTCCCAATATCCAGAGAATCGAAAATAGCAACAACGAAAATTTATTCATAATACAACTATTGTATTTAGGCAATTTAAGAAAATTACAAATACGCCCCTATTAATAAGTTATCATATTACAAATCGTAAGGGATTTTTCGTCATAAATTTTATCATATAAAATTCATTACTCTAGACTAATTGAATTTGCACAAAACCATTCTTTATATGCGACCTAATAGGTTCATGCGACCTTTACAGTGAACCAAAACCATTTTGGTACACAAGTCATAAGTGATCTCTAGCAAGGCATTATGACTGCCCAAGTAGAACGAATATTAGAAGCGATAGAACCTAATAAATAACAAATATCATATAATTTTTTCATATGATATTCTTTGATTAAAAATAAGACATGGAATGTCACCTTTAATTTTCAATCGTACTAGTCTCGATCGTTCAATAGACTGATACATCTAACTATCATTGATCATATCATTCACATGGACTTGGCCATTATTAGTCTATCATATCGAGTGATCCATTAATATATCTCTTTATACGAGAGGGACAAATTATATCTTGATTACACACCTTCACATATTATTCACATGATAACCAATCACAATCGTTATAATCATCCATTAAAGACAATATTTGATTGTGTCAAATTACCATGCTCCTTATATTGAAGTCTATGGTAATCTCAAGTCGAAGGACTAAATGATATACCTATAATGAGTAACACATATAAATTAATCCATGTTGTGTGCTCATAGCGACTCGGTCCAGTACCTTGTTCCTTAACAACTACTCATGATCTCAATTTGTATCCTTATACGCATGATCATTACATGAACATCAATCAATATTCATATTAGTATTAATTCATTATAGTTTCGAGTATATTGACCGACTAGGGACATTTAAGATATTTCAACAAATACCCATAAATCTTATCAAAAGGTAAACATGCAATCACTTATAACAAAATAACAACAAAAGCCTCTCTTTTATTAATTAAAATTATAAGATAAATAATGTTTATAGATTGACCTAGGGCACATGCCCCAATAGTCCATACTTTGTTTCTAACAAAGTATCCTAGTTCCTCTTGCATGGCCATGATAAAAAAACTTATCACCTAAGGCATCATCTGTCTTAGTGGGCTCGATTTGTGATACAAATGCAATATGCCTTTTGTCTCAGTTTAGTTATGATTAGTGGTTAGGCTTTTATTTGGATCAATTATGATTTGTTGAGAAGGATGCCCTAAAAGAACACTTGAGTTCTTAGGTACACTATGTTCAATTTCCATCCTCATTTCCACATCTTTACGATTGGATGCTTGAGCTTGAATGATGCCTCATCATCATCAAGTCTCATTTTCTCCAAGGTGTGCAACATTTTCACTCTAGGATGTATCTCATCAAACGTGACATGGATTGACACCTCTATGATTTTGTTTGATCCATTGAACAATCTATATGCCTTACTATGCCTGGAATAGCCTAGAAAAGTACATCCATTTGACTTTGGATCAATTTTTTCCAAATGATCTTTATCATTTAAGACCTAGGAAGTGCAACCAAACACCTTAAAGTAACTAATGTTAGGCTTTTGGCCTTTCCATAGTTCATAAGGAGTCTTTTCACTTGCTTTCGGATATTCACCCTATTCAAAACATAGCATGTCATGTTAATGGCTTCGGCCCAAAAATACTTAGCTATGTTATACTCATTAAGATAGTCCTACAAATTTTTTAGATCTATTCTTGGTTTCAACTACTCCATTTTGTTAGGGTTTTCTAGAAGATGATAATTGGTGAGTGTACCCTTATCTAGCACAAAACATTTCAAAGTTCCTATTGACAAACTGACCACTCCTATCACTCCTAATGATAGTGATTTTGTACTCCTCATTTTCAACTAATGCATAAAATCTCACAAACACCTCAAAAACATCATGGTTATGTGCTAGAAAGTGCACCCATGTATATCTGGTGAAATCATCAATAATGAAAAAGTAATAGGATTTCTCCCCGAGACTTTGTGTTTGGGTAGGTCCGAACAAATCCACGTGGATAAGTTTTAATGCTCTAGTTACATCACTAGCAACTTACGTCTTGAAAGACGATTTCACTTATTTGCTAGGAATACAAGGTTCACATACCTTATTTTTCCTGTATATGCATTTGAGGAGACCTTTTACTAAATCATGCTTTGTCAACTCTGACAAATTTTCTACACTAGAATGTCCTAGTTTATGGTGCCACAACCATGCATCACATTCATTTTGAGCACTCAAACATAAAACATTTTGCATACGCATCTCATCAAAGTTAATAGTATAGACATTCTTATCTCTATATGCAATGAATAAGATTTCATGTTTCACATTCCAAACAATCTATTTTGATGATTCAAACATGACATGAAAACCTTTGTAACACAATTGACTGATTCTAAGCAAATTATGTTTAAAACGATCAATAAGATAAACATTTGAGATGGATAGAGAATCGTTACCCATGGAACTAAGGCCTATGACCATTTTCTTTTGTTTTCATCTCCAAATGTGACCTTTCCACCATCATGCCACTTTAGTTAAATAAATTGACTTGCATCTTCGGTCATGTATCTTAAGCACCCACTATCTAAGTACCATAAGGTGCTCTTCCTTGCATCCTACACAATAGCGAAAACACTAAATTTTTCTACCTAAAAATCTTTGGTTCCAATAAAGTTAGTACCATAAGTGTCCTTAGCTACCCATGCTAATCTACCCATGTTGGTCTTTTGCAAGACATATTTCCCTACCGCATGAGACCTATTGCATTTTGAGCATCTATGAGCATCATCTAACAATTTCTTGTAGCTCAACAAATTTTCTCCATATCATATGCCTCGTTTGTTGAGAGCATGTCGTTGTGCTCCGAACATCATATTAAACATGTCTCTACCATTAGTGATATTGGTCACCGTATTAGTCGAGTCCTCTACCTCCTTGACTAAGGCATCTCTCTCCTCTAGGACTTCAATCAAGTCATTTTGGAGATCACTAATAGTCTCATTTGGTGACTCAATCTCATAAATTGCTATGGTCAAGCTCTTCTTGAGTTCTTTGGTCTTCTTGATCTCTTTTTTCAACTCTTTTCTAGGTTCATCAAGACTAGGCAAATCATCTAAATCATCAACATCATCGAAATTTAAAACATTAGAGTTTACCTCAATTTGTGCTATGAGAAAAAGTCTAGCCTTCTCGTTTTCCGACTCAGAGTTGGAGCTTGATGAAAATGAGTCGTCCCATATTGCCTTGAAGCTCTTCTTGCATTTTCTTTTATCCATAACCTTCTTGGACTTGCAATCGGCCTTAATCTGGCCACTTTTACCACCCCATAAGCAAATGGTCTCACTTGATTTTCCTCCTGAGCTTCCATCCTTGAATTTCTTCTTGTACTTTTCATGCTTGTACATTGCCTTGTTGAGCTTTCTTGAAAGCATAGCTACTTCCACCTCAATATCATTGTCATCACTAGATTTCTCATCTTCAATAATCTTAACCGATAAAGCCGGTGGGCTATTTGCCTTCAAAGCAATCTCCTTACTTGAGTTCTTTGTGCCACCACCAAGTGCTGACAATCTAGCTTGGTCCTTTAGTTCAAACTCATGCACCGTTAACTCTCCATATTGATCATCAAAAGTGTAATCTCCAAGATTTCGCACCGATTGGATGGATATTTTCTTGCATCCCATTCCTTAGGCAAGCCTCTAAGGAACTTGTACACCGAAGTCTCTTGATCATTGTTCTTTCAAAGATTTTTGATCTCATTCAAGAGCTTAGTGAACTGGGCGATGGCGGTAGCTATATTTTCATCGAATCCAACTCGAAAAGTTTCATAATGCTCCACAAGGATCCTCAATTCGGTCTTATTCACTTGAATTGTACCTTCATAATGTACTTCACGCTTCTCACTAACTTTTTTGGCCATTTGGCATGCACTAAACCGGTTGAACTCATTCTCAGTTAGTGTACAAAATAAATAATTCATAACTTGATTATTTAAGAGCTCAATTCTTGTCTCCTCACCGGTATAGTCCTTTGTGGGCTTGTCCGGTGGAGTGTAGCCATTTTGGATTAAATCCCATAAATACCTACTTTATGCTCTTATGTAGAACCTTATCCTCACTTTTCAATGATCATAGTTTGTTCCATCAAAGTTTGGAGGCCTACTCGATGAGTTGCCTTCCCTAAGGCGAGCCGGATCTAGAGTTTGCATCCTTGCATAAAAACACTCAAAGATACATTATTAACAGTTTTAGTAATAACCCGCTCTAAAACCAGTTGAAATGAAACTCAAAAGGGGTGAATTGGGTGTACTGAGAGGGTTATCACCTTTGAAAGACATTCAATATACAACAAGGCTTAATGCATACATAATCAACAAGTACAAGTGTAATGCAATGGTGAAGGAGGTAGAAGAGATGCAAAAAAAGACAATTGATTTATAGTGGTTCGATCCAGCAGATCTACATCTACTACCTAACCTCTCCGATTAAGATTTTCAAACCTCCAATTATATTAATGATAATTGTTACAACCTAAGCGTATAAGCCAATAATTACTAATCACAAATTAGGACTTCTTACCAAGCCTGTATTAGGTCTTCTCTTGACTTAGATCCCACTAATTCTTACAATCATCCACTAAAAAGAAATAAACGAATATAACAAAAATCAACTGTACAAAGTAAAGCGGCAATAAGTTCAATTACTAGCAAGCCACCTAGAGCCTAACAACTCTAATACATGCAAGTATGAATATGAATGAGATATAGAACTATAATATTAATGTTGCACCAATTTCAAATAAGAAACTGGTTAAACCAGATCGTTGAGAATAAACACTATTTCAAATATGATGAACAAGTTGTTGGATAAAAATCAAGTTTAAGCCCTAACTCTTGTTCAAATCAGTGCTAAGGTTTATAAAACAAATTTTAAGTGCAAAACCCAAGAAAAATTGTGTTCAAGAACACAACAAATAATTCTCACACAACAAAAAGATGTAGTTGAAGCACAAAAAGACCAGGAAATCAAACTTTTTACAACCCCAAATGAGTGATAATCAAATGATTTCTAGAGAAGTGGTTGCAAGCCTTAGAACACCTCAATCAATAAAGTTTTGAGGATGATTCAGTAGCCTCAAAAAATTCCAAATGGTTGAACACAAAAATCAAGGCTAATTTATGTGAAAACTTGGACATTTGTGAGTTTTTGAGCTTGAGAGGACAAATGAACGTTCTAAGTGGTTTGTTAATGGCTTCCAAGCCTATTTAATATTTTATGGGTGTTATCTTGATCCAAGAGCCCAAAATAATCATTGTTACAAACTAAAGCAAAAGTTGTATGCTTTTTAAAAAGATGTTAGGAGGCTGGTTAGCGTGCTAGGTGACATAGGTAGCACGGTAACTGCAGGTAGCGCGCTATTGACTCCCATTAGCAGGCAAACCAAAAGGGGACCAGAGACTAATTAAGTTCTGGTCTCAATTTAGCAATTCCCTAACACACCTACGACTCAACTAAACCTCTGGGAACATATTAAACATGTTTAATATGAGTAATTAGATCCATTTAGACTGCCCGGATGATTTCACAAATCCCAAAAATCAAAAATCTCTGTTTCATGAAACATGTAGGGGCTTTTTTGCAATTATTAGCCACCGTTAGAGTAATTTAGCATAGGTTTTACATTAAGTTTGAGTATTAAGGAATATGTGTGAAGAAAACATTGAATATTTCACATTTGCAATTCAAGTTTGGTTTCGTTGATTAAATTGAAGGTAATATTTATATTTATCTCTGATATGCAATGATTTCAATTATGAATTATGATTTGTGTGTTTCAATGTAGTGTGAGTAGGCTATTTATCTTAAAGATCAATGGATCCTATGGTATGAATGTTATGCTTTAAATATGAGTAAAAATTGAATATAACAAGTGCAATGGTTAGAATTTGTATTGATTTTGAGCGTAATGGTTTAAACATACTGGTTACATGAGTAATGAACTTAGGTTTTATAAGTTATCATGGCCATTGATGCTTTTAATCAGGACAAGAATGGTACAAACCATAAAATATGCAACATCGAGCGATAGTTGTTGATCAGGGAGGCGCGGATTGTAAAATTAGTTGGTTATGAATCCAATTATTTAGGACTAAAAGCAATGTGGAGCATACGTTATTCAAACCGATAGGTCGAGTTTTAGTTTGCACATTAGAATCTTTTCCGTCACGGCAATGGGTTGAAGTGGATTTGAAAGAAATTTGTCAGTTTTAATTAGGCATTGCACACAACATATTGAGATGTAAACATGAATACAAAGCATAATATTAAATTACCTAGGTGAAGTTGTGAACTAAGATATATTTAATATAAGAATTCAAATAAAGTTTAATTTGATTTGTCAGATAGTTTAGTTTAGTATAAAACTAATAAAAAGTGAATTATTTGGCAATAGTTCAAGTTAAATATGTAATTAACAACTAGTGCAAAAACCTTTCCCTGAGGTCGATTATGATATCACGTAAGTCAATTGCACTATTACTACAAGTGAGGTGTTATACATGCGGTACGCACATGATAAGAGATTATTTATACGTATATATAGGGTTAGTTTAATAGTATATTTAGTAGAAATATCTTCAAATGAGTGCTAATTCTTGGTATTATTATATTTTTAGGGAATTAAGATGTATTGCATGAAATTAAGGAAAAATGAGAAGAAACGAAGCAAAACCTGAAAAAATCAGAGTTGGCATCGTAGGAGCATCTATTGATGATGAAGGACTATAAGGCACAGCGAAGGAATGAAAGGCATAACGTGGGAAATGGAAGAAATGAAAAAAAATCAACTCTAGAGGTCCAGCATAGTAGCGGCGTTGTGGCACACAAGGGATAGCGGCGAGACACACAAGGGATGGCGCCGAGGCTCCAAGAGCTAAAAAACACGCAATGAAGATGTAGCGTAGTGGGGGCACCATGGCTTAACACACATGACACCGAGATAGTAAGTTACACCGCCAACTTAGCAAAAATCAGAAAGTAAAGCATTAATTTGGGTTGAAATTGTAATTTAAGGTTTCTAATTATTATTAGGAAGTATAAATAGCTATTAAGACGTGATAAACAAAGGAGAGACAACCAAATAGAAGGAGATTAGCCTCCATTAGATTAATTAAGTTTTGAGTTTGAGTATTAAGGAATTTTTGTCAGAGAAACGTTAAAGACTCCACGTTTGCAATCAATATTTGGTCTCATTGATTAATTCAAGGTAATATCTATATTCATCTCTGTTTTACAATGAATTCTATGTTAAATTGTGATGTGTGAGTTTCAATGATGTGCAAGTAGTCTAATTATTTTAGGGATCAATAGATCCTATGGTATGAATGCTATGCTTTGAAATATGAGTAAAAAGTAATAATAAAAAATGTAATGGTTAGAATTTGTATTGATTTATAGCGTAATGCTTTAGACACCTTGCTCACGTGTCTTATGAACATAGGCTTTTAGATTTATCATGGCCATTGAAGCTTCCAATTCGGACATGAATAGTACAATTGTAAAATACACAACATCGAGAAATAGTTGTTGATTAGGGTGGCGCGGATAGTAAACTTTGTCGTGTATGAATCTAATGATTTGAGACTTAAAACAATGTGGAACTTACGTTATTCACACCGATAGTGGAGTTCTAGTTTGCACATTATAATCTTCTCTGTCATGATAGTGGGTTGAAGTGGATTCGAAGGAAATTTGTCTATTTTAATTGGGTATTGCACAAAACATAGAGATGTAAACATGTGTACAAAGCATAGTATTAAATTACCTAGGTGAAGTTGTGAACTAAGATATCCTTAATATAACAACTCAACTAAAGTTTAAAAGTGATTCGATAGATAGTTTAGATTAGTATAAAACAAATTAAAAGTGAATCCCTTAGCGATAATTCAAGTTAAGTAGGTAATACACTACTAGTGCAAAAACCTTTCCCTAAGGACGATATCCATCATCATCGTAAGTTGATTGCACTGTTACTACAAGCAATCTGTTATACTTGCGATGCGTGTCAAGTCTCTAGTGTCGTTGCTGGGGATAGTAGCCATTAGATTAACTTAGTTTGAGTAGTTGCTAAGTTCTATTTTTTTCGGTACTTTACTTTTAAGTTAATAAAAACAAAAACAAAAAAAAATCTTAATTTGATTGACCCTACTGCACTTGATCTACTTTTATGTTTTTGGATTTTCAATTATGTAAAGAATGTGTAGTTTTCATGTTAAGGAATCAAAAAGTGAAATCATTGATCGAATCTCTAGGTTGGTCTATCAAATCGAAGTTGTTCGGGATGATACCACATACGAAGCACAACCAATCGCGAGTGGTTTGGCACGGATGGGATATGAACAACCATATTATAAAACATTTGGATTTAAAAGAATTATTGGAAGTCAAGGGCAATACAACTACATA
Source organism: Stephania cephalantha (assembly GCA_039657325.1). NCBI lineage: Eukaryota > Viridiplantae > Streptophyta > Magnoliopsida > Ranunculales > Menispermaceae > Stephania > Stephania cephalantha. The sequence goes on along the minus strand of CM077570.1, from coordinate 17,384,110 downwards.
CAAGACAAGGAGTCATGGTAAAATTATTAAAGCTTTTACAAACCCCATATTCAAAATTTATATCAACCATCATGAAGTTCTTAGGACAGCTAGCAATCATGACAAGTTCAAGAGATGGATGAACAATCATCTCTTTCATCTTTAGAACAATTAGTAAGACAAATGGCAGAGCAATGCAATAATGATCTCAAGAAGTATGAGGAAAGATTGAAGTTGTATGCGCAATCATTTAATATAAAGGAGGAAGAAGATGATCAAACGTTTTTGAATTTGGAAAAGAGTTTAGAAGAGATTGCAACATTGATAAATTCAAGACAATGGGTTGTGGTTGAGTCTAAGGAGAACCAAGTAGAGGAGTTGTTAACAACTGAGGAAGCATGTCATGAAGCATATGAAGATGTAGAGAGCCCTAATCAAGATGATAAAAACATTATTGATGCTTCAAAGCTAGATGATTTACTTTACCATGATAGAAAAGAGAATCACCTCGATGATATTATGCAACATGATACTGGTGTTGATCTAGAGAAGTTTGAAATAACAATTAGTAATGAAAGTAAGGAATGCTTGAGATCACACAGTACGGAGTTTATGTAAGAAATAATCAATTTTGTAGTAACACTTACACCATTTAAGCAAGAATTGGAAGTTCAATGGAATAGTGAGAAAATTGGGATCTTTGCGGAGACGTATGAGAAGAATACAAAGAAAATGCTTTTCGAAAAGACATGGAAATGTGTGCCATATTACATGAAGTTTATGACAGATATGATAGCATGCCAGAAAAGGGTTAATGGATATGAGGAACTTCGTGAGGATACATTATTGAAGTAACCTTGGTGCATCACGGTGCTCATTCGAGAGCCGTGATGCATAAGTCGGGCTAATGACGTTCAGTTAAGTGCTACTGGAAGGCAGCCTAGTGGTTTTAAAATTTTAAGTTTTTGAATTTCAGTTAGTAGTTAGTTACTTAGTTTAATAATTACAATTCATGAGTTTTAGTTCTAACTTTCGAAAAATTCATGTCGAATCTGCAAGAAAGACCATTCGCCTGGTGATGATTCGTCGAAATAGAAATGTCTCGCTAACTCATTAACAGAGCGAAAAGGAGCGAATGAGTTCAAAGTAGTGAAGGTAAGGTGCATGGGCAAATCGAAAGGTAAAATTTAATAATTTTTATATTTTCATAGATTTTATGAGGTCACAACACCTTGTGTGAGTTGTACATAAAGTCAAAGGAGTGCTGAAAGAAAATAAGCAAAAAATCATACCCGAAGATGTGAGTAGATGAGCCGACATTGTGCGTATAAACCACAGCGCGCAGGTGGCAGCAGGAAAAAATAATAAAAATGCCCCACTGCGTCATTGTTGTAGTGGCAGTGCTGTCACGGCGCCGTGCCTTATAGATATGGCACCGAGGTTGTAGTGAGGGTTTTAAAACCATTTTTCACACTATTCTCCACACTCGCACTTAAACCCTACAAAAACCCCTAAGTATACACCCTTCTAGAGCTAAAGTTTGATCATTTTCAAGTGAGATTAGTGAGTTCCTAGTAATTAAGAGTGGAGATACAACAAATTGTGGATTTCCACATGTGGAAGAGCTAAGACTTAGATTTTTGGAATTTGATTTCAAAGAAAGCAAGGGTTCTAGTTGGTTGAGAAAAGTTAGAGAGCTTTGATTGGAAAAGACTTGGAGGAGTGATCTAGACCGAAAATTAATCCAGTATTGAGGTAGATTTACTATTTTATCTAGTTATGCATTGAATTTTAAAATTTTTGATGATATTTTATGAAATTGTGGATTGAGGTTATAGGATAGGTTTTGTAAAATTGTGTGAATGTGAGCATTAATATCACCCATGGCGACTTAATTGATAATCTTTGCATTATTTGGTGTATGCATGATCCATGTTATATGAATTTTGAGTTTTAGGAGATTTAAAAACCAAGTTGTGTTGCATATTTTTTAGTTGCTTGAATTTGAAGGAAATGGCAAGAACTAGAAAATAAGTTAGCCAAACGAGAGCAAATGACTTTGAGGCATCTACATCTAGAAATCCCAATGATGATAAGCCTACACCTTTTAAATCTTACTATTTCGTTTGTAAAGAGGCTAGGGACCGATACGAGGAAATTTAACGTAGGGAGTTCATTTATGAAAGAGGAATAAATTTGCAGGAAAAATACAATAAAAAGTGAACAATTTCATTAGGCACAAAAATTAGGAGCAATTCACTCAAGATTATTAGGAGGATAAGGTAAAAAAGGAGTGAGCGGAATTGTCTTTAAGTTATATGGCAATGCGAAGTTCACTGCTAAGAATGAGACAGTTAAGGTGAGAGGGGTTTTAGTTCCCTTTACGATACGTGCGATTAATAATTTCTATGGGTTGGAGGAATTAAGTTTGTATGAATCGCACAGACTTTCCCGGCCATATTATAGGAGAGAACCTATAACCCATACCCATTTAGAGCCATAGAAGATTCATTGGTCTTCCCAAGACAACAATGATCGGTCATGGGAACCAAGAATGTGCCGAAGCACATTAAGAAAGGGATTGTTAGAAAAATGTACATAATGAAATAACATTTTCTTGTTGCATTTCTATACCCCACTTATCAGCAAGGTGAGATCAACAAACTAAAAAAGGCTTACCTTTATGAGATTACGAAGATCGAGGAAATCAACATCGAGGAGATTATACACACCATTATGAGGGAGTCCATCATGTCGGAAAGGGACAAAAGATTTTTGTTTTTAATGTGATTACTCAGATGTGTTTAAGGGCCAAAGTAAGAATGAGACATGATAAAGAATTTGATATAAATGCCCGACAAACCATGGATGAAGCTTTAATGCTCACATTGAAATCATCACTTGGTTACCAAGACTTTGAGGAAGAGAGAGAGAGGGCCGATGGAGGTAGACAAGAGGTCGAATTATTGGCAAAGAGGAAAGAGATCAGGCAGAAGCAAAAGCAACAAAAACATAATTAGCCTAGGAGCTAGAAGATGAAGAGAATGAAGAAGAGGAGGAGCAACAACAAAAATGTTCTGCTGAGGGCTACGATTTTGTAGACCTAAAGACAAGACAATAGAACTTGGATGGTCCTAAAGTCTTTCCACTACCTCCTCCACCACAGGCACCTACAACACCACCTGAGAATTTGACTCCACCACAACAGAGGCTATGGATAACAAAAATGAGGAGATTGTACGAAGAGGATAGGGCCCAATACTAGCCAGTTATGCTGAGATTTGAGTAGGATATAGAAAGGAAAGGGCAATACCGACGGGACGGGTGGCGCAATTTCATGTTATCTGTTTATTATCATCGAGACATTGCTAGATATGAAAGGAGCAAACAGTTGACACCTATTGATAGGTCACTGTGCTTTCCAACAGCATTAGCATATATGTTCAATATGAATTTGGTGTAGAGTAGGACGGTGGAGTGTCCATTGAAACCATCGCACGCTGGAGCTGATGATGCTGATGATGATGACGCACAATCCTGAAGCTCTTGTTATAGGATTCCTTTAGACCTAGGGAGTTGAGAGTGCTTTTGATACCATTCATACATTTTTAACAATTGGGATATTTTGTTAATTATTTAGTTATTTTATTTTTAATGTTTAGTTTAATTTATTATAATTTATGTAAATACATATGTTTGTGTGTTTTAGTGTCTTCATATTTCAGTCTTAATTTTAAACCTTAAGGACAGGTTTGGTTTAAGTTTGGGGATATTGACACTACAATATACTATAGGAAGTAGTAAGATAGGCTAAGAAATAATGATAAACACTGCAGGTATGATCATTTTAATTTTAACTTGAAGCAGTTAAGGAGGAAAGTATGGTAGTGTATAAATTTTTTCATTTTATTTACTATATGAATGTTTAAGTAGTATATATTAGGTTATATATAGTACTATGTAATGAATATGTAGTTCATTTGCACGTTTACGCCTTTAATTGTGGATGAGTAGATTACAAGTATCTTGTTAATATGAAACTCAAGAGAGCATTTAAAATTTTAAAAAAGAAACAATGAAATGTAGCAAACAACGATGTAATTTCTTGATTCAAAACCTAGAGTTAGGGAAGACCTCGAACTTAAAACAAAAGAAAGAAACTAGGACACTTCTTATGGAAAAATTTATATCTCTAAGGATTCTATAATAAGTGTGAATGTTACTTAAAAATACAAAGCAAATAAAGACTTGGTGCAAAGAGTGGAAAAAATATGCATTATATAGTAAATGTGGAGTTTAACTTACTTGATTTAGTGAAAGTGAGAAATGCTAACAAAAGTTTTTGAAATAAAGAGAAAAAATGAGAGAATCCACAAGTTCTACAGGAAATGGAGAAGAGAACTTGACGGTTAGAAAAAATGCAGAAGAATAAGTCCATAGGGAAATGAGTAGGGACTGTTAAATAAAAAATGAAAAGAAGAAGAAAAGAATGAAAAGAAAATAGAGAAAATAAGGTGGAAGTAAACTAAAACTCTTCAAATAAAAGATTTAGCTCAAGTGCGAGTACCTAGTTAACTTAAGTTTTCATTCCAACTATGTAAAAGTCCTATAAACTCTTAAAGTGCTAAAGTTTACCAAAGATGCATTTGAACTATGCTTACTTGTGAATTCCTGAGCTTAATTAGAAATCATGAGACTTTATACTTGCTACTTGAGTGTTGAAACGAAACGAACTTGTAAGTAGTGATGGTTTTTGGTTGAGATCTACTGATAAGACACTAGACTTTCCAACAACACCAGCATACGTGTTTGATCTGAATTTGGTGCCAAGCAGGACGGTAGAGCATCCATTGAAACCATCACACGCTGGAGCTGATGATGCAAATGATGATGATGATGCACAATCCTTAAGTCCATGTAATGGGATTCCTTTAGAGCATGGAAGTTGAGAGTGCTTTTGACACCATTCATATATTTTTAGTATAACTATTTAGTTATTTTAATTTTAATGTTTAGTTTAGTTTATTATAACTTGTGTAGATACATATGTTTGTGTGTTTTAGTGTCTTCATATTTCAGTCTTAATTTTAAACCTTGAGGACAGGTTTGGATTAAGTTTGGGGACATCGACACTGCACTATACTATAGGAAGTGGTAAGATAAGCTATGAAATATGGATAAACACTGCAGGTTTGATCATTTTAATTTTAATTTAAAGCAGTTAAGGAGAAAAATATGGTAGTGTATAATTATTTTCGTTTTATTTAATATATGAGTGTTTAAGTAGTATATATTAGGTTATATATAGTACTATGTAATGAATATGTAGTTCATTTGCATGTTCATGCCTTTAATTGTAGATGAGTAGATTACAAGTATCTTGTTGATATGAAACTCAGGAGAGTATTTTAAATTTTAAAAAAGAAATAATGAAATGTTGCAAACAACGATGTGAATTCATGATTGTAAACCTAGAGTTAGGAAAGACCTCGAACTTAAAACAAAAGCAATAAACCAAAAACTTATTGTGGAAAAAGTTAGATCTCTAAGGATTCTATAATAAGTGTGAAATTTCTCATTTTTTCCATTTTTTCCTTTCTATAACTTGTGTTCTTCCTTATATAATCAGTCGATTGATGAAGGACCCATCTTCCACTTTTATTGGTCACCAACCACCAAAAAAAAAAATAGTGGAAGGGAAATGGGAAAAAGAGGGATTTACTTCAAAACTAAGTTTTTTTTAGATGTAATTTAAAGTTTTTTTAGATCTAATTTCCTTGGAAGACAAAGAGGTATGAGAAAGACGAGTGTCGATAAAAAAGATTCTTACTTGAAAATACAAAGCAAATAAAGACTTGGTGCAAAAAGGGGAAGAAAGAGGCATTATACAGTAAAAGTGGAGTTTAACTTGCTTGATTTAATGAAAATGAGAAGTGTTAACAAGAGTTTTAGAAATAAAGAGAAAAAATGAGAGAATCCCACAAGTTGTATAGGAAATGGAGCAGAGAACTTGATGGTTAGAAAAAGTGAGAAAGAATAAGTCCATAGGAAAGGAGCAAGGAATGTTAAATAAAAAATGAAAAGAAGAAGAAAAGTAATGAAAAAATGGAGAAAAGATGGCGGAAGTAAATTAAAACTCTTCAAATAAAAGATTTAGCTGAAGTGCGAGTAGCTAGTTAAGTTAAGTTTTCATTCTAACTATGTAAAAGTCCTATAGACTCTTGAACTGCTAAAGTCTACAAAAGATGAGTTTGATCTATATGCTTATTTGTGATTTCCTAAGCTTAATTAAAAATCATGAGATTGTATATTTGCTACTTGAGAGTTGAAACGAAACGAACTTGTGAGTAGTGATGGTTTTTGGTTGAGATCTACTTTAATGTTTTGAATGTAAACTTATATGAGATGTTAAAGCTACATGTCTTCAAAATATAAGTTTTTGCAAAGAAAAACTCTTGTGTGGATTGTTAACTTGAAACTTAGTAAATTAAAAGATACTCCATGAATAATGTGAATTGAATGAGAATTAGTTATTAGGAGACTTAGTAGAATACACCATTGCTCAAGCCGCGCAAAATCTTAAGTTTGGGGGTATTTGATAAGTGATTATTTATACGTATATATAGAGTTAGTTAGTAGTATATTTAGTAGAAATATCCTCAAATGAGTGCTAATTCATGGTATTATTGCATTTTCACGAAATTAAAGTCTATTGGAGGAATCAAAGAAAAATGAGAAGAAACAGAGCAAAAACTCACAAAATCAGAGTTGGCACCAGGGAGCATGTAATGACGTTGTGTGACTACAAGGCACGGTGTGGGAATGAAAGGCATGGTGTGGTAGAGAAGAAGAAATGAAAAAAATCAACTCTGGAGGTCAAACGCAGTGACAGCGGCGTGGCACACAAGGGATAGCGCTGAGACACAAAAGGGATGGCACCGAGGCTCCAGGTGCTCAAAAACACACAATGAAGATGCGGCACTGTGGCGGTGTTGTGGCTTAACATACACGACACTGAGGCAGTAAATGACACTGTCAACTTCGCAAAAATCAGAAAGTAAAGCTTTAATTCAGGTTAAACGGTAATTTAAGGTTCCTAATTGTTATTAATAATTATAAATAGGTATTAGGACGTGGTAAACAAATGAAAGACAAAGACATAGAAGGAGATTAGCCTCCATTATAGTAATTTAGCTTTGATTTGAGTATTAAGTAGTTTATGTTAGTGAAACATTGAAGACTCCACGTTTGCAATCAATATTTGGTTTCATTTATTAACTCAAGGTAATATCTATATTCATCTATATTTTGCAATGAATTCTATATTGAATTGTGATGTGTGTGTTTCAATAATGTGCGAGTAGTTTATTTATCTTAGGGATCAATAGATCTATGATATAAATGCTATGCTTTGAAATAGGAGTAAAAAATAATAATAAAAAGTGCAATGGTTAGAGTTTGTATTTATTATGACCGTAATACTTTAGTTATCTTGATCATGTGTCTAATGAAATTATGCTTTAAGAGTTATCATGGCCATTGTAGCTTCTAATTCGAACATGAACGGTACAACCTTAAAATACACAACATTGAGAGATAGTTGTTGATTAGGGAGGCGCGGATAGTAAACTTAGTTGGTTATGAATCCAATGATTTGAAACTTAAAGCAATGTAGAACTTATGTTATTTACAACCGATAAGTAGAGTTCTAGTTTGCACATTAGAATCTTCTCCATCAAGAAAATGGGTTGAAATGGATTTGAAGGAAATATGTATATTCTAATTAGGCATTGAACAAAACATACTGAGATGAAAACATGAAAACAAAGCATAGTATTAAATTACCTAGATGAATTTGTGAACTAATATATCCTTAATATATGAGATTAACTAAAGTTTAAAAGTGATTTGTTAGATAGTTTAGATTAATATAAATCAAATTAAAAGTGAATCCCTTAGCGATAATTCAACTTAAGTAGGTAATACACAACTAGTGCAATAACTTTTTCCTGAGGATGAAATTCGCGATCAACATAAGTTGATTTAACTATTACTACAAGCGTGCAGTTATATTAGGGGTGCGTGTTAGCACGCCACCTACTACTTCTGCCAAGCCAACAAATCCAGTTGATGTTACTGCTGTACCTACACATTCTGCTCTTGCCCCTATTGCTACAACATAAACAAAAGCTGATGAAGATGGCTTTACTCCGACTCAGGACGAGCCTATGCAAAAACCAAGTTCTCGAGTTGTAGTTAGACCACACTCGTCGTTGTTCGATTACTTCTTGGATCGCATTGCCTATTGGACTATCTAGAGTCAAAATGTAGTTACACAACTGTGACGACTGCAAGAAAAGCTTGACATTGCTGACGCCGAACTTTGCTAATTGAGGTGGCTAATTAAAACTCAATTCTAATCTTTTTAACGTTGTTTAGTCAAAAAGAAGGAGTGAGTGATAAAAAGAAAGGTTAAGGTTTTTTTTTTGTATTTTGTGGTTGTAAGTACATGTACCTTTATGTTTTAAAACTGCATTTCATGGATGTACTTATTGGCTGGTAATGAAAAAATTTTGGGGTTTTACTTTTGTGTGTTGTTACTTTAATCCTTTGATAATAGTACATCTTATAAAGTTCCTCAAAATTTTGGTTATCTTGCTAGTTACTGCTTTTAACCAATCTATGCCAAAGGGGGAGATTGTTAGACCCTAGTTTACTGTGTTTGCGGTCTATTCTTATTGGTAGTATATATTTTAAAAATAGAAGTTAAGTTAGTTAGGTAAATGCTGCAATGTAGATTGAAGCCTGACTGAGCAAGATGTTCGAGTGTAGATACAACTCAAAGATAGACTGCAATGCAAATTTCAGTGATGATTACAGTATCAAAGTCAAAGTTGAAGATGAAGACAAATCAGAAGTTGAAGCAAGAATTGAATACGAGTTGGATATTGAAATAGAGCAAATGTCAGTATTAATCTAAAATAATAAAAAAGTTCGATGCTGCAATAAAAGAACTTGGATATGGATTTCAATTACAAGATTTGAGAAAAATGTGCATAAAGAATTGAAGAACTTTATGGACACGACGAGTCAAGATTTTTGAAGGAATAGAAGACTTAGTTGTTGAATATTGGACGATTCCAATAAGATTTAGAATTGGAGACCAATGAGCTTCTTCGAGTTGTAGTTTATTTAGAACTGAATTCCTAGATAGAGTTGATAGACCGAGTCTATAAATACTTAAGATCGCCACTGTATGGATCATCATTCATTACTTAGGTTTTGTGAGGACGAGAGATCATTATAACTATCGTACATATTATCAATTTGATTAATTGATTGTTTTGATTGAGCCTACGAAATGGAAGGCATTCAAGTCTTACTACAATATTTATTCTTATTTAGTTTTGATGTGTGTTTATTAGTTCATCACTGATTCATTAATCTCCTCAATTCCTTCGGTTTCGAAAACTTTAATATAAACCAAATCAGGGATTTTAAAGGTGTTTTCTAATAAAAAAATGAAGTGTGAATTTAGGGCTTTCAATAATCTTAAGTCTCAAATGGGTTTCAAAGTATGAGGATTTGAAATTGGGGTTCTATGTGTTTCTTAATGCTTATTTGACTCAATTTGATGCAATTAATGTATATTGATGTTTATTGTGAATGCCTTTATTATTGTTTTGGTGGAACTACCCCTATTGAGGGAGTTTTTGGTGAAGGACACAACCTAAGAATGATTTTGGGGTCAGAAAACACAAATCTAGAGCTGTAAAAAACCAGTTATCAACGTCGTTAGCTTGCTAATAAGTCTTATTAGCACTCTAATGATGCTACAAACGAGATAGTTTGACAGGTTTTGTAAAAGAGTCGTATCTCACTCATTTAACTCGAATTTGGACGTTCCACATACAGTTGGGAAGCTTAGAGAGAGAAAAATAACCTAGGATCATTAGATTTTGAAAATCAAGTCATTTAATTTGTCAAAAATGGTCTACAAATCAGGGTTTATACGCGAGGATATAACTTTTATAACTTCTTGGGATGGTTTTATTTTCTTAATTTTTTTAGGTTTTCTTGACTTCGGATATGGTTCAAGCTTTTCAAATTTAATGTTTGTACTATGATAATGTTGTCCAATTTTTTTGAGTCAATCCAAGATCTATAACTTGGTTTTAAGACCGAGTTTTGAACTATGAATTCAAATAAACAACTAATGAGTTGATTTTTAACTTAATGTGTCATGTGCATCAAATGATGTCGAAATTGAACCAAGATTTTCAGAACGTGTTATGAAATCATAGTAAAAGTGTCCACCGAGTTTCATGATTTTTCGACGTGTCTAACTTAGTTTTCAAGTTATGATTCGAATAAGAATTCAATATTTATAAGGACTTGATATTTCACTTTAAGTTGCAAATTGAGTTTTAAGACTTCTAGATGAGATTTTATCAATCAAAAACCTTGGTTGCAAGTATTTGGACTTCACAGAACCAAACCTAAGAGTTTTAGAAATTCCTATTGTGTTTTAAGCCAATTTTCAAGTTAAGAAAAACTAACTTTCGAATATTTTTTTAAAGGACCCTAAGGGACTATTTTGACAACTAGTGTTGTACAACAAATTGAAATGGTTTCTAATGATTCTAATTAGTTCAATAATACCTAAAAATAATAGATACAGTGTATTGGACAATTTTAAGTAAATCCAGAAGTTTTTGACCGAGCTAAATGCCCAATAAGGACTTGAAATAATAAAATGAGTCATTAGACATCAAATTGAACTATATTAGAAAAGATATTGTAAATAAAACTCAATGACTCTAACACGAGTGCTACCAACCAAAATGGACACCAAGTAACTAGCTACTAGAGTTGGGCAACGAGGTTTGATTATGATGCTTGTTGGGAGCCGCGAAAGCCAATTTTTGTGTAGATTGAGGTAAGTAAACTCGCTAGAGTATCAATTCAGGTTCCTTAGATATTCTTGAATTTACTTCTTGCTATTTAAAGTACGAAGAATCTATTATATATTGTTTAGTGTTTAAGGCTTGAGTTTGGTAAGAAAATACTCTTAGGTTTGGCGTTAGATGAACAAACGTGACCCCACCCCGAGTACTAGATTGTAGGTAGTAGAAGTAGGTGAGGTATTTGGTGCACTTTTGATGCCCCGAGCTTTACATAACTGAACTTGTTAACTTGAAGAGTTTCGGTTATAGGAAGTCGAGTATCGACACCTACTTTCAATGGGCTTAGACCACTTAAAAGCCTTCCCTTGTCTCCTAAACACTTTATATCATTGCTACTACTTTCTAGTTCATTTATCATGCACTATCTTTTAATTTTTTGTCTTTTAAATCTCGCCTGGTATTTAGAATTATTTATTAAATTTCATGAATTATGGATGAAACTCTACTTGCTTTTCTCACTGGAATTGTCTCGTTTGGTGACAATTGCAGATCAACAAACAAGCAAGGGCAAAGAGCTGGTGTTTGGTGAGTACTCTTACGGCGGCTTCTCCTCTTACTTATTTTTTGGTTTTTGCACTTTTATATTGTAGTTATATATATATATATGTCTTTTTGTTAATACTTCAAATTTCTTTAGGGATTTGAGCGACACTGATACATGTATATTCATGATTTCCCTCTTACCGTCACCATATATATACATGTTATTTATATATGGCAAGGTTCCGCACGATTAAGATGTTCGACTTGTAACGACTTGATAACGTGTCGTGCATGCCAAATATAAACCGTACCCGAGTTACTAATCCCACTTGGGTGTAGCGTTGGAAAATATGGGGTCGAATCCATAGGACTTAGGTTTTACTCTAAGTTAACTAAAAATGAGAATTCAGGGTTTTTCAAATGATTTTAAGAAAACAATTATTTAAAACTACTAGAAATCAAAGCTTGGAAAAGTGAATCCAATGAGAGAAAATACCTAGGTCTACGGTCTCACAAGTCTAAATCAAGATATAATAGCATGTCATGGTCTTCGATCTTTCCTAAAAGATTATTAATTCAATTCCTCCCAAATTAGCTATAGGAAATCAACATCAACCAATAATCCCTAATTCCCTTAATCTTGGTTGTTAGGAAGTTCGCCACTAACTAATTCCCTAGTCAACACGTAACTTTAGAAATCTACCAATAAAGTTTAACACATTAACCATAAAAAAATTTGTTGGATTACTAATCCTAAATAACTAAATCGCGTCCGCTTCTAGTTTAACCTTGATTTATTTATCGCACACTCAAGAATCGAAAGGTTTTGAAGGCAAACAAGTGTGTGATTGTCACTTGTTTCAGTCCAATCGTACGATTACGGATACGATTGTCTCGACTAACTATTTTTCTTCCACCTAAAAGCATGCAATGGCCATAATACAAAACTTAATCTTGCACCATAATCATGAAAACAACAAGAAGTAAAATAAAAATAATAGAAATAACTTAATATATATAAAAAACTCTTAAGTCATGCCATCAATCAAGATTCAGGCTTGCTTCGCCTCCGACCAAGGAAAAAGTGCTTAGTCAAACATTGTCTTGATAAAAACCATTAAATTTTAACCAAAAGAACTAGGAAACAAAATAGAAGAGAGAGTTCAGTAGTCTCTTTCAATTCTCTCAGTTTATCGTATCCTAGTGCCTATTTAAACTTTTTAGCCTCCATTAAATACACTTAGAAACCCTAAATAACAATCCTAAATGAAATAGAACTCCAAAACTTTATATTTCTCTGTCTCGTTGTCATTTGTAAGTGATCTACCCTGCCTGTGTAAAGTGACAGCAACGCCACAGCACCAGATCTTCCCGTGCTTTTCTATTTTTAGTGGACTCTACGTCGCCTGTACAACTGCTCGACGCTATCTATGTTAACCCCATAGTGCCACCACTAAATGGACTAAGCACTCCTAAATATCTTCCTTTTATCTCTATGCCTTCTCCACACCTTGTGTTCATTCTCAACGACGTCAAATGTGTTCTTTATGGTGTCAACCTTGTTTTTGTGTTTTTTCTTAGCTTGTCATCATCAAATAACTCATTTGTCTCTTTTATAGTTTATAAAACTGAAAACACATAAATACCATTAATGAGAGCTTATTTCAGGATATTTAGGCCAATTATGCTGCTAAACTAGTTCTATATATAACTCTAATTAACTACTTATCAAATACCCCTAAACTTAGGACATTGCACGTCCCTAGCAAAGAAATATAAGACATGGAGCTAATGTAACTAGACACCTAATATAGTCATGATCCTATAATAATTAGTCATGCACCCGATTCCAAACTTATGGAGTTCCTTTGGTTTAAATATTCGCCAAGTCAACAAGCTAACTAAGCAATTTTGGAGTTGTGATATCTCTAAATGTGCAATCCAAATACAATTAACATCACATTTTCAAGGCCTAGACTCTATTGAGACAAAGGATATCAATTACTCACAAGTTTTCTTTGCCTATACACTTAAGTACATAAGTTTACTATCTCTGTAAGATAGCGCGTGTGTTGGATTTTTGGGGTTCATACGCAACTGAAATTACAAAACAATTTTGACAAAAACCCCAACAGGATCGGAATCTAATTCCATTAAAACTGTTTATACCATGAAAACTTAATCATACCTCGGTCGCAATATACCTTTCAGAAGGTTGATCGATATCTAAGGCGCTGCCAACGACGAACGCCCTCTACTAGCAGTCCACACACGAACAGCGGCCAAGATTCGAAGTGCTAGCATCAAGAGAATACCAAACCTTTTTGTTTCTCTCCAAAACGATACAGAGCGTACTAGAAAACCCTAATTCGTTTCTGAAACGAAAATAGAGTTTCGGCCCTTAATCTTTCATACTTGTGTTCTTACTTAAAGCGTCTATTTATACAACCCTTGTATATAGACAGTTAAGTAAATTACACATATACCCTAACTTAAAGAAGTATAAGTGTAATACACCACAAGGACGTTTCTGTCATGAATTTTATCATATAAAATTAATTTTTCTGAACCATCTTAAAATCTCGCAAAACCATTCTTAGTGTGCGACCCAATAGGCTCAAACAACGTTGGCAGTGTACCAAAACACATTTTGGTATACAAGTCATAAGCGGCCTCTAGCAAGACATTATGACTACCCAAGTTGTACGAATATCAATTGGATACAACCTAATTAATAGTGTATATAACATCATTTTGTCGCACGATATCCTTTTGATCAAACATAAGGCATGGAATTGTAATCCAACATGTTCAATCGTACTAGTCTCGATCTCTAGGTAGACTGAAAACATCCAAGTGACATTGATCAATATCAATTCACTTAGGCAAGGCCTTTTAACAGTCTAACACATCGAGGGATCCACTGGATATCTCCTTTCATATGAGAGGGACAAATTCTATCTCGATTACACAACTTCATCACATTGCTCATACAGTAACCAATCACAACCTTTATATTCGTCCGGTTAAAGACAACGTTTGATTGTGTCAAATCATTGTGTTCCTAATGTTGAAGTCTCTGGTAATCTCAAGTCGAGGACCTGAAAAATATACATTTCATGAGAAACAACTATGACTTAATCCATGTGATGTTCTCATAGCGGGTCGGTCCAGTACTTTGTTCCCTAACAAGTACTCGTGATCTTGATTCGTATCCCTATACGTGTAATCATCATATGATCATCAATCAAGACTCACACTAGTCTTAATTCATTATAGTTCCCAGTATAATGATCCACTAGGGACATTTAGGATATTTCTGTAAATACCCATGGATCTTATTATAATGTAAACATGCAAATTAATTATCATAAACAGCAAATGAAATCCTCTATTTTATTAACTAAAAGTATTCATAAAGACAGTATAAGTGTAATACACCACAAGGACGTTTCTGTCATTAATTTTATCATATAAAATTCATTTTTCTTAACCATCTTAAAATCTCGCAAAACCATTCTTAGTGTGCGACCCAATAGGCTCATACAACGTTGGCAGTGTACCAAAACACATTTTGGTATACAAGTCATAAGCGGCCTCTAGCAAGACATTATGACTACCTAAGTTGTACGAATATCAAATCGATACAACCTAATTAATAGTGTATATAACATCCTTTTGTCACACGATATCCTTTTGACCAAACATAAGGCATGGAATTGTCATCCAACATGTTCAATCGTACTAGTCTCGATCTCTAAGTAGACTGAAAACATCCAAGTGACATTGATCAATATCAATTCACTTAGACTAGGCCTTTTAACAGTCTAACACATTGAGGGATCCACTGGATATTTCTCTTTATATGAGATGGACAAATCCTATCTCGATTACACAACTTCATCACATTGCTCACACAATAACCAATCACAACCTTTATAATCGTCTGGTTAAAGACAACGTTTGATTGTGTCAAATCACTGTGTTCCTAATGTTGAAGTCTTTTGTAATCTCAAGTCAGAGGACTGAAAAATATACCTATCATGAGAAACAACTATGACTTAATCCATGTGATGTTCTCATAGCGGGTCGGTCCAGTACTTTGTTCCCTAACAAGTACTCGTGATCTTGATTCGTATCCCTATACGTATAATCATCATATGATCATCAATCAAGACTCACACTAGTCTTAATTCATTATAGTTCCCAGGTATAATGATCCACTAGGGACATTTAGGATATTTCTGTAAATACCCATGGATCTTATTATAATGTAAACATGCAAATTAATTATCATAAACAACAAATGAAATCCTTTATTTTATTAACTAAAAGTATTCATAAAGACAGTTAATGGATTGACATAGGGCACATGCCCCAACATCTCCCACTTGTACTAGGGCCAATCATACTCGCGTATTAAGACAACGTTGTGGATCCATTGACAAAAGCTCTTCCACAAGCAAAGCATGATGGTCATGTTATAATCATCATATGATCATTAATCAAGACTCACACTAGTCTTAATTCATTATAGTTCCAAGTATAATGATCGACTAGGGACATTTAGGATATTTCTATAAATACCCATGGATCTTATTATAATGTAAACATGCAAATTAATTATAATAAACAACAAATGAAATCCTCTATTTTATTAACTAAAAGTATTCATAAAGACAGTTAATGGATTGACCTAGGGCACATGCCCCAACAACGTCAATGCTTAAAGGGCACCATAGGCAAAAAATGTAATCACACACTTTACTATTGTAAACTTAGCACCAATGGATATCAATAGGACTTTAAGTAATTTATAACATGGCTAGGGTACGGTACCAAGGAAATGTATAAAGGTTGTTAAAGTTTTGGAAATAAGAGGAACTGATGAGATTAACGAATCAATGATGAACTAATCAACACACATCAAAACCAAATAAGAACTGATATTGCAATAAGAATTGAATGACTTCCTCTGCATAGGCTCAGCCTAAACAATCAATTAATCAAATTGATATTGTGTACAACCACTATAATGATCTCTCGTTCTTACAAAACTCAAGTAATGAACGACGATCCATGCAATGGAGATCTTGAGTATTTATAAACTCAGCCTATCTACCCTAGCTAGGAATTCAATCTTAAACAAAATACAACTCAAAAAACCTCCTCGATCTCCAATTGTAATTTTTGTTGGAATTATCCAACGTTCAACAACTAAGTCTAATTTTAATAATATTGACTCGTCGTTTCCATAAAGTTCTTCAGTTCTTTATACACCTTTCTCTCAAATTTTGTAGTTGTAATCCATCTCAATGTTCTCTTCTTACAACATTAAACTTCTTCACTATTGTAGAAAAATAATGACAGTTGCTCTGTTGCAGTATCAAACTTTTGTTCGATTCCTACTTTGACTTCAGTTCTGTCTTTGTCTTTGACTCTAACCTTGATAGTGTAATCTTTACTGGAATTTGCATTATATCATATATCTGAGTTATATGTACACTAAGACATCTTGCGTTGTTAGGCTTCCATTTTCATTATTGCATTTATCTAACTAATTTATCTTTTATTTTGACAATATACTGCTAACAAGGATAGACTGACCCAAACACAGTAAACTAGGATCTAACAATCTCCCCTTTTGGTATAGATTGTTCAAAAGCAATAACTAGCAAGATAAACAAATTTTTAAGGAACTTCATAAAATGTATTGTTACTGATGGATTAAAGTAACAATACACAAAAATAAAATCCAAAAAAATTAAAGTCACTAGTCAATAAGTACATCGATGAAATATTGTTTTAAAAAATATAAAATTTTATGCACTTACAGTCACAAACGATCGAAACAAAGTCAACCTTACTCTTGCTCACTTATCACTCCCCCCATTTTTGATAAACTAGATCAAAGAGATTACAACTGAGTGGTAATCAATCACATCAATCGGCGAAGCTCGACGTTACCAATGTCCAGCTTTTCCTGCAATGGTTACATTTGTGCAACAACATCATCTCTGTATGTGGTCAAATCTACAATATGATCAAAGAAGTAATCAAACAACAATGGGTTTGGTCTCATCAACATCGAAGAACTTAGTTCAGGCAGAGGTTCATCATGAGTTGGAGCAGAGTTGTCTTCAACATCTTCTGTCTGTGTCGTAGCAGCAGGAGTAGGAGCAGAAGATGTAGGTACAACATTAGTAACATCAACCAGAGTTGTTGGCTCGGGTAAAGTAGTAGGAATGGCTCGATTGACATTGAAATCCTCATGCTTAATTAAAGTAGGAGGATGAACTGAAATACTTGGCTCAGATTGCAAAGCTTTATTCACTAGAGCATCAACAGTATGTACCGTGGTTTTATAAACAGAAGGCAGCAAGATGCCCTCAAAGTTAGCAGCATTCAAGTCCTCAGCAGGAGGAATCTCTGATGTTGCTAGAGACTCAATGTGTTTACTAAAATTCTTACAAGGAACCTCACTTGTTGTTACAACATCTTCACCATCAGTTCAATAATTCATTCTAAGGGACTCTAAAATACTTGTCCCAAGAGTAACAATAGAAGTTACAAAACTTAAATCAAAGTTTGAACACGTAAAGTTACTTTGATTAGCTACAAATTCATTAACATGAAACTCAATAGGGGAGGTAGCTTCCTATTTATAATAAGGAAATAGAGCAGTAGAAATTGTACCTTTTATTGAAGTAAGTGGCAATCAAGTCTATCCTGCAGCAATAGGAAAAGAATATTCCCCTCTTGCAATTTTCTCGTTTGAAGATTGCAATTTGATAGGACTGGTGTCTTCAGCATTAACATATTTCTTAGAATGAGAAACTTAAGCAATCTTTCCTTTCATAATCCTTCTTGACTTCTGTAGTGGCTTTGTAGTAGGGGTAGGAATAGGAGCATTTGCATGAGCATTAACAGTAGTCGGAGTTAGCCGTTGTAGTAGTAGATTGAGATCATAAAGCTGAAACTGCTGACGACTTCTTTTGTAGGCACGAAAAGTAATCAACAATCTTGTTGTTAGACTTAATTTAATGATTCAGTTTAACTTCCTCCACTACCTTTTTTTATCTTGCAATTGGTCTGCTTAACCACTAAATACCTTCCAAACAGAGAAGTTAGGAAGCACAATAGATAGAGCCTGTTCTATTTCTTCCCTAAACGCACAGCTGAGTCATAGATCTCTTTCCTAACATTGAACTTCTTCCCCAAAGCAAGCGCATACAATAATGAGACTCTCTTCTTAAACATATGAGTCTTATAGGAAGTAGCCATAACATTGATTGTCAGGACCTTCTATAACGTATAAGCCTTGCATGTGAGCTTAGTTGTAAGAAGCCCAATAGCTTTGTAAGAAGGCCACTTCGTAAGAACCCATATGTAGTGGCCCAAAATCGCTCACCATGTTTACATCTTAAACAGGCTCAACGACCCGTACTGTGGGACCTACACTGTGATGCGTTCGTTTACCGAGGAAAGGGCCGAGGTACATTTTATATTTGTTGTGATGTATACCTAGTGTATTATATATGTATAGACTAGTAAGTTAATTTTCTACGGGTGTGTAGGTATCGACACGAGCTGGGACGTACCTCGAGTCGCGTATCGACGACAGACCGAGGTAGTAGCATATTGGAGTAGGTTTAATTTAATTGAATTAAATGTGCATTGATGTTGGGTTAATAAGTGGCTTTAATGTGGCCACATTTAGCTAAGTATTAAATGTACTAAAGTTTTTAAAATAAAACAATAGCCACTGGATAAACCTCGAGACACGCATGAACATGGTTCAATACAAGAGATGTACAAATTGGTGTCATCAAGTCATGTGATAGTAGGACATGTGGTGAGGAGGAACATAAGATGTGCATCGGGATGCATGTGTATGTAGAGATGATAGGCTATCATCAATGTTTATCCAAACCATAAATCAATTCATTCAAAACACCTCATTTTCTCTTCTCTTCAATATCAACGTTTCTTTAGTGAGAAGGAGCTGTGGAGGATTGAAGAATTTGTCGGAGAAGGAGAGAAACCAGAGAAGATCAAGGTAAGTGTGGTGTTGTTCAATTGATGTTGTTTGTGGTTTGTTGGTGGCGAGGAGCTCGGGAGCTTGGAAGCTCAAGAGCTCGGGCGCTCCCGTGCTTCCGAGGAAGGAGACGACTCGAAAGGGTCGTCTCCCTTCCCTAAACGAGCTGGGGTTGGATCACCAACCCCAGCTCGTGAAAGAAAAGAAAAAAAAAAATTTGCTCCCCAACAAACCTGGGAGTCCCCGGTTCGTTGAGGAAGAAGGGGGTACACGCACGGGCACGGCACGTGCGCCTCTTCCCTCTTTTGGATCGGGCCAAGGGCCTAGGCCAGGCTTGGCCCATGGGGCGAGCCAAGCCCAGCGCCCTGGCCAGGGTCGGGTCAACCCAAACGGATCGACCCGACCCAAAACAAAAAAAGAGGAAAAAGGGAGAAAAAAATGGAAAAAATTCCAAAAAATTTGGGAAAAATTGTGAAAAAATATATTTTGACAAAATAAATAGAAATTAATGAATTTCTATGAAAAATAAAATATTTGGAATTTTGGACGAGCATTTTACTGGGATTTTACCTTGGAAAGCGCTAAATAGGCGGATTGGCCTAAAAATTTAGAAATTGGTCTCGAATTCGATTAGGCCTAAATTGATACATTATTGAATGTTAGGGAACTAAGGGGAGACCTCAGGCATTTGGGCACACGTTTTGAATTGTTGAGGGATCGATAGACTAAGACAAGCGTGTGAATTGTAAGTACAACTGTGAGAATTTTATTTTTCATTTCATTCACATTTATTGAGTTATTTGTCTATTGGTAGACATTGCTACCTTAAATCTCACATCATGTTGTTTTCATAGCTATTCATGGGTGAATATTGTTACATGATGCCTTGTGAATTGTTTCATTGACTGAAATTCCTACCCTTGATGTCATTCTTGAAAAGATTGATGAAAAGCATGCTAATGGAATAATTTGGATTTAATTGGACTTGTATTCGATTTCCTTTGGGCTTTGTAGCCTAACTTGTTTTGAAATCCTAAAAGTTTGGGATTTTTTTGTCTTTGAAATTAAAGTAGGGATTATCTAGTGTCCATCGCACGAGAGATGCTCGGTTCACGTGGACGTGGGTCTACCGGGGTTTCGGCACTCTCCACTACACTTGCGCGACACACGAGTTATGGGACTCAGGGTGGTCGGCAAGCATGAGATTGATGTTGTGTAAGCGTAGAGCGCAGCTCCGCTAGTTGTGTAAGATATTTTGAGCGCAACTCCATATAGTAGTGGGAAAGGTTAGGTGATTGGTCTCACCGCTAACCGAACGTAGATCATCTCGACTTAGCCTGTGCCTGTCTCTCTATCTTTAACTGTGTTATTTACTTGCATTACTTGTTTCAGCAATATATTTCACTACTTTATGCTTTTAAATACCATTCGTTATTTTGGAAATATGGCATAAAATTCTCTTGTTAGTACTTAAATATCACTATACTCACCGTCTAGTTTGTGACGGTGGGTGTAGGTCAGTCGAGCAGCAGCAGACCAGGGAAGGAAAAGATCGACGACTTCCTCAGAACAGTTCGGCGACTCTTCTCACTCATTTTGTTTGTCTCAACTTTTGTTGTATTATTATTGTTTAAGTCATTTTGGGTTGTACATTTGGTTAAGTGAATAGTTTATATATATACGTGCATGTGATGTTGTATTTTCCTGGTTTTTCCACAATTAGGAATTTTGGAGAATTAACATGATAATGGAATTTGAATTAACTTTAAATTGAAATATAGGGACGAAAAGCTGACTAATATGTAAATAAGTCTGATGCGGTTAGGATTATGGCTTGAGTACGGGATTAGGCGGGGCGGTGCTCTGTTTAGAAGTTGGGGTTGTCACACCCTCTAGATAACTTAAAAACAACATCATCAACTTTAGTGTCAAACCCAACTTGTCTGCACGTGTCTCCAAGACAGAAAGTCCAAGCATACAATTGATCGAAGTAGGACAGAACAAAATAAAGAAACCACGAACAAATACATTTTCTGTAGAAGCATCACCAAAATTGTCAAGAAGATTGTTGTAGAATTCCTTGATAATGAAGTCATTGTAGAAGCCTTCATAAGACACCGACCCATAAAATGCCAATTAGATTCAGCAACTTTTCAAGTCTAGCTTCATAAAAATGTAACGGACCAAATTAATTAAACTAGGATGAGCGTTAATATCGGGAATTAACGATCGAAATTCGGGTGTTACGTAGACCACTCGGTTTACTCAGACACGAGAACCAATGAAATATGTTATATACAGATGGTGGTTGTATATATGTGGTGTTTAAATCTATTATTATTATATTCCACTGCATGTGTGTATGTTGATATTGGACAAGGTTGTGTGACGGGTGCTCGCATCGAAAGGCATGTCGATGCAAGCGAACTATGGGTACACTAGGAGACTCCACTAATTCACATTAGAATGACTAGTTAATCAATTTAAAATAGGTAATATAACCATGGACTAAGATTAATTCAATTAAAACAATAGGCTATGGCTTACCTTGAAATGCATGTCGAGACGCGCGGCACTGAGTGCCGGGTAGTTTAGAGTTAGTGGGACCACAAGTTGATAATTGTTGGTCATTAAAAACACTAATCATAGGCATTATGATGGGCTTAAGCTAAGGTGAATAAATGCAATAAATCAAGGCCTATAGTTGAGTAAATTAAATGGAAAGCATAAGATTGGTCTAGAGATACTCATTGGCACATCTAGGAACTAGGTGAGTAATGAAATGGTGTCACTTGAGGTTGATTTAGTGGGAGTTAGTGGGATACATGGCAAGAGATGAACCATTAGATAGTCCTCGGGATACATAAATCCATGGAGATCAAGGGCTAGGAAGGAACATCGTCTTAATATATAACATTAGTGATCAAGCAACATGCAAACCAAATCATTCATTCATTTTGCTGGAGAAGAAGAAGGAATTTCTACAGAGGAGTGAATCATCAAGGTGTTGAAGGAATCCATGGGAGTTGGTGGGAAATTCTCAAGCTAGTGTGTTACATCAACTAGGTACGCATCTTTGTAGTTGAATTTGAAATAAGTTCCGGTTTTATGCTGATTTCATAGTGTAGATGATCGAATTTTTGCAATTGGATTATATATTTGGATTACTCATTTCAAGCTAATAATCTAGCTATATTGAAGTTCTTAATTTTGTTTTGAAATCATAAAGATATGAATTTTTGAAATTGCAACACCAAAACTAGAATTCTGCATGTTGTATTAGGAATCAACCAGGGTAATTTGGTCATAACTTGCCCATTTTAGATCCAAATTGATTCAAACTGGTGGCATTTAAAATATTATTTAAAGAGGAATAACTTTTATTAAATGAAGGTAATTTTATTCAAATGTTTTTATGTCCAAATATGCTCTAAAACTAGGTGCTGGAATTCAAAAGGAAAGTTTTGATACTAAAATGTTTAAAGGCATAACTCCCTACCTACTTATCTAAATGAGTTGATACTTTAGTATGTTTTATTTGGGTATGTTTTCTGCCTTGTGACCAAAGATCACATTTTTAGGAAATATAAATTGGGAGAAATAGATTTTCTAAATCCGCAGGTCGGATTAGATTCCAATTAGACTATGTTTAGTAAAATCATGATATATCTTTCATCTTAAATTGGAATTTTGCAAACTAAACCTTTCTAGAAAGCTAAGTGAGAGACCAAAAATAATTGTATTTATGGAGGATTTCGATATTTGGATCATTTCATGCCTAAAAGTGCGTTAAAATGTAGGACTGAAATTGAGACTTAATTTAGTCTTTAGGGGCTGATTTAGGAAGATTGATTTAAAGTCTATTGAACCAATTTGAATACCAAATAAACACACTTAATTGAATTTAGGGACTTAGGGGACAATAGCTTAGTGTCGGGGAGCTTGTCGGGTCGGATTCGAGAGTCCGAGGAAGTCGGAGCGCGGATTGAGGTGCGTAAAACCCTTGAGAATGCTTCACATAATTCAGTTCGTTTTCTTATTCATGTAATGGGTGCCAAACTGTTTTCCCTTACCAGTTAGTCTAACTGATTAATCCATTTATCAGGATTTTTACACCGCGATGTGTGGACGAACTTGGGTACACTATACCATAGCACGTGTGATCATGCCCTCGGTGAATTGCGATCCGAGCTGCACCAATGCACACGTGTCGATGTCTCAACGGATTTGGCCAGCGCTGCGAGTACTAAGGACGGGATTGTAGAGGTTGTGGGAGAATCCTCTGGAAAGATCCTTAGCTCCGAAGTATGGTATAGTCTGCTACACGCGACACATCCTTAGGTTTTCATCAAGGATATTTACGTGTATATTGACTTAACTGTGGTGTGTTTACATTCTCGTTTATATTATTAACTGCTATTAAGCCTTATTTTCGAGCATGTTTGGTTGGTATGTACTAGTGTTAATCACTGCTTGTTTTATTATTGTCCGTTGCGCTATGTTAACTGTCATGGTATGCTTCAAGAATATTTTGTATTTCCCTATATTAATGTAAGTATATATTTGCCAGATAGCATACATGCATGATTTATACTTCTATTTGATTTCTTGTTGAATCTTGTGTGGACTTCTCTTGGGAATTTACTCACTGGACTCGTCACTATATTTGTTGGGTGACTGAGTGTAGACCTTTCTACGAGTAGCGGCAAAAGAAAATCTTGGGCGACTATCTCTCTTTGCTGACGGTCTTGGACACACTTGTAGTTGTTTATATTATTTGGTATTTTGGTTTTTATTTTGGTTATTGGGGGAGTTGAGACGACCTTGTAAATGTATATACCATGTGTTATGGTACTGTCGCTTATATATAGAGTACTTTTCTGGGTTTTCCACAGTAGGACATGCTTGTATAGATAATGTTTATCATGCTAAATTACTTTACGTAATTGTATCAATTAAAGCTTCTGCCGATTTAAGTTATCTTGTAAGATACAACTCACTAGTGTGGGTACGATTATAATAAATTACAAATTAGTGAACCTATTAAATATTTAACTAATTAAAGAGAATTGGTTAAGAAAATACGAGAATCCCTTAACTAATTTAATAAAATACACGAAGATACGAATTTCGAGATATGAGGACGGGCAGGTGTCGGACATGTGTAGCTAGGCCCATCGGGCGAGGAGTGCACTGAGACACGTCACCCCGGGGCGGGAGGGCCACCATAGTTGGTATCAGAGCGAGGTTTCGCGGAAGCCTCAGGATAAGTTTAATGGAATTGAATGAGATTTAAACATACAGATCTTAGATATGGAAACCCGATGTTATGGCCTTAGAACACTAGTTAGGAGGTGATGTGAGGCGGGTAGAGTTAGGGTTATACACGTGTTATGTTTTTATTGAATGTTATACGCTGTACACGTATAAAAATATTGAGGCTGATCCGAAGCATGTTTCTCGATGTAGATCATGGACAGATAGTTGACTACGCCTCATGACATCAGACCGATTAGTGTTACAGTTATGGATACTCCTGTTACCGCGAGTGTAGAGGATCGACTTGCAGCCTAGGAGACTCAGATGTCCGAGTTACTTCGACTATTACTGGATCAGGCTGCTGCACTTATTGCACTCGCTATAGCTATGACTACGGCATCTCAAAACCCAATAATAGTCACTGCAACTACTAGAGCCAGAATGCGTCAAGCGTAGCACTGGTAATGAAGATAGGAGAATCTGACAGAGGACGCAAGAGGAGTACATGATGACATTTGAAGGTCCTCATCCTGGTAGGGAGCGTGACCCAGTGTCCCCATTTCGAGCACAGTACGTAGGGAAGTAGAGCCAGAGTTTAAGGAGGTGACGTGGAAAAGCAAAACGACGACGTAGGTGTTTTTTATATGGCCAGCGTGGACATGGTACGAAAGATTGTCCTTGGAGAGCAGTATCAGTTACCACAACACGACCTGCGCCAGAGTCAGATTTGCATACTGACGAGCCTGCACCATTGGGACTTGAGTGCCCTCTAGTGTATTCTCATTGCGGAGTGGAGAGAAATCATCGTTTCAACTGCCCATTGACCTTTATGCCGCCTATATCAGCGATACCATTATGGGTTAGAGCTCCAATTCAAGAAGCTGATATGTAGTATGTAGAGGTGAAAATTTTGAATGCCAGGTCATTTTGTATAGTTAGTGAGAAACTTATGTTTTTGCTACATTATATGTGTAAACTTCTGGTTAAAGAAGATAATGGTGAATGCAAGTGATTATATGTGGTTATTTCATGCTAAAGAGGAAAATAATGGTTTAGTTAGAGGTTGTGCAGTCTATGCGCATTTCGGACCACGGCACAGCTGACGAGACGTGATAGTTTCCAACCTAGTTGACTTGGGATACGTAGCTTAGATCTTGACAATATATGTGGGGTATGATGGTGAGGTCATAAAAGCCATGAGCTGTAGGTTGAGGGTGCTTTTGATTGAAGATCTACAGAAAGACAATAATAACAGGACTTAAAATAAAGAGTTTCAGAAGTGTATAAGTAGGGTAAGTGATTGAGATATGGTAGGTAGAGTTGTACTAGGATAGGTAGAAGATGTGAAACAGGGGAGCAGCTTGAAGATTTATGGACAACATAAAGTTTTGAGATGACTCGAGATGTATATGAAAGCGATGATAGAAAACTTTAGTTTTGGCCAGAGCACTGGAGTTAGTCTCGCAATCATTACAATTTGAGTAACTCTACATAAGTTTATGAATGCCTAAGACAGTGAAGTCGGTAGGGGCCCACACCGCCACCTCATCTGAAAATGGACAATTCAATAAGCGCAAGCCGAGAGAAAGCTTACAATTGTTAGATAAGACATCGAACAAATCATTGACACCAGGATTTAAATCAAGCTCAATGAAGATGGACAACTGGGACCAGGGGCAATATATGTTAGTAGGAAAAAGTGGAACGCATGAGATTGTTGGGAGAAAATTAATAGTTGTACACAGGGTAAGTGAAATGGATATGCATCATGGTAGAGAGATTGAAGCACCATATGACTTGCAGATCTAAAAATGTGAAGATACAAAGCTTTTGAAGACATGAGAATAAAAAGAGTGAAAATTTTCTCTAATAGATTAGTGGTACTCTCCATTAGGTATTGTGTACAAGGTGTATAATCTTATTAGGTATACAATGTAAAAGGCAGGAGGAGACAATACGTGACTTATACATGAACAAGAGTTATTCATGATTACCATAGTCACAGTGCCATCAGATCATATTTCACTGCCTAAGTTAGAGTCTTATGCTATGGGAAATAGTAGAAAAATACCATGGTTATGATGGTATGGACGTAGGTAAAGTTAATCAAAGTACGATCGAAATAGTCGGTATTCAACGCCTGATAATGAGCATGAACATTGTTAACTATGTTCGTGGACATGACTCACCTTTAGATATGGACGAGTAACAACTAGACCATAACATGTGTATCAGGATTCTTCGGTGAACAACGTGAGTTACTGTACTGGTACCTATGTAGGTGCCTTGTAGGTCTGCACTGACCACCGAGAAGACCATGTATTGGGCCAGTTGGGTACGCTCACTTGTGGGAACTTGGGAGGAAACCAGAAGTATGGTCTAGTTGGGTTTGGGAGTGAGTTTGGAAATTGTGAATGTTTCTTTCCACAGTGTAATCCCCACGAAAAGAAGAACAAAAAATCAGTAATGCCTTATGATACAGTTATGTGAAGGGCTATTGGGCGATGGGCCAGTGGTGTGGGTCAGATAGGCCCACTGGTGGGTCCCCAATGTATTGAAGAATGATGAGTAAGGATAGGTCGTGGTATGACATTAGATTGTCATGGTGAACTAGGAAAGGCTTATAGTTACGGGAGTAAGGTAACTGGATTAGAGAAACTTGAACATGGGAATCGAACTAAGAATAGGTTGCGGGGACGTTGGGAAGAGAGTCACTTATTTTGACCACCTAGGCAAAATGCGCTTATTTCAGGGTAGCACTACGATCCCTATGATGGAGTAGTGGAGGTGTTCAAGGGAATGTAGAGTGGGACTATCAAGGTGTGAGGCGAAGTAACACGGGGATAACTTAGATGAACCAGAAGGTACTCGAGATTTAAATTTTGAGGACGAAATTCTCCTAGTTGGGAAGAATTGTAATGGTCCAATTTAATTAAACTAGGATGAGCATTAATATCGGGAATTAACGATCGAAATTCGGGCGTTACTTGGACAACTCGGTTGACTCAGACACGAGAACCGAGGAAATATGTTATATATAGATGGTGGTTGTATATATGTTGGTGTTTAAATTTATTATTATTATATTGTACTACATGTGTGTATGTTGATATTGGGCGAGGTTGTGTGACGGGTGCTCGCATCGAAAGGCATGTCGACCCAGGTGTCAAGTAGGCGAACTACGGGTACACTAGGAAACTCTACTAATTCACATTAGAATGACTAGTTAATCAATTAAAAATAGGTAATGTAACAATGAAATAAGATTGATTCAATTAAAACAATAGGCTATGGTGTACCTTGAAATGTGTGCCGAGACGCGGGGCACTGAGTGCCGGGTAGTTGAGAGTTAGTGGGAACACAAGTTGATAATTGTTGGTCATTAAAAACACTAATCATAGGCATTATGATGGGCCTAAGCTAAGGTGAATAAATGGAATAAATCAAGGCCTAATGTTGAGTAAATTAAATGGAAAACATATAATTGGTCTAGAAATACACATTGACACATCTAGGAACTAGGTGAGTAATTAAATGGTGTCACTTGAGGTTGATTTAGTGGGAGCTAGTGGGATACATAGCAAGAAGTCAACCATTAGATAGTCCTCGGGATACATAAATCCATGGAGATCAAGCGCTACGAAGGATCATCACATTAATATATAACATTAGTGATCAAACAACATGCAAACCAAATCATACATTCATTTTGCAGGAGAAGAAGAAGGAATTTCTGGAGAGGTGTGAATTATCAAGGTGTTGAAGGAATCCATGGGAGTTGGTGGGAAATTCTCAAGCTAGCATGTTACATCAACTAGGTACGCATCTTTCTAGTTGAATATGAAATAAGTTTTGATTTTATGCTGATTTCAGAGGGTAGATGATTGAATATTTTCAATTGGATTATATATTTGGATTAGTCATTTCAAGCTGATAATCCATGTATACTGAAGTTCTTAATTTGGTTTTGAAATCGTAAAGATATGAATTTTTGAAATTGCAACACCTAAACTAGAATTTTGCATGTTGTTTTAGGAATGAACCGGGGTAATTTGGTCACAACTTGCCCATTTTAGATCCAAATTGATCCAAAAAAGTGGCATTTGAAATCTTATTTAAATAGGAATACCTTTTCTTAACTGAAGGTATTTTGATTCAAGTGTTTTTCTATCCAAACATGCTCTACAAGTAGGTGCTGGAATTCCAAAGGAAAGTTTTGAAACTAAATAATTAAGGCCATAACTCACTAACCACTTACCCAAATGAGCTGATCTTCTAGTATGTTGTATTTGGGTATGTTTTCTACATTGTGACCAAATTTCAATTTTTTTGGAACTATAGATTGGGAGAAATAGATTTTCAAAATTTTCTGGTCGGATTAGATTCCAATTAGACCTATGATTAGTAAAATCATGATATCTCTTTCATTTTAAATCGGAATTTTGCAAACTAAACCTTTAGAGAAAGCTAAGAGAAAGGCCAACAATAATTGTATTGAGGGAGGATTTCGATATTTGGATCACTTCATGGCTAAAAATTCGTTAATATGTAGGACTGAAATTGAGACGTAATTTAGTCTTTAGGGGCTGATTTAGGAATATTGATTTAAAGTCTATTGAACCAATTGAATACACAATAAACACACTTAATTGACTTCAGGGACTTAGGGGACCATAGCTCAGTGTCGGGGAGCTTGTCGGGTCAGATTCGGGAGTCCGAGGAAGTTGGAGCGCAGATTAAGGTGCCTAAAAACCTTGAAAATGCTTTACAGAATTCAGTTCGTTTTCTTATGCAGGTGATGGGTGCAAATTGTTTTCCTTTACCGATTTGTTTAACTGATTAATCCATTTATCAAGGTTTTTACACCGGGATATGTGGACGGACTTCGGTACACTATACCATAGCACGTGTGATCATGCCCTCGGTGAATTGGGACCCGAGCTGCACCAATACACACGTGTCGGTGTCTCAACGGATTTGGCCAGCGCCGCGAGGACTAAGGACGGGACAGTGGAGGTGGTGGGAGAATCCCTTGGAAAGATCCTTATCTCTGAAGTATGGTATAGTCAGCTACACGCGACACATCCTTAGGTTTTCATCAAGGATATTTACGTGTATATTGACTTAACTGTGGTGTGTTTACATTCTCGTTTATATCATTAACAGCTATCAAGCCTTATTTTCGAGCATGTTTGGTTGGTATGTACTAGTATTAATCACTGCTTGTTTGGTTATTTTCCGTTGCGCTATGTTAACTGTCATGGTATGCTGCATGAATCTTTTGTATTTCCCTATATTCATGTAAGTATGTATTTCTATTGCCAGATAGAATACATGCATGATTTATTCTTCTATTTGACTTCTTGTTGAATATTGTGTGGACTTCTTTAAGGAATTTACTCACTGGACTCGTCACTATATTTGTTCGGTGACTGAGTGTAGACCTTTCTACGAGTATCGGAAAAATAAAATCTTGGACGACTATCTCTCTTTGCTGACGGTCTTGGACACACTCTTAGGTAATTATATGATTTGATATTTTGGTTTTTATTTTGGTTATTAGGGGACTTGAGATGACCTTGTACATGTATATACCATGTGTTATGGTACTGTCGCTTATATACAGAGTAATTTTTTGGGTTTTCCACAGTAGGACATGCTCGTATAGATAATATTGATCATGCTAAATTACTTTACTTAATTGTATCAATTAAAGCTTCTGCTGATTTAAGTTAACTTGTAAGATACAACCCACTGCGTGGTTAGGATTATAATAAACTACAAATTAGTGAACCTATTAAATATTTAACTACTTAAAGAGAATTGGTTAAGAAAATACGAGAATCCACTTACTAATTTAATAAAATACATGTGGACACAAACTTCGAGATATGAGAAAGATGGGCAGGTGCTGGACATGTATAGCTAGCCCCCACGAGCAAGGAGTGCACGGAGACACATCACCCTAGGGCGGCAGGGCCGCCACAATCAAACCAGTATTTTCTATTAACTGTATCTTTAGACTTCTCCGCGATATCCATTGGTCTGAAATGACCAAAAGCTGATGGAGCATGTTCAACAAAGAACTAAGTAACCAACATGATATTCGTTTAGTCAAAGGCTTTGATGATGGCCTCGGCTTCATCGAGAATCCTCTCTAAAAACCTTTTCGTCCTCACCAACCTTCATCTTTCATTTGGCAATTCTAGCTTTCTGAGAAGAACTAGTGTGCCCAAATGATTATTGTTGTCAAACAGCTCCTATTTGACCCATGTACTTTTTACAACAATTTTAGGATCTAATGGCATACCAATGTAAAGTTTATTTTTTGGATAATGATAGTAAATGCCATTTGTCTCCAACTTCGAAAGATAGCCATTGCAGTAGAGTCACCATGCAAGATTGAATAAGATTGTTGAGACATTCTTGCAGTAACATGAAGCCATAAAGATGATAAAATGGTAGAGAAAGAAAGGAGGTCATAGCGAGAGAGAAGAACTTGAATTGGGATAAAAAAATGTCACAGTTGATCTTGCCCACTAGTATAACGACTCGATTGTAGTAATAATGTGACCAACTAATATTGATTACGAATGTCGTCCTTTAGGAAAAGTGTTTGTACTTAGTTTTTACCTAGCCAAAATTACTCTATTGCTAAGGAAATCCGTTTGTAATTGGTTTTTATAACTAAACTATTATATGCTAACAAATAAATGCGAATTATTTTAACTCTTATATTAAGACTATTTTAGTTCACAACTTCACCTAGGTAATGAAAAATTATGCTTTTCAACTTAATTTATCATTTTTATTATATGTGTGCAATACCTTATTAGAATAGACATATTTCCTTCAAATCCACTTTAACCAACTGTCGTGTTGGAAAAAAATTTTAATGTGCAAGCTAGAACTCCACCTATCAGTGTGAATAATATAAGCTCTACATTGCTTTAATGTTCCAAATTTTAAGATTCATAACCAATTAAGTATAATATTCGTGCCTCCCTAATCAACAACTATCCCTCGATGTTATATATTTTATGGCTCTACTTTCCATATCCGGTTTAAAAGCATCAATGACCATGATAACTTCTAAAACCTAATATCAATAAACATGTGATCAAATTGTTTGTAGCATTACGTTCATAATCAATACAAATTCTAACCATTGCACTTTTCAACTTTCTCATTTATTCATGTTTATATCATAGCATTCATACCATATGATCCATTAATTCCTAAGATTAATAAGCTAATCTCACTTCATTGAAACAAAAATGCATATAGTGGTATTCATTGAAATTAGAGATATAATGAAATACTTTCAATTAAATCAATAAAAATAATACTTGAATCACCACACGTGAGTCTTCAATGTATTCTCTCCAAATATCATCTTCATATCCAAGAATAAAGTAAACATATGCTAAACCATGCTAATGGTGGCTAATGGGTGGTAATTGATTATTTTACCACGTTCTAGTACCTATTGATACTCCCAATACATGTTTGAAAACATTCAGAAACCTTACTTGACAATTTCACCCGAAATGAAACTCTACTTTCTATTTTCTTCTCATCTCAGCACTGTCACTTATGTCCCAGCACTGTGTGTACAAGCCCACTGCGTCGCCACCGTGCCGATCCCTTTTTGTGCAAATTCTTGCCTCAGTGGTCTTGGCTTTGTGCCTGTCTATCCCCGATGTCGTCCCTTAACCTTAACAGCGCCATGACTGTGTCAGCCATCCTTGGTCACTTTTTCTTCTCTTCCTCGCTCTCCCACACTGTGTCTACATCTTCCACAGCGCCACGCCTATGTGTCATGGCGTCAACCTCTTTTTTGTGTGTTTTAGCTCTGTTTCTTCTCAAATTCAATCATTTCATTCCTTTATGCCTTGTGTACCAGAAAATACATAAACACCATAAATTTAAGGTCATTTAGGGATATTTATACTAAATATAATACTTAATTAGCCCTATATATAAGTCTATATAATCACGTATCAAATATCCCCAAATTTAGGATTTTGCACGTCCCGAGCAAAATTGTATTTTACTAAGTATCCTATTTACTCCTATCACTATAGTTCACATTCATTTTACATCATTCATTGATTATTCTTTAATTCAACTAAGTTTCAAGTTAATAATCCACTCAAGATTTTTTCTTTTCAAAAACTATATTGTCAAAACACGTATCTTTAACAACAAATACAATTCACTTTCGAAACACCAAAGTAGATCACAACCAAAACCATAACTGCTTACAAGTTTGTTTCACCTCGTCACAAAAGTAGCAAGTGTACGATCTCATGATTTCTCATTAAACTCATAAAATCACAAATAAGCATAGATGAAACTAACTTTTATAAACATTAGCACTTCAAGAGTCTATAGGACTTAACATAGTTGGAAAGAAAACTTAACTCAATCAAGCTACTAGCACTCGAGCTAAATCTTTTATTTGAAGAGTTTTATTTTAACTTCCGCCTTCTTTTCTTTATTTTTATCTCTCTTTTCTTTACATCTTCTCCTTTCTCCTTAAATTTTTTTATTTTGCACGATCCCTACTCCTTTTCCTATGGACTCCGTTTTTCCTCCCTTTTTTCAACCATCAAATTCTTTGTTGTATTTCCACTAAAACTTGTGGGACTCTCTATTTTTTATTTTTTATTTAAAACTCTTGTTAGCACGTTTCACTTTTACAATATTAAGCAAGTTAACTCCCAATTTTCATTAAAAATGCCTATTTCTTCCCCTATTTGCACTAAGTTTTTTTTTTTTTTTTAATATTAAAGTAAGATTCACATTTATTCTAGAAGTCCTTAAAGATCTAAATTTTTCTATAAGAAGTGTTTTAGTATTCTTTTTGGTTTTGTTTCAAGTTCATGGTCTTCCTTAACTCTATGTTTTTAAAATGAAATCACGCCGTTGTTTCCTACATTTCTCATTTTCTTCAAAAAAAAATTAAACACTCTCTCAAGTTTCATATCAACAAAATACTTGTATTTTTACTTATCCTCAATTAAAGACATTAACATGCAAATGACCTACTTATTCATTACATATTACAATATTTAATCTAATCTATATTACCTAAACTGAAATTACTTATTAAAATAGTAAGTAAATGAAAAAAATAATACACCACCATGCTTTCCTCTTTAATTGCTTCAAAAATAAGTTATCCGAGAGACTTTTCAGCGAATCCCTGCAATTGCTACTCCTCTCCATATCCTTCATTTTTCGTCTCTTAGGCTATCTCCTTGTTTTTGCATGACCTTCTTGCTGTTTTGCAAAAAATTATGCCTCAATTCTATTACCCTCGGCTCTTTCCCTCTCATCCTCAAAGTTTGGGTAACCGGGTGGTGATTAACGCCTAATTTATAGTTGCTTGGGCCTCAATATATTCTCTAATCAGTCACACTCCGACCTTTAAGCACATTTGTGTGATTGAAATTAAAAACAATAATTTTTTGTCTCGCTCTGACAAAATGGATTACCTGAAATTGTTTTAGATCTAGCCAACATTGATATCCCCGTTTTTTGGCATCTCAAATCAACAAGCCACTTTTATATTTTTGATCTCTCCCTGCTAAGTGGTAGGGTATAGAGAAGCAATAAGAAAGTATTGCCACATTTGATAGAATTTCCTAATACTCCCATTCTCAATATGCTTCGGCATATTCTTAGCTCCCAATACCCAGCCTTGTTATCCTTGAACAACCAATGCTTGCTTTATGGCTCTAAAAGGGTATAGGTTATAAGGTTTCTCATATAAGTTATCGGGGAAACTTTGTTCAGCTTCAACCATACTCAAGTGCTCCAACCCATAGATGCAATTAATTTCACGCACATTAAAGGGTACAAACGCCCTTCTAACCTTCACTGGGTCATTCTTCCTAGTAAACATAGTATTGGCATAAAATTCATACATAATTTCACTCACTCCTATAACTTCGTTTCCCCTTTAGTCTTAAGTGATTTGCTCCTAATTTTGTTGCGTAATGAAGTTATTTATTTTTTTATCATACTTAGCTGGAAAATTAATTTCTTTATCGCAAATGAAGTCCCTATGCTCAATATCCTCATATATATCCTTAGCCTCTCTACCAATGAAGTAGTTAGACTTAAATGGCTTAGGTTCCTCCTCAATGGAATCTCATGAGGATGATGCCTCAAAATCATTTACTCTCACTTGACTAACTTAACTTGTTTGCCTCCTTGTCCTCGAAAATTTTATCGCAAATTTCACACATCAACACAATGCAATACGGAACCTGAAGACACTTAAAATCAAAATTTATAGTACATGGATCATTCACATGCCAAATAATGCAAAAAACATAAACTAGGTCTCCATAAGTCACGTCGATGCTCAATATTCACAAAACTTGAAATTTCTATCCAACAACCTCATATCCACAATTAATGCAATTTCATTAAAATTTTTCAAAATTTCAAAGCATAACATATGAAATTGTAAATTTACCTAATGTCATACTACTTTCTGATTCCTTCAAGCCTCTATCAATCTAAGCCCTCTCACTTTGCTAACAAACTAAAACTCTTGTGCTTTCTTGAATCTCTTCCTCAAATCAGGGCCTGAACTCTCCACTTTGTCCTAATCCATAATGCATTTTCTCCTTTCAATCTCAATCACTAGGAACTCTCTTTTATCTATAAGAAATGATCAATCTTGGGATCTTGAGGGATGTATGTTTGGTTAGTTATAGTTGGAATAGGATACAAGTATGCAAACTATGGTGAAAATGGGGTTTAAAACCCAATCCTTGACACCAGCGTAATGCCTTATAAGGCACGGTGCTGTGACAGCGCCACGACGACGTCAACCCCACTACAAGGGATTTACGTGCACTTAGTTGGCGCCCTGCTAGCGCTGTGCCTAGTACCAACAATATCGTGTGTTAACACACATGGCATCGAGCTATCTGTCCAGTAATTTGCATATATTTTTCATCATATTTGGCGATCTCTTGACTTTATGTATTACAACACAAAGTGTCATGATGGCATAAAATCCATGTATATATAAAAATTCCATAACCTCTTACCCGTGATTTGCCCATGTACCTCACCTTTGCACTTTAACTCCTTCGCTCTTTTACAAAGACATTTACATTTCGATGAATTGTCATCTGGCAAATGGTATTTGCTACAAATTAAACACAAATTTTTAAAAGTTAGAAACTATTACGTGTGAATTGTTGTTAACTAGACTAAATAACTAACTACTTGACAAACTAAGTGAAATTGAAAAAATTGAAATTTAAAAACCCTTAGGTCGCATCCTAGTAGCGCTTCATTTAATGTCATTAGCTCGATGCCTTTTCGCTCATTTAGTCCGAGTCTAAATCGAGATACTCTAATTGTAGATAGAAGATAATGATCATTCCTATTTGGGTTTACTTCTTCCCGATTAAAAAAGATTATATTCTCTACATCATCATCCTCATCGATACTCATTATGATTTTTTTCTTCTTTGTGTACAATTTTATATTAGCAATGTTCAAAAATAGCTGCCTCATTATCATAGACACATCATCATCAATGTTATGATTCATAATCTCAAAATCTGTGATGAATGTGAATCTACCTACTTTCACATGGACATTCAGAACTCTTCCTAAAGTTGGTATCTATTTGCCATCAACTACTCGTAAATTTTTCATATAAGGACAATTGATCTTCAATTCAATGAGCAACATGTCCATTATTTGCGTGACATTAACTAAGGCTACCGTATCACATAAGGCATTTCAAAACTAGCACCCATCAATGCTTATTGGTATGCATATTTTCTCCGCAATCTCTCCTTTTAATTGGTTGAAGTCTTGGTATGAACTTAAGCTTTGGTTCTAGCTTCCTTAGAAGTACCTTGATTCTATTTGCTTTCGGTGTTTCTTCATAACGTCATTCATCTTTTTGCTTAGCTTTCCATTGTTTCTTCCCCTTCTTGTTATTCTTCAAGGCATTGATTCGTTGTTTCCTAAATCCTTTGAGTTCATCTTACCTTAATTTTGTTCCATTCTCAAGCATCACATCATGCTTCCTCATAGCCAAATTGTTGAATTTTTCAAACTTGTACATCACTTTCTCTTGTCTTGGCTTTTTCAATGCCGTATTGCTCATCATGCGAATAACACTAATGTTCTCCTTAGGATTTGTGATCATGTTACTTAGAAATTGTCCTTCCTTCCTTGAATTAAAGGTAATGGCAAGCTGACCAATCTATCTTTCAAGGTTTTTATAGATTATAATCTCTCATCATCCATCCTCTTTATAACTTGCTTCACATTTTCCATCTTTTTCTCATGCTTCTCATGGATTTCTCTATTGCTGAAGTTCATAGCGTGCAAGAGTTTCTCAATTGAATTCAATGAAGTCATCTCTTTGCTCTGCCCTACCTTCCCCTGCTGGTTGTTCATTAAAGCCTAGAGGTAAATTCAGTGCATTATTAGGATTTTTATATGAGATCTTCGGGTTGTTGTTGTTGTTGTATCCTTGATAAAACTTTTGAGTAGTCATTCCTCTCAGCCCAAAGTTGTTTCGATAGCATTGGTTGTTCATGAAGTTGATGTCTTCATACTCTATTCCTTGCTCCATGTCCATTTGGTTAACCATAATGGCTTGGTGAATAATGGTTTGTTGTATTACCTGCACTTGCGGACCTTATTGTCCCATTTGAAGCTTTGTTATTCGATTGCTCAGGTTGGATAGTTATTCCATGATCGCAGCTTGCGAAAAAACCTCATATACGCCCGCTAGCTTCCATAGTGTCAAATGATTATCGACTTTAGAGTTCTGAGACATAAGATCAAGGACATCAAATGCTTCGTTCTCATCATTGGTTAGTAGAGAACCACCTGCTGTGGCATCTAATGGTGTTCACGTGCTGTGGTTCATCCCATAGTATAAGATCTGGAGCTGTGCCCATTTCACATAACCATTTCCTGGACATCTCCTCAGTATCTCCTTGAATCTTTACTAAGCCTCGCAAAGAGAGTCGGCATCTTCCTGCTTGAATTGATTGATTTCAATCTTCTTTCTACTGACCTTCACTGGAGGAAAAAACTTATCTTGGAATTTTTCATTAATTTATGCCCATAAGGTCATACTCCCTATGTTCAGCCTTTGGAACTAGGATTTGGCTTTTCCACCCAATGAGAATGGGAAAAGTCTCATCCTGATCACCTCTTTTGTAAATTCGGTAATGTGCACGATGTCGCACTTCTCCACGAAATTCTTTACAAGTGCAACTGGATCTTCATTCGCTAGCCCATTGAACAAGCTATTTTGCACCATGTTGATTACAGATGGTCTTAGTTCAAGCTCGATGGTGTTAGCTGGAAGCCTTATCACTCCGTTGTAAGCTTATGAACTTTTGGCTTGAAGTATTCACGAAGACATCTATGTCCTTACACTCTATCCTGCACTACCAGATCACCTTCGGGTTAGTTAATCCCTCGGCCTTATTGTTGTTACCTTCTTGTTTGATCCTCAGCCATCTTGACTTATTTCTTTTTCTTTCCTTTGTTGGTACTGTCAATCTTAGAGTCGTAAGGCACTAAGTCCTTATCTCCTTTGCTACGCATGCACTAGTTCTCCTTGAGAAGAAAACACAAAAAATCAAGTGCAGAAAGTCATATTTGAAAGTCAAACCTTTTATTTACTTATTTTTTATAAACTTGAAAGTAAAGTATTAAAATAAAACTCAGCAAATTTTCAAACTAACTAAGTCTAAGTGGCTATCTATCCTCGAAAATAATGCCAAAAACTTGATCGTGGGCTGCAAGCATAACGACTCAATTGTAGTAATAGTGTGACCAACTTATGTTGATTACGGATATCGTCCTTGGGGAAAGGTGTTTGCACTAAGTTTGTACCTAGCCAAAATTACGCTATTGCTAAGGAAATCCTTTTTCAATTGGTTTTTATAACTAAACTATTATATGCTAACAAATAAATGCAAATTACTTTAACTCTTATATTAAGACTATCTTAGTTTACAAATTCACCTAGGTAATGAAATGCTATGCTTTTCAACTAACTTTATCATCTTTATCATGTGTGTGCATTGCCTAATTGGAATAGACTGATTTCCTTCAAATTCACTTCAACCTACTTTCGTGACTGAATAAATTCTAATGTTCAAACTAGAACTCCATCTATCGGTGTGAATAACTTAAACTCAACATTGCTTTAATGTTCTAAATCTTTAGATTCATAACCAATTAAGTTTGCTATATGTGCCTCTATAATTAACAACTATCGCTCAATGTTGTATATATTACGGTTGTACCGTCCATATCTGGCTTAAGAGCTTTAATGGCCATGATTACTTCCAAAACCTAATATCAACAAACATTTGATCAAGATGTTTGTAGCATTACACTCATAATCAATACAAATTCTAATTGTTGCACTTTTCAACTTTCTTATCTATTCATGTTTATAGCATAGCATTCATACTATAAGATCCATTAATCCCTAAGATTAATAAACTATTCACAATTCAATGAAACAAAAATGCACATAGTGGTATTCATTAAAATCAGAGATATAATGAAATAATTTCAATTAAATCAATAAAAACAATACCCAAATCACCATACGTGAGTCTTCAATGTCTTCTTTCTGCAAATCTTCCTAATACTCAAAAATAAAGTAAACCTATGCTAAACTATGTTAATGGTTTCTAGTGGGTGGTAATTGGAGAGTTTACCACATTCTAGTATATATTTACACTCCCAAAACATGTTTGAAAACAATTAGAGACCCTACTTGACAATTTCACCACAAATAGAACTCTACTTTCTATTTTCATCTAATCTCGACGTTATCACTTATGTCTCAGCATAGTGTGTACAAACCTACGGCGCTGCCACTATGCTGGTCATTTTATGTGCAAATTCTTGCTTTAGTGTTCTTGGCGTTATGCTTGTTTATCCCTGGCGCCATCCATTTACTTCCACGGAACCATGACTCTGTCAGCCACCCTTGGTCTTTTTCTTCTCTTCCTTACTCTCCCATGCGGTGCCTTCATCTCCCACAGCGCCACAACTATGTGTCATGGCGCAAACCTCTCTTTTGTGTGTCTAAGCTCTTTTTCTTCTCGAATTCACTAATTTCCTTCCTTTAGGCCTTGTGTACAAGAAAATACATAAGCACCATCAATTTGAGCTCATTTTGGGATATTTATCTTAAATATACTACTAGACTAGCCTTATATATAAGTCTAAATAATCACTTAGCAATAGTCTTTAAGCATTTGTTGCATCCATATTAAATGTGTACAACTACTGCCAACAACAATACATTCGGCTTCCGTAATAGAAATTGAAATGCAGCTGTGCTTTTTGATATTCCAAGCAACAAGATTAGAACCCATGTAGTAACATCCACCTGTCGTACTCTTTCAATCATCAATATTTCCAACCCAATTTGCATCATTATACCTGATTAAGTCACTAGCACCTCCTTTACTAAATAATATACCATAGTCAATTATTTCTTGCACATACCGCAAAATCCTTTTTACAACAACTAGATGAGACTTTTTGTAGATGCTTGATATGAGCAAAAACCCCAAAACTAAAAACAATATCAGGTCTGCTTGTAGTAAGATATAATAAACTACCAATCATGCCTTTGTATAATGTAGGATTGACATCAATAACTTTGTCATCCTTATGAATATTCACACTAGAGCTCGAAGGAGTTAGAATAGACTTAGCATTATCCAATCCGAAACACTTAATAAGAGATTTAGCATATTTATTCTAAGATATGAATATACTATCTTGAGACTGTGTAATCTACAGACCCAAGAAATATGTAAGATCTCCAACCATAATCATCTCAAAACTTATTTTCATTAAATCGACAACATATTTATTCTGAGATATGAATATATTGTCTTGAGACTGTGTAATCTGCAGACCCAAGAAGTATTTAAGATCTATAACTATAATCATCTCAAATTATTTCTTCATTAAATCAACAAACTCTGAAGCTAGCTTTACAGCTGTAGCACCAATTACAATATCATGAATATAAATATCCAACCACAAATTGTTTATTCTGCTTTTTAAGAAAAATACTCTTATCAATAGACCTTTTATTTTAACCTTTATACAATAAATATGTAGTCAACCATTCATACCATGAACATGGTGCTTACTTTAGTCCTTAAAGTTCCTTTTTTAGATGATAGACATCATCAGGTTTATCATGAGCCTTAAATCCTTTAGGTTATGCAACATAGACTTCTTCTTGCAAATACCTATTTAAGAAAGCACTTTTAACATCCATTTACTATTACTTGAACCCTTTGTTTCAAGCAATGTATAGCAGTAGACGAATATATTCCAATCTGGCAACTGGAGCAAACATCATTAGGTTTATCATGAACATCATCTATCTTATCGCAAAATACCCACTTAGTACCAAAGATATTCACATTAGTAGGTCATAGAACAAGCTCCTACACATCATGTCTAACAAACTCATTAATTTTCTCCTAAATAGCATTTACCAAATATTCATCCATTAAAGCATCCTTGAAATTTTTAGGCTCAATTTGAGATGTAAAACATGCAAAACAAACCATATTCCTATAGTAGACAATAGGAATATCTCTAGTTTATACTGGATCATTAACGAAGCCAATGACTTACTTAATTGGATGATCTTTCGGCATCCTTGACTGTAGTGCTGCAGATGTAGAACCAAGTACTATACTAGTAGATGATTTTGAATCATTATCATCATTATCATTTTCATCATCAGGTGGAGTAGTGATATTTGTATCAGATGGTTTAGCACTAGGCTAAGTAATAGGTGCAGAGCTAATTGGTGACGGCAACTCATCATCAAACAATTATTCTGTTCTCGCACAATCATCAACCATAACCATTATAGATTCTATTACAATCATAATTTGCTTATTGTTGAATCTATATGTTTTACGATTCTGACAATATCTAAGAAAGATTCTAACATCACTTTTAGAATCAAACCTTCCCAAATGATCTTTATCATTCAATATGAATCATGTACTGCCAAAAACATGAAGATGTTTGAGAGATGGTTTTTTACCTTTCGAGATTTCATACCAAGGTTTTGTAGTCAGTGGCCTAAAATAAACTCTGTCGATTATATAGGCAGCACTATTTACTACTTCTCCCCAAAGATTTATAAACACGTTTTCTTTCAATAATACCATTATGTTGTAGTGTCTTTGGAGCAGTAAATCCATGCATAATCCCAAATTCAGTACAATAATAAAAAAAACTTCCTATTTTCAAGCTCTCTTTCATGATCACTTTGCATTCAATCAATGGATACATCCTTATCACTTTTCTCATTCATAAGTTGAATAGTCAACTTCTTAAACTCATTAAATGTTTTTGTTTTATCATGCAACAAATGAATCCATGTAAATCTCGAGTAGTCATCAACAATGATAAAAAACATACTTCTTTCTCCCAAGAGTTTCAACTTGCATTGGACCAAATAAGTCCATGTGTAGTAATTCTAACACAAGTTAGGTTAGTAAGTCTTTGAGACCTGTGTGTGAGACTGAACATTATTTACCCCTTTAACATTGCTCACAAATAGAATCAGGCTTGGAGGGTAGTTTATGAATGCCTCTTACAGCATCATGAGAGAGCAAATTTTGAAGTTGCTTGAAATTAAGATGACCTATCCTTTTGTGCCAAACCTTTGTATTAGTAAGAGAAATATATTTTCACATAACTTGCAGCTTGAGAGGTGATACGGTTGGATTTTAACTCATCAATATGTAGAATTCCTTTATGATTAGGCAGTCCCTAAACATTAAGAGTTCATTTGCCAACGACCTTGCCTTTCTTTCTATCACCAAATGTAACGACACATCCTTAAACGATTCATAATTCTTCAAAATGATTTTGTTACCAGTCATGTGTCTGGATCAGCCACTATCTAAATACCATAACTAAATCGTAGTTGCTAAGAGTTACAAATGTGATGTCATTGCCTTTTGAGATTTAACTCTCCAGACTTTCTTATATGTTATTTTCTTTTGAGATGTATTCAGATTTTTAAACATCAGATAACATCGTGGTCGAATATGACTAATAACTAAATAATAATGATATCTAGGAGGTGATCTATAGTCAACAACAACATTCACCTTTTTTTTTTGGTCTTGCTGCAACCTTTTATGACACA
The DNA here is from genome assembly GCA_039657325.1 of Stephania cephalantha. Classification (NCBI taxonomy): domain Eukaryota; kingdom Viridiplantae; phylum Streptophyta; class Magnoliopsida; order Ranunculales; family Menispermaceae; genus Stephania; species Stephania cephalantha. The sequence goes on along the minus strand of CM077570.1, from coordinate 17,341,146 downwards.
ATCTTCATTGCCTTTGTTGTATCAACTTTAGTCTTATTCGATTGACTCTCATTGATTACTGTGCCTTTCACAAAGATAGTAGGAGTATAGGCAAATCGTTTAGTATAGCTAAGACCATGCTTAATTTGCGATGATTGACCAGTTTGCAACATTTTGTTTAATTTCTAAGAATAAGAATGTAACTTTGTAGTAACACCCTCAAAATCAGAAAACGTTTTCTTTAATATAGAGATTTTAACCTCATGCTCTTTTAAAAATACATGACATGTCATGTGTTCTCCTTCAAGAGTCTTATAATCCAATTTAAAAGTGAACAGTTTCATATTCAAGTCAAAATTCTGATCATAAAGAAATGTCCATTCAATGAACAATAAATCGTAAGAAGCCTAAAGATCCTATGTAGAATCCTCATTATTAACAGCAGCACATATATCCTTAGCCTTTTCCTTACTCTTTTTCATGTCAGATACTACATAATTAAGTTCAGAAACACCAACAGCAGATGGAGAATCATCAACTGTATTTGACTTTGTCAATATAGCATTGAGTGTAGTAGTAGAATTATTCCACTATTTATCACTGTGTTTTGAGTCATAATAACTCATAGAAGCATTCAGAGACTTCTTTTTCTTGTAAGTAGGATACTCAATCTAAATATGTTCAACTCCTCCACACTCATGACACTTAATGCTTTTTAGTTTATTCTTAGCATATGTCTTCTTATCCTTAGTAAAAGGCTTATTACTATCGTTACCCTTCTTGTAATTAGTTCCAGCAGAATTTCTCTTATATTTTTTAGAAATTTTGAGAACTTCTTTGCCATCATAGCTAAATTATATCCCAAAGACTTCATCGGAAATAGTAGTCTCAACACGATAGGTATTCTTAGAAGAATTAGGCAGTTTAAATGTATTCTTCTCATATGTTTGCAGAGAATCCATTAATTCATAAAGAGACATCTTAATAATATCACGACACTCTTCGATTGGAATAATCATTGAGTCAAATCGTGAAGGAAGAGCATAAAGAGCACATTGTACTCACTATTCATCAGTATACGTTTCTCCAAGTTGAAGAGCTTGATTAGCGATGTCTCGTAAACGACCATTAAAAAAGGCAATATCTTATTCCTATTTCATCTTAAGACGATCAAGCCTTGAAATTAATTGTTGTAACTTTGAAATTTTAACAGAATTCGTACCTTCAAATATTTTCTTCAGAACATCCCATGCTTGCTTTGCAATAGTGCGATTTGCAATCTATTTGAAGAGTTGTGCATCAACAGCACTGAAGATAAAATTGATTGCCTTACAATTGGCAACCTTTTCTTCTTCTCAGTGTTTGTCTATAGAGATAAAAGTTTTGGAATAGCTTTCCCATCAGTATTTGGTTGTGTTGGAGCAATGTATTCTCTCTCCAATAATTTTCTAGCAGGCATAGTGGTTCCTTCTTGCAATGGTGGTCGGGTTACCGATCCACCTTCACGTCCTTCACCAGTTTGTTGTCATAACAACTCAGCAATCGATCCCACGGCAATAAAAATCTCCAAGATCTCACTCTTCTATGCTTGTAGCACTCTTCTATGCTTGTAGAACTAACGAAGTGACAAGGCTACGATACAACTTTTAAAGTTTTAAATTCTAGAGGAACTTACGTGATTAACGAATTAGTGATGAACTAATGAACACACATAAAAAACAAACAAGAATTGATATCGCAGTAAGACTTGAATGCCTTCCTCTGCTTACACTCAGCATAAACAATCAATTGATAATATGTACAACCACTATAATGATTTCTCATTCTCACAAAACTCAAAGAATGAACGATAATCCACAAAATTGTGATTTTGAGTATTTATAGAATCTATTTATCTAGGAATTCAATCATAAAAAAATACAACTAGAAAAACCTTCTTGGTCTCCAATTGACATTTATGTTGGAGTCATTCAACGTATAACAACTAAGTCTTCTATTCCTTTAAGAATCTTGACTTGTCGTTTCCATAAAGCTCTGTAGTTCTTTATGCACTTTTCTCTCAGATTTTGTAGTTGTAATCCATCTCGAACTTCTCTCCTTTGAGTATCAAGCTTTTTCACAGTTTTAGCCAAATATTGACAGTTGCTCTGTTGTAGTATCCAAATCTTATTCTACTCATGCTTCGACTTCAGTTCTATCTTTGTCTTCAACTCATACCTTGATATTGTAATCTTTATTAGAATTTGCATTGTAGAATATCTTTGGGGTGTATCTACACTCAAACATCTTGCTTAGTAAGGCTTCCATCTTCATTGCAACATTTACCTAACTAACTTATCTTTTGTTTTAACAATATACTGCCAACAAGGATAGACTGACCCAAAACACAGTAAACTAGGGTCTTACAAAGGTAATGTAAAACATTGGAAAACTAAACTTAGATTGTCAAAAAAAACTCAGAGAACGTGAAAATGGCTTATACTACACTTAACTTCATTTTTCTTTCAATATTTGCAGTCCTCACTTTTTTTCAACCACAGGACTCCGTACTTCATTCCAGTGGATACCATTTTAGGAGGGTCTCTCTAACCATGACTTGATTTTTTTATCATGATTATTTTCCCTTTACTTTGGGTATATAAACTATTTTTCCCTCTAATCTTTTTCTCCTTTTTTTCATGTCTATTTTTAAAGATTTCAAGCCTAACACTAGCTTCCAACTAGGTAAAGGATTTTTGGGCTACGATTATGGGTGTAACATTAGGTAAGAAAGAATTAAAGGTTGGGGTGGTTCAAAATGGGTTAACTAGGGAAATTACTTTAGGTAGGCTAAAGGCTAAGGGTTTTCATTCAAAAATGTCCTAAATTACTCCCCCAAAAATGGTTTATTCATAGGAATCTTGCCTCGATTGGGTTACATCTTTGTTCTAGCACCATAAAAATCTTACTTTTTTCTACTTGCATAGTTCTGACCATCTGCCCTCTTTCGGATCTAGCACAAGGCCTATCCCTCATACTATGTCCCTAATATGAAATCATAAAAATGATAGGCTATGGGCCAGAGTGAGTGTTTCTCCTAATTTTCCTTAAGTTTCTATTGGAAAAGGAAACCATAGTTCACTCAACCACAACCATAGGCATGAAGTAAAGTTTCTGGAGACTCTTAATAATAATAACAATAAAAACTATACTAAACACATGCATGAAAATGTATCCTATCCTAGTGAAATGGAAGATAGAAGTATGAATGGAAAGGAAAGAGAAATGGAAAGATAAAAGGAACGAAAAGAATAACACCACCATTACCATCCTTCAACTGCATAATTTAAGAAAAAAATAATAATTGTACTTGTGGTCTTTAGCAAAAAGATCTATCTAGCATAATCCACATTCCATAAAGTACCCCAAAACTTATTCGGAACCTTGTCCCCAAGGTTTAAAACAAGCAAAGAGGTTCACACATAAAGACAAATAAAAAGGTGAAAGAATGTTATAGATATAGAATTAAGGAAATCATATGAAATCATGCATAGTAATAAGAGTACTAAAACAAAGAAACAAAAAAAGATAAAATGAAAATTTGGGCTGCCGTCCAATAGCGTCTTTATTTACAGTCTTTGGCTCGACTTAGTCTGAGTTTATCAATCGGTAAATATTGGTTTTGAAAGTGACACGTCTTCTACATTATGAAGCGGGAAGTCTTCGTAGAAGATCTTAAATCTATGGCAATTCACTTTTAAAACATTACCAGTCTCCAAACTCTAAATCTCTACGACACTGTGATCGTACACCGCAATCACAATACGATCCTATCAACCTCTTGTTGGGTTTTTAGGGTTCAAACGTAGCGGAAAATTCAAAATGAATTTTGAAAAACCCCAATAGGATCGAAAATAAGTTCCATTAAACCAAATCTACGTAAGTAAATCATACCTTATTCCGTGATTTCCTTTTGATTGTTCGATTTTTAAGACATTCAAGTGTGCGTCCTCTATCAGAAATCTACATACGAATGGTAACCACAATTTGGAGTGATAGCCCCAAGAGAGATTGAAAAATGATATTTCTTTCACTCCCTAAATCCAGATAACTCAAAAAATTGTAAAACGAAATCTTATTTCATTTTTTTTAGGGATCCACCCTTTATTTATATGTGTAGAAAAGCCCTCACTTAAAATCCTATTCGTAATACAACTATTGTATTTACGCAGTTTAAGCAAATTACACATACGCCCTTATTAATAAGTTATCATATAATAAATTGTAAGGGCTTTTATGTCATGAATTTTATCATATAAAATTCATTACTCTGGACCAATTGAAATTGTGCAAAGCCATTCTTTGTATGCGACCCAATAAGTTCATGCGACGTTGGCAGTGAACCAAAAACCATTTTGGTACAAAAGTCATAAACGGTCTCTAGCAAGGCATTATGACTACACAAGTAACATGAATATCAACATCGATACAACCTAATTAATAATGTATATCATATCCGTTTGTCGTGCGATATCCTTTGATTAAACATAAGACATGGAAAGTCACCCTTAATGTTCAATCGTACTAGTCTCGATCTTTAGGTAAACTGAAAAACATACAAGTGACATTGATCATATCAATTCACATGGATTTGGCCATTATCATTCTATCTTATCGAGGGATCCACTGATATCTCTCTCTATATGAGAGTGAAAAATTATATCTTGATTACACTCGTTCACATATCATTCACACAGCAACCAATCACAATCTTTATAATTGTCCGGTTAATGAAAACATTTGATTGTGTCGAATTATCATGCTCCTAATATTGAAGTCTATGGTAATCTCAAGTCGAATCACTACATGATATAACTATTATGAGTAACACCTATGACTTAATCCATGTGGTGTTCTCATAGCGGGTCGGTCCAGTATCTTATTCCATAATAAGTACTCATGATTTTGATTCATATCATTTACGCATGATCATCACATGACCATCAATCAAGATTCACACTAGTCTTAATTCATTATAGTTCCCAGTATAATGATCGACTAGGGACATTTATGATATTTCAATAAATACCCATGAATCTTACTATAAGGTAAACATGCAATCACTTATAATAAAACAACAAATAAAATCTCTATTTTATTAACTAAAATTATAAGATAAACAATGTTTGTAGATTGATCTAGGGCACATTCCCTAACATCTCCTATTTGCACTAGGGCCAATCATTCATGTATCTAATACCTAATGACCTAACATGACCATCATGTTTCACTTGTGGAAAAGTTTTCGTCAAAGGATCTGCAACATTGTCTTCTATAGGAAATCTGCAAATCTTCACGACTCCTCTTTCAATGATTTCTCGAATGAGATGAAAACGGCTAAGTATATGTTTGGATCAGTGGTGTAATCTTGGTTCCTTGGCCTGTGCTATCGCCCCGTTGTTGTAACAATACAAGCAAATGGGGTTAGCTATACTCGGAACCACACCAAGTTCTTAGATGAACTTTTTGATCCAAACTGCCTCTATAGGTGCATCCGACGTTGGAATATATTCAACTTCTATTGTAGAATCTGCGACAGTTTCTTGCTTCGAACTTTTCCAGCTCACTACGCCTCCATTCAAAGTAAACACATATCCAGACTACGATCTAAAGTCATCTATATCAGTTTGAAAACATGCATCTGTGTAACCACTTACAACAAGCTCGTCTTCAAAACCTCCATAGACTAAAAACACTTCTTTCGTCCTTCTTAAGTACTTAAGAATGTTCTTTACACCTATCCAGTGACTCTCACCGGGATTGGATTGATATCTGCTTGTTGCACTCAAAGCATACAATACATCGGGTCGAGTGCATAACATGGCATACATGATGGATCCAATAGCTGATGCATATAGAATCGTATTCATCCGCTCTCGCTCATCATTAGTCTTCGGACATTGAGTCTTGCCAAGATTTATACCATGAGACATTGGCAATGACCCTCTTTTAGAGTCTTGCATATTGAAACTATTCAGTACCTTATCAATATAAGCACTATAACTTAGACCTATCAGCCTTTAAGATCTATCCTTATAAATCTTAATCCCAATGATGTAGGCTGCATCTCCTAAGTTTTTCATTGAGACACACTTCCCTAACAAGACTTGACACTCTGCAAGGTCAAGATGTCATTTCCAATGAGTAATATATCATCAACATACACCACGAGGAAATCAACCACGCTCCCACTGACCTTCTTGTATACACAACGCTCATCTTCGTTCTTAATGAAACAAAATTCCTTAATTGCTTCATCAAAATGAAGATTTCAACTCCGAGAAGCTTGCTTTAATCCATAAATAGATCTTTAAAGCTTGCACACCTTTCTAGAAGTCTCAGGATGAACAAACCCTTCAGGCTGTATCATATATACGTCATATTGTAACTTTCCATTTAGAAAAGTTGTTTCGACATCAATTTGCCATATCTCATAGTCATAATATGCGGCTATGGAAATTAATATTCTAATGGATTTAAGCATGGCTACAGGAGAAAAAGTTTAATCATAATCAACACCTTCAGTCTGTTTGAGACATTTTGCTACTAGTCGTGCTTTATAAGTATGCACATTGCCATCCATTTCATTTTGCTTATTGAAAACTCATTTACATCTAATGGGTTTACCACCTTCAGGTAAATTAACCAAGTTCCAAACTTGGTTATCGTACATGGATTGCATCTCAGAATTCATGGCACTAAGCTATTTATCTGCCTTAGGGCTAGAAATAACCTCATGTAAGTAGTAGGTTCATTTTGATCCATAAGTAATACCTCACTACTATCGGTAATAAGAAATCCAAATCTCTCAGGCTGATGTCTTGCCCTATCAGACCTATGAGGGCCTTGTGATACCTGTGGAGGATCAATTAGTTCAAGACTTAGTTGATCTCACACTGGCGGTTCGATGTTTATTTATGGTTCTTGAATTTCTTCAAGACTTACTTTATTCCCACTGTTGTCTGTTGAAATAAACTATTTTTCATAAAGATACCATTCCGAGCAACAAACATTTTTTCTTAGCGGGATTATAAAAGTAGTATCCTTTAGTTTCTTTAGGATAACCAACGAATACACACTTGGTAGATTTGGCTGATAATTTTTCTGAGATTTATCGTCGTACGAAAACCTCATAGCCCCAAATCTTTAGGAAATACAAACTTGGTCTTTTCCCAAACCACATCTCATGTGGTGTTTTATCAACAGCTTTAAAAGGAACACGATTTAGTGTAAACACAGCAGTTTCTAAGGCATGACCCTAAAAGGCAATAGGAAGATCTACATGACTTATCATAGATCGAACCATATCCAATAAAGTCCGATTTCTCCTCTCAAAAACACCATTCCATTATGGAGTTGCTTTGGTTTACATAGTTGCCAAGTTAACAAGCCACTCATGAAATTTCAGAATTAAGATATGTCAATAACCGCAACCCAAACATAATTAAGATCACACTTTAAAGACAAAGATATGGTCAAGACAAATGCCATCAACTACTCGCGGGTTTTCTTGGTCTATACATTCAAGCACGCAAGTTTACAATTGCACTTAATATAGCTATAAGCACTCGAGCTAAATCTTTTTATTTGAGGAGTTTCCATACACTTCCGCCTTTATCCACTTTATATGTATACTCTCTATTTTTTTCTTCTCCATTTTTTTTTTATTTTTATTTTTTTCTTTTGTGTTCTTGATGCGAGGCTAAAACCTCTAGCCTAGGCAAGACTGCGAGGGAGGTTCAACTGCGCATATCAATGGATTTTTTTTTTTAAAAGACTAAAATTAAAATAAATAAATCTCACAAATCCATTGATATGCGCAGTTGAACCTCCTCTCGCAGATCTTGCCTAGGCTAGAGGTTTTAGCCTCGCATCAAGAACACAAAAGAAAAGAATAAAAAATAAAAAGAATGGGGGAGAGGAGCAGAGAGCGTTCGGCGAGCGAGGAGAAGATCAAAAAAGAGAGAGCGAAATTAAAAACCCGAGAAAATCCCTAAGTGAATTGGTTTCCATTCTCTCGCCACGTGTCATCACGTGATTGGGTGAGTGAGGTGGACCTGGCGACGTGGCGTGTTGTGATTGGAGCGCCACCGCCATGTGTGGCTTAGGCGTAGCCACGTGTCGCTATCTCGATTGGTGCGGTGGCTTGTGTGACGTGTCCGGACCAATGGGAGCATACCACGTGGCATGACGTGGCGAAGGAGAAGTCGGGCGAATCGTGCGAAAATCGGGAGTCTCGTGAGAGCATGCATCCCGAGGCATATCAACGATGGGCTGCGCGAGAAGAAATGGATGGTGTGTGACGTGTCTGCGCGCGATGAAGTGGATTCCCTGGGGTGACGCGGCGCTCTCGATTGGTTCACGCGGTCGTTGGCACCTCCGCTTGCTGACGTGTCATCTTCGATTGGTTTGGAACACACCGCGTCTGCTATTCGACTCACCGTATTTCGAGGCAAATTGTCCCATCCGATTACTGAAAGTAAATACTCCATTTTGAGTATTTTTCCGCCACGAATTCAACCGCGCACTCCGTTAACCCTGAAAATAATAAATAAACATAATTAGGCTAGTATTTTGGAGACTCGACAATAAAAATATATAAATAAACTATATATAATATTACATAATTAACGACTCAACAGTAGTTAACTGTGAGACAATCCCACAGTTTCTAAGATGATCATCAAACTCTTGGCTTAAATATTCACCACTTCGATCTGATTAAAGTGCTTTAATAGTTTTACCAAGTTGATTTTGCACTTCGTTCTGAAATGTTCTAAACATCTCATAAGTTTCACCTTTATGTTTAATGAGATATACGTAACCATATCTACTGAAATCATCAGTGAAAGTAATGAAGTACTGATAACCACCTGTAGCCATTGTGTTTATAGGACCGCATACATCAGTATGTATTAGACCTAATAAATCACTCGCCCTTTCACTGTGTCCAGTAAAAGGACTCTTTGTCATATTGCCTAGTAAAAAAGATACACATGTTTCGTATGATTCAAAATCAAATGAGTCTAAAAGTCCATCTTTATGGAGTTTAAAAATGTGTTTCTCATTAATGTGGCCAAGGCGACAATGCCAAAGGTAGGTTTGATTATAATCATTTGATTTAAATCTTTTTGTATTTACGTTAAAAATGGGAGTATCTTTGGACCTTTTCATGTTTAGAATATAAAGACCATCACACAAATCATCATTTTCATAGAAAATGTCTTTACGAGAAATGGAGCATTTATTATTCGCAATAATGAAATTAAAACCATCCAAATCCAAACATGAAACTGAAATGATGTTTCTGATCAAGGCAGGGACATAATAAGAATTATTTAAAACTAAAACAAGTCCACTAGGTAAAATTAACTCATAGTATCCTACAGCCAACGCAGTAACCTTTGCTCCATTTACAACTCGTAGGATGACTTCTCCTTTCTTCAGTTTTCTACTTTTGGTGAGACCCTGCAAATTAATACAAATGTGAGATCCACATCCGGTATCCAATACCCAGGAATCACTAGTAGACAAGTTGACTTTAATAACGTAAATACCTAAAGCATTAGTCATACTACTCTTATTTTTCTATAAATCGTCAAGATAGAGCTTGCAATTTCTGAACCAATGTCTAGGTGCATGGCAGAAATGACGATTTCCTTCTTTTTCCTTTTCCTTCTGGGACTGTGAAGTAGAAGCAGAATGGGGTTGGACTTGTTCCATAGGCTTTGTGATAGTCACAACAGCCTTGGTAACTTTAGCCTTGCCTTTGCCCTTTTTCTTCAAAGCCTTTTTCTCTCTAAACCATTGCCACACTAGCAATGGGTTTCTTGACATTCTTCTCAACAGTTTTAAGCATTAAATGCAACTCTGAGGTAGACTTCTCCATGTTATTCATGTTATAGTTCATCAAAAATTGAATAACTACCAGGCAATGAATTTAGGATCAAATCCATAGCCAGCTCTTGGCTTTTGGGAAATCCAAGTCTGTTAAGATGGTCAATATAGCCCTTCATTTTTTGAACATGAGGACTAAATGACGCACCCTCAGCCATTTTGCAAGAACGAAGGTTCTTAAATGTCTCGAACCTTTCTTGCCTAGCCTGTTGTAGGAACATTTCCTTCAGCGTCGTAAACTTCCATGTGTTCCATGTCCTTCTAAAGTTCAAGAACCATGGTTGCCAACATAATGCATGCAACATCAGTTGAGTCATTGACATGCTTAGTATGTGCATCCTTCAAGACTCTTAAGGCATTGGCTAGTGGTTCCTTAGGAATAGGATCATTTAGGACATAAAACTTACGTTCATGCTTAAGAACAATTCTCAAGTTTCTGAACCAGTCAAGAAAGTTTGTCCCAAACAACTTATCCTTCTCAAGGATGGATCGCAGTGACAAGAGATTGGTGTGATTTGAAGAGGCCATAGATCTACAACAAAGATTATGCAAAATTTTATTTTAGTATAGAGGAATAAACCCCTACTAAATAAACAACCCTCCTTAAAAATACTATGTTATTTTAAGGGAATAAAATCCATGTTTCACCTAATTCCAAGATAGCTAAGGCATGACACTTAGAATTAAGTTATTTAGGTAGGTACCAATTACAAATTACATCATATGTAACTTTTAGTTATTTTATGAGATTATGACATCTTATGTCTTAGCATGTTCTATGTCATCTAGTGCCTAAAGCCCAAAACCGTTTTGATAGCTTTATCTAGTCTAACAATTTCAAACAATAGAGTAACCATTACTCAACTTGCCTTACCAAGATAACACAATACACTCTTCGAAGGCAGACCCGTATTAATGTGATCGAAGCCTTGACAAGTGTTTTAGAATGGATGGCACTTGACTTTAAATTTGAAAGAGAGATTTTTGTTTGTTTAAGGGATCATAATTAAATAAGATAAATATCATATATTTCAATGTGTAAATAATCACTAAAAAGTTAGGAAATCATACAAATATTTACTATTGTACGAATTTTTGGACGCTACGAACAGTTAACGGCGGTCCCGGTGGCCGGTCAGCAGGTGGTGGTTCCGAAAATTGAAAATCGCATAATATTGCTCATAATTTTAGTCAATCCAATCAACCAAAACTCCCCCTTATTTTAATTCCAAAAATATTAATTAAAACATTTTTAATTATCTCAGGCCCACCATTAACTTAATATCTCATCCTAATCCAATTAGAATTTAAGATACTTTGAATCCTAATCAAATTAGGATTTGTTTTATATCTCACCTATCTTATAGGATTTGTAATTATAATCCAATTACAATTCTATCTCTTATCTTATAGGAATATACTAGCGGATTACTACAATGAGATATATGGTCAAAATCAATTTCAAGATATTAATCATGCATTCAACATCAGAATCATAATAAATTAATCATATTAACCTAATCATGATCTCTATCACGGAGACATACATAATTATTGAAAAAAATGAAATATGTGTTCAAGATCAAAATCATATTAACCTAAACATGAAGTCTACCATGAACATACAAAATTCACATCGCTCAATATAAAATATATGTTAATCGAAATTTTCTAAACATGAATACTATCATTGAATCTTATCATGCGATGTATCAATATACATGAATTAACAACATGTTTTCAAATCAATTCTTGATAACAATTACCAAAGACTTTATATATATCATACATACATTAATCAAGATTAAGTTTTCACACATATATCATATATACATCATTGAAAACATGCAAACGTTTAATAGAACCGAGCCTAATTCTCTGATACCACTGTAGGGTTTTAGGGGTTCATCCGCAGTGGAAAATTCAAAACAAATTTTGAAAAACCCCAACAGGATCGAAAATAAGTTCGATTAAATTAAATCTACGTAAGTAAATCATAGCTTATTCCGTGATTTTCCTTTTGATTGTTTGATTTTCAAGACGTTCAAGTTTGCGTCCTCTATCAAAAATCCACAAACGAACGGTAATTACAATTTCGAGTGCTAGCCCCAAGAAATATTGAAAAATGATTTTTCTTTCTCTCCCTAAATCCAGAGTACTCGAAAAATTGTAAAACGAAATATTATTTAATTTTTTTAGGGATCCACCCTTTATTTATGTGTAGATAAACCTTCACTTAAAATCCTATTCGTAATACAACTATTGTATTTACGCAGTTTAAGCAAATTACACATACGCCCCTTTTAATAAGTTATCATATAACAAATCGTAAGGGCTTTTATGTCATGAATTTGATTATATAAAATTCATTACTCTGGACCAATTGAAATTGTACAAAGCCATTCTTTGTGTGCGACCCAATAGGTTCATGCGACGTTGGCAGTGAACCAAAAACCATTTTGGTACACAAGTCATAAGCGGTCTCTAGCAAGGCATTACGACTACCAAAGTAGCATGAATATCAATATCGATACAACCTAATTAATAATGTATATCATATCCTTTTGTCGTGCGATATCCTTTGATTAAACATAAGACATGGAAAGTCACCCTTAATGTTCAATTGTACTAGTCTCGATCTTTAAGTAAACTAAAAACATCTAAGTGACATTGATCATATCAATTCACATGGACTTGGCCATTATCAATCTATCTTATCGAGGGATCCACTTATATCTCTCTCTATACGAGAGTGAAAAATTTTATCTTGATTTTATACCTTCACATATTATTCACACGGTAACCAATCACATTCTTTATAATTTTCCGATTAAAAACATCATTTTATTGTGTCAAATTATCATGATCCTAATATTAAAGTCTATGGTAATCTCAAGTCGAAGGACTAAATGATATAACTATCATGAGTAACACATATGACTTAATCCATGTAGTGTTCTCATAGCGGATTGATCCAATATCTTATTCCATAATAAGTACTCATGATCTTGATTCATATCCTTATACGCATGATCATCACATGACCATCAATCAAGATTCACATTAGTCTTAATTCATTATAGTTCCCGGTATAATGACTGACTAGGGACATTTAGGATATTTTAATAAATACCCATGGATCTTACTATAAGGTAAACATGCAATCACTTATAATAAAACATCAAATAAAACATTTATTTTATTAACTAAATTAGAAGATAAACAATGTTTGTAGATTAACCTAGGGCACATGCCCTAACACCTCGATTTCAACTTACCTTCAAAAATCTTAAGACGAGATTGAAATAAAAGTACTTTCTAACCAACATGAAAATATTTCCTAGAGAGATTGTAGTCATGAAGCAATTTGGTTTTTCCTTGTAAATTCGCGCATTTTCATACACGTCGTTCCTGATTTCCTCCAATTCTTAGAGAGTAAATGATAAGTCTTCATTTGTGTTAATTTAAGGTAATTTTACCACTAATTTCATAACTATTATCATCATTCATGTTGTTAAGTTTTTGTTTTTTTGTTTTCTGACGAAAATAGGCTTGTATACAAAAAGGACTGATTTCCATAAAAATTCCATAAAAAAACTGAAAATAGGCCTAGCGCCTTAGCAGTGATCTCAGCATAAAGCCAAATCGCCAGGGAATTGCTAGATCAAACTTAGCTAGATTGAAGGAAACTCACTGCAAATGTTTCGAGAAAAGTCTTCTGAAGACCTAGGAGAAAGATGAAGCTCGTATCTCGAGGAAAACCTCAGAGCCTCCATAGCAATTTTACTTGTACAGACAGCGCTGGCACATCGCTAGGCTCGATTCAGACTATAATTGGGCAAAAACATATCATCGCAATGATGTCGTAGAAATTTCCTAACGATTCAGCATTTTGAACCTACGACACAGGGAAGATTCGGATATTGTTAGTTCCTAATTCATTTTTTTCAAGATTTCAGTTCAGATCTTATTCTATCATATTCGTACTATAAATATGAGACCCTAGAATGATGAAAGATATATATATATAGAAATCCATATATAACTCTAGAGAGAAAACATTTGGTGCTAGGTGTTACTTTTGAAGACTTGTGCGGAGATGTTTTTTGTAAGTTTTTATTCAGTTTTTATAATTTAATTCTGATTTACTAATTTAATAAATTCCAGAGTTGTATTTATAATAATAAGTGGCTATGTTCCACTATCTAGGCCAAGGTGTTTGAGTTCTAGGGATTTATAGGATTCGAGAGCTTTATGCACTTCAATTTTTAATTTGTTTGTCACATGTTTTTGAATGCTTAATTGCATTGCTATTCCGAAGTTTATAATTACGGTATTAAACCTTAAGTTTCCCTTTTTTGCTATGTAAGTGCATGTGCATAGCGATTATGATTTGAAACTATCGCCAGTGATCCTATTGTCGCTCGGTAAGGGGGATCACGTTAAGTGGCGAGTGGGGCCTTATCTGTTCGCAATCAATCTATCCCTGTGCAGTTGAGATATGAGATGGATGGTAGTGGTTTGTAATTCCCACATGTGACAGGTGCAAAATTTGATACTAGTTATCACTCATGATAAGTATTTCACAATTCGTTAATGCTACTAGTTTATTGAAAGCCTATGACATATCTAGTGGTTTCCATGTCTAGATAATACCTGGTTGTGCCGTGCATTCCCTCCACTTACAAGAGGAGAGCGAGGTGACTAAAGTCACTATAAACCTACCAATGAGAATTAGTATTAAGACAAATATTTGATAACTGACAACCAAATCCGTTTCCTAGAATGTCAACTCACGCTTTGGTCTAGAGTCTTTTATGTATTTATTTTAGTTTTTAAGTGCCTTATTTGGCCCGCATTTGATTTCCTAGTATTATTTAGTTCTTTTTTTCAAAAACCTTTTTTTGTCATAACATAAAAAGGAACATCCTAGTCCGTGTGTGTTCAACCTCGTACTTGCCTCTCTACAAATCAATTGTAGTCGATGAAATCAAGACTTTTTTTGTTGTATGAAACGACATCAAATTTTGGCGCCATTGTTGGGGATTAGTGCAAATTGATTTCTTTTAGGTTTTTTTTGCTATATGGTTGCAAGTCACTAACCTTTACTTTTCGTAGATTCATTGGTTCCCTATCATCTGGAGATTGATCAGACTTACCAAAAAATGAGCAAAACTAATAGAAGAAGATAACAGTCAAGGGTGACTATGAAGGACAATGTGATAACTCAGAATCCTCTAGTTGTGCAGGTTGTTGGGCAGAACAACCAAGAGAATATAGGGCAAAAACCAAGGCAGGAAAAGGAGGTTGCTTTCAGGGAAGCAAACCAACACCGAGAAGGATCGCTACAACTATGTATTGAGTATTCGGCTGCCACCGGTTAGTTCAAGCTAAAGTATGTATTGATACATAAGCTGTCTGGCTTTTATGAGAAAGAAAATGATGATCCTCAGAAGTTTCTCAAAGAGTTTGTGATGGTGGTACTAGGCATGAAACAAGCTACAATTCATGTTGATCTAGTGATATTAAAGGTGTTTCCTGTCTGTCTCAAGGATGCTGCACAGTACTTGTTATTCCACTTACCTACAGGTTCCATCAAAACTTGGAATGAGCTACATCAAAAGTTCCCGGATGACTATATGCTAGCCAGGAGGATCACTCAACTCAAGAGGAAGATATGCCACATTATCATAAAGGATGATGAGTCATTATCATAGTACTGGGAGAGATTCAAGAGATTATGCAGAGCATGTCCTTAGCATAGTCTCAGCAAGAAATATGTTATGAAAAGCTTCTATGAATGGCTCACATACAAAAAGAAGATGCTTATTGATATAGTATGCAACAATAGTCTATCTAATATCATACCAACCGTGGTTAGTGAATGCATAGAAAAGATAGCCAACTAAGCTAAGAAGTATGCACCGACCAATGAGAGACGAGGGACTACGGTATCTTTAGGGCAAAGTAGACTTGAGGACGAGTTATCAGAGCTTAAGTCTATGGTCACGCAAATGATGGTAAAGAAGGGCAAAACAAAGCTTATGGGATTTGCTTCGAGCCGAGTCACTTTACAAACAAGTGTCATCAACTCCATGTGGATACTATGGACATAAAGGCAGTTGGATAGTTTCCTGGACCACCAGCAGGGCAAGTTGGGAAGAAAAGTAATTCCTCTGGGAGGAAGGAAAAAAATCTTAACCCCGCTATGCAGCTAGGAATTAGAACTGCAAGAATTTTGTGCCAAGGGGACAACCATTGTCGGTACCACGATAGAGCCATCCATCTCATCCATAGGGACCAACCTTAGAGGGGATGATGAAGAAGTTGTTCCTATCACAGTAGCAGTACGAGGCTAGGAACGAAGCTTCGATTACGGAATTACTGGCAAGTTATTTGAATAACTAAGGATAGTTGTCGTCCCAGCTAATTTCGAACCCTAACGTGCATGTAAATGTTACTTCACATGTCAATCCATCATCTTTGAGATAAGAAACTAAAAGGAGTACTAAGAGAGGAGGATGAATTAATACCATCTAATACAAGGCACCAGTTCCTCAAATATTGTATCTGGAGAGGTATTCGTTCATTACCAATAACCAATCCAAGGAATATGTGAAAGCCAAGACAGAGTTGATGGAGAAGGACAAAATCTTGCCAGAGATTGAAGAATCTTATGAGCCATTTGACATCACATGACTTTTTGGGCAAAAAGAGGAGAATATCCTAGTAGGTAACACAAATACACCACATAAATGTGGTTGTTCAAGTATATTTAACATTACCTTCATAGTAGGAGGTTTACATGTAGAAAAGTTGATGTTTGACTTAGGTGCATCCATAACAATCATGTCATCGTATGTTTTCTTATCCATGCATGATCATGCTTTAAAGCGTTCTGACATAACCATCCATTTAGCTTACAGATCTTCAATTCAACCAATTGGTATTATAGATGACGTGACTATTCGCGTCGAGGACCTAGAATTTCCTATTGATTTCCATGTCATTAACATAGAGGACACTTCAGTGTCCAAACTTACTTCGCTTGTCTTAGGGAGGCCTTTTATGACAATAGCCAAAGCTAAAATTAATGTTAAGTGGTAATATTTCACTCGAGCATGATGATAGGGTAATTCACTTTGTTGTTCCAGATTTTTTGGATTTACCCTCTAATGTTTCTACTTTATATGCAGTTTTGTCCCATACTTATGATGATTCACATGATGGTATGGAATTCTTAATAGACCATTTGAAGATGAAAAGAAAGAAAGAGTAAGAGAAAAAAAGAAAGATGTAGGAAAAGAGAGACAGAGTACCTGAAAGATGAGAGTTGACATAAAATTACCAACCTGGTTGTGCCGTGCATTCCCTCCACTTACAAGAGGAGAGCGAGGTGACTAAAGTCACTATAAACCTACCAATGAGAATTAGTATTAAGACAAATATTTAATAACTGACAACCAAATCCGTTTCCTATAATGTCAACTCACGCTTTGGTCTAGAGTCTTTGATGTATTTATTTTAGTTTTTAAGTGCCTTATTTGGCCCGCATTTGATTTCCTAGTATTATTTAGTTCTTTTTTTCAAAAAACTTTTTTTGTCATAACATAAAAAGGAACATCCTAGTCCGTGTGTGTTCAACCTCGTACTTGCCTCTCTACAAATCAATTGTAGTCGATGAAATCAAGACTTTTTTTGTTGTATGACACGACATCAAATTTTGGCGCCATTGTTGGGGATTAGTGCAAATTGATTTCTTTTAGGTTTTTTTTGCTATATGGTTGCAAGTCACTAACCTTTACTTTTCGTAGATTCATTGGTTCCCTATCATCTGGAGATTGATCAGACTTACCAAAAAATGAGCAAAACTAATAGAAGAAGATAACAGTCAAGGGTGACTATGAAGGACAATGTGATAACTCAGAATCCTCTAGTTGTGCAGGTTGTTGGGCAGAACAACCAAGAGAATATAGGGCAAAAACCAAGGCAGGAAAAGGAGGTTGCTTTCAGGGAAGCAAACCAACACCGAGAAGGATCGCTACAACTATGTATTGAGTATTCGGCTGCCACCGGTTAGTTCAAGCTAAAGTATGTATTGATACATAAGCTGTCTGGCTTTTATGAGAAAGAAAATGATGATCCTCAAAAGTTTCTCAAAGAGTTTGTGATGGTGGTACTAGGCATGAAACAAGCTACAATTCATGTTGATCTAGTGATATTAAAGGTGTTTCCTGTCTGTCTCAAGGATGCTGCACAGTACTTGTTATTCCACTTACCTGCAGGTTCCATCAAAACTTGGAATGAGCTACATCAAAAGTTCTCGGATGACTATATGCTAGCCAGGAGGATCACTCAACTCAAGAGGAAGATATGCCACATTATCATAAAGGATGATGAGTCATTATCATAGTACTGGGAGAGATTCAAGAGATTATGCAGAGCATGTCCTTAGCATAGTCTCAGCAAGAAATCTGTTATGAAAAGCTTCTATGAATGGCTCACATACAAAAAGAAGATGCTTCTTGATATAGTATGCAACAATAGTCTATCTAATATCATACCAACCGTGGTTAGTGAATGCATAGAAAAGATAGCCAACTAAGCTAAGAAGTATGCACCGACCAATGAGAGACGAGGGGCTACGGTATCTTTAGGGCAAAGTAGACTTGAGGACGAGTTATCAGAGCTTAAGTCTATGGTCACGCAAATGATGGTAAAGAAGGGCAAAACAAAGCTTATGGGATTTGCTTCGAGCCGAGTCACTTTACAAACAAGTGTCATCAACTCCATGTGGATACTATGGACATAAAGGCGAGTTGGATAGTTTCCTGGACCACCAAAGAGGGGCAAGTTGGGAAGAAAAGTAATTCCTCTGGGAGGAAGGAAAAAAATCTTAACCCCGCTATGCAGCTAGGAATTAGAACTGCAAGAATTTTGTGCCAAGGGGACAACCATTGTCGGTACCACGATAGAGCCATCCATCTCATCCATAGGGACCAACCTTAGAGGGGATGATGAAGAAGTTGTTCCTATCACAGTAGCAGTACGAGGCTAGGAACGAAGCTTCGATTACGGAATTGCTGGCAAGTTATTTGACATGTCAACTCAGATTGGCTAAGTAAGTAACTAAGGATAGTTGTCGTCCCAGCTAATTTCGAACCCTAACGTGCATGTAAATGTTACTTCACATGTCAATCCATCATCTTTGAGATAAGAAACTAAAAGGAGTACTAAGAGAGGAGGATGAATTAATACCATCTAATACAAGGCACCAGTTCCTCAAATATTGTATCTGGAGAGGTATTCATTCATTACCAATAACCAATCCAAGGAATATGTGAAAGCCAAGACAGAGTTGATGGAGAAGGACAAAATCTTGCCAGAGATTGAAGAATCTTATGAGCCATTTGACATCACATGACTTTTTGGGCAAAAAGAGGAGAATATCCTAGTAGGTAACACAAATACACCACATAAATGTGGTTGTTCAAGTATATTTAACATTACCTTCATAGTAGGAGGTTTACATGTAGAAAAGTTGATGTTTGACTTAGGTGCATCCATAACAATCATGTCATCGTATGTTTTCTTATCCATGCATGATCATGCTTTAAAGCGTTCTGACATAACCATCCATTTAGCTTACAGATCTTCAATTCAACCAATTGGTATTATAGATGACGTGACTATTCGCGTCGAGGACCTAGAATTTCCTATTGATTTCCATGTCATTAACATAGAGGACACTTCAGTGTCCAAACTTACTTCGCTTGTCTTAGGGAGGCCTTTTATGACAATAGCCAAAGCTAAAATTAATGTTAAGTGGTAATATTTCACTCGAGCATGATGATAGGGTAATTCACTTTGTTGTTCCTGATTTTTTGGATTTACCCTCTAATGTTTCTACTTTATATGCAGTTTTGTCCCATACTGATGATGATTCACATGATGGTATGGAATTCTTAATAGACCATTTGAAGATGAAAAGAAAGAAAGAGTAAGAGAAAAAAAGAAAGATGCAGGAAAAGAGAGACAGAGTACCTGAAAGATGAGAGTTGACATAAAATTACCAACCTATGGAGATTTACAAGTGCAAGACAAAAGGCAGAGCCACTAACATCCATTTATATCTTATGCATTTTTTGGGAAGTGGGGCAGATGGTGCATTCAGCAATCATTGACACAGGAGCATTCGAGAACATCATTTCTATGAAACTGCTGTAGACAGCTAAATTAGGAATCTCTGAGTGCACCATAGCCAAAGTTGCTTTTCTAGCAAATGGTACACCTATCGAGATCTATGGAGTTGCAAAGATGGTACCTGTGAGACTTGGAGACCTGCATTTTCTTGTAGATTTCTCTTTCGTTGATGAAGGCTTCGTGAGATCAACATCATGCTTGGGATGTCGTTCCTCTACACGGCCAGAGCTAATATTGATATCTACAATGAAAATGTCACATTCATAATTGGTGTTAGAAAGGTGCATTATAGGAATGGCAGGTCGTGTGTGAAGAAGGAGCAGGAACCTATCAAGCGTCAGAAAGTGTCAACACCGTCGGCCAAGGAAAGGAAGCCACCAATATATGTGATTGACTTGGACAACAATTAGTCCAAGAATGTGATAACGTCGGGCAATCAAAGTTAAACCGAGGCGACGCGTGAGAGGCAACCCACATTCAGTCATTTGTTTACTTAACTATTTTGCATGAACTTTGTTTAATTATTTTAAGTTTAAATAAACTTTGGATTCGAATAAGTTGATCTGAGTTACTTCATTTAGAAGAATTAAAGTTCGATAGAATTTGTCGCATATCTCTAATACCTCTAAATTTTGCAAAGCCATGATGATTGTTTAAATATTTGTGGAATGTTTTGCATGCAACGAAGTCTGAACGACTTTTAGAAATGTAATTAAGGGTTGGTTTACCTTAGATTGATGCATTTGCATGACATCATTTGCATATACAATGAGGTGTATACACTAAAAATCTTTTCGAGAATTAATCTATTATTTTAGGCCAGTGATGTCACAATGTTGTGATGATTGTACATAAATAGTTGTGGTAGTGCTGGAGAATATTTCAAATTCAAAATATTCTATTTTGGCACAACAATTTCTCAGTGATGTCTAAGTATGTGTAGGGGGGTGGCAGGGCGCTATAGGTCAATTTAGGAATTTCTCAAAATCGCCAGCGATTTCAACAATTATTCCTCAGTGCCGTCACATTTTTACATACGACCCTGAGATTGAATTCAATTTTTTTAAAAAGGGGCAGAACCCCATTGTCATCTTCCCTACATAAACCCTAGCGATTTACCACTACCCCCAAACCTTAAAGCCTACTTCCAACCACCAAATGTACTGATTCGAACCCCAATCTCACTCACTTTTGATTCTTCATCGAGTGGAGATTGTTTTGAGCCACGAAACTAAGAGATTGGCGAGCGCCGCAACAAAGCCACAAGCTAGTGGTTTAGTTTTTTGACCTCCTTAAGCATCTAATACACCAAGAAAACTCTCGTAAGCTCTTGAGAACTCAATCCTAAGTAGGTAATGCCTCGATTTCCCCTTGATTCTTTGGCCAAATGGGGCGAAGTTTGTCTTTAAGGAACCAAATTTGTTGCTAGAACCATAGGGCTTTTGTTTGTAAGGTGATTTGGAGTGATTCGGTCGGACTACTTGTGATTTTCGGTCAATTTTAGAAGTTTCGATTTTTTGAAGGAAAGCCTATGTTTTTTTGGAAAATTTGGGATTTCAAATATAATTTTCAATATTGAGTGTTTTCAATGGCTTTGAATTGGTAAATATTGCATGGGCTAAGTTTAGGGGAAAGTGCAAGAATTTTTATTAAAAGTTGAATTTTTAAAGTTTGGTTTTTGTGGAAAATACGTCGACATCGTCGACACTTTGGGTACATTTAAATTTGGGGGTTTGATAGTGCATATATATGTGAGTTGATGGACTGATTGGAATGTTAGTTGCATCTATCTTTGCTGATTTGAGCATTTGTGTGATTTCGAGACTTTGAATGCCTGGAGCCATTTTGAGCAAACTTTAGTATTTTGAACTTCATGTTCTTTTGTTTGCCGAGTGTTATGGATTGATTTGCTCATGATCTCATGATTGGACTTTTTTCAGGGTTGTTTGTTTGTTGTGTTGTAGTTTTATGCTATGAAGAGATAGGAGTGCAGTGGATCTGCAGGACCTCGATAAAGGAGAGGTAGTCGGTTACCACCTCTTATACCTAGAGCCCACCCACCTAGAGCACCCCAGCCTTTTGACCAGTTTAGGTTTATGAGTAAAATAGCTGCAAAAAGGTACGAGAGTGACCCCAACATTAAGAACAGTAAACTTATAGCTGATAGGAGAGTCACATATACCATTAGAGAGAGGGGTTAGGAGTTCTTTACTAGGGATTGCCAAGCATGGACCAGACCACCCTATGGCCTAGAATTGATACAAGGATATGATGAGTAGTTTGCGAGTTTTACACAAATGGACACGCTACCCATTGTAGCTTGAGTGTAAGAGTTTGAGGTGTCCAGGTTGACTATAGTGCCCAGGCTACTAATGCCTACAACAACCTACCTTCTTTTGAGGATTTAGGGATTTCAGATATCGCCCACTTACGCTATAGCCATAACTCTCACTACCCTTTTGCAGATGTTAGGGCAGCTCTCACTTGTCTCCCATACCATGATTGGAACTACACCTCTTCTTCTCAACAACCTATGCACTTGGTTAATGCCTACTTTGGGAAATCTCTTAAGGCATGGTATTACTTTGTCGATGCATTTCTCTACCCTACCACATAGCACGTTGATGTGACACAACCCTAATGTGCGATGCCTTATCATATATAGGCACGTATTGGTCGCATCGATGTGGGGAGATTAATGTTCGAGGTTATTAGAGAGAGGATGGAGAAAAAAAGAATAAGAGTTTTGCATTCCCTCTCCTCATCACTGATTTGTGCCGAGGAGCCGGGAGTTCCTCTCGACGATTTATAGTTTGACATCCCTCCCTAGTCGACCATTAATAATGAGGTTATCTTTAGATATGACAGTCTTGAAGAGATGGATTCTGAGGATGAGCATGAGCGTTCACGAGAAAGAGGGAAAAAGCAGCAGGAGGATAGGCTAGGAGAGCCGCGGGGAGGAGAGGAGCACGAGCCCCAGCAGCGAGAGCTTCTTCATCTGCACCACCACCACTAAGTGGAGTATCAGAAAAGATGTCCCTGTATGAGATTATTATCCATAATCAGAGGGAGATTAGTTATTTCTTGTATCATGATAACATGTTGAATCGGCATGTGCATAATCATTCTCTGCAGCCAGCTACACTAACACCGAATATCCATTCATTATCATGTCAGACTACTAAGTTTATCGAGCATACGAGGACTATGGAGCACCCTCATCCTCCCATTCTTCATAAAGTATGCAAACACCCTTCTAGACCCCACAGACTAGTGAGCAGTAGCACGACTACTCCAGCGAGTCTGAGAGTTGATTTTCTTGTCTTTGTATGTATTTTGAGAGAGGGAAACTAAGCAACTTGTTATTTTTGTAATATATGCAGAGGAGATACAACATGATGATGTTGTATTTTGTACTATCACCACACAGCACATCATTTGAATGCATTTTCAACTTGTACTTATGTCACTCCATTTCATTTTATTCCATTTATTATCTTCCAATATTCAATTTCACTTGTCTTTTGGAAAGTGTATTAGTTGTATGACTTTCTTGCTTGTCTTGGATAAGTTTGGGGGTATGCATGTATGTAGGTTTGATGAAATGCATGGATGAACCCTAACTGTAATGATTTTTGTTAAACTTTCACGAGTTTCAAAAAAAATTCAAATTTTTTGGCAAAATTCAGGTAATACGGTTTCATTTTATTATTGGATTGATGGATTGGTAGGTTGTGTACACTTTCCATACTTGTGAATTCTTTCTTTTTTATTTTTATCCATGTTTTTTAGCCTAAATGAATGCCCAATTCTAGGTTAGAGTAATGGTTGACAATTTGAGAATTCATATATGCATTGATGTCTACAAAATGGACAAGACCTTAAGTAGAGCATAGGTGAAAAATTATGTTCTTGTGATTGGTCTACTGATGGAGTCAACACTCTATGCTAGATATGAAAACGGGTTGAAGGTCACAATAGGAAAAGAGTCAACTTAATCTCTACAAATTCCAAAATAGGTTTGCATCAATTTAAAACTGAGTACAACTTAAGAATAAGTTTGGGGGAAGACGTAAGCATTTTTTTTAGCCCTTAGCCTTAGCCCACCTAGAATTTATCCCTAGTTAGCCTAGTTAAGCCAAACCAATATGATTTGTTCTTCACCCATTATGAAACCCATAGCCATTATCCTTATTGTCCTTTTACTTACATTGGGAAGCTTACTTAATTATAGCGAAAGTGAGCAGTGCTAACAAAATTTTTTAAATAAAAAATAGAGTGTCCCACAGGTTCTATAGGAAAAGTAGCAGGGAATAAAGTGGTAAAAAGTGAGAAAAACTGGAATCCATTAGAAATGGATTAGGGACCGTATAAAGATATATATTTGGAAAAAGAAATATGTAGAGAATATATAATTGAAATGAATAAAGGCGAAAGTCTATAAAAACTCATCAAATAAAAAGATTAAGCTCGAGTGCTTGTAGCTAGATTTAGTAAGTCTTTCCAATGATTTGAATCCTTTAATATTTATTTCCTTGCTACCCCAGCCCAGCTTTCACAACCCAAAAGAATGTCATATTGACCCTAAATAATGTTTTGAATATGTCAGTGTAAAGGGTCTATAAGTTTCTATATGTGGAATCTTGGTAGTCAATGCGCTATTTAAAGATTAAGTTTCAACTTGTTCAAAGTTCCAAGGTGGCATGTGATTGATTGATGGCTTTAGTCTTGATAAAGCATAGTATTTTGCGGAGTATTCCTCTGGAAAGTGGCCAAAATACCTTGACTTAAAGTAACCGACTTTGTTAAAGTGTTCTTGTTCTCCATTTGGAAATTTGTATGAAAAATTGGATGAAACCATTAAAGTCAAAGTTGGGCATTAGAAAAGGTGACATAGGGGATTATCATTTCATGGTCAATAAACATGATTACTCCATGGTTTGGACATAATGTTCTGGTCTTAAAAAAAGAAAATACTTACTTATGGGATGGTACGTAACAATCTATACAAATTAGTTTCATGTAGCTGGGAAAATGAGAGCAATAATAAAATCTTTGTACTATTGCAAGTTTGGTAATATATTGGTAATAGTTGCACAATGGGTTAACTTGTTTAGTTTTTTTTAGATAAAAAATGTTTTAATTCAAAAAATAAAATAATTTTTTTTAGAAATTAGGGAGAAAAAAAATGGGATTTTTGGACAAATTAATGGAAATTATGAATTTTAATGAAAATATGAATTTTAGAATTTTCTCAAGGACATATCGTGGTTTTCCTTCGTAATGTGTGTTACATTACACAAAAATGTCTAAAATTTGGAAAATTATTTTAAACCATAGTCGAGGTTAATTTTTTATGCCGAGCCACAATTTGGAGTCAAAATTGTGATCCGGTCATCTAAGGATTTGATTTGGAGTGATTCTAGTTTTTTTTGTCGCAAAAAGACTAATTAAAATATAATAAATATTAAATTAATGTAGAATTGTTGTGGAGCCTTACCGGACTTATAAATGAATTGTAGGACCGCGATTGGAACCCCGTGTTGACTAGCTTATTGACACGGAATGCAAGGAGTTCACGGTATCGTGTCTGTACTGTAAGTAAATTCGATAGTAACCTTTACATTGTATGATTATAGATCTCATATAAATTCCAATGATCCTTGTTATTGCATTATTTATTGTACATGTATACAAAGTAGGACAATAAGATCGATTCGATTCTCCTTATAGTGTTTACTATATTGTAGTTATAGGGGAGAACAATATGTTATGCTTGAGAGGCTGGAGTCATTGATTCTTTGCATCACGTGGTTATCATGAGATCGCATCGAACCAAATCATACTCTCATGGTCTATAGGAATGAGACTAGTTTGGTTATCCTCTCAGTGCATAAGTCCTTATTACTATTTACTTACCACTTTCGAAGGACGTCATCTGATTATGGTGGGATAACATAAATGGGATGGATTCGTGATTGTATTTAAATTCTTTGGAATATATTGTTCGTTTAATTCCTTGTATTATTATGCATTCGATCATTACAGGTGTACTGGATAGTGCGTGATTTGCTTATATGGCATTATCGAATTTTTATAATTAGGTAATTACAGGTTCTAGTGAGGATAAGGGAAAGGGAAATTTTCTGACTATTTGTGACTTGCTCAATTTCATTCTTTCTATGTATTATTTTTTATATAATATATTTTATAAATGGGTCTTTGAGTTCGTGTGTGGTTATGATTTCCTTTGGAATGGTTGTAACAGTTTTGGGATGAAATGGGATAATGTAAAGCTAAGGTAATGTTGGTTTAAGGATTTTGAAAACCTAAAATAGTTTAGAATTAATATATATTTTGTTGATGCAATATATATAGTTATGGGGTGGATTGTGAGACCTTTGGCATTTCCATTAAGCTGAGCAGGTTTTGTTGAAGATTTTGGAAGGTCAAGTTTTTTTGGTGTAGGCCTGGAAACAGAGAAGGTGGTGTCAAAAACAATTTATGAAAATTTGAAGATTATTTAATCAATATAAACGAACTTTGAGGTTTCAAATTAACTTTAAGGTCATCAATGGTTGATATAGTATTAAATTCGATGATTACAAGATCTTGATTTTGTTTATTTATTGATGGTGAGGTTAAGGGTTACTAGATTATCAGGGGTTCTAATTAGGCGGGTTTTGACACATGTCGGGGCAGTTTGAAGTGGCCTTGGGCCTATTGTGTCGACTTCAAGCTATGTTATGGTCTAATGACCCGCAGTTTGGACTAGATTACCTATTCGCATATGATTTTGCTTCCTTGCCACTTGATTTTCACTATTTTACTTGATTAGTCTTTCTGTCATTATCTTTTTCATTTCATTTATAGATTTCTTCAAATATCTGCATGATTTAGAGACCATTGTAATTCATTATTCATAAATATTATTGAATCTCTTCTATTTTTACTCACTGGAATTGTCTCCGTTATTGGTAACAATTGCAGGTCCCTCGAGCAGTAAGGGGAATGAGCCTATACTTGGTGATTACCTTTGAGCTACCCTCAGAGCCAGTTCCATTACTCTTACTTTGTAGGTTCTTTTGTCATTTTGTTGTATATATATGTGTGATTATGTATTCATGATTTTTCGATGCTTTTAGGTACTTGGGGAATGAGATGCACTTGATGATACTTATATACGCGTATCGTACTCATTATCACTAGTTATATGCATGATATCACATTGTTTGTAGGATTCCCATACATAGGTTGTCCCGACTTTAATTCTAATTATTAACAATCTTGTTTAATTTTTTTTAAATTGATTCCGTTATTGTAACTAACATTAAAGTTTCCATTATGAACTTTAAAACTCTATTAAGGACTATAAGGAAAATTAATTTGAAATAAGAGGCTGACTAGGCGTGCGTCGACTAGGTGGAAGTTGACTGAGGGTCCACAGAGGCATAGAGTCGGGTCGGGCTTAGTTTGTGACGACTTGGGCCATCACACAACTCTATATCATTGAGTTGTTTAGATTTGTTAGACCCTAGCTTACGGTGTTTAAGTCAGTCTATCCTTATTGGCAGTATATTGTCAAAACAAAAGTTAAGTTAGTTAGGTAGATGCTACAATCAAGATGGAAGCCTGACTAAGCGAGATGTATGAGTGTAGATACAACTTAGAGAAATACTACATCGCAAATTCTAGTGAATATTGCAGTATCAAAGTTGGAGTCAAAGATGAAGACAGATATGAAGTCGAAGGTGGGATTGACTATGAGTTCGATACTGAAAGAGAGCAACTATCAATATTGGTCTACAATAGTGAAAAAGTTCAATACAGTAAATAGAGAACTTTGAGATGGATTACAAATACAAAATCTGAGAGAAATGTGCATAAAGAATTAAATAACATTATGGAAACGACATGTCAAGATTCTTAAAGGAATAGAAGACTTAGTTGTTGAACATTAGATGATTCCAATAAGATATACAATTGGAGACTGATGAGGTTTTTCGGTTTATATTATAGTAAAGACTAGATTCCTATATAGGGTAGATATACCGAGTCTATAAATACTCAAGATCATCATTGTTTGCATCATCATTCAATACTTGAGTTTCGTGAGAACAAAAATCATTATAGTGGTTGTACATATTATCAATTAAGTATGACGTGCAGTTAGTATGACATGCTAATCAAATTTTTGACTTGGAGAAAAGCATATAGTCGAGCAGTTAGTATAACGTGCTCTTCATGCCTTTCCTTCAGGATTTGCCTCAAAGATTATTGCAATTCAAGAGTGTCGTGATATGACTAAGATGTCTTTTGATGAACTAAGGGGTTCTCTATAAACATATGAAACGACTATGTTTAAAAAGCCTTGTTATTCTAAGAATGTTTATCATGTTAAGACTACTATTTCTTATGACTATATGAGAGATGAGTTTGCTATGATGGCAAAGAAGTTATTAAGATTTCTCAAACACTATAAGAGAAATTATGCTGGATCAAATTACAAGAAGAATAATGACAACAATAAGCCTTCTACTGATGATAAAAAGATAGATGTTAAGAATAAATGCAAGGGTATTAAGTGTCATGAGTGTGGAGGAGTTTGACATATTAAGATTGAATGTCCCACTTACAAGAAAAAGAAGTCCTTAAGTACTTTTTGGAGTGATGATGACTTAAACGACAGTGATAAAGATTCCAATGATTCTACTACTGCACTCACTACTATATTAAAAGAGTAAAATACTATTGATGCTTCTACACTGTTGTTAGTGTTTCTGAACATAATTATGTAGTATCTGACAGGAAAAAAAGTAAGGAAAAGGCCATGGATATATGTGATGCAGTCAATGATGAGGATTCTGTAAAAGATCTTCAAGTGTCTTATGATCTATTATTTGCTGAATGGACATCTCTTTTGATCAGAATTTTAACTTGAAGATTAAATTTTTCTCTGTCAAATTAGAGTACAAGACTCTTGAGACTGAACACAGGACTTTTCATGCATTGTTAAAAATACGTGAGATTGAATCTCTATACTGAAGAATGCTCTTTCTAATTCAGAGGCTTTTACTACAAAGTTACATTTTGGTTCTAAAAAATTAAACAGAATGTTGCAAACTTATCAATATTCGCAAGTTAAGCATGATTTTGGCTATACTAAAGGTTATGTCAATACTCCTACCATCTTTTTTAAAGGCACTGTAATCAATGGGGGTCAATTAAGAGTTGGGGCATGTGCCCTAGATTAATCTACAAATATTGTTTATCTTATAATTTTAGTTAATAATATAGAGGTTTTTCATTTACTATTTTATTATTAGTGATTGATGTTTACCTTATAATAAGATCCATGGATATTTGTTGAAATATCCTAAATGTCTTTAGTCAGTCATTATATTGGGAACTATAGTGAATTATGACTAGTATGAATCTTGATTGATGGTTATATGATGATCATGTTTATAAGGATACGAATCGAGATCACGAGTACTTGTTAGGGAACAAGGTACTGAGCGGACCCGCTATAAGAACACCATATGGATTAAGTCATAGGTGTTACTCATAATAGATTTATCATTTTGTCATTCGACTTGAAATTATCATAGACTTCAATATTAGGAGCATGGTAATTTGACACAATCAAATGTTGTCTTTAACCGGACGATTATAAAGATTATGATTGGTTACCATGTGAATAATATATGAAGGTGTGTAATCATGATATAATTTGCCCTTCTCTTATGAGAGATATATCAGTGGATCCCGCGATATGTTTGACTATTAAATGGTGATGTCCAAGTGAATTGATATAATCAACGTCATTTGGATGTTTTCAGTCTACCTAAAGATCAATAGTATGATTGAAGATTAATAGTGACTTTCCATGCCTTATGTTTAATCAAAGGATATCGCATGACAAAAGGATATGATATATATTATTCATTAGGTTGTATCGATTTTAATATTCATGCCATTTGGGTAGTCATAATGCCTTGCTAGAGACCGCTTATGACTAATGTATCAAAATGTTTTTGGTTCACTGACAATGTCGCATGAACCTATTGGGACACACAAAAAGAATGGCTTTGCGCAATTTCAATTGGTCCAGAGTAATGAATTTTATATGATAAAATTTATGACATAAAAGCACTTATGATTTGTTATATGATAACTTATTAATGGAGGCTTTTGTGTTATTTGCGTGAATTACCTAAATACAAAAGTTGTATGACAAATAGGTTTTTTAAGTGAGCTTTTCTACACAAATAAATAGAGTTTTAAACCCTAAAAAAATAAGATTTTTGTTTCTACTATTTTTAAGTTCTCTGGATTTTAGGAGAGAAAAGAAAAATTTTCAATCTCTCTTGGGGCTATCACCTAAAATTGTGGACTCCGTTCATGTGTAGATTTCTCATAGAGGACGTGCTGTTGAACGTCTTGGAGATCGAACAATAAGATAAGGAAATTACGAATTAAGGTATGATTTACTTTTATAGATCTAGTTTAATGGAACTTATTTTCGATCCTATTGAGGTTTTTCAAAAAAAAATTTGCATTTTTTGCTGCGTATGAACCTCTATACCTAAAATCAAGTAAGACTAAAGTTGATACAGCAAAAGCAAAGGAGATTCTACCACAGAAGGTTGTTGCAAGGGCAAAAAAAAGTGACTATTGTTACTAACGACAAACCTCCTCCTACATGTCCTTATTGTGAGATTGTTGGTTATATTTGACCATGATGTTATTGTATATTTAAATATCAGAGTACACTACAGAAGAAGAAAACATCCAAGAAGTTTAGAGAGTTAAATCTCATAAGGCAATGACAGCGCATCTATAACTCTCGACAACTATAACCGAGTTATGGTATTTCGATAGTGGGTGTTCCAAACACATGACTAGTAACAAAAGCTTTCTTAAATATTATGAATCATTTCAGGAAGGTGATGTTACGTTTGGTGATGGAAAAAAAAAGGCAAGGTTGTTGGTAAAGGAACCCTTAATATTGTGGGGCAGCCTAATCTTAAAGGATTTTTGTATGTAGATGGGTTGAAATCTAATATAATCAGTATAAGTCAGTTGTGTGATCAGAAACTGTTTGTCAACTTCACTAAAGATCATTATCATATAATTAATGAATAAAGACAATGCATCATGTATGGGATCCGAAATTCAGATAACAACTATATGTTGCTTTAATATTCAGTATCACCTCACAAGCTACAAGTTATGTGCAACTCTGTTTCTCTAATTAAGATAGAGCTTTGGCATAGAAGGCTAGGTTATCTTTATTTCAAGCAACTTCAAAAATTGCTCTCTCTTGATTCTGTAAGTGGTATTCTTAAACTATCATCTAAGTCTTATTCTAATGACATATTCACCTCACGTATGTTAAAATTACTGGACACAGACTTGTTTAGCCTAGTGCAAGTTGAAAGTCTTGGGAGAGAAGTTAATTTGATTCGTTTGCTGCATAATAAAACATAAAAGTTTAATGAGTTTAAGAAGTTAATTGTTCAATTTTGAATGAGAAAAGTGATGATGATGTATCATTTGATAGACTTTTTAGTAATCATGGAAGCGGGTTTGAGAATCGACAATTTGTTGATTATTATTCTGAATTTGGGATTAAGCTTGAATTTGCTACTACAAAGACACCACAACATAATCGTGTAGTTGAAATGAAAATTCGCACAATTCAGGAGATGAAAAAAGTGATGCTAGCTGAGAAGAATCTGTCCAGGAATCTTTGGAGGAAATAGTAAATACTGCTACCTATATTATCAATAGAGTTTATTTCAGGCCACTGACTACAAAAACTTTGTATGAAATTAGGAAAAGTGGAAAAACATCTCTCAAACATCTCCATGTTTTTGGCAGTATCCACTTTATATTAAATGATATAGATCACTTGGAAAATTTTGATTCCAAAAGTGATGTTGAAATTTTTCTTGGATACTCTCAGAATAGTAAATCTTATAGAGTCTACAATAAGCGAACTATAACTGTGAAGGAATCTATGAAGGTTATGGTTGATGATTATGCAAGAATAGATCAATTTCTCTTTTAAAAGGATGATTATGATGAGCTGCCAACACCAATTAGGTCAGCACCTATTACTCGACCTACTATTAAACAATATGATTCAGATATCACTACTCCATCTGATGATGAAGTTGATAATGATGATGATGATTAAAAATCACCTACTACTATAGTACTAAGTTCTACATCTAGTGCTTCATCGTCAAGGATGCTGAAAGATCATGCAATTAAACAAATTATTGGCTCGGTTAATGATTTAGTGCAAACTAAAAATATTCCACATGTTGATTACAGTAATATGGTTTGTTTTGCATGTGTTACATCTCAGATTGAGCCTAAAAATTTCAAGGAGGCTCAAATGGATGAATATTGGATGAATGTTATGCAAGAGAAACTCAATGAGTTTGTTAGATTGGATGTTTTGGAGCTTGTTCCACGACCTACTAATGTTAATGTCATTGGCACAAAGTGGATATTCCGTAACAAGAAATATGAGAATGGTATTATTGTTCACAATAAAACCTGATTGGTTGAATAAGGATACACACAGGTTGAAGGTATTGATTTTGATGAGATGTTTGCTCCAATTGCAAGATTGGAATCTATTTCTCCATTACTAGCCATTGCTTGTAACAGAGGTTTCAAGTTACAACAAATGGATGTTAAAAGTGTTTTCCTAAATGGTATCTGCAAGAAGAATTCTATGTTGCAACACCTAAAGGATTTGAGGTTCATGATAAACCTAATGATGTCTATCATCTAAAAAGGCTCTTTATAGACTGAAGCAAGCACCACGAGCTTTGTTTGAAAGGTTCTCTACCTATTTGATGTAGAAATGTTACAATAGAGGGTCTACTGATAAGACTCTGTTTCTCAAATTGCAAAATAAATAGTTTGTTATCGCGTAGATTTATGTCGATGATATTGTTTTGGGGATATGAGCATGGTTGGAGATCATAATTACTTAATGGGATTGTAGATTACTTATAAGTGATTATTTAAACTTATATATAGGGTTATTGTAGTAGTATACCTAGTATAATTATTCGTAAATGAGCTCAAATTGATGGTTTTCATGCATTTTCAAGTAAGCAAGGCATTAAGGAAGGAAACGAGTGAATTTGAGAAGAAACGAAGCAACAACATAACTGATGCTTGGCGCCATGGCAAGATAGATTGGCACTATAGGACATCAAGGCACACCGTGGGACATCAATGCACGATTTCGGATAGCAAGGAAGTGGAGAAAAGTTTTCAAGATGCTCGGTCTAATGGCGGCGCCATGGAGGTTAAGGGGCGGCGTAGGGCAGTTTAAGGGACGGCGTAGGTACTATATTCCATTTAGTCATGCCTCAATTAACTATATGCTAGGACTTTCTCGATTGTAGACATCTGCCGACAAGCTAAGTTTTTCACTTAAGCTTGATGATGCAGTCTCTATGCTTACTATAAGGATTCTTACTACATTGCTCTTTCTTTTGAGACGAAATCCAAGGGTAGGAAACAAATCTATGACTTTGTTGTGCGCTCAAGGAAGAAATAGAATAGGCTATATCTGCCATGTTTCCTGTAGCATCCCCTATACCGATTAGGGTGATACTCAGACTGAAACCTCGATCAAGCCTCGTTAACACAACCAGACTTAACTAGAGCCAGCAGCCTCACCGTCTATACCTGATATAATCAACCTATATATCGATATCGAATAAATAATACAAAGTATACGCAATGGAAAATTTAAAACTTTTTCGATAGTTAGCAATATATAGAAATACAGAGTTTATCAAAACCCAAAACTTCATTTATAAACCTCCCTACCCTGTTTCTATACAACAAAATATATCAAACAGTGTATATAAGTACAAGAAGGTTCATTACATCGTAGAGAAGACAATGAGACACCTAAATCTTCTTTTTGCCCTTCGTTGAAGAGCTAGCTTGCAAACCTAAAATATTAAATTTGGGTGAGCGCTCCAATTTGCTCAGTAAGTAAGGATTCACAAAGCCATCAACATTCCATATAATATTCAAAAACATGATGCAATAACAATATGCACCAATGTTAACTAATAAGAATATGGAAAGCATATGATTCAATAAATAACATATGCAAATCAACTGTCAATGATTATTACACTATGATTACCAATTTTATTATAAAACTATGGTCGATTACCCACTGACGCCATTAATGTGATTGCTAGACTAATACATTAGTTGTTGTGCTGTCTAGCCAATCCATTAATGTCCAATAGTTCTATCCAAAACCCTTTAGTGAGTATGTAATACACGCGACATATCAAATTGAGCAGGAGTTATATATAGGCCGGGAAAGTAATCCATTTCCTATAAACCTATTTTCAAAACTAAGAGTTACTCTAAGAGGTCACATTGCACACTATTTTCCATTTATTAAAAACCATCACAGTGTATATAGTTCCACATTCAGACCATAAACTACATGAACTACGTATACTAAGATAGCCAGACAACATTGATAAATAAGCGAATCCATACTTACCTCAATTTAGGTTTCATATCCAAATTCCTAACTTTCCAGGTACTCAAGCTCTCCTGGGGATCCAACACCTATCACAAACCATTTGTGATCAATTTAGGTCCAATACATTATATTTAGAACCTTTAGTTCAATCAAATCACAACAATACTGCTATTTTTTGGGGTGGGAGCGCGCTCCTTCAGTGGGTGGAGTGCGCTCCAGCAGCTAAGTTCATCCTCATTGGTGACCGGAGCGCGCTCCTCTTCTACTTGGAGTGCACTCCACCTGGTACTTTCTCGACAGTACACAGGGCAACAACCATTGTTCCATCCACAAATCTACAAAATCACATTAAATACTCCCAAAATTCATTAGGGAGGATTTCTAGTGAGGTAACAAATCATTTCCAACTATTAAACAACATAATTCACAGAGATATCATCACTACTATCAAATTGAACTTCAACAAACGTAAAAACTCCTAGTTGATAAAGCTCCTCAATTCACACCAAATCAACTCCATGAATGCTCTTCTATGATCAGAAACCAAACCCTCAACTATCCTTCTCTCTATCGATCGAATTATAGAGATAAGTATAAGGTTTTTAGTTTAAATATATATAGATTTTCCTCGAGATACACATTGCGCTATCTTGAGAATGATCTAATGATTGATGTGCCAACATGACACTTCTTTAAGTGGCACATGTTGACAGATCAATACTAACGTTCATCTCGAGGCGATCCGAAGATCCATATAATTCAAACCAATTTATAGTTTATTATATATATTTATATATCAAATATATATAAACATATATATATATTTCTCATCTATTTTCTCGCCAATAAATTCACTGGACATGCCTACAAGTATTCTAGGGTGTGCACATTCATTTCACAACCTCCTCATCGCACTTGATATACCAGCTATTTATTATTTATTATGTATTTTTGTTTGTAGGCTTGTATATAAATCCTCTATTATCCTACAACCTATAAGATTCATTAAACAATCCAAATAAACATAAATCATCATTCAGCTTAAGGTAACAGGTCGTTACACTTCCTAGCTACATTATTTAGAAAATAATTTATCATTGAGCAGAATAATGGCAAGTTAAAAAATGTGGAGGAAGTTAGACCGAATCATCAAATGAAGTATAATAATAGAATTTTTGATATTGTTCTCATACCTAAAAAAAATTCATCAACTTCTGCAACTCCTGTTATTGTAAAAGCTACTGTTGATGCTCTTGTTTCAACCCATGCTACCAAGCCAATATGGAAGTCTAAAAGAATTATGAAATGAAAGATTTTTGTATTTTCTAAGAATAAGGACACCAGTCCTATTGAAGTGCAATCTTTAGGAGAGGAAATTGCAAGAGGGGAAAATCCTCTTCATGCTGGTGCAAAACAGACGGGGCTGCTACCTATTTCGCCACAAGTTGCGAGTTCATCTGCTCTACTTCCTAATAGAACAAAAAAAGTCACCTCACCTGCCGAGTTTTAAGAAATTAGAGATGATCATTGGAATTTCACTAATTTACACTTTGATATAAGTGTTATTAATCTTATTACTACTGATGGGATAAGTATATTTGAGTCCCTTAGAAATGAATTATGGAACTGATAGTGAAGATGTTGTAACACTAAGTGAGGAAAATCCTTGTGAGAATGTTACTGCACAAGTTGAGTCTCTAGTAACATAAGAGATTCCTCCTACTGAGGAATTGGTTGTTGTTAACCTCGAGGGAACTCTCCTGCCTCCAGTTACTGCAACAACAATACATATTGTTGAGGCTCTAGTGAACGATGCTTTGCAACCAGAGCCAAGTATGTCAGTCCATCCTCCTACTCTCCTTCAGCATGAGGATTTTGAAGCCAATCAAGCCATTCCTACTACTTCAGCCGAGCCAACAACTCTAGTAAATGTTAGTATTGTTGAACCTGCACCTTCTACTCCTACTTCAGCTCCAACTCGGGATGAGTTTCTGCAAGAACCAAGTTCTTTGGCGTTGATGAGACCATACCCACCGTTGTTCGATTACTTCGTTGGTCGCATTATCTATCAAACCGTCTATAGAGAAGATGTAGTTGAACAAATGCGACCACTGCAAGAAGAGTTGGTTAGAAGTCAGTTATAATCTTTTTGACGTTGTTTAATCAAAAAAAAGAGTGGCCAATGAGCAAGAGAAGGTTAAGTTGTTTTTTGGTATTTTGTGATTGTAAGTAGATGAACTTTATGTTTTAAAACTGCATTTCATGGTTGTAGTTATTAGCTGGTGACTATAATTTTTTCAGGGTTTTACTTTTGCATGTTGTTACTTTAATCCATTGGTAACAGTACATTTTATGAAGTTCCTCAAAAATTTGGTCATCTTGAATTTTGTGGAAGTTTCATCCATGAAACTAGAAGTAAGTCGTACCTTACGATTTTAAGAGAACCGAGAAGTGCTTCATTATATAATACTTTCGCTCCCAAGTCAATTCCTCGTCACCACGGAACTGCCATCGTACTTTCACTAGGGAAATTTCCTTTTTGCGAAGCTTTTGAACCTTTCTATCAAGAATATAAATCGATTTTTCCTCATGTGTCATATCCTCCCTTAAGTAAACTTGACTCCAATTGATAGATGGTGTATGCTTCGTTGGTGTCTTCCACAATATAGATACATGAAACACATTGTGAACTCTCGTTAGTTGTGGTGGCAAAGCTAACTTATAGGCTACCAGTCCTACTTGTTCAGTCATTTCAAATGGTCCGATGTACCTAGGAGCAAGCTTTCCTTTCATACCGAATTTGCAATGTCCCTTCATTGGTGAAACCATAAGCAACATGTGATCTTTGCCCTTGATAAAAACCTCTCTATTATCCTTATCAGCATACTTAATTTGCCTGTCTTGTGCGGTACATAGTCATTGCCTAATCTACTTAATCCTTTCGGTATGATCCTGTACAATATTTAGTCCAATCAACACCGTGTCACCAACCTCTGCTTAACACACCGGAGACTTGCAAGGCCTCCCATAAAATGCCTTTAATGGTGCAATACCAATACTCTCCAGAAAGCTGTTGTTGTATGCAAACTAACATAACTGTAGATAATCCTCCCAACTCCCACATAAATCCAATACACAAGCCCTGAGCATATCCTCAAGTATGTAAATAAGTCTCTCAGTCTGGCCATCTAACTGAAGATGAAATGCAGTGCTGAGATTGAGCTTGGTTCCCATCCTAGTCTGTAAACCTTTTCAAAACTTGGAATTAAACCGGGGATCTCAATCTGACACAACAGACACAGGGATACCATGTAGCCTCAAGATCTCATCAAGATATTTCCCGCCCAACTTGTCTATTGGATCCCACATGGTGATTTCAATAAAGTGTGCAGACGTAGTCAAACGATCTACAATAAACTAAACCGCATCATGTTTCTTCCTGGTTGTTGGCAATCCGGTCACAAAGTCAATGGCTATATGTTCCCACTACCATTCAGGAATAGGAAAAGGTTGCAACATCCCTTCGGGTTTCTAATGATCAGCTTTCACTTGCTTACAAGTCACACAATCACTCGCGATATTCGCTTTCATCCCTCACCACCAGTACATTCGTCTCATATCACGAAACATCTTAATACTCCCTAAATGAATAGTATAGCGCGATCGATGCAACTCCCGAAGTAAATCCTCTTGCAATAATGCATGCGATGGGTCTATATCCTGTCCTTAAACCTTAATGCTCTATCTGCCAAAAGCTTCCAATCTAGAAAGCCCTCACTGACTGCCTGTGATCTGTACTTGCCATACTCAGAATCGACCCTTTGATAGTCTATAATTCCGAAAATAGCCTCTGGCTTAGCTCTCATCTGAACCAGTGCTGAGGAACATAAAACATTTGACTCATTCTCATTGATTTCATGAATACACATCATTGAAGTTTCCTCGATTAACTTATACTCCTTAGTCATCATCATGTCAGCATCTCTTGTTTCTTTCCTTACACAACTCAAAGAATCAGCTACAAAATTTGCCTTCCTCGGATGATACTAAAGAGTGAAATCATAATCTTTCAAGAATTGGAGCCATCATTTTTGTTGCGTATTCTGCTTGCTTTAAGTAAACGAGTACTTCAAACTCTTGTGATCTGACAAAATTGTATACTTTTCACCATACAAGTAACGCCTCCACAATTTTAGAGCAAACACAACCACTGCTAACTCCAAATCATGAGTTGGATAGTTCTTTTCATGTATCTTCAGTTGCCTAGAAGCATAAGCTATAACTTTCCCTTCTTGCATCAATACGCATCCTAACCCAATCTTTGAAGCATCAGTGTAAAGAACCAACTCCTTCCCTGCCTCTGGAAGTACCAATATAGGTGCTAATGTCAACCTATCTCGTAGTTCTTCGAAAGCATTCTGGCATTTTTCACTCCACTCAAATTGCACATTGTTCTTAGTTAGCCTTGTCATTAGTGCTGCAATCTTCGAGAAATCCTTCACGAACCTTCGATAGTAATTTGCTAATCCTAGAAAACTTCTAATCTTCATCACCGTGGTGGGTTGTGGCCATTTAGTGATGACATCAACTTTAGCTGGATCTACAAAAATTCCTTCTACATTCACCACATGACCTAAGAACTTCACCTTCAAAACCCAAAACTCGCACTTGCTAAACTTAGCATAAAATCGGTGATCCTTCAAAGTCTACAAAGTCATCCTGAGATGTCTCTCGTGCTCTTCATAGGTTTTGGAATAAATCTTGATATCATCGATGAATACAATGACGAACTTGTCGAGATAAGGCTTGAAGACTCTATGCATAAGGTCCATAAACACTGTCGGTGCATTCGTAAGTCCAAATGGAATCACCTAACCTCATAATGTCCATATCTCGTGCGAAAAGCTATCTTCTTTATGTCTTTTTCCCGTATTATCAACTGATGGTACCCCGATCTCAAGTCAATCTTTGAAAAAAATTCGATCCCCGCAAGTGATTAAATAAGTCCTCCATCCTAGGGATTGGATATTTGTTCCTAATGGTCACCCGATTCAACTGACTATAGTCGATACACATTTGCAAACTTCCATCCTTCTTCTTCACAAATAATATTGGGGCTCCCCTAGGCGACATGCTTGGGTGGATAAAACCTTTCTCTATCATATCATCCAACTAATTCCTTAACTCTGCTAACTTCTTAGATGCCATGCTATATGGTGATATGGATATGGGTTTTGTACTTGGAACAAGGTCAATGATAAAATCAATGTCCTGGGGTGGAGGGATTCTAGGAAAATCAGAGGGAAAAACTTTTCAGAATTCTCTAACCACCGAAAGCTGTTCAAGTTGAAGTTCATGACCATCTTCCTCCATAGTTATGAGACTCATAATATTTCCTTAACTCATTATCAGTTTCTACCTTCCCACGGGTGGCAGCTCGTTTCGGTGCGCGACATTTGAATCTAAACGGCGGTATACCAAAGATTTAAAAAATAATTGTCTAGCAAAAACAATCAATATTTATATGGTAAGCTCCCAACCAATCCATCCCTAACAATGTATCATGTTCTAAGTACTCCAACACTAGTAGATTATAAGATAAAACATGATTCTCAATTTTAATAATACACCCCTCGCACACCATATAAAGATAAACCTGCTCACTACTAGCTGTACTCAAAATCAAAATGGTACTAGCTCTAACCGACTCTAGTCCAAGTTCATCAACGATTTTACCAAACAGAAATGAAATAGAAGACCTAGAATCAAATAAGGCATGCATGCCTCTGTCATAAATGTAAACCATACATGCCACCAAATGACGAGTAGTTGCAGCATCTGCCTCTATAACTGCTTTCACTCCTCCCCTGACAGGTTGGACTACACTAATTTCTGACACTTTTGGCATCCTAGGACAATCTTCCTTGTAATGTCCCGGTTGTTTACAGAAAAGGCATAATCCTTTGTGTAACGACCCATTTTATTAATGTCGTTAATTATCTCAAAATTGCAGACATGGACACTAGCTCAGATCCAAGTGGACGGCGCGGGTAATTTAGGACACATGTCGACCTAGGTACACTGGTTTATTTGTGTGTTGGATGGCTTAATTGTGGTGCAATTTATTCAATTATTGGTTAAATACATCGCATGTGTGTACGCTGAATCACGAGAGTGTGCGAGGTTGTGTGACGAGTAGCTGCCGCGAAATGCGTGCTAACACGGGTATTAAGAGGCGAGATTCAGGTACACTAGAGAAAACTCAATAAACTTACATAAACATGTCGAGGCTATCAAATTGGCATAATTAATGTAACCATACGTTATCAAATTGAGATGATTAATGTAACCATAGGCTTATTAAATTAACTCGAACAATAGGCTATGGCGCACCTAGAAATGCATGTCGAGACGCAGGGCACCGGCTACAGGTAGCCGAGGGTTAGTGTGACGATGAGTTGGTGTAATTTGATAAATAAAACACTAGCCATATGGTTGGATAAGGCTTATTATAATGTTACATTAATAAGATAAATGGAAGCATATAGTTTACATTAAATAAAATGGGCCATGAGATGGACATCTAAATTAGCATAGTGAGTGGTACTAGATGATGAATGTGCTATTGGAGTCACCAGGAGGCATTAGACAGCATACTTGTGAACAACAAGATATGTCTCGGGATACGTATGCACAATTGATTCCATAAACATATATATAGGAGAGTTATTGGAGTGTTGATAACAAACACTCACCCATTTCATGTAGAACCAGAAATTTAGAGGAGGGAGAAGAGACTTCCAGCTGGGAATTCAACAACCTCGGCATCAAACCAAGTGATCTAACCTAGGTAATCACCTTCTCCACCTTCTAAGCTTGCAAATGAACCTATTTTTGGGTGTGTTTAGTGAAATTCGAGTTGATGATTTATCATCTGGTTTGTTGTGTAAATATGATGAATTTCATGTCATTAGATCATATATAAGGATAATTTATAACTGGTTTTGTTAATTTTGATGAAATTGGTTGTTAATGGAGATGGTGGTAAATGCATGATTTGTAGAAAATTGATGTACATTGATGTTTGGAGTGTTTTCATTCATGGATTTAGGTTATTTAGATGAGGAGAGGGTAATAGACTAGTTAGAATAGCTAATTAAGAGGGCTAGGACAGAATTCTCGAATTGAGAATTTTGTCCTATAAGGCAATTAGCGTGATAATTGGAACTATCGGCGCTCTAACTGTCTTGAGTATGTAGCAGTTCTTCGCAACAAATAACAATAGCGCACTAGTTAAAATTTCGAGCGTGATAGGTACACCCTTAGCGCGCTAACTTAAAACTAGCGAACTAGGTAGACCTGATTAGCGCGCTAATGATAGATGAAAATGGGAATTTAGGACTGTTTTAGAGATTTTCCACCTAATACATATTTACACCTTTGTAAACAAACTAAACTGGTAAAAATGGACTTTAGGGACTTAGTGGACCGAAGCTCAGTGTCGGGGAGCTTGACGGGTCGAGTATGAGAGTCCGGGGAGGTCGGAGAGCGGTGTGAGATTTGTAAAACCTTACTGAAAGATTCAGAGTATTTATTTTGCTTACATGTTGTTTCTATTATTCCTTGTTGTTCATCATTCTATTTGGTTATTTTGACGTGGGTTGAGGTTACTCCCCTGGACTTCCTTGTTGTGTGTTCATGAGGCCCTGGACTGTAGCACATGTGACCCGGCCCTAAGTGAATGGCGACCTGGGCTTGCCTTTGTGCACGTGTCGGTGACTCAGTGGATTTGGCCAGCGTCGTGATGGACCAAGTGTTGGGCCAGTTGGACGGGACCAATAGTGGGAACTTAGTGACTCGAAGTATATTCTAGTCCCTCTGGAGCGAGCACACACATTTGTTAGCTTGTTTGTTGTTTATTCATGCGATGAGCTATTTACAGTTGTTTGTTTTATATTCCGCATGTTTGCTTGACAGCATTCCTTGTATTTCCTTTACTTTATGATATGAATGCTCA
This sequence comes from Stephania cephalantha, assembly GCA_039657325.1. NCBI lineage: Eukaryota > Viridiplantae > Streptophyta > Magnoliopsida > Ranunculales > Menispermaceae > Stephania > Stephania cephalantha. Next base: position 17,298,457 of record CM077570.1, on the reverse strand, counting down.
GAGGAGTTCCTTAGAATGTTACTTACTGTACTCGTCATCTATCTTTTTGTGATGATTGAGTGCATATCCTAGTACCAGTAGGGGCAAGGGGATTCTAGGTGACTACATCTGATTACCCATTGTCTAGGACCTACTTGTATGTGTTTATTTTTTATATTTTGTATATTTTGGGTATTGGGAGACTTGAGATAACATAATACATGTATATAAACCTGTTGTGTGATGTCGTTTATATACAGAGTACTTTCCAGGGTTTTCCACAGTAGGTTTTGTCATTGAACAATGTTTATCATGTTAAATTATCTTGTTTAAATGGTATTAAGTAAGACTTCCGATGAACATGTTAACCTTAAAAATATAACCCATTAGTATGGTTAAGATCACAAATAACTGCCAACTAGGTAACAGTTGAAATAGTTAGATTCCCATAGGGAATGGACAAAGAATATAAGGATAATTTACTAATTTATCTAATAAAACACTTATGGACACGAATTACAAGACATAAAGAGGACGGGCAGGTGCCAGACACGTGTAGTTGGGCCAGTCGGCTAGGAGTACAAGGAGACACATCACCCCGGGGCGGATGGGGCCGCCACACACTGGGCCTCTTAAATGGCGAAGATGACAGCCTTGCTGAATTTCCTGCCTTCTACCCTGTCGGTCCCTTAAACTTACTCTAAGTGTTCTCCGACTGTCGAGGTGGAAGTGGTGGCTTATACATCGAACCATGAGTAATCGAGGATACAGGAGTGAGAAATCCTCGTCGAGGTTTGGGGTGCCATTGAGTCCACTCTGGATGGTACCTTGAATTCTAATTAAACCTGTCATTGTGGTACCATTCAGATTAATTTTTACCAAACCTTTGCTAAAAGTATGCTAACACGGTCTTATGCAATGCGGTCGGTATCTTCCTCATCCTTATCATAGTTGCCTCGCACTCTGTGGCTGCGTTCATAGCATCATTGTTAGTCTACAGCCTAACAATGGCTATAGTGTACTGAGCGTCATCCCTCGATCCTTCAATGAATCTGGTAGTCCTTTCTGACTCAGTGGTTACATACTCAGTAGTAAACTCAGACAACTCTAGGAACTTTAGATCATAATCTCTGACCCTCATGTTTACCTATTTAAAATCAAGAAACTCCTGTCAGTTAGCATCTCTAATGTCCATCAAAAAGTACTTCGAATAAAACAATACCCTGAAATATGACCAAGTCTCATCTGGTCCCTCGGTCCTCTGCGCAGATTTCCACCATTTATCAGCACTTTCTTTCAGCAAGAAGGAAGCTAATGGTACAATACTAGCATCATCAATCTTCATAAGTTTCATCCTCTTTTCAAGATTCATGATCCATGCCTCAGCAATCCCAGTCTCCAAAGTCCCAAAAAGTTTTGGTGCATCGTATTTCATGAACTCCTTTTTATCTTGAGCATCCTTAATGTGTCATCATCATGCCTTACCACTGGTACCGGAACTACAGCAACTGTCGAGTCAACGGCTTCATCTACTTGAACATTCTCTCCAATAGGTACTTGCGGTGGTAGCGGTGGTTGCAACAGTACCTGCGCTGCCTGTAGTGCCTGCTGCACCTTCTGTCGCATGATAACATCCATCAGTTCAGCAATCCTACGTCCATGCACCGCATTCATGTCATCAAGCTGCTTACGATGATTCTCAGTCATCTAAGCCGTACGTTGCTCCATCTAAGCACGCCACTGCCCATCATCAGCCTCCCTAGTACTCCTAGTATCTCAGGGAAAATAGGAACTTCCACCTCTAATATTCATTATGCACTGTGAGTATTTCAAGAGAGTTAGTTCTAATCGTATTAAAAGGGTGACAAAATGAAATGAGCATTATATTTAAACGATATAAGTAATATCATAAAAGCAAAAAACATCATAACATATAATGGTTCATTTTCAAACCCCTCCTACCTTAAGTTTGGTCACCTGTGCATATTAGGTTGATGTAAATCAAATGCCCATACAAATGATTTCATCACTTAATATTGACTAACATTTCCTAGGTTTACCACTTACTTAGATTTTAAGATGACTTGTGTGGAATCACTTTGGTTCCGATTATGATTTCAACTGTAAGTCATATTCCCAATTTTAGGATAGAACTACACATTTCCTTCTAGGCGCCATTACCTACGGATGTTATACCATTTGTGGTTTTCCCTAAGTTCAAATGCCTATGCTAGATACCAACTGTAATGTTACTTACAAACTTGGATAACCTTAACCCACTTTGTTTCTAGGTTCTCTTAACATATGCTCAGATACCAACTGAGACGACCCAAACCCCGATGGGCCTGGATCGCCCAGCTTAAACCATCGCCAAACCTCTCGAGATAACCTAGTGATGTCGGACAATCTAGTCAGCCTTAACCTGTGGAAATAAACCATGAAATTCTACATAATAGACTAAACCAGGCTAATAGGTGCGGAATATAACAAAGCCTCTATTATCTAATAAAATGCAGAACTAAATGTAGAAGTCTTGCATACAAAATTAAACATAATCTGAATCAGGTACTATTGGTTCAAACATCTACCCAAATAAATCCCATATTTATTACATAAAGTCTGAAAGCAAATATATAATTATTATTAAACCTTGCAAACAAGAAAAGAGCTTCTATGCTAAGGCCTTGCCCATTCCTTTGTATTGAGCACCAGCTGAGGTACCTGGAGGGAAAAGTAATGGGGTGAGCAATATATATCAACGGACTCAGTAAAGTAGAACCCTGCTCTATCATTAATCATCCAAAGAATACCTAGTAATAAAAACAAACTAGATTTCAACAATTCAAATCATAAGATCCATTATCATTTTTCGGGCATTAAAGACATACATAATCAAGCATAATAATATAGCGAGATGAAAGACAACAATGCCCAATCGATACTTCAATAAGGATAATGATGATACCAAATGCCTTTAGAGTCAAAAGAAGTGGCAACTTATATATCCAACTAGACAATAGGCAATAGCTTATCCTTCCCTCAATGTTGTGGTTTAGGCAACAAGAGGTTCACAAGTTTTAATGCCAATAGTCCTATCATGCAGTAGGTCTTAGCTTATCCTTCCCCCAATGGTGCGGTTTAGATAACATGAGTTTCATAAGTCTAAAGACCTAATGACCTTTCATAGCTTATCCTTCCCCCCCAAATTGCAGATCAGACAGCCTGGGCTCACAAGTCTAGCAAAACTCCGTAGAGTCATATCAGAGGAGGGACCGGATGCCTCCGACTTTCGAATCGCGGTACCAAGTATATTCATTCGACATATATCAGTTCCACGGGCATCCAAGAGATAGAGTAACAAAAAGGGACATTATAAGCATCATATCAATGAAATATATCAAGCATATTCCAAGTGATTCATAGACCAATTACTGAAATAAAATCTTAGCATATCTACTAGCATGGCATGATTGATAATAGAGCAAACCCTACTTACCTCAAGCGCTGCTAAATCCTAATTCAGAACTTTCTATGAGTTCCCACAGTGTTCCTCGAGTATCTATATTTTATACACATTTTATTAGGTTCACAACACTTTTGGATAAGTTTATTAAGAATTCTGAACCATGGGTGGGCCTGTACTCGGAGTTTGTACTCAAACTCGCATTTAAGACCTTAATGGTGCTCTTAACTTCCAACGTATTTTTGAATAAGTTAAAACTCATTTTAAGTTGTTTATCATTCTCGTGTTAATAATATTTCCATAAGCTTTCCAACGATTTTTGAAACGTCAAAATCAGAGTTAAAACGAAGAAGTTATGGACGTTTAAAGTCGAGGTAAAAGCTGAGATTTTTCAGAATTTTGCAAGGACAACAGCCTCGGCGCTATGCGGTTGTTTGCCCTCCTACTCTTCGATTGAGTCTTGATGATTGAACCTTCCCCGACATTCCCTTGGCACAAAATTTAGTAAAGAGGGTCCAAAAACACATTTTCTAACAACAAAATCATCGATTTGATATCAAAACATCAAGGCTCAAATCTATTAATTGTTCTTATTGAAAACTTGAAAATACTTTTACTAAACCATCAAGGATTTGTCAAATCTTGAAATCAAATTAGAACACAATCAAAACCAAAGCCACAATCACCACCAATCTCAGATTCAACACATAACCATCATGAACACCCATGTGTTCATCACATATTTGCATCAATGCATCAAGGAAGGCTCAAAATCCACGTATATAACCATTGGGAACTTGAAGAACAATATTTGAACATTAAAACCCTTTTAAATCCACTTGAAAACATTGGATACAAAACAAATCAGAAAATACATAATCAAAACCAGCATTTTCTTTTAAGATTAATGATTTTGGTTATAAGATTTACCTTTAGATTGTGCCCTTTAAGCTTTGGAGAGTTGTAATGGCCTCCTAGCACTCCAACTTCTCTTTCTCACATTGAGCCTTAGACTCCACTTGTGTTTTTGACCAAATAGCTACAACATTAGTTTGTAGCTACTATTTATTCGTACAACCCATCTAAGGTTTGAGGTGACCAATCTCAACCCCTGATTTAAATCTTGTGCCCACTAGTTCAAGGATTATCAAGTGTCTCTCATTTAAGCCATCTCATATGGATTTTGACCACTTTACCCTTGCTTGCTCTACAAGTAATTTCTTAGTAATAGATACTAATACACATATTTAGGCACATACACACACAAAATCTTATTTAATAGTTTTGAATAAGCTCTAGTGTCTATTAAACTAGATTTAAGAAGTTTGGGGTGTTACATCATTCCTAATTTTTTGGAAGTTTCGCCCTCTAAACTAGAAGTACGTCGTACCTTAGGATTTAAGAGATCCGAGAAGTTCTCCATCATATAATCCTCTCACTCCCAATTTAACTCCTTGTCACCATGGAACTGTCATCGTACTTTCACTAAGGGAATTTCCTTGTTGTAGAGCTTCTGAACCTTTCTATCAATAATCAAAATTGGTTGTTCGTCATATCTCATATCTTCCCTTAAGTCAACTTAACTCTAATCAATAGATGGCGTATGCTTCGTTAGTGTCTTCCGCAACATATATACATGGAAGACATTGTAAACTCCCATTAGTTGTGGTGGCAAAGCTAACCTATAGGCTACCGGTCCCACTTGTTCAGTCACTACAAATGGTTCGATGTACCTAGGAGCAAGCTTTCCTTTCATACCGAATCTGTAATGGCCCTTCACTGGTAAAACCTTAAGCAACACATGATCTTTTTCCTTGATAAGAACCTCTCGATGATCCTTATCGGCATACTTCTTTTGTCTGTCTTGTGTGGTATGTAGTCATTGCCTAATTTACTTAATCCTTTCGATGTGATCCTGCACAATCTCTAGTCCAATCAACATCTTGTCACCAACCTCTGCCCAACACACTGGAGACCTGCAAGGCCTCCCATAAAGCGGCTTAAATGGTGTCATACCAATGCTCGCCTGAAAGCTGTTGTTGTGTGCAAACTCACATAACGGGAAATAATCCTCCCAAATCCCACATAAATCTAATACACAAGCCTTGAGCATATCCTCGAGTATCTGAATAAGTCTCTCATTCTGGCTATCTGACTGAATATGAAATGCAATGCTGAGATTGAGATTGGTTCCTATCCTAGTCTGTAAACCTTTCCAAAACTTGGAAGTAATTTGTGGATCTCAATCTAACACAATAGACACAGGGACACTATGTAGCCTCAAGATCTCATCAAGATATTTCATGATCAAATTGTTTACACGATCCCATGAAAATTGGAATAAAGTGTGCAGATTTAGTTAAATGATCTACGATAACCCAAACTGCATCATGTTTCTTCCTGGTTGTCGACAATCCAGTCACAAAGTCCGTGGCTATATGCTCCTACTTCCACTCAGGAGTAAGTAAAAGTTGCAACATCCACCCGAGTTTCTGATGATCCGCTTTCACTTGCTTACAAGTCACACAATCCTGGAATACCTCGCGATATCCGCTTTCATCCCTGACTACCAGTACATTCGTTTCATATCATGGTACATCTTAGTGTTCCCCGGATGAATAGTATAGCATGATCGATGCGACTCCCGAAGTAAATCCTCTTATAACTGCACATGCGATATGATCCATAGCCTGTCTTTAAACTTTAATGCTCCGTCTACCGAAATCATCCAATCTAGAAATTCCTCACTGACAGCCTGTGATCTGTACTTTCCATACTCAGAATCAACCCTTTGATAGTCTATAATTCTGAAAATAGCCTTTTACCCTTCTTTCATCTGAACCAGTGCTGAAGAACATGAAACGTCTGACTCATTCTCATTGATTTCATGAATACACATCATTAAAGCTTCCTCTAGTAACGTATACTCCTTTGTAATCATCATGCCAGCATCTCTTATTTTTTTCCTTACACGACTCAGAGCATCAGTCACAACATTCGTCTTCCCTAGATGATAACTTAGAGTGAAGTCAAAATCTTTCAATAATTAGAGCCATCGCCTTTGCCGTATATTCAGCTCGCTTTGAGTAAACAAGTACTTCAAACTCTTGTGATCCGAGAAAACTGTGAACTTTTCACCATAAAACTAATACCTCCATAATTTCAGAGCAAACATAACCACTGCTTACTCCAAATCATAAGTTGGATAGTTCTTTTCATGTATCTTCAGTTGCCTACAAGCATAAGCTATAACTTTCCTTTCTTGCATCATTACGCATCCCAACCCAATCTTTAAAGCATCTATGTAAAGAACCAACTCTTTCCCTGCCTAAAGAGGTACCAATATAGGTGTCGATGTCAAATTATCTCGTAGTTCTTTGAAAGCATTCGACATTTTTCAATCCAATCAAATTGCACATTCTTTTGAGTTAGACTTGTCATTAGAGCTGCGATCTTCATGAAATCCTTCACGAACCTTCGATAGTAACACGCTAATCCTAAAAACCTTTTAATCTTCATCACCATGGTGGGTTGCAGCCATTTCCTGATGACATCAACTTTAGCTGGATCTACTGAAATTCCTTTTGCCTTCGCCACATGACTTAAGAACTTCACCTCTGAAACCTAATACTCGCACATGCTAAACTTAGAATACGACCCGCGATCCTTCAAATCCTACAAATTCACCCTAAAATGTCTCTCATGCTCTTCCTGGGTTTTGAAATAAATCATGATATTATCAATGAATACAATGACGAACTTGTCGAGGTAAGGCTTGAAGACTCTGTGCATAAGGTCCGTAAACAATGTCGGTGCATTTTTAAGTCCAAATGGCATCACTATAAACTCATAATGTCCATATCTCGTGCGAAAAGTCGTCTTCTTTATGTCTTCCTCTCGTATTCTCAACTGATGGTACCCCGATCTCAAGTCAATCTTTGAAAAGAACTTCGCTCCTCACAACTAATCAAATAGGTCATCGATCATAAGGAGTGGATATTTGTTCCTAATGGTCACCTGATTCAACTGATGATAGTCGATACACATTCCCAAACTGCCATCTTTCTTCTTCACAAATAATACTAGGGATCCCCAAGGTGACATGCTTGGGTGGCTAAAACCTTTCTCTAGCATATCTTCCAACTGATTCCTTAACTCTGTTAACTTCTTGGGTGCCACTCTATAAGGTGGTATGGATATGGCTTGTACCAAGAACAAGGTCAATGATAAAATCAATTTCCCGGGGTGGAGGTATTCCAGGCAAATTTGAGGGAAAAACTTTTAGGAATTCTCTAACCACCATAATCTATTCAAGTTGAAGTTCATGACCATCTTCCTCCATAGTTGTGAGAATCATAAAATTTCCTAACTCATTATCAGTTGTTACCTTCCTACTGGTGGGAACTCCTTTCGGTGTGCGACCTTTGTATGTAAACGTCGGTATATCAGGGATTCGAAAGGTAAATGTCTTGTGAAAATAATCAATATTAACATGGTAAGCTCCTAATCAATCCATCCCTAACAAGGTATCGTACTCTCATTACTTCAATACTCACTGATCATAAAATAAAACATGATTCCTAATTTTAATAATACACTATTCACACACCATATTAGGATAAACCTGCTCACTAGCAGTGGTACTAAAATCAAATTGGTACTAGCTCTAATCGGCTTTAGTCTAATCTCATCAACCATTTTACCAGATAGAAATGAAATAGAAGGCCCAAAATCAAATAAGGCATGCATGCCTCTATCACAAATGAAAAACATATTTGCCACCAAATGACGAGTGGCTGTAGCATCTGGCTATATACTGCATTCACTCCTCCCCTGACAGGTTGGGCTACACTAGCTTCTAACACTTTTGGCCTTCTAGGACAATCTGCCTTGTAATGTCCCGACTGTTTAAAAAACACTAAATCCCATAGGCCTCTAAAATGACGCAGATGACAGCCCTATTGAACTTCCTACCTTCGTTAGGGTCCCTTACCTTTAGTCTAAGTGTTCTCCAACTATCGAGGTGGAAGTGGTGGCTTATACACCGAATAATTAGTAACCGAGAGGGCAGGAGTGAGAAATCCCTGCCAAAGTTTGGGGTGCCATGGAGTCTACTCTGAATGGTGCATTCCCACCTAAAGATCTTGTTCCCTTCAAATTATTGTTGAACCTGTGATAATGGTACCCTTCATACTTATTTTTGCCAAACCTTTACTGAGAATATGCTGAAACAGTCTTATGTGATGTGGCTGGCTTCTTCCTCGTCCTTATCATAATTGCCTCACACTATGTAGCTGCATTCACAGCATCATTGTAAGTCTGCGCCCTAACAGCGGGTATAGTGAATTGAACGTCTTCCCTCAATCCCTCAATAAATCTGGTAGGCCTCTCTGACTCAGTGGATAGATACTCAATAGCAAACTCAAACAACTCTATGAACTTTAGATCATAGTCTCTGACCCTCATGCTTCCCTATTTCAAATTAACAAACTCCCGTCTCTAAGCATCTTGAATGTCTTTCGGAAAGTACTTCGAATAGAATAGTACCCTGAATTATGAACAAGTCTCCACTGGTCCCTCGGTCCTCTGCGTAGATTTCCACCATTTCTTAGCACTTTTTTCCAGCAAGAAGGAAGCAAATGGTACCATAGTAGCATCATCAATTTTCGTAAGTTTCATCCTTTTTTCAAGATTCATGATCCATGCCTCAGCAACTTCAGTCTCCAAAGTCCCAAAAAAAATTGGTGCATCGTATTTCATGAACTCATTTTTGGATCTTAAGCATCCTCAATGTCTTATCATCATGTCGTACCATTGGTTCCGAAACTGCGGCAACTATCGAGTCAGCGACTTCATCTACTTGTGCATTCTCTCTAATAGGTACTTGCGGTGGTAATGGTGGTTGCAACGGTACCTGTGGTGCCTGTTGTGCCTGCAGACCTCCTGTCCCTTGATAACATCCACCAGTTCAGCAATCCTATATTCATGCGCTGCATTCATGTCCTCAAGCTGCTTATGATGATTCTTAGTCATCTCAGCCACACGTTGCCCCATTTGAGCACGCCATTGCCCATCATCAGTCTCCTCGGTACTCCTAGTATCCCGAAGAGCATAGGAACTTCCTCCTCTAGTACTCATTATGCACTATGAGTATTTCAAGAAAGTTAGTTCCAATCGTATTAAGTAGGAGACTAGAAGAAATGAGCATTATATTTAAATGATATAAGTAATATCATACATGCAAATTGCATTATAACATATAATGGTTCATTTTCAAATCCTTCCCACCTTAAGTTTGCTCACTTGTGCATATTAGGTCGATGCAAATCAAATGCACATACAAATGATTTCATCACTTAATCTTGGTCAACCTTTCATAAGTTTAACACTTAGATTTTAAGATGACTTGTGTAGAACCACTTTGGTTCCGATTATGATTTCGACTGTAAGTCTTATTCCTAATTTTAGGATAGAACTACACATTTCCTTCTAGGTGCCATTACCTAAGGATATTATACCATCTGTGATTTTCCCCAAGTTCAAATGCCTATGCTAGATACCAACTGTGGTGTTACTTACAAACTTTGATAACCTTAACCCACTTTGTTTCTAGGTTCACTTAGCCTATGCTCTGATAAAAACTGAGATGACCAAAACCATGGTGGGCCTGGACCACTTAGCCTAAACCATCGCAAAACTCCTCTAGAAAACCTCTAATGTTGGGGCATGATCAAGTCAGCCTTAACCTACAGAAATAAACAATGAAATTCTACAAAATAAACTAAACAAGGCTAATAGGTGCATAATATAACAAAGCCTTTATTATTTAATAAAATGCAGAACTAAGTGCAGAAGTCTTGCATACAAGATTAAACATAAACTGAATAAGGTACTATGGGTTCAAACATCTACCCAAATAAATCTCCTGTTTCTTACATAAAGTCTGAAAGAAAATAGATAATTATTATTTAACCTTGCAAACAAGAAAAGTGCTTCTATGCTAAGGCTTTGCCATTTCCTATGTCCTGAGTAGCAGTTGAGGCACCTAGGAGGAAAAGTAGTGGGATGAGCAAAATATATCAATGGGCTCATTAAAGCAAAAGCCTGCTCTACCATCAATCATCCAAATAATACCTAGTAATAAAATCAAACTAGATTTCAACAATTCAGATCCATTATCATTTTCCAGGCATTAAAGACATACATAATCAAGCATAATAATATAGTGAGGTAAAAGAACAACAATGCCTAACCGATACTTCAACATGGATAACGATGATACCAAATGCCTTTAGAGTTAGAAAAAGTGGCAACTGATATATCAATCTAAACAATGGGCAATAGCTTATCCTTCCTCTAATGTTAGGCAACAAGAGGTTCACAAGTCTAAATGCCAATAGTCATACCATGCAGTAGGTCATAGCTTATCCTTCCCCAATGGAGTGGTTTAGACAACACGAGCATCATAAGTCTAAGGACCTATTGACCTTTTATAGCTTATCCTTGACCCAACACTGCAGATCAGACAGCTTAGGGTTCACAAGTCTAGCAAAACTCCATAGAGTCATATCAGAGGAAGGACCAGATGCCTCCAACCCTCTAACTGTGGTACCAAGTATATTCATTCGACGTATATCATTTCCACAGGCATCCAAGAGATAGAGTAGCAAAAAGGGACATGATAAGCAACATATAAATGAAAGATATCAAGCAGATTCCAAGTAATTCGTAGACCAATTACTGAAATAAAATCCTAGCATATCTACAAGCATGCCATGATTAATAATAGAGCAAACCCCACTTACCTCAAGCGCTGCTAAATCCTAATTTCGAGCCTTTCTATGAGTTCCCACGGTGTTCCTTGAGTATCTACATTTTATACATACTTTATTAGGTTTACAACACTCTTGGATAAGTTAATTAAGAGTTTTGAACCATGGGCAGGCCCATACTCGGAGTTTGTACTCGAACTCGCATTTAAGACCTTAATGGTGCTCTTAACTTCCAACACATTTTCAAATAAGTGAAAAACTCATTTTTGTTATGAAATTGATGGACACTTGTGCATGTATGTGACCACATTGTGAAGCATGATTCTCACATTGAATTGTAACATCAAGCATGACTCTCACACTTCATGTAATTTGTAATCCTCTCCAATGTACACCAACTCTTCCATGTATTGTCTATATTGCTTGTGATGTGTTCTATGACTTGTGGTGTATGTATAACTTATACAATGTTATCATCATCACCAAATGGCATATATAAAGGGTTTCAACCCCATTGTAATTCACACACCAATATATGAATGAAATCTCTACATTCTCATCTCTAGCTCTCTTCTCTCTTGTCTCCCCTTCTCTGCTTGTTCTAGTAGTTCTTAGTTTATGCCTTATATGCTTAAGTCCCTAGCAAGTCTTACTTAAGTTCTAGTTGTCTTACAACTTAGTTTACAACACGTTAACAGCACGAAGTTGCTGTACAAGAGGAGGTCATGAAGATCAAGAAGCTTTTCAAAAATATAAACCTAAGAAGGTATAATTTTTATTAATTTATATAAGTTCAATTTATTTCCATGTTTTCATGGTTAATTTCTTTTTTGTTACATGCATATTTAATTATGTAAATATACTTTATTCATACATTATGCATTTTAACGTCACTGACTACGAAAGTATGCTCTGTAGCTGCGTCTTGTACGATCTTCTACATCAGAAATCAAAAGTCAATATGTGATATATAGTTTTTCTATTAAAACTACAAACGATTAGTTATTGTTATATTCTTGATTTTATAATACAAATAATGCTATAAGTTTGAGTTGATAGTGGGTAAGCCTTGTCCCCCTGTAAAGCTAAACATTGAAAGGGAGCTCGGTTATCCCGTTCGAGGAGGCATGGTATTAAATAGACTATGTCTCGCCACCCAACATGTAGGTTGTCCCACCAACTCATACGAATAGTACATTTTGTTTATTAATGAATCAAGTTGTGAACATATATTTAATCATATGTTATGTTTTTACATAAAAAGGGGAAACTATTTTATATTAAATTCGTTTTCAAAATATTATTCACCATAATTGAACTTGTTGCCTTATTATATTACCGACAAGAATTACTTGTCATGACAATTAGATATTATAATTTGTGAATAAAACATCTATGCAAGACTATGTTGTGTTATACAAAATTTAAATCATTGGCCAATATATCTTTAGAGATTTGAAAAGTGAATATTTCACTTTATATATCTTTTCACCCTATGGAGTAATAAATATATAAATACCAAAAGAGGTAATGCTCCAAAAGCTCAAAATGAGCGGTTGAGTCTCAAGCTACAAAATTTAGTCAGTCGAATATTAATTATAATTCCGCAATTTTAATTACCTCTATGTTGAGGCTTTGTGGAAATATAACTGATGAGACAATAAAAATAAGGTCACGTGGCCCGCCTCGATTTATTGCTGCAGCAAATATTGAGTGCGCACGTCAATCCAATAAATATTAAGGATTGATTTCTTGTCTCATGGTAGCTGAGTAAAATAATGAGATATTATAAATATAATATTGCTCTCGTCTAATTAGTTCAGCTTCAAATTAAGAAGCATATGTTGCATATAATGATCATGATCGCAATAATAAATTTCTGGATGTGGAAAATGTGAAAATATTAGGTAAAGGTCGTATTAACAATTCAACCAAAAATCAAAACAAAAGTGGTGCATCACTACAAATGGAAAATAATTATTGACAATGAGCACTCATAATTGTGAAATTTTTTTGGTCATTTATGAAAGGCTATTTTGCATAAATATTTTCATATATATACCCGAATATTTATGTGACCTTTACCATGCATTCAAAATCAAAGGCAAAACATTATGAATTTTATCATTGAAAATGGCTCGATAAAACAGGTACATCGAGATGTGATTAAATCGTGACCTAAATATGGGCGATGAGTTTATGTCTTGTGTATCGTGCTACATGCATGTACATTATAATATAAAAGTGAATATTTCTCGAATTCGAACTTAGCGGAGGCTAATGTTCAGGCAATATCTGGTACAACAATTTTATTGTTAATGTCTTGTTCAGAAGAAGTCTACTCAAAATAATAGAAAATTTATCTATATGAATATGATTTAATCTGAGTATAATATTCCCGGCTTTAACTTCTGGAATATATAAGGCACATTAAAACGAATTTCGTCATCAATCAAATGACATTCATAATGTGGAAAGATCTATTTGATTATCTATAATCATCAATAATGCAAAAATATTGTAAATTCGCACTAACATCCTTTATCGAACTGGATTTTTTTATCAGTTGGAGATAATCTCAAGGCAAATCAATAGGAGACTTATATTGATTTAACTCTCCATTAATCATATTATAAGATGCCTTGGATCCCTAATATGGAATTTATTTATAGAAGGTTTTGCTAATTGTCACTTTGATGAAGCGTTTTTCCACCATTAGGGGGAGATATAAGCCAATTCAAAAGGAATGAGGTAAAATTGCTTGAAACACATCAAATTGCATTAAATTTGTTGTATTATTATCCATGTATGTATTAATATGAACTCGAAGTTCAAAGGATCATTCAATAGCAACAAGTTATGAATCAATTACTTGATGCAAGTACTATATACAAAAGTGTGGCAATCATATACTTCAACATTAAATAGTTCATATAGAAAATGATGTCCATGTGCAACAAAATGCACAAGATATCTCACTCATGTGAACATGAGGGGGAGAATCAAAATGAGTTAATGGTTAGGGCATTGCACTCTTTTTTCCTTTGCTATTGTTTTATCCCACTGGGTTTTCCTTGCAAAGGTTTTTCTAATGAGGCAATTCTAACAATATTAAAACTCTGTATCTAGATTGATTAGTGTATTGAACTATTTTCCTTTCGCTATGGTTTTATCCCACTGGGTTTTCCTAGCAAGGTTTTAATGAAGCAATCATAACATTATTATATTTCATATAAATAAATAAATAAATAAATTATGAGACCAATTAATGTACTCTTTTCCCTATACTAATTTTTTCCTACGGGGTTTTTCTAGTAGAGGTTTTAATGAGACATTTATATTTTCTCTAAGTGTATCAATGTGTTGCACTCTTTTCCTTAGCTATGGTTTTGTCCTACTGGGTTTTCCTAACAAGGTTTTTAATGAGGCAATCAACAAATATTATACTACAAAGCAATATTGTGACGACCCTAGTTCCCCCACGACACTGGGTCGCGCCCGGCCTAAACCCACGTGGACCACATGACACGTGGCACGTATACTTTACGGGTCGTTACAAATATTATACTTTTTTTCCTGTACTAGATTTTTTTTCCACAGGGTTTTTTCTAGTAGAAGTTTAACGAGACACATTCTTTCAACAAGTGTCATCCAAGGGGGAGTGTTATGAAATAGATGGAAACTTGTGCATGTATATGACCACATTGTGAAGCATGGTTCTCACATTGAATTGTAACATCAAGCATGACTCTCACACTTCATGTAACTTGTAATCATCTCCAATGTACACCAACTCTTCCATGTATTGTCTATGTTGCTTGTGATGTGTTGTATGGCTTGTGGTGTATGTATAACTTGTACACATTGTATAAGTACAATTATCATCATCACCAAATGGCCTATATAAAGGGTGCTAACCCCATTGTAATTCATACACCAATGTATCAGTGAAATCTCTACATTCTCATCTCTAGCTCTCTTCTCTCTTGTCTCCCTTTCTCTACTTGTTCTAGCAGTTAGTTTATGCCTTCTATACTTAAGTCTCTAGCAAGTCCAACTTAAGTTCTAGTTGGCTTACAACTTAGTTTACAAAAAATTTTAGTGGTTTATCAATCTCATGTTTTTAAGCTTTCCATAAGCCATCCCATATGGATTTTGACCACTTTACCATTGCTTGCTCTACAAGTAATTTCTATGCGTAATGTTATGAACATATTGATCACGTGTTTGTTGATTAGAGGTTTTTGGAGTTACCATGACAATTAGAGTCTTTAAGCCAGATATGAACAATATCACCATAAAATATATAACATCAATAGATAGTTATTGATTAGGGAGGCACGAATAGTAAACTTAAGTTGTTATGAGTCTAAGATTTGGAACTTAATGCAATGTGAGATTTACGTTAGTCACGCTGATAGTTGGAGTTCTAGTTTGCACATTAGGATCTTTTCCACCACGACAGTGGGTTAAAAGGATTATGAAGGAAATATGTCTATTCTAGTTGAGCATTGCACATAAATAATGAATATGAAAGCATAGTAATTCATTACCTAAGTGAAATTGTGAACTAAGAGTCTTTTTATATAAGAGTACAAGTTAATTTACATTGTTAGCATATAGTATTTTAGTTAAAATCAATTAAAAAGATATCTTCTTAACAATAGAGTGAACTTAACTAAGTGAATCGTGTCCAGATAAATCTTTCCCAAAGGACAATATCTGTAATCAACATTTATTGATCACATTATTACTATAATTGAACCGTTATAATTGCGATTTCGATATCACCTACCTTGCCTTGCCACGCCAAGGCATAAATAGGTCATGTCACGGCATGGCACTGTCTTGCCATAGCGGGGACGCCTTAGGCAGTGCTAGTGCACTACTTAGGGACCTCTATTTGTCCCCATTGTCGCTCTGCTTCCTCAAATTCACCATCATCATCAACTCTTTTCCATGAATGATTTCCGCAAATCAAAACCATAATAACAACGATACAAACAACAATAACAATTACAATAGCACTCCTGCCATCCCATATCTTCTTCTCCAACATCTCCTCTATTCCTTCTCTAAAACCCAAACAATAATAATGATAGACAATCAATCATCAACAATTTTTACTAATCCCTTTGCCATCTGAACAAACAACATAAACACACCAATCAACAATTTAATACAAGACACTGATTAACCATGAATTCAAGCATCCAAACAAATTTACATCTCACCTTAATCGAAGAATCGCTTCCCTCTGCTCATCCAAGCCATCTCCACCATATTTATTATGTTCACAATGAGGGAGATGAGGGTGAGCTTGAGTGTCAAATTGCAGAGAGAGAATTGCTGATGAGAGGTTGAATATGCTAGAGAGGAGATCCATTTGAAGGAGAGCTCGAATGGAGGTGAGGATCCAGTTGATGGTGAGGAAACAAGATGGGGTTTTAAAATTGATCCCCATCTTCGTTCTTACACTTCTGGGTTTTTGGGGGCAAATGATAGTTTTGCCTCTCAATGTTTATCTATTTCTTTCTAAAAGTAATACCCTTCTCGGTCATTTACCACTTTTGTTTTTATTTTCATATTTATCTCAATTTAAACCTGATAAACCACGTAATATCCCAAATTTGATAAAATTTGGGAATTAATCCCAACGCACTCTGAAAAGTTCATACTACGTGTCTCAACCTCAATTCAGTATTATTTCGTGGCAAATTACATGTAATACACGCGCTAGTTAGGCAACATACAAAAATAATATTTTATTTTATGATCTCCGATCCGCAATGTGTGAGTCCCACCTCGAATACCTAAATCAAGTTTATGAAATTATCGGATTTCACAATTTACAATTACGTATGTAAATAATCAAATACCAATCTGACTTTCTAAATTGATGACTCCGCAATTGCTCTAATTCCTTAATTGTCTCATAATGCGCATCATCGCTTCAAACCACGCCTGCAACACATAGACTGGAGGGAAATCAATTTCCTTACTAACCTCCTCCCCCAAACTCTATAAAAAAGTACTTCAATCCAAAGACAATTTCGAATGCAGAGCTGCACATACACTATTGCTAGCTAGACATGTTTATTTGAAGTGGAAATGAAGATTCTTGATTGTTAGAGAACCTAACTATGGTAGTATGTTAGACCATTGTTAGTTAGGCATTTCAGTTAGTAATTAGGTTGTTGCGTTAGTTGTGAGTGAGATCACACATGTTTTGTGTAAGTGGTTCAAATACTTGATTTTTGTAGTAAGTTTGTAATTAGTAGGTGTCTTAATCTCATGTATATATACTGTAATTGTGTTTTCTTATTCACTAGTGAGAATCAAACCTTCCAGAGCTTTCTTTTTGTTTTTCCCTATTTTCCAGGGTTTACTTAGTGTTTCTAGATTTCTTGATTTCTTATTTAAGCTTTGTTAAGCTCAATTGTGGATTCATGTCCTTAGATGAACTCAAACATGGTATCAGAGCCTAACATAGTGGCATCATCATCGTCTTCGTTGGTTTCTATGGGTTTGAGCACGATCGCTGACGTAACGGCAATTGTGAAGGCATTAAACTTCACCCTACCAACAAAGCTGTCTGAGACGAACTATATGTACTGAAAAGTGCAAGTCAAGTTAACAGTTCAAGGTTTGGGGCTAGATCTGCTCATTTAGAAGCTACAACTAGAAGATCTTAAGTGTCTAGATTTGGAGATATGATTTCTAGCAGATCGCATGCTCATGGTGTGGTTCTTTGCAAATATTAGTGAATGAGTCATTGGTCAAGTCATTAAGCATTCTTCGTCTTACGAGATATGGTCTACACTCGAGAGGGTGTTTGCTCAAGCATCTATGGCTCGCGTGCTACAACTAAAGTGACATCTAAACAGTTTCAAGAAAGGTTCGTCCTTAGTTTTAGAATTTGTTTTGAAAGCCAAAAACTTGGGAGCAGATGCTAAGTATTTTCTTATGTTGCACGAACAACGAATTGAACAATTGAATCATGTATCTCAACCGAATCTTTCTCTAACTTTTGCAAATTTATTCAAGCATAGTGATAAGATGAATTCTAGAATGAAATTCAATTCAAATCACAACAATGGATGTCGATCTGGTGGAAACAAGTTCAAATGAGGCAGATCTAGTAGTCGAGGAGGTCAAAAAGTGTTCTATCAAGTGTGTTATTGCCATGACCATATGGCATTGCAATGTTTTCATAGGTTTGATTAAATCTATCATGGTCCCTCACCTCAATCTCACAGCAATCAATAATAGTTTTCTCAATAATGACGACCTCTTCAACAACTTGCACGAGCTAATCAAAAACAACTGCAATTTACTCCTCATTGGGCATTTTCCAATCAGTTTCAAGGATTAATTGCTTCACCTGAAGTTATAACTAATCAATTTGGAGCATCTAGTCATATGACTGTCAATTCTTCGTCATTGATGAACAAATCAGAATATACAGGTAACCATCTTTTTATAGTTGGTAGTAGTGAGCAACTTAATATTTCTAGTATTGGCAATGTTGTAGTTCCTTCAAATACATATCTTTAATCTTCATTACATCTCAATAATGTCTTTCATGTACCTCATTTAGCCAAAGATTTAGTCAATATTTCTACATTGACTCGTGATAATGATGTCATTATTGAATTCACTCCTATGTCCTTTTTTTAAGGAAAAGATCACGAAGAAAGTTTTACTCTAAGGTCAGCTTGAAACTAGGTTGTAGTGTTTCCCACGAGCTTCATCTCCATCAACTTATACGTCTAAGTCTTTCTCATCCCATGTTTTACATTCTGTTTGTAAAAATGGATAACTGCACTTTCTACTACTGTCAATAACAACATTAGGCATGATAGGCTAGTCCATCCTTCTTTACATGATCTTCAGCATGTTTTCAAGTTTTTAATGTATCTACTATTAAATCTTGTGTGAATGTTTGTGATTCTTGTAAAATTGGGAAAATGCACAAGTTACCTTATAGTTCTTATCCTATTTATGCTACTAAACCACTTGAATTAGTGTATTGACCTTTGAGGGCCCTCTCCTATTTCTTCCATACAAAAGTCTTGTTATTATGTTGTTTTTTGTTGATTCTTTCATTCATTTTTCTTGGTTTCATCCCTTAAAACTAAAATATGATGCTTATGATGCATTTCGACATTTTCTTCCTCAAGCCACTAGAACAAATTTGACTTTTGATAGAGGTTTTGAGGCCTTAGAGGTTTTTGTATGAAAAGTGTTATCTTTTAAGGTGTTATCGTATCCTCAAAGCTTACATAGGGGGTTTCAAACCTCTATCAAATCTTGACTATTTCATAGAGGTTTCAAACCTCTATCAAATCTTGGCTATTTCATAGGGGTTTGAAACCTCTATAATATCTTCAAAAGCTTACATAAGGGTTTTAAACCCCTATCAAATGTAATTTTAAAAAAATAATAGCTGAAAATGCGAAACCCCTATCAAATGTAATTTTAAAAAAACAATAACTGAAAATGCCCGAAATTAATTTCCATTTCCATTTTCAATTAAAAATATACAAATATATCTACATTCCACTCACAATATTATTATTTCATTCAATCAATAATGTAAAGTTTGAACAAATATTCTTGCCATTCCAAAATCAAAAATCTTTTGATTCATCTCCGCGTCTTAGTTTGAGCATGAAAACAAAACCAACTGTAATAGTTGCACATGAAGACAACGGCAATGACAACAGTAGCAATAACAAAGAGAAAGAATATATATATTTATCACTGCTGAACATAGACAAAAAATCAATAAAGGAAACTCACAGTCGCTGCAAGTTTGGGGGAAGTTGATAATGAATGCTGCCTCCGAGGCTATTGCCACTAATATCACTGTATCAATTTGGAACAATTATCTCATTAATTAAACTTTAGAATAAAATAAAGTAATTTAAGATCAAAACAGAATGAGAAAACTTACAGATTAATTAGTTAGTGATTTCAGTCCATCAAGCTGGTAACCCATTGATCCAGTAAGTCCAAGACTTGGTATTTTTCTAATGAAACACAAAATATCAGTCAATCGATCACCGTCCAGGACATGAAAGAAAAATAGCATGAGATAGAGAAAACTCGCAAGGTCCAACGATAACGCATCGATTTCATCAACTATCCCAACAAGGTAATGCTTAAGAAAGTGGAAGATGTATCCAATGCTCTAGATGATTTCAATACAAACTTACAAAGACTTTTCAATAACATGTTAATCTCACAAAGTGTATATATATATATATATATATATATATATATACATGTTCAATGCCAGGAAATAACAGCTGCATGTTAGATGTCAAAATTGAAGAGTGAACATCACCAATGTGCAGCATTGAGAGGATAAGTTAACATTGATAAAACACAGATAAAAAGGAAAAAGCTTCTAGAAGATAAAACTGATGCAACTGATTTGCTGATTAGAAAATTGGGTAACAAAGAAAGCAAGAAGAGAGATTGAAGAGAATTAAAGAAGAAGATCAGGAGAGCAATTCAGGGAGAAGAGAAAGAGAAAAGAAGAGACATAATGCCCTTCTTAAACTTCCTCTTGCTAGAAGAGTACAAGAAACAACAAATAGAAAATAGATGCATTTTTCTATACAAAAAAGAAAAGAAAAAAGAAAACAAATGCAGTATATAGGATAAAAAGATCCACTTGGAATTTTACCTCATTCAATAAGGAGTTCGAATCACATTGGCTGATAGAGCATAGTATGTTTGTATCTCTAGATTCTGAACTGAGAGGAGGTAGTTTAAGTTAAAAACTGAATTGGAATACAACAATCTAGAAAGGTTAGGATAAAATAATAAGCTTTAAAAGGTTTTCTTATGCGATTGATATAGTCCTATTTCTTCCATACAAAAGTCTTGTTATTATGTTGTTTTTTGTTGATTCTTTCATTCATTTTTCTTGGTTTCATCCCTTAAAACTAAAATATGATGCTTATGATGCATTTCGACATTTTCTTTCTCAAGCTGAACTGCAGTTAAACACCAAACTTATGAGTTTTTAGTCTGATATGGGTTTAGAATTTAAACCTATAGAAAATTTTTGCAACCAATCTGGTACTATCTATCATTATTCATGTCCCTATATTCACTAACAAAATGGTGTTCTTGAAAGGAAACACATATCAATTATTGAGATGGGATTAACATTGTTGGCTCATGCTAAAACGCCTTTATCTTTTTGGGAACACTATAAGAAAGAAGGTCTTCGAGGAAATTTGCAAAATCTCCTTTAAAGACTTTAAGGACTTTTTGCATACGTCCTAGATGACGATGTAGTAAAAAGTCCAATTAAAATAAGGACGCTTGGAACGTCCTTGTTTAAATGTCCTAGTTGAAGATTTCGAAGATATTTAGCAATTGTCCTCTTTAAGATGTTTAACTACGTTTCCTGAAAGTCCTTATTTTAGAATTAGGTAACATTTGCCTATAAGGATATTTTGCAAATCTCCTAATTAATTCTATTAGGACATCTATCGATATCCTTAAAAACTTAACACTTATAAGGATATTTGTTTGTATGTCCTTTTCCATACAAGGACAATTTTATCATAGTCCTAATTGCTTCTACTGGGACATTTTGTTAAGTCCTAATAGATCTCATTTATTAGGACGTTTCTTTAAATATTTTTCTTCTATTTAACACAATTTGCTAGAATTTGTATTTTATAACATTTGCAACTTAAAGTAGGCACATCTGATTAACCTATCAATACTATAGCCTACCAATATTAATATTACAACAAAATTACAAAAATAGAATCAAATTATTAATTATATTTTTCAATCTACAAAATAGCAAAAATGTATCTATAATAATTTGCGCCTTCTACAAAACTTGAAAATAATAAGTTCTATTTGATATAAGAAAATTACAAAAAAAAGGCAAAAAGCTTGGAATCCAAAATCCCTCTTGACTCTGTACAAACACCTGAAAAAGATTAAAAAAACTTCAATAAGACAAACAATACAAAATGAAACTATGATAAATAAAAGAAACGACACTAGAGACTACCTATCATCATAAGTACCTTAATAACATTATGTGTTTTTCATGATCTTCAACACGTCTTGAAAACATAAGGAAAGACTTTGTCTTGGTAAAAAAAACTAAATAAAGTCATTTAATTTGTAATGTAATGATGCATTTTTAAGAAGATTTTAACTCCTACCTTCCATTACGAATTTTGGTTGATTTTCCCCTAAAACACGACTTCCAAAAAATTACAAAACACAAAAGAAAACTATTGCACATTTAACAAAAACCTGAAAATACAATAAAGGATCCGAACATGTCAACAAAGTCATACATACCTATAACACATCCACAAAATACTAAAGTCCAAAATCCTGCAAAATTCACAATTCCAAATAGATTTAGAAGTGGAAAAATGCTTAATGGATGGTCATTTCATGGATGTAAAGCTTCGAGAAAACCGAGAAGTGATGACTAATAAATTTAGGAAGGCCTTTAAGGTTAAAAACTTAATTCAACACAACTAAAAAATTCTATCACAAAATTCACAACTAATTGCAAATTCCATGAGAAGCAATTACTAAATTGTTCTATTGACGAGGGAATATATTTATTTCTTAAAAGAAAAAACAAGGAAGTAGAGTTAACACTAAAAGAATGCTACAAAATAATGAACATGGTTAAAAGAAGAAATTATTAAAATGAGAACGATTTAAGTTTTTTAACACCATGCATCTTCCTTCTAATGGCCTTACACTCCTCTCTATGAAGAGTTAACAACAATGAAGTAGAGTTGGAACAAGTTGCCTACGCATTGAATTGAAGTGAAAACCTACTTACTCACATATGATATATAACTCCCACCAACCTATAACACTCTAAAAATTTTATTTATATTAAAAGTATTACATGTTTGGGTGCCAGTCAAACTTGAGATGGTTATGTCAATTAAGTATTTGTCACTCTCGTATAGAGAGAGATATCAGTGGATCCCTCGATAAGATAGACTGATAATGGCCAAGTCCATGTGAATTGATATGATCAATGTCAGTTGGATATTTTTCAGTTTACCTAAAGATCGAGACTAGTACCATTGAACATTAAGGGTGACTTTCCATGCCTTATGTTTAATTAAAGGATATCACACGACAACAGGATATGATATACGTTATTAATTAGGTTATATCGATGTTGATATTTATGCTACTTGGGTAGTCATAATGTCTTGCTAGAGACCGCTTATGACTTGTGTAGTAATTTGGTTTTTGGTTCACTGTCAACGTCGTATAAACCTATTGAGTCACACACAAAGAATGGCTTTGTACAATTTCAATTGGTCCAGAGTAATGAATTTATATGATAAAATTCATGACATGAAAGCCATTATGATTTTTTATATGATAACTTATTAATAGGGGTGTATGTGTAATTTGCTTAAACTGCCTAAATACAATAGTTGTATTACGAATAGGATTTTAAGCGACGGCTTATATACACATAAACAAATGGTGGAACCCTAAAAACAAAATAAGATTTTTCGTTTTATAATTTTCGAGTTCTCTGGATTTAGGGAGAGAAAGAAAAATTGTTTTCAATCTCTATTGGGGCTACCACTCCAAATTGTGGTCACCGTTCATGTGTAGATTTCTGATAGAGGGCGCACACTTGAACGTCTTGAAAATCAAACAATCAAAAAGGAAATCACGGAATACGATATGATTTATTTTCGTAGATTTAGTTTAATAGAACTTATTTTTTATCCTGTCGGGGTTTTTCAAAATTTGTTTTAAATTTTCCACTACGTATGAACCCCAAAAACCCAACATTTGGTTATGCATGTTTTCCCAGTTTAACATCTTGCTCTTCACACAAGTTTAATTTTAGATAATTAAAATGTCGTTATGTTGGCTATTGTCCTAAGCATCATGGATACAAAGGTTTTCATTCATCAGGGAAAGTGTACATATCAAGGGATGTTGTTTTCAATGAATTCGAGTTTCCTTTTCTTTCTCTTAATTTTCTCTTTTTCATCCACTTCTTTTTTTTCTCAATCTGGTTTTTTTTTTTAGTGTTTTGCGGTCTACTGGGTCTACTTTACATATTTCTATTCCTCAATAACACAATCCTTCTCAGTCTTCTATCTCTAATGAGTATGTGCCTTCTCCTTCTTCATCTTCTTCTTCTCCTAATGAGTATGACCCTTCTTCAAATCCACCTACTTCTACTACTTTTGCCAATACTACTACATCTACTAATGCTAATGTTATGCAAACTCGTAATGAGAATGGTATTTTTAAACCCAATGCATTGGTTTCGACCTCTCCCCATGCCTTGGTTAATTCTATGTCTGAGTCTCTCTCTCTGTTAAGATGGCCTTACAGGACTCTGTTTAGTATAAGGCTATGAACGTTGAACTTACTACATTAGAAAATAATCATATATAGACCTTGGTACCTCCCACTGCTAATATGAGCATTATGGGATGCAAGTGGGTGTTTAAAGTTAAAAATAATCTTTCTGGTGATGTTTCTTGTTATAAAGCCAGACTTGTGGCCAAGGGGTTTCCCAAAACTCCTGTCATGAATTATGTGGATAGATTCTCTCTAGTTATCAAACCCTATTCTCTTTGCATTATGTTCACTCTTGCTCTTACAAGCCTAATGGTGACTTTACTGAAGATGTGTTTATGCAGCAGCCTGAAGGCTTTATTAGCTCTAAGTTGTAAATTGAATAAGGCTTTATATGGCCTTAAACAAGCCTTTCGTGTTTGGTCTTGCAAATTGAGGCATGCCTTGCTTGAACTCTTCCTCAAGTATCTCTTTATTCTTCCAAAAATTTGAGAAGTCCCTTATTCTCTTGTTGGTATATGTTGATGACATTCTCATCACTAGATCTTATTCTTCTCAATCATATGAGCTTATTGTCTAGCTGATATCTCATTTTGCTCTGAAAAATATGGGAGTTTTTGACTATTTATTAGGTTTTGAAGTGTTTAGGGATACAATAGGCTTGTATCTCACTCAACGAAAGTATATATTGGATCTCCTTCATTGAACTAGTTTGTAGGGTTGTAAGCCTGCTAGTTATCTTTTTATTTCTATTCTCAAAATTGCCACTAGTGAAGGCAAGCCCTTTGCTGATCCTACGTTGTATAGGAGCACTATTACAACACTAAGGTATTGTTTTTACTCTCGGAAAGATCTGAACTTTATTGTGAATAAACTTACCCAGTACTTGTCGCCACCAACTGATACTTACTGGCTTGCCTGCTAGAGAATTCTCAGATTTCTCAAGGATACTCTCTCCACTGGTCTTGTTTTTAGACCTTGTTCTTTTATTCAGATCTCTGCCTTTACTAATTCAGATTGGGCTGGTGATCTTGATGATCGACGTTCCAAAAGTGGCATGTGTCTATTTCTTGGTTCAAATGTGATCTCATCATTCCTCCAAGAAGTTGAGTATCGAGCACTTGCTCTTGGTGTTGTTGATATTATTTGGTCGCTTTCGTTACTTACTGAACTTGCTCTTTACCACTCTTCTAAGCCTATCTTATGGACTGACAGCTCAGGTGCTCAAAGCTTTATCTTCCAACACAGTCTTTCATGCTTGGACCGAGCACTTTGAGGTTGATGCTCGTTTTGTACGAGAGAAGATGTTGTCTAGTCTTCTCGAGCTTCGTTTTGTACCCAATGCTCATTAGCTAGCAGATCTTTTTACTAAGGGTGCCTGTTTCTCGGTTTCTCTCTTTATCTACCAAATTTGAACCTTATGACTTCTCCTAAGTTCAATTTGAGGGGAGCTGTTAGAGAACCTAACTGTGGTAGTATGTTAAATAAACCATGGTTAGTTAGGCCAACTGTTGGATTAGTTGTTAGGTTGTTGGGTTAGTTGTGAGTGAGATCACACGTGTTGTGTGTGAACATCATGTGTGAGTGGTTAACAGACTTGATTTGTGTAGTAAGTCTGTAATTAGTGAGTGTCTTAATCTTATGTATATATATATATATATATATTGTAATATATTGTGTTTTCTTGTTCACTAATCAGAATCAAACCTTCAAGAGCTTTCTTTCTGCTCTTCCCTAGCAATTTTTCTAGGGTTTACTCTGTGTTACTCGATTTCTTATTTCTCATTTGAGTTTTGTTAAGCTCAACTGTGGATTCATCTTCTTAGATGAACTACAACATTGATCATGCCCGAAAATGGTGTATTGGGTAATCTTTGAGAACATTAATGGCCATCAACTCTGGGTTCTGTTTCCCACACGAGTAAAAAATAAAAACAAAAATAAAAATGAACTAGGCTCGCTCAACTATGCATGTGAATTGCTGCGTGGGACCCACCGTGAAATTTACGACTCTCTGACCGGAGATTCGCGACACTGTAAAAAGCGTGATATGTGAGACGACCCCTCTCTCTTGACTCAGACGTTCGTCTCGTACGAGACTAAGACCATCCCCGCACGAACCTGCTTATGACCACCGCTTAAACACTCCTACTTTTAGCAATATTTACGTTATGCCACTCCTTCGACTCGTATGCGCTTCTCCGTCGATACCAAACAGATGGCATTCTCGTAATAACTCACAAGGTAGGACCCACTTTTCCTGTCTCCCCCTTCCTACCCCGAGCCCTCACGTGGTGCACAGACCCCACTCCCTCGCTCCCTCTCTCCCTATTTTAAAACCACTAAACGTCGGTTCAAAAACACAGTTAAACGCATCTCGAGGCGCATCGAAGGTTAAGCCGCCATCACTTACTCCTCCCCATCCCCTACTGTGCTTTGACTTGCACACACTCTCTGCTACTTGCTCCACCTCCCCATCTCTTGATCAGAGAGTGAGAGAGAAATAACTTTCTCCCTTGATTTCAACTCTCTATATTTTCTCTGCTTTGATGACGAGAAAGAAGATCTAGCTGCTTTTATTACTAGCAAATAACAATAAATTAATCCTACCCAGTACCCACCAATGTGTCCTTTTATTACTACTCCTCTCCTCCGCTGCCGCGGCCACACCGCCATCATTACAACCACTCTCGCTCTCCTCCTCTTCGTCGCCGCCGCCGTTTCCGCCACTCTCCGCCACCACCATGCCCACCTCGGTAACCCGCCATATCCCCAAAATACCCATCAAATTAAGTGTGAATTCCAAATGTAACATAATAATGTGTGTATTGAGTAGCGTGTTTTCTTGTGTATACAGGTGGCGACGCAGCGGCGGCAATGGGACAGAGATTGGATGCTGGCGTGGTGGGGGTGGGTCGGAGGAGGAAACTGGTGGGGCCGGGGTCGGCGCCGCCAACGTGTAGATCGAAATGCGGGAAGTGCAGGCCGTGCAAGGCGGTGCACGTGCCGATTCACCCGGGACTCAGCTTTCCACTCGAGTACTACCCCGAGGCGTGGCGTTGCAAGTGCGGGAACAAATTGTTCATGCCATGAACAAAACTAATTATGCAACAAATGTTACCTACTTATGATCTCTCTTGCTAGCATTTATAATTGATGATGACTTGGTACATTGTGAGGGTGTGGTGGTGGTGGTGGTGGCGGCATGGTGGGTCTCTTCCTGTATGTAATGTTTTGGTTTTGGAGGGAGAATATTGATGGAGACTAGAGAGAGAGAGAGAGGGGGGAAGGGGGCGACGCCATGGGCCAATTAAGGCCATGTAGATGATGAGGGTTTGTCTGTGTGTAATATAATTATTGATGAGAGTGACTTAACATTGTAATTAATTTAGTGAGATCAGGCGGAGGGAGCACAGATTTTTCGCCATTTATTGTGTTCTTCGTCTTTTTGTCTCTATTGAGATTGTTATTTCTTTGAGTCTCGACTAAAAAATATTTCACTAAAAAAAATGATGAAATAGCAACAAACTATAGCAGCAGACCAAAAATATGTCACTATACAACACAAATCAGCAACAAATCAAAGATAAATTAAAAGTTGGACCTATATGACTTAAAACCAACAAATTAGCAACATATATATGACAAAAATATAATGTCAAACAACTGTTTGTCACAAATCTGTCTGACTTTACGCGTCAAGTATTTCCGCCTTAGGCGTTGTCGTTAATATAGCGACTTACCTTGAGATACTCAACAATACACGTGGTCGTCAATCCACCCTAAATTGTAGACAACAACATATCTACTACAAATTAACAACAGACTTATGCTTATCGCTAATATGTAGCATATTTTATATAAAAAAAAAAAACACAAAACGATTTGGTCTTCCTACCTCATTTGACTCTCTGCAAACTAAAGAAAACCCAAAAAAACCTAAGCATTGACACTCTTTGCCATTTTAGCTCCTTGCGACCAACACCATCGTCTTCACTGCCATCACTAGCGTCTGCGTCGGGCTCCCAACTTAGAGCGTCGACTGAAGTTCATTTTGTTTCATTGAAGCCCATTCTTCTGGGTACGTTTGATATTTGTTGTTAATGGCCGTCGTTTATGTTCCGTTTATCATGGTTATTTTTGAATGGTACAAGTTTAACACCGTGAACCACCAATCAAGCAGCAGATCGACCGATAACAACGGTGTTTGGGTACAAGGCTTCAACTACAGTGACAACGGCTTCGACTACTATGGTCGAGTTCAAGAAGTCATTAAGCTTGAATATGTTGGTCGTTATAGTTCATTTTTGGTCAAGTGTGAATGGTTCGATCTGACTCTTGGCACTGGTACATCGGTTCACTGTTCACTCAAGTTGGTTGATACACAAAAATCGGCGATGTAGCAACTACGAGCCTTTCATTGGCAATGCAAACACACCAAATATATTTCCTTCCCTATCCACCTTTGCGGCGGGATTGTCATGAATGGTTAGCTATTTCTAAGCTTCAACCTAAGTTTATCGATGAACTTGGAAGAAATTGCTCCCCTTACTGATGTTGCATTTTGTTGGATTTTTGGGGTTCATTCGCAGCGGAAAATTCAAAACAAATTTTGAAAAACCCCAACATAATAGAAAATATGTTCTATTAAACTAGATCTGCAAAAGTAAATCATACTTTATTCAATGATTTCCTTCTCTAATCGTTCGATTTTCAAGACGTTTAAGTGTCCGTCCTTTATCAGAAATCCACACACGAACGGTGACCACAATTTGGAGTGCTAAACTCTAGAGAAATTGAAAATATTTTTCTTTCTCTCCCGAAATCCGAAGAACTCGAAATTTTTAAAAACGAGAATCTTATTTCATTTTAAGGTTTCACCCTTTATTTATGTGTAGATAAGCCATTCTATTCATAATACGACTATTATATTTAGGTAGTTTAAGCAAATTACACATATGCCCCTATTAATAAGTTATCATATAACGAATCATAAAAGCTTTCATGTCATGAATTTTATCAGAAAGAATTTATTACTCTATACCAATTGAAATTGCGCAAAGCTATTCTTTATGTGCGACCCAATATGTTCATGCGATGTTGGCAATGAACCAAAATCATTTTGGTACACAAGTCATAGGCAGTCTCTAGCAAGGCATTATAACTACCCAAGGAGCATGAATATAAAAATTGATACAACTTAATGAATAACATATATCATATCATTTTGTCGTGTGATATCCTTTAACTAAACATAAGGCTTGGAAAGTCACCCTTAATGTTCAATCGTACTAGTCTTGATCTTTATGTAAGCTAAAAACATCCAAGTGACATTAATCATATCAATTCACATGGACTTGGCCATTATCAGTCTATCATATCGAGGGATCCACTTATATCTCTCTCTATACGAGAGTGAAAAATTCTATCATAATTACACACCTTCACATATTATTCACATGATAACCAATCACAATCTTTATAATTGTGCGGTTAAAGACAACGTTTGATTGTGTCAGATTTCCATGCTCGTAATATTGAAGTCTATGGCAATATCAAGTCGAATGACTAAATGATATACCTATCATGAGTAACACATATGACTTAATCCGTGTGGTGTTCTTATAGCGGGTCGGTCCAGTACCTTGTTCCGTAACAAGTACTCATGATTTCGATTCGTATCCCTATACGCATGACCATCAATCAAGATTCACACTAGTCTTAATTCATTATAGTCCCCTATATAATGATTGACTAGGGACATTGATGATATTTCATCAAATACCTATAGATCTTACTATAAGGTAAAAATGCAATCACTTATAATAAAGCCTCCATTTTATTAATTAAAATTATAAGATAAATAATGTTTGTAGATTGACCTAGGGCACATGCCCAACATCTCCCACTTGCACTAGGGCCAATCATTCATGTATCTAATACCCTAATGACCTAACATGACCATCATGTTTCATTTGTGGAAGAGCCTTCGTTAAAGGATCCACAACATTGTTTTCTGTAGGAACTCTACAAATCTTCACGTCTCCCCTCTCGATGATTTCTCGAATGAGATTAAAACGTCTAAGTATATGTTTGGATCGGTGGTGTGATCTTGGTTCTTTGGCCTGTGCTATCTCCCCGTTGTTGTTACAATACGAGCAAACGGGATTAGCTATACTAGGAACCACACCAAGTTCAGAGATGAACTTTTTATGCAAACTGCCTCCTTAGCTGCATCCGACGATGCACTATACTCAGCTTCAGTTATAGAATCTACCACAGTTTCTTTCTTCGAACTTTTCCACATCATCGCGCCTCCATTCAAAGTAAACACATATCCCTACGATATGAAGTCATCTATATTAGTTTGAAAACTTGCATCTGTATAATCATTTACAATAAGCTCGTCTTCCAAACTTCAATAGACCAAGAACACTTCTTTAGTTTTTCTTAAGTACTTAAGAATGTTCTTTACTGCTATCCAGTGACTCTCACCGGGATCAGACTGATATCTACTTGTTACGCTAAAAGCATATGATACATCAGGTCGGGTGCATAACATGTCATACATGATAGATCCAACAGTAGATGCATAATGAATTGTATTCATGCGCTCTTGCTCATCATTAGCCTTTGGGCATCGAGTCTTGCTAAACTTATACCATGAGACATTGACAACGACCATCTTTTAGAGTCTTACATACTGAACCTATTCAGTACCTTGTCAATATAAACACTCTGAATTAAACCGATTAGCCTTCTTGATCTATCCCTATAGATCTTAATCCCAAGGATGTAGGCTGTATCTCCTAAGTCCTTTATTGAGAAACACTTCCCTAACCAAGACATGACACTCTGCAAGTTTGAGATGTCATTTTCAATGAGTAATATATCATCAACATGTAGTTACAGAAAAACAACAACGCTCCCACTAACCTTCTTATATAGATGAGGCTTATCTTCATTTTTAATGAAACCAAATTCCTTAATTGCTTCATCAAAATGAAGATTCCAACTCCGAGAAGCTTGCTTTAATCCATAAATAGATCTTTGAAGCTTGCACACTTTCTTAGAATTCTCAAGACGAACAAACCCTTCAGGTTGTATCATGTACACGTCCTCAACTAACTTTCCATTTAGAAAAGTTGTTTTGATATCCATTTGCCATATCTCATAGTCATAATATGCGGCTATGACAATTAGAATTCTAATTGATTTAAGCATGGCTACGAGAGAAAAAGTCTCATCATAATCAACATCTTGAGTCTATCTGAAACCTTTTGCTACTAGCTATGCTTTATAAGTATGCACATTGCCATCCATGTCGATTTTCTTCCTGAAAACTCATTTACACCCAATGGTCTTACCACATTCAAGTAAATCAACCAAGTTCCAAACTTGGTTCTCGTACATAGATTGCATCGTAAATGAATTGCATGCATCTCTAAAGTCATGGCACTAAGCCATTTATCTGCCTCAAGGCTAGACACAACCTTCTGATAAGTAGTAGGTTCATTTTGATCCATAAGCAATACCTCACTACTATCAGTAATAAGAAATCAAAATCTCTCAAGCTTATGTCTTACCCTATCAGACCTACGCGAGCCTTGTGATACCTATGGAGGTTCAACTAGTTCAAGATTTTGTTGATCTCCCACTGACGGTTGAGTGTTTATATCTAGTTCTTAAACTTCTTCAAGATTTACTTTATTCTCATTGTTGTCTTTTGAAATAATCTTTTTTTTTTCATAAAGACACCATTCCGAGCCACAAACACTTTATTCTCAAAAGGATTATAAAAGTAGTATTCTCTAGTTTCTTCTTGATAACCAACAAATACACAGTTAGTAGATTTGGCTGATAATTTTTATGAGATTTGTCGTCGTACAAAAACCTCACAGCCCTAAATTTTAAGGAAATACAAACTTGGTATTTTCTCAAACCACTTCTTATGTGGTGTTTTATCAACCGTTTTAGAAGGAACACGATTCAGTTTAAATGCAGCAGTTTCTACGGCATAACCCCCCCCCAAAAAATAGGAAGATATGCATGACTCATCATGGATTGAACTATATCTAATAAAATTTGATTTCTCCTATCAGAAACACCATTCCATTGTGGAGTTGTTGGGGGAGTTAACTGTGAGACAATCCCACAGTTTCTAAGATGATCATCAAACTCTTGGCTCAAATATCCACTACTTCGATCTGATCGAAGTGCTTTAATAGTTTTATCAAGTTAATTTAGCACTTCATTCAAAAATGTTTGAAACATCTCAAAAGATTCACCTTTATGTTTCGTGAGATACATGTAACCATATCTTCTAAAATCAGTTTGTATTAGACCCAATAAATCACTTGCCCTTTCACTCTGTTCAGTATAGGGACTCTTTGTCATCTTGCCTAGTAAACAAGATACACATGTTTAATATGATTCAAAATCAAATGAATCTAAAAGTTCATCTTTATGGAGTTTAGAAATGCGTTTCTCATTTATATGGCCTAGACGACAATGCCAAATGTAGGTTTGAATTATATTATTTGACTTGAATTTCTTTGTATATATGTTAAAAATAGGAGTATCTGTGGACCTTTTCATGTTTAAAATATAAAGACCATCACACAAATCAGCATTCGTATAGAAAATATCTTTAAGAGAAACGAAACATTTATTATTCGCAATAATGAAATTAAAACCATCCAAATCTAAACAAGAAACTGAAATGATGTTTCTGCTCAAGGCAGGGGCATAATAATAATTATTTAAAACTAAAATAAGTTCACTAGGTAAAATTAAATCATAGCATCCTACAACCAACGCAACAACCTTTGCTCCATTTCCAACTCATATAATGATTTCTCCTTTCTTTAGCTTTCTACTTTTGGTGAGACCCTGCACATCAATACAAATGTGAGATCCACATTCGGTATACAATATCCAGGAATCACTAGTAGAGAAGTTAACTTCAATAACGTAAATACGTAAAGCAGTAGTCGCACTACTCTTTTTTTTCTTTAGATCTTCAAGATAGAGCTTACAATTTCTGAACCAATGCTCAGGTGCATGGCAGAAATGATAATTTCCTTCTTTTTCCTTTTCCTTCTGGGACTGTGAAGTAGAAACAACACGAGGCTTGACTTGTTCCATAGGCTTTGTGACAGTCACAATAGCCGTGACAACTTTAGCCTTGTCTTTTCCTTTTTTTTCATTAGAGGCCTTCCTTTCTGAACCATCTAAATATTAGCAATGAGTTTCTTGACATTCTGCTAAGCAGTTTTAAGCATCAAATGCAACTCTAAAATAGACTTCTCCATGTTATTCATGTTATAGTTCATAAAAAATTATGAATAAACTATCAGGCAATGAATTCAAGATCAAATTCGAAGCCAACTCTTGACTTATGGGAAATCCAAGTCTGTCAAGTTGGTCAATAAAGCCCTTTATTTCCAGAACATGAGGACTAACTAATGCACCCTCAGCCATTTTGCAAGAATGAAGGTTCTTGACTGTCTTAAACCTTTCTTGCCTAGCCTGCTATTGGAACATTTCCTTCAGCGTCGTAGTCATGTCGTAAGCTTCCATGTGTTCCATGTCCTTCTGAAGTTCAGGAACCATGGTTGCTAACATAATGCTTACAACATCAGTTGAATCATTGACATGCTTAGTATGTGCATCCTTCACGACTCTTAAAGCATTGGTTGGTGGTTCCTCAAGGATAGGATTATCCAAGACAAACAACTTGTGTTCATGCTTAAGAACAATTCTCAAGTTTTTGAATCAGTCAAGAAAGTTTGTCCCAGACAACTTATCATTCTCAAGGATGGATCACAGTGACAAAGGATTAGTGTGTTTTGAAGAGAACATAAATCTACAACAAAGATTATGCCAAAGTTCCTTTTAGTATAGCGGAATAGACTCCCACTAAATTAACAATCCTCCTGAAAAAACGTTATGTTAATTTAAGGGACTAAAATTCATGTTTCACCTAATTCCAAGACAGCTAAGACATGACACTTTGAATTAAGTTATTTATGTAGGTACTAATTACCAATTACATCATATGTAACTTTTAGTTGTTTTTATGAGATTATGACATCTTATGTCTTAGCATGTTTTATAACATCTAGTACCTAAAGCCCAAAATCATTTTGATTACTTTACCAAGTCTAACCATTTCAAATAATAGAGTAACCGTTACTCAACTTGCCTCACCAAGATAACACAATACACTATGTGGAGGCAGACCCATATTGATGTAATCGAAGCCTTGACAAGTGTTTGAGAATGGATGACACTTGACTTAAAACTTGGAATAGGGATTTTTTTTATTTTAGTGATTATAATATAAACAAGATAAATATCATATATTACAATGCATAAACAATCACTAAAC
Source organism: Stephania cephalantha (assembly GCA_039657325.1). Taxonomy (NCBI): domain Eukaryota; kingdom Viridiplantae; phylum Streptophyta; class Magnoliopsida; order Ranunculales; family Menispermaceae; genus Stephania; species Stephania cephalantha. The sequence goes on along the minus strand of CM077570.1, from coordinate 17,263,488 downwards.
AACAACAACAACAACAATAACAACATAGCCTCAATCCAAAATTAATTGGGGTCGGCTACATAGATCAAACTTTTCCATTATGCTCGATTAAGTGCAATTGATATCACTAAACAAGTTAGGAAATTATACTAATATTAACTATCATACAAATTTCCTTGCGCTACTGAACAAGCATTATGGTCCCGGTCCTGTAGCAATGTATCGATGTGGACGAATACAGGGGCAACACCCTTTTTTAAGACAACGAATTTCAATTCCAAAAATCGAGAATCGCCTAAAATTTCTTATTATTTAAGTCAATCCAATTAACCAAAATTGCCCGTTATTTTACTTTCAAAAAATATTAATTAAAAAGTTTTTAATTAACTCGGGCCCACCTTTACCTTAGTATCTTATCCTAATCCAATTTGAATTTAAGATACTTTGAATCCTTATCCAATTAAAATTTAAGATACTTTTAATCCTTATCCAATTAGAATTTGTTATGTATCTCACCTATCTTATAGGATTTGTAATTCTTATCCGATTACAATTTTATCTTCTATCTAATAGGAATACATTAAAGATAACCACAATGAGATATATGATCAAAATTAATTTCGAAATATTAATCATGCATTCAACACTAGAATCATATTAAATTAATCATATTAACCTAATCATGATTTTTATCATGGAGACGTACATAATTATTGAACAAAAATGAAATATGCATTCACTACTAGACTCACATTAACCAAAACATGACTTCTACCAAGAACGTGCAAAATTTGCATCGTTCAATATTAAAAACATATGTTTATCAAAATATTCAAAACATGAATACTATCATTGAATCAAATCATGCGTATGTATCAATATACATAAATTAACAACATCCTTTAAAATAAATTCTTGATAACAATTATCATAGAACCTATATGTACATCATACATATACATAAATCAAGATCATGTTTTCACACATATATCATATATTTTATCAGAGAAAATATGCAAACATTTAATAGAACCAAGCATAAGGCTCTAATACCACTGTAGGATTTTTGGGGTTCATACACTATGGAAAACTCAAAACAAATTTCGAAAAACACTAATAGGATCGAAAATAAGTTCCATTAAACTATATCTACGAAAGTAAATCATACCTTATTTCGTGATTTCTTTCTCTAATCATTCGATTTTCAAGATGTTCAAGTGCCCGTCTTCTATCAGAAATCTATAGACGAACGATAACCACAATTGGAGTGCTAGCCTCAAGAAAGATTAAAAACGTTTTTCTTTCTCTCCAAAAATCTAGAGAACTCGAAATTTGTAAAAATGAAAATCTTATTTCGTTTGAGGGTTTCACCTTTTATTTATGTGTGTAGATAAGCCATCACTTAAAATCCTATTCATAATACAACTATTGTATTTAGGTAGTTTAAGCAAATTACATATACGCCCTATTAATAAGTCATCATATAACAAATCGTAAGCGCTTTTATCTCATGAATTTTATTATATAAAATTTATTACTCTGGATCAATTAAAATTGCGTAAAGTCATTCTTTGTGTGCGACCCAATAGGTTCATGAGACATTACCAATGAACCAAAACCATTTTGGTACACAAGTCATAAGCGGTCTCTAACAAGGCATTATGACTACCCAAGATGCATGAATATCAAAATTGATACAACCAAATGAATAACATATATCATATCATTTTGTCGTGCGATATCCTTTGATTAAACATAACACATGGAAAGTCACCTTTAATGTTCAATCGTACTAGTCTTAATCTTTATGTAAACTAAAAACATCCAAGTGACATTGATCATATCAATTCACATGGACTTGGCCATTATTAGTTTATCATATCGAGGGATCCATTGATATCTCTCTATATGAGAGTGACAAATTCTATCTTAATTACACACCTTCACATATTATTCACATGGTAACCAATCACAATCTTTATAATTGTCCGGTTAAAGAAAACTTTTGATTCTGTCAAATTACCATGCTCCTAATATTGAAGTCCATGGTAATCTCAAGTCTAAAGACAAATGATATACCTATAATGAGTAACACCTATGTCTTTATCCATGTGATGTTCTCATTGCGGGTCGGTCTAGTACCTTGTTCCTTGACAAGTACTCATGATCTCAATTCGTATCCCTATACGCATGATCATCACATGACCATCAATCAAGATTCACACTAGTCTTAATATTCATTATAGTTCTCAGTATAATTATCAACTAGGGACATTTAGGATATTTCATCAAATACCCATGAATCTTACTATAAGGTAAACATGCAATCACTTATGATAAAACAACAAATGAAAACCTCTATTTTATTAATTAAAACTATAAGATAAACAATGTTTATAGATTGACTTAGGGCACATGCCCCAACACATTTCAAGATGATTAACCCAATCGTTGGCTTGTTGAAGAGGACCTTGACATGAGTGACACAAAACTGGCTAAACCACCCGGTTCACACATGTCAGACGTAGAGGAAGAAGACGACAAAGAATCGTCGTCAAATAGTGACAATTAAATTAGAATTTAGAATGATAGAGTAAGATAGTTCTTTTCTTTAATTGATATAATACCGTAGTTTGCGAAGACATTATGTAGTATGCCTAACTTTGACCCTATGTTACTATATTATTTTCGTTATTTAGACATGTCTGGAACTCGCAACAGAAGATCACAGCCAACCCCCACCATCGGTGATTAGTCTCAGACATCCCTCGATTCAGAGATCTCGATAACGACTCCTTTCACCATTGTCAATCCTTCTGAAGCGAGTCCCACCAAACCCCCTCTTGCAGTGACCACCATAACTCATAGGATTACTACTCGCCGCAGGCCATTATCACAACCACCGACGCAGCCACCGATACAGCTGTGTCGACTTATCGGAAGGGACAACCACCTCAAGGTCGGCTTATTCATATTGATGGTCGACCCGCAGTCGATCGACCATAGTCGTCGTACGATCTTTGCCAGGCAAACCCAGTCGTCCCATCATTGAGTAGTCGTTCGCCTCAAAAGAGGATTTCGAAGTATGGAGCGTTGATGCCATCATCGAGTAAAGCACCGTCTACTCGACCGACTTCTCAGCCGATGACTACTTTAGCCCCTCCTCACCGTACCCGATCTGTGTGGTGGCCCCGCGCCCTGTGGCAGCCAGGTGATGATGTCGGCAGGGCTGTGGGACCAGCGTAGCATAACTATAGTTTTTAATAACTTTCAAGGCATATAGAGCATCAGTCCTACTGTGGAAAACCCGAAATATAGTACATTGTATATCAGGTGACAACATACTGTGAAAAGTAAATATATATACATGTGCAGTGTCTATTAATTCTCCTATAACCCCTAAAGTTAAATAAAATATCAAAATGAACATGTACTAGTAAGTCCTGGACTGTAGGCAATCAGAGATAGTCACCTAGGATCTCCTTGCCCTTACTGGTACAAGGATTTGTAATCAGTCATTACAATAATACAAATTATGATTCTAGTGAGTAAGATCCCAAAAGAAAACCATCGAGCATTCGTTAATAGTGAAGCCAAAAATCATGTTAAATAAACATGCAGAAATAAATAGGCAACCATAAGATAATCGCATGCATAATTAACATCAATAGAAACCAAATAATTGTGTCACGTGTAGTAAACTAAACCATAATTCGTCAATACGGATGATCTCAGTAGCCCGTACCACATTGTCTCACATCCAGATTACTAGTGGAGGATCGATCTATATCACAATCCGCCGAACACGTGCACCGATGAGGTCCGCATCTCGGGTTTCCATTCATCGAGGGCGCAAGTGACATATTCTATGGTCTAGCATACTAGAGCTCGTACAACACAACATTCAAATAAACCCCGTCGGCGAACAAAACTACCAACAGTTATACCAAATCAAAGTAATGATAGAACATGGATAATTAATAGCAAAGAGTACAAGATAGCACAATTGAAATAATTAAACACGCAAGATGTGTTTCTTAAGGGATTTATGCACCTCAAATTGCACTCCGAAGCTCCAAAAACACCCTGGTTCGACCCTGCTATGCTTCTGACTATCATACCATAACCCCTGAGTTCCCTGGGATCCATTTCCAGTGTTTTATAGTAACTTACGATGTTTAAATTAAGCTTAGAGCTCTATTTTCCAAAATAGCCCCTTCAAAACAAAATAACGTTTCAACTTTCAATTTGGGATCATATGTTGCAGCGCAAATTAGACCATTATAAATTCCAAATCATTGAAAGAATTTCCTAACAAAGTTTTTGCTCTATCTCTTAGCTTTCTGAAAAGTTCTGGTTTGCAGAATTCAGATTTAAAACGAAAGAGATATCAAAGTTCTACCAAAACAGCTCAAATTGGAATCAAATCTGTCTAGAAATCTTGTAAAAATCATTTCTCCAAATTTATAATTCTAAAAACCACAATTTTTCGTCACAAGGATGCTAACATACCTTAAAACAACATACTAAAATATGAGCATCATCTGAAAAGAATTGAGAGAGTTATGCCTTTTCAAAGTTCATTTGAAAAACCATGTAGCATTTTAACTGCTTCCTTGCGGAGCATTTTGAGCTGCAACGTGTTTGAATTTCGAGATTTATTCTACCATCAAAATTTGTATGTCAATGAGTAAGATTTCCAAAACAATATGAGTCACCGAACTTGGAGTTCATATGAGCGAGTTATGCTCAATTTTCAGAGGTTAGGTCAATAAATTTGCTAAGAACTAACATACTTGCATCAAGAACTCATGAAACCCCAATTACTTGTAAAAACTAGTTTGAAACCATTATTGACCATCAAAATCAGTTTAAAACACTAATTTATACAAGAAAATAGTCGCTTAATTTTGAAATTCATTTTTGCACAAAATCCCCCAAACTTGAGTTTCCATGTACACATTTTTGATAAATTTAAGCAAGTAAAGAGTGGGTTTTAGTACCTAGATGATGAAATCTTGGATTTGATCTTCCTAGTTTGATTCCTCTAGTAGATGACCTCCATTCCTCCTATTTTATGGTGGCCCAAACTCCAAGGCCGTCGTGGGCACTGTTACGTCTCATCACACGTTACCTAGCCTCGCCATGTAGTGGCTAGCTTATCTATGATGCCCTGTGACCTAACTGGTTGCTTACACGTTTTCTATTAAACCTTAACTTAACTAATTAATATTCATTAAGTAATTACTGATTTAATTAGCCACTCAATAAACTTATCAAGTTATATTACAATTTTATAGCGGAAGTCTTTAAGATTTAGTAAATTATGCATATTTAACAGTCCTAAGTAGTGGAAAACTAGGAAAATTAATACCATGTATATAACGAAAGAGAAATAATACAACAAGAGATCCATATATATGTATTCAATGTTCTACAGTCCCCAAAATCCAAAAAAAAACATAAATATATACATACTATAGCCAAGCACGTGCTGGTATCACTATCTCTGAGGTAATCGCCCAATACCTTTTTGACCGTGCTCGTCAAAGAAACTGCACTCGGTCATTCAAAAAACACAATGCCGAGTTCAGTGAGTAAAATTCCAAGAGAATTCCACACAATATTCATGAAATAAAACAAATAAACTACGAGACATGTGAATATAACCTGTGGCAACAGTAAGTCATACTCCCATGAATGTAGGCGGCATACTACAAACAAAAACAGTAGCGATTAATAAACAACACATACTAAATAAACATGCTCGAAAATAAAGCATTAATAAATAAACAACCGAATAATCACGAGAAAACCCCGATCTAAACTAGGCGATTATCGATAAAACATAGCAGGAACCACACATATACTTGCAGGCTTACAATGACTAAATCCTAACTATGGTTAACGGATGAACCCCTTCCATATGCTATTTCAAGTAAATGGAACACCTTAAATCCCTCTCGACGGTCGTAGATATATTCTACTACCATCGACATGAGCATGTAACACAAGTAACCCGTGTAAGTGATTTAGCCACAACCAATATATGTGTAAACCAAAATTAGAGTGAAAACAAATGTGTGGCCACCAATAGTCACACATGTAATCCGATATCGACAAAAAAACCATGAATTCTGTAAGGAATTCAAATGGGTTTATGCACGTCAATATGTGCTTCGACTTCCTCGTACTTTCGAATCCGACCCCACCTAGCTCTCGCTACCCGAGCTACGGTCCCTCATTCCCCTGAAGTCAATTATGTGTTTTAGAATAAATTGTAGTGATTTTAAGTTAGATTAGTGTGTTTTAAGTCTTAAACAAAATTCGATACAAATCCCAAGAATTATTAAATTATTATTTTCTCGGCTAAATTCTTCAAAATAGCACAAAAATCCCTAAAATAGATAATCAGTGTGTCAAAAGTAGGTTTTTTGTAGCTATGTTATTAAAGCACATGTTTCTTGAATTTTCTACAGGGTGGTTAGTGCGCTTAGTAAAACCATTAGCACGCTAATAAGCTCGAAAGTCAAAATTTCTGACTTGGGAATTCTGTGATTTCTTCCTTCGTGGCCTTCACCCAAGCAGTTGACCCTACCCACTCCTCATCGGGGAATCACTTACTCTATATAACAGCCAACAACAATAATCATACAACAATTTGCATCAATTTATAAGATTTCATGCATTCATTCCAATTTTCCCAATTTGCACCAATTTCTCAATTTTGATGAAAATCAATTTCAAAACTCAATTTTGTGGTTAAATTAGACTTAAAACCCATGGGACACTTCTTCAAATTAGCAAGCTAGGAGTAAATTTTGTTTTGGCAAGAAATCCCCAAATTTAAGATTCATTTGTCCATTTTAATGGAGTATAAGCTTGAAAAAGATGGAGAGATTGATTACCTTGTTGATGAACTCTTGGATTTCTATAGTTTCCCAACTTCAAATCATAATCTTTAGCTCCCAATTCTCTCTAGTAATGCTGAAATTCTAAGGTTATGCATGTTGATTTTTAATCAAGAACCCACTAATTCCCCATTTTAAACTATATGTAGATTAGATTTTAGCCCTTGATCTAAATGTGTACACCCATCTTTAATAAAATCCATAGATCCTCATTAACTAAGTCGCACACTTTTGTGACACACACATTTATACACATCTAGCCTAGGAATCATCATCTATGATCATCTTGATAAAGATCTTGGGTCCTAAATTAATCATTTTAAACTATAGGCCTTATATTATTTGATCTAATTTAATTAACTTAGGCCCATTCTGTTGGGGCATGTGCCCTAGGTCAATCTATTAACTGTCTTTATGAATACTTTTAGTTAATAAAATAGAGGATTTCATTTGATGTTTATTATAATTAATTTGCTTGTTTACATTATAATAAGATCCATAGGTATTTACAGAAATATCCTAAATGTCCCTAGTCGATCATTATACTGGGAACTATAATGAATTAAGACAAGTGTGAGTCTTGATTGATGATCATATGATGATTATACGTATATGGATACGAATCAAGATCACGAGTACTTGTTAGGGAACAAAGTACTGGACCGACCCGCTATGAGAACATCACATGGATTAAGTCATTGTTGTTTCTCATGATAGGTATATTTTCTAGTCCTCTGACTTGAGATTACCAGAGACTTCAACATTAGGAACACAGTGATTTGACACAATCAAACGTTGTCTTTAACCGGAAGATTATAAAGGTTGTGATTGGTTACTGTGTGAGCAATGTGATGAAGTTGTGTAATCAAGATATAATTTGTCCCTCATATAAAGAGAGATATCCAGTGGATCCCTCGATGTGGTAGACTGTTAAAAGGCCTAGTTTAAGTGAATTGATATTGATCAATGTCGCTTGGATGTTTTCAGTCTACCTAGAGATCGAGACTAGTACGATTGAACATGTTGGATGACAATTCCATGCCTTATGTTTGATCAAAAAGATATCGTGTGACAAAAGGATGTTATATACACTATTGATTAGGTTGTATCGATTTGATATTCGTACGACTTGGGTAGTCATAATGTCTTGCTAGAGGCCGCTTATGACTTGTATACCAAAATGTGTTTTGGTACACTACCAACGTTGTATGAGCCTATTGGGTCGCACACTAAGAATGGTTTTGCGAGATTTTAAGATGGTTCAGAAAAATGAATTTTATGTGATAAAATTCATGACAGAAACGTCCTTGTGGTGTATTACACTTATACTTCTTTAAGTAGGGGTATATGTGTAATTTACTTAACCGTCTATATACAAGGGTTGTATAAATAGACGTTTTAAGTTAGAACACACATATAAAAAAGTTTAGGGCCGAAACTCTATTTTCGTTCTAAAAAAACGAACAAGGGTTTTCCGGTACGCTCTGAATCGTTTTGGAGAGAAACAAAATGTTTGGTATTCTCTCGAAGCTAGCACTTCGAATCTCGGCCGCCGTTCGTGTGTGGACTGCTAATAGAGGGCGTTCGTCGTTGGCAGCGCCTTAGAGATCGATCAACCTTCATAAAGGTATATTGCGACTGAGGTATGATTAAGTTTTCATGGTTTAAACGTTTTTAATGGAATTAGATTCGGATCCTGTTGGGGTTTTTTTGTCAAAATTGTTTTGTAATTTCCGGTGCGTATGAACCCCAAAACCCAACACATTCATACTAATGTTTAGTGTTCTTAGACACACTTATTGATAATTTAGTGGCCCTACCAATCCCCGACTACCCAGAACACGGTGCCCCGTGCCTTGATACGTATTTCGAGGTGTGCGATATTTCACTTTATTTAATTGACTAACTTAGGCTATGGTTTAATTAGACATCACACTCTAGTTCTTTGCCTATTCTAACCTCCCTGGGTCGCTCCTACCTGATTCCCACTTTGACACACTTCCCAAGGTAACTCTCCATCACACCAACTCGCCCGATAACAACGTACACGCATGCGATGCAATGCAACAATTATGATTTTAAATACCGCATACAAATAACCATCATGCATAAATAAAATATTCCCTCAGTTCTCGTGTCCGAGTCAACCGAGTTGTCCACGTAACGCTTAAATTACGACTGTTAATCTCTGAGATTTACATTAATCTTAGTTTAATTAATTTGAGCCGTTACATAGCTCTTGCTGAATTTTTCAGCACTCCATTACAAGAACAAAATTTGTAATTGTTGTAAGAGATTTCCCACTAACTTAGCTATATATAGGTTATGTTAGAATCAATTGTATTCACGTATCTCGAGGTCAATCTAATGGTCTTTGTTAACTCCTACTCTACTAACTTTCATCTTGTTGACACCAATTCCCAACTCAAATCTCTTAGGATTCCATTCTAGTGCGAATCTTGATGCAATTCTATTACATTAATTTTTCTATCCAACTATAGGCATTCGTAATCAATTGATTCAATTAATTTAACTTAGACACTTTTATACATATGTAGGCTATTTAGGGTCTTAAATCTGTGTACTACCACTTCCCCTAGTACCCAATTACCTGACACCCAGTGCCTTGTCTCTTAGCACGTACCCTAAGGCACGCCAATCCTTGATGTACCCGATTATTATGACTTAGCCTAAAGTTTGATTATCTATTTTATGTCATAGTCACTTTTTTCTTGTCATTTTATTTAAGTTAGCTTTATAAGACTTAGTGTACCTGTACTACACCTACTCGGTACTTGGTCGACACGCTTTACAAGGCCTTTACATGTCACACAATCTCACATGGTATGACAATATAAATACACATATGTGATGAGTTATGAAATACATAAGAATTAACATCGCAATTATGCAACCAACAGACAAAAATAACGATTTATGCCCAATCAGGTGTGTCCAAGCCAATCTGAGGCGTCCACGAAGGCTTGGGCTGTCGCCCGAGTATGAAATTAAACGAAATAATGATGTCAATAAATATTGGGCCGTTACACATGCCACTGGACCATCGATAATAGATGACTAGGATGGTTATGATGATGATGATGATGATGCTTCGACAGAGCCGCCTAAGGATAGGCACGAGCAAGTCATAAAGATCCCCTTGAGCTCAGATAAAAACTACAAGTTAATGTTTCTACAAATTCATCTCATTCAAATACTTTGTTTGCCTAATATGTATCGTACTAATACCATAAACAACTCAATAGTTTACATCCTTCCAATATCGCCTTAAAGTACCACGATGCGACATTCTGATGTAAAATGCACCCAGATAGGCACGTATGGAAGAAGGTTCTAACACATACAAAATACCTATTGGAATCCCTGGAGAGTGAGTTAATTTATGATTTGTGACAATCTTGAGTTTAAAATATGTTTTATAGTATCGTAGCAGATCCATTGTCCTTTTGATTTGCAGTGCTTCTTCATATGGGATCCTGCTATAAAAGCTTAGATCTATCATGTTTTGTTGCATATAGCGGGAAATAGATACTCGGCGTTGATGAGCGATTGTCGCAAAAATATAGATGAGAGGCCAGGTTTCCTGATACAAGAAATTTAGGAATGATATCTAGCCCATTGGAGTAAGCCGGAGTATATAGCCTTATCGGAGCAAGCATCCAATAACAAGAAGAGTGAGAAAAATGGACCTAGAATCGATATATCCAAACATACTGGGGGTATGAAGTCTTTTGCGAGTCATAAGGTGACGTTGGTAAGTATCGATAACTATTTAATTACCACCATAGAAATATCTTTTTTTATTATAGTAAAAAGTTTCTTAATATAGTTTTTAACTTAATTTTTTTAGGCTGAAAAGGCGGGGAATCCTGTGGGTGTTAATGTGTTGTTCAATTACACCCACACAAAAGGTCACGACAATATCACATTCGTCGATGAGAGATCTCGCAAGTTGAATGTAAGTAACTAATTCTTATGATAGTTGTTATATATAGATTGATGTGGTTGTGCAAGTTTGTAATTGAATTCTCAATATTATTTTTGCAGGAGGACTATGAGAAGAGGTTAGAGGAGATGACGCAGGCATCTTCAGACATGCCCGTGGACGAAGATGAACTTTTCTAGAAGATTTCTCAAAAGGATCCTAAAGGGAGCATTTATGGCTTAGGATCATATGTGAGACCAACTCACAACAGAGGAGGTACTTTGTCACAAGCCGGGGAGATATTGAGGTTGACTGAGGAGGTCACGTATCTCGTGAGGGGTAGTGGCTGTACGATGAGAGGCAGCAGAGGAACGATGAGAGTCAGCGGCAAACCGATGAGACAATGAGCCACTTCTTGGCATTTTTTAGGCAACAACACTCTTCGAGTAGACTTTGGCGATCTCGGGGCTAGCACCTCTCAGGCCTCACCTCATCAGACCCCATCTGCTGATGCCCCGCCATGAGGCACGATGGATCATCACGATTATGGAGGAGACGAGCATAATGATCAGGATTTCTTTGCACTGGAAGACGACGACAACGACGACTTGGATCGTTTATAGTCATTATCTACCTTGATAAAAACTTTTTTGAGGATTGTTATTGTGAATATTGTAAACTTTTTCTTATGAAATCTCTACTTTTGAAAATTTATTTAAATCTTGAATTGTTTTTTTAATAATTTTTTAAAAATTACTATATTATTTAATATTAGTTGTTGCTATATAGTATTCCGTTGCTAATCTGTGGCTATTTAGTAATAGATTAGCAATGGAAATTATTAAAGTAATAATTTTTTTAAAGAAATTTGTTTAATAACTCGCTGCTAAATAGCTATGGATTAGCAATGGAAGATATTAAAGAAATATTTTTTTCATAAAATATAATTGTTTGTTCGTTGCTAATCCATTGCTATTTAGCAATGAATTAGTAATAGAATTTGATGTTCCATTGTTAATCCGTTGCTAAATAGCAACATATTAGCAACAAAATATTATTAAACAAGTATTTTTTTCAGAAAAAATAATTATTTTTCCGTCGCTTTAGCAATAGAAATAGTCTGTCGCAATTCAACGACAAACTTAGTGAGGAGGGTTTTAGCAACGGATTAAATTCCATCGCTAATCTGTTGCTAAAAAGATTAGCAACAAAAAGCAGGGCTTTAGCAATGGAAAATTCCGTTGATCTGTGAGTCTTGTTTTGGGCTTTTTTATATTTTTATTTTTAACTTGCAATCAAGTGATGTTAATGACCATGTGTGTTATGGATTACTGTAGATATTCTTTCCTACATTTTCATGAAGCATGAAAGGACTTTAGGATTCTTTATGAGAAGTTATTTTAAATTTATATGCTGCAGATCAGACTTGGTTTAGTATGAGACTTGAGTTTCTGTTCTCTCTATTTTCCTCATGCATGATATATCTAAGATTAAACAAAACGTTGTTGAGAAGTGGAGGACTATGGCGAAATCTTGGATTTGTATAAAATTCTTCCTAAAAACCTCTGATCAGTTGGGATTCTCCTTGATACATACATTTATGTCAAATCTTTTCCCAACTTCATCACCTTCATCGACATAGAAATAATTGCATCGCCTAGTCTGACAACTAGCTATCTGGTAATAAAATCTTTTCCTAATTACATTGAAGCATAATACATAGCAGAGAAAAGTTTTACAAACTACCTTTAAAAAATTAGGGAATTAGAAAACTATATGCTACATTAATTGACATGATCTTTGCAGTGAAAACAACATGGAGAAGTAAAATGTGAGGAAAGTTGTAGTGATTTGCAATCTAGTGTTATATGGGACGTCTTTGGTTTTCCACTCATTAATTCAATATGTGGTGTCATTGAGGGAAATTATTAGTTTGTGTTAAGACCCTTTTAATTTTCTTGGCATTTTGTTATCTTCTTCAAATTATTCTCAGTGGCATCGATCCCTGTATAGGTTTTTGATGAAGTAATGAAATGTTCTATCATGAATTATTTATATATTCTTTCTGTTGAATACATATATATTGTTGTAGCTCATCAGTCTTCTACATAAATCATGTACGTCACACTAGCAGATTCTGCATTGCCCACAAAGTCCTTTGCAAGCTAATGATTCCTATTTTATGTGGAACTTATTCATACTTGTTAGTTGTTATCAGTCTTAGAGTTAAATTAAACGATAGATCCCCTTTCGGACATTCTTTAAGTGCTCAATTGTTTTCAAACAAGACGAATTAACCCGATGTTGCAAATTTCTTCAAGTATTTTAAAGTTATTTTTTAAATTATGGTAATAAAGTTCTCTTTTTTTACTCTTTCATTTAAAGTTCTCTTTCCCTCAAGCATTTTGGCTCTAGGCTCTTTCTCAGATTAGTTGTCCTTCACCCTCTTTTGTTTGCTATGTATTTCTTCATATTTGTGGCCCTCTTTTTGTTTTACCTTCAATACTGTCGTGGCATTTGATCTTCCATTTAGCTTCATTGATGGAAGATGAGATATCACAATAAGTCCTCTAAAGAGTATGTTGAGTAGTGATATTGTTATTTTTTTCTCAACCGGTCATATTGTTTCATGATTCATTCATCTGTTATGATGTTGTGTATTTAGTATAGACACTTTTAACAGATTATGATGTCGTCTTAGATCAATCATCCCTCCTCGCCTCAGAATTTTCCTTCATCTATATGACTTTTTGACGTTGATGGGTACTTCTTTGGATTGGTTTAATTGTTAAATCTCAAAATTTCTAAACAATTAATTGTGGCTAATCCGGGATTAATGAGTCATAATTATGGTTTGGACCACGAGTCGGGAGCTGAGGACTAGTGAAATGACATTTACAAGTAATTTTACTTTTGTGTGATGTTTGCTTATTGTTGTATACTATTATATTATTTTATTTGCAAAATTCAAGTTAACTGATTGACTTAGATATTTCGCGGGGTTTTATATCGAGATACATGTTGGAATGGGTTATAGTAGAGTTAAAATGTTAATTCAAACTATCATTTTGAATTTCGGGAAAAATAATTGTATTTAGGTTTAAAACTCAAATTTTGAACGTTAATTAGATTTAACGAGTCGGCGTGGGTCCCACACCTCAAATTGCTTTCGATATGTGTTGTTAAAGAGTTTTAAGGTGCATTTGTAAATTCTCCAATTTTTGGTGGAATTAGGGTATTTTTCGGGGTTTAATTTGGACAAAATTTGAGGAGATAAATATAAACCAGGAAAGAACGAAACAGAGAAGTCATTATTCTTTATTTTGTTCTAAAGGTGAGAAAGGGATTGCCACCCTCGAACCGGGTTCGGCTTACTTGAACTGAACTAGACCCGATTTTGGGATCAAACCCCTTCCCACTTAATTTTCTTTTAAAAAAAAAATGTTTTTAAATTAATTAATAAATAAACAAATCCCCGAAAGTAAGGGAAAAATCAAAAAGGTGATTTTTGGACATATTAATGGAAATTGGAGATTTTTATGAAAATTGAGAATTTTGGAATTTCTTGGAGGATTTATATTGGGGATTTTGCATCATAATTCGTGTTACGACACTGAAAATGCCCAAAATGGTGAAAATTGTTTTAAAGCCTAGTCTAAGTTAATTTTTGATTTTGAACCATAATTTGCAGTCAAAATTGGGATCTGGGCATCTTAGGATTTGATTTGAACACATTCCAGGTTTACAAATCGATACGGGGCTAATTAAAATAAAAAAATTAGAAAAAATTGTGGAATGATTGTTGAATCTTACCGAACTTATAAATGAATTGTAGGACCGTAATTGGAACCTCGTGTGGACTAGTTTACCGACTCTGAGTGCAAGGGAGTTGTTGTATTGCATTTGTAAGGTTAAGTAAATCCCATAGTAACATTTACATTGTATAATTATAATTTCGTATTTATTGCATTAATCATTGATATTGCATTATTTATTGTACACGCATACATAGGTGGGGAGGATAAAGTCGATTCGAGTTTCCTTGTAGTGTTTACTAGACTGTAGGTACATGGTAGAATACAATATTATGCTTTAGGGGCTAGAGTCATTGATACTTTGCATCATGTGGTTATCATGAGATCACGTTGAACCATATCATACTCTGATAGACTAGAGGAACGAGATTCGTTTGGTTATCCTCTTTATGCATGAGTCTTTACTACTGTTCACTTACCACTTTCCGAGAACATTATCTGATTGTAGTCGGATGACCAAAAATGGATGGATTCACGGTTGTATTTAAATTCCTTGGATTATATTGTTCATTTAATCTCTTGGATTATTATGCATTTGATTATTACATGTACACTAGATAATGTGGGATTTACTTATCTGACATTATCGAGTTTTTATAAGTGGGTAATGACAGGTTCGAGCGCGAAAAAAGGATGGGGAAGCTATTAGATTTTCTATGACTTAATCGGTTTCATTTTCTCTATATATGTATTGTTTTTGAATATGACATATTTTATAAATGGGCTTTTGGGTTTGTGTGTGATTAGGATCTCTTTTGGAATTGTTGTAATGGTTTTGGGATGGATTGAAATGTTGTGGAGCTAAGGTAATAATGGTTAAGGATTTTGTAAACCCGAAATAGGCTAGAATGAATAAATAATTTTTATTGTAATATGTATTTTTATGGGTGGATTGTGAGTCCTTCAGTATTTTCACCAAGCTGAGCGAGTTTTATTGAAGACTTTTGAAGGCCGAGTTATCTAGTGTAGGATTAAAATTGAAGAGGTGCTGTAAAGATTTTTACAGAATTTTAAGATTTTGTAATCAATCTAAATGAATTTTGAGGTTTGAGATTTAATTTAGAATCTTTTGTTGTTAATAAAGTTTTAATTTTGATAATTACAAGATTTTAATTTTATTTATTTATTTATTGATGGTGAGATTAACTCTGCTAGATTATTATGGGAATTAAGGAAATTTTGAGCGGTCAAATGCCTTATTTTGGTGGGATCTGACATTAACATTCTTTAGATATGAATTATGTTTGATGCTTTGGTTTGGTTTAACATTCTTTAGATATGAGCTGTGTTCGTGGTGGTGTTTTTACTGATAGAATGAACTATGTTTGATGCTTTGGTTTGGTTTAACATTCTTCAGATTTGCCCATGTATGTATATGTTTCCATTGATTTAGATTTCACAGTGATCTTTCCTTTGAAATTATTGACCACGTTTAATCACACTAGCCACATTGTCTGAGAACTTGCTTGTTTATTCACCATTATCGTTTTGTGTTGATTGATTCAATAATGTGAATTGGTCGAAATCAGGAATTCATTCTTGTTGACCCCGCTGTTCTCTCGGTTTCTTTTCTTTTCTTTTTTAATGGGCACCATCAATAAGAGAGATTTAGTGTATTTTCTTGAGTCCAAGTCCGCCGTCGAGCTCTGCCGTCGTTGTTGGGTGGTAATTTCGCCATAAAAAATATAATTTTATTTAATTCTTTGATGTTGGTTTTTAGTGTCAGGTTTTGGGGTTCATACGCAGCAAGAAATTCAAAACAATTTTTGAAATACCCCAACAAGATCGCAAATAAGTTTCATTAAACTTGATTTACAAAAGTAAATCATACCTTAATCTTTAATTTCCTTCTCTAATTGATCGAGCTCCAAGATGTTCAAGCACGCGTCCTCCATTGGAAATCCACACACGAACGGTGACTACAATTTGGAGTGCTAGTCCCAATAGAGATTGAAAATATTTTTTTTTCTCTCAAAATCCAGAGAACTCGAAAATAGTTAAAACCAAAATCTTAAATCATTTTAGGGTTTCAACCTCTATTTATATAAGTAGAAAAGCCATCACTTAAAATCCTATTCGTAATACAACTATTGTATTTAGGCAGTTCAAGTAAATTACATATACGCCCCTATTAATGAGTTAAAATATAACAAATCGTAAAGGCTTTTATGCCATGAATTTTATCATATAAAATTCATTACTCTGGACCAATTAAAATTGCGCAAAGCCATTCTTTGTGTGCGACCCAACAGGTTCATGCGATGTCGTCTGTGGATAAAAGTCATTTTAGTACACAAGTCATAAGAGGTCTCTAGCAAGGCATTACGACTATCCAAGTAGCTTGAATATCAGAATCGATACAACCCAATGAATAACATATATTATATCTTTTTGTCGTGCGATATCCTTTTATTAAACATAAGGCATGGAAAGTCACCCTTGATGTTCAATCGTATTAGTCTCGATCTTTAGGTAGAATGAAAGCATCCAAATGACATTGATCATATCAATTAACTTGGACTTAACCATTTAACAGTTTAACATATCGAGGGATCCACATATATCTCTCTCTATACGAGAGGACAAATTCTATCTTGATTACACACCTTCACATATAATTTATATGGCAACAAATCATAATCTTTATAATCGTTCGGTTAAAGACAATATTTGATTGTGTCAAATTATCATACTCCTAATATTGAAGTCTATGGTAATCTCAAGTCGATGGACTAATGATATACCTATCATGAGTAACACCTATGACTTAATCCATGTGGTGTTCTCATAACGGGTCGGTCCAATACATTATTCCCATAACAAGTACTCATGATCTTGATTCGTATCCCTATACGCATGATCATTACATGACCATCAATAAAGATTCACACTAGCGTTAATTCATTATAGTTCCCAGTATAATTACTAACTAGGGACATTTAGGATATTTCAACAAATACCCATGGATCTTATTATAAGGTAAATATGCAATCACTTATAATAAAACGGCAAATGAAAATATCAATTTTTAACTAAAATTATAAGATATATAATGTTTTTAGATTGACCTAGGGCACATGCCCCAACCTTTAGACGTCTTCAATTTTTATTTATTCTAATTTATCTATGTTGTTTTGTGTTTTTTTTTTTGGTAGATTGCTTTAAAAATGATTGAAATCATTGTTGCTCTGGTGATAAATTGGCGATTTGAATGTTAGAAATTTTTGGTTGATCTTTTAACCCATCTAATTTGGGATTTAATTTGTTGTTATTGTTGTTTTAGCCCATCATTCCTCAACTTGATCAATACTTTGTTGATGGCTTCTTTAATATCTTTGACCATATCCTATATTGTATTGTGAGAAAAGAGAATAAGAACCAAGCGTTAACAATTAATTGAAATTAACTTGTGAAAAAATACTTAAAGGTGGAGTGTTTTACCTTAAATGCAGAATAAGATTCTTTGTAGCTGACATGTTTCGAGCGTGCACAATAAATTTTCCACCTTTATTATACTATTAAATTTTGTAGCAGTGGTAAGTGGGATTGTATCCATAAGGATTTTGCAAATTCCTTAAGAAGAAGGGTTTTACTATTTTTATTTTTCATTTATTTTAATTAAAACCAAAATTTAATTTAATAATCTCTAAGTATAGAAATCAACTAAACTAACTATACTTACTTAATTAACACAAATTGAAGTCACTAAATTTAAAGCAATTTAATTCAATGGAAATCAATATAATATAAACATCTAACAAACCTTCTAAATAATGAAACATCAATCCGTTTTGCATCCAAACATGAACATACTTTATAAAGTATCCTAGATCATAAAAATCTAATCATATGTTAGTAAACAACCTTTAGCCAGCCATTTGTTCTCCTTATATAGATGGAAAAACCATGCTCTAATTTTACTGAGCTAACCTTTTTGAATACACAAAGACATTAAATTCATGCAGTAAAACTCCATTACACTTTTGTGAAAACTTTGAATTAGTAAATCTAATATCTTTGAAAAGCCACTTTAATATTAAACTTAGATCTTAAATCCACATATGACATCTAAATGGTAATACATTTCAAACAATCCTAATTACTACTTTAAATTAGATAATGAATCAAAACATCACAATACACATTGACCACTATGCACGTAACACTTGGATTCTTGATTGCAATCCATAAATAACAACCTATTAAATTAGTGAATTAAAGAATACGATTGGTTTAAAGCATTATGCACAATTCATCATATCATGAATATATCGCAAAATGGATCTAGTTCATGTTCAGAGTTTTGTTTAGATTGACGAACTACTTGTTAATAATCATAAATAACAACATAACATAATAATTGAAAGACATAATTAAAACACCTTATTGAAAACTTGAATCTTTCAATTTTTTTCCAAAAGCAAATAAAAACAATAATAAATGACCTTCAAACTAAAGTAAAAAGTGTAAAACTATCAAAAGGCTCAGAATTTTGTAGTCTAGGGTTTATATATAATATTAGGTAATAAAAATCCTAAACCAACTTAAAATCCTTGTTGTAATCTAAAATCTACGAAATCATCACCAGGGATTCCTCAACAATTCGGGTTTAAGTGGAATCCTGGGAAATCTTTGGACATGTAATCTCGATTTTCACCGATTTGAGTAGCAATTCTTGTGTAAATTGGAATAACAGGGAAATTGCTGGACTAGAATTTTGGTTTTTTCTTGATTCCTTGGTGAGTCGTTCAATTTTTTCACTCGGTCAAATCCTTCATTTTCTTCTTTTTTTCGCTCATTTCTTCAAATATTCTAATTATCACCTGAAATATCAAAAACAAGAGAAAACTCCTTGTAATATAGTCTTTTACATCTAAAATCATCTTAAAATGTACTATAAAACATGTCTAATTATTGACTTATCAAATACCCCCAAACTCAACACTTTGTTGTCCCGAGCAAATACTCTTAATCATCTTCTCTTTTATTCCCTCATTTTTATTTCATAATTATATATTTTTATTCTTAAACATAAGAAATCTTTAAATAAACAAATATTATCTTCATAAAATAAAAGTCATGATAGAATAGATTGATTTAAAGAACAATACATTTTTATTTGACGACTCAACCTTTAATTATGCAATACACCTTAGAATTCAAAGTTAAACTAATCACCAAGGTCAAACCACTATATAAGTTTTCTCAATCTCCATTGACAAGCATCAAGCTTGCGATGACCAATATAGAAGCTCAAGGTACAAAAATCACTAAACCAATCTCATTTTCAAATAATTTTTAAAATATCACCACAATCAAAGTCGATAGTAATTTTTAATCACCAATAATATTAATAATTCTTTTCTTTTCGTTTGTTGGAATGGTGGAACAAGATATAATTAACTCAACTTAGCTATAAGCACTCGAGCTAAATTTTTTATTTAAAGAGTTTTTCATAAACATCCTTCCATTTTTCTAGATCGCTCTTTCTTTCTTTTTCTTTCTTCATATATATATATATTATTTTCTTTATATTATATTCCTACAGTTCCCTGCTCCATCTCCTTTGGATACCATTATTCTTTTTATAAGAATTTTTCTCTCATTTTTTCCACCACTAGATTGCGTGCTCCATTTCCTTTGGAATATGTGGGTCTCTTGATTTCTTTGTTAAAAACTCTTGTTAGCTCTTCTCGCTTTCACTATACTCAAAGAAACATTCTTTCCAACCAAGTAAAGTTTATTGGCTATTTTTCTATTTTCCCTTTAATTGTGGCAAAAACTCTTTTCAATATATATAATACTTGATCAATAATTTTTGTTTAACATGATTATTAGAAATCAATCTTGTTTATCTTGCACTAATATTTTGATCTTCTACCCATTATAATGTCTAACACAAACCAATTAATCCCTTCTAAACTCCTCTAGTGCATAAACAATCTAAGCTAAGTCAAATAGGGTATAACAATTCATTTCTATCATTAAATTTTTATTTTAATGGGTGGTAAAAATTTCACTTCTATTTAAATCCAAATCATATTCAATTCATATTTCTAAGGAAATAAAGTAAAATAAAGGAACCTTACTTGAATTATGGAAATTTTTCAAAAATTTTCAGTCAACTTCAAACATTGAATATATTAATTCTACCTTTCAAATCTTCCATACTTCGCTTCATTATACTCCACTTCACCTTATATCCTAAAACTCATTCCAAGCTTTTTCCTCAAGGTTTAAAAATTAAGTTTGATTTTTTAATAAAATAAATATACTTCGTGAAGCATAAAAGAATTTAACATGAAACATAAATTGCCTTTCAAAATTCGACAAATAAATATCACATAAAAGAGATATACAATGGAGTAAATCATTCATTTCTCATTAAATGTTTAAAAAGAGTTCACATTCTACACATACAAGCAAGTACTAAAAAAATTACAATGTACTCAACATAGAAGTAAATTCGTCATCGGTCTTTTAAGCTCTTTCCTTGCTACAGTAGGTTGTGAAGTGTAGCTATTAACGGGGTAATAAGTTCCCGATGAAAATCTTAACTGCATCGAACGAATGTCAATGCTCCTCTTGGGATCTAGTAAACATTCCATCTTCCTCCTTTCTAACATAGAATGGTTGCGCGCTAGAGTTCTTTCATTCTCGTCTAACATCTCGCGATTCCTTTAGATTTACTTCTCATTGCACTGAACAACTCAAAATAAGGATTCGAAAAATACTTACCTTTTATCTTTTGCTGTAGATATATAGCTGCCCTTTGCGACTAGAACATGTACTTGAGTCATCAGACTCGTTGCTTGCTTTGCTTCTTCTTGTGTGCATATGTGAATTCTCTGCCTATTAGTCTAATCTTTGATTCTGGATTTTTTATCTCGTTGATTTTCCTCTCTTCTTTAGAATCATTATGTCCATCAACTGCTCTCATCCTCTTAATCTTAGTGTCTATGAAGGTCCTCTAAAGTAGCACATCGAATTCCATCTCATGGAAACCAACCTTGGCCTTCGTACATAGTTGGGTGATCAAAATTGGGAATGGTAGGCTGTCATGTTTCATAGACATCGTTTCCTGTCTCATTGCATTGTGAATTGCGTATCCGATATCAATATAGCCAGTCTTTACAACAATGTGGTAGTACATAACAACTCTGTATTTTTCATTTCAAATTGTAGCGTAGTGGGGTATAGGCAAGCATCTATGATGTAGCTCCAACATTTGGTGATTTTCCTTAAATTAGTGGTTTCGATGAACTTAGGATGACCATAAAAATCGAGAGCAAATCCCTATTCGGGAATCACTTCTAAGGCTTCTTTAATTCTTCAGGATGGATAAGTTTCCTTATGGACGTAGATGATGTTGGGCGTAGTTGGATTCTTCTCTAACTCCTACATCCGAGAGTCCATAAATGTCTATTCAGGGTGTTGGGTGAAATATCGATCTTTTTCCCTTGAACTACCACTTTGTTAGGATTTGTAATCATATGTCCGTTAGCGTATAACTAACAAACTGATTCCGAGAACCCCCATTCTAAATTACCAACATAATTCTTAAGAAGGTGTTCCCACTATTTTTCCCGTATGATGCTCACTATTTTATCTTCGTATGTATGCACATTTTTGGTTTAGAATCCTCTATCGGGTATGATAATTCCTTTAGCATCTCGAACGTATATATTTTGTGCTTTAGGATTAACAAATGCCATGGGATTATAAGGGACTTGTTTGTTCAGGTCTAGATAGTCAGAATCCTCGTCAGAGATAGGTGGGGTAGGTGTCATCAACTCAGCCCTTCCGATTCTTGATTCCTTAATACTTATCCTCATAGGTTGAATGAACATTTATTGGCTTGAGTTGTTCTTTTTAGGTCTTTCTACCTTATGAGTCATTATTTATGCATTTTTTGATAGGTGTCTTGTTATGGAAGTCAAGTCTGGAGTTGGGTTTTATGGATCTATATGTTTACTTTAGAGATTTACAGGGTATTTGAGCATTTGTGTGTGATTCGGATAAAATCGGGAAAGAAGTCAAACAACAGTCAAAATCCAGCAAAACTGATGCCATGCATTCATAGGGGATGATGCAACAGTACACCGAACGACGTCACTCAAACAATCACGCCAGAACAACCAACGGCGCGGGAATTGAACTGAAGATGTCAACTTTACAGGGTACGTCGTCACCTACGGTGCCAAGTTCAGAAATAAAAGTTTCGTACCCACATGACCATGGCGCCATGGACGGTGCCAACTTCGCAGAATAAAAGTTTTGAGATTTTTTAGAAGGTTCTTATTCTCAGGAGTTGCTATTCTTATACCCAAGCACACCTATATAAAAAGGCACATCTATGAACAAAATTACATTGTATTTAGAATGATTTGGGAGTAGAGCAAGGTAGAGTAGCCATGTTCGGCTAGGTTTTTTCATACCTAGGTTAAGGATGAAGCTCTCTAGCTAGTAATAGGTTGTTTTCTATGTCTTGTGGAAATTTTCTATAGTAATATTTTTTGTTTTAGTTTTCTCTCTTTATGTTGCTATTTTAATGATGTCTCAATAGTAGTTTAAAGTTTATATATTCATTGCAAATATATAGGCATAAATTCATTGACCTGCTATCAATTAGGTTGAATCTATGATACCAACAGGGTTGAGAAGTGGCAATCACCTGAAGCAAGAAACCTGACACACTTGTTGTTCTATGTGAGTAATTTCAAGAACTAGGCTAAATCGTAAGAGCGGTTGCCAAGGATGTCTAGAGGTAGGTGTTTATACAGAGTTGTTAATGTTGCTCACTTGTTAAAACTTGATAGCGGTTAGCCAAGGTTGTATGGTGGAGTAAGAGAAGTATTTAGAGAGTGGTTGCCCTATCTATCGAGAATAGGGGACTAGGGTGTTGGTGACCCCAACACCTATAGCCTATCTAGGGAAATTGTTTTAAAACCCATCTTTTAAAGTCAATGATACAAGACATGGAAACAACATAAGGCTAGATAGTGGATTCCTAGACTTAGGTATGTTTATATTCTCTGATTTACATCTTATTTACTTTCTTGTTTAGTAGACTTGTAGATAAAACTCTTTCAAAAACCTCCAAGATTTACTTTTCTGTTTCTTGAACTCAGTTTGACTGAATCCTATGGATTTGACCTCGTTCTTGTCTTTACTACATTCCAGTAGGATTAGTAACCTATTACGAATTATATTTGATACGCACAACATGTGATCAAATTTTTGCGCCGTTGCCGGGGATTCAGTTCCAACTTGAGTTTAGCTTTTGTTTTTTTATTTTGTTTTGTTCTTTGAGTCTACTAGTTTATGCACGGTAGGACAACTCGATCTAAATTGACTAGTTCACTGTTACTTTTCGATTCAGAAATCAAGAGAACCCATTGGAGGTTGGCTAGGGAAGCTCTAAACAAAGAGTCCAATTTTTTTCCAACCTACTATAACTGACAAAGATCACCATGCAGGCAGTGATTACAAGATTACCATGGAGCGCATCAATGAATATCTACAAAATCTTCTTGCTCAACATCCCCTATGCATAAACTTTTCATCGAACGGTGAAGTTTCCGAGTTTAAGTCCGGCTTTATTCACCTCTTGCCCACCTTCAATGGCATGGAGAGTAAAGACCTGGTGGAATTTTTAAAGGAGTTTCAAATAAGTTGAGAGTCCATGAAACCTCCTTAAGCGGAAGAGATTGCGATAAATCTTAAAGATTTCCCATTCTACTTAAAGGATAAGGCTAAACAATGGGTCCTTTACCTCTGCCCTGGCTGCATTAACTCATGGCACGACATTATGAGTTCCTCAGTGAATATTTCCCTGAGGATAAGGTAGCCCAACTCATATATGAGATTTTCATTATTAAGATGAAGATGAGTGAGTTTTTTGGTGATTATTAGGACCGCTATAAGTGCCTAATTGCAAATAGCCCACATTATGGCCAACTGGATATGGCCATTGTCCAGTTATTCTATGTCGGTATGTCCTGATAGAGCGACATATGATTGATAGTGCTTGTGGTGGTCACATTCGTAACAAGACTGTTACACAAATGAAGCAACTCTAAGAGGACATAGCGCAACATTCCCAATTATCTGGGGATATTGATGTTGACGCACGTTGAAGTATGTCGATTAGAGCTACTGCTTGCTCCACTGAAAAGAAAAGTGATCAGTTGACTTCCCTGGTGGAACGCCTCTTAATTAATGGCCAAACACATATTAAAGCTTATGGATTATGCTCAGCCACAGGCCATGCGACTGATGAATGTCCTACTCTATTCGAGGACCATCAACAGGTCAATGTCATAGGTATCCATTTCCAAAGGTAAAATCGAGCGCCCTTCAGAAAAATCTACAATCAAGCAACAACGAGGAACAACCCTAACTTGAGTTATAGGCCTCGAAACCAGAACTACACATCTTTTGTCCTTAGAGGACAATCGTTTCTTGAACCAGGGACTAGTCATTCCTCGCTAGAGGACATGATTAAAACTCTAACAGCTCAACATAGTCAATTTGCTTAAAACATCAACCAATTCTAAGTGAACACTATGAAAGCTCTTAGTGACATAAATGCCGCGATCCGAAACTTGAGGTCTAGGTGGGCCAAATTGCACAACTTGGAAAATTTGAGGAAAATGAGAATTGCCTTCGCAACCTTACCGCAATCGAAATATGGGTAACCTGTCAAGCGCACAAATAATGTGCATGCCACAAGTATAACGACTCGCTTGTAGTAATGGTGTAATCAACTTACGTTGACTACGAATACCGTTTTCAAGGAAAGGTTTTTGCACTAGTTAGTTACCTATTTAACTTTGAACTAGTACTAAAGAAATCCCATTTTTAAATGGTTTTATACTAAACTTCTCTATCTAACAAAACAATATAAACTTTACTTTAACTCTTATAATAAGAATATCTTAGTTCACAACTTCACCTAGGTAATGAAATACTATGCTTTTCAACCACTTTTATATCTCAATATATTGTGTGCAATGCCTAATTAGAATAGATAGATTTCCTTGAAATCCACTTTATCGTGATGGAAAATATTTTAATGTGCAAATTAGAACTCCACCTATCGGTGTGAATAACATAAGCTCCACATTGATTTAATGCTCTAAATCTTTAGACTCATAACAAATTAAGTTTACTATTCGTGCCTCCCTAACAAACAACTATTTATTGATGTGGTGTATTTTACGTTTGTACCATTCATGCCCGAATTAAAAGCTTCAATGGCCATGGTAACTTCCAAAACCTAATATCAATAAACATGTGGCCAATATGTCTATAACATTACACTCATATTCAATCCTAATTCTAACCATTGAACTTTTTATATTCACTTTCTAATCATGTTTATTGGATAACATTCATACTATAGGACCCATTGATCCCTAAGATTAATATACTACTCACAATTCATTAAAACACACATATTATAATGCATAATTGAAATCATTGCAAATTAGAGATGAATATAAATATGTTACCTTCAATTAAACCAATGAAACCAAACTTGAATTGCAATCTTGGAGTTTTCAATGCTTTCTCCACACAAATCTTCTTAATACTCAAAATCAAAGTAAGCATATGCTAAATTACTCTAATTGTGGCTAATGATTAATATGTGGTAATTTTAGGATATCCTAATACCTATTTATACTTCTTAATGACAATTAGAAACCCTACTTTACAATTTAACTCAATATAAAACTCTAACTTTCTAATTTTTGCGAATTTGGCGCAGTCCCTTATGCCCCGACATTGTGTGTGTTAAGCCACGACGCCGCCATTGCGTTGCCACTGCGTGCGCTTCTTTTTATTTCCTGTGACCTCGACGTTGTTACTATGATGTCCCGACGACATCCCTTAGGCTCCGCAGCGCCGCACTACGCCAAGCCTCCGGTCTTGAATTCTTCACTTGCTTTACTCCCCCACCTTGCCATTCATTCTAACGCTGTGCCTTAGCACTCCATAGTGCCACCATGTGTAGCCACGACGCCGACCACACTTTCATGGGTTTTAGCTTCATTTTTTCTTATTTTTGTTCATTTCCGTCCTTTACACCTTAATTACCTAAAAATGCAATAACACCATTAATCATAGCTCGTTTAGGGATATTTATACTAAATAAAATACTAAACTAACCCTATATATAAGTCTATATAATCACTTATCAAATACCCCCAAACTTAGAATTTTGCATGTCCCGAGCAAAAGCGTATTTTACCAAGTCTCATAATAACTAGTTCTCGTTCAATTTACATTTTTCATGGAGAATCCTTTAATTCACTAAGTTTCTAGTTAATAATCCGCTCAAGATTTTTTCTTTTCAAAAACTTATATTGTAAGAAATGTAGCTTTAACAACACATAATTCACTTTTGAAACACCAAAGTAGATCACACCAAAACCATCACTACTCACAAGTTTGTTTCACTTCGAAGCTTAAGTAGCAAGTATGCAATCTCATGATTTCTCATTAAGCTCAAGAATTTACAAATAAGCATAGATCATACTCATCTTTGGTAGACTTTAGCACTTCAAGAGTCCATAGGACTTCATATAGTTGGAATAAAAACTTACTCAATTGGCTACTCGTACTTGAGCTAAATCTTTTATTTGAAGAATTTTATTTTACTTTAGCCTTTTTTTCTTTATTTCTCTTGTTCTCTCATTTCTTTTCTTCTTCTCCTTTTCATTTTTTTAATTTTATTTTATGGTCCTTACTCATTTTCCTATGGACTCCATTTTTTCTCACTTTTTTCCAACCATCAAGTTCTCTACTCCATTTCCTATAGAACTTGTAGGATTCTCTCATTTTTTATTTCTAAAACTCTTGTTATCATTTCTCACTTTCGCTTAATCAAGTAAGTTAACTCCAACTTTTCATTTACAATTCGTTTTTCTTCCCCTCTTTGCACTAAGTCTTTATTTTCTTTGTGTTATCGAGTAAGATTCACACTTATTTTAGAATCCTTAGAAATCGAAATATTTCCACAAAAAGTATTCTAGTTTCCTGCTTTTGTTTCAAGTTCAAGGTCTTCCTTAACTTTAGGTTTCTAATCATAAAATCACACCGTTGTTGCTACATTTCATTATTTTCTTCTTCAAAATTTAAAACGATCTATTGAGTTTTTTTATCATAAGACACTTCTAGTCTACTCATCCACAATTAAGGGCATGAACATGCAAATGAACTACTTATTCATTACACATTACAATATATAACCTAATCTATAGTACTTAAACATTGAAATAGTAAATAAAGTGAAACATTTATACACTACCATGATTTCCTCTTTAAGTACTTCAAAATAAGATTTAAAGGATCATAACTACAATATTTATCCTTTATTCTCAGCCTATCTTACCATTTCCCATATTGTAGTGTAATGTCGATGCCCCTAAACGTAAACCAAACCTTGTCCTTAAGGTTTAAAAATAAGTCTGAAACATGAAAAACACTAAAACACACAAACATATGAAAATAATATAATATATAAACATAAAATAACCATGCAAATTTAAATAAATAAATATAACAAAATATTTCCAAATGTAACTCCTTGATGTGTCATGACCATTAGCAAAATTCATAAGGCTTATCCATTCTGATGAATTATCACCCGATAAATGGTCTTTCCTGCACATTTGACACAAAATTCTCGAAATTTAGAACTATAATGTTTAAATTTTAATTAACTAAACTACATAACTAACTAACTTGACTAAAAAAAATTTAAAAACTTTAAAATCCTTGGGCTGCCTCCCAGTACCACTTAGCTTAACGTCATTAGCCTGATACATTTTTAGCTCGTTTAGTCCGAGTCTAAATTGAGAAACTCCATTTGTAGATCGGAAATTTGAAATAATTGTTCATCCACGAATACTTCGGTTATTGGCTTCCATGTATCACCTTCTTTATGAGGTAACCTAGATAGATGGTCTGCAACTAAATTTTCACTTCCTTTCTTATCTTTGATTTTCAAGACAAACTCTGATAATAATAACAACCATCTAATCAACCTTGATTTGGCATTCGTCTTCGCAAAAACGTAGCAGATTGCTGCATGATCAGTATACACAGTGACTTTGGATCCCACTATGTAGGCTCTAAACGTGTCACACACAAAAACCACTGCAAATAGCTCCTTTTTTGTAGTAGTATGATTTTTTTTGTGCTTGATCTAGTGTTCTACTTGAGTAGTATATAGCTCTAAACATTCCATCTCTTCGTTGGCATAACACTGCTCGTACTGCATAATCACTTGCATCGCACATTATTTCAATCTTAGATTCCCAATTTGGTACTACCACTATTGGTGTTGAAATCAAAGCTACTTTCAAGGTCTCAAATACTTGTATGCATGCTAGGCTCATTTCAAATGGAACATCTCTTTCCAACAATATGCACAATTGTTTTGTAATTTTTGAAAAATCCTTAATAAACCTTATGTAGAAACCCGCATGCCCTAAAAGACTCCTTTTGTCTCCAATATTTCATGGTGTAGGAAGTTTCTTAATTGGCACTATCTTTGCTCTATCAAGCTCCAATCCATAAGACGACATTGTATGTCCCAAAAAAATTCCTTCTCGAACTATAAAGTGACATTTTTTCCAATTAAGTACCAAGTTTATATCTTGACATATTTTCAATACCAAAGCTAAATTTTGCAAGCATATATCGAAAGAGGTCCCAATTACAAAAAGTCATCCATAAATACCTTCATAATATACTCTACCATATCAGGAAAAATAGCCATCATACATTTTTGAAATGTTGCCGGCACATTGCGTAATCTAAATTGCA
The DNA here is from genome assembly GCA_039657325.1 of Stephania cephalantha. Classification (NCBI taxonomy): domain Eukaryota; kingdom Viridiplantae; phylum Streptophyta; class Magnoliopsida; order Ranunculales; family Menispermaceae; genus Stephania; species Stephania cephalantha. The sequence goes on along the minus strand of CM077570.1, from coordinate 17,233,999 downwards.
TTCGTCTAAATGCAAATGTTCCATAAGGGCAAGTAAAAGTCATTATCTCCTGATCTCTTGGTGCTATTGCAATTTGATTATATCCTAAGTACCCATCTATGAAACAACAATATTTATATCCTGCTAGTCTGTCAAACATTTGATCAATGAATGATAAAGATAAGTGATATTTTCTCAAAGCTTTATTTAACTTCCGATAATTAATGCAAACTATCCAACCAGTTACTGTTCTCGTGGATAAGGTTTCTCCATTTTCAGTTTGAATAATGATCCTTCCTCCTTTCTTTGGTACCACATGTATTGGTGAAACTAATGAACTATCCGAAATGGTGTAGATGATTCCGACATTCAACCATTTCAAGATCTCTTTCTTTACCACTTCTTTCATTACTGGATTCAAGTGCCTTTGAGATTCAATTGATTGTTTATGACTTTCTTCCATTAAGATCTTATGCATGCATATTGTTGGGCGTATTCCTTTTAAGTCGTTGATTGTCCATCCCAATGCTAACTTATGCTTTCTCAAAACTCGAAGTGATTTTTCTTCTTCTAACTCCATTAACTCTGCTAAAACTATCATAAGATATGTTGAATTTCCTCCTAAATATGTGCATCTCAGATGCTCTACTAAAGGCTTTAATTCCATTGTTGGTTCAATAACTGCACTTTCCACCACTGTTTCTAATTTTATGAAACCTTTATGAAACTTAGGGGGTCCTATTGGTGCTAAAACATTTACAGCCTCCTAAAGCTCACCCTTTATTATAGAACTTGTTGTTATGCTTTGGACTAGACATTGCTCCAACGATCATCTAGCGTATACTCCTGAGCTATCTCAGTAACACAATCAGAAATCACATCTCTGACTTCGATCCTCATGCAGTGTTATCTCGAACTCAGAAATTTCAAGGTTTTGTAGATATTGAACAAGGCTTCCTCGTCATTTACTCGTAACCTAAACTTTCCTTCTTGAACATCTATCAGTGCTCGTGCAGTTGCTAGGAAAGGTCTCCCTAAAATTAATGGTACCTCCGAATCCTTTTCCATATCCAATACTATGAAATCCACTGAAAAAATGAACTTATCCACTTTCACCAACACATCTTCAATCACTCCATTTGGATATTCAACTGATCGGTCTGCCAATTGCAAAGTCATATTGGTTGACTTTACTTCTCTCAATTCTAATTTCTTGAATACTGATAAGGGCATCAAATTTATGCTTGTTCCTAAATCACGTAAGACCTTGTCGAACAAGTGTACTCCTATCGTGCATGGAATGAAAAAACTTCCTGGATCCTTAAACTTCGGTGGTAACTTCCTTTGTAGGATTGCACTGCATTCTCTAGTCAAATTCACTGTTTCATAATCTTCTAGTCATACCATTTTTGCCATTATGTCCTTCAAGAATTTTGTGTAATTCGAAATATGTTCCAATACAGCTATGAATATGATGTTTATGTGCAGCTTCTTAAACAATTACAGATTTCTTGAACTTTCCTCAATCTTTATGTTTCTTGAACCGTTGACGATATGGTAAGGGTGGATTTATTAGTGGTGGATTATCTAGAAATGGTATCATATTTTATTTTCTGCCCATCTCTCCTATTTTACTTTGAGTCGATTGTGATTCTTCTGTTGATGCTACATCTGATGTCATTATCCAAGTGTTTCATCTCATTGTTGATGTTCATCGATTTGCTTCCTTGTGTCATTTATTATATCTCTTGGTCGCATTGGATCATTGGTTGTTCTGCCACTCCTTAATTGGACTCAATGTGCATTTATTGTATGATTACTAATAAGGTTACTTAGAAATTATTCTTCCTTTTATGAATTCCAAGTAGTGGTAAGCTGACCAATTTGTCTCTCAAGATTTTGGATGGATTGTGATCTCTCCTCATCCATTCTTTTCATAGTTTGCTTCTTTCCTTCCATCTCTTTCTCGTGATTTTCATGGCGCTCCCTATTGCTTATATCCATGACATGTAAGTATTTCTTAATTGACTTCAATGAAGTCATCTCCTTGCTCTACCAAACTTCCCCTCTTGGATTTGTTGATCGGAGCATTGAGGTAACTTCAGTGCATGATCAGGATTTTCGTAAGAGAAGTTCGGGTTAATGTTATTGTTATATCCTTGATAAAACCATTAAGGAGCCATTCCACTCAGTCTGAAATTGTTCCCATAAATCTGGTTGTTCATGAAGTCGATGTCATCATACTCCATTCTCTGTTGTATGTTCATTTGGTTAATCATCATGGCATGGTGATTATTGGGTTGGTGTGCTCTTTATGGACCTTGGTGTCCCATCTGAAGTTACACCATATGACTGTTGTGCCATAACTGCAGCTTAAAATTCAATCTTGTAAACTCCTGCTGGTTTTCTTATTGTGGAATGAGTACGAGATGTAGAATCTTGAGATATAAGATCAAGGAGATCCAATGCTCCATCTTCATCCTTTGTTAATAGAGAGCCACCTGCTGCAGCATCTACTAGCGTTCTCGTGTTGTGGTTCATCGTATAGAAAATATGGAGTTGTGCCCATTTCACGTATCTGTATCCTTAAAAATCTCTTCAGCATCTCTTTAAATCTTTCCCAAGCCTCGCCAAGAGACTCAGTGTCTTGTTGCTTGAATTGATTGATCTCTAGTTTCCTTTCACTGTCCTTCACCGAGCGAAATAACTTTTCAAGAAATCTATCATTAATTTTTGCCAATGAGGTCATATTCCCTGCATTCAGCCCTTGGAACCAGGATTTAGCTTTTCCACCTAATGAGAATGGTAAAAGTCTTATCCTGATCACCTCTTTTATAACATCGGTAATATACACAGTGTCGCACTTCTCAAACAAATTCCCAACATGTGCAACTGGATCTTCATTGGATAGCCAATTGAATAAGCAATTTTGTACCATTCTTATCAGCGATTGTCTCAGTTTGAACTAGGTAGTGTTGGCTGAAAACCTTATCACTTCGTTGTAAGTCTCATGAACTTCTGGCTTGAAGTAGTCACGAAGGCATATCTATCCTCACACTCTATCCTACACTACAGGATCACTTGCGAGTAGGTTATTCTCGCGGCCCTATTGTTTGTTTCTTGCTTGCTCCTCAGCTATCTTGATTCCTTTATTTTTCGTTCCTTTGTTAGTTCGGTCAATCTCAGAGTTGTAGGCACTAGGTCCTTCTCTCCTCTGCCACGCACAGTAGGTATCCTTGAAATGAAAACACAAAAGATCAAGTGTAGAAAGTCAAACTTGAGACTTAAGCCTATTTTTTATTTATTTTTGTTTTTATGAACTTGAAAGTAAAGTACTTAAGATAAAACTTAGCAACATTTCAAACTAATTAAGTAAATCTAAGAGGCTACCTATCCTTAGCAATGATGCCAAAAACTTGATGTTGGTGCTGTAATTATTACAACTCGCTTGTCGTAATAATGTAATTAACTTACGTTGACTACGGATATGGTCCTCAGGGAAAGGTTTTTGCACTAGTTAGTTGCCTATTTATCTTTGAACTATTCCTAAGGAAATCCTTTTTTTAAATTATTTTATACTAAACTACTCTATCTAACAAAACAACATAAACTTTACTTTAACTCTTATATTAAGGATAACTTAGTTCACAACTTCACCTAGGTAATGAAATACTATGCTTTTGAACCACTTTTACATCTCAATAGTTTGTGTACAATGACTAATTAGAATAGACAGATTTCCTTTAAATCCACTTTAAACCATTGTCATGATGGAAAAGATTTTAATGTGCAAACTAGAACTCCACCATACGTTGTGAATAACGTAAGCTCGATATTGCTTTAATGCTCCAAATCTTTAGATGCATAACCAATTAAGTTTACTATCTCTACCTCCCTAATCAATAACTATCTATCGATGTTGTGTATTTTATGAATATACCGTTCATGTCCAGATTAAAAGATTTAATTGCAATGATTACTTCTAAAACCTAATATCAATAAACTTGTGGACAATATGTCTATAGCATCACTCAGAATAAATAAGCAATCAAACCATTGTACTTTTTATATTCACTTTCTAATCATGTTAATAGCATAACATTCATACCATAGGATCAGTTGATCCCTAAGATTGATAGACTACTTACATTTCATTGAAACATACATATAACAATGTATAATTGAAATCATTGCAAATAAGAGATGAATATAAATATATTACCTTCAATTAAACCAATGAAACTAAACTTGAATTGCAATCTTAGAGTCTTCAATGTTTTCTTCATACAAATCTTCTTAATACTCAAAATCAAAGTAAATCTATGCAAATATTATAATGGTATGGGTTATATGTGGTAATCTTACCGCGTCTAAATACCTATTTATACTTCCTAATGACAATTAGAAACCCTACATTATAATTTAACTCGAAATAAAACTCTAACTTTCTAATTTTTGCAAATCTAGTGTTGTCACTTATGCCCCTACGCTGTGTGCTGAGCCATGGTGCCGCCACTACACCGCTACTGCGTGCACTTCTTTTTACCTCTTGTGACTTCGGCGCTATCACTATGATATCCCAGCACCGTCCCTTAGGCTCCACATCGCCGCCATTTCGCTAAGCCTCCGGTATTGGTTTCTTCACTTTCTTTACTCTCCCATGCTATTCTTTTACTTCTCATAATGTGCCTTAGCACTCCACAGTGCCCCTATGTGTAGCCATGTCGCTGACCATAATTTTGTTTTTTTTGCTCCATTTCTTCTCATTTTCGCTCATTTCCTTCCTTTACACCTTAATTACCTGAAAATGGAATAACACCATAACTTAGAGCTCATTTAGGGATATTTATACTAAATATACTACTAAAATAACCCTATATAAGTCTAAATAATCACTTATCAACAAGTGAATGTTATTGTTTATGATAGCACTGCTTTAGAGATTGAGGTTTGCAAAACCATCACCCTTAGAGAAACCAAATTAGATGAACAACCCAAACCCTAGGGAAGTCCCAACCACATTTCGCTTAAATGTGCCAATTCAGGGGTAGTAGGTATCCGTCGTACAATGAGAGGAATATATTTGGAAAATGTAATGCTTGACTTGGGAGCATCAATTAACCTGATTTCCTTAAATTTTAATAATTCTATAGGGATTGGTGAGTTGATTGAGACAAAGACTAAAATTCATGCCGTTCATGGCAAGGAGACCTCTTCAAAATGAGTATTCCAAGACTTAATGTTACGTGTATAGGATTTGAAATTCCCTGCAGACTTCCTTGTCATCGACATGACAAAGTCACATAAGTCCAGACCATTATTGATTCTTTTTGGTTGGCCATTTATACAAATGAGCAGAGCTAACATTGACTAAGTCAAGGGTTATGGTTCTGTTGAGCATAAAGGAAGAGTAATCAATTTTAAAATTCCACATATCTTGAATTCTTTGGTTGACACTTTATTTGCTTGTTTCACTATTATTTTGAGTAAGATGTTTATGGTTACGTATGCATCGATCAAGGATGTCATATAAGAGATTGAGCCAGAGACAATCCTTGGAGAAAAGTCTTCGTAAAAAGGCACGTATCAGTACCAGGCCTCCACTGAATCAGCAACTCGTCGAACGAGGTACCAAACACATAAGGATGGATGATAGTGAGGAGATGAGGACTGTATCCCTTGACATATTACATTATCGATTCTAACCCGTCAAAAAACTTAGGATGATTGTGCTCCCGTGCAAGATCGGATACATGAGGTTCCTTAGGGTGGTATATGACATGGGTGTTATAGTCAATGTAATGTCATCCAAAATCTTCAACCTTTGCAGATTATGTATCATAGGTGACGCTGAGTCCAATATGATATGTCGAAACGGGACGGTGGAGAAATCAAAAGGGATGACCGAGGATTTATATGTTCGCAGAGGAGATTTCATGTTCGTCATGGACTTCTATATGGTTAATGGAAGTAATACCTAATATGAAAAACTTATGTTGGGATTACCATTCTTAGCAATAGGTGGAGTATTGATCGATGTGCAGTTAAAGTACGTTAGCATCCAGATAGGGAAGATGGCGAAGCTCTTCTAGGACGAAAGTGAGATCTTACATGACAAAAAGCGAGACTTCGCAAGATTCTCCATACCGGTAATCGAAGTCATTAATTTGGGACCCCGACTAGGGAAAGGTATATTCGACGAGCCAACAACGTTAAATAAAAGCGCTACTGGGAGGCAGCACATGAACAATTTTGTAGTTATTAATCGGTTTTAATTTTTGTTTTCCTTATTTCCTTAACCATGCGTGAAATATTGTACTAAATCACATATATTTTATCCATCTATTTCCACCATTTATTTTATGCCCAGCTTATTTTGAACCTTGAGGATAAGGTTCAGAATAAGTTTGAGGGTGTTTAGGTGAGTGGATCATATAATAGAATCATTGGTTGAAAACCCGCAGGTATAAGCTTTACAATTTTTATTTTACTTGCGACTTTAGTGGAATCATAGTGGTAGTGCTTCCCTTTCATCCCATTTCTTATATTCCATTTCTTTCATCACTTAGAAATTAGTACAATAATGCATGCATGTTTTATGTAGTTTAGTATATTTACTATTTCATATAGTCTTACCCACGAGCAAAACTTTGCTTTCCATTTTTGGAGTAAAAACTTGGTCAAATTCTTTACCTCAGACTTAGAAGAAGTAGAAGAGCTTTTACACCTACCTGAGAACATAAATATGAACTTGGAATAAGGATAAGTCATAACTTGAGACCAAAGTAGGTAGGTGGTCGAATTAACTTTGCAAGAAAATTTGAAATCTTTGGGATTCTGAAACTAAGACTAATTCACTTAGAATATAATTATTAGGATCTAGCATTTGTAAGAGGAAGAAGTAGGCTTGATTGCTAAAATAAAATATGGGCTTGAAAGATTATACATTGGAGAACTAACTTAACTTTATCGAAAGTGAGGAGTGCTAACAAGAGATTCTTAAAAATTAGAGAATCCCACAAGTTTCGCAAGATATGGAGCATGGAACTTGAAGGTTGGAAAAACAATGAAAAATTGATATCCACAAGAAATGGTAAAGGGACCCGTACAATAAAAAACCATATAAAGGGCGAAAGTAAGGATCTGTAGTGAATTAAAAGTGAAAATCATAAAAAAGAAACAGCTAGTAAGAAAGATTTAGCCCGAGTGCTTGTAGCTAGGGTAAGTGAGTTTTTTCAATGCTATGAACCAAATAATAGCCTATCTTCAAATAAGCCATACGAACTCCTTAAGGTGCGAAGGTATGCAAATAAGCAAAAAATGTTGATAAAGTATGTTTAAAAGAATTCGTCTAACAAATATATCAAATTGGATCTACTGTTGTGATGAAGAGACCTAGAAAATCTATAAGTAAGTTGAAGGTTATGGTTTTTAAATGCTTCAAGTCTCGAAAGAGTATTGTCTTGAAAGATGACCATGTTTGACTAGCCTTTGAAAATTCTGAGTCTCTCGTTAAACATATTGACCAAGTTTCGATTTTAAGGACTCTAATGTTTTGCAAAGTAGGTATAAAGTCTTCAGGAAAGCTTTACACCTTTTTGTCACAATTTATTTAGTCATTGTAGTCGGATAGCTCTTTGCTCTAGCCGTACATAGTTTTAAGTTTGGGGGTATTTAATGAGTCATTATTTATGCATTTTTTCATAGGTGTTTTACTATGTAAATCAAGTCCAAAATCAGGTTTGATGACTCTATATGTTTACTTTGGAGATTTATAAGGTATTTGAGCATTTGTGCGTGATTTGGGTAAAATCTAAAAAAGTCAAACATCAGTTAAAATCTAGCAGAACTGGCACTATGCATTTACAAGGAACGACGCCATAGTACACTAGACAATGTCACTCAAGGCTTCATGGCTGAACAAACAATAGCGTCGAAATTGAACTGACAACGTCAACTTTATAGGGTACAGCGTCACCCACGGTGCTAGTTTTAGAAATAGAAGTTTCAGACTGACTTGCTACCCATGTGACGACCCCTTCTCAAATTAATGAACAAATTTCTACTATTTTCGTCATTAAACTGTAACCTCTACCACATTGGACTTAACAACATATTAGTCATCCTTTCCAATCTTATCTCCTCATTCGCTACTTTTCAAATAAGCATTAAAATCATATTTGTACTATTTAGCATTTCAGAGTTAATTAAAGGTTTCTATAAAATTAATCTTATTTAGCGAAAGTCTTAATGAATTAGCATAAGCCATTAATATAAATCCTAAGTATGTAGAAAACCAAGAAACAAAGATCACATGCATATATATAACAGGCGGGCAATAACACTATATCAATATGTGTCTAGTCGAGTAACTATCTCAAAACCCATAATATAAAACCCAAAAGTATATAAGAAAAATATGTAAGTCATACAAAAAAAACTCAAAACCTATAATATCAGATGTAACAACACTCCAGTGGCTCAGAGGTAGTCACTGATCTTCTCTTTGCTTGGTCTGCTACTCGATTGATCTGCACCCACTGTCATAAAAAAGATGGTGAGTACAGGAAAGTAGAAAGTAACACTCGGAGACAATTATCCACATTTATAAATATACAACAAGTATCTTAAAGCATAAAATAGCAACTATGCTAAAAATGAATCATGCTAAAAGATATTTTAGTTAAACAAGATGAAATTGACACACGAGTATGTAGTAATGATTTAGGGCCGATCAGTCGTGAGTTACATTACGTCAGCCTTATTCCACTATTTAGAGCATAAACAATCTAAAGAATGCTTTCACCTCCTTACAAATGCCCATCACAAGTGTAAAGATACATGTCAATAACCCCGGGTCTCATACCCCCTTTGCTGTACAAGCTAGTGGTGAGATGCCGACAACCCCGAAAATCTAGTGACCTCGTGTGCCATGCCCATCTCTATCATATCATGGTCCTAGTTACAAGAAATACTTTCATAATTCAATAAATGACACAGTTTAGGAATCCAACAATGTAATTGCATAACTAATGCACAAAGGAAAATAGATTTTCAATAATATTATAGATCAAATCCCTAATAGCATGCTATTTCCTTTGCCAAAATTCCATAATATACAAAGAATGAAATAGCACATGATTTAGAATCAATGAAATCATTTAAACACCAAACAATGTCATAATAGCAAACTCATGAAATGAGATAGATTAACAAAGTAATTGCATATAGAATACAATGGATAAATCAGTCTGAAAGACTATAAATGAATAACATAATAGGAATGAATTGTGAATAAATATCTCAATCAATTTACTTACAAATCATGAAATTTCCTAACTTAATCGGTCTCTCGACACCTCAAAATGCGTACCCGAACCCCCGAGACTCTTCCAAATGTTTTAGTGTGTTTTCATAAAGTTTTAAATAGGTTTAAGCTAAGTTACACATTTTTAAAGTCATATAAATATTGCAGAAATTAAGTTATCTAAAGCACCAAGCGCGCTGGGTAACTTGTCTAGCATGCTAGAGACTCCTTTAGCGCGCTGCTCATAATCACTAGTGCGCTACACGCATGTAGCGCGCTAGCAACCAAGCCTAGCGCGCGCAGGAAAATCTAGAAACTCTACACTTCGAATTTTAATTTATTTCTTCCACATGGCCAACCCCAAAGTCTTGGATCCTTGTTGTCCTCCACTAAAGACCCAATACATCCTCCACAACTATAAGAATAGCTTACACTTCATATATGTCATCAAAACATCAATTTACATAAAGCTAAATGTGTAGATCAAGTTACCAAGTTATACAACATTTCTGGCTTGATTCACACCTTCAAATCCATTAGCATTTTCCTTCATAAACTCACTAATCTCCCTTTAATCTTTCTCTCCAGATTTTCTTTCTCTCATATGGTATGTAAATGAAAATGACTTGCATGAACAACCATCTCATTTATATATATATTCATAGATAAGATTGAGTTAGAGCCATTGATCTTAATGTGTACACTCATCTCTAGAGTAATCTTATGGCTCATAACACATCCTACAACCTACTAACTTTCCACTAACTCATCTCTACTAACACACTTCATAACTCAATTTGTCTTGTGATGTGTCAACACGTATCTTGAGGAACATCTATAATTAATGTTTTACCTTTCTAACTTAGGTTTCATTTACAAAAATCAAACTATAGCCACATTAAATAAACTATCAGAGCCACATTAACTTAAATTAAACCTACCATATCACTCTCTACCCTGGTCCCACATCGACATGTATATTGAGGCGCATTCCCATTCATTTCTCGACATATAAACATAAGTAAGAGTTACTTAGTAGTCTACACATATAGAATACACTAGGCATGCATCACAACAAATCTAACATATACCTCAATCACATTGCCTCAATTAGTGTACGTATCTCGATGCAAGTCCCACATCACGGGTCAATAATCCTAATTAAGGAATTAAACTGGGATTAAAAGTTTAGGCCATGAAAAATCTTCCCAACTAATGGAAATTTTCGTCTTCAAAAATAAATTTCAAGTTAAGTTTATACCTGATTCAAAAAAGTACGGAAACATATCTCGCATATAGTCTTCCCACTCCCAAGTGAGTTTAGAGTCACCTTAGAACTGTCATTTGACTAACACCTTCGTAATAGACTTACCGTTTAACTATTGTACCTTCTGGTCTAAAATTTGTACTGACTGCTAATCATAAGATTCATCCTCGCTTAGGTAAATTTGGCTCAAGTTAACTTTCAGTTGTACTCCTGCTTTCGACTTAGCCAGTCGAAGCATTGAAATATAGAAGACTGAATGAATCCTTGACATTTGTGGAGTTAACTTATGCTCATAGGTAACCTTCCCGACCTATTTCTTGATTTTGAGAGGTCCAATGAATCTCGGTGATAACTTACCTTTCAAACCAAATCTGTGAAGACGCTTTCGAGGAGAAACCTTCAAATACATAAAGGCTCTCTTGGTGTACATGAGATCGCTGCAATATGTGTGCCTACATCTTCTGCCTCTCTTGAACCCTTTTAAGTCTGTGATGAATATGTCTTACTTTCAGTTGGGGCATGTGTCATTGGTCAATCTACAAACATTATTTATCTTATAATTTTAGTTAATAAAATGGAGGTTTTCCTTTGTTGTTTTATTATAAGTGATTGCATGTTTACCTTATAGTAAGATCCATGGGTATTTGATGAAATATCCTAAATGTCCATAGTCAGTTATTATATAATGAATTAAGATTGGTGTTATTCTTGATTGATGGTCATGTAATGATCATGCATATAGGGATACGAATCGAGATCATGAGTACTTGTTAGGGAACAAGGTACTGGACCGACCCGCTATGAGAACACCACATGGATTAAGTCATAGGTGTTACTCATGGTAGGTATATAATTTAGTCCTTCTACTTGAGATTACCAAAGACTTCAATATTAGGAGCATGGTAATTTGACACAATCAAATGTTGTCTTTAACCGGACAATTACAAAGATTCTGATTGGTTACAATGTGAATAATATGTGAAGATGTGTAATCAAGATAGAATTTCCCACTCTTATATAGAGAGATATCAGTGGATCCCTCGATATGATAGACTGATAATGGCCAAGTCCATGTGAATTGATATGATCAATTTCACTTGGATGTTTTCTGTTAACCTAAATATTGAGACTAGTATGATTGCACATTAAAGGTGACTTTCCATGCCTTATGTTTAGCAAAGGATATCACACGACAAAAGGATATGATATATGTTATTTATTAGATTGTATCGATTTTGATATTCATGTTACTTGGGGAGTTATAATGCCTTGATAGAGACCGCTTATGACTTGTATACCAAAATGATTTTGGTTCATTGCCTACGTCGCATGAACCTATTGGGTCTCACACAAAGAATGACTTTATGCAATTTCAATTAATTTAAAGTAATGAATTTTATATGTTAAAACTCATAACATAAAAGCCCTTACGATTTGTTACATGATAACTTGTTAATAGGGGTGTATGTATAATTTGCTTAAACTGCCTAATTACAATAGTTGCATTACGAATATGATTTTAAGTTAGGGCTTATCTAAAAATATAAAAAAGGGCGAAACCTTAAAACGACATAAGATTTTTGTTTTTGTAAAATTCGAGTTCTCTATATTTTGGGAGAGAAAGAAATACTTTTTTAATCTCTCTTGGAGCTAGCACTCCAAATTGTGGTCATCATTTGTGTATGAATTTCTGATAGAGGACGGGGGCTTAAACGTCTTGGAGATCGAACAATTAGAGAAGGAAATCACAAATTAAGATATATTTTACTTTAGTAGATCTAGTTTAATGGAACCTATTTTTGATCTTGTTAGGTTTTTAAAAAAAATTGTTTTGAATTTTCCGTTGTGTGTGAACCTCAAAACCCAAAAGTGTTATCAGAACCTTAGGCTTCGTTCTATTAAACGTTTGCATATTTTTCAGATGTATATATGATATATGTGTTAAAACATGATCTTGATTAATGTATATTGATATACGTTTAGGTTTTGTGATAATTGTTATCAAGAATTGGTTTTAAAAATGTTGTTAATTCATGTATATTGATATATACGAGTGATTTGATTCAATGATAGTATTCATGTTTTGAATATTTCGATTAATTTTTGTTTTAAATATTGAACAATTTGAATTTTGTATTTTCATGGTAGAAGTCATGTTTAGGTTAATGTGATTCTAGTGTTGAATACATATTACGTTTTTTGTTCAATAATTATGTGTCTCCATGATAGAAATCATGATTAGGGTAATATAATTAATTTAATATGATTTTGGTGTTGAATGCATGATTAATACTTCGAAATTGATTTTGATCATATATCTCATTTTGGTTATCCTTAGTGTAATCCTATTAAACAGGAGATAAACTTGTAATCGGATAAGAATTACAAATCTTATAAAATAGGTGAGATATATAAAAAATTCTAATTGGATAAGGATTCAACGTATCTTAAATTCTAATTGGATTAGGATGATACTAAGATAAATGTGGGTCCGAGTTAATTAAAAATGTTTTAGTTAATATTTTTCAAAATTATAATAATTGGCAATTTTGGTTAATTGGATTGACTAAAATAATGAGAAATTTTAGGCAATTTTTGTTTTTCAGAATTGAGATTCGTTGTCTAAAAAAAATAAAAACGGGGCGCTGCCCTTGTACCCCCGTCTGTTGATCTGTCAGCGAGACCGCCGATAACTATTCGTAAGAAATTCGTATGATAGTTAATATTAGTAAAATTTCCTAACTTGTTTAGTGATTGTTTATACATTGTAATATATGATATTTTTCTTGTTTATATTATGATCACTTAAACAAATAAAAATCCCTCTTCCAATTTTTAAGTCAAGTGTCATCCATTCTGAAGCACTTATCGAGGCTTCGATCACATCAATATGGGTCTGCCTCTGCTGAGTGTATTGTGTTATCTTGGTGAGGCAAGTTGAGTAATGGTTACTCTATTGTTTGAAATGGTTAGACTTGATAAAGCTATCAAAATGGTTTTAGGCTTTAGGTACTAGTTGAGATGAAACTTGCTAAGACATAAGATGTCATAATATCATAAAAACAACTAAAAGGTACATATGATGTAATTGGTAATTGGTACCTATCTAAATAACCCAATTCAAAGTGTCATGCATTAGCTATCTTGGAATAAGATGAGAAATGGATTTTAATCCCTTAAATTAACATAGCGTTTTTAGGAGTGTTGTTAATTTAGTGGGAGTCAATTCCTTTATACTAAAATAAACTTTCGCATAATCTTTATTGTAGATCTATGGCTTCTTCAAATCACACGAATCCCTTTTCAATGTGATCCATCCTTGAGAAGGATAAGTTGTCTAGGACAAACTTTCTCGACTGGTTCGGAAACTTGAGAATTGTTCTTAAGCGTGAACTCAAGTTGTATGTCCTGGATAATCCGATTCCTGAGGAACCACCATCCAATGCTTTAAGAGCCGTGAAGGATGCACATACTAAGCATGTCAACAACTCAACTGATGTTGCATGCATTATGTTGGCAACCATGGTTCTTGAACTTTAGAAGGACATGGAACACATGAAAGTTTACGACAAGGTTACGATGCTGAAGGAAATGTTCCAACAACATGCTAGGCAAAAAAGGTATAAGATAGTCAAGAACCTTCATTCTTGCAAAATGGCTGAGGGTGCATTAGTTAGTCCCCACGTTCTAAAAATGAAGGGCTATATTGACCATCTTGACAGACTTGGATTCCCCTTAAGCAGAGAGTTGGCTACGGATTTGATCCTGAATTCATTGCCTGATAGTTATTCACAATTTGTGATGAACTATAACATGAATAACATGGAGAAATCTATCTCATTGTTGCATTTGATGCTTAAAACTGCAGAGTAGAATGTCAAGAAACCCATTGCTTATGTGTTGATGGTTCAGAAAGGAAAGGCTTTGAAGAAAAAGGGCAAAGGCAAGGCTAAAGTTGCTAAGGCTGTTTTGACTATCACAAAGCCTATCGAAAAAGTCAAGCCTCATGTTGTCTCTATTTCATAGTCCCAAAAGGAAAAGGAAAAAGAAGGAAATTGTCATATCAGTTATGCACCTGGGCATTGGTTCAGAAACTGCAAGCTCTATTTTGAAGATTTAAAGAAAAAAAAGAATAGTGCGACCACTGCTTTAGGTATTTACGTTATTGAAGTTAACTTGTCTACTAGTGATTCCTAGGTATTGGATACTGGATGTGGATCTCACATTTGTATTAATGTGCTGGGTCTCACTAAAAGTAGAAAGCTAAAGAAATGAGAAGTCATCCTACGAGTTGGAAATGGAGCAAAGGTAGTTGCGTTGACTTTAGGATGCTATGAGTTAATTTTGCCTAGTGGAGTTGTTTTAGTTTTAAATAATTATTATTATATCCCTGCCTTGTGCAGAAACATCATTTAAATTTCATTTTTAGATTCGGATGGTTTTAATTTCATTATTGCGAATATTAAATGCTCCATTTATTGTAAGGCATTTTCTATGCGAATGTTGATTTGTGTGATGGTATTTATATTCTAAACACGAAAAGGACTAAGGATACTCCTATTCTTAACGTAAATACAGAGAGATTCAAGTCAAATGATTTAAGTCAAACCTACCTTTGACATTGTCGTCTTAGTCACATAAATGAGAAACACATTTCTAAACTCCATAAAAATGGACTTTTAGATTCATTTGATTTTGAATCATATGAAACATGTGTATCATGTTTACTAGGCAAAATGACAAAAAATCCCTTTACTGTACACAGTGAAAGGGCTAGTCATTTGTTGGGTCTAATACATACAGATGTATGCGGTCCCATAAACACAATGGCTAGAGTTAGTTATCAGTACTTCATTAAATTCATTGATGATTTCAGCAGATATGGTTTCATGTATCTCATGAAACATGAAGGTGAATCTTTTGAGACGTTTTGAACATTTCAGAATAAAATACAATATCAACTTGGTAAAACTATTAAAGCACCGCGATCAGATCAAGGTGGTGAATATTTGAGCCAAGAGTTTGATGATCATTTTAAAAATTGTGGGATTATCTCACATTTAACTCCCCAAGCAACTCCACAATGGAATAGTATTTTTGAGAAGAGAAATTGAACTTTATTGGATTTGGTTCGATCTATGATGAGTCATGGAGATCTTCCTATTTCCTTTCGGGGTTATGCCTTAAAAACTGCTGCATTTACACTATATTGGGTTCCTTCTAAAATGTTGTTAAAACACCATATGAGATGTGGTTTGGGAAAAGACCAAGTATTGTCTTTTCTTAAGATTTGGGGCTGTGAGATTTTCGTACGAAGAAAAATCTAAGAAAAATTATCAGCCAAATCTACTGAGTGTGCATTTGTTGGTTACCCAAAAGAAACTACATGATACTACTTTTATAATCCCACTTAGAACAAAGTGTTTGTTGCTCGGAATGGTGTCTTTATGGAAAAAAGGAGTTTATTTCAAAAGAGAACAATGAGAATAAAGTAATTCTTGAAGAAGTTCAAGAACCACAAATAAACACTCAACCGCTAGTGGGAGATCAACAAAGTCTTGAACTAGTTGAACCTCCACAGGTATCACAAGGCCCGCGTAGGTCTGATAGGGTAATACATAAGCCTGAGAGATTTGGATATCTTATTATTGATAGTAGTGAGGTATTTCTTATAAATCAAAATGAACCTACTACTTATAAAGAGGCTGTGTCTAGCCTTGAGGCAGATAAACGACTTAGTGCCATGAATTCTGAGATGCAATCTAATTATGATAACCAAGTTTGGAACCTGATGGATTTACCTGAAGGTGGTAAAACCACTAGGAGTAAATGGATTTTTAAGAAGAAAACTGACATAGATGGTAATGTGCATACTTATAAAGCACGACTAGTAGCAAAAGTTTTTAGACAGATTCAAGGTATTAATTCTGATAAGACTTTTTCTCTCGTTGCCATGCTTAAATCAATTAGAATTCTAATTGCCATAGCCGCATATTATGACTATGAGATCAGGCAAATGAATGTCAAAACAACTTTTCAAAATGGAAAATTACTTGAGGACGTGTATATGATACACTCTGAAAGGTTTGTTCATCCTAAGAATTCTAGGAAGGTGTGCGGGCTTAAAAGATCCATTTATGGATTAAAGCAAGCTTTTCGAAGTTGGAATCTTCATTTTGATGAAGCAATTAAGGAATTTGGTTTCATTAAAAATGAAGATGAGCCTTGTTTATATAAGAAGGTCAGTGGGAGCGTGGTTATTTTCCTAGTATTGTATGTTGATGATATATTACTCATTGTAAATTACATCCCAACCATGCAGAGTGTCAAGTCCTGGTTAGGGAAGTGTTTTTTAATGAAGGACTTAGGAGATGCAGCCTACATCCATAGGATTAAGATCTATAGAGATAGATCTAAAAGGCTAATCAGTCAAAGTCAGAGTGCTTATATTGACAAGGTACTGAATAGGTTTAGTATTCAAGACTCTAAAATAGGGTCGTTGCCAATGTCTCATGGTATAAGTCTCAACAAGACTCAATGTCAGAAGACTAATGATGAGTGAGAGTGCATGAATAAGATTCTATATGCCTAAGATATTGGATCTATCTTGTATGTTATGTTATGCACTCGACCTGATGTATCATATGCATTGAAAGCAATTAGCATATATTAGTCTGATCCCGGTGAGAGTCACTAGATAGCAGTAAAAGAACATTCTTAAGTACTTGAGATGGACTAAAGAAGTGTTCTTAGTCTATAAATGTTTGGAAAACGAGCTTGTTGTGAATGGTTATAAAGATGCAAGTTTTCAAATTGATATTGATGACTTCAAATCGCAGTCTGGATATGTATTTATTTTGAATGGAGGCGCATTGAGCTAGAAAAGTTCGAAGCAAGAAACCGTGGTAGATTTTACAATAGAAGCTGAGTATATTATAGCGTCCGATGCAGCTAAGGAGTCAGTTTGGATAAAAAAGTTCATCTTTGAACATGGTGTGGTTTCTAGTATAAGTTTGCTTGTATTATGTCAACAATAGGACAATAGCATAAGCCAAGGAACCAATATCACACCACCAATCTAAACATATGCTTATACGTTTGTTTGGATCAAGATCACACCATGTCTCATTCGAGAAATCATTAAGAAGAGAGACGTGAATATTTGCAGAGTTGCTACAGAAGATAATGTTGCAGATCCTTTGACGAAGCCTCTTCCACAAGCGAAACATGTTGGTCATGTTAGGTCATTAGGTATTAGATACATGAATGATTGGCCCTAGTGCAAGTGAGATATATTGGGGCATGTGCCCTAAGTCAATCTACAAACATTGTTTATCTTATAATTTTAGTTAATAAAATGGAGGTTTTCATTTGCTATTTTATTATAAGTGATTGCATGTTTACCTTATAGTAAGATCCATGGGTATTTGATGAAATATCCTAAATGTCACTAGTAGGTAATTATACTGGATGATGGCCAAGTCTATATGAATTGATAGAGATATCAGTGGATCCCTCGATATGATAGACTAATAATGGCCAAGTCTATATGAATTGATATGATCAATGTCACTTGGATGTTTTCAGTTAACCTAAAGATTGAGACCAGTACGATTGAACATTAAAGGTGACTTTCCATGCCTTATATTTAGACAAAGGATATCGCACGACAAAATTATATGATATATGTTATTCATTAGGTTGCATCGATTTTGATATTCATGCTACTAGTTTAATGGAACCTATTTTTGATCATGTTTGAGGTTTTTCAAAAATTGTTTTTAATTTTCACTGCGTATGAACCCCAAAACCCAACACCTTCTTCGTGTGGTCAGCAACAATCTCAGGCCCCTATTAGCTTACGGTCCTATGGCTTAGTTGAACACAATGGCGAGCGACACGGTCTACCATATAAAGCCTCAAATGGTGTCATCTCAATGCAAGCATGGTAACTGTTGTGTATTGTATGCACATACCATATTGCTCCTACTTACACAACGTTAGGTACTCTTTCCAAGATCCGCCAAATTGTAATACACAAGCCCTGAGCATATCCTCAAGAACCCGACTAAACCTCTTAGTCTACCCATCAATCTGAGGGTGAAAAGATGTGTTGAACTACAGGAGCGTTCCATACTTCTCCTGCATATTCTGCCATATCTTGAACGTATATATAGCATCTCAGTTTGATGTGATAGTCAACGGTACCTCATACAGCCCGATAATCTCTCTCTCGATAATATAATCAACTTGTCAAATGTGTAGTGAGTTGCGACTGGTAAGAAATCGGTAGATTTTGTCAATCTGTCCACAATTACCCAGATAGAATAATGTTGTCTGACAGTCCTCGGTAATCCACTAGCAAAGTCTATGACAATGTCTTCCCATTTCCATCTTGGAATAGGAAGCAACAATAATAACCCTACTAGTCTACGATGCTCAGCCTTCACCTACAAGAAAATCCCATAATTCCTGATGATTTTTAATACGTCTGCCTTAATCTTAGGCCACTAGAAATGTCTCCTTATGTCACAGTACATCTTGGTCCTGTCTGGATGAATAGTAAATTGGGAATGGTGTAAATCTTGTAGAATCTCATTTCTCAGCTTTACAATTGACGGTATCCGTAATCTGCCTCTAAATCTGAGACATTGATCTGTCGTCTCTGTCCAATCAGTACAATCGGTACTCTGAGTTGAGTCACTGAATCTCGCGTATAGAATGTCGGCTCTCTAACCCTCTAACACTCTCTGCATAGACACTGTATGTAGCCTTCTCTAAGCAAAAACCATCATTTGAATGTCTGTAGGAATAACTGACTGACTCATTATCGCCACTACCTCAAGTAATCCGTACTCTTGCATTATAAGACATCTAACAATCTCAGCATTTCCAATCGGTATCCAACTTAATGCATATGAAACTACGTTAGTTTTTCCTGGGTGATACTCTAGAGAAAGTCGTAGTCCTTCAAAAATTCCAACCATCTGCTCTATCTCATTTTTAGCTTTTTGTGTGTGAAGAGATATTTCAGACTCTGGTGATCAGTGTAAAGTGTGAATCTCTCTCTATATAGATGATGTCTCCAAATTTTTAGAGAAAACACCACCGCGACCAACTCTAAATCATGCGTAGGATAATTTTTCTCATGTATCTTTAAATTTTTGGAGGCATAAGCCACTATGCATTTTTCCTACATCAATACACAACCTAGACCTATACGAGAAGCATCTGTATACACCATGAATCCTGGTCCAGCCTCTGGTAATACCAACACTGGCGCGGTGGTCAACAATCTCTTTAGCTGAGCAAATGCATGATCACATTTTTCAGACCAACCAAATATGACGTCCTTTTGAGTAAATATAGAAATCGATGAAGCAATTTTCAAGAAATCCTTCATGAACTTACGATAATACCCTGCTTACACCAGAAAACTCCTAATCTTAGTAACTAACGTCGGTGTCGACCAATTCACTATAGCTTGAATCTTAGCCGGATCCACTGCAATACCTGCAGCTCCAACAAACATGACCCAAAAACTTTACCTATGACAACAAAAATTTACACTAGCTAAACTTGGAGTAGATTCTGTGCCCCCTCAAAGTCTATAAAATCTCCCTGAGGTGTTGCTTGTGATCTTGTCGAGTCCTCAACTATATCAATATATCAACGACCAAAACTGTCATTAAGTAGTCTAGAAACGGTCTCATCACTCGATGCATCAAATCCATAAACATGGCGGAGGTGTTGGTCAACTCGAACGACATGACCATAAACTGATAATGTCCATATCTTGTGCTAAAAGTTGCCTTGGACCTATCCTTATCCCTAAACCTAAGCTGATGATACCCTAATCACATAAATATCTTGGACAAAAATAGCACTCTTCTCTGCTGATCAAATAAGTTGTCAATATATGGCAACGGATACTTATTCCTAACTGTGACCTTGTTCAACTATTTGTAATTTATGCATAGTCTCTAAGTACTATAGTTTTTCTCCCCAAATAGAACGGGTGCTCCCTATAGCAACATAAAAGGAGTGATTAACCTATTATGTCCAAAATCCTAGAGTTGACTCTTTAACTCCTCCAACTATTTCAAAGCCATGTGGTACGGCGGTATAGAAATATGCATGGTACCTGGTACCGACTCAATGATGAATTATATCTATCTCGGTGATGGGAAACTAGGTAAGTCCTCCGGAAACACGTATGGAAACTCGCACAAAACTAGAATATCCTCAAGTCAGGGTCCCAGACTCTTTGCCACTGTATATAATGATACTAGAGTCTCCATCTCTCCACTAGTCACAAGTCATCCTTTCTTGCCATCGACTCTCGATATA
This sequence comes from Stephania cephalantha, assembly GCA_039657325.1. Classification (NCBI taxonomy): domain Eukaryota; kingdom Viridiplantae; phylum Streptophyta; class Magnoliopsida; order Ranunculales; family Menispermaceae; genus Stephania; species Stephania cephalantha. The sequence goes on along the minus strand of CM077570.1, from coordinate 17,213,096 downwards.
CTACCACTGTATGTGAACATCGGACTCCCTGGGATCTTAAATATCACTGTCTTGTTAAAACAATCGATATGAATGTGATACGCTGCTAACTAATCCATCCCTAACAACGAGTCAAAATCTAAAAATTAGAGCACTCTGAAGTCTGTAGATAACTCTACCCCGCCTATCTATATTGGACATCCCTTAACAAGACAATTAAGGTAAACCTTATCCCCGGCTACAATACTAAAAATCAAATATACACTAACTTTAATCGCTGTCAATCCTAAGATGCCTATTATGTGACCAGAAATGAAAAACACTGTAGAATCCAAATCAAACAAGACAAATAAATCTTTACCATAAATAGAAACCTACCTTCAATAAGTCCTGGTCTGGCGTCATCATTTGCTTGTGCTACTATATGTACTCCCCCACAACTCTACTGTAGGAATACAACTGCTGGCTATGGACAATCTCTCGCCATATGCCCAACCTGACTACATCTAAAGCAAGTAATCGACCTGCTTTGACCCTGTGCCAGATCCTAGGTCTGTGCCTGTCTCTGCCCCTGTCAGGAACCATCTCGGCTTCTACCTCTACTTTTGCCTCAACCTCTACCACCCTGCTACTATTTTCATGGCAATGTTGGTGCTGGAAGGTCTAGTAAAGTAGTATGAGTTGGCGTTACAGGTCTGATTGGTGGTGGTAAGGGAGGTCTACCAATAAAAATTTGCAGTGAAGTAGGTCATGATACGTAGGGTACAACTTATGAAACTGTCCTTGATCTGTACAAACCGTTCTCCTATCTTCTCTGTCCCTAACCTTCTATCTCCTCCTCTCAAACGTCGTGACCTGATAAGATGAAAATGTTGGTCCCAATGGTGTCCCATCAGTAACTCTACTCAAATAATGTCTCGTAGGAAAGTGCATGCTCATATATCTCACCTAAAGTCTTGGCACCTGAACAGACCATATAAAACCTTTTGTCTGGCCTCAGTTCATCTCCGAAATGATACACATCCTCACAGCCATCTCTAACTAGATTTCCAACAAACTGTCTTAGATATTCATATCTATCTCTATAGCTCATTACTGACTCCTCAGCTCCTTGTCTCAGATTCATGATTCATTCCTCAACCTCTTTATCATTGTAGGTAGGAAGTAATATTGATGGCGTTTTTTTCTTAAATGCATCCCTAGACTCAAAATCACCATCAATATTTATTGTCGCATGCCACCAAACATCAGCGTCTCTCTATATTTTATACGATGAAATATCAGCCTGAAGTCTATCTTGAATCCTCAAAACCCTATGAAGCTTCTCTTGAGACAATATCCACTTCTTAATCTTCTATAAAATCTCACTGTCTGTCAAAATAAACTAGTTTAAGTCTGATAAAATCCTTCACCAACTAAACCTTGGTTGACAAACTAAAAGATGTAATAGTGGGAGATGACAATCTATCAGTTGTCTTTGCAGCTAGTACTGTCACAACCGAAATAGTTTATACCACCAAAGCTACTGGTGTCACGATACGAAGCAATATGGAATAGGAGGCTGGCTGCCACTAGCACTTGCATCCTGGTTGTCGCGTGAATCAGCAATCGGTGTCTGCAAGGTTATATTGAACGCGAGTTAGCTAGTACCTAGATATCGCATATATATACATATAAAAACTAACATGTAAAATTGAGAATACCAAAATTACTTTCACTCACATCCCAACTAATGGTTTCTAGGCAAGGATCATTTGGTTTCCATATCAAAAATTTATGTTTTATGGAAATTCATAGGTTGATTAGTTTTAAAAGTTGGCTCTACTACCAACTGTGATGACCCTTTGTCAAATTAGGGCATCGCCCAACCTAATCCCATCATTAAACCATAACCTCTACCATATATGACTTAACAATGTATTTGTCAGCCTTTCCAATCTTATCTCCTCATTAGCTACTTTTCAAATAAGCATTAAAATCATCTTTATACTATTTAGCATTTCAGAGTTAATTAAAATTTCTTTAAAATTAATCTTATTTAGCGGGAGTCTTAATGAAATAGCAGAAGTTATTAATATAAATCCTAAGTATGAAGAAAACTAGGAAACAATGATAACATGCATATATATAACAGAACGACGACAATAATATATCAACATGTGTTTTGTCAGGTAACTATATAACAACCCATAATATACAACCCCAAAAGTATATAAGAAACATACATAAGTCATACAACATAAATCAAACCCTATAATATCAGATGCAACAACACTACAATAGCTCAAAGGTAGTCGCCAGTTTTCTCTTTACTTGGTTTACTACTCGATGGATCTGCACTTGCAGTCATAAAAAGGACGGTGAATAGAGGAAAGTAGAAAGTAACACTGAGATACATTTATCCACATTTTCAAATATACAACAAGTATTTTAAAGCATAACAATAGCAACTATGCTGAAAATAAAATCATGCTAAAATATACTTTAGTTAAACAATATGAAATCAACACACGGCTAAGTAGTAAAGATCTAGGGCCGGTCAATCGTGAGTTACATCACGTCGGCCTTATTCCACTATTTAGGGCATAAACAATTTCAAGAATGCCTTCACATCCTCACAAATGCCCATCACACATGTAAATATACTTGTCAACAACCCAAGGTCTCATACCTCGAGTGCTGCACAGACTAGTAGTGAGATGCCAATAACCCTAGAAATCTAGTGACCTGTGTGCCATGCCCATCTTTATCATATCATGGTCCTATATATAAGAACTACTTTCATAATTCAGGAAATGACACGGTTTAGGAATCCAACAATGTAATTGCATAACTAATGCACAAAGGAAAATAGATTTTCAAGATTAACATAGATCACCTACTTAATAGCACGCTATTTCCTTTGCCTAAATTCCATAATATACCAAAAACGATGTAGCACATGATTTAGAATCAATGAAATCATTTAAACATCAAACTATGCAATAATGGCAACCTCAAGAAATGACATAAATCAATAAAGTGGCATTTAGAATACAATGGATAAATTAGTCGGAATGACTGTAAATGAATAGCATAATATGAATGAAATGTAAATAAATATCTCAATATGTTTACTTACAAATTATGCAAATTTCCTAGCTTAACTGGTCTCCTGACACCTCAAAACGTGTACCTGAACTGAGACTCTTCTCCAGGTTCCTAATATCATTAGATATGTTTTAGTGTATTTTAAGATAGTTTTATATAGTTTTAAGCTAAGTTATAGGTTTTTAATGTCTTGTAGATATTGCAGAAATTGTGTTGTCCAGAGCACCTAGCGCGCTGGGTAACATGTATAGAGCGCTACTCATACTCATTAGCGCGCTACACGTAGGTACCGTACTAGCAACCACGCCTAGTGTGCTATGTGCACGAAAACCCAAAAATTTCACACTTCGAATTCTGAGTTATCTCCTCCACTTGGCCATCCCTAAAGCCTTGGATCCCTATTCTCCTCCACTAGAGACCCAGTACATCCTCCACAACCTATATATATATATATATATATATATATATATAAAAAAACATCAATTTACATAAAACTAAAGGTGTAGATCAACTTACCAAGTTGCATAACACTTCTAGCTTGATTCATGCCTTCGAATCCACTAGCATTTTCCTTCATAAACTCACTGATCTCCTTCTGATCTTTCTCTTTAGATTTTTCTTCTCTCATAAGGTATGTAAATGAAAATGACTTGCATGAACAACCTTCTCATTTTGTTCTCATTTATATATATACTATGATAAGATTGAGTTATAGCCATTAATCTTTTTTTTATAACCATGGGTGTCTGCACCCTTTGTGAACGACTAATCCTATGGGGTCAAGTCGGTCCCACCAAATCCATTGACCGGGAGAAACCACCAAGAAATGGTTTCATTGTCGACGCCAGGACTCGAACACACGACCTCATTCCATTGAAGAAACCCCTATGTAGTACTTGCACTACTCCGCCACCCAAGCCGGGTGGTGTTATAGCCATTAACCTTAATGTGTAGACTCTTATCTAAGCTTATTTTATGTCTCATAACACATCCTACAACCCACTAACTCTCCACTAACTCATCTCTACTAATACACTTCATAACTCAATTTGCCTTGTGATTGTCCACACGTATCTCAAGGAACATCTATGGCTAATGTTTTATCTTTCTAACTTAGGTTTCATTTACACAAATCAAACTATAGCCATGTCAAATTAACTATCTAAGCCACGTTAACTTAAATTAAACCTACCACATTATGCCGACATACATTTCAAAGCATGTCCCCTCTTACGTCTCGACATCTTGACATAAGTAGGAGTGACTTAGTAGTCTCCACATATACAATATATTAGGTATACATCAAAACAAATCTAACATATACCTCGGCCACATTACCACGGTTTGTGCATGTATCTTGATGCAGGTCTCTTGTCTGGGGTAATGATCCTAATTAAGGAATTAAGCTCGGATTAGGAATTAGGGCCATGACTGCCTAAGAATTTCTATAAGTTGCCACAATGCTGCTTGATGCCATATCCACACAACCATAGTGCCATGGACGGTGCAAACTTCGCATATTAGAAGTTTTGAGATTTTTTAGAAGGTTCTTATTCCTTGGAGTTGCTATTCTTGTACCAAATCACACCTTTATAAAGAAGGTACATGTATGAACAAAATAACATTGTATTCAAAGTAATTTAGGAGTAGAGCAAGGTAAAGTAGGCATGTCCGACTAGGTTCTTTAATACCTAGGTTGGGGATGAAGCTCTGTAGCCCGTAGTAGGTTGTTTTCTATGTCTTGTTGTTATTTTCTACAATAATAGTGTTTTGTTTCAATTCTTTGTCTTTGTGATGTTGTTTTTAATGATGTCTAAATGGTAATTTAGAGTTTGTATATTCATTGCAAATCTTTAGGCGTAAACCTATTGACCTGGTATCAATCAAGTTATGTTCGTGATACCAACCTGGTTGAGAAGTAGCAATCACCTAGAGCAAGAACCTGACACACTTGTTGTTCTAGGTGAGTAACATTGAGAACTAGGCTAAATCTTGAGAACAATTGCCCAAGGTTGTCTAGGGGTAGGTGTTCCCTCAAAGCTGTTAACGCCACTCACGTGCTACATCTTGAGAGCGGTTGCCCAAGGTTGTACGGTGGAATAAGAGAAGTATTTAAAGAGCGGTTTTCCTATCTATCAAAAATAGGGGACTAGGGTGTAGGTGACCCCAACTGATGCCACGTCGTAAAACACCAATAATAGTCTCGATTTACCAACTACTGGGATATGTAGTGAGGTAAGTATGTGGTCGAGCCCATAGAGACTAAAAAGGATTCCTGGGCTACAACTAAAAGGAAATGGGGGGGGTATTTCTAATCAACCTAATTTAGAAAAAATAAACTTAAGAACTTACATTAAACAATGGAAGCATGCATAGACAACTAAAAACAAAATTCAAACAATATAATAAAAACTGAATGAAGAGCATTTTCACAATTGATAAGTAATTGACTTAATCATTGGTAACAAAAGACACCCATCCTATCGGATTCTCATAGACAAGTTCGAGTGCGGACACTTTATTTTCCACTTTCAATGGTAGGAACGAGCGACACTACCATAAACTAACTAGACCCGCAAAACCACCAGATATGTTGTAGGCTTTTAATGAGCTAGAAGCCTTAGCAATCAATGAAAATACTTGCGCTAAGAGGTAACTAGTATGAACTTTGACCTAACTTATACTTTGAATGTACAAAAGCACATCGATTGCCAACAGACAAGACTCTTTTTGTCACCTAATGTAAACTCCCTTACCAAGCAGCAGTAGGTTCACTAGCTTAGATCAACTACACCCACCTATGCATTGGTCGTTACACAAGCAAAACATATTCGATCTAATCTAATGTAATCAAAATTACAAGACTCCAATGAAAGGAAAACTCGCTTTAAAGAATAAAACCTCATATCATAAATACTTGCAATTGTAGAAAACTCTCAATCCAGTGAGAACTTAGTTACTAGTACACATAAACTAATATAGCAGTAAAACAAATTAAAAAGTACCTTAAAAGGAAAAACGAACACTCGAAAATAGGAAAACCAAAACTCCCGAGAGCTCCTCTCCTCAAAACATAAAAATTAGAGAAAATATAAGATGTTTTTCATACGTCCAATCCTAGATATTTATATGGGTTGGAAATAAAATGGAATAGATTCACCAAACCCAACAAATCCACCGAATTCGGGCTAGATTTGTTCAGCACCATATGTGAACAGATACATCGTTGATGAATCGTTGCCAAATTGCTGCGATGCTCTGTTTTACGCCCATTTTTTTTTTAATCGAGCCCATTAATTTTGCACCACTGTATGTGCAGTATGACATCACTGTGAAGGCTCTTAGTCTTTTCTTAGGATACTAGCGACATTATTTTTCTCGGTCTTTACAAGACATCCTCTGCAACTTTTTCAGTGAGCTTCCTGCAGTCCAACCAAGTTTATACCAATGATTCCTCGACGATTTGATGTTGAACTAAAATCATTGTCAAGGCGCTAAGACTTTTTCAGCTTTTGACTGAATTTCTATGGAAATCACTCCTTTTTGAATAAAAACCTATTTCCAACCTGAAAACATAAAAATAATGATTTATTTATGTAAATGATGATAAAAGTATCAAAATTCATAGCAAAGGTGTACAAAAACATAGCATAACACCCGCGATTTGTGGAAAATGGACCTAAGGCGAGTAGTTTATTGAAAATCAAATTGCTATCGAGAAATTTGAAAAGATTATGCATAAAAAGTCGATTTTTCAAAACTTATTTGAAAATCATGGGAGTCAAGAATATGAGATCAAATCTATCAAATGGTCTTTCGAAAACTCAGGAATTACACCCCTGATTTGTGGAAAATTTAATTTCAAATATTTTTTGAATACTCTTCGAAAATCTATATAGTTTCCAAAATATTTGATTTGTAAACAAAAAGTCATTACTATAGCGCTACCCAATCTAAAATAATTCATTTAATGTACCAAAATGGAGTTCGACAAAAAATTTAGAAATCAATTGAAGAATTTTCAAAAATTCAACAAAAATCAAAATTTCATCAAAATAAATGGCTAGGCTTTTGGTGATTACCTTCTCGAGATTGAATCTCTCAAGATATGTGCTATTGAACTCCTTTATACCAATATTCCAAGCTCAAAGTCTAAATTTCATAAACCACAGCGTGACTCTACTCTCTCAAATTCGATGATTGTAGTGTTGAACGAAGCTAGGTGGAGTTAGGAATCACTTAAATACTCTAAGATTGAGCTTAAGAAAATTGAATCTAGGCAAGAAACCGATAATGAGAGAAGGAGGTGTGACGTTTTGGGTGTGGGAATTGACTTGTGAGGTTGGCGATTCAAGTTCAATTTTTAAAAACACAAAATTATGCCTAATGTTTCATGTGTAAATGAAATCGCTGGAAAATCGCCAAGTGAATCAATAGGTTGTGAGATGAAGTGAACCAGCGATCTGAGCAACGATTCTTATACAAAGGAAATTGTTGGGGAATCGCTAGACCAAAATTTTGCCTGAATTCATTACTTTTTGCTGTGGATTTTTGCAGCGATTTATTAAGAATCACTGGGTAATTGTTAGGCGTGCTGTACTATTTTATAGTTTTAATTTTATAAGTAACTTGTATCCCTTTGTAAAAATGAATATAAAGGTAAAATTGACTGAAAAATTCAAAAAATTGATCGAGACATGTATCTAACTAATAATTTTATTAATTAAATAAATAAAAAATTAAAGAAGCAAGCGTATAATGCAAACTTGCATAAAAGGCCATAAAAACAAAAACATTCGATCACCCCTATTTTTGAAGCTACTCCGCAGCGTAAGTCCTGAAAATAATTCCTAAAGAGATTCAAATGGAGAGAAAATAAAAGAAAATTATACCAATACTAGATTTCCTAGTAAAAATTGAAATAACTAAAGAAACAAGGACTATGGGTTGCCTTTCATAAAGCGTTATTGTTTATTGTCGTTTACTAGACTGATAGAGAAATCAGTTTTTGTTGAGTGTGAGTGAATCAAAATTCACTTCAAGTGGTTCCTCAATTACATATCTTCATTAGGGTCTGAAAAACGTCCGTAGTAATTATTCTCATATTCGTCACTAAATTGCCCTTTTTCCCTTTAGTCTCAAAGTTCCCTCCCGTTTTGGAATGATATTACTTTATTACCCGTCCTAAGTGAAACTATGCGCTCACATATATGATGATAGCTCCAACAGTCAATAAGAAAGGTGTACCTAATAAAATTTGATTTTGTGGGGTAACTGTTGGCATGCTATGAAGTTTCTAGTGTTGTTGTGCCTACCTACTCGTACATGCACATTCTTTAATACCCCTAATGGAACTATAAAAGTCATATTTGGCTTATACAACGTAAGAGGAGGCTTGTAATGAATCCTCAATTTTTTTAAAAGAAACCAATGTTCAGGCATAAGATTAATATCGGTTCCCGTATCAAGTTGAACTCCGTAGAAGGCCATCTCAGTGATTTGTATGTTGAGGTAATTGTGTTCTAGATCTGCCGGTAAGACTTTTGAAGGATTTTCATTTTCACCTAACTCCTCGTAATCTGAGTCAATCTTGTCGCACTTGTACGGGTCTTTGGTGGGTTTTTTCTCCCTTTGTGATTTCATATTATTCTTTCTTCATGGTGTTTTATCTATCCATAGCTTGAATGTTTCATTAGAATTAACGATTACAATATGCTCCTCCTTAGTGTTCAATTCATCTATTTAGTTATCAACTAGGTCAAAGTTAATAATCTCCATATCCTATGAGACAAAATTTTCAAGATGAGGTTTTAGTATATGACCATTAAATTAAAAGATTCTCCCCGTTTCTTTACTTTATATTTCTACACCACCACGGGAAAATACGTGTGTAATCGCAAAAGGTCCTGCCTATTGTGAAAGAAGTTTCCCAAAAAATAATTTAAGACTTGAACAAAGGAGTAAAACTTTTTGTCCTACATCAAAATTCTTAATACTCAATTTCTTGTCTTGAAATGTTTTAGTTTTATTTTTATAAATAGAAGCACTTTCACGTGCATCATTTCTCAATTCTTCTAATTCTTGAATACTAAGTATACGTTGTTTTTCTTCCATTGTCATAATTCATATTACATGTTTTGATTGCCCATTATGCCTTATGCTTTAATTTGACTAGTAAAGACATGTTTTTGCAAAAAACTAACTTATAAGTTGTCATACCTATGGGTCTCTTAAATGCAGTTCTATATGCCCATAATGCATCTTTTAAACGAAGACTCCGGTATTTACGTGTTGGACAAACTGTCTTTTATCAAATTTATTCAATTTCTTTGTTTGAGGTTTCTGCTTGTCCACTAGTTTATGGGTGATACGCCATAGATCTTCTATTTGTAACATTATATTTATGTGCGACAATTCAATTACAAAATGTGAAACTTTATCGCTAATTAATGCTCTAGGTGCTCCAAAATAGTTAAAATCCTTGATTTGAGAAAATTTACTACCATTTTAGAATCATTAGATTTCATGGCTATATCTTCTACCCACTTAGACACATATTCCACGACTAATAAAATGTAAATACTTCCATTAGATGTAGAAAAGGTCCCATAAAGTCTATTACCCGAACATTAAATACTTCGCAGAAAAGAATATGACAATATGGCATTTGATTCCTACGTCCTAAATTTTTGGTTCTTTGACAATTTGGGCAAGCTTTCATGTAAACATAACAATCATGGAATAAAGTAGGCCAAAAGAATCCTAAGTCTAATATTTTACAGGCTTAACGACCTGAACCAAAATGTCCTCCACAAGCATAAGTATGTCAATGAGCAATGACAAATTGTATTTGCATTTGTGGAATACATTTTTGAATGGTTTGATCGGAACAAAATTTCAATAGGTAAGGATCAAATTCATCCTTTAATGGTATTAGGGGTTCTCCATTTTCTAGTCTTCTTAAATGGTCTGTTACTAAGTTCTCAACATTTTTTTTGTCTTTTATAGTAAGATCAAATTCTTGTAATAATTAGATCTATCTTATTAATCTTGGTTTGACACCTTTCTTTGCCATTAAATATCTTAGTGCAACATGATCTGAGTAAAATATTACTTTTGTTCCTAGTAAGTATGGTCTAAGCTTTTCTAATGCAAACACAACTGCTAGGAGTTCTCTTTCTGTGGTGGTATAGTTTAGTTGGGCGGGATCCATCATTCTTGATGCATAATATATGATATGAGAATACTTTCCTAACTTTAGACCTAAAACAACTCCTACTGCATAGTTGCTTTCATTACAATTTATTTCAAAAGGTTGTGACCAATCTGGTGACTTTATCACATGTATGGTAATCAAGGCGTCGTAAAACTTATTAAAAGGTATCTTGCATTTAGGTGTGAACTCGAAGGTGACATCTTTTTGCAAAAGTTTGTATAAGGGTTATGTTGTTTCGGAAAAGTCTTTGATAAAATGTTTGTAGAATCCGGCATGGCTAAGGAAAGATCTTACCTCTCTTACAGTAGTAGGGTAACGTTGCACTTTTATAACTTGGATTTTAGCGAGGTTTACTTCTATTCCTTTTGCAGATACTATGTGGCATAGTATAAGTCCTTTATTCACCATAAAATGACATATTTCATAATTCAATATTATATTTTTTTTCTATACATCTTTTAAGTAATTTGGTCAAATGAAGTAAGCATTCATCAAAAGAATTATTGTATATGGTAAAATCATCCATCAAAATTTCAATAAAATGCTCCATGTAGTCTGAGAAAATTCTAACCAAACACCTTTGGAATGTAGCGAGAGTGTTACATAAACCAAAAAGCATATGTCTATAAGTAAATATACCATAAGGGCAAGTAAAAGTAGTTTTTTCTCGATCTTCTGGAGCTACAGGAATCTGATGAAATCCCTAGTGTCCATCCAAACAAAAGTAATAGGTTCTTCCAACTAGTCTTTCTAACATTAGATCTATAAACGGAAGTTGATAGTGATTTTTTTTTGTTGTAACATTAAGCTTCCTATAATCTATGCAGACTCCCCAACCACTTTGAATTCTAGTTGGTACTAGTTCTCCATGTTCGTTTGTTATGATTGTGATCCCTATCTTTTTAAGAACTACTTGTACTGAACTCACCTAATTACTATATGCTATTGGGAATATCATTCATGCATCTAACAATTTTAATATTTCTTTCTTTACTACTTCCATCATTGGTAGATTCAATCTACATTGAGCTTGTCCATATGGTTTTGTATCTATTTCTAGATTAATTCTATGCATGCATGTGGCTAAACTAATTCCTTTTATATCAGCTATTGTCCATCCTATTGCTTTCTTGAGTTATTTGAAAACATTTATTAGTTTCTCCTATTCTGAATTTGATAATTTATTAGATATTATAACTGGTAAGGCATTATCACTTTCTAAATACACGAATTTTAAATGGTCTGGCAGAACTTTTAGGTCTTAAGGTGGGGCTTTTAATATAGATGGTAAAAGTCTTGAATGGTTTATTGGTAGATCCATAAAGTAAGAGAGATTAGGGAGTGTATTATATGATTCTAAGGCATTAATTTTCTCTCTCCGGTCTCTTTATCTATATCATCATCTTCATTTGAATCCTCTATCACTTCTTCAAGCTTGTCTGATATATTGTTTCTAAAAGTTTTGTCTATTATAGGATCTAATATATCTACGGTGCATAATGATGAAGTATCTAAAGGATATTTCATAGCGTTATGGATGTTAAAGTTTACCATTTCATTATCTAATTCCATTGTAACAGCTCCATTAGAAACATCTATTTTGGCTTTTACTATTTTTTAGAATGGGTGTCCTAGGTTAAGAGAGGTTTTACTAATGAAGTGTTCTTCTTTCATGTCTATGACATAAAAATCGGCTTACAAAACTAAATCATTAATCATAACCCGTACATCCTCCAATACTGCTATAGGTTGAATGGTAGATCTATCTGCTAATTGTACTAGCATACCAGTTTCTTCAAAAAATACATTTGTCATTTGCAAATATATTGACAAAGCCATAACATTGATTGAGGCGCCTATATCACTTAATGCTTTATATATCCATATATTATTTATTGTGCACGGAAAGAAAAACATTCCAGGATCAAAACATTAAGGGGTAATTTCTTTTGAATTATTGCTGGCACATGTTCTACTAGGCTTACTATTTCATTAGGTTTGATTTTATTAGTGCATTAGTCTTTAATAAATTTTTGATATTTAGGTACGTTTTCTATGACTTCGAATTAAGGTATGTTGACTACCACTTTTCTTAAAGTGTATGAGATTTCTTTCTTTTCTTATAATTTCTTGACATTCTTATTGTTTTCTAAACGATGGGGAAATGGTGGTCTTACTATACTTGGTTTATTCTTTTCAAAATCAGAATTACTTTCCTTTTGAATTTTATTATCTTTAATGTTTATTTTATTTCTAATACTATCTCTAATTCTTTTTTTGGGAACTAGTTGTTATGGCATCTTTGTTTTTTCCATTTGTTTATCGCTTCTTAAAGTTATCACTTTTGCATATAAATTAGGTTAAGGTTGTGACGGTAAATTGCCTTGGTTAACCCATGGACTCGTTTGCATTTGCATTTGACTTAACTGATTTTTTATTTTAACTATATCATCTTGTAAGGCGTGAATTTTTTGATCTTTTGCTTTATTTGAATTCTCTAATGGTATTGTTTTATCGGTTAATGCGGGTGTTCTATATATTTGATGATTCTGATTGTCTACACCATTATCTATGTTTGGTGTTAGGTAATTTGCATTATTAATAGAGATATGGGTAGGTTAATTAGGATTATTATAATGACTCATCATAGTGTTAAACTCTTTAATTTGATTTTGTTGAACCAACGAACATTCATCATGTAAATGATTAGCCTCAATGCAATAAGCAAAAGTTTTTCTTTGAACTAATCTATCTTCAAATAATAAGTAAACCATGCTTTTTAGTTCATCAAATTTATCTTTCGATGTCTAGATTTGTCCATTAATTTCACAAGAATGGTTTTTTGGAAATTTGTTTTTCTCACAATACTGTTTTGATTGTTTAGCCATTCTATTAATAATGTCTCTTGCTAGTGCTGGTGTTATGTCGAATAAAGATCCTCCATATATCGTGTTTAGGAATCTTTGTTCTAAGTTGTTTAGACCTTCGTAAAAATATTCTAATAAAGTTTTTCTGTAAATGTGTTGTGGACATAATGATATCAATCTTTGGTATGTATCCCAAAACTCACCAAAGGTGTCCTCGGCTTGCATCCTAGCATTATTAATTTGTTTCTTATCCAAACTAATTTTACATGTTGGAACGTATTGATCTAAGAAGGTTTCCAACATTTAGACCATGTGGTTATGAAATTTTGAGGGAGATTGAATAGCCAATATTGAGCTTGACCTCTCAAGGAAGAAGGGAAAGCCTTTAGCTTGACATACTTTGACTCTATGTTTTTGGATTTTAGTACACTTACTATACGCGTGTATTTCCTAATAAATTGTTGATGATCTTCCTCATCTTCATCTTGAAAGTGAGATAAGGAATTGATGAATCTCAATTTTAACTCAAAATAAAGAAAATTTACAGAAAAAGTAATTCACATAAGTTCATATAGCTGTGATATTTTTATTGGCTTGCATAAAAGTAAATTCTTGCTCGATGTCAGCCATATTAAGTGACATGCAATTAGAAACACTCTTAAGAAATAATTTTCAAATCCCCGGCAACGGGGCCAAAAATTGACAAGTGTCAAGCGTGTACAATAAATTTTTCACCTTTATTATACTATTAAGTTTTTTAGTAATGATAAGTGGGATCTTCTCCATAGGGATTTTGCAAATTCCTTAAGAAAAATGGTTTTATTATTTTTATTTTTTATTTATTTTAATTAAAAAAGAATTTAATTTAATAATCTCTAAATATAGAAATCAACTAAACTAACTATACTTAATTAGCACAAATCAGCAACAACAACAACAACAACATAGCCTCAGTGCCAAATTAATTGGGGTCGGCTACATGGATCAAACTTTTCCATTGTGATCGATTAAGTGCTATTAATGATGAGCTTTCCAAACCGTCCATCCTAATTAATGCATCCCATGTTAACTTTGGTCTACCTCTTCCTCGTCGAATTTCTATAATTTATATTGAGTCAAGTTTTCGAGTGGGGGCATTTGTAGGTTATCTTTGCAGGCGACCAAACCACCGCAACCGCCCTTCCCTAATATTTGTATCAATTGGTGTTACTCCTACTTGTCTATGAGTTTCTATATTTCTTATTCTATCTCTATGAGTTTTACCACACATCCACCTAAGCATCCTCATTTCTGCTACGTTCATTTTATGTAATTATTGTTGCCTTACCGCCAAACATTCACTTCCATAGAGCATAGCTAGCCTAGTTGCGATGCTATAAAATTTTACTTTTAACTTAGTACGAACATTTCGATCACAAATCACCCCTATTGCACTCCGCCATTTCTTTCATCCAGCTTGAATTCTACGTGTGACATAATTATGAAAATTACCATTATTTTATATGATTGATAATAGGTATCTAAAGTGGTTCACCTTAGGAACTTCTACTTCTCATAATTTTACCACTCCATCATCTCAATGTCTAGTAATTCTAAACTCACAGTACATGTATTTGATTTTCGTCCTACTTAACTTAAAGCCTTTAGATTCTAATGCATTCCTCCAGAGTTCTAATTTCCTATTCACACCATCTTTTGTTTCGCACACTAAGACAATGTCATTTAAAAATAGCATACCATGGTATATCCTCTTGAATATGCTTAGTTAGTTCATCCATAATTAAAGTAAATAGATATGGGTTTAAAGCCGATCCTTGATGTAGTCCTATCGTAATGAGAAATTCTTTTGTAGCTCCTCCAAATGTTTTTATACTCAGTACTGGTTCATCATACATATCCTTAAAAGTGTTTAAGTATCTAGCATGCACTCCTTTTCTTTCTAGAACCCACCAAAGAACATCTCTAGAAACCCTATCATAGGCTTTTTCTAAATCTACAAATACCATATGAAGATCTTTTTCTTTTCTCTATATTTTTCCAACAATCTTCTTATAAGGAAAATCGCCTCAATAGTTGACCTCCTAAGCAGGATGCCAAATTGGTTCTCTAATATTATTGTTTCTCTCCTTAGCCTATTGTCAATTATACTCTCCCAAAGTTTCACAGTGTGACTCATAAGTTTAATTCCCAGGTAGTTTGAGCAACTTTCAATGTCTCATTTGTTTTTGAAGATTGGCACAAGCGTGCTTCTTCTACAATCCATTGGCATCTTTCTTGATTTTAGAATTTTGTTGAAGATTTTTGTAAACCATGTCAATCTAGTTTCTCCTAAGCATTTTCAAACCTCTATGGGTATTTCATCTGGGCTACATGCTTTCCCTATTATCATCCTTTTCAATGCCTCTTTAACTTTTACAATTCTAATATTGCGTGTATAGTTTACATATCGTTCTTGGTATGAGTTTTAATCTACTATAATATCAACTTGGCCATTATTAAATAAACTACTGAAGTAACTTCTCCATCTCCCCTTAATATTATCCTCGCGCGTTAAAACATTTTGATTTTTGTCCTTAATACATCTTACATGACTTGGGTCTTGTTTCTTTTTATCTTTTAATTTGGCTAGCCTATATATATATATATATATATATATATATATATATATATATATATATATATATATATATATATATATTTTGCCATCTCTATTACCAAACCTTGTATATAGATCTTCTATGAATTTTTTTTTAGCTTGACTAACTATTTTTTTAGCTCTTTTTCTAGCTTCTCTATATTAAATGTATGCATCTTCATCTTGACACTTAAGTATTTTTTTATAAATCTCTCTTTTAGTCTTAATTGCTCGTTGGACATCCTCATTCCACCATCATGTTTCCTTCTTTGGTGGTCCCAAGTCTTTAGATATACCTAGTACATTTAATCCTGCTCTCCTTATGCAACTACTCATTTCTAGCCACATTGTATTAGCATCTAAATCATGATTCCAAACATTTTCTTTTACTAGTTTTTCTTTAAACTCTACTTATTTACTATTTTTTTGGTTCCACCACTTTATTATAGGGTCGTTGACTCTTTTATTCATATTAAGTCATCGTTTTAGCTTAATATCAAGTACAACTAACTTATGTTGGGTAGTAAGCGCTTCCCCAAGTATTACTTTGCAGTCTCTACATATTTTTCTATTTATTTTTCTCGTTAAAAGAAAATCTATTTGACTCTTGTAATGACCACTACTAAAAGTAATTATGTGCGACACTATTTTCCTAAAACTAGCATTTGTTAAGACAAGATCGTATGCTGAAGCAAATTTTAAGATTGATTATCTTTCTTCATTTCCATTACCGTAACCAAAACCTCCATGAACTATTTTAAACCCCTCATTACTGGCCCCGACATTCCCATTTAAATCTCCTCTAATAAAAACCTTTTCATCTAATGGTATACTTTGCATAAATCCATCTATATCGTCTCAAAATTTATGTTTGAGGCTCTCACTTCATCCTACTTGTGGTGCATAGGCGCTAAGTATGTTAATCTTTTCGTCTCCAATAATTAATTTAAGTATAATCAATCTATCCCCTATTCTCTTAACTTCTACGACCTTATCCTTATAATCAATATCCACCAAAATTCCTACTCTATGTCATTTTCTATCTATACCAGAGTACCACAATTTAAACCCTGTATTTCCTATTTTTCTGCTTTTTTCTCTCACATATTTTGTCTCTTAGAGGCAAGCAATATTAACTCCTTCTAATCATAATATCTACTAGTTCTTTCACATCTCTGTAAGTGTTCCTATGTTCCATGTTCCTTAACGATTTTTTTTCCCTTTTGTGTTTGTTTTCCATTTCTATTTCTATTTTATCTAGAAGATCTAGCATCCATATCTATGATTTTGATTTTGTTTTCTTGTTTTGTTATCAACTAGCTTATTTACCCACACCTGTCTTCTGTGTGGAACCCTTGCTCATTTTTCTTCACATCCGGGTGATGATGTAAAGGGACTAGCTTCTTTACCCACACACATCCTATGTCTAAGAACCCTTGCTTATTTTATTCGCACTCAGGTGGTGATGTGAAACATACCCTTGCTCATTTCTCACTACACCTCGGCTCTAATGCAGAACGTCGCTAGGTGGGAACTCCCCCACGTTTATATGTGTTTAATCCATTTCATGAAAAGTGATAAAAGTTTTACGCTGGCTGTCAACCTATTGCAACCCTCCTGCATTTTTCAAGAATGGAAAATGAGCTTGGGGCCTCCATCCCCTACTTTTCGGCTATGAAAAATAGGTTTGAGACTTCCTTTACCCATTTTTCGGAATGAAAAATGGGTGTTAGAGTCCTCATCCTCCATTTTCCATTTAACTAACACAAATTAAAGTTACTAAATTCAAAGCAATTCAATTCAATGGAAATCATTATAAAATAAACATATAAACAAACCTCCTAAACAATGAAACATTAATCCATTTTGCATCCAAACACGTTACTTAAATCATATAGTCATGAACATACTTTGTAAAATATCTTAGATCATTAAAACCTAATCATAAGTAATGATCATGTGTCGCATGTGTCAAATATAACCCGTATAAGGTTACCTATCCTACTGGAATGTAGTAGAGGCAAGCATGGGGTATAATCCAAAGGATTCAGTCTAACTGAGTTCAACAAAAAGAAAATTAAGTTTGGATGGGTTTTTTGAAAGAGTTTTATCCTAAAGGTCTAGTAAAGAAGAAAGTAAATAATTGAAACTCAGAAATAGTAAAGCATACCTAAGTCTAGGAATCCACAATCTAGCCCTACATTGTTTTAATGTCTTGCATCGTCTGTTTTGAAAGATGGGTTTTAAAACTGTTTCCTAAAATACACAATGGGTATTGGGGTCACTAATACCCTAGTCCCCTATTCTTGATAGATAAGGCAATCGATCTCAAGATTTAGCACGTGAGCAGCATTAACTGCTCTATGGAAACACCTACCCCTAGATAACCTTATGCAACCCCTATCAATATTTAACCTAGTACTCGATGTTATTCACCTAGAACAACAAGTGTGTCAAGTTTCTTATTCTAGGTGATTGCCATTTCTCAACTCGATTGGTATCACGGACTCAACCTGATTGATATCAGGTCGATGGATTTTAGCCTAGATATTTTCAATGAACCTGTAAGCTCTAAACTACCATTAAGACATCATTAAAAGCCATAACATAAAGATAAAGAACTAAAACAAAACCTTATTATTAAAGAAAACCTCAACAAGACATGAAACAAACCTACTATTGGCTATAGAGGTTCTTCCCGGACGTAGGTATTAAAGAACGTAGCCAGACATGGCTACTTTACCTTGCTCTAGTCCTAAACCACTATGAATTACGATGTGTTTCTGCCCATAGAGGTCCCTCATTTATATAAGTGTCTGGGTACAAGAATAGGAAAGCTCGGGAAATAAGAACCTTCTAAAAATTACAAAACTACTATTTTATGATTTTGGCACTGTTAGTGAGCCTGGCATGGTACAATATATTAAGTCATAGACAATAAGTCAGTCTATAATTTCTATTTTGGAACATGGCGCTATGGGTGACACCATCTGTTATAAATCTGATGTTGTTAGTTCATTTCTGATGTCGTTCCTTGTTTTACCTTGATGCCTTGCTTGGCGTCGTAGCTTCTCCATGGCATCGTTATTTCATTCATGGAGCGTCAAGCCTATTGGTTTTTATTGAACTTTAACATATTTCTAGGATTTGTCTAATTCACGCACAAATACTCAAATATCCTTTAAATCTCCAAAGTAAACATATAGAGCCATAAAACATGAATTTGGACTTGATTCTCATAGAAAAACACCGATGAAAGAATGCACAAATAATGACTCATCAAATACCCCAAAACTTAGAACTTTGCACATCCCGAGCAAAGGGTGATCTGATTATAACGACTAAATACATTGTGACAAAATTGAGTGATGCTTTCCTAAAAAATTTATACCTACATTGCAAAATAATAAAGTCCTTATAATCGAAATTTGGTTGAACTGTTTAACAAGAGACTTGAAATTTTCGAAGGTTGGTCTAACATGGTTATCGTTCAAAACAACACTTTTTAAAAAAAACTCAAAGCATTTAAAAAAAAACATAAGTTTCAACTTACTCATAGGTTTTCTGGGTTTCTTCATCAAAACAATAGTTCCAAATTGATCTCCCTATTAAATGGATTTTTTAAAGGACTTTATCACCACTTTTCACTTATTTGTAGATTTTCACACCTTAAGAGTCCATATGGCTTATTTAAAGGCAGGCTATTATTTGGTCCATGGCATTGAAAAAACTTACTTAACCTAGCTACAAGCAGTCAAACTAAATCTTTATTTTTTAATAGGAGTTTTTTTTTATGAACTTTCATCTTTTATTCATCTAGATGTCCTCATTTTCTCCCTCTATATGGTTTTTATTGTACATTCCTTGCTCCATTTCCAGTGGATACCGATTTTTCATTATTTCTCCAACAATCAAGTTCCCTGCTCCATTTCTTGCGAAACTTGTAGGACTCTCTATTTGTTTATTAGAAATATCATGTTATCACTTCTCACTTTTGTTAAAGTCAAGTAAGTTCTCCAATGTTGAATTATCAAGTCCATATTTTATTATAGTAAATAAGCCTACTTCTTCCTCTCATAAGTGCTAGATCTTTAACAATTATAC
Organism: Stephania cephalantha; assembly: GCA_039657325.1. Taxonomy (NCBI): domain Eukaryota; kingdom Viridiplantae; phylum Streptophyta; class Magnoliopsida; order Ranunculales; family Menispermaceae; genus Stephania; species Stephania cephalantha. The sequence goes on along the minus strand of CM077570.1, from coordinate 17,193,205 downwards.
TCTAAGTAGATTAGTCCTAGTTTTAGAATCCTAGAGATTTCAAATTTTCTTGCATAGTTGATTCGACCACCTATCTATTTTGGTATCAAGTTATGACTCATCCGTACTCCAAGTTTCTAATTAATGTTGTCAAGTAGGTGTAAAAGCTCTTCTTCTATGTCTGAAGGTAAACAATTTGACCAAGTTTTTACTCCAAAAATAGAGAGCAAAGTTTTACTCGTAGGTAAGACTCTATAAAATAGTAAATATGCTAAACTATCTAGTCATGCATGTATTATTATATTAAATTCTTAATGATATGAAAGAAATGGAAGGTAAGAAATGGAATGAAAAGGAGATAATACTTATGAAGTCGCAAGAATTTTTTTTAAATTAAGCTTATACCTATGAGGCTTCATTAAGTACTCTATTTACATACCTCATACCGCGAAATTTATTCTGAACCTTTGCCTTTATGGTTCAAGATCAAGCTAAGAACATTAGTAGAATAATGATGGAAATAGAAGGATAATATTTATAGAATAATTTAATACAATCTTGAATGCATAGTTAGGAAAATAAGAAAAACAAAACAAGAATAAAATCGATTTTTAACTACAAAATTGTTCATGGGCTGCCTCCTAGTAGCACGTTTGTTTAACGTCGTTGGCTCGACGAATTTACTTCCCTCATAGTCGAGGTCCAAATCAGTGACCTCAATCACCGATATGGAGAATCGTGCGAAGACTCGTTCCTTGTCGTCTAAGATCTTATTTTTGTCCTCAAATAGCTTCATTCTCTTTCCTACTCGGATGCTAATGTAGCGCAGCTCCACATCAATAAGCGCTCCAGCAGTCTCCAAAAATGGTAAATCCCAAAGGAGTGTGCCACATTGGTCATTGCTCCCATCATCACATAGAAATCTATGACAAACTCGAAGTCTTCGATGTGAGCATCTACATTCTCATCCATTCTTCATGGTGTCTCCACTGTGCCATTCAAATATACTACATTGATCTTAACAACACCGACGAGACAAAATCCACATAGCTTGAAAATCTTTGGTGACATGACATTGACTTAAGCGCATGTGTCACATAACACTTTGGGGATCCTTATATTTTAAATCTTGCATGGAAGCACGACCTTTCTAAGATTTTTATCATGCTGGAACCGGTAATGCAGCATGTTGGGGAGTACCATTCTGTTCTCCTTGCTATCATATGTCCTTATACATTTAGTCTATCGTTCGACGAGGTGCAGATTTTGTGGAGTTCTACTACTTATTCGTGCACCTTTTTGTAGAGGCTTTTCTTCCAGAGCTATCTCTGACTCAATTTCCTCCAAAACTTCTTTAACCCACTGATAACTATCCATAATCATCTTGTCCAAAACCATAGTAGAGCAAGCAAATAACGTGTTAGTTGAAAAATTTAAAATATGCGAAATTTAAAAACAGACTAACCTCCCTTTATGCTCAATGGACACTGACCCATTGACTAGGTCAATGTTAGATCTGGTCATTCGCATAAAGGACCAACCGAATAAAACCTTAAAAGTCCAAGACTTGTGCGTCTCCATCGTGTCAATGACATGGAAGTCCGCAGGGAACTTTAAATCCCCAACATGAACCATTACATCTTGAATGATTCCTTTATATGAAACCTCCTTACTGTCAACTGTTAGAATCTGAATCTTTGTCTTTGATAGTTTGCTAACCCCTATAGAATCATGGAAGTTTAAAGACATCACATTGATTGTTGCTCCTAAATTAAGCATTACATTCTCTAGATAGAGTCGGCTTATAGTGCAAGTGATACCTACTACCCCTAAATCATCACATTTAAGTGGGATTTCTATGGGACTTCCCTAGGTTTGGGTGGATCACCGCTTAATTTGGTCTTTTATAGGGTGATGGTTTCATAAACCTCATTTTTTGAGGCGGCGTTGTTATAAAAAATAACGTTCACTTGTGCGCTCATATTCGGATTAGGGAAGGGTTTTGAAGGAAACTTCCCCTCTCCTATAGTTTACCTAGTTGTTGTGCGATTTGGCCCACTTATACCTCCAGGTTTCAGACCGTGACATTTATGTCACTAAGAGCGTTCACATTGTTCACCTAAAATTATTTGACATATATAACCAATTGGTTATTTTGAGCTGCTACAGATTTAATCATGTCCTCTTGTGAGGAATGATTAGTCACTAGTTGAGGCAATGGTTGTCCTCTTGGGGCAAAGGATAGATAGTTCTGGTTTCGAGGTTGATAATTTAATTTAGGGTATTTCATTGCCATTGCTTGATTATAGATATTTTTGAAGGGTCGTCTCGTTTGCCCTTAGAATTGGTTACCTATTACATCGGCTTGCTGATGGTCCTTAAATAGAGTAGAACATTCATCATTCATATGGCTTGTGGTTGAGCAGAATCTATAAGCTTTAACAAACGCTTGTCCATTGCTCAAAAGATGTCCCACTAGGGAAGTCAACTAATCAGTTCTCTTGTCAGTGGAGCTAGTAGTAGCTCCAACTGACGGACTTCGTCGTGCATCAACATTAATATCCCTATATAATCAGGACTCTTACATTATGTCCACATAAAGTTTTTTCATCTGAACAGGGGTTTTTTCACGAATGTGACCATCACAAGTGCTATCAATCACACACCTTTCTAGAAGGTACATGCCGACATAGAAAAACTGGACAGTGACCCTATTGGATTGGCCATGTTGTGGAAAATTGGCAATTATGAGCTTATAGTGGTCCTTATAATCTCTAAAAGACTCACTGGTCTTCATCTTAATACTACATATCTTAGAGATGGGTTGGGCTACCTTATCCTTAGGGAATATTATCCTTGAGGATCTCATATATCATGTCGTGCCATGAGTTAATGCAGCCAGGGCGGTAATAAAAGAGCCATTGTTTGGCCTTACCATTTAAATAGAATGGGAAATCCCTAAGCTTTACCTCATTCTCATTCGCTAGAGAAGGTTTCATAGACTGACAACTTGTCTAAAACTCTTTTAAGAAGGCTACCAGGTCTTCACTCTCCATGCCATGTAATGCAACTAGAAGGTGAATAAAGCCAGACTTATGCTTGAAAGCTTCACTTTTTGCTTAAAAGTGTGTGAAGAGGGGCTACTGAGCAAGAATATTTTGGATATCTTCATTAAAGCGCCCCGTGGTAATCTGGCAATCACTACTAGCATAGCGAGATTCGTCAGCCATAGTAGGTTGGGGAAAACTAGACTCTTATTTTAGAGCTTCTCTAGCCAACCTTTGATAGGTTCGGTCGATTTATGGAATGAAAGGTAATAGTGAACTAGTCGATTTAGATCGAGTTATCCTACTGTGCATAAACTAGTAAACTCAGAGAGCAAAACAAAAGCAAAAATAAAAGTTGAACTTAATTTGGAATCGAGTCCCTAGAAATGGTGCCAAAATTTGATTAAGTATCGCGTGTGTCAAATATAACCCGTAAAAGGTTACCAATCCGACTAGAATGTAGTAAAGGAAAGCATGAAGTCAAATTTATAGGATTTGGTCAAACTGAGTTTAATAAATAGAAAAGTAAATCTTTGGGGTTTTTTGAAAGAGTTTTATACCAAAGGTCTACTAAACAAGAAAATAAATAATTGAATCTTAGAAATAGTAAAGCATACCTAAGTCTAAGAATCCACAATTCTAGCCCTATGTTGTTTCCATGTCTTACATCGTCAGTTTGGAAAAATGGGTTTTAAAACAATATCCCTAAATAAGCTATGGATGTTGGGGTCACCAATACCGTAGTCTACATATTCTCGATAGATAGGGCAACTGCTCTTTAAATACTTCTCTTACTCCATCGTACAACTTTGAGTAACCACTCTTAAGATTTAGCGCACAACCAACATTAACAGCTATATGAGAACACCTACCTCTTGATAACCTTTGGCAACTGCTCTCAAATTTTAACTTAGTTCTCAATGTTATTCACTTAGAATAATAAGTGTGTCGGGTTTCTTGTTCTAGGTGATTGCCACTTCTCAACCCAATAGGCATCACAGGCTCAATATGATTGATAGCAAGTCAATGGACTTAAGCTTAGAGAACTGCAATGAACTTACAAACTCTAAACTACCATTTCGACATCGTTAAAAACAATAAAATAAAGATAGAGAACTGAAACAAAACACTATTATTAAAGAAAACCTCCACAAGACATGACCTAGGTATTAAAGAACCTAGCCAGACATAGCTACTCTACTTTGCTCTACTGCTAAACCACTCTGAAGTAAAATGTTTTTTCTTCCATAGTGGTCCCCCTTTTATATAAGTGAGCCTGGGTACAAGAATAGAAAAGCCCAAGAAATAAGAACCTTCTAAATATTACAAAACTTTTATTCTGCGAATCTGGCGCCGTTAGTGGCGCTGCCATTAAGTGGGAACGACGCCAAGTCACGACATTGCATAATATAGTAAGTCTTGGACAAAAAATTAGACTGGTATTTCTATTTCTAATACCTGGCGCCGTGGGTGACGCCATCTATTATAAATCTAATGTCTTATATTCATTTATGTCGTCGTTCCTTGTTTTGCCTTGACGCCACTTGGTGTTGTTACTTCTCCATGGCACTGTCAGTTCATTCTAGTGGCATCAAGCCTGCTGATTTGTTACTGAACTTTAACTTTTTTCCCGGATATGTCTAATTCACGCACAAATACTCAAATACCCTGTAATCTCCAAAGTAAACATATAGAGCCATAAAAGATGACTTTATACTTGATTTATATAGTAAAACACCTATGAAAGAGTATACAAATAATGACTCATCAAATAAGTAAACAACCTTTAGTTGGTCATTTGTTCTCCTTATAACGGTGGAAAATATGCGTTCTAATTTTATTGAGCTAACCTCTTTGAATATACAAATGCATTAACTTCACGCAATAAAACCACATTACACTTTATGAAAACTTCGAACTACTAAATCTAATATATTCGAAAAGCCACTTCAACATTAGACTTAGATTCCAAATTCACTCAGGACATCTAAATGGTAATACTTTCAAAAAATCATAGTTACTACTTTAAATTAGATAATGAATCAAAATATCACAATACACATTGGCCACTATGCACATAACACTTAGATTCATGATTGCAATCCGTAAATAACAACTTATTAAATCAATGAATATAAATGATAATTGTAAAATAATTTGGAAAAATAGTAAATTAGGTATAGCGAATCCTGAGTGATTGAGATTAATAATAGGAATTACTGGAAAAATCGGTGATAGTAACCAGAAGTTTAAATTGAAAATTCGAGTTTGGCGAATCAACATTGATTCTGCCCTATAATGTAAATTGTTGGCCAAATCGGTGAGGCACAGAGTTTCAATTTCATAGATTTAAGTAGCAAATCCCTCGCGAATCCACTTAAAGGCCCAAATCGTTGGGCATGATTATGATTTCTTAAAATAAAATCTCAATTCGCCACGCAGAAACCATTTCTTACACACCAACCATTGCAACCATTTAATCCAAACATTAAATTCTTGCCTAGATTCAACCTTCATAAGCTAGATTTTAGTGTATTTAAGTGATTCCAACCTCATTTAGTTTCGTTCAACTCAAAAAAGTTTGAATTTGAGAGTAGAATCAAACTAGGGTTTCAGAGAATTTTGAATAGGATCTTGGGGGAGCAATTTAGAAGAGTCCAAGTGCTTGTATCTTGAGAGATTCACTCTCAAGAAGGTAATCATGAAAAACCTTTGCCTTCTATGATGATGATTTTTTGCAAAATTTTCAATTGAATTCGAAATTGTTTTATTGGAATCTCTTATATTGCCATTGATCAATTATTTCACTTATTTCAATAAAATAGGCATAGTGATTACAATGATCGTTGGTTTAGAAATTTAATATTCTCGAAATTTTGGTATTTTTATCAGTTCACAAGATCCATATATTCAATTGGTTTGAAATTGAGTTTCAAATGAGTTCGTAGGTTTGTTTTATTTTGGAAAAGACAAGAATTTGCCATACAATTGTTTTATATTATTTAGAAAATCAATTTTAAGTTTATAATTGAGTAAAAACTTCGATGCCAAATTTTAAATTTTTGATTGATTTTCGAGCTAGTTTTTCAAATGAGGTTTTCCTTATAAATAGAGTTTTGAATTCTACTGATTATTTCTAATAAATGTTTTTTTATTATCTACATGTTTCACTTGTTATTTGAATTTGAGACTATTTGATTTCAAAAATGGTCGGAAACGGAAATGATAGAAGTCCAAGAGAGGAGAGGGGAAATGGAGCACTAGTAGAAAAACCCAAAACGAAATCCAAAGTTTAATCCACACCAATTAGGCATACGAGAATTTTAGTTAACAATCCTAGAGTAAGAACACCAAGAGAACCTTGTCCAACATTAGTTTTAGAATTTTATGCTAACGGGCTTAGGAGTGATAATAAGACAATATCCATAGTCCAAGGAAGACCAGTGGATTATTTACTAAAAAAAATAAATCGGTACTTCGGATTGCTGAATTCACATATTAGAAAAATTAATGAATACCCAAAACCAGAGTGTGGATTCATACATGAACTTCCCTACGAAACCATTAGGAACAGATTGAAAGCAATCCCAGGGGATAGATTCATTTTGGATAAAGATGGTATCCAAAGCACATTCAAACTAAAGAATTTAGGAAAACCACAAAAGCACAAACTATGTAAATTACAAGGCGAAATTGTTATACCACATTGTTTAAGGGTTATGTTACATTGATGTTGGCATGGTCATTTATTATTCAATTAGAGATGCCATGACCACAAACAAGATTGAAGGTTACCTTTTCACTTGATGATCCCATAATTCTTTAAATAAGACTGAGTTCCTACGATAGGTCTTAGGTTAAATGTTCACCTTGACAAGACTATCACCAATGAATACATAGAACACAAAAAGTACAAGGCTATGTAGACTCAGAGGAAGAAAGAGAAAGAAATGAAATAATCAGACGAGAGACAGCAGATAGAAGAAGAATAGGAGCGAATAATAGACGAGTTTTAGAAGAAATAAAAAATGATGCGTATAATGAGAGGATGAAAAAGATTTTAGAGCCACGTACTGAAGATTTCACTAGCATATACACTGAAGAGATAGATGACGATGATGGGGTCAATCATAGGAAACCAAATGTAAACTCCAAAGAATGAAGAGTTTATGTTTCGGAACCAACATGAAATTGTTAAGAACTTGCATGAGTTCAAAAGACATAAGGCCAGGAGAATGCAAAGAAGAGGAGCTGAAATTCTAATACAATCTACCCATTTGATATTACTGAATTAAGTAGTCTTTTACGAAAGTACTCCAGAGGTTGGAGTGGATCACAAACTCTATGATCTTGTAGCTAGCTATCAATCTCAACAATATGAGCAAGGGAATGTGGTGATGATGCGACTTCTAGACGGTGGGTTCTTATATATTTTCTTCTCTATTTTTTCTATCTTAGAGTGAAATTATGAGAGGTCTTATGATGTAATACGATACGATAATTCTATGACATGTGATGAGATACTTCCTACTGCTAGAGTTTATACTTGACTACGTTTGATGTGTTTATGCACCATTAACATTAGTAATGACGCTTGAAATTTTTTAATTTGTCATGTTTTCTTTGTTTATGGAAATTCATTCTTGTGATAATTCATTCATTATTTATTATTTATTATTATTATTTTATATTTCATTTGTGTATGCTTCATAAGGTATATTTGTTTGTTAAAAACCTGACATAATTTTTAAACTATGAGGACAAGGTTTGGAATGAGTTTTGAGGGTATTTAAGTGAAATGGGTATAAAGAAATAAAGTATAGAAGATTCGTGTGGTACAATCTATTTATTCAATGTTCAAAGTTAACTGAAATTTTTCAAAATTTTGAAGATACATGCAATTTTTATTTTATTTTAAATATGAATTGAATATAATTTGGATTAAAATAGAAGTGATATTTTACTACTCATGAAAACAGAAAGTTTACGATAGAAAGGTATTGTTATACCCTATTTGACTTAACCTAGATTGTGGCTATGTTTTGCAATATTAGCTGATAATCTAGCTGGTAGTTGATAATCTAACTTAAAGCTTACAATCTAGCAGATAGCTAATAAACTCTTAGCTGATAATCTAGTTGTGTAATTAAATAGTTTTGAAAAATTAACTGATTGAGTAGCAAATAACTTTTCAATGACATTAAAGAACATATTATTTGTTAATTAATCTATTTTAAAATATACGTATATACTCATACAAGTAATATTATTTAATATTATATTACATGTATGAATATATTAATTAAAGAATTATATTTGACTAATAAATTGTTTATTCAAGTGGTAAATGACTCGTGTACCTTTAAGCAAGGTCTCCAGTTCGAGTCTTACGAATGGAGAAAATTGGATAGAGAGGTTCGCCCCTCGAATTGTGCCCAATAGTAATTTGACGTGGATTAGCCAATGTAGTTGGTGCCAGACACTACATGTGATACTAAGAAAAAAATCAAGATAGTTTGTAAAATTATATATATACATATATATAATATTAATAGAAATATATGTATACATTAAAAAATGTTAGCACCAAACGGGCCCGAATACAAAAAGGCCTAAGTACATTAACACAACATGAATGGAAAAAATGTGTTTAACGCAAGTAACAGAAATTAAAATCTACAACTCAAGTCGACAAATAAATAGGGGTAGAACAACAACATCAACAACATAGCCTCAGTCCCAAATTAATTGGGGTCGGCTACATGGATCAAACTTTTCCATTGTGCTCGATTAAGTACAATTGATGGCGAGCTTTCCAAACCATTCAAATCCCTCCTAATTAATGCATACCATGTTAACTTTGGTCTATCCCTACCTCGTCGAATTTCTACAGTTTCTATTGAGTCAAGTTTTCTAGTGGGGGCATTAGTAGGCCATCTTTGCGGGTGACCAAACAATCGCAACCGCCCTTCCTTAATCTTTGTATCAATTGGTGCTACTCCTACTTGTCTTTGAATTTCCATATTTCTTATATTATCTTTACAAGTTTTAACACACATCCATCTAAGCATCCTTATTTCTGCTACGTTTATTTTATGTAATTGTTGTTTTACTGCCCAACATCTACTACCATAGAGCATAGATGACATAATTGCGATCCTATAAAATTTTCCTTTCAACTTACTAGAAACATTTCCATCACAAATCACCCCTGTTGCACTTCGCCATTTCTTCAATCCAGCTTGAATTCTATGTGTGACATCATTCTTAATATTACCATCATTTTGTATGATTGATCCTAGGTATCTAAAGTGGTTCACCTTAGGAACTTCTTCTTCCCTTAATTTTATCGCTCCATCATTTCGATGTCTAGTGTTTCTAAACTCACAGTGCATGTATTCACTTTTCATCCTACTCAACTTAAAGCCTTTAGATTCTAATGTATTCCTCCAGAGTTCTAATTTCCTATTCACTCCAGCTTTTGTTTCATCCATTAAGACAATATCATCTGCAAATAACATACACCATAGTATATCCTCTTGAATATGCCTAGTTAGGTCATCCATAACTAAAGTAAATAGATATGAGCTTAAAGTCGATCCTTGATGTAGTCATATCGTAATGGGAAATTCTTTTGTAGCTCCTCCAAATGTCTTTATACTTGTTACTCGTTCATCATACATATCCTTAATAATGTCTATGTATTTTGCACGCGCTTCTTTTCTTTCTAGAACCAAGCAAAGAACATCTCTAGAGGTAGAAATGGAGCAAAAAATGTAATCCGACATTTTGAGAGTAAACGCTACCTCAACTAGTGTTTTTAAATTTTAGTGTTTCATTTAGATTATTTTGAAAGTAAACTCATAACCAAACACAACTTATTTGTCGATGTAGCTTATACTGTAGATTATAAGCTAGTTGATAAACTAGTTTGTCCTTACTAAATAAAGCCTGTGTATGCACTAGAGGAGTTTATAAGTGATTGATTGCTTTGTGTTAGACATTTTAATGAGTAGAAAATCGAAACAAAAGTGCAAGATACACAAGATAGATTTCTAAGAATCTTGCTATACAAAGATTAATTATTGGTTAAGTATCATATATATATTGAAAAGAACTAATGGCACAATCAAGGGAAGAAATAGGAAATTAGCCAGTAAAACTTTACTTAGTTTGATAGATATTTCCTTAACTATAGTGAAACTAAAAAAAGCTAAGAAGAATTTTTTATTGAGGAAAAAATAGAGAGACCCATTGATTGCAAGGGAAATGAAGAAGGGAATCTAGTGGTGGAAAAAATGTGAGAAATAATTTCTATAAAAAGAATAACGGTATTATAAGGAAATAGAGCAGGGAACCATAGGATTATAAAGAAAGTAAAATAAAATAAATTATATAGAAGAAAGAAGAAAATAAAGAAATATATAGAAAAATGGAATGATGTTAGTGAAAAACTCTTCAATTAGAAAATGCACAACGAATCAGCAACGCAAATAAAAAATGAACAAGAAATCATTGCTTTGGAATCAACAGCAAATCACAGTATATTGAAAATTGCCAGAAAATTCAGTGAAGCACATGTACATATTTCCACTGATGTGGCTAGCGAATCATGATTAAAGTGGAATCGATAATGAATAACTAGTCCATTTCGTGAATATTAGATAACCACGATGAGTTTAAGTTAGTTTGGGATATGTACTACCTAGAATACTATATATATGTACCTTGGACTTCAAAATCAATTTCCCTTAAGTACCCTAAATCATATTTCATTGCTCTTTGAGGCATATTATTCTATTTTTTATTATTTCTATATTTAAGTTTTAGATTTATTGTTCATTGCTTTTAGAGACGATTTGAAAATTCAAAGTATTCCAAAAGAGGTATTTATTTAGTCTTTTATTTACATTATTATGATATTTATTACGAATATGAGTGAGTAGTTTATTAATCTAAACAAAGTTCGAACATGAACTTGATCCGTTTTGTTATGTAGTCGTAATGAAGATTGATTTGTACTTAATGCTTCAAACTAATCATATTCTTTGATTCTCTGATTTAATAGATTGTTATTTGCAAATTTTAATAATGAAGCTTTGTATTACATGCGTAGTCTAGAATGTGTATCGTGATATTTTGCTTCAATATCTAGTTTGAAATAGTAACTAGGATTGTTTAAAGAGGTCTTTTAACCTTTAGATGTCAAAGGTGGATTAAGATCTAAGTTTACTTCTGAAGTGGCTTTCCGAAGGTATTAGGCTTAGTAGTTCTAAGTTTTCATGGAACTTAATGTTATTTTTGTTGTCTAATTAATTTCTTTGAGCTTACTAAGGATTAATTTAATAAAATTAGGATGTGTCTTTTCCTTTGATATAAGGAGAACCAATGGTTTGCTACGGACTATCTACTTATGATTTGAGTTTCATGATATAAAAACACCTTATAAAAAAATTATTATGACTATGATTTAAGTAATATGTTTAAATACAAGATGGATATATGTTTCATTGTTCTTGAAGTTTGTTTTCTATTGAATTTAATTGATTTGTAGTTAGTGTGTTTGATTTGTGTTAATTAAGTTAGTTTAATTAGTTTAATTGATTATTATAGTTTGATTAAGTAATTTTGTTTCTCGTTTTAATTGAATTAATTAAATTAAAAATAATAAAATTGGTGGAAAGCCTTTTTCCTAGAGAAGTTTGCAAAATTCTTGTGGAGACGATTTCGCTTATCCCTACTATAAATCATAAGGATATACGAGAAACTTATTGTACACGCTCGACACATGTCAATAATGTGAACCAATAAGTTGGTCGTTGATTCAACTAACGGTGACTTCATTATCAACTACAATAAATCACATTATTTTCTCTCACCCAACAGTCTTATCACTTCAGATACATCATAAAACCAATAATTTTCATTCTTCTGATTAACACATTCCTTTTCTGCTACAATGACAAAGCCAATTAAGTAATTTATTTGGGAAAGATCAAATTGAGTCAGAATCTGAACGTTCATTTAGTCTAAATCTAAATCTTCATTTTGTTGATTAGTCTTTTTGAAGATGCATCATTGATAAAAAGAATCTATAACCTCTATAACTAGTGAAATGATCAATTAACTAGATTTATCTCTTCCACTATAGCGTCTTATCGTACATCATTAAGAGTCCCTTCTCAGCATCATACATGAGAATCATCAAATCGTTAGTCATTCAGATGGATCAATATCCCCCTCTAAAGTGTTATTTGTTGGCAAAAACTCCTTCTAAAGTTGCAACACATTATCATACGCATTTTCTAAAAGATTATGATCAAATTTTATCGTTAAAGACAAGCCATTGCTAATAATTTGGTCATATTATTACATCCGGGGCACATACTCTCATATGCTACATGAATCATATCATACAACTATTATGATTACAGGTTAGGAGCCTCTTATACACTTCAATTGTAGTCAAGACTCGGCCCAGCCAAGTCATGCATCATATCATAATAGGTTGACTAAGCTTGCATTGACCTCGCGGAGAGTAATTGGGGGTCCACGTAGGTTTAGGCTGGGCGGAGCCTAATTTGTGGGGAACTGGGGCCTTTATAGTTGCTATCGGAGCACAAGGTTTTACACCTAGCTCAGGAACAACCCACAACCAGCATAAGACGAAAATTAATAGTAAAGTTAAGATACGATTGAACTTAGAGTGCAACCCTATGATTCTGACTTAGAGTCTTAGTTAGGAAGTGAGGAGAGTTAGGGAAATTAAAATTTCAACTATATGTGCTAGTTGATATATTGTACTATAATAATATCGATAGCTATATAATGATCAAGAATTTTCCCTATTTGCAGATCTTGATAATCGATCAGCTAAAGGCTAGCGGTATCAGTGGTAGCTCAGATGTATAGAAGAGTGTGCCTACTGTACAGGCCACTCCAGCGGCTCCCATCGTGCTAGAAGTGCAAGTTAATGTATATATTGTAGTAGTACAAACGAAGACAATATTATTTACACTTCCTACTCAAGCCAAGATAGTGCCACTCATGCCCACATAGACTAATACTGCGACGACATCTGAGGCAGGATAGTCGCGTTAGTTATAGAGATATAGACTGACTGAGTTCTATGGTGGCATTGATCTTGAGGAAGTAGGGAAGTTCATTAAGATCCATGAGATGATTCACAACATCTTGACTACCCTGAGTAGGTGAGAGTGATGTTATCTTTCTGAGTAATTATTTGGAGAGGCAGATGCCTGGTTGTGTAATATGGTAGCTACCGTGGGAGCGCCGAGAGATTGGGGAGAGTTCAATTTCTAGGAGACTTCGACTACATTACCAATTACCAGGGGCAGAGTGGCCATAAATATCGATGTTGAGACTTGGCCAGCGTCATAAGTAGTACAGGGAGACTTGAGACTAGGATTAAGGAGGTACCAAATGCATGTGAGTTTTCAGATGTTTTTTTTATGATCTATCTAGATTACCCCCAATGAAAGAGATCAACTTCATTATAGACATGGTCCCAAGGACCAAACCGATATTGATTACGTTGTACAAGATGGCACTGAGAGAGCTCGAGGAGTTGAGGACCCTGCTTGATAAGTTGTTATGATGGGTATTCGTTTACTCGAGTATGTCGACATGGGGTGCGTCAATACTAATCATCAAGAAAAAGGCCGGCAGTTTACGACTCTACATAGACTATAGACGGATGAACAGAGTCACCGTAAGGAGCAAGTACCTACTTCCTTGTATAGATGACTTATTTGATTAGCGGAGAGGAGCACAGTGGTTCTCCAAGATTGACTTGAAACCCGGCTATCACTAGCTCAGGATTAGAGATGAGGATCGCTTCTCGCACAAGATATGGGAACCTCCAGTTCACTGTAATGCCTTTTGGGCAAACGAATGCCCCGACGATGTTCATGGATCTCATGCATTGAGTATTGAGAGAGAAATTGGATTGGTTCGTGATAGTGTTTATCGAAGACATTCTTATCTACTCCAGGACTCGTGAGGAGCACGGGGGATACCTTAGGACCGTTTTATAGACTTTAGGAGAGCAAAGATTGTTTGTTGAGTTCCTTGGGCAATTTATTGGAGTAAGCAGAGTGTCAGTGGACCCCGCTAAGGTTAGAGCAGTTATCGATTGGCCTACATCGAGATCAGTGACATACATATGCAGTTTTCTAGGATTAGCAAGGAACTATACACGGTTTATTTAGGATTTCTTTAAGGTTGCCGCACCGATGACTCATCTAACGAAGAAAGACATTACTTTTTAGTGGAATGACAATTGTGAGGAGGCTTTCTTGACTTTGAAAGAACGGTTGACTACAACACCAGTATTAGTACTACCAAAGTCAGGGAAGGGTTTTGAAGTGAACACCGATTCTTCTAAGATTGTTTGGACTGTGTTTTGATGCAGGGTGGTAAAATGATAGCTTACGTATCCCGACAGCTGAAAGTACATGAGAAGAATTATCCTACTCACGACTCAGAGCTCATAGCAGTAGTGTTTGCACTAAAGATTTGGCGTCATTACCTCTACGGAGAGAGATTCTTCTTGTAGATACACCATAAGAGCCTGAAGTACCTATTTACTCAGAACAAGTTGAATAAGCAATATAAGTGGTTGCTAGAGTTCCTCGAGGATTATGACTTCTACCCTGGTAAGGCCAATGTCGTAGCAGACACATCGAGTCGCAGAAGGACAGACTCGGAGGTAGTTACTTGCCACATGACACTCGAGTATGGTTTGCTCGTGACAGTGGAATTGATGCATGCAGTTGACATATCGACCACTACCAGAGTGTTGATTTGCAGGCATATGAGGACTCAGATAGTGTTGATACATAGTTTACTAAAGGGACAGTTGGTGGATGAGTTGTACCAGAGGTTCAGTGAGTTAGCACAAAGTCCCGATCATCAAGAGTGGAGTCAGACGAGACTCATGCTTGAGGTTTAGAGGTAAAATGTGGATTCAATCGGTAGTTGAGTTACGTGATGAGATACTCCAAGAAGCCCACCGCTCATATTTTATGGTTCATTCGGGTCGGACCAAGATGTATGCAAATATGCATCGTCTATTTTAGTGGTCGGGGATGAAGACAGACGTCAATGCTTATTTTAGAACGTGTGAGGTATGCCAGCGAGTTAATGCTGAGCATTAAAAACTCAAAGGATTATTACCGCCACTTTCCATTCCTCGATGGAAGGGGGAGCATGTTACTATGAATTTTATCAGTGGATTACCTCGATCTCAATGAGGCCATAATAGCATCTGGTTGATTATGAATTAGTTTACTAAGTCCGCGCACTTCCTAACGATCTCTACTATACATCGAGTGGACAGGTTAGCCAATTTATATGAACGAGAGATATTTCGACATTATAGGGTCCCATTGTCGATTGTGCCATACAAAAGGCCATAGTTTACGTCACTGATTTGGCAGGGCATGTAGGCACAATTTGGCACGCGCATTGGATATGAGTACAACCTACCATCCACGGACTAATGGACTGTTGAGTAACCGATCCAAGTGCTAAGGACATGTTGAGGATGTGTGTACTAGAGTACGCTGATTCATGAGAGGAGTGTCTTCATCTGTGTGAGTTTACTTATAATAACAATTATTAAGCGGTATTGGAATGGCAGCGTTTAAGGTACTTTATGGTAGGCCGTGCAGATCTCCATCATGTTGGGCAGAGCCCGAGGATATGGTAGCTATTGGGCCAGAGAATGTAGTGGATCACACAGAGAAGATACGACAAATTACACTACGTCTAAAGGGTACGCAGGAGAGACATAAGAAATACTACTACAATTACCACGACGAGTTAGAGTATGACGAGGGATCCTATATGTATTTGAAGGTATCACATCTAAAGGGGGATTTGGAATCAAAGGAAAGCTCGCGGCTAGGTTCATCAGTCCATTCAGGATCAAGAGGAAAGTTGACAAGGTTGCTTATAAGTTGGAGCTACTGCTATGGTTAGCCAAGATTCACCCTGTGTTTCATATCTCGATGCTTAGATCGGTTAGGTCGAGAGGAGTTAGGCGATCGATAGTGGATTTGAGCCAGATACTAGACCATAAGGTAAATGTAATTAGGAATAGGGAAATCCCTCAGTACTTGTCAAGTGGCAGCATCACGGGGACGAGGAATTAACCTGGGAGTTGGAGTCCTATATGGGCGAGCACTTCCCTAATCTATTTTGATTCCAGTAAGTTCTACTTTAAGTTATTTCAATTTCGAGGACGAAATTCTTATTAGTTGGGAAGGCTATAACATCCCTAAATTTCTAAGTCGTGCCACGTGTCACCGTAGGACTCTAACAGGGACTTATGATGACTTGGCATACTTGGTCAACTCTCGGGAGTTGACACCGAGATATTTATATTTTGTTTGATGTGGTGTATTATTTACCTATAATTGATGAAAAATGTCGCTTATCTATTTTTCCATCATAGCAGACTTTCAGGTGAGGTTCGCTTAGGAACGCGTGCATATGTCGGGTACGGGATATATTGTTATGATAGTAGATTAGACAATAACTTAGGCTTTAATGTGATGAAAAAAATGGTTAAGTTAAAAAAACTATAGGCTAAGTTAAAAAGAATTTTTTGATATAGTGGGATTGATGTAGCTTACATAAAGTCTCCAAATAAAATATAATAGCAATTAACATGCCCAAAATGAAATGAGTAATCTTATGAACCTAGAGATGATCCTAGGGATCTAAGAAATGAAAAACCCTAGAATGACTTGGTGGACATCTAAGGGTGCATGTATGGGATGTAGATTAAACCTTGGATGTTCCTAGAAATCTTATAGCTAGGTTGATCAATGGCTGACTTAATATGGGCCAAGATATATAAGGAGGACTTAGCATGAATTTCTCATCTCTATCCTCACAACTTCAATATTTGAGAGAGAACAAGTGAGTATGGCACCATTGTTGCTGAGAATTTAGGGAAATATAAGATACAATTGGAGTCACTCAAGCTAGGAGGAGAAATATGGCACTAAGAATTCAACCCTAGGTAAGCATATAAACCAACTCTTTTGATTCAAATAGGGTTTCATGATCTTAATTTTGATTGTCAATGTCATGCATGAAAGGGGTCTTTAAATAGATGTGTAACACCTTCATAAGGATTGAATCAATTTTTGAATTAAGTTTTAGTATTGATGTTCTTGAGTAGTTCTAATAGAAATTCATGACTAATTGACTCAATTGATGATGTTTAATGGTGTTTTGATGTTGTTTGAATTACCCAAAAAAGTATTTGATCAAATTTTAGGGATATGGTATGAATGGGGGCTTGAGGAATGAGTTTTGGGTAATTTGGGAATGCAGAACTACATTTATGCAGTTATGCCCGACCCTGGAGTGCGCTCTAGCAAAACATGGAGCGCACTCCACGTTTTGGGTAGCCTTAGGACCAATTTGACTAGTTTTCATAAAATGTCCATATCTTCTTTGTTTTAACTCGGATTTTGACGCTCTACATATCATTGGAAAACTTAGAGAAATAACAAAAAATTAGAATCATTAGGTTGCAAGAATCAAGTCATTTAATTTGTTTAAAATGGGCTAAAAATCAGAGTTTATTCATGGGGATAACACTTTCGTGACTTTGAGCTGAATTATGGGCATCAAACAATGCCAGAATTGAACAAAAATTTCCAAAATAAGTTATCAGATAATTGTGAAGGTGTCCACCAATTTTCGTGATTTTTCGACATGTCTAACTTAGTTGGCAAGTCGCATTACGACTAAAAATCTCATATTTATAAATAAGGACTTCAAATCTCACTTGGAGTTGCAAATTGAGTTTTTGGACTTATAAATGAGATTTATTACTTGAAAACTTTGGTTTCAAGTTTTTGAACTTCAAGGAACCAACCTCGAGAATTTTAAGAAATTCTATTTATTTTTAAGCCATTTTCCAAGTTGTAGGAAAACTAACATTCAAGTAATTAATTTGAAGTCCCTAAAGGATTGTTTTCAAACTAATGTTTTAAACCAACTTGAAATGGTTTCTTACGATCCTAAATGGTTCAATAACACTCAAAAATAATTAATAAAATGTATTGAACAATATTATGAGGAATTGAAATGGATAAAAGAAGCTATTACACCCCAAATTGACTTGAATTAATTTGTAAGTCACAAAATAGGTTGTTTCTACAATATGTCAATTTACATTGCTTACACAATAAGAATCCTAATAGACAAATACTAAGAATACCAAGTGTAAAATTACAAATGTGCAAGTTAGACTACAATTAAACTACATTAGCAACAATGATGGTAAATACAAATTATTGACTCTAACACGTATATAACCAATCAAAATGGACACCAAGTGCCTAGATAGTTAGAGTCAGGCATCGAGGAGTTGATTGGGATGCATGTTAGAGGAGCGAGAACGCGTATTACCATTGATCCGAAGTACGTAAAATCAACTAGGAAATGTAAAGTGATTCAATGAGCTTCATCTTTTATTGCTATTGCACTATCTTACATTTCTTGGAATTCCCACTCAAATATGAGTGTTTGAGGGACAAGTGAGTTAGGAAGGTGTCTTTGATGGAGTTGTTGTCGGCTAGCTACCGAAGCCATGACCTAGATTCATTGGATTGTTTGGTTGGGATGAAATGTGTTTTATTCGGGGCACCGTTGATATCCCTCATTCGTAACGGTCTAGGCACAGCAGGCACTGCCGCGTCCTAGGGCCCAAGTCTGCTAGGCGTTGCCATAACTCTATGACCTCGACCTTATAGCACCCACACTAGGTGGTCTTGGACTACGTGGGCACCTTTCTATTGCTTCTTTTGACACTCATTTCTCATTGTACTTTCATTAGTCATTCTTATTATCATGCATCCCTTATAGCTTTCTTTCTATCCTCATGAATTTTAGACAACATTATTTATTTTGAAGTGTTGTTTAGATCCTATTGGCTTTTACTTACTGGACTCATCATTCTTTTGTTTGAACAAGTGCAGATCCGATCCGAGCAAGGGCAAGGCGTCGATACTAGGCGATCTACTCTGAGGGACACCAGAGTGGCCCTCCCTTACTCACTTTTGTAGGTTTTTGGCTTTATGTATTACATATATATGTTGTTTTATTTGACACTTAGGATACTTTGATGGGTTGAGAGATACTTAGGACTTGTATATCACTTTTGCACACTCTTTACACTACTCACTTGATATACATGTTTGATATGGTTATAGGATTCTACACATAATTTGTCCAACTCTTTATTTTCTTACATGTAAAGTTATTTAAGCTATTAATTGTTTCCGCTAACTTGTAAAACTTGGAAAAATGTTATTAACTCAACTTAGAATTTTGAATTAACTGATAATTATTGATTGGAAGGCTGACTAAGCTTGCGTTGACCTCGCGGAGATTGACTTGGGGGTCCACGTAGGCTCAGGTCAGGCGAGGCCAAGTTTGTGGGGAACTGGGTCGTCACACCTATTCTAAATTTCAATTACAGATCTTGAATACGTCTCAACTCGATTCAATTGGATTACCAATAACACCATTCACCTACCTTAAATCATTAAGCCAGCACACCACATTTTGAACTTCAATTAAGATCTCAATATAATATGCTAAAATTATTCAGTAATGAATTTTTGAAAAAGAGCTTAAAACATAATTTCCAACATTTCACATTAATAAGACTCCACAACGGTAATAAAAATTGCTAATATTAGACATATAACTCAATTTCTATCAAAACAAGAATATAAAACTGTTGATTTCATCAATCAATTCCATTTTCTGCAATTTAATTCATAGTTCTTTTCGATCATTTTTCCCATTTTTTTTTTCAAAATTTATTTTGAAATTCTCCTCAATTTTCCCAAGAGGTACAACATCGACCGAGCGAGCAAAGGCTCGGCCTCACTTAGCACCCAGTATATTACTCTGGGTCTACCTAGGGCAATCCCTGATTTCCCAGGGATCGACTTGGACATAACCCAGACCTTCCCTGGGTTTGGTAGGGCGATGGCTTTGCCATGGCAAGGTCTGTCTTATCGTTTGCTAAAACCTGTCATTACCCAATCATAAAAATTCAATAATGTCAGATAAGTGAATCCCACACCATCCAAAACACTTGTAATAATCCAATGAATAATAATCCAAGCAATTAAACGAATAATATAATCTAATAAATTTATATACAACCGTCAATCTATTACGTTTCTTTTATCCGACTACAATAAGTTGATATCCTCCGAAAGTGGTAAGTAAAAAAAATGACTAATGTCCAGAGAGGATAACCAAACGAGTCTCATTCCTCTAGAATATAGGAGTATGATATGATTCAACGTGATTTTATGATAACCACGTGATGCAAAGTATAAGTGCCACTCATGCCCACATAGACTAATACTGCGACGACATCTGAGGCAGGATAGTCGCGTTAGTTATAGAGATATAGACTGACTGAGTTCTATGGTGGCATTGATCTTGAGGAAGTAGGGAAGTTCATTAAGATCCATGAGATGATTCACAACATCTTGACTACCCTGAGTAGGTGAGAGTGATGTTATCTTTCTGAGTAATTATTTGGAGAGGCAGATGCCTGGTTGTGTAATATGGTAGCTACCGTGGGAGCGCAGAGAGATTGGGGAGAGTTCAATTTCTAGGAGACTTCGACTACATTACCAATTACCAGGGGCAGAGTGGCCATAAATATCGATGTTGAGACTTGGCCAGCGTCATAAGTAGTACAGGGAGACTTGAGACTAGGATTAAGGAGGTACCAAATGCATGTGAGTTTTCAGATGTTTTTTTTATGATCTATCTAGATTACCCCCAATGAAAGAGATCAACTTCATTATAGACATGGTCCCAAGGACCAAACCGATATTGATTACGTTGTACAAGATGGCACTGAGAGAGCTCGAGGAGTTGAGGACCCTGCTTGATAAGTTGTTATGATGGGTATTCGTTTACTCGAGTATGTCGACATGGGGTGCGTCAATACTAATCATCAAGAAAAAGGCCGGCAGTTTACGACTCTACATAGACTATAGACGGATGAACAGAGTCACCGTAAGGAGCAAGTACCTACTTCCTTGTATAGATGACTTATTTGATTAGCGGAGAGGAGCACAGTGGTTCTCCAAGATTGACTTGAAACCCGGCTATCACTAGCTCAGGATTAGAGATGAGGATCGCTTCTCGCACAAGATATGGGAACCTCCAGTTCACTGTAATGCCTTTTGGGCAAACGAATGCCCCGACGATGTTCATGGATCTCATGCATTGAGTATTGAGAGAGAAATTGGATTGGTTCGTGATAGTGTTTATCGAAGACATTCTTATCTACTCCAGGACTCGTGAGGAGCACGGGGGATACCTTAGGACCGTTTTATAGACTTTAGGAGAGCAAAGATTGTTTGTTGAGTTCCTTGGGCAATTTATTGGAGTAAGCAGAGTGTCAGTGGACCCCGCTAAGGTTAGAGCAGTTATCGATTGGCCTACATCGAGATCGGTGACATACATCTCAGCTTTCTAGGATTAGCAAGGAACTATACACGGTTTATTTAGGATTTCTTTAAGGTTGCCGCACCGATGACTCATCTAACGAAGAAAGACATTACTTTTTAGTGGAATGACAATTGTGAGGAGGCTTTCTTGACTTTGAAAGAACGGTTGACTACAACACCAAGATTAGTACTACCAAAGTCGGGGAAGGGTTTTGAAGTGAACACCGATTCTTCTAAGATTGTTTGACCGTGTTTTTGATGCGGGGTGGTAAAATGATAGCTTACGTATCCCGACAAATGAAAGTACATGAGAAGAATTATCCTACTCACGACTCGAGCTCATAGCAAGATAGTGTTTGCACTAAAGATTTGGCGTCATTACCTCTACGGAGAGAGATTCTTCTTGTAGATACACCATAAGAGCCTGAAGTACCTATTTACTCAGAACAAGTTGAATAAGCAATATAAGTGGTTGCTAGAGTTCCTCGAGGATTATGACTTCTACCCTGGTAAGGCCAATGTCGTAGCAGACACATCGAGTCGCAGAAGGACAGACTCGGAGGTAGTTACTTGCCACATGACACTCGAGTATGGTTTGCTCGTGACAGTGGAATTGATGCATGCAGTTGACATATCGACCACTACCAGAGTGTTGATTTGCAGGCATATGAGGACTCAGATAGTGTTGATACATAGTTTACTAAAGGGACAGTTGGTGGATGAGTTGTACCAGAGGTTCAGTGAGTTAGCACAAAGTCCCGATCATCAAGAGTGGAGTCAGACGAGACTCATGCTTGAGGTTTAGAGGTAAAATGTGGATTCAATCGGTAGTTGAGTTACGTGATGAGATACTCCAAGAAGCCCACCGCTCATATTTTATGGTTCATTCAGGTCGGACCAAGATGTATGCAAATATGCATCGTCTATTTTAGTGGTCGGGGATGAAGACAGACGTCAATGCTTATTTTAGAACGTGTGAGGTATGCCAGCGAGTTAATGCTGAGCATTAAAAACTCAAAGGATTATTACCGCCACTTTCCATTCCTCGATGGAAGGGGGAGCATGTTACTATGAATTTTATCAGTGGATTACCTCGATCTCAATGAGGCCATAATAGCATCTGGTTGATTATGAATTAGTTTACTAAGTCCGCGCACTTCCTAACGATCTCTACTATACATCGAGTGGACAGGTTAGCCAATTTATATGAACGAGAGATATTTCGACATTATAGGGTCCCATTGTCGATTGTGCCATACAAAAGGCCATAGTTTACGTCACTGATTTGGCAGGGCATGTAGGCACAATTTGGCACGCAGTTGGATATGAGTACAACCTACCATCCACAGACTAATGGACTGTTAGAGTAACTGATCCAAGTGCTAAGGACATGTTGAGGATGTGTGTACTAGAGTACGCTGATTCATGAGAGGAGTGTCTTCATCTGTGTGAGTTTACTTATAATAACAATTATTAAGCAGTATTGGAATGGCAGCGTTTAAGGTACTTTATGGTAGGCCGTGCAGATCTCCATCATGTTGGGCAGAGCCCGAGGATATGGTAGCTATTGGGCCAGAGAATGTAGTGGATCACACAGAGAAGATACGACAAATTACACTACGTCTAAAGGGTACGCAGGAGAGACAGAAGAAATACTACTACAATTACCACGACGAGTTAGAGTATGACGAGGGATCCTATATGTATTTGAAGGTATCACATCTAAAGGGGGATTTGGAATCAAAGGAAAGCTCGCGGCTAGGTTCATCAGTCCATTCAGGATCAAGAGGAAAGTTGACAAGGTTGCTTATAAGTTGGAGCTACTGCTATGGTTAGCCAAGATTCACCCTGTGTTTCATATCTCGATGCTTAGATCGGTTAGGTCGAGAGGAGTTAGGCGATCGATAGTGGATTTGAGCCGATACTAGACCATAAGGTAAATGTAATTAGGAATAGGGAAATCCCTCAAGCATTGTCAAGTGGCGCATCACGGGGACGAGGAATTAACCCGGGAGTTGGAGTCCTATATGGGCGAGCACTTCCCTAATCTATTTTGATTCCAGTAAGTTCTACTTTAAGTTATTTCAATTTCGAGGACGAAATTCTTATTAGTTGGGAAGGCTATAACATCCCTAAATTTCTAAGTCGTGCCACGTGTCACCGTAGGACTCTAACAGGGACTTATGATGACTTGGCATACTTGGTCAACTCTCGGGAGTTGACACCGAGATATTTATATTTTGTTTGATGTGGTGTATTATTTACCTATAATTGATGAAAAATGTCGCTTATCTATTTTTCCATCATAGCAGACTTTCAGGTGAGGTTCGCTTAGGAACGCGTGCATATGTCGGGTACGGGATATATTGTTATGATAGTAGATTAGACAATAACTTAGGCTTTAATGTGATGAAAAAAATGGTTAAGTTAAAAAAACTATAGGCTAAGTTAAAAAGAATTTTTTGATATAGTGGGATTGATGTAGCTTACATAAAGTCTCCAAATAAAATATAATAGCAATTAACATGCCCAAAATGAAATGAGTAATCTTATGAACCTAGAGATGATCCTAGGGATCTAAGAAATGAAAAACCCTAGAATGACTTGGTGGACATCTAAGGGTGCATGTATGGGATGTAGATTAAACCTTGGATGTTCCTAGAAATCTTATAGCTAGGTTGATCAATGGCTGACTTAATATGGGCCAAGATATATAAGGAGGACTTAGCATGAATTTCTCATCTCTATCCTCACAACTTCAATATTTGAGAGAGAACAAGTGAGTATGGCACCATTGTTGCTTTGAGAATTTAGGGAAATATAAGATACAATTGGAGTCACTCAAGCTAGGAGGAGAAATATGGCACTAAGAATTCAACCCTAGGTAAGCATATAAACCAACTCTTTTGATTCAAATAGGGTTTCATGATCTTAATTTTGATTGTCAATGTCATGCATGAAAGGGGTCTTTAAATAGATGTGTAACACCTTCATAAGGATTGAATCAATTTTTGAATTAAGTTTTAGTATTGATGTTCTTGAGTAGTTCTAATAGAAATTCATGACTAATTGACTCAATTGATGATGTTTAATGGTGTTTTGATGTTGTTTGAATTACCCAAAAAAGTATTTGATCAAATTTTAGGGATATGGTATGAATGGGGGCTTGAGGAATGAGTTTTGGGTAATTTGGGAATGCGAACTACATTTATGCGCTTATGCCCGACCCTGAGTGCGCTCTAGCAAAACATGGAGCGCACTCCACGTTTTGGGTAGCCTTAGGACCAATTTGACTAGTTTTCATAAAATGTCCATATCTTCTTTGTTTTAACTCGGATTTTGACGCTCTACATATCATTGGAAAACTTAGAGAAATAACAAAAAATTAGAATCATTAGGTTGCAAGAATCAAGTCATTTAATTTGTTTAAAATGGGCTAAAAATCGAGTTTATTCATGGGGATAACACTTTCGTGACTTTGAGCTGAATTATGGGCATCAAACAATGCCGAAATTGAACAAAAATTTCCAAATAAGTTATCGAGATAATTGTGAAGGTGTCCACCAATTTTCGTGATTTTTCGACATGTCTAACTTAGTTGGCAAGTCGCATTACGACTAAAAATCTCATATTTATAAATAAGGACTTCAAATCTCACTTGGAGTTGCAAATTGAGTTTTTGGACTTATAAATGAGATTTATTACTTGAAAACTTTGGTTTCAAGTTTTTGAACTTCAAGGAACCAACCTCGAGAATTTTAAGAAATTCTATTTATTTTTAAGCCATTTTCCAAGTTGTAGGAAAACTAACATTCAAGTAATTAATTTGAAGTCCCTAAAGGATTGTTTTCAAACTAATGTTTTAAACCAACTTGAAATGGTTTCTTACGATCCTAAATGGTTCAATAACACTCAAAAATAATTAATAAAATGTATTGAACAATATTATGAGGAATTGAAATGGATAAAAGAAGCTATTACACCCCAAATTGACTTGAATTAATTTGTAAGTCACAAAATAGGTTGTTTCGCACAATATGTCAATTTACATTGCTTACACAATAAGAATCCTAATAGACAAATACTAAGAATACCAAGTGTAAAATTACAAATGTGCAAGTTAGACTACAATTAAACTACATTAGCAACAATGATGGTAAATACAAATTATTGACTCTAACACGTATATAACCAATCAAAATGGACACCAAGTGCCTAGATAGTTAGAGTCAGGCATCGAGGAGTTGATTGGGATGCATGTTAGAGGAGCGAGAACGCGTATTACCATTGATCCGAAGTACGTAAAATCAACTAGGAAATGTAAAGTGATTCAATGAGCTTCATCTTTTATTGCTATTGCACTATCTTACATTTCTTGGAATTCCCACTCAAATATGAGTGTTTGAGGACAAGTGAGTTAGGAAGGTGTCTTTGATGGAGTTGTTGTCGGCTAGCTACCGAAGCCATGACCTAGATTCATTGGATTGTTTGGTTGGGATTAAATGTGTTTTATTCGGGGCACCGTTGATATCCCTCATTCGTAACTGGTCTAGGCACAAGCGAGCACGCCGCGTCCTAGGGCCCAAGTCTGCTAGGCGTTGCCATAACTCTATGACCTCGACCTTATAGCACCCACACTAGGTGGTCTTGGACTACGTGGGCACCTTTCTATTGCTTCTTTTGACACTCATTTCTCATTGTACTTTCATTAGTCATTCTTATTATCATGCATCCCTTATAGCTTTCTTTCTATCCTCATGAATTTTAGACAACATTATTTATTTTGAAGTGTTGTTTAGATCCTATTGGCTTTTACTTACTGGACTCATCATTCTTTTGTTTGAACAAGTGCAGATCCGCAGTCGAGCAAGGGCAAGGCGTCGATACTAGGCGATCTACTCTGAGGGACACCAGAGTGGCCCTCCCTTACTCACTTTTGTAGGTTTTTGGCTTTATGTATTACATATATATGTTGTTTTATTTGACACTTAGGATACTTTGATGGGTTGAGAGATACTTAGGACTTGTATATCACTTTTGCACACTCTTTACACTACTCACTTGATATACATGTTTGATATGGTTATAGGATTCTACACATAATTTGTCCAACTCTTTATTTTCTTACATGTAAAGTTATTTAAGCTATTAATTGTTTCCGCTAACTTGTAAAACTTGGAAAAATGTTATTAACCCAACTTAGAATTTCGAATTAACTGATAATTATTGATTGGAAGGCTGACTAAGCTTGCGTTGACCTCGCGGAGATTGACTTGGGGGTCCACGTAGGCTCAGGTCAGGCGAGGCCAAGTTTGTGGGGAACTGGGTCGTCACACCTATTCTAAATTTCAATTACAGATCTTGAATACGTCTCAACTCGATTCAATTGGATTACCAATAACACCATTCACCTACCTTAAATCATTAAGCCAGCACACCACATTTTGAACTTCAATTAAGATCTCAATATAATATGCTAAAATTATTCAGTAATGAATTTTTGAAAAAGAGCTTAAAACATAATTTCCAACATTTCACATTAATAAGACTCCACAACGGTAATAAAAATTGCTAATATTAGACATATAACTCAATTTCTATCAAAACAAGAATATAAAACTGTTGATTTCATCAATCAATTCCATTTTCTGCAATTTAATTCATAGTTCTTTTCGATCATTTTTCCCATTTTTTTTTTCAAAATTTATTTTGAAATTCTCCTCAATTTTCCCAAGAGGTACAACATCGACCGAGCGAGCAAAGGCTCGGCCTCACTTAGCACCCAGTATATTACTCTGGGTCTACCCAGGGCAATCCCTGATTTCCCAGGGATCGACTTGGACATAACCCAGACCTTCCCTGGGTTTGGTAGGGCAGTGGCCTGCCATGGCAAGGTCCTGTCTTATCGCTGCTAAAACCTGTCATTACCCAATCATAAAAATTCAATAATGTCAGATAAGTGAATCCCACACCATCCAAAACACTTGTAATAATCCAATGAATAATAATCCAAGCAATTAAACGAATAATATAATCTAATAAATTTATATACAACCGTCAATCTATTACGTTTCTTTTATCCGACTACAATAAGTTGATATCCTCCGAAAGTGGTAAGTAAAAAAAATGACTAATGTCCAGAGAGGATAACCAAACGAGTCTCATTCCTCTAGAATATAGGAGTATGATATGATTCAACGTGATTTTATGATAACCACGTGATGCAAAGTATAAGTGACTCCAATCCCTCAAGCATAATATAGTGTTGTCCCCTATATCCACTGTATAGTAAACATTAAAAGGACACTCAAATCACCCTGATCCTCCCCACCTGTGTATGCATGTACTACAATTAATGCAATATTAAAGATAAATGCAATTTATATGAAATTATAATCATAGAATGTAAAGGTTACTATGGGATTTACTTAATCTTATAAACAACCAACTTCGAGCAAAATTTTCTGGGGTCCTAGAGTGTCGAATCACATTCAAAGTGGTTCCAATAACTTCCTTACATACCCAATTATATTAAAGGTCAAACTTCAAGTAAAACCAAATAGTGAAACCCTACGAAAACATCAGCCAAAGTATGCTCAATAATTGTTTCTAAAAATAATTATTTATAACAACTTGAACAAGCTTTCAACTAGCAAGCTTAGGATAACTTTTTAACCTTGAAAACCTCAATATTTTTCATGATAACCACAAAAGAACTTGTAGTACTCATGTCATACTTTCCATACATTCTAAGAACACTCAAATCGGATCATTGACAGAGAAGTTATGAATTTTCTAATATGGCCTACCAACTAGGCAAACTTTATTTATTTTGAACTGAAAAACTTCTCAGAATCAATATTTTTTTACAATTAAATCCTCAAAACCTGACAACAAACACAATGAAACAACTTGATACCAAAACCAAAATTTTTCTATAGCCAATGGAATCAAATTGGATCAAAGTCAATAATCAATTCATCAAGAAACCCAATGTAAATTAATATCAACTATAAAACATCTCTAAAATTGCTATCAATTGAATCGCATTAGTTCAATTCATCAAAACCCTAACCCACGTCGGTGGGATTTATCCCAAATTTTTGCAAATCAATTTAATATACTAATTAACAACAACTCCTACCAACTTCTATCGTAACCTCGTGAAAGAAATAAAAAAATCATGAGAATTCAAATTAAATTGTAAGAAGATACCCTGAATTGAGAATTTACCAAATTATGCGCCAAATACTTCATTTCCACCGTGAAAACTTGGCTTGAACTTGTTTTCTCACGATGCTCTACAATGTTGTGGAAAGAAACAGGACGAAAATCGAATGTATCGAAATCGTGGAGTGAAAAACCGAGTTGAGAGGGTTAGGGTACAAAATGTTTCCAACATTCTGTTAATTGCGAATGCAAATGAATTGTTTGATTTGATATTTGATTTTTTTACATTTATATATAAACCCTCAGCTGCTTGTCAGCAGCTTAAATTTTTTATTAATTCTCGAGATCCCTATGTTAAAGTATTTTGACTTTTGATGCTCATTTTCAATCCGATTTTTCACCAAATCGAGCCAATTTCTCAACAAAATAGTTTAATTCCATAAAACTTCCATAATTTGGTCACACTAAAACTCCAAAAACTTTAACTTTGTCCAAGACATACTAAAATCTTCCGGACCAATCCTCTTGCCATACTTAAACCAAATTGGCACTAATTTGGACCCGATCTCAACCTCAACTTTCGTCAACCGACATAAAACTCGAAACGAGATCTTGCACAAATTTCATTCTCATTTCACACTACCACCGATCTCTACTTGCATGCAAACCAAGCCAAAAATCCTACATCGGTTCATTAAGTCCATTTAAATTCACTTTTAAATTTTTACTTAATCGCGTTTAATTTTCATAAAATTCGAAACTAAAGTTCGGGTCAGCATTTTCGTTATCCCGATACTCATTTTATCTCGAGACAAAACTCTACCAAAACTTGAATTTACTCATTTAGTTTGAATTCCGCAAAATAACATAATATGTAGTACACAATACGAGGAACACATCACACAAAAATAAAATTACATTTAATATCATTTACTGGTCATCAGCTCCATTTGTAACCTAAACCATAATTAGGACTCGTAAATCTCAAATTAGTTGTAATTATTGAATTAATTTTTTTTGGGAATATCGGCTGTCGACTTCGATTTTTCTCGAACTCTTCAAAAAGAAAGGTTTTTATATAACTTAGGATTATTAAGGCACCAAAGCACCATCACTTGGTGGTGGTAACCCAATTTCACCATTAGCCACCATTAAAAAGGCCAAAAGCTTGATTTAACTAAGGAAATCACAAAACACAAAGGTTAGAGGTGAGAGATAGTGTGTGCTTACTAAAATCAAAGCCTCCCTTGGGTTGATCACCGAATCCAACCAAAATCACCTCCTTCAACTCTTTTCTCTTCAATTTGTACTTTGACTTAAATGGGGGTTGGGGTTACAACTTAAACTTTTATACTTATGGTTTCCTTGGGAGCATACCTCTATATCACTTGATGTGCCTCGAGATTTTTGCTCCCCAAGGTCCATCTAACTAAATGTTTTTAATTATGATTTAATAACCTTAAGTCTTTATTCAATTTCCAATAACAATAGAAAATCACCCTTATGTTTATATGTAACGAACTGTTACTTTAAGCTAGTGATTAGTACTAATCCAAATCCTAATTAACATGAGTTAGGCTCATGGCTAAGTTTAGCGTACCTCGATTAACGTGGGTGTACGTTTGCATGACGTATGGTGTTTGTTTGAATTGTTAAATCAGTTTATATAAAGGTTGTGGTATAATAAGAAATTTATACACAAGCCTATAAAACGAAAAATGTACAATAAACCATAATTTAGCGGGACACCAAATCAGACGAGGGTCATGGCATGAATGTGCATGCTCAAGGACACTTGTAGGCACGTTCAGTAAGTTTATTGGTGAATAATAAACAAGATATATATATATATATATTTATATGTTTTTAAATATATAAATGTATATATTGGAAAATAAAATAATAATATAAATATATGGATCATTTGATCGTTTTGAACAAAGCTTAAGTACTTGATGTGTCAAAATTAGTGTCACTTTAAAGAGTGTCACTTTGATGCATCAACCACGTGATAGGTCTCGAGATAGCACGACCCATATCTTAAGAAAATCCATATATAAAAACAAAAGTTGATCATTATCTCCTCACAATTCGAACAATCAAGAGAAAGGACGAGGGTTCGGGAGTTGATATGGATTAAAGGGGATGAATTGGGGAGCTAAATCAATGCGAATTGAGGAGCTTAAATAGATCAAAAGCTAGTGAGCATCACTTTGGTAAGTTTTGTTTTTGAGTTTGTTGATGTTGGATTTAGTGGTGATGATCAAATCTCTATGAATTTGGTAGTTTGTTGATTAGAAATGAGTTATAACCTAATTAGAAGTCTTCTCATATGGTTGGGGAGTGTTGTCGTTGATGATTTGGAGGATTTAAAGTGAAATAGTGGTTGCTGCCCTGCTCACTGTCGAGACAGTGCAGGATGGAGCACATTCCACCTCACAGAGGAGCGCGCTCCCAACCTTAAAGATAGCAATTTTGTTGTGTTTTTTTTTGAATTTCCTAAGGACTTAGGGATTCTAAACATAGGTTAATTGATCTATAATGATCCCAAATGATTAGTGATAGGTTGAGGAACACTGAGAAAGTATGTGATGACCGAAAAGTGAGGAAGGTTGGACAAAGACTTAACCTAAAGTAAGTACGGATTTGCTTATTTAGCAATATTGCCTGGCTATTTAGTATACGTAGTTGATGTAGTTCATGGACTAGAACGGGGGCCTATGACACTGTGATAGTTTTCAATAAATGGAAAACAGTGTTTACTGTGATTCACGTGAGTAAGTCTTGAAACTGAGACTAGGTTATATAGGAAATGGGTTACTTTCCTGGCCTATATGTAAATTCCTATCCAGTTTATAGGTTGCGTGGGTTACATTCTCACTAGAGGGTTTGTGATAGAACCATTGGGCATTAATGGATGGGCTAGAGAGCGTATATGTGCAATGTGTTAGTATAGCAATCACATTAATGGTGTAGGTTGGTAATCAGCCTTAGTCTTTATAAATAGAATGGGAATCACAGTTTACTAGTCTAAGACATTTGTTTTGCATCTGTTATATATTGAACTATATGATTTCCATATTCTTGTTAGATATCAATGGTGCATGTTGTTACTGCATAATATTTTTAATTACTATATGGAATGTTGATGGTTATGAGAATCCCTATGAGAAAGTTGGAGCGCTTACCCTAATTAACATTACAAGATAACCGATGAGCGCTACAACTACGTGATGGAGAAGATATAGGAGTCTTCATATTCTATTCGATGTGCTGAATTTCTCTGGTCTTATATATCTGTATTGATTTACAGTTTTATAATATCACAAGGAATAGGTGATTTGTATAACCGAGGTTTATTCTGATTTTGTTTTAATACTATACGTTATGTTTTGAATTATCGAAAAAGATTTTAAATTTCTGATGCATTTATCATTTTTTTATATCGACAATCGATATACAGTAGTGTTTATCAGGTGAAGGTGGTAAGCCAACTTGCTCTAGTTAAGTTTGGTAAGGATAATATGGGCTTAATTAGGTTTCGGGTCGGGTATCGCCCTAATTAGGTTAGTGGATGCTACAACTTAGTATCACAGCACAGTTCAGTCAAGGTTAGAGCCTAC
The DNA here is from genome assembly GCA_039657325.1 of Stephania cephalantha. Lineage (NCBI taxonomy): Eukaryota > Viridiplantae > Streptophyta > Magnoliopsida > Ranunculales > Menispermaceae > Stephania > Stephania cephalantha. The sequence continues at coordinate 17,160,850 of CM077570.1, read as the reverse complement.
TTTAGAGCCTAAGGTTATTATTTATGATACAACTTGGTAACAGAGCAAATGTTCGAGGTTAATGCTGAGGCTAAAGCTATGGTTAAAGTCTAGTTTACAACTTTTATTTAGAGACAAGGTTTTAAGGGCTTTGTTACATTTGATAACTCTGATATAGTGTGGTATCAAAGTCTAAGGTTTATCACTTTTGAGTTAAGTGGTAATGGTGATACAGTTTGGTATCATTGGATAAGGCTCTTACCCTAAATTCACATTTGAATGGTGTTCGAAGTGAATGTTAGCCCACTTTAAAGTTTAAGGTGTATCAAAATACTTAATAATAAAACCTAAGTTTATTAGACTCTGAGAGTTGTCACTAGTTATGAATAAGCTTAGGGCTTTAAAAGTGGTTTTTAATGTGATTTTAAGGGGGCAACCAAAAGATAAAACACTGAGATATGTTACTTGTTATGTATATTATATCTATGTGGTAGATATGAGAGTATGTTTTTCCTTAATGATAATAAGATGGTTGAAACCCATCTATTTCTCATGATATGAGAAGGTGTTGGAGGTAAGAGCTCAGGAGAGTCATAACCTCGGGGAGACAAAAACGTAAGACATAAGAAAAATTACTAAGATAAAATAAAAACTCCTCTCCAAGAAACATCTAAAATGGCATTTGTTCTCATTGATATTATTAGATAAATAATAGTTAGTGAAGAAGCATCTATTGGATCAAGACCTTGAAATGTGTACTAGGATAAAGGAAATGTCGAATAATAGAATACTGAATGGCTTTTGAATAAAACTTAAAGGTGGTGGACCACTTTGAGAAAATATTTAATACTAGTATTGAGACTAGTTGAGTAAGTAATGGAAGTTATTCAGTAAATAAATTTATGGTTAATGATAAAAGCCTAATGGATGTTAGGAAACCACTAATGCTGTTATACTTCATAAGTTGTTATGAAGTAGAGAAATTCCAGTTATGGTGTGAATCCATATTGGAATATAAGTGGTTTGTAAGAGAATAAAAGATAGTTTAATCTAGAATATAATAGTGAGTTGGTAAGATATCCTTGTCTGATCTATTAGATTAGTATAGTATAAATTAGGGAGAATGAGTGGTCGATAAAATTAATAATTTGAGAAATCCAAAGAATAACATAGTAATGGAAATGAGTATTAACTATCCAGGATTGATTTTCCAATAGCTAATAGCAATTGGGTAAGCCTACTCCAATTAGTCCCTAAAAAGATAGGAATTACAGTAATAACAAATGAGCATGGAGAATTAGTACTAACTAAAATCCAAAACGGTTGGAGGATATGTATAGATTATAGAAAGTTGAATGCCTCAACTAGGAAAGACCACTATTTACTCCCGTTTATAGATCATATGTAAGAAAGATTAGCTGGAAAAACATATTACTATTGTCTAAATGTTTATTCAGGATTTCATCAAATATTTGTAACCCCAAAAGATCTGGAAAAAGCAACTTGTACTTGCCCCTTTAGTACATTTACTTATAGACGTATGCCTTTTGGTTTATGTAATGCACTTGCAACGTTTCAAAGGTGTATGGTTAGTATTTTCACTAATTATGTGAAAATTTTCATTGAAGTTTTCATTGATGATTTTATAGTTTATGGTAATTCTTTCGATGAATTTTTCATTAATTTAACTAAAGTACTTAAAAGTTGCATAGAAAATAACTTAGTCATAAATTATGAAATTGACTTATATTATGACATATAGTGTCACATAAAGGAATAGAGGTAGATCTAGCAAAAATTCAAGTAATCAAAACGTTACCTAATGTCAGGGCCCGTCTCACAAAGTCCTAACTTACCCAAATTACCCTCAATTAGACACATAATCCATTCAATTAACTTAACCTCAAAATAATTTATAACTCAATCCTCAATAATGCTCTAAAACTAAATGTATATCCTTAATGAAACTCAATTCATGATTTATTTAATTGGAGCAAATTAGGAAATCATATGGATTGTTGTCCATATTTTTAAAAAATTTCGGCAACACCTCCCCTAAAAGTGGGCTACTGGAGAATCCACCTAATAGACATCTGAACGGGGAGAATGCTAGAAGGACTCACAACCCCCTACAATTCACAATATATATATATCAATTTAAAATGTTTAAACTTACTTAGAGTCTCTAACCCCTTAGTTACAACTTTACAATATCAAGTAAACCCAAATTGGAATATAAATCTCATAATTTAATCTAAACTAATTTAGGAGACTCTCATAACCATTTCGAGAGTATTTCACGACCTGCGCTCACCCAAGAACCAAAAACAATATATTAGAATAATATACAACAAGAATTAAATTTTATTAACATTGAAACAATCACCATAATCTTCGAGTTTTGCCTATTTTTCCTTGTCTTTACATAGAACCTGACATCATCAAAAACAACTCAAAGATATCAGGTAAGTAAACTCTTACACTACTCTGTACTCCAGCAAATGTTAGTCTGAATACATGGGGACATGTAATTGCATTTCTAAATAACAACAAATTTAAATAATAACGTGAAACCCTTTTATTACTATTTAAGGTTCATAAACAAGTTGGTCGACCCAAGAATGAACCAAAAATAGTAATAAAAATCCAATGCATGCTCCCCCGGAAAACTTGCGTGCCTTGTGTATTCTATGTTCTAGTCCAACTAGTCAGAGAACCTGGATTCGAGACCCACCCGTGAGCCGTGACACTACCAAGCCATCATCCGGAATGACATGAATGCATGATCGAGAATGATGCAAAATGCTATGTAGACTAATCACAAATGGAGGTACAAAGAAAAATTTCCATAAATAGTTAAGATCACTATGGGGTTTACTTATAACCAACCAATTTAAAATTGATAGCGAAGCCTCACACAACGTTCCCTAACTTTCCTGTACTTTGAACCAATTCCTTGAGCTTCGTTCCGAGTGGTTTTAGAATCCTCGATGTTATCTAAAATCATTGAGAAATTCAGATAAGTTTCCTATTCGAATTTCTTAAGTTTAGATCAATTTCGGAGTTGTTTTGGTATTGTCAAGTCTTAAAAACCAAGAATAACTCCAAATCATCCCTTCGGATATTCGGATCACAATTTTGACTGCAAATTGTTGTTCAGAATCAAAAAATTACCCTTGATGAGGCTTTTAACAATTTAATAAATTTTGGACATTTTCAAGTATTGTAGCATTTATTACGAGGAAAAACCTTGGTATAAATCCTTGAGAAAATCCCGAAATCCTCATTTTTCTTAAAAGTCCACAAATTCGATTTATTTGTCCAAAAACATAATTTTTTTATTTTTATCAATTTTTCTTAAAATTTTCCAAAATCCTAGCATTTTCTTTTCTTTTTATTTTTAATTGAGGTTTGAGCCCTGAACAGGAACCGATTCGGTCCAGTCTGGGAATCAAACCCCATCTTCTTCCTCAAGTTGCTCTATGTTTCAACTATTCCTTATATATATATCAATTTGGTTATTGGGTCGGGTTTGCAAGGCTTTCTAGGAGGGGAGATGAGGTCGTCTCCTTCCTCTGATGGCCCGATCCTCCCATCCTCAGCCACCATTAACGACCCAACAACAACAAACAATGAGAATAGCAACAACAAACTTTAACAACAATAGTAAAACCTTACCATGGATCTTTCCCTTCACTCCGCCTCTGTCTCGAGATCTCTCAACTTTTCAATTCTCTTTCTCACTGTAAATCAATTCTCTTGAATTCACTCTCTTTCCCTTTCGGTCGAAATAAATAGAAGCAGTGTGTGTGTGTTTTGAAGATATAAATTAGATTTTCTTAGGATTCTTGTTGCATGAATCTCAAGGTAGATCTAATGTTTATTTTCATTAATTTGATCGTTCTCGAGATACGTGTTACGTATTTATAGGTCGATCATATGGATATTAACAAAGATCGTCATCACTTGACCGACTTCGGTGAGATCAAATATATTGATATTCTCAAGATATGTATCGCGTAGTCGAGGTAGATCTTATGGTTTCATAACAAACCTAACAATTACCTCCATGCACCACATAATTGTCCTTGAGATGTGATGGCATACATCACGAGGCATGAATAACCTCTCCAACAACCACCAATCATCCATTATTCACTTCTTCGATGATCACGCTATGCATATCTCGAGGCAAAACCAATATGTACTTTTATTTGATTTTAAACTATAGGATTGATTTATATATAAACGATATTATATATAAATATATATATATATATATATATATACCTATGTATTTTCGCGGCAATAAATTTGCCACGCGCCCCAACGACCATCCTCGGCCATGCACACTATTGTAAATCCCACGCTTGTCAGCTTTAACCCTACGTCTCATTAAGCGCTCACCAATTTATTAATTACTTTATTTAATTTCATGATTATCTCTTATTTTATGTTCAAATTAAATTCTGAAAAGTACCCCCACATTACTAAAATTGGAGAAAATTTTCCAACGCACTCCGGAACTCACGAACACCGCATATACCATTCAACAAGACCATATTTCGCATCGAATAGAGTACAATACACCAAATTAAATCCAAAAATACTTAAGTAATCGTCGAATTAAGCTTAGAAAATTCTCGAATTTCCAATTCTTCTCATTTAATTAAAAATTTCATCCTAAAAAATTAAATATACAGGTTAATTGAACCAAAAGAGATATGAGAAACGTGTTCTTCATATATGACTCTTTTAATCCAAAATCGTAAAACTATTTCCAAGGTGAACCATTAAATAAACCCAATCACCTTTTCTGTAATTAACAACTCAGAGGTAGAGATCATAAACATTTTAACTTTTCATTTCCAACTTCTTGGTTGAATGAAACATTAACTCCATTACTTTGCCAATCCCGACAATTTGCGAATTTATAACGAGTTATTAATCAGCTTTGTGGAATATCCTTTAAACTTTACTTTACTTCACATTCTATTGTTGGAATCTCATTCAAGTATCAATACACGACAAGATTTAAACTAACTTGTTTTTCATAACATCATTTTCATTCTTAATTGATAACAAATTTACAAACCTTTGATAATTCTTTCCCTATCCACCAAGTTTTGGAATACCCATACTAGTTTACTTCCTCCTCACCGACCATTTTTTTTCATCAGAATTGTCGGCTAGTCAATTCTTAGACTATTATCAGTCTAAATATATACAATGATGTAAATAATATTTAAGCATGACATTAAATACTTAGTAGAGTTTCATGTCTATTTGATCCATCACCGTTCCAACATTCCTCAACAAAAACTTGGAATCACATAAGTCATCCCATGAGTATAGATTTCTAATACATTTGCCATTCCATGACAAAAAATCTATAATTTCAATCCAATCATAAAAAGAAACATGACACATCATGCAACTCTCACTCATTCTCTAAATGTCTACTCAAAATATTATTTAAGTTGTAGACTGGAAAGCAATTATCAATTCCAACTCGTCAACCAATTCACTTAACTTTTCTTTTGACTGGTTAGAAAAATCAATGAATTTTCTAACTTCTTCAAACCATTATCTATCCATGAGTTCACTAAGAACCTCATTTCATTCATTTAACAGCCAAATTTTTTAGACTTCACATCTCAATCATTATTGTTCACTAGCTTATATCATTGCCTTAATAGAGACAGTTATCCTTTACTTAAGTAGACATACATTTCTAAACAGAGATATCGACATATCTTATGGTTATACTTCTCATACTATAAATTTTAACTTGCATATCATACAAGTTATAAATATAATATCTCTCTATGCCTCTACTCAAGTCATTTTTAACTTTCCTTAATTGCAATAGAAGAATAATCAATTATTCCCACATATTCAGTCAGATATTGCCTTCTATTCAACATTTTCAACCAATGCGAATAATAAAAACTAACTAAGCTGTAAGTCACACATTTCTTTTCATTTCATTTATATTTTGACCATCTTATAGGTATCTTACATCAACTCCAATTTACAATAACTAGTGCTTTAAAATTCACCACTGACTAATCAGGTGGTGTAGCACTAAAATTGAACCAATGTACAACATATTCACTGATATTAGTTGTATACTACTTTGGCTCAATATTTTCAACATTTGGAGTTTGACTTCTTAGTAAGATCTTTATGAAGATATATTTAGTTCCATTAAACTTATAGTTTGATATCCTAAATCTTATCGCGACTTGTTCACCTAAAATTTTTTTATTTTTCATATTAATGTGAGAATGACTTGACCATTTAGTTACTTATACTTAAGCTTCCAATTTACTCCAACAGAACTACATAGACTATTTTATTCCGACTGTCACCAATTCATTTGATTATTCAAAGGCAAATGAATGCGTTACACTAGTCTTCTATGCTGTGAATATATCGTGATTATAAAATGGAGTTACTCAGACTTTTAGAAATGCACAACTACTCCAATGTCTGTCTTTATCTAAAGGATTTCGTTCGTGTCACTTCCATTATTCATAAGTCATCTTTTTGTCTCATTTTATTTTATACACATAGTCTTTTCCATTCGGTTTTTGTCAATCTTTGCTATTCTCACATTAATCTCAATCTTGGTCCTTTCATAAACTTACTATAACTTTCGCTCCATTACTAAGACACTTACAGCTCCTTAGTCTTCACTTAAAAAGGAAATTTATTTATATTTTCTCTTTTTGAAAACTTAACTAAGGATAATACGACTTCTTATGATCATTTAATTAATTTAAGTTTTCCTTGGCCAACCTTTATTTGAAAAAGAGAAATTTTGTGACTCAAATAGTTAAACTGTTTGTTAATGCCTTAATTTGTTTGCATGAGTCTCAGATTTCCAAACTTTTTTTTCCTTATAAAGAAATTCAGAACTTTTCAAGAGACTTTATAAGATAAATTTGTATATTAAAATTCATCAAATTACTTTTGATGAATTCACTTGTCTATTGTTCTACTGAGAAAATAGAAAAATTTAAATTTCCAAACTATTGATTAACTTAAAGACTAATCAAACTCTTAATGGATGCTATGTCAATCATTTAAGTCTTATCAATGGAAATCCTTGCAATATAGAGCTCATTTTAACGTCCTATAAAAGTCACTTACTTATTCTCAATCAGTACATCTATCTCTTCCTTTATTATATTTTAAGTTATAGTGATAGGCGTCATAACTAAATGTCGTTAGAAGTGATTATTGGGTACTTTGAATCTCAAAACACAATCACTTGTGTTGATGTTCAATAGCTAAACCAAGCTATTATTAGACAACTTCCCCAATACCACTTCTTACATCTTGATCTTATCACTACATTTTTCATTTTTATGTTAGAAGTTTTCGTTGATGTTTGTTTCATAACAAGACATAATCTAGTGTTAACAAAGATTACTTTTAACACGTATATTTTTATTTGTTTTATCATTTCTTTATTCAACTCATAGAACCATTATACTCAACGTCGCTTATGAAAAAATAACATGATTAATAAACAATAAAAACTTTTAGTACTTCTTTTCTAGAAGTTATTTAATTGTTTTAAACCATGGTTCTACTCCACATTTCACTTGATGTTTTGTTTCATAAAGGAAACAATACTTTAAAGTATTTTATTTTTGTAAAACTCGACTTAAACAACTTGACTGATCTAATTACAATTTCATTGTGATTTTCCAATCAAGATTCAATTTGTCTAATCGATTTCTAATTTTTAAACCATGCGTCCCCTTTTATTGTCATTGAGACTATTTCAGAAGCAACTTTCAAATGATTATGAATTTAACAAATATTTTATATAATAGGTCTTCTTGAGTTTCTAAATCATTCAGTACTAACCTCATTCTAAAATCCAAGATATTCATATATTGTGTTTCCTGCAAGTCTCACTTTCATTTTATGTTTTCTAAACAATTCTCAATCATTTGAGACTTAAATTAAGTATGTTTTGTCATTTTCCTAAGCATTTCACAATTGTTTTAGTTTAATACTTTCAATTTTTATAGAAATCCATGTTCAGCATTTACATACCTGAATTATTTGGACTTCATTTCTACCCAATTTTCTATTGGTTTCACAACTGGCACTTCATAAGTCATATTGATATCAAACTACTTACAATACCCTAGTGAATTTGGACTTCTCAAGTCTATTTCATGTCTCATCATGCTCAGTTATCATTTCAAAAGTCTATTCTCTTTTTAATTGTCTGTTCCTAGTCTCACTAGTCATATTTTGCTAGTTAAGTATTGAACAAACAATGAGGATAAACTTCTTATCATATATCTAGCTATAAATCTATAATACACAATAAACATATCACAATAACAAATCATCCCCAGCTCACAGTCACTTCCCAACTAATCGCGACCTCATCACTGAACCTTGTTCCTCAAGACCATCACTTACGTTCATGTAATTTAATATAATCCAAGAGCCTTACCCCAACTTCCCGATCGACTCAATCTTGAACTAATCATCATTATCATTTCTAACATTTCCTTTATTGAGCTTAACCATATCTCTGATACCAAGTTTGTCAGGGTCCGTCTAACAAAGTCCTTACTTAACCTAATTTCCCTCAATTGGGCGCCTAATCCATTCAATTAACTTAACCGCAAAATAATTTTTAATTTAATCCTTAATGCTCCAAAACTAAATTTAAATCCTTAATGAAACTCAATTCAATTGGAGCAAATTATGAAATCATTCGGATTGTTTTTCATATTTTCTAAAAAATTTGGCAGCACCTCCCCTAAAAGTGGCTACCGAAAATCCACCTAATAGACATCAAAACGAGGAGAAGCCTAGAAGGACTCACACCTCACTGTAATTCACTATATATATATCAATTAAAAACATTTAAACTTACTTAGATTCTCTGATCCCTTAGTTACAACTTTATTATTTCAAGTAAACCCAAACTGGAATATAAATCTCACAATTTACTTAAAACCAATTTGAGAGTCTTTCATGACCTATGCTCACCCAGGAACCAAAAAAATATATTAGAATAATATTCAACGAGAATTGAACTTTATTAACATTGAAGCAATCACCATAATCTTCGAGTCTTGCCCATTTTTCCTTGTTTTTACATAGAACCTGACATCATAAAAAACAACTGGAAGATTTTAGGTAAGTAAACTCCTACACTGCTCTGTACTCCTGCAAATGTTAGTCTGAATACATGGAGACATGTAATTACATTTCCAAATAACAAAAAATTTAAATAAAAAAAGAAACTCTATTATTACTATTCAAGGTTCATAAATAGGTTAGCCGTCCCAAGAAAGAACCAAAAACAGTAATAAAAGTCCAACCACCATCAACGGGAGATGAGGACATCTCCTTCCTCTGATAGCCCGAGCCTCCCATCCCCAACCACCATTAACGACCCAACAATAACAAACAACAACAACAACAACAACAAAAAACTTCAATAACAACGGTAAAACCTCACCATGGGTCTCTTCCTTCACCTTGCCTCTGTCTTGAGATCTCTCGACTTTTGAATTCTCTTTCTCATTGTAAATTGACTCACTCGAATTCACTCTCTCCCTTTCGGTTGAAATCAACAAAGACGGTGTATGGTTTTGAAGATATATATTAGATTTCCTCATAATTAATGTGTATGAATCTCAAGGCAGATTTAATTATTTATTTTCATTAATTTGATCTTTTCGATATACATGATACGTATATCGAGGTCAATCTTGTGTATATTAAGAAGATCATCATCAGTTAATTGACTTAAGTGAGATCAAATATATTGATCTCCTTGATATACATATCACGTATCTCGAGGTAGATCTTATGGCTTTATAAAAAAAATAAAAAATAACCTCCATGCAATACTTGATTGTTCTCGAGATGTGATGGCACGCATCACGAGGAGTGAATAATCTCTGCAAGAGCCACTAATTGTCCATTATTCACTATGCGTATCTTGAGGCAAACTCAAAGTTTACTTTTATTTGATTTTAAATTATAGGATTGATTTATATATATTTATATATATAAACTGTATTATATATATATATATATATATATATATATAAATATATACCTATGTATTTTCGCGGCTATAAATTCGCCATGCGCGCCAACGACCATCCTCGAGTGTGCACACTATTATATATCTCACGCATGTCACCCTCGACCCCGCGCATCACTAAGCGCCCACCAATTTATTAATTATTTTATTTGATTTCACGATTATATCTCATATTTTTATGTTCAAATTAAATTTCAAAAAATATCCCAAAATTACCAAAATTGGAGAAAATTTCCCATGGCGCTCCGGAACTTAGGGGCACCACTATACACTTCAATTTGACCATTTTTAGTGTCGAATGAGTACAATACACCAATTAATGAGTACAATACACCAATTAGTCACACAACACATAAAAATAACATCTAGAATTATGATCTTTGGCCCGTAACATATGGGTCCCACCTCAGATTCTTAAATTCTAAATTGATTTCAAAAATACTTAATTAATCGTCTAATCAAGTTTAAGAAATTCTTGAATTTCACACCTTTAATACGTTCATTTCTTGGGCATGTAGGATTCTATAGAAGATTTGTAAAAGTTTTTCTAAAACTACACAACCTTTATGCATACTTTTTGAATAAGACGTTCCTTTTGAATTCACCAATGATTACAAGATAATGTTTGATAAATTAAAGGATTCTTTAACAGCCACACCAGTGATTAAATCACCAGATTGGTCGTTACCCTTTGAAATAATGTGTGATGCAAGTAACTATTCAGTTGGAGCTGTCTTAGGTCAAAAAATAGGAAAAGAGTCTCATGTTATATATTATGCTTCTAGGACACTAGATCCAGCCCAACAAAATTATACAACTATTGAAAAGGATTTTTTAGCAGTAGAGTTTTCCTTGTAAAAAATTTAGACCTTAGTTATTAGGAGCAAAAGTAATAGTTTATTCAGATCATACAAAATTGCGATATTTAATGATAAAAAGATGAAAAACCTAGATTAAAAGGATGGATACTACTTTTACAAGAATTCGACCTTATTATATAAGATAAAAAGGGGCCAAAAATCTAGTAGCAGACCACTTAAGTTGGTCAGAAAATGGAGAACCACCTATACCATTAGGGGACGAATTTCTAGATGAATATTTATACAGTATAAATATTGATAACCCATGGTATGCCAATATAGTTAATTATCTTACCACCAATAACTTATCACCTTACTTGACAAGATCACAAAAGATTAAAATTAAAAAGGATTTTAAATATTATTTATGGGATGATCCCTATTTATGGAAGTTCTGCACCAAGCAAATAATTAGGAGACGCATACCTCATTCAGAAGTACAATCAATTATACATCATTGTCATACTTATGCATGTGAAGGGAATTTCGGTCCACGTAAAACTGCTCATAAAATCTTAGATTATGTATTCTTTTGGCCCACTCTATTTCATTATTATTTTCATTATTTAAGATCTTGTCCAAATTGTCAACGAACTGGAAACTTATGACGTAGAAATCAAATGCCTTTAACTCATATTCTATTTTGTGAAGTGTTTTATATATGGGGTATAGATTTCATGGGACCTTTTCCACCATCAAATGGCTATGTTTATATTTTACTTGCTATAGATTATGTGTCTAGGAGGGTAGAAGCAAAAGCTACTAAAACTTATGATTCAAAAACAATGGTTGATTTCCTTAAATCAAAATTTTTTACAGTTTTTGGAGCACCTAGAACATTTATAAGTAATAGAGGTTCATATTTTTGTAATTGATTAGTTGCTAATATATTTGCTAAGTACAACTTTACATATAGGAAATCTACTGCATATCACTCACAAACTAGTGGACAAACTGAAACATCGAATAGAGAAATGAATTCAATACTTGAAAAAAATAGTTAGTCCAACACGTAAGGATTGAAGTCTTAGATTAAAAGATGCATTATGGGCATATGCAACAACATTTAAGACACCCATAGGCATCACACCTTATAGGTTAGTATTTGGAAAAGCATGTCATTTACCAGTGGAACTAGAACATAACCCTATTGGGCAATAAAAACATGCAACGTGAATTATAATGAAGCATGAAAGCAGTGTAAGTTGTGTCTTCAAGAATTAAAAGAAATTAGGAATGATGCATATGAAAATGCATCAATTTCTAAAGAAAAAACCAAATCATTTCATGATAAGAAATTAGTTCCTATAAATTTTCAAGTATGAGATACATTTCTACTCTTTTGTTCAAGACTTAAATTATTTCCTGAAAAACTCTGATCAAGATGGATAGACCTTATCTGGTTGTCAATTTAATACCTCGTAGCTAGTAGAAATAGAAAGCTTAGAAACATGACAAATATTTAAAGTAAACGGTCATAGGTTAAAACCTTATTATGAAAATTTTGTTGAACAAGATATAAAGATCTTCAATCTCAAGACTGAGCAACAAAGTCTCTAAAGTAAGGAAATTAAGTTCAATGTTTGCATTCACACGAGTGAAATCGTTAAGAATGAAACCATTACACTGTGGATGTATAAGAAACCACGTAGTAAGAAGAAGAATTCAAAGAAATAGCAACCTAAAGAACCACAATATGAAGTGCAACATTAAGAAGAGAAAAAACCAACGGAAGAAGAATTTACTGATGAGCAACTAAAACATCAAAATTTAGGACATATGATTGAAATTTACAATGATGATCCAGGGAAACTATTCATGCACGTGATGATAAATGAAGTCAGTTTCCCTCATGTTTTACTTTACACAAGAGTTGATATGAATATCTTATTGGAATAATGGTATAGAAAAGCCTAGTTAAAGATTGATTTTATACTATTTTTTGTTGTCCATAAAGCAAACGCTGATAAGATCTTTCTACTAGGAATGTCAATGAATGTGCTAGTGCAAGTAGGACAATTCAAGTATCTCACAAACTTCTTGGTAGTGCCATAGATTGAGAAAGATGATGTGATATTGATAGGACGTACTTTTCTCAAGACAGCTGGAGCTATTCTTGATGTAGAAAAATGTATAGTTACACTTAGAATGGGAAATGATTATATGTATCTTCAGGATGGTTAGAGATGGACGATTGTGTTAATGACGATAATTATGATGATGATTATGAAAGGGAGAATTCTTATCATGATGATTGCATTAAAGGACGTTATATAGATGCTGAGAATGATAAAGAAGTTAAAGACATTAAGAATAATGAAGAATCGACTAATGGTCAGTTTGACTCACTCAAACTTAACGATAAGTGAACTTATCTACCAAGTCGAGCTAATGACTATACACAAAAGCGCTAGGAGACAACCCATACTCTATCTTTGCTTTCATTTTTAGTAGTAGGATTAGCTAGTTATTTATATTCTCTCAACTTTTGACTCTAATAATGGAAGTGTTTTAGGATTACAATCGTGAAATAATTTCATATAAGGGGGTTGATCGAGCTAATATCATTCCATATTAGTAGATTTACGATAGTTAGTATATTTATTTTCTCTATTTTTAACTCTCTTTTGGGATATCCCCAATTGAGAGGGGGTGATCGAGTTGTTTTTCAATTGAGTTACATTTGTCTTAATTATTTTAAGTAATAAAGTATTTATTTAGCATAATATTTCCTAATTACAAATCCAAATTTATTTTCATATTATTTCTTATTGAATATTGACCAATTCTACCTTAATTATAATTGTTGTGTGTGATAATTAATAAAATATTAGATATATTAAAAAAAAGTAGGAATTGATCAATGATTTCCCAGCGATACCAAATAACACCGAGAATTGTTGGGTAAATCCCCAACGGTTTGTAGGATTTTAAGTGAAAATTGACTCAACGATTTGTCAACGATTTTGTTTTTATACTAGGATTCACTAAACTAATCACTGGACCACTGAGATAGATTTTTAGCTATTTTATTTAAACCCCGATTGGCTGAGCACGAATCCATGTTTTTAAAAATAGAACTCCAAATCGCCAACAATAAACCTTTTCACATCTAAAACCCTTGCACCCATTCGATTGATTAATCAATTTTTCTCTAGATTCAACTATTTAAACCTTCGATTATAGCTTATTTAAGTGTGTCCCGCCTTGTTTAGGAGTGATTCAACCCTGTAAATTTCGAATCGAAATTCATGCAACCTAGTTAGGGTTTGGTGTGCTTTTTTTGAATTGAGACTTGGTGAGGGAATCTAGAGTTGATAGAGCATATTACTTGAGAGATTCACTCTCAATAAGGTAATGAATCTATACTCTAACATCCTTTTAATTTCTATGTCTTAAACAAAATCAATTCTTAATTATATTTTCAACGAATGAAATATTTAGGTTTTTATTGCAAATTCTTTTTGATAATGGGTTTCTATACCAATTTTCAATTTAATTTTGGGGTTTTAAATGAGTTTATGGGTTTCTACAAATTTTCCCAATAGATACACTACGCGCGCCGAACACATCAATAAAGTAAAAGTAAATTATCTAAACCAACTATTTTATAGAATAGTGGCAAATGGTCGATCCCACAGCGATTGGTATTCTTTCTAAGGTCAAAAACAACAAAAGAAAATTGGGGGTTTTAACTAATCTAAATAAAATAAATAAATAAAGTAATGAAAATAATTTTGAAAACAATTAATGGAAATACCTAGGTAACACCTAGGTGGACGGTTCAACAAGTTAGAATCAAGATTCAATGGCATATCACGGTCTTCAATCTTTCCTAAAAAATTATTAATTTAAATCCTCCTAGATTAGCTATGGAAAATTGACATCTGCCAAAAATTCCTAATTCCCCTAATCTCAATAGCCAGGACATCTGCCACTAACTACTTCCCTAATTAATGCATAACCTAAGATATCCACTAATAGGATTTAACACACTAACCGCAATAATAAAGATCTATAGGAATACTAATCCTAAATAACCGAATCGTGTCCGCTTCTAGTTTAACTTAGATTCAATTGTTGCATACTCAAGAATCAATAGGTTTTGACGGCAATCGGGTGAGTGTTTGTCACTTTTGTTGGTCAAAAAATACAATTACGAATACAATTGGTCCAATTAACTATAGATTATCCACCTAAAAGTATGCACTGACCATATACATACCCTAGATTTAAACTATATTCATGAAAATCAGCAATAATGAAATAGAAGAAATTAAATAAAGTCAAATAATAAAAATAATAGATCTCACAAGTTATGCCATGAATTAAGAATCCCGACTTGTTTCCCCTCCAACTAAGGCTACAATTTGTTTAGCCGGACATGGTTTTGAGCGCCTCCGATGTTCCCAAAAATAATAAAAATTCGATACCTAATAATACCCTTAATTCCTAATATGAAAAACTACTAAAAATTTGTGAGAGAAACTAATTTTGGGGGTTGGTCTCATAACACGTGCGTCGAGGAACATCTAGGGGCTATTGGGTTTTTTCTGCAAGTTCTGCTACGTGGCAGCAGCGGATTGGTGGAGAGAGCTGAAGAACATTGATGTGGCAGCATCTTATTGGAGGAGAAAACTGCTGCGACGTGCTATTGCATTGAGGGTCCACCACGTGGCAGGTGTTGGAGGCGGAGAAGAATCGCACACATTGTGTGAAGAATTGGGAGGTGGTGCAAGCACAGATCTCGAGAAGCATCCGAGAGCAGTTGGCGAAAAGAGAGTTGTTGACTGTGAGGACGAGCTGAAATAATGGAGAAGCGACGGATGGCAGACTGGGCGAATGAAACAACGAAGCGTGGCGGCTATTTGGTGTGATGAGGAGACGCACGAGCTGTGCGTCAATATGAGAGTCCTTACCGCATGCATCTTGAGGCTTGATCAATGGTTGTTGCTGCACACTGGCCTAAACGCATCCAGTTTCTGCGTCACTTAACATGATGTCCATTACCACACTCACTATGGAACGCGTGTCCTGAGGCAGATCCTCTAGTTGCTAATCACTACATAAATACTCCATTTCACATAGTTTTTCACTCCGGATTCAACCGCGCATCCCGTTTCACCTAAAAATGAGAAATAAATATAACGAAATATATATTTTAGAGACTTTACTTATTAAATATATTAAAATAGATTACTAAAACCCTATAAATAGCTACTTATCAAATACCCTCAAACTTAAGACTTTGCACGTCTCGAGCAAATGTGTAGATGAAAAATAAACTAAACTAGACTCCTAATATAAATATGCACTGACCTAATTAATCCTATACTCGACTAAAAATTCATGGAGTTCATTTGATTTACATAGTCGCTAAGTTAACAAGCCACTCAAGAAATTTCAGAGTTATGATATTTCAAGACTCGCAACCAAACACAATTAAGATCATACTTTAAAGATATAGACTCGGTCAAGACAAAGGCCATCTACTACTCATGAGTGATCTTGGTCTACACATTCAAGCACGCAAGTTTAACATCGCACTTAATCTAGTTAAAGCATTTGAGCTAAATCTTTTTATTTGAGGAGTTTTCATAACTTCCGCCTTTATTCATTTTATATTCTCTATTTTTTCCACATTTTTTTCAAGTAATACGGCCCCTGGTCCATTTTCTATGGACCGCTTTTCTCACTTTTTCCACCACAAGATTCCCTGTTCCATTTCTTGTGGAACCTTGTGGGACTTTCTATATTAAGAAAACTCCAGTTAGCCCTTCTCACTTCCACCATGATTAAACAAATTTTCCAATGTAAGTTAAAATATAATCACTTGCACAATTTGGACCGTCTACTCCCTTTTGTTATCTAGCACAAGGCTTAACAATCATACTAAGTCCTTAATCATGAAATCATAAAAACGTTGGGCTATGAACTCTATTGAGTGTTTCTCCTAGTTTTCTTTAACTTTCAAAAGAATGCAACCGTTATTTACTCATCCACAACTAAAGGCATGAAACAAATTTTTGGGTGACACTAAACAATATAAATACAAAAAATATACTAAATATATGCATGAAAGTGATCGACTACTAATGAAATAATAAAGAGAAGTATGAATGGACAAGAAATGAAAGAAATGAGGAAATAAGTGACATGAAATACCACCATTACCATCCGTCAATCGCATTTAATCGTATATAATAATTAATTAAACGATCTCACCTACTGTCTTTTGTAGAGGAATCCACCCCCACTAATGCGGAGACTTAAGTTGGATATGTCCTAACCAAGTCTTAAAACACCTAAAGTCCTGATAATATCTTAACTATCTAAAAATGCTCAAATTATGCTAAAAAAATATAATCAAATGCCAAACCTATCAAAACTCAGGGGGTGCTCCAATGTCTCTAGTGAACGTCAAACATAACATACTACCTGCAAAAATCCAAGAGACCAAGTTGTATGCATGGGAGAATAGGTGGTTTCACCAACTCCAGAGGTTGGTTTTCCTTTCTCTCTTTTTGTGGCTCCTCCGGCCTTTCTAAAATGATATCAATTTTCACTCATTTTCATCCTATTCATTCTTTGTAATGACAATTTCTGGCTCAATTTGAAAGACTTCAAGTTCTTCCACTATTTTGCTCCAATAGTCCTCCACCTGTGTAACCTCATCCACCTCAACATTCTTCAACGTATCAACATTCATATTCTCCTCTGGGTGAAAATTGGTTGTGTACTACTAAACTCTTCCTTATCAAGCATATTTTGAAGCCTGTCATTGAATTGAATAAGTTGAGTTTCCAAATTCTACAAGCCTGGAAACTCAACTTTAAATTGTTGAAATTCGTCATTAGGTCGTTGTTGACCTTCTATCAATTGCTTCATCATATCTTCCAATGAGGTGTTTTGTTGAAACTGTTGATTCTATTCATGCTGAGGAAGCTGTGTACTTGACATGAGCCTAAAGAAGTTGGGTTGTGGCGATGCATAGCTAGACTATTGATAATTCTCCTACTTTGGATAATACGGACAATCATTTGCGGAATGAGAATAATTTTGAAAAAAATTAATGGAAATACCTAGGTAACACCTAGGTCTACGGCTCACAAGTTAGAATCAAGATTGAATGTCATATCATTGTCTTCAATCTTTCCCAAAAAAATTATTAATTTAAATATTCCTAGATTAGCTATGGAAAATTGACTCCTGCCAAAAATTCCTAATTCCCCTCATTTCGATAGCCAGGACATCCGTCAATAACTACTACCCTAATTAATGCTTAACCTTAGACATCCGCCAATAGGATTTAACACACTAACCGCAATAATAAAGATCTGTGGGAATACTAATCCTAGATAACCAAATCTTGTCCGCTTCTAATTTAACGTAGACTCAATTGTTGCACACTCAAGAACCAAAAAGGTTTGGATGGCAATTGGATGAGTGTGTTACTTTTATTGTTCCAAAAATACAATTACGGACACAATTAGTCTAATTAACTATAGATTGTCCACCTAAAAGCATGCACTCTCCATATACATACCCTAAATTCAAACCATATTCATGAAAATCAATAGCAATTAAGCAATTAAATTAAGTCAAATAATAAAAATAATAGATTTCACAAGTTATTCCATGAATCAAGAATCCCGACTTGTTTCCCCTCCGACCTTGGCAAGGATTTGTTTAGCCGGACATGGTTTCGAGCCCCTCCGGTGTTCCCAAAAATAATAAAAAGTCAAACCTAATAATACCCAAAATTCCTAATATGAAAAACTACTAAAAATTGGTGAGAGAAACAAATTTTGGGGGTTGGTCTCGTAACACGTGCACCAAGGTGCATTTAGGGGTTGTTGGGCTTTTTTCCAATAAGTTTTGCCACGTGGCAGCAGCGGATTGGTGGAGAGAGCTAAATACCGCTAATGTGGCAGTGTCTTATTGAAGGAGAAAATTGTTGTAACGTGTTGTTGCGTTGAGGGTGCGCCATGTGGCAAGCGTTGGAGGTGGAGAAGAATCATAGAAATCGTGCGAAGATCTGGGAGGTGGTGCATGCACGTATCTCGAGGAACATTCGAGAAGAGCTTGCGATGAGAGAATTGTTAGTTGTGGGGACGAGCTGGACTAATGGAGAAGCGACGCGTGGCAGGCTGGGCGAATGAATCGAGGACGCGTGGCGAGTGTTTGGTGTGGTAAGGAGACGCGCAACTGTATGTTAATATGGGAGTCCTCATCGCACATCTCGAGGCTTTATCAATGGCTGTTGTTGCACGGTGGCCTAAAGACATCGAGTTTCTGTTCCATTTAACCTTCTGTCCATTAGCACACTCATTATGGAATGCGTGTCTCGAGGCAGATCCTCTGGTAGCTGATAATTACATATAAATACTCCATTTCATGTAGTTTTTCATCGTGGATTCAATCGGGCACTCCGTTTCGCCTGAAAAATATGAAATAAATATAATTAAACATATTTTGGAGACTTTACATATTAAATATATTAAAATAGATTTCTAAAACCCAATAACCACCGACTTATAAATACATACTTATGAAAGGGATATGTCAATACAGTTATTTTATACGTATTATTATCGACTCTTTTGGTACTCTATGCTAAAACATTTTCACAAACTTGTTTTCCTTACATTATTAGTTTGGATCTTCAACTACAAGATTTCAATTTACCTGTTTCATCATATTTGAGTTATTCTATGGCGGGAGGAGGTAGAGGAAGAGGTAGGAGAAGTAAGCAAGATAAAGGAAAGAGGGTAATGCAAGCAAAACAAAAGCAAAAATATGTGGGCTACCTAATGAATATTATACCTATAGGGTTAGTATTAGAAAACCTAGACCTGGGAGGGCTGAACTTAAAGAATAATCTCCATTGTCATCTGATGAGGAAGAATATTTTGATAATCCAGACCCTAGTAATTTAGTGCCTTATGACCTTTCTTTGTTTGTGAGACCTAGAGCTCAGAGTAGAAACTATAGTGATAAATAGAAAGTCATAATTCATAAGAAAAGGTTTGATATTCAGATTGTGATTAGGTATGAGGACAAAATTTTGAGCATCATCAAAGGTAGAGGATTTGAGCAACTTTTGCGAGACTATGTGGGAAAAGGAGAAAGAGGATGTTCAAAAAATGTATGACAATTTTATGCAAATGGGCATGTTAGTAAGGACTAGGACAAAGTAGTAGTAAAAGGGAAGAAGATCGATATTTCTCCTGCGAAGTTAAATATGTTTTTTTGGTCTACTACATAACAGATAGAGAATGAAGGAGGATTACCTGAATGTCATTTATGTTGATAAGAAATCCTATACCTTTGAGATAATCCAAGACGCGTTAGAGATGCCACTGGGGAGTGGATTTACGCTTGATAGTAAAGGACACCCAAAATTTATTGAAACCACCTATTTTAGGAAGATTATGAAGAGTTGGAGTTATATTATAGACACATGATTTTATTCAACCAAGCAGCACTTTGAAGTGAAGAACCCTAGAGCTACTCTACTTTATCATATATATATATGAAGAAAGGTTATATTTAAGCAGGGAAAATTATACATGATTCTATGAAGTTTGCAATAATAATTACAAAGAATGAAGGACTATCGTTTACAATTTTGATTAATGAATTAGGTAGGACAGCTGGGGTTGGCTTCAATACTAAATTTTATATATTGCCTTAGAAGAACATAAATGATGCAAGAGTATAAAAATGAAAAAGGTGGTAGGATATAATGACACGGAGGATGAATGAAAATCATTCAATGCGATAAATGCGAGAGAAGCAAGAAGGCAAAGCACAATTGAAAATAGGAGGAAGATAAGAGAAGATACACAGAAAGCGACAAAATTAATGGCAAGAGTAAACATACCAAATGTTAGTACGAGTTCAACATTATCTTCATTACAGCATATGATAGCAGAATTTTTTCGGACCATATTTTTTCACTTATGTGTAACCAGACAAAATTTTATCGCAATGAATTAATGATAGCAGCAAAAAAGAGGACTTTAAAACGCTACAATTTTATGTCAGAGAAAGGACATGATAGTCGTCTGCAGGACTTGAGGAGAAGCGTTGACATTACATTTCTGCAGTTGCAATTTCCAACTGGGACTCATAACCCAGCTGATAGTTATGTTTCCCAACCTATTGCAGGAATGGATGAAGATGATGAAGCTGATGATGAATTTACTTATGGACACCGCCGTGCGTAACTTATTTTCTCTTGTATGCAATGAATGAATGAATGAATGATACAATGTATTGCTCTAGATCAAATTTTTGCTAATGAATGTAATATGTTCCTTTTTCATTCAATTCATTTGAAACTTGTAGAATTTCATGTGTCTATTTATTTAAATTTTTATTACATATATTAAAACCCAACTTAATTTTAAAACCTTGAGGACTAAGTTTGGAATGAGTTTGGGGGTATTTTAGGTGAATTATGACAATAATAACAAATAAAGCAAAGAAACGAAAGAAAGGTAGAAAATAAAGCTCAGAATTGATCTAAAATGTTCAAAATTTTGACCTGATATTCAAGTGAGTTTATGAAAATTTTCAAATTTCTTCCGAATTTAAGTAAGTATGAATTTCATTTAACTTTATTTTTAGTTTGGATAATAATGAAAATGAATATAATTGATTTTTAAATGGAAGTGATTTTTTTATTACAAAAGTGAATTCTATGATAGAAGGAATCAATTTTTACACCCTTTTTTTATTAACTTTACTGCTTGATGTGTACACTAAATTGAATGTCTTTTGTTAGTCATGATAATGGATAGAAGATCGAAATAATTGTGCATGATGAACAAGATAGATTTCTAAGAATCTTGTGATACAAAAGCTATTGATTAAGTATTTTTATAGTATATATAAAGAAAGATATTGTGCCACAATTAAATGAAGAAATAGGTTAGAAACCAATGAATTCATATAAGTTAGAAAGAATACTTTCTTCAACTTTAGTGGTTAGTGAAAATTATTAACAAGAGTTTAAAATATAGATATAGAGAGTCATATAGATCCCAAAGGAAAAGGAGCAGGGAATCTATAGTGAGAAAAATGTAAGAATGTCTAAAAGAAATGGAGCAAGGACTCAAAAGCAAAAGAAAAAGAAATATAATAAGAATAAATAATTAGAATGGTGTAGAAAAGAAAACGATAGATGAAAAATATAGATGTTCTTAAACTCTTCGAATAAAATATTTAATTAGAGTACTTGAAGGTAGAGTTGAATGAAGTATTTCTTAATCTAACATGTTTTAAATGATATATTCATTGATATCTTGGTAAAAATCTTATTGATTTTGATTGTGAAACTTTTATAAAGTATTTTCTAAATTAAAATTAATCTAATGGTTTTTGTGTTTTGAGGTTCTATACTAGTTATTGTAAACTTGACGCTTGTTAGTGGAGATTGAGAAAACCTATATTGTTTACTGACCTTAGTAACGAACTTTAAGTTCTGAAAAGTGTCACATTGGTGGTTGAGTTATCATTAAGGAATATTTTGTTTTTCTAAATTATTTTATTCTATCATAACTTTCATTTACTTATGGGTAATATGTTTTCATTTTAAAATCATTTTTATTTTAAAAATTTTATTATTTAAAGTTAAGATGTATTAGATTGAAATCAGTTAATAAATAATGAAAAGAGAATATGATTGAGAGTATTCCTTTGCTTGGGACAACAAAGTTCTGAGTTTGAGGGTATTTAATAAGTTAATAATTAGACATATTTTATAGTGTAGTTTAAGTTGATTTTATATATAAATGATGATATTACACTAGGTATTTTCATGTTTTTTTGATTTCAGGATTTAAATAAGACAATGAAAGAATGTAAAAAATAAAGGAAGAAGAGCAAAACATCCAACTAGAGAAGAAGTCCAGTGATTAGCAAGCCTTTTGAATTTGAAAATCGCCACTTAAATCGGCAGCAGAGATTAGCCAGTAAATCCTCACCGAATTAGAGAATACACATGAAATCGCCAGTTGAATTGGTGGAGCACATAGAACTAAACTCAATGATTAACTCAGCGGTTTGTGTACAACTTAGGAATCGCTAACAAATTGCTGAGGTCGGTGATAGATTTTTTAGATAATTGTAAGGAATTTGTATTTATCTAGGATATGTATTTTTAAAGAAACTATATAAAGTACTAGAGAGCTTCAAAATAATTCTCTCTTACTCTCTTTTTAACTCTCTACTACTCTTCTTTTCACCCTTTAGTATTTTAAGTTTAGTTTTATATGTGAAGGAACATTATAGCTTTAATTAAGAGGTAATTATTTATTTATTAATTATGTCATTTAATTATATATTTGCATTTTTTTATTTCCAACATGAATGAATAGTTTGTTAATCTAAAAAAACTCAAGACATGTATATACTTTGGATTGCTACGTAATTATAATTATGGAATCATGTACTTAATGCTTCAGATCGATTCATACACGTCAATCACAGATTAAAAAGTTGTATTTGCTTATTACAACTAATGATTTTTTGTATTGAGTGCATAGTGGCCAATATGTTCCTTAATATAGAGTATCCAAATCTATGTCTATAGTTATTGACAACAATTATAGATGTAGTAACTAAGATTAATCTATAGGGTTTTTTCTGAGTGGACGTTCTAGTTGATTATGTTCTAAGTTGTTTATTATGCGGCTTTGGTTAATATAGACTTAGATTAGGCATGATTTTCATTGAGTGTTAATGCTACCATATTTCTATGGTGTTACGTTTTATCCAATGGGTAGTGTAATGGCCCAATAATTATTAATCGCATTTATTTGCAAATTTTGGACTAGGACGTTTGCCCAGGTCCATGTGGACACCATAGATATGGTTAGGACACCTTGGGCTAGACAAAATAGTTATTTTTGCACGATGATTTGTTATATTGCAGTGTTTAAACTGTTAATTTTCATATTGCGTCGCATGTATGTACTAAAATGTTGTAATCGAGTAAGATTGTGTGTCGTAAGTTTACCTCAAAAAGCGTATCGATGCGGCAATCGGTGTAACACCCCAAAAAACATAAATCTCAAGGTACGCATTTATATGCATCGAGATATGTATTGTACTTGTTGAATCACAGATTATCTTTTTTTATCATACTACATTAATGCATTAGGATGATTATTAAGTGATGCATTTTGTTGAAACATCATTTGCTTGTTCGCATCTCATGATTAATCACAAAGAATACTTAGAATATTAAGATAGTGATAAAATAGTCCTTTCAATAAATTAGTGATAAGTAAAAAGTAATTAAATTAAAGGATGAAATAGTCATTTTAGTAAAAAGTGAAAAATAATAAAATAATACCATGAGTAAAAAGGTAATTATCATAAAGTAGATAAATATTAGTAAATTAAATATGCAGGAAATAAGTCAATCTCGTCATCAAATAAAAAATAAGAAGTTTATGTAAATTCTATCTTTACATTATGATTGACAATAACACTTAACATTTTTACGAAAAAAAAAAAAAGAAGTTTCTTTTATCTTTATCTTGACATTATGATTGACAATGATACTTCAACTTAATCCTTAAGAAAAGAATAAGAAGATTATTTTATCCTTGTCTTTAAATTATGATTGAAAACGACGTTTTAATCGTTAGGAAATGAGTAAGAAGTTTCCTTAACATAAAGATTGATAACGATCTTCGACGGTTTATCTTTTCGTTTACAAATTCGTTATAAATAATGAATCTTACCTTTATATTGTAATTATGACTTTTGTTTTATAAAGTTGCTATTTCTCTATAAATAGAAATGAGAATGCGATTCATTCTCACATTTTGTTTTCGTTTCTACCTCTCTCCATTCACGCGTTCTCTTTAGCGAAACTTAAAAAAAATGTCATAACCCTCATGCGGATGGTGATTCCTATTGAGGTAATCCTTTTTGTTATGCATTATTAATTCAATGCATGTTTCTTTACATCATTGCATCTTTATTGGTATTATTATGCTAATTATATATGTTTGTCCATAGGTGTGATTCTTATTGACAGACATTTTGAAGTTCACCGGTGTGGTTTTATATGTCCACAAATGTGGTCATGTGCTGATGAACACCATTGATATTTCTGTTTGACCTTGGTGTGGTTTAAGCCAACGTGCATGGCTCCCTAGGTCCACCCGTATTATTTATGCTTCAGGCATATTAAGGTCCACCCTCGGGTGTAATTTTATTTGATGCTTTTGTGATGTTTTGTTATATGTATGGCATTAATAGTGTGTAATTTTAGTAATACTAGGCGGCTTGCTCATTAAATTAACAATTTCAGGTATTGAACTAAAATGGTTCAATCATGGGCACAAGAGATTCAAGGAGAGAAGTTTATACACAGTAAAAATTTATTATTTTTTATTGTGTATTTAATAAAATAGATATTTTGTTTTCAAACAACTGCTGGTTTTCCTATTTATAGGTTATACTCGATTCCGTGGCGCATGCAGGCCGTCCATACCGAAATCGAGTGTGTGTATCCCGAAATTGTGGTGTTACAAAATGGTATCAGAGCAAAATATAACTTGTGATAACCAATTTATGTTTGTCAAAAAAATTAAGAAACAAATTCATCGTGGAATACGTGGAGATTTAAGAAATCTTATTAATAGTAATATTAATTTATATAGAGTTATTAGAAAATAGTGGGAAAAAAATTTAATTTTTATAAAAACTCTTAAGCTTTATGTGGAAGTTTTTTAAGAAATAAAAATAAAAATAAAGGAAGAAGCTGAAACAGAAAGCTTGAAAAATCTCCTTACTAGAGAAAATAATTAAAAAAAATTTGAGAAAAATAGAACTATAAAGAGAAGTGATATAGTTGAAGAAAAATAGGAAACCAGCAATAATTTCATTCCAAAAATAGATTTATTGGATTTTCCAACATAAATAGTTGATTCCTATTGTACATAGCCTACTACAAATGGGTAACTGCCACACATGCTTAGTGGTGAACCTGTTCGTAATGGAAATAAGTACGTAGAAAGAACTAGAGAATAAGCTTTGGTTTGGGGGAATTCAAAGACTACATATTTTAATAAATATAAAATATTGATTTATAACTTAAAAGTGGGAACTTGAAAAAGCTCTAGTAGCTACCTTTTTGGTTAGCGAGGTGATAAAAATCACTAGCGTTAATCGATCTGGTTACACCAGCAAACAAACAAAGTCGAGAATTTAAGTACTGGATAAAAGCTTGCAGGTTCAAGCCACGTTCTAGCTCGTTATCATGATTAGCTTTATAGTTGGTAAAGATGAGAAAAAAGGGGAAAGACCAACAGAGGAACGAATTGATACCAATTGGGATCCAAGTATATGAAAAGTAGTAATTGTGCAAGGTGACCTCAGACCACCCAAAAATACAATCCCTAAAATAATCAAGGTTGGCAAGTCATTTCCATTAATAGTACAAATTTTGAATTAAAGAAGATACATCATTTTAGACACAATTATAGCCGCATAGGGCGCCAACATATTCAAGGAATCAAGAAATGCCAAGAATACTGATCACGTGTCGTGCGTGCCAAATATAACCCGCAATCGAGTTACCAACCACAAGGGTGTAGTAATGGTAAATACGGGGTCGAATCCACAGGACATGAGTTTACTCCAAGTTAACTAAAAATGGGGGGTTTTCAGAAAATTCAATAAAATAATTAATTAAACTAACAAAAATAAAAATTCACAGAAATAATATCAATGATGAGAAATCACCTAAATCTCCAGTTCCACAAATCAGAATCAAGATTCAATAGCATTCAATGGTCCTCGATCTTTCTCAAAAAATTATTAATTTAAATTCTCCTAGATTAGCCATGGAAAATCGACATCGCCAGAAATTCCTAATTCCCCTAATTCCGATAGTCAGGACGTCCGCCACTAACTATTTCCCTAATTAATGTACAACCCTAGACATCCGCCAATCAGGTTTAACACACTAACCGCAGTAATATAGATTTGTGGGAACACTAATCCTAGATAACCGGGTCGCAACCGCTATCGATTTAACCTAGATTCAATTGTTGTACACTCAATAACCGAAACGGTTTTACGGCAAACGGGTGAATGTTTGTTACTTTATTGGTCTAAAAGCACAATTACACGGATACTAATATTCCAAATAACAGTAGATTGTCAATCTAAAAGCATGCAATAGCCATATACATACCCTAAATCTAAATCATAATCATTAAAATCAACAACAATGAAATAGGAGAAATTAAATTAATTAAATAATAAAATAAAAGATCTCACATAATATACTTTGAATCCATAATTCCGACTTGCTTCCCCTTCGACTTAGGCAAGAAATTGATTAGCCGGACATCATCTTCAAAAATCTATACTAAAAATAATAATTGATCTCTAAAAAATACTAATTAATTCATTTCTAATAATACCTAGGTTCCTAATATATAAAAGTACTCCAAATTGGACTCGGATACTAATTTTAGGGGTTAGAAACGTGACTCGTGCGCCGAAAAACATCGTAGGGGTGTTTTTACATCAAAAATCGGACTCTGCCTTGTGTCACGGCGTGATTCATTGTTTTTCTGTTGCCGCGCCACGTGTCAGCGTCTCATTGGACCGCCCTGTCACCGCCGCTTAGTTGTCGCCGTCAGATTCGCCGAGAACTGTGCGTTCCGTTGTGTCTGAGTGATTTATCGCCACGTGGACGCTTCTGATTGGTAGAATCACGTATTGATGACGCGCTGGACAAATGAGATCCCGCCACCTGGCATGACGTGGCACGGACGAAAATCGCAGGAATCAACCGAAAAACTGGGAGTTTGTGCGAGCACGGATCCCGAGGCATATCGACGGTATCTGAAACGCGAGGAGAAGATAAGGCGGTGTGTGACGCGGTCTTCCTGGCTGATGCGGCAACGCGTGATTGGAGGAGACGATGTAGACAGGCTACGTGGCGGCTTGCGATTGGTTGAAATATGCTGTTTGTTATTCGACACACCGCGCAACGCGTATTTCGAGGCAAACTGTCCGGCATCCGATCACTGCAAGTAAATACTCCATTTTGAGTATTTTTCCGCCACGAATTCAACCGCGCACTCCGTTTCACCTAAAATCGACCAAAATATAATTAAATACATATTTTAAATACTTTTAATAATTAAATATACTAAAATAGACTACTAAAAATCTAAAAATACTGGCTTATCAAATACCATATATATTCATCTCAATCGGGTATAATTAGTCAATACAGCTGCAAATCTTTGAGAGATACTAGAAAAAGGAAATAGACAGAAGACATTTAGACAAACAAAATGTTCATATATAACTCGCGACTTTGATGGTATTAGAGATCTATAGTTAGGATGAGTTTCAAAAATAAGTAGACATGCATCTCCATATTCAACTCTAATTATGCGCTTTATTAAAAGGAAAAATAAGATATTTTAAATAGAGTATAAATCTAAATTTGTTTGTAATTAGAAAAAAAAAGGGCTACAACATATAAGGTGATAAGCATGGGAATGGAAGGCGGTTTACATTAGTAAGAAAAATGTAAGAGATAATTATGGACATTTTTATCTATACACCGCATGTAAGCCGACATTTGGCAAGCTCAACAACCTTTTAGTATTATAGCATTGATTTTTTAACTAATAAAAATAATAATAATACCAACCTTGATAACTTTGATCGATCAAAACTTCTTTGTTGACTTACTTTGACCACCATTGACCATACTGTTAATTAACTAGCGTAAGGTTCACCGTTATCTTAATGGAGATGATTGGTTAAGCACCAGCTTAAATTAACACAAAAAGATGACCATATTTACCGCCCAATTGACTATTAACTTCAACGATTGACTATTATTGATTGGCATGGATTAGGTGACATGATAAATGCATTGATTGATTTGAATCAATAAGGATCTCATTGATGTATTTAATGGGTATCAATAATTATCCTCATTTACTACAACGCCCACAGCTAGTTATCACCTGAAATGGTGAGGAAAAAAATTCATATAATCTTTTTAGTAAACTATGATACTTTTAAAATTTTAGGTTCACAACTTATAATTTTTTTAGAACCATTATTGCTTCGCCAAGACATGAGAATAAGCTAGCTACAAAAGACATACAAAAAAAAGGAAGACAGATAATAGATTATTAGCTAGAACAAGTAATGCCTTAATAAAAGGAAATTTGAAATTCTTAAATATTCTTAATCCTATAATCCAAGTTAAGCTACTTTAATTTTTAAAAAGAAATGTATAACTAATTGTATTGAAAACTATAATATATATATTGTAATAGTTGACTCGAGAAGACCATCTTTGACAGAAAATCCTATACAATAAGATGATCAGATATCCAAATATTAGCGAGGAAGAGTGCTAATTAAGCAGGATGTGTGGAACTAAAAATCTTAAGTAGGATAGACTGTGACCTTTATTTGGCAAACGCTTTGAATCTGGTGTATGACTAGTACTGGTAAGTTCAGGTGGGATGGGACGTATGAATTTACAAAAGGCTAGAAGTACATTAGAGGAATAGACCTTGTTTAATAATGTTATATGGGTAGGATAATCTTGATTTGAATGTTGCTCTTATTTTTGAGCTAAAACAGTATAAGATGTGGTAAATCAATTAATAGGAATGAGGTTATTGCCTTAACTATCCCACATCTATTTGAATTAAAATGTAGACATTAATAAACTACAATCTTATGTACTTTCCCTAGAAAATTAAGTGGTAAACGTATACAATAAAATGTACCATTGAAGCATATTGACCAACCAAACAAATAGATTTACGTTAAAAATATATTGAATGTGTTTCATGTCTATATTGTAATATTCATAAGCATGATATAACTTATTAAAGAAAAGAAAGAGAACTATGATAATATATATTGATCCAAGAACTTTTCAATTCCGATGACGAAATCGCTCAAAATGAAGGATATTGTAACACCCCAAAAATCATAATATCAAGATATCCATTTATATGCATCGAGATATGTATTACACTTATCGAATCAAACATTATCTTGTTTTATCATACTACAGTAATGCATTTTGATGAATATTGAGTTATGCATTTTGTTGATACATCATTTGCATCATTTGTGTGTTTGCATCTCATGGTTAATCACAAAGAATAATTAAAATATTATGATAGGGATAAAATAGTCCTTTCAATAAATATAGTGATAAGTAAAAAAGTAATTAGCTTAAAGGATGAAATAGTCATTTTAGTAAAAAGTTAAAATAATAAAATAGTACCATGAGTAACAAGGTAATTATCATAAAGTGAATAAATTAATAAATTTATCATAAAGTAAATAAATTAGTAAATTAAATCTATAGAAAATAAGTCGATCTTGTCATCAAGTAAAGAATAAGAAGCTTCTATAAATTCTATCTTCACATTATGATTGACAATAACACTCAACGTCATTACGAAAAGAATGAGAAGTTTTCTTTATCTTTGTCTTGACATTATGATTGACAACGACACTTCAACTTAATCCTTAAGAAAAGAATAAGAAGATTCTTTTATCCTTATCTTGAAATTATGATTGAAAATGACGTTTTAATTGATAGGAAATGAGTAAGAAGTTTCCTTAGCATAATGATTGATAACGACCTTTGACAGTTAATCTTTTCGTTTACAAATTCATTATAAATAACAAATCTTATCTTTATCTTGTCATTATGACTTTTGTTTTATTAAGTTGCTATTTCTCTATAAATAGAAATGAGAATGCAATTCATTCTGACATTTACTTTTAATTTCTATCTCTCTCTATTCACTCGTTCTCTTTGGAGAAACTTTAAAAAATGTCGTAAACCTTATGGGGATGGTGATTCTGGTTGAGGTAATCCTCTTTGTTATGCATTATTAATTCGATGCATGTACCTTTACATTGTTGCATTTTTATTACTATTATCATGCTAATTATATATATTTATCAACATCTATGATTCTTGTCGACAGACATTTTGAAGTCCACTGGTGTGGTTTTATCGATCTACCAATGTGGTCAAGTGCTGACGAGCACCATTGATATTGCTATTTGACCTTAGTGTGGTTTGAGCCAACGCGCACGGCTCCCTGGGTCCATCGGTGTGGTTTATGCTTCGGGCATATTTCATCGGTGTGGTTTATTGCTTTATGATGGAAAAAAGGATTTTGTGATAATAGGAGGTGCGAGAGGAGAAGACTTAGGAGTGGATACTAACTGTTTAGAAGGTTTAGAAACCTCAGATAAAGTGGATAGATATAAATTGGTATAAAAGCCATTGATCATCATAAAGCTGTAAGTATACTCTTTTATATATTCTATTGTCAATTATACTTAGTTTGCTTTGCCAATATTCTGATAGATTTCCTCGTTTGTTTTATCGATCTATTTTTCTTGATATAACTCTTACTTAAGTTTTATCTGGTTTTTCGTTGTTTTGCTTTGTTGGTTTTCAAAACACTTTCCTAGTCGCGTTGTAAGTCTAGCAGAAGAGCGTAAGTCTAGCAGCAAATCGTTGACCAAGTGTGAGTTAACCTAATAGCAACCCATGAGCAACCTTATCAAAACTTTATCAAGAGCCCTATCTCGAAAAAATTCATCGATTCAATTTGAACCTGGATCCTCATCAGAACCTTCTGGCAATTCTGCTCCTTCTTAACATATGTCTAAGCTCGATCTTAAAAATATTCATGAGATTTCTTATTCTCAAATAGATCAATCACTTCGTAATTGGACTCTTCCCGAAATCAAACCATCTTTTATTTATAATAAAGGATCGTTTTCCAAAAAACAAGATTTTATTATCAAGTTAGAAGAAGATACAATATCCATTGATGAAGAAGGAAAAGAAATTCATCTCATTTCTCCTGAGAAAATTCAAAAATATAAAGAAACTCATAAATATTTGCATATTGGCCTCATACAGGTAGCCATAAAGCCCTTAATACATTAGGTCTCAATACCTCAGTGTTAGTCTCTGTAAGAGATAAACGCCATCAAGAATTTAATGATTCCTTACTCGGCATGATTGAAGGTAGTCTTGCTGAAGGACCAATACATTTCAATTGTTTTCCTAATTTCACAATAAGTCTACATGATGACTTACCACATGAAGCAGCAGTATTAGGCATATATACTCAAGGCTTCAAAATGAAAGGCATAACTTCAAATGTTGCGGTTGTTTATCGCATCTATTATAAGTTAATGCAAACCATTATTCCTGATGTTGCATATACTAATTGCATACAGGAACATCTACTATTTTCTTAACCAATATTAAAAATAATAAAGTTGATCGTACCCAATTAATCAATTGGAATGATGTTCAAATACCACATCAGTGGACAATAAAGGATACTAATAAAGAAGAATGTCAAAAACGACAAGTCTATCAAGAAATTCATCAAATTATAACTCATGATGACGGTAAGGTTGATATTATATTTGCTCCACGAGCATCTACGTCAACATCTTCCTCTACTGTCTTTAAATCTCAAAGATTTTCCTCATCAACTCCTTCTATAAACAATGATTCTCTTTTTCTACTTCCAACATCCCAAATGCAACCGGTGTTGCTTATCCAGTTTATTCTTCTACAAATGAAGATAATGTCAGTATAAATGATTTTGCTGAATATCATAAAAATGTTGTTTCTATGGAAGATGAACCCGAAGAAACAAATATAGATTTAAACTCTGAGTTTGTTTTAGACTATGCTTCATTAAAACATCAGTTTTTGACTCATCCATTTAAACCAATAAATTAATTAATTTCAAAAATCAAGCGATTTATCGTGAAAAGTATTTTAATTATATTAAACATGTTCAACAAAATATTCCCTTTTTTGACTGGCTTTTTCAACAATTTCCAAATCTTTCTCATCAAATTAATACAGTTTGGGAAAGCACATCTGGTGAAAAATATGTGCAATCTCATCCGCCCCTTACAACAACAACAACAACAACAACATAGCCTCAGTCCCAAATTAACTGGGGTCGGCTACATGGATCAAACTTTTCCATTGTGCTCGATTAAGTGCAACTGATGGTGAGCTTTCCAAACCATTCAAATCCCTCCTAATTAATGCATCCCATGTTAACTTTGGTATGCCCCTACCTCGTCGAATTTCTACAGTTTCTATTGAGTCAAGTTTTCTAGTTGGGGCATTTGTAGGTCGTCTTTGCAGGTGACCAAACCACCGCAACCGCCCTTCCCTAATCTTTGTATCAATTGGTGCTACTCCTACTTGTTTTTGAATTTCTATATTTCTTATTCTATCTTTACGAGTTTTACCACACATCCACCTAAGCATCCTCATTTATGCTACGTTCATTTTATGTAATTGTTGTTGCTTTACCGCCCAACATTCACTTCCATAGAGCATAGCTGGCATAATTGTGGTCCTATAAAATTTTTCTTTTTAACTTAGTAGGAATATGTTTGATCCATTTCATGAAAAGTGACAAAAGTTTTACGCTGGCTGTCAACCTATCGCAACCCTCCTCCTTTATCCGGACTTGGGACCGGCTATGTAGCGCACATAGTGTACAACATAGGTGGAGTTAAAAATAAAAGAAAATATTAAAGCTTATCCTTTTAAAACTGCTTTTGAAGATGATGGCTTTGCCTCTAAAAAAGATATTAATCACTTAATTGAACAAAATAACTATACCAATTTATATCTATCCACTTTATCTGAGGTTTCTAAACCTTCTAAACAGTTAGTATCCACTCCTAAGTCTTCTCCTCTCGCACCTCCTTATCACAAAATCCTTTTTTCCATCTACTTCTTCTGCACCACCTTTAACTTCATTCGCTCCAAAATATTCTGAAGAACTCATGGATAAATTAACAAATCAATTAGCTAAGTTATCTTTAGCTAAATCACAAACACAAAATTCTTCTAAAGATTCATCTAATCGAAAAGATAAAGGCCCTGTAATTGCTAACTTAGATCAATTATCTGAGTCTGCACTTATCACATCCACATCTAGTAAGAAGACCTCCTCATCATCCTCCACCATTGCTGAGTCTGAATCTGACTCAAACTCTGATAATATTTCCATTCATAAAGTTATTCATCGAAAGAACTTTCGAAAGAATTCTTATGTGAATCGTTATCCTCTTAAAAAACAATTCTATTCTCGCTCATCTCCTGTTGATCTTATTCTTGAAGAAAAGATTAAGCGCCATCAAAAATTCGATGGAAATGCCATTTATGATTGGAATATAGATGGATTATCCGAATATCAAATAATGAAAGTCCTTTTACAAATACAAATATATGCCAAGGCATGTTCTCTTCACCATCATCCTGAATCCACAATTGCATTAGCCATTACCGCTGGATTTACTGGCCAATTATTTGGTTGGTGGCATTATGTTTTCACTTTAGACACTCGTACCATGATCATCAATTCTATAAAAAATGATTCCAATCAAAATCCATTTCTTGATGAACAAGGCAATCCTCAGCCTAATGGTGTTGACACTTTACTAGCTAATATTATCTGGTATTTTGTCGGCAATTTTTCATCTCTGAACGAGAAAATTAGTGATCAATTACAAAACTTAAGGTGTAAAACCTTAAATGATTACCGTTGGCATAAAGATACATTCTTCACCAAACTTTATCAATTAACCGACCATGATACGTCTTTCTGGAAAGAAAGATTTATTGAAGGTTTACCCCCTTTCTTTGCTACTAAAGTTAAAGAATATATCAAAGATCAAAATGATGGATCTATGAATTGGTCTGCTTTGTCCTATGGAGATCTTCTCCAATATGTTCAATCTTGCGGAATTTCAATCTGTAATGATATGCGTATTAAGCGCCAATTACATAAAGAAAAGAATACATTACGACATGATCTAGGCAATTTCTGTTATGATTTTGGCCATGATTTAGATATCACTCCCTTAGCAAATCAATCTAGGAAACAACAGTATAAAACGCCACTCCAAATTTCCTAAAAATCAATATTATTCACATCCTACATCTCGTAACAAACGACGCCAACATAAAGCGTCTAAAAGCCATCCTTCTTCAACACAGAAGAAAAATGTTTGTTATACATGCGGAAAACCTGGTCATTATGCTAATAAATGTCATCTTAAAAATTATAAATGCAAAGTTCAACATGTTCATCAATCGATTCGATTCCTTTTACGACGTATGTCACTGCACTACAAATATGCTTAATACCTCATCCTCTTCCGATACGGAAATAAATGTTTTAACTGCACATGAAGAACTTGTCTTTGCTATTGGTGAACACATCACAGATCATTCTCTGAAGTATAAATACTTTACTGAACTTATTTCTAACTCTCATACCAATGACTCTCAACCTGAATCATTTAATAAAAAACAACATAAATTCAAACAACAATTAACCATTGATCCTAATAAATATTCCTTTATCGAGCTTATGAAAGTTGTTAATAACAAACCAAATAACAAACCTAATCAAACAACTATTCGGTCTCTTATAAGTGAAATTAATCATTTAAAATCTGAAATAGTAGTATTAACTAATAGGGTAAGTACCCTTGAAATAATACATCAAACTGATTATGTAAATGAATTTGATCCCGATAATGTTTTCATTGAAACGATTACTCGCTATACTCATCAATGATGGTTTACCCTCATAACCATTGCTATCAAAGATTTTTCATCCAAATGTTCTGCTTTAATTGATTCTGGAGCTGATTTAAATTGCATCCGTGAAGGTCTAATTCCTCTCCAATATTGTGAACACACATCAAGTAAAATTTCTACCGCCAATGGAAAAAAATCTTCAATCACTTTTAAAGTGCCTCTTGCTCATATCTGTCATCAATCTATTTGTATTCCTACATCATTTATCATTGTTAAAGGTCTTCAACATGATATATTATTAGGTACCCCATTTTTACAACATATTCAACCATTTTCAGTTTCTTCTAAAGGTATTTCTACCACCCTTCAAAATAAAAACATTTTATTCGCTTTTATTCAACCTCCTAAAACAAAATATTTGAATCATCTATTTCATCAAATTGATTATAAACAAACTCATATCAACTTTTTACGTACTAAAATCAACTTTCTCAAAACTGATCAAATTCTACAAACTCCCTCTTTTCAACAAAAAATACAGAATTTTCAATCTAGTTTACATCAAAAATGATGTTTTGATGTTCCTTCTACTTTTTGGGATCGTAAACATCACATTGTTACTCTCCCTTATATTCCTGAATTTAATGAATCCACTATCCCTACCAAAGCTAACCCCACTCAAATGAATTCTCGATTACGGTCTCTTTGTCAAACTGAAATCAAAAATTTACTTGCTAAAAAATTAATCACTCCTTCAAAATCCCCTTGGAGTTGTACTGCTTTCTATGTTGAAAATGCACCTGAACTAGAAAAAGGTGCTCCTCGACTGGTCATCAATTATAAACCTTTAAATAAAGTACTCAAAACAATTCGCTATCCTTTACCAAATAAAAATGATCTGATAAAAGCTACTACTTCTGCAGTAGTATTCTCTAAATTTGATGTTAAATCTGGATTTTGGCAAATTCAGATTCATCAAGCTGATCGCTACAAAACAGCGGTCAACACTCCATTTGGTCAACACCAATGGAATGTCATGCCTTTTGGCCTAAAAAATGCTCCATCTGAATTTCAGAAAATAATGAATGATATATTTAATCCTTATCATGAATTTATTCTTGTTTAAATTGATGATATTTTGGTTTTCTCTAAATCAATTGATCAGCATTGGAAACATCTTTATACCTTTCAGGCATTTATCCTTAAAAATGGCCTTGTGCTATCTCAAAAGAAAATGCATCTATTCCAAACTTCCATAACCTTTTTAGGTTTTAAAATATCAAATCAAACTATCACTCCAGTTATGTTATCAATTTTGCTGATAAATTCCCTGATCAGCTTACTGATAAAAATCAATTACAACGATTTCTAGGTTGTCTCAATTATTTATCTGATTTCTATCACAATGCGGCAATAGATCGCAAACCTTTGCAAGATCTTCTTAAAAAGGAAGCAAAATTTATATGGACAGCACATCATACCAGAATATTAAGAATAAAATAAAATCACTACCTTGCCTTCATTTAGCAAATCCTACCTATCCTAAAATCATTCAAACAGATGCCTCTGATTTAGGCTATGGAGGAATCCTTTTACAAAAGGACCCTTCTCATAAAGAACATTTAGTGTGCTATACTTCTAAATTGTGGAATAATACTCAACGCAATTATGCGACAGTCAAAAAGGAAGTTTTAGCAATTATTTTATGTGTTCGAAAATTTCAATCTGATGTTTTAAATCAAAAGTTTTTAATTCGTGTTGATTGTAAAGCCGCGAAAGAAATTCTTTTAAAAGATGTCAAAAATTTGGTTTCAAAACAAATTTTTGCTCGCTGTCAAGCAATATTAAGTATTTTTTATTTTGATATTGAATATATTAAAGGAACTAACAATTCTCTTCCTGACTTTTTGTCTCGTGAATTTCTTACGACTTCTAATTCATTTCCAACAGATCAAAATTACTTCCAAAGGTAAGCGTCCAGCTTCCACCACCAATAAATTTGCTCCATTAAACAATCTCCCTACCACAAAGTCTCAATATCGATTCAGCAATCGACATCTTGTTTTCCTCCTTGAATCAAGTCTTCTGGAAAAATGTATAATTGATATCTGGTATCTGCAATAAATGCCATAATGTTAACTTGATTTACATAACACTCACATACCTTATAAATCTTGTTTTCCTCCTTGACTTATTTCCCGATTTTTTCTAATTCATGCACAAACACTCACATACCTTATAAATCTCCAAAGTAAACATATAGAGCCATAAAACATGAATTTTAACTTGATTTACATAACAAAACACCTATAAAAGGGTGCATAAATAATGACTCATCAAATATCCCCAAACTTAGAACTTTCCACGTCTCGAGCAATGGGTTATCTGTCTACAACGTCTAAACATAATGCAAAAAATTAAGTGATACTACCCTAAAGAATTCATACCTACTTAATAAAACAATGGAGTTCTTAAATTAAAACTTGGTCAATCATTTAACAAG
The DNA here is from genome assembly GCA_039657325.1 of Stephania cephalantha. Lineage (NCBI taxonomy): Eukaryota > Viridiplantae > Streptophyta > Magnoliopsida > Ranunculales > Menispermaceae > Stephania > Stephania cephalantha. Next base: position 17,122,742 of record CM077570.1, on the reverse strand, counting down.
ATACTTGGGATTTTTGAAAGCTAGGCGAACATGGTCACCTTTAACACAATGCGTTTTAAAGACTTGAAGCATTTCAAAACCATAACCTTCAACTTACTCATAGGTTTTTTGGTTTTCTTCATCAAAACATTAAATCCAAATTAATCTCTTTATTAAATGGATTCTTTTGAATGGACTTTATCACTATTGCAGGTTTTCACACCTTTAAGAGGCCATATGGCCTATTTAAATATAGGCCATAATTTGGTTCATAGCATTGGAAAAACTTACTTAACCTAGATACAAGCACTCGAGCTAAATCTTTATTTCTTAATAGGAGTATTTTTTATGAACTTTCACCTTTTATTCATCTAGAGATCCTCACTTTCTCTATTTATATGGTTTTTCATTGTATGATCCCTGCTCCATTTCCTGTGGATACCGATTTTTCATTATTTTTCCAACCATGAAGTTCCCTACTCTATTTCCTATGTAACTTGATGGATTCTTTATTTTTATTAGAAATTGCCTATTAGCACTTCACATTTTTATTAGTTCTCCAATGTCAAATCATCAAGCCCATATTTTATTATAGTAAATAAGCCTACTTCTTCCTCTTACAAGTGTTAAATCTTTAACAATTATACTACAAGTACATAGTCCTAGTTTTAGAATCCTAGAGTTTCAAATTTTTCAGCAAAGTTAATTGGGCGACCTACTTACTATGGTCTCAAGTTATTACTCATCCATACTCCCCGTTTCTATTTATGTTGTCAAGTAAGCGTAAAAGCTCTTCTACTTCTTCTAATTCTGAATGTAAACAGTTCGACTAAGTTTTTACTTTAAAAATTGAAAGCAAAGTTTCACTCGTAGGTAAGACTCTATAAAACAGTAAATATACTAAACTACCTAAAACATGCATGCATTATTGTACTAATTTGTAATTGATGAATAATGTGGAAGATAAGAAATAGGATGAAAAGGATGTAATAATACTCTGAGCTCCAACTTTTGAAGAATTAAGTGCATACCTGCGAGGCTTTATTGATTACTCTGTCTACGTACCTATTACCCCTAGACTTATTTCGAACCTTGTCCTCAAAGTTGAGAATTGAGCTGAGAATATAAAAAGAATAATTGTGGAAATAGATGGATAATATATATAATTTAATACTATACTTCATGCATGGTTAGGAAAATAAGAAAAAATAAGAATTAAAACCGATTACTAACTACAAAATTTTTCATTGGCTGCTCCCAGTAGTGCTTTTGTTTAATGTCGTTGGCTCAACTAATTTATCTCCCTCAAGTTGGGGTCCAGATCAATGACATCGATTGGCGGTACGGAGAATCGTGCAAAGAATCGCTCTTTGTCATGTAAGATCTCACTTCCATCCTAGAAAACCTTTGTTCTCTTTCCTACCCAGATACTAATGTACCGTAATTGCAAATCTATCGATGCTCCAGCTATCGCTAAGAATGGTAATCCTAACAGAAGTGTGTCACATTGGCTATTACTTCCATTAACATCATAAAAGTATGTGACGAACACGAAGTCTCCTACGCAAACAGATACATTCTCGGCCATCCATCTAGATTTCTCCGCTATCCCGTTTACATATATATCACATTGGTCTTAGCATCACCTATCATACTTAATCCCCACAGTTTGAAAATTTGGGATGACATTACATTGACTATGGCACCCATATCACATAACACTTTAGAGAACCTCTTATATCTAATCTTGCATGGGAGCACGATCTTCCTAGGGTTTTTGCCGGATTGGAACTGGTAATGTAGTATGTCAGTGGGTATAGTCCTTTTCTACTCGCTATCATCCATCCTTATGTGTTTTGTCCCTCGTTTGGCGAGTTATAAGTTTTGTGGAGGCCTGGTACATATTCGTGCACTTCTTCGCGTAGACTTTTCTTCCGAGGCTATCTCTAGCTTGATTTCCTTCGGAGCATCCTCGATCCTTGAATACCAATCCATAATCATCATATCCAAAATCATAGTAGAACAATCAAATAATGTCCTAGTTGATGAATTTAAAATATGTGGAGTTTTAAAACTGACTAGATTTCATTTATGTTCTACGATCACAAAGTTGTTGACTAAGTCAATGTTAGCTCTGGTCGTTCGCATAAAAGGCCTCCCGAATAAAATCTTAAAAGGTATGGACTTGTGCGTCTCCGTCATGTCTATGACATGGAAGTCCGTGGGGAATTTCAAATCCCCAACATGAACCATTACATTTTGAATGATTCCTTCGGACGATATCTCCTTATTGTCAACAGCTAGAACCTGAATCTTCGCCTCTAACAATTCGCTAATCCTTATAGACTCATGGAAGTTTGAGGACATCACATTAATTGATGCTCTAAAATCAAGCATTATATTCTCTAGATAAAGTCCACATATAGTGCAAGGGATACTTATTATGTAGCAACCTCGCACCTCAAGCCCACCACGTGGGTGCTGATACTCGCCCTGTAGGCCCCGCTGCACCAGCCACGGCACTGACCCATAGGGTCCCGCGCTCCGCTGCCATCGCTTTCCATGCCTACATCCTCAGAATGCGTGCTAACTTGTCTTGTTGTCGCTATATTGTAAATCAATTATACACATTTCCATTTTAATTCATATATATTTAGGGTCCTTTTAGTTTTGAAGTTTGCGAGTTATACATATAGCTTGTGTTTTAGAATTTACATTTAATAAGCAGTAAATTAACAAAAAAGTATTAAACTACATAAAAGAATAATTTATATATACATATACACACATGTCGTGTGTTATAGAGCATCAATCCTAATGTGGAAAACCCAGAAATATAGTATTTTGTATGTATAAGGAAACGTGATAACTGACAAGTCAATAATTAGACACATTTTATAATATAATTTAGGTTGATTTTAGGCATAAATGATGATATTACACTAAGTATTCTCTTGTTTTTGTGATTTTAGGTTTTAAATAGGAAAACGAAAAAATGGAAGAAAAGAGAAAGAAAAGCAAAATAGTCAACTGGAAAAATACACCAGTGAATCCATAGTGATTTGAAATAACACTAGAAATCGCCATGTAAATCGGCAGTAGAAGAAGGCCAACGAGTCCACAAAGAATTGGAGAATGAACTATAAATCGCTAGCTGAATCAGTAGAGCGCTGAGAGCTATTCTCACTTATTTGCTCAACAATGTGTATAAGTTAGGAATCTCTAAGAAATCGCTAAGGTCGGTTAAGATTTTTTCAGATTAGTATGATGAATTTGAGTCTAGCTATGATATGCATATGTATGGAGACTATAAAAAAGGGCAGAGAGCTTCAAAATAACTCTCTTCTTCTCTCCTTTTATTTTTAACCTTTGCTTTAGGTTAGTTTTATTGTCTATGTTTGAAGGTACTTTGGAGCTTTGCTTATGTATTTTAATTATATTTATAATTAAGGAATCACATACTTAATGCTTTAAGTCTATTCATACACATCAATCACGGAATTAACTAGTTGTTATTCTGTAGTACAACTAAAGGAGATTAGTATTGCATGCGTAGTTGCAAATGTGTTATGTGGTATTATGATTTTGAATCTATGTCTATATTCATTACCAAAAATTAAAGAAATATTACTAGGATTAATCTATAGGGCATTTCGCGAGTAGAAGTTCTAAGTGATTATGTTCTAAGTTATTTATTATGCAGCTTTGGTAATATTGGCTTAGATTATGCATGATTTTCATTGAACTTAATGCTATCATATATCTATGGTGTTACATTTTATCCAATAGGTAGATTTACAATGATAAGAATGTGACATTTCCATTGAATTAAGGAAAATCGGTGGCTAGCTAGAGGTTATCAACCTATTATGAAATAAGGTTTAATGACTCCAAGATTCCATGTTTTATGATTATAACTATAGAGTGAAGTAATATTATGTTCTAGTGTTTGAAAGTAATCAAAAATATTATATTGTTTAGTGGGGGTTTGTTTAGATGTTTATTTATTTATATTGAATTGCAATTAAATATTGTTTATTTTAGTTTCGATTTGATTTGTTTAGGTTAATTTAGTTAGTTTGGTTATTTAAGTTAGTAATCATAATTGTTAAGTTATTTAGTATTTTAATCCCCATTTAACTAGATTAATTAAATTAATATAAACAAGAAAAACTTACTTTCCTTTGATATTTTAAAAGTTCATGTGGAGATGATATCACATTTACCACTACTACAAGTTAAAAGTAAAATATGGGAAATTATTGTGCACGCCATACACGTGTCAATTTTTGGCATTGTTGCAGGAGATTTTTAGATAATTTTTAAAGGATTAAAGATGTTGTATGGTTTGCACACTTCGTCATGTTAATTCAATAAGATCCTTACATCCGTTTGATCTTAGAATTGGTAGAACTTTTAATCGGAGTTTAAGACAACAACTTAGGGAAATTTTAGTTGATAGGATGGAAAACAATAATAATGATATTAATGACAATGTCATTAATAATGACAATAATAATAGAGTTATCAATAATAATATATAACTTACAATTTGACTAGCAAATCAAAATGTTACAACATATGAGCCTATATGTATAGCATATCCTGGTTGATTTTTTTGAATTTGAACTTAGATATGGATTTATTAGTGCCTTACCTAACTTCTATAGTAAAGACAATGAAGACCCATGAGAATTCATAAAGGAGTATCAACGTAAAATTAATGGGATGAAACCAAAAGAAGGAACTTGAGAGCAAATGTAACTTAAGTCTTTTCCTTTTGGATTGAAAGATTAGCGCATGATTGGTTGTTTTATCTCCCACAAGATTCGATAACTACATAGACTCAAATGTTAGAAGTTTTCCTAGATGAATATATGTTTGTTAGAAAAATTAGTTCGTATAGAAAGCAAATAACAGTTGCTAAGATGAAAGATGATAAAAACTTTCATAAATTTTGGGATAGATTTCAAAGACTAATTTCTTTTTTTCCACATTATGGATATACTTAAAGAACTTTATTATAATATTTTTATGAATGACTCAATCACTTTGAACAAAGCTACTAAACACAATGTGTGGTGGATCTTTATTTGAAACAACACCTACTCTAGCAAAAGAAGTAATTACTAAAATGGCAAAACAATCTAAATAATATGGTGGAAAGGTTGAATCCTTAAGAAAGAAACTCTATGAAGTGAATAGTAAGAAAAATAATGCAACAGACGATAAAATTAATGAATAATCTATGATGGTTAAGTTGTTAGTTAATGATAAATCCAATCAAGTTAAGGCTTGTAGATTATATAATGAGGTTACACATCCTACGGATGAGTGTCCTATTCTACAAGAAGAAAACACAAAAGAGGTTAACGCAATGATGAATCAATTTTTGGTCCCCCAAGAAATCAATATAGTAATAATACTTATTACCTTGGAAGACCAAATCCAAATCTTAGTTATGGTCCTCAAAATCAGAATTATAACACTTATAGACCAAAAGCTCGGATACAACCTGCACCTAATCAATAGCCACAACAAAACACTCAATCTATGAATCTAAATTTAGAGCAAATACTACATAACTTAATGAGTCAAAGTCCTTTAATTTTACACTAATCTCTCAAAATTAAATTAAGACTAATACCGCCACTAATGAACTAAAAATTTAGTTAAATCAAATGAATTTGCAAATAAATAGGTTAATTACTCAACAAAATAATCAAGCTAAAGCACCTACTCAGATCAATGTTGCTCCTACTGATCAAGCATAAGTTAGTGCTATATTCAGTGATAAGAAAGACACAATTATAATTGGTAAGACACCCAAACAAACTATTAAAAATAAGGTTCAAAAAACTATTGAATTAGAAGAAGAAATGATGGCTAATGTCATTCCTACTAGAGAATTGATGGTTGAACAATTACACCTTTTCTTGGAAGGTTGTACACATGGTATTTAGCAAGAGTTGAAGCATATGAAAAATCTTTACAAAAATCTGAATTAATTGATAAGGATAAAAATGATAAGATTTCTGATAATTTGAATGAAGATATGTGTTCATATTCTACCGTTCCACAATGATTAGCTAATGCTAGGGATGAAGAAATTAATGAAAACATTATTGCATCATTTAGGAAAATAGAAATCAATAAACCATGATGGAATCAATTATGCAATTTTCTAATTATGATAAAGTTTTGAAAAATTCTCTAAATCAAAAGATAAATTTTTAGAATAATCTAAGGAAAACATAGGACAAAAAGTGTCTACTTTAATTAAAAAAAAATACCTGAGAAATGTTCCAACCCAGGGATGTTTGCAATTCCTATCACAATAAGAACTTCTTAAATAGATTTTGCTATGTGTGATCTTGGAGCGTCAATAAACGTTATGTCACTCAAGTTATATGAATCAATAAAAATAAGTTCATTGACCAATACACCCATTAATCTTACTTTAGCTGACATTACCATTATTATTCCCTATGGTTTAGTAGAAGATGTTTTGGTCAAATTTAATAACTTAATATTTCTCGCAGACTTCTATTTCATGGAAATGGGAGACTCAATATCAGCTAAGTCTGCATCTATACTTTTAGGAAGACCATTCCTTAAAATAGCTAAAACAAAACTAGATATCTTTAAAGGAACAATCTCTATGGAGTTTGAAAATAAAATTTCCACTTTTCATTTTAACTATGAAGATATCTACGTAAACTCTGATGAATATGATAAGGAACAAACTAAAAATAATGAATTTCTAGAATTAAATCGTCATGAAGCTTTAATATATGTTATTAATGTAGTAACAATGGAAAATGGAAATGCTAAGACCACAAACAAGCTAAGTGAATATACTGCTAATTAACATACAATAAACCAAGAATAGAGGGTTAAGCAATCAAACAATGTTGAGAATAATAACATGGAGGAATTTAAACCTACGAAAAATAAGAAGAAGAAAAAGAAGAATCCAACAATTGTCAAATTCGATGATCCATGAGATATATATATAAACATAAAGGTCAAATGGGCTTGGTAGTTTAAAGCTATATGTGACACGGGTTCTAGAGTAAACTACATGCTAATTCATTTTTTCCCTTCATACTCAATTAGAATTAGATGTACTTGCTTCTGAGAAAGTTGTCCTATCAAATGGGTATTCAGTAAAATCGATAGTTGTGGTTATTAATGTACCATTTCAAATCGACAAGTATATTTTTCTCAAAGATTTTTTGGTTATGGAAAACTTCATCAATGAAGATGCTCTATTAATTTTAGGATAACCTTTCCTAGCCACTTCATAGGCAGTCATCGACATACTAAACAAGACAATTACTTTTCAAGTGTATAGTCGAGCAATCACTTTCTGGAATAGCACAAGAGTGCATAATCCTACACTTAAGTTTATAGAACCAGCCTAGAACTGCGTGGTTATGTCGAGCCAATGATAGTAAACAAAAGCGTTATATGGGAGGCACCCCAGACTCTATTTTTATTTTTCATTTTAGTATTAGGATTAGTTAGTTATTTTTATATTCTCTCAGATTTTGACTTTAATAATGGGGATATTTTAGGAATTCAATTCCGAAATAGTTTCGTGTATGGGGGATTGAACGCACCAATATGTTTTCGAATTATGTTGTTTTATGCATTAGGTTTATGTCAATTGGTTATTTATGGCAATAAAATAAATTAATTAATACATATCTGAGTCAAATTCTAGAATTTATTTCTACCTTTATCAAATATATATGTGTTAATTAAAAAGGAAAATTGATTTAATTGGAAAAAATAGTACAAATAGGCTGACAATTTCCCAGTGACTACAGTTTGCACTACAAATTGCTGAGAATGCAGAATTTTCAATTTAAATCCGAAGCCAGCGATTTCTTACTGAATCAAGTTTACAACTAGAAATCGTTGGGCATATTAATGAGTCACTAAGGCTCATTTTCAGCGATTTATCGGCCATTCCTTAGTGAATCCACTTAAACCCTGATTCACTATAAACGATTTCAAGTATTTTAAAAATTAAAAGCCAAAATCGCTACATTTAAACCAATTCCACTCATAAACCATTGTACCCTTTCGATCAATAGACTAGTTTCTGAGTAGATTCAACCTTCCAAAGCTTAATTTTAGTGTAATTAAGTGATTTCCACCTTAATCCTCACACATTCAACCCATAACTTAGAAAGTTTTGAGAGTATAAAGCCACTTAGGGCTTGAGCAAGGGAGTTCGAATAGGAGCTTGGGAGAGTTTTAGAGAAGCAATCTTGAGTTCAGTACTTAAAAGAATCACTTTCAAGAAGGTAATAAACTAGAACTCTAACCTCTTATAGATTGATTTTTTGGTTTTTCATTGGTTTTGGATTGATTATTAGAATAGGAACTCAATTTTGAAAATCTTATTATTTATATGGTTTTGATATCGAATGATTTCTATTATACTATTAGTATGGGAGTGATGTGATGATTCGTTTATCACTATCGAATTTTTGAACTATTTTTCATCTATAGCGAGTAGATCGAATTGTATATGCAAACTAATTTGAGATTAAGTTTCAAATGAGTTTGTGGGTTTTTTTGCATATTTATCGATTGATTTGAACTACTTACAAAGCTTGCATTTCCCAATACCATTTTATCAATAACTTTCATATAAATTTCAAATTCTCAATTTCAAAATGATTTTCCTTGAGATTTCTTATTCTCGATAGATTAATTGAACTTTATCATATACTTTTCTGACAACTTTAGTTTCAAATTATTTTATAGGTTAGTTCTATTACTTACACTATTCTAAATGGCCAGAGGAGGAAAGGGTGGAGGTTCACGAGAAGAGAAGGGGAAGGGAAAGTTAGTAGAAAAATAAAAAATGAAATCTAAACACTACAAAAAAATAGTGATTTAAATACGGATTAGAAAGGGAATAGCAACAGAAAAGACATGGATTAGCAACGGAATAGCAATGGAAAGCCAGTTAGAGACAGATTAGCAACGAAATTAATTTCGTTTGTAAAATCATTGTTGCTAAATACTTAGCAATGGAAATTATTTTACGTCTCTAAATAGAAATGATTAGAGACGGATTAGAGATGAAAATAGCACTGAAAAAATCGTTTTAAACTTGAATTCCGTTGCTATTCGGTTGCTAATTAGCAACGAAATAGCAATGGAATTCAAGTGTTTCGTTGCTATTCCGTTGCTAATTAGAAATGAAATAGCAATGGAGTTCAAGGGTTCTGTTACTATTCCGTTGCTAATTATCAACGGAATAGCAACGGTATTCAAGTGTTCCGTTGCTATTCCGTTGCTTATAAGCAATGGAATAGCAACAGAATTCAAGCTTTCCGTTGCTATTTCATTGCTAATTAGCAACAGAATAGTAACAGAATGCAAGTCATAAACCCAAAACAAATGCTTGATGTTCGTTCTATTTCGTTGCTATTCCATTTATATGCGCAAAATTCTTTTTTCATTGCATTTTACTACAGCACGGTTCTTCTAAACAACAAAATCGGCCGATGGCCTTCTCCAACGCCCTACACCCCCTTCAACAACTCCTTGGGGGTGTTATAACATCCTTCAAAACCAGATTTCATACCATTCATTCATACAATATATCAAATATTATATACTAAATTAAACACAAAAAAAGAATTCTATCTCAATATGCACAAAAAGTTGTTTGAATTTTATTTACAAACCCAAAAATTGTATTTACCAACTAAAATACCTAACTTTCGTCACCAGGGTGCTCCTCATCCAGCCAATCATGGTTGTCCTCATCATCATCATCATGTTGCTGCTATGGTTAACGAGTCGGATCCATCCCAACCTGCTGATGATGCTCCTGAGTTGGTGGCGGCAGTGGTGGCGGTGGTGGTGCCTGAAAGGTGCTTGCTTCGAAGTCCATCCGCATTCTCAACTGGCTCTACACGAATGCCTCGAACTGTGCAAGCCTTTAAACAACTGCATCAAGCTCTGAACGCCACACCATCGGATCCCGGGACGTACTGGCACCAGGATCTTCATATCTCCTCTTCCTTTTGGCAAGTGACCCAAGCCCATAAACACGACCCTTTGAGCACTCTCTTGTTGCATCGTAGTAGAGTTGCTTCTCATCAATCGGCTGGTCCGGTGTAGCCTGAGTGTGCTCCTCACGCCTCCGCACGAGCTCCGCTCGTACGAAAACAAAGTCATCAAAGAAAAAAATGAAAATAAATCATTGAGGAAATGAAAAAAAAAACCCAAAATCATTTATAATGCTTAAAAATTGCAAAAGTCAATGTAAGAAAAGAAGCAAGTAACTAATAGATAATTAAGAAGCAAGTAATTACTGGATATCTTCCCTTCAATCATGTGCACACTAAGATATTTGAAATTGAGAATGCTAAAAATGACTTACAAAGGTTATTTTTCTCTTACTAGGGTGCAGAGTGAGAATGCAAATGGAAGAAGGTTTAAAGATTTTTCAACATTTGAAGATCATCATGAAGTGAAGAGCTTTTAAAGCATTTTTAATGCACAAGAGGATGTGATATGGAAAATGTAGTAGATAGCTTCATTTAATAGAGTACATGAAAATGATTCTCATTAGAATTTATGGCAATTGAATAATTTACATGCATATATAAATCTCCTTATAGGACCCTCATATATAAGCAAAGAGATGAACTTCTCATAAGTAGTACTCTAAGCTAATGTCGCACCTACAAATATGATATAAGTGGAAGATATAGAACACGAGCCTCTGTAGAAAAAATGATTTGCATGAAAAAGCATTATATTAAGCTTAAGTTGGTCATGTTTGTTTACTACAATGAAAAAATAAAGATTCAGTGTCTTATGCATGGTCCATAAAGTTGTGATAGGAACATTAGACAAGAACATGGTCCATAACAAAATTCATGTAAAAAAAGAAGCAAGTAATTAATAGCTAATTAAAAAGCAAGTATAATCATAATATTTATTTATAAGAAATTATAGATTTTATATTAACAAGACACTTACATGAAACTGTGATGATCTATTATCAATGAATGTCACTCCATCATGATCTTTCATATGAACATGAAGGAAGACATCATTAGAAGTAACCTCATCATCTTCATCCATATCCAGAGCCTACATATACACACAAAAGATCAAAGTTCACAACATATTAGTCGCGACAAACTTATAAGTTTTAAGGAAACGTCAAATAACAATGAAACTTACTAATAAATCTTCATAAGTCTTACTAATAAATCTTCATAAGTCTGAAAAGACCGTGTGCCAAAAGTATTGTAACTTGTAATGGATTAGCAAGGGAATTTTAGGCGGGACATTTTAACCAACTTGCTAAATCCCGTTGCTAATTCGTTGGTAATCCGTTTCTAATTGGTAAAACATCTTCCCTCCCATATTTTGTTGTTATTCCATTGCTAATTAGTAACGGACACTTATTCTGTTGCTAATTTCATTTCTAATTTACTATTTTTTTGTAGTTTATAAAACCTTCTCATCCCATTTATGTTCTTGTTCAACTTCTTCTTTGTCCCAATAATGTCATACCTCTAGTTTTGCATATTCTATAAAAATTTCGGCAGAGTTTCCCCTATAACATGGACTACCAAAAAATTTATGAACCTAACAAACAACAGCGGGAGAATGCCTAGAGGTCTCACATCTCCCCAACATTTCACAATATCATGTAAACATGAATTGAAAAGTTAAATCCAAAACATTAACATTTCAAGAAATTCATAAAATGATTGAAATCACAATTTCTAATCAAAATGAATGCATTGAACAATTACAAAACTTACCTGAATTTCCCTTACTATAGGGAATTTGGGAAAGGAGCGGGGTTTAAGTTCAACTAACATGTTGAATAGGGTACTCCTAATTACGAACGATTATGAATAGTCGGGATGATCACAAGTTTAAGAATCAAATGAAAACAAATCATAGAACATGTAAATGAAAAGAGAATTTTACGGATGATTGTAAGATAGTGGTGCTAACTTGTATATAGTTAGCAACTTGGGATGAAACATCTCTAAACTTCCTTGAACTCTCTAAAGTATTTTAACTTCTTAAACTATAAACTAAGTTATATGTAAATCAATTTTTATAAGTTCATTAAATTTTTAGAAAAATGAAAAGATTTTAAAGTTTCATAAAATTTCCTTTGTGTTCTACTTCAAATACTAATTTATTAGGAAACAAAAATAACATGTTGTCAGTTTTTGCAAGAAGACATTTATAAGTAATGAAGAAAAGAACACAATACAAGACGAGAAGTTAATTTCAAAGAATTTAATGGAATCCACAAATAAATAAATAAATAGAATTTAATGGAATTTAATAGGAAAGAGTAGATATAAAAAAAGAGCAAGGAAGTATACATATATATAAAATAATTAACTTCAGAGACAAAAGAGAGGCAAAACAATGTAAAAACAAACATGCACTAATATGCAATTCACAAAACAAACCAAAAAACAATAAGGTAAAATTGCAATTCCAAGAGTTAACAGAACAAAATATTTTAATATTTCAGCATTTAAAAGTTCAATCTCGATGAACTACTTACTTGTAAAAGGGAACCACTAGTAAGCATACAAGAATTTATTCTCTAGTCACAGTTCTACTGCACCTCAAGTTAAAATATAAATAACATATTTCTATCTATTTAATCATTGCAAACAAGGAGTAAAAACCATGACAATAGATATATGCACATAGGTGTTTCACATCACAAAGTTCCACGAGTTAAAAATAAAACATAGTAAATTAGGATTTTTAATTATTATAGTATATTAGGAAATGACAGTAAAAGTGGTAGTACTCAGTGCACATTTAAACTTTTGATGGTCATAAAGAAAGAAATGACAGTAGAGAATTCATTGAATCAATAAAAACCCAAAAGTTCCAAAAACAAAAGTTGTCATTGCAATAACAAATTCAAAAGTTGAAAGCATAACTTAACCAACCCTCAAATTATTAAAATCCAAAGGTTTGTACAAAATTTAGGGTTTATGGATTTCACCTTCAAAATACATGAACTTGGCATAAAACCAATTTTGCAAATTTGACAGTAAAACCAAACAGGAATTATAGGGATAGATTTAAAGACTGCAACGAACGACATTAATAAGAACAAAGTTGTCTCATACTGAATTATGCATTGTCAAAGAGATTGACATCTAAGACTTTGAAAATTAAAAAAAATGCATTCAGAAGTTGGTGAGGGCTGAGATAAGTACAATATCATAATAAAAGAAAGAGAGATATGTTGAAAATACAGTGCATAGCAACGTTACTATGATAGAGCTCTTATTCGAATTAAAAATGTAGTCTTAAACTTAATAAAAGTTTTTGCGATGCCAAATAAAAAACTCCTCTCAATTATCTCAACATCTTTGTCCTTAATTTATTAAATGAAGAATCCATGGACTTATGATAGCTAGTGTGGATGGAACCAAAACATTCAGAAAATATCTTGTTAGAGTATTGATTGAGATCGAAAAGGTGCGAAATTTGGATCGTAATAAACTGACGACTGTAGAAGATGTATTGGTGTTTGGGAATTGATAATTGCTTTCTTAACACCACCATCTTTGTGCCACAATTCTTTTCTCATTGAAAAATTATTAGTTTTTTTTCAAAATAATGAATGGATCTAGTAGGACCTTTTCTCCTTCATGAGTGCCACTATTTGGCTACAAAAGTCTCAATTTTCAAGTCTTTAGGAGTAAAACATGGATAGTTTGAAGTTTTAACATTCATAGATTCATTCTCTTGAAAAGTACGTTGCCTATAATTATATTGATTTCCTATGGGAAGGCCATTTTTTACCTAATTGGGGAAGGCACATATCGTAATACTCCAATGGTCTTTGTTTTTGTTAATTATCTCACTTCTGTGAGGTTTAACTCAACAAAGGATTTCCTTTCTTAACTTTGTACGCTACTGGTTTAGTTGTTGGTGAAAATTTGGGTAGCAGTATAATAGTAATATATTTTTACAAAGGATTTTGACAAACTACTTTACTTCATATATAACATGCCGACATCATTTATAGAAAATGTTGCATTCCACTAACATCAAGTCGTACACTACACGAATCTGTCTTACTAACATGGTGTTTTCTGAACTAGTCAATATTACCACCAAAGCCTTGATCCCGAGTTAGCTAATGTCAACTAGATGAATCAAATTTTTCTACTCCGCTTAATTTAACGATGTCTACGATGTGACAAAATAAAATTCACATATGAAATAAAATATTGGAGAACATGGAACAACATATGAACTACAAAGATTGAATGAAAATTACATTACGTGCCCAAAAGTATTGTAACTTGTAAGGGGTCACATAAGCACCCAAATTGAACAACCAAAAAAAAGATCTTTACTCCTAGGCACACTTTCAAATCCATGTACCAAAACATTGGCCACCTCTCATCTATAGAACAACAACATAACCAAAAGCAACATTTAAGTTCCACAATCACATATAAGCTTGTCATCAAACTACTAACATTTCTAACAAACAACATATTACTATGTTAAGATGCTCAACTAACTAAACCTAAACCACACAAACTAGCACACAATTAAAATAATTCAAAAAATATCAGTCAAGACCCATAAAAGGGGTGATTCAACTCCATCAAATTCACCAAGTAACCACATTTCAAAGTCCAATCAAATATCATAAACATCACAATTGCTCAATCACAAAATCAACACTCATAGAGATGAGCCTCCCAATTGGAAGGATTTAATTGGTGCTCTTAGCTTGTGAAGGCTAATTAAGCCTCTAAAATCAATGCGAACCCCCAGTTTGATGGCAATTATTTGAGGGGCGTCATTGCCAAACCACAATTTGCACTAGTTAGGGATGGCAATGGTATCACTATGATCACACAATCAATTTTGGTGCAAACACTATAATGACTAGGTGGCTTTAACATTCTTTTTATCAAATAGGTATCTTCATTTAATATCATGATAGTGATTCAGAAGCATACACATGCAGTTTTATAACTAGACTAGTTTTCGGATACACTTAATTTGTTATTGTTGAACACATCTTTCAAATACACATGCAGTTGTATAATAGGTGACTTTATTTAACATTTCAAATACTAATTGAATAATTCATCTTATGTATATATTATTCTTTCTTTATTGTTGTACCAAATTGACAACCATAGATTGCACCATCATACATTTATTATTAATTAGCACCAATTAAATAAGAGGATTACAAATAGGACTCAATAGGAGCACTATATATATCACGAACATATATACGTACGTAGTCTTAGAGGCAGACTAACATAAGGAGCCTTCAAACTGGGGATTCAATTGGAATTAATATCATGAAATTCTCTTAAAGAATACCAAGAATTAAGAGGTTGAGAAGTTATAGAGAAGAACACCAAATGACCAACACAACAACAACAATAACACAAACTCAGAAATTCAAACAATTATAACAAAATCAATACATTCAATAACTCATTCTCAAAAGATCGACAAAACTCATAACAACAATCAAATGGGGTTCCAATGTATAGATCCAAATCACAAGAACTTGAAATTCTAACAAAATCAAACAATAAATCTCACTTCATCTTCTCTTCACCACTCAAATCAATAGAAAAAAGAAAATTGAGACTCGATTGGCGGCGACATCAGGATGGACGCTGCGGACGGCGGTGATCTCGTCAAGGTGAGTGCGGATAGTGGCGAGGTGAGTGCAGACTACGGTTGTCTCGTCGTAGGCTGAGATCTGGGCAATCTAAAGGAACATCGACGGATCTGGCGAAGAAGGCGGAGTGGAAAGCGTCGGTGGTGGGGCAGAGAGCAAAGGAGGGGAGGCGGTCAGTGTGGAGAGAGAGGAGGACGGAGAAGATAGTGCACCTGACAACGGAAACAGATAATGAAGATCTTCAAGTCGGCGTTGGAGGCTAGGGCGGCGAGGAGGGAGTCGAAACCGGTGGAGGAGGGGAGGCGGTCGGTGCAGATGAGAGAGAGAAGGATGGGAGTAGAGATAGATGAGGGGAGGCGGTCGGTGTAGAGAGAGAGGAAGATGGAGAAAATTTCCATGCTAGCGCTGGCGGCGAGGAGGGAGTCGAAACCGCAGAGGAGGGGAGGCAGACTGTGCAGAGGAGAGAGATGAGGATGGGAGCAATTAGTACAAGCTAGGTATATTTGTTTTGTGTTTATGTGTGAGTCTGTATGTATTATTTAATTTGCAATACATGTTTTTTTTATCTCACTTTTCAATTTAGCAACGGAATACCAACGGATAGCATTTAGCAGCGGATTAGCAACGAGATCCGTTGCAAATCTATTGGTAAACCGTTGCGAGTTATATTTTGCAACGGTTTCACAACGGATTAGCAATGGATTAGGCAAATTTTGTTGCTAATTCGTTGGTAATTTAGAATCCTTTGCTAATCTGTTGCTAACACTAAATGGCAATGGATTAGCTAAGTGGAAAATTCTCGCGGGTTTTTTTACCAACGAAATTTATTTCCGTTGCTAAATTCCATTGCTAATCCGTTGGTAATACATTTCTAATTGGTAAAACATTTTCCCTTCCACATTCCATTGCTATTCCATTGCTAATTAGCAACTGACACTTATTCCGTTGCTAATTCCGTTTCTAATTTACTAATTTTTGTAGTGAAAGTTTCCCAAATCTAGCTCACATCGATATTGTTCAACACACATAGGATTAGATTGCAAAGAGAACCTACTTCACCTTCTTTATTTAGTTACAATATTGAGGATGATTATGTGGATGAGGAGGAAGTAGAGGAAGTTGAACAAGTTGAACAAGAGATACCGATAGGGGAGAAAAATTATGAATTAAGGAAAGGAAATTTTGTCAATGAAAAGGCCTATGAAAAATTTAGGAATTATGTGATTAAGGATTGGAAGTTGATCCCATAAAGGGGATTTAATCTAAAGAATGAATTGACGTATAGGCCTAGGATCCTAGATATCAAAGAGACAAGAAACTGGGGTTTACCAATTAGAGATTACAACCACCTAGACCTAGAGGATGTCCCTAATGAACGGGGTTATGAAGCTTTAATGAGAGAATTTTACGTCAATGCGTAAGGAAGTGAAAGTAAGACCGAGTCCTAAGTTAGAGGGAGGACAGTGGACTAATCTGTTGCAAGAATAAATCGATATTTTGGATTATGGAATTTTCATCAAAAACAAAATGACGAGTACCCCAAACCTGACTATGAAATTAAGTACGATTTCTCCATCGAGACAATAAGGGGAGGTTTAGAGACAATCCATGGAGATGGATTTATTTTTTATATGGAGGGGTATCCCAAGCATATAACCCCAAAAAAATTTAGGGAGACCACTAAAGCTCAGTGTTGTTTCATCAATGCCACCATATAGCCAAACCTGCAGTACTACTAAATAGTGAATTACAAGGCCGCTTTACTTTACCACATTGTCATGGGGTTAGAATACTTGGATGTTGGCAAAATCATTTATGAATCCATTAGGAGTGTCATCACCACCAAGAAGAATGATGGACTACATTTTCCCTTGATGATTACAACCATTTGTAAGATGGACCAAGTGAACATGGCAGGTCTCGACATGGATGTTTTACCGGAGAAGACCATCACTAATGAGGTTATAGAGAGATATGGCAGAGTGAATGGTTATGAAGACACAGAGGATAAGATAGAGAGAGAGCAAAAATAAAGAGAAAAGAAATCGAACAGAGAAGCAAAATCAGAGAAGACACAAGGAGAATCTTGCAAGAGATGTCGGAAGCTAGAAATGATCTGAACATGGAGCAACCTGCTAGGAAATATGACGGATTATATATGGATGAGTCGAAGTTGGCATTCATGGGTGCAATTTTGCGCAATCAGATGACCACTCTTCGTAGTTAAAAACTTGTATTAGAGAACCAGAGAACCTTATCAAGAAGTATCCACAGAATGGAGCGTACGATGTCCAGGAGAAATAAATGTTAAGGAAGCACTCGATTCCTATACCGTTTACATAGATAAGATTACCACTTAACAGTAATCTTGATGTTCTGATATTGTCAGGTCAGGAATACCACCTCTACGACCCAGACCCGAAGGATTGATCCAGTGGAAGATGATAATGAAGCGAATTTCGGACGCCGACATTGATTTCCTTCCTCTATTTATTTTCTCTGTCTCTGAGTATTGTTGTGAGATTTCTCATTGTAATTCAGGTAGTGGTGACATACTTTGTGTTTTATGGTTATATACGTTGTGTTTATGATGATATACTTTGTGATATATTATATTCAGTGCTTCGGTATGATATTTAATTCACTTGTTATATAATGGTGATTTTATTCATTAAACTTTTATGCACTCTGTCTTATTAAAATTAACTTAATTTCTTGATTGTCATTTTTATTATTATTTTATCAATTCTTTTGTACTTCACGTGCTATTTTTTTTATAATTGAAAATCGGACTTCATTTTTAAACCTTGAGGACAAGGTTTAGAATGAGTTTGGGGGTATTTTAGGTGAAGTATGAAATTGACAGTAATGAAAGGAAAGAAAGGTAAAAGAAAAGTTCTGAATTACTTTTAATCCAATATTCAAGTAAGTTGACGAAATTTTTCAAATTTCTTTCGAAATCAAGTAAGTATGAATTTCATTTTTCTTTATTTTTAGTTAGGAAAAGAATGAAAATGAATATATATATATATATATGTAATAGATTTTGAATGGAAGTGATATTTTTATTACAAATGAGTTTTATGATAAAAAGGATCAAATGTTCTAACTCTTTTTGATTAACTTTGCGACTTGATGTGAACACTAAATTGAATGCTTTGTGTTAGTCATGATAATTAGTAGAAGATCGAAACATTAGTGCAAGTTGAACAAAATAGATTTCTATGAATCTTATGAAACAAAAGCTATTAATTAAGTGTTTTTACAATATATATATAAAGCTATTATGCCACAATTGAAAGAAGAAATGGGTTAAAAATCGATGAATTTATAGAAGTTAGAAAGGATACTTTCTTCAATTTTAGCGGACAGTGAGAAGTGTTAACAAGAGTTTATAAAAATAAATATATATAGAGTCTTATAGATTCTAAAGGAAATAGAGCAGGGAATCTATAGTGGGAAAAATGTGAGAATGTCCAAAGGAAATTGAGTAGGGACTCAAAAGCAAAAAGTAAATGAAATACATGAAAAAGAAATAATTAGAATGGAATAGCAAAAAATAATGAGAGATGAAGAAAAACATGGATGTTCTTAAACTTTTCAAATGAAAAGATTTCACTTGAGTACTTGAAACTAGAGTTGAATGAAGTATTTCTTAACCTAACATGTTGTAAATGACATGTTCATTGGTATCTTGGTAAAATTTCTATTGATTTTGATTGTGGTACTATTATAAAGTATTTTTTAAAAGCTAAGATTGATCCAGTGGTTTTTGTTATTTGAGATTCTATATTAGTTATCATAACCTTGATAGTTGTCAATAGAAATTGAGAAAACTTATGTTGTGCACTAGACATGCCAATGAACTTTAAATTCTAAAGAAGTGCTACGTTAGGTGGTTGAGTTATCATTAAGGGATGTTTTATTTTGACTAAATCATTCTATTCTATCATAACTTTCATTTACTTGTGGGTAATATATTTCTATTTGAAAATCACTTCTATTTTAAAATTTATATTATTTAAAGTTAAGATTAATTAGATTGAAATCAATTTATAAAGAATGAAAAGAGAACATGATTGAGAATATTCCTTTGCTCTTGACAACAAAGTGCGAGTTTGGGGATATTTGACAATTTAATAATTAGACACATTTTATAGTGTAATTTATGTTGATTTTAGGCATAAATGATGATATTACATTTGGTATTCTCTTGTTTTTGTGATTTCGGTTTTTAAATAGGAAAACGAAGAAATGAAAGAAAAGAGAAAGAAAGCAAAACAGTCAATTGAAAAAGTACACCAGAGAATCCACAGCAAATTGGAATAACACTAGGAATCGCCATATAAATCAACAGCAGAAGAAGGCTGGCAAATCCATAATGAATTAGAGAATGAACTATAAACCGCTAGCTGAATTGGTGGAGCACTGAGAGCTATTCTCAATGATTTTCTCATCGATTTGTGCATAAGTTAGGAATCGTTGAGAAATCGCAATGGTTAGTTACGAGTTTTTTAGATTAGTATGAAGAATTTAAGTTTATCTATGATATGTATACGTAGGGAGACTATAAAAAGGGCAAAGAGCTTTGAAATAACTCTTTCTTCTTATCTCCTTTTGTTTTTAATCTTTGTTTTAGGTTAGTTTTATTGTCTATGTTTGAAGATATTTTGGAGCTTTGATTTATATTAAGGTATTCATTCATTATGTCTTTTAATTATATTTATGCATTGTTTATTTCCAGCATGAATGAGCAGTCTATCAATCTAAACAAACCGTAGACAATATAGTACATTTTAGATTGCTAGATAGTTATAATTAAGGAATAATGTACTTAATGTTTTAAATCTATTCATACACATCAATCACCGAATTAACTAGTTTTTGAATATTACAACTAAAAAAGATTAGTATTGCATGCATAGTTGCAAATGTGTTATGTGGTATTATGATTTAGAGTCTATGTCTATAGTCATGACAACAATTATAGGAGTAACTTGGATTAATCTATAGGACATTTCCCGAGTTGATGTTCTAGGTGATTGTGTTTTAAGTTGTTTATTATGCGGCTTCGATAATATTGGCTTAGATTAGGCATGATTTTCATTGAACTTAATTCTATCGTATTTCTATGGTGGTACGTTTTATCCATTTGGTAGATTTATAATGATAAGAATATCGCATTTCCATTGAATTAAGGAAAATCGGTGGCTGGCTAAAAGTTATCAATCTATTATGAAGTGAAGTTTAATTAATGATTCCAAGATTCAATGTTTTATTATTATAACTATAGAGTGAAGTAATATTATATTCTAGTGTTTGAAAGTAATCCAAATATATTATATTGTTTAGTTAAGGTTTTTTTTACATGTTTGTTTATTTATATTGAATTGCATTTGAATATTGTGTGATTTAGTTTGAATTTGATTTGCTTAGATTAATTTAGTTAGTTTGGTTATTTAAGTTAGTAATCATAATTGTTAAGTTATTTAGCATTTTACTTCCCATTGAACTAAATTAAATTAAATTAATAAAAACAAGAAAAAGTTACTTTCCTTTAAAATCTTGAAAATCCATGTGGAGATGATATCCAATTTACCACTACTACAAGTTAATAGCAATATATAAAATTATTGTGCACGCTCGACACGTGTCAATAACCAAAAGATAAGCATATATATACATATACCATGTCTCTCTAGTCTCCCTAATACCCAAAATAAGACTAAATATCAAAAACTAAAATGTACTAGAGTGTCTTGGACACTAGGCGGTCAGAGATAGTCGTTCAGGATCCTCTTGCCCCTACTCATACTTGGATCTACACTCAGCCATCACAACAAAAAAGATGACAAGTCCAATGAGTAAAATCCCAAGGAAATTCTTTGAGCATTTATGTAAATAGAGAAGCCAAAGAAAATGCTAAATAAAACATGCGGAAAAATAAACAGGCAATTGTAAATGGGTCATCACATGCTTATATAACAAGTGGATAAACAAAGTAGGTGCTCATCCCGGTCAAACTAAAATGTACTTCGGTCCCCAAAATCCTTTCAGTGGGTTCCCCACTACTGTTTCACATGGTTCCTTACGGTGATTGGCATATACCTACACTTCATCGACACGTGCACTAGAAAGCAACTCAGGTTGCCATTCATCGAGGGCTTGGTCATACGTGATACAGTCTAGCGTGCCATAAACACACAACGGAAGTGCCGGTGGGAGTAACCTCAATCAACCATCTCAATTAAAATAATAGAATGGAGCTGTAAGCCAAGAATGGATAGAAACAATGAAAATAGTAATTAAATACTCAAGTGATTTTCCATTGGGTCTTACAAATCTGAGTGGACATAAGACATTGCTCTAATGCCTCACACGCCTCGTACCTAACACCGACCTCAACTATTAGCTCCCTAGTCACCGATTTCCTATACAAGTCAATTTGAGCAAATTTTTAATATTAAAATGCGTTCGAAAATCGAAATCTAAATTCTTAAAACTATAGGATTTTCGCGTTTGTGACCATATTGGTCGCGTCGAGTCATACCATGTAAGTCAAGTTTTTGCTTGACCAAATTATTTTCAAAATTTAGCCATTTATTATAAATGTACCATATGTAGATACATATATATAATGTATGATATAGTAGTCTAATGTATAGTATATATACTCACACATTATTCTTATATGTGTGTGTGTGTGTTATTCTTGTTGTTGTTCGTTAGTTGTTTTCTTTTTTCTTTTCTTTTTTTGGTATCAGGGAGACTAGAGAGGTATTGCACATGTATATATATATATATATATATATATATATATATATATATATATATATATATATATATTTATCTTTTGGTTATCACGTCGCCTTATATATAAAGTACTATATTTCTTGGTTTTCCACATGAAGATTAATGCTTTATGACACACGACATATATATATATATATTATGCTTTTATGTCAGTTTAAGACTTTTGTTATTAATTTACTGCCTATTAACTATAATTTGCAAAACACAAGCCATATGTATAACTCGCAAACTTCAAAACTAAAAGATAATAAACCCTAAATACATATGACTTAAAATGGAAATATGCATAATTGATTTACAATATAGCAACAACACAAGAAGTTAGCACGCACACCGTGGATGCAGGCATGGCTGGCGTAGCAAAGCGTGAGACCCTACGGGTCAGTGTCGTGGACGGTGCAGCACCCATCTGGTGGCCTCAAAGCGCGGGGCCAACACATTTGGTATCCGAGCAATGGTTCAAGGAACCTAGGGAAATAAAAAAAGAACATAAAACTTAATAAATAAACCTTAGATGTAGAAACCCGATGTACTTACCTTAGAACCATAATTTAGAAGTGATTGTGAGGCGAGTAAAGTTAGTGGTTATATACGTGTTATGTTTTTATTGTATATTATATAGTATACACGTATATATATATATATCGAGGTTGATTCGGTGCACGCTTCTCGATGGAGATCATTATGTATGGACAGTCTACTACTCCGCTAGAGACTGGTAAGACTAGCGATCTTGTTAGTCCCTTTACAAACTCGCCACGACTTTCACTCAATAACCAGAGCATTTACAGCTCCTTAATGTTGATTTAGAAAGGCAATTTATATATGTTATCTTTTCGAAAATATAGTTAAGGACGATGCGACTTCTTATTATCATTTAATAAATCGAAGTCTTCCTTAACTAATCTTAATTCGAAACAAAGAAACTTTGCGACTCAAATAGCTAAATTGTTTTTTTATTGCCTTACGTTGTTTCCATTAGTCTCAAATATTTTGATTTTTCTTTTTCTCAAAAAAATATTAAGTATTTTTCAAGATACTATGTAAGATAACTTCGTATCTTACTATTCATCAAATTACTTTTGATGAATTCATTTGTCCATTATTATACAACTGAAGAGATTGAAGAATTTAAATTTCCAAACTCCGATTAACTTAATCAATAATCAAATTCTTAAAGGATGCTATCTCAATCCTTTAAGTCCTACAAATAGAAATTCTCGCAATATATGAGCTCATATCGATGTCCTATACAACTCATTTACTGATACTCAATCAGTACATCTATCTCTTCATTGGTTATATTTTGAGTCGAAGTGATGCACATAGTTACTTAATTTGATTAGAAGTAACTGATAAGTTGGTATTTATATGTTTTTTGTAGTTTATTTTAATGTATTTAATAGGGAAAGTCTCCAAAATATATATTTGATTATATTTATTGGTCATTTTAGGTGAAACGAATTGCGCGGTTGAATCCGGGGCAAAAAAATACTCAAAATGAAGTATTTACATGCAGTGATTAGATGTCAAATAATTTGCCTCGAGTTACGTGTTGCGCGGTGGGTAGAATAGGTGACTAGCAGACCAAATAACATGGGAGTGACACAATTAAGCCAATCACGCACTAGTTTTTGTTGTTTTCCTCGAGATGCGTGCTTCACTTTCTCCCATGAATTCGATCTCACTCTCATGTTCTCCTCATCAATCCTGCTCTGACACGTGTCGCACGCCGATTTGTCCACAGCGTCATACTCTAGCTCTCCACCAATCCTCAGCAGCCACGTGGCATATCACCAACACAACGTCACAACAAACCAGCACCAACTAGTCTCAGCAGCCTTAGGACTTACCTCATGATGCGGTCAGCACAGAAGCCAAGTATTTCGCATAAAGTCGTGCGTTCAACGAAACCAGCGCCTCAGCATGACACGTGTCAGCTTCTCCTTGCAATAGCACGTCAACACAAGCTTTTCACACCAATCAGAAGCTGCCATGTTAGCCGGTTCCATCAGCTCCTCCAATCCAAGTTGGACACGTGGCGGACAACAGTTTTTGACCCAAAAACAACCCCTAAATGCTCCTCGGCGCACGTGTCACTCCACCAACCCCCAAAATTAGCTTCTCTCACCTCCTTGGACCAATTTTTAGTAGTTTTATATATTAGGAACCTTACGTATTTATATTAGGGGACAACCGACTATTATATTTTTAGCATCGACTTCTCTCAACGACGATGTCCGGCTAATCAAAACCTTGCCTATGATGGAGGGGAAACAAGTCGGGATTATGGATTCATGACATATTATGTGAGATCTTTTATTTTATTATTTAATTTAGTTTAAATTATCATATTTCATTGTTGTTGATTTTAAGGAATATGGTTTAGATATAGGGTGTGTATATGGGCAGTGCATGTTTTTAGTGGACAATCTATAGTTATTTAGACTGATAGTATCCGTGTGATTGTACTTTTGGACCAATAAAGTGACGAACACTCACCCATTTGCCGTAAAAGCCTTTCGGTTTTTTAGTGTGCAACAATTGAATCTAGGTTACATCGAAAGCGGATGCGATCCGGAGGTGGAGGTGATCCGATTATTTAGGATTAGTGTTCCTACATATCCATATTACTGCGGTTAGTGTGTTAAACCCGATTGGCGGATGTCTATGATTATGCATTAATTAGAGAAGTAATTAGTGGCGGACGTCCTGGCTATCGAGATTATGGGAATGAGGAATTTCTGGCGGATGTCTATTTTCTATAGCTAATCTAGGAGAACTTAAATTAATAATTTTGAAGACCATGTTGTGCCATTGAATCTTGATTTTGATTTGTGGAACTGTAGACCTAGGTGTTACTTAGGTGTTCATTAATTGTTTTCAAAATTAGTTTCGTTATTTTATTTATTTAGTTTATTTTAGTTTCGTTAGTTAAATTAATTTATTTCGAAACCCCCAATTCCCTTTTGTTGTTTTTAACCATAGAAAGACTATCAATCTCTGTAGGATCGACCATTTGCCACTATTCTACAAAATAGTTGGTTTAGGAATTTTTTTATGGACGCGTTCGGCGCGCGTCAATTTTTGGCGTCGTTGCTAAATATTGAGTTTGGACGGATTCTTTGCGAAAGACCGCAGGTGAGATTATTTTTATTATTTTTTATTTATTTATTCTAACAAATTGGAGAACCCTTGAGTTTTGTTAGGTTTGACTTTGGATTATAACGTGAGCATTTTTTTTTTTTGGAATTAACATGTTTATATGATTTTAGGTGTTTTGAGACTTGGTTAGGACACATCCAACTTAAGTCGTCGCATTAGTGGCGGGTCTTTGAGTAGACCCAAAATCCTAGACTTCATTTCATCATCTTATTGATTTCACCCTTAGTTGAAAGATTTCGGGCTCGCAAGATTTGATATGAATCATTTTAGTTAACTCCTATGTTTACTAGTTCTTGCTCTTGTTATGATTATTTTTTTCATAGTTTCCTTAGTCACCTAGACATGAGAGATTTTGCGCGTTCACTAGTTTTTAGAGACTTTCATTTATGCATGCATTTGTATCATCTTCTTATTCTTTATCCATGTTATTCATCACTACTATTCTTTTTCTTTTTGTTGGTTGGATTCCTTGACTTATTTTAAACCTTGAGGACAAGGTTCGGAATAAGTTTATGGGTACTTTAGGATTTGTGGATTGAGTTTGGATGGATTCTTTGCGAAAGACTGCAGGTGAGATTGTTTAATTATTTTTTTATTTATGTGGTTATATGTGATTATCGGATGGTAATGGTGGCGTTTTATATCATTTCTTTCATTTCTTTCATTTCTTGTCCCTCCATATTTCTTTCTCATTTCATTAGTATTTGATACACTTTCATGCATATGTGTTTAATATATTTTTTTATTTTTTTATTGTTTAGAGTCACCCAAAACTTTGTTTCATGCATTTGGTTTTAGATAGGTATATTTTGGTTGCCTTTTTTACTAGAAGCTTAGGGAAAATTAGGAGAAACACTCAATCGAGTCTGTAGCCCAACATTTTATGATTTCATAATTAGGGACTTAGTTGATGGTTAAGCTTTGTGCTAGATAACGAAAATGAGCAGATGGTCAAAATTGTGCAAGTGATAATATTTTAACCCACATTGGAGGATTTGCTTGATTATAGTAGAAGTGAGAAGGGCTAACAAAAGTTTTTTGTTAATATAGAGAGTCCCACAGGTTTCCATAGGAAATGGAGCAAGAAAACTTGTGGTGGGAAAAGCGAGAAAATCAGTCCATAGGAAATGGAGCAGGGACTGTATTTATTGAAAAAAAAAAGAAAAAATAGAGAATAAAAAAATTTTAATAAAGGCGAAAGTTGTGAAAACTCCTCAAATAAAAGATTTAGCTCGTGTGCTTACACTAGATTAAGTGAGGTTTTAAACTTACGTATTTGAATGTGTAGACCAAGAAAACTCGTGAGTAGTTGATGGCCTTTGTTTTGACCGAGTCTATCTCTTCAAAGTGTGATCTTAATTGTGTTTGGGTTGCGAATCTTGACATATCATAGCCCCGAAATTCCTTGAGTGGCTTGTTAATTTGGCGACTATGTAAACCAGAAAAAATCCATGAATTTAAGTCTGGTATAGGATCAATTGAGTCATTGCATTACTATATTAGGAGTTTAGTTTAGTTTAGTTTGTGTTATCATCTACACCTTTGCTCGGGACGTGCAAAGTCTTAAGTTTGGAGGTATTTGATAAATTGATATTTATATGTTTTTAGTAGTTTATTTTAATGTATTTAATATGGAAATTCTCTAAAATATATATTTAATTATATTTATTGGTCGTTTCAAGTGAAACGAAGTGCGCGGTTGAATCCGGTGCAGAAAAATACTCAAAATGGAGTATTTACATGCAGTGATCAGATGCCAAACGATTTGCCTCGAGTTACGTGTTGCACAGAGGGTATAATAGGAGATAATAGACCAAATAATGTAGGGGAGTGACACAATTAAGCCACTCACACACTAGTTGTAGTTGGTTTGCCTTGAGATGCATGCTGCCACTTTCTCCAATGAATTCGATCTCACTCTCGTGTTCTTCTCATCACACATGCCCTGACACGTGTCACACATCGATTTGTCCACAGCGTCATACTCAAGCTCTCCACCAATCACCAGCGGCCACGTCACGTATCACCAACACAACTTCAAGACAAACCTGCACCAACTCGTCTCAGTAGCCTTAGGACTTACCTCGAGATGCAGTTAGCACAGACACCAAATATTTCGCACAAAGTCGTGCATTCTACCAAACCAGCGCCTCGGCATGACACGTGTCAGATTTTCCTTGCAATAGCACTTCAACACAAGCTTTTCAACCAATCAGAAGCCACCACGTCAACTGGTTCCAGCAGTTCCTCCAATCCGAGTTTGACACGTGGCAGACAACAGTTTTTTTTACCCAAAAACAACCCCTAAATGCTCCTTGGCGCACGTGTCACTCCAACAACCCCCAAAATCAGTTTTCTCTCACCTCTCAGGACCAATTTTTAATAGTTTTATATATTAGAAACCTTAGGTATTATAGTGGGGGACGATCGACTATTATATTTTTAGCATCGACTTCTCTCGATGACGATGTCCGGCTAATCAAAACCTTGCCTAAGTTCGAGAGGAATTCATAGCATATTATGTGAGATCTTTTATTTTATTATTTAATTTAGTTTAAATTATCCTATTTTGTTGTTGTTGATTTTAAGGATTATGGCTTAGATCTAGGGAGTGTATATGGCCAGTGCATGCTTTTAAGTGGACAATCTATAGTTATTTGGAGCGATAATATTCGTGTAATTGTACTTTTATACCAATAAAGTGACGAACACTCACCCGTTTGCCGTAAAACCCTTTCGATTCTTGAGTGTGCAACAATTGAATCTAAGTTAAATCATAAGCGAATGCGATATGATTATTTAGGATTAGTATTCACACAGATCCATATTACTGATGTTAGTGTGTTAAACCCGATTGCCAGATGTCTAGGGTTATCCATTAATTAGGGGAGTATATAGTGGTAGACGTCCTGGCTATCGAGATTAGGGGAATGAAGAATTTCTGACTGATTTCGATTTTCTATAGCTAATCTAGGAGAATTTAAATTAATAATTTTTGGGAAAGATTGAAGACCACAATGTGCCACTGAATCTTGATTCGGATTTGTGGAACCGTAGACCTAGGTGTTACTTAGGTGTTCATTAATTGTTTTCAAAATTAGTTTCGTTATTTTATTTATTTAGTTTATTTTAGTTTAGTTAGTTAAATTAATTTAATTGAAAACCCTCGATTTTCTTTTGTTGTTTTTAACCATAGAAAGACTACCAATATCTGTGGGATCGACCATTTACCACTATTCTACAAAATAGTTGGTTTTGGAATTTTTTTATTGACGTGTTCGGCGCTCGTCAATGACTATTGGGTACTTTGAATATCAAAACACAATCAATTGTGTTGATTTTTAATAGCTAATCCAAGCTATTATTAGAGCACTTCCCCACCACCTTAACTTCTAACACATTGATCTTATTACTACAATTTTCATTTTCAAGTTAGAAATTTCGTTGATCTTTATTTTGTAACAACACATAATTCTATATTAACAAAGATTATTTCTAACTCGTGTATTTCCATTCATTTTATCAGTGCTTTATTCGATTCGTAGAACCATTATACTCAATGTCACTTATGGATAAGTAACTTGAGTAATATACACTAGAACAAATTCAGCTTTTGATAGAGGTTTTGAACCTCTATGAAAGACTTTTCATAGAGGTTTTTGACCTCTATGAAAAGCGTTATCTTTTAAGGCGTTACCGTATCTTCAAAGCTTACATAGGGGTTCAAACCTCTATCAAATCTGGTTTGAAACCTCTATAATATCTTCAGAGGCTTACATAGGGGTTTCAAAACCCTATCAATTGTAGTGATTTCATAGGGGTTTGAAACCTCTATATTATCGTCAAAGGCTTACATAGGGGTTTCAAACCCCTATCAAATGGAATTTTTAAAAAATAATAGCTGAAAATGCCCAGAATTAATTTCCATTTCCATTTTCAATTGAAAATATAACAAATCTACATTCCACTCGCAATATTATTATTCCATCAAGAAATTCGCAGTGGTATACAACCAATCAACAAAACAACAAATCGATAGCCACACATTTCACGAAACCCGCTAAAATGATTGAAAATCAAACAAATATTGAATCTTGAACAACATCGATTCCTTCAACAAAAAGGGAAGCAGGAACCTCAAGAACATAAGTGATTCCTTCAACAGTAACAACACCAGCATATCTGGAAACAAACGCAATGGAGGAACATCAGTGATTCCTTCAACATAAAATCACTTGATCTATGGAAATTTTTTGATTGTGATATAAAAGGCCTTTAATTGCTACTTTCAAATTTATTATTGTTTTAAAATCAGTTATTAGACATAAGAGACTAAGCACCCAACAAGATATAGCTGCTATAGACAGACCATATGGTAGTACATTATTCAGATTCTATATGTTAAATTTATGTTTGTAGGTTTTTTCTCTTCTATAGCAAGACATTGCAGGCACAGAGCCTAGCAGTACTGTACAATACAAAACCAGTGTGCATATGTTGCATTATGTACTATACTTACAGAACTAGTAATGATTTTCGAACTAGTATTAGAACTATGCCGTTCATAAAGTAGTTTCTTGGCAATTAGGTTTCATTTAAAATTTGTTAAACTCAAAACATGTTGTCATGATTGAAAAAAAAGAAATGTCTTAAGAGCAGTAACAGAACTGACCTCTTTCAAGAATTCATTTAAATATGAAGCATCTAAGTTCTTAGCCACAATAAGAATGAAAGTTATATTTACGAACCTTTGTCATCCGTTTCATCTCCCGCAGTAGTTCTAGTTCCATCCCCGCCAGGGTTGTCTTGCTCGTATCGATAGTCTTGTTTCTTTGTATTGCACTATTAGCCAAACGGAACAAACTATCTCGAATGCAGAGCCTCATTTTCATATCCAGCTGCAGAAATGGTAAAACTATTTTCAATGTGATTGGGATTGAATTAATGTAAATTATGTTTTTAGATTGTTAATCATGGGAAAGAACATTGCATGATTTCAGTAATGATAAAAATACTTACAGAACTAGTAGGTGATTTTCGAACAAGGTATTCATAGTACCAGTAAGGTTCACCATCAATCTGTTAACGCACAACTTAAAAAATTAATTGTCAACATTTTAAATTAGATCAATACGGAAATATTTTCGAACCATAACACAGTCTTTTTTGGAGGAAGTAAATCACAAAAGAAGCACGTTACTTTAGGAGCTCACTTTGGTAGTGTGTGTATCAAGAATAGAACTCTCAGCCAATCGTTTAGCTGAAGTGACACGCTGTAGAGAAAAAGAACTCATTAAATGAAAATAATGAATTTACTACCGCAAAATCTAGAGAAATATGAAGTGAAACTGCCTCATTGACCAGTTAAAGATAACACATTCGCGCTGATTATTGAGTATAGCATAGATTGAGATCAACCAATCAATTGATTTGCCTTTAAACTAATTCATTATCATAATCCACTTTGATATATTAAAAATCCAAAAGCAACGATTGAATGGATAGAAGAAAATTAGAAGGTTTTTTCAATGAAAGGGATGAACAAACCAAATACCAAAGCAGACTTGTCAGACAAGACACAATCAGCAACATCTTTCACATCCCATGAATTCTTATCAACTGATTTTATAAATTGGGAATTAGGAGGACCTATCTGAGCCAAAGAAAATTAATGTTATGAAGCCGAAGCTGATTATAAATTTATATGTATGTTCAATTCAATGTCAAAAAAACATGTTAATTAATTAGATCACTGATTGCATCATGACTTGCCTTATAGTATATATGTACTAGTGACCACTAAAACAATTGTAAGGTGTGCACGCCAACTATTAGCCTATTAGGTGAATCACAACAAATTTGCATTCCCTCATCAATCTTCCCATTGAACAACAACATGAATTCTTACAGCAGCTATGATTCACATTCAATTCTACAGTAAATTTATGGAAGCATAGAAGAGAAGTTCACAATTCACCTAATTTACCTTTTAATACTTGATTACGTCTCAAATTCCTCGCATTCGTACCAAAATCATAATCAAACACGCATAATTCAAATATTTGATTACCTTGTAGTCCTAAATGAAGTAGATGCCCTTGCTGGTCTCTCCATCTCTAACCACGTACTCATTTGGATCTACACAACATAGCCACAATTGCAATTCAACACAAAGCCAAGGGACTGAATAGTGAATCCATCCTAATCACTGCTCAAATCAAGTATTGAATAGTGTTACACTTACATGAGAATGACGAAAGGCCGATAAAGTCTGAGGAAAGAGAGCATCAATGCGTAGGTTACCAGCGGAGGATGTTTTGTAAAGATGAATGAATTGGAATGGAAAGAAAGCAAAATTAAGGGATGGCAGTTATAATAATGAGGACAGATGGAGAGATGCTATGTCCATGTTACAAGCATCAACCATATGTTGGAGACACACACATGTATGTATAGAAAAGTGAGAGCCAAGCAGAATGTATTTAAAGAAACACAAAAGTAACAAAGCTTAGTCTCATACAAAGCAAAAGTAACAGAAAAGAAGATATTGAAACAAATATGAAACATTGAAACTCATCAAGTTTCTAGCACCATCTATACGCTCTTCCCATCATCTGCAAGCACAAAAAAATTAAATTCAGAGACACAAGATAAGTCAAAAAATAAAACTAAATGGTTGAAACGTACTTTCCTCAAGTGTTAGGTATGAAGACATGTTGTTTGGGCCATGGAATCGATTCCCCTAAAGCTTGCTCTATGGTCCTCATATTAGCTTGAGTCCTCCATATCAAAGCATTGTGGTCAATGGCTGTTTGCACCCACACCATGTAAGATCTAACCCCAATAGGAGCACCCTCCACAACATGTAGCGGGTCATGGTCATTATCTACAATAACTTAATTTATATATAATATATTGTTAGGTAAGCTAGATGTGAGGTCATGAATTCAAATATATGAAATATACCTATATATATCATATGAGAGAAATTTAAAAGAATGTGAAAGAAGAATCAGCTTGGCAACTAAGCCTCAGACAAGCATCCAATGTGACTTGATATGGCAGTGAAATAGTTAAAACTTAAAAGCATCCAATGAATAATTCACTAAATCATAGCAATAATTCACTATGTCCACATAAATATATTTACAAGCCCCTATGTAAATATACTTTGAAGAGGCAGTGCCTAACTTAGGTAGATATACTTACTAGAATTTGCTCTGTCTTCTTGTTATGGATAGTGCCAAGGTGTTGATGTCAGCTTGAATTGTTTGAGATTTAACAAGAAAGCGTAGTGGTTTCGTGGGGGAAATGTATTTGGTGCTACATGATTCATACATGGAAGATTTCATTGATATTTTTGGCCCTAATTGGAGTCTTCATCATTTAATAGAAATCAAATCAAGGTAGAAGTAGAACATTGATTTTAACATTATGTAATCAGGGTACTGATTTCGACCCATGTAATAAGGTTGGGTGGCATCTGGCATGCCAAACAGGATTCAGAATTCAGAAAGTTCTTGCATGCCTAATTTAGTATTTCATTCAAAAATCTACTTCAAATAGTTTGATAAGGCAAGTTGGTGTCTCCAACAAGTTGCAATTGCAGAGAGAATCATAGGCTCGAGTTTTCCAGAGGTTTTATGGTGATATTTGGAGGTTCAATCTTAATAACAAACTAGTAAATCTGCGTTTCCTTGCGTTGATCCTATTTTTTGAGGTTTTTTTTTATCTGTAATTCGATAGGATTTTAGGAATAGCTAAAGATTAGGTTTTTGAGAGGTTTTGAAACACATTTGAATCATCTTATATGTGATAACTTATGCAGTTAATGGTTCATTTCAGTGGTTGATTTACTTGTGTTTGAATCTGATTTTTCTTTCAAGACTTCATATATTGGAGCTTTTTCTCGATCGACATTTGTGATGTTTTGGAAGAGGAATGTTGATTCCTCCGTGAAGCTTTTTCTCGATCGGCGTTTGTGTTATAAGCATGATTAAAATAAAGCACATATGAACCAAAAATTAATTCAAGTTGTCTATCACATTGTATAAACTCAATCAAAATATCCACAACACCATCAACAAATGCATTTCACCTTATCTCATTGAGGCATTTTCACAAACAGATACCATATTCAACCAAAAAACTTGAATTTGAGAGCCAAAGTTTGAGATCTCACACAAACGTAACAAATCAACAATGCAAATCAGTGAAATCGCATATCCAAATCCAAGTGTTCAAACTTTTGATCAATCTAGGTCGAGTATTGTGCTCAAATCACCAAACCAAATCAAATCAAAATCGATCAATCACAGAGAAAAAATTAACAAGGTCTAAATGATTCAGATCCATAAACATCTACAATGAGAGCAAAAACAACAGAGAAGAATCAAAAAAATACCTGGTGTTGAATGTCGAGATTTCGAGCGAAAAATGTGAAAGAGGGATCGAAATGGAGGTGTTGATGAGGAGGTGAGGGATCTGGGGAAGATGAAGCTATCGAATGAGGAGAAGGGAAGCGATCACAACGAATTGACAAGGAGGAGAGTGAGAACCCTAGTTAGGTTTTTAAAGACGATGAGACGACGAGACAGCCTGGTGTTGAATGTGTTTTGTTTTAATCGGATGTAGTAGTTACATAGCGGTTTTTTTAAACCTCCATGTATTAGTTGCTATTAAAAGCCTAATTACCTAATACATAGGGGTTACTTAAGACCTCTATGTATTAGGTGCTATTAAAAGCTTAAATTGTTTTAGTGATACAATCAAAGTCTTCATTACTTCTGTATAAAAGTCATTTGATTGTTTTAAAATATGGTTCTATTTCATTTTTCACTTGACGTTTTGATTTGAAAATATGACAATACTTTACTTCGAAGTATTTTATTTTCTTAGAAACTGACTTAGACATTTTGACTGACAATTACAATCTCATTGTAATCTCCAATTCAAGATTAATTTTTTTTAATCAATTTCCATTTTACATTTTTGATAACCACATATCTCTTTTTTCTTGTTAAGACTATTTTCGGAAGCAACCCTCAATTGGTTATGAATTAAACCTGTTAGAGATCAAGGTTCAGTTCAAACCAAAGCAGCTGTTGGTGACAAAGCAACAACAGATGGACAGTTTGATCATGGTTAACTTGGTTGTTGTAATGTGGTTAATTCTGTTAGTCTGTTGTAAGTTAGTTAGGTTAGTTAGGAGTTTGTTATTACTGTTATGAAGTTGTTATTTCAGTTAGTTAGTTATTGTAGAGTGTCTATATATAGCACTCATGTTGTAAACAATTCATTCATTCAATACAAGTCTCGATTTCTCTTTTAGTTGCTATTTTTGTTTCTTCAAGTTTAGTCTCTCTGTTTGAGCAGAGTATTCTCTCTTTAGAGGATACTTCACATGGTATCAGAGCTTCATCCTACAATGGCAGAAGCAAGTTCGTATGAAGGAGATTCTGGTGGTCTCAGCACGTTTGCTGATGTTACTGCAATAGCAAAGTCTCTCAACTTCAACCTACCTACAAAGCTTGATGAAGGTAATTACATCTATTGGAAAGTGCAAGTAAGAGCTGCAATTCGAGCTTTAGGATTGGATTTTTTCATTGAAAATAAGAGATCATCAGTTACATCGATTCAGCTGTAACTGATGAAGTTCTGAGTAGGTGTGACAACTTGCTTATGGTTTGGTTGTTCTCAAACATAAGCAAAGATGTCATTGGACATGTCACTGAATGTGAGTCCTCTTTTGAGATCTGGAAAATATTGGAGAGCTTGTTTGCTCAGTCATCAATGGCACGAGTTCTACAGCTCAAGAAGAAGCTAAACAACATCAAGAAAGGTTCATCCTCAATTTCAGAGTTTGTTCTCAAAGTCAAAACAATAGGCTATTTGAACCGAGGTCGAGAAATCAAGTGGTTACCGAATCTGATATGATTCAATCAATACTAAATGGTCTTGGACATGAATTTGATCCTGTTGTGGTTTTAGTTTCTTCTCAAAGAGTAAATATGTCATTGCAAGATGCACAATATATGTTGATGATGCATGAACAGAGAATAGAATATTTAAATCAAGCTTCACAAACTGATATGAACAATGTTTCAGCAAACTTTATTGAAAACAGTGACAAGAAGTCACAAGGTATGAAAGTTAGTTTTACACATTTTCAAAATAGATCTAACAATGGTTTTCGTGGTGGATTCAAGAATCGTGGAGGAAGGACTGGAAATAGAGGAAGAGTATTTTGTCAGCTGTGCTATAAACATGGACATATGGCTCTTCAATGTTATCACATATTTGATCAATCATTATATGGTCCTCAAGGTCAGTCTTGAGGCTCTACAAGTTATCCTGCTCAGAATCGACGTCCTCCTGCACAGCTTCACTATCCAATGTCTCACAATGCTCAACCAACTGCACCTCAAGCTATGATCAATCACTTTCAAGGCATGATGGTGACTCCTGAGAATGTTGTTGATCCAAATTGGTACATGGACAGTGGAGCATCTAGTCACATGACTTCTGATGGATCAGCTATACACAATAAAACTAAATACAAAGGTAATCAGTTGGTCACTGTTGGTAATGGTGAGCTGTTAAAAATCTCTCATACTGGTAATGCTGTGATTAAATCTAATTCATTTCCTTCTCATTCTCTTCAACTACATGATGTTCTTCTTGTTCCTAAAATAGCTAAGAATCTTATAAGTATTTCAAAACTTACTCGTGATAACAATGTAATTACTGGGTTTACTCCTTCTTCTTTCTCTATCAAGGACAAGGATTTGAAGACAACATTGCTTCAAGGAGTGCTCCATAATGGCTTGTATTGTCTTCCAAAGGCTGGTTCTTTTCCATCTGGTTCTGTCTCCTCTGTTCCATCTGTTTTTTCTTCTAGTTCTTGTACTACTTCACTGATTAGTTCTGTTACTACTGATGTATGGCATGCTCGGCTAGGACATCCATCTAGTTCTGTGTTACACAAAGCTTTATCTTCATTAAACAATACTACAAATAAATCTTGCATATCTTTTTGTAACTCTTGTAAGGTATCAAAGATGCACAAACTTCCTTTTCATTCTTGCAATATAACTGCTACTAAACCATTGGAGTTGGTTTACTCTGATCTTTGGGGTCCATCTCCATTGTTATCTTCTCAAGGTTCAAGGTATTACATTGTTTTTGTTGATGCTTTCAGTCGTTTTACTTGGTTCTATCCTCTCAAATTAAAATCAGATGCATATGCTGCTTTTCTGCATTTTATTAAACAGGCTGAACTTCAACTTAACTCCAAGTTAAAAGTATTTCAATCTGATATGGGCCTCGAATATAAATCTATTGAGAAGTTCTGCAATGCATCTGGTATTGTTCATCGTTATTCTTGTCCATATACACATCAACAAAATGGTGTTCCTGAAAGAAAACATCGTTCCATTGTTGAAATGGGACTCACTCTTCTTGCTCACTCAAAGCTGCCCTTCTCATTTTGGGAAGAAGCATTTATAACAGTTGTCTTTCTTATTAACAGTTTACCATCTGTTGTTCTTGATTTTAAATCTCTATATGAGGTATGTTTTTGTAAACTACCTGATTATTCCTACTTCAAAACTTTTGGTTGTGCTTGCTATCCAAACCTTACTGCCTATTCTCATCATAAGTTCAATTTTCGATCTTCTAAGTGTGTCTTCATTGGTTACAGTCCTAGGCATCATGGTTATAAGTGTTTACATTCAAATGGAAAGATTTATATTTCTCGTGATGTTGTGTTTAATGAAGATGACTTTCCTTACTCTAGTCTTTTTTCTTCTAATCATTCTTCTTCTTCTTCTTCTTCTAGTCTTCCTTTATCTGTTCTGCAATATTGTCCTGTTTCTTATTCTTCAAAATCTTCTGTTCCTGTTTCTCCTCCATTAGCTTCTTCTACTCCTCTTCCTTTTGTTTTACCACCATCATCTCTCCCTACAGATCTTTCATCACCTTCTGCACCTACTGAATTACCACAGCATCCTATTACCAGTACTAATATTAACACTCACCCTATGCAGACTAGAAGTAAGGATGGTGTTTATGAACCAAAGGCATTGGTTGTTACTTCTCCATATGCTTTGGTACACTCTCTTACTGAACCTAAGTCTGTTAAGGATGCTCTTGCTGATCCAAA
This sequence comes from Stephania cephalantha, assembly GCA_039657325.1. Taxonomy (NCBI): domain Eukaryota; kingdom Viridiplantae; phylum Streptophyta; class Magnoliopsida; order Ranunculales; family Menispermaceae; genus Stephania; species Stephania cephalantha. The sequence goes on along the minus strand of CM077570.1, from coordinate 17,084,904 downwards.
TTGGAATTCAGCTATGACTGATGAAATTCATGCATTGGATAACAACAATACTTGGATTTTTGTTCCTCCTACTTCTGATATGAGTATTGTTGGTTGTAAGTGGGTTTTTCTTCATCAGATTCCTGGTCTTGATTTTGGAGATACTTTCTCTCCTGTAATTAAACTTTCTTCTCTTCGTATCATGTTTACTCTTGTTGTTACTTATCAGTGGCCTATCAAACAGCTTGATGTGAACAATGATTTTCTCAATGGTGAACTCTCTGAAGATGTGTTCATGAGCCAACATGAAGGTTTTATTAGCAAGAAATATCCACAGTATGTTTGTAAACTGAACAAAGCTTTGTATGGTCTCAAGCAGGCTCATCGGGCTTGGTTTTCTAAGCTAAAAATAGCTTTGCTCACTTTGGGATTCACTAATAGTTCAGCTGATGTTAGTTTCTTCTTTCAAAGGACTGATTCTTCTATTCTCATGCTCCTTGTGTATGTTGATGACATCCTAATCACAGGGTCCAATCCTCTATTAATTCAGCAACTGATTACTTGGTTAAATTCCAAGTTTTCTCTCAAGACCTTGGGTGATGTTGATTATTTTCTTGGTTTTGAAGTTCATAGAGATTCTTCAGGATTGTATTTATCTCAACATAAATACATTCTTGATCTTCTCAAGAAGACAAACTTGTTGGATTCTAAACCATTGTCTTCTCCTTATTCTCTTGGACCTAAACTCAGTGCTACTGGTGGTGTTCCTTTTTCAGATCCTACCTTGTATAGGAGTACTTTGGGTGCTCTGCAGTATCTTACATACACTCGCCCTGATCTCAGTTTCATTGTTAATAAGCTTATTCAATTTCAGCAACATCCTACTGATCTTCATTGGGCAGCTGTCAAACGTGTTCTTCATTTTTAAAGTCTTCTCTTACAACTGGTATTGTGTTTCGTCCTGCAACTTCTTTATCTCTTGAAGTTTTTACTGACTCTGATTGGGCTGGTGATGTTGATGATCGTCGTTCTACTAGTGGAGTGTGTGTTCTTCTTGGTGGAAATCTTATTACTTGGTATTCTAAGAAGTAGTCAGTTGTAGCACGCTCTAGTACTGAAGCTGAGTATCGTGCACTAGCTTTGGGTGTTACTGATATATTGTGGACTTCCTCTCTTCTTCGTGAACTTGGTTTTGCTTGTTCCTCCAAGCCTATACTTTGGTGTGATAATACTAGTGCCCGAGCTTTGGCTTTAAATCATGTTTTCATGCTAGGACTAAACATATTGAGGTTGATGTACACTTTTTGCGCGAAAAGCTTGCTGCTGGTTTGTTTGAGCTTCGTTATGTACCAACATAACATCAATCAGCTGATTTGTTCACAAAAGTTCTTTCTACTCCTCGGCTTCACTTTCTTTCTTCCAAACTGAATCTAATTTGTTCACCTAGATTCAGTTTGAGGGGGCATGTTAGAGATCAAGGTTCAGTTCAAACCAAAGCAGCTGTTGGTGACAAAGCAACAACAGATGGACAGTTTGATCATGGTTAACTTGGTTGTTGTAATGTGGTTAATTCTGTTAGTCTGTTGTAAGTTAGTTAGGTTAGTCAGGAGTTTGTTATTACTGTTATGAAGTTGTTATTTCAGTTAGTTAGTTATTGTAGAGTGTCTATATATAGCACTCATGTTGTAAACAATTCATTCATTCAATACAAGTCTCGATTTCTCTTTTAGTTACTGTTTTTGTTTCTTCAAGTTTAGTCTCTCTGTTTGAGCAGAGTATTCTCTTTTTAGAGGATACTTCACAAAACCAATATTTTAATGAATATGTCTTCCTGAGTTAACCATGCAACCAGTACTAACCTTATTCTAAGACTCAAAATAATCCATATCTTGTGCTTCCTACAAGTCACAATTTCATTTTACGTTTTCCAAATGATTCTCAATTTCTTGAGAATTAATTTAAGGCTATTTTAATGTTTTCTGAGTGTTTAAAATTGTAATAGTCTGATACTTTCGATTTCAAAAAAACCCATGTTCGATGTTTACGTACATGAATCATTTGGACTTCCCTTTCAAACAATTTCCTATTGGTTTCATAACTGATAATTTCATCAGTTTTATTAGTACTAAACTACTTACAACACCTTTGTGAATTCAGACTTTGCAAGTCTATTTCACATCCATTTACTCACAACTTTGTTTCATAAGCCTATTTTCTCTTTTAATTATTCGCTTCTAACCTTACTCATCGTATCTTACGAGTTAAGTATCGAATAGACAAGGAGAATAAACTTCCTATCACATACCTATGATAATACATACATACTAAACAAATATAACATAATTCATAAGGTTTTTAAACTTTTTAACTCCGTTTCATTGTGTTACTTCCCAACTAATCACAAACTAAACTTCAATCAACAAGATTCTTTTAAGTCCTCAATTGAGCCAAACCTAGGCTCTAATACCAACATTTTCAGACCCTACCTAATTCCCAACATTTCCAAACCCCACCTAATTAGAGCATCTGATCGACCTTAATTACCTTAATCCCTTGATAATCTAGCAGCCTTAAGGTATATATCAATAAACAATTAAGATTAAGATCTTGTAATCATCAATTATTTAACTTTATTAACCACATATGATTAACCTCAAAGTTCATTTAGATGAATTAAATAATCCTCTAAATTTTGTAAATTTTTTTTGACAGCACTTACTCTATTTCTAAGCCAAGACCGAAATACCCAACCTTCAAAAATCTTTAACAAAACCTGCTTAGTTTTGGTGGAAATGTCGATGGACTCACAATCCACCTATAAAAATATATATTGCATTAACAAAACTATGTGTTCGTTCTAACCTGATCCGAAGTATAAAAAACCTTAAACTATTATTACCTTAACTCAAAAGTTCTCTCAATTTGTCTCGAAACCGTTCCAACCATTCCAATGGAGATCCTAATCACACTCGAACCCAAAAATCCATTTATACAATATAAAATATTCAAAAGCAATACATACATAGAGATATAAGAACCAAGCAAGTCACAAACAGTCAGAAAGCTTTCTCTTTCCCTTGTCCTTGCTATAAACTGTCATTACCCAATTATAAAAATTCGATAATGTTAGATAAGTAAATCTCACACTATCTTGTACACCTGTAATAATCAAATGCATAATAATCCAAGAGATTAAACGAACAATTTAATCCAAGGAATTTAAATACAACTGTGAATCCATCCCGTTTCTATTATCCGACCACAATTAGTTGATATCCTTCGAAAGTTGTAAGTAAATAGTAATAAAGAGTCATGCCCGGGGAGAATAACCAAAAGAGACTCATTCCTCGAGTCTATAAAAGTATGATCTGGTTCAACATGATCTCATGATAACGACGTGATGCAAAGTATCAGTGACTCTAGCCCCTCGAGCATAATATAATTCTACATTGTACAGATAATCAGGTAGACACTATACAATTTTACCCTGTATACACAATCAGGTAGCTTAATATACCTTGTTTATATAGTCAGGTAGACAATATATAGTTCTACCGTGTACATATAGTCAGGTAGACAATATATAGTTATAACAAAAATGTAATATCAAATATCAATGCAATTTATACGAAATTATAATCTTAAAATGTAAAGGTTACTATAGGATTTACTTAACATTTCAAACGCGATATCACACCTCCATCCTCTCCGAGTCAGTAAACTAGTCCATACATGCTCCAATGACAGTCCTACAATTCATTTATAAGCTCAAAAGTTTTCAAAACAATACCACAATTCTTTTTTCCAATTTGTTGCAGTTTAATTGACCCAATCGCGTATCAAAACCCATAAAATACTTTCAAAATAAATTATCTGATGCCTGTATTTTATTTTTAACTCAAAAACTATTGTTCAACATCGTAAATTACGTTGTCTAGGCTTAAATATAATTATTTCTAATTTATCATATTTTACTTGGTCTTCCTCGAGCTAAAAACTCAAAAATCCCTACAAATCAACTCCTCAGATGTCTAGATCCCAACTTTGACTCCAAATTGTGATTCGAAATCAAAAATTAACCTAAATTAGGCTTTAAAACAATTTTCAAAATTTCCTGCATTTTCGAGTATCGTAGCACGCATTACGAGAAAAACTCCCTGTATAATTTTTCAAGAAAATTCCTAATTCCTATTTTTTCATAGAAATTCGTCATTTCTATTTATTTGTCCAAAATATAATTTTTTAAAATTTTTTCTTATTTTTTGGGATTTTTTTCCAATTTTCAAAATTTTATTTTTCTTTTTTTTTATAAAATGGGTTAAGGGTTTGAGCTTGAACCAGTCCGAACCGAGTTCGGCGCCCGGTTAAGAGCTCAACCCATCTTCTTTATCACCATCATGTTTCAATAGGAACTCAAAACCTATTCCCTTTTGTTCCTCTTGGTTATTTGAATCGAGTTGGGCTTTTGGTAAAGGAGACAACCCCTAGATCATTTCCCTCATCGGACAGCCTTCATCCCATCTTCCACTAACAACGAAACCAACAACATCACAACCACGAACATCTCAACGACAACACACAACTGTCAACAATAATAACGACGACTTACTCCAGGTCTTTATCTCTTTCACCTCGCCTCTAACTCGAGATCTCCCTTCCTCTCCTTAAATCCCGATCTTCCTTTTGTTCGAATGACATTGAAGACGGTGTGGTTCTGTTGATTTGTGTTGAAATATATATTTAATTTTCTTGAAATTCGCATCACTCAGGTCTCGAGATAAATCTAATGGTTTATTTTTATTATTTAATTTGATCTTCCTCAAGATATGTAGTACGTATCTCAGGGTCAATCTTTGTCTCAAAACAAACTTGAATGAGGCGATGTATTTGTTTGGATAAATATAATATTTCCTCGAGATTCGTATCGCATAAATCTCGAGGCAAATCTAAAGGTTGACCACTTTTTGCAATTCTCATTATATATGTTGATCTTTCTCGAGATATGTGTTGCGCGTCCCAAGGTCAATCGTGGCAGCTATAAACAAACTCATCACCACTTACTATCTTATAAAGATCAATTCTTTTGAGCTCCTCGAGATAGGTATCGCATATCTTGAGGTAAATCAAATGATTTTATATATATAACCATACACCCTTAATTTTCCTTGAGATTGGACATCACGCATCTCGAGGCGTAGACACATCTCTACAATAGAAACATTCAACCATTTTAACCCCTCGATGATCACGCTACGTGTATGTTGAGGCCAATACAATGTATACTTTAATTTAATTGAAACTATAGGAATTGTTTATATATTTATATATATAAACTATATTATATATATATAAATACATATACACCTATGTATTTTCGTGGCTATAAACTCGCCACGCGCGCCAACTACCATCCTCGGGCATGCACACTATTGTACATCCCACGTGTGTCACCCTCGACCCCGCGTGTCACTAGGCGCCCACCAATTTATTAATTATTTTATTTAATTTTGTGATTATCTCTTCAATTTATATCCAAATTAAATTTCGAAAAAAAGACAAACTTCACCAAAATTTAGGAAATATTCCCACTGCGCTTCAAAATTTTTGGACACCGCGTATACACTTCACTTGACCATATTTTGCATCGAAATAGTATATAATACATTAAATAGGTACACATCTTACCAAATTAACCGCCTAATCAAGTTTTTAAAATTCTCGGATGTCACTGTTTGCTCGTCACATCGGTTCCTATACCACTTCCTCAACACCATCCAAGCCAACTCCATCACCTATCACTACTCCTTCACATGTGTCTTTCATTGATGGCGGCTCTAACCTCAATAGTGACACACCAGATTCAACTCTTAGCCCCCCTCAAATAAAACTTCCCCTGCCCCACCATATTCAACTCCTAACCTTCCCTCAACTGACACTTCTTTTGCCTCGTCACCGCCTTCTTCAACCCCAACATCAACAAATTCACCACATACAAGTCCTCATCTTAGTCCCATTGTCTCTATTAATCCCCATCCAACACGTACGCGTAAACGCAATCCAAAAGATTACAATAATTCTTCGTTATTGTCATGACCAAACATCTAATGTCTATCTCATTAGAACTATTTACTATCACTCAAGCCATTAAAGATCCTCTTTGGAGGCAAGTTATGGATGCAAAGTTTAATGCCCAACTATAAAATGGAACTTAGGAGCTAGTCCCCCAATTGGATCATGTCCCAATTTCTTGAAAGTGGATCTTTTGGGTTAAATAGAAAACAAATGGGTTCATTGATAAGTACAAAGCTTGCCTTGTAGCAAAAGGCTTCCAACAACAGCCCGATCGCGACTATTTTGAAACGTACAGTCAAGTAACGAACCCAGCTACCATACGCATTATCTTATGTTTGGCTCTCTCAAAAAATTAGCCTCTCTAGAAATTAGATGTAAATAATGCATTTCTCCATGGTACATTTCATGAGGATGTTTATATGACTCAACCACTAGGGTACTCTCATTTTTAACTTCCTACTCATGTCTGCAAGCTTTGTAAGGGACTTTATGGACATAAACAAGCACCTCGTGTGTGGTACAATGAGCTCAAATCTTTTCTTCTCAAAATGGGATTTCATAAGTCTCTTGTTGATGTTTCTCTTTTTGTGTTTAATCACAATGATATAATTGCATACTTTATGGTATACATGGATGATATTGTGCTAATTTTCAACAACTCCAAGTACTTAGATCAATTTTTTCAAAGCTTAGCTCATGATATTTCTATGAAGGACTTTGGTTCACTCCATCATTTTCTAGGAGTAGAGGTCATCTCTACTCCATCTGGCATTTTCTTATCACAACATTGAAACACAAATGATCTACTCAACAAATTCAACATGGTTGGTGCCAAGGAAGTCAACACTCCATTGAACTTGTCTAAGGCATTGCGTCTTGATGATTGGGGATCAAATTCCATTTCGTACAAAATCTCCTTTTAATTCCTGATTTCTTGCTCTTCATCAATCCGCTACGCATGAATCTCGAGGACTATCGGACGGCTTCTGAACCACCACAGATTGACAATAATTGTGTACAGCCATATGTAACACAATCATCATGAGTCGATCTTTATCAACTCTTTGTTACGAATCTCGAGATTAATCTCATGGTTTTTTTACGTATGCTCATTAGCTTATCCCGTACTCTACCACACTTGATCACTATATTTGCCAACTTTGCATTAACACATCACTTTCACCAATGAACAAATGCCACATCATCATATATCTGATCACATTATGTCACGTCACATCAGCTTTAAAGGCCCGCTTCACTGTATCAGGAGCACAACACATTTTTCAATGTAAATTCAACATAGGACTATAATATATGCGTTTTACACCACTTTTCGCCCCATCTTCAAATATACCTCTTAAAAACCTTAAATAGACAAATATAGGCAATTAGGAACATATTTTAAAGACTTTACCTTATAAAACATACTAAAATGTACTATAAAATATGTATAATTTAAAACTTATTAGGGACGCAATATTTTTCTTCCTTTTTGATCTAAGATTGGCATAATGGATCCTCCATCTTGTGGGGGCGTGTAAAAGACCAACATCAATCGTGATTTACTCTCCACCAAGTCAGTAAAATCTTTATATTATCTCACACAAATCTTTTCACAGCTAACTTTCCAAATTTACATTGTCTCACAACTCGATTTCTTATCTAACTTATTTTGACCATTATACTTATTTGTATTTATATTGTAAGTTGAACTATATCATAATATACAAAAACATTATAGTCGCATGACAAGCCTCGCACAACCTAATTGGTTGTCATACGTGAGGTGTATCAAGCGACAACTGACTGGGTCGGTTACCAAAGTAGGTTACTCAACCATTTTCATTTCCCCAATATGTTCTCGTGTTTTACCCCTCATCTCGGCATAAGGTATTAAGAACCTCATATATTAGAAGTGATTGGACAGGTTAATACTTAATGTAAACCCCTTTGAGTCAAAAAAATTGAGCAAATTTTTCCCTTCTATCAAAAGCATGTTAACTTTGCTAACTAGATCCATGACATGGCGTTTTCTCTTATTGAAAAAGAAATGGAAATGAATAAAAGTAAATAAATCTTCTATCTCAAGTTGTGCTATTCAAATACAATGAATAATTCAAATACAATGAATAAACATATTAGGATTAGTTTTCGGTCTTTATCCATTTATTTGTTTTGATTGGATATCTATTTTATTGGGTACAAATCTTTATCTATTTAATTGTTATAAATGACACGTTGCTTTCTAACAATTTAAAATACAATGAATAAACAGAAATTTTTTTTTCCTTTTAATATTTCTTAAAATATTCTTCATCATCCTCTTCTTCGCATATATCCACATTTACAAAAATCTCGACACCTTACTAATTCAAAAAATAAAAAACAAAACAAAACAAAACACTGACGAGGGCTGTGATACTTTTTTTGTTTGGAAGGCTAGGCCATGCTACATTGATACACATAGTCAAACTTATTTGCTAATCGTTACTTTAAAGAATATGCATAACCATTTTTAGTGTGTCTTAGTGTGTACATTTGAAAAAAATCATTTCCTAACCTATTTTCACGCTTCTTCTCCACTCATTCATTTTCACTTTCACTGCGTTAGCCCAACAATGGTTGACGAGCATGACATCCAAATCCCAATAATCAAATTGGGGAATCAGGCATTAGAGTTAATACCCATTTTTTGATTGATTGTTTTAAAATTTGGGTTTGGTTTGTTGATTGGTTTTATTATCGGGTGTTTTCCATTCATGCCCAATTTTGATCTCTTTCAGTCTGATTGCAACATTTAGTCTTAAAGCTTTGTGGTTCATCTCAACTAGCTATGTTGTCTTAGTCTAATGAGTTGCTTTTTTGTTGTGATATTAATTAACAATGGTTTTTCAGGTTTCAAAGTTAGGGTTTGGGTGTATGGGACTGTCAGGTCTATACAATGATCTTGTCTTTGAAGATATAGGTATCATAATAATCAAGTATGCTTTTAGTAAAGGAATCACCTTCTTTGATACGGTAGATGTTTATGGAGCCAATGCTAATAAGATCCTAGTTGGAAAGGTATGCATTTTTTCCCTTTTTTTAATTAGTACATCTTCGTGTTTTGGTGGTGATTTACATTTATAGAATATCGCGGTTCACCAAATGACAAAACCACCCCCAAACTGGAATGAAATGGAATAGAGTTGAAGCATTTTCATGTTGTTTTAAGTTTTGAAATGAACGTAGACTCATAATTTTGATAAATTCATGTGTTTCATTATGGTTATGGTGGATTGTGATGTATGGACATATGTTTTGTTGATGGACATGTATGGACTTGTATGAAATGTGTGACTTTCTTTGTTGAAAATGTGTCGCAAGAAAATCGCAAAGCCAAACCGACCAAACTGCGCAAACTGCGATTTGTTTGGTTGCGATTTTGAGGGTTCGCGGTTTGGTGGTGGTTTGCAAAACGGCCAAACCCTGAACCACCGATTTGGTGGTGGTTTGATAATTTTCACCGCCAAAACGTAATTTGCCCACCCCTATATATACATGTTGGGTGTCCCACGTGACATTTTTGAGCTTTCTCCACGAGCCACGTGTTATACCCAAGATGTAGCCTTATTCAAAACCCCATTAACTTTCTTATTCAATACCTCATTAAAACTCAAGTCTCACTAAATATAGAAACTTAAATTACAAATTTAAAATAACAGGTTACAAAAATACTCACCACATCATCCACTCTTTTGCCACGTCATCAACTCCAACTCTAATGGGAATAACGTAACATCTTGTGTTGCCACATGGCACATTAAGCCTACATCTTGAATTTTCATGTGGCTTCTTATCAAGCTTCTTTTGTGCCACATCATCAACTCTTCCACCACGTCATCAGCTCCAACTCTAGTGGGAATAAAATAGCATGTACCCCATTTCTATATATATTTAAAAACATTTCAAATAATTAATCTACAGAAATGTTTCAAATATTTAATGGAGAACTTAAAACGTTTAAATCTAATAAAACATTTCAAATCTAATCAGAATTAAGGAATGTTTTTAACGTTTCGAAATTTGAAACACCTTCAAATTTAAAAGACAAACGAAAGCAGATATTGAATCAGTTACTATTTAAATTGCATTATTAAATTAAGCCTTAAATGATTGATTATATAAATATCATTGCCCAAAAAAATAACTTGCTTACCATTTTATATTTTTTTCTCATTGAGATGTCTTTCCGCTATATTTTGTCCACGACCATATAATGCAGCCAAGTCTCCTTCTACAAAGGTCTTATATATTTTTATTCGTATTTGAAACAATTTTTCTATTATAAAATTTACAAACCTGTAACTTTTGTTTCATTCTACATAGATTTTTCATATTTTTATTTCATTTGGCTCCTTCTACAATGATCTTTTATATTTTTATTTTTATTTTTCTTGATACATATATTTAGATTATAAACTAATTTATACTCATGATGTAGGTATTAATATTATTGTTACATTCGAGCCCATCAATGACTATATAGTATGTACCTTAATTTTTCTTACTTCACTTCTTTTTTCTAATGGTTGATCTTGCATTTGCTATTAGAAAATCAGTTGCTCTTTTTTCTTTACATGAAAATTATATGACATTTTTCTCATCTTTGAGTCCATCAAGGACTACTAATTACTAAGTCCTTTACTTATTTGTTCACTTTCCTTTTCTCATCAAAGTTATTTTTATTGAGTTATACATTGATGTATTTTGAACTAATATTAATAATCGATATTTTCCCTGCTTGAAATGCAGGACAACGACTAGTTTGATATATACTTTAAGGTTACTAATAAGATTTTTTAGGTTCTTATGTGATATTACTTGTGTTAAGATTTTGTTGTTGGGTAAGTATCCATATTATCAAACTTAATTGTAATCGAGCCCTTCAATTTTATAAAAATTATTTAGAAAGTCGTCGTCAGGTTTTGCCTTAAAACTTGCGGGACACCTTGAAATCACCAAGATCAATTCAAATATATAATAATCATGAAAAACTCCCCATTCACATCTATATGTGTCTGCTATTAGTGGTTGGGCAGATAATAGGCTTCTGCACTTCTTCAAATTCACTTGGAAATTATAAACTTGTCAAGCATTAAAGCATTTGCCCCGAGAAAAGGTTCTATTGGCCAAAAGTTTGGAATTGTTGTGAGCTAGCCTCAAGAATTGGATATGGAATATATCGATCTCTATTATCAACGCAGGGTTTGCACCTCCATTCCCATTGAAGAAACAGTAAGTGACTGGTTGCTGCATTAGCATAATTTTATTTGATAAGTGATTTTTAACTTCATTGTTACCAGATACTATAGTTAATCAGCTAACTTTGTTTTTTTTTTTATATAATAGGAGGCGAGACTCCTTTTAATATACATATATATATGTACAAAAATTGATAGCTACAATAGTTGATAATTACAGAAGAATAGAGAAAGCAAGAAACAGGAAATAAAACATCTCCCATCTTGAACCCCCAAAAAACGCCCATACAGAGCCAAACTGCCCAAAAATTCCCTGAATCAAAATTCAAACTATGCACAATCTTCACACCCCTTAAGCCACGACACCCCTAAAAAGGCCACCAGTCGCTCTGTAGACCGTCCCCATATCCACAAAATTGCCAAAAAAGGGAAATCTGCACACTACCATTCGATCGCCTACCAAACATATGACCGGGTTGGGCGCACTACCTAGTCGACTTCGACCCAGACAATGCCCAATTGGACCCCCCAACCCGGATCCCTTGTATAATTAATCTCAACATAGCAGTGCCCGGTCCCCAGTTAAAAGACTTCATGACCAATGCTTGAACTTCTTGTGGCCAAGCAAAACCGAGGCCACATTCCTTTTTGTTGAATCCCAAACATCCCCCACCTATTCGCTTTATCATTAATGATCCGGTGGTTCCGTTCAGTCCATATAGCCCACAATATAGCAATGGAACCCGCTCTGCACAACACGCCTTTCCTATTCGTTTGTGAATTTGAATTCACCAACTCCAGCCATAAGTTCAAAGATTGTGGTTGCTAGCACACTAGGCCGAGCTCCCCTAGCATTGCCGCCCAAATCTAGACACCACGAGTGTGTACATAGAGAGGGCAACGACCATAATGGACAAAAGGTCGGGCGCACTACCTTGTTGGTACTTCAAACAAGGTAATGCCCAGTTGCCCCCCCCGTCCTTTTTGCCTACACAAAACAAACATAAGCCTGCAAAAACCAATCCAACAAATCGTCAACAAAAAATAGACCAGTTTCCTTGCCACTGTTGCCATGACCATCCTGCGAATTCTTTATGTCCATGCAAGGCCAAGCCTACATTCCTCTTCGTAGATTCCCATATCTCTTGCCAAGTGTTGTCAATCTCTTTAAAAATTTGTTGGTTTCTCTCCCCCCACAGTGCCCAAAGGAGTGCCAAAAGTCCGCTTTAAACAACAAATTCCTTTTATTGCCGCTTTGAAATAGTCGCCGCTTGTTCCATCCATGTTCTTAAAGATTGGGGGTTTTGCCACTCGATGCCTATCTCCCTCGACAACTCCTCCCATAACCTACACAAAAATGAACATGCCAAAAAAGGTTATCAATGGATTCCGTATGAGAAAAACACAAACAACATCTTGATGACAAGAGGGTGATATGAGGAGTCGTCTTTGGAGCACATCTGTCGTATTAATCTTTCCTAGCCACGCCATCTAAGCAAAAACCCTAACCTTCATAGAAGTAACAAATTTCCATATTAGATTATAAACCGGAAAAGATGCCAACGAATCTTCAAGACAAAGATCATAGAAAAAAAATTTAACAGAGAAGAGCTGGGAAGGGTCCCACCCCCACCCACGCTTATCCTCCGTGTGTGGGGTAAGGGAAACTTCATGGAGACGATGCGTGAGTGCCGCGAATTCTATAGCTTCCATTTCTCCTAACCTCCGCCGAAAACCGTAATGCCAAGAGTGATCCCACTCGCTCCCCCCGATAAAAGAGGCCACCTCCGCCACACTTGCTTCGGGATTTCGCGAGAGAGAAAATAAACCCGAAAAGTCCTCAGCAAAAGATCGCGTCCCGTTCCATGCATCCTGCCAAAAGCGCAGCTTCATGCCATTCCCTAGCGTGAACTCCACACCTTTGATGAAATCCTGCCTGCAGCTAGCAATAAAGCGCCATGGAGATCTGAACGAGGGCCTAAATCTTAATGACGTATCCCAGCCATTAGCCTCCTTACCATAGATACTTCCTATGACATTCGCGCAAAGAGCCTCCGGCTCCTGCTGGAAACGCCGGAGCCATTTACAATCAAGGGTCGTATTACGCATTAAGAGGTTTCCAATTCCAAGTCCCCCAGGCCGTTTAGGGAGCTTTACTTGGTTCCAAGCCACGAGCGGCCACGAAGCTTGGCTATCCCATCGTTTCCATAGGAAATCCCGCATCATCTTTTCGGCCCTCTTGGCAATACCTACCAGGAGTCGAAAGAGTGACATGAAATATGTCGGAATGGAGTCGAGAACTGAAGTGATTAATGTGACTCTACCTCCTTTGGATAAGAAGCCTCGCTTCCACCCATCCAACCTGCGCCCGATTTTTCGGAGAACCGGTTCCCAAAAATCGGCCTCAAGTGGGGAACCCCCTAATGGCATACCAAGGTATTTCATGGGCCAAGTCCCGACCTGACAATTGACACCGTCAGCCGCCTGTAATACGATATCGGCCGACACGTTGATCCCCAACAAGCTGCATTTGGACAAATTTAGTTTTAGACTCGAGATCTTGCAGAAGGCCTGAACGAGCTGTATCACCTTGTGAACCGCCTCCTCCGAGTTTTTAATGAATAACAGCTAATCATTGGCATACTGCAGGTGTGTGAGGTGAACTCCTTCTCTGCCTACCTTAAAGCCTTCTACCGTTTCATTGTTCTTGGCAGTGTCCATAATTCTTCCCATGACATCAGCCACCAAGATGAAGAGGAAGGGAGATAATGGGTCCCCTTGTCTCAAACCCCTTTGTCCTTTAAAGCTGCCTTCAGGTCGCCCGTTAATGAGAACCGAATAGTGAGCCGATGAGACGCATCCTTTCATCCACAATCGCCATCGCTCGCCATAGCCTTTCCTTTGAAGCACATAATCCAAAAAGGTCAAGTCCACCCAGTCATAAGCTTTGGCAAAATCCAGTTTCAGAACAAAGCCTTGTAGTCCCCTTTTCCTGGCATATTCAACCATTTCACTGGCTATAAGAACTTAATCCAACATATGTCTATCAGGGACAAATGCAGTCTGTTCCATCGCAATTGTATGTTTGAGAACTGCCCTTAGACGATGAGCGAGGACCTTTGCCAATAGTTTGTACATAGATGTAACCAGACTGATAGGCCGAAAATCCTCGATCCTCCCAACTTGGGAGCCTTTGGGAATCAAGCATATGAATGTCTTATTCATGTTTCGACTAATCACTCCGTTACTATGAAAATCTTCAAAGAACTTCATAATGTCACCTTTGATAACTCCCCAAGATCATCTGATAAATGTGAAGGTGAATCCATCGGGGCCCGGTGCTAATCAACTAACTTTGTTAGTTGTAGAATCTTTGTTACTGCGTTCGTATTAATTTTTGTTGTACATTTGTGTATGTTTAATGGTAATTAACCATTTTTGAAAAGATGTGGGAACTTACGAAGTTAGTAAAAGAAGGGAAAATTAAGTACATTGGGTTGTCAAAGCAAGCCCAAACATAATAAGAAAGGCACATGTTGTCTATCCAATCACTGCTCTATAAATGGAGTGGTCTCTTTGGTCTCGGGATATTGAAGATGAAATAGTGTTCTATTTGCAGGCATTTAGAAGTTGATATTAATTAGTTATAATTGTTGTTCTTCATTTTATTCAATAATAGTTTGGTTATGTTTGATGTTTAAGGTAGTATACTTATTATGTCGTTCGCTACCCACTCTTCCCTACTTTTTTAGAAGAACAATTTGGTATTAAGTATTATGTTTTCCTTTCGTATATGTTTGTGAGCATCACTTTGAATTCGTATGTGATGGAACATCCATATAATTGATTTCGCTCTGTTTATAACTTAATTTATTTGTGTGGAAGTATTTTGAATTCATATTTCTTGTTTGTTTCATAAGTTATTATCTAATTGTGGCATTTCTAATGGCATCCCTTCTTATACCTGCGCTTCAATGTAATTTTGATTAAGTCCGAACAACATAATTTTAATAAAGACTCTTGACACGATAAGAACCTCAATTTTCTTTGTATTAGTAAGAAAAATCATAGTACAAGAAGCAAAGAACACCAATGACAGAGAGAATGGTATCTCTCAACCCAAATCACTCAAAGAATGCCCAGTTACAATTTATATTTCATGATATCCAATCTAACTGACTTACCCCTATTTAATATTTCTTTCTCACTAATTGGATCTTATCAATATATCAAACTCATTTCTTTGGGCTAATTCATAATTTCATTCATTGTCTTAGATAGAAAAATGATGCTTTTCTATTAACATTTAGGGAACTTGGCATAGGGATTGTTCCATACAGCCTACTTGGTCATGGGTTTTTCGCTAGCAAAGCTGTTACTGAAAGTCTCCCTGCAAATAGTCATTTGGTATGATTTAAGACAAAAACAAGATTGGAATTTTTTATTGTTGAATTATGGTTTTAAGTAAATCAATTTGCTCAATCAACTAGCATTTTTTCTCAATTGGTAGGTTGTGCATCCCAGGTTTACTGAAGATGGCATTAACAAAAACAAGATCCAGTATGCTCGAGTGGCAAGTTTAGTTGCAAAGTATGGATGCCTTCCTGCTCAACTAGCTTTTACATGGATCAATCATCAAGGCGATGATGTCATCCCAATCCCTGGTAAGTGGGGATCAAGATTTCATTCTCATCATAAGCTTTGATCACTTGATGGTAAGACCAAATCTTGTATACTTTTTCTATATATGTTGAGCACTTCGGTAAAGAATCATGAATTCTGATGTTTAACTCCATTCTAGCTTGACTCCTATATGATATTAACATAAAAGATATCATTGATAAGTGTTCTAGTGTCATGCACCCTTATTATGGAAGGAAATACAATAGGAGAATTGGGACAGTAAAAAGGGAGCACAAAAGAAATAATTTGACTTTGGTGTTAGATTTGCACATCTGCAAATGCTTCTAAATATCCTTGATTATAGTGATCTTTGTTAGTTTCAGATAAATATGATTCTCATTTTGATAATCAATTAGTTACATTACAAATGTATATATACACCTAAAGGTAGTTACAACTGAAGATATGAATCCAATTGTGTTGATCGTTTCAGTTACGATCATGTTAATCGTCAACTGAAGATACAAATCTCATTGTGTCAATCATGTTGATAGTGTCAGTTACGATCATGTCAATCGTGTACAAATCCTAACAAATCATAACACACTCCCTTAAACTCAAGATGGTTTTGTGGACACCAACTTGAGTTCGCCAATCTGGTCATGAAACTGCCCTGGAAAATGAGCCTTAGTAAAAATGTCGCCCTTCTGATTAAGGAAGAAACTTCATGAAGCTTAAGTGTGTCTTAGAGGAGATGTTGATGGACAAAGTGACAATCATTCTTTATGTGTTTTGTGGACTCATGAAACACATCATTATGAGTAATCTAAATTACACTGCAATTGTCACAATGTAGAAGAGTACAGATAACTGAGTGACTCACATATCCTCAAGTAACCAACGGAGCCAAAGTAGTTTAGTAGTAGCGCCAGCAAGAGTCCGGTATTAAGATTATGTAATGGAGCATGAAGTAACTTTTTGTTTATTGCTTCACCAGGAGGCGAGTGAATTTTATTTAGAAAAAAATAATAACCCGTAGTGGATCTACGATCAATCGGATCACCAGTCCAATCGGCATCTGAATAACCAAACAAAATAAAAGAATAGGCATTAGAGAAGTGTAAACTATAAAACAGACTGCCTTTCACATATGGAAGAATACGAAGAATAGCAGTGAAGTGAGCAGTATGGGGAACAACCATAAATTGGCTCACAATCTGAACAACATATGCAATATATGATCGACTAATTGTGAGATAAACCAAACTGCCAACAAGTTGTCGATAGAGAGTTGGATCCATAAGAAGTATGCCATCAGAGGGAGTCAACTTAACATTCACATCTAAAGGAGTAGACAAAATACTAGCATCAGTAATCATAGACCGAGAGATCAAATCAGATGCATATTTAGCTTGCGTTAAATAAAATCCATTTGAAGTAGATGTGACTGCAAGTCCCAAAAAATAATTTAAGAGTCCCTAATCTTTCATCTCGAAGTGCTATTGAAGATAATCTTGTAGCTCAGAAATCCAAGTTGAATCATCCACAGTAATAATCATGTCATCAACATAGAGAAAATTAAGGATGATGCCTCAATCACTATGGTGAGTAAACAAAGCTGAGTCATGAGAACTTGATGTGAAGCCGAAGTCGGTAATGGTGGTACTTAACTTCGCAAACAAAACACGAGGAGCTTGTTTAAGTCCATACAAGGCTCGTCGCAAGAGACAAATTTGATTTTGAGAGTGCGCATATCAAATAGGAGGGCGCATATAGACTTCTTCCTTAATATTAGCAATAAAAAAACATTCTTAACATCCATCTGAAGGAGAAACCAATGTTTGATAGCTGCAACAGCTAGCAAACTCCGAATAGAGGTTAATTGAGCTACAAGAGGAAACATCTCTTTATAGTCAATGCCATACTCCTGTGTGTAACCTTTTGCAACCAACTAAACTTTATGCTGCTAAACCGAGCCTTCAGAATGAGTTTTAATATTATAAACCCATTTGCAACCAATAGGAGTCTTACTGGTAGGAAGATCTACCAAATCCCAAGTATGAGTTTTCTCAAAGGCGTACAATTCTTCTGTCATTCCTTGCTACCAATTAGGGTCAGTACTAGCCTCCCTATATGAGGAAGGCTCATGTAAGGAAGATATAGCAAATAAACAATGATAATCTTTAAGGTAAGGAGGAGGTTTCGTTACCCTTTTAGACCGACGAGAAGGAAGAACATGATCATCAGAAAGAGCAAATTCTTCAAAAATGGATGTTGATGTGGGTATAAAATTATTGAGCTGTCAGCCCCCTCGTCATAAAGACAACTGATCAGCCTAGATTACCTTAATCCTTTGATAATCTAGTAAGCCTAATCCATTCTTTCATATTTGACCTCAAAATAATAATTATTTCAATCCTTTGCAAGGCTCCAAAATTGAATTTATATCCTCAATGAAACTCAATTCATGAATTGTTCAATTAGAGCAAATTCACAAATCATGTCCGTATTTATTAAAAAATTTGGCAGCACCTCCCCTAAAAATGGAAAGCAAAAAAAATCACCTAATAGACCCCATAATTAGGGAGAGGCCAAGAAGGACTCATAACTCCCCGCGGTTCATAATATATATCAAATTCAAATTTACGAATTAACTTAGAGTCTCTGATAGCTTAATCACAACTTCACAATCTTAAACAGACTGAATCATAAACCTCTCAACGTATTTTAAACTAACTTAGGAGACTCTCATAACCATTCAAATAAACTTCGCATCCTACACTCACCCCAAGAATCCCAAAACAATAAATATAAATAATTTAAAACAAGAATTTACTTTAATTTATGAAAACAATCACCACGATCTTCAAGTCTTGTCCAATCTTCTCTTGTCGTCATACAAAATCTAACATCATCAAAAATAACTCGAAGATGTCAGGTAAGTAAATTCCTACATTGATATGTACTCCTACAATTGTTAGTTTGATACATAGAGATAAGTAATTGCTTTTCCAAATAATCAATAAAGTATATGCATCAACATGACATGCAATCCACTTTGTCGCTGTCTCTTAACTATAATCAAACGTCGACTTCAAAAAATAGTACAAAGAAAGTATTAAGAGATCATGAAATACGGAGATAACTTATTGGCGTTAGACTCCGCTAATCTCACTAGACGGCGTAGAGGTATGACTGAAACCTAGTTTCAATCAAACCAGACTCTGAAACAAGCTTACCCCCCTCACTCACTCTATGTATGCATGGCCAAGAATGATAAAGTGCAGTGCAGACTATGATATAATTATAGGTATAGAAATATTCAATCAATAGTAAAGACCACTGTAGGGTTTACTTACAACCAAACCAACTTTAAGCTAAATCCTTGGGGTTCTTAAAGCGTCAGATCATCTTGAAAATGGATCTAATAACTTCACTGCATACCCAATTATATTATTCAAGCTTCAAATGAAACCAACTAAACCCAATGAAACTGCGGCCAAAGTACGCTAAAGAACAGTTTCCAAAAATATTAATCTATATAAATATTTCAAGTGGCTTTCAACTAGCCAACTTGGGGTAACTTTTTAAACTTTAAAACCTCAATATTTGTCAGGATGACGTAAAAATAATTTGTAGTACTCATGTCATACTTTCTATAAACTCCAAGAACACTCAAATCGGATCATCGACAAAGAAGTTATGAATTTTTCAATATGGCATGTCAACTAGGCAAACTATTTTATTTTGAACTGGAAAACTTCTCCAAATCAATATTTTCATAATTAAATCTTCAAAACTCGACAACAAACACTACGAAACTACTCGATACCAACGCCAAAAAATTTTCACAGCCCGTGGAGTCAAATTGGATTAAAATCAATAATCAAATTCATCCAAAAATCCAATATAAATCAATATCAACTACAAAAACATCTTCGATTGAGTATTTACCAAATTATGATCGAATACCTCATTTCCTCTGCGGAAAATTAGCTCGAATTGACCGTCGCGCAGTGCTCTACGATTTTGTAGAAAGAAACCAGGCAAAAGTCGGACGTCGGGAGCTCGCGGAGCGAAAGAACCAGCGAAGAGGGTAGATAAAACCCAACGTATAAATGTTATGTTAAAACGATTTCAAATGAATCGTTTGTTTTAGTTATATATATATATAACCCTCAGCTGCTTGTCAGCAGCTTGATTTCTTTTTATTTATTAATTCTTGAAATCCTTATTTTGACGTGTTTTGGCTTCCGGCCCTATTTTTCGATCCAATTTTTCACCAAATTTAACCAAACTTTCGGCAAAATAGCCAATCTTCATAAAATGCCCATAACACTGGTTTTAGTTACCCCAAAACCTCAAAAATTTTATCTTTCTCCACGACATATTGAACCCTTATAAACCAATTTTCTTGTCATACTTGGCTAAACTTGCACCAATTCGGACTCAATCTCAATAGTGACCACCACCAATTGATACGAAATTCGAGGCAAAGTTTTATACCAACTTCATTCTCATATTACATTACACCAATCCTGACTTGCGTGCAAATCGAGACAAAATCTTCACGTGAGGATTAACACTTGGTTAATTAGTTTTCGAGCAACTAATGGTTTATTTTCACTCGTGCCCTTCAGACACACACTTGTAACCCCGTGTATGAAAAACTAAGGATACGCCTCAACACAACTCGACTTCGTGATGAAATATCATATAATACACCAAATAAGCATTCATCATACAAAAATAATATTTTGACTTATGATATCCGGTCTGAAATGCATGGGTCCCACCTCAGATACTTAAATCCTAAATTAAATCTAAAAATACTTAATTAGCTGTCCAATCAAATTTATAAAATTCTCGGATGTCATAATCTTCCCAACTAATAAAAAAGTTTCAACCTTGAAATTTAATCTTATAGGTTATTGAACCAAAAAAGATATGAGAAATGATCTTTTATATATAACTCTTTTAATCCAAAACTATAAAACAACATCCAAAGTGAAACGTTCAGTGGATCTAATCACTTTCGTTGTATTCAACAACTTGGTGATAGAAATCATAACCATTTCAACTTTTCATTTCCAAATTTTTAGTTTAATGAAAAGTTTTCTCCGTTGCTTTGCCAATCCTAGCAATTTATGAAATTCCGACGAGTTAAACAATCAACTTTGTGGAATATTTGATAACCTTACTTCATTTCTCATTTCATACCTTAAATCTCATTCAAACATTAATACTTAGCACGATTTAACCTATCTTTCTTTTCATACACCATTTTCATTCGTAATTGAATGTTATTTCACAAACCATTGATAATTCTTTCCATATCCACCCAAACTCTTGTACACATCTCAGTTTACTTTCTCATTATCGGTCATCTTTTTGTTAAAATTGTCGGCTAATCAATTCTTAGACTATCATCAGTCTAAAAGTACGTAGTGATGCAAATAATATTTGAGCACAATATTAGATACAAAGTAGATTCATGTGTCTATCTGATCCACAGTGTTTCTCAACAGAAACCTGAAATTACATAAGTCATCTCATGACTATAGATCTCTAATTACATTTGTCATCCCATTACAAGAGATCTTGATTTACAATCTGATCAAAAAATGAAATCGACACATCATGTAACTCTCACTTATTCTCTAAATGTCCACTCACAATATCATTTAGGTAATGGACTAGAAAGCGATTATCAATTTTGACTCGTCAATCAATTCACTTAATTTTCTCTTTGACTGGTTAGAAAATCAACGACTTTTTAACATCGTCAAATCATTTTCTATCCATGAGTTCACCTAGAACCTCATTCATTTCATTTAATCATCAATCTCAATTATATATGTTCCCTAAACTTCTTTCATTACCTGAATAGAGACAATTATCCTTAATTTGAGTATATACACGTTTTTAAATAAAGAAATCAACATATTCGATGATTATACTATCATAGTATAACTTTTAACTTGTATCATATACAAGTTTATAAATATGTTATCTTTTTTTCATTTCTACTCAATTACAGTGAAAAAATATTCAATTCTTCAAATATACCAAGTTAGATACACTGTCCTCTATTCAGCATTTTAAGCTAATAGAGATAATAAAAACTAACTGAGTCGTATGTCATGCATCTTTTTTCATTTCATTTGTATCTTCACCGCCATTTCAAGTATCTTACATCAACATCAACTTAAGATAACATAGTGCTTAAAACTTCACCCCTGCTTAATCAGGTGGTGTAGCATTATATTAGAACCAATATACAATATTTTCACTGATATTAGTTGTATATAACTTTGGTTCAAAATTTTCAACATTTGGAGTTTGATTTCTCGTAAGGTCCAGGTGAAGATATATTAATTTCCATCAAACTTATAGTTTGACATCCTAATTTGATTAGGACTTGTTAACCTAAGATTTTCCTTTTTTATACTAATGTAAGAATGTCTTGACCATTTAGTTGCCTATACCTAAGCTTCCAATTGACTCCAACGGAACTTCGTAGACTCTTTTATTCTGAATATCACCAATTCATTCGATTATTCAAAGACGAGTGAACGAATTACACTAGTCTTCTACGCTGTGAATGAATCGTAATTATGAAACGGAGTTACTTAGAATTTTGGCCATGCACAACTACTCCAGTGTCTGGCGTTGACTAAAGGAGTCCATTCGTGCCACTTCCATCAGTCATAAGTCATTTATATATCTCATTTTATTTCATACACAGAGTCTATTTCGTTCAGTTTTTGTCTGTCTAAGCTATTCTCACATTAATCTCAATCTTAGTCCCTTTATATACAAACCATGACTCTCGCTGAACAACCAAGCCACTTATAGCTCCTGAATCTTGACTTAGAAAGACAATTTATACCTCTTCTCTTTTTAAAAATTTAGCTAGGGATAATACGACTTCTTATGATCATTCAATCAATTGAAGTCTTCCCTGGCTAACTTTTATTCAAAAAAAAAAGAATTTTTGTGACTCAAATTGTTCTACTGTTTGTTACTGCCTTAATTTGTTTCCATTAGTCTTAGATTTCTTGACTTTTTTTTTCAAAAT
Source organism: Stephania cephalantha (assembly GCA_039657325.1). Lineage (NCBI taxonomy): Eukaryota > Viridiplantae > Streptophyta > Magnoliopsida > Ranunculales > Menispermaceae > Stephania > Stephania cephalantha. The sequence continues at coordinate 17,061,906 of CM077570.1, read as the reverse complement.
GAAATTCGGTATTTTTCAAGAGACTACGTAAGATAACTAAATACCTTACTGATCATCAATTCACTTTTGATGAATTTCATTTTTCTATTATTATTCAATTGAAGAGATAGAAGAATTTGAATTTCCAAACTCTGACTAAGTTCTTGTTGGATATTATTCCAATCCTTTAATTCATATAAACAGAAATTCTTGCAATAGGGAACTCATACTGACGTCCTATACAAATCATTTACTGATTCTCAATCGATACATCTATCTCTTCATTGATTTTATTTTAAGATGTAGTGATAAACATTATAGCTTAATTTGATTAGAAATGATTATCGTGTACTTTGAATCTCAAAACACAATCACTTTGTTTGATGTTTAATAGCTATTCCAAGCTATTATTAATCCATTTCCCTAACTACTAACATGTTGATCTTATCGCTACGTTTTCATTTTTAAGTAGAGATTTTGTTGATCTTTGTTTCATAACAACGCCTAATCTGGTGTTAACAAAGATTATTTCTAACTCATGTATTTCCATTTAGTTTATCAGTTCTTTATTTGACTCATAGAACCACTGTAACTTGAGTAATAAACAATCAAAAGTTTCAATACTTATTTTTACAAGTAATTTGATTGTTTTAAACTGTGGTTCCATTCCACGATGTTTTGTTTCGAAAAGGTGAAAATAATTTACTTTAAAGTACTTTATTTTCATAGAAACTAACTTAAACAACTTGATTGATCTAATCACTATCACATTGAGATTTTTCACTCAAATTCAGTTTGTCTAATCAATTTCTACTTCTGAAACCATGTGTCTCCTTTTTCCTTGTTGAGACTATTTTAACATTTTCCAGAGCATTTTATAATTGTAATAGTTCGATACATTCAATTTCTAAAAAATTCATGTTCAGTACTTGCTTACCCGAATCATTTGAACTTTCTTTTCAACTAATTTCGTTTTGGTTTCATAACTAATACTTTCATCAATTATATTAGTACCAAACTACTTACAACACCTTATGAATTCAGACTTCACAAGTCTATTTCACTTTTAATCATGCTCTGTTTCATTTAATGAGTCTATTCTCTCTTTTAATTATCCATTTAGAATCTTACTCGTTGTATCTTACAAGTTAAGTATTGAACAGACAAGGAGAATAAACTTCATATCGCATATCTAGCGATAACACATACATACACATCACAAATATAACACAATAACAAAAACATCCCAAGTCATAGTCATTTCCTAACTAATCGCGCTTAATCACTCTTTAGTTCTCAACCAAAGTTTAGCCTCAATTGCGCCAATCCTAGGCTCTGATACCAAGTCTCTCAGCCCTCTCATAATTAAGACAACTGACCGGCCTAGATTACCTTAATCCTCTGAAAATCTAGTCAGCCTAATCCATTCTTTCATATTTGACCTCAAAATAATAATTATTTCAATCCTTTGCAAGGCTCCAAAATTGAATTTATATCCTCAATGAAACTCAATTCATGATTTGTTCAATTAGAGCGAATTCAGAAATCATCTCCGTATTTATTAAAAATTTCAGCAGCACCTCCCTTAAAAGTGGCCAGCAGAAAAATTCACCTAATAGACAGCATAATTGGGGAGAGGCCTATAAGGACTCATAACTCCCTGCAGTTCATAATATATCCCAAATTCAAATTTACGAATTAATTTAGAGTCTCCGATAGCTTAATCACAACTTCACAATCTCAAATAGACAAAAATTGAATCATAAACCTCTCAACGTATTTTTAACTAACTTAGGAGACTCTCATAACCATTCAAATTAACTTCACAACCTACACGCACCCCAAGAATCCTAAAACAATAAATATAAACAATTTAAAACAAGAATTTACTTTAGTTTGTGAAAACAATCACCACAATTTTCAGGTCTTATCTAATCTTCCCTTGTCGTCATACAGAATCTGACATCATCAAAAATAACTCGATGATGTCAGGTAAGTAAATTCCAACATTGGTCAGTACTCCTGCAATTGTTAGTCTGATACATTGAGATATGTAACTGCATTTTCAAAAACTCAATAAAATATTTGCGTCAATATGACATGCAATCCACTCCGTCGCTATCTCTTGACTATAATCTGACGTCAACTTCCAAAAATAGTATAAAGAAAGTATTAAGAGATCATGAAATGCAGAAATAACTTGTCGGCATTAGACTCTGCTAGTCTCACTAGACAGCGTAGTGGTAGGACTGAAACCTAATTTCAATCAAACCAGACTCTAAAACAAGTTTATCCCCCTCACCCACTCTATGAATACATAACCAAGAATGATAAAATGCAATGCAGACTATGATACAATTATAGGTACAAAAATATTCAATCAATAGTAAAGATCACTGTAGGGTTTACTTATAACTAAACCAATTTTGAGCTAATTTATCGGGGTTCTCAGAGCGTCGAATCACCTAGAAAATGGATCCAATAGCTTCACTGCATACCCAATTATGGGTATGCAGTGAATCTTAAGAATAGTTTCCAAAAATATTAATCTATATAACTATTTCAAGTGGCTTTCAACTAGCCATCTTGGGGTAACTTTTTAAACTTGAAAACCTCAATATTTGTCAGGATGACCTAAAAAGAACTTGTAGTACTCATATCATACTTTCCATAGACTCTAAGAACACTCAAATCGGATCATCGACAGAGAAGTTATAAATTTTTTAATATGGCCTGTCAACTAAGCAAACTATTCTATTTTGCACTGGAAAACTTCTCCAAATCAATATTTTCGTAATTAAATCTTCAAAAATTGACAACAAATACCACGAAACCACTCGATGCCAACACCAAAATATCTCCACAGCTCTTGGAGTCAAGTTGGATCAAAACCAATAATCAAATTCATCAAAAAAATCCAATATAAATCAATATCAACTATAAAAACATCTCCAAAATAGTTATCAACTTAATCACATTAGTTCAATTTATCAAAACCCTAACCCACGTCGGTGGAATTTGTTCCAAATCGAAGCACATCAACCAAATACATCAATTCTCAACAATTCCTACTAATTTTTGTCAAAATCCCACAAAAGAAATCGAGAAATCGCGAGAATTCAAATTGAATTGTGGAAAATGCTCTGAATTGAGTATTTACCAAATTGCGGGCCGAGCACCTCATTTCCTCTGCGGAAACTTGGCTTGAACTCACCGTCTCATGGTGCTTTATGATTTTGAGGAAAGAAATCGGGCAAAAATCGGACATCGTAAGCTCGCAGAATGAAAGAACCAACGGATGAAGAAAATTGAACATATAAACGTTCTGTTAAAACGATTTCAAATGAATCGTTTGTTTTAGTTTTACATATATAACCCTCAACTGCTTGTCAGCAACTCGATTTCTTTTTATTTATTAATTATCGAAATCCCTATTTTGATGTGTTTTAGCTTCCGGTTCTCATTTGCGATCCGATTTTTCACCAAATTTAATTAAAATCTCGACAAAATAGTCCATCTTCCTAAAATGTCCATAACACTTGTTTTGGTCACACCAAAACCCTAAAAATCTTATTTTTATCCACGACATATTAAACCTTTATAAACCAAATTTTCTTCCCATTCTTGGTTAAACTTGTACCAATTTAGACTCAATCTCAATAGCGACCACGACCAAATGATACGAAATTCGAAGCAAACTCTTGTACCAACTTTATTCTCACATTACATTACGCTAATCTCGATTTGCACGTAAATCGAAATGAAATCTTCACTTGAGGATTTACACTTGGTTAATTAGTTTTCGAGCAACTAATGATTTATTTTCACTCGTGCCCTTCAGACACGCACTTGTAACCCCGAGTATGAAAGATTGAGGATACACCTCAATACAACCCGACTTCGCGATTAAATACCATATAATACACCAAATAAGCATTCATCATTAAAAATTAATATTTTGATTTATGATCTCCGGTCTGAAATGCATGGGTCCTACCTCAAATACTTAAATTCCAAATCAAATTCGAAAATACTTAATTAGCCGCCCTATCAAGTTTATAAATTTCTCGGATGTCACGTGAAATCGACATAAGTACTTACATCAGAAGAGGAGAAGAGCTCGATAGACGAGTTAGTGAAGAAAGGCTGAGAACTAGAAAAGGAAGAATCAAACTTGTATAAGGTAGAAAACATAGTATGTTCCCAGAAAATGACATGCGCTAAGATTCGCAATCTTCGAGAAATCGGATCTCAGCTCCGATATCCTCTATGTTCAACTCCATATCTAAGAAAATAACACAAATGAACACGTGGTTCAAACGGAAAGATGTTTTGGAATGTCAGGGTAGGAAGGCAATTTATGGTATAAACACAAGTTAGGGTAGCCTTTCCCCAAAACTTTCCAAGACATGATGCCGAAAGAAGTTGAGCGCGAACATAATCTAAGATATGATGATGTTTTCTTTCAGCTCTGCCATTTTGTTGAGAGGTATAGGGACAAAAACGTTGTACAACAGTACCTTACTGCTTTAGAAACTCAAGAAGAACAGAATATTGATACTCTAAAGTATTACAGTACGAAAGATTTTAGTTGTACATGAGAATTGAGTTTTTATCATGTTAGCAAATTCAGTATATATACATGATATCTCATACCTATTTCGAAAAAAATATATCCAAGTGAATCCTGAAAAAATCATCAATAAATAACACAAAAAAGTGATAATCATTCACAGTGGAAGTAGGTGCGGGACCCCAAGCATCATAATGAATTAAACCAAATGGAGTAGCAGTAATAGAATCACTGAGACTAAAGGATGAAGCAACCTATTTTGCTAGTTGACAATGCATACAATCAAAAGACTGAAATTTTAAAACACTTAATAAACCACTAGAAACAAGAGTTCGAAATCTACTTATAGAGGCATGACCAAGAAGAAGATGCCACTGATATACCGAAGGAGATGAAACAGTGGTAGAGAATTTCTGAGAAGCAGGTAAATGAAGCGAAAAAAGTACAAATAATCGTCTCACTTTGTGTCCCATTCCAAGAATCGGACCTGTCTGAAGATCCTTAGCCTGACAACCAAAAGGAGGGAAAGAAATAGATAAGCCATGATCACATAATTGACTAACTGAAACCAAATTTAAGGCAAGATCGGTGACACAATAAGTGTCAGGAAGAGTAAGGGTAGGAGTAGAGATAGATCATGTATGAGTAATGGACATACAACTTTCATTTGCAGCATGAATAGAAGAAAGATACTGAGTGTGGTTGCTATTAGAGAGGATCGACAATTGAGAAGTCATATGATTACAACATCCATAATCAAGAAACCAAGTTTTACCTGTGGTAACAAAGAAGGCAGTGGCTTTAAGGGCTATCACCTATTTGAGAAGTGCTTCTATTTCACTCAAAGGAATAGTAGGAAAGGAAGGTGACCCATAAGTAACAGCAGCAACAACAGAATAATCAGTCTTGGATGCACACTTGACGACATTTTTGGGACGAGGTGGATGAGTTGGACAATTTTGCACCATATGACCACGTTCATGGCAATATCGACACTCAATAGTAGGACAATTTGCAAACACATGCCCCGTGGTTTTGTAGTTCCTACAAAATGAGGATCCGGACTTCAACAATGATGGAGTGAGTGCAAGAGCGACATCGGAAGAAAATGATGGTTAACCAAATGAAGCCTGTTTTCCTCAAACAAAATTTCTTTGACGGCTGCATCAAAAGAAGGTAGTGGATCCCGATGCAATAAAGCTGTGCGGACTTATTACTACTCAGGGTGAAGAGCCATGAGAACTTGAACGAAATGGAGATGGTCTTGAGTGATTTGAACTTGCTGTAATTAGTTCCATTTGGGCCGAATGAGGGCTAGAAAATTATTACCCGACTGGCCAGGTTCTTGCTTCAAACTGTTGAGGTAAGTGAACAACAGATAATATTGCGGCAAACTAGAAACTTTGTATCTATCAGACAAAAAATTTCAAATTTCTTTTGCAGTATCAAACTCAATAAACTGAATGTGAATAGAGGGAGAAGTGGTATTACTAAACCAAGTGATGATCTTATGATTTTTACTCTCCCATTCTTCAACTCGATCGAAATATTTGATATCAGATTCTTTTTCACTTTGTTCTAGCTTGACGACGTCTCCCGTGACAATGCGCTAAAGCTTGCGGCCAATCAAGAAGTTTTTGATCTGTTGAGACCACACAATAGCTTGTTTGAACCATAAATAATTGTTGAAATCGGGCGAGATAATTCGTTTTTCTCCTCTGTTCGATTTACGAATCAAGGGAGGAAATTGGTTGGAGCAAAGAGGCACATGGACTGGTTGAAGGTCGTACGAGCCAGAGAAAGAATTCACGAACCGAGGCTGTTGTTGGCGCTGTACGAACACTTGCGTGAAGAACGCACGTACACACGTGCACACAGCTGCTGGTGCGCACGGCTGAATGCACAGACGCGCGATCAAAAACGGAGAGGCTGGTGTGCACAGAGAGGCCCAGGGACTGAACAGAAGGCCTACGAATGGGAAACCCACTTAGATGGTACAAGCTGGTCTGCACAGAGAGTCCCACGCACTGATTACGAGTTGAAGTGTTTTGCGTACGATCTGGAGACGGACGAAGCATCCAATAGGCGAACGAAGCAGACGTGCGCACGACAGATGCGAATAACAACACGCTTAGGTTGTCTAGGGATCAGATGCTATGTTACATGGGTGTATTCAATTGAAATTTTAGTAAACTTTTGATTGCTTTTAATTACTAAAAAAATTTAAGTGTATTCAATTAAAACTTTTAGAGAGTTTATAAAAGTAAGGTGTATTTAATTTTTCGGTGACTTTTGTGGTTTGGTTACAAATCTCGACTTTTATAAACTTTTTGTATAAAAATAAACATAAAGAAATCTTCGACTTCTCCTCACCTCAACCCATAAACTTTTAGAGACTTCTAATTTTTGTTGGTTCCCTTATTCAATAAGGACTTCATTGTTCACAATGTATTTTCTTATCAATTGTTTTTATCAACTTCTCCAACCACTCCACAACTCATGGATTTTATTGTTCACTCATTATACTCTAATGTCTTGTTGATGAAAATGAAAAAGATATTGTTAGTAACAATATCTCATTCTTGCATCATTGTACATTTTTTATAGGATTTTTTTATAAAGAAGTTTCGTTTGTTAAGTTTATAATTATAATCTCAAGAAGTGTAATATTATAATTTTTGGAGAAAATAATTTTTTTTTTTCAAATGCAAGAAGTGCATTTTAAGAAATTTAAACTATCATTCTTAAGGAAAAAATAAAAGTTTTTTTATTTAAGTAAAAAAAGTGCAAAACTTTTACACAATGATCTTACTTGGTTCTTTTTTGCCACTAAAAGATAATTCATTTACCTATTTGTTTTGTTGATATTTATTTACTTATTTGTTATGTTACTATCATGATATTAATTCATTAATATGTATACATGATTTTTTTTATTAAAATACAAAAATACTTTTTAAAAAATTAGTAATAGTTCTTAAGAAAAAAAAAATATAAGTATTCATCTTTTTTTATAATAAAATGCAAAATATTTGTTTCAATATAAAAATCATAAAAAATTACTAGTATCAATCAAAAACATGTTTAAGAAGTTCACAAAAGTCACTAAAAATCTTAAATGTTAATAAAAGTCATCAAAATGAAGTTTACATAAAAGTTTATCAAAGTCTTTAAAAGTCTACGAAAACCTACAAACTTCATAAAAGTCATATACTTATAAAAGTAACCAAAAGTCTATTAAAATCTCAATTGAATACACCCCTGAGTTTCAGAGAAATAAGAATTATTTTGATAATCAATGAGTTACATTACACATATATGTATATATATACCTAAAGATAGTTAGAACTGAAGATACAAATCTGATTGTGTCGATCGTGTTGATCGAGTCAGTTACGATCATGTCAATCAGACAACTGAGGATACGAATCCGATTATGTCGATCGTGTTGATCGTGTCAGTTACGATCATGTCAATCGTATACAAATCCTAAAAAACCCTAACAATCTTCTTAGTTAAAATATTTTTCCTTTTTCTTAGAATGCTTCTTTTTAGTGAACTTCTATGTTAGTAGAATTATTTTCCTTGTACGCCAATTTAAAGGCCATTTTTTAGGCCTAACTTATCAATATTGAGGTGTTAAGAGCCCCCTTTTCTTCTAGAGCTCCGAGGTGAGTGCTCCTTCCAAAGAGCCTCAATCCATTAGCAACCATAGGGTCTTCAAGACGTAGGAAGAATAACAAGAACGAGGCTGCTAGTGTGTTGACTGATTTTTCAGTCAATAGGCTTGTAACGAGATCATTAATTTGAGCACATAACATTTAATGAGGAACTGCAAAAGTTTGCCAATTGGTCTCTAAAGATGCCTTTTATATATCTACAGGAGGATATTAGAGTAGCATGATATACACTATTGGCCACTACCTTTTTTAAAAAAGATTTTACTTATGAGTTAAAATTTTCTTCAAAATGGCTTTTAACATAGAGATCTTAAACTTAAAAATAAAATGCCGTGAAATTTGCATATTTCAAATAAAGCATCTCAAGTCCAATTTTTAAGAAACTGCAACTAGAGGCTTTAACACGAGCATTGCCTTAAAAAAAACACTAGCTTAAAAATATGTACATATTATAAACTACTAAAGGTCGTCGATTGGTCGGGAAGTTAAGCCTAGCAACAAAATTTTGTTAGTTGTTTTTCTTATTATTTATATTGACCAGAAACAAAGCTTTTCGTTGATGCAATATGAGCCTATGCATAACTGATGGGGCGAACATACACAAACAATGAATCTACACTCTCTTGTGTCACCAAATAAAGACTGCAACTAATATAAGCTATCCAACAAGTAAAGAACAATAGAAATGTGGGGATCAAACCAAAACACTCAAGGTTTTAATATGGAAACCTTCTCAAAGTGAGAAGTAAAACCTCGAGGTGAATAACACCTATGAAAGCTCTCCACTATATAAAATGAGAATACACAAGTCTTCTCTAACACTATTTAGAGGCATGAACATTAACAAACCATCAAGACAACAAGCATACCTTGGTAAGAAACATCAACACTCGAGAAATGAGAAGAAATCACCTAAAAAGGGAAAAGTAAGATCCTTGAGAACTATGTCGATTAGGAACTCCCAACTAAGTCTCTACCAATGATGGTGTAAAGCTCGGCACCGTAAACTCCCCCTTCGAATTTTGCCTCAAACGAAGTCCATTTGGGCCTTCAATCAATGGCTTGAATGATGCACAAAACTAAGGCTTGAAGAACAAGAAAAGCTCTCTCACCACTCCTCTCTCTCTCTCTCTCTCTCTCTCTCCAAATGAGACTAAATGTCTCTTTTATTTTGGACGTGAAATGACAAGAATTCTCTTCACTTGGGTTTAATAAAAAACCAACAATCTCCCCCTGTTTCAACTAAGTGAAGGAGTGATCGCCAATTCCGCTGTGTCACAACATAATTCAAGCTTCAAACTTAGCAATGCATTTGTAAACATATCAGAACCATTACTATTAGTATGAATCTTCTTAATCTCAAGTAAGGCGTCATTGAGAATATCTCGTGTCCAATGACACTTCACATCAATGTGCTTAGTACTCGAGTAAAATGAAGCATTTTTACTCATATGAATGACACTTTAATTGTCACAAATCAAAACATATCTTTCTTTCTCGAAACCGATTTCTTTAAGAAACATCTTCAACCACAACAGCTCTTTACATGCTTTCGTTGTTGCAATGAACTTAGCTTCAGCGGTAGAAATTGTAACGACCTAATTTTAATTACACCGTTATTATTGATTATTTTCAAATTCGGACGCCATCTCAGATCCGCGTGGATGCCGTAGATAGGTCAGAGCGCGACTGACTAGGTAAATAGTGATTGTTTGCTTGATGTTCGCCTATTTGCGATGTCGTATATTAAATTATTTTACCTAGCATTGCATGTGTGTATATTTATATCGTTGAACTGAGCGAGATAGTATAACGGACGTTGGCCTCGAAAAACGTGTCAATACGGGTGCTGAGCAAGCAAAATGTGGGTACACTAGGTCAGGAAAATAAATTGGATAATTAAATTAATTAAATGTGACAAATATTAATGATAAACACAGTCTAGGACAATTGATCAAATTGGCGACCATGGCGCACCTCGTTATGCGTGCCAAGGTGAGGAACGCCGGTTAACCGGAGATAATTGAACAAGTCTAAAAATTTTGTGTGTCTAATGAGGAGCAAATGAGAACATGCCACATACACACCTAATACCCTCAAAATGAGGATTATCACTCATTCCTCACTCTCACTCCACGTTTTCTCCCTCTCCACTATCTTCAACCTATGAAAAATGAGAGTGTGTATTTAATGGAGAGAAATTGTTGAAGAATTGAACAACCATTGAGAGTGTGAGATTGTATGAGATCCTTGGAGTCTCGGAAATGATTTGATCAAGCAAGCAAGTGATCAAGGTGAGCATCTTTATTTTCTTTCAATTTTCTATTAAAATGAAGCTTAAATTGGGTGTTAATGGTGATAGTTGATTGTGGATGAATGTTAGAGAAATGAGGTATTAATGGTGTTAGTTGTTGTTAATGATATAGTTGTATAGATGTTTGTTTTAGTTGTTGTGTTGTTGAAGTTGAAAAAAAAATATATCGAGAGTTTTCTGTTAAAGATGACGATGCGTGCGATCCCCTGGACCAGGCCGAACCGGTCTGAGACCGACCCGAATGGGTCGGAACCGGGACCCGATGGGACCGGGTTAGACTCAGCCGAGGGACCCACCCATTTATTTAAATAAAATAACTATTAAAAATTAATTTAAAAACAATTTTAAATAAAAATAAATTACATAAAAATAAGAAAAATAGGTAGAAAGTTATGAAAAAAAATCCCAAAAAATATAAAAAAATGAGAAAAGATAGAAAAAGTAGTATTCGAGAATTTTTCAGGTGTTTGACAACCGGTATAACTCGAAAAGTGTGCAAAACCAAATTTCTTGGAATAAAATTTCAATATGTTTTGGCCACACATTATAAATTCACTTAATTTGACTCTAAACTAGTTAAAATGGTTTAATTGGACACTAGGAATTCAGGAGACTATAGTCGAGAGCCGGGCGCGTATCTCGAGATGTGAGCGGGACTTTGGAGTGCGTTTGAGCTACATAAGAATTCATTTGAAATTCACCGAGGGTTACTTTTCCATTATTGATTTCCTATTCTTTGTTATTGTACTTTATTCCGTGATACATTTAGGTTGGTGGTTGAGTTACTCCCACTTGATGTTCGTAGTGTACTTATGGCACACTAGGCTGTAGCACGTGTGATCAGGCACTCGGTGAATTGCAACCTGAGTTGCATTAAGGGTGCACGTGTCGGAAATGCACCGCGAGGAATCAGGTGAAAGGAAGTGGGGGCACCCACCGAAAGGATCCCTGGGGTCCGAAGTACAGTCTAGTCTGATCGGGACGAGTACATAATTTGTTTCTCTCGTGTTATTTATTCATGTGATGATCATATCACAGTTGCCTGTTTAGTTTCCGCATGATTATTTAACATGATTATTGATATCTATTTACTTTCTTATAAATGCTCGGTGTACTTCATTTGGAGTTTTTCTGACTGTACTCTCCATGTGGTTTTTTTTGTGATGGTCGAGTGCAGATCCCAGTACTAGTAGGGGCAAGGGGATTCTTGGCGACTTCATCTGATTGCCCGTGGTTGAGAACCCACTAGTATGTGTTATTTTGATATTTTGCTTTACTTTTGGGGTATTGGGAGACTGGATAGACACTATACTTGTATATATTACTGCTTATTAGTATTGTCGCCTATATACGGAGTATTTTCCACAGGTTTTCAACAGTATGACTTGCTTTTATAAATGATGCTTTACATGATGATGAACTTATTTGTTTTACTTACTCGAAATTTAAGACTTCCACTGTTTTAAATGCAAAAATTGATTCAACTGTATAACTAAACTAATTGAACAAAATGAGTTAACGTGCATATCGAGGAGTAATAACGTGGAAACGAACGTCAGTGGTGCGTGGGACCCAGTGGGCCAATGAACTGACAGGATTACGAGGCAGCGACGCTCCACGTGGCAGCCTCGGGAGTTGGGGCCGCCACAAGTGGTATCAGAGCGAGAGTTCTAGGAACCTCATGAAATTAAATGAAAGAGCATAAAACTTAAAAAAAAACCTTAGATATGGAAACTCGATGTACTTGCCTTAAAACTCTTGTTGGGAATTGATGGTGAGGCGGGTAGAGTCAGGGTTTATATACATGTTATTTTTTACTGTAAATGATATACTATACGCGTATATATACCAAGGCTGATCCGACGCACGCTTCTCAATGTAGATCACGATGGACGGACAACCCTCTACACAGCCGGAGATAGGACAGACTAGAGATACCGCTAGGGACCCCACTATTACTACTGCTTCCACTTAGAGCGTAGACGACCGACTCGCCGCTCATGATGCTCAGTTGATGGAGATTCTCCAGTTACTTAGGGCTCAGGCTATGGCAGCTGCCACAGCAACAACACTAGCTCCCACAATTCTTGTCGCACTTACTGTACAGATAGCCATCGCCCAGCTACACCACATGTGCCTATTGATACATCAGTCTCAGAGACATGGGTTGATGGGGTTTCGCCAGCGATTATGATACCATTAGAGACTTCGACTCTTACGCCCCTACCTATGACTACCGAGAAGTCGGTCACTACTACAGTTCCTACTACTTCCGTATTCGTCTTGACCACAGAGGCGAAGCTTATAAGAGAGTTTATGAAGTTTCAGTCGAGATACTTCTACGGAGGTGGAGACCCTGAGGCAGAAGGGAAATGGATAGTTTCGCATCAGCATTTCCATAAGCTGATGCGGAACGACGACAGCATACAGGCACGTTTATCCGAAGCGTGTCAGAGAGGTCATGCAGTGGTCTGTTGGACAACTTATCTGGACATCCACCCGGAGCGAGCGACATGGGTGGAGTTTCGATAGTTGTTCTACATTGAGTTCATTCCCATGCAGGTGAGGCTGAGGTTGAGGGAGGATTTTCTGGCCCTACGACAGGGTAACCGCTCATTGATGCAGTACGAGGAGCGGTATCGATACCTATTGTTGTTCTCGATGGATGTTGCGGGCACAAAGATGTTTCAAATTTACTATTTCGTCCGTAGTGTTGATGAGTGGATTGTTGACGCGATAGTCTCGACAGGGGCTACTACTCTCCAAGAGGTGTACGATCGAGCATTATCTTATGAGACACTAATCTTGGAGAGAAAGGGAAGGCATAAGATAGGCACTACGGTACAGGCGGGTCAGGGTTCTCGGTTGGATCGGAGACCGAAGAGAAAGAGAGATCATTCTGACAAGGGTCGTTGAGATGATCGACGAGTTAGTGACCGTAGAGGTGATCACAGGGACAACCAGTTTCAATATGAAGATAGGCAGCAGACGCACGACTTAGCACCTGCACCCACAGAGAAGTAGCGACATCAGCCACAACATACAGTCAGGATAGGGATCAGGGAGGCCGTTACAGGGGGTCAGAGGGACCAGGGTTAAGGTCAGAGATTTGGAGACAGGTAGGAGAAACGTCGATGTCATCGTTGTGGTCAGAAAGGGCACCTGAACGCAGACTGCAGGGCGTCACCGATATTACCAGGAGCACAACAGAGTCAGGCTAGGGAGAGAGCACATGCAGTCGCGCAGTCGGACTGAGATACAACTAGACAACTCGTCGAGGGTACGTTATCTATTATGGGTAGATTTATGCATGTTATGATAGACTCTGATATTACATGATCATTTATTGTTTGACGCATGGTAGGAGAGTTAGGGTTAGCATCGCAAACACTAGACACACACCTTGTCCTCAGTACGGCCGCTGGGGATAAGATATACCCTAACCGGATATGTTGAGATTGCACGATAGAGGAAGAGGGGCATCAGTTGCCAATAGACTTACCAGTCATAGAGTACCTCGAGTTTGACGCACTTTTAGGGATGGACTGGTTGGCGGCATATCATGCACAGCTGGATGGCTTTCAGAAGACCATCACTTTTCAAGTTCCAGGGATTCCATAGTTAACATTTACCAAGGTTGCGACCACACTACTCATTACTAGAGGCTGACTAGCTACGACTCGGGAGATGGAGGCATTTGCAGCGATAGTTGAGTCGGAGGTTAGGACTGAAGTCAGGATTGAGGATGTTCGAGTAGTCTGAAACTTTGTTGACGTATTTCCAGATGATTTACTAGGATTGCCACCGCCACGAGTGATTGAGTTCGTCATTGAACTGATACCAGGGGCTCAGCCGATCTCTAGCAGACCTTATCGAATGACACCGTCAGCGCACGAGGAGGTCAGGAAGCAGTTGGATGAGTTATTGGAGAAGGGTTTCATTCACTCTAGCATGCCACCTTGGGGAGCTCCAGTTTTATCTGTGAAGAAGAAGGATGGTTCAATGAGGATGTGCATAGACTACATGAAGTTGAATAAGGTGACAGTTAAGAACCGTTACCCACTCCCCATGATCAATGATCTTTTCGATCAATTGGCATGCGCCAAGTTCTTCTTGAAGATTGATCTGCGTTCAGGCTATCACCGATTGAGGATTCGAGAAGAGGACATCGAGAAGACTACTTTCAGAACAAGATATGGGTTATTTGAGTTTATAGTCATGTCTTTTGGGCTGACTAACGCCCCGACAATCTTCATGGACTTGATGCACAGGGTCTTGAGGCCATAATTGGACAGATATGTCATCGTCTTAATTGATGACATATTGATTTACAACAGGACTCGTGAGTAGCACGCAAGTCATCTTAGAACTGTTTTGACGACACCGAGAGCATAGACTGTACTCAAAATTTAGCAAGTGTGATTTCTAGCTGAGTGCAGTGAGATTTATGGGACATGTCATTAGCGATCAGGGTATCTCTATGGATTCAGAGAAGATTCGGGCGATTATTGACTGGAGGACGCCTTAGTCTGTTTCTGACATTCGGAGTTTCTTGGGATTAGCAGGGTACTACCGCCGATTCGTACATGACTTTTCCTCGATTGCAACACTGATGGCTAGACTGACCAAAAAAGACGTTAGATTTGATTGGTCAGAAGAGTGTGAATAGGCTTTCTGGGAGCTAAATAGGAGATTGACTTATGCACCAGTGTTGACATTTCTAGAGCCAGGCCAGAGCTTGTCGGAGTATACGGATGCATCAGGCATTGGACTTGGATGTGATTTAATACAGGAGGGCAGACTTGTAGCTTACTTGTCCCGACGGTTGAGACCTCACGAAGGAAACTATCCAGTGCATGACTTAGAGCTTGCAACAGCCGTTTTTGCACTGAAAGATTGGAGACATTATCTCTACGGATAGCGGTTTATATTCTACATCGATCATCAGAGTCTGAGATACATTTTGACTCAGAGAGATCTTAAAATGCGTCAGAGGAAATAGCTTGAGTTACTGAAGGACTATTACTTCGTTATCGAGTATCACCCAGGGAAAGCGAACGTTGTAGCTGACGCATTGAACATGAGCGGTATTGACAGTCAGACGGTGGTACGACATATGACACATGAGCATGGCTTATTGCAGGCAGCGTCAGTTATATGCATGACAGGTTTTTCCACGGCCAAGCCGCACATTTGTTGTCAGATGTTAGTCTCGACTGTATCTATTATATGGGTTGCCGCGTATCAGTGGACTGATGGACTCTATGAGCGGTTCAGTGGTTTGGTTTCGTATCAAGAGTGCACGGATTCGACAAAGTCAATGGATCAGTGTTTGAGACACCGAGGGAGGCTATGGATACCTGCAGTTCAGGAGATACGAGACGAGATTCTGGAGGACGCACACTAATCTCGCTACATAGTTCATCCTGGTCGGAAGATGATGTATCATGATTTGAGGCGATTGTTCTAGTGGCCAGGGATGAAGGCTAACATTGGGGAGTACGTCAGGAGTTGTCATATTTGCCAGCAAGTTAAGGCTGAGCACAAGAGACTAGGCGGTTTACTACAGCCACTACTAATTCCATAGTGGAAATGGGAGCACGTTACTATGGATTTTTTCAGTGGGTTACCACAGACTTCGAGGAGACACGATGCAGTTTGGGTTGTGATTTACAGACTAACGAAATCAGCGCATTTTATTCCTATTTTTATAAGATATTCGTTCCCACAGCTGAGCATTATCTTCGAGAGGGAGATCGTTAGATTGCATGGGGTGTCAGTCTCTATTGTATCTTACCGATATCCTAGGTTGACTTCAAAATTCTGAGAGGCGATGCAGGAGTAGTTGGGCACCAGGTTTCGATTTTGGAGGATATGCTCAGGGCTTGTATTTTGTAGTTCGGAGGTTCGTGGGAGCATTATTTACCGATGTGTGAGTTTGCTTACAATAACAGCTATCAGGCGAGTATCGGGATGCCTCAATTTGAGGCGTTGTATGACAGGCCCTGCAGATCACCGATGTGTTGGGCAGCGCTTGAGGATACAACAACGATTGGGCCAGATATAGTTGTTGATCACATATAGAAGATTAGGCAGATTCGACAGAGACTTCGGGCGGCACAAGTCAGACAGAAGAAATATGCGGATAAGTATCATGAGGGTCTGAGCTATGAAAAAGGCGGCATGGTTTATCTAAAGGTTTCCCCTTGGAAAGGCTAACAAAGATTCGGGATTAAAGTGAAATTGGCGCCGAGATACATAGGACCGTTCAGAGTCACAACACGATTTGGCTGGGGTTCATCCTACGTTAAATATCTCAATGTTGAGGCTGGCTAGGTCGGGACCTAGACCGATGGTTAACTTGAGACAAATCAAAGTTTGGCCTGATGCGACATATGAAGAGCGACCGATAGCGATTGTGGATCGCGCGATTCGGACTCTTAAAAACAGGGAGATCTTTAAGGTGTTGGTTCATTGGCAGCATCATGGTACTGAGGGACTCACTTGTGATCTCAAGTCTACTATGTGTTACGACACTTCAAGTGATTTAAAATTTCGGGACGAAATTTCTTTTCCAGTTGGGAAGAGTTGTAACGGCCCAATTTTAATTACGCCATTATTATTGATTATTTTTAGATTCGGACGCCAGCTCAGATCCGCGTGGATGCCGCGGATAGGTCAGGGCGCGATTGATTAGGTAAATAGTGATTGTTTGCTCGATGTTTGCCTATTTGCGATGGCGTATATTCAATTATTTTACCTAGCATCGCATGTGTGTATTTATATCGTTTAACCGAGTGATATAGTGTAACGGGCGTACGCCTCGAAAAACATGTCAATACGGGTGTTGAGCAAGCGAAATGTGGGTACACTAGGTCAGGAAAATAAATTGGATAATTAAATAAATTAAATGTGAAAAATATTAATGATAAAAATAGTCTAGGCCAATTGATCAAAATTGGCGAGTATGGCGCACCTCGTTATGCGTGCCGAAGTGCGAAATGCCGGGTAACCGGAGATAATTGAACAAGACTAAAATTTTTGTTTGTCTAATGAGGAGCAAATGAGAACATGCCACATACACACCTAATACCCTCAAATGAGGATTATCACTCATTCCTCACTCTCACTCCACGTTTTCTCCCTCTCTACTCTCTTCAACCTATGAAAAATGAGGGTGTGCATTTAATGGATAGAAATTGTTGAAGAATTGAACAACCGTTGAGAGTGTGAGATTGTATGAGATCCCTGGAGTCTTGGAAATGATTTGATCAAGCAAGCAAGTGATCAAGGAGAGCATCTTTATTTTCTTTCAATTCTCCATTAAAATGAAGCTTAAATGGGGTGTTAATGGTGATAGTTTATTGTGGATGAATGTTGGAGAAATGAGGTATTAATGGTGTTAGTTGTTGTTAATGATGTAGTTGTATAGATGTTGTTTAAGTTGTTGTGTTGTTGAAGTTGAAAAGAAAAAAACAGAGAGTTCTCTTTTGAAAATGACGAACTGGGGGAATGGAGGAACATTCGCACTCGTGTGCGTGCATGCGATCCTCTTGACCGGGCTTGGTCGATCCGGGCCCGACCCGGTTGGGCTGGACCGAGCCCGACCCGGTTGGGCCTGGACAGGGTTAGACCGACCCGGTTAGACCGGGTCAAACTCAGCCCAGGGACCCACCCATTTATTTAAATAAAATAATTATTTAAAATTAATTTAAAAATAGTTTTAAATAAAATAAATTACAAAAAAATAAGAAAAATATGTAGAAAATTATGAAGAAAAATCCCAAAAAATCAAGAAAAATATAAAAAAATGAGAAAAGATAGAAAAAATGTTATTCAAGAATTTTTCTGGCGTTTGAAACCCGGTATAACTCGAAAAGTGTGCCAAAACCAAACTTTTTGGAATAAAATTTCAATATTTTGGCAACACATTATAAATTCACTTAATTTGACTCTAAACTAGGTAAAATGGATTAATTGGACACCAAGAATTTATGAGACTATAGTCGGGAGTCGGGAGCGTATCTCGAGATGTGAGCGGGACTTCAGAGTGCGTTTGAGGTATGTAAGAATCCATTCGAAAGTCACTGAGGGTTTACTTTTCCATTGTTGATTTCATATTCCTTGTTATTGTACTCTATTCCGTGATGCATTTGGGTTGGTGGTTTAGTTACTCCCACTTAATGTTCGTAGTGTACTTATGGCACACTAGGCTGTAGCACGTGTGATCAGGCACATGTCAGAAACGCACCATGAGGAACCAGGTGAAAGGAAGTGGGGGCACCGAACGAAAGGATCCTGGGGTCTGAAGTACAGTCTAGTCTGACCAGGACGAGTACACACTTTGTTTCTCTCGTATTATCTATTCATGTGATGATCGTAGCACAGTTGCCTGTTTAGTGTCCGCATGATTATTTAACATAATTATTGATATCTATTTTCTTTCTTATTAATACTCAGTGTACTTCGTTTGGAATCTTACTGACTGTACTCTCCATCTGGCTTTTTGTGATGGTCAGGTGCTGATCCTAGTACTAGTAGGGGCAAGGAGATTCTTGGCGACTTCGTCTGATAGTCTGCCGTTGAGGACCTACTAGTATGTGTTATTTTGATATTTGACTTTACTTTTGGGGTATTGGGAGCTGGATAGACACTATAATTGTATATATTGCTTATTAGTATTGTCGCCTATATAAGGAGTACTTTCCACGAGTTTTCCATAGTAGGACTTGCTCTTATAAATGATGCTTTGCATGATGATGAAATTATTTGTTTTACTTACTCAAAATTTAAGACTTATGCTATTTTAAATGCAAAAACTGATTCAATTGTATAACTAAACTAATTGAACAAAATGATTTAATACGCATATCGAGGAGTAGTAACGTGGAAACGGACATCAGTGGCGCGTAGGACCCAGTAAGTCAATGAACTGACAAGATTACGAGGCAACGACACTCCACGTGGTGGCCTCGGGAGGTTAACACATTTTTGCAATATGAACTGGCATGGTACTGTCCCATCTGAGGAAGTCATCTAGTATCTTGAAGTGGACCTTCGAGTATCCAACTCATCGGCCATATCTGCATCCGTATAACCATCCAGTATTGGTTTCCCACTACCAAAATTGAGTATCTAAGTAGTAGTCCCTCGTAGATTTCTCATAATCCACTTGACTGCATGTCACGACCCAAATTACTAATCTCGTTTATTATTCGTAATCAGGATCACCGATTCGTGACATGAGACCCACACCATGATATGTGCATTGACCACGGCGAGATGGCTGAGGTACATTTTAGATTTGTTGTATGCCTAATGTATTGTATATGTGTAGACTACTAAATCACTCCTACTCGTGTATAGGTATTGAAACGTGACTGGAGGCATGTCTCGAGTTGCTTGTCGATGTAGGATCGGGGTAGGAAGTGTTATGGTAAGTCTATTTTGAGTTAGTATAACTTATATAGTGGTTTTAATATGGCTATAGTTGATTTTTAATTAAATATAACCTAAGATAGCGTTTTAAAACAATAGCCATGTGATTTGCATCGAGACACGTATGAGCACATCTAGAAATAAATGAAGTCCCACATTGAAGTTAGTTGGCATGAATTAGTAGAGGTAAGTGGGACATGTGTTAAGAGGTGTTCCATTAGATAAGTCTCGAGATACACGTGTGTAATTAGATCAATGGTTATCATTCAACCATATCCATTTCATATATATAGTTAGAGATTAATTCTTGTAAACCACATATTTTCATTCTACAAACTTAGGAGCAAAGAAAACTTGCTGGAGTGATTGAGGAAAAAGAGAATTAGGAGATGTCAGACCCCACCTAATTAGGACATTTGACCGGCTTAGATTACCTTAACTCTGTTGATAATCTAGCACCTTTAACCTTTCCATCAATAAACAATTAAGAATAAGATCATGTGATCATTAAATATAAAATATTATCAACAATTAAGGATTCTAAACTGAGTCTTAAACCTTAAAGTTTGTTTACATGAATTAAATAATTCTTGAAATTTCGTAAAAACTTTTCGACAGCATCTCCTCTATTTTTAAGCCTACACCAGAAATTCCGGCCTTCAGAAATCTTCAACAAAACCTTCTCGGCTTTGGTGGAAATACCGAAGGACTCACAATCCACCCATAATAATATATATTGCATCGACAAAAATTATTTATTCATTCTACCCTATCTCAGATTTTCGAAATCCATAAACTCTCATTACCTTAGCTTCGCAGCATTCCAAAGAAGATCCTAATCATACTTGAACCCATAAACCCATTTATACAATATAATATATTCAAAAACTAATACATACATAGAGAGAAGAATTAAGCTAGTCACATACAATCGGAAAGCTTCCCCTTTCCCTTGTCGTTGCTAGAACCTATCATTATCCAATTATAAAAATTCGATAATGTTAGATAAGTAAATCCCATATTATCTTATACACTTCTAATAATCAAATGCATTGCTTGGTGATACATAGGTACTTCACTTGTTGTTTGTTTCAAATTCTTAGATTAAACGTTTTATAGTGTAGACAACTTTAGAAATTCTTCGAATTACTTTATGATTGACACTTCTTTTTGTGCATTTTTAGGTCGATGTTCCATTTTTGTGCATTCTTTTTTGTACCGCAGACTTCCTCTTCCTCGTAACAAGAAGAAGCGTTCCTACGACGGGACCAAAATCACAAAGAAGATCACGGCGGTTCTACTACAAACACCACAAAGTCACAACAACAACATAACTCTCGGTTTTGCTTGCTTTCATAGAACCTATCATTATCCAATTATAAAAATTCGATAATGTTAGATAAGTAAATCCCATATTATCTTATACACTTCTAATAATCAAATGCATTGTATTCCAAGAATTTAAACAAAAAATAGTATCGCAATGAATCATAAATATACAAGTATGGAATCCATCCCGTTTCTGTTGACTGACCACAATCAAAAGACCTCTTTCCTAAAATGGTGGGTAAATAGTAATAAAGATTCATGAGTTTGAGAGGAAGTCCATCGAGAAGCAGTGCCCTCGATTCTCCATAGACTTTGATCCTGGCCAGCATCACAAAAACAACCTCATCCAAAAAAAGTGTCAACAATGATCAGTGACTCAAGTATCATAGCACCATGGTGTTCATCCTACCACACATATAGCCAATGAACACAATGGGTCCCCCAAAGGCCTCCTTCCTCTCGTGTCCGTGAATGCATGATCAATTAAATATGCAGCGATAAACCGTGCATGCAATTATATTCGAGAAATACTCATACAATGTAAAGGTTACCATGGGATTTACTTAACCTTATAAATAGCAAACATCAAGCGTAATTTTTTGGGTTCCCGGATCGTCGAATCACCTTGAAAATATTTTCAATAGCTTCCGTCCATACCCAATTATATTATGGGTCAAGCTTCAAGTGAAACCATATCACATACCCAATGAAAACCACGATCAAAGTACGTTCGAGAACAGTTTTCAAAAATATTAATTTATATAACGGTTTCAACTAGCTTTCAACTAGCCAACCTGGGGCAACTTTTTAACCTTGAAAACCTCAATATTTGTCATAATGACCTAAGAGGAACTTGTAGTACTCTTGTCCTACTATCTATAGATTGCAAGAACACCCAATTCAAATCACTAACGGAGAAGTTAAGAATTTTCCCATATAGCATGTCAACTAGGCAAACTTTATTTATTTTGAACTAAAAAAACTTCTTCAAATTAATATTTTCACCATTAAATCCTCAAAACTCAGCAACAAACATCACGAAACCACTCGATACCAACACTAAAATACTTCAACAGCCCGTGGAGTCAAATTGTATCAAAATCAATATTCAATTCATCCAGAAACCCAATATAAATCAATATCAACAATTAAAACATCTCCAAAATAGCTATCAATTGAATTGTATTAGTTCACCTCATCAAAACCCTAACCCATGTCGGTGGAATTTATCCTAAATTGACGCAAATCAATCCAATATGTTGATTAACAATAATTCCTACCAATTTCTATCTAAACCCCACGAAAGAAATCGAAAAATCGTGAGAATTCAAATTGAATTTAGGAAAAATGTCAAACATTGAGAATTTACCGAATTGTGGGTCAAATACCTCGTTTCCACTGTTAAAATTTAGCTCAAATTGACCGCATTGCGATGCTCTACAATTTTACGGAAAGAAATCGAGCGAAAATTTAACGTAGGGAGCCCCATGAGCGAAGGAATCGGTGGAAGGGTTTAGGGAACGTTCGAACAGAATGTTCTATTGAAATGTATAAAATGAATCGATTTGAGTTTTTTTTCTTTTTTTCTTTATTTATATATAAACCCTCAGTTGCTTGTCAGCAGCTTAATTTCTTTTTATTTATTAATTCCAGAAATCCCTATTTTGACGTGTTTTGATTCTGGCGCCCGTTTTCGATTCGATTTTTCATCAAATTGAATCAAGCTCTCAACAAAACAGTCCAACTTTCTGAAATGTCCATAACACTCGTTTTGGTCACACTAAAATTCCAAAAATCTTAACTTTGTCCATGACATACGAAACCTTTATGACAAATTATGTTGCTATACTTTGCCAAACTTGCACCAATTTGAACCCAATCTCAACCTCAACCACTGTCAACCGACACAACACTCGAAACAAGATCTTGCACAAACTTTGTATCATTTCACATTACCTCTGATCCCAACTTACATGCTAACCGAGGCATGTATACACCTCACCAATAGCCACCAACTCGCTACGCGTATCTCGAGGCAAATCTAATGTATACTTTATTTTTTTAATCGAACTATATGATCCATTTATATATATTTATATATATAAATACGTATACACCTATGTATTTTCGCAGCTATAAATCTGCCACGTGCGTCAACGACCAATCCTAGATGTGTACCATATTGTACTCCTACGCGTGTCACCCTCGACCCCACGTGTCACTAGACGTCCATTATTTTTATTTTATTTTATTTTGTTATTATCTTTTCAATTTACGTCCAAATAAATCCTAGAGAAATACACCAATTTTGCCGAAAGTTGGAGAATTTTCCAAAGCACTCCAAAACTTCCAAACAACTGGTTGATGGGGCATGTGCCCTAGGTCAATCCATTAACTGTCTTTATGAATACTTTTAGTTAATAAAATAGAGGATTTCATTTGCTGTTTATTATAATTAATTTGCATGTTTACATTATAATAAGATCCATAGGTATTTACATAAATATCATAAATGTCCCTAGTCGATCATTATACTGGGAACTATAATGAATTAAGACTAGTGTGAGTCTTGATTGATGATCATATGATGATTATACGTATAGGGATACGAATCAAGATCACGAGTACTTGTTAGGGAACAAAGTACTGGACCGACCCGCTATGAGAACATCACATGGATTAAGTCATAGTTGTTTCTCATGATAGGTATATTTTTCAGTCCTCGACTTGAGATTGCCGAGACTTCAACATTAGGAACACAAGTAATTTGACACAATCAAACGTTGTCTTTAACCTGGACGATTATAAAGGTTGTGTTGGTTATCTTGTGTGAGCAATGTGATGAAGTTGTGTAATCGAGATAGAATTTGTCCCTCTCATATAAAGAGAGATATCTAGTGGATCCCTCGATGTGTTAGATCGTTAAAAGGCATAGTCTAAGTGAATTGATATTGATCAATGTCACTTGGATGTTTTCAGATCTACCTAGAGATCGAGACTAGTACGATTGAACATGTTGGATGACAATTCCATGCCTTATGTTTGATCAAAAGGATATCGTGTGACAAAAGGATGTTATATACACTATTGACTAGGTTATATCGATTTGATATTCGTACAACTTGGGTAGTCATAATGTCTTGCTAGAGACTGCTTATGACTTGTATACCAAAATGTGTTTTGGTACACTGCCAACGTTGTATGAGCCTATTGGGTCGCACACTAAGAATGGTTTTGCGAGATTTTAAGATGATTCAGAAAAAAATGAATTTTATGTGATAAAATTCATGACAAAAACGTCCTTGTGGTGTATTACACTTATACTTCTTTAAGTAAGGGTATATGTGTAATTTACTTAACCGTCTATATACAAGGGTTGTATAAATAGACGCTTTAAGTTAGAACACAGATACAAAAGAAAAAAGGCTGAAACTCTATTTTCGTTTTAGAAACGACTTAGGGTTTTTGGTATGCTCTGGATCGTTTTGGAGAGAAACAAAAAAAGGTTTGGTATTCTCTCGAAGCTAGCACTTCAAATCTCGGCCGCCGTTCGTGTGTGGACTGCTGATAGAGGGCGTTCGTCGTTGCCAGCGCCTTAGAGATCGATTAACCTTCAGAAAGGTATATCGCGATTGAGGTATGATTAAGTTTTTCATGGTTTAAACGTTTTTAATGGAATTAGATTCGGATCCTGTTGGGGTTTTTGTCAAAACTGTTTTGTAATCTCCGCTGCGTATGAACCCCAAAACCCAACACTGGTCTCGCACGCAAATCAAAATGTGGGGCCCATGTCGAATTATTTAGTCTATTTAGGGTAAAAAATTCAAATTTTCAAAATTAGTTGTAAATATTTTTTTGCGAAGCTCGAAATAGTTACTCGGGTAGACATTTAAACATCCACGAAACTCGTGTCAGCACGTATCTCAAGACAAAACCTCTAAATTATCAAAATTGGAGAAAATCCTCCAACGCGCTTCAGAACTCATGAACACCGCGTATACACTCCACTTAACCCTATTTCGCATCGAAATAATGTGTAATACATCAAATAGGCACACAACACACAAAAATAATATTAAAATTTATGATTTCTGATCCGTAACACGTAGGTCCCACCTCGGATACGTAAATCTCAAATTAAATTCAAAAATACTTAATTAGCCGCCTGATTAAGTTTATAAAATTCTCGGATGTCACAATCTTCCCAACTAAAAAAAAATCTCGTCCTCAAAGTTTAAACTTACAGGTTAATAAACCAAAAGAAATTTGAGAAAATAATTCTTCGTATACAACTCTTTTGATCCAAACCTGTAAAACCATTTCCAAGATGAACCGTTAAGTGGACCCAATCACTTTCGTTGTATTCAACAACTTGGTGGTAGAGATCATAACCATTTTAACTTTTCATTTTCCCAGATTTTGGTTTAATGAAAAGTTATCTCACTTACTTTACCAATCCTGGCAATTTGTGAATTTTCGACGAGTTAAACGATCAACCTTGTGGAAAATCCAATAACCTTACTTCATTTCTCATCTCATACCCTTGAATCTCATTCAAGTATTAATACCTAGCAAGACCTAGCCTATCTGGCTTTTCATAACACATTCTCGTTCTAATTTGAATACTATTCCACAAACCGTTGATAATCCTTTCCTTATCCACTCCAACTCTGGTACACATCCCAGTTTTCTTTCTCATCACTAACCATCCTTTTTTATTTCAATTATTAGTCGATTAATTCTTAAACTATTATCAGTTTAAATTACATTTTGATGCAAATATTATTTGAGCACAACATTAGATACCAAATCAAGGTGTGGGGCCCATGTCGACTTATTTAGTCTATTTAAAGTAAAAAATTCAAATTTTCAAAATTACTTGTAAATATTTTTTGCGAAACTCGAAACAGTTAATCGGGTAGACATTTAAACTTCCACGGAACTCGTGTCGGCACGTATCTCAAGACAAAACCTCTAAATTATCAGAATTGGAGAAAATTCTCTAACGCGCTTCAGAACTCATGGACACCGCGTATACATTCCACTTAACCCTATTTCGCATCAAAATAATGTGTAATACATCAAATAGGCACACAACACACAAAAATAATATTAAAATTTATGATCTCTGATCCGTAACACGTAAGTCCCACCTCGGATACTTAAATCCCAAATTAAATCCAAAAATACTTAATTAGTCGCTTAATTAAGTTTATAAAATTATCGGATATCACAATCTGCCTAACTAATAAGAAATCTCGTCCTCAAAGTTTAAAATTACAGGTTAATAAACCAAAAGAAATATGAGAAAATAATTCTTCGTATACAACTCTTTTGATCCAAACCTGTAAAACCACTTCCAAGATGAACCGTTAAGTGGACCCAATCATTTTCGTTGTATTCAACAACTTGGTGGTAGAGATCATAACCATTTTAACTTTTCATTTTCCCATATTTTGGTTTAATGAAAAGTTATCTCACTTACTTTACCAATCCTGGCAATTTGTGAATTTTCGACGAGTTAAACGATCAACTTTGTGAAATATCCAATAACCTTACTTCATTTCTCATCTCATACCCTTGAATCGCATTCAAGTATTAATACCTAACAAGACCTAGCATATATGGCTTTTCACAACACATTCTCATTCTAATTTGAATACTATTCCACAAACCGTTGATAATCCTTTCCATATCCACTCCAACTCTGGTACACATCCCGGTTTTTTTCACATCACTAACCATCCTTTTTTATTTCAATTATTAGTCGATTAATTCTTAGACTATTATCAGTTTAAATTACATTTTGATGCAAATATTATTTGAGCACAACATTAGATACTAAGTTGAGTTGTATGTCTATCTGATCTACAACCATTCCAGTGTTTCCCACCAGAAACCTGAAATTCATAAGTCATCCCATGACTATAGATGTCATAAACATTTGTCATCCCATGACAAGAGATCTCAAATTCCCAATCCGATCAGAAATAGAAACCTGACACATCGTGCAGCTCTTACTCATTCTCTAAATGTCTACTCATAATATTATTTATATTATGGACTAGAATGCAATTCCCCAATGCCAACTCGTCAGCCAACTTCTCTCATTGCCTTAATAAAGACAATTATTTTTAACTTGAGTAGACATACGTTTCTAAACAAAGATATCAGCATATTCGCTGATTATACTCTCATAGTATTGCTTTTAAACTTATATTTCATAAAAGTTTATAAATATGTTATCTCTTTTGCATTTCTACTCAATTATACGTGAAGAATATTCAATTTTCCAAACATACCAAGTTAGATATAATGTACTCTATTCAATATTTTCAACCTAATAGATAATAAAACTAACTAACTGAGTTGTAAGTCATGCATTTCTCTTCATTTCATTTATATATTCACCAATATACAAGAAACTTACATTATCTCCAATTTACAATAACTAGTGCTTTAGACTTCAGCTCTGAATAATCAGGTGGCGCAGCACTACAATTGAACTAATGTACAACACATTCATTGACATTAGTTATATATTACTTTGGTTTAAAACTTCATCATTCGTAGTTTGACTCATAAGATTCTTGTAAAAATACATTAGGTTTTATCAAACTCATAGTTTGATATTATGAGTCTTATCGGGACTCGTTCACTTGAAACTTCCATTTTTCATACTCATGTGAGAATTTATTGACCATTTATTAACCTATACTTAAGCTTTCAATTGACTTCAACAAAACTTCATAGACTCTTTTATTCCAACTATCATCAATTCATTAGATTATTCAAAGACAGGTAGGCGCCTCACACCAATCTTCTATGCTGTGAATGAATTGTGATTATGAAATGGAGTTACTTAGACCTTGGTCATGCACAACTACTCCGGTGCCTTACGTTGACTAGAAGAGTCTATTCGTGTCACTTCCAGCAGTCACAAGTCATCTCAACATCTCATTTTATTTTATACATTAAGTTTATTCCGTTCAGTTTTGTCAATCTTAGTTATTCTCACATTGATCTTATTCTTAGTCCTTTTGCAAACTTACCATAACTTTCACTCAACAACCAGACTACTTACATCTCATTTTCATTAAATGATGATGCGACTTCTTATTATCATTTAATGAATCGAAGTCTTCCATAGCTAATCTTAACTTTAAACAAAGAAACTTTGAGACTCAAACAGTTAAACTATTAAATTGCGTTATGTTATTTCCATTAATTTCAAATATCTCGATTTTTTTTCTTAAAAAGAAATTCGATACTTTTCAAGAGACTGTGTAAGATAACTTTGTATCTTATTATTCATCAAAAATCTTTTGATGAATTCACATTTCCATTATTATTCAACTGAAGAGATAGAAGAATTTGAATTTCCAAATTCCTATTAGCTTAATGACTACTCAAACTTTTAAAGGATGTTATTTCAATCCTTTAAGTTATACGAATATAAATTCTCACAATGTAGGAGCTCATACTGACGTCTTCTATAAATTACTTACTGATTCTCAATCAATACGTCTATCTCTTCGTTGGTTATATTTTATGTTGTACTGATAAATATCATTACTTAATTTCATTAGAAGTGACTATTGGATACTTTGAATTTTAAAACACAACTACTTGTGTTTTATTTAATAGCTAATCCAAACTATTATTAGACTACTTTCCCCAATACCTTAACTTCTAACACGTTGATTTCATCACTACAATTTTTCATTTTTCAAGTTAGAAATCTCACTGATCTTTATTTCATAACAACACCTAATTCAGTGTTAACAAAGATTACTTCTAACTCGTGTATTTTCACTCATTTTATCAGTACTTTATTTAATTCAAAGAACCAATTTACTCAACGTCACTTATGGATAAGCAACTTGAGTAATAAACAATCACAATCTTCATTACTTCTATATAGAAGTCGATTGATTGTTTTAAACCATTGTTTTATCCCATTTTTTTCACTTGACATTTCAGTTCGAAAAGGAGACAATACTTTATTTCAAAGCATTTTTTTCTTACAAAACGGCTTAGACAACTTGTCTGATCTAATCACAATCTCATTGCGATTTCTAAGTCAAGATTCCATTTGTCTAATCAATTTCTATTTTACATTTTTGATAACCACATGTCTCATTTTTCCTTTTATTTGAGACTCGTTCAAAAGCAATTCTCAATTGGTTATAAATTAAACCAATATTTTATAGAATAGGTCTTCCCGAGTTAACTGTGCAACCGGTACTAACCTTATTCTAAAACTCAAGATAATTTATATCTTGTGCTTCCCACAAACCCTAATTTCATAATACGTTTTCCAAAAGATTCTCAATCATTTGAGACTTAATTTAAGTCTATTTCAACATTTTTCTAAGTGTTTAAAATTATAATAGTTCGATACTTTCAATTTACAAAAAATCCATGTACAATACTTACGAACATGAATCCTTTGGACTTATTTTTCAACCAATTTCCTATTGGTTTAATAACTGATATTTTCATCAGTTATATTAGTACCAAATTACTTACAACACCTTTGTGAATTCAAACTTCACAAGTCTATTTCACATTAAAAAACGCTCAATTTTGTTTCACAAGCTTATTCTCTCTTTTAATTAACCGTTTATAGTCTTACTCATCCTATCTAACGAGTTAAGTATCCAACGGACAAGGAAAATAAACTTTCTATCACATATCTAGTGATAATACATACATACAACACAAATATAACACAATAGTAAAGTTTTTAAATCTTTAATCCCTGTTCCACCGCGTTACTTCCCAACTAATTGTGCTCAATTGCCCATCGCTTCTCAACCAAATTTTATCCTTAATAACCAAACTTAAGCTCTGATACCAACATTGTCAGATCACACCTAATTAGGGCATCCGATTGGCCTAGATTACCTTAACTCCCTTAATAATCTAGCAGCTTTAACATTTTCATCAATAAAAAATTAAGAATAAGATCTTGTGATAATGATTAAATATAAAATATTATCAACCATTAAGGATTCTAAACTAAATCTTAAACCTTAAAGTTTGTTTACATGAATTAAATAATCCTTGAAATTCCATAAAAACTTTTCGACAACATCTCCTCTATTTTTAAGCCTACACCGAAAATTTCAGCCTTTAAAAATCTTCAATAAAATTTGCTCAGCTTTGGTGGAAACGCTGAAGGACTCACAATTCACCCATTATATTATATTCCATTAACAAAAATTATTTATTCATTCTAACCTATCTTAGATTTTCAAAATCCTTAAACTCTTCTTACCTTAGCTCCGCAACATTCCAAGGAAATTCTAATCACACTCGAACCCATAAACTCATTTATACAATATAATATATTCAAAAACCAATATATACATAAATAAAAGAATTAAGCCAGTCACATACAATCAGAAAGCTTCCCCTTTCCCTTGTCACCGCTAGAACTTGTCATTATCCAATTATAAAAATTCGATAATGTTAGATAAGTAAATCCTACGCTATCCAGTACACCTGTAATAATCAAATTCATTGTATTCCAAGAATTTAAACAAAAAATAATATCACAAGGAATCATAAATATACAAGTATGCAGGCCATCCCATTTCTGTTGATCGACCACAATCAAAAGACGTATTTCCAAAAGTGGTGGATAAACAGTAATAAAGATTCATGAGTTTTAGAGGAAGTCTCTTGAGAAGCCACGCCCTCGACTCTCATGGAGTATGATCCTGGCCAGCATCACAAAAACAAATCATCTGAAACAAGTGTCAACAATGATCAGTGACCCTAGTCGCAGAGCACCACGATGTTCATCCTACCACACATATAGCCTATGAACATAATGGGACCCCTAAAGGCCTCCTTCCTCTCGTGTCCGTGAATACATGATCAATAAATATGCAGCGATAAATCGTACATGCAATTATATTCGAGAAATACTCATATAATGTAAAGGTTACCATGAGATTTACTTTAACCTTACAAACAACCAACTTCAAGCTTAATTTCCGGGGTTCCCAAAGCGTTAGATCACCTTAAAAATGGTTCCAATAGCTTCCTTGCATACCCGATTTCATTATGGGTCAAGCTTCAAGTGAAACCATATTAAGAAACCTAATGAAAACTGCGATCAAAATACGTTTGAGAACAATTTTCAAAAATATTAATTTATATAACGATTTCAACTAGCTTTCAACTAGCTAACTTGGGGTAAATTTTTAACCTTGAAAACCTCAATATTGATTATGATGAGGAACTTGTAGTACTCATGTCCTACTTTCCATAGAGTCTAAGAACACCCAAATCAGATCATTAACGGAGAAGTTATGAATTTTCCCATATGGCCAGTCAAATAGGCAAACTTTATTTATTTTGAACTAAAAAAAACTTCTCCATATCAATATTTTCACAATTAAATCGACGAAACTCGACAACAAACACCACGAAACCACTCGATGCTAACACCAAAATACTTCAACGGCCCGTGTAATCAAATCATATCAAAATCAATAATCAATTCATCCAGAAACCCAATATAAATCAATATCAACAATTAAAACATCTCAAAAATAGTTATCAACTGAGTTGTATTAGTTCACCTTATCAAAACCCTAACCCACGTCGGTGGAATTTATCCCAAATTGATGCAAATCAATCCAATATACTAGTTAACAACAATTCCGACCAATTTCTATCAAAACCCTTTCAAACTAATCGAGAAATTGCGAGAAATCAAATTGAATTGAGGAAAAATGCTTGACATTGAGAATTTACCAAATTGTGGGCCGAAAACCTCGTTTTCACCATGGAAATTTAGCTCGAGTTGACCGCATTGCAATGCTCTATAGTTTTGCAAAAAGAAACCGAGTGAAAATCGAATTTAACGAGCTCCGTAAGTGAAGGTATCGGTGGAAGGGTTTAGGGAACGTTCGAACAGAACGTTCAGTTGAAATGTATAAAATGAATCGATTGGTTTTTTTTCTTTTTTTTCTATATTTATATATAAACCCTCAGTTGCTTGTCAGGAGCTTAATTTCTTTTTATTTACAACTTCCAGAAATCCCTATTTTAACGTGTTTTGACTTTTGACGCCCGTTTTCGATCTGATTTTTCACCAAATTGAACCAGACTCTCGACGAAATTGTCCATCTTCATGAAATGTCCATAACAATGGTTTTGGTCACACTAAAACTCCAAAAATCTTAACTTTTTCCATGACATACAAAACTTTTATGGACCAATTTTGTTGCTATACTTTGCCAAACTTGCACCAATTTGAACCTAATCTCAACCTAAACCACAGTCAACCGACACAAAACTCGAAACAAGATCTCGCACAACTTTTTATCATTTCATATTACCTCTGATCCCGACTTACACGCTAACTGAGGCATGTATACACCTCTCCAACAGCCACCAACTCGTCCATTATTTATTTCCTCGATGATCTCGCTACGCATATCTCGAGGTAAATCTAATGTATACTTTAATTTTTTAATCAAACTATAGGATCCATTTATATATATTTATATATAAACTATATTATATATAAATACATATACACCAATGTATTTTTGCAACTATAAATTCGTCACGCGCACCAACGACCAATCTTAGACGTGCACACTATTGTACATCCCACGCGTGTCACCCTCGACCCCGCGTGTCACTAGGCGTCCACAAATTTATTTATAATTTTATTTAATTTTGTAATTATCTTATCAATTTACGTCCAAATAAATCCCCGAGAAATACCTCAATTTCGCCAAAAGTTGGAGAATTTACCAAAGTGCTCCAAAACTTCCAAACAACTGGTCTTGCATGCAAATCAAGGTGTGGGGCCCACGTCGGCTCATTTAGTCTATTTAAAGTCCAAAATTCAAATATTCAAAATTACTTGTAAATATTTTTTATGAAACTCGAAACAGTTACTCGGGTTGACATTTAAACTTCCACAAAACTCTTGTTGGCACGTATTTCGAGACAAAACCCCAAAATTACCAAAATTGGAGAAAATTCTCCAACGCGCTTTGGAATTCACAGACACCGCGTAGATACTCAACTTAACCCTATTTCGCATCAACATAGTGTTTAATACATCAAATAGGCACACAACACACAAAAATAATATTAAAATTTATGATCTCTGATCCATAATATGTGGGTCCCACCTCGGATACCTAAATCCTAAATTAAATCTAAAAATACTTAATTAGCCACCCAATTATGTTTATAAAATTCTCAGATGTCACTGGAGAAATCAATGGCTTTAGTGAAGAAAATCAAGTTAAGCTACTGAACAATAACTAGGTAATTCACTTACACTAGTTTGTTTAGTTTAAGTTGGTGAATTCATGAATTTGTTAGAATGTGTGGCTATTTTTATGTTGTTGAAGATGTCTTGGGGTTTTGTGGTTTTTGTGGAGGTCCCCAAGGCATTTGGGTAGCCTATGTATAGAGAAAACTCGAAATTCTAATTGCAGAATTCTGGGTTTTCCTGCACATAGCACGCTAGGTAAGACAATTAGTGTGCTAATTTCTGTTAGTGCACTAATGGGTTGATTAGCGCGCTAATTGCCTTGACAGCATAAAAATATGCAATTTTTCAAATTTACCAAAACACTATAACTTAGCCCAAAACCTTAAGTAAAGGTTTAAACACATCCAAAAATATGTTATATGATATTGGAACCTAGGAAAGGGTTTCGAGTGTGCGAATACTTGATTTGAGGTGTCAGGAGACCGGTAAAGCTAGAACCTTACATTACTTGATGTGAGTACCGTTGATTTTTTATTTACATTTCATTTCCAATTTTAACTTGTTTGTTGTAGTCTATATTGACTTTGTCTAGCTTTGTACTCCCATATCATGGATTTATTTGTTATTCCTCACTTGTTGAGCTTGGTTTTCATGATATTTTGATAACTAGAATTATTTTGAATCCATCCATGTGCTATATGTCATTTCTTACTATTTTTACAGTAAATATAGTATAAATAGCATGCTATTATGAATTGTGGAATTATGATTGGTTTTATGGACTTGTATTCTTTGGAGAATTTGGGCTTTGTAGCATAGCCAATTCTTGTAATCCTTAATGAGTCGATTTCTTGAAATTATAAAATAGTTATAGAATCTAGATTCCATTGAATTATGAGTTGATCAACACACGGGGTTCGAGTCCCTTGGAATGTTGGCACTCGCCACTTTGATGAGGCACATGGGGTTAAAGTCCCAGGGGTTGCCCATATACGGGGTTAGAGTCCCTGATGACACTAGGGTTAGAGTCGCTAGTGATATTAGACTATGCGACACCACGCACATCCTATAGTGGTTAAGGCTTCATTGATGTAGGACACAGCCGACAGGATCTAGATCATAACTATTTAGCTTTGTGTCAGTTTCACTTGTAACTATGGTATTTCTTGGCATAATTATGGTACTAGTCTTTTTTTCTAGAACTTATACTTTTAAATACAGTTTAGTTTGTTTTGGAAATGTGAATAAATTTTTCAATGGAGATTACTATTACTTTTGTACTCACCGTCCTTTTTATGACGGTGGGTGAAAAGTCATCGACGAGCAGGTCGGGCAAGGAGAAGATTGGGCTGACTAAACATTTGTTGATTTGGATAGAAAGGCTCACTAATACGTAGTTAAGTCCTGTGAGGTTATGATTTAGGCTTAATTAAGGGATTAGGCCGGGTAGTGCCCTTGATTAGAGACTAGTTCTTGATAAGTAAATCACAAACTTGGATAAAACACAAATCTTAGATGTGGAAATCAGATGATTCTTGCCGAAAAAATGTTAGTTAGGAAGTGAGTGAAAGTGAGTTGGGGAAATATTTTATGTATATGTTTTATTTTATATATACATAAATACGAGTTACATTACATCGTAGCTGATTCGCATTTAATATCTACCGGCAGACATCGATGGTAGACATACGCGATGCTGGAGACACTGGAGCTAGCGGTAGTCAGCCTCCTATTACCTCATCGGGCGACAATTAGAGGCAATCTAATTGTGTAGCGGCTCAAGGGCAACAGTTATTCGATTTCATCGCTTTAATGAGGGAGCACATGGTAGCTATCACACCAGCCCTCCTCACCACTCATACTATTGCATAGACTATCGGGACTAAAACTGCACCAGGCACTACTATTTTAGGACCTCGAGCACCCGCACCATCAGTGCCACAGCCACATGTAGATCCTACAACACCCCATCTATCAGAGTTACCGATATTAACTATGAGGGAGACAACTACAGTTGGGGACACGTATACTCCTACACCTATGCCTCTGAGGCGGTAGGACTATCAAGGGATGCCAAGCTGGTGAAGGAGTTCATTAGGCTTTAGGCTAGTGTCCTTTGCTGAAGAGCAAGACCATGAGAAATTTAAGTGGTGGATTCTCTCACAAGAGTAGTTACATCTAATGTTGGGCGTTGGGGATAGATTACAGCCCATTCTTTCTTACTATACCCTAAAGAAAGGTACAGATGTCTGGTAAAAGACCACAGTGGCGAGCAGAGGCAGTTTTACATCGTGGGATGATTTCAAGAAAGAGTTTTTCAAGCAGTACTTTTCGGCTTCTATGGTGAAGAGAATGAGGAAGTGGTTTATGTCGTTGAGATAAGCTGAGGGTGAGACAGTAATAAGTTACAGAGATAGATATGGCTACCTCGGACAGTTTGTCGGGGACTTAGTTACGGATGATTCTGATGATGCCTTTTATTTTGGTGATGGTTTGAGACAAGATATTGCGTGATCAGTTGTGAGCACCAGAGCTAGATCTCTTTAGGAGGTGTATAAGTAGGTCCTCCCCATGAGACGTATGAGTTGGGTAGAGGGGATGATGGATGTGTTGAGTTATAGGAGAGAGAGGGTGAGTTTGAGTAGAGAGAACAGAGGGGTAAAAGATAGAGGAGATGAGATAGACGATTTCAGAGGGCCAGAGTAAAGGGTACGTATGTACGTCTAGTGGCACATGCAATGCCACCAGCCCCAACATATGACGCTTATGGTAGACCTCTTTTACCTCCTCTTGTCAAGCAGGCATTACCGGCACCACCAGGACCCCGACTGCAGCAGCAGCAGGGTAGAGTCCGAGATTTTAAACAGGGGTAAAGGCGGGCACCAGGACAGGTGCAGCATGATCAGGGATAGAGACAACAATATGGTCAGCGTGGAACCATTACATGTTGGAGATTTAGTCAGATGAGGCACATGGCCCGAGAATGCATATAGCCAATGGTAGCTTATCGACAGCAGGACAAAGAGGGAGCCTACATGGTAGCATAGCTGAATTTTGGAGAGACGCATGATCTTATTGAGGGTACAGTTTCCACTTCTAGTAGAGATGCTTATATACTATTTGATTTCGGTTCTACTATATCATTTATTGTTGGTCACATGGTAGACATCCTAGGGTTGACACCTGTTAGTCTTAGTGTACACTTGATTTTAAGTACATTAGCTAGGAATAGGGTTTACCCTAATAGTTTTATCGAGGAATGTCTCATCGAGATAAGTGGGGTAGACTTACATGCTGACTTTAGAGTCCTCGACTTCTTAGAGTTAGAAGCGATTTTAGGGATGGATTGGTTATCAGCATACCATGCACATATTGACTATTTTAGTAAGATAGTAATATTTGAGATCCCAAGGCATCCGATATTCACCTATAGAGGTAGCCCAGCGAGGATAGTAGGCTTGAGAGGTTGACCTACAACTAGATAGGAGATGGAGGCATTGGTTGCACTATATATAGTAACGGAGAGTCGGGGACCTAGACTTGAGGAAATACCGATTGTTAGATTGTTTCCAGATGTGTTTTCGAAGGATTTACCTATTCTACTGCCACCACGAGAGGTTGATTTTATTATTGAGTTGGTACCGTTCATCAGACCAATTTCCTTACTGTAGTACCGCATGGCACCGCAAGAGTTAGAGGAGTTAGAGACTCATCTTCAAGACTTAGGACTGAAGGGATTCATCACACCTCTATGTTGCCATGGGTAGCATCCGTCCTTTTTGTGAAGAAAAAGGATGGTACTTTAAGACTTTGTATCGACTACAAACAGTTGAATAAATTCGTACTCAAGAACAAGTATCCACTGTCGATGATCGATGATTTATTTGATCAGCTAAGAGGAGCACAATTTTTTTCGAGATAGACATACGATCAGGGTATCATCAGCTTAGGATCAAGGATGATGATAGGTCAAAAATAGCTTTTAGCATGAGATACGAACATTATAGTTCACGGTCATGCCATTTAGGCTGACCAATGCCCCTCTAGTGTTTATGGATTTGATGCACCGGGTGTTTAGACCATTTCTTTACTATTTCATGATAGTCTTCTTTGATGATATACTGATATATTTGAGGACTAGAGAGGATCACGAGCAAATTCTTAGGGAGACGTTGTAGACCTTGAGGGAGTACAGACTTTATGCCAAGTTCAGCAAATGTGAATTTTGGCTTTCAGAGGTCAAGTTTCTTAGGCATGTTGTTAGAGCAGCAGGGATAAAAATGGATCCGACCAAGATTTAGGTAATTATGGATTGGCCAGCACCAACATCAGTCACAGAGATCATGCGTTTTTTGGGTTTGGCAGGGTATTGTCGTTGATTTGTGAAGGATTTCTCGAAGATTGCTTCGGTGATTACTATGTTGTCCCAAAAGGACGTCAGATTTGATTGGTTTGAAGAATGCGATGAGACATTTTCTCAGCTGAAGAAATTGTTGACTACTACACCAGTGTTAGTATTGCCAGAGGCTGGACAAGGATTCTTGTTGTACACAAATGTTTCTCATATAGGTCTAGGTTGCGCGTTGATACAGGGTAGTGGTACAGTAGCCTACGCCTCCAAACATTGAAAGTACATGAAAAGAACTACCCCGCATATGATTTGGAATTGGTGGAAGTTATGTTAGCACTGAAGGTGTGGAGACATTATTTGTATGGAGAAAAAATCACACTCTTACTGATCACAAGAGTCTAAAAATAACTCTTTACATAGAAGGAGTTGAATATGAGACAGCACAGGTGGTTAAAGTTTTCGAAGGATTACGATTTTCTATTGAATATCATCCAGGAAAAGCCAAAGTAGTCGCAAATGAGCTGAGTAGGATACCAGTTATAGATGCTTAGGTTGTCAATTTCCACACAATGAATGAGTATGGGTTACTTGAGGCAGAGGCGACAACATGTTCATCAAAGGTTCTTACGGGCACTCGGGTGATAATTTGTGCATTAATGAAACTTCAGACAATGTCTACACAGAGAGTGTCAAAGGGTCAGAGAGTTGACATTCTATACATGAGATTTAGTGAGTTAGCCCAGAGTACTGATTGTACTGACTGGACAGAGACGATAGATCAGTGTTTGAGATTTAGAGGCAAACTATGGATATTGTCAGTGCCAAAGCTGGGAGATGAGATTCTTCAGTAGTCGCACCATTCTCGATTCATCATTCATCCAAGTATGACCAAAATGTACCATGAAATGAAGAGACATTTTTGGTAGCCTGGAATGAAGGCGGATATGTCCAAGGTCATTAGGAACTATGAGATCAGTCAGTAAGTAAAGGTTGAACACCACAGACCTAGAGGGTTACTACAGCCTTTTCCAATTCCACAATGGAAGTGTGAGGACATTTCTATGGATTTTATGAGAGGATTACTGATGCCTGCCAGGAGATATGATTTTATCTAGGTGATTGTAGACAAACTAATGAAGTTTGCTCATTTTCTACCAATAGTCGCGCATTACACGTTTGATCAGTTGAGTATACTATTTGAGAGAGAGATTATCAAGCTAAAAGGAATACCATTGACTATCGCGTCAGATCAAGATGCTATGTATACATCCAAGATGTGGCGGAGTATGCAGGAGCAGTATGGTATGCGCCTAAAGTTCAGCATGGCTTTTAATCCTCAAACTGATGGGCAAACTGAGAGATTTATTCAAGTTCTAGAGGATATGTCACAGACTTATGTGTTGGAGTTTGGCGGATCTTGGGAGGAATACATAATGTTGTGTGAGTTTGCTTACAACAACAGTTATCAGGCAAGTATTAAAATAGCACCATTTGAGGCTTTATATGGCAGACCCTGTAGCTCACCATCATGGTGGGTTGAACCAGAGGACCGAGAAATTGTGGGGCCTAAGATTGTTGTTGACCACACGGAGAAGGTCAAACTGATCCGTCAAAGACTCAAGGGAGCCCAGAATAGACAGAAGAAGTATGCAGACAAATATCGCGGTGATCTCACGTACACCGAGGGAGCCTTTGTATATATTGAAGGTTCGCCTCGGAAGGGTCTTCGGAGGCTTTGAGTGAAGGGTGAGCTTTCACCGAGGTTCATCAGGCCTTTTATAATTGAGAAATGGGTTAGGAAAGTTACGTAAGAGCTTGAGCTGCCTCCACAGATGTCAGGGATTGCTCCAGTCTTTCATATTTCGAAGCTTCGATTAGCTGAGTCGAGAGTAGGTGTTTGACCGGCTGTAGATTTGAGTCAGATAGATTTGAGCGATGATATTACTTATGAGGAGCAGCCTATTCAAATCATAGATCGAAAGGTACATCAGTTGAGAAACAAGTCTGTCCCGAAGGTTCTCGTCAAGTGCAGTTCCATGATGATACGGAACTCACTTGGGAGCGAGAAGACTATATGATGGATAGGTTTCGTATCTCTTCGAGTCAGGTATTCATCCTAATCTAAATTTTAATTTGAAGGATGAAATTTTCATTAATTGGGAAGATTTTTCACGGCTCAATTTTCTAATCTTGTTTATTATTCATATTCAGGATCACCGACTCGTGACGTGGGACCCACACCATGATATGTGCATTGACCGCGGTGAGACAGCCAAGGTACACGTTAGATTTTTTATGGTATATGCCTAATGTATTGTATATGTATAGACTACTAAGTCACTCCTACTCATGTATAGGTGTCGAGACGTGAATAGAGACATACCTCGAGTTGCGTTCCGGCGTGAGACCAAGGTAGAGAGTGTTGTCGTAAGTTTATTTTGAGTTAATATAGCTTATATAGTGGTTTTAATGTGGCTATAGTTGATTTTTAATCAAATATAACCTAAGTTGGCATTTTAAAACAATAACCATGTGATTTGCATCGAGACACGTACTAACACATCTAGAAACAAATTAAGTCATACATTGGAGTTAGTTGGCATGAATTAGTGGAGGCAAGTGGGACATGTGTTAAAAGGTATTCTATTAGATTGGTCTCGAGATACGTGTGTGTAATTAGATCAATGGTTATCTTTCAACCATATCAATTTCACATATATAGTTAGAAATCAATTCATACGAAACACATATTTTCATTCTACAAACTTATGAGCAAAGAAAACTTACTAGAGTGATTGAGGAAGAAGAGAATTAGGAGAAATCAATAGCTTTGGTGAAGAATATCAAGTTAAGCTAGTGTACAACAACTAGGTAATTCACTTACACTAGTTTGTTTAGTTTAAGTTTGTCAATTCATGAATTTGTTAGTATGTGTGGCTATTTTTATGTTGTTCAAGATGTCTTGGGGTTTTTGAGTTGTTTGTGGAGGTCCCCAAGGCATTTGGGTAGCCTATATGCAGAGAAAACTCAGAATTCAGGTTGTAGAATTTAAGGTTTTCCTGCACATAGCGCGCTAGGTAAGACAATTAGTGCCCTAATTTCTGTTAGCGCGCTACATACAGTGGTTAGCGAATTAATGAGGCAATTAGCGCGCTAATGGGTTGATTACCGCGCCAATTGCCCTGACAGCATAAGAATCTGCAATTTTTCAAATTTACCAAAATACTATAACTAAGCCCAAAACCTTAAGTAAAGGTTTAAACACATCCAAAAATATGTTATATGATATCGGGAACCTAGGAAAGGGTTTCGGGGGTGCGAATACATGATTTGAGGTGTCGGGAGACCGGTAAAGCTAGAACTTTACTTTACTTGATGTGAGTATACTCGTTGATTGTTTATTTACATTTCATTTCCAATTTTAACTTGTTTGTTGTAGTATATATTAACTATGTCTAGCTTTGTACTCTCATATCATGGATTTATTTGTTATTCCTCACTTGTTGAGCTTGGTTTCCATGATATTTTGATAAATTGAAATCTTTTCAATCCATCCATGTGTTATATGTCATTTCTTGTTGTTTTACTGTAAATGTAGTATAAATAGCATGCTATTAGGAATTATGGAACTATGATTGGTTTTATGGACTTGTATTCTTTGGAGAATTTGTGCTTTGTAGCATAGCCAATTCTTGGAATCCTTAATGTGTCAATTTCTTTAAATTATAAAATAGTTATAAATTCTAGAGTCCATTGCACTATGAGTTGATGAGCACATGAGGTTCGAGTCCCTAGGGATGTCGACACTATCCACTATGACGAAGCACACTGGGTTAGAGTCCCTAGGGTTGCCCATATATAGGGTTAG
Organism: Stephania cephalantha; assembly: GCA_039657325.1. Lineage (NCBI taxonomy): Eukaryota > Viridiplantae > Streptophyta > Magnoliopsida > Ranunculales > Menispermaceae > Stephania > Stephania cephalantha. The sequence continues at coordinate 17,020,115 of CM077570.1, read as the reverse complement.
AGTCCCTGATGATACCGGGGTCAAGTCCTTGATGATACCGGGGTTAGAGTCCCTGGTGACACTGGGTTAGAGTCCCTAATGATATTAGACTGTGTGACACCACGCACATCCTATAGTGGTTAAGGATTCACTAACGTAGGTCACAGCTGACCGAATCTTAATCCTAACTATTTAGCCTTGTATCGGTTTCACTTGTTTAACTGTGGTATTCCTTGGCATAATTGTGGTACTAGTCTTTCTTAATCGAACTTATGCTTTTAAATACCATTTAGTTTGTTTTGGAAATGTGAATAGATTTTTCAACAAGGATTACCGTTATTTTTTGTACTCACTGTCCTTTATATGACGGTGGGTGCAGAGCCGTTGACGAGCAGGCCGTACAAGGAGAAGATTAGCGACTACCTCTAAGCTAGCGGTGTACCTCTGCATCGACATTTTGTAGGTTTTTGATATTTTATGTATTATACATTTTTATTTTGATACACTTTAGGATTGTATATTTGGTTGAGCATTTAATTCTCTGACTTATGATGACATCACACTGTTTATATTTGCCACTTTGTTATATATGCATGTGATCGTTATTTTTTTGGTTTCCACTTACTTAGGATTTATAATAATTGCTTCTGCATATTTTGTTAAGACGTCCGCTAAATTTTATAACTTTTATTAAGTTTTTTTTAATAACTCTAAAATTCAACTAAAAGTGACATGTGTTTTATTTATCCTAAACACTAGTATGAAGTAGATTTGGATATAAAAGTTGACTAATTTGTAGTTTACAGAATTAGGTCGGGCGGTGCCCTAAATTAGAGAAGGGGTCGTCGCACTGCATCACAATGTTCTCTTCTCGGATTAGATAAAAACCTACTGACCACACTAACTGTATATGTTATATCTGTTCTTATACACACCATAGCATGCATCAAACTTCCCATTGCAGAGGTATATGGAATTCTCTCCATATCTTGCTTCTCTTTATCTCTAGATGGACATTATTGAGCATTCAACTTAAAGTAACTAGCTAAAGGAGCATTTACTACCTTAACCATTTTCATGTTGAACCTCTCATGAACTTTCTCTATATAGTGTTCTTATGTCATAAACAACTTCTTGGAACTTTTGTCTCCCCAAATACGGATGCCATGAATTTGTTTTACCGGACCTAAGTCTTTCATGGAGAATGACTTGCTCAATTGTTTTTTCAACTTTGCAATTCTTGAAGCTTTCTTGCCAACAATCAACATATCATCAACATAGAGCAACAATATAATAAAATCTTCATCAGAGAATCTCTGCGCAAAAACACAATGACCAAAAGCAGTTTTATGGTAGCCTTGCTCTTACATAACCAATTCAAACTTTTTCTACTTTTCTTGGTGATTGCTTCAAGCCGTAAAGACTTTTCTTCAACTAGCACATATAACTTTCTTTTCCATGCACTTTGAAACCCTCTAGTTGTTCCATATAAATCTCTTTATCTAAATCACCTTAAAGGAAAGCATTCCTCACATCCATCTGCTCAGCCTCCAAATCAAGACTTGCTATCAAACTCAAATCAACTCGAATAAATGACAACTTGACTATCGGTGAGAAAACCTCATAATAATTGATGCCTTTCTTTTGACTAAAACCCTTAAACAACCAATCTAGATTTGTATCGAGGTCGTGAATTGTGTTATTCATGTTTGACTCTATACACCCACCTATTTTTCAAAGCTTTCTTTCCATTAGGTAGTTTAACCAACTTAAAAGTATGGTTATCATGTAATGATTTCATCTCATCATCCATTGCTTCAACCCATTTATATTTATGATCATCTTGCATAACTTCTACATAATATTCAAGTTATCCCCCGTCAGTTAACAGCATAAACTCGTTAGGCGGATACCGAGTAGAAAGAATCTTCACCCTCTCAGATCTCCTAGGTGTAACAATAACTGAAACCTCTAGCACTGCTGTTAAGTGCTCATGATCATCATCACCTACCACGACCTCTAACGGAATATCAACATCATTTATACCATGTTGATCACCTTGAACAATATCTGAAATCAGTGTCAGAATAGGCGGAGGAGAAAATGACCCAAAATCAACCAAATCACCACTGACATTAAGCATTTGAAAACATTGCATTTCTACTTCTTACAAGTTTTTTCTGAATTGGATCATAAAATCTTTGCCAAACTCGTCTTGCCCATAGCCAAAGAACACACATTATCTAGTCTTGACATCAAACTTAGACCTCTCATCTTTCGGAATATGAACAAAAGCTTTGCACCTAAACACCCATAAGTGATCATAGGAAGCATTTTTTCCCTGCCAAACTCTCTCTGGAACATCTAGATTAAGAGGAACACACGGTGTCGAATTCAACACATGTACCATCGTTAGGGTTGGCAAAAAGTGTCCGGACCCGTTAGTCTGGTTTTGTTCGAACCCGCTTTAAACGGTTCCATACATGATTTTTCTTAACAAAATACGGGAGCAGACAAGTTTTTATGTTCCTTTTAAGAAAACATGTATGGGTCCAGACAAAAATTTATAAAAAATGAATACCCATTTAGAAATTAATTATAGGGGTATATATGTAATTTTATTTAAAATATAAAGCTAATTAAAAAACCATAGTTATATACGATCAAGATTTTTTAATATTTCTCGGCTTATGGGCGCCTCTACCTCATACACACGAACTCGGTGGGAGGAACTCTTATTTCAGTTCTGTTGTGATTATTGGAAGCATTAATGAATGATGGATTCATGATGTAACATTCTCTATTATTAATTGAATGTATAGTCAATGGTGGTGGATGTCCAACCTTCTTAATGTATTTATTAGTAAATATGTCTTAATTTATCATGCGTTTCTTTCTTTTTTTAGTGTTCTTATTGGGACTTTCATAATTTGGATGTATATTATATGGTTGTTAGTGGTGTCGTAAAGTTGTGAACAATTTTATAAAGAATTTGGTTTCGTTATGTTTAAAATGGACAAAATGGGTTTTGTATGTTTAGGAAAAATACAGGACTGGACAGATAAGGTTATGCGTTTTAAAAATGGGTATGGGTCTTGACACTAGAAGTCATTATTAAGAGGGTGTATTCGAACCCGTACCCATCCGTACCCTTTTTTTGCCAACCCTAACCGCCATTCTCAAAGCTTCACCCCATTTAGGCAAATTTTCATATGAAAGCAAACATCCCACTCTTTTAACTAGAGTTCTATTCATTCTCTCAGCTATCCCATTCAACTGTGGTGTCCTAGGAGGTGTCTTTTGATGTTGAATACCCTGCTGCTTGCAATACTCATCAAAAGCGTCACAATACTCACCACCACTGTCAATTTTAATGCATTTCAATTTCTTCCCAGTCTATCTTTCAACTAACGTATGAAACTTCTTCAACACATTCGACACTTAGTCTTTTGTCTTTAAGATGTAAACCCACAACTTTCTTGAATGATCATTAATGAAGTGACTAAGTAAAAAGCACCACCAAGTGTCCTTGTCTTCATAGGACCATACACATCAAAATATACTAGATTAAGTATTTTTGACTTTCTTGAATAAGAACTCGATGACTTAAAGGCAACTCTGCTTTGTTTCCCTACTAAGCAGTGAGCACATTTATTCAAAAGGTGAATTCTTTAACCCTGCGAGCACATTCTTCTTTGCCTGAACTGTTAAGCCTTTCTTACTTATGTTACTAAGTCTCTTGGGCCATAACTCTACCGCATCATCATTCTCAAGTGCATTGATTCTACTATTATATATCCTGCATTAAATACAATGAAGAACACTTCTTTACACTAGCCATGACCATAGAACCTTTAGAAAGCTTCCATTTGTCATCATTGAATGTGCTATAAAATCCTTCATCATCAAGCCTACCATTTTAAACTAGATTTCATGCTAATATCTAAGATATGTTTCACATTCTTCAAGGCCAACTTAGGCCTTGTTTGGTTGGAGTGTTAGCTTATCTAAGCCTAAGATTAGTTTTAAAGTCGGCTTTTTGCTTTGAGTGTTAGGTAATACATGGTCTTACCTAAGCACTTAAACCCAAGCTTAGTAAAAGACAAGGTCCCCCTGTCTTTATATAAGCCTAATGTTTCAAGCTTATGAAAAGTCGAGCCTGCTCCCCATTAAATGTTGAAGTGCTTGAGGTTATAGGCGTGGGTGTGGTCGTGGAAGGTGTCGGGGGTGACAGAGGAAAGGAAGGAGACGTAGTCGTCGGAGTTGAATCGACGAATTTTGTCAGGCATCACTGGGAAAAGGCGGCTGATCTCCATGAGGCAGTGGAGGGAGTAGTAGAAGATGAGGTTGTGGGCCATGCAGATCTGCTGGGGTTTCATCGGGTGCCCGTAGTAGTAGTAGTCCTCGATTGAGGGCTCGTATAAGTAGGTCCCTTTTTGCCTCTTCTCATTCGGCCTTCACGGTAGCGACGCGCCACCGCTACTGGAAATCTTCGCCATCGCCGTCGTACCAACCCTCTATCTCTCTAAAAAAAACATAAACACACATGCACGCACATGCTTTCTCTCTCAAAAAAAAACAAAATGTTTACCGAAAGATTAGATGAAAACTCCATTGAATGGGTCAAACAAGTATCATCAAATGCTTAAATTTATTCAACAATTTCAAGATTTTTATTATTCGAAAGGCAGCTTGATCTATTTATGCATTTTTTATTTTTTATTTTCATTAAAACTAGCCAGAATCAATCTTAATCTAGTTTAATTATATGATTCTTGCATGCATCTTGACACTCGATCGAGGAGAATAGTGAGGAGAATACCAAATTTCGTTCAAGAATAAGCTGAAAAGAGAAGAGGAAAGATGGATCAACTCATGCTTGAATTTTGTAAAATGTGGTGGGTGGTTTGGTTGTTGAACAATAAATATGAATATTTAAGAATTTTCACCCTTTTTTTTTTGCTTTAAAGACTCTAATACCAAGAGGTGGGTACTTGAACCAAACACCTTTAAATAAAACATATGTCTCTTCCTAAAGCTATGGCTTAGGTAAGTCAATCAATATACCTTACATATAATTCCAACCAAACAGGGCCTTAAAACCATTATTAGTCTCTAGGCATACATCATCCATACCAATGGCTTTAGACAAACTATTGTTCCTCATCCTAACATATCCAAATTCTCTGGATGTATAAGATGTGAAGAAATGTCTTCTTGATATAGCATGAATTGAGGCACAATTGTCAATAACGCAATTAGTCTCATAGCATGCAAGACTAACAACATCATCATCACGCATAACAAGAAACTCATCCATGACAATAGAAACTTTATATTTCTTATCATCATTATCTTTCTTTTCATTCTCATTCTTGTTTTCTCTCTTCAATTTTCGACAATACTTCTTTATATGCCCCTTTATACCAAAATAATGACACTCAATATTCATAATTTTGTTGGACTTGCTTTTGCCTCTATCATGTGACCGTGAACCTTTACTTTTGCTTCTCCACTATTTTTTGTAACCAACACATGTCTTTGTCTTTGAGGAAGAGCTTTGAAGTGACTGTTGTCTCAATTCCTCATTCACAATGCCATTAGATGTTGAATTGAAAGAAATAAGACCATTTAGAGTGAAACTAGACGATGTCATTCGAAATGTATCCCAAGAATCCGATAGTGTGATGACCCCTTTCTTTAAATAAGGGCACCACCTGGCCTAGTCCCATCATTATATCTTAATCTCACCACGTAGGACTTAACAACGTATTATTCATCTTTTTCAAGCTTATCTCCATACTAGTTAACTTTTAGAATAAGCATTTACTTACTTCATGTCAATTATTAAATCAGAGTTAATTAAAATTTAAATACCTAACATTTACTCAACTGAAGTAAGAACAAATTAGCAGAAACTTTTAATATAATTCCTAAGTATGTGGATAACCAGGAAACAAAGATCACATGCATATATATACAACGAAAATGGTGATAATAATATATCATCATGTATCTGGTCAGGGTACTATCTCTTAACCCATTTATACAACCCTAAAAGTATATAAAAGACATATATAAGTCATACAATAAAACCAAAAACCTACAATATCAAAAGGTAGCAGCACTCCACTTGCTCAGAGGTAGTCGTTGATCTTCTTCTTGCTCGGTCTACAACTCGATGGATCTGCACCCACCATCACAAAAAGGATGGTAAGTACAAGAAAAGTAGAAAGTGACATTGAGAGACATTTATTCACATTTCCAAATATACAACATGTATCTAAAAGCATAAGGATAGCAACTATGTTGAAAAAGAAATCATGCTATAAGATACATCAGCTAAACAAAATGAAACTAACACGTGACTAAACAATAATGATCTAAGGCCGTTCGGCTATGAGTTACATCACGTCGGCTTTTTCTATTATTTAGGGCATAGTCGATCTTTTAGATGCCTTCACATAATTATAATGCCCATCACATAATAATTACTCACAAGTGCCCCTCTCATGTGATGTATACTTGTCAACAACCCCGGGTCCCTGTGATGGCCCCAAATCCCTATACAAATCGGGCACCGCCACTTTGCCCTGACACGTCATTAAGACCGCCACGTCAACGTACACATCTCGATAACAACCTGAATTCTTATTACTTAATTTAGGCGTTTTCCAATGTTTAGTCAATTATTCAGCTTTTAGAGAATATTTTAGTCTTATTATTACTTTACTTAGCATTTATTATTAATTTGAGTGGTTTAATAAAATTAAGCAATTATAAGTGTGGAAGCCTTGAATAGACATAACAATGAAAAGCAAATATAGTGTATTTTCATTAATCAAAAGTCCTAAGAGGTGGAAACCCGGCAAAATATACATAAATATCATGCAACAAAGGTGATAGATACAAAAATGATACATATATCAGGAGTTCCTCAAGTCTCTCAAAACCTACAAAAATAAATATAATATATACAAAACACCTACTAGAGAAAGCAGTTGAAGGCAGTTCTAAAGGTGCCTAGAACCTCCTGGCCGCGGCTCGTTGTAGGATCTGCAACTTGTTACCAAACAATAACAAGTTCCAGTGAGTAAAATCCAGATGAGCCAATGATATACTCTTAAGAAATCAACAATAATAACTTAAGTCCATACGGGAAATAAATAAGAAAGGAAAACATGAACTGTATGGAAATAAGTTAAGACTGGAAACGAAGATAAATAATGAATGTTTGAATAAGAAAAAAAAAGAATGGCCACTAAGTCCGTCTCTTTCGCAAGGCCGAAGGTCGGCAACAGTGTCTAGTCAGTAGCCATCGATCGGTCCTACTTGCGAACCCCACACTACTCACTAGGTAGATCCTTGGATGTTTTTGACTCGTCATGAGAGCTTCCGCACCTCACTTGGTAGTCCTCGTGTCATTTTCAACTCGTAATGAGTAGGGCAATTTCGCTCGGTGGGGTAGCCTTTCGCCGTTTTCGACTCACCACCGAGAGCAACTAGAAGGGCTAAGCCCACGACATTCATTTATGGAATAGAGTATGTAGCACTCAGAGTTAAATTGAAAATAAAACATGAATTCATGCATGGTTTCCTACTGTTTTACTTACACACAACTACGTTAATACTAAGTCAAACTCCTTTTCGAAGTCCTTGAAAAGTACGTTCATCGTTGCTCGCATCAAATCTCGTTCTCCAAAGTACCTCGACTAGTTCCCTCGACCCTATTTTCAATTTCAAATTATCTCATTAAATTTGAGCATAATTCGATGCATGAAAACCCCAAAAAAGAACCGTGTAAAAATCCTAATTTTCTTGACATGTGTGAACAAAACGGGCGCACATTGCACCCCAAAATGAGTACACATCACTCCTTGGCAAGTGAATGTGTCGCGTTCCAATATAGGCGCGTGTCGCATCTCGACACGGGTGTGTGTCGCGTCACACGCGCCTCGACACGGGTGTGCGTCGCGTCGTGACACGAGTGCGCGACGCGACCCTTAAAGGTTTGGCAACTTATTTTTTATTTTTTATTTTTTATTTTTTATTTTTGTTTTTCTTTCAAAAATCAAACCTTTTACTAAAAAAAACTAAAATCATGACATCACTTAAAAATGATTAGAATAATAAAAAATCCCCATTGGAATCCCATGAAAATCTAAAATAATAAAGTTGGGGGTTGATAGCTCACCTAGATCTTCTCTTGAAGCTATAATACTCCACTAATCTTGGTTTAAATTGTTGGATTTGTGCTCCCCATGTGTCGATCTATCAATTTATATCAAAATCCCTCAAGAATTCTTTCCAAATCTCACAATATATTCATTTTTTCTCTCCTACTATTCTCACTCGCTTGCAACACTTGACTATGAACAAGAGATAGAGGGAGATATCTTTTTTTTATACTAAAGCCAAGTATCTCCTTGAGATTCACATCAACCACATCCCCAAATTAAATCTAAGGGATCTTATTTTCTCTATACGCACACCCACATTGATCCAAATAGCCACACCTAGTTTAACCAAACTAATTCAAAAATTCTACATTAAGTTTAGTATCAACTAAATAAAATCAAATCATATATCTTAGGGTATTTTAATTTTATCTCATTAAGATTAACTTAACTAGCCACACTTGTATAGCTTAGGATAAAATTATTTTTAACTTATTTAATTTAACTAAGCTACACAGGTGTCTATTAGTTTCAATCAGAAACCAATACGCTATCGCATGCCCTGACATAACACTCTCACTCGCTGAAACTCACGCAATTCCCTCGACATAAGTCTTGAACTATTGTGCAATACATATATTTAAATATTTACATGAAATATACAAGCATCACGCCATAAATAGCAAGTTACCTAGGCTTTCGAGCTCGAGGTGTTGACCGAGCTTAACACGTCAGCCTGAATTGTGTGTTGCCAATCCCTAATTAGAATGTAACCCTGGTTTGATTAATTCAAACCATTACAGTCCCATACCCCGTGTGCTGCATAAGTTAGTGGTGAGATCCCGACATTCCTAAGAATATAGTGCCCCCGTGTGCCTTACACATCTCAGTCATATCATGGTCCTAGACACAAGAACTACTTTAATAATTCAAAGAATGACACAATTTATGAATCCAATAATGTGATTGTATAATTACTGCTAAAGGAAATGGAATTACAAAACCATATATCACATATCTAACAGTATGCTATTCAACAACCAAGAATAACATAGCACATGATTTAGAGTCAATGAAACCATTTAATCAACAACTAATGCCTTGATAGCAAACTCATGAAATGAGATAGAAAAATAAGTCATGACATCTAGAGTATAATAGATAATTCAGTCCAAATGACTGTAAATGAACAGCAAAATAGGAATGAAATGTAAATAAATATCTCAATCAATTTACTTATAATCCACTCAATTTCCTAGCTAATTCGACCTCCCGACACCTCAAAACACGCACTCGAATCCTCGAGACTTTTCCCTTGGCTCTTGGTATCATTTTATATGTTTTAGAATATGTTTAAACATTTAATTAAGGTATTGAACTTGTTTAAGGTGCTAAGTTTAAGTTAGGAAATGCATAATCTCTTCTGTCAGACCACCTAGCTCGTTGGGTGGCGTGTCTAGCGCTAGTGACCCCATTAGCACGCTACTTACACTTATTAACGCGGTATGTGTAAGAAAATCCATAATTTTTCATTTAGGATTCTGAGTTCTCTCTCCACATCGCCAACTCCAAAGCCTTTGGATCCCTATACTTCACCTCCAAAGACCCAAAACATCCAATAAAACCATAAGAACAGCCAACACTCCATAATTACAACAAAATCCATGAATTTAAACTAAGTTAACAGTGTAAATAAAATCACCTAGTAACTAGTACACCAACATTAACTTGATCCTGCTCTTCAAAATCCACAAAATTCAACTTTAATTCTCTGATCTTCCTTTCTAAATCTCCCTCTCCAGATTACTTCTTTCGTAATGTTTCAAATGAAATGATTTGCATGATTTTACTTATTCAATCTTATGTATATATTGATAAGGTTGATTAATAGTCATTGATCTTGATGTATACGCGCATCTCGAGACTAATCTAATGGTTTATAACATAACTTGCAAACCACTAACTAACCATTAACTTTCCCTTGCTAACACTAAGTTTAACTCAGTTGGTCTATTGATGTGTCAACACGTATCTCGAAGAATATCAAATGGCTATTGTTTTATTAAGCCAACTTAGGTTTCATTTAATGTAAATCAACTATCGCCACATTAATACCACTGTTTAAAGCCACATTAAGCTAAAATCAACTTACCACATTACTCTCTACCCCAATCCCACACCGACACGCATCTTGAGGCGCGTACCGCCTCACGTCTCGACATCTGTATATAAGTAGGAGTGACTTAATAGTCTACATATATACAATATACTAGGCATACATCACAACAAATCTAACATATACCTCGGACACATCGCCTCAGTCATGGCACGTATCTCAATGCGGGTCCCATATCTAGGGTCAATAACCATGATTTAGGAATTAAACTAGGATTAGGAATTTGGGTTGTAACACGTAGTATGCCAAGAAGCCATGGAGCTTGAACCTCATCATCAATCATGGAGTTCACCGCTCCCTTAAATGCATTCAAACGATCCAAATTGGGGTTCCTTCTTAATCTTTCAAGGCCATTAATTTCTTCATCAAAATCATTTTCATGTTCCCCATTTTTTAAGCATACAACTCTTCAAGTTTGGTCCATATGACACATGCATTGGTCTCCTTTTCTATATGGCTCGAAACATTGTCATTAACCCATTGCAGAGTAAGTCCACACACTTGTCATGAAAGATAGTCCATTCCTTATCTAAGATGTTTTCGGGTTTTTCGGTCTCAAACACAGATTGATAATACTCCTTCATATAGAATGTGTCTTCCATCTTCTTTCTCCATACATGGTAATTATAACCATTCAAGCTAATCATTTTGCTTTGATTGAATACTTGATCATATATTGCTAAACACAAGGAACAAGGAACGTCAATCATGCTCTGATACCACTTTGACAAGGGTGAACCTACACCAACAATGAATCTACCACTCTCTTATGTCGCCGAATATAGACCACAACCACAATATAAGCAATCTAAAAAGTAAAGATTAATGGAAATGTGAGAATCAAATTAACTACAACATGCAAGAATTTTAACATGGAAACCTTCTTAAAGTAGTGAGAAGTAAAACTACGAAGTGAATATAACACTTATAAAAGCTATCCACTATGTAAAATGAGAATTCTCAAGTCTTCTATAATACTAGTTATAGGCATGAACATCAACAAAGCATCAAGACAATAAACATATATTGGTACAAAAATGTCAACACTTGAGAAATAGAAAGAAATCACATAAAGAGGGCAAAGTAAGATCCTTAAAAACTATGTCGATTCATAACTCCTAACTCGATCTCTACCAATGATGGCATAGAGCTCGGTATCGTGAACTCCTCATTCGAATCTCGCCTCAAATGGAGTTCGTTTGGGCATTCAATCAAATATTTGAAGGTAGCATAAAACTAGGTCTTGAAGAACAAGAAAAGCTTCTCACCACTATCTCAACCGTTCTCTCTCTCTTTCCCTCTCTCTCTGTCTCTCTCTCTCTCCAAATTAGACTAAACGTTTCTTTTATTTTGGAGGTGAAAGGACAAGAAATGCTCTTCATTTGGTTTAACCAACAATAAAAACAAAAAAAAGCTCAACAACAAAACCTATAGAAAATGGTAAATTTCTCCCTTAACTCCTTCATGCACATCTTCCTTGGAACCTCATCTTCCACATCTATCTCGAGTGATCATGATCCAAAAGCCCATCCTTCATCGAGAAACATCTGCAACATTTGTCGTTAGCTACTTTGTTCTTGTTAGTAAAGCTTCAAATTGCCTCCTATAAAAAAAATCCCAATTGCCACACCACATCCACCTCTCTTTTCCTTCTCTCCTTTGGTCTCATCAACTATTACATTCCTGAAGAGTCTCCCCTTATCTCGTTGAACAATACCACTTAAATTTCTTACCATCCTCTCCAGATAATTAACCACTCCAATGAGAACCTTGAAAATTTAATGATAGTAGCTACCAACAAGCACAAACAATAGTCCTACTTGTCTTTGATATCAAATGTTGGTCCTATATGAGTAAAGACTTGATCCCATACGTCCTTAGTAGATATCTAGTGGAAGGATTGGATTTTTGTTAGCAATCCCCTTATAGAGCACCAAATAAATCCGCCATTTCATGTACTTTGTCCTCCTCCCCCCAACCAAACCCTGCTATTTAAATTATATGTACATCTCTTCAAAAAAAAAGAAAAAAATTTGTTCTTTAACGACTCCCTTCAGTCATCAATTCATTGAACTGTCTTTATGTTTTAATTAGCATTCCAATTCTTTTTACGATGATATTTGTTAAATGTTATATTCCTTGATACAAGTTTTCTGACTTTAGCAATGATATTATGTGTTATCATTTGTTTCTAATTCAATATTTAGTTTTCTTTTGCATAACGGAAACACTATTCAATTTGTTTTAACTATTGATTTATTTCCAAGTAAAAGCTCAAGAGAGATTATGCAGCGTTAATTCCATAATCTTTTGGTATTAATTAAAGGCAAAACCCATCATTTGTGTTTTTTATGCTTTTGGTCCCTAAACTTTTACTACTACACATTTGGTTCTTGAACTTTCACAAAGACCTACATTTAGTCCTTCCACCATTTAAAGTGTTGAATTCCGACAATATGGTTAATAAAAGTGACGTGTGACTAGTCAAGAAGAGTAAAGTGGTTTACATTACTAATTCGAACGACTCGCATCGACCGTTCGACTAACAAAAGCCAAAAATAAACATTAATTTTCTTTAAAAACATAAAAAATCAAAGTTCAAGGATCAAAAGCATAAAACACTCAAAAGTTCAGGGACCAAATGTACAAAAAAGAAAGTTCAGGGACCAAATGTACGCTAATAAAAATTCAGGGACAAAAAGCATAAAATTCTCAAAGTTCAAGGACCAAAAAATATGTTTTGCCTTAATTAAATGAGATATTCAGTATCCTTAAATGGAAATAATCGAGTTACTCAATGGTTGCAATTTGACTTTTGACCTTAATCTAGCTTCCTTACCTTAGCATCTTGGTCATGTTTTGGTGGTTCCCTAAATCTAGGGTTTGGCTTTTCAAGATGGGAAGTCAGTCATTTGGACATGTCATGTTTAACTTAAACATATCCTACAAATATTCTTATTTTCGTTTATGTGTTAATTGATAGTATGAAACAACATTTTTGCCAAACTCAAGTATGGCATTGTTGACCTTACTAAAGTTTCGTAACAAAACAAACTGGCATTTAAACAAAATATTGTGTTCCATAATATCATCCATTATTTAGAACAAGAATGAAATATTTATTAAGTCTTAACAGTCCCAAATTAATTGGGATCGGTTACATGAATCAAAATATTCCCTAGTTCTCGATTTAGGTAGGAAAAGGTTATCTATTGGTTCACATCTGAATTGATGATTAGGTTAATTCCTTTTATTCTATTTAATTAAATAATGCAAATAGTATAGTTATTATTATTATTACTATTCAATAAACTTGTTTTGTTATACTTAGATAGAAAATAATATGTCATTCACGCGTTATTGTAAAATGACTTGTGTCTTCTAAATTCAACCATTTCAAATAATATTTCAACCCTATATTTTGGGATGAGTTTTTCGATGGTATGTTGACGCAGCCTAAGTTTGAGCTTGAACAATAAAAATTTGGTCGAGACTCGACCTGATTTTATATCTATGTTGCCCAAATCCTAATTAATTTAATTGCTCATTTTCGGACATTCAATCCGCGCTTAATTCTTAACTACATTAGTCTGGCTAAAAACTTCTAGATTCCATAGAAACTCAACAATCTTAAGTTTGTTATATATATAAACCCTAAATTCAACAAATTTAAGTTCCAACCCCTTCTATTTTTACTTGTGCATATGGTCACATATATAGTTGAGCTTGTTTTGGTTTAACTTCATTTACTTAGTTCATCGGAGAATACACAAATTCATGCTGCTTCAAAATAGTACTTTTGTGTTGTAATAATATGGTAATTTTTGAAAAATCTAAAATTTTCATGCTGAAAGATTCAAGTTCTTAACATTGTATTTTTGTGTCCTCTATTTCTGCAGGTACAACAAAGATTAAGAACCTAGATGATAACATTGGACCTCTAAAATTGAAACTCTCAAAACAGATTGCAAGAGATTTAAGAAGTTGTGCCTATTGATGAGGTGGTCGGTGATAGAAGCTATCAGGGTTACTCTAATTTATTATGGAAGTTTGCAAATACACCTCCAAAAGGCAACAACTAAATTTTATAGATATAGAACTATAATGTAAGTTAATTTGTGGATTTTAGCACTTTTTATGAAAGCAATTAAGCAAAAGATTGCAGGTATAAGTTTTTTTGTATGTACATGACATTGTTTTCTTTTCTTTTTCTTTTTATTTTTTCTTAGTACATGTCTGGGCCTTCTCACTAAGCTCTGACTTAACCTAATTATTTCTAATTAGACACCTAATTCGTTCAATCAACTTAACATCTAAATGATTTTTAATTCAATCTTCAATAATGCTCCAAAACTAAATTTATGTCCTCAATGAAACTCAATCAAATCATGATTTATATAATTGGAGAAAATTAGGAAATAATACGAATTTTTCTCCGTATTTTGTAAAAATTTCGGCAACACCTCCCCTAAAAGTGGTCAGCCGAAAAAATCACCTAATAGACAGCAGAATGTAGAGATGCCTAAAATGACTCATAACTCCCCGCAGTTCATAATATATATCGAATTTAAGTTTATAAACTATTTTAGAGTTTTCAATACATTTTTTACAACTTTACAATTCCAAATAAATCAAAAAGTTGATCATAAACCTCTCAACTTACTTTTAAATCAATTTAGGAGACTCTCATTACCTATTTGAGAGTATTTTCATGACCTGCACTCACCCCGGAACCCAAAATACTAAATATAAAATGATTACAACAAGAAAATTAAACTTTAAGAATTAAAAACATTCAACAAGGTCTTCAAGTATTGTTCATTCTTCTATGTCCGAATGTTAGTCCGAAAACATGGAGACATGTAATTGTATTTCTAAATAACAAGAGATTTATATAACAACGTGAAACCCTTTTATTACTATTTAAGGTTCATTAACAGGTTGGCCGACCCAAGAATGAACAAAAAATAGTAATAAAAGTCAAATGCATACTCACTGGAAAACTTGTGTGCTTTGGGTCTTCCATGTTCCAGAATATCTGATCAGGAAACCTAACCCCGAGTCCCGCTCACGAGCCATAGCACTAACAAGCCATTGTCCGGAATGACATGAATGCATGACTAAGAATGATGCGAAATGCAATGCAGACTAAACACAAATGCAAGTCCAAAGATAAATTCCATAAATGGTAAAGACCACTGTAGGGTTTACTTATAGTCTAACCTATTTAAAGTTGGTCACGAAGCCTCACACAACATTTCCCAGCTTTCACGTACTTCCGTAATTCATATTAAATCACAAAGTTCACATTTTAGAATTACAATTTTGTTTTAAGTTTTAACACTTCAAACTCCATTTTCAAGTCATAATGGAATTAAAACTCATTTTTAAACTCTCAATGGAGTTCAAACCACCATAAACTCCAATAACTTCTTTTTAAGATCTCCAAATATGATTATAGCCACTCATTTATCTTGAAAACAATTTATAACTCAACTATGGACTCCCAAGTAAAGTTTTATACTCATTTGACAATTCATAGACCTTGCCTATCTCAAACATCGATTAAAAACCTTCAATGAAATACATCAATTTATTTGATCACCAAACCATGTAATTACTGAACTAAAACTCAATCAATTAAGAATTGATACAAACTTATCAAACAATGAATTATAAACTAACTTTGAATCCCGGTTTGGAACTTTAACTCAATAAGGAATTTTACAACTTAATTGGATATCCAAACCATCACACCATGTTTGAGCTTCAATTAAGATCTCAATTTGATCAATCAAATTAACTTAATTATTTTCAAAGTTATACATAAGAATTTTCCAACGAAATTACAAAGAAATAAATTCTTTGTCACTTATAATTCACAAAAGAAACAACTTTAGTTTCTTCCCCCTTTCCTTCATCGAACAACAATCTAACAATGAAAACAACAACAACAAATCCAATTGCATATCAATTTAAGATTTGCAAGTTTCTTCGAATTTTCTTTCCCCGAGTGTTATGGCGTCGGTCGAGCCAACGCTCCACCGAGCCTAGCACTCGGTGTACTACCCTGTCATTGCAACCCCCACAACAACAGCCCTTTATCATTATTTATTTTTATTAAACCTTTCCCCAACCAAGCCAACATCAACAATAACCACGACAACCACAACAACGATAACAATAGTACAACTACCCCATCATCGTCATCTTCAACTTTCACAAATCCACAATCATCAATTCTCATTAATCAATTTATCAATTACCAAATCTCAAACTTCAATTGAATCAATTGAGGAACCAATACCGAATTAAAACATTCATCTTAATCAACACATCCATTGCTTCTTTATTTCCAGTCGAGAGAGACAAGGCAGTGTGAGAGACGAGAGTTGTGAGTCAAGAGAATTGATGGAGATTTCAAAGTTAATAGCTAAGCACAACTTAAAGGCCCCTCAACACACCTGTTGCGCAGCTCTTCATCGTCATCACATCAACTCCTCTAACTCTTATCAATTACGTGGTTCGACTCTGTTAGAGATCAAGATCTACCTAGTATAGCTGATGATATACCAACACAATGTGAGTTGTCTGATCACGGTTGAGATAGTTGAGGTTCCTGTGTTTTGGTTATGTAACTTGTAACAGAACGTTTGTTATTATGTTATAAGACTGTAAGTTTGTTAGACTAGTGACAAGTTGTCACTTGTGTTGTGTAATATAAATATAGAGCTTACTTATTGAGTTGTATATTCTCTTATTTTACAATCAATACAATTCTCCTTTCTTAGTTTCTTGTCTTACAAGTTAGGATTTGCAGAGTTTCTCTCTTTAGAGAACTCTTACATGGTATCAGAGCTTCCTACAATAATGGCAGAAGCTAGTTCCTCTGAAGCTGATTATGGTGGTCTCAGCACATTTGCTGATGTGACGACGATTGTTAAAGCTCTCAATTTTAATCTACTGGAAGGTTCATGTAATATCTGCAATTCGAGCTTTAGGTCTAGAGTTCTTCATTGAAAATAAGAGATCATCAATGGCATCTGGTTCAGATGTAACTGATGAAGTTTTAAGTAGATGTGAGCACTTGCTCATGGTATGGTTGTTCTCCAACATAAGTAAAGAAGTCATTGGACATGTGATTGAATGTGAGTCTTCATTTGAAAAATGGACAACATTAGAGAATTCGTTTGCTCAGTCATCCTTGGCATGCATTCTGCAACTCAGGAAGCAGTTGAATAATATCAAGAAAGGTTCGTCTTCAATCTCTAAATTTGTTCTCAAAGTTAAGACAATAGTTGTTGAATTAAGGTCGATCAGTCAAGTTGTTACTAGCTCTGATATGATTCAGTTAATCTTGAATGGTCTTGGTCATGAATTTGATCCTGTTGTGCTTTTAATTTCTTCTCAAAGTGCAAATGCAACTTTGCAAGATGCACAATATATGTTGATAATGCATGAATATAGGATTGAAGATCTTAATTAAGCTTCACAAGTAGATCTGAATAAAGTTTCAGCTAATTTTGTTGAAAATAGTGACAAGAAGTCACAAGGTGCAAGATTCAGCCCAACACAACCTCATAGTCGTTCTAACAATGGCTTTCAAGGTGGAGTCAAGAATCGTAGAGGTAGATCCGTTAATAGAGGAAAGGTGTTTTGTCAACTATGCTATCGCCATTGACACATGGCTCTTCAATGCTATCATAGATTTGATCAGTCTTTCTATGGTCCTCAAAATCAACACTTAGGTTCTACTAGTCAAGCTCATCAAATTAGTTGACCTGTTGCACAGATTCATCCTCCAGTGACTCATACCTTCCAACCAACTACACCTCGGGCTATGTTCAATCATTTTCAAGGCATGGTGGTGACTCTTGAAAGTGTTACTGATCCTAATTGGTACATGGGTAGTGGAGTATCTAGCCATATCACATCTGATGGATCTGTTCTACTCAATAAGGGAGAATACAAAGGTAATCAATTGGTGACTGTTGGTAATGGTAAGTTGTTACAAATTTCTCATATTGGTAATGGTTTGGTTAAATCTGAATCAGTTCCTTCTCGTTCTCTTTAGTTAAACAATGTTCTTCTTATTCAAAAAATTGCTAAGAATCTCATAAGTATATCTAAACTTACTCGTGACAACAATGTTATCACCGATTTTACTCCTTCTTTTTTCTTTGTCAAGGACAAGGTTTCGAAGACAACTTTCCTTCAGGGAATGCTTGATAATGGTCTATATTGTCTTCCCAAAGCTAATTCATCTGCTTCTAGTTCAGTTCTTTCGGTTCCTACTATTTTTTATTCAAATAAATATTGTAATACTACTCTTACTTTGTTGCTTGGTTCAACAAATAATGATGTATGGCATGCTCGGCTAGGACATCCATTTGTTTATGTTTTGCAAAAAGTTTTATCTTTATTGAACACATCTGTTAATAAATCTTGCATATCATTTTGTGATTCTTTTAAAGTGGCTAAGGTGCATAAACTTCCTTTCACTTCTTGTACTATAACTACAATAAAACCTTTAAAATCAATTTACTCTGATCTTTGGGGTCCCTCTCCATTGTTATCTTCTCAAGATTCAAGAAATTATACGGTGTTTGTGGATGCTTTTAGTCAATTTACTTGGTTTAATCCTCTTAAACTAAAATCAGATGCTTATGCTGCTTTTCTTCATTTTGTTAAACAAGCTAAACTTCAACTTAATTCTAACTTAAAAGTGTTTCAATCTGATATGGGACTTGAGTATAAACCTAATGAAACTTTTTGTAATACCTCTGGTATTATTCATCGCTACTCTTGTCCCTATACTCATCAACAAAATGGTGTCCCAGAAAGGAAACTTCGTTCCATTGTTGAAATGGGTCTTACTCTTATTGCTCACTCTAAACTTCCTTTTTCTTGGAGGAGGTCTTCTTGACTGTTGTTTCCTTATTAACAGCTTACCATCTATTGTTCTTGATTTTAAATTTCCATATGAGGTATGTTTTCAAAAACTACCTGACTATTCCTTTTTCAAGACTTTTGGATGTTCTTGTTATCCAAATCTTAATGCCTACTCTCAACACAAGTTTAATTTTCGATCTGCCAAGTGTATTTTTGTTGTTTATAGTTCTAGGCATCATGACTAATGGCAAGATTTATATCTCTTGCAATGTTGTGTTTAATAAAGATGACTTTCTTTATCCCATCTTGTTCTCTTCTACCAGTACAACTTATGCTATTATTTCATCCTCTTTTAGTCTTCCTTTATCTATTTTTTAGTTTTGTCCTATCTTTTCTTCATCTGATTCGTCTGTCATTGTTCCTTCTATGTCTAATTTACCTACTACTTTACCTTTTGAGTCTTCTTAGTCTTTATCTCTTTTACCTACTGAATCCTCACAACCTGTCATTACTAATTCACATATTAATACTTACCATAGGCTGACTAGAAGTAAGTGTGGTATTTTCAAACCAAAAGCAATGGTTGTTACTTCTCTATATGCTTTGGTGCACTCTCACACTGAACCTACCTCTGTTAAAGCTGCTCTTGCTGATGAAAATCGGAGTACTGCTATGAATGATGAGATTCAAGCCTTGGACAAAAATAATACTTAGATTTTGGTTCCTTCTAGTTCTAATATGAGTGATGTTGGTTGCAAATGGGTTTTTCGAGTTAAGACTAGCCCTACTAGTGTTATTCAGAAGTATGAAGCAAGACTTGTGGCTAAGGGGTTTCATCAGATTCCTGGACTTGATTTTGGGGATACTTTTTCACCTATCCTTAAGCCTTCCTCTCTTCGTATAATGTTCACTCTTACTATCACTTTTCATTGGCATATTAAACAACTTGATATGAACAATGCTTTCCTTAATGGTGAGCTATCTGAGGATGTGTTTATGTGTCAACCTAAGGGTTTTATAAGAATGAAATATCCTCAATATGTATGTAAACTAAACAAAGCTTTGTATTGTTTAAAGCAGGCTCCACGAGCTTGGTTCTCTAAGCTCTAAACTGTTTTGCTTGCTTTGGGATTCACTAATAGCACTTCTGATGTTAGCTTCTTCTTTCAGCGATCTAGATCTTCCATTTTACTTCTTCTCGTGTACGTTGATGATATTCTCATTACAGGTTCTAACCTCTCTTTGATTCAGAAACTCATTACTTGGCTAAATTCCAAGTTCTCTCTGAAAACGCTGGGTGATGTTGATTATTTTCTTGGCTTTGAGGTCCATCGTGATTCTTTAGGATTGTATCTTTCTCAGCACAAGTACACTCTTGATCTACTAAAGAAGACATGCCTTTTAGATTATAAGCCTTTGTCTTCTCCATATTCTGCTGGTATTCATCTCAATGCCACTGATGGCACATTTTTCTTTGATCCTACATTATATCGTAGTACCTTGGGTGCTCTGCAGTATCTAACCTACACTCGCCCATATATTAGTTTCATTGTGAACAAGCTTAGTCAATTTTAGCAGC
Source organism: Stephania cephalantha (assembly GCA_039657325.1). Taxonomy (NCBI): domain Eukaryota; kingdom Viridiplantae; phylum Streptophyta; class Magnoliopsida; order Ranunculales; family Menispermaceae; genus Stephania; species Stephania cephalantha. The sequence goes on along the minus strand of CM077570.1, from coordinate 16,999,312 downwards.
ATCCTACTGATCTTCATTGGGCAGCTGTAGAGAGGGTTCTTCGTTTTCTGAAGTCTTCACTTACTACTGGACTTGTTTTTCGTCCTGCTGCCTTTCTTACTCTTGAAGTTTTCACTGAATTTGACTGGGCCAGTGACAGTATTGATCAAAGATCTACTAGTGGTGTTTGTGTTCTTCTTGGTGGTAGTCTCATCACTTGGTACTTCAAAAAATAATCGGTTGTGGCTCGCTCTAGTACGGAGGCTGAGTATCGAGCATTGGTTTTGGGAGTTACTTATATTCTATGGACTTCCTCTCTCCTTCGTGAATTTGGCCTCTCTGTTTCTTCTCAGCCTATTCTATGGTGTGAGAACACAAGTGCTCGTGCCTTAGCCTTAAATCAAATATTTCATGCTCAGAGTAAGCATATTGAGGTTGATGTTCACTTCTTGCGCGAAAAGCTTGTTGCTGGTGTCTTTGATCTTCACTATGTTCCTATAGAACATCAATCTGTTGATCTCTTTACAAAAGTCATTCCTACTCCACGTTTCCATTTCTTATCTTCCAAACTGAACTTGGTTTGTTCTCCCAAGTTTAGTTTGAGGGGCATGTTAGATATCAAGATCTACCTAGTATAGTTGATGATAGACCAACACAATGTGAGTTGTCTGATCACGGTTGAGATAGTTGAGGGTCATGTGGTTTGGTTATCTAACTTGTAACATAATGTTTATTATTCTGTTACAAGACTGTTAGTTTGTTAGACTAGTGACATGTTGTCGCTTGTGCTGTGTAATATAAATATAGAGCTCACTTACTGAGTTGTGTATTCTCTTTTTTTTACAATCAATACAATTCTCATTTCTTGGTTTCTTGTGTTACAAATTAGGATTTGCAGAGTTTCTCTCTTTAGAGAACTCTTACAGACTCATCCTTGTTATTCACTTTCTCACTATCCAAAATAAAAGAACTTGCTGGCCGAGAGAGGTGAGATGAACAAGTTGAAGAAGCAGATGGAGAGAGCTCACGGGAGTGAGAGGAAACGTTCAATAGTGGGAGGGAGAGCACCGAGAGAGAACACAGGGGAAGACGAGAGGGACAAGGGCACCGAGTAAAGAATGATCGAGTAGAGGGTGAGGCAGAGAGTGAGTTGCGTTGAGGAAGAAGGAAGAACGAAAAGGGGAGGGTTTTGATCGAGACTCAAGTTCGATTTCACATTATGTATGAGGTTTAGTTTGGTCAAATGACCAATCTACCCTTACCTTTATTCATTCTCCCTTCACATTTTCAATGCCCTTATATGTCATTTTACATTTTTTTTTATGTTTATTCGCAATTTTTTACTCGAACTAAACCCCAATTTTGCTAATAATGGAAAAAATCACCCACGCTCTCTGAAACATTCGTACACCTTGCCTCAACCCTAATTTAAGTTAATTTCACGATGAAATAGTGTATAATACACCCATTAATCACGCGACATAGAAAAATAATATTGAACTTATAATTTTCGATTCGTAATGCGTGATCCCATCTTAGATAAACAAAATTATAATTAAAATCCAAAAATCCTTAATTGGTCGATTAATCAAGGTTTAGAAATTCTTGGATTTCACAGTACATGACATTGTTTGACACACCAATGTCACAAACTGAACTGCTTCAATATTACTCTCATCGTAACTACATCCCACTTGGCATGAGAATGAACCATTACGCTCGAGAATCAAGTAAGCTATAGCAAATTCTTGAAAATGCAAATATACTTGTGATATAGAATGGTTGGAATATTTTGAACATACTTCATAATTGACGCACACATATCTCGATGTCAAACTTTAGCAGCTATGTAGCAAAAATATATGTATCAAAAGTATGTTACTCAAATTTTTTTTTCAGCGTTCTACTTTATATTTATTTTCAAACGTTTGTTAAATATATTTTATTTTATTAAAAAAAACATAAATAATTTGTCAAAGAATTTGGGCGGATTAGGTAGGCTTGGGCAAGCAAGGGTGCAAACCTAGCCCCGAGCTAGAGGGGGCCAACTTGAAGAGAAGTCTTATTATAGGTAGTAGTATTTTTAATATATATTTGTGCACCTCTTCGAATGGATCAATATATTACTCGTTTAGCCATTTGGGTTTGATAATTAGATGTTGCTACTTCTAGCGGGCATTTTACCAAACTCTTATGCTAAGTTAAGAAACAATTTAAGCAGACTTGGAACAAGGAAACCCAAGTTAATATATAGTGATTATTGATTCACATTATAATAGGATTGACAAAGAAATTGTAAGAAACATAATTTGAGATGGAAGGGGATTAAATGGAAGATGGGTCTCACACATCAATACCTTATAGGAATACGCTGGGGTTTTTCCAAAAGTAGGGTTATTTTACAATTTTTTTCACAAAATAGGGAGGTTTTTTTTTTATCACGGAAGTAGGCAATAACGCCTTTTGAGAAGGCGTTATTGAGTGGGATGTTTTTTGGTTCGCGGTGACGTGGCGTCCACGTGGCATGGGTTTGTACAAGATAGCGCCTTTTGAAAAGGCGCTATCTGTACATGTGGCCGCCACCTCACCGCCACGTCGCGCCACATCACATCATTCAATAACGCCTTGCCACGTCAGCGCCACATCACCTCATTCAATAACGCCTTCTCAAAAGGCGTTATTGAGCGAAAATTGCGTTTGTGATGTGGCGCTGACATGGCGCTGACATGGAGGCCACATGTACTGATAGCGCCTTTTGAAAAGGCGCTATCTGTACGAACCCATGCCACGTGGACGCCACGTCACCGCGAACCTCACAAACGCAACTCGCCGATCTGTCTGTCACCGACACGTCATCAACCGGGTCACCAACCGCTGTTTCTCAGCTCCGACCCGCGCTAGCGCCGCTTGTCTGTCTGCTGTCGTCGAGCGATCTCGACAATTACAACCAAATTTGAATATGCATATGAGGAGTTTATATTTGTATAAAAAAAACAATTTTGAATATATATATATGTACATTGTTTTCAACCTTCAACTCTCTTTTCTAAACTAACTAACATTAACTAACATAACCAACTAAACTAAATAAACTAACTAACTAACTAAGTAACTAACTAACTAACTAACCTTAACCAAACTAAAATAACTAACCTTAACTAACCTAACCAAACTAAACTAACTAACAAACTAAACTAACTAACTTAACTAACTAAACTAACTAACTAACTAACTAACTAACTAACTAACTAACTAAACTAAACTAAACTAACTAACCTAAACTAACCTAACCAAACCAAACTAAACTAACTAACTAACCTTAACCAAACTAAACTAACTACCTAAACTAACCTAACCAAACCAAACTAAACTAAGTAACTAACTAACTTCAACTAAACTAACTAACTAACTAACTAACTAACATAACCAAACTAAAGTAACTAACAAACTAAACTAACTAACATTAACTAACCAAACCACCTAACAATACAAACTAAGTAAACTAAAATAACTAACTTAACTAGCTTAATTGCAAACATAACCTAACTCAACTACACTAAGGAACATACCCTAACTCAACTACACTAAACAAACATAACATCAACACCTAAACTAAACTAACTTAACTAACTAAACTAACTTAACTAACTAACCTAACTAACCTAACCAAACTAAACTAATATAACCTAACCACCGACACCTAACTAACTAAGCTAACCACTTAAGTTAAATTAAACATATAACCTAAACTAACTTAACAAACTAAACTAACTATTGAAGAGTAATCAAATCTACGACATTATAATAATATGGAAAACGTGAGAAATAAGTTTATTCAATGAGAAGGTTGAATACACGTACTTTGTGATCCCAAAATATAAGTTAATTACAAATCACCATGACATCAAGTAAACTCATCATGCAGTCTATTTCGGCGGTTCCGTTGACGTTGTTGCTCGGTGATGCAAACCGGACGTACTTTTGTCTTGTTGGACGATGTGTTTGTACATCCGGTTGAGCTTGTTGAGGTAGCTGGTCTTGCGATGAATCACGTCGAGTAGATTGTTGCGTTTCCTCTCGGTTCTTGACTCGACTCACCTCTGCTATGGATGCTACCAAAAATAGGAGGTGGAACCATCCCGAAATACTGGCTTCCTGCATGGGGTTGGGGGAATGGAACATGAGGCCGCGGCATGGTCAACAAGTTCATGAATGAAGGGTCTCCACCATATGGCATATTGTAAGTATGAGGAGTAGGAGTATATGGACTAGGCATGTACTGAGGCAATGATGGATACATTTGAGGATGAGGCATTCCAGGGTCCACATATGAAGACGACGGCCCAGGTGCGTATGGATCAAAATAGTAAGGAGGAAGATTCACGCTCGGCGGCCTGGGTACAAACATTTGAGGTTCTTGCTGGGGTGGCGACGATCGTTGGGTACTCTCACCAACACGCCTCTGTTCTACTCGCTCTCGAACGAGATGAACGTGCTTTGGAGGAGATCGTCTCGCTACTCTCTCGCAGCAATCTCGCCCGAGTAGATGGACGTGGTGGACGAGGACGCCTGGTGCGTTCCCGCACAATCTCTGGTCGTGCTCGTCTTCTTCTCACCTCTATGTTTGGTTCGGCCCGATCGTCTTCTTCATCGTCCCGTTCATTATCCTCATTAATGTCTTGCTCGACGTCAATTCCGTCATGCGAAAGAGTAGACCTTCGCCTTTCGTCTTCGTCTAAAATTTGAATCCCTTCATCAAGCGCAAGCAAGACCTTGCTCGTACCCATCCTCGATAAACACTCGCCTCGCCGATGCACCAAGTTACGCTTATATACAAAATATAAGAGGTCGAGCACGCAATATAAGAGATTTAATGTTCGAGGAAAATAAAGAGTTAGAATATTACCGAGTAGTCACGTAACGCCCGTCGTGTCCAACGAATCTCCTAGTGACCGAGCGATACCACGTCATGTAGTCTTGGTGATCGTGGCCTTCATTAACTCCGTCAGTGGCAATGGTGTCCCCACGATTCTCCCACATGTGTATATAGCTTGCATGGAAGGTCACCCAATTTTCATGATGATGTCCACGCAATTCGAGGCGGTGCAACGTCGTAAGCACAATTTGGTGGCACCACTTGTACCATGCCGAATTGTCTCATCACCCTTTCTCGGTCGATGCCACTCCACAATGTGGAAACAAATAAGGGACACGTCGAGAGCCAACTTCCGTTACCATTTGTACAAGAATCGGGAAGAGACCCCATGAGTTCCGCATAAGGTTGCTGCACCACATCATTCTCATGCCTCTCGAGTCGAGTGCATCACGGTAGCCGATACGACGTGCGTCGCACTTTGTGATACCGAAAATGCATCGAGCCATCTCGTGTAGAAGACAATAATTTAAGATAAATGTAAATGGACAAGATTTTTATGCAAATTAATGACAAATCGACTTTCATACCCGTGTCCGAGTGGAACGTCCATAAGCATATTTTGTCCATCCACAGCTTCATTTCTTGAGCTCTAGAAACACGCAGCGCCGCGGTGCTATGAATGGAAATCTGTCCCATGCCCAAAGTTGTAAAAGAATTGACGCGCCAAAGAACCTCATGTGCCCCCGCGCGAGATCCGCGACACAACTCCCGTACAAATAAGCCAAACAAGCACTCCCCAACTATATTGTCCAAATAGTTGGAAATCCTCCAAAGAATGGTAGGAACATCAAATGGACGAATCGATTAGACTTGTCGGCGAAAAGACAACCACCGATGAGTTGTAGTATGTACGATCGAACGTAACGTCGGACCGACTCCTCATCGCTATCATCATCTATTGATGGTACGTTACGCTCAAGCCAATCGACCTTTAGTTTACATCCAACGACGTCATCTCCACCAGAGTTCGTCCAAGTAGCCTCTCACGACATCAAGCATAGTCGCGTCCGTCGTTCCCGTCACACAGTATACCTTCGATAGGTAATCCTAGCTGTACCTGCACGTCTTGAAGTGTAATGGTGCACTCCCCACAATGCATGTGAAATGTATGCGTCTCAGGGCGCCATCTCTCTACAAACGCAGTAATCAAAGCCCAATCAAGGCTGAAAAATGCTACACGAGATATCCCATAGAACCCACTGAACGAAGATATGGGATCATCCTAGAATGATACTGCATCGTTCGATCAACGACCCCACGTCTTCGACGTACACGCATTGTTTCGTACACCTTGTAATTGATAGTGTATTAATGTATGTTTTTGATACATTATTGATTTAAATTTGACGTATTGCTGTAAGAAAATGTTACCTCGCCCCTCCATGCTCGCGTTGATCTCGTGTGTAGATTGGAGTTGCAATAGTGATGGATCATAAGGTCCTGGATCCATTGTAGTACAACTACATATAATGTTAGAAAAATAAAATGAGTGTTGTACGCAACCAAACGATAAGTAATTAATAAATGTTCACACAAGCAACATATGTATGAACTTTAGTTACTTCACACAATATACAAACTCGACTATAGGTTGTCATTGGATGGTTGAGGTCTCATCGGACAATTTTTTTTGTTATGTCCCTCTAAACGACATATACCACAACGGTTCTTCCTAGTTGGTACTGCTCACGATCTTTATTTGGACATGTTGTTCTTCTATGTCCTTCTTGGTGACAAATCCCACATCGCAAAGGTCTTTGGACATTAGGAAGATCCATCTCCGTAGGTCTACGCGATCCCTTAGGTCTCCTCGGCCACGTCTCGCGTCTGGGGGTCGGGTATTAGTTTCGTCCCAAAAGTCGGCCAATACTTCTCATCCGGGATGGCCTTGAATTTGTACGAGTAGCACCGTGCGTACACATCTAACCTATAGTATGGCTCGATGAATCTGCGCGAGCTCACTCGAATCAACGCACATGATGCTAACACGTGTGAGCAAGGGAAACCAAATGATCGCCATTTATTACAACCGCACACCCGGTCCTTTAAGATGACGATTTGTGTGTTGTTGCCTTTATGCATGCGATCTCCATGTCTTCCAGTCTGCGCACTTGGAACTCACCAATGTCTCGATTGATCAACGTGACGTGATGCCTCCTTGCATTTCTCATATTTCGCGAGTTTCTTCATGACATATTCAAAGTACACTTGGCCTTTTGAGATTGCCGCATTGATTTCCTGGTTGCGTTGATCGTGGTACGTCACCAATCTATAGTATATCATTTGAGTCAACGCAGAATTGGCAAGAATCGAGCACCCTTCAAGACCCCGTTAAAACACTCTGCAATTTTCGATGAAACTCTAGTAAGTAATATTGGTCCGTCGAATATTTAATGTATTATAATGCAAAGAATAAATTGTATTTTGTACTTACCAACACCATTAGAATTCATCCATCCGTACCGCATGCCTCCGTCGTGCGATTGGGTCCAAAGTTCTTTAGGGATGGCATTGACATATTGCAGGCATTGTGGCGTTCGTGACGATAAGTATGTGAAACGCTCCATGCACGCAATAAATTTTCGTTCTTGATGTTGAACAGCTGCTCGACCAAGTAGTACTTTCAGGGGGACAACATTTTTGAATTGTGTGCCGAAATTACTAAGCAAGTGTCGCAAGCAATAACGGTGGTACCCTTTCGGGGGACAAAAGCCGTTTATTGGGATGTTGACCGCCTCCAAAATGCCAGGGTGACGATCAGAAATAACGCATATCCCTTCTCTATCTGTCACGTGTTTGCGCAGCATGCGCAAAAACCACCCCCATGAATCAGTTGATTCGGTTTCTGCAACGGCAAATGCAACTGGTAATATGTGACCATTTCCATCAACAGATAACGCAATCATGAGCTTCCCACTGTATCTGCCATATAGGAATGTCGCGTCAATCTGAAGCAGAGGCCTGCAAAACTTGAAAGCTTGTATTGAAGCTTCAAATGCGAAAAACACACGACGAAATTGTGGAGACGCGGTACTTATTTCATCATCATGCCATTGTCTAATGTGACCACTCGATTCTTGTCCCCGGACTCTTACTCCTCACCGCAGCCAACCATCTTGGTAATTGAGCGTACGACTCATCCCAATCTCCAAAAACCCATTCAATTGCTTTCTTCTTGGCATCCCACATTAGCTTGTAGTTGACTTCGTGTCCATATTTTTTCTTTATTATTTCTACTAATGTTTTGATCGTGACACCTTGATCGGTTTTGACGACGCTTTGATCTCTCGCGCCATCATGTTGGCGTCAAGTTGGGCATGACCGCGTTCTACGTTGGGATTAATACACGTGTGCGTACGTCTAACTCGTGTTATCTCCCATAATAGTGTTTTCTTTCGAAACATGCGCGAAGACGCCACATACACCCGTGTTGTGGAAATCTGCACTTAATCGCCCACGAAGTTGTAGTCGATTCCATCACATGGTATTGACAATGTCTATTAACATGCCACTCTTTAACGGCATGTTGTAAATCATTTTTATTGTCAAAACACATCCCTATCTCCAAATCGAAGTTAGGGATGTCCCCCCAAGTTTGCTTACGGGAATGTTGTGTTGCAGTTGAATTAGCCACCTCCCAATCGATTTCGTTATACCCCGGTATTGGTTGGTGAACTTCATCGTCACTAGCTTCCTCCAACATAATCTCTTCATCGATAGCAAATTGCTCATCATCTTCGACATTCTCCGCACCCGGAGGATCATATGTTGGATCATCTCAGTGCAAACGTTAACGTCATCCCAAACCGCAATCGATGGAGCTTTCTTCGCCGTGATGCGTTTCCTCATCGATCCTCATTATTTTCGTCGTCGTTTTCGTCATCGTTGGTATATGCATTATTATCTTCATGTAATGGAGCAACGAACCCCTCTTGCGCTACCTCATCCGCTGGGGATTGCATGTGCAATCTGTCCATGTCTAGTAAGTCTGCTGCGTCTGCGCGTGCGCTACGTTCGTCAAGAACTTGCGAATGAATCGTAATCGATTTTGATTTGAGTCGACTGACTCAAATGTTAAATATATATCAATCGTTGCGGTCTTTGGTAATTTGTCCACCGTATCCCACATCAAGTCGAAGTGTGTCGCATCATTCAACAACACAGGAACGTAATAATGTGAGCCTCCGGGGAGAGGCATCATGTGGCGATACGTCATATGAACTATAGTATTCGCCGTACATTCAGGGAACGCGTTAGAAACGTCATCAATCATTTCACGGGCACTAGACCCAAACTTCACCCACAACACTACTGATGGGGGTGAGCTGTACGCGATGCCATTGACCCCATTAACAATGGAGCCGTACGCATAGAATAGAATAGGGATGTTTCTTTGTGACATGCCCTACATAATGTTTTGAAATTGGATGTAAAGATGTTACAGACAATTGCAAAAAATTGTTCAGGGAATTAGTTGAAAATCATGTGGTGATAAAGCGCAGTCGAACTTTCTGATGTAGAAGATCGCAATAATAGCGCAACTACAGAGCATACTTATTCTTTCGCACTTACATTTTCTGTGTAATAACGTTCAATAAATAAATATATCAACCGTACTTCATAAACAAAATACATATGTCCTTATATATCATGCAAACCATAACCTAACCTAAATAAATTATTATGAAAATACTAAATTAATGAACTTACTTTTTTCCACCGCTTTTCCTCTCCAACAAAATATTCTTGCAATAACATTGTATTTTCGTTAGTTTAGAACACAAAGAGTATAATAAATCGGCTATAACAAAACTAAACATAGCATATAAAAGTAAACCTTAACCCAAATAACGAGTCATAACCTGACCTAACCTAAGTCAACTAACAACACCTATGTCCCTATATATTAACAATGTAAACAACCTAAAATATACTAACCTAAACAAATTTGGCAAACATATCTTGCAACATTGTGATAACTAAACAAACTACATTAACTAAACAAACTTACCGAAATTAACCTAAATACCTCAACTACCTAAACTAAACTAACCAAACTAATACATAAACTTAAACTAACTTAAACAAACTAAGTAATCAAACTAACTAAACTAACTAACCTTAAGACCAAAAATAACGCAACTTAATTGACTTAACAAACTAAACAAACTAACTAAACTAAATTAACCAAACTAACCAACCTTAACAAACATAAATACATATAATAAACTAAACTAAACAAACTTAACTAACTAAACAAACTTAACTAACTAAACTAACCACCAATACCTAAACTAAACTTCTAACCTAAACTAACTAAACTAACTTAAACAAACTTAATTAACTAAACATACCTCCTCCTTCTAAACTAACTTAAACAAACTAAATTAACTCAACTTATTTAACTAAACTTATTTAACTAAACTCACTTCAACAAACTAACTAAACTAAATTAACCAAACTAACCAACCTTAACAAACATAAATACATATAATAAACTAAACTTAATTAACTAAACTTAATTCACTTAACTTAATTAAGTAAACGTAATTAACTAAACCAACTTAACTAAACTTAATTAAGTAAACTAACTTAAACAAACATAATTACATCAACTACCTAAACACTCTCACTAAACTAAACTAAACTAACTTAAACAAACTTAATTAACTGACTAACTTAAACAAACTTAATAAACTAAACAAACTACTCTAACTATACTAACTAACCTAAAAACCAAATTAAACTAAGCTAAATACCTAAAACAAGACAAACTAACACATACTCAACTAACTAAACAAACAAACTTAAACCAAATTACACATACCTAAACTAAAAAAACTAACACATACTTTAACCTCACTCGCCATTTATTTTTCATCACGTACATACCTCCTCCACCTTCACTGGACCTCCTACTTCTCCTCCGCCGAGACGATCGGTGCCCATTGCCGCTGCTCCGCGCTCCCCTACCGCAAATCTCCGCTCCTCCGCTGATCAGCTGCCACTTCCTCTCGCCTCACCTCTCGCATGGACCTCCTCTCCCCTCGCTTCGTGTCCGCTCTCCTCCTGCTCGCTCGCAGCAAGAAGACCTTCCTCCGCCGCTTCTACCTCCTCTCTCGTGTGTCCCTCTGATCAACGTGACTTGGCTGCCCTCCTTCACGCTCCTCCGTCCGCGCGTGGTCTCTCTCCAGCGAGCTCCCCGTCCCCTTCTTATATAGGCGGGGCGGCAATTATTCGTGCATGGTCACGGGATCGTAATCTCGTGACCCCTACGTCCCCTACCCCTGCATCCCTACCCAAACCGACGCAGAGAATATTCTCTGCGTCGGTTTCGCGAAGAAGACGACATGGTGCGCTGATAGCGCCTTTTGAGAAGGCGCTATCAGCGCACCCCACCGAAATGTGTCCACGTGGATCCACGTGGACACACGTGAAAAATTTTATACCAATAGCGCCTTCTCCGAAGGCGCTATTGGGTTGTAGACCACCACGTGGATCCACGTGGCGCCCCATTAACTTGATGTCCACGTGGACACCAATAGCGCCTTCTGCGAAGGCGCTATCCGATCCACGTGGACCGGAAAACTTTCTGTTGTCCACGTGGACATAGCGCCTTCGCAGAAGGCGCTATCGTGTACATGTCCACGTCGTCCACGTGGACATGTCGACGTGGACATGTACATCGATAGCGCCTTCTGAGAAGGCTCTATCAGTGTCTCCACAAAAAAAAAAATGGCAACGTCACATGCCACGTAGATAGCGCCTTCCCACAAGGCGTTATTGCCTACCCCCCGGAATAAAAAAGTTTTGACCCTTATTTTCCTCATTAAAAGTAAAAACATGTGTACTTTGGTGAATTTTCCGGAATACGCTTGTGTCCCCCAAAACTGAAACGCACCTGGGGCACGCAACATAGTCAGTGCCATTAATGCAGGGGCCCACCCCAAAATCAATAGTGTTGACAATGATGCGTGCCCTAAGTGGGTGTCCCGTCCTGGGGCACCACAGCATTTTCTACCAACCACGATGCACACCCATTTTGAGTTTCTCCAAAAACTAAGAAACGTGTTGTGTGGGCCATGACTTTATCATATTTAAGGGAAATGCAAGAATGGCACCCCTAATGAACACCAGCCCTACAAACGTTGTCCGTCTTTTCATCGGGATTTGCATAATGCATCTTTAAATTCAAAATGGTGTGACGCGTGTCGAACGCATCAATAAAATAAATTACATAAACCAACTATTTGCAGAATTGTGGCAAAAGGTCAATCCCACAAAGATTAGTAATCTTTCTAAGCTCAAAAACATCAAAAAAGGAAATCGGAGGTTTAAGAAAGTGATTTAATTAACTAATCTAAATACTAGGAAAATAAATAAACAATGGAAATAGCTTTGAAAACAATTAATAAAAATATCTAAGTCAAGACATACAGGTTTGGTTTGATAAAATATTCGATTTGGTCACTAATTTATGTAAACTATGCAAATCAAAAGTATCCTAGTGTAGCTATAGACCCGGTAACGTACGCGGTTCCTCGCACTTCCTAATCTCGATAGACAAGGTACGACAATGACTATTTCCTTAGCCAATCGTATAACCGTATACTCAAGCACATTAGATTTAACACGATGACCGCAATGGATTTTATGAAGGCACTACGCCTAGACAATCGGATTACTAGTGTGTCCGATTTAACCTAGATTCTTAAGGTACTTGACTGGTCCCAAAAGTGGCAAATCAATTGATAGGGTCAATTGCCACTAGTGTGGTCTTATTTCATAAAGACATATGCTTAAGACTCACTGGGAAAAGAATTAGAGTTTAAATATAAATTTAACTCTAATTATTCAATCAATACCAAAGAAAAAAATATCAATAAAATCAATGAAATTAAAATAAATAAATCTCACAAATCCATGGTTAAAAACGATCGAACTTTCCTCGCAGTCTTGCCTAGGCCATGAGATTAGTATCTTATGGTTGAAGAACACAAAATAAAAATAAAACAAGAATAGAAGTTGAGAGAGAGTGAGTGATAGAGAGTCTCGTCGACAAGTCCCAATAAAACCCTAAAGTATATTATATATATAGATCTTTGTATTTTTCAGTTTTTTTCTTCATTTTCACTTGTGTTAATTGAAGTGGTACGCGCTTCGAGGAGCATCAGACGACCTTGATGAATCTTCCAAAAATAATGTGATGCGTGATATTGTAACTTACTGATGACGTTCTAGTGTCTCTGCTTGAAAAACCAATATGGAAAGTCATCTCTAGTGACATGTGTCATCATCTCATGCATTGTAAACATCAACTTTGATGTTCCTGCTTCACACCTTAGCGACTTTGCAATTGATCACTTGAATTTCATCATCATCTTAATCGTAACATCATCACATATATTTCATGCATTTCAACGCACACACCACTTTAATAGGTCCCACTGTTCTGTCTTAACATTTGCATAACCATACTTTCAATGCAAATCACCACCAATATTCAAAATACATGTTTCATGCCCATTTCGCTCCCGATTTCGATCATGAACCCCATAAACCTATAAATTACTAATAAGAGCTATTAGTGCAATATTTTAGAGACTTTTGAACCTAAAAACATATTAAATATACAACTAGAATTAACACAAATACCGACTTATCAAATACCCTCAAACTTAAGACTTTGCAAGTCTCGAGCAAAAGTATAAATGACAAAACACAAGTAAACTAGACTCCTAATATAATTATGCACTGACTAAACTAATCATATACCCGACTTCAAAATTCATGAAATTCCTTTGGTTTACATAGTCGCCAAGTTAACAAGCCACTCAAGAAATTTCAGAGTTATAATGTATCAAGAAACGCAACTCAAATACAATTAAGATCATACTTTAAAGACATAGACTTGGTCAAGACAAACGCCATCAACTACTCACAAGTTTTCTTGGTCTATACATTCAAGCACACAACTCACTTAATCTAGTTACAAGCACTCGAGCTAAATTTTTTATTTGAGGAGTTTTCATAAACTTTCGCCTTTATTCATTTTATGTATATATTCTTTATTTTCTTTTTCTCCATATTTTTTTCAAGCAATACGGTCCCTGCTCCATTTCCTGTGGAACCCGTGGGACTCTTTATATTTTGTTTTAAGAAAACTCATGTTAGCCCTTCTCACTTTCACTATGATTAAACAAATTCTCCAATGTGGGTTAAAATATTATCACTTGTAAAATTTTGACAGTCTACCCCCTTTGGTATCTAGCATAAAGCATAACCCTCAAACTAAGTCCCTAATCGTGAAATCATAAAAATGCCTGGCTACGAACTCGAGTAAGTGTTTCTCATAGTTTTTTCTAAGTTTCAAGTTAAAAATGCAACCATAATGTACTCATCCACAATCAAAGGCATGAAACAAAGTTTTGGGTGACTCTAAACAATAATAAAAATGAAAACTATACTAAATATATGCATGAAAGTGTATCAAATCCTAATGAAATGAGAAAGAGAAGTATAGAGAGAAAATAAATGAAAGAAATGAAAGAATAAAATATACTAAACACCACCATTACCATCCGTCAATCGCATATAATTGAAAATATTTAAACGATCTCACCTGTGGTCTTTCGCACAGAAGTCCATCCAACTCAATCCATAAATCCTAAAGTACACCTAAACTTATTCCGAACCTTGTCCTCAAGGTTCAAAACAAGTCAAGAAATTCATGCAACAAAAAAAAAAGTGGTGAAAAAGAACATGGATAAAGAAATAAGAAGATGATACAAATGCACGCATAATAAAAGTCTTCAAAAACTAGTGAATGAACAAAATCTCTCATGTCTATGTGATGACTAAGGAAACTATGGAAAGAATATCATCATAATAAGATCAAAGAACTAATAAGCATAGGAGTTAACTCAAATGGTTCCTATCAAATCTTGTGAGCCCGAAGTCTTTCAATTAAGGGTAAAATCAACAAGATGATGGAATTAAGTCTAGGATTTTTGGTCTACTCAAAGACCCGCCACTAATGCGGCTACTTAAGTTAGATTATGTCCCAACCAAGTCTCAAAATACCTAAAATCCTAATAATATGTTAATTCCTGAAAGAAATGCTCAAATTACTCTAAAAAAATATAATTCATAGTCAAACCTAGCAAAACTCAAGGGGTGCTCCACTGCCTCTGGTGCTCATCAAATGTTCATAACACTATGAAAATCCAAGAAACCAAGTTAGTGCATTATTAAATAAAAAAACTAAAACCTAAACTATACTAAACTAAATGCAAAAAGTAAAAATAAAATAAATAAAAAATAAAGTTGGGCCGCCTCCCAACAAGCGCTTTTCTTTTAAGTCTTTGGCTAGACTTAGCTTAATTTATCACGTGATGCCCTTTCCTTTCAAGATATCAACAACAAATGGTGAATCTATAGCTTTAGGCAATGCAGCATGCACGCCCTCTTTTAGAATTGGGAGCTCATTCGGGACCTCTAACACAAATGAATCTGTCATATCATGATCATCTAACACGAAGGTGTCGGCAGTGTAGAAAATTTGCGAACGCTCCTTTACTTCCACCCCTTGTAAGGTTTAACAAATATGAATGGGAGGGTGGGTGGTTTCACCAACACCAGAGGTTGTCTTCCTCGCTCTCTATCTCTGGCTCCTTCGGCCTTTCTGGAACGACTTCAATTTCTTTCTCAGATTCATCATATTTATTCTGTACAATGGTAATGTCCGGCTCATGTGAAGATACTTCTAGTGTTTCCTCTGGTTCGCTCAAATACTCTTCCACAATTGAGAATTCATCAAACTCAACACTTAGTAATGTAACAGCATTCACAATCTCCTTTGAGTCACAAATTGGTTGTGGAGACAACTCTTTCTCATCCATCAAATGCTCAAGTATAGCAGGAACTTGATTTTCTGAATTTTGCAACTACGGGTTTATATGCTGCATATCCTCCTGCAAGGGTTGTTGAGTAGTGCTTTGAGGAAGCCAATCGGAGATCATATCTCTCTCAATGTCTGCAATGGCTTTCCGTTCCTATTGAGGAATATGTGGACTTCGCCTAGACATATAGAAGTTGGGTTGTGGCGATGCATAGCTGGAACCATGATGATTCCTATACTTCAGATAGTAAGGACAAGTATACATGGGATGAAAGTACTCCCCACAATTTCCACAAACACCGACCTATTGCACAAAAGATTGCGAGTTAGAAAATTGACGTCCATTACGTAACATACTTACCCCATTCACATAGTAATAGTATGAGTCTTCGAATTGACCATAGTTGTGGAAGTAGAAGGCCATTATGGAATTACCTACAAAAGTGTTAAGCGCAAGGGACTAGATACAAGATAAAATAAAGTAATTAAAAAATAATAAAAATCAGAGAAAGAAAAACCAATCCCTGGCAACGGCACCAAAATCTGACGCGCGCCGAACGCATCAATAATATAAATTACCTAAACCAATTATTTGCAAAATAGTGGCAAAAGGTCAATCCCACAGAGATTGGTAATCTTTCTAAGGTCAAAAACAACAAAAAAGGAAATTAGGGGTTTAAGAAAATGATTTAATTAACTAATCTAAATACAAGGAAAATAAATAAACATTGGAAATAGCTTTGAAAACAATTAATAAAAATATCTAGGTCAAGACATACAAGTTCGGTTCGATAAAAGATTGGATTTAGTCATTAATTTATGTAAAATATGCAAATCAAAAGTATCATAGTGTAGTTATAGACCCAGTAACATACGCGGTTCCTCGCACTTCCTAATATCGATACCCAAGGTACGACAATAACTATTTCTCTAGCCAATCGTATAACCCTATGGTCAAGCGCATTAGATTTAACACGATGACCGCAATGGGTTTTGTGAAGGCACTACGCCTAGACAACCGGATCACTAGTGTGTCCGATTTAGCATAGATTTTTAAGATACTTGACCAGTCCCAAAAGAGACGAATCGATTGGTAGGGTCAATTGCCACTAATGTGGTCTTATTTCATAAAGACAGATGCTTACGACTCACTGGGAAAAGAATCAGAGTTTAAATATGAATTTAACTCTAATTATTCAATCAATGCCAAAGGAAATAAAATATTAATGAAAAGCAATGAAATTAAAATAAATAAATCTCACAAATCCATGGTTAAGAATGGTCGAACCTCCCTCGCAATCTTGCCTAGGCCATAAGATTAGTATCTCATGGTTGAAGAACACAAAACAAAAATAAAACAAGAATAGAAGTTGTGAGAGAGTGAGAAAGAGAGAGAGAGTCCACTCGAACCCAAGTATATTATATATAGATCTCTGTCCGTTTCAATTTTTTTCTTGATTTTCACTTGTAAGTCGTTAATTGATGTAGTAAGCACTTTGAGGAGAATCATATAACCTTGGTGAATCTTCCAAAAATAATGTGATGCGTGATATTGTAAATTACTGATGAAGTTTTAATGTCTCTGCTTGAAAAACCAATGTGGAAAGTCATCTCTAGTGACATGTGTCATCATCTCATGCATTGTAAACATCAACTTTGTTGTTCCTGCTTCACACCTTAGCGACTTTGCAATTGATCACTTGAATTTCATCCTCATCTTGATCATAAGATCGTCACATATATTTCATGCATTTCAACGCACACACCACTTTAATAGGTCCCACTGTTCTATCTTGACATTCGCATAAGCATACTTTCAATGCAAATCACCACCAATCTTCAAAATACTTGTTTAATGCCCTTTTCGCTCCCGATTTCAATCATGAACCCCATAAACCAATAAATTACAAATAAGAGCTATTAGTGCAATATTTTAGAGGCTTTTGAACCTAAAAGCATATTAAATATTCAACTAGAATTAACACAAATACCGACTTATCACGGTGGCTAAGGGAGTGTGGGTTGCGGTGTGCCGTTATAGCATATCATTTTTGAATATCTAACCACTGAAAAGTAGGTAGACTGTAACAAGGGAGAAGTGTTCATCATCCTCAATCAATTCCTTCAATTTGTTGGTGAAAACAATGGTAAGTTATTAGGAATCCCAAATTCCAAGAGTGAAGTTAGGAAATCAAGGACTTAGGTAATACCCATTTTTATTATCTTGTTATTTTCAGTCATTTGATGGAATCTCATGTTACTTAAATGCGATCTTTAATTAATTTTGATGAATTTGGTTACATCTTTCACATCTGCATTCAATCGAACAGAGTGAAAGAGTTTGATCTATGTAGCCACGCGACCCCAACGAATTTGGGGTTGATATTGTTAGATGTATTTAAAATATGGGTTTTGCACACATATTATGTTTACTTTAAAAAAACTTAATAGTTGGTTACTAATTAGAGAAATTGTTGTATATTTAGTTCCTTAATGGGGGAGTATTTAGTTAGGCTAACACTTATGTTGTTGGTAGGCCATTGACATTGAGAATTTCTTTCTAAGAGATAAGTTGAATCTATAGCCACAAAGTTGCAAAAAAATCATTAGTACTTCCGGATGTAGTAGCTATGTGGGCATAATAGATCAATTGATATAAGTTTCATGGAACACTTAATTGGTGTTGAGTTTTTTAGCTAAAAACTTCAAGTTTTTATTTTAGTTCATTAGTTAATTAGTGTTTTGGAAAAGGCTAGAATGACACCCCTAATGACACCCTAAGTGACACCCCTACGACGTGGCTGGTGGGTCCCAAGTAAAAATGAGTGTGCACAAAATAGTTCCTGGTGCATAACACACGTAGTGTGTATCTCGAAGCGCGCACAACGGCTCCTATGAATGTGGGCCAGCATGTCTCGTCACATTTTTATGTAGGACTCGCCTACCACGTCATAGGGGTGTCACTTGGGGTGTCATTAGAGGTGTCATTCTAGCATTTTCCTAGTGTTTTAGTCAGGTTTCTAATTTTTTGTGTTTAGAAAGTTTCTAATTAAGTTTGTGTTTGGTTATTGGCAATGACTAATTATGTGTTTTAGTTAAATAAGTAATTTTGATATCTATATAAAGACCCATAGATTAGTTTGTAATAGAGAAGTTTTGGTTGATTGAATTAAGTTTCAGAGTTTGAGAGTTTGAGAGTTTTATGTGTTTGTGAGGTTGTTTGTTTCCGTTGTGCATGGGTTTTTCCCAGCAAGTGGTATTAGAGGTTGGGAGTTTGGTGAGTTCAATTGGAGTTTGAGAGACTGGTCAATTGTTCTCGATGCAATGTTTGTGTACCCATTATTTGGCGGTCGGTGGAGTTTCTTGAATCGTGTTTGTGTTGATTGGCATTGATCGTTGGTGTTGGATGCAAGTTACTTACGGTGTGCATCAACATTGTTAAGTTTGAAGATCGGTCATGTTTTTTGAGATGCAGTTATTTCAGTTCTAAATCTTTTTATCATTACAAGACAAAAGCTTGTATTATATTACATTGTCTTTAGTGATCTTTTCATAAGAGATCAATCCATGTTTTTAATTTTGGTATCCGTGAGTATATGGATAGAAAGGTTGGTTGTTGAGATGAGAAGACATGAATTGCAATTCATAGTGATCGTTTGGTTGTTGGTTGTTTCGAAAACTTTGTATCATAGAAAATTGGTAATGACTACAAAGTTTGGTTGCGAGATTGAGAATGAACCCGTGATGGGGATCGATCAAGAGTTGTTGGTGTGAAAACTTTGATGTGAAATATATAGTAGAAAAACATAATACAGTCAATTGAGGCTTGAGTTATACTCAATGTCTTGAAGACTACCGGCTATAGTGCTTACGATCTAATGACGATAGTTTTTCAAGATACAATTATCATACTAATGATTTTAGCACTCCAAATCATTAGTCTACGAACAATAGAATGATTCAACACTTTTTCTGACTCAAAACCATGATGAAAAGCATTTTCGTAACCTTCTAACTATGTTTTAAGTCTTTAAAAAAATGATCCATCTAGTGAATATGTATGTGTGTGTATTAGGAAAGACATGCCTCTTAGTGAATAAATGTGTCTATTAGGAAAGACATGCCTCTTACTGAATAGTTACACCTTTTAGTATCTCATGTCCCTCTACAGGATTAAACACATTTTCACATAATTTCCATTCAAATTATAAGTAATTAAATAATATTATTAATTGTTCAAATAATCCCCCACATGAATGGAAATTAATCATCAAATCTATATATCCCCCACATAAATGGATTTTAAAAATTATTTTAATACAGACACACATTAGAGAATATTGGTGGAATAAAGTTACGTCAGGAGAAGTGTCGTATATAGACTTGAACTTTCCCTAGTGAAATATTATCAGATATACTTCATGATGCAGTGGACATAGATGATCTTGAACTGTTCACTATTACGGTATACCGAGACAATAATACTCACATAACTTTATCCCTACCATTATTGGTTCTACGATTTTTTCCATTTTGATCCTGGACACAATCTTGGTTTCATGATAGGTTTAGAGAATTTAGCCTGTCTCGTTCTCATAAATGCGACTCACATTCACTATCATATAGCTGACTCATTTGATTTGACATTGAATGCTTAGCATACCCTTCACTTCTTCTCAACACACATTTTATCTTAGGAATGAGAAAGTGTGTTTTTCTCTCGAGTTTCATCTAACTTGCCTATTGAACCTAGTACATGGGATCACCAATAAGTTAGGTTAGGTTAGGTTTTTGCCAGACTTAACTCATTTTTTAGTGGCCATAAGTCTTATCGATCATTTCTCATTTTCTAAGAAAATTATTCCTTAATCAAGCAACTATCCAATGATAATCTTAAACATATAAGTCTAGATTAACCATTTTATATGCATCACCATTTTATATGCATCATTTTGTTCTATCACTTGCGATTATTAGCCGCCTTATACGTGTTACAGAGACAATTGCATCCAATATGAAATATCCTCCAAGCTCTTTCAAAGCCATAATATAGCTTTTCTAATTTATTAACACGCGCAATTATTTAGATTTCAATGTGAATCTAACAATACTCTCATTTCTCTAAGGATTTCCTTTGATACAAGCATTTTTCTTTAAATTCATCATTTAAGTTTTGTCTCTCAACATCTACTGTTTTTTACTTTATTAGCAACCAACTATGTGTAGATGTTATTATAGACTAGTGAATTTCTTTCGAAGAAATCAATGCTTCATTTCTCTCAAATAAAGCCTTAAGTTATCAATTTAATTTATTTCCTCTTAAACAATTTATCAATTCGCCTTTAATTAGATTTTAAAATCCATTTACTCTTTAAAGGCCTCAACTTGATGGATTCAATATCACTATTGATAACTCTCTTTTTTTTTCAACATATATGTTCTTCAACAAATGTCTCTTCAAATACTTTGGGGCTTACAATTTATTTTCTTTATTTCAAAATAAAGTCAAGAGTTTTGCTCACACCTCCAACATCTTTCAAGTATTTATAGATGTTTAATACTACCGTAATATATCTTCAAAAAAGATTATAACTTTAGGGCTTGCACTGAATTTGCATTCAACCCTCTCAATTTTGATAACTCAATGCTAATACAATAAGCATCCTTGATATTATATTTACTCAATAACTTATATCTTTTGGACTTAAATCCATAATATGTTTCAAAGGGTAACATACCATTTACACCAATAGTCTTATAAGTTAACCCAAATTAATATGTTAATGAACATATAAAAGCAAAACATGCATTCTAATCTCATCTGCATATATGCCTACATACATACCAATTTAATTTAAAGATAATTTAGTGAATTGCATAACTTATCATGCTTCTCATCTATATAAAATTCGTTTGAAGTACAGTACACATATAAAATAAACAAGTTAATTAATGCCCCATTTTGTGATCAATCATATATAAATGAAGTTACATGGGACCATCTCCATGCATGTACATCACATATAATCCATAAAACATTAGTGTCATTATTGACATGCACACCCGTTCAAATGTAGTTATTTTAACTGCTTTATAGTTATCTCAAAATCACATTTTATATTTCAAATGTTTTCATCGTTGTGATCTTATCAAATCACTTTCTCATGTATTAAATTAGAAAACAAAAACTAATTGTCTCCCACTCGCTTATGCATCGATTCATCATTTTATTATATTGAAAGATAAATATCAATGCACACTGTTCATCAATTAAATGATTTAATGGAGAAATTAACACGCACATGATCTATTTGCATGAATAATGAACATTAGCATTAACGACATACCCATTGATGATCAATCTCTCAAATATAAGTAATTAATTTTGAAGTTTTAGATTTTATTCGCATATGCGCTCAGATTGCAGAGGGTTCGAGATGCGCACCAATTACTCACTTCACTTGAATGCAATTCAATAGGCATGTTACACCTCATGATAAATAGATTTTACACTGCTATAATTTCTTCACAACACTTCTCGATCGAATGGGTAATCAAAACATATAGATATTACTAAATACGTATCCATTCGTAGTGCACCTTTGTATGTGTACCCATCGAAAAGCACTGCCAGCAGTGAAATTTTTCGTCACATGCATTGTCTTAGACAGTTAATTATCATTGACAATTTTGTCAATTAATTAACTGCATGTAGTTGGTTACGATGATTGTGTCATTTGGACCCTAAACATCCATGTAGGTATTTTGATGTAGCCCTAAGTATTTGATTCCATATGACACAATGCACAACAAGATACACAACATGCTCAGATGAGTTCTACAAAATCATATTAATTAATGATTCAAATGTTTGAAAGTATGAAACCAATTGTAAGTGACTGACAATAAAATTGAATTCGTAATTGGATTAGAAATTAGCACATGGACTTTAAAAAAAATCAAACTACTAAGAGTCATTAACGCATGCACACGCATCAGATAACATTAAATCCTAAACATCACGGATCATTGTTTCATTTATAAAATCATTTATCTTTATATACAGATTCATGGCATATATGTTTCATGAGTCTACAAATCAATATTAATACATAGTTAATGAAAACAACCGACATATCTCTGTCTTCTTCAAGATTTAATATTGATCGACATTATGAACACAACAATCGATCAAAATTGTCAATCGTAATTAGTCTTCAGATTGTGGGAGGAACTTGTGAAGACTTTGATACGAAATAGTAGAAAAACATAATGCAATCGATAGAGATTTGAGTTGCTCAATGTCCTGAAGACTATTTCGCCCCACTATAGTTCTTACGGTCTAATGACGATAGTCTCCCAAGATACAACAATCAGAATAATGATTTTAGTACTCCAAATCATTAATCTGCGAACCAAAAGAATGATTCAACACTCTCTCTGACTCAAAACCATGAAAATAGAAGGAAACTTGATTTTAACTCGTTTTCCTAACCTTTTAACTCTATTGTAAGTCTTATAAAAAATGATTTATCTAGTGAATATATATATAGACTTTGATGTGTCTATTAGGAAAGACATGCCTCTTAATGAATAGATGTGTCTATTAGAAAAGACATGCATCTTAGTGAATAGTTACACCTTTGAGTATCTCATGTCCCTCCACAGGATTACACATCTTTTCACATAATTTCCATTCAAGTTATAAACAATTAAATAATATTATTAATTGTTCCAGCTAGAGTTCCATTGCAAGAAGTTGATGATTGATCAGGGTGTTTGGGATGTGTGGGTCATCAATGAGAAGGCTAAGAGTATCCATAAGAGTGGTGCTACTTGGGTGTACTTGCAAAATCAAAACTGCAAGTTGTTGCTTGTCATCACTAAAATTGTGACGGCCCCTCTCCTAATCTAGGGCACCGCCCGGCCTAATCTCGTAATTAAGCCCTAATCATATCCACGTATGACTTAACTACGTATTAGTCAGCCTTTACAACTTAAACGCCTCTTTTCTCGTGTTCAGGATAAGTAATACACTAGTCCTACCAGTTTATAAAATTTAGAGTTAATTAAAACTTTTTATTAAATTAATTAATTAGCGAAAGTCTTATTGATTATGCAGAAAGCAATTAGTAACTTATGCGGAAGCCATTTATAAAATTCTAAGTGTGGAAAACCAGGAAATGACATCACATATATAAAGTCCTCAAAATGCAGTGAAACAGTAAAATAGTCTAAGTCTAGTCGGGGAAACTAACGCTCAACCCAATATACAACCCCAAATAGTATCTTGAAAGACATATAACATATACAATCAAAATACCAAAAGAAGACCTACAATCGATGCAGTGACGCGCCTCGGGCTCAGGGATAATCTACGATCTTCTCCTTGCCCGGTCTCCTGATAGACGACTCTGCACCCACCGTCATAAAAAGGACGGTGAGTACAAGAATAAAACAGTAATCCTCGATGACAAGTTTAATTTGCATATCCAAATATTCAAATGGTATTTAAAAGCATATAAATGGAAAAACTGGAAAATAAACCATATGCGAGTAAATACCAGAGTTAAATAAGTGATACTGACACTAGGCTAAGTAGTGGTGATTTAGGTCCGGTCGGCAGTGAAACATGTCACTCCGACTCGATAATCATATAGCACAATGGACTCTAACCCAACTGTTACCAGGGACTCTAACCCCGGTGTGTAGACCACCTTAGGGACTCTAACCCCGAGTGTCATACAGTGTTAAGTAACATGTGTCGGCATCCTCAGGGACTCTAACCCCGTGAGTCCCGCACATCTCGATCGAGTACGGGATCTAAATGCAAAAACTACTTTTTAAATTTCAAGAAATACCAAGTATGGATTGTCAAGGCATAGGCACATCTACACACCTAAACAAATAAGGAATACAAGTCCTCTTAAACATTTATAAGATATTCACTAGCCTAATAGCATGTTATTTATCATTAAATTCACATTTAAAACAATAAGAATAGACATATCATGGGATAGAATCAATTAATCAAATCATATGAATGGATATCATGCAAACTAGACTCATCAAATGAGCATAGACACAAAGAACACATGATATAAGAATACAAAGGAAAAATTGTCAAAGGACTATGCAAGGAGAACAATTCGTAGAAATGAAATGCCAAGTAAAGTTGTCATTGGGTATACTCACAACAACAAAGTAAAGTCCTAGCTTTACTGGCCTCCCGATACTCCAAATCTTGTATTCGCTCTCCCGTACCATTTTCCTAGGTTCTTGAGTTTGGTGTCTCATTAGTTCAAATACAATGGGTTTAAGCTCAATTTAGTGGTGTTTATTGTGTATTCAAATTGATTCAATAGACTTTAAATCAATCTTCCTAAATCAGCCCCTAAAGACTAAATTAAGTTTCAATTTCAGTCCTACATCTTAACGCACTTTTAGGCATGAAATGGTCGAAATATTGAAATCCTCCATCAGCACAATTATTGTTGGTCTCTCTCTCTCTTAGCTTTCCGGAAAGGTTTAGTTTACAAAATTATGATTTAAAATGAAAGAGATATCATGATTTTACTAAACATAGGTCTAATTGGAATTTAATCCGACCAGCGAAGTTAGAAAATTTATATCTCCTAATATATAGTTTCTAAAAATGTGATTTTTGGTCACAAGGCAGTAAATATACCCATATATGATATACAAAAATATCAGCTCATTTGGATAAGTAGTTAGGGAGTTATGCTCTTAACAAATTTAGTTTCAAAACTTTCCTTTTTAATTCAAGTACCTATTTGTAGAGCATGTTTGGACATAAAAACATTTGAATCAAAATACCTTCAGTTAAGAAAAGTTATTTCCCTTTAAATAAGCTTTCAAATTCCACTAGTTTAGATAAATTTGGATCTAAAATGGGCAGATTATGACCAAATTACTCAGGTTGATTCCTAATACAATATGCAGAATTCTAGTTTTGGTGTTGCAACTTCAAAAATTCATATCTTTATGATTTCAAAACCAAATTAAGAACTTCAATATAGCAAGATTATCAGCTTGAAATGAGGAATCCAAATATATAAATCAATTGCAAATACTTAATCATCTACCATCTAAAATTAGCCTAAAACTATAACTTGTTCTAATTTCAACAAAAAAGATGTGTACCTAGTTGATGTAGCACCCTAGCTTTAGAATTTCTCACCAACTCTCATGGATTCCTTCAACACCTTGATGATTCACTCCTCTCCAGCAATTCCTTCTTCTTCTCCAGCAAAAATGAATGAGTGATTTGGTTTGCATGTTGTTTGATCACTAATGTTATATATTAAGGTGATGTTCATTCCTAGCCCTTGATCTCCATGGATTTATGTATCCCGAGGAATATCTAATGGTCCACCTCTTGCCATCTATCCCACTAAATCCCACTAACTCAACCTCAAGTAACACCATTTCATTACTCACCTAGTTCCTAGATGTGCCAATGTGTATCTCTAGACCAATCATATGTTTTCCATTTAATTTACTCAACTATAGGCCTTTAATTTGATTTACATTAACAAACACAACCATAGGCTTTATTTCATATTAGTATTAAATAAGACTTACCAAAATGCTAACTACCCGGTTCCCCAGCTCGCACGCTACTCGAGGCGTGTCCCCGCTCTCGTCTCGACGCCTACAACTGTACAAACCGACTTAATAAGTCTACACAATACATAACACTAGGCATACATCAATACAAAAATATAATATACCTCGGCTACTTGCCTCGGTCGGTGCACATATCGCGGTGTAGGTCCCACGTCAAGGGTCGATGATCCTGATTAAGAAATTAAAACGGGGGTTAGAGATTTGGGCCGTGACAAAAATAGCAATTGGAATGGGGCGATTTTCTCAAAGAAGGTGAGTTGTGTGGCTAAGTGACTCTCAACCCATCAACTAAAACTATTTTGATTGTTTTATTCGGGAAAAGAAAAAATAATGGTGGAGTTACGCTTAAAGAGTTCTCTTGAATTGAATAAAATAGTACTCCATATGGAGTTGCGAGTTAGTGGTCGAAAGCCGGTGAGAGAATTCAAGTATGCAATAGACAAGATTCTATGGCGCAAAATTGATTGGGAGATAATATTGAAGTTGTTTGAAGCTCGATTGGAGATTTGTTTTTGATATTATTTTGTGTGGACAACATCTAAGTGATGCTCTAGTATGATTGTTGATTGCTTGAATGAGATGTTTAAGGTGGAACAACTCTTTAGATTGGATGTTTGTTTGTTGGTCAACCGTTTAGATGTTTGATTGTTTTGTTAGTTAGATTGGACGAGATTGGGTGTTTTTTGTGCAGTTGATTGAGTGAAGGTTGATCAAGATTTGGATGATTGATGCACGTGCTAGATGAATGGTTGGTGGATCGTGGCTATTTGCGATGGCTACAACAATTGGATTGTTTGACTGGTGGAGTTTTTCGCCAAACTGGAGATTGTTGAGTTTATTGGCTCAAAACTCCAAGTTTCTATTTTAGTTTATTAGTTAATTAGAAATTTTAGTGTTTTAGTCATTTTTTTTAATTATTTTGTGTTTAGGAAGTTTCTAAATAAGTTTACGTGTGTGTGTTTTTGTAATGTCTTATTATGTGTTTTTAGTTAAATTAATAATTTTGGTGTCTATATAAAAACAAATAGCTTAGTTTGTAATATTGAGTTTTTGGTTGATTGAATAAAGTTTGAGAATTTGAGAGATTTGTGTGTTTGCGAGGTTGTCTGCTTTCATTATGCGGGGGTTTTTCCCAACAACAATCTCACACAAGATCACTAAGTTTGTTCAATCAATCAAAACTTGTCTATTACAAACTAATCTAGGGCTTTTATATAGACACCAAAATTATTAATTTAACTAAAACACATAATTAGACACCACCGAAAAACAAACACAAACTTAATTAAAAACTTTCTAAACACAAAATAATTAGAAACTTGACTAAAACACTAGACTTTTTAATTAACTAACAAACTAAAACATAAACTTAGAGTTTCGAGCCATAAAACCCAACAATCTTTATCTTGACGAAAACTCCACCAATCATCCAATCCAATTGTTGTAGCCACTGCGAATAGCTACTATCCAACGACTATTCATCCAGAATGTGCATCAATCATCCAATCTTGATCAATCTTCACTTAATCAGCTGTGTAGTAAACACCAATCTCATTCAATCTAACTAACATAAAACAATTAAACATCCAAATGGTTGACTAACTAACAAACATCCAATCTAAGGAGGTGTTCCACCTCCGTTTCATTCAAACAAATTAACAATCGGACTCGATCACAACATAAGTCTGTCCCACATGCCCACGCCAAATCTCCAATATTATCACCCAATCAATTTTACGCCATTGAATCGTGACTTCTCTCGTAGGCACTCGAGAACTAATCTACAACTTCACATAGAGTACTTTTTATTCAATTCAAGAGAATTCTTTAACCACGACTTCGCCACACTTTTCTTTTGCCAAATAGAACGAACAAATACGTTTTATTTAATGGGTTGAATGCCACTTAACTACACCTTCTTTGAGAAATCGCCTCATTCCAACTGCTATTTCGATGATGATAAGCAACATCTTGCAATTTCAATTTTGCGAGAACGCCCAAATAGCACCACTAATATGTACAAATTTGGTCTACTCAACGATGACCCATACTTCCCAAACACCCTGCATCAAGTCCACGCCCCAATCCATCATCAACTCATTACAATCAAACTATTGGCCGACCTCGATCACGGATTCATTATCGATCTCACAACCAAACTTTGTAGTCTTCACCGATTTCCGATGACACAGTTTTCTAAACAACCATCAACCAAATGAGCACCATGAATTTCAATTCATGTCTTCTCATCTCAACAACAATCCTTTCTTACAAATATCTAGGTAAAATTCCAAAATAAGACAATGATCTTTAATCTTAAGATCACACTAAAGACAATGAAAAGGAAAAACAAAGGTAATGATTCTTGTTTTTAGTGAAAAGTTAATGGATAAGAACTCACAACATTATACTACCAGCAAACTTTCAATTTTGAAAGTTAATTCTATACGTTCACAACCAGCACTCCACGCAAAGAAACCCGAGCAACCCCTCCGATCTTCAAACTCACCACTCTCCCAACGTGGCTCTAATAGCACTTGTTGAGAAACATCCATGCACTAGGGTCTTTATATAGACATTAAAGTTAATAATTTAACTAAAAACACATAATTAGACATTGCCAAAAAAACAAACACAAACTTAATTAGAAAATTCTTAAACACAAAATAATTAGAAACTCGACTAAAACACTAGACTTTCTAATTAACTAACAAACTAAAACATAAACTTGGAGTTTTTAGCCAAAAAAATCCAACATCAATTATCAAAAAGATCATAAGTACTTCCTAATGTAGTAGCTTTGTTGGCACAATATTAGAATTATAATTTGTTATATGATGGGAGTAGATAATGTTGATATATTAGGTTTTGTCTATTATAAAAGGTGTAAGCGCAACTTCATTTGTAGTATTTAATGAATTGAAAAGAAATAGAGTTGAAAATCATGAATTGCGTGTTTATGTGTTCTTATTTTTTATGGTTCGTTCTTTCACTCCTCCTCCTTTGATCCTCTCTACATCGCTTCCACCATTCTTTCACTCCACACGTTCTTAACAATCTCCACTTACCAAAATCGGCGATCTTTTGATCGTTCATCTCTAATCTATGTTTATAGAACTTTTTATGGTAAGCTCTATTGAACTTGTTCCAATTGATAGTACATATACTGAATCATGACTTAACGGTCGTAATTTGGTTTTATTTTCTGACTTTCTCTTTGATCACATTGTGTGAGAAACACGGAACTCGTAACAAGGATTCAAGCGCAAATCTTGTATTTTTCTTTAGAACAGTGACCATTCTAAGGAAAACCTGATAACTAGCTAGTCTGAAAGTTAAGTTTACAATGAGAATGATATATGAACAGTTTGAGAACCAAAGCTGCCAATGGACATGGTGCATGATTGTGATTATTAGAGTCAGATACACATGTAGATTGTTATATATCTAAATTCTGTATGGCGACAAAATCACAAAACAGGAGGCAGATATAATGTGGTAATGGTTGAACAACGAGGTAACTGTGAAGATGTTCAACAAATGAACCCAACGTGGGATTAACACCATAATCATACCTTTTTTTAAGACCAATGATCAATTGAAAACAAGCGTGCAGCCCCAAGTTTAATGAGAAAGTAACAAAAACCCCCCGTAGAGAACAATGTACTTGCAATTAATATTGCAGTTGCAATGACCTTATGCATAGTTGTTGAATTTGAAAATAAAAACGGAGAAAATAAAAAAAACCCCAAAGAGAACAATGTACTCGCAATCAATATTGCAGTTGCAATAACCTTATGCATAGTTATGAGTCTGAGAAGAAACCATACAAAATAGTTTAAGAGTTACAGAGAAAGCTGGAGCATCTATTGAATTTGAAAACATATACAAATAAAATAAACAAAGTTTATTCTGTGTAACAGTAAACAAAACCACGGCGCAACTCTTTCCTTAAGCTAATGCTATCAATATGTTGATCATGATGTTTTGGTTTCTTTTCTTGGGACCAGATCTACTAATTGAATCTGATGTTGTCTTTACTAATCTATATAACACTTTTGATTCAGTCATAAATCATAAAATATAAACATACTTTCTTCCATTGCCATTAAGTCTGAGAATGTTTTTCCCCTCTCTGCCTTCTTCCGTTAGACAGAATATGATTTTGATTGTGAGATCTCTTTGGTTTTAAACAAATCATATTTACTATTATTGGGTCTATTTATTTTGAAGAGAGATGGGAGGGAATTAAAACCCCCTGTACTCAAAACACTTATGCCCAAACAACCATCAAGTTGTGGGCCCAAAAATATAGAGTATGTAACAATATAATATGGGTCACATATAATAGAGATTAATTAGGAAAAGACAATTTAATAATCTCCCACTTGACCCATGTTATGACTTGATGATTCAAAATAAAATATAATTGTGCACTTTTATTGAATCTATCAAATCATTTTTTCACTGAATTAAAATGATCAGATCATGGCAGTCACAAGTCATTTAATCGACGCGATTCCTTTCATGCATCACAATCAACTCAACCAGTATAACTTTAATATGGATAATTCAACCCTCTAACCATAATGTTATCTCACTTAAATATAATGAAGATAACAAGTACATAAGCAAAGACAAAGCTTTAATTGAATTCACAAGTGTCATGACAATAATATTAGCAATATAATTATAAATGTATGTATACATACCATAATATTATGTTAACAAGGACTTGTTTGTAATGCTCATACGTTCGACATGGCCAATAAACGTTTTGGGCGGTAATCCCTTAGTTAACGGATCCGCTATCATCAGATCAGTACCAATATGCTCAATCGACACTCTTTGTTTTTGCACCTCTTCTTTCACAGACAAGTACTTCAAATCCATGTGTTTTGCACCCTTTGAATACTTGTCATTCTTCGAAAAGAAAACTGCTGCGAAATTATCATAGTATAGCCTTAAAGGTCTAGCTATACTATTAATAATAGCAAGTCCTGACACAAAATTCCACAACCATAATGCATGAATAGTGACCTCAACGCATGCCACGAATTCAGCCTCCATAGTGGAAGTAGCAATTACAGTCTGCTTCGCACTCTTCCATGAAACTGCTCCTCTAGCCAATAGAAACAAGTAACTGAATGTAGATTTCCTCGAGTCCACACATCCGGCATAGTCTGAATCTGAATACCTAATCATTTCGAGATGACTCGACTGTTTGTAGATCAACATGTAATCCTTGGTGCCTTATAAGTACCTAAGTACTTTCTTTGCGGCTTTCCAATGATCCGTTCCAAGATTACTTTAATATCGACACAACATTACAACAGCAAAACTGATATCCGATCGAGTACAAGTCTGGGCATACATTAAGCTCCCAACTAATGACGCGTAAGGAATATATTGCATTTGCTGACGTTCCAAATCATTATGAGGACATTGCATTAAACTGAACTTGTCCCTTTTTTGAATTGGAACTATTCCTGCGGTGCACTTGTCCATTTGAAATCTCTCTAATACTTTATTGATATATCATTTATTAGACAAACCTAACAATCCTTGTGATCTATCACGGAATATTTCTATTCCTATAACATAGGATGCCTCACCCATATCTTTCATTTCAAAGTTTATAAAGAGAAATCTCTTTACATCATGTAACAAAGCAACATCATTCGCAGCAAGAAGAATATCATCAACATATAGAACCAATATAATAAACTTGCTCCCACTAATCTTCATGTATATACACCGATCAACCGTGTTTTCTACAAAACCATATGACGTAATGGTATTGTTGAACTTAATATACCATTGTCTGGAAGCTTGTTTCAATCTATATATTGACATCTTCAATTTGCACACCAAGTTTTCTTTTCCTGTGATCAAGAAACCTTCGGGTTGGTCCATGTCTGTTCAGAAAGGTGGTTTTCACATCCATTTGGTGAAGCTCAAGCTCATAATGAGCTACTAAAACCATTATAATTCTTAAAGAGTCCTTCTTTGAAACTAGAGAGAATGTCTCCTTATAGTCAATGCCATCCTTTTGAATGTAACATTTGGCGACAAGTCTGGCTTTATGTCTTTCAATGTTTCCATGTGAGTCTCGTTTTATTTTGAAGACCTATTTGCAACCAAATTGCTTTGCACCTTCAGGCAACTCGACTAATTCCCAGACTTTGTTATCATCCATTGATTTCAACTTGTTTATCATGGCACGAAACCATTTTTCATAATCATCACATTTCATGGCTTGTTTGAATGAGATTGGATCTTTGTCAATGCTCCAATCACATTCATGTTCGAGTGAATAAACTACATAGTCATTTGAAATTGCTGGTCTTCTTATCCTTACAGACCTTCGTAACGCTATTTCTTGTGGCTCTACTTGATCATTTGCAACTTGTACATCATTAGTTGGTTCATTAACAATAAGTTCATTTTCCTCATTTGGAACAATGATTTGTTGTTCGGGTTTGTTGCGTAACCGTGACTCAACAAAAGGAACAACAATTTGAGGAGAAATGTTATATGTAGGATTTTTCAATTGAATTTCATGAATATCCATATTTCGTGGTTCTTCACTCCCACTGATTTGGCCTTCTCAATGAACCGAGAATTACCAGACTCAACTATTCCCGTACTATGGTTAGGACAATAAAATATGTACCCTTTAAACTTTTCAGGATAACCAATGAATAACCACTTATAATCCTTGCATCAAGTTTCTTTTCATGTGGATTATATATCCGTACTTCTGCTTGACATCCCCAAACATGAAGATGTCTCAAACTAGGTTTCCTATTTGTCCAAAGTTCATAAGGAGTCTTAGGAACTGATTTACTAGGAACCCTATTCAGCAGATATGCAGCAATCTTTAATGCATGCATCCACAATGATGAAGGCATAGTGTTACAACTTAACATACTCCTAATCATATCCATAAGAGTATGGTTCCGCCTTTCAGCTACACCATTTTGTTGAGGTGTACCAGGCATTGTGTATTGTGCACAAATACCTCGACTTTTAAGGAAATTTGCAAATGGACTTGGACATTGTCCACTTTCATCATACTTTTCAAAGTATTCGCCACCTCTATCAGATATCACCACTTTTACCTTTCTATTTAGCTGCCTTTCTACCTCATTAATGAGCACTTTTAAAATGTCCACTGACTGAGACTTTTCATGCAACAAGTATAGATAACAATATCGTAAGTAATCATCAATAAAGGTGATAAAATACTTTTGACCACTCCAAGATGGAGCATCGATAGGACCACAAATATCGGTGTGTATTAATTCAAGAGGCTGACTGCTTCTTGTGGCTGGATGTTTTTATATATATTTGGTTTGTTTTCCCTTAATGCAATCCAGACATACATCCCAATCAACAAAATCTAATTGAGGTAATATGTTACTTTTCACTAACCTCTTTACTTTTTCTTTGGATATGTGACATAATCTTTGATGCCAAAGAAAAGCAGAGCACTCATCATGTGCACTACGTTTATTTCCAATAAGATGCTCAACATTAAACAAGGATTCAACAAGTATATTATCAAGATTGAAATGATATAAGTTGTAAATTAAAATACAAAAATCGTAATAGTATTTTTATTTAAATAAAATAAAACAATTGTTTCCAATATTTAAATTAAAGCCTACACAATCCAATCTGGACATAGAAACAAGGTTCCTTAAACATTCAGGAACATAAAGACATTTTTCTAATTCCAAGAAGCATCTGGTATCCAGGGTTAATCTGTAAGTCTCGATCCCTTCTATGCGTGCCTTCATTCTATTGTCCATAAACAAGAACTTTTCAGTTCCACTTATGGGCTAGATTGAAAGGAATCCCTGCATAATAAGTTAAACATGAGTAGTTGCACCAGTTTCAATCCACCAAGTATTATTAGGCACTTCAATTAGGTTTGATTCAAAACATACAGAAATGTAATATATATATATTTCTTCTCAAACCATGCCTTTCGTTTCGGACAGTCATTCTTGAAGTGCCCACTCTTCCTGCATAAGTGACACCTCAGCTCCTTATGGATTCGACCCTCATGGACTTTCATTAGGGCTTTATCCTTCTTTTTGTCCTTCCTTCCTGGTATCACTTTGTTGCTGCTAGCTCCATCATGCATAGTGAAATGAACTGAATGACCCTTCAGTTTCCTTAATCTCCCTTCCTCTTGTACGAGCATGGGCTTGATTTCTTTCAAGTTCCATTTTTCTTTTATGGTGTTGTAATTCACCTGGAACTAACCAAACTTAGGGGGAAGTGAATTAATGATGAACTGAACCAGAAATGATTCACTCATGTCCATACCCATTGCTTTGAGCTTTGCTACCAAGTTAGACATACTAGTCACATGATCATGGATGGGCTGTGACCACTCAAATTTCTTAGTGGTCAACTCACTCATCAAGCTTCCAACAATGGACTTATCAGCAATGTCCGATTCTGAGTACTCTTTTAACTGGATCATGAGCTCCTTTGCGTCGCTTATCTTGGGCATAGATAGTTTGACATTTTCTGCAATCGTCATTCGCATCAAATTCAAACTTATCCTATTAGACCGCTCCCAAGCCTCGTATAGAGACCTTTCCTCTTCGGAGCTAGTCTCTGTAATGGCCGCAAGCTTTTCATCTACAATGATTGTCAAGTCAAGGTCCATTACACCCAGTTGGAACTGGATCTGTTCTAACCAATCATTGTAGTTGAGCCAATTGAACTTAACCATCATATTACCCGAGGCAAACATATTTAAGGACGCTGCTAATATGACAAATTCATTCACATTAATGCTTTAAGTTAAACCTAATAGATTCAGACATACAATACATTTATTATGTATTTAAGTTCACCTTTGGATAGTACTTTAATACATAATTCATGTTATATCAAATTCTTAATAAGCATACTTTCATAGACAATCAATCATACTCAGGTAAATAAGTAAGATATCTTTGGATAAAACATACCTATTTTTAATTAAGTATGAAGATAAATCTCGTAAGTTTCATTAATTATAAGCAATGGTCCACCTTTGGGTGACCTCCTAGCATTATAATTAATTGTCTTAATTAAATATTTAACATCTATTCAGGCTAGGCCACTTTGGTGACTAACCAACTTTTCATGAAATAAATATTTAATTAAGCATACTTTAATTTTAATTTCAAAAATTTTAAATTCTAATATATGTTTCATGCAATTTGATTGAGGTCGTAATTCTTCATGTGTCCATTTTCATATCAAGATATACATGTCAATCATATGCATACATGCATGACACTGAATTAATCAATTAATAATGTGTCATACATTAATATCAAAAATTTATTATATAACAAATTTACATACCTATAACATGTAATATGTGTGTATCACATTAATATGATCACATACATTAATATATGCATATATACGTATATCACAAAATTTTCTATTAATATTATATAATATGTGTATGTACTATGTAAGCATATATATTGTTGATTCATTGATACCAATGTATATAAAGAAGTCGATCACTTTAAACAACGTGATAAGCATGACATCTACATGAATTCCAAATTTGTGTGTATCTACAGACACCAAATTTGTAGACTTTACAAACACTTATGTAGATATACACGTTTTAGTGATTTCGGCAATAAGGTCACATATATATGAATCGAAATCACATTGAAATAGAAATTCTATTTCACTATTAAATAGGAATCGAAATAGCACAAAAATTAAAATGCTTATAATACCCAAAATTGGCATCGAAAATAAAATATTTTCTAACGTAAAAGATATGCCAAGTCATTCAACAAAATTGAAAATTTGGGAAATCTTGCCGAAATAAAAAAATCAACAACTCCGGCGTGGAGATAGGTAAATTTTAAAATTAACAAATTACCTTTTATACCCTTTTATAGCCAAATCGAACAATTAACTTCAAGAATTATTTTCAATAATGTTGACCGAAATTGAAACAATAATGTGGAAACTACTATCAAGAATCAAAGTGTTCAACTATGCTCTGATACCAATGTTGTCTTCACTGATCTATATAACACTTTTGATTCAATCATAAATCATAAAATATAAACATACCTC
This sequence comes from Stephania cephalantha, assembly GCA_039657325.1. NCBI lineage: Eukaryota > Viridiplantae > Streptophyta > Magnoliopsida > Ranunculales > Menispermaceae > Stephania > Stephania cephalantha. The sequence goes on along the minus strand of CM077570.1, from coordinate 16,962,725 downwards.
CTTCCATTGCCATTAAGTATGAGAATGTTTTTCTCCTCTCTGCCTTCTTACGTTAGACAGAATATGATATTGATGGTGAGATCTATTTGGTTTTAAACAAATCATATCTCAATAATTGTTTTACAGTTATTGGGTCGGTTTATTTTGAAGAGAGAGGGGAGGGAATTAAAACCCTCGTACTCAAAACACTTATGCCCAAACTACCATCAAGTTGTGGGCCCAAAAACATAGAGTACGTAACAATATAATATGGGTCACATATAATAGAGATTAATTAGGAAAAGACAATCTAACATCTAACGCTTGTTGTAGACTAAAGCATGAAACACCTATGGTCTTTCGGTTGATTGATTCATATTTAATAAGTTCTTTCTACTCAACCATATAGCTTCACCACTTTTCTCTATCTTTTTTATTTTATTACTACTTTTGTTCTTCTAGACTCTCCATGGATAGAATTAATTCACAATAGATAAGCAACGTCATTCTCAAGCTATTGTCCAATATCTCAGCTGAAAATGGATGGGAGAACCATCTTACCATTATCCAATGTGCAATATATTTCCGCCTTATATTTACAACAACCATCAATTACAATAAATCAAGCGCAATGGTAGAGTTTGATCCATGTAGCCAACCGCAACTAATTTGGGATCGAGGCTTTGTTGTTGTTTTTGTTTTATTTACAACAAGATCAGAGTTCTCCTTATTAAATCCCTGCTACTGCATATTATTGTTGCTACTTTACAAATTTGTGTCACGTAATGTAATTATTGCGAATTGTTTTATGACTTTACCTTTCAACTAGTATTATTCTGTTCATAATAGAGAGGACTATTTTGAAATGATACATGTTCATTTTCTGATCGCAATATTCCTTTTTTCAGGTGTCAAAGTTAGGTTTGGTGTATGGGCTAACAGGAGCATACAATGATCCTGTTTCTGATGAGAGTGGTATTTCAATGATTACTTACGCTTTTAGTTTTAGTAAAGGGATTACTTTCTTTGATACAGCAGATATATATGGAGCCAATTATGCAAATGATTTCTTGGTTGGAAAGGTATACTCCATGTTTTAAACATATTATGCATGTCAATGAACTAAATAATTGGATAAAGTTTCTCTCAATTATTTTTTGATAAATCCCTAAAAGTGTTACTACATTAGTTTATAGTCTCATGGTGATTTTATTGGGAATAATGCATGTTTATGTACGTAATTTTAGATGGCATCCGTACTGAATTTCTTTCACTGCAAGACTTTCTTATATAACTATGCAACTTGAATGGTTCAGCACATCTTAGTCTTCTGAGTTCTTTGGACCCTCACTTGCAATTTTAAACATTTCAGGCATTGAAGCAATTGCCCAGAGAAAAAGCCCAATTAACCACAAAGTTTGGGATTGCTGGAATGAGATCATCCGGGGTGTCAGTGAAGGGAATCCCAGAATATGTGCGAGCTTGTTGTGAAGCTAGCCTGGAGCGCCTGGATGTGGACTATATTGATCTCTATTATCAGCACAGGGTGGACACTTCGCTACCCATAGAGAAACTGTAAGTGCTGCCGGTTTCAAATTTTAATTAAAAAATTTTCTTAAAGAAAAAAGAAAGGCCGAGGTTTTTAAGTATTTCTTGACTTGTTCTGATCCATTGTGCCTTCTTTCATTATTGTAATTGCTTGTATATGAATTGTTAATCGAATGTGTCCAAATGGTAATCATCCATGAGAAGATGGGGGAGCTAAAAAAGTTAGTTGAAGAAGGAAAGATCAAATACATTGGGTAGTCTGAAGCCAGCCCAAACACAATAAGGAGGGCACACGCAGTTCATCCAATCACTGCTCTGCAAATGGAGTGGTCTCTTTGGACTCGGGATATTGAGGATGAAATAGTGCTCTTTGCAGGTATTTCCAAAGTTCAGACTAATTATTTGCAATGTTGAGTTCACTGTTAAACAATGATTTTCCTTCTTTTTTTTTTTCTGATCTATTTCATGTTTATGCCTTAATTTATGATTGTACTCTCTCCCTCATTCTTATGTTTTTTTTCCTTTGGATGTTCAGCTGTTGGAACACCTATCTAAATCATGATGCTGCGGTCATAGTTGTTGTCCATCCAAATTTCCAAACCAACTAGATCTTCTCAGATCTCCTTTCATTCTTCTTCATTAAAGCATCATCAACTTTTTATAGATCCAAAAAACAAAAACTGTATTGAGACAATTTCATTTCACTCCCAAAAGGCCTTGATACCAAATATTGCTGACTGCCCTGAAAGAACGAGGAATGTTTCTTTTTCACCTACCACTTTGTCTAGCTGGTTAAGTAGCACTAGAATATATACCAAGGTGATACATGTATATATAACCTGGGGAGAGAATATGAGAGTGAAATAACACTCCTGGAGAACTAACAAAATCGAGTACTTTCCATGTAGTCCAATTCAATTAATTTAGAACTGAGGTTGTTATTGTTGTTGTTGTTGCTGTGGTTGTGTACATTTCATGCTCTTACAATATGGAAAATTTCTAGAACTTGGAAAAAGGTGTATGCCGAGGTTCAGATGGTCTTCGTAGGATCGGAAGTTATCTATTTACTATTGAAAAATAATACAAATGATGTCATTGTCAATCACAATCCTTAAAAATTGATTTTTTTATTTGATATAATACAATGAAACTTAGAAACAATAATGTTAATTGATCAAGATCACAAATTACTTTGTATCCTTCTTAGCGAAGGCTATAAGTAATTAAAATGTGTTTTTACATATTGTAACTCTAGATTCTTTATTTTTAAGTGGCTAAAATAAAATTAACGAAAAACAGTGCACTAAATACAATAGTTAGTACCATGATTTTAAGCTATTTTAGTATAAAATATACATGGATGATGTGCTTCATTGATTTATTATGATTATCGGAAAAATTAATAAATTATCAAAGGCGGGTGAGTAACTCGAGCAAAAGTTTTAGCTACTTGGTTCAGTAGATTTGGGGTGATGTATTGAGTAAAGCTTGGCCAACTTAATTCCCTGCAAGCACTTTCTATGGAATAATTAATTGGAGGGAGCATAAAGGCTCTATTCAAAGGTTAACAATTCAAAGATCTAATGGGAACTTAATTAATTACAGGATGAATATGCTATCTTAACTCCGTGTTTTTTTAAAAGTGGGGGACATTTACATTTTATTTCACAAAATAGGGTAGTTTACTTTTAATTTTCAAAAATAGGTGATAACACCTTATGAAAAGGGGTTATTGCTTATAAGTTGGCTTCATGGGTGTGAGGTGGCGGTGAGGTGGCGTTGAGTTGGCGAGGCAATATGTATAGATAGCTCATTTTGAAAAGGAGTATCAATACAAATTTTTTTCTCCATGACCGCCACGTGCATATGGAGATGGACGACCTGCACCACTCGCGTATCTCGAGGTAGACAACCAATGTAAACAATGCGCACGCATATCGACATGGACAACCCATGCAAACGTGACCCATGTATGCCGATGTGGAGATTTCATGCAAATGGCAGGCACGTCTGTCGGGGTGGGCGACCCATGCAACCTCGTGCAACTCATGCAAACGTCATGCACGTGTCTCGAGGTGATAAAGACAATGTAAACGTCACACACGTATTGCGAGGCGGATAACCCGTACAACCCGTGCAACCCATAGGCGCTATTCGGTCGGCTCATGTTTACGCGGTCATTATACGTGGACTGTGTTACACGGATAGCGCCTTTTCAAAAGGCGCTATCTGTAACGGCCCGAAAATTTGACTTGTGCCACGTGTCAAGTCAAGGTCGTATGTGAGACCCACTCGTCGAAATACGTATATCCGAATCCAATTTGGGATGATAATGCTAACTATGCGAGGAATTCGGTGAGCCGAAATACGAACGGGGACGCGCCTCGAGTCGCGTGCCGACGAGGGATACGCATCGTGATGCGTGTAGCGCGAGTATCGAGATTTTGAAATAAGGCGGGTTGGTGCCTCGAGATGCGCATTGCACGAATCTCAAGGACACGTTTGATTTGAAATTAAAAGAGATAATATAAAGGAGGGGATAAGATCAAAGAAAAGAAAAAAAAAAAAAAAAAGGAGATCAGGAGAGACTGATCGGGCGAAGAGAGGAAGAAAGGAGAGAGGGCGGAGGGGCTGATGGAGGTGGTCGGAGTTCCTGCGAGGACGAGCCGGACGCGACGGCAACGACGGCTTCCGGCGCGGCGCAACGCAGCGGCAAGTCCGGTCGGCGAGCAGTCGCGTGGATGGCGGTGATCGCGCGAAGCAGCGACGCGAGCAACGCAGCGCGGAGGCCGGCGGTGGGCAGCGCTCCAGCTGGACGGCGGCATAGCAGATCCGACGAGATCGGCGGCCAGCCTCGAACATCACGACGCGGAGGCGTGGAGCAGCGGCTCCGCGCAAGCAGCAGGGTCGCGGCACGGCGCGGAGAGCGCTGCCAGCACGGCTCGGACGGCGGCCAGGCAGCGCCAGCACGACGGAGAGATCTGCGGCGATCGGACGGCGGCGGCGGCCAGCTCGCGGATCAGCGGCGCGGAGGGTCGAACGAGCGGGTCGGATCGGCAGCGATGGCGCGTGAGAGCGGCGCCGGCGAGCGGTCGACGGCGGCGCCGGCGCCGGCTCTGCAGCGGCAGCGACGCGGTAGCGGCGGCGACGCGGTGAATGGCGCGGTGGCGCGTTGTCGACCGGTCGGATGTCGAAATCGCGACGACGCGATGGAGGTGAGGTTTATTCACTTAATTTCAATATGATTTGAGTGATTTGAAGTAAAATAGGCCTAAAATGTCTAAATGGACATCAGGGACTTAGGAGTCGGGTGTCGGGTGCGCAAATCGAGACGCGAGCGACGTTTTGAGGTTCGCGATTTCTCGAGGTAAGTAAACCAGTTAGGGACTTATACAATATTTCATTTCTCTCCATTGACTGTTGTTGTTTACTGTTGTGAGATAGTTTTATTGTTGTTCACTGCTTTGTGATAATAGCTATCGTTGAAATTGTTGTCGATTGAGGGGGTCCATTGGCAAGCGAGTCATGGTTACTGTTTATCTGCGATATGAGCTCTTATCCGGACGCTGTCGATATCTCCCAATTGAGTGTACGTTGGGGGCACTTATCCGGGTTCGTAGATATCTCATAGTCGGCAGGGGTTAGGGTTGGGAGGCATGGGGCTCGCCCTAAACCCGAGTCTGCTGGGTTTTTGCCGCGACTCAACGACCTTTTGGTCGGGACTCCTTGTTATTTGGTATCACTCATCGATGGATTGGTTACAGTCTTGTATATTCATGCGTTCTTAATTCCTTTCGTTCTATTTGCATGAATTCGACTGTTTCGGATATCATGAACTGTTGCTTTGGATATTGTGAAATGTTGTGTATATGTCCTACTGGATTTACTTACCTGGGCTTGTCATTCTTATGTGTGACTTAGTGCAGAGCCGCGGACGAGTTGCAGAGGGAAAGCTTTATAGCTAGGTGAACTTTTGTATATTTTATAATTACTCTCCTCTGATGATATTTACTGGGTTCCACAATTAGGTTGCCTAACTCCCTGATCTTTTGTTGAGTTATTGAATGTATTAGTTGGTTCCGCTATAAAATTGTAAAACTTGAAAAATATTAATAACTCAACTGTAAAATGTGAATTTACGTATAATGATGGATTGGAAGGCTGACTAGGCTCTCGTTGACCTTGCGAGACTGGTTCGGGGGTTCACGTGGGCTTAGGCTGGGCGAGGCCCAGTTCGTGAGGAAATTGGGGCCGTCACACTATCCGTGTAACACAATCCACGTAGGACCGTCCACGACAGTGAAACAAATCTACCCAACTAATAGGGCCTTTTGGAAAGGCGACATAGCATAGTTTTTGAATAAAAAAGAAAACCACACTTATTTTCCTCATTTAAACTAAAAGGTAATGTACTTTTGTAATTTTTTCTCATAAATTAGTGACAAAATATCAAAAATCTGAAGTTGACACTTCCAAGCTACGGAAAGTACATTTGCACACAAGTAGTTGCAATACTCTCAAATAGTTACTGCTAAAATGTATAATAAAACAACTAACCATATATTATAGTTCTATATAGGCCTTGGGGCAATCAATTCAAAATTATAGATTGCATAGGCCAAGACTCCATAGGATCATGTACAATAGAAATTACTTTTAATCCCAAAAAACTGCAGTAAATGAATGTGTATAAACAAATTACAAAAACACATAACTTGGTAAAGCTCTGCCCTAGCCATACTCACATTGAAGTCCCTTTCTTTATATTCTTTCATATGATTCGGCTTGAGATTTTTCTTCAATTAAATGATTATAATATCAATAAGATTGATTAAATTTATTGATTAAGCACCGAACTTTAAGTCAATCACTTCAAGAACTTGGATACCGTACCCTAGACTCTTAAAATTAGTACTTAAAATTGCCGAAAATAAATAAGTAAAGCACCAACCAACTTGGAGGTCAATGAACCAACCCTAGGTTTCATGCATTGGTTAGGACCTAGCTAGCTACTAATTGTTTAATTAATTGAAGTTCTTTAAGGTTATAAGTTCGAATCTTCTAATTTTTCGAGATATATATATATCTTTCACAGTGATGAGTTTCTTTTATGGAATATTCAAGAGTAATCACAGATACCGCAATGTAATAATATGGAAAACATGAGAAATTAGTTTATTCCTTTAGAAGGTTGTATACATCAACTTCGTTCACCGAAAATATAAGATGAAACAAATCACCATGACATCAAGAAAACTCATCATGCAGGTCTATTACGGCGGTTACGTTGACGTTGTTGCTCGGTGATGCAAACCGGACGTACTTTATGTCTAGTTGGACGATGTGTTTGTACATTCGGTTGAAGTTGTTGAGGTTGCTGGTCTTGCATTGAATGACGTTGAGTAGATTGATGTTCTTCCTCTGGTGCTTCACTCGACTCACCTCTGCTCCTGATGCTCCCAAACATAGGAGGTTGAACCATCCCAAAATATTGGCTTCCTGTATGCGGTTGGGGGAAAGGAACATGAGGCTGCGGCATGGTCAACAAGTTCATGAATGAGCCATTTCCATTATATGACATATTGTAATTATAACATGGTGGAGTATATGGACTCGGCATGTATTGAGGCAATGACGGATACATTTGATGTCTAGGCATTCCATGGTCCACATATGAAGACGACGGCCCAGGTGCATAAGGATCAAAATGGTAAAGAGGAAGATTAACGATCGGCGGCCTGGGTACAAACATTTGAGGTTCTGGTTGCATTGTGAACAATGCAGGAATGCGCCCATGAGAAGAATGACTTGGTGGGGATGATCGTTGGCTACTCTCGGCAACAGTCTTTGTTCTACTCGCTCTCGGACGAGATGAACGTGCTGGAGGAGAACGTCCGCTACTCTCTGCAGCTATCTCAGTCTGAGTAGATGGACGTGGTGGACGAGGACGTCTGGTGCGTTCCCGCACAGTCTCTGGTCGTGTTCGTCTTCTTCTCACCTCTCTGTTTGCTTCGCTCTGATCGTCTTCTTCATCTTCCTGTTCATTATCCTCATTTATGTCATGTTCAACGTCGATTCCGTCATGCCAAAGAGTAGACCTTTGCCTTTCATTTTCGTCTAAAATTTTAATCCCTTTATCAAGCGCGGCAAGACCTTGCTCGTACCCATCCTCAATAAACACTCGCCTCAGTCGATGCACCAAGTTACACTGATATAAAAATATGAGTTCAAAGCACGCAATATAAGATATTAGTTGTTCGAGAAAAAGTAAGAGTTAGAAGTTTACCGAGTAGTCACGTAAAGCCCCGTCGTATCCAATGAATCTCCTAGAGACCGAGCGATACCACGTCATGTAGTCTTGATGATCGTGTCCTTCATTATGTGCCGTTGTGGCAATGTTGTCGCCACGATTTTCCCACATGTGTATATAGCTTGCGTGAAAAGTCACCCAATTTTCTTGATGACGTCCATGCAATTCGATGCGGTGCAGTTGGGTGTCGTAAGCACAATTTGGTAGAACCACTTGTACCATTCCGAATTGTCTCATAACCCTTTCTGCTCAATACCACTCGACTATGTGGAAACAAATAAGGGGACACGTCGAAAGCCAACTACCGTGACCGTTAGTACAGTAATCGGGAAGAGACCCCATGACTTCAACATATGGTTGTCATACTACATCATCATCATTTCCTTGCGAGTCGAGTGCATCACGGTAAGCCGATACGACGTGCGTCGCACTCTGTGTAACCGAAAATGCATCGAGCCATCTGTGTAGAAAACAATAAGGTAAGAAAAATGAAAAATGACTAGATGTTAAAGAAATTAAGGAAAAATATTTGTATTACCTGTGTCCCAGTGGAACGTCCATAAGCATATGTTCTCCATCCGCTGTTCGCGATTGAACTCTAGAAACACCCAAGCGTCGCGGTGCTATGAATGAAAATATGTCCCATGCCCACAGTCGTACAAGAATTGACGCGCCTGCAACCTCATGTGCCCATGCGCGAGATCCGCGACACAACTCCCTGTACAAATAAGCCAAACATGCACTCCCCCAACTATATTATCCAGCTAATTGGAAATCCTCCAGGAATGGTAGGAACATCAAATGTACGAATCGATTGGACTTGTCGGCGAAAAGATAACCACCGATAAGTTGTATGTACGATCGAACATAACGTCGCACCGACTCCTCATCGCTATCATCATCTATAGGTGGTACGTTACGTTCAAGCCATTTGACTTTAAGTTTACAACCAATAACATCATCTCCAACAGGAGTTCGACCAAGTAGCTTATCGCACACATCAGCATAGGCTATATTTATCATTCCCGTCACAGGCATACCTTCGATAGGTAAGCCGAGCTGTACTTGCACGTCCTGGAGTGTAATTGTGCACTCCCCACATTGCATGTGAAATGTATGCGTCTCAGGGCGCCACCTCTCTACGAATGCAGTAATCAAAGCCCAATCAAGGCTGAAAAATGCTACGCGGGAAATCCCATAAAACCCACTGGAACGAAGTTATGGGATCATCCTCGAATGATACTGCACCGTTCGATCAACGACCCCACGTCTTCGACGTACACGCATTGTTTCGTACACCTTATAATTGATAATGTATTAATCTATATTTTTGATACGTTTATGATGTAACATTTGACGTATACATGTAAAAAAGTTTACCTCACCCCTCCAGGTTCGCGATGATCTGTGTGTACATTGGAGTTACAAAAGCGAAGGATCTGAAGGACCTGGATCCATTGTTGTACAACTACGAATGAATGATATAAAAAAAATTAGAGTGTTGTTCGAAACCAAACGATAACTCTTTCATATATGTTCACACAAAAACAAATGCGTAAATGCTCAAAACCAACATAGCTACGAACTTAGGTTATGACAAACAATATACAAAATCGATTATAGGTTTTCATTAGAAGGTTGAGGTCTGCTTGGACCTTTACCCAAATAATGAGTCTTAAACTAAACTCAAGTAACTTAAGTAACTAACCTAACTTAATCTAACATAACCTAACCTAACTATGTGAACCTAACGTAACATAACATAACCTAACCTAACTCAACCATACTAACCTAAAATTGCCGAACAACAAAACTAAAGTAAACTAATCAAACATAACTAACCTAACTAACCAAAGTAAACATTTACCCAAATAAATGAGTCTTAAACTAAACTCAAGTAGCTTAACTAACTAACCTAACCTAATCTAACATAATATAACCTAACTATGTGAACCTAACGTAACATAACATAACCTAGCCTAACTCAACTTACGAACCTAACCTAACTCAACTATACTAACCTAAAATTGTCGAACAACAAAACTAAAGTAAACTAATCAAACATAACTACCCTAACTAACCATAACTACCCTAACTAATCAAACATAATTACCCTAACTATGTGAAATAAACTCAACTAACCTAACCTGACCTAACATAACCTAACTATGTAAACTAAATTAACATCCCTAAACTCTACTACACTAAACTAACTAACCTAACCAAACTCAACTATACTAACCTAAACTAACATCAACACCTAATCTAAACTAACTTAACTAACTAAACTAACTAACCTAACCAAACTAAACTAACATAACCTAACTACCTACACCTAACTAACTAAACTAACCACCATTAGCTAAACTAAACATCTAACATAAACTAACTTAATTAACTAAACTAACTACCTCAACTAACTAAACTACAATAACCTCCTCCGCTGCTACGCTGGCCCGCTGCCGCTGCTCCTTCCTCCGTTGCCGCCGCAGCTCCCTCCTCCGCTGCCTGGGCCGCTGTTCCTTCCTCCACGTACCACTGCCGCTACTTCCTCCACGTACCACTGCCGCTGCTGTTGATGACAGCCTCCGCTGCCGCCGCTCCTTGCTCCGGTGCCCCCACAATCCTCCTATCCTCCTTCTCCACCGCGCGTGTGCCCAGCCGCCTGTCTCTCTCGCCAACCCGTCCCCTCCTTCTTCCTCCCTCCGCGGTGTCTCTCTCCACGGACTTCTTCCTTCCCCTCCTTAAATAGCCGACGCCCCCTCCTCTACAGCAGTCCCGTGACCCCTACCACCCCCTACCCCGTACCCCTACCTCTCGTTCCCGAAACCGACGCAGAGAATATATTCTCTCGCGCTTCGGAAGAAAAAAGGGGTGCACGCACATATAGCGCCTTTTGAGAAGGCGCTATCTGCGCACCCCCTTTGTCACGGGTCTGTCCGGTCCACGTGGATCCACGTGGACATGGCTTACACCGATAGCTCCTTCTGAGAAGGCGCTATTCGTTCGGCACATATCCGCGTGGCCCATCCACGTGGACATGAACACTGATAGCGCCCTCTCAGAATGAGCTATTAATGTAAGCCCGTCCACGTGGCGTAGATTACACAGATACCCCCTTTTGAAAAGGCGCTATCTGTGTAATTTACTCCACCTGGCCCGAAAAGGCGTTATCCATGTGTCCACGTCATCAAAAAATTTTGTCACTGTGATAATGCCTTTTCATTGGGCGACATTGCCTATTTGTCCGAAATAAAAACATTTCACCCCTATTTTTCTCATTAAAAGTACAAACATTTGTACTTTTGTCATTTTTCATCTTAACTCGGGTGCTGTAAAAGTAGTTTCATTACTATTGCTTGGAAAAAAGTATTGACGGGACAAGGTTCCTACTTCCAAAGTTGTTAGATGGAAGGAAAAGGACGAGATGCTGATGGAGTATTATTTATATTTATTGTAATCTTGTTACTTGGTGGATTCACGAGAAACCCCATGTACGGGCATGGATAAAAGTTGTTATTGATTGAAATTCTTGGACTGTTTTAAAACGTCATTAATTGCAGTTGCTTCTTGTAGTGCCTCTTCTGAATCTGAGATTAAGATCTGCCAGTGGAATGTTGCAGGCTTGCACTTGAATTATTCACATTTTGTTTTTTGTTCTTCAGCTCCTTTTTATAATTCTACTTCAGACGAGGGAATGATGTCCTTATGTTAACATTCAGGAAGCTTGGTATTGGAATAGTGCCATACAGCCCACTTGGCCGTGGGTTCTTTGCTGGAAAAGCTGTTTTGGAAAGTGTGCCTGCAAATAGTTTTTTCGTGCCTTCTTTCTGGGATTTTTTCCTTGATTAGTACAATTAGATGTAAAATTTATCAACTAAACACACCCACCAAAATATTTTAATAACTAACACACTTTTGGCCACGTCACTGCCACATCACGCGGGTGGTGGCAGGGTGTAAGGAAAACGTGATTTAAGGTCACGTTTTATTTTTGTATTTTTTATGGAGAGAAGTCGTGACCTCGGGTCACGATTTCACTTAAAAAGAAATCGTGACCCGAGATCACGATTTATACTAAACATTACACCACCAGATCCAAATCAACTCACTCTTCCTTCAACTCCCCCAACGAAGAAAGCATTCAACTCTTCCTTCCTTCAACTCCCTGGATGAACAAACTCCACTCTTCCTATCCGTCCACCGAACCCGAGGTCACGACCCCGATTGGCTCCATTGGTGCGGATCTTCTCCATATTCAACTCCGGATCCGCACCGCAACCCACCCCAACTCAATCTGTGTATACAACTCTCGTAAGATCAACATGTTTGGGGATTTCGTTTGTTTATGCTTCTTGTGTTCATGTAATGTTGGTTGTTAAGTTTTTTTTTTTTTTTTTTTGTATCCTATTGTTTTTTTTTCTAGCCTGCAGCTTTTTTTTTTTTTTTTTTTTTTTTTTTTATCCCATTGAATTTTTTTTTTTTTTGCCAATTAGTTGATGCGATTTATACAACTCGTAAGATCAACATGTTTGGGGATTTCGTTTGTTTAGGCTTCTTGTGTTCATGTAATGTTGATTGTTATGTTTTTTTTTTTTTTTTTGTATCCTAGGTTGTTTTTTTTCTAGCCGACGCTTTATTTTTTTTTAATCCTACTTTGAATTTTTTGTTTTTTGCCAATTAGTTGATGTGATTTATACAACTCGTCGATCAACATGTTTGGGGATTTTTTTTTAGGCCGCTAAGGGCACCCCACCATTTAATGAGGGCACCCAAATTATTTGTAAAAATTCCAAAGAAAATGAAAAAGACCATTTTGCCCCCGTATATATATAATGGTTCAAACCCCACAAACCATTTCGACAAGGAGTTAGGGCACCCCACCAGCGTCAACCACAAAGCCACAAACCCACATTGCGTTTGGCGAAGAGCCGATCGATTCTTGCTCGTCCGACAAATGAGGTAACAATGTTTGACAACCATTTTCGGGTTTTTTTGAACTCGTTTAGTTGCGTATAACAAGAAAATGATGATTTGTTTGTCAACGTAGGGTTTGGTAATTTCTTCAAATCCGAAGTTGTTTCAATTGTATAATGGAGGATCGTAATGCTTCGGTGCGAGAGGTCGTCCTCGAGGTAATGTTGCAAATGTTTTTGTGTTTTTTTTGCGGTTATCCGAAGTATCTCGTCTGGGTGCGCGATTGTTTCGGCCTCGCAGACCGAGATGTATAGTAATGTCTCTGGCCATGAGGACCGAGAGGTTTCACGCAGTCACGAACCGGTACGACCGAGAGTAATGAGTAACTCCCTCTGGCCGTATATGAGCGAGACTCGAAGAAAGTTTCGGACTGTACAACCGAGAACCTATTTTTTTGGGTTTTTTTGTGATTGTGCTTGTACATTTTGGTTGATTATAATGTTACACTCGTTTGTATTGCAGTGTAATGCCGTTATCTTGTAATTTTCCGTACTACAAGGACACTTTTACACCTTCTAAGTCATTCCCTCTCGAGAAGCGGCAATTTCATGGCTTCAACCGATTGGTGGCGAGAACAAGTTTGTGTTAGTAACGAAGCGCTCGGATGTCGGGGCATTAAGCGCAGGGGAAGGGTGAAAATTGCCTCGTGACAGTCCGGGACATATAGGGGACCGCTCGAGAGTTGGGAAGGGGAAAGCGGCAAAAATTTTAAAGAAATCAAGGAATGATGAAAAGGCGAGGACTCACACTAGTACGAAGAAATGTGGATGCCCTTTCCAAATTAACGTCAAGGAGAATGTCGACTCTTATGGTATGTCACCGTGATTTATGGGAGGCACAATCACGACACCGCAGAGGAAGATTGGATAAGGGGGAGGAGGAAGTTGAGGATGCGGGGGAGGACTGAAAGTGAGCAAATCAAGGAGATTAGTCCACCTTCGTTTTTGTGGAGTGCGAGCAGGAAGTTGAGGATGCGGGTGTGAGGACACCGGGTCTCCAACCGGAGGCACCCCAAGAGTGTCGAGGCACCCCAATCTCCAATCGGATTTGAGTCCTCCCACTCCACAAAAGCTTCTAGGCGTAAGAAATGCAAGGTTCCACAAATGCGTCGTGCCGCCGACGCACGCAAAGTGGATCTAACATGGCTTATAGTCATTGCTTAAAACCGGATTGGTTGCCACATGTTGATGCCATTATCGATGTGGTTTCCGATGGGAATTGTGGATATAGGTGTATAGCCTCCGGGCTTGGACTTGCCGACGTAGACGGGTGGAGGATTGTGCGTAGACGGATGTACGATGAGATTATCGAGTATGAATACCTATGGCGGGAAGTGCTTGGCTCGAGTTTCGAGCTCGTCAAGAATGCGGTGCATTGCCCGCAGAAGCAAGAGGGGGCATCTTTCAAAGAATGGTTGACACTTCCGCATGGGATTGTTAGTATCCACCGCATTCAATGTCATTCTCGTCAACCTCTCGCATGGGAGTGCCTCCACATTCATACCTCTACGTAGTACTCCAACGTCGTCATTGCACAACAGACTTATCATTGCAATGGCGAATGAAAGGAATATCCATTGGGTTAGGGGTAAGTTCTATGATTTTTTTGTGAATTGGTTTGTTTCCCCTTAATCGGGTTTGTGACAATATCTTCTATGTTCTACTGTTCACTTTGACAGTGCGCTTGCATGTGAATGCACCACTCGCCATCCTTATATCCATCGTGGGATCGGTACGTTGAGGATCGCGCCAAAGGTTGGCGAGATGGATTCGTTTTTCGAGACATCGCGCCCATTGCAACTGCTGATCATGAAGCCACCATACCGTTTGTAGATTTAGATACACCGTAGGTTAAAGCTTGTACCTGACGGCTAAACATTTAGAAATTTTGCCAATTCGTCCGAATGTTCTATGTATATGCAAATGTTGTGTTGTGTTTTAATTGTTGTTTACTTATGGATGGACCTTTTTTAGAGTCGCTTTGAATGTTACGAGATTTATAATTAATTAAGGTTCTATGTGCAAATTGTCGTGTCTTGGATTTTCAATCTTGCATTGTTAGTTTGACGACTACGGAGATTTTTTGAAACCGTAATGTTCAAATTCATCCATTCCCGATATCGCGGTCAAGGTGTTCGTGAAACAACCCATATTTTCGGCACCAATGACCGACAAGTATTCCAATATATCGTTCTTGTATAACCGAGTCCTATTTCAATTTCTCGGTTGTACACCACCGAGATGGATTGACCATTTCAATTCGCCGACGACTCTCGTCCTATGACGACCGAGCCTACCGAGACCCTATCTAAGTGGACAACCGACACGCAGCTAACTCTTCCTGCTTTCGTGGCCGAGACTCGCGACTTCCCAAAAATATTAGCTTATGTCTCGCCAAGGCCGAGACGGTTGACACAGCCTCGGCCCGTGTGGCCGAGAACCACGATTTCCCAATTTTTTTACATTTTAAAAAACCGCCACACACACATTACATCTACTCTACCAAATGTAACTTAATTCGTCGATCTTCAACCGAGCCCTAATTTGGAGACGAAATCGGCTCACACACCGGACCCTACAAAATGCGTAAACCTAGAACAACGAAGGAGAAACACACGGCGAGGGACTCGAGAACACGATTTCGGGGATTCCTCTCACCGGTCTGGTTCAAAACAATGAATTCTTCCACCAGGAATTCGGTGAACGAGGGTGGTGGTGGTGGTGGGGGGGGTGGGGTGCCCAGGGGTTTGCACGAGGGTGGGTGAGAGGGTTTTTTGCACGAGGGGCATTTTCGGTATTTTGGGTTTAATTTTTGGGTGCCCTAGGTAAATCGATTTGTGCCCACATTAACTGGGTGCCCTCATTAAATGGTAGGGGTGCCCTTAGCGGGCCTTTTTTTTTTGTATCCAATTGTTTATTTGTATCCGGCTGTTTTTTTTTTTTTATCCGGTTGTTTTTTTTTATTGTTGCCAATTAGTTGATGTGATTTCTATTTGTTTAGGCTTCTTGTGGTTCATGTACTGTTGGTTGGTAATTTTTTTTTTTTTTTTTTGTATCCGGTAGTTTATTTGTATCCGCCTCCGCCTCCATCTCCCGTCCGGCGCCTTGAAGATCGGTCGTTCGCCCTCCGTGGCCCGTATCCCGCCGGTCGTTGGAACCTTGAGGTGACTCCTTGTAGCTGCCGGACGTGCCGCCGCCGCTGTCCGCCGGTCGTTGGAACCTTTATTTGTGGTTTTTTAGATTGTTTAGTGTAGGGTCTGTTGTTTCATGGAGTAGGATGTGTATATGGAACTGATGATCTTATTGAATTGTTGTTCACTGCAAGGGTCATACATTGGTCTTATGTATTATCTAAAGTGCAATTTTAATAAGATTCCATTTTTTTTTCTTGTAAATAAATTGTCATATTTGATATAAAGTTTCAACTGAATCTTTGGTTAGTTAAATTGTGATCATTACTCAAGGCAATCAATTTATTTTTGAGTTTGGGATTTTCAGTAGACTTTCTGTCCTATATATTGATGACTTTCAACTGTTTAGTTGAAGAGTTCAAGATTCTAATTATAGTCAAGAAAGCATGAAGGGTGTGCCATGCACTAGTAATTTTTGAAGTTGAAGTTCAGTGTCTTCGATTTCTTTCTTTGTGCTCCCAGTTTCCCAGTGACTTCTCTGTATGTATCTGAAGTCCAATATTAATGGAGTTTATGAATTATCACGAGTCCAAATATATAGATACCAAGACAGAGGCAACCACCAAGTTCAATTGGTGGAACTGTTAGGTTTCATTCCCTCAAAAGAGGGCCACAATTCAGGGGGGAAAGACATCTCCTCGTCAGGCATATGTTCCTCTCTCAGCCTCTGAAGGCCTTTTTCAAGGGAAAATGGTTGAGTGCTCCTTATCCTTAAACCAGAGACGAGCCCAATACCCTACAAAAGTGAGTGTGTGAGTGGATCTAAGTGTTGCATTTCTAGCTATACCTCAATAATTTCATGACCACTTATGAGGACTTTCTGCTCGGGGAAGTGAGGCATTGTCCACTCAACTCCACCTGATTCCCCCTTCACACAGCCTGTAGAGCGCACCAAGAAAAGCAAAGAACCTGTTTTTCCCACCAATTGGGCGTATAAAATAGTTGTGTATTGAACATATATGTATGTCTCAGTACCTCTTCTAATTTTCCCTTTTAGTTGATGGTCATGTATCATTCTGGTCTTCTCATTATGTCGAATTTGATGCATGAAGAGCACATGCAAGTGTGCTCTCCACACTGCCATGGAAAATCCAAATGGCAAAAGTAAGAATTGTTGTTGATTGAAAAATGACGACATTTGAAGTGTCTGGACGAAATCACATTGACCTTTATTTGTGGTTTTTGCTTTTGAGTAGTCATAAAAGTAAAACATGGAAACCGAGGCTGCTTGGGGTGCTTGAGAAATCGTGACCCGAGGTCACGATTTCCACCCTGGTGGAAAACGTGACATCGGGTCACGTTTGTCATAAATGAAGTTTTTCACCAGGTGGGTTGATCTACCGCTGATGTGGCGCAGACTTGACAGTGACGTGGCACCAAATGTGTTAGATTTGTAAATATTTCTTTGAGTGTATTAATGGGATATATATTTCCATCAAATGTGCCAATCAAGCAAAAACCCTTCTTTCTGTCTATCCATTTATGTACTTCAATTAGGAATGGAGGCTATTCTTGCAAGTAAACTTTTATCATGTTCCAATATAAAATGAATTTATTGAACCAAGCATTAGTTTTATTTTTTCATTTTTAATTAGGTATCACATCCCAGGTTCATAGGCGATAACTTTGACAGAAACAAGATCTTGTATGCGCGTGCAGCTAACTTAGCTGCCAAGTATGGATGCACTCCTGGTCAACTGGCAGTGGCATGGATCCTGTCATCAAGGAGATGACGTTGTCCCAATCCCTGGTAAGTCGGCAAGTGTAAGTTTCCATATCTATTTCAGCACAAACTATTGTTTCCTAAAAGTAGGATTTAGTTCTTTTGAGTTCATTTTGAAGTTGGGAGTTCTCCTAAAGTTTGGTGTTGTAAGAAATATGAATATATTGGATATGACCATCAAGATAAGTCCTCGTTCTCCTAGCTCTTAGATGTATTGAATAGCTATATATCTATTTTAATGCCCAAAAGGTAGAGCTTTAAATCCACTAGTGATCCAACATTGATCATGTCAAAGCTTTGGCTTAGATCCACTAGATTCCTTCGTGTTTCTATGATGAATAGATCCCTAACTTGAATATCTCTTTATGCCTGGTGATGAGTTTTATCAAGAAATTATGCTGGCATTTATGTCTATGTTGAAGAACTCTAAAATGAAGACAACATGCATGAAATCACTCGACATGTTATGAGAAAGCTTATTGAATTTTACTTAGAAGAAATGACAAGAAAAAGAAAACAAGAATATTCATGGTGATACTTTCATCAAGAGCAAGGGAAATATGATGACTCCTTAAAATAATGCAAGTCTCATGAATATAAGGACAAATTGCTTCTTTTTTTTTTTACTTTTCTTTACTTTTCTTTCTTTCTTCCTTTTTTTTTTCTTTTCTTTTTTTTTGAGGTCCCAACAGGGCTGAGAAATTGTTTCGTGGTAAAACAAAAATATTATAAAAAGAATCGTGGTGAAGATGTCGATGCAATGTATCCAAGATAGAATCAATGATTTAAGAATACAGAGGTTTTTTTTTTTGGTACAGAGTTATGTTTGGCATGTTCTGTAATGTATATTTTGAATTTCATTTCATCACTCCTTGCACATGATGGAGATATTTATTTAAAGAGCTGTGATATTGACTGGGGAGCCACCATATTCATGTCTATAACTTAGAGAAAAGCTGTAGAAATAGTTTATGTTATGTGAAAAGCTGTTTGATTTAATTTTGAAGTTCAATTCCGCTTCGCTACAAAAACAAAAAATATAATGATGAGGAATAGCGACTCGCGACGGCTCAGCGACGGGGCTCATTTGTGACTTATTGACTGTGTTAGGGAGGCTAATCGGTGGGCGAGAATTTTTCTGACCAAGAATTTCATATCCACGTGACAGTAGGTCCCCCACACACACTGTCTCTTAAAAAAAAAAGAGGGCCGCTAAGGGCACCCCACCATTTAATGAGGGCACCCAGTTAATGTGGGCACAAACCGATTTACCTGGGGCACCCAAAAATTAGACCCGAAATACCTAAACTACCCCTCGTGGAAATCCATCTGCACCCCACCACCCCCAGCACCATCTTCACTGCTTGGACGATCCTCCACCCGTTTTGTGTGAACCGTCCAGTTGGAGGAATCTCCGAAATCGTGTATCTCGTGTCTGGCCTTGTGTTTCTCCCGCGTTTGACGGTTTTTTTGCAGTTCGTAGGGCCGTGGTGTGAGCCGATTTCGTCTCGAAGTTAGGGTTCCGCTGAACATCTTCGAACACACAGTTTTTGCGCCAAATCGGTCGTTTGAAGGTACGTTTTTAGTGTAATTAAGTTACAATTGGTAGAGTAGTTGTGATTTACAAGCTGGTGGTTTGTTCATTAGTGTAAGAACTGGGAACTCGCGGTTCTCCACCACACAGAAAGAGAATGTGCTTACTCTCTGACAAGCATGTCCGAGAGAGAAGCTACATTTTGGGGAAGTCAAAATCTCGCCACAAAGGCCGACAAATATCACAGAGTCTCGCTACGCAAGGCCGAGAGGACTCTAGGTATCGCGCCGAGACGTGACGAGAGATAGAATTACCGCTAGGTAATGTGGTGGCGGTGGTGTACAACCGAGAATTTGGTCATAGTCTAGGTCAGTACCATGGCGCGAGCAGTTAGAGTAGGCTCTGGCCGTGATTGGCCGAGAGCAAGGCGAATTGCAATGGTCAACACATCTCGGTGGAGGACAACCGAGACCTTTTCATTGGACTCTGTTGTACACCGACGATATATTGAGGAATTGTCGGCCATGGGTGACCGAGAATATGTGTTGTTTCACAAACCCGCTTGACCGAGACATAAGAAATGGATGATTTGGACATTTTTGTTTTGTAAATTTAATTTGGGATCCGTGCTCCATGCGCTTGTATGTTGTAATTTATTCGTGTATGGCTCGTCCGTCCTCTACCGACTAGGCAAGAGGCCGGAGCCGAGGTCCCGAGGCCTAACCGGGGGCGAGGTGGCCGAGACCCCAGACAAGATCGTACCTGGAAAGAGAAAGAGAAGGAGAATGAGGATGGATGGTAAGGGCAAGGCGAAGGTAGATGGCACTCGTGGAAGGTTACATTTGCACGATGAGGGTTCGACCTCAATGCCGGCGACCCGAGGATGCCGTTGTTGTCTGAGGAGGAGAGGAGGGGGCATGCATCGAGTCCGAGTAAGCGGTGACTCTTCGAGACGGAGAACATGATAGAAACATATCGTAATGTGGGGGGAGCAGAGAGAGTGGAGCCGGCTATGATGAAGGAGAGCCGAAGTGGGTGTCAAGTCGCGTGCTCCATTCCCCTAAGTGGTCCCATGGACGGGCGTCAAAGAGCTTCAAGGATCATGTGGCTTTATCGATATGGAGGAATGAGGTAAATTCAATTTCATTGAAATTATAAACTTAACACTCATGGTCTTCACATAATGACGAGATGTTTTTACATTTGCAGAGAGCGCCCGTTCTTAAGTGTATCAATCACGAGCTCAAATAGCGGAATGGGATTTACAATGTGTCACCCGGACACGGCGGGACTTCGAGGATTATTCAAATTCAGGGTTGAATACGCTGATAGACCGCTTCTTACCTAAGGCCAACAAGGAGCTAATCTCTCGCATTTGTGGAGCGGTGGCAAATGGAGACGAACACATTTCACCTACCTTTGGTGAAATGTCTATCTCATTGAGGATGTCGCCTTCCTCCCGAAGATCCTCGACGGCAAAGTTGTTGAAGTGGAGAACTTTGCTAGGTACACTGAGGAATCTCGCTCGACGCTATCAAGATGGTTTCGAACCTACTGGGGTTAGCGTAGAGGAGGCCGAGGAGGAGGTGAATATCGCAAGGGGCTCACAAAGCGCAAACATTGGTCAAGAGTCGATGGTGCCCCAAAGCCGGTTCAAGACCCGTAAATTATCCTCCCGTGGAATGCACGCCTCGAGCGCACTGCTTGTACTTGTTGTCGTGCACTCTTTTTGCCGATAAGAGTGGGTCTCGGTGTCTATCGCGCCGTTGAAGCTACTTGAGGACTTGGACGACGCCTGGGAACTACGCATGGGGAGCGGCCGCTGCTGGGCCTACTTGTATCGACACTGGGGTCCGCAACGAGAGTGCTAGTGTCTCGCATTGCGGCTATCCGACATTGCTTGAGGTTTGTTACAAAATAGAATTAATTATCATTCTCGTTTTTCAATGAGGCCAACTTGCAATCGTGGACTAACTAACATTGTACGTATTTGCAGGGGACGGGTGTACGACCATTTCAAACTTGGTCCGCCACGCCCAATGCGAAGTACGTGGACTACGTGCACCCTCGTGTCTCCGATGGATTCAAAAGCACGAGACGGCTGCGAATGTTGACAAGCTCGGGGCCATTAGGAGAACCTTGGATAGGTTGCGCCCAAGTGAGGTGAGCCGCTTATCCATGTTCTCTCGATGAATGATTTTGTTTGGTAATTTATTTTACACACACTTGTTGTTGAATTATGTTTAGGTCACTGGGACCCATATGTTAATTTAAGGGAAAATGGCGTTGTGCAAGCGATGGCCTTTTACAAATGGGAAGATCAAGTACATGGATGTGGTGGAGCCCTACCACCCGAGAGGATACCGAGACAGCTTTGGCCATGTGCGCCTATACCGATCCTCCGTACCGTCCATCGGAAGCACACAGAGGCCCATTTGCGAACAAGTACTCCGTCAAGTACGGTTCGAACAAGACAATTGGGAGCGATGGAGGAACCATGTGTTGGCTCCCGAAGTTCGGGGCGAGAAGGCAAGATTTGAGTTTTTGGCTACACCAGTACCTCCCTCGTTCGTCAAAGTGTCTCATCCTCGTTATCACGAATCCGAGCTTTGAGGACCTTGTAATGGTGTCCTCAACCATCGCATAACGAGATACTTGAGGTATTGGATTGGTTATACGTATTATGCATTTATAAGTAATTCCGAAATGTTGAGTATTTGACAAGAACCCGATATTTTTCATCGCGTAATAGGCGAGCGTTGACGCGGCGTTGCGATGGATGGACCTCCCCGAGATGTCTACGTTTGACTCGCGATGACCACTCGATCGACATGGTCAACCTCCTTTCGGGAAGGACTTTAAGTCCCACCCCCACGAGTACATTTCCCGCGACCGCAACCGGCACAACCACGACAACCGGCCCTACCGAACAAGGCCCGAGGCACTCCCAAAGATGGTAGCAGACTTCGACACCCCCAACCCAGCCACAATACTTCGCTGCCGAGGCCGATGCTGGGCCTCATAAGAGAATGCATGGGAAGGAGTATCGAAGGAAGAATATGAAAAAACCCAAGCAATGATCAGCCGATATCGGAGGGATAGACATTTGTACTACATTTTTATGACATTTTTAAATGGTTGATGTGTTCCCGTTGTCGTTGAATACATTTGCATGACAGCTTTATAATGTTTCAAAGGCCCCCATTTTTTTTTGTTGGAATTTGTGTTTGTATCCATCTCGATATCTCGCAAGCAGGCCGACACCCATCTATAATTTTCTGACTTATCACGGAGACCATAGGTGGCATTATCGGATTGCGTGTCTGAGCTTTGGCGTCAAGTCTCGGGCGTACGTCCGAAAGTGTCAACCATTCGTCTCGGCATCCATGACCGAAACGAATGTTCCAAAGAACTGCCCAACCGCAAATACAAATAACTTTAACGCATGACCGAAACGAATGTAATCGCACAACAATACCCGAGTCGATAGGGTAAATTCATTCATTCTATATCCACGCAAGTTGAAAGCTAACTTTCAAAATAACTACATGTACAACCGCCCAAATTTAGAGGTATTAGTTGTAACACTACTGGTGTACTTAAATCTACAACGGATATGGTGGCATCAAGTACAAGCTTGCAATGGGCGCGATGTCTCTAATACGAATCTATCTCGCCAACCTTTCGCAATATCCCGAACATACCGTACCCATGACGGTATAAGGATGGCAATGGTGCATTCGTGCTTAGCAACACCTCGTCAATTTGAACAAGATGACATGACCATATTGTCGGGAAACAAAAAAACAATTCAACCAAATTCACATCACTTACCCTAAGCCAATGTATATTCCTCGTCATTAATCATGGCAATGACATGTCTGTTGTGCCCGGTGGATGGTGGAGCACTACGTAGAGGTAGAAATGCGCAGCACTCCCACGCGAAAGGTTGACGAGAACCACATTGACCGCAAGGGGCTACCAACAATCCCATGTCCGGAAGTGTCAACCATTCTTGGAAAGTTGCACCAACTTGATTCTCTCAAATGCACCGCAATCTTGACACTCTCATAACCCGAGCCTAGACTTCGCGCCAAAGGTTTTCATGCCCGATAATCTCATCGTACATCCTTCTACGGACGATCCTCCACCCGTCGACATCGGCTAGTCCAAGCCCGTACGCAACACACCTATATCCACAATTCCCATCTAAGCACATCGATGATCCCCTCAACATGTAGCAACCAATCCGGCTCTACGCAATGACCGTAAGCCATGTTAGTTGCACTTTGCGTGCGACGACGACCGCCACGACGCATTTTAGGAACAACTTTACTTTTCTTCTCGCCTAGAACCGGAGGCCTCCCGAGTCGATAGCACGTACTCAAATCCGCTCGCAACCGTCTCGTTGAAGAATCGTCACCATCGTGTTTTCTCTTCAAGACCCCGTGTCCTCCCTTTTGTTTTAATTTTTGCCTACGCACAACACCCGGTGTAGACGAAGGTCGACTAATCTCCCCGAGCCGCCGAATAATCCCGAGTCGATCGTCCTCATTACTACAAGCATGAAACTTTTCCAACACCCTTTCAATCTCATCGTGCACGTTGTACCCTGTGACGAGTCCACCGACTCTCGTGTATCATACTCAACTTTCGCCAAGAAACATGAATGTCATCGAGAGGATGGGCGACCCAAAGAAATATATGATGGTTCACTCACGTGCACAAGGAAGGCCATGTGTGGTGCGTATCGCGCAACCACAACGAGTGGAATCGTGACCAACATCCTCTCCACGTGTCAATTCATCTCTAATTAGCCTAAGCGCCCGTTGAGACATAACCGCGCAATCGTCGATACAACTCAAGAACGTACTCATGTTGGACGACATTCAAACTTAGCTCAAACGATGCCTTGATATTGTTGTGTTGGATTCTAAGGAGTCCATCAACCACATGCCATAAGGTCTCAAAATTGGCCCGACTGTTCCCAAGGTGTACCTTCGTAGTAGAATGCGCAGACTCCACCCTCTCGCGTTGTCGTTTCCCCAAAGTGCATAAGTCTATTTGTCCAAGCCGAGACAAATTTCTCCTTGTAGTTCTTTAACCATGTGTTGTCCAAGTACTCCGTAAGACCCTTTACATGCCCAAACTCACAACGCAGGTCATTCGCCCTAACTTCGAATAAGACCTCCGAGTCGGCATACATCACGCTCGTC
Source organism: Stephania cephalantha (assembly GCA_039657325.1). Lineage (NCBI taxonomy): Eukaryota > Viridiplantae > Streptophyta > Magnoliopsida > Ranunculales > Menispermaceae > Stephania > Stephania cephalantha. The sequence goes on along the minus strand of CM077570.1, from coordinate 16,938,248 downwards.
CACCTATCCATAAAACGCGCAAAACCATCGTTCTCCCCAAACATCTTCTTAGTCTTGGACAATACTACTTTGTTGATGTGCCAAGAGCAAAGGAGGTGAGACGAGGCCGGAAAACTTCTTCTATGGCACTAATAAGGGCTAAGTCCCTATCTGGTAAATAAACACGTCAAAGCTTAGCCACCCATCCAATATGGATCTCAACTTCTCAAGTGTCCAAACATAATGCCCATGATTCTCCGATGATAAGAATGCGAACCCAACGGAGAACGTCAAGTGCGTACAAGTGATGCCAACAATCTCCAACAAAGGCATTCGGTACCTATTTGTCTTGTACGTGCAATCCAACAAAATAACCGATGGAAAACACCCGACCAACTTTATCGAGCCTGGATGTGACCAAAATAACTCCGTGACAACATTCGTAACGGATCCTTCCTATGCCATGACAAACCACTTATTCTTCTCCAATATGTGCAACAGCTTGTTGCATTTGAGTCCTCCCACCCGCATCCTCATTTCGGCTTTTTGTCTCGCATTATATATAGTCCTCATTGTCGATACGTTACTAATGTCTCTTTGCTTCAACGTATTTAAGATGTCTCTTGGCTTCACATTCCCTTTGTCATTTGCACTACAACTTCCTCGCTCCGCCTTATCCAATCTCCCGCAGAAAAGAATGGCCGTCCAAGTTTTTTGCGGGCTCGTGATTGTGCCTCCCACATATAACAAATGTGATATACCACAACGAGTCAAGATTTTCCTTTACGTTGATAAGGAAATGACATCCACATTTCTTGGTACCGCTTGAGTCCTCGCCGTTTCCTCTTCTTCGCCTCATTTCTTGGTTTCAAAGCAATTTTTGCCGCTTTACCTATCCCAACTCTTTGTGACATTCCCCTATAAGTCCCCGACCTCTCACAGTAATTTTCACCCTTCCCCTACGCTTAATGCCCCGCGTCGAGTGCTTTGTCACTAGCACGAACATGTTCTCACGCCTATCATTTGAAGCCATCAAACCGTCGCTTCTCTAGTTGGGAATGACCTACAAGGTGTAAACGTGTCCGTGTAGTCCGGAAATAGGGCGTAAACCGCATTACCTCGCAATACAAACAAGTGTAACATTATAAACAACGGAAATGTACAAAGACAATCACAATAACATCCAAAAAACTGGTTATCTAGTAGTACAGTCAAGAACTTGCTTCACAGCCTCGCACGAACGACCGAGAGTTCTTGAATACTCTCGATTTTACCGTTCCGCGAGAGACGTATACCAATCTGGCCCTCTACGACCGATACATTACAATACCTCTCGGCCCCGAGGCCGAAACAATCGCGCACCCGTACGTAAACTTCGATAACCGCAACAAATACACAATAAATTTGCAAAATTACCTCAATTACGACCTCCTCTCGCCACCGAAGTTAAGACAATCCTCCATTATATAAATGGAGGCAAGTTCGGATTTGAAGAAATTACCAAACCTTACGTTGACAAACAAATCATCATTTTCACGCTTATACACAACTCAACAGCTTCTAAAAAGCACGAATATGGTTGTCTAACATTGTTACCGAGCTGTCGGATGATGACAATCCGCAATAATCGATCAACGCCGCCAAATTCAATGTGGCTTTGGGGTTCAACCTTGTGGTGGGGTGCCTTTTTTTCTTTGTCAAAATGATTTGTGGGGTTTGAATCACTATATATACAAGGGCAAAATAGTCTTTTCCCTTTTTGCAGAATTTTTTACAAAAACTTTGGGTGCCTTCATTAAATGGTGGGGTGCCCTTAGCGGCCCTAAAAAAAAAAACCCTAATCTCTGTCCCATTTATAAACCACTCACATTCTCTCCCTCCAACCTCTCTCTTCCCCGCCCCTCTCCCAAGCCTCTCTCCACCCCGGCTCTCCACCGCCTCTTCTCCAGCCGCCGGCCCGCCACCGCCTCCTCTCCAGCTGCCTCCACTGCCTCCTCTCTCAGCACCAGCCCTCCACCGCCTCCTCTCCAGCCGCCGGCCCTCCACCCTCCTCTCCAGCCGCCTCCACTGCCTCCTCTCCAGCTGCCGGCCCTCCACCGCCTCCTCTCAAGCCGTCGTCTCTCCACCGCCTCCTCTCCAGCCGCCGTCTCTCTCCATCCGTCTCTTCATCCGTCTCTTCAGCCGTCTCTCTCTGTCTCTCCAGCCGCCTCTCTCTCCACCCGTCTCTCCAGCCGCCATCTCTCTCCACCGCTCCGTCTCTCCAACCGCCCAGTCTCGCCTCTCTCTCCAGCCGTCCTGTCTCTCGTCTCTCTCGGCAATCACCTCGCCGGTGCCGCCTTCGGCCTTCGTCACATCGCTTACTGCTAGATGTTAGTTTTTTAATTTTTTTTTTTGTAAATTTCATATTTGTTTTGGATTTTTTAAAGATTTTAATTTTAATTTTATTTTTCATTGTTGTAGACTTGTAGTTGTATTTATTGTCAAATAAATTATTTTATTTGTTAAGGTTTTGTTATTTTTTCTGAAAAATCACTATTTTTTAAATAATACTGTTTTTATTTTAAAAATTATATTGTTTTTCAAAAATAATTTTTTTTCAATCGGTCAAATAATAGTGAAGGGGATTTAGGTATTTCGGAATAGCGTTATTTTTGACATCCTCATTTCGGAATAGCGACGAGACAGTTAGCGAAGGCCATCCCGTCGCTATCTTGTCTTGTTTTTGTAGTGCTTCTCATTGTTGAGTTGAATTGTTACTGTTTTAACATATATTCTAAAACTTGTACCCGAGCCGTTAGATTTATGGCAATGCTTGTAACAAAATTCTTTGTGATATTCTATTTGACAGTTGAATTTTTATTTACTTGGATTCTCAACAAGAGCAGACATTTTATTTTTCTTTGCGACTTTGAAAAGAACATGCTGCAGTTTTTCCATCACATTTTGGCATTTTAAAGAGAAAAAACTGTTATAAACCCTGGAATATGTTCTTCGAATAAGACTAGTCTGCGACTAAGTCTTGTATAGAAGAGTCCGTGACTGCTTCTCATTGGTCTAATTTTTTCACTTACAATAGCTTGCTTTATTATTTCATATTTGATGGTCTTTATAGACTTTTCATACAATATGAACGACTTGTAAAAATATAAACTACTAATATTGAGTCCGACTAAAAAAGTAAACATTCTAATAAACGAATATGAAAATTTATCTAATCAATAACGTTCTAATAAGTAATTTTCTAATAAGTGAACCTTCTAATAAGCTAATTTCTTTCATAAGGAAACCTCTACTTATGCTATGTTATCATTCTTTTGATAGTTGGGCCCACGCAAATATTATATGATTATATCACAAACATTATGCAATCTTTCAATTGCACGTTTATAATGCTAATTTAAGAGCATCTCTAATGGTAAATGTGGATTGCGGCGTGAATTCTCAATATGAAAAGGATGTTCATCTCGTGCGGCTCAAATTGACATTGAACATCGAAATAGATCTTCAATGGTAGATGTGAATTCGTGGCTTAATTGATGAGGTGACATTTCTTTTCATAATTTTATTAATTAAAATTTGAAATAAAAGTGTAAATAAAATAAGTAAATATTTTAAAAAATCATATTATCCAACATGGACATGGATTTGAATGTTAAGAAATGACATTCAAAATAGACAATGTCTATCCACGTTATCTTGACATTTAAAATGCACATTCCATTGAAGAGGTTTTTTTTACTCCAATGTCTATTTAGTTTTAAGTGGCACATATTGACATCCAATCCACATTCCTTTTGGAGATGCTCTAAGCATCTTGAAGATGAGTGATGAAGTTATCTCAACAATGTTGTGAGCTTACTGGTTACAAAATTGCAGTATACAGATTGCAATGCTGAATGAAATAATATGAATGCCTAACATTTTTCTTTTCTTTTTCCTGCCGAGATTTTCTGCAGGTAGCACTAAGATTAAGAACTTAGATGACAACATCGGGTCTGTCAGAGTGAAGCTCTCAGAGAAGGACATAAAAGAGATATCTGAAGCAGTGCCCATCAATGAGGTGGCTGGCGATAGAACCTTTCAGTCATGGCCGTCTTGCTCGTGGAAGTCTGCAGATGCTCCTCCAAAAGCCTCCCATGAGTAGATTATATGGCTAAAACCGGATAAGCAGTGTGAGTTAAATGAGCTTCAATAATTCCCAAATATGCTGTTTACAAAAAGCCTTTGTTGCTGAAAGTCATGTCTGCTACATCTGTTTAATATTATGTACACCATCTCCTTAGTGTTAAATGTGTTGGCCTTTGAAGGAAAATTACTGTAAATCAATACTTAAAGTCTTTATATAATTAAAAAGGGAACTTCTATTGATGAATGAGCTTTTCCTGCATTATCTTGAGTCTTCTACATTTAAGACAATAGAGGAAATGTTGATTTCCCTAAAGAAACTCTTGTAAAAAGATGAAATAGCTACTCTGCAGCATGAGGATATCCTTTTGCATTAGCTTTTTTTTTTTTAGTCGAACCCACAACCTCCCCAAACTTGCTTTTTGGTAAGCGATGCCTCCTCCATCTCACCAAAGCTGCATGCTTTGGCCCTTTTACATTAGCTTAAGCTTCTACATAATTGGTTTAAATTTTACAGTTACCAAACATCTAAACTCAAACATAATAGTCCAAGAAATTAAGTAAGAAGACTAAGTTCTTTTTAAGGAAAAAAGACAAATCAGTACTAAAAACTAGGAATTTTGTAAATAGAAGTAAATAAGGGAGCTTTCCACGCCCCCACCACCATAAAATGTATTGGCTCCAAATACAAAAAAGAATCAAAACACAGACCTACATCTAAACTCTTTACCTAACAATAAAATCATGGAAAAGTTTATTAAATTATCTAAATTACCTAACAATAAAATCATAGAAAAAGTTTATTAAATTATCTAAATTTTTATCATAACTAACCTAATCTAAACATGGAAAAAAGTTTATTAAGTAAACTAATCTAATCTAAATTTGTATCATAAAACCTACTTCTATCTTAAATGTATTCAAGAAATTACTGGCACTTCACTTGAATAGCCAACTTCTTGATGCTGTTACAGTTAGTTGACCCCAAAGATCCCTCAGACACTTTGATGAAGCAACTCTCTTGGCCGACACATTGTTGTTCCAAAATCGACCATGCAGTTTCAGACTCGCAAGTTCCTTTAGTGAAAGTTCCACATGATCCTGCTGGTTCCCCAAAGCTTGCAAACTCAATAGTAGAAATGGTTTTACCATTGCCATGGCATGAAAGCTCTGCCGTGTGATTCTCCTCAACAGTGGCGCAGACTGTATCAACAACAGAAGTCTGGAAGTTCACAAAAGAAGGATTCCCTCCTAATTCTTCGAACAAGACCAAGCGTATTCACATCGTCGTTAAGGAAGGAACGTGGAACATGGTACCTACCAAAGTATATAAATTAAAGAATATTCAGCTAACAATTTTCAATGGTAAATAACAAGATAACGAGAAGTGTGGAAAGAAAATTAGATTTTACCATCTTTGAGAAGTTTCACTACATTTAGACAAGCATTTGTTGTTGTTGTAAGAACCACGATAATCGCAAGTGGCGGTACAACCATTTTCTCTAGCAAGAAAGGATGGCCAGAAACGTCCAATGCTCCTTCCATTGATCCAAGCATAGCCCTTACCCATACCTAGCAGATCAACTACAACTGGATCATTCCCCAGAGGAGCCTTAAAGGTAGTCTGCAAAGTTAAAACCATTCAGTATCAAACACAAAAAATTGATAAACAGAAAACGAATGTGTTGGATTAGATAATGATTTATAAGTAGGGAAGATTACCTTATACCAAGTCATCATCCTTCGGGAGGGAAGGTTAGATGCGTGAAATTTGGATTTAGATTCGACATTGTAAAGTTGCTTCTCCTCGCCTTCCAAGCCGGCCTTGTACGACCACTAGTTTGATGAAAAATCCTTGATAATTTTCAAACCATCACTATGGTTTCTGACCAATTGAACACCACCTAAGCCAACAGGGGTATCATAAAAAAAGGAACCATAGTTCTGCAAATTTAATACAAACAAGAGATTTAATTAGAACAAGTTCCAAATGCAACTTATGCAACAAAATAAGTTAATTAGTGTATCAAACTTCCACAGTGCATACCTTCAGTCCAACTGTAACACTGAGCAAAGTCAATTGATTCTTTCCTTTTTTCAGTTTAACTTTCTGCTCAAAGATAAACTGATAAGATCCACCTTGAGACCATTCAGAACCTGTAATTCAAGGAGAAGGATTAATTAAGCGTATAGTCCCTATGCATTTCCAAACAATGTACGGGACGAGAATTTCAAGAGTGAATTACCGATGTGTTTTCCATTCACGTAAGCGTGAAGGACATGGCCAGTAGTGTTCACTCTGAGGGTTAAGTCATCTCCAAGAACAAGATCATCTTTGTCAAGATGAACACTGAAATTAATCCACAAAAGGGAGCAAGGAAAACAATCAATGTTTAATAATTAAAAATATTCGAATGGCTATAAATTTACACGAAACATATTGGTAAAAAGTATATTAAAAAGCAAAATAAAAAATACCTTGTCATATACCACAAGTAATCACTTGAGTCATTAGTGGCCGCTTTTTGCTCTATGATTTGTTTAGCAGAAAAGGACCCCAAACCATGATTTACAGTGTGCTTAATATGCTCAGGCCTCCATGTCCAGCTAAGAGCAATAGGCTCATCCTCCGCTTGGTTCGGCTTCTTCACAAAGACCGAGGTCTGAGTGTTAACCTGCAAAGAAGAACAAAAGGTTGTGTATGTATCTGAAATAACTTCATTGAAATAAATTAACTGATCCTAAGCTATTTATTCAGAATTAAGAATGTCATATATAACAATTACCTTGGCAGTATTGTAAGCAACTGCCTTGCAATCTGGTAAAATACTGACAGACCAAGTCGGCAATGTGTAATTGGTCCCTTGATAACTAATGGTAGCATCAGCGGAGTCATTTGCATTACTAAGGAAGCAACTTGAAGTTCCATTGAAGGAGTAAATGGTGGCCTGAAATTAAAGCATATATAGTCATTAAACTCTTATTAGAACAAAAGCAAAATATATATATATATATATATATATATATGTATAAATATATATAAATCAAAAATAGAATTGATACCCACCGAAACAATATTGTGATAATCAATTGAGGATACATCTCCATGGGTCAAAACCTTCTCCATCGATGTAAGCAGAAGGTGGAGTTCCTTCAAATGGCCCCATTTTGGTTGGTTCAAGTTACCTACATATATATAAGCAATAAGATTTATTAGATTCAAATGAAGATAAAAATAAGTACCGTAGAAGTTAGATTATTACCATACTCATCAAGAGGAGCATCATAATCATAAGTAGTAGCGATATATGGACCGCCAGCTACTCGGCCAAAATTAGTTCCGCCATGGTACTATCACAAAGTAAAAAATAAATAAAAATTAGAGAATGAAAAAAAGCTTATTAGAAAAAATAAAGATTATAAATACATTAGGCTTATTTTAATGCTGGTAGTAAAAAATAAACTATCTAAATCACAGACTATAAATATATATACTAACCATATAATAATTATTGAAGGTACCGCCGAGTTGGAAAAAACGCGCAACAGCAAAGGCAAGATCTTCAGCAGTCCTGTGAGGATCTGGCTCACCCCAGCCCTTGAACCTGAATTGAGCAAAACAATTTTTTTCTTAGGAAAAAGAATATATAAGATCAGAAAACTTTCTTGGAATTTAAGCAAACAGTAAATATAATGCGAATTAACTAACCAGCCAGTCCAATTTTCAGTCCACATCTTAGGACTATTGGGATTGCTAGGTGTAAATTGATCACAATACCAGCCATTGCAAGTGTTAATCTAAAGAAGAAAAGAAGTGACACATTACATCATCGGTTACTGCTATTAATTAAATAAGAATCAGGGATCTAAAGAAAATGTAACTAGATTGTCATAATAAATACTCATGAACTAGGAGAACACAGCAATATAAATCGATACCATCGGTAGCGGAGCGTCACTCTGTTGGCACATAACCCATGGCACACCAATATCTAAAGAATTAGCCATAGTAGCACACCAGTTAATATACTCCTTCCCGGCATCTCCATAAGGTCCCATCACATTTCCATACTCATTCTCAATCTGTTATGTGCAAAAAATTAATTAGTTGATAGAATACAATAATCTAACATCAAATATAATTCTATGGTGTAAATAGATAGTTTGAAATACCTGAGCTAAGATGATGGGGCCGCCTTGCGAAGCAAACAACTTCTCCTTCTTCATCAAGTCCACAATGTAGGTTGTGAAGTTTTGCATCTCTTTCTGAATATTGATTACAAGTTAGTGATAGATTACTACCTACTAGGAGAACGAGGGGGTCGCCTCGGGTAGTATATTGATAGCCCAAATGGGCAGTAGTTACACCTCACGAATGGAGGAGGAGGAGACTCTCCCACAACAGCCTGAGAAAGTCTCCAAATCACTCCAAACCCACCAACCAACTCAACAAATGATTCTCGATGCCTCTCCTGACCTACTGTTGCCTCTTTTATTTACAACTCCCCCACACACTTGACAACAAACACGACACACATGGATACTCTATGGACTGGACTCACCACAACATTCAAAACGGGCCCAATGGGTTATGGACAGGCCCAGTGACCTAAAGACTGTGAAACTATTCCTGTATAATTGGGTCCTCTGCAGCAAGGCCCACTGAGGTCTTAGATTCCTTATTCCCGAATCTCTTTCGCCTGTACACATGATGAATTAGGGAACGTCCCTGTATCGTATCAATACTCCCCCCAAGGAGAGCCACCTTGTCCTCAAGGTGAAAAGAAGGATAAGCCCGGCGTAGGTGGGAAACCAGTTCCCAAGAAGCATCAGCGTCTGGCAGGCCAAGCCAGCGCACCAAGACCATCGGCCCCGCAAGGTCCACTTTATAGGCCAAAATGTCCTCTGGTTCGGCAGGAAGGGTGAGGGTGTCGGACATGATAAGAGGGAGGTTCGGGACAGCCGTCTGGGCACCCAACACTCGACGGAGCTGCGAGACATGGAAGACCGGATGGATAGTCGCAGAAGGAGGAAGTTCGAGCTTGTAGGCCACGGGTCCCATGCGAGCTATCACTTTAAAAGGGCCGAAAAATCTGGGACTTAGTTTCTGATTGGTGCGACGCGCCACTGTCTACTGGCGGTACGGGCGAAGCTTGACGTAAACAAGATCACCAACCTCAAAGGAGATGTCGCGGCGACCCAAATCAGTGTCCTGTTTCATCCGGTTCTGTGCGAGCACCAGCTGGTCGCGCAATTCCAACAGCGCGGCGTCGCGGTCCTCCAACAACGCCGCAATATCCGCATTGGCAGAAGGAACCGCGGGCCCCAGACGCACCAGCGGAGGAGGGTCACGCCCGTATACAACTCGAAAAGGGGAACACTTCAAAGAAGAGTGATAAGAGGTGTTATACCAATATTCGGCCCAATAAAGCCATTTAGACCATTCATTCGGCCGCTGGCTGATAAAACATCGTAAATATGTTTCCAAACACCTATTAACCACCTCACTTTGACCATCCGTCTGCGGGTGATAAGCGGAGCTCCGAGCTAATTTCGTACCTTGGAGACGAAAGAGTTCGCACCAAAAGTTGCTGAGGAAGATTTTGTCCCGGCCAGAGATTATGCTTGATGGAAATCCATGGAGGCGGACGATCCCTTGAATGAAAGCCGAGGCCACAGTTTTGGCCGAAAAAGGGTGCTTCAACGGCAGGAAGTGGCTATATTTGCTAAATCTGTCAACAACAACTAAGATCGCATTCCACCCTACAGAAATCGGTAACCCTTCAATGAAGTCCATTGAAATATGCTCCCATAGTGCGGTAGGGACCGGTAGCGGTTGAAGCAGACCTGCTGGAGCAACAGTTTCGTATTTATGACGTTGGCAAGTGTCGCAGGTGGCCACAAACTCCTTGATATCCTGCTTCATTCCAACCCAGAATAATTCAGCCGAAACCCGCTTGTAAGTTTTAAGAAATCCTCCATGGCCGCCGATAGGACTGGCATGGAATTCGGACAGAATCTGCCCCTTAAGGGAGGAGGAAGCCGAAATCACTATACGATCATCATATCGCAAGTGGTTACGGAAAAGTGACCAGCCAGGGGGAGCCTCGGTTCCTTGCTGTAATGCCTGCAATATCGGATGGAGGAACGGATCACACAAGACCTCGGAGTGGAGCAGATCCATGTCCAAGAAGGAAATTGTAGTAAGAGACTGGAGGTCCAAGCATGGAAAACGGGAAAGAGCATCGACAGCGGTGTTGGAAGGCCCCGGTTTATACTGAATCTCAAATTGAAAGCCCATCAACTTCAGGATCCACCTCTGGTACTCCGGCGCGATAACTCGTTGTTCCAACAAGTATTTCAGGCTTCGCTGATCACTGCGGACTACAAATTTACGCCCAAGGAGGTAGTGGCGCCACTTTTGTACAGCAAGGACAATAGCCATCAACTCTCGCTCGTACACGGAACGGAGCCGCGCGCGGGAAGACAGAGCTTGGCTGAAAAAAGCTATCGGACGGTCGTGTTGGGACAAAACCGCACCAACTCCCACCCCGGAAGCATCCGTTTCAATCACGAACAGAGCACTGAAATCGGGTAAACCCAAAACTGGTACTGCAATCATCGCTTGTTTAAGGGCTTGCACGGCTGCCGTTGCTTCAGCTGACCAGGAGAACCCATCTTTTCGTAATAACTGAGTCAAAGGAGCAGCGATCTTGCCATAATTCCGGACAAAGCGCCGATAATATCCCGTCAGACCCAAGAACCCCCGCAGCTCCTTTGGATTGGTTGGTGTTGGCTAGTCCACCATTGCCTGTACCTTCCTTAGATCGGCCATTACCCCTTGTGCGGAGATAATGTGGCCCAAATAATCAAGTTGTAACTGAGCAAAACAACATTTCTTGAAATTAACAAAGAGAGAATGGGCAGAGATAATCGAAAGGACCTGAGTAAGATGCTCGACGTGCTCAGGCATAGATCGGCTGAACACAAGTATATCATCGAAGAACACGAGGACGCTCTTACGCAGAAGACCTTTGAAAATGGAATTCATGAGCGCCTGAAACGTAGCCGGAGCATTCGATAGACCAAATGACATTACCAAAAATTCATAGTGGCCTTCGTGTGTTCGAAAGGCTGTCTTGGGAACATCCTGCGGACGCACACGGATCTGGTGGTAACCGGACCGTAAATCGAGCTTGGAGAATATTGTGGCGCCGTGTAGTTCATCCAAGAGCTCGTCGATGTTGGGTATTAGAAACCTATCCGGCACTGTCACCTTGTTGAGGGCTCGATAATCAACGCAGAACCTCCAACTGCCGTCCTTCTTCTTGACTAACAACACCGGACTGGAGAAGGGACTCCTGCTGGGCTGTATTAGACCGGCCTGAAGCATCTCAGACACCATCTTCTCAATCTCCTCTTTTTGGATGTGGGGATATCGGTAGGGACGAACTCTGACTGGATCCGTGCCCTCCTTTAGCACAATGGCATGGTCAAAGGCCCTAGGCGGGGGAAGAGTAGTCTGCTGTTGAAACAGGGTCGAGAAGGACAACAGTACTGACTGGATGCTCGGATCGACTGTTGAAAGATCTGGAGCCTCAGAGACGGTTGAGAACTGGCACAGTTCAATCAGAAAACATCCGGCAGCTCTCTCGTAAGAACGCTGGAGTGACCTACAAGAAATCAAAGCACGGTGAAGATTTGGGTCTCCGCGAACCGAGAATTCTTTACCTTCCGATTTAAAGGTAAGAGTGAGGTTCGGCCAGTCGGTCGTAGTCACTCCCAAAGAATACAGCCACTGCATGCCAAGAATCACATCTGAATTTGGAAGAGACATTGGGAAGAAATCATCACTCACCGTGATCCCCTGGAATTGTAAATTGAGGTCCTTACATACCCCTGTGCGCCGAACTTGGTAACCGTCACCCACCATGACGCCATACTGGCGTGTGGGAGATACAGGAAGTTGAAGGAGCGAGACCAAATCATCGGAGACAAAGTTGTGTGAAGCCCCACATCTCTATCAATATCACGACATCCACCCCGTTGACTTGACCTCTCACCTTGATAGTCCGCGGCCCCGGGTAACCTTCAATTGCCTGAGCTGACAACTCGAGAACGGCTAAGTCGACACCCTCTTCCAACGCCTCCGATTCTGGAGATGCAACTGCATCAGAAGGGTCATCATCAACTAACATTACTTGCAGTTCCCTTACCTTGCATCGATGTCCGTTGAAATACTTCTCATCGCAACGGTAGCAGAGCCCCTTGCTCCGGCGAGCTTGCGCTTCGGCTTCGGTCAGCCTCCTGAACTTGGGCGGAAACCCGATTGGGGAGGTAGTGGATGACTTGGTCGGGCCGGTTGAAGACACAACAGAAATGGGAAAATTTTTCGTCTGGGCCGAACTGACGCTGGATTGGGCCTTAGTTGGGCCCACCGACCCATCCTTGTTGGAGCCCACAAAGGAATGGGTTACCCATCCTTTGGGCCGCGAGTAGGGCCCTGATAGACTAAGGCCCCCTTGGGAACCGGGCCTCCCTGCTGGGCTCATCTTGTTCAGGGGCCCAAGGTTGTCGAGCCCACTTAGCTTCGCCTCGATCCATTCCGCTCGGTCCAGCGCCGCCCTCATCGTCTCCGGCGGGTCACCAAGCAGTTCGAGTTTGATGCGATCCTGCAACCCGTGGATGAAGACGGCCATCTTGTGATTTTCGGACAACACCGAACCCAAGTGAAGTGATAACAGCTCGAACCTCTCTCTGTATGCCGCCACCGAAGTCTCCTGGCGAACCGAGAAGAACTGCTGGCACAACTCCAGGGGGTGAGCGCCCTTGAACCGGCGAGACAACCCCGCTTTCAGATCTGCCCAAGACTCGAAAATCCGCTCCCTCTCCTCCGCCTGGAGCCAGATCTGGGCTGCTCCCACCAAGCATATCCTCGCCGCTCGGAGTTTGGAAGCTTCTGGCATCTCGTGGAGTGCAAAATAGTGCTCCGCCTGGTTAAGCCATACGATCAGGTCCTCCCCATCACACGTGGGCATTTTGATCTTCCGCACCTCCGGTCCTCCACGGTAAGGCGGTAGATCGGGGTTGTATACCCTCGGATCTCGCGCTCGCCGAGTCGGAAACCCCAGATCTGGCATCCGAAAATCCAAATATGGGCCCGATTCGTCCAGATCTGGTTCAATCTGTGACGCGCGAGATGTCCCTCCAAGATCGCCACCAGTGGGCGTCAGCAGGGTCTTTGTTTGCGAGATGAAGGCCTCCATCCTCTGTGACAGTCCCCGGATCTCCGATTTCACCTCCGCTACCTCGTATCCGACCTGACCGAAGAATACCCATCCGCGCCGCCGCCATCCCGAAATCGACACCTCCATATCCGGGATCTTGCTCAGTTGCGCCGGTAACTTCTGTAACTCGGCTTCTATGTTGTCCACCCGAGACTCCATCTTCGACGGCATCGAAGGCGACACGGGCTCTGATACCAGTGATAGATTACTACCTACTAGGAGAACGAGGGGGTCGCCTCGGGTAGTATATTGATAGCCCAAATGGGCAGTAGTTACACCTCACGAATGGAGGAGGAGGAGACTCTCCCACAACAGCCTGAGAAAGTCTCCAAATCACTCCAAACCCACCAACCAACTCAACAAATGATTCTCGATGCCTCTACTGACCTACTGTTGCCTCTTTTATTTACAACTCCCCCACACACTTGACAACAAACACGACACACATGGATACTCTATGGACTGGACTCACCACAACATTCAAAACGGGCCCAATGGGTTATGGACAGGCCCAGTGACCTAAAGACTGTGAAACTATTCCTGTATAATTGGGTCCTCTGCAGCAAGGCCCACTGAGGTCTTAGATTCCTTATTCCCGAATCTCTTTCGCCTGTACACATGATGAATTGGGGAACGTCCCTGTATCGTATCAGTTAGTTAGGCATTTGTGCTTAAGGAGGTGATTTCACAATGAAAATATAGTCCTTCTTTAATAAAAGAAACAAAAATACCTTGTAAACATCATTGTTTGTTCTCATTTCAATTCCTTCTATATTGTGGAGCCATACAGGATATCCTCTGATAAAAAAAAATAATAATAACATAACCAATTAGCCAAAGAGAAGAAAAAACAAAAACAGAGGACTATATATATGAGATTTAAATTAATTAAACATTAAGGAGTAAGGAAAAAAAGGAACATATATATACCCATAGTTCCATTCAGCACAAGCATACGGCCCAATGCGAAGAAAAGCATACATCCCAGTATCTTGTATTTGTTTGATAAATCTAACAAGGTCTAGGTTGCCCGAGAAATCATACTGATTAATAAACACAAAAAATCAATTTTAGTTCAGTTTAGTTGATTACAAATCTAGCAATGTATCTCAAAGATAACGTAAAAATTAAGGTCATCATAAACTACGAAAATTAACTATATATACCTGGCGTCTCTCGGGCTCATGAGCATTCCAAAAAACATAGGTCTCAATGGTATTAAGACCACCCTCTTTCGATTTCTGAATCAAATCAGGCCACATCTGAAAACTCACCAAAAAAAAAAAAAACCCAAATTAATCCCCAAAAAAGTTGTCCAAAAAAAAAAAAAAAAAGAGAAACTTCACTTACTAAACAAATATTTTTTTTTATAGGAATCAGACTTTAGTTATTATATCGCAATATTACAAAATGGCGAGAAAGAGTGTGTTTCTCATAAACAATGCAAAAAAAAAAAAAAAAAACTCTACCAGTACTGTAGCAGGGACATAAAATCAATAAAATCAGCATTACCTCTGGAGTGCTTCGCGTATAATGGATGGAGCCCGAGTGGATAATGCGGCGTTCTCCATCGATGGTAAGCGCTCTCCCATCACGGGAAACATCAATAGCAGAAATAGAAGAAGAAAGACAATAGGAAAGCAAAGAGAAGAAGAGAAGTTTTTGGAAAGGAGCCATTTTTTAAAAGAATCGGAAAACACCCAAATGCAGAAACGATAAGTAGGGTGCATGATGAGTCTTATTTATAGAATTTTATCATGTTAATCTGTTCCGTAGTTTTCCCTCTCATTTAGTAGCTTTAGTAGATATCTCTACCGCTATTTTACCTGAATTTGTTTAAATCAGTTCCGCCCAACGGTAACTTCTCTCATCGTAATCTCTAATTGCGCGCGAAAAGATTGCAGCTCATTTCAAACCATATTGATTATTGATGATGATCGTCTAGTCTCTATCCCGTTTGATTGGAGTGTCAACGGAAGAATGTATACTCGTGCTTCTCTAAAGAGTAAGACACACCTCGCTCTATGCTTAAGGAAGACATAAGTTTTGCCCCTCACGCTCGCCCACCCCAAAAAAACATGCATGTATCGAATTGTCGATTTTAACCCTCATTAGTATATGTCGAAGACAAGACATGAGAAACTCAAATTGCATGACACTATAGCGACATAATCTTAGAACTTATCTAATGGAATGTGAATTCAATGTCAATGTGTGTCATTTAAGACTAAATAGACATGAAGTGAAAAAAACCTCTCAAATGGAATATGAATTTTGAATGTCAAGATGAAGTGGATAGACATTGTCTATTTCGAATGTCACTTCTTGACATTCAAATTGACATCCATGTTGGATAATATGATTTTTTAAAATATTTACTTATTTTATTTAAACTTTTATTTTCACATTTTAATTAATAAAATTACAAAAAGAAATGCTACCTCATCAATTGAACCACAAATTCACATCTACTATTGGAGACATATTTTGAAGTTTAATGTCAATTTAAGCCACATGGGATGGACATCCTCTTCACATTGAGAATCAACGCGACAATCCACATTTACCATTGGAGATGCCCTTAGTAAATGTGGATTGTAGCTGTAAATTCATGTCACAATTTTAGTAAATGCGAATTTGTAGCTGGAGATTCATGTCACATCAGCCGCGTGTAAATGATATCTATCTTACGCGGCAGACATTGCAGTTAAAAAAATGCATTCGCATGCAACATGCGGATTACCGAGGTGACAACTTCTTTTAAAAAAGTATTATAAAGATATATATATATATACACATGCATTTGTCAAATCATATAATTAAAAAAACGTTATCTTATATTAATAAAAAAAAACGTTATTATGTCAATATAACAAATAGATAGCTAAAGTTTTTAACGTCATATTCGTTAAAGTTTTTCAAAAAAGAAAAGAAAAAGAAAAAAAATGCATGTATTGAAATGTCGATTTTGCCCCTCATTAGTATTCGCTAGCGACATAATCTTAGTAAATGTGGGTTATAGTTGTCGATCAATGTCACGCCAACAGCGTGGAGAGAATGTCTATTTTGCGTGACTTAAATAGACATTGAAGTCAAAAAATGCTCTCAAATACAAAATATGGATTACCTCCTTCAATTGATGACGCAGCAAACTTAAAAAAAATATAAAATCAACAATTTATTATATATACTAAATTAAAAGTTGGTCCATAACCTTAAAATATTTAGAAGAAGCCCGTTAAATCAAGAAATTAGAAGTGTGGGTTTGGATTCTTACCTAAGGCTCTATGAAGCTAGAATCCTCCACCAATCTTGTTACAAATTGGTGGATTTGCGCTCCTTACATGCCGACCTATCAGTCTATATCAGAAGCCCTCAAGAATCCTCTTCAAATTTTACAATCTCTTCACTTTTTCTCTCCAACTTCTTCCCCTCACTTAGAACACTAAAATAAGAACAAGATGAAGACCATTTTTTATACTTGTATCCCAACCTCTCCTCGAGATTTGCAGTGACTTATCTCGTAGTTTATCACGAGGCTCTAATCATCTCCATACATACACCCACCACCACACACACAAAAAAAATATACACATGCGCGTTACAAGTATATGAGACTTAATTAAGAAATTCTACATTAACTTTAGGACCAATCAAATCAATTCAAGTCATATATCTTAGAGTATTTTAAATTTTGTCTCATTAAGCTTAATTTAATTAGCCACACTTACATAGCTTATGATAAAATTATTTTCAACTTATTTAATTCAACTAAGCTACACAAGTCTCTATTAACTTTAACTATCCGAAGCTCTGTGCTATCACGTGCCAGTTGAAACTCACGCAATTCCCTTGACATAAGTCTTGAACTATCCCGCTACACATATATTTAAATATTTACATGAAATATACATGCATCATGTCATAAATAGCAGGTCACCTCACTTTCGAGTTCGAGGTGTTGACCAAGCTTAACACGTTAGCCTGAATTACGTGTTGCTAATCCTTAATTAGAGTGTAACCCTAATTTAATTAATTTGGGCCGTTACACTTTACGAGTAGAGATCTTGAGAAGCTCAATTCTTAATCTCTTATTCCTTGATCCAGTGAAAAAGTTATAATAACTTTTCGTGTCATTCATGCAATTTTGAATTTTTGACGATTCATATATTCGGCCTTATGGAACATCTTTCTAACCTTGCTTCATTTCTCATTTCATGCCTTTGAATCCCATTCGATAATCAATACCTAGCAAAATCTAGCATATCTTACTTTTCAAGAAGCACTACTCATCCTTATCTAGATAATTGTTCCACGACCAGTTAATAATTCTTTCCAAATCCACCAAATGGTACTCATATCCAAGTTTGTTTCTCCATCATCAATTACTTTTTGTTAGAACTGCCAACCGGTCAATTATTACATTATCATCAGTCTAAATATATAAAGTGATATAAACAATATTTGAGCACAACATTAGATACTAAAGTAAAGTTACGTGTCTATCTTATCCACTATCATTCCAGCGTTTCTCAACAAAACCTGGAATTATATAAGCCATCACATAACTATAGTTCTCAAATTACATCTATTATCACATGACAAGAGATCTCAAATCTCAATCCGATAGGAAAATGAGACTTGACACATCGTGCAACTCTTACTCATTCTCTAAATGTCTACTCACAATATCATTTAGATCTGTGGATTATAAAGAAATCATCAACTCAGTCTCGTAAGCCAATTCAATTATTTTTTTAGAGTTTCTTGGGAAATTTATCTTTCTTCGGTAACTATTATAACATTTTCTCATAAGAATACATTTTCAATGATCCTTATTTATTACTTCCGTCTTTTTGAGAAATCAATAAGTTCCTCAAATTTAAGTGAAGTAAAACTTGGATCAACTAAAATCTATAATTTATTTGACTAGTTAGAGATAAAAACTTCTCTAACAATTGTCAAATCATATCCACTTGAGACCCATACCATTTCATATCTCAATCATTTTACTGTTCACCAAACGGTTCTCATCACTTCAATAGAGACAATTTATCTTTCTTAATTGAGTATATACAAACATCTAAATAGAGATATCAACATATTTCATGATTATGCTCTCACATTATAACTTTTTACTTGTATCTCATACAAGTTTGTAAATATGTTATCTCTTTTCTGTCTCTACTTTATAAATATCTTTGGCTTTTTTTCAAATATGTTATTGTGCGGTCCCAAACCCTGAGGCAAATATGGTATCGTGACGTTGTCGGACACGTCACCAAGTATGCCACGTCACCGCACACTTGTCCTTAACTGTTCGTGACCTAAACCTTTGCATCTTATTCGCATTAACTTAGTGTTTATCATGCAATTATGAATATTTACAAAAAAGCTAACTAAGTTAAGTTGTTTACAACTTATTAGATTATTATAAGTTGAATATATAAGCAAAAGTCTTTAAAGCATACAAATATTGTAAGAATCAAAAATTGTAGTGTAGAAACCATGCATGAGATACCATTTATATCGAAAAGCGACAAAAATACAAAAAATGGTCATATACATGTATTGAGTACACAAGTCCTCTCAAAATCTCATAAAAATAGTAAATAGATATATACAAACACCTACACAAAACGCTGATGGGGCTTCCCTAACTCAGAGGTAATCACCTAAACCCTTTTCCCCTGGTTCGTCGCAGGATATGCAATTTGTCATAAAAAATAACGACAAATTCAAGTGAGTAAATCCCAAAGAAAGTTACCTAGTATTTAAGGATATTAATAAAAATGGCTACAATTCATGTAATTTAAATAAAAACAAAAAATAAGGGGATCATAGTAAAATAAATCGCAAAGAAGTCGAAATTGGACACGAGTGCAACGTGACAGAAACCCTAGTCAACATTTAGGAATCAACTTACCTAAACCGAAAGGAAACCCATGACAATCACCTCGCCAAACGTCTTATGGTCGAATGATAGGAAACCCATGAATGGAAGAAACCCCATCCAAACATCTCTCGAGAGGAAACCCATGATGGAGACTTAGGTCTACGTCAAAAATCTATCAACCTAGAGGGTCTCCCAGGAAATAGTCACCACATAGCTCCAATATGGGCAACTACTCTGACAGCGTAGGGTAGCTAGCCCCGAGGTGTAAGTTCGTGCCATGCCCGACCCCATTGACAAATACACATGTACACTTGAGAGTGGATGAGTAATAACTGGGTAGCAATAAATATCACAATAGAATAACTGGAATTTAAAATAAATTAAGTGCTATAAACAAATTCTAACTAATTTTCTTGTTGTTTACTTAACTCAAGCAATCCCTCCAAAATCTCCCGCTCACGCCTCGAGATGCAAACCCGACACTAGACTATAGTTTCCTAAGTCTTTGGTGTCCAAATGTGTCATTTTAAAAGTTTTTTGTCACATTAATGGTGTGTTTGATAGCATCTTCATGAAGCCGCCGAAACTCCATGTCATTTGATGATATGGTTCATGTAGTAGTTGTTGTTGATCATCTATTCGATATTCTTCTTCAATTTTTGATGGGTTTGGATAGTTTATGAAGACCAATTTGGGGAAATTCATTGGGTTTGTTGAAGATTGAGGGTTGAGGCTTTGTTGTTGTTATGTGTAAATAATTATGAATCACAAAACGACGATTTAGATACACAAACACGATTGAACCTAAACAAGAAATTTTCTCGTGTGCAATCAAACAACAATGAGATAATTTTCTTCAAAAAATTCTCTAAAAAAAATTGCTAAAGAAAATAGTTTTTCCTCATTGAAAATCTTCTTTGCTATCAAACACACCCTAAGTGGATTTATAATGTGCAACGAAAACTAGGGTTTTTATTCGAAGTTTTTGATAGTGGCGCATTTTGCAAGTTATATCGAGGTGGAAAACACCTGAAAAACCTCAAACTCAATTTTCCTACGACTTTCCAATTTATTATATTTTTCTAATTTTCTTGAATTGTTCCATAGTTGTATATCAATTTTTCTTATTTTTATATAATTTCTTTATTTAAAATCATATTTAAATTAAGTTTTTTAAGATTTTTATAATTAATTAATATGGGGTTGGGACCTGAATGGGGTCCGGTTCACTCCAACCGCCTAGGCCTAAGTTGCCCTGTAATGCCCCTAATCTCTGTTTGGATAAGTCATCACTTTATCAAGGTTAATTTGGTAGATATTTATGGTATGTGTGAAATGGTGTGAATAATGTGTGTACTATTTACTATTTAGTTGACTTAGTGGGAATATAAGCCTAAATGACTTGTAAAATAAAGAAAATAAAGAAAATGGGTAATTATAAATAATACAAGAAATGATGGACTTAATGTGGACTCTAGGATCATCCTAGTACTTAAAGAGACTAAGATGAGATGTTGGGTTGTGATTTGGTCAACTAAACCCTAATCTCATTAACTAAGTATTTAAATCACAATTAGGGCTTCAAGCTGTAACGACCCGTTACCTTAAGCAGGTGATTAGTGTTAATCTGAATCTTAATTAACTCGAGTTGGGCCAGAAGTTTATTAGGATTGATTCAAATATTAGTTAGTTAAATTTTATTTTATTATTATTCATGTTTATCAAGTAGTTATTTAAAGAGTATATAAGTGTGAACAAAGTAATGCACGTTGATGCATTTGTTCCAATGTAGTCATCATCTACATAAATCATTTTTAACTTTATTTATTCTTTGCATATTTGTTTCCTTTACATTTCATATCAGTGGATCAGAGCGTAAGATTTTGAAGGCCTGTGAGAGTCCAAGATGGCTTCCACCACCACAACATCATCTCTTCCACCGCCAACCTTTGATGGCGAAAACTATCATATTTGGGATGTCAAGATGAAGACCCATCTAAGAGGTCTCGGGCTATGGCAATGTATTGAAGATGAAAAAGAAGTAACACCGTTGGGGAATAACCAAACGATGAATCAGATTCGAGTACACGAAGAAGAACTTACAAAAGCTCCACGAGCATTGTCGCAAATCCATGCTGCGGTCACAACAAATGTTTTCACAAGAATAATGACTTATGAAACAGAAGCTTGGAATGTATTGCAGGATGTCTATCAAAGGAATGATAAAATAAGAACACTTCAAATACTAAATCTCAAAAGAGATTTCCTGATGTTGACCGTGAAAGAGAATGAAAATATACAAGAGTTCTTGGATCGATTGATGAGCGTGGTAAACAAGATTCGGCTAATGAGAGAAGAATTATCAGATGCAATGATTATGGAAAAAGTCTTCGTGAGTTTGCCTGAACGATTTGAGTAAAAGATTTCATCTATTGGAGACTCAAGAGAAATAAGAATGATGACTATGCCATAATTGATCAACGCTTTGCAAGCTCAATAAAAGAAGAGATCCATGAGAAATGGTTCCATAGAGATAATTGTTAAAGCAGCTTATTTAGTGAAGACGTCGTCACCGTCAAAGGTAAGAAGGAATATTCCTACATGCAACCATTGCAAAAAAAGGGGTCACAAGTAAGAAAATTGTTGGCATAAGGGAAAGCCACAATGATTCAAATGTAAAAACTTTGGCCATTTGGAGAAAAATCGTAGGTCACGAAAAGATCAAAATCAGATAAACATGGTGGAAGAAACCACCGAAGATACAGTTATGTGAAGTTGATGAGAATTGCATCAAGAGATTTGGAGAGAAATGCTCCAAATAGTGAGGATGATGAGAAGTGCATCATCAAATGAAAATAAGTGCTTCATGAATTTGGATCGTGCGAATAGAAGTGCTTTGCCAAGTGAAGGATCATGCGAAGAGAAGTACTTCGCCAATTTAAAGTTTAATCTTATTTTAAAGAATTTTAATCAAGGGTATATTGTTAAGATTGATTCAAATATTAGTTAGTTAAATTTTATTTTATTATTATTCATGTTTATCAAGTAGTTATTTAAATAGTATATAAGTGTGAACAAAGTAATGCACGTTGATGCATTTGTTCCAATGTAGTTATCATCTACACATAAATCATTTTTAACTTTATTTCTTCTTTGCATATATTTTCTTTACATTTCATAACAAATTTAAGCTCCACTTGTCTCGAATAATGTGTGAGTATGTTGATGTAAAAATTGATTAATTGAATTACAGGTAATTAATATGTATCAATATAAGACCTATAATGGTGAAATAAATAAACAATTAGTTGTTCGAAACCTCGTAAATCAAGTGTTAAGTATCACGTTAAGATTTTGCCTCGGTTTGCATGCAAGTTGGGTTTAGTGTAGTGTAAAATGAGAAAGTAGTTTATATAAGACCATGCATCGAGTTTCGCATCAGTTAGCAGTAGTTGAGGTTGAGATTGGGTCTATTTTAGTGCAAGATTGCTTAAATATGACAAGAGAACTGGTCTGTGAGAGTTTGATATGTCATGGACAAAGTTATTATTTTTGGGGTTATGGATGTTTTATGAACATGGTCGAGAGTTTGACTCAATTTGGTGAGAAACGAGATCCAAAACGAGCACTAGATATTAAAACACTTCAAAATAGGGATTTCTGGAATTAATAAATAAAAGAAATTAAGCAGGTGAGGGTTTATATATAATCAAAATCAAAATCAAAACGCTTTGATTTTGATTTCAGCAGAACATTTTAAAACATTATCCCTAACCCTCTCAACTCGGGTTTTCGCTCCGCGATCTTTCGACGTCCGATTTTCGTCCAATTTCTTTCTGCAAAACTGTAGAGCATCGCAAGACGGTCGGCTCGAGCTAAGTTTTTGTAGTGGGAACAAGGTATTCAGCCCGTAATTTGGTAAATACTCAATTCAGGGCATTTTCCTCAATTCAATTTGAATTCTCGCGATTTATCGATTTCTTTCGCGGGATTTTAATAGAATTTAGTAGGGATTGTTGTGAATTAATACATTGGATTGATTTGTGTCAACTTGAAATAAATCCCACTAGTGTGGGTTAGGGTTTTGATGAATTGAACTAATGCGATTCAGTTGATAACTATTTTGGAGATGTTTTAATATTTGATATTAATTTACATTAGGTTTTTGGATAAATCGATTATTGGTTTTGATCCAATTAGACTTCACGGGTTGTGGAAATATTTAGATGTTGGTATCGAGTAGTTTTATGGTATTTGTTGACAAGTTTTGATGATTTAATTGCGAAAATATTGATTTGGAGAAGTTTTTCAGTTCAAAATAAATAAAGTTTGCCTAATCAACATGTCATATTGGAAAATTCATACCTTCTCCGTTTGTGATCTGATTTAGGTGTTCTTGGAGTTTATGGAAAGTATGACATGAGTACTACAACTTCTTTTTTGGTATTGAGGTTTTCAAAGTTAAAAAGTTAACCTTAAGTGGCTAGTTGATAGCACTTTTTAACCTTAAGTGGCTAAAGTATTGTTTTTGTAAATAGCTCCTGAGCATACTTTGTGTTAGACCCCACCTAATTAGGGCATCTGACCGGCCTATATTACCTTAATTCCCAAATAACTTAGTAGCCTTAACCTTTCCTTTAATAAATAATTAAAAATCTATCAAAGTAATTATAAAATATGATTATAAATCAACCACAAGAGGATTCTAAAACGAATCTTGTACCTCAAAATTAGTAAAGATTAATTATATAATCCTTAAATATTCGTAAAAATTTCTCGACAGCATCTCTTCTAATTTTAAGCCTACACCGGAAATCTCGGCCTTCATAAATCTTCAACAAATCTGCTCAGCTTGGTAGAAATGCCGAAGGACTCACAATCCGCCCCATAGCAAAATATATCTCATTAATAATGATTATTTATTCATTCTAACATATCTCAGACTTTCAACATTATTAAATAATTAATACCTTAACTTCTCGGCATTCCAATCCATCCTAAAACCATTAAAACAATTTCAATCTTTCTCAAAACCATTTCGACAATTTTAAAAGATATCTTAACCTCACACGAACCCAAAAACTCATTTATATAATATTTTATATTCAAAAGTAATACAAACATAGAGAGAAAGAAACTGAGCAAGTCACCAATAATCAGAAAGCTTTTCCTTTTCTTTGTCGCCGCTAAAACCTGTCATTGTCCAATTATAAAAATTCGATAATGTCATATAAGTAAATCTCATACTATCCAGTACACCTATAGTAATGAAATGCATAATAATCCAAGGAATTTAAACGAACAATATAATCTAAAGAATTTAAATACAACCGTGAATCCATCCCATTTCTGTTATCCGACCACAATCAGACGACTGGTTTCCGAAAGTGGTAAGTAAACAGTAATAAGGACTCATACACGGGGAGAATAACCAAATGAGTCTCGTTCCTCTAGACTATGGGAGTATGCTCTGATTTAATGTGATCTCATGATAACCACGTGACGCAAAGTATCAGTGACTTCATCCCTTCAAGCATAATATAGTGTTCAGTAAGCCCGATAGACACTATAAGGAGACTCGTAACGCCTTCCCCTCCCAAACCGTGTATACATGTACAACAAAAATGCAATTCAAGGATTAATGCAATTTATACGAAATATAATCATACAATGTAAAGGTTACCATGAGATTTACTTAACCTTACAAACAACCAACTTCAAGCTTAATTTTTGAGGTTCCCGAACACATTGAAAATGGTTCCAATAGCTTTCCTGCACACCCAATTATATTATGGGTCAAGCTTCAAGTGAGACGATATCACGAGCCTAATGAAAACTGCGATCAAAGTACGCTTGAGAATAGTTTCCAAAAATATTAATTTATATAACTATTTCAACTAGCTTTCAACTAGCCAACTTGGGGTAACTTTTTAACCTTGAAAACCTCAATATTGTCATGATGAACTCTACGAAACCACCCGATACCAACACCAAATTTTTTTTCCCATATGACCTGTCAACTTGGAAACTTCATATATTTTGAACTAAAAAAAAACTTTTCCAAATTAATATTTTCGCAATTAAATTATCAAAACTCGACAATAAACGCCATAAACCACCCGATACTAACACCAAAATATTTTCTCAGCCCGTGGAGTCAAATTGGATTAAAACCAATAATCAATATCAACTATTAAACATCTCCAAAATAGTTATCAACTGAATTGCAATAGTTCACCTCATCAAAACCCTAACCCATATTGGCGGAATTTATCCCAAATTGATGCAAATCAATCCAATATACCAATTAAGAACAATTCCAACCAATTTCTATCAAAACCTCGTGAAAGAAATCAAAAAATCGTGAGAACTCAAATTGGATTGAGGAAAATGTCTGGCATTAAGAATTTACCAAATTGCAAGCCGAATACTTCGTTTCCACCGCGGAAACTTAGCTCGAACTGTCCGTCTCACGATGCTCTATGATTTTGCGGAAAGAAACCGAGCGAAAAACGGATGTCGGGAGATCGGCTGGCAAGTGATCAAGCAGAGAGAATTAGGTTTTTAGAAAACCATTTCGTTCTGATCGAACGAAATCAAAATTTGATTTTGTTTATATATATATATTTATATATCCCTCAGCTTTTGCTTGAGCAACTTAATTTCTTTTTAATTATTAATTCCTAAAAATCTTATTTTGACGTGCTTTAACACCCAGTGCTAGTTTTTTTATCCAACTTTTCACTAAATTGAACAAAACTCTTGACAAAATAGTCCATCTTCATGAAATGTCCATAACGCTGGTTTTGGTCACACCAAAACCCCAAAAATCTTAACTTTGTCTATGACATAAAGAACCCTTATGGACCAATCATTGCCATACTTATCCAAACTTGCACCAATTTGGACCAAATCTCAACCTCTACTACTGTCAACCGACACCAAACTCGAAACAAGATCTCGCACAACTTTGTATCATTTCGCATTACCTCCAATCTCGACTTACACGCAAACCAAGGCAAATCCCCACGTCAGCTCGTTAAGTCCTTTTAAGGTCCAAATTTTGAATTTTGAATTTAAATTCAATTATTCGTCGCAAAATTCAAAACTAATATTTATGTCAATATTTTGACTATCTCGGCACCTATCTCGACATGTATCTTGAGACAAAACCACGCGAATCTCAAATTTACTCAATCACCCGAATTTTACAAAATAAAATAATATATAATACACAACACTAGGAAAACACCACAGATTAATAAAATTAATTATAAATATCAAATTCACTGGTATTTAATTCCCAACTAGCGGCCAAAATCATAATTAAGCTTCATTAATCCCAGATTAATCGTAATTACCGATTTAAAAATTTTGGGATTTGACAATCTTCCCAATAAGAATTTCGTCCTCAAAATTGAAATTTAGCCAAATTTACCTGAACTCAAAGAGATTCAAAAAATGCTCTCTCACATACACGCCTCTCGTTTTCATGTTAGCTCTTCATACAACAAGTTACTCAACAAATCAAATTGATTCCATTTAACTATATGATGCGAATCAGATTCTTTCCACTTGAGCATAAATACATGAAATACGTCATCAATTTCGGATTACTGAGGTGGTACTACCAATCCATACACAAACTTCCCAACCCATTTCATAATCTCAAACGACCATATAAATCAAAAAGAGAGTTTTCCTTTCAGCCCAAACCTGTTATGGCCTTTTGCGAGGGGAGACTTTCAGATACGCCCAATTTCTTTCACTATATATCACAAACCGGTGATAGAGATCATAATAAATTTTGTGTCTTTTCTAAATCATTTTCAATCCTAGACAAATCTGCTGCATAACCTCAATGTGATCTCTAACCATCTATGACTCCAACTCCACCCAATCCTCCGATTCAACCCCATCGACAGGAGATCGATAAGGTATCTCATACCATGCCTAAAATGGAGTCATTTCAATACACAATTAACAATAGTTATTATAAAAGAACTCATACAAATGTATGTATTCTTCTTATGAACCTCCAAATATCGGTACACAAGTCCTGAGCATGTCCTCCAACACATAAATCCACATTTCGGTCTGACCATCCAATCGAGGATGAAATACAGAACTGAAATAAAATTGAATGTCGAAATAATTCTTGTATGCCCTGCTACAACTCGATGTGTACCGAGCATCAAGATAAGAAAATATCATTAGTGACACTTCAAACAAGCGAGCCACCTCTCGCCCACACAACAAGCTCAACTGTGTAAAGGTACCCGAAATGTACATAGAAAGAACATGAGCAGACTTCGCCACTCCATCAACAATAATTCACACCACATCATGTTTCTCCCAAGAAATAGGCAAATGAATAATAAATTCTATCATGATTTATTCCCATTTTCATTACAATATGGGAAATAACTGCAACGTATCTCCAGGTTTCCTCCTATCGACCTTAACCTATTGACAAATCTCACATTTCCTCACATAATCACCCACGTCAGTTTTCATCCATGGCCACTAATACAATCGTCCCATATCATAACATATTCCGGTTCTGCCAGGATAAATGCTAAATCTAAACCGATAAGATTTTCTAAATATCTCATCCCAAATCTCAGCCACCGATGGAATCCACACTCTGCATTCAAACCTCAAACTATATCTACAAACTCAACTCAATCAGGATTATTATTGTTATCAGCAAACCCCTTAAACTTTTCATAATCCACATCACTTTGCCGACACTCTATTACTTCCTGAATAGAGATGAGTTTTACTCTAAACTGAGCACAAGTTGGTTCATCATCAACCTCAAGAACCTCCGACAAAATAATAAAAATTACTTTTTTGAGCAAATCATACGCGTATGTCAATCGACTAGTTGCATGCAATGTTTCAACACTCTTCATGCTCAATGCATCACCAACAACATTAACTTCACTCGAATGGTATTTAAGACTAAAATTAAAGTTTTTCTAACGTTCAACTATTATTATTGTCTCACATTCAATTTTGTTAGAGAGAACAAATAATTGAAACTCTTATGATTTGAAAATAGCGCAAAACTTCCCCCATATCTCTACAGCTTCAAAACAAACACAATCGCCGCTAATTTCTAATCATAAACATAATAATTCCTCTCGTGAATATTTAATTGAAAAGAAGCCTAAACAATCACCTTTCCATTTTGCATTAACACACAACTCAAACCCACTTTTGATGCATCAGTCTAAAATGTAAGCCTTTTCTTCGATTTAGGAAATACAAGAACTGGTGCTGAAGTCAAACGCTTCTTTAATTTCTAAAAATACAACATTGCATTTGTTTGACTAAACAATTACAATATTTTTCTAAGTTAATTTAGTAACTGGCGCAACTATCTTTGAAAATCTTTACAAATCGATAATAATCGCCAGCCAAACCCAGAAAACTCCATATCTCCGTCACTTTGATAAGTTCCGACTAACCAATGATAGCCTCATTCTTGGCTGTATCCACCAAAATTCATTTCATACAAACCACATAACCGAAAAACTTCACCTCAGATAACCAAAACTCGCATTGGCTAAACTTAGCATGCAACTTATGATTTCTCAAATTTAAGAGATCAACTCTAAGATATTATTCATGATCTTCATGAGTCTTAGAGTATATCTCGATATCATTAATGAACACTATTACAAAGTGACCCAAACACAACCTCAACACTCTCTGCATCAAATCTATAACCATTGTCGGAACATTAGTCAACCCAAATGACATAACAATAAACTCAAAGTAACCATATCTGACACTAAACATAATTTTCTGTACATCATCTTCTCAAACTCTCGATTGATAGTAACCTTAACGAAAATAAATCTTTGAAAAGGGTTTTGATCTATTCAGTTGATCAAACAAATCATTAATTCGAGGCAATAGATTTTTATTCCGAACAGTTGCTATGTTTCACTACTTATAATCAATGTACAGACTCAAATTACCATTCTTCTTTTTCACAAAAAACACTATTGCACCCCACGACAACTTACTTCGATGAATAAACTCCTTCATCTATCAACTCCTCTAACTGATACTGCAACTCCTGCGATTCCTTTGGAGATATCCTATAGGACAACATAGTTATTGGTCTAATTCCAAAATCAAATCAATCACAAAATTAATTTCTATTAGAGATGGAACTCCAGTTAATTTATCAAAATACATGTCCATGAATCCCCAACCATAGGAATCTCCTCCAATTTAATTTTAAATCTTGCATCTATACTATAGTTTTGGTAAGAATCTCAATTTCTTCCTAATGACTAGCTAATCCATTAGCAACAATACCTCAAACTCCAATAACTATAACACACAAAATCAACAACCATCTCGTGTCCGGAGATCTCAACAACATATTTCTTTTACATTAAGTGAGGATCCACCTTATCCATAATTACTGTGTAAAGTACAAGATGAATATGGACTCACACCGGAGTTAACCTTAACTCAATCACCACACGACCACAAACTAAAATCAAACCTTCAATAAGATTATGATTGTACTTGAATCTCGTTCAGTCACCACCTGAACACATTCCCTAATATGTTGTTGAGTCTGTGACACACAAAATAATGCTCTTAAAAGTTATGGAAACATCTCTTGTAATGTCTTTTCTTTCCATACCTAAAACACGTAATGACACTCAGATTCCGAGAACAATCTCGACTTATGTGACCCTTTTCATAACTAAAACATGTCACTGTAGGTTTATTACTTATAAAAGATTCATGAATAAGTGTCGATCTCTGATTCGAGGCCTACCCCCCTGAGATCCTTGACCCTTACCTTCATTCCTATGCAACTAAGGTATACATTTTCGACCTGAAGACTGAGAAGTATGTTTGTGTCATCTCAACTAATCTTCAAATCTTTCATTTTCTCTTGGAACTTAGGATCAAACCTAAAATGAAAAATTTTCTTACCCACTAAATTTGATTCTTGTCCTGACTCCACGATGCCCTAATATCATCGTGATTCGTGTTGAAAACTTGCATAATCATATAGGTATTGGCCCTATCTCGAACCTCTCGCAGAATGTTCAGTTTAATCCTTAATATAATGGTACCGAACTCTTCCTTCTTTTTCTCCCATGACATTCCACTATCAACGAATGTATCGGTCTAAACCGGATACTATAACAACCAGTTCAACTCTCGGACGAACTATAATGGTAGTCTGCTCTTCATGAGTGACTGAAGTGGCATTACGAACTTATTGGGCCACACAACCACAACTACCTGGGTTAGTAGCTCAGGTATTTATCGACTCTAACATCTTCACAGCTAAGTTCTCAAACGTGTTTGAATCCATACGTTATGGATCCCTATTATCCTCGCCAAATCCATATTCCAGCCCTTGCTGTCCACTAATAAATTTTCACAATAAAAATTGCAAGAAAAGTGGTTCAACAAGCTCTTATCCATCGATATCTCAATAATATAAAACATACATAACACAATCATAAAGTTTTTAAAACTTTTTAACCCCGTTCCATCGCGTTACTTCCCAACTAATCACTCACTAAACATTAATTAGCATGATTGTTTTAGAATCCTAGGCTCTGATACCAACATTGTCAGATCTCACCTAATTAGGGCATCTGACCGACGTAGATTACTTTAATTCTCAGATAACCTAGTAGCCTTAACCTCTCCTTTAAAAAATAATTAAAAATCTATCAGAGTAATTGTAAAATATGATTCTAAATCAACCATAAAGGGATTCTAAAATGAATCTTATACCTCAAAATCAGTAAAGATTAATCATATAATTAAATATTTGTAAAAAAAATTTGACAGCATCTCCTATATTTTCAAGCCTACACTAGAAATCTCGACCTTCATAAATCTTCAACAAACTTGTTCAGCTTGGTGGAAATGCCGAAGGACTCACAATCCACCCCATAACAAAAGATATCACATTAATAATGATTATTTATTCATTCGAACCTATCTCAGACTTTCAACATTATTAAATAATTAATACTTTAACTTCTCAGCATTCCAATCCATCCTTAAACCATTAAAACAATACCAATCCTTCTCAAAACCATTTCAACACTTTCAAAAGATATCCTAACCTCACACGAACCTAAAAAACCATTTATACAATATTTTATATTAAAAAGTATTACAAACATAGAGAGAAAGAAACTGAGCAAGTCACCAATAATCGAATATCAAAATTTGATTTTGTTTTATTTTTTTATATATTTATATATCCCTCAGCTGCTTGTTTGGGCAGCTTAATTTCTTTTTAATTATTAATTCCTAAAAACCTTATTTTGACGTGCTTTAATATCCAGTGCTCGTTTTCTATCCAACTTTTCACCAAATTGAACAAAAATCTCGACAAAATAGTCCATCTTCATTAAATGTCCATAACACTGACCAAAACCTCAAAAATCTTAACTTTGTCCATGACATACAGAACCTTTATGGACTAATCATCTTGCCATACTTATCTAAACTTGCATAAGTTTGGACAAAATTTCAACCTCGACTACTATCATTCGACACCAAACTCGAAACAAGATCTCACACAACTTCGCCTCATTTCACACTACCTCCAATCTTAACTTAGACGAAAACCAAGGCAAATCCCCACGTCAGCCATTAAGTCCATTTAAGGTCCAAATTTTGAATTTTGAATTTAAATTCAATTATTCATCGTGAAATTAGAAAATAATATTTACGTCAATATTTTGACTATCTCGGCACCCGTCTCGACACGTATCTCGAGATAAAACCCTGCAAATCTCAAATTTACTCAATCACCGAATTCACAAAATAAAATAATATATAATACACAACACTAGGCAAACATCACAGATTAATAAAACTAATTATAAATCTCAAATTCACCGGTGTTTAATTCACGACTCGCGTCCAAAACCATAATTAAGCTTGCTTAATCTTAGATTAACCGTAATTACCAATTTAAAAATTTCAGGATTTGACACTTTGGTTGCAGTTTTTGCGTGGTCTCGAGATTTCAAATTCAAATGGGACCAGTTTAGGGGTTATAACCAATGAGTATTAGACTCAAATTTATGGTGATCAATTCATTTTATGCTCTTGATCATCTAGAAAAGGTTTGAGGATTTCGAGAATTGTGTAAGTCAATCTAAAGTTAGGAAAGATCAACACAGGTAAGTGAGACTCAATTACAAATATCATTTATGCTATTTATTATAATATATCTAGTTCACATAGGTTATAGACTGAGATTGGGAGCACTGCATGACGTAACGAATATAAGGGAATGAGCTGGATCTTGTTGTGTTAAGATTAGCCTTTCCTATTTACTTTCATACACCATGGCTTAGTATTTTCGTTCATATCCTACAGAGTGCAGAGACCCTATTATTCTTGAATATGCTGAAGAAATTACACATTGGTTAATGTATGAACTTCAGTAGTGGTATTCTCGCATAACTAAAAGATGACTCTTATTAATGAATAATATTTGAAGTCACACATGCAGGAGCTATGAAACTATGGTTTTGCATTTTTTATCTATTGTTTTATTATTTATCATGCCCTAATATATATTATTGGATTCATATTGTTATTCATATTCCTTGATTATTAGATAGACTTTTGATATTGTAATTGTGAGTCACTTACTGAGCAAGTTGAAGTGCTCATCCCAATTAACATTTCAAGAATATCGACATGCGCTTTGACTAAGGAACATATAAGATTAGGAGTTTTAGTCTTCTATATGATGAATTGATTTCTCTATTGTCTATATATTTGAATTGAATTACATTTTGTATTAACACAGGGTTTGAAGTTGTTTTGTAAATCGAGGTTGATACCATTTTTGGACTTTGATTAGTATAGTTTAGTATACCATTTGTATTATCGAAAAAGTTTTAATAATGTTGTGTTTTCAATTATTTATTCGATATATGATATATTGTATTGTGATTATCAGGTATGAAGGATGGTTGTATAGTTACTCTAATTGAGTCCGATTGGTGTACCGGGGCTTAATTAGGATTTCAGGTCGGACATTCTCTTAATCAGGATAGGAAATGTTACACTAGCCACTTTTACTTCAATTAACTATAGAGAGAAATAGAGGAAGAACCGTGGAACACTTGTTTGGTGGATTTGGTGGAGGAGAGGAAACTCTCATTAACATCTCACAAAGCAAGGTAATAACTTGTCGCGTATTCTCTAATTTTCTTTATTTGATTCACATGTTTGATTTTGGAATGAAATCACGGTTAGATGGTGAACCCATATTCCTTGATTAGTAATTTGGGTCATCTTTATATCATATTTCTTGGTTTATTCAAATGGATTTGCAAAATCTTGGTTTTAATGGTGGATTTGTAGTTATGATAGATTCTTTGGTGGAATGGGAATGATCTTGTGGTTTCAAACGAGTGGTTTAACACTGTTTTGATCAGATTTGGGCCCTTGGGGTTGGTATGAGTTATTGGGGAATTTGAAAATTGGATTTCAAATTTTAAATTATGAATTCGTACCCAGTGTCGCACCTCGCTCGCAGGCAGTACATTGCTGGCCACGACACTGCCTAGGCATTCAGAGAAGTTGATCTGACAATCCCCCAACGTAGCAGCGTGTAACGTACGGCGCTGGCAAATCGCTGAGATCAATTTTGAGTTGTCGATTCGAAGCCAACGATTTTGCCCCCAGCGCCTTGTGGGTAAACCTAAGGCGCTGGGAGGGTGCTGGATGTTTTTACACAACTAAACCAGATATTAATATTTTCCACAATTATCGAGTCTTATCGAGATATATCGCTGGGACAAGGATCATGGCAGTGGTAACTAACCCTGAAAACTTTTTGTGACCGCGATAAAGGCGTGATATTGATTCGAAAAGGGTTTTATATCATTTTCAATATGTTGATACGAATTGAGTAAACTTACCTCAACCAAAACATGTTAATAATATATACATGAACCTGTACCAATATAGACATGTGGAGAACCGAATAGGAACTTCCAAGTTAGGATTGGATATGATAGTAACGCTTCAAGGTAAGTGGAGTTTGCTTTATCTTCAATCATGTCATCACCTCCCGCTATTAAATGATACCTTTGAAGGCCAATCTATGGCAAGTAGGATCATAATAAGGCTTAGACACCAATCTATGAGGAAGGATCATCTTTGATACATCTAGTTGGTTGTCACGTCACCCATTTTATATTCGGTTTCCGCTTCTTTGACTCTATGACATTCATGTTCTCCTTGTTATCTTGTTGTCTATCTTGTTTGGGCTTTGCTTTGTTGTATCTTGCATTATATACTATGTTTGTTTTATATTATATTTTCATGCCCGGAATGATAGTAGAATTGGTCCATAAGCTTGTTCATGCTAGTTATTACGCATTGGTATTACTTGGATGACTGAGGGTAAAGTAGGCTTCTGCTTTACTAAGCTCGTTGAAATATTTCTCACCCCACTAATTTTCCTCTCTTGCTACCGTAGCTGCTACTCAGGATTGAGGAAAGAGCAAGGTCATAACATATAAGCTCTTTTCTCATTTGCAAGGTTGATTATTTATATTTATTCGGTTTTGAGATGTTTTATGTAATAAATAGGGGATTTTATTGTGGGTAGACTTATGAACCCATAGCCTAGCTGTTTAACTTTTGCAAGACTTTATATTTTATATCCGCACCTAATAAACTCATAAGACTTTTATTTCGCACCTATTATATATATTAGTAGTCTATTTGTAGATTTTCTTGTTGTATTTCCACAGGTTAAGGCTTACTAAATCATTGCCCGACTCGCTGGGGAGTTTGACGATGGTTTAGGCCGGCCGGCCCTGGTTGTAGGAATTAGGGTCATCACAATAGGTATTAGAGCATAGGTTATGCAAAATTAGAAACAAAGTAAAAAATTACCATAGTTGGTATCCAATTTAGGCATTAGTACCTAAGAAAGATCACAAATGAAATTATAACATTAGGTAATAGAGCCTAGAGAGAAACGTGTAGTCCAATCCTAAAATTGGGAATATGACTTAATTAAAAATCATAAATAGTATCCAAATAGTATTTAACTTAAGTCACATTAAGGATTAGTAAGTTGTTGAACTTAGGAAAGGTTGGTCATTGTTAAGTAATGAAATCATCTACGTATGGTTATGGTTTGCATTGACTTAATATGCACAAGTAACGAAACTTAAGGTGTGAATGGGATTTAAAATGAACACATTTATGTTATGATGATATTTGTTTATGTATAAGATATCTATAATGTTAGATATGTTGTTCAATCATCTTATCTCCTATGTAAATCCGTTGGAACAAACTCCTTGAACTGCTCATAGTGCATAATGAGTACTTGAGATGGAAGTTCCTATGGCTTTAGGAGCGCCAGGAGTGTACAAGAGATTGATGATAGACATTGGCATGCTTGGACGAAGCACAAGATGGCTGAGAGTCATCAAGGGTAGTTGAGGACATGTCCGCGGCACAGGAACACAGAATGACTGAGAGTAATCGTAGGGTGTTGGATGAGTTATATGCGACATATGACCGATGTTTGATGGAATTGATGGACTCTACTAGTAGGCCAGAGGTTGCGGCAACTAGTGTAGCCTAACCAGTCAGAGGAGGAGTGCATGCTACTGCCGAACCAGATGCGGGTGCCACTCGATTATTGGTGGCAGGTATAATTTATATTTGTGATAGAGGCATGCATTCATTGTTTGATTTTGGGTCTATTGTTTCCTTTTTGTCAGTTAAAATGGTCGATGAGCTAGAACTAAAATCGGTTATAGCTAGTACAGTTTTGATATAAATACCGCCACTAGTGAGAAAGTATATCCTAACATGGTGTGCGAGGGGTGTTTGATTAAAATAGGGAATCACATCTTGTCACATGATTTGCGAGTTTTAGAGTACTTAGAGTATGACGCCTTATTAGGTATGGATTGGTAAGCATCTTACCATGACAATATCGACTATTTTCGCAAGACCATTTCCTTTCAAATTATCGGTATACCACCATTCAGATATAAAGGTTGCACACCTATACAAGTTTCCACCCATTGGAAGGTAGTAACTATTAATGAGTTAGAAACTCGTATGAGTTTGATAGCCATGAAGGAAGATGGTCATGAAGTTCTACTTGAACAAATCTCGATGGTTAGAGAATTCTCAGAAGTATTTCTCTCAGATTCGCCTGGAGTCCCTCCACCTCAAGATATTGATTTCATTATTGACCTTATTCCTGGTACAAAACCTATATCTATACCACCATATAGAATGGTACACAAAGAGTTAGCCGAATTGAAGACTCAACTGGATGAATTATTGGAGAAAAGTTTATTCACCCGGGTATGTCTCTTTAGGGAGCACCGGTGTTGTTTGTGAAGAATAAGGACGGTAGTTTATTGTTGTGCATTGACTATCGATAGTTGAATAGGGTGACCATTAAAAACAAATACCCACTCCCTAGGATCGATGACCTATTTGATTAATTACGGGGAGCAAAGTTCTTTTCGAAAATAGATTTGAGGTCAGGATATCACTAGTTGAGAATACGGGAAAAAGACATAAAGAAGACTGCTTTCAGAATGAGATATGGACATTATGAATTCACGGTGATGTCGTTTGGACTTACCAATGCACCGACCGTGTTCATGGATCTCATGCACATAGTCTTCAGGCCTTATCTTGAAAAGTTCATATTGGTTTCATCGACAACAACATGATTTATTCTAAAACTCATGAAGAACACGAGAGACATCTCAGAGTGACCTTGAAGACTTTGAAAGATCACCGGTTGTATACTAAGTTTAGCAAGTGCGAGTTTTAGGTTTTGGAGGTGCAATTTTTTGGTTATGTGGTGAATGTAGAAGGGGTTTCTATGGATCCATCTAAAGTTGATGTCATCATGAGATGGTCACAACCCACCATGGTGATGAAGTTTAGAAGTTTTTTGGGATTAGCTAGTTATTATTAAAGGTTTGCAAGGACTTCTCAAAGATTGCGACACCAATGACAAAGCTAACTTAGAAAAATATGGAGTTTGAATGGACAGAAAAATGCAAAAGTGTTTTTAAAAAATTGCGAGACAGGCTGACTTCAACACCTATATTGGTATTTTTAAAAGCAAGGAAGGAATTAGTTCTTTATATTGATGTTTCAAAAATCGATTTGGGATGTGTTTTGATGCAAGAAGGAAAGGCAATTGCCTATGCTTTGAGACAATTGGAAATACATGAAAAGAACTACCAACTCATAATTTGAAGTTAGCAGCAGTTGTGTTTGCTTTGAAGTTATGAAGGCATTACTTGGATTGTGAGAAGTTCATAGTGTTCTTAGATCACAAGAGTTCGAAGTACTAGTTTACACAGAGTGAGTTGAACATGCAACAAATACGTTGGCTTAAGTTCTAGAAAGACTTCGACTTCACACTTCAATATCATCCTGGAAAGGCAAATGTTTTGGAAGATGCTTTGAGTCATGTGAGGAATGAAACAAAGGATGTAGGTATGATAATGACCAAGGAGTATATATTGCTTGAGGAGGTATAAGTGATTTTTATACATGATTTACCTACGGAAGAGTCTGATGTTTCAGGTTCTAGGAACGAGTTAAGATAAGAGCAGAGCCATAGGCTATTTCCAGAGTAGTAGACTGTCAGAGAGTTGATGCAAAATATGGCAAGTAACGATCACAGGCTAACATTGATGAATTTCCATATTGGAAGTTTTCGGGAGATTAAGTATTGAGATTTAGGGATATGATATGGATACCATTACATGCACAATTGCGAGAAGATTTACTTCATGAAGCTCATCGATTACGTTATACTATTCATCCAGGGATCATCAAGATGTTCCATGACATGAAACGAATGTATTGATGGCTGGGGATGAAGGAGAATATTGCTAAGTATATCTAGGAATATGTGACTTGTAAGCAAGTGAAAGTGGATCAGAAGCTCAAAGGGATGTTGCAACCCTTACCTATTCCAAAATGGAAGTGGGAACATATAACCATGGATTTCGTGATCGGGTTAGCGATGACAAGGAAGAAGCATGATGCGGTTTGGGTGATTGTAAACTGTTTGACTAAGTGTGTGCACTTCATTCTTATTTCTATGGGAGATTCATTGGATAAGCTAAGCGGGAAATATATTGATGAGATCTTGAGGCTACATGGTGTCCCGATGTCTATTGTTTCGTGTCGAGATCCATGATTTGCTTCTAAGTTTTGGAAGGGTTTATAGACCTCGATGAGAACCAAGCTCAATTTTAGCACTGCATTTCATCCCCAGTCAGATGGCTAGAGTGAGAGACTTATTCAAATTTTGGAGGATATGCTTAGGGCTTGTGCGTTAGATTTCTCTAGAAGTTGGGACGACTACTTATCGTTATGCGAGTTTACCTACAACAACAGCTTTCAAGCAAGTCTTAGTATGACACCATTTAAGGCACTTTATGGAAGGCTTTTGTAGGTTTTCAGTATTTTGGGCAGAGGTTGAAACACGGTGTTGATGGGGCTAGAAATTGTGTAGGATCACACTGAGAGGATTAAGTATATAAGGCAATGACTACAAACTGCACAATACAGACAAAAGAAGTATGCTAATAAGAATCATCGGGATGTTCACATTAAGAAGTATGTGTGGCTTAAAGTTTCAGTGATAAAGGGGCATTACAAATTTGGGCTGAAAGGGAAGCTTGCTCCTAGGTACATCGTACCATTTGAAGTGACCGAACAAATCATTCTGGTTACCTAGAAGTTAGCTTTGCCACCTCAACTAGCGGGAGTTCACGATGTGTTTCATGTATCCATGTTGCAAAAATAGTGACTAAGCATACACCATCTATTAATTGGAGTCGGGTTGACTTGAAGGAATATATGTCATATGATGAGCAGCTAATTCACATTTTTGATAGAATGGTTCAGAAGCTCCACAACAAAGAGACTCTACTAGTGAAGATACGATGGAAATTTCATAGAAATGAGGAGCTAACTTGGGAACGTGAGGATTATATGGCGGAGCAGTTTCCTGATCTCTTTGAATATTAAGGTACTGGTTACTTTTAGTTTCGAGGATGAAAATTTCTAAAATTGGAAATATTGTAACGCCCCTAATGTTTATTTCGATAAGTTGTCCTTTTATCGAGGTTAATTTGGTAGATATGCATGGTATGTGTGAAATAGTGTGAATAATATGTGTACCATATACTATTTAGTTGACTTGGTGGGAATATAAGCCTAAGAAAATAAAATAAGCCTAAAGAACTTGTAAAATAAGTTAAAGAAATAAAGGGGTATTTATGTTAAATACAAGAAATGATGGACTTAATGTGGACTCTAGGATCATCATAGTACTTAAAGAGACTAAGATGAGATGTGGGCTTATGAATTGGTCAACCAATCCCTAATCTCATTAACTAAGTATTTAAACCACAATTAGGACTTCAAGCCACTTTTACTTAAATTAACTACAGAGAGAGATTGAGGAGGAACCCTAGAAAACTTGCTTAGCGGATTTGGTGGAGGAGAGGGAACTCTCATCAACATCTTACAAGGAAAGGTAATAACTTGTCTCGTCTTCTCTAATTTTATCTATTTGATTCACATATTCGATTTTGGAATAAAATCATGGTTTCTCTTGGAGTTTTAAGATAGAAGATGAACCCCTATGCCTTGATTTGTGATTTAGGTAATCTCTATCTCATATTCCATGGTTTATTCAAATGGATTTGCAAAATCTAGTTTTTAATAGTGGATTTGTAGTTTGGATAGATTCTTTGGTGGAATGAAAATGATCTTGTGGTTTCAAACAAGTGGTTTAATACTGTTTTGGTCGAATTTGGACCCCCAGGGGTCGGTGTGAGTTGTTGGGGAATTTGGAAATTGGATTTCAGATCTAGAATCTTGAATTCGTGCCCAGCGCCGCACCAGTGCCTTACTCACAAGTGGTACAGTGCTGCCTGGGCATTTAGAGAAGTCGATCCAGCGATTCCCCAACGTCGTGACATGTAACGTACAATGTTGGCAAGTCGTTGGGATCAATTTTAAGTTGTCAATTCGAAGCAAGTGATTTCGGCTCAGCGCCTTATGGGTAAACTCACGACGCTGGGAGGGCGATGTATGTTTTTAGATAATTAAATCGGATCTCGCTGTCTTCCAAAATTATTGAGTTTTATCGAGATGTATCACCGAACAAGGATCAGGGCATTGGAAACTAACCCCGAAAACATTTGTTGCCCCGATGAAGGTGTGACATTGATTCAAAAAGGATTTTATATCGTTTTCAAGATGTTGATACAAATTGAGTAAACTTACCTTAACCAAAACATGTTAATAGTGCATACATGAACCTATACCAATGTAAACACGAGGAGAACCGGATAAGAACTTCCAAGTCATGATTGGATAGGATAGAACCTTTTTGAGGTAAATGAGTTTGCTTTATGTTCAATCATGTCATACTATTAGTTATGCTAAAATTCACGATTATGAATGGTTGACACCTTTCTTGGAATTAAATTGAATATATCTTGTTTTTCATTTTATCTTATCCTTTTGAGCT
The DNA here is from genome assembly GCA_039657325.1 of Stephania cephalantha. Classification (NCBI taxonomy): domain Eukaryota; kingdom Viridiplantae; phylum Streptophyta; class Magnoliopsida; order Ranunculales; family Menispermaceae; genus Stephania; species Stephania cephalantha. The sequence continues at coordinate 16,897,357 of CM077570.1, read as the reverse complement.
CTTTATTTATGAATGCATGTAGAACTGATATGCTTGGAATAAATAATTGTAAATGGTACCTCGGACTGGAGAGCCGACGGCTACCGATCATCTCCTCTATAACGACCAAAATTAATAAAACTAGGATTAACGTTAATACGGGGATTAGCAATCATAATTCAGGCATTATGTGGACAACTCGGTTGACTTGGACACTAGAACCAAAGGAATATGTTATTTTTGGATTATGGTTGTTTAGGTGCGGTATTTAACATCATTATATTATTGTATTGCATTGCACGTGTATACGTTGCTATCGAGGAAGTATGTGTGATGGGTGTTTGCATCGAGATGCGCATGTAAGCGCAGACACAGGGTGTCGGGTAGTCATGAGTTGGTGGGCCCACTAATGTGTCAACAATGAGACTAAATACACTAATCACATGAATTTAAGTGTCTAAGTTGGCAAATTTAATTGATATGGATTAATGAGACTACAATTTGGACAAATAAATTGGAGACCATTGATTTGTATGGAGATGATAAAGATGTGTATGAATCCTATGATAAATAGTAACTAGTGAGTGGAGACATGCATTCTTAATGTGGGACAAATGGCTTTGAGTGAGGACACATGTCTTAGTAATTAACTTAGCCCAATTAATGATTTGCTTAATTAATCAAGTTGCTAATCTAAGTATATAAAAGACAAACTTTGGTTTACATGCAAACAAGAGAAAGAAAATCTTGAGTTTTTGAGAGCAAAGAGAGCTAGAATGTGCTGAATTTTTGGGACTTCAAGAGCACCTAAGCTTGGAGGATGAAACTACAAATGATTAAACAATAGGTAATGACTTCTACTCCTTATTTGTTTCGATTTTGATAATAATTTTTACATTCATGAACAAGAGGTGGTGAATGGTTTTGGCTTGCTAATTTAATGTTCTTCTAAGGTTGAAGATGAATCATATACATGTCATATAACTTTGGTGTCAAAAGAATTAAGCCAAACTTGCTAGTAGAACCAATTATATTCATGAAAGATTAGCAAAACTTTGAAAGGGCATAACTCCCTTAAAACTTATCGATTGGGTTGATCTTTTAGTATGTTGTTGTTGAGTTAGATGATTTGTGACCAAAGCTCACGACTTTTAGAGCTATTTGTTGGGAGAAATGATTTTTACAATCTTGCTGGTCATATTTGTTTCAAATATGAGCTGTTTTGGTAAAATTATGATATCTTTTTTGCTTTAAATTGGAATTTCGCAAACCAAATTTTTTTGGAAAGCTAAGACAGAGACCAGAAACCTTTCTCTTAGGAAGGTTCTGAAATTCGAGCGTTTTAATGACCAAAAATGCACTATAACACAGGATCATTTAGTTTTAAGGGGCTGATTTGGGAAGATCAATTTAAAACCTATTCAACCAATCTGAATACATAATAAACATACTTAATTGACTTCAGGGACTAAGGGGACCATGTCTTAGGTACCGGGAAGTAAACGGGGTCAAATTCGGGAGCTCGAGGATGTCGGAGCGTGTATTGATGTACGGAAAACCCACTGGAATGTTTCACAAAATTCATAGCGTGGTTTTATCGATATCAAATTACATGTGTGACTGTTGGTGGGCACACATGGGTTTTCACTATAATTTCGGTTACATATATATTGGTTGTAGCTAAATAACTTGCACGCGTTACTTGTGTTAATGCTCGTGTCAACAACAGTAAAATATATTTACGATTGACGAGAGTGGTTTAAGGTGTTCCCTTGACATGAAATAACATTTGGAAGAGATTCGTTAACTGTAGTTGGAGTTTAGTCACTGTAAGCCTATGAGTACATACGTGGTTCCTGTCTTGTTTTATCGATTACCAGCTGGTTAAGTCAGGGTTTTTCTCATGATTATTCGGCTGTTTATTTAGTAATGCTTTATTTCTGAGCTTGGTTATTTAGTATGTGTTGTTTTATTAATCGCTATTGTTTTTTATTGTCGTATGCCTCCTACATTTATGGGAGTATGACTTACTGTTGCCAGATGTTATATTCGCATGTCTCATAGTTTATCAATTTTATTTCATGAATGTTGTGTGGACTTCTATTAGGACTTTACTCACTGGACTCGACATTGTATTTATTGGATGACCGAGTGCAGTTCCTTCGACGAGCAAGGGCAAGGAGGTATTGGGCGATTAGTTCTTAAATAGTGATGTCGGCTCTTGTTTAACTACAATTTGTATATATTTATGTTTTTATTGGGTTTTGGGGACTTGTAGATAGTTGATACTTGTATATGAATTCTTGTTGTACTTATTCGCATTTGTTGTATACATGGTATCCTTTTGCTGGGTTTTCCACTATTTAAGAATGTTAAATATGCATAAAATACTCATATATTTAAAGACTTTCATTGTAAAACTTATTGTGACTTCGTAAATTAACATACTGGCTAAATAAACTTACTAATAATAAATCGAATAATAATTGGCTAGGTTAGAGATTATTGGAAAATGTGTAAGCAACTAGTTAGGTCGCAAGGTGTCATAGATAAGCATGCCACTACATGGCGAGGCATATGACGTGTCCGACAACGTGGCGATTCTCGTTTTGCCTCGAGATTTAAGGCTGCCACAGTTTGGTATCAGAGCGAGGTTCGATGGAACCTTTGGAATAGTTTAAAGAAATCGGATAAAACTTAAACAAACAAACCTTAGATGTGGAAACAAAGATATATTGACTTAGAATCCTAGTTGGGAAACAAACTTGAGTCTGGTAACAGTAGGGCTTATATACATATTATGTTTTTGATTCTATATATTGTATACACGTATGCAGAAGATGATTAGACATGCGTTATTTTGACCAAGATGAACGTACGATCGAATCTTACCAAATGTTTGGACAATTAAGTGAAAAGTTTCTTCAAGTGGATTTCGACATACAAGAGTATTATAACTTGTGCAATGACACACATATACACGTCTTTGATAGAGTGATGCCAATCGAGTGGAGTACGAGAACTGAATGGAAAGGTACAAAGGAGCAAAGTGCAGATAAGTCTTCTATAACAAGTACATTTTCTATCAAGATTCAGCTGAGGCTGAGGGAGAACTTCATAAGTTCTACAACAGGACCTTAGCGCATGAGACTTATCGGCTGACCAACGCCGACACATATCGATAGTTAATGAAATATAGTTACACTTAAGCTCAAAGCCGAAGAGACAAATAAACTAGAATAACGGAGATGATAGACAGTACGGTCGACACCGTAGGGACGATGACTAGATAGATACAGTTTGTGCAATACCAGCATTTCAAGTGCCACAACAAGGACACAGTCAAGACCAGAGAGGTTGAGCACGTGGATCTCAGGATCAAGGTCAGAACTAAGGATTAGGTAGTGGTTGGGTATGACCAGGACGTAGGGATAGGTGTTTTTGATGTTGACTGGAGGAACTGTCGCCGAGATCGATGACATCTATAGTAGCAACACCAGTGCACTCAAGAGCCGGTGCATGTTGTAACTAAGTTAGCCGGGTGAAACCCAACAATATGCTTAAGGTATGTAGATTGGTAGTTGCAATTAAAGTTCATGCATTCATGGTATGTTGTGGTGGGTTAAGGTAGGTCATGGTATGTCATCGTATATTATGGTATGTTATGGTTAGGTCCATTATGTTGTGATACATGATAGGAGAGATTTAGGGTTACCGGGTGATATGTAACTGGGTTAGGGAAACTTGGGCACGCTATTAGGGTGAGGGGTAGGTTGCGAAGCTATTGGAGAGCGTGACGGATAATGATCACCTCGGTAGCATGCGCCTACATCTTAGTGCAACACTACGTCTCCTGTGATGGGTACAAGAGTCATAGGTTGTTCAAAGGATCGTAAAATGGTACTATCAATATGTGAGGCATGGTCACACATAGATAAGTGAGGAGAACTAGAGTTTCCGCGAGATCTAACTTTTGGGGACGAAACTCCCCTAGTTGGGAAGAATTGTAACGACCCAAATTAATTAAACTAGGATTAGCGTTAATCTTAGAGATTAACGGTAGTAATTCGGGCGTTACATGGACAACTCTGTTGACTCGGACATGAGAACCGAGGGAATATGTTAATTATGGATGATGGTTGTTTATGTGCGGTATTTAAAATCATTATATTATTGTATTGCATCGCATGTGTGTAAGTTGCTATCGGGCGAGTATGTATAACGGGTGTTAGCCTCAAGATGCGTGCATAGGCGCATGCACAAGGTGTCGAGTAGTCAGGAGTTAGTGGGCCCACTAATGTGTCAACAATGTGATTAAATACACTAACCACATGAATTTAAGTGTCTAAGTTTGTAAGCTTAATTGATATGGATTAACAGGACTATAGTTTGGACAAACAAATTGGAGACCATTAATTTTTATGGAAATGATAAAGATGTGTAGGAATCCTAAGATAAATAGTAACTAGTGAGTAAATACATGCATTCTTCATATGGGAAAAATGACTTTGAGTGAGGACACATGTCCTAGTAATTGACTTAGTCAAATTAAGGATTTACTTAATTAGTAAAGTTGCTAATCTAAGTATATAAAAGACAAACTTTGGTTTGCATGAAAACGAGAGAAAGAAAATTCAAGATTTTTAGAGCAAAGAGAGCTAGAATGTGCTGAATTTTTGGGACTTCAATAGTACCTAAGCTTGGAGGATCAAACTACAAAAAATTAAACAATATGTAACAACTTTTACACTTCATTTGTTTCGATTTTGATAATAATGTTTACATGCATGATCAAGAGATGTTGAATGGTTTTGGCTTGCTGATTTAATGTTCTTCTAAGGGTGAAGATGAATCATATACATGTCATATAACTTTGGTGTCAAAAGAATTAAGCCAAACTTACTAGTAGAACCAATTATATTAATGAGAAATTAGCCTAATTTCGAAAGGGTATAACTCCCTCAATACTTACCGAATTGGGCTGATCTTTTAGTATATTGTTGTTGGGTATGTTAGATGATTTGTGACCAAGAATCACAACTTTTAGAGCCATATATAGGGAGAAATAATTTTTACAATTATGCTGGTCAAATTCGTTTTAAATTTGAGCTATTTTGGTAGAATTAGAATATCTTTTTTATTTTGAATTAGGCTTTTACAAACCAAACCTTCTCAAAAAGCTAAGACAGAGACCAACAACTTTTCTCTTGTGAAGTTTTTGAAATTCGAACGTTTCCATGCCCAAAAATGCACTACAACACAGGACCAAAATCAAAACTTTATTTATTCTTTAGGGGCTGATTTGGGAAGATCAATTTAAAACCTACTCATTCAATTTGAATACATAATAAACACACTTAATTGGCTTTAAGGACTAAGGGGACCATAGCTTCGGTACCAGAGAGGTAGGCGGGGTCAGATTCGGGAGTTCGAGGAAGTCGGTGTGCGTATTGAGGTGCGTAAAATCTATTGGAATGCTTCACAGAATTCATGACGTGGTTTTATCGACATCGAATCACATGTTTGACTACTGGTAGGCACATGTCGGTTTTCAATCTGAATTCAGTTGCATATATATTGGTTGTGGTTAAATCACTTGCACGAGTTACTTGTGTTAGTGCTCGTGTCGACAGCAGTAGAATATATCTACGCTCATCGGGAGGGATTTAAAGTGTTCCCTTAAGTTAAAATAGTGTCTGGAAGGGTTTCATCTATTTACCGTAGTTGAGGTTTAGTCACTGTAAGCATGTGAGTATATGCGTGGTTCCTGTCCTGTTTTATTAAGTACCGGTTGGTTAGGTCGGGTTTTTCTCGTGATTATTCGGTTGTTTATTTATTAATGCTTTGTTTCCGAGCTTTGTTATTTAGTATGTGATGTTTTATTAATCACTAATGTTTTTGATTGTTGTATGCCACCAACATTTATTGAAGTATGATTTACTATTACCGGAGGTTATATTCGCATGTCTCGTAGTTTATCGATTTTATTTCATGAATGTTGTGTGGACTTCTTTTGGGATTTTACTCAATGGACTCGTTATAGTATTTGTTGGATGACTGAATGCAGTTCTTTCGACGAGCAAGGGCAAGGAGGTATCAGGCAATTACCTTTGCGATAGTGACGTCAGCTCATATTTGACTATAATATGTATATATTTATGTTTTTGTTGGGTTTTTGGGACTTATAGAACACTGATACACGTATATGAATTCTTGTTGTACTTATTCGCCTTTGTTTTATACATGGTATCTTTTTTTCAGGTTTTCCACTATTTAAGATTGTTAAATATGCATAAAATACTCATATTTAAAGGCTTTCGTTGTAAAACTTATTGTAATTTCGTAAATAACAAACTGGTTATATAAACTTAATAATCATAAATTAAAAATAATTGGCTAGGTTAGAGATTATTGGGAAATGTGTAAGCAACTAGTTAAGTCGCGGAGCATCACAGATAAGCAGGCCACTATATGGAGAGACATGGTGACATGTTCGGCAACATGGCGGTTCTCGTTTTGCCTCGAGACTTGGGTCCGCCACATCCTCACCCTATTAAATGATACTTTTAAAGGCCAATCTATGGAAGATAGGATCATTATGATGGTTAGACACCAATCTATGAGGCATGATCATCTTTGATACCTTGAAGCTACTTGGTTTTCACATCACCCATTTGATATCTGTTTTTCACTTGATTGACTCTATGACATTCATGTTATCATTATTATCTTGTTTTCTATCTTGTTCGAGCTTTGGTTTGTTGTATCTTGCATTATATAATATGCTTGTTTATATTATCTTTCCATGCCTGGAATGATAGTAGAATTGGTCAATAAATTTATTCATGCTAGTTATTACGCATTGATATTACTTGGATGATTGAGGGAAAAATAGACTTCTACTTTACTGAGCACGTTGAAATATTGCTCTCCCAGCTACTTTTCCTATCCTGCTTCCTCAACTGCTAGTTAGGATAGAGGAAAGAGCAAGGTCATAACATAGAAGCTTTTTACTAGTTTGCAAGATTGATTATTTATATTTATTCGATTTTAAGACGTTTTATGTAATAAATAGGGGGCTTTATTGTGGGTAGACTTGTGAACACGTAGCCTAGCTGTTTAACTTTTGTAAGACTTTTTATTTTATTTTCGCTCCTAATATACTCATAAGATTTTAATTCCACACCTATTATATGTCTTAGTAGTCTATTTGTTGATTTTCTTGTTATATTTTTGTAGGTTAAGGCTTACTAGATCATCAGCTGACACGTTGGGTCATCTTAAGGGGTTTGGCCATGGTTTAGATCGAGTAGCCCTGGTTGTAGGAATTTGGGTTGTCACATGACCCGACTTGCTTGGCTACCCCCTCCCCAATTCGTTGACGTTTTGCTTCAATTTCTTTAATTTTTTTAACTATAAAAAACAACAATAACAACAATATCAATAATAACATTTACAACTACAAAACTACCATCACCACATCACCATTAAAGCCCTCAATTTCTCCACAAAAATCATCTCTTACTTCAGTTTAGGAAGGTCTTTGGTGTGAGATGTGGTGATGTCGAAGCAGAGAGAAACCGAGAGTGTCCTTGGAGAGAGGAGAGCTTGTGAGAGTGGGATGAGATCAAATGAGATGTGGAGAAAGTGTTAGAGAAGAAAATAAAAATGAAAAAGAGAGAGGGAGAGATAGTAGAACCGATTAGAGATAGAGGCTCTATTTGGCATGTCCAAACTAGCTTATAAGCTAGTTGTAGGAATAAGTTGTGTTTGGTTTGTAGTTATTTTTCGAATAATCTAGATGATCAACTAAAACACTAAATGCTAGTACGAGTAGCGTTTATGGATCACTATTTTTTGTGAATCCCATGAAATTGAGGTCGTGAAGTTGGATTCCATGCCACGGTCTAGAATTATGGCTTGAGCTACGACCTAGAATTCTGATTTCCTCTCTCCCTTGATCACCATAACCGATTCTTCTAATATTCACGCAACTTCTTCATTTTGAGTCCTACCACCTGCAAATCACATAAATGAGAGATTGTTACCACTAAATATAGATTTATGGTTCAAAATTACACTAAACACTATAGATTATGATGTCTAATTATACACTTATCAAACACCCCCAAACTTAGACTTTGCATGTCTCGAGCAAATGAATGCATGACAACACACCCTACCACTAAACAAACTAGACTTCTAATAACTTTATTAGCTAAACAACAACTAACCCACCCTATACCCAATTCCAAGTTTAGTAGACTTTCTTTTGGTTCCAATGCCACTGAATCAATTATCCCCTCAAAGAAGTTCGGAGTTAAGATTTGTATAGAAACAGAGTCCAAACATCAATAGAAATCACACTTCAAAGAACTAGACTCAGTCAAGACAAAGATTGTCTGATACTCAAGAGTTTTCTGGGCCTATACACTCAAGCACGCAAGTTTACAATTTTTGAAAGAATTAGTGCTTCAACACTCAAGAAGGTGTCATAAGCGAGAAATGCAACCACACTCTCTACTAATGTAAATTTAGCACAGTTAGGGGTCAATAGGTCTTTAAGTAGGTTGTGATAGGGCCGGGTTAGTGTGCAAAGGAAATGATATAAAGAAAATGCAAATGTTGGAAAAGATCAAATCAACCTCACCATAAGCACTGAGAGCTAACAAACACAAGGAGTTCACATGGATAAATATAATACTCTCAATTTGTGTTCCTCCCATTTTTTCAACCACCGATTCTTCAATTTAGCCCATTCTTTTTGAATTCTTTGTCTTAAAATGATAAATTTTTTCATTGAATTCAAAGCCTAATTCATATTTCTTTTCCTAGAAGTTGATGGGAATTTGTTTCACTCAAAAATACCCCCAAACTTGGGATTTTGTACATTTCGCTCCTTAACTTGTTCTTTCTCACTTTCGCTGCAGTTGATCAAAATTTTCAATAAGGTGAAAGGATAAAAGGCTAATGGCTAGGGGTTTAATGATATGCATTCAATAAAGTAAGGTTAAATTTGGCTTAAATTGGCTAACTAGCGGTAAAATGATGTCTAGGCTTGAGGCTGAGGGTTTAAATCCAAAAATGGTCTACTTCCTCCCCCTAAAAGTGTTTCAATCATGGGATTTCGCCTCGGCGGGTTACTCCCTCATACTAGCACCCTAGAAATCTAACTTTTTTCCACTTGCACAATTATGACCACCTGCTCTCTTTAGTATCTAGCACAAAGTCTCAACCTCATACTAGCTCCCTAAACATGCAATCTCAACAATTCCAAACAATGCTCTAGATTAAGTGTTTCTCCTAATTTTCAACAAAGTTCAAGTCTCACAAGTGGCTTAAGTAACTCATCCACAACCAAAGGCACTCAACAAGGTTTCGGGCGACTCTAAACTCAACTAAATGGTCCTAACCATGAACTAAAATATCCATAAACACACATATATTCATAAAAGTACCATGGACATAAATAAGCTAATATATAGCATGTTATAACAAGATGGTGCATGAACAAAAATAATGGAAATAAATGGAAAGGTGGAAAAAATAAGTGAAAATACACAACCATACCATACTAATCAATCCTACGGAATACACAACAAACCAAAATGTAACTATTATACATGTCGTCTTGCGTAATTCCTAACATACCAACCAAAACTGATCCTCAATACCTGACAGCCACCCCCAAACTTATTCTAAAACCTTGTCCTCAAGGTTCGGTATGAACAGGAAGTGAGTAAGAACAAAATAGAGAGCGGTTGAAGAGAAAGTGGAATAAAGATAAAGTGAACATAAAAGTGAGTAAGTGGGAAATAACATGCTCAAGTACTGCTTAGTGTGAAGTTGAACCCAATCTTGCAAATTACATCATAAGATAAGAAAAAGCCTCTCATGTCTAGGTGACTCAGGAAACAATACAAAAATCATAATAAAGGCGAAAGAACTAAGAAGAAGAGTTTACTTGGATGATTCCAACCAATTTTGCGAGCCCGAAGTCTTTCAACTAAGGGTGAAATCAACAAGATTGTAAAATGAACTCTATGATCTTGGGTCTACTCAAAGACCCGCCACTAATGCAGTGACTTAAGTTGAGTTATGTCCTAAAACCAAGTCTCAAAACACCTAAAATTCTAATAACATGTTAAATCCCTAAAAATGCTCAAATTATTCCAAAAAAATGTAATTTAAAGCCAAACCAGATGAAACTCGTGGTGCTCATGTGCCTCTAGTGCTCATCAAACATTCAAAGCACCTACGAGAATCCAAGACATTGAATTTAAGATTTTATTGAATAAAAATAACTAAAAACTAAACTATACTAAAATAGATGCAAGAAATAAAAAGAAAATAAAAAACAAAGATGGGCTGCCTCCCAACAAGCGCATTTCTTTTAAGTCTTTACCTAGACTTGGCGTGATTTATCATGTGGTGCCCTCTCCTTTCGAGATATCTATGATAAATGATGCATTTATAGCTTTGGGCAATGCAACATGCACACCATCCTTCAGACTTTGGGGCTCATTTGGGACCTCTAACACAAAAACTTCTATCGCATCATGATCATCCAACACAAAAGTGTCGGCAGTGTAGAAAATCTAAGAATGATCCTTTACTTCCACTCTCTTGTAAGGTTTAACAAATATGCATGGGAGGGTGGGTAGTTTCACCATTACCAGAGGTTGGTCTTCCTTGCTCTCTTTCAGTAGTTCCTCTGACCTTTTTGAATGACTTCAATTTTCATCTCATTTTCCTCCTCCTCATCTTGTGCAATGATAATGTTTGGCTCAGTTTGAAATACTTCAAGTTCTTTTGTTGTTTCGCTTCAATAGCCCACCTGTGTATCTTCATTCACCTCAATACTTTTTAATGTATTGACACTCACATTCTCCTTTGGGTAAAAAATGTTTGTGTATTACACAACTCTCTCTTGCTAATCATATTCTAAAATGTTGTATTCACTTGAATAAGTTGAGTTTCTAAATTTTGCAACCTCGGATTCACAAGCTGAAATGTTGAAACTCTTCATGTAGGCGTTGTTGACCACTTATTAATTGTTTCATCATATCTTCTAAGGAGGTGCTTTGTTGAAATTGTTGATTCTTTTCATGATACTGTTGATTAACTTGTTGAAAAGGTAGTTCTTATCTGAATATCAAGTCATTCATCATGTCTCGTATATACCTTTCTTCATGACACTGTTGATCAACTCGTTGAAAAGGTGATTCTTGGTTGAAAATGAAGTCATTCATCTTGTCTTATATAGACCTATTTTAATTGTTGAGGAATCTGTGGACTTAGTATGAGCTCAAAGAAGTCAGGCTATGGCGATGCCTAGCTAGAATGGTAATGCTTCTCATACATTGAATAGTAAGGACAAACATATTTGGAATGAGAATAATCCTCACAAATTTGCTAAACCTCGACCTATTGCACAAATGAATGTCTGTTAGAATATTGATGTCCATTATGTGACATACCTACCCCATTCACATTGTGATAGTAAGAGTCTTCAAATCGATCATAATTGTGGGAGTAGGAGGCCATTGAGGAGTTATCTGCAAACATGTTAGGAACAACGAACTAGATAGACAAAATAAATAAATAAATAAATAAAAGAAATCTAAAAAAAAGAAAACCAATCCCTGACAGCGGCACCAAAAATTGGCGTGCGCTGAGCGCGTCAATAAAATATATTACCTATTTTGTAGATAGTGGCAAATGATCGATCCCACAAAGATTGGTAATCTTTCTAAGGTTCTAAAAGAAAAAGAAAATGGGGTTTAAGAGAGAACGTTGAGAGAATTCAAAAAGACATGGAATTGGAAATACTTTGTAAAGAAATTAATCATAAACCCTCGGTATCACAAACTTCCTCAATTAGCACATTCAACCCTATAGTCGTTGATCTATATAAAACATGCAAATCAAAGTATTCTAGAGTAGCTATAGACTCGGTAACGTACGTGGTTCCTCGCTCTTCCTATTCTCGGTAGTTAAAGTACAATAATGACTATTTCTCTATCCAAACACACAACCCTATACTTACGCTAATTGGGTTTAATGCGTTGATTGCATTGAGCTTTGTGAAGGCACTACACCTAGACAACTGGATCACTAGTGCATCTGATTTAGCCTAGATCCCTATGGTATTTGACCGATCTCAAAAGGGGGCGAATCAATCGGTATGGTCAATTGTCACTTGTGTGGTCTTATTGCATAAGGACAGATGCGTACGACTCACTAACAATATAATCTAAGTTTAACCATAATCAATCAATCAATAACATAGGGAATAAAACACCAATGACAAGCAATTGAATTGAAATAAATAAGATCTTAAATACGTTTATGCCAAACGAATACTTTAATCCACCTTCAATCTAGATTGATGAGATTAGTCAGAAATGTTGATGGAAAACCTCAAATTCTTAATATTCTTTCGTAAACAAAGGTTGGGAACGATGATTTCTTGAGTTAATATTTATATAAAACTTAAAAAATCTATTCCCAAACGAAGTTCCTAAAAATCTGGACTAAAAAGTGGGTCATCAAAACGAGGCCGCGAGTAGGCCCGCAGGTGAGGCCACGGCCTGAAAAATGTTGAACAAGGGCCACGACCCCATTTTACACCGCGAGCCACAGCCTGGATCACTATTTTTCGTAACTCCCATGAAAATGAGGTCATAAAGCTTGGATTTCAAGCTACGGCCTAGAATTACGGCTTGGGCTACGCCCTAAAATTCTAATTTCCTCTCTCCCTTGATCACCATGACCGATTCTTCTAATATTCATGCCACTTCTTGATTTTGAGTCCTAACACCTACAAATCACATAAATGAGAGATTTGTTACTACTAAATATAGATTTATGGTTCAAAATCACACTAAACACTATATATTATGATGACTAATTATACACTTATCAATGTGCCAGTTCATATGGATGAGTTTATCTTTTCCACATATTTCTTGATTATGTCATACTATATCGATGAAGATCCTCCATTGATATTCAATCATCATTTCTTAGCTACTTTCTCATGATGCCTTGGATACCTTAAATTGAAACATCACTTGGGCATGTGCCTTGTCAATCTATGAACATTGTTTCTATTACAATTTGTGTTAGTAAAATAGAAGACTTCATTTGTTGTTTATTATAACTGGTTTGCATATTTTCATTATAAAAAGATCTATGGATGTTTACTGCAATATCCTAAATGTCCATAATTGGTCATTATAATAGGAACTATAATGAATTAAGACAAGCTGAGTCTTGATTGATGGTCATGTGATGATCATGTATAGGGATACGAACCAAAATCATGATTAATTGTTAAGGAACAATATACTTGGCCGACTCGGTATGAGAACACCACAAGGATTAAGTCACAAGTGTTACTCATGATAGGTATATCATATGAAACAATACTCCTGATTTATAATTTGAACTTCAAAACATAGTCTTTATCTTGCGTCATTCAAGAATATAATAAAAGAATCCACATGATTTTATTGGTTTATTCAAGCTTGACTGAGCTACAAATTCTAACTATATAATAACGACTAAGGTAAAACTCAACCTACTGAGGGTGAAAGGGTAGGATCCATTTTCAGGCTATCCTTTTCCATTTATTAAGATAAAGGGCGGAATCCATTCTAGACTAACCTTTACATCCCTCAGTCTCGGTTTGTCTTATCGACCATTTCCAGAAACTTTCACATTTAAAACTGTCAAATCACAGTTCATTGCCTCATTCCCAATCCATAATGCTATATGAACTAAATACACTAAATTACGATGCATAGTTGATAAGAATATGAGTCACACTTACTTTTTTATGATTTCTCTAAGTTTCGTTTCAAATTCACTAAATTTTGGGATTCTCGAGCCTCTCTCGGTGTTTGAGAGCCTATCACAAACCATTTGAGGTCAATATATCTCCAATATTCAAAGTTTATGTGTAATGACACCAATTCCTACGACAAGGTTCGCTCGGCCTAAACCATCGCCAAACACCTAGATATGACCCAACAAGTCGGGCTATGATCTAGTAAGCCTTAACCTATGAAAATACAACAAGATAATTTACAAATAAACTACTAAGACATATAATAGGTGCGGAATAAAAGTCTTTTGAGTCTATTAGGTGCGAAAATAAAATAGAAAGTCTTACAAAAGTTAAACAACCAAGCTATAAGTTTCACAAGTCTACCAATAATAAAATCCCCTATTTATTACATAAAATGTTCCAAAATCAAATAAATATAAATAAATAACCTCGCAAACAAGAAAAGAGCTTTTACGCTATGATCTTGCTATTTCCTCTTTCCTAAGCAGCAGTTGAGGTACCTGGAAGGAGAAAAATAGTGGGATGATCAATATTTCAACGGGCTCAGTAAAGCAAAAGCATGCTTTACCCTCAATCATCCAAGTAATGTGTAATGTGTAATAACTAGTATGAACAAGGTTATTGACCAATTCTACTATCATTCCGAGCATGAAATGATAATATAAACAAACATAATATATAATGCAAGATATAACATAGCAAAGCCCGAACAAGATAGTCAACAAGATAATAATGATAACATGAATGCCATAGAGTCAACATAGTGGAAACAATATATAAACTAGATGTGACATCTAACTAGGTTTAAGGATCAAATATGATCTTGCCTTATAGATTGGTGTCTAAGCATCATTATGATTATGTCTGCCATTAATTGGTTTTCAAAGGTATCATTTAATAGCGGTATAAGATGAATGTTGGCCGTCGGCTCTCTAGTTCGAGTTACCATTTACAATTATTCATTCCAAGCATATGAGTTCCACATGCATTCATAAATATAGAGCTCAAAAGACAAGATAAAGCGGAACACTAAGATATGTTCAATTTGATTCCAAGCAAGATATCACTCATGCACTACCGTGAGTCCAAGCATAACTAATAGCATGGCATGATTGAAGATAAAGCAAGCCCTAGTTACCTCGAAGCGCTACTATCCTTTCCAATCCTAACTTAGAAGTTCCTATCCAGTTCTCCTCGTGTCTACATTAGTATACATTCATGTATATATTATTAACATATTTTGTTTGAGGTAAGTTTACTTAATTCATATTAATATCATTGAAAATGATATAAAACCCTTTTCGAATTAATGTCACACCTTCACCACGGCAACGTTGCGGCGACAAAGGTTTTCAGGGTTAGTTACCATTGTCTCGGCGATATATTTTGACAAATCTATGTAATTTTGGAAAAGAGAAAAATACAATTTGATTCTAAAAAAATGTCTGGTGCCCTACCAGCGCCATGGGTTTACCCTCAAGGCGCTAGGACGACACCCAAATAGAAACAACCCTGAATTGAACCCAAAGATTTGCCAATGATGTACGTTACACACCACAACGCTGGGGAGTTGCTAGATCAACTTCCCCTAATACCCAGGCAGCGTCATGGCTAACGCCATACCGCCTGTAAGTGAGGCGCTGACACGATGCTGGGCACAAATTCAAAATTTCAGATCTGAAATCTAACTTCCGAGTTCCCTAACAACTCATGCCTACCCCCAAGGGTCCAAATTTGATTAAAATAGTATTAAACCTCTTGTTTGAAACCACAAGATCATACTCATTCCAACAAAGAACGTATTCAAACTACAAATCCACTATTAAAACATTGATTTTGCAAATCCATTTGAATAAACCAAAGAAGATGAGATAGAGATTACCCAAGTCACGAATCAAGGCATAGGGGTTCATCTTCCATCTTAAAAATCCAAGAGAAACCATGATTTAATTCTAAAATCGAATATTTGAATCAAAATAGAAAATATTAGAGATGAAAAGACAAGTTGCTTACCTTGCTTTGTGAGATCTTGATGATAGTTCTCTCTCCTCCACCAAATCCACCAAGCAAGTGTTCTAGGGTTCCCTCCTCAAGTTCTCTATGTAGTTATTTCAACCAAAAGTGGCTCGAAGCCCTGATTGTGGTTTAAATACTTAGTTAATGAGATTAGGGCTTGGTTAACCAAATCAAAACTCTCCATGTCATCTTAGTCTCTTTAAGTTCTAGGATGGCCTTAGAGTCCACATGAAGTCCACCCTTTCTTGTATTTTATATAAATACTTTTATGTGTATTTAATTACCAATTTTGTCACTATTCTTTGTTTGATTTATTTAACATTTAATCCAAGTCTATTTCCTTAACTTAGGCCTAATTTCGCACTTAAGCTATCTAAATAGTACATAGTGCACACATTATTCACACCATTACACGCATACCATGTATATTTACCAAATTAACTTTGGAAAAAAGACAACTTATCCAAATAGAGATTTGGGGTATTACATTAGGACCCCTAGACCAGTCCCTAAACCCTCATAAATTCCCATGAATTATTAAACATTATTTTTATTTTTTAGGGTGGGAGCGCGCTCCCTCTTTGGCGGAATGCGCTCCACCATTTAGGTTCATCAACATTAATGAAGGGAATGCGCTCCACCATCGAGCTGATAAGTCAATAATTAGATAGTATTTTATAGTATATTTTAGGGTAATTTTGGATGTAAAAAAGTTTATATTACATTGGTTTTTCTCTTGTTTTTTGTAATTTCATGTTACAATTAAAATATGTGAAGAAATGGATAAAAAATGAAGAAAACGAAAGATTTAACCAAGTGGAAGAAATATAAAACAAATCACCAATGAATCAAGAATCAACCAAAAATCATTGATAGCGATTTGGCAGCGATTCATAGTTTACACATAAATCGCCAAACAAATCTTTGAAGCACAGAGACATATTTCCAAGGATTTGGCTAGCGATTTATCTAATAAGTGGAATCGGTCATGAATCATTGGGTACGCTTTCGAGAATATTAGATACCTTCGAATAGTTTGAGTTAGTTTGGGATACGTACTACTTAAAATACTATATATATGAACCTAGGGCTTCGAAATTAATTGTCCTTGAGTACCGATATCAATATTTCATTGCTCTTAGAGCCATAGTTTATTTCTTTCATATTTATTTAATTTTTTATTTGTTGTTCATTGCTTTTGGAGACAATTTGAAGATTAAAAATATTTATTTAGAGGCATTTATTTATGTCTTTTAGTTACTTTATTGTGATGTTTATCATGAATATGAGTGAGTAGTTTATTCATAAAAACAAAGTCTGAACATGAACTTGATCTGTTTTGTAATGTAGTCATAATGAGATTGATTATGTACTTAATGCTTTAAACCAATTTTATTCTTCAATTCACTGATTCGACATATTATTATTATTTGTGAATTATAATCATGAAACTTTGTATTGCATGCATTGTCTAGAATGTTTATTACGATATTTTGATACAATATCTAGTTTAAAGTAGTAACAAAGAGTGTTTAAAGAGGTCTTTTACTATTTAGATGTCCTAGGTGGATTGATATCTAAGTTTAATATTGAAGTGGCTTTCTGAAGGTATTAGGCTTAGTAGTTCGAAGTTTTCATGGAACGTAATACATTTTTATTATCTAAAGTTTTTTTTTGAGCTTTCGAATGATTAATTAAATAAAATCAGAATGTGGCTTTTCCATTGATATAAGGAGAAGTGATGGTTTGCTAAGGCTATCGACTTACTTATGATTTAAGTTTAATGATATATAATAGTTTATAACAAGATTAAAGTATGCTTATGACTATGATTTAAGTAATATGTTTGGATGCAAAATGGATTATTGTTTCATTGTTTTGGATGTTTGTTTAGATGTTTAATTTATATTTTTTCCATTAAATTGAATTGATTTGAATTTAGCGAATTTGAATTGTGTTAATTAAGTTAGTTTAATTAGTTTAGTTGATTCTTATAGTTTGATTAAGTGATTTTTTAATTCCCGTTTTAATTAAATTAAAGTAAAAAATATTGAAACCTTAAAAACCTTTTTCCTAAAGATGTTTGCTAAATCTCTATGGAGACGATCTCACTTATCACTACTACAAATAATAAGGACTTGCACGTAACTTATTGTACACGCTCGACATATGTCACGAGCGTCCCAGTAGAGAACAGGGCAGCAGCCCCTATTCGATCACCAAACAACTACCAACACCTCCCCAAAACATCAGATAGGGCCTCTAATAAGGTCTTACACCAGTTCCAACCACCAACAATCATAATTAACTAGAATTCATCACAAATTCCTGAATTCACTAAAAAACATAAATTAAACTTACCAACTCACTAATCAACTGTGATGAATCACTAACTCCACTGTAATTTGATTTCTTTCACTCCTATAATGACTCTCGCTAAACCTCATAATCAAATCTTTAAACCCTTACCTGCTTCTCGTTTGATCGAACAAAATAGTAAGATAAGTTTGAGTTGATTTTGTTTATATATATAGATTTTTCTCGATATATGCATCACACAATCTCAAAGATGATTTAATGGAGATTGTCTTAAAATGACACTAGTCCCAAAGACACACATCTTGATACATCTTCCACTGACACTCATCTCGAGGCGATCCAATGATCCAAATTAATCAAATCAAACTATAGGTTTATTTATATATATTTTATATCAATTATATATACTTATGTGTTTTAGTGCCTATACACCAGATGCGCGAACGAGTACGCTCAGGCGTGCACATTCAATTCAAGACCTCCTCGTTGCACTAGGTGTACCAGCAATTTATTAAGTAATTATTTATTTCTCGACTATAGGCTTATATTAATTTGTATTAATAGCCTATAATGTATTTAGTTTATTATCACACTATCCAAACACAATACAGTCATGCCATCGCATGTGCACACTAATCAAGATACGCTGAACTTAACCACGAGCTAAACTCAGATTAATTAGGATTCGGGTGAATGCGAATCACCTACTTAAAGTAATCGGTCGTTACACATTGAACATTATTAGTTGTAAGCATACGTAATACAGACTAAGTCTATTAGTTATAATTCAATCTTGTATAATAATGTGTGTGAAAAAAATATATGTACTACTATAAAAAGTGATTGTGTGATCACACCCATTCGAGTAATTCCTAAGTTTTTTTTTTCAATCTTGTATGACAATGTGATTTATATGTATAGACGTCTTACAAGTTTTCTTGGATGCGTTCGAGTCATTCATGAGTTTTTATTCCACTGATATCAATCGAGCATTATATACTTAAAACTTGGGTCGACTTATAACGAGAGCAGACTTAACACTTGAGCCATCTTTTTTTTTCCGAGAACTTGAGCTATAATAAAACGGCAAACATCAGTGATTTTGCGTTCAATTCGAAGTCTCATTTACAAGCATGTGGTTTCTTGGATTTTTGTTCAATTTTCGTCACTCTCTTCTCTTTGACTTCTTGCTCATGGAATTTTAATGAGTTTTTTTTTTCATTTCCCTGGTAACTACGAGTCGACTCAAAGTAACATATACTCTAGGATGTACTTGTTTTGAAAAATTTGGGACGACTCTAATCCATACATGTGCAATGCTTGCTTGATGAGAGCAACATTCTCCATGACTAATATATTAAATAAGAGAATCAAACATCATATTCCAAGGACACATTAACCAGTACATTTGCATAGTATCCAACAAAACTACACTAAACGAGACAATATTATTAAGTAGGTTTGCATAAATGCAACCAACATTTACTAAAATTTGTAAAGTTCACATTAATAACAACGGAGTCCCTACTACCTTTTTTTATTACAAATACTCATTAAGAACCTGACGAGGTTGAAAGAAGATGGGAATGCAACAAAACCATTTGAGGAAAGGTAAGAAGTCAAAACAATAAGAAAATTGGAGATAATTGAAATATAGGATGTCAAAAAATCATGGAAACCTCATAAGACACAAAGACACTTGAAACCTCAGAAAAAACGATATTGTAGTTGGAACCTCTAATGATGATTATGTTGTTGAGTCGTCTAAAGTTGTCCCTATTAAAATGTTGGATGTTGATACTTACCACAAAAATGTTTGTCAAAAGCATCAACGTCCAATATTTCAATAGTGCATCTTGAAAGGCCTCGAAAGCATCATCATCATTACAAGTTCCACCCGCAATATCATTTTCAGAGATTTGAAGTAATACAATATCTTCTGAGGTTTCAATAGTTACTTAGCATTCGATAATCATTACCTTCAATTTCCCTATTTTTCTTAACTTATTACCTTTCCTGCAAATGGTTTTGTAGCATTTCACTTTTCTGCAATTTGTTACCTTACTCTCTGACCAAGCCTCTTGTATGCACCAGACCTCTAAACAAATTCGACATTGCACTATTCACAAAAATTCGAGTCTTCTTTTTCATCTCCAATTACTCGATAATTTCCACAACAAATCACTTTTTCACATGCAAGGTTCAAGTCTGAATACAAGAGCATTCATTAGGATCAAGGTGATAAGTGCAAGAAAAACGAAACTCAAGCGTAAAGGTTCATTAGGTTGCCCTCAGGAAAGCATGGTGTGCCTTAAACTCTTAAATAGTCATATATGTGAAACTAAAACTCATTTCCATAATGAAAACCTTGTTCAAAAACTTTTCTCAATAAAAGTCGAGTCGCCTCAAAATTAAATTGTAAAATAAATATGAGTCCTCTAAAAAATAATTTTGAGTTGACTCTAAACTAAAATATCATTGAGCGCACCATGTAAAATCATTACTTGAGCACAACTAAACTGAGCATACTCAACATTTTTTAAAGCATACATAAACTACACTTTAAGCACACCAATTAGCATATCAATATACCAAACAGGTTTTAAAATACATTTCAATGCCATATAATAGTCAGTAGGCTCATAGAAATACTAAACAAATACACGATAAGACTAAAAGTTCAAACATAGGATGATCAAAGGTGAATATCAGAAAGATTGGTTGCACTTTCACCATGACCGTTCCATGTAGCGGCCCATTTTTCAAATGAACCGCCACGGGGGCCGATGCGGGCCCATAACCCGGCCTACCAATGCCAGCTGTGTCCCACATGCAAACTCATCCACCATTCAATCATTATTAACCTCAATGAACAACAATTTACTGTTTAAATTGTTAATGAACTCAATTCATCTGTTATAATGTTGTTTCAATCCGTAATAAACCACAGCGGAAGTCTTTAAACATGACAAAATAAAATATTAAACATCAAAATCATGCCTTTAACTCGGATACCTAGTGTGGAAAACCCATATGTCATCATAGATCAAAAATACACCTCAAAGGTCTCAAAATATCAAAAATATAGGGTCTTGAAATGTCTCGCAATACCAAATCCACAAAATAAAAACAATATATATATATAATACAAACGTACAAGTCTGGCTCAATATCACTGAATCACAGGTACTCTGCAAGCTTGCCCTTGCCACGACTCGTACTTGGATCTGCACTCAAGCCATCACAAAAAGGCAGATGACGAGTTCAGAGTGAGTATTCTCAAGGAAATTAAGTGAGCAACACTGAAATAAATACTGGAATTTAAATAAAGCTATTAAATAAACATGTGGAAATAAATACAAGCAACCGTGATCATCGCATGGATAAGTAATAGTGAAAGCTCAAAGTGTGTTCCTAAAGCCTAGGGTCATACTAGTGCCATACTTCGAACTCACCACAGAATATTACCGGCGAGTACCATTCAAGCAAGGCCAGTATCTGGATCCTCTAGGTAGTCGGCGTAGAACCTACGACGCACCTTCACGTGCCCCGACGCGACTCTCGGGTCGAACTACTTACCGAGATCCCTGACACACGTGTTATGGCCTAGTGGACATACACACAGGAATGGTAGGGAGGGAGAGCCTCAACGTCCATCCATTTAAACCAAAATCAATAATAGAGTATTGAAATACATAATTTGAATTCAAAAGCCAAAATAAGTAAATGCTCGAGAAATTTCAGTTGGGATACTACACACCTCAAATCGCACTTCGTCTCGCGATAAATAAACCCTGGCCTGACTCCGCTGAATCCCCGATATCCAAATTACCGCCCGAAATAACCTATTTCCATTTATAATTGATTTTTTTAGTCAATTGGATATATTTTATGTTATTTAATATAAATATTCTAAATTCTGCAATGTATAACGCGCTATGCCATTTGGGTAGCGCACTACACATTCTAGGCAGCTAGATGTTCTTCGAAAAGAAGAGCACTAGCGCTCTATATGTTTCCACCTAGCGCACTTTCGCCATGTAGCGTGCTAAGTGACCTCCCTTGCGCGCTACCGAGGCTCAGAACAGCAGTTTTGTTGACAATTTTTTAGCATCACCACCACCACCAATAACAACAACATATATTACTCAAGTTCATAGCACTTGAAACCCACCAAAACAGCCGCATAACACTCCATTTCAAATTCACACAAACACCCAAAAAATTCATACCAAAAGATGAAGAAAGTTGAGGTGATAGTGAAGCTTACCTTGCTTTGGTGAATTAACCTCTCCAATTTCCTCAAATGACCACTTTTGTTGCTCCAAACCCTTGTGTTTGATCTCCAATTTTCGGATTTCTTGTGAGAAAGAAAGAAAAGGTGGTGGAAATGAAGACAAACTTGATTTTTGTACCATTTAATGATCTCTTCTCACATGTACATCCCAATGCCATCAAATGGACACTATTTGCTCCATTTTTCAGCCTATAATGACACCTAAAGTGACTCCAATGAAACACTCTCCCTTGTCCTTAACCCAATAAGTCATCTCTCGGGCGTTCCGATGCCCGATTTCGCGTCCCAAATCGCAACATACGCGTACTACCATGACCATAACCACCAAATGGGCATTACATATTAATTATTTAACTCATGTAATTCATTTCATGTGTATATTATTTTCTCCCGACCTAGTTTTTTGTCTTTTAGCCTACCCGGTACCCGCTTCAACAAGCTTATCGAGGCGAATACTTATCACACAATCTCGCACGTCAAACGTAAGATAGATACACACATCGCGATGTCGTTTAATCTATTTCAGCATAAACATCATAAATTAGACAAATCAGAATACAAAATAACTATTTACCTAACTCTAAGCATGCCCTAGCCTAGCTGCTGGTCCCACGAGCGTCTAAGCTGTCAACCACATCTGCAACCACGTCATTAATAACGACAAAGTAAATTCGGTCCGTTACAGTTCTTCCCAACTAAATGAAATTTTGTCCTGAAATTAAATTTAAACTTAAACACTTACCGACAAATAAGTGGGGATACCGTCGTCGCATAGTAGACTCAAGCTCCTAGGTGAATCCCTCGATCTCATTATGCTGCCAACGTACCAAAACCTTCGGGATCTCCCTATTCCTCAAAGTTTGAGTCCTCCTATCCGTGATCTCCACATGCTGCTACTCATATGACACGTCAGATCGCACATCAATCTAACATACATCAACTATAGGCCTCGGTCCCGACCTAGCCAGCCTCAACATGGAATGTGAAATACCGGATGTACCTCTGCTAACTGTGGTGACAACTCCAGATGGTATGCCACTCTGTCGAAGCGTTCCTCAACTCTGAACGGTCCAATGAATCTTGGTGCCAGCTTCCCCTTAATGCCAAACCTCGAATGACCCTTCCAGGGCAAAACCTTCAAATACACCAAGTCCTCAACCTCGTATATCAGCCCTCCAAGGTACTTGTCCGTATATTTCTTCTACCTATCCTGCGCCGCCTGAAGCCTCTGCTTGATCTGTCTCACCTTCTCGGTATGGTCAACAACAACCTTAGGTCCTAGAGGCGTTGTATCCTCCGGTGCCACCCAACATGTTGGTGACCTGCAGGGCCTACGATAAAGTGCCTCAAACGACATCCCGATACTCGCCTGATAGCTGTTGTTGTAAGCAAACTCACATAAAGGCAAATAATCCTCCCACGATATACCAAACTGTAATATACATGCCCTGAGCATATCCTTCAGAATCTGGATCAAATGCTCTGACTGCCCGTCAGTCTGAGGATGGTACGCAGTGCTGAACTGTAAACAAGTGATAAACTTCTCCTACACACTCTCCCAAAGCCTCGAAGTAAATCTCGAATGTCTGTCAGAAACAATGGAGACTGGCACACCGTGCAATCTGACAATCTCTCTCTCGAAGATAGTACTCAGCGGTGTAATTGAATATCTCTTGGTGATCGGTATGAAATGTGCCGACTTCATCAACTTGTCGATAACTACTCAAACTGCTTCGTCTCTCCTCGTAGTCTGCGGTAGGCCACTAACGAAGTCCATGGTCACATGTTCCGACTTCTACTGAGGAATGGGCAGTGGCTTTAACAACCTAGTTGGTCTCCTGTACTCAGCCTTCACCTTCTAGCAAATATGACAACTTCGGACGTATCTACCCACGTTAGCCTTCATCCCTGGCCACCAAAACAATCTTTGTAGATCGTGATACATCTTGGTCCGACCAGGATAAATTGTATATCGCAACCAGTGTGTGTCCTCGAGAATATTGTCCCTGAGCTCCAATACTGGCGTTATCCACAAACGACCTTTATGTCTCAAGCACTCGTCTGAACCCTCATACCACTCAGTACACCCCAGATCCTGAGTCAGGCCACTAATCCGCAAATATCGGCCGTTAAATCTCTGCAACTCGGCAACCTGCTCAAGATACACAGTGGGAACTCGCATTTGACAGCAAATTTGTAGCTCAGCAATAGCCTTTGTCACACTCAACACCGACGGTGCCTCAAGCAACCCATGCTCATGTGTCATACACCGCAGTACCGTCTAGCTCTCGATGCCGCTCCTGCTCAGCGCATCAGGTACAACATTCGCCTTACCCGGATAATACTCAATTACAAAATCATAGTCCTTCGATAACTCGAGTCATCTCCGCTGTCGCATGTTCAACTCCCTCTGAGTGAACAGGTACCTCAAACTTTGGTGGTATGTAAATAACACAAACCTCTCACCGTACAAGTAGTACCTCTAGGCCTTCAGTGCAAACACGACCGCCGCAAGCTCCAAGTCGTGCACTAGATAGTTTCCCTCGTGGGGTCTCAATTGTCGAGATAAATAGGCCATTGGTTGTCCATCCTGCATCAACACGTAACCCAACCCGTGCCTGACGCCGAAGTCAACTTCATCTTCAACTCCCAAAAAGCATCCTCACACTCATGTGACCAATCAAATCTAACATCCTTCTTGGTTAATCTCGTTATCGGCGCGGCAATCATCAAGAAATCCTACACGAAGCGCCTGTAATATCCCCCCAAACCTAGGAAACTCCGAATGTCAAATACAGACTTGGGTGTCCTCCAGTCAATAATTGTTCGAATCTTGTCACCATCCATTGATATGCCCTGATCACTGATGACATGCCCCAATAACTTCACCTCACTCAGCCAGAACGTGCACTTGCTGAACTTGGCATAAAGTCAGCGCTCTCTCAGCGTCGCCAATAAATCTATGAGATGCCTCTCGTGCTCCACACGAGTCCTACTATAAATCAGGATGTCATCAATAAAAACTATGACGTATCGATCCAAAAATAGCCTCAGTACTATGTGTATCAAGTCCATGAAAATCATCGGTGTGTTAGTCAGTCCAAACGGCATGACAGTAAAGTCAAATAGTCCGTAACGCGTAAGTCCTCAACAAATGGTATCCTGATCGTAAGTCGATATTCAAGAAGAACTTGGCCCCAGCCAACTGATCGAAGAAGTCATCAATCCTCGGAAGTGGGTAACGATTTCAAAACGTCACCTGATTCAGCTTCCGATAGTCCATACACATCCGCATTGATCCAACCTTCTTCTTCACAAAAAGAACTGGAGCTCCCCAAGGTGACATGCTAAGGTGAATGAAACCCTTGTGCAATAAATCCTCTAACTGGGTCCTCAACTCCTCGTGCTCCGATGCTGACATCCTATATGGCCTGCTGTAGATCGACTGAGTCCCCAGAATCAGTTCAATGATAAACTCAACAGCTCTCGGCGGTGGCAATCCTGGCAAATCATCAGGAAAAACTTCTAAAAACTTGCAGACAATAGGGACATCCTCAACCTTAATTATCGTTCTAAGCTCTGGCTCAATCATAGCCGCGTACGCCTCTTTCTCCTACGACGTCGCTAGTCTGCCTCGAGTGATAGGTAATACTGTCGCAACTCCGGTAAATGAAAACTTTGGAATCCCTTCGATGTCAAATGTCACAGTCTTGCTGAAACAGACGATCTGTGCATGATAAGATGATAATCAATCCATACCGAACATCGCGTCGAACTCCAAGTACTCTAGCACTCTCAAATCAGCCGGTAGTTGATGTCCCTCAATCTCCATAACACAATCTCGGCAAATCCAGTTAGGGTAAATCTTATCTCTGGCTGCCGTATTAAGAACAAGATGTGTATCTAAGGTGTGTGTAGGTAACCCTAACTCTCCAACCATGCATTGAGAAAAAAAAAGACAGTGAGCTACCAGAATCAATCATAATATGCATGGAAATACCACAAACAGATAACGTACCCTCAACAAGCTGTCTAGTTGCCTCCCTATCTAGTTGTGCGACCCTAAAAGCTGTATTATGGGCCCTCTCTGGCCGGTTCAGTCTGTGGTAGTAGTGGTGCTGGTCTGGTACAATCTGCCACAATATGTCCAATGTCACAGCATCGGTAACACGCACGAGTCTCTGATCAGCCAAAACTCCTCTGACTCTGTATGACGCGAGCGGAACGCGTCATTAAAATAAAATTCCTCCACCAACTATTTTGTAGAATAGTGGCAAAAGGTTGATCCCACAGAGATTGGTGGTCTTTCTAAGGTTAAAAATGATGAAAATGAAAAATCTAGGGTTTTAAAATAAATAATTTGACTAACTAATCTAACTAAACTAAATAGATAAATAACTAAAATAAGTTTGAAAACAATTAATGAACATCTAAGTAACACCTAGGTCTACAGTTCCACAAATCGGGATCAAGATTTAATGGCAATCATGGTCTTCAATCTTTCCAAAAAAGTTATTAATTTAAATTCTCCTATATTAGCTATAGAAAACCGACATCCGTCAGAAATTCTTCATTGCCCTAATCTCGATAATCACGACGTCCGCCACTAACTATTTTCCTAATTAATGCATAACCCTAGACATCCGCCAATCGGGTTTAACACACTAACTGCAGTAATAAGGATCTGTGGGAACACTAATCCTAAATAACTGGATCGCATCCGCTTTCGATTTAACCTAGATTCAATTGTTGCATACTCAAGAACCGAAAGGATTTTACCGCAAACGGGTGAGTGTTCATCACTTTATTGGTCAAAAAGTACAATTACATGGATATTATTGGTCCAAATAACTATAGGTTGTCTACCTAAAAGCATGCACTGGCCACATACATACCCTAGATCTAAATCATATTCCTTAAAATCAACAACAATGAAATAAGAGAATTAAATTAAGTTAAATAATAAAATAAAAGATCTCACATAATATGTCATGAATCCATAATCCCGACTTGTTTCCCCACCGACCTAGGAAATTGTCGGGAGAATTCGATGCTAAAAATATAATAGTCGGTGTTCAAATTATAATACCATAGGTTCTTAATTTATAAAACTACTAATAATTGGTCTCGGGAACTAATTTTGGGGGTTGGTGGGGTGACTCATGCACCGAAGAGAATCATATGGTTGTTTTTAGGCTTGAAATCACGTTCTATCCACGTGTCGCAGCCGCATTGGTCGTTTGGTGCAGAGCAACTGATGTGGCACTCTCCCATTGGTCCAGACCATTGCATTGACGTGTTTAGGAGGTTGTGGTCGAGCCACGTGTCCACGGGGAAAGTGGTTTGTTTGGTTCGCTTAACGAAAATAATGCATGGGACAACTGCACCATGCGCATCCTGAGGCGTAATGGATGGTTCTGAACCGTGGGAGCTGCTGTGCGTAATTTGTTGATTTGTTGGAGAGTCTGCTGTGCTGGGGCATGACGTGGCGTGGACTGATTGGTGTAAAACCAATGGAATGACGTGTTTGACTTTGTGGAGAGCCAATTGAGGGCTGCTACGTGGCATGCTGAGGCTTCTGATCACCTATTCTACCCATCGTGCAACGTGTAACTCGAGGCAAGCTGTTTGGTGTCCGATCACCGCATGTAAATACTCTATTTTGAGTATTTGTCCGCCACAAATTCAACCGCGCACTCCGTTTCAAGTAAAAACCACCAAAAAATATAATTAAATGTATATTTTAGAGACTTTACATAATTAAATATATTAAAATAAAGTATTAAACACATAAATATTGACTTATCACTATGCTTGACCCTGGCCTTGACTCTGGCCACTCTGACCTCTATCCTGCCTATGATGTTGTCTAGAGTAATCAACTAGTGCAGAAGCCATAGAGTATGCCGCCTGAAGATCATCACGTCTATCTCGGTCATCACGACGATCTCTGTCGCCTCTGCGACCCTAATTAGAAATGCCAATCACTTCGGCGAGGTCTCTGGTCCTGTCTCTATCGGTCCTAATCTCTCCTTTATCTCTTCGGTCTCTTATCAGATCGAGAACTCAAAACTGGTTGACTCTGTTGTCTCTACTAACTCTGCAGCGTAATCTGGACCGCTAATCAACTGGCCCTCTGAACCAGGTATGTCTCGTGTGCGAGGGACCTGTCGTAAATCTTTGTCAGTGTATAAGCTCCACTAAATACAACCGTGCTCGCAATCCTCTCATCCAAACCTCGGACAAAATAATATATCTATAACCGATCGGTACCTGCTATGTCCATGGTATACGATAATATATATTTGTACTTCTCCGAGTACACAATGATAGACATATCGCTATAAACCAATGATAAAAACTATTCCCTCAATCTGACTCTGACCTCCATGGGTGTATACTCGTCCATAAATAGCGCTTGGAACTCTGACCAGGTAGCCACAGCAGGAGGAGTCGCTATGTAGGTAGTCCACCATACCGCAGCATCAACTCTCAAGCAAAAACTCGATAATCTCGGCCGGTCATTCTCCTCAACCCGAAGCAACTCATGTAGCCGCTCATGAGATAACAACCACCTCTCGGCTATCTCTAGGTCCCCGGCTCCATAAAATTATCATGGCGAGAACCTAATAAAGTCCTTCATCTTCTTGGCCTCAACTGTCATCTAGCTCCCAAAGGTAGACAACATTGATGGCTGCTCAGTAGTCGCAGGTGTAATGACCAATGCAGTATCCGCTGGTACTACAACTGGCGCAGCTCCCTCGGTCAGTGTCTCGATACTGTTGCATGCACCTGAGTCTAAACTGTGGTAGGAGCTACAACTGCCTAAAAAGTAGTCATCGACGTAGCCAAAACAATAGTAGGAGCTGTAGTAGCCTCTCGAGCATCCCGAGCTCTCATCATGATAAGTCAGAATTTATATATATTTAGTAGTTTATTATATTATATTTAAATATAGAAAGTCTCTAAAATATATATTTAATTATATTTATTGGTCATTTTCAGGAGAAACGAAGTGCGCGGTTGAATTCGTGGCGGAAAAATACTCAAAATAGAGTATTTACTCGTAGTCAAACGCCAGACAATTTGCCTCGAGTTACGTGCTATGCGGTGGGTAGAATAGGAGACAGCTGATACGTGGAAGCTTCCCATTGGTCAATTCTTCAATAGCACATCATTCACAACTTGTCCTCCAACCAGAGCGTGACACATAGCGGACCTAACACAAATCACAACGGCTTCCACCAATCCGAACACGCCACGCCAGTGTCTCCATTTACTCCACCAATCATACGTCGCCATGTGGCGTCTCACATCATCACATCACAGCAAAACCAATTTTCCTCGCTTCAGCCTCCATCAGTTTGTCCTCGGGATGTGCGTCAAAACAAGCTCCCAGAATTCGGTCAATTTCGCGCGAATTCTTCCACCTACCTCTTGCCTGCCACGTGTTGTTCGCTCACCACGCCAACCACGTCACAAGTTGCGGTCCAGCCAATTGGAAAATGCCACGTCAACTACTCGGCAGGAAATGAACCAATCAGCTGCGAAAATGCGGACAGAATTGATTTTCACCCCAAAAACAGCCCTATGATGCTCCTCGGTGCACGAGTCACCTCCCCAACACCCAAAATTAGTTTCTCTCACCTCCCGAGACCAATTTTTAGTAGTCTTATATATTAGGGACTTAGGTTTTATTATTTTTATAACCGACTATTATTGTTTTGTTATCGACTTTCTTCGACGACGATGTTCGGCTAATCAACTCATTGCTTAGGTCGGAGGGGAAAAAATTCGGGATCATGGACTCAAGGCATATTATGTGAGATCTTTTATTTTATTATTTAATTTAATTTAATTCTCATATTTCATTATTGTTGATTTTAAGGAATATGGTTTAGATCTAGGGTATGTAAGTGATAAGTGCATGCTTTTAGGTGTACAACCTATAGTTATTTGGACCATTAATATCCGTGTAATTGTGCTTTTGGACCAATAAAATGACGAACACTCACCTGTTTGCCATCAAACCTTTTCGATTCTTGAGTGTGCAATAATTGAATTTAGGTTAAATCGAGAGCGGATGCGACTCGATTATTTATGATTAGTGTTCCCACAAACCCATATTAATGCGGTTAGTGTGTTAAACCAGATTGGCGAATGTCTAGGGTTATACATTAAATAGGGAAGTAGTTAGTGGTGGACGTCCTGGCTATCGAGATTAGGGGAACAAAGAATTTCTGGCGGATGTCGATTTTCTATAGCTAATTTAAGAGAATTTAAATTAATAACTTTTTGGGAAATATTGAAGACCGTGATTGTCATTCAATCTTGATCTTAATTTGTTGAACTGTAGACCTAGGTGTTACTTTGGTATTAATTAATTGTTTTCAAAATTAGTTTAGTTATTTTATTTATTTGGTTTAGTTAGATTAGTTAGTTAAATTAATTTATTTTAAAACCCCCGATTTTCCTATTTTGTTGTTTTTAACCTAAAAAAGACTACCAATCTCTCTGGGATCGACCCTTTGCCACTATTCTACAAAATAGTTGGTTTATGAAACTTTACTTTATTGACGCGTTCGACGCGCGTCAATTTTCGGCGCCGTTGTCAGGGATTGGTATTTTTCTTTCTTTGGTTTCTTATTTTTATTTTTATTTTTATTTTTCCTATCTAGTCCCTTGCACTTCACATGTATGCAGGCAACCCAGCGATGGACTCCTCCTACCCCCATAAATTTGGTCGATTTGAAGACTCACATTATTATAATGCGAATGGGGTAGGTATGTCACATAACGGATATCAATTTTCTAACATGCATTCTTTTGTGCAACAGGTCGAGGTTTGTGAAATTTGTGGAGATTATTCTCATTCCGCACATAATTGTCCATATTATCCACATTATGAGAACTACCACTATTCTAGCTATGCATCGCCACAACCTGACTTCTTTGGGCTCATGTCAAATCCACAGATTCCTCAACATGAATGAAATCAACAGTTTCAACAAAGCACCTCCTTGGAAGATATGATGAAGCAATTGATAGATAATCAGCAAAAGGTTAACTGGCTTCTTGAAGAGATTCGACAAATTAATTTTGAGATTCCAGGCTTGAAGGACTTGGAAACTCAATTTATTCAATATAATGTCAGGCTTCAGAATATGACTGATAAGGAAGAGTTGTGTAGTACACAACCAATTTTTAACTCAGATGAGGATGTGGGTGTTGATACATTGAAAATTTTTAAGGTGAATGAGGTTACTCAAATGGAAAACTATTTGAGAGAAACATCGGAAGAATGTGAAGTCTTTCGAATTGAGCCATAAATTATCATTGCACTAAATGAGGGGGAAAATGAGATGAAAATTGATGTCATTTCAGACAAGCCGGAGAAGCCGCAGATGGAGAGCGAGGAATACCAACCTCTGGTGTTGGTGCAACCACCCACCTTCCCATGCACATTTGGTACACCTTATAAGGGGTGGAAGTAAAGGAGCATTCGCAGATCTTCTACACTGCCGACACCTTTGTGTTGGACGATCCTGATGTGACAGATTCTTTCGTGTTGGAAGTCCCGAATGAGCTCCTAAATCGAAAATTGGGTGTGCATGCTTCATTGCCCAAATACGTAGATGCGCCATTCATTGTTGACATCTCTAAAGGAGAAGGCATCACGTGATCAATCACGCCAAGTCTAGCAAAAGACTTATAAGAAAAACGACTCGTTGGGAGGCAGCCCAGCTTCATTTTTATTTTATTTTATTTTATTTATTTCTTGCATTTATTTCAGTTTTAGTTTTTTTATGTTTAATAACACTCTAATTTGGTCTCTTTATTTTTACAGGTAATATGTTACGTTTGACGTTCATTAAAGGATTGGAGCACTGAGTTTTGTAAGTTTGAATTTGGATTACATTTTTTAAGCATAATTTGAGCATTATTTTTTTTTGAATTAACATATTTTTAGGATTTTAGGTGTTTTGAGACTTGGTTGGGACATACCCAACTTAAGTCGCCGCATTAGTGGCGGGTTTTTGAGTAGACCCAAAACCCCTAAACTTCATTCCATCATCTTGCTTATTTCACCCTTAGTTGACAGACTTCGGGCTCGCAAGATTTGATTGGAATCTTTTCAGTTAACTCCTATGTTTACTAGTTCTTGCTCTTGTTATGATTGTTCTTTTATATTTTCCTTAGTCACCTACACAAGAGAGATTTTATGTGTTCACTGGTTTTTAGAAACTTTTTGTTATGCATGCATTTTTATCATCTTCTTATCCATGTTCTTCTTCACCACTGTCTTTTTCTTTTTGTTATATGGATGTCTTGACTTGTTTTGAACCTTGAGGACAAGGTTCGAAATAAGTTTGGGGGTATTTTAGGGATTGTAGATTGATTTGGATGGATTCTTTGTGAAAGTCCACCGCAGGTGAGATCGTTTAATTTTTTATGCAGTTATATGTGATTGATGGATGGTAATGGTAGTGTTTTATATCATTTCTTCCATTTCTTTCATTTCTTGTCCTTTCATACTTCTCTCTCATTTTATTAGGATTTGATACACTTTCATGCATGTATTTAGTATAGTTTAGTTTTTTTATTGTATTTAGAGTCACCCGAGACTTTGTTCATGTCTTTGGTTGTGGATGAGTAAATTATAGTTGCCTTTTTTACTTGAAACTTAGAAAAAATTAGGAGAAACACTCAATCGAGTTCGTACCATGCATTTTTATGATTTCACGATTAGGGACTTAGTACGATAGTTAAGCTTTGTGCTAGATAACGAAAGTGAGTAGACGGTCAAATTTGTGCAAGTGGTATTATTTTAATCCACATTGAGGGATTTGCTTGATTATAGTGAAAGTGAGAAGTACTAACAGGAGTTTTCTTAGTGTAGAGTGTCCCATAGGTTTCCACAGGAAATGGAGCAGGGAAACTTGTGGTGAGAAAAAAGTGAGAAAAGCAGGCCACATGAAATGGAGCAGGGACTGTATTAATTGAAACAAGATTTGGAGAAGAAAAAATGTGAAAAAAAATAAAAATAATGAATAAAAGGCGGAAGTTGTGAAACTCCTCAAATAAAAGATTTAGTTCGAGTGCTTTCATTATATTAAGTGAGATTTAAACTTGCGTGCTTTAATGTATAGACCAAGAAAACTTATGAGTAGTTGATGGCCTTTGTTTTGACCGAATCTATGTCTTGAAAGTGGGATCTTAATTGTGTTTGGGTTGCGAGTCGTGACATATCATAACTCTGAAGTTTCTTGAGTTGCTTGTTTACTTGGCGGCTATGTAAATCAAATGAACTCCATGAATTTTAAGTCGGGTATAGGATTAGTTGAGTCAGTGCATTATTATATTATGAGTCTAGTTTAGTTTGTGTTATCATTTACACATTTGCTCGGGACGTGCAAAGTCTTAAGTTTGGGGGTATTTGATAAGTCAGAATTTATGTATATTTAGTAGTTTATTTTAGTATATTTAAACATAAAAATTCTCTAAAATATATATTTAATTATATTTATTGGTCATTTTCAGGTGAAACGAAGTGCGCGGTTTAATTCGTGGCGGAAAAATACTCGAAATGGAGTATTTACTCGTAGTCAAACGCCGGACAATTTGCCTCGAGTTACGTATTACGCGGTGGGTAGAATAGGAGACATATGATACGTGGAAGCTTCCCATTGGTCAATTCTTCAATAGCACATCATTCACAACATGTCCTCCAACACGAGCGTGACACGTGGCAGACCTAACACAAATCACAACGGCTTCCACCAATCCAAACACGCCACGTCAGCGTCTCACATCATCACATCAAAGCAAAACCAGTTTTCCTCGCTTCAGCCTCAATCAGTTCGTCCTTGGGATGCGCGTCAGCACAAGCTCCCAGAATTTTAGTCGATTTCACGCGAGTTCTTCCACCCGCCTCTTGCCCGCCACGTGTCGCTCGCTCACCACGCCAACCACGTCACAAGCTACGGTCTAACCAATAGGAGAGCGCCACGTCAGTTGTTCGGCAGGAAATGAACTAATCGGCTGCGGACACGTGGACAGAAGTGATTTTCACCCCAAAAATAGCCCTACGATGCTCCTCGGCGCACGAGTCACCTCCCCAACACCCAAAATTAGTTTCTCTCACCTCCCGAGACCAATTTTTAGTAGTTTTATATATTAGGAACTTAGGTTTTATTATTTTTATCACCGACTACTATTGTTTTGTTATCGACTTTCTTCGACGACGTTGTTCGGCTAATCAACTCATTGCCTAGGTCAGAAGGGAAACAAGTCGGGATCATGGACTCATGACATATTATGTGAGATCTTTTATTTTATTATTTAATTTAATTTAATTCTCCTATTTCATTGTTGTTGATTTTAAGGAATATGGTTTAGATCTAGGGTATGTATGTGATCAGTGCATCCTTTTAAGTGGACAACCTATAGTTATTTGGACCATTAGTATCCGTGTAATTGTGCTTTTGGACCAATAAAGTGACAAACACTCACCCGTTTGCGGTTAAACCCTTTCGGTTCTTGAGTGTGCAATAATTGAATCTAGGTTAAATCGGGAGCGGATGCGACCCGGTTATTTAGGATTAGTATTCCCACATACCCATATTACTGCGGTTAGTGTGTTAAACCCGATTGGCGGATGTCTAGGGTTATACATTAATTAAAGAAGTAGTTGTGGTGGACGTCCTGGCTAACGAGATTAGGGGAATGAGGAATTTCTGGCGGATGTCGATTTTATATACTAATATAGGAGAATTTAAATTAACAACTTTTTGGGGAAAGATTGAAGACCATGATTGCCATTAAATCTTGATCTTGATTTGTGGGACTGTAGACCTAGGTGTTACTTAGGTATTAATTAATTGTTGTCAAAATTAGTTTAGTTATTTTATTTATTTAGTTTAGTTAGATTAGTTAGTTAAATTTATTTATTTTAAAACCCCCGATTTTCCTTTTTTGTTGTTTTTAACCTAAGAAAGACTACCAATCTTTGTAGGATCGACCCTTTGCCACTATTCTACAAAATAGTTGGTTTAGGAAACTTAACTTCATTGACGCGTTCGGCGCGCGTCACATCATGTATATCAATAACGTGAATCTATCATCCACAATCCGTGCCAATGACTCCAACGTCAAAGTCTGCCTAGTCGAATTAGTGGTATCCCCGACCTCAAGCTGAGTAGTTTATGGAGCCTAACCGTCCATCGGTATCTGCATCAAAGAACGTGCGTCTAGTCAGCCTCAGTGCATATACGTGTATCGTATGTAATATACAATAAAAAACATAACACTTATATCCCTGATTTCTACCCATCTCACATCACTTCCCAACTAGGACTCTAGGCAATTCCTTTGGGTTTTCCACATTTAAAGTTTATTCATCAGGTTTATCCTCAAATTATACCACAAATGTAACTATATCAGAGTTAACTTTCAATTTCCCGAAGTTCATCGACCCTGCTGTGATACCAAAATGTAGCGGCCCATTTTCCAAATGAACCGCCACCGGGGCCGATGCGGGCCCACAACCCGGCCTACCAGCGCCAGCTGTGTCCCACATGCAAACGCATCCACCATTTAATTATTATTAACCTCAATGAACAACAGTTTACTGTTTAAATTGTTAATGAACTCAAGTCATCTGTTATAATGTTGTTTCAATCCTTAATAAATCACAGCAAAAGTCTTTAAACATGACAAAAAAAAAAATTAAACATCAAAGTCATGCCTTTAACTCGGATACCTAGTGTGGAAGACCTATATGTCATCATAGATCAAAAATACACCTCAAAGGTCTCAAAAATATCAAAAATATAGGGTTCTGAAATGTCTCACAATCCCAAATCCCCAAAATAAAAACAAAATATATATAATACAAACGTACAAGTCTGGCTCAATATCTCTGAATCACAGGTACTCTGCAAGCTTGCCCTTGCCACGACTTGTACTCAGATATGCACTCAAGCCATCACAAAAAGGCAGATGACGAGTCCAGAGTGAGTATTCCTAAGGATATTAAGTGAGCAATACTGAAGTAAATACTGAAATTTAAACAAAGTTATTAAATAAACATGCGAAAATAAATACAATCACAGTGATCACCGCATGGATAAGTAATAGTGAAAGCTCAAAGTGTGTTCCTAGAGCCTAGGGTCAGACTAGTGCCATATTTTGAATTCTCCACAGAATATTGCGGCAAGTACCACTCAAGCAAGGCCAATATCTGGATTCGCTAGGTGGTCGGCGTAGAACCTACGATGCACCTACACGTGCCTTGACGCGACTCTCAGGTCGAACTATTCACTGAGATCCCTGACACACATATTATGGCCTAGTGGACATACATATAGGAATGGTACGGAAGGAGAGCCTCAACGTTCATCCATTTAAACCAAAACCAAGAATAGAGTATTGAAATACGAAATTTGAATTCAAAAGCCAAAATAAGTAAATGCTCAAGAAATTTCAGTTGGGATACTACACACCTCAAACCGAACTCCGTGTCCCGATAAATAACCCCGGGTCCGGCTCCGTTGAATCCCCGATATCAAAATTACCGCCCGAAATAACCTATTTCCTTTTATAATTGATTTTTTTAGTCAATTTGATGTATTTTATGTTACTTAGTATAAATATTCTAAATTCTGCAATGTATAGCGTGCAACACATTATGGGCAGCGCGCTAAACATTATGGGCAATTAGATGTTCTTCGAAAAGAAGAACACTAGCACGTTATATGTTTCCACCTAGCACGCTATTCGCCATGTAGCGCGCTAAGTGACCTCCCTACCGCGCTACCGAGGCTTAGAACAGCAGTTTTGTTGACAATTTTTTAGCATCACCACCAATAACAACAACATATATTACTTAAGTTCATAACACTTGAAACCCACCAAAACAACCACATAACACTTCATTTCAAATTCACACAAACACCCCAAAAATTCATACCAAAAGATGAAGGAAGTTGAGGTGATAGTGATGCTTACCTTGCTTTGGTGAATTAACCTCTCCAATTTCCTCAAATGACCACTTTTGTTGCTCCATGTGTTTGATCTCCAATTTTCGGATTTCTTGTGAGAGAGAATGAGAGAGAAAATGTGGTGGAAATGAAGTCAAACTTGATTTTCATCCCATTTAATGATCTCTCCTCACATGTATATCCCAATGCCATCAAATGGACACTATTTGCTCCATTTTTCAGCCCATAATGACACCTAAAGTGACTCTAATGAAACACTATCACGTGTCCTTAACCCAATAAGTCATCTCTCGGGCGTTCCGATGCCCGATTTCGCGTCCCAAATCGCAACATACGCGTACTACCATGACCATAACCACCAAATGGGCATTACATATTAATTATTTAACTCATGTAATTCATTTCATGTGTATATTATTTTCTCCCAGCCTAGTTTTTTGTCTTTTAGCCTACCCGGTCCCCGCTTCAACAAGCTTATCGAGGCGAATACTTATCACACAATCTCGCACGTCAAACGTAAGATAGATACACACATCGCGATGTCGTTTAATATATTTCAGCATAAACATCGCAAATTAGACAAATCAGAATACAAAATAACTATTTACCTAACTCCAGGCGCGCCCTAGCCTATCTGCGGGTCCCACGAGCGTCTGAGCTGTCAACCACTTCTGCAACCACGTCATTAATAATGGCGAATTAAATTTGGGTCGTTATACTCCAGCCCCCTTTTGTTCTGCCACTTCCAAAACCTCCGCGAACAAGTCAGTCATGTTTTGCATAGTTGCATTGTTAACACTACTACTGCGATCCCCTCCTCCGCTACAGCTGTGTTCCTCACGGTTGTCTGTATGTCCCTTGTTGTATGTCCAAAGAAAAACTGGGCAATGAGAAGATGAGCAGTGGTAAAATAATCGATCCTTGTTAACATAATCATTTCGAACATATTTCAGCACCAACCACCTGTTGCACTGGAAGCAATGCTTCTTTTCGATGCAATGATCATGAATGTGAGTTATTTCCCAACAGAAACATCATTCCTTGGTCGTCGTCATCACAAAACTGTAACAAAAAAAAAATCGATTTCAATAACACAAATCAATGAAATAAATAAGAGTTAGTGAGTAAAAAACCAACATTTGACGGTTTAATGAACTACTAAATAATGAAACCAATAACTAGGAGAATCACCTCTTCGTCGTCCTTGTTGTTTTTGCTTTGATCCATTTTGTTCCTTTCAGTTCTCGATTCTCCTCCTCTTTTTTGCCTCATCTCAAAAGTGTTTTGCGATATGAAGTTTGATCTCTTTAAAAATCAAAGGAAACGTATCTTGTGGGGCAAAAAAACAAAAGTTATTATGCCGCCTTGATACGTGTGGTACGATTTGACCACGATCTGACTTTGACATGACTTGATTGATGGAGTGTCGGTTTGATTTCAAAACCCAAACACTAACATTTCATCTAACACCTTCAGAGCATCTCTAATGGAATATTTATTGAATGTCAATGTGCGCCATCTAGGATTAAATTGACATTGAGTTGAAACAATGCCTCAAATAGGAATGTGTAGGGGTGGGCAGCGGTTTCCGAAAAATCGCCCAAACCGTGTAAGCCGCATGGTTTGGTCTGGTTTTTAGAACTCGCGGTTTAGGGGCGGTTTAAAAAACTTAGAAACCGCAGAATCGCGGTTTGGTCGCGGTTTTCATTTTAAAAAAATCGCGGTTTCACCAAATCGAGGGTATTTTAGTAAATACCCAACATTTAAAAAATCGCGGTTTCACCACTGCCGTTCATCCTCCTCACTCCCCGTCTCACCGCTGCCGCTGAACCCATCGCCTTTATGGTATGTAATATGTATGATTGTTTTTTTTTTGATGTTTTGTTGTATCTTATGTTGAACTTTTGATGAAAAATTGAACATTAAACATGTATGGACTTTATGGTATGTAATATTTATGATTGTTTTTTTTTTTTTGAAAATGGGTCGCAAGAAAATCGCGAAACCAAACCGACCAAACCGCGCAAAACGCGGGTGGTTAGGGTGCGATTTTGGTGGTTCGCGGTTTGGTGGTGGTTTGCAAATCGGCCAAACCGCGAACCCTCGATTTGGTCGCGGTTTGATGGTTTCTACCACCAAACCGCGGTTTGCCCACCCCTAGGAATGTGTATTTAGAATGTCATGCTGATGTGATATAAAAAAA
Organism: Stephania cephalantha; assembly: GCA_039657325.1. NCBI lineage: Eukaryota > Viridiplantae > Streptophyta > Magnoliopsida > Ranunculales > Menispermaceae > Stephania > Stephania cephalantha. Next base: position 16,857,686 of record CM077570.1, on the reverse strand, counting down.
TTAACATTGTCAATTTCGAATGTGAACTCTAGACATTCAAATTGACAGCTAGGATTCTGCTTCTTTTTTTAGATTTTTATTTTTCACATTTTAATTAACAAAATTATAAAAAGAAATGTCACCTCAAGAATTGACGTTCGATCCACATCTACCATTAGAGATCAGTTGTAGAGTCCAATGTCTATTTGATCCACATGGGATTACATCCTTTTCGCATTAATGACGTGGCAAGAATTCACGCCCATAATCCACATTTACCGATGTGGATTGGGGGAGAATGTGTGACATCTAAGACATAATAGACATTGAAAGAAAGAAAAAAAATCTTTTCCAATGCAAATGTGAAATGTCCATTTCGAATGTGGAGGTGACGTGGCAGACAAAAAATATACATTGTCTACTTTGGCTGTGGATTTGTGGAGGGTGCAATTGAAAGCTACGCCAAATCCGAAAAGAAAAATTGAATTTCCAAAATCAAAAAAATAAATGTCACCTCATCAACGAATGTGCAATCCACATCTATCATTGGAGAATTGTTTTAAAAGCCAATGTTTATTTAAACCACATGGGATTGACATCATCTCTACGTTGATGACGTGGCACGAATCCACGCCCACAATCTACATTTACCATTGGAGATGCTCTTAAATGTGGTATGATTGTTTTTTTTTTGATGTTTTGTTGTATCTTATGTTGAACTTTTGATGAAAAATTGAACATTAAACATGTATGGACTTTATGGTATGTAATATTTATGATTGTTTTTTTTTTTTTGTTTTGAAAATGGGTCGCATGAAAATCGCAAAACCAAACCGACCAAACCGCGCAAAACGCGGGCGGTTAGGGTGCGATTTTGGTGGTTCGCGGTTTGGTGGTGGTTTGCAAATCGGCCAAACCGCGAACCCTCGATTTGGTCGCGGTTTGATGGTTTCTACCACCAAACCGCGGTTTGCCCACCCCTAGGAATGTGTATTTAGAATGTCATGCTGATGTGATATAAAAAAATTAACATTGTCAATTTCGAATGTGAACTCTAGACATTCAAATTGACAGCTAGGATTCTGCTTCTTTTTTAGATTTTTATTTTTCACATTTTAATTAACAAAATTATAAAAAGAAATGTCACATCAAGAATTGACGTTCGATCCACATCTACCATTAGAGATCAGTTGTAGAGTCCAATGTCTATTTGATCCACATGGGATTACATCTTTTTCGCATTAATGACGTGGCAAGAATTCACGCCCATAATCCACATTTACCGATGTGGATTGGGGGAGAATGTGTGACATCTAAGACATAATAGACATTGAAAGAAAGAAAAAAAATCTTTTCCAATGCAAATGTGAAATGTCCATTTCGAATGTGGAGGTGACGTGGCAGACAAAAAATATACATTGTCTACTTTGGCTGTGGATTTGTGGAGGGTGCAATTGAAAGCTACGCCAAATCCGAAAAGAAAAATTGAATTTCCAAAATCAAAAAAATAAATGTCACCTCATCAACGAATGTGCAATCCACATCTATCATTGGAGAATTGTTTTAAAAGCCAATGTTTATTTAAACCACATGGGATTGACATCATCTCTACGTTGATGACGTGGCACGAATCCACGCCCACAATCTACATTTACCATTGGAGATGCTCTTAAATGTGACACGTCCACGTTGACAGTGTCATGAAGTGTGTTGAGGTGGCATCGTCCACGTCAGCAATGCCAAACATAGTGTCATAAGTAATGTTACCGTCATAAGTAATGTTATCATAGCACTGCTTATATCAAAAAGCATGTTACTGATCAATCACATTCTCTTTTCTTCAATTTCCCACCATCAAACTTAACTGATGGTCGTCGGATGCATGAAAAACGTTTACCATTTAATATAACCCTACCTCCTATAAGGGACTATCATTGTGTTGGAGTAGTATAAGGGACTATCACAAATCTATGGTGCTACCACTTAGTTGGCACATTTACAATATATATAAATAGCTAAAAGTACATTGTTGTTTTACACGATCAAAGCTAAAATCCAGTATATATATATATTTGAAAATTTTACTATGGTGATTTTTATTCTTGACCATTGGATTTAAATCCAATGGTCAATTTGATAGCTACATTAATAATACTTCAATGTGTGCACAAGTACCAAAAAGTTATATTATTCATTGGATTGAAATCTAATGGTCAAAAATAAAAATCACCCTATATGGTGATTTTTCCCCATCACTGGTAGAATCACCTATATAGAAAGAAGATCAGCTGTAGGGTCTTCTTGAACCTTAATGGGCCTCCAAAGCAACCCCTGCTTTCTCTATGAAGTTCTTAGCGTATTCCTTCCTTGCAGGATGCTCCTCTTGTGGACGATTATGTGCCGTCCACACCGGCTTTCCGACAAACAACCGCATCAACTACAAATGCGCACAAAGAGTAAACACAGACATCAGATATTAAGATTTAGTAAAAACATTGATGCTAAGGCTCTCTCCAAATATATACTTTATTTTTGGTAAAACCCTATATATATAAAAGAGGCAAAACCATCATTTGGTCCCTAAACTTTCATAAAAATATACATTTGCTCATTCCACTATTTAAGGTAGCTAATGAAACTATACAATCGGTAAGCCTTAGAAGCCAATAGAGCATCAACAACCATGCATGTATTTCAACTTAGCTGGGGCCACGATGTACATCTTATGTTTTCGGTTGACTCTACTTGGCAAAATCGATGATGCGATTTTAAAATTTTCAAATTTATTTATTATAATCAATTAATATATTGAATTTTATCTGTATATCCTTTTTAAGACTTTTTTTTACAGTGGCTCATTTTGCTCAATTTCTTAAAAACTGCACTTTTAAAAAATACACTTCCAAGTGAAGCCAACCAGAATAGATGAGTTTCTAAGTGAGGATATGAGGGGAGTGGCACTACAACATCTCTGTGATATGTAATTTTGGCCATTTCTAGCCCCCCAATTAATCCAAAAAAAAAAAAAAAAAAAACACTTCCTGGCCGTAAGTCATCAACTTCCAACCTGCATAGACTATTAATGGACTAGTAAATCAGTGAGTCCTAGAAGCCAACACATAAAGTATCAACAACCAAGCCTATAACTCAACTCAGTTCATCTGGCCAACAATATAAATGTTTTCATTAGTATAATATGCACTTTGGTTCATCTAGTTTACTTTTAGTCAGCATCTTGGGTTAAAGTCAAATTAAATTATTATTATTATTATATTACTTTTTGATGATGTGGCATATTTATTTTACCAATAATACCCTTTAAGTTTTTCCAAATTCTCTCTTTCGTAATCGACAATATCTTTAAAAGATAATTAACTATAGTCTCTTAACTATATGACATAGATAAGCATATTTATTTATTTGTTTAAGAATCATCCATAAATTTTAAATTAATAAAAATGATATTTTGCAAGATATAAATAATAATAAAAATGTAAGTATGTTTATTATTATTTAATAATAATAATAATTGATAATCTATATTTTGTAAAAGGGATTGGGTACTTAACAATCAAAATATATAGTAAAGCCAAGTTGATTTCCACATTAAAATACAAAATATGCAAAAAGGTGTGTATAAGTTTATGTATACCTAAAACTTACAAAAAAATTTAATTAAATTCTTGCTTTGTGTTTACAATTACACCTTTCGATAATTTATAAAAATAAATAAACAAAATATTATTGAAGGCTATAAAAGTAGTATATCAAAACTAAAATCAAATGCTAATTAATAAGAATATATATATGTACATACAAAAAGTATATAAAAAATCATAATTTAAAAGTATTACTCCCTCCTATCAAAAATATAAATCTTTCTAGCAAAAACTTCTTAGTCAAAATTATAAGTCATTTTTCGGAATTCGAGAGTGTATTTATTGTTTTTTTACTAATTATACTTTTATACAATTCAAATATTTATGATTCTTCAATTCTTCAATTCATTTAACGTCATAGGGCGTATATGTAAATTACACTTGTAATTAATGTTGTCTTAATTATTGTGCACTTACCTTAAACGACTTATATTTGTGACCAAATGAAATAATTGGGTCTCCATTTTTTGTGCGTTTGTCTCTTTTGTAGTGGTAGATTAGTATTTTCATACTAACTCAATCATGGTTTAGAAAAAAGTAAGAGGGACCGAAGTGCATATTTTTGAAAACATCGGGAATTAAAGTACATATTTTTATGGTAAACTTGAGGGACCGATTTGTATTTTACCTAATAAAATTAATATATCAAATATTATTGAAATGGACAAGACACCAATTGCCAAAGGCAATGATAGAGGTTGCAAGTTCAACTTATGTTGGAGTGAAAAGTTTTGGTTTCATTATTTTTTTTCTTAAAAAAAAAAAAATCTTAGGTCCGTATCCTTTTAAGGTCTTGTTTGGTTCATTTGTTTAACTTTCTAAGAAGTGTACTACTTCGTCCATGAAGTCATCAACTTACCAAATGCTTGTGTTTTTTTGTTGAACTTAAGTTGGGTTTTTTTTTTTTTTTTTTTTTACGAAGGAAGTTAGGCATTTAAAATTATGGTGATTGACTAATTTCCCCTCTAAATCTTTTTTTTATAAGTTAAACATACCATTATGAATCATACACTAATTATTATCAATTAATTAAATATTAAACTAATAATTAGAAAATATACGTACCAAAACATGAAATAATTGTAATTTAAGGGGAGACGATATATTTTTAGGAAAATGCTAACATTGCTTAGAAAAGAACGCACTTATTAATGTCTTTTGATTTTAACATAGATGCGAGTTTGAACGCATCCGATTTGCATAGAAGGGACACCAAAAGTCCATGTAAATTTTGCGTGTCTTCTCTAGATAAGATTAGGGCTCTGTTTGGTAAGGCTAGCTGATAATCTAGCTGATAGCTAATAAACTAGCTGATAACTGATAATCTTGCTGATAGCTAATAATCTAGTAGCTGGTAGCGTAAAGCTGATAATCTAACTGATCAACTAAAAATTGTTTGGAATGATAGCTGATTGATTAGCTGATAAATGTAAAATGAAAATAAAGGACATATGACACAATTAAGTATATTAATTATATAATCATATAATTAATTGTTATAAATAACTCTGTATTTTATTTACAAAATACAAATTAATACCATAAAATAATTTATATTATTTAGAAAACTAAATTATGTGTGTCCATAAATGCTTACATGAAAATAACTCTATATTAATTTATAAGAATTCGCAAAAAATAAACACATGTAAATAAAAAACAATAAACGACTTGGATAACTATACATATACTTAATGCATCATCCATAATTGAGAAACAATGTTATTGCGAATATTCTTCATTTCTAGAGAAGTCTCTCTATAACTTAAAAAAATAGTAGATTAGTAAAAAAAAAAATTAAAAATATGTATGATAGCCCACCACTCGAACACTACATTAAAAAATAGTTTTTATAACATCTAAAAATATTTTTATACTCGACGTTGTTAAACTTATTTAATATGTAATAAATATCTAACAAGATTATCTATAATTAAGAAATTAATGTGTAATGATTTTTAATTTTAGTGAAATTCTTTGTTTTATAATATTTAGTTAATTATTAATCACTATTTTTTTCATTAACAATATTAAGATATATGTTAATTTTAAATTCAATAAGTTTAATAAGGTCTAGCCTAGAAGAGCTTGAAATGCTGGTTTCTCTTCTGCCAACTTTGGGGTATTAATATTCGCGGGATTTGTTTAAGTATTTGCTTATTTTGTAGAAAAAATCCAAACGACGGATTTTCAGTTCAAACTACTAGCTTATCAGCTATCAGCTAGCTGATAAGCTAGTTTGTGCTTACCAAACAGAGCCTATCAGGATCCAATCTTTTTCATTTTTATTTGTTTTACCTTGACGTAGTTGGTGGTGTCCAAGGTGAAGCGATGGTAAATCCCAGCAGGCAACACTATCATATCCCCTTCCTTAAACCAGATGCGGATCCAACGGTCATCCTTATCTCGAACATCAAAGTACCCACTCCCCTCCAAACAGTACCGAATCTCTTCGTCCCCGTGAATATGCTCCGTGTAGAAGTTCTTCAGCTTCTCTTCGTAGTTCTCCACTTTCTCTGGGCACAAATCCAACAAATCCTACAAAACCAACCATCAATCCTTCAAATCCAAACTCAACCATCCAGAAACCTAAAAAGACCTTAACTAACCAATACCATATAGTTGTATCCTCTGCTCTCTCTAATCTTTTTCAGTTCCTCGTCGTTCTCGTAATCGCTAGGGTTCAATTTCCAGTACATAACTCCAATTTCTGCAAAAACATGGATCTACATTGTCAAAAATTGTCTGACTAACAACCAATTAAGTAGCTTAATAGTTCGGTACCTTCTTTAGGAGTAAGAGGTTAAGGCAAATTGTTTCTTTTTTATTATAAAAAAAAAAAAAAAAAAAAAAAAAACTGTCTTATTAACCAACCAAAAGGGTCGCTCAATAGTTTGGTATATGATATTGTTGCAAGAGAGTTAATAATCAAAGCAAAAAAAAAGTCTCAATGATCGTTGTTTGGTCAACAAAAGAAGAAGAATCGGAGATGAACCTCGCACCGGCTAGTTTGCTGAGAGGGACGAATACTCTAGGGTTTTTGTGGTGCGGGAGTCGCTGATCATCTCCGCTATCGTCCATGTACCAAGCCTGAAATCAAGACCGAAAAATCGACGAAGAAGAACGTGAATTGTAATAGAGTATTGGAATCATAGATGTGGAATCTGATTGAAATTGGTTTAATTGAATCGTACCTCGATCGCCATGTCGATGTTGTTGTTGTTGTCTTGTGACTCTTGTTGATGATGATGAGATTCAGGTGTTCTGCAGAGGATGAGATTTGGTACATCAAATATATGGCGCAGTGTCGATGGATATCGAGATACTTCCATTGACTCACCTTTTAAATGTTGACACGTCTACAGCTAGATGCGTTCAGGCAATTTGTGGTGAGGTCGATGCCAGTGGTCTTTGCCACTTTTGTCTCTATTCTTCGTCTCAACTTGAGACTCTAACCATTTGCAATGGACCATGATGGATAAAAATGAATCCACCTAAGATGCAATCTACATTTAATTTAAAAAATTTCTCCAATAATACCATAAGTTGGTAATATTGTGGTAGACTGTCACGTCAAACAAATGAACTCTTTTTTTATTTTTATTAAAATTTTCTACTTTTTTCAGACCTTTATTAATATTAAGAAAATTAGAAAAAAAAATGTCAACTCATCGATTCATGGTATAAACCCATTATTCATGGAAACTATTTTGAGAGGTGAATGTTTATTTAGTGTCATATATGACAAACATCCTCTCCACATCCATGATGTAGCACCAATTCATATTCTAAATCCATATTACCATTAGAGCTGCTCTCAAGCGTTTGGTTTGCAAATTGCAATTCGACTTCTTTTTCTTTCCTTTTGTTTTTATTTGGAAAATGATTTTATAACCAGTAACACACGTGCAATCGACACCCACCATTTAGCGGCCCTTGATTTTGGGTACGTACTCCCTCTGTTCTTTATAATTGACGTTTTAAGGTTAGACATCACGATTCTTAAGAAGTTTTTTTATTATATCTTGATGGAAGAAAATATATCATTAATGGACCAAAAGATTCTTAATTTCTCACTTTTATTTTAAGTTTTTTTTTTAAAAAAAATAAGTTGATTGCTCTTTTTTTTTATTACAAGTTGATTGTTCTTTGTATAGTTATTATCATTTCTTTCCCGATAAAGGTATGAAGGAAAAAAAATCATATTCATGTATCTTGATTTTTTCAAATAACACATTACACATATTATGAAATTTGACCATGTCTAAAACGTGAAATAAAGTGAACCGGAGGGAGTATATCAAGGTGCATCAAACCGATGCCAATAAGTATTTGTTGTTTGTGGGTCTTTCATAAGTTACTGTTCAGTCGCAACGTCGTTTTTTTAGATTAAAAAAATTCTATTTTATGTGTAAGTTTAAGTCTTAAAAAAGACTTTAAAAAAACATTTAAAAGATTATTTCCTTGAAGGTTCGCAAGTATATGGGCGGTCGGCAAAACAAAGAGCAATTTTCTACGGAAGCTAATGCTAGAGCATCTCCAATGCAACTACGGAATGGAGGAGATGTGTGCCACATAAGAAACCATAGTGGATTTGTAATACAAGTTTGACATAGCATGGAAATAAACATTGTCTATCCCACCTCCATCTCTAAAAGATGCAATACAATGCTCGAGAGCATATTGTCAAGTTATTATTATTATTTTTTTGGTAGATAATTTAAAAAAAAAATAGATACAAGTCACGCTTTAAGTTATACATTTGTTCACCTTTTCTGTCGAAGATCGTTAGCATGACAATGTTGAATAAGTATACTCGATTGATAAGAGAGAGAGTGTGCCAATTGTATCACTATACTCAATTAACATATAATCAATAAAAATTAACAGTGCTTTCCTTCACGTATGAATGGTGCACATCTACTTAGCTATGCATGACGTGGTTTCGTTCTCTGTTGCTTTTATCAGCTCATAATCTAAATTATAAATTACTTCAAGGAAAAAATTGTATTCGGCTAACTAGCTTATTTTAAAAATAATTTAAACTGAACTTGGAACTTTGAACATGCTAAGAAATAAACAACTTAGAATTTTGTATATTACATGAGATGGCATTTACTTATTTCTAGATTAAGCTACTAGCTTTTTATCCTTCAATTGAAATGCTAGATTATCGGCTCGTTTCGGCAAACAATACCTGAGAGAAAATATAAAAAATATATTAGATTGTGAAGAGCAAAAGCACTCGTGCAGGGGCGCGTATTCAATCAAACTAGTCAAAGATTGTGTGGTACTTACAACCATGGAACAGAAGCATACAAATTTCATGGCATGGAAGCAAGGGAGGAAGATCTGGGGGGCCTGATCAGATATCTATACCATATGAACTGATCTAGATGAATGAAACATGCCTCTGTCATAATGGCATAAATGGCTGAACTATATTCATTCATTCCACCAAAATGAAAATATATAACACTTCAACAACCTTATATCAAATTTGTCATTGCTTCAAAAGTGCACATTATCTTGCAATCAACCTCTATTTTCTTTTGATTTCAATCACCTTACCCACAAACCAAAAAATTAAAAAATAAAAGTTCCAAGTTCATCTCTTCCAACAATGTCTATGGTATATCAATGAATACTTCAAGAACATTTAATCAATCACCTATTAGTGAGCAGGATAGTTGGCTCCAATTGCAAGATTGCTTGATCCTCACACAACTTAGTAGCCTCTCCTTCCGGCAGTGTTACCATAACTGTTCTTCCGAGCCCGTCTTCTGGTGAGGGTAGCACCAAAACCAAGCCTTCGCCGTTCACACCCCCTACATGATATGACACATGCACAGGCTTCGAGTTCCCCAGCATAGCTGCATAAGCTTGTACATGCTCCAGGTTGGCAAAAGTGAGCTCTGGCCCATACATCGTAAAAGGAGGAGGAAGCTGGCCTTCTGCGGATTTCTTTGACTCCAACCATTCGATAGCTGACCAGAACTCCTCTTCGTCAAGGTTGGATAAGTGGTCATGTATCTGTGCTGTCAAGTGGTCCAACACTCCTTCGTGCATCTCAGTTAGGTTGCATGAAACCCGAGAAAAATGTAAAGCATTACCGAAGAATCCATGTGGAAGAGGAGCGTACATTCGCTTCTTTATGTCGATGCAAATGGAGATGCTGCTACACGGTTGATTTCCTACATGGGTCTTGAAGTTTGAAATACTAGACCAGAACAATGCAGCAAGCACTTCAAAGGGGGTGGCATCGGGGCACCTGTTGTGAATATCAGAGAGGAGATTCTTGATTGTTTTCTCAGAGAATCTGAAGGTGGCAGTGGACATTTTCAAAGAAACTGGGGTTTCCATTTTCGATTTGGATTCATAGTACTTGGCTGATTTGGTGTTTGTTTTGGGAGTTTCTCGACCACGAAGCCCAGGTGGGTGAAAAAATGGAGGATGTGAAAGGGAGGCTTGACGATACATATCAGTCCATGATTTCATGAAGAAAGTGGCGCAGGTGGGATCGGCATGCATGTGTGGACAGCTTAGGCCAATAGCTAGACCCCCTCCTTCAAAATCATTCATCTGCAACAGTAGAGAACATTAATTCAATTCCTACTCAATTACGTGTAATATGAAGAAGAGTCACTTAAAAAATTAGCAACCTAACATCATCTTTTTGCTTCGAAATCCAAATCTAGTATCTAAAAATGAAACTAAAGATGGAATTAGGAGAAGAACTAAAGCAAAACAATATATTGTGTTGAATGTGAATGAAGCATAAGATTACAAGAAAGAGAAGCAAATCAGGATTCATAATATGAAATAAAAGAGATCATGCCCATTACCAACAAGGCTCTTTGAGGAAAATAGATTAGTCAAAGGAAAATACGGACAAACACTTCCAGAGTAGCGACCTAAGAAATATTCCCAAATAAATAATCGAAGAAAAAAAATGCCTTCGTAGCACTGAAAGATGCATTAAGAATTAGAAATGGATCGCTGTTAACTTCTAATAGTAAATAGAAATGTCCAATCCGTATAGCCAATGCCAACTAATTTGGGACTTGCTTCTAATAATAAATAAGCTCGGGAAAGAAAATATTCTCCTGAGTGTCTTCCTTCAGAAGACTTCAAAGGGAAAGGGAATGAGTAATGAGGTTTTAGGATTTCGAGATATTCAATCAAGCTCTATTGACATAGCAAGGGGCAGATCTTCTCTAATCCTTGCAGCCTATCTTCTCAATTTAGCAAGGACAAGTGCTTTCTAAATTGTTCTTTCCGAAGGGCACCTACTGAATCAGAATGATTGTATAAGTGGAGGACCATGCAAGGCGCTTCCATATAAAGGACTTGAATGCCATATTGGTGATGGTGCTTAGGCAGATTGCTTCGGGAAATACGGTTAGTAGATTCTTAACATTCATGTTCACTTCCCCTCCTATGTTTGAAATTGTTAAAGTTCAAGATCTCGTCAACAGCGATAGAATGTAAAACAACACTAAGCTAAACAAAATTTTTTATAGGAGAATGTTAACGCCATATTGCCCATTACTCTAGCACTAAAAAGAGTGACAACAAACTAGACTAGATCATGAAAAGCTTGAAATATACTCAGTCTTGAGCACCTATCATATCCCATTGGGTGAAAAGTGAATGAATTTGGTACATGCTTTACCAAAGATGGTGATCATTTCTGTTGGTGAACAAATTTCGCTTACTGTTACAAAAGAAGCACTCGCTAATACAACCAGAAAGTAACGTGCAAGAGAACACACATGATATGTTTACATAGTTCAGCCCTTATGCCTACGTCTGCAGGGCCTTTGTTAGCATCAAAGGATGCCACCTGTCCATCACGTTTATCAAAGGAAGAAACGCGGGAGCAGGGGATCAAGCTAGGGAGTCCATCGTCATCTCCTAGTGGGCCCAATGAGCAGAGCATGATTCTGTCAGCACCAAATGTGTGAGCATGAGCGGTGTGTGTCTCGAGTGCTCAAAGAGAGTAGTGGGTAGAGTATAAGTAGGGTACTGTTCATGCATTGTGGGTATTATGGAAGTTGTAATTAGGACATTGGGTTGAGAGGAGTAGTACTCCTTCTCTGGGTAGGGATCCTCTCTCTGAGTTGTACCTCTGTTATCTTGTTTCCTTTCAATAAAATCACCCAAGGAGACCCCCTCGTTTCTCTTCATTCGTTCAACATCTTTATCATTGGTATCAGAGCAATCCGATGGCACCAAAGACTGATTCACGCCTCGACGTGCTAGAGGAGCAAATGAAGATGATTCCGACGGAGTTATAGAAGATCCCGACACTGGAAAGTTCATTTGGCGAACTACGATCGGAGGTCCAGGGTTTGTTGCAACAGATCCGGTCGATGCATGTCAGATCCAACGCTTAGGCGTCTGGATCTAGCCAAGTCGGAGAAGCTAGTGCTCAGACATTCTAGATCCATGGTGAACCACCAGATCCGGACCTTTAAATGGAAGTGGGAGAAAGAAGGAAACCAAATCGCGACTCACTGGCGTATAGATCAGGCCCAGAGGTACGAAAAATTAAGATGCCCACCTATAACAGAGATGATCTCCTGGTGTGGCTAAATCAAGCTGAGCACTACTTTGCCCTCCATGAGATGCCGGAGATTTCGAAATTGCGTGTTTGCTTGAATCTGCTTGATTGGCCTTGCCCATATTTGGTTGCAAATAGAGGAAAAGGTGAAACCCTTTGTGAGTTGGGCTGAGTTGAAGATGCAGTTGATCAGGCGATTCATGGAGGCCGACCCCTTGAGTTTATATCAACAATTCTTTTCCATCGGGTAGGAAACAACAGTGGCGGAATACAGGGCAAGATTTGAGCTCTTGCTGTTGCAACTCGAGGACTTGACGGAGACACAAGCCATCGTCGTTTTCATCAACGTTTTGATCGATAGTGTCCAACTGGAGGTGATGATGGATTTGCCGCGGACACGCCAATGGGTGGTGGAGCGAGCAATTCGGGTGGAAAGGAAGCATGGACATGGGGACGCCTTGGGTTGGGCACCGCTTCAGGCCCAGAGGCCCATTCAGTGGGGGGGGGTCTATGTCCAAGGTTGAGTCTAGGGCCCCTAGATGGGTCACCCATACAATAACAAGCCCGAATCGAGAAAATGGGCCAGGTCCACTCAAAAACTCAAGCCCAAGTGCCACTTCTCCTAAAACGAACCCATCTTCCTTAAGGTCCACGAGTCCGGCTTCTTCTAAGGCAGTCACTCCTCAGGTCTCTCCACCAAAGTTCAAGCGTTTGATGGACGCTAAAGCTGAGGTGCGCCGTAAGCAGGGTCTTTGTTACCGGTGCGACGCTAAATGGTTCGCTGGCCATCGTTGCCAACGGCGAGAATTGCATGTTATGCTCGTCGATGATGATGATAATGGGGGTACCGAGTCTCCTCACGAGAACCCTGGAGATCATGCACAGTGCTCACCACATTGGAGTTGTCGACTCACGCTGTCGATGGGAGTCTAGCTCCTCATACAATCGAAGTTAAGGGAGTGATTAGGAATATTGAGGTGGTGATCCTCATTGACAGCGGAGCCTCGCATAATTTCATTTCACCAGATTTGGTGAATTCCCTCCAGCTCCCTGTGTCCGCTACATCGGACTATGGCATCATCATTGGTGGTGCTTCACGCATACCGAGGTCCGGGATTTGCAAAAATGTGGAATTATCTTTCTAAGGCTTGACTGTGGCTGCTGATTTTTATCCAATTCCGATGTTGAATTCAGATGTGATCCTAGGGATGCAGTGGTTGATGTCCATGGGAATGACAATGAACGACTGGCCAAATTTGACGATGTACTTCTATCGTGGGGGAAAATGGGTTTCAGTCACTGGGGATCCGACCCTGCACCGTGCTCTTGTATCATGTAAGTCCATCCCGCGTTCCTTTGATTTTGTTTTAGGTTGCTTTTCGGTTGAATGTCTAAGTGTGGATTTTCCTCTGTCTGAACAAGTGGGCGTGGAATCGTGTGTTCGTGATATCCTGGCCTCCTATGAGTCGTTGTTTGCCCTGCCCTCTTCGTTACCACCGTCCCGGCCGTGCGACCACGCCATCACTCTCAAGGAGGGCACTGATCCAGTAAGAGTACATCTCTACCGTTATCCCCGGATCCAAAAATCTGAGAAAGAGAAGATGGTAAATAAGATGTTGACTGTCGGTATCATACAATCGAGTAACAATCCGTTTTCAAGTCCGGTGTTGCTGGTTAAGAAGAAAGACGGTAGTTGGAGGTTCTGTGTGGACTACCGTGCTCTCAACAAGACCACCATTCCCGACCGATTCCCTATTCCGAATATTGACGAGCTCTTAGATGAACTTCATGGGGCTTGTTTTTTCTCCAAACTGGATTTGCTTTCTGGGTATCATCAGATCCGAGTTAAGTCGGAGGATGTTCATAAGACCGCCTTCCGCACACATGAGGGACACTACGAGTTCTTAGCCATGCCCTTTGGGCTCTCCAACGCCCCGAACACATTTCAATCTCTCATGAACTCCATCTTTAAAGGGTTGATTAAGCAGTGTGTCCGTGTCTTCTTTGACGACATCCTCGTCTACAGCTGTCGATATCGGACCATTGTAACCATTTGGCTCAGGTGCTATCGATCCTCCAGTTCAATTCCCTCTATGTCAATCTCAAAAAATGTTGCTTCGCCAAGTCTAGTTTAAACTATTTGGGCCACATCATCTCCAAGGAAGGGGTGCTCGCTGATCCAAATAAAGTGAAGGCCATGGCCACTTGGCCTCTACCCTCCTCTCCCAAGGACCTTCGAGGGTTCCTCGGCTTAACATGATATTATAGGCGTTTTGTTCGTAATTACGGGAAGATCGCCGTGCCACTCACCAATTTACTACGGAATGAAGCATTCTCATGGTCCAATGAAGCATCATTTGCATTTACTCAGTTGAAATCAGCCATGAAGGAGGTATCAACTTTAGCACTACCCAATTTTGATGGCCTCTTCGTTATTGAGACCGATGCATCTGGGGTGGGAGTCGGCGCTGTACTTTCACAACAGGACCGCTCGATTGCATTTTTCAATCAAGCCTTATCCCTACATGCTCGAGCCAAGTCCGCGTATGAGGGTGAACTTATGGCCATCGTCCTTGCCGTACAAAATTGGCGTCACTATCTATTGGGGAGGTGGTTCTTAGTGCGCACAGACCAGAGAAGCCTGAAATTTTTTTTGGAGCAACAAGTAGTCGCCCCTGAATATCAGCGATGGATAGTCAAGCTTCTCAGCTTCCACTTTGACATTCAATACATACTGAGCACTTCCAACGTCGTGGTCAATGCTCTGTCACGGTATCCCATCTCCCCTGAACTCCATTCTCTTTCTATTCTCACCCATGTTGATGATGAAACTTTGGGTGTCGAAGTACTGGGTGACCCTCACTTGTCGAAGATCCGAGCCGCCCTATTATCTGATGTTGATGCGAAACTGGGTTGGACTCTTACACACAACCAGTTGCTTTATCGAAATCGTTTGGCCAATCCTGCTACTTCGTCCCTTATACCCAAGATTCTTGCTGAGTTTCACTCGGGCCCAGTTGGGGGTCATGGGTTACAAACAGATCGCAACGAAGTTGTTTTGGGCTGGTATGAGGACAAATATTAAGAATTTCGTCGCGGCTTGCGACATCTGCCAAAGAAATAAATATGAAACTCTCGCTCCAGGGAGGGGCTTCTTCAACCATTGTCGATCCCAACTGCTATTTGGGAAGACATTTCACTCGACTTTATCGAAGGACTGTCTATCTCCTCGGGGTTCAACTCTATTCTTGTCGTGGTGGATCGCTTGAGTAACTATGCTCACTTCCTTCCCTTGAAACACCCGTTCTCATCTAAAACTGTAGCTAAAGCATTCTTACAGGGCGTGGTCCATTTACATGGGTTTCCTCAGAGCATTGTATCGAACCGAGATCGAGTTTTGTTAAGCCATTTTTGGGTTGAACTTTTTCGCCTACACAACACAATTGAATCATAGCTCCGCCTACCAGCCTCAGAGCGACGGCTAGACAGAAGTGGTGAATTGATGTCTTGAAACGTACCTTCGCTGCTTCATCGGCCAACGCCCTAAACAATGGTCTGACTGGATCCATTGTGCAGAATACCGGTACAATACTTCATTCCATTCCTCTCTCCAATGCTCCCCATTCAAAATGGTGTATGGTCGTGATCCGCCTCCATTCATCTGTTATGGGATTCCTACTTCTCCAGTGCACTCAGACCTTGCATGGATGTTATTAGCCCGCGACCAGACCCTGCGGGAGCTACGCAATCAGTTGCTTCTTGCTCAGAATCGCATGAAGCAACAATCCGACTTGCATAGGCGAAAGGTTGTGTTTGCTGTTAAGGACTCTGTCGTATCAAGTTACGGCCTTATCGGCAGTCGACTGTAGCATGCCAGACTAACATGAAACTCAGCCCCAAGTACTTCGGGCCTTTCAAAATTCTTGATCGAATTGGCGAAGTAGCCTATCGCCTTGAATTGCCACCTTCTTCCTCGATGCATCTAGTCTTTCATGTCTCTCAGCTAAAAAAACAGTGGGTACATCTCCTATCTCTTCCTCCCTCCCTCCTTTTGCACTAGAATCCTTGATTACCTCTGTTGAACCGAACGCGGTCTTAGCCTATCATTCACTTTCGGCGGGCCCTGAAGTCCTCATCAAGTGGACCTCCCTGAGAATTGGTTAGGCACATTCGGAAGTCATTCCCAACATTTCACCTTGAGTACAAAGGTGGCTCTTCATGGCGGGAGTATTGTTAGCATCAAAGGATGCCCACCTGTCCATCACGTTTATCAGAGGAAGAAACACGGGAGCAGGGGATCAAAGTTAGGGAGTACAACGTCATCTCCTAGTGGGCCCAACGAGCAGGGCACGAGTCTCTCAGCACCAAATGCGTGAGCATGAGCAGTGTGTGTCTCGAGTGCTCAGAGAGAGTAGTGGGTAGAGCATAAGTAGGGAACTGTTCATGCATTGCGAGGATTCTGGAAAATTAGGACATTGGGTTGAGAGGAGTACTCCTTCTCTGGGTAGGGATCCTCTCTCTGAGTTGTATCTTTGTTATCATGTTTACTTTCAATAAAATCACCCGAGGCGACCCCCTCGTTTCTCTTCATTCGTTCAACATCTCTATCAGCCTCACCTAGGAAGATTTCACCACAATGGAATTGTGTACGAACTCTAATGGACTCACTCAACTCTCAAAATTCAAAGCAGATGCCAACCCTAAAATGTACATCAATATTTTTATGACTTTGTCCCAAACTTTAGGAATTCAATCCTAATCTAACCTAGTCATTCAAGTCGATCTTCAGAACATCTACAATGCAAAATGTGGATTGCACCTATGGAAAAGTGTCATGTCACCAATGTGGTGGGGATGGTCTAACATACGTGGCACTAATAGACATTGAATTTCAAAAATGGACTCCAATGCAACAATGAATTGCTCTCCTTCATTGACGAGGTGACAACCATATATTGGACTAGAATCAGATGGTGAAGGTAAAAATTGTTTTTGCCACGTCAGCTTCACATACACTAAACATTATCATTTGAGAATGTTTTTTTGTTCTATTGTCTATTCCATTATACGTGGCAGACATTCTCTCACAACACACAATTTCAATAGTGCTCTCAGTTCTCGAAATGGACTTGATCTTGATGGCAGTTTAGGCATAAGGGGTTAGAGTACGGGGTTTTAATTCCCTCCCCTCTCTCTTCAAAGGAAACGAATCCAATAACTGAAAAAACAGTTATTGGATATGATTTGTTTTAAACACAAGGGATCTTACCATCAAGGAATCCGTCTTACAGTAGAAGGCAAAGAGGGGAAAAACATTCTCAAATTTAATAGCAATGGAAGGAGGTATGTATTTATTTTATAATTGAATCAAGGTGTACATTGGTATCAGAGCACAGGTTAAGGCCATGCTGGTTCAAGAGGAAGGGAGATTAAGGAAGTTAAAGGATCACTCAGTTCATCTCACTCTGCATGATGGTGCTAGCAATAGCAAAGCTACACCAGGAAGGAAGGACAGAAAGAAGGACTAAGCCCCAATCAAAGTCAATGAGGGTCGAATCCATAAAGAGCCGAGGTGCCACTTCTACAAGTAAAGTGGACACTTCAAGAAAGACCGTCCAAAATGAAAAGCATGGTTTGAGGAGAAAGGTATATATTACATTTTTGTATGTTTTGAATCAAACCTTATTGAAGTGCTTAATAATACCCGGTGGCTTGACACTGGTGTAACTACTCATGTTTCACATGTTATGCAGAGATTCCTTTCAATCTAGCCCATAAGCGATACTGAAAAGTTCTTGTTTATGGGGAACAGAATGAAGGCACGCATAAAAGGGATCGGGACTTACAGATTGATCAGGATACTGAATGCTTCTTGGATTTAGAAAAGTGTCTTTATGTTCCTGCATGTTCTAGGAATCTTGTTTTTGTATCAAAGTTGGATTGTGTAGGTTTTAATTTTAAGATTGGAAACGGTTTTTTTTTTTCTTGATAGGAAACGATTGTTTTAGTTTGTTTAAACACAAATACTATTATGGTTCTTGTATTGTAACTGACAGCTTGTATCGTTTCAATCTTGATAGTATGTTTGTTGAATCCTTGTTTAATGTTGAGCATGTTATTAGAAATAAGCGTATTGCACGTGATGAGTGCTATGCTTTTCTTTGGCTTCAAAGATTCAAAGATTATGTCACATATCCAAAGAAAGGGTAAAAACGTAAGTGAAAAGTAATATCTTACCTCAATTGAATTTTGTTGATTAGGATGTATGTGTCGATTGCATTAAGGGAAAGTAAACCAAACATATATCAAAACATCCAGCCACAAGAAGCAGTGAGCCTTTTGAATTGATACACTACCGATATTTGTGGTCCTTTTGATGCTACATCTTGGAGTGGTCAAAAGTATTTTATCATCTTTATTAATGACTACTCACGACATAGTTACTTGTTGCATGAAAAGTCTCAGTCGGTGGACATTTTAGAAGTGTTCATTAATGAGGTAGAAAGGCAGCTAGATAGAAAGGTAAAAGTGGTGAGATCTGATAGAGGTGGTGAATACTTTGGAAAGTACGATGAAAGCGGACAATGTCAAGGTCCATTTGCAAATTTCCTTAAAAGTCGAGGTATTTGTGCGCAATACACAATATTTGGTACACATCAACAAAATAGTATAGCTGAAAGGCGGAACTGTACTCTTGTGGATATGATTAGTAGTATGTTAAGTTGTAACATTGTGTCTTCATCATTGTGGATGCATGCATTAAAGACTGTTGTATATCTGCTCAATAGAGTTCCTAGTTAATCAGTTCGTAAGACTCGTTATGAACTTTGGACTAGTAGGAAACCTAGTTTGGAGATATCAAGCAGAAGTACGGATATATAATCCACATGAAAAGAAACTTGATGCAAGGACTATTAATGGTTACTTCATTAGGTATCCTGAAAAGTCTAAAAGGTACATATTTTACTGTCATAGTCAAAGTACGAGAATAGTTGAGTCTGGTAATGCTCAGTTCATCGAGAATGGTCAAATCAGTGGGAGTGAAGAACCACGAAATGTGGATATTCATGAAGTTCAATTGAAAACTCCTACATCTAACATTTATCCTCAAATTGTTGTTCCTCTTGTTAACAAACCCGGACAACAAATCATTTTTCCTCGTTGTTTCTCTTGTTAACAAACTCCACCTATGTTGTACACTATGTGTGCTACATAGCCGGTCCCAGCCGGTCCCAAGTCCGGATAAAGGAGGAGGACTCTGACGCCCATTTTTTCATACCGAAAAATGGGTAAGGGAGGTCCCAAACTCACTTTTCATACCCGAAAAGTGGGAGCAGGAGGCCCTTAGCTCATTTTCCATTCTTGGAAAATGGAGGAGGGTTGCGATAGGTTGACGGCCAGCGTAAAACTTTTGTCACTTTTCATGAAATGGATCAAACATATATAAACATTGGGGCGTTCCCACCTAGCAACGCGCTGCATCGGAGCCCGGGTGTAGTGAGAAATGAGCAAGGGTGTGTTTCACATCGCCACCTGGTGTGAAGAAAAATGAGCAAAGGTTCCCACACATAGGACGTGTGTGGGTAAAGAAGCTAGTCCCTTCACATCGTCGCCCGGATGTGAAGAAAAATGAGCAAAGGTTCCCACACAAAGGACGGGTGTGGGTAAAGAAGCTAGTTCAAAACAAACACGAAAACAAAAACAAAATCATAGATACGGATACTAGATCTTTTAGACAAAATAGAAATAGAAAAGGAAAACAAATACAAAGGGGAGAAAAATTCGTTTAGGAACATGGAACATATGAACACTTACGGGGAAGTCAATAGAACTAGTAGATACCATGATTAGAAGGAGAGTCAATATTGCTTGCCTCCAAGAGACAAAATGGGTAGGAGAAAAGAGTAGAGAAATAGGAAGCACAGGGTTTAAACTGTGGTACACCGGTATAGATAGAAAATGCAATGGAGTAGGAATTGTGGTGGATAATGATTATAAGGATAAGGTTGTAGAGGTTAAAAGATTGGGGGATAGATTGATTCTAGTTAAATTAATTATTGGAGACGAAAAAATTAACATACTTGGCGCTTATGCACCCCAAGTAGGATTAAGCGTGAGCATCAAACGCAAGTTTTGGGACGATATAGATGGATTTATGCAAAGTATACCATTAGATGAAAAGGTTTTTATTGGAGGAGATTTAAATGGGCATGTCGGGGCAAGTAACGATAGGTTTGAGAGAGTTCATGGAGGTTTTGATTACGGTAATAGAAATGAAGAAGGAGAATCAATCTTAGAATTTGCTTCAGCATACGATCTTGTCTTAGCAAATACTAGTTTTAGAAAGAGGGAGTCGCATATAATTACTTTTAGTAGTGGTCATAACAAGAGTCAAATAGATTTTCTTTTAACAAGAAAAATAGATAGAAAAATATGTAGAGACTGCAAAGTAATACTTGGTGAAGCACTTACTACCCAACATAAGTTAGTAGTACTTGATATTAAGCTAACACGACGACATAATATAAATAAAAGAGTTAGCGACCCTAAAATAAAGTGGTGGAACCTAAAACATAGTAAACGAGTAGAGTTTAGAGAAAAACTACTAAAGGAAAATATTTGGAATCTTGACTAAGATGCTAATACAATGTGGTTAGAAATGAGTAGTTGCATAAGGAGAGTGGATTCAAACGTATTAGGTATATCTAAAGGCTTGGGACCACCAAAGAAGGAAACATGGTGGTGGAATGAGGATGTCCGACGAGCAATTAAGACTAAAAGAGAGATGTATAGGAAAATACCTAAGTGTCAAGATGAAGATGTGTACAATCAATATAGAGAAGCTAGAAAACAAGCTAAAAAAGTAGTTAGTCAAGCTAAAACAAATTTCATGGAAGATCTATATACAAGGTTAGGTAATAGAGATGGCGAAAAATATATATATAGGCTAGCCAAATTAAGAGATAAAAAGAAACAAGACCTAAGTCATGTAAGATGTATTAAGGACGAAAATCAAAATGTTTTAACGCGCGAGGAGGATATTAAGGAGAGATGGAGAAGTTACTTCGATAGTTTATTTAATGATGGTCAAGTTGATACTATAATAGATGAAAACCCACACCAAGAAAGAAACGTAAACTATACACGCAATATTAGAATTGTAGAAGTTAAAGAGGCATTGAAAAGAATGAAAATAGGGAAAGCATGTCGCCCAGATGAAATACCCATAGAGGTTTGGAAATGCTTAGGAGAAATTGGATTGACTTGGTTAACAAAACTTTTCAATAAAATTTTAAAATCAAAACGGATGCCAATGGATTGGAGAAGAAGCACGCTTGTACCAATATTCAAAAACAAATGAGACATTCAAAGTTGCTCAAACTATCGGGGAATTAAACTTATGAGTCACACTATGAAACTTTGGGAGAGGATAATTGACAATAGGCTAAGGAGAGAAACAACAATATCAGAGAACCAATTTGGTTTCATGCCTGGGAGGTCAACTATGGAGGCGATTTTCCTTGTAAAACGATTGTTAGAAAAATATAGAGAAAAGAAAAAAGATTTTCATATGGTATTCGTAGATTTAGAAAAAGCATATGATAGGGTCCCTAGAGATGTTCTTTGGTGGGTTCTAGAAAGAAAAAGAGTGCATGTAGTAACGAGTATAAAGACATTTGGAGGAGCTACAAAGGAATTTCCCTTTACGATAGGACTACATCAAGGATCGGCTTTAAGCCCATATCTATTTACTTTAGTTATAGATGAACTAACTAGACATATTCAATAGGATATACCATGGTGTATGCTATTTGCAGATGATATTGTCTTAGTGGATGAAACTAAAGATGGAGTGAATAGGAAATTAGAACTCGGATGAATACATTAGAATCTAAAGGCTTTAAGTTGAGTAGGACGAAAACCGAATACATGCACTGTGAGTTTAGAAACACTAGGCATCGAGATGACGGAGTGGTAAAATTAGGGGAAGTAGAAGTTCCTAAGGTAAACCACTTTAGGGACCTAGGATCAATCATACAAAATGATGGTAACATTGAGAATGATGTCACACATAGAATTCAAGTGGATGGAAGAAATGGCGAGTGCAACAGGGGGTGATTTGTGATCGAAATGTTCCTACTAAGTTAAAAGGAAAATTTTATAGGACCGCAATTAGGCCAGCTATGCTCTATGGAAGTGAATGTTGGGCGGTAAAGCAACAACAATTACATAAAATGAACGTAGCGAAATGAGGATGCTTAGGTGGATGTGTGGTAAAACCGTAAAGATAGAATAAGAAATATAGAAATTCAAAGACAAGTAGGAGTAGCACCAATTGATACAAAGATTAGGGAAGGGCGGTTGCGGTGGTTTGGTCACCTGGCAAAGACGGCCTAAAAATGCCCCAACTAGAAAACTTGACTCAATAGAAACTGTAGAAATTCGACGAGGTAGGGGCAGACAAAAGTTAACATGGGATGCATTAATTAGGAGGGATTTGAATGGTTTGGAAAGCTCGCCATCAATTGCACTTAATCGAGCACAATGGAAAAGTTTGATCCATGTAGCCGACCCCAGTTAATTTGGGACTGAGGCTATGCTGCTGTTGTTGTTGTTGTTGTTCCTCTTGTTAACAAACCCGGACAACAAATCATTGTTCCAAATGAGGAAAATCAACTTATTGTTAATGAACCAGCTAATGATATGCAAGTTGCAAATGAACAAGTAAAGCCACAAGAAATAACATTACGAAGGTCTGTAAGGACAAGAAGACCAGCAGTTTCAAATAACTTTATGGTTTATTCACTTGAACATGAATGTTATTTGAGCATTGACAAAGATCCAGTCTCATTCAAACAAGCCATGAAAAGTGATGATTCTGAAAAATGGTTTAATGCCTTGATAGATTAGTTGAAATTGATGGATGACAACCAAGTCTGGGAATTAGTCGAGTTGCCTGAAGGTGCAAAGCAAGTTGGTTGCAAATGGGTCTTCATAACCAAACGAGACTCACAAGGTAAGATTGAAAGACATAAAGCCAGACTTGTCGCCAAAGATTACAATCAAAAGGATGACATTGTCCATAAGGAGACATTCTCTCCAATTTCAAAGAATGACTCTTTAAAAATTATAATGGATTTGGTAGCTCATTATGATCTTGATTCACCAAATGGATGTGAAAACCACCTTTCTAAATGGAGACTTGGAAGAAGAAGTTTACATGGACCAACCCGAAGGTTTCTTGATTACAGGAAAGGAAAACTTGGTGTGTAAATTGAAGAAATCAATATATGGATTGAAACAAGCTTCCAGACAATGGTATATTAAGTTCAATAATACCATTATGTCATATGGTTTTTTAGAAAACACTGTTGATCGATGCATATACATGAAGATCAGTGGGAGCAACTTCATTATATTGGTCCAATATGTTGATGATATTCTTCTTGCTGCGAATGATGTTGCTTTGTTACATGATGTAAAGAGATTTCTCTCTATAAACTTTGAAATGTAAGATATGGGTGAGGCATCCTATGTGATAGGAATAAAAATACTCCGTGATAGATCAAAAAAATTGTTAGGTTGTCTCAGAAAGGATATATCAATAAAATATTAGAGAGATTTCAAATGGACAAAAGCTCCGCAGGAATAGTTCCAATTCAAAAAGGGGACAAGTTCAGTTTAATGCAAGGTCCTCAGAATGATTTGGAACGTCAGCAAATGCTATGTATTCCTTATGCATCAGTAGTCAGGAGCTTAATGTATGCACAGACTTGTACTCGATCGGATATCAGTTTTGATGTTGGAATGTTGGGTCGATATCAAAGTAATCCTGGAATAAATAATTGGAAAGCCGCAAAGAAAGTACTTAGGTACTTATAAGGCACCAAGGATTACATGTTGACCTACAAACGGTCGAGTCATCTTGAAGTGATTAGGTATTCAGATTCAGACTTTGCCGAATGTGTGGACTCGAGAAAATCTACATACGGTTACATGTTCCTGTTGGTTGGAGGAGCAGTTTCATGGAAGACTGCGAAGCAAACTGTAATTGCTACTTCCACTATGGAGGCTAAATTTGTGGCATGCTTTGAAGCCAGTATTCATGCATTATGGTTGCGGAATTTTGTGTCAGGACTTGGTATTGTTGATAGTATAGCTAGACCGCTAAGGCTATAATGTGATAATTCCGCAGCAGTTTTCTTTTCGAAGAATAATTCTAATTCCCTCTCCTCTCTCTTCAAAGGAAACGAATCCAATAACTAATTCTTAGTTATTGGATATGATTTGTTTTAAACACAAGGGATCTTACCATCAAGGAATCCGTCTTATAGTAGAAGGCAGAGAGGGGAAAAACATTTTCAAAATTTAATAGCAATGGAAGGAGATATATATATATATATTTTATGATTGAATCAAAGTGTTACGCAGATCATTAAAGATTATATTGGTATCAAAGCACAGGTTAACACCTTTGATTCATGTCGATCAATCTTAAATTTTCCGCTATATAGTTTTAATTTTTGACATTGTTTAAAAAAAATTGGAATTCCATTTTGGGTATTTCTTTTCCCTATTCCGATGCCTATTTAATTGGCGGAGAAGATTTTAAAATATTTTGATTTCGATGCCAATTACGTGTATTTTATTAACTTTGTGTATTTACCTATTATGATGCCGAATATTACGTAATTGAGTTCGACAATTTAGAAGCCCAAAATTATCTATGATTTGAGAATATTTTGGATAAACCGATTTATGGGATCTATTTTGGAAATCTTTTCAATTTTCAAAATTGCAATTTATTTGTACATACATTAACATATGTAAAGTCTATTGTTTTTGGATAAACACAAATTCTTTTGTTTTGTTGTTTCTTTATGTATGTGGCAGATACACTTTAATTAAACTTTAGTATCACACGTTCACACACTCATATGTACACTAACATGACAACAAACAACAAGTTTATTGTTAAATGTGTATTATAATGTGTTGATATGAAACTCGTGCTTGTAATTAAATAGTAACATTTAAGACACATGCATATTATTGGTTATATTTAATGGTTTAATTGATTTCATGCATATATATGTATTATTTTGCATGTCTATTATAATATGACTTCATGCATGCATATATATATTTTGGGTATTGCTTTAATTGCATGCAATACATGAAAATGTAAATTATACAATATGTATTAGAATTTAAAATTTTTAAAATTGAAATTAAAGTATACTTAATTAAATGTTTATATAATGGAAAGCTTGTTAGTCACCAAAGTGGCCTAACTTTGAATTGATATTTAAATATTTAATTAAGTTAATTAATTATAATGCTAGGAGGTCACCCAAAGGTGAACCACTGCTTAAAATTAATGAAACTTAAGAGATTTATCTTCATACTTGGAAATATGTATTTTTATCCAAAGATATCTTACTTATTAACTTGAGTATGATTGATTGTCTATGAAAGTATGGTTATTAAGAATTTAATATATCATGAATTTATGTATTTAAGTAGTACCCAAAGGTGAACTTAAATACATTATAAAAGTATTGAATGTCTGAATCTATTAGGTTTAACTCAAAGCATTAATGTGAATAAATTATGTTATATATTTGCTGCTGCTAGCTCCATCATGCGGAGTGAGATGAATTGAGTGATCTTATAACTTCATTAATCTCCCTTCCTCCTGAACCAGCATGGCCTTAATTTCTTGCAAGCTCCATTTTTCTTTAACTCAAAGATACAACATAAATTATTCACATTAATGTTTTGAGTTAATCCAAATAGATTCAGACATACAATACTTTTATAATGTATTTTAGTTCACCTTTGGGTACTACTTAAATACATAAATTCATGATATATCAAATTCTTACTACTTAAATACATAAATTCATGATATATCAAATTCTTAATAAGCATACTTTCATAGACAATCAATCATACTCAGGTTAATAAGTAAGATATCTTTGGATAAAACATACATATTTCCAAGTATGAAGATAAATCTCTTAAGTTTCATTAATTATAAGCAGTGGTCCACCTTTGAGTGACATCCTAGAATTATGACCTTAATTAAATATTTAAATATCAATTCAATGCTAGGCCATTTTGGTGACTAACAAGCTTTCCATTATATAAACATTTAATTAAGTATACTTTAATTTTAATTTTAAAAACCTTAAATTCTAATACGTATTGTATAATTTACATTTTCAATTCTCATGTATTGCATGCAATTAAAGCAATACCCAAAATATATATGCATACATGAAGTCATTATAATAGACATGCAAAATAATACATATATATGCGTGAAATCAATTAAACCATTAAATATAACCAATAATATGCATGTGTCTTAAGGTTACTATTTAATTACAAGCACGAGTTTCATATCAACACATTATAATACACATTTAACAATAAACGTGTTGTGTGCTGTCATGTTAGTGTACATATGAGTGTGTGAACGTGTGATACTAAAGTTACATTAAAGTGTATCTGCCACGTACATAAAGAAACAACAAACAAAAGAATATGTGTTTATCCAAAAACAGTAGACTTCACATACGTTGATGTGTGTACAATTAAATAGCGATTTTGGAAATCGAAAAGATTTCCAAAATAGATCACATAAATCGGTTTATCCAAAAAATTCTCAAATCATAGATCAATTTGGGCTTCTAAATTGTCGAACTCAATTACGTAATATTCGGCATCATAATAGGTGAATACACAAAGTTAATAAAATACCTATAATACCCACTATTAGAATCGAAATCAAAATATTTGAAAATCTTCTCAGCCAATTAAATAGGCATCGGAATAGGGAAAAGAAATACCCAAAACGGAATTCCAAGTTTTTTTTAAACAATGTCGAACAATTAAAACAATATAGCGGAAAATTTAAGATTGATCGAAATGAATAAAGGTGTTAACCTGTGCTCTAATACCAATATAATCTCTAATGATATACATAACAGTTGGGGTTGTTCATGAAGTACAATTTCTAATTTGACCGAGCACAACCAACACACCAAGTTGTAGATTAACTCTGATAATTTCAATTTTGCTCTGGAAGAGTAGTTGATACACATTTGTCTTCCTAGAGGAATCTCTATCACTTTGCTTACAGACTCTTAATCTAACTTCGTTTTTACAAACTTATGCCAATGCAACTTGACGATGCAAATCTCGACCTGATGACCCCCATAGGTGACGTCGACAATCACATGTTTACTATCTTGACAATGACAACATTTCAATTATTAAAGGCGGTGATGACTCGAGGGTATTTGTAAATACTCTTAATGTTCCGTTTTTTTGTACTTAAGTGGGTTGTTTTGCCATATATCATCACAACCACTTCCCTGTCATCTCCTCCATCGACTAAGACAAGAATCTTGGGAAGCTTTGAATTTCAAATTTTTGAAACCCTCTCATCCGCCATTTCTAGTTCTTATCTCAAAGACCTCTTCTTCATCTTCTCACTGGTTTGACCACTTCTTGGCGATTTTGGGTGAAGATGAAGTGCTCTTCCGACAATGGACTCTCTATCTCCATTCTGTTATTATTCTCCTTCAACAAAAGAACTACCGAGCGTCAAGGTGAAACAATTCTACAAGACTCCAAGGTTTTCATACGTGATTGGATCCACGAACTTCCAACATATTTGATGCTGCGAAAAATGTGGGTTCCATACAAGACAATACCAAAAAGGAAGAAATGACAAGATCACCCTCCCTCCTCACAACCCTCCAACAAACAACGGCTGATATGTCCTCCTCAAAGCACACATCGAGTTCCAAGAAGAAACTTTTGTTAGAAGACCTACAGACAATGACACTCCTCTTGATGAATCGTGTGGCAAGTAAAATCGATATGAACAACACTTTTAGGCAAGCAAGTAGCAATATCAAGACAACAACTAAACTAAGTCTCTCTTTTAAGGCCCTTTTTCCCTGTAGCACAACCTTATTGACAAAAGCCAAAACTGACCAATTTCACATTTTCAATAATTGGAATTTCATCGTGAGAAGTCAATTCATAAGCTTTAATTTCGACACTCGGGGTTACAAGTTACAACTTACGAGAAGACTAGCAATGTTTAAACTATAAACATGTACAATCATATCTTATTTAAGACTATCTACATTTCAAAGCTAGTTAGGTATTTCCATTATTTTGACGCAAGCATTTTAAAAAATCCATCAGCCAAGATTTATGTTAGGAGATATGTGATTCCCTTTTCTATAAAGGTGATTACTGAGTCGTTAGAAACACCTCGAGATGCTCCAAGCCTGTTCCGCTTATTGGATGTTATGAACATAGATGATGCCTCTACCGTCATTATTGGAGGTAACTTGACACAGCATGGCCAAGCCATATGCAAGGCATGCCCACATATAAATTAACAACCAAGGCATATGTCCTATGCAAGGTATTGCTTCACAACTAGCTCCCTAGTACACATCTTTCAAATGTCTTCAAATTATGTCTTTTACTCTTTTTTTAGGTTTCCCACGTAATATCCGATGCCAAGCGCACCGACTAATCCATGCTCAGGCAGTTATCATGCAAAGCATACCATTAAATATAGGAAAGGTCAGTCTAGATTTCCTGGAAAAGTTCGTCACTGTTAAATCTAGTAAAGCGTACTTCCCTCTCCTCATTTCTAGGTTGTACTTAAGCTAGCCAGTCGTAAAGGCTGATAAGGTTTATATGGAGACAGTTAAGGGGGAGCCCAAGATTCCAAAACATATGAAGACAATAGGAGAGCCATAGACTTGAACTTGGATTGTCTTCTTAAGAACTATGACTAGGAAAATCTGGCTACAAGTAAAGATAGGACCATCTATGGATTCTCGAAGGCGTTGGAAGATTGTGGTTTGATGGATCTGGGGATGGAGGGGTATCCGTTTACTTGGGAAAGGCACAAAGGCTCTCCGCAGTGGGTAGAAGAACGCTTGGACAGAGTAGTGGTAACATCCTTATGGAAGGACATCTTCGATAGCTATAAGGTGAGAAACCTTATAGCACCTAGTTCTGATAACTCTGCCATTCTATTGGAGATGTCTAGTGGAGGGTAACAAAGAGAGGTTTTAGGTTTCGCTTTGAAAATTCATGGTTGAGGGAAGGGGGATGCCATGAAGTAGTACGCAACAATAGGGAGTCGACATCTTTCACGATTATGGAACGACTTGTTGAATGTGGACGTAAGTTAAAAGAGTGGGGCAAACGAACATTGCCGGCGTTCTCGAAGAAAGTAGAGAGTTTGAGGCTAAGAATAAATGATCTCCAAGGTAGAAATGATAATTTTTAGCTTCAACGTTTCCAGGAAGTGGAGAAAGAATACTTGCTAGTGTTGGCTAAGCAAGAGGATTTTTGGAGACAATGGGCAAAACAAACTTGGCTTCAAGGGGCGAACATGAACACTAAATTCTTTCATTCCTCTGCTTCAACGAGAAAGAGAAAGAATTGTGAAGGTAAATGAAGGTAAATGGAGGGACTGGGATTGCGGTTTGAGTGATATGGTGAGTCGGTATTTCACTTATTTATTTACATCGCACCAGGGGCAGATGGAGCATATTGTTGATTGCGTTGGAGAGAGAGTCACGGAGGAGCATAACATGTTACTACTTCAAAAGTTTACTGTGGAGGAGGTTAGGGAGGCGATTTTCTCTATGCATCCGGATAAGAGTCCAAGTCCTGATGGAATGAATATGGCATTCTATCAAAAAATTTGGTAGGTTGTGGGGGTCGAGATGTTTAGAGCGTTGCTGCATATTATCAACACGAGGATGATTCCTAAAGATCTAGACGATACCTTGGAAGTGCTTATCCCTAAGAAAGATAAGCCAGATACACTATCAGATTTGAGACCCATATCTCTCTGTAATGTTTTATATAAAATAGTCTCAATAATGTTAGCTAATAGGCTCAAAATTATTCTCCCGAATGTAATCCCTGAATCTCAGAGTGCTTTTATCCCGGGTAGATTAATTACTGATAAAGTAATATCTACTTTTGAAGTTAAACATTTGCTCCACAAGAAAACTCAGGGAAAGGAGGGATACGCGGCTCTAAAGCTCGATATGAGCAAAGTGTATGATCGTGTGGAGTGAACCTATCTTGATGCTATTATGATGCAGATGGGGTTTGCGCGGAGATGGATTGATCTAATGATGATGTTCATATCATCAATTAGATATACTTTCTTGTTAGGAGTCGAACCGATCTCACCTTCGCGGGGGTTACGCCAGGGGGATCCGATTTGTGCGGAGGGGCTCTCGACAAGTCTGGCGAAAAAGAAAAGATTGGGGAAGCTACATGGAGTCGGAATAGCAACTGAGGCACCGGTAATATCCCATCTATTTTTTGCCGATGACTCATACTTGTTCTTTACCCATGAAGCAGAGTAGTGAAGGAGTGTCTTCATCAATATGAGATAGCAACAGGGCAAGTTGTGAATTTTCAAAAGTCCTCAGTCCATTTTAGTAGGAACGTGAACGAGGCCATAAAGGATGACGTGGGCTCTACACTGGAAGTTACACAATCGAACTCAATGGGATTTTATTTGGGACTGCCAAGTAGGGTTGGGGGAAACCGTGAGGAGGTGTTCTCATATATACATGAGAAGGTGCGGAAGAGGTTGCAAGGGTGGAAAGGAAGAATGCTATCTCGAGCTGGAAAAGAGATATTGTTGAAATCAGTGACTCAATCAATGCCAACATATGTGATGAGTGTGTTCTCATTGCCAAGGAAATTGTGCGGGCAACTGGAGACAATGATGAATAAGTTCTGGTGGGTTTCAGATGTTGACCGACATGGAGGGATTAGATGGAGAGATTGGGACAAACTCTGTGTTCCAAAGAAGTTGGGTGGCCAGGTGATGAGAAGAGCGAAGGAGTTCAATCTTGTTATGCTAATGAAGCAAGTTTGGCGACTATTGGATAACCAACATTCTTTAGTAGCACGTCTGTTAAAGGCGAGATATTTCCTTCATACACATATGCAAGAAGCTATGGTTGGGAGGAACCCGAGTTTCGTGTGACAGAGTATCATGGAGGCTCATGGTCGCTGGTGGAGGAATGCAATTGGCGAGTTGGGGGTCCTCAATTCAAATTTTTAAAGATGCTTGGCTAGTAGATGGGGGGAACTGAAGAATAGAAACAGGAGCACCATATGGGTTAGAGGAGGCGAGAGTGAATTTGTTTTGTGAAGGGGAAAAGAAATGGGATGAAGACATAATCAAAGACATTTTTTAGGAGAGAGACCACAGACACATTTTATCAATTCCTTTGAGCCATAGTAGACAGAAGGACGAGTGGATGTAGGATGGGGACTCAAAAGGTCTCTACACAGTAAAGAGTGGATACAAGAAAATGGTGGGACATATCAATTCGAACCAGTTCTCTCCTCATTTTGAAGCTTGGTCGCGAATGTGGAATCTGAAGATACCACTTAAGTTAAGGAATATTGTATGGAGAGCAGTGAGAAATTTCCTCCCAACTGCACGTAATCTATACAATCGAAGGGTACCAATAGATCTAGTGTGTAAAGTGTGTCGGGGACACGAAGAAGATGAGTTCCACACTCTGGTGACTTGTAGGGTGGCTGTCATGGTTTAAAAAATCGACAAACTTCGCCGAAGTTCGGCGAAGTTTGTCGATGTTGAGGTGAGCGAAGCGAAGTTCAAGGGCAGTTGAAAAATTGCAAAACTTCGACTCAACTTCAGCTAACTTCGACCGAACTTCGAAAACATCGATGTAAGTTCTCAAAATATTAAGTAAAATTGTTATGTTTCGTGGAAGTTGAACAAACTTCGACTGAAACGTCGGAAACTTCACCTATGCTAAGAATATACTTAAAATTTGGAATATCCTCCGCTAACATGAGTTTTATGCATTATTGTTGTATGATTAAGTATATTCCTAACATCTCTACGAAGAAACTTGAGTTTTCTAACTTTAAAGTGAAATTCCGTAAACTTCCGTACACCGGCGAATTTTTGTCAAACTTCCATCGTCGAAATTAACTTCCTCGAATTAATTCCGAATTTTAAGTGAGCGAAGTCATAGGCGAAGTCGAAGTTTCGAACCTTGGTGGTTGTGCAATGTTGGGCACAATTACAGTTGGAGAACAGGGCTTTACATCACAATACCTTTGTACAATGGTTGGACTCTCTATTTGCATTCCAACCAACAGAGGTGTTGGAGGTGATATTGATGGTGGCTTCGAACATTTGGAATAATCGGAACGCATTGGTATGGAAGAACAATAGTCAGACACCCTCTCAAGTCGTTGCTTTCGCTAAGTCTAACCTATCAACATGGCAGAAAGCAAAGCAAAGTGCCCAGCCGACCCATCAAAACGGGAGAGATGCAGAAGGAAAGAAAAGGTAGAAACCTGATAGAGGATACTTGAAATGCAATGTGGACGCAGCTGTGTATATGGAGAAAGGAATGAGTTCATATGGGGTGGCTTTACGAGACGAGGAGGATGCTTTCGTTGCAGCCGTTGGAGGTTCTATGGTGGGAGTGTACGAGGTTCTGGTGGCAGAGGCCAATGTGGTACATGAAGCCCTGAGTTGGTTAAAGGGAAGAAGTAAAGACCTTGTGCAATTGGAGTCGGATGCGCTACTGGTGGTTCAAGCACTTCGAAGCAAACAGCGTGACAATTCCTATTTCGGTTCGATTGTGAGTGATTATAAGGAGATTTTAACGGACCAGAGGTCCTATCAATGTTCTTATATATGTAGATCAGCGAACTTAGCAGCCCGCATGTTAGTACGGGAGGCTAGTTCTGCGTCTGGTCGGAGCGAGTGTAGTACTGTTCCCTTGTTCCTCTCAAATGTATTGGCGGATGACTTGAAATAAAAGAGCTTGTGTGTTCAAAAAAAAAAGATAGAACCATCTACTACCATTTCAGAGGATGTTTCAAAGACGGATATATCAGTGTTGAAGAATCAATTAAGTAGTTGCAAATCTTATACATGATGTGGTTGTTAAACCACCACCAGAGGCAGATTCTTCTCCTGCTGTTGTTCTAGAGGAGACCACTGAATCTACATAAAAAGTTTTTTTTTTTTTGAAACATAAAGAAAATGAATTGGGGGAACCCCCATCCTTCATTTCCTAGTTCTCTACATGGCTCTACGACAATGTTGGGTTATCACTGATCATCCAACAATTCCTATTTCAGTGCCCAACTCTCATGTTGATGAACCTAATACGCCAATTGATGATATTGGGGTAGCTACAATTGCAGCAAGTAAGATTTTTCATGCTCTAACACATATTAGATTTTCCACCTCCCAGGCCAACCGAGGCTCCCATGTCCACAAATGTCTCTTCCTTTTTAGGTGGACCTTCCAGAGTACATCCAATTATTGAACTTTGAATGCGGTATTAGCTTCTCTTCGTCACCAAAGTAAATGTAATTTCGCCAAGAATAATTTGGAAGATGAAAAGCTCCAAAATTTTCTTCATCATTGCCTCTATCAATTATGGCTGAAATACTTTGGTATTGCTTGTATGGGTTCTTTTAAAAAATTTTGAACTTCTCACTATGAATTTATGACTTTTGTTGGGGATGTGTGGACTGAAATATAGTCCAAAATCGGTTAAGTGTGACTTCATAGAGAACTATTTAAGTGTTGATCTCTCCTCAAGTGGTACTACAGCCTTTTGGAGTAAAACCCCACACCTATGAGTTGAAGGTGTTGAACTTTGGAGTTCAAATTTTGTATTGCAAAGTAACTAAACCTTTAGTCCCACATAGGAGAGAAATGTTTGGTTTCTCACTTAAAATATGATCAAACACACTTCACTATTGTTTAAGTGAGAAGTGGGTTGGAGTGAGTGGCCCATGGAGTTTCACTAGGTAAACACCCTATTTAAATAATCTTTGACAAGAGCCTTGGGGCCTTTGGGGCTTTGGTTGGTTCAAAACTTAGCCATTCCTAAACATGGTTTTTCTTTTTTGTTTTTTATATTCGTTTTTGAATAAATTAAAAGAGCACCAACAGTTGCTAATTTCGAATTAAGGAGTTAATTAACTATCAATTAGTGGCACACTAATTAAAACCGCTAATTAGACAGTTAATGAAAAACTGTTCACGATTTAGACAGTTAGATAATTCTCTATAAGAGAAGAGTCGATTGACATAGGAATAAATAGTTTTTTCGAAATTAAAATTTTATGTGATTTGTGTTTTGAGAGAGTCGATTTTGCAGTTTAGAAGGTTATTTGATTGGTGCTTTAATCAAAGAGCAGACCAGTTGTATCCTGGGAACAAAACTCTTAGTTGAATTCAGCACCGAGTTGGAGGAAATTTTCTGTCTTAGGTCATTGCACTGCAAGCCTCTGGTACACTTTGTTTATTAATCTTCTTAGTTGTTAAAATCAGCATGATTAGTTGCTTGTGTTAACAGTGCCATGTTCAGATTTATGTTTATTTAGATTGTATGAAAACAACAATCTAAGACAGAAAAATCTCTTAAAATTCGGTTATTCTTGTTCTCTTTGTTTATTATTATTGTTTTCTAATTCGAATATACTTGTTGTTTTGTATGTTTTAGAATCTAAATCTGAATCTGAAATGGCATCATCTCATATTGTTAATGATAAGACAATCTCAACTACTGCATCCAATCCTAAAGATGAGAGGCCTGAAAAGTTTAAGGGTCTTGATTTCAAGAGATGGCAACAGAAAACAATTTTCTGGTTGACCACTATGAATTTAGCTAATGTCATCAGCGAGGAGGTTCCTAAGACGGATGAGAATCCGATCACCAAGGAAACCATGATGACAATCGAGGTATGGAAAAATTCTGACTTCCTTTGCATGAACTATATTCTGAACAGACTTGATGACACTCTATATGATGTTTATTCTGAGTGTGAGACTGCAAAGGATGTTTGGGATCTGCCGGAAAAGAAATATCGAACTGAAGATGCAGGAGCAAAAAAGTTCGTGGTTGGCAAATTCTTGAAATATAACATGGTCGACTTAAAGTCTGTGGTGAAGCAAGTTGAAGAACTGCAAGTGTTGATTCATGAGTTACATGCTGAGGGTTGTATCGTGAATGAGCATTTTCAAACTGGTTCTATCATTGAGAAATTACCTCCATCTTGGAATGACTTCAAGGTGTATCTGAAGCATAAGCGCAGAGATATGTCGATTGAAGATCTGATCTTGAGGCTGCGTGTTGAAGAAGATCACAAGAAAGGAGACAAGATGGAAGGAAGTGACATTGATGCAAAAGCAAACATGGTGGAAGGAAGCAAGTCCAAAGTTCAGAAATTCCAGAAGAAGAATTTCAAAAGAGAAGCACCCACCAAACAGTTTGCACCGAAGGGGAAGAATTTTAAGAAAATCCAAGGAAGCTGCTGGGTATGTGGAAAACAGGGTCATAGGGCCCAAGATTGTCGTCACAAGAAAGAACATAATCATGGAAATTCTGGTTTGAACAACCAAGCGAATGTTGCTGATGTCCAAATTGATGAAATGGACATTTGATCTCACTGCTGTTGTGTCTGAAACTAACATGGTCTCTGACACTCGGGGCTGGTGGATTGACATCGGTGCAACTCGGCACATTTGCAGCGACAAAAGCTTGTTTTCAGAGTTTCTTCCTGCTGATAGTGAAGAAAAGCTTTATATGGGAAATTCATCATCTTCAATGGTTGAAGGCAAGGGTACCGTTAAGATGAAGTTCACTAGTGGGAAAATAGTCACTTTACTCAATGTGTTGTATGTTCCTGAGATCAGGAAGAACCTTGTATCTGGCCCTTTACTTAACAAGAAAGGGTTCAAATTGGTGTTTGAGTCTGACAAGTTTGTTCTCACCAAGGGTGGAATGTATGTAGGTAAGGGATACCTCACATATGGTCTCTTTAAGCTCAATGTTGTAATTGTTAACTCTACTGGTAATAGAATGATCGTTTCTGCTTATATGGCTGATTCATTTAATTTATGGCATGCTAGATTAGGACACGTGAATAAAAGATCTATTTACAGAATGGTTAAATTAAATTTATTGCCTAAGTTCAACATTGATTTAAATAAAAAATGTGAAATATGCATTGAATCAAAATTTGCTAGGAAAACTTTTAAATCTGTCCAAGAGAGATCAAATGATTTATTAGGATTGATTCATAGTGATCTTTGTGATTTTAAATTCATTCCTACTAGAGGGGGAAAAAATTATTACATCACCTTTATTGACGATTGTAGCAAATATTGCCAAGTCTTTTTGATTAAAAATAAAAACGAGGCCTTAGATATGTTTAAAATATATAAGGCAGAGGTAGAAAATCAATTAGACAAGAAAATTAAGGCATTAAGAACAGATAGAGGTGGAGAATATGAATCCGCTGAATTTGCAGAATTATGTAGCAAATATGGAATTATACATCAAACGAGTGCACCCTATACACCTCAACAGAATGGTGTAGCAGAGAGGAAAAATAGAACTCTAAAAAATATGATTAATTCTATGTTAAATGATTATGGACTTTCTCAGAATTTGTGGGGTGAAGCGCTACTCACTGCAAATCACATTTTGAATAGAGTGCCTTTCAAGAAATTGGATAAATCTCCTTTTGAGATATGGTGAGGAAGACAACCCACTTACAAAACTTTGAAAGTGTGGGGTTGCTTGGCAAAGGTCCAAATTCCCTTACCAAAGAGAACTAAGTTAGGACCTAAAACTGTAGATTGCGTGTTCATTGGTTTTGCTAAGAATAGTGCAGCATATAGATTCTTAGTAGTTAAATCACATATTTCAGATATTGGTGAAAATTCTATTATAGAATCTATTGATGCTGAATTTTTTGAACACATTTTTCTTTTTAAGGAAAACCAAAGTGGTTCGTCGCTTAAAAGAACTACCGAAGAGAGCTTAGATGAATCATCTACTTCTAAGGTTCAAGAACAAGAGTTAGAACCTAGAAGAGGAAAAAGAGTTAAGGTCACAAAAAGCTTTGGACCTGACTTTGTTAACATGTTAACTGAAAATGAGCCACAAACCTATAAAGAAGCTATGTCTTCACCAGACGCTCAATTGTGGATGGAAGCTATCAATAGTGAGATTGAATCCATTTTACAAAATAATACATGGGAATTGGTTGATCTACCATCAGGAATCAAACCAATTGGATATAAATGGATCTTCAAAAAGAAGCTAAAGGCTGATGGCACTATTGAGAAATACAAGGCACGTTTGGTTGCTAAAGGATATAGACAAAAAGAAGGTTTGGATTACTTAGACACTTATTCTCCTGTTTCAAGAATAACTTCCATTAGGATGTTAATTTCCATAGCTGCTTTGTACGACATGGAAATACATCAAATGGATGTTAAAACAACATTTTTAAATGGAGAATTAGAAGAAGAAATTTATATGGATCAACCTGAAGGGCTCGTAGTAAAAGGCCAAGAAAACAAAGTTTGTAGACTTGTTAAGTCTTTGTATGGACTTAAACAAGCTCCAAAACAATGGCATGAGAAATTTGATCATACTATGATGGCAACAACAACAACAACAACAACAACATAGCCTCAGTCCCAAATTAACTGGGGCATACTATGATGGCAAATGATTTTAAAATAAATGAATGTGACAAATGTGTGTACATTAAAGAAATGAAGAACTCGTTTGTCATAGTATGTCTCTATGTTGATGACATGTTAATTATGAGCTCAAGCAAGGATGCCATAATGTCAACAAAGAAGATGTTGAATTCTAGTTTTGACATGAAAGACTTAGGTCTAGCTGATGTAATACTAGGAATTCAAATCAAAAGGAATAACGAAGGTTATATCCTCACACAATCTCATTATGTTGACAAAATCTTAAAAAGATTCAATCAATTCGATTGCAAACCTGCTCCAACTCCTTTTGATGCTAATTGTCATCTAAAGAAGAACTCTAGAGAGTCCGTTTGTCAATTAGAATATTCTCAAGTTATTGGGAGTTTAATGTACTTGATGAACTCTACTAGACCTGACATTACTTATGCAGTAAGCAGGTTAAGTAGATACACAAGTAGTCCAAATGATGATCATTGGACAACATTGATAAGAGTTCTAAGGTATCTCAAGTATACCTTGAATTATGGATTGGTTTATACAAAGTATCCACCAGTACTAGAAGGCTATAGTGATGCAAATTGGATTTCTGATAATACAGAAACCAAGTCAACTAGTGGATATGTATTTACATTGGGTGGAGCAGCAATTTCTTGGAAATCAACAAAACAAACGTGTATAGCACGATCCACCATGGAATCTGAATTTATAGCTCTCGATAAGGCAACTGAAGAAGCTGAATGGCTAAGGAATTTTTTAGAAGATATTCCATGCTGGTCAAAGCCAGTTACAACCATATGCATATATTGTGATAGTATGGCAGCACAAGCAAGAGCTAAAAATAAAATTTATAACGGTAACTCAAGACATATAAGGCGCCGGCATAATACTATAAGACAATTACTCACAAGTGGTGTAATTAGCATAGATTATGTCAAGTCAAAGGAAAATATTGCAGATCCTTTGATAAAAGGCTTACCAAGAGATCAAGTGATGATTTTATCGAGGGGAATGGGTTTACAGCCTATAAAATAAGTCAAGCCTGGCGGAAACCTAACCTAGCTGATTGGAGATCCCATGGCTTAGGTTCAATAGGAAAACTAGTTAGGCTAAACTTAATAACTGAAACACACAATTACCCGTTCCTAAGATATTGTGTGTGTTAATAATAAGATGTTCAGGTTATGCTATGCATTTAATGACATAGTAATGTCACCTATATGGTAGTAAATGTGGGGTCGCATTTATGAGAATGAAATTAGGCTAAGTTCTCTAAAGCTATCATGAAACCAGGATCTGTTCAGGACCAAAATGAACAAAAACGTATGAACTGCATTTGGATTCAAGTCATGAGTAAGACATATTGTCGTGGTTTACTATAAAAGTGAACAGTTCAAGATAAATAAATACATCAACTGCGTCACAAAGTGAACCCGATATGCTTTACTAAGGTCAGTTCAAGTCTTTACGACACTTTTCCTTATAAGCATGACTTGATCATCTCTCTCTCGTGTATAATTATTATTTGTGTTTATGATTTGGCAAAGTTAAGAAATATGGGGTGTTACTATTTCCAATACAAATGTGGGGTATTGTTAAACTTTGGAGTTCAAATTTTGTATTGCAAAGTAACTAAACCTTTAGTCCCACATAGGAGAGAGATGTTTGGTTTCTCACTTAAAATATGATCCAACACACTTCACTATTGTTTAAGTGAGAAGTGGGTTGGAGTGAGTGGCTCATGGAGTTTCACTAGGTAAACACCCTATTTAAATAATCTTTGACAAGAGCCTTGGGGCCTTTGGGGCTTTGGTTGGTTCAAAACTTAGTCATTCCTAAACATGGTTTTTCTTTTTTGTTTTTTATTTTCGTTTTTGAATAAATTAAAAGAGCACCAACAGTTGCTAATTTCGAATTAAGGAGTTAATTAACTATCAATTAGTGGCACACTAATTAAAATCGCTAATTAGACAGTTAATGAAAAACTGTCCACGATTTAGACAGTTAGATAATTCTCTATAAGAGAAGAGTCAATTGACATAGGAATAAATAGTTTTTTCGAAATTAAAATTTTATGTGATTTGTGTTTTGAGAGAGAGTCGATTTTGCTGTTTAGAAAGTTCTTTGATTGGTGCTTTAATCAAATAGCAGACCAGTTGTATCCTGGGGACAAAACTCCTAGTTGAATTCAGCACCGAGTTGGAGGAAATTTTCTGTCTTAGGTCATTGCACTGCAAGCCTCTGGTACACTTTGTTTATTAATCTTCTTAGTTGTTAAAATCAGCATGATTAGTTGCTTGTGTTAACAGTGCCATGTTCAGATTTATGTTTATTTAGATTGTATGAAAACAACAGAAGGTGGCTAAGGTGAGGATAATATCAATACTAGTAAGATCTACAGACTCGCAGATAAAGGCACGGGCAGCCCAACAAGTGGTATCAGAGCCGATGGTTCGGCAAAGAGAAGGCACGTCTGTTGGTAGTTGCAAGTTCCATGAGTCATCTCCTCTCGAGATGAGCTGTGACAGATCTTGCGGTGAGGCATCTTAGAGGGAAGCAAGGATCGAAACTTCGGTTTCGCCTTATAATTCGCCCTCTTGATAATCGGAATTAATTCGGAAAAGTTTAATTCGACGTGGAGAATTTTGGTAAAAATTCGCTAACTTAGAGAAGTTTAAGAATTTTTTATTAAATGGTCAATAAACTAAAACTCATTTTATGAGATGTCAAAACAAGCACAATTATGCATTTATACCTAAAAAATTTACAATTTAATGGTTTCAAGTCAATTTTATTAACATTAGTCATGCATATTGTGTATGGTAGATTACTTTTTAGTG
The DNA here is from genome assembly GCA_039657325.1 of Stephania cephalantha. NCBI lineage: Eukaryota > Viridiplantae > Streptophyta > Magnoliopsida > Ranunculales > Menispermaceae > Stephania > Stephania cephalantha. The sequence continues at coordinate 16,817,030 of CM077570.1, read as the reverse complement.
ATAATAATTACACACTTAATTTAATTCTCTAACCATTTATTAATTGCACATTCTCATAAGAAAAATTAAAATTATGAAACATGTTTTTCTTATATGGGTCAGTATTTAAAGCAAAAAAAATATCCACTTTTTGACATTATGTATCGATTGAAAAAAGCCACAAAGCGTAGTAGAGATGTGTGTGCAAAAGTGAATCTCGATGCATACATTGAATCCTTATGCAAAGTCAAGGGATCACATGATTGGGGTAGAGATGTTTGTACAAAAGTGAGTCACTCTCAAATTCTCAATAACCCCTAAATGTCACCATCAATTACAACCCTCAACCCTTTCGTCTCATACACACTTATTTGATTTTTTTTACCGAATGTTTGCAATTTCTCCTTGTTTTTAGCAATCCATATCAATGTTGTCGATTTTGAACATAAACTTCGGAGAAGTTTTGTAATTTTTAAAGAACCCGTGAACTTCGTTTTGATCCCTTCGACTTCGATAAACTTCGCCTAAACTTCGGCTAATTTTATCAAATTTTCATTCCTTGGAGGGAAGTCAGTCTATGGTGATGCCAAGGCACCTTAGTGGGAATTCGGTCCAAGGTGGAGATTTTTGAGGATGTGTGGACTCAAATATAGTCTCACATCGGTTAAGTGTGACTTCATACATAAGTACTTAAGTGTTGATCCCTCCTCGAGTAGTACCGAGGCCTTTAAGAGCAAAACCATACACCTGTGAGTTGAAAGTGGTCAAGGTGGGGACAATATCGGTACTAGTGAGATCCATGGATCCACAAATAAAGGCGCGGGTGGGCCCAACAACTTTCTTCTTAAGCTACTTGAGATAATTGTAATATATTGTTAGGATTTTATCATGCAACTATTGTTAAGTTGATTTGACCGCCTTCAACAGCTTAGTTTCTATGACGTTTTTTTCTATGCTAATGTGCTTTTGACCAAATTATGTCAAAGGGGGATGGTTAAGTTGAGATTCACATCGACTAGTTGTGTTGGCATAGGTTTGTTAAACAAAGCAGGATTAGACGTCCAAACAAAAAATGATCGAGATTGCATAAGGAAAACAAGTTTGTCTCAACTACTCATCCAAAGCAAGATCGCCACGATGACATCAATTGCAGTTTATCTACAACATGTGTTGATCATGCTCAATCAAGGTAGAAGGTGTACTTAAAACCCCAAAGGCAGTTACAAACTATGCATCTCTTACGTTGATAAATCATTGTTCTGGGTTTATTTCTTCTCTTGTAATAGAGCGCATAACAAAATAACAAAAAAGTTTGCATGCTTTATTTGTCAAAATAATAATAGCAATAATAAATAAACTTTAAAACAAGGTAATAGATTTGCTATAGACTATAGTTAGCATGGGAGCGATTTTGCTAAAGTTCCCGTGTATACGAATGCAAAAGTTGGTAACATGGGCTTATAGAGTTCCACCACGTTTCACTTTTAAGGTAGAAATTAAAAAGGGGTGAACAGCTATATTTTTCATCTTCTCAAATTTTCTCATGTCGGTCTCATCTTTCCCGTTCTATCTCTCAACCATGAAAAAAAAAATCAAACAATGCCCAAATTGAAACACAAAAACAATGAATCTACAAATTATTTTGATATTTGAATTGACTTTTCCATATTGTTTGTGTGAGATTACAATCAGTCTTATGTTGTTTTGGGTGGGTGATGTTTTTGAATTTTGGTGTTAGAGATTTTCGACGAGTATGTCAAGATATTTTTATATTCTTTCATCAACACACGGCTGCATCATTACAATGAGGAGGACGGGGACCATTTACAACATCCATGTTGCGTTAAATAGACGAAAAGAAATCCACAAAATACACTCTTAATACATTTCATAATATAGATATTGGGTCTACTAGAGTCATTACTTGAGAATTCACAATACAATTGCATGTAGATGATTCCTCAATAATAAATTGGTCGATCGACCAATCAACCGAAATAAAATAAAAAAATATTCTAATTTGAGGAGACAAAGCACACTACGGCTGCAGTTACTGTTTCAGGAAAAGAAGGGTTTCTAATGAAGGGGCAAATTTGGGAAGATGAAAAATACAGTTGTTCACCTCTTTTTTCTCTCTCAAAAGAAACGTGAAGGAATTCACATTACCAACTTTTGCAACCGTATGGACAGGAACTTTAGCAAAACCGCTCCCAGTTAGCATGATGGACTTCCCAAAGTTTGACACGTGGCAATATTCTATTAGGGTTGTGTGTGATGCACTACAATCCAAAATATTTCATTTAAGAGTTAAGAGTCTTAAAAAAACAGCCAACATATTTGTGTTCACATGGCCCAATGAATGCAGCCACGTGTCAGCCTTCAAAAACTTCCCAATTATGACTAAAGAAAACCTTTTCATCAAAAAAAAAAAAAAAGACTAGACAACAACAAAATGGTAAAAATATGAAATGACATTTAAAGGGGAATTGATATGCATACGTACATAATGATAATACTGATTTAATATGATGATTTAGAGTCCCACTGAGCTAGTACTCTAGTGTCCAAAGCGAACAAACAAACAATTCCAAATTAGTTGGAGTCGTCTACATGGATCATTGCCCTCGATTTAGTGCAATTGATAATGTCCAAAAAAAGACATTTTATAATTTCTATAGAGCTTCGAAACAAGATTTCTAAAAAGGATTAAAAAGTCAGACATGGATGGTAAATTACTAGAGAAGCGGATTACAATGCTAAGAAAAGAAAATCATATCATTAAATAATTAGCAGGACAGAAAGAGAGAGATTCGCGATTTTGACATGTAGAACTGCTAGAAACACGCATTTGATCATTTTGAAAGGTCTTAAGTAAACTTTTACGAAATCAAAAGTTTGGAACTTGAATGGGAAAGGCTGAAAAATTATTAAATTTCAAAAGTGATGTAAATTTAATGCATCTACAATTCCTAAACCAATCATCCTAATTAGTAACCACACTAACGACAACATTTCTCATGACAACAAAGTGTCGTTGCAGCTACAACACCCAACAATAAATGAAAAAGCTTCACAAGTAACGCATCTCGATGGACATCCAAAGCATCTAATGCATTCACAAGAGAGAGTGATAGAAAGCGAGAGCGCACCTGAACGCGGAACGGAGACCAGACGTTGGGCTCGTCTGGCATGTCTTCCCACACCGCTAGATCCATCTCCTCGCACCCACCGCCACCAGGAGCGGCGGCGGAGAGCCACTCGTCGAGCGTGGCGGCGACCTTGGCCTTCAAAACCCTAACCCCGGCATCATTACACTTGATCTCCCAGTTGCCATCCTGGGGCCTCCGGCGGAGCCGCCCGGTGACCGGAGGGTACTGGGAGAGGACCTCAGCGAGGGAGTGGCGGAGGCGGCCGAGGTCGTCGTCGCGGCGGTCGTATCGATAGTAGAAGATGAGGTGGAGGGTGTGGAGGGCCATTGCGTGGTCCAGGGTGGAGAGCGGATAGGTCTTGCCGGGGTCGATGGGTGTGTCGGAGACCACCGTGAGTTTGGAGTGGACGGCGACGCGGTTGCTGGCGGCGGCGGAGGAGGACATCGTGGACGGCGTAGAAGGTGGCGGTGGGTGTCGGTGTGGGTGTGGGTGTGGGTGAAGAGAGAAATGGGGATGGTTTGATGGGCGCCACAGCCATAGCAATAGCAATAGCCATTAATGGTGAGAGTAGCCATTAATGGTGGGAGTTGGTGTTTGTTGGGGGCAATTTATGTTGAATGAGCGAGTGTGTTGCATAGATCTAGTACGTACTTGAGAGAAACGTAAAGAGAAGCCCATGTTCCAAGCGTTGACCCAGAGAACGCTGTGGGCCAGCGCCGGTGCCGACTCAACAAGAGTCGACGCGACAAGATATGGTTAATCCGTTAATGGTTGTTGTGGTTAGTGGTTACACATTGATTGCATGAGCCTGCACCGAGAGGTTGTGCGTTGGGCGCTCTTCCTACCACAAAAACAGGGCATCTAGGGGATTAATTTCATATAGGTAATGGAACTTAAGAGTTTATATCGCTTTGATCACAAAACTTGTATTTGTATTAAATAAATCATTTAACTTTTATAAATTATTTTATTAAAATCACTTTAATCATATTTTAATAATTTTTTTTGAAAATATATATATTTTATATAATGGCAATACCCTAGATCTTTTTGAAGCCAAAATAACCGTATTGACAAAATTGCCCATAAACGTTAATGTTTCATTGGATGAAAAATCTTTTTAAAAAATAAAAGTAGGGGCGTTTAGGTAATTTGACTTAACTAACTTAAAAGTGGATATTTTAAATTGATAACTATTATCACATGATTCACGACAGAGAAAAAGAAGAAGATAAAGACTTTTTTTAAAGAGAGAAAACGGTCGGTGATTGATTTGGGTAGTTACTTTTAATTGAATTGGTTTAGTAGTTTAGTCTTACTAAATATATTGCACGTGCAGCCACATGCTCTCCCACTAGTTTTAATAATTAAGTCAATATTTGGACAGTTTTGCCCTTTACCTTACATAAAAGAAGATTTGGTGGGGAAAGAGAGGTGGCACCTGTTGGAGGGGCCGGAAAGGGAGGAAAGGTGTATAGAGGGAGTGGAAGCGATGGGTTGTTCCTTGGAGGTCTGGTCTTGGGGGTTGCGAGTTTGGTGGCGGTGGTGAAGAGGAGCTAGGAGGAGAGGTTGGAGATGTAGAAGTGAAGATTGGAAAGGAAGAGGAATCTGGTCTCGGTGGGGGGTTGTGGGTTTATGTAGTTGTTGAATCACAAAGAAATAGTTGCTTCAATAGGGATATTAATCAAGACCGCTCTAAGACCCAAGAAAATTAAGACCGCTCCCTTGATCTACATTTCATATCTTCTCTCAGCTTCAGCGTGTCGACGAGAATTGCAAGCAAATTGGGCGCAACTCATCGTTGCCACACCCCTACCAACACTGCCACCTTTCCTCCCTCCTCACCAATCTCTCATTTTATCCAAAATAAGGGGCAAATTGTCTAAATATTAGTTTAGTTATTAAAATATGATTAAATTTATTTTAATGAAATAATTTACAAAGTCGAGTGATTTATTTGATACAAACATAAGTTTTGTGACCAAAGTATTACAAACTGTAAAGTTAGATGACCCTATATGAAACTAACCAGATATTTTGGTCTCACTTCTTCTTTCTTTTTTTCTTTAATGGTCATCACCGAATTCACACATGGAAGTCACATCCTCCTCGGAGCCATCCACGCTTGAGGATGCACACCTCCGTTCTATACATCAAAAACTATGTGCGCACACATATCAAGGCATGCAAGGACCTTTTTAAGGCCGATGTGACTTCGAGGTGTTAGTTTGGTAATGTCAATGTATCCTTAGGACTTAGGGTTTTTATGAAAATATCCAAATGTTTTATTTTGGTAAAAAAAAATGTCCTAACGTTTTATTTTGGTAAAAAAATGTCCTAACAATTTTTTTGGTAAAAAATGTCTTAAAGATAAGTCGATAATTAGAATGTGTTTTATAGTATATTTTAGGGTGATTTTAGATGTAAAAGGCTATTACACTAAGTTTCTCTCTTTGTTTTTAAGATTTCAGATTATATTAAGGTTATATAAAAAAATGAAAGAAAAATGAAAGAAAAGTAAAGAATTTAGTCAATTGGAGAAAAGATGCAACGAATCAACTGTGAATCAGAAAACTAGGATTCACTGCCAAGAATAAAAAACGATAGAGGATTCGGTTAGAAATCATCGAAGTCAACTAGGAGAATATTAGATTAAAATAAGGAATTTCAGTTAGATTGAGATATTATTTATTGTTCTAGCTTTTGAAGACTCATTGGAGATTCAAGTATTCAATAAGAGATATTTTTATTAATGTCTTTTATTTATTTTATTGCAATGTTTATTTTGAATGTGTGTGAGTAGTTTATTAATCGAAATAAAGTCCAAACATGAACTTAAATTGTTTTGCAATGTAGTCATAATAAAGAAGAATTTGTACTTAATGCTTTAAACTTAATCATATATGACAATTCATGATTTTAATAGATTTGTTATTACGTATTACAATCAAGAAACTTTGTATTGCATGCATAGTGTAGAATGTGTATTGTGATATTTAGGTTATACATCAAATATAAAGTAGTAACTAAGATTAATTTAAAAGGTATTTTACCGTTTAGATGTCTTAGGTGAATTGTGTTGTAAGTTTGATATTGATATGGCTAATTCCGATAATATTGGCTTAGTAGTAAGAAGTTTTCATACAGTGTAATGTTGTTTTATTTCTATTAGTTATATTTGAGCTTTCGAAGAACTAATGATAATAAAATTAAAATATGACTTTTCCATTGATATAATGAAAACTGGTAGTTTGATAAAGACTATCAATCTTACTTATTATTTAGGTTTAATTATTCAAGAATACTTCATTAAATGATGAAAGTATGATTATGACTATACTTTAATTAATATGTTTGAATTCAAAATAGGTTTATGTTTCATTGTTCTGGATATTTGTTTAGATATTTGTTTTATACTGATTTGATTAGAATTGAATTGAATTCGGATTATTTATAATTAGTGAATTTGAATTGTGTTAGTTTAAGTTAGTTTAATAAGTTTAATTAATTGTCAAAGTTTGATTATATAATTTTAATTCCATTTTAATTAAATTAATTAAATTAAAGTAAAATAATAAAGACTTTGGAAAATCCTTTTTTCTTAAGAAGTTTGCAAAATTCATGTGGAGACGATCCCACTTGTCACTACTACAAATAATAACGATATATATGAAACTTTTTGTACACGCTTGACGCGTGTCGTTTTTGGCGTTGTTGCCGAGGATCTTTACATAATTTCTTAGGAGTTTTAGACGTTGTATGGTCTACACACTTCGTCGTTCTAATTCCACAAGATCTCTACATTCGTTCGATCCTGATGTGGATATGACTTTCAATCGTGATTTAAGACAACAACAACGTAAAGAACACAAACTACCATAATGGAAAAAAACAATAGTAATGATAATATAGAACTTACTTCTATGTGAGTCAATCAAAATGCTTCAGCTTACGAGTCAATTTACGTTGCCTATCTTGAAGGATTTTCTGAATTTGAAAACTAAGATCTGGATTCATTAGTGTCTTAACTAACTTCTATGGTAAAGATAATGAAGTCCCCTAAAAATTTCTAAGGGAATACCAACACAAAGTCAATGGGATGAAACCTAAAGACGGTACTCTAGAATAAGTCAAACTTAAGGCTTTTCCTTTCGCACATAAAGATCAAGCATAAGATTGATTGTTTTATCTTCCTCAAGATTCAATAACTACACGGGCTTAGATGTTAGAAGCTTTCCTAGATCAATACCTGCCTGCAAGAAAGATTAGCTCCTATAGGAGACAAATCACTGTTGCAAAGATGAAAGATAATGAAAACTTTAACGAATTTTGGGATATATTTCAAAGATTAATTTCTTCTTGCCCACACAACATGGATATACTAAATGAACTTTATTAGAATACTTCTATGAATGACTCAATCATTTTGAACAAATATTATTAGACATCGTATGTGGCGGATTTTTTTCGATATAACATTAACTTAAGCAAAAGTGGCTATAAATAAAATGACTAAATAATCAAAGCAATATGGTGAAAAGAATGAGATGTCAAGGAAGAAAATTTATGAAGTTAATAATAAAAGAAGTAGTACATTTGACGAAAAAGTTGATGAGTTATCTAGCATGGTTAAGTTGCTATTAAAAGATAGATCAAACCAAGTAGAACCATGTGGGTTCTGTAATGAAGTCACATATCCTACGGATGCGTGCCCTATACATGAATATAATACTGAAGAGGTTAATGCAGCTACTAACCAATATTTTTGTCCTCATAAGAGACAATATAATAACAATACTTACTATACTAAAAAACCACATTCAAACCTCAGATATGGTCCACAAAATCAAAATTATGCCACTTATATACCAAGAGCACATATACAATCTGCACTAATTCAACAATCTCAACAAATGGTTCAACTTATGCAATCAGACTCAGAGCAAAACTTGCATAATTTTATGACTCAAAGTCGTCGAAACATTGCACAGATTTCTCAAAATCAAGTTAAACCCGATACATCTAATAATGAGTTGAAAAATCAATTAAGTAAGATGAACCTACAAATTAATAGACTAAGTAATCAAACTAAAGCATATACTCAAACTACTACTCCTTCTAATCAAGCACATTAATCAAGCACATGTTAATGCTTTCTTTTGTTATTATGAAAAAGAGACACATATTTTAAAAAAGACACCTAAGAGGAGTATAAAGAAAAAGGAAATACAAAAAATAATAGAAGAATAAGAGATGATGGCCAATGTCGTTCCTATTAGAGAATGGATGGCCGAACAATTGAAATATACACATTTTCCTAAAAGGTTGTACCAATGGTATTTAACCAGAGTTGAAGCCTATGAAAAGTCTTTACAAACTTATGAAATAGTTAATAATGAAAATATGATAAGATTCCTGATAAATTAAAGAAGATATGTATTGTATTTCTCCCGTTCCATAATGATTAGCGGATACTAGGAAGGAAGAAATTAATGAAGACATTTTTGAAGCATTTAGGAAAATAGAAATTAATATACCTTTGATGGAATTGATTATGCAATTATCAATTTATGATGAAGTTTAGAAAATAATTTTTGGAGGATTCTAAAAAAAACTTAAGGCAAAATGTGTCAGCTTTAATAAAAAAAATACCTGAGAAATGTTCTGATTCAAGAATGTTTAGAATACCTATCATGATAGGAACCTATTCTATTTAATTTGTTATGTGTGATCTCATAGCATCAATTAATGTGACGCCACTTAAATTATATGAATCATTGAAAATATGATCGTTGACTAATACACCTATTAATCTTACTTTAACTGATCATACAGTTTCTAAACCATATGGATTATTAGAAGACGTTATAGTAAAAGTAAATGACTTAATATTTTTAGCTGACTTTTATGTCATGAAAATAAGATTCAATATCACCTAATTCTCCACCTATGTTATTAGGTAGACATTTTCTTAAAACAGTTAAAACTAAGTTAGATTTCTTTGAAGAAACAATGTTTATGGAATTTGAAGACAAAATTGTCACACTTAAATTTAATGATGAGGATAATTATAATGATTCTGATGAATGGCAAGTCAATAATTAGACATATTTTATAGTGTAATTTAGGATGGTTTTAGATGTAAATGATGATATTACATTGGTATTCTTTTGTTTTTGTGATTTCAAGACTTAATTAGGAAAAATGAAGAAATGGAAGAAAAATAGGAAGAAAGTGAAAACAGCCAACTGAAAAAAAAAGTCTAGCGATTTGTCAACGATATAAGATTACAAAGGAATCGCTGCGTAAATCGGCCGATAGAGAAGAGTCAGCGAATAGCCAGTGAATTGAGATTTACATAGGAATCGCCAGCTGAATCGGTAGAGCATAGAGAGATATTTTCAGTGATTAACTCAGCAATTTGTAAATAAAATAAGATTCGCTGACAAATCGCTGAGGTTGGTGACAAGTTTCTTAGATTATTTTGATGAATTTTAGTTTATTTATAATTTGTATAGCTTAGAAAACTATAAATATAACCTTAGGGTTTCGAAATTAACTCTCTCTAAGCCATCTTTTTTTAACAAGTTTGTGAGAGCCGTAAGTTAGTTTTTACTGAGTTTATGTTTGAAGCAACATTAAAACTTGTTTATTTCAATAAGAGGTATTTATTTATTTATGTATTTCAATTATATTATTCCGTTATTTATTTCCAGCATGATTGAGTAGTTTATTGATCTAAACAAACCCTAGATATGTGTATACTTTGGATTACTATATAATTATAAGTAAGGAATCATGTACTTAATGCTTTACATTTAGTCATACATAACATGAGATGACCCAAACCTCGGTGGGCCTGGACCGTCCGGCCTAAACCATCGCCAAACCCCTTGAGATAACCCAATGATGTCGGGCGATGATGTAGTCAGCCTTAACCTGCAGAAATAAACCATGACACTCTACAATATAGATTAAACCAGGTTAATAGGTGCAAAATATAACAAAGCCTTTATTATCTAATAAAATGCGGAACTAAATGTAGAAGTCTTGCATACCAAATTAAACATAAACTAAATCAGGTACTATGGGTTCAAACATCTACCCTAATAAATCCCCTGTTTATTACATAAAGTCTGAAAGCAAATAGATAATTATTATTAAACCTAGCAAACAAGAAAAAAGCTTATATGCTAAGGGTTTGCCTTTTCCTTTGTTTTGAACAGCAGTTGAGGTACCTTGGGGGAAAGTAGTGGGGTGAGCAAAATATATCAACGGGCTCAGTAAAGCAGAAGCCTGCTCTACCATCAATCATCTAAATAATACCTAGTAATAAAATCAAACTAGATTTCAACAGTTCAGATCATAAGATCCATGATCATTTTCCAAGCATTAAAGACACACATAATCAAGCATAATAATATAGCGAGATAAAAGAACAACAATGCCCAACCGATACTTCAACAAGGATAACGATGATATCGAATGCCTTTAGAGTTAGAAGAAGTGGCAACCGATATATCCAACTAGACAATGGGCAAAAGCTTATCATTCCCCCAATGTTGTGGTTTAGGCAATAAGAGGTTCACAAGTCTGAATGCCAATAGTCCTATCATGCAATAGGTTTTAGCTTATCCTTCGCCCAATGGTGCAGTTTAGACAACACAAGGTTCACAAGTCTAAAGACCTATTGACCTTGCATAGCTTATCCTTCCCCAACACTGCGGATTAGACAATATGGGGTTCACAAGTCTAGCAAAACTCCGTAGAGTCATATCGGAGGAGGGATTGGATGCCTCCACTACGGTACCAAGTATATTCAATCGACGTATATCAGTTCCACAGGCATCCAAGAGATAGAGTAACAAAAAGGAACATAATAAGCAACATATCAATGAAAGATATCAAGCATATTCCAAGTAATTCATAGACCAATTACTGAAATAAAGTCCTAGCATATCTACTAGCATGACATGATTGATAATAAAGCAAACCCCACTTACCTCGCTTGTCACGTCTACTTAAACTGATTCTTATGCCGAATTTCTTAGCTCCATCCTAGTCGCGTATCTATAAGCGTGTAAGTATAATAAATATTGTTTAAACTCATTTAGAACTTATTTAGGATAACTTAGACAATGAGGAACTCATTCAAATTCCTAATTTTGTCAATTAAGTCTTTCTTGACTTTAATAACCATTCCTTTAAATCGAGAACGATGATTAGAGTAAAACAAGCACGCGGTGAAGCAAAACAAAGAAAATTTCATAAACCTTGGTTTTCCAACATAAGTCAACTGCGATCAACTAATCACGACCAAAGAGATATAAATCACCTCAGAAAAGTCAAGTTCGACTTAGAATTCCCAAAACATAACATTTAGTAAAAAACCCATGACTTAATCGAAGTAAGTTTGTTTTTCAAGAAATAAATCAAAGTCTCTTTCACGTCTCAACTTAGCTTCGAATTTTATTCAAAATGATGAATCACGACCACTTTCGATAAATGCGACTAAAACACATTTCAAAGGATCAAAATCTATTACTAACATGTTTTAAAAAATCAAAAGTCAAGTCAGGCTTATTTAAAATAATGTATCTCACCACGAATAGGTTTAACTCAAAAACCTTAACATCGACTTGAAATACACAAGGTTCCATCATATTTAGTTATTAGCATAAAGATAGAGCGAAATAGCTAAAAAGCTCGTTTAAAACATGTAAAGCATTCTTTTTAAAACTAAATAGGCGAACCATGAGTTTTAAATAAAACTAGAGTTCATAGAACTCTGTTAGAGTCATATAACTCTTTTCTTAGCCGAAGAATCCATGGAAGTCAATTAGAAATCCAAGTTTACTATTAAAATCACAATTCCTCATTTCAAAACTTGTTTGGAATGTGTAGGGTTTCTTTTGTGCATTTCAACAAACATTTAGTGTACAATAGTAAAGGTTTCCCTTAATTCAACCTACATTAATCTTAAGTTAGCAAAATCACTTGAGTTGTTCATAAAACAATTTCTGATGAAAACCAACAATCAAACCTTCTAATTAAATCATATCAACCATCAACAACTACTATGGATTTATAGATTGAACTTGTCTTTGAATTGAATTTGGTTTAGAACCTCACCATGCCTTCAATGGAGTCATCAACTCTAATTCCTTTTTGAGATCAAAAGTCTTGCAAGGAGTCTCTCCTTCTTTTTTTCCTTTATTTTTTTCCTTTCATTATGAGCAACCGTCATCGCGTCACGCCATTCATCGCGTCGCTGTTGTTGATCTCTCTATGGCTTTCTGGTTGTCTACACTGTTGCCGCTGGTTCGTCCTCGTCGGCGTCGAGTCCTTCGCGTCTAGTGGGCCATCTGCCTTAGTAGCCTTGCCGGAGTCATATGTCATCGGCGTGCGCGCCTTTTGGCCGTGTGGCTCCCTCCATTGCCGCCTCTTACTCTTTCTTGCATAGTGTGTGCGTTGAAGATGAAATAGGGTTTACATCCTTTTTCTTTTGTTCTTTATGTGAGATACAATCTCATCTCCCCATCGTACTTGGATTGAAGCGACACTTAAGATAAAGGGTCAACACAACTCACTTAGAAGTAGATCTAAAGGTCCTTTTTCATCCCGGTCACTTTGTGACCTCAAAATCTACATGTTTAGCCCACACAACCTTGTCTAGATTTTTATTCATCCAATTTTTAAATTAATAGTTTAAGGTCTCGTCATCACGCGAACTCGATATAATTCAATTGATCTATTCGCGATAATATATAGTACATAGTAACACACCAAACACAAATAAGATTATTTTATTTACTCTCCGAGCACGTCGCCAGTCCACGATTCCTTATTGCGACTTAGGATCACTAAAGGTTCGGAATTCAAGTAAATTACTAATTTAGGATTTTGGGTTGTTACATAACAATCACAGTTTTGTTTTTGCATATTACAACTAATGACTCTTGTATTGCATGCATAGTTGCAAATATATATTGTGATATTCAATTTTCTGAATCTATGTCTATGATTATTGACAACAATTAAAGAAGTAGTAACTAGGATTAATCTATAGAGCCAAATTATCCGAGTGGATGTTCTAGCTGATTGTGTTCTAAGTTAATCATCGATAGGGATATTCTGACTAGTATTTGGTTTAGATTAGGTATAATTTTCATTGAGTGTTAATGCTATCATATTTCTATTTTATTGTGTTTTATCCAATAGATAGATTTACAATGATAAGGATATGACTATTTTCCATTGAATAAAGGAAAATCGATAGTTTGCTGAAGGCTATCAACCTATTATGAATTAGAATTTAATGATTCCAAGATTCAATGTCATATAATTATAACTAAGTTATGAGGTATTATTATGTTCTAGTGTTTGAATGTAATCCAAGTATATTACATTGTTTAGTAGGGGTTTGTTTAGATGTTTGTTTAGATATTTATATTATATTGAATTTGAATTTCTTTTAATTAAGTTTGCATTGAATTGTTTGAATTAGTTTAATCAGTTTGGTTAATTAAGTTAGTAGTCATAATTTTTAGTTATTTAGTATTTCAATTTTCATTTAATTAGATTAACTAAATTAAGAAAAACAAGAAAAAAACACTTTACTTAATTAGAAGTTTGCAAAATCCATGTGGAGGCGATATCACATTTACCATTACTACAAATAATAGGAAAATACGGGAAACTATTGTGCATGCTCGACACGTGTCAATTTTTTGGTGTCGTTGTAGAGGATTTTTAAATAATTTCTTAAGATTTTAGACATTGTATGGTCTACACACTTCGTTGCTCTAATTCTACAAGATCTTTACATCCGTTTGATTATGAAATAGATATAACTTTTAATCGAAGTTTAAGACAACAACAACTTAAGGAAAATTTAGCTAATAGGATGGAGGATAACAACAACAATAATAATAATGACAATGTCATCAATAATAATGCAAACAAAATTATCAATAATAAAAACAATAATAATAGAAAACGTACTTTTAGACAAACGAATCAAAATGTTACAGCATATGAGCCTTTCTGCATCGCATACCCCGATGAATTTCCTGAATTTGAACTTAGATCTGGATTTATTAGTGCCTTACCTAACTTTTATTGTAAAAACAATGAAGACCCACAAATACTCATAAGGGAGTATCAACATAAGGTTAACGTGATGAAATTGAAAGAAGGTACTCTAGAACAAGTCAAACTTAAAGCTTTGCCTTTTGCATTGAAAGATCAAGCACAAGATTGGTTGTTATATCTCCCCTGAGATTCAATAACTACATGAACTCAAATGTTAGAAGCTTTCCTAGATGAATATATGCCTGCAAGAAAAATTAGTTCCTATAAAAAGCAAATCATAGTTGCAAATATGGAATATGATGAAAATTTTAATGAATTCTGAGATAGATTCCGAAGATTAATTTTTTTTCCACAACATGGATATACTCAAAGAGCTTTATTAGAATATTCTTACGAATGACTCAATCACTTTGAACAATGGTTATTAGACACAGTATGTGGTGGATCTTATTTGAAACAACACTTACTTTAGCAAAGGAAGCAATTAATAAAATGGCTAAACAATCTAAGCAATATTGTGAAAAGATTGAATCCTCAATAAAGAAACTTTATGAAGTTGATAATAGAATAAATAATACGTCTGATGATAAAATTGATGAATTATCTAATATGGCTAAGATTTTAATTAAAGACAGATCTAATCAAGTTAAAGCTTGTGGATTTTATAATGAGGTTACACATCCTACTGATGCGTGCCATACGCTACATGAAGAGAATACTTAAAAGGTTAATGCAATGATGAACCTATTTTTTTGGTCCTTTAAGAAATTAATATAATAACAATAGTTATTATCCTGGAAGACAACACCTAAATTTTAGTTATGGTCCTCAAAAGCAAAATTTTAATACTTATAGACCAAGAGCTCAGATGCAATCTGCACCTAAAGCAACTTCAACAAAATGTTCAATCTACGAATCCAAATTTAGAGCAAATCTTGCATAATTTTATGAACTAAAGTCATCAAAACTTTACACAGATTTCTCAAAATTAGATTAAGACTGATGCTACTATTAATGAATTGAAAAATCAGTTAATTCAAATGAATTTACAAATAAATAGGTTAAATACTCAGTAGAGTAATCAAGCTAAAACACTTACTTAAGCTGCTGCTGCTCCTACTAATCAACCACAAGCCGATGCTTTATTCAATGATGAAAAAGACACACCCATAATTAGAAAGGTACTTAAACAAGGTAATAAAAAGAAAACAAATAAAACTATTGAAGAAGAAGAAGAAGAAGAAGAAGAAGAAAAAGAAGAAAAAGAAAAAGAAATGACGACTAATGTCATTCCAACTAGAGAATGGATGGTTAAATAATTGAAATATACACCTTATCCTGAAAGGCTATACCCATGGTATTTAGTCAGAGTTGAAGCATATGAATTTTTTTTACAAAAGTCTAAAATAATTGATAAGGATTAAAATGATATAATTTCGGATAATTCGAATGAAGATATGTATTCATATTCTACCGTTCCACAACAATTAGCTGATGCCAGGGAGGAAGAAAACAATGAAGACATTCTTGAAGCATTTATGAATAAATCATTGATGAAATCAATTATGCAATTTTCTAATTATGATGAAGTTTTGAAAGAATTCTTTGAATCTAAGGATAAATTTTTAGAAGAATCTAAAGAAAACTTAGGATAAAAGGTGTCTGCTTTAATTAAAAAGAAAATACCTAAGAAACGTTTCGATCCATGAATGTTTGGAATTCCTATTACATTAGGAAATTCTTTTATATATTTTGCTATGTGTGATCTTAGAGCATCAATTAATGTTATGTCACTTAGACTATATGAGTCATTAAAAATATGTTCATTAACCAATACACCTATTAATCTTACCTTAGCTGACAACACATTTATTAAACATTATAGTTTACCAGAAGACGTCTTAGTAAAATTAAATGACTTCATATTTCTAGTTGACTTCTATGTCATGAAAATGAGACACTCAATATCATCTAAATCTCCGCTTATACTTTTAGGAAGACCATTTCTTAAAAAAATTAAAATAAAGTTAGATATCTTTGAAGGAACAATGTTTATGAAATTTGAAAATAAAATTTTCATTTTTCATTTTAATGATGAGTATGCCTATGATAATTTCGACGAATCTAATAATGAACAAACTAATGATAATGAATCTTTAGAATTAAAACATCATAATTTAAAAGCTGAAGTATATGTTATTAATGCAGTAACAATGGAAGACAAAAATATTATGACACATAATGAGCGAGTTAAAGATACTTCAAATGAAAAGATAATAACTAAAAAATAGAGGGTTAAGCAACCAAACAATGTTGAGAATGATTTTAAAATGAAGGAGCTTAAAGTTACGAAGAATAAGAAGAAGAAGAATCTAACAATTGTCAAGTTCGATGATCCATGAGATATATAAACATGAAAGTTAAATGGGCTTGGTATTTTAAAGCTATTTGTGATATGGATTCTAGAGCAAACTGCATGTCAATTCACTTCTTTCTTCATACTCAACTGGAGTTGGATGTACTTGCTTCTCAAAAAGCTTTTTTTACTAAACGGTTATTCAGTGAAACCAATATGAATGATTATTAATGTACCAGTTCAAATTGACAAGTACATTATCCCCACATAATTTTTGGTTATGCCACACTTCATCAATGAAGATCCTCCATTAATTTTAGGTTGACCTTTCTTAGCCACTTCATAAGCTTTCATAGATACTCTTAGCAAGATAATCTCTTTTAGGGCGCATGGCAGAGTAATCACTTTCTGGAATGGCACTATAGTGAACACTCATACATTTAAGTTTATAGAACCAGTTTAGAACTGCGTGGTTCAGTCAAGCCAACGACAGTAAACAAAAGCGCTCTGTGGGAGACAACCAATACTTTATCTTTACTTTCAGTTTTAGTATTAAGATTAGTTAGTTATTTTTATTTTCTCTCAACTTTTGACTCTTATAATTGGGATATTTTAGGAATTTAGTGCCCAAATAATTTCATATAAGGGGTTGATCGAGCAAATGCCTTTTTCGTATTATATTGTCTTTATGCATTAGTTTTTACGTTAGTTGATTATTTATAGTAATGAAATTATTGTTTAGTACAAATCATAGTCAGATTATGATAATTTTGAATAATTCTACCTTTTTATTGTTTATATATTTGATAAATATATGAGAAAACCAATTAAATTGCAAAACAGTTAAAATAGGCGAGCGATTTTCCAGCGATTTCAATTTGTACTAGAATTAGCTGAGAAAAAAGGTAGTGGTTTGTAGAGTTTTTAGTGTAATTTCAGGTCAACGATTTGCACTTATAACTAGGATTCATTGAACTAGTCGGTGAACCACTGAGGCTCATTTTCAGTGATTTCCCTGCAAATCCATTAAACCCTGATTCATTGATAACGAATATGCGTTTTTTTTAAATAAATCCCAAAATCGCCACATTTACTCACTTCACACTCACAAACCATTGCAACTTTCGACCCAAAGACCAAATATTTGACTAGACTCATTCTTCCAAAGCTAGATTTTAGTGTATTTAAGTGATTCTCACTTTAATCTCCATACATTCAACCTAAAATCTAGTGAGTTTTGAGTGTGTAGAGCCAACTAGGGCTTGAGCAAGGAGAATTCAAAGTTGGAGCTTGGAGGAGTGTTCTAGAAGAGTTATAAAGTTTTAATCTTGAAAGATTCACTTTCAAGAGGGTAATCAATGAGAACCATAGCCTTTTATTGATTATATTTTCGTTTTTATGGATTTGCATAGATTTTTAGATTTTTATTTAGGTTAGAGCCTAAATTTCAAAATTTTTGCTCAAAATTGGTTTTGATGTCAACTGTTTTCAATTATAATACTAGCATGAGAGTGGTATGATAATTTGTTTATTTATATCAAATTTTTGAACTATTTTTAGTATATGACAAATGGATTGAATTTCATACTCAAACTAATTTGAGACTAAGTTTTAAATGAGTTTGGGGGTTTTTGTGTTTATCTATCGCATGACTCGAATTACTTACGATTGATTGTTTTTTTCAATGAATTTCATATGAATTTTAAACTCTCGATTTATAAATGAATTTCTTCGATTAATTTATCTTTATTAGATAGATAAGTTGAATTTTACTAAACACTTTTCTGACTATTTAGTTTTAAATGGTTTTACAGGCTTATTTTTATTAGTACCAATTGAAATGGTCGGAAGTGGAAGGGGTAGAAGTTCGAGGGAGGAGAAAGGAAATAGGAAGTTAGTTGAGAAATTCAAGGATAAATCTAAGTTTTCCCTAATTAGACCTACAAAAATTTCTCTCAATGCACCTAGGATTAGACCACGAAGAGAGCCTACTCCACTTTTATCGTTTAGTTATGATTCGAAGGAAGAATATGAGGATGAGGAGGAGGGAATAGAAAAGAAATACCGAAGGGAGTGAAGAAGTATGTTCTTAGGAAAGAAAATTTTGTCCATGATAATGCCTTTTACCAAAATCAAGAAAGATATAGAGAGAGGAAGGAAGTTAATCCCAGAAAGTGGATTCAATGTGAAGAATGAGTTGAAATATAAGCCTAGGATCTTAGATATCATTGATGCAAGAAACAAAGGATTGTTGATTAGGGACTATAACCATTTAGACTTTGAGAATGTTCCCAGTGAGAAGGGATGCGGCATTTTAGTGAGAGTTTTATGCGAATGCTTATGGAAGTGACAACAAGAAAGTGTCACGAGTTAGAGGAAGAACAGTAGATTATTCAGCTGCGAGAATAAATCAGTATTTTGGTTTACCAGATGTTCACCAAAAAGAGAACGATGAATACCCAAAGCCTAAATATTCTATTAAGTTCCATTACCCGACCGAGAAAATTAGGGGAGGATTAGAGGCAATCCATGTTGATGGATTCATCTCAGACTCGGAAGGGTACCAGAAACACATCACTACCAAATTTTTTAGGAAGATCATGAAAGCGTGGTGTTATTTTATCAATGCCAGCTTACATTTAATTCTGCAATATTACGAGATTGTGAACTAGAGAGCCATTTTGCTTTACCACATTGTGAAGGGATTGTGATACTTTGATGTTGGCCAAATTATCTATAAATCGATAAGGAGATCCATCACAACGAAGAAGAATGAAGGATTATCATTTTCGTTGATGATTACAATTTTTTGTAGAGAAGATCGAGTAAATAGGGTAGGACTTGAAATGGATGTTTTACCAGAGAAGACTATCGCAGGAGCAGTAATAGAGAGTTATGAAAAAACTTATAGATATGAAGACTCTGAAAGTAAGAGGGAGAAAAATGAGATAGCCAGTAGAGAGACGGAGCAAATAAGAAATATTAGAGATGAAATGAGGAGAGTTTTAGAAGAAATGTCGAGAGCAAGAAATGATCTGAATGTGGATCAACCTACTACGAACTTTGATGGAATTTACAAGGAGGAGTCAGAGTTGGCCTTTATGGGTTCAATTTTACGCGATTTAGTGAGAACTCTAAGGAATTAAGAATTGGTGTTCGAGAACTACGGGCTTTAGCAAAGAGCATTTATAGGATGAAAATGACGATTTCAAGAAGACATAGACCACGATGAGGCTCAGAGGTTCCTGTACCATCTACACAAATGAGGCTACTGATTAACAATTTTTTGATGATCAACTACCGACAGGTCAAGACTACAACCTCTATGATCCCGCTGCGAGTTACCTATCCGAGAGGATTGATCTAATGTAAGATGATGATGATGCGATTTCAGAATGACAACATTAATTTCTTTACTCTACCTTATCTCCTTTGTCTCTGAGTGATGATATGTGAGATCTTCCATGTAACTCTGGTGATGATACTATGTGATCTGTGCTAATGATATACTGTTTTTGATACTATGCATGGTGCTTTGGTGATACATTTGATGGTGAAGCTACATTTGTTATACATTGGTGATGTTTACTCATATTTTTAATGCACTTTGTTTGATGAAAATTTCTATGCCGACTTTATATATTGATTATCCGATTTATGATTATATCAACTCGTTTATAATTTACGAGGTATATATGTTTTGTTGAAAACCCAACTTAAATTTTTAAATTTTGAGGATAAGGTTTGGATTGAGTTTGGGGGTATTTTAGGTAAAACATAACAAGTATAACAAAGAAAGCAAGGAAAGAAAAGAAAAATAGAAGATAAGTTCAAGAATTAATCCAAAAAGTTCAAACTTTTGATCCGATATTCAAGTCAGTTGAAGATCTTTCAAAATTTCTTCAGAATTCAAGTAAGTATGAATTTCATTTTTATTTTTAGTTAGGAATATAATATAATGGAATGAATATATAATAGACTTCAAATGGAAGTGATATTTTTATTACCCAAGTGAATTATATGATATAAGGAATCAACTTTTTTACCCTTTTGATTAACTTTACTAGTTGTTGTATGCACTTGATCACCTTGTGTTAGTCATGATAATAGGTAGAAGATCAAAACAATAATGCAAGATAAATAAGATATATTTATAAGAATCTTGGGATACAAAGGCTATTGATTAAGTATTTTTATAGTATATATATATATATATAGAAAATTATTATGCCACAATTGAAAAAAGAAATGAGTTGGAAACCAACGAATTTCTATAATTTAGAAAGAATACTTTCTTCAACTTTAGTGGACAATGAGAAGTGTTAACAAGAGTTACAAATATATAGAGAGTCCTATAAAATTCATAGGAAATGGAGCAAGAAATCTATAGTGGGAAAAATGGGAGAATGTCCACAGGAATTGGAGCAGGGACTCAAAAGTCAAATAAAAATAAATAAATAAAAATAATAAAAAATAATTAGGATAAGAGATGAAAAAGGCGGATGTTCTTATACTATTCAAAGAAAAGATTTAGCTCGAGCTAAGATTGAGTGAAGTATTTCTTAATCTAACACGTTTTAAACTATATATTCATTAATATCTTAGCAAAATTCCTATTGATTTTGATTGTAGTACTATTTATAAAGTATTTTCTAAAATTAAAATTAATCTAGTATTTTTGTGTTTTGAGATTCTATACTAATCATTGTAAGCTTAATGCTTGTCAGTGGAGATTGAGAAAATTTATATTGTGTACTGACCTTGGTATTGATTGAACTTTAAGTTCTAAGGAGTATTGCATTGGGTGGTTGAGTTATTATTAAGGGATAGTTCATTTTTTTTCTAAAATCATTATATTCTATCATAACTTCCATTTACTTGTGGGTAATATGTTTATATTTGAAGATCACTTATATTTAAATCTTCTATTATTTAATGTTAAGATGAATTAGATTGAAATCATGATATAAAGAATGAAAAGAGAATAGTATAGAGTATTCTTTTGCTCAAGACAACAAAGTGCTGAGTTTGGAGGTATTGACAAGTCAATAATTAGACATGTTTATAGTGTAATTTAGGATTGTTTTAGATATAAATGATGATATAACACTAATTATTCTCTTGTTTTTGTGATTTCAGGATTTAATTAGGAAAATTGAATAAATGGAATAAAAAGTGGAAGAAAGTCAAAACTGTCAATTGAAGAAAAAGAATCTAGTGATTTGTCAGTGATATGAAATTACATAGGAATCGTTGCCTAAATCGGCAGTAGAGAAGAGCTAGCGAATAACTAGCGAATTGAGATTTACATAGGAATCGCCAGCTGAATCGGAGGAGCACAGAGAGAAATTTTTAGTGATTAACTCAACGATTTGTGAATAAAATAGGACTCGCTGACAAATCTCTGAGGTCGGCGATAAGTTTTTTAGATTATTATGAAGAATTTGAGTTTATTAGAATTTGTCTAGCTTAGGAAACTATAAATAGAACCTTAGGGCTTCGAAATTAACTTTCTCTAAGCCTTATTTTCTTTTAACAAGTTTGTGAGACTCGTAAGTTAATTTTTATTGAGTTTATGTTTGAAGCAACATTGGAGCTTTGTTTATTTCAATAAGAGGTATTTATTTAATTATGTCTTTCAATTATATTATTGCGTTGTTTATTTTCAGCATAAGCGAGTAGTTTATTAATCTAAATAAACCCTAGACATGTATATACTTTGGATTGTTATATAGTTATAATTAAGGAATCATGTACTTAATGCTTTAAATTTATTTATACACAACAATCACTGTTTTAATAAGTTGTTTTTGCATATTACAACTAATGAATCTTGTATTGTATGCATAGTTGGAAATATGTATTGTGATATTCAATTTTCTGAATCTATGTCTATGATTATTGATAATAATTATAGAAGTAATAACTAAGATTAATCTATAGGGCTAAATTACCCAAGTGGATGTTCTAGGTGATTGTGTTTTAAGTTAACTATTGATTGACATATTCTGATTAATATTTAATTTATATTAGGTATGATTTTCATTGAGTGTTAATGCTGTCGTATTTCTATTTTATTGTATTTTATCCAATATGTAGATTTACAATGATAAGGATATGGCTATTTTCAATTGAATATTTGGTTTGCTAAAGTCTATCAACCTATTATGAATTAGGATTTAATGATTTGAAGATTTCATGTGATATAATTATAACTAAGTTACGAGGTAATGTTATGTTCTAGTGTTTGAATGCAATCCAAGTATATTACATTGTTTAGTGGGGGATTTGTTTAGATGTTTGTTTAGATATTTATATTATATTAAATTTGAATTTCTTTTAATTAAGTTTGCATTGAATTGTTTGAATTAGTTTAGTGAGTTTGGTTAATTAAGTTAGTAATCATAATTTTTAGTTATTTAGTATTTCAATTCTCGTTTAATTAGATTAACTAAATGAAGAAAAACAAGAAAAAAACACAACATCCCACTTACCACTACTACAAATAATAGAAAAATATGGGAAACTATTATGCAAGCTCGACACATATCAATGAATTACTCGATAATGAAATTAATGATAATGATTCTTTAGAATTAAATCATTCTGATAATCTAAACAATGAAGTATATGCAATTAATGCGGTAACAAAGGAAATTGAAAATGATGTTTCAAAGAAAGAACAAGTTGAAGACACTTCAAATGAAAAGAAAGTAATTCATGAATGAAGAGTTAAGAAACCAGAGAATGGGAAGAGTATTAATAAGCCTGAATATTTTAAAGTTAAGAAGAATAAGAAGAAAAAATTGAGTTTAGGTCCCGTAAAGCTGAATGATCCTAAAGATATAATTTGAAAACAAAAATCAAATGAGCTTGGTATTTTAAAGCTCAGTGTGATACGAGTTCTAATGCAAATCTTATGCCAATACACTTCTTTCTACATAATTAATTGGAGTTGGATGAACTTGCTTCTGAATGAGTTCCTGTACCAAATGGTTCTTCAATTAAGTTAATAGGGGTGGTTACGAATGTACCAGTTCAATTAGACAAGTATATTTTACCCATAGATTTTTTGGTTATACCACATTTTATCAATGAAGATCATCTTTTACTTTTAAGATGCCCTTTCTTAGTAACATGTGTCGAGCGTGTACAATAAATTTCTCATATTTATTATACTTTTAAATTTTGTAATAGTGGTAAGTGGAATCGTCTCCACTGAGATTTTGCAAATTACTTAAGAAAAAGAGTTATATTATTTTTATTTTTAATTTAATTTAATAAAAATTAGAATTAAAATAAATAATCTTTAAATATAAAAATCAACTAAACTAACTAAACTAACACAATTCAAAGTCACTAAATTCTAACCAATTCAATTTAATGGAAAACAATATGAAATAAACATTTAAACAAACCTCCTAAACAATGAAACATCAATCCGTTTTGCATCAAAACATGTTACCTCAATCATATAGTCATGAGCATACTTTATAAAGTATCCTACATCATTAAACTCTAATCATAAGTAAGTAGATATCCCTTAGCAAGCCATCAGTTTTTCTTATACCGGTGGAAAAACCACGTTCTAATTTTATTGAGCTAACCCTTTGAATACATAAAGAAATTAACTTCACGCAATAAAACCATATTACACTTTGTGAAAACTTCGAACTACTAAATCTAACACATCTGGAACGACATTTCAACATTAGATTTAGATCTCAAATTCACCTAGGACATCTAACAATCCTAGTTACTACTTTAAACTAGATAATGAATCAAAACATCTCAATACATAGTGGCCACTATGCACATAACAGTTAGATTCATAATTGTAATCCGTAAATAACAACTTCTAAAATTAGTGAATTAAAGAATATAATTGGTTTAAAGCATTAAGTACATAATTATCTAATCATGACTACATTGCAAAATAGATCTAGTTCATGTTTAGAGTTTGTTTAGATTAACAGACTACTCATCCATAATCATAAATAACATCATAACAAAATAATTGAAAGACATAATTAAAAATACCATATTAAAAACTTGAATCTTCCATTCTTCTCCAAAAGTAATAAAAACAACAATAAATGGCCTCCAAACTAAAGTATAAAGTGTTAAACTATCAAAAGGCTCTTAATTTCGTAGTATAGGGTTCATATTTATAGTATTTTAGGTAATACATATCTTAAATCAACTCAAAATTTTTATTGTAATCTAAAATCCACGAAACCGACACCAGTGATTCCTCGACGATTCCTGTGTTAAGTGGAATCACTGGGTGAATCATTGGAAAGTAGTCTTAGTGTTCTACCGATCTGAGTAGCGATTTCTCTGTAATAGCAAATTGCTTAGGAATCACTGGCTGTGAAATCCAGTTCTTCCTTGATCAGTTGATGAATCGTTGTGCAATCTTTTCACTCGGTTAAATCCTTCATTTTCTCGTCTTTTTCATTCATTTTTTTAAATATTCCAATTATCATATGAAAATATCAAAAACAAGAGAAAACCACGTGTAATATAGTCTTATGCATCTAAAATTATCCTATAAGGTATTATAAAACATGTCTAATTATTGACTTATCAAATACCTCCAGACTTAATATTTTGCTGTTCTGAGCAAATGAATACTCTCATACATTTTCTCTTTTCTTCCCTCATTTTGATTTTATAATTATATATTCTAATCGTTGAATAGAAATGATCATTAAATAAACACATATTACCTTTATAAAATAAAAATCATGATAGAATAGAAAGATTTAAAGAACGATACATTTTTATTTGACAACTCAACCTATAATTATGCAGTAAACTTCAGAATTCTAAATTAAATCAGTCAACAAGGTCAAGCCACTATATAAGTTTTCTCAATCTCTACTTGCAAGCATCAAGCTTACGATGACTATTATAGAATCTTAAGACACAAAAAATCACCAAATCAATCTCATTTTCAAACAATATTTAAAATATCACCACAATTAAAGTCGATAGGTTGATAAATAATTTTTGTATAACAAGATTCTTAAAAATCTATCTTATTTATCTTGCACTTTTATTTTGATCTTCTACCTAGTATTCTTGTCTTTAATCCTAGATCTTCCTCTAATTATATATATAATTATAAATATAAAAAACTTGATCAATAATCTTTGTATAACAAGATTCTTAGAAATCTGTCTTGTTTATCTTACACTTTTGTTTCGATCTTCTACCTATTATAATGTCCAAAACAAAGTAGTAAATCACTTCTAAACTTCTGTAGTGCATACACAATCTAGGTTGAGTCGAATAGGGTGTAATAACGCCTTTCTATTATAAACTTTTATTTTCATGGGTGATAAAAATATGTCACTTCTATTTAAATCCAAATTATATTCAATCATATATTTAACTAAATAAAGTAAAATGAAGAAATATTACCTGAATTGTGTAAAATCTAAAAAATTTTCACTCAACTTTGAATATTAAATAAATTCTACCTGTCGAGTCTTCCATACTTGACTTCTTTATAGTTCACTTCACCTACATACCCCCAAATTCATTCTAAACCTTATCCTCAATGTTTAAAAATAAAGTTGGGTTTGTCAATAAAACAAATATACCTCGTTAAACATAAAAGAATTAAATATAAAACATAAACTGCTTTTCAAAATTAGACAAACAAGTATCACATAATTGAAATATATTATGGAATAAATCATTCATTTCTCATTAATAATTCAAACAAAGTTCACATTCCACACATACACATAAATATTAAAAAGGCTACAAGGTGCTTTGCGCTAAAAGTAAATTCATCATCGATCTTTTTAGCTCCGTCGTCATTCCTCACTATAGTAGGTTGTGGAGTGTAAACTCCCAATGAAAATCTCATCTGCATTGAAGGAATGTCAACGCTCCTTATTAAATTCAGCGAACGTTCGACCACTCTCCTTTCCGACATGAAATAGTGACGTGCCAAGGTTCTCTCGTTCTCATCTAGCATCTCATTATTCCTCAAAATTCGCTAATCATTATGCCTAAGAGCCAAAAACAAAGATTTAAAAAAATCTTTTCCTTTTAGCCTTTGCTGGAGATGAAGAACTGCCCTGTACCCTTGGGACATTTACTTGAGCCATTAGACTTCATGCTCGTCTTGCTTCTTCCTGTGTGTTGCTGAAGACTCTCTGGCTAGTAGTCCTGTCTATAATCCTAGATATTATTATTTTGTTAAGCTCCCTTTTTCCTTCCGAATCGTTATACCCATTGATTATGCCTATCCTCTTAACCGTAGCATCAAAGATGGTCCTCTAGGGTAGCACATCAAAGTCAATCTCATGGAAGCCATCCTTGGCTTTCACACATAGCTGAGTAATCAAAATTAAGAATGGTAGGCCGTTATGTTTCATGGTCTTCATTGCCTATGTCATTGCATCGTGAATGGCATACCTTATGTCAATATACCATGTCTTCGCAACAATGTGGTAGAGTAAAACATGTCTTATTGGGGCATGTGCCCTAGGTCAATCCACGAACATTGTTTATCTTATAATTATAGTTATTAAAATTGAGGTTTTCATTTGTTGTTTTATTATAATTAAGTAACTGCATGTTTACCTTATAATAAGATCAATGGGTATATATTGAAATATCCTAAATGTACCTAGTTGATCATTATACTGAGAACTATAATGAATTAAGACTAGTGTGAATCTTGATTGATGGTCATGTGATGATCATGTATATAAGGATACAAATTGAGACCATGAGTACTTGTTAGGGAACAAGGTACTGGACCGACCCGCTATGAGAACACCATATGGATTAAGTCATAGGTGTTACTCATGATAGATATATTATCTAGTCCTTCAATTTGAGATTACCAAAGACTTCAATATTAGGAGCATGGTAATTTGACACAATCAAACGTTGTATTTAACCAGACGATTATAAAGATTGTGATTGAATACCATGTAAATAATATGTGAAGGTATGTAATCAAGATATAATTTGTCATTCACGTATATAGAGATATCAATGGATCCTTTAATATGATAGACTGATAATGACTAAGTCCATGTGAATTGATATGATCAATGTCATTTGGATGTTTTCAGTTTACCTAAAGATCAAAGCTAGTACAATTGAACATTAAGGGTGACTTTCCATGCCTTATGTTTAATCAAAGGATATTGCATGACAAAAGGATATGATATATGTTATTCATCAGGTTGTATCGATTTTGATATTCATGCTACTTGGGTAGTCATAATGCCTTGCTAGAGACCGCTTATGCCTTGTGTGCCATAATGGTTTTGGTTCACTGCCAATGTTCCATGAACCTATTAGGTCGCACACAAAAAATGACTTTGTGCAATTTCAATTGGTCGAGAGTAATGAATTTTATATGATAAGATTCATGACATAAAAGCCCTTACGATTTGTTATATGATAACTTATTAATAGGGACATATGTTTAATTTGCTTAAACTGCCTAAATACAATAGTTGTATTATGAATATGATTTTAAGTGAGGGCTTATCTACACATATAAATAGAGGTTGAAACCCTAAAACGAAATAAGATTTTAATTTTTTGCTATTTTCTAGTTCTCTAGATTTTGGGAGAGAAAGAAAATTTTTTTCTATCTCTCTTGGGGCTAGCAATCCAAATTGTGGTCACCATTCGTATGTAGATTTCTGATAGAGGACAGGCTCTTGAACGTCTTGGAGATCGAAAAATTAGAGAAGGAAATCACGGATAAGGTATGGCTTACTTTTGTAGATCTAGTTTAATGGAACTTATTTTCGATCTTGTTGGGGTTTTTCAAAATTGTTTTGAATTTTTCGGTGCGTATGATCCCTAAAACCCAATAGGTCTATGTTTTTTCACTTCAAATCTTACGTAGTAGGGTATGGACAGGCATCTATGATGTAGCTCCAACATTTGGTAATTTTCCTTAAATTGGTGGTTTCGATGAACTTTGGGTGGCTATCTATATTGAGAGCAAATCCCCGTCCACGAATTACCTTTAAGACTTCTTGAATTCTTATGGATGGATAAGTTTCCTTACGAACGTAGATGATGTTGGGATCGTCGGATTGCTGTCTAACTCCTATATTCGAAAGTCTATAATGTCTGTTCAGGGCGTTGGGTGAAATATCGATCTGTTGGGGCATGTGCCCTAGGTCATTCTACAAACATTGTTTATCTTGTGATTTTAGTTAATAAAATAGAGATTTTCATTTGTTGTTTTTATTATAAGTGATTGCATGTTTACCTTATATTAATATCCATAAGAATTTGTTGAAATATCCTAAATGTTCCTAGTCAGTTATTATACTCGTAACTAAATGAATTAAGACTAGTTTGAATCTTGATTGATGGTTATGTGATGATCATGCATATAGGGATACGAATCAAGATCATAATTATTTGTTAGGGAACAAGGTACTGGACTGACCTGCTATAAGAACACCACATGGATTAAGTCATATGTGTCACTCATAATAGGTATATCATTTAGTCATTTGACTTAAGATTACCACAGACTTCAATATTAGGAGCATTGTAATTTGATACAATCAAACGTTATCTTTAACCAAACAATTATAAAGATTGTGATTGGTTACCATGTGAATAATATGTGAATGTGTGTAATCAAGATATAATTTATCATTCTCATATAAGGAGAGATATCGGTAGATCCTTCGATATGATAGACTGATAATGGCCAAGTCCATGTGAATTGATATGATCAATGTCACTTAGATGTTTTCAGTTTACCTAAAGATCGAGACTAGTACATTAAACATTAAGGGTGACTTTCCATGCCTTACGTTTTAATCAAAGGATATCACATGACAAAAGGATATGATATATGTTATTCATTAGGTTGTATCAATTTTTATTTTCATGCTACTTGGGTAATCATAATGCCTTGTTAGAGACCGCTTATGACTTGTGTGCCAAAATGGTTTTTGGTTCACTGCGAACGTCGCATGAACCTATTGGATTGCACACAAAGAATGACTTTGCACAATTTCAATTGGTATAGAATAATGAATTTTATAAGATAAATTCATGAAATAAAAGCCCATATGATTTGTTATATGATACCTTATTAAAAGGGGCGTATGTGTAATTTACTTAAACTGCCTAAATACAATAGTTGTATAATGAATATGATTTTAAGTGTGGCTTATCTACACATATAAATAGAGGGCGAAACCCTAAAATGAAATAAGATTTTTATTTTTACTATTTTTGAGTTCTCTAGATTTTAGGACAAAAAGAAAAACATTTTCTATCTCTCTTGGGGCTAGCACTCCAAATTGTGGTTACTGTTCGTGTGTGGATTTTTTATAGAGGACGCACGCTTGAACGTCGTGGAGATCGATCAACTAGAGAAAAAAATCACAGATTAAGGTATGGTTGACTTCAGTAGATCTAGTTTAATGGAACTTATTTTCGATCCTGTTGGGGTTTTTCAAAATTATTTTGAATTTTTCGCTGCGTATGAACCATAAAAACCCAACATGATTTTTTCCCCGAACTATAATTTTGTTAGGATTTGTACTCATGTATCCGTTGGCATATAATTGGCAGACTAATATGCATCCCTGTTCTAAATTACCTTCGTAATCCATAATAAGGTGTTCCCACCGCCTTTCTCGTATGATATTCACGATTTTGTCTTCATATTTATGCACATTTTGGGACTGAAAAATCTCATTGGATCATAGGGGACTTGTGTACTTGGGTCTAGGTAGTCAGAATCCTCATTAGAGCTAGGTGGGGTAGGTGTTCTCAACTCAGCTTTCCTGGTTATTGATTCTTGAATACTAATCCCCCGTGGGTTAAATAGACATTTATTGGCTCGAGTGGTTCTTCTTGAGTTTTTCTATTATGATTCATTTCCCTTTCTCTTATGCACTACTCCTACCTCTTCCTTTACATCTTTCCGTCATATCGATTAAACCAACTACGATGAATCGATAAATCAAAATCTTGTATTTGATACAAATACATATTTAAGATGGGTAGTTGATTGAAAATCAAATTTATATCAAGAAATTTGAAGCAATTTTGTATAATAAGGTAGAATTTTTCAAAACTTCTTTAAAAATTACGAAAGTCAAGGATATGAGATTAAATTTATCAAAATGATTTTTCAAAAACTTGAGAATTACATCTCTGGTTTGTTGACAACTTAAATTCAAACTTGATGCAAACACTTTTTTAAAAACTCCACAAATTTCATAAATATGCAATTTGTAACTCAACAGTAAGTGCCATTACGATACCCAATTTAATATGACAAATGAAATCTCTCATTCATTTTACCAAAATGAATTTTAATAAAAATTCTTGAAATTGATTGAGGAATTTCCAAGAATCCAACAAAATCAAAATTTCATCAAAATATAAAGGTTAGGGTTGTCGTGATTACCTTCTTGAGTGTGAATCCATCAAAATATGTGCTCTTGAACTCCTCTAGGTGGGTTTTCCAAGCTCCAAATCAAAATTCCTTAAACCTTAGCTCAGTAATATTTTCTCAAATTTGAAGATTGTAAGGTTGAATAAAGCTAGGTTGAGGTGGGAATTACTTAAATACACTAAGATTGAGCTTAGAAGTTTGAATCTAGGCAAGAAACCGATTGTGAGAGGAGGGGGTGCGACGGTTTAGGGGTGGAAATCAATTTGTGTTTATGGCAATTTAGGTTCTGTTTTAAAAACCAAAAATCAGGCATAATGATTCCTGTGTAAGTGGAATCACTGGGAAATTGCTAGTCGAATCAGTGATTTATGAGATGCAATGGACAACCGATCTGAGTAGCGATTTCTATACAAGTATAATCGTTGAGGAATCGTCAAACTTAATTTTTGCCTTAATTTGATGGTTTTCTGTCATGAATTTGGCTAGTGATTTCTAGTATTATTTGGAATTGTTGGGGATTCGCTAGGCATTGTTTTACCATTTTGCAATTTTATTTCATAAGTTACTTATATACCCATCATAAAAGTGAATATAAAGGTAACATTGAATTAAAAATTTGAAAATCATAAAATTTGATTAGGATATGTACCTAACTAATAATTTTCATAATTAAATAAATAAATAAGCAAGTGTATAATGCGAACTTGCATAAAGGCCATAAAAATAAAAACAACTCGATCATCCCCTCCTTTAGTGGAAGCTATTCCAGAGCTTGAGTCCCAAAAATAATTCCAAAAAAGACTCAAAAAGAAAGAGAATAAAAGCAAACTATACTAATGCTAGATTTCCTACTAAAAACTGAAATAACTAAAGAATATGGGATGCCTTCCATAGAGCGATGTTGTTTATTGTCATCGGCTCGACTAATAGAGGAATTAATATTCGTTGAGTGTTAGCGAATCAATTTTCAATTCAAGTGGTTCCTAATTGAGAATATCTTCATTAGGGTCTGAAAAATGTCTTTCGTCATTGCTCTAATCACCGTCACTGAATTACCCTTCGTCAATATCATTGCAAAGTTTTCTCCTGTTTTGGAATGATATTTCTTCATTACTCGTTCTAAGTGTAACTATGCCATCACGTACATCGATGATAGCTATGGCAATCAATAAGAATGGTCTACCCAATAATATCTGATCTTGTAGGGTAGCTGATGGCATGACTAGGAAATTTGTAGTGAATGTGAGCTGACCCACTCATACAGACACATTCTTTGATTCTCCTAATGGAACTATGAAAGTACCATCTGGCTTATATATCTTAAGAGGAGGCTTGCAATGAATCCTCATTTTTTTAAAAAAATTAATGTGTAGGCATAATATTCATATAAGATCCCGTATCGAGTTGAACTACGTAAAAGGAAATTTCATTGATTTGTTTGTTGAGGTAGGTGTGCCCTGGATCCGCTTCTAAAAGTTTTGAAGGATCACCATTTTCACCCAATTTCTCGTAATCTAGGTCATCCTTGTCACACTCGAATGGGTCTCTAGCAGGTTATTGCTCCTTTTGTGATTTTTTATTCTTTTTTTTTCTTGGTGTTTTAACCATCCATAGCTTGAATGTTTCATTAGAGTTTATGGTTACAATATGTTCCCCCACAATGTTCAATTCACCTAGTGAGTTGTCAACTAGGTTAAATTTAACGATCTCCATATCCTGTGAGAAAAATTCTCATGATAATGTTTTAGTCTATGACCGTTAACTTTAAAGATTCTCCTTGTTGCTATACTTTCTATCTCTACCACACCATGGGGAAATACGTGCGTGATTACAAAAGGTCTCGTCCATCATGAACAAAATCTCTCAAGAAATAATATAAGACATGAACAAATGAGTAACACTTTTTGCCCTACTTTAAAATTCTTAATATTCGATTTATTATCATGAAATGCTTTAGTTTTATTTTTATAAATAGAAACACTTTCACACGCATCATTTCATAAT
This sequence comes from Stephania cephalantha, assembly GCA_039657325.1. Lineage (NCBI taxonomy): Eukaryota > Viridiplantae > Streptophyta > Magnoliopsida > Ranunculales > Menispermaceae > Stephania > Stephania cephalantha. The sequence continues at coordinate 16,784,020 of CM077570.1, read as the reverse complement.
TCTTCCAATTCTTAGATACTAAGTTTACATTGTTTTCCTGCATTATCGTAATTCATATTACATGTCTTGATTGCCCAATATGCCTTATGTTCTAATTCTACAAGTAATGCTTTATCGAGAACTAACCTGTAAGGTGCCATACCTATGGGTGGCTTAAATGCAGTTCTGTATGCCCATAATGCATTTCTAAATGAAAACTCCAGTCTTTACATGTTGGACATACTGATTTTGTGGAGTAGCTATTGGCATGACTAAGAAATTTGTAGTGAAGGTGAGCTGACCCACTCGTACGGACACATTCTTTGATACTCCTAATGGAACTGTGAAAGTACCATTTGGCTTGTGTACCTTAAGAGGAGGCTTGCAATGAATCCTCGAATTTGTTAGAAGAAACTAATGTGCAAGAATAATGTTCATATTGGATCTCGTATCAAGTTGAACTCCGTAAAAGGACATTTCATTGATTTGTATGTTGAGGTAGGTGTGCCCTGGATTCGCTTCTAAAAGTTTTGAAGGATCACCATTTTCACCAAATTCCTCGTAATTTGGGTCATCCTCGTCACACTCAAATGGGTCTCTGGCGGGTTGTTGCTCCTTTAATGATTTCTTATTCTTCTTTCTTCTTGGTGTTTTAACCATTCATAGCTTGAAAGTTTCATTAGATTTTATGTTTACAATATGTTCCTCCACATTGTTCAATTCACCTAGTGAGTTGTCAACTGGGTCAAAGTTAACGATCTCTATATCCTGTGAGATAAAATTTTTATGATAAGGCTTTAGTCTATAACCGTTAACTTAAAAGATTCTCCCTGTTGCTCTACTTTCTCTCTCTACACAATATGGAAATACGTGTGTGATTACAAAAGGTCCTGTCCATCGTGAACGAAGTTTCCTAGGATATAATTTAAGACGTGAGCAAAAAAGTAATATTTTTTGTCCTACTTTAGAATTCTTAATATTCAATTTATTATCGTGAAATGCTTTAGTTTTATTTTAATAAATAGAAGCACTTTCATATGCGTCATTGCTCAATTCTTCCGATTCTTGGATACTAAGTTTACGATGTTTTCCTACATTATCGTAATTCATATTACATGTCTTCATTGCCCAATATGCTTACTAGTAAATGACATGCTTTACTGATAACTAACCTATAAGGTGTCATACCTATGGGTGGGTTAAATGCTTTGTATGTCCATAATGCCTTTTTAAATGAAGACTCATATCTTTACGTATTGGACATACTGTCTTTTCTAAAATTAATTTAATTTCTTCGTTCGAGGTTTCAGCTTGTCCACTAGTTTAAGGATGTGAGGTAGATGTTCTATATGTAACATTATATTTTTGAAGTAGAGTAGTGATAATTCTATTGCAAAAGTGTGAACCTCTATTGCTAATTAACACTTTAAGTGCTCCAAAACAGTAAAGATCCTTGATTTTAAAAAAATTAACTACTATTTTAGAATCATTAGATTTAGTGGCTATAGCTTCTACCCACTTGGACACATAGTTTATGGCTAATAAAATTTAAATATTACCATTATATGGTGGAAAAGGTCCCATAAAATCTATTCCCCAAATGTCAAATACTAGGGCATAAGGGCATTTGGTTTATACATCCTAAATTTTTGGTTCTTTGACAATTTAAACAAACTTTCATATAAACATAAAAAACATGGAATAAAGTAGGCCAAAAGAATCTTGAGTCTAATATTTTACGGGTGTACAACGTGGACCAAAATGTCCTCTACAAGTATAAGTATGGCATTGAGCCATGGCTGATTGTATTTCTGTCACGGTACAAAATTTCTAAATTCGAGTTTAATCCCTTAATCAGCATCAGTGACCTGTGACGTGGGACCCGCAACGTGCATTGACTGCGGCGATGTGGTTGAGGTATATGCTATATTTTTTTGTAATGTATGGCAGTATATTGTATATGTGTAGGTTACTAAGTCACTCCTACCGATGTTTAGGTGTCGAGACGTGAGTGAAGATGTGTTTCGAGATGCGTGCTAGCATAGGACTAGGGTAGAGAGTGATGTGATAAGTTTATTTAGGCTTAGTGTAGCTTAAATAGTAGTATTAATGTGGTTATGGTTGATTTTATATTAAAATGTACCTAAATAAGAAATTTAAAACAATAGTCATTTGATAATTCTCGAGATACGTGTTGGCACATCAAAAGACAAATTGAGTTTCAAATTTGTGTTAGCTAGATGGAGATAGTGGAGAGTAAGTGGAAATTTTGGTAAGGTGTAAGCCATTGGATTATTCTCGAGATACGTGTGTACATGGAGATCAATGACTATTAATCAACCTTACCCCATTTATATATATATATATATATATATATATATAGGAATGAGATCAACCTAAGCAATTCATTTCATTTTCAAAACTTAGTTGAGAAGAAAGCTTGCTGGAGAAGAAGAAATCAGTAAGGATCAACAATTTTGAAGGAGATTTTGTAGGTTTAGGAGGTGTAGATCAAGTTGTTGGTGTAGAACTAGGTAACTTCACTTACACCATTAGCTTAGTTTAATTTGATGAATTTATGAAATATATGAAGTATGGCTAATCTTGTGTTGTTAGTGGGCGTATTAGGGTATTTGGTAGGTGAGCAAAGAGATCTCAATGTGTAGGAGTATCTATGTGTGGAGAGAACTCAGAATTGAAGTGTAGAATTCAGGGTTTTTCTGCACATAACGCGCTAATAAGGTCATTAGCACGCTTGATAGAACACCCAGCGCACTAGGTGCTTTAACAGCACAAAATATGCAAATTCCTAACTATAACTTAAACATTTTAAACAAATCTAATACCCTAATTAAAGGTCTAAACATACTCCAAAACATATTAAATGATATCAGGAACCTGGGGAAAGTCTCGGGAGTTTGGATACGAGTTTTGAGGTATTTGGAGGTCAGGTTAGATATGAAATTTGTGTGGATTTTAAGTAAACTGATTGATGTATTTATTTACCTTTCATTCCTATATTATTATTTATCTCTAGTCAGTTGGACTGATTCGCCTCTTGTACTCTATATGCCATGACTTGTTGATCCATCTCATTCCGTGAGTTTGCTATCATGACATTAGTTGTTGGTTAATGCTTTCATTGACTCTATATCATGTGCTATGTCATTCTTGATTGTTGAGACATTTAGTCGAATGAAATAGCATACTATTAGGCAGTGGTGTATGGTATTGTAAATTCCATTTCCTTTGTGCATTTGATATGCAATCCTATTCTTGGATCCGAAACCGTGTCATTCCTTGAAATATGAAAGTAGTTATTGTATATAGGACCATGAGATGATAGAGATGGTCGCGACACTCAGGGGTCACTAGACTTTTAAGGATGTTGGGATCTCACCACTAACTTGTGCAACACACGAGGTATGAGGCCCAGGGTTGTCTGCAAGTACATCCTGAGATAGTGGAATAAAGGCGTTGGTGATAGGACTCACGGCCGACCAGCCCTAGATCATTACTACTTAGCCATGTGTCAGCTTCATATTTACAAACTGAATAATCTTTTAGCATGACTTCGTTTTCAGCATAGTTGCTATTATTATGCTTTTAGATTCTTTTTGTATATTTGGAAATGTGGATAAACTTCTCTCAGTGTTACTTTCTATTTCCCTGTACTCACCGTCCTTTTTATGACGGTAGGTGCAGATTTATCGAGTAGTAGACCAAGCAAAGAGAAGATCAATGACTACCTCTGAGCCAGTGGAGTGCTGCTACATCAAATTTTATAGGTTTTTGGTTTTGTTGTATGACTTATATATGTCTTTCATACACTTTTGGGGTTGTATTTTATGGGTTAAGTGATAGTACATTGACTAGATACATGTAGATATATTATCACTGTCGTTTTGTTATATATACATGCTTATGATCTTATTTCTTGGTTTTCCCCATTCTTAGGTATCATGTTAAAAGCTTTAGCTAAATTGTTAAGACTTCCACTGAATAAACAATAAATTCTTAAGATTTTAATTAACTTTGATTTATCAATAGAAATAAGATAAGAAGATGCTTATTAAAAAAATGTTGATTGGTAAGTAGAAAGGTTTTTGAAAAAGGCTAAAAAATTCTTTGTTAAATCCTATGTGGCGAGATTAGGGCTTAATGATGGGATTAGGCCGGGCGGTGCCCTAATTTGAGAAGGGGTCGTCACAGGTGGTATAAGAGCCTAAGTTGTAACGACCCTAAAAATCTAACTCGTGCCATGTGGCATTTCAGGGTCGTACGTAGGACCCACTTGTCGTAATACACATGTCCAAATCTCGGGAGTTGACACCGAGGTATGTTATTTTTGTTTGATGCTCGTATTAATTGTTATACCAAAGGTTGAACAAATTAAATTAATGAAATTTGGTAATGCGCGGGGCATAACGGTGTCGAGACGAGCGGAGGCGTACCTCGAGTCGCGTGTCGATGTGGGACCGAGGTAGCTGCATATGGGGTACGCTTAATGTATTTGAGTTAAAGTTAAAAATGAGTGGATAAAGTTAACCTTATATATATATATAAAGATAATGTGGGGTTTTTATCCACACTTCAAACACAAAAAAAACAGTGAATAGAAGAAACAAAGAAAACTTAAACAGAGAGAAGAGAACGATCGAGAAGAAGAAGAAGAAGAAAGAAACGGAGGAAGAAGGAGAGCTTGAGGAAGTCGAATTGAAGGTGAGTTGTTGTTGTTGAATTTTGTTTGAAATTGTGGTTGTTGAAAATGGTTGTTGTTGTTGTTGTTGGATCGGCTGTTGATGGAGGAGCTCGGATTCTCCGAGGAAGGAGATGACTCGGGATAGTCGTCCCCCCTCCCTAAATTGAGGAAAATAAATCGTCTAACAAAGAGGGACGAAAGGAAGAAGATGGGGGGGGGGTGGGGGTAGCCCGGGTCGGGCTACCTCATGTGAGTCGGGTCGGACCGACTCGGGCCTGGGTGGGCCAGGCCGGGCCGACCCTTACCCGAGGGGAGCGAGTCAGACCAACTCAAGTCCGCTTGGACCGGGTCGGGTCGACCCGGGGTCCGGCTGGACCGGGTCGGGTTAACCCGGACCCACCCCAATAAAAAAATAATAAAAAAATATATTGAATTATTTAATTAAATATATTCCAGAAAATAGATAAAAGTATGGAAAAAAATCAGGAAAATTCAGGAAAAATTGGAAAAAATTTGATAAAAGTTGAGGAAATTGGAAAAACACTTGTTGACATTGTTGAAAGTGTTTACACCAACAAATATTTCCTCGAAAAATGTGCCACCACTAAGATTTTTCTAATTTGAACAATTTTGGGATTTAAAAATCTAAAATATCTCAAATAGGATCTAACACAATATAAATTTGCCCATATGATTATCAGGGGCATAATTTACTAGTGTCGGGTATTGGGTACAGATTTGGAGGCATGTCAGAGCCGATTTGAGTGCGTATTAGCTTGGACACAGGTAAGTAAACCAGCTAGGAAATTGAACAGTAATCTCATTTTAAGCTATTGACTATTGTTGTTCATTGCTTTGATACCTATATTTGAAATTGCTATTGGTTGAGTGGTCCGCTGGCAAGTGAGTCATCGTTACTGTTTATCTGTGATATGAGCTCTTATCTGGACGTCGTTGATATATTCCAATTGAGTGTACGTTGGGGGCACTTATCCGGGTCTGTGGATATCTCATAGTCGCAAGGGTTAGGGCTGGTAGGCAGTGTCTCTTCCTGAACCCGAGTTTGCTAGGCTTTTGCCGCGACTCAACGACCTTTTGGTCGGGACTCCTTGCTATTTGGTTTCTTTCGTATTCCAGACCCTCACTCGTCGATTGATTTTTTACAGTCTTTTATATTCATGCGTTCCCTGTTCATTTCTTTCTATTTGCATGAATTCGACTGATTTATTTATTTCGAAATGTTGTATATATGTCCTACAGACGTTACTTACCTGGGCTCGTCATTCTTATGTTTGATGGAGTGCGGATCCACAGTCCAGTGAGGGGAAGGCTCCATAGCTAGGTGATTCTTTTGTATTATTAGATATATTTGTTCTTAAAACACTGGGAAATGAGTTTTTAAGAGATTTTGAGCATGTATATCTTGCGTTTACTCTCCTCTGAATGTTTATTGCTAATGATATACATATTCGGGGTTTCCACACTCTAGGTTGTCTTAACTGGTGTCTTTGAGGTATTTCAGTTAGTTTGAGGTTTAATTGCTTCCGCTATAACTATGATAACTCACTAATTGATTCACTCAACTTTAATTGCTTGATAAATGGTAAATGATAAAGGAAGGCTAACTAGGCTTGCGTGACTCAACGAGACGGGCTCGGGGGTCCACGTAAGTCTAGGCCGGGCGAGGCCCAGTTTATGATTGTGGGACTGGGGCCGTCATAGTTGGTATCAAAACCGAAGTTGTAAATACTCGACTCTTGATTTAAGTAACACAAACCAGAGAAAGTTAGGAATGGCTGAACTTAGAGTGGAACCCTATGATCCTAACCTAAGTCTTAGTTGGGAAGTGAGGAGAGTTGGGCAAATTTAAAACTGGACTACGAGCTATTTGACTTGCTGTACTATTAACTATCGATAGCTATGTTCTGATCGTGAGAATCACTTTATTTTCAGTTAGCGATGGCCGATCACCCTGATACTAGCGATAATAGTACAGGGGACGTACAGATGAGATTAGATGGCATGTCGCAGATGATTACATCTCACGATCAGCAGCTTCAGGAGATTCTTCGATTGTTGAGGGCTCAAGCGGCAGCATCACCTTCCACGTCAGCAGCTCCAGTTACTCAGACTAGGAGTGCTCCTACAATCCATGACCCACTGCAGCACCTCCAGTTCAGGCAGGACCTGCAGTGGCCGAGGAGGCACATGTTCAGGCCGAGATAATACCTCCTACACCTGAGACACCGATTGAGGATACGCCGAGCGGCCCGACTAAGACGGGTGTCAGGGCTACAACTGAGGCGAGGTATGCTCGTGAGTTTCAGAGGAATCATTTGGAGAAGTTCCACGGGGGTACTAACCTTAAGGCTGCAAAAAGGTATATGAGGAGCCACGAGAAGATACATGATGTACTTGCCACACCAGCTCCTATGCAGCCGAGTATATCGTCAGCTTCACTGTTCGGCGAGGCCGATGTCTGGTGGCGCATTATGGTGGCGTCGGAGGGGAAGCCCAAGGATTGGGCTGAGTTCAAGGTGAGGTTTAACGAGAAGTACATTCCTCCTATAGTCCGTAACCGGATGAGAAAAGAGTTTCAGACCATTCGACAGAGGATCGGGGAGTCAGTTATGCAGTATATGGATCGATATTTATGCTTAATGGAGTATGCTAGGAGTGCAGCCGACACTGACGCTGACCAGGCTTATTACTTTGTACACGGTCTACTAGACTCTATTGGTTCTATTGTAGTGACGACAGCTCCGAGCACATTACAGGAGGGCTATGAGAGGGCTATGGCTAGCGAGAGCTTTGGGAGCACACGCACCGGAGTATTGGTTGCATCATCGGCATCGTCACAGTCAGTGGGTGGTTCTTGAGGTGATCGGAGGAGGAAAAGATTTCGAATATTGAGGCAGAGAGATCGAGCTCAGGGCGTGGGATCTGTTGCATCTCCGCCTTGTGCAGCGCATACTGCGTTAGTGTCAGTGGGTCCAGCGCAGAGCTACGCGAGTCCACAACCGCAGCCAACATCGTTAGGTCCTCAACATCAGTATTATCAGAGGACTGATGGGAGAGGCAGTGGCCAGAGACAGGGTCAGAGTTCCAGTCAGGTGCAGAGACAGGGTCAAAGGCCTAGTCAGGCACAGGGACAAGGGCAGGGATAGCGTGGTTCATCTATGGATCAGGATCTCAGAAGGGTTGTTGGGAGTGTGGACAGCTAGGTCATTTCATCAGTGTGTTTCCACGACTGGGCCGAGGCCAGAAGCAGTAGATCCGGGAGCGGGTTCACGCAGTTGTCGTGCTAGATTCGACTGCCAGCCGTAATCTGATTGAGGGTACGATTTATATTTGCAGTAGATTCATGCATGCTATGTTTGATTCAGGTTCTACTGTTTCTTTTATTTCAGGTCGTATGGTTGATGAGTTGGGTTTGAAACCTACTAGACTAGAGAAACCTTTGATCCTTAGCACAGTTGCTGGGGACAAGATCCACCCGAACTTGTTGTGTGTTGATTGTTCGGTTGAGATAGAGGGTTATATCATGCCAGCGGACCTGAGAGTGTTAGAATTCCTCGAGTTTGACGCATTACTGGGCATGGATTGGCTGGGTGATTACCATGCACAGATCCATTGCTTCAGTAAGAAAGTCGTATTTCATCTTTTAGGTCATCCAAAGTTTAGTGACTACATTGGAGGAGGTAGCAGTGGTATGCGAGTTTCCTGACGTTTTTCCTGCAGAGCTACCAGGATTACCCCCACCTAGGGAGATTAACTTCATCATTGATTTGGTTCCGGGGATCAAACCTATATCTATTTCACCGTATCGGATGGCTCCGAAGAAGCTAGAGGAGCTGAAAGGACAGCTTGATGAGTTGTTGGAATTAGGATTAATCCACCCGAGCATGTCTCCTTGGGGCGCACCAGTCTTTTTTATTAAGAAGAAAGATGGCAGCTTGAGATTATGTATTGTTTATAGACAACTCAACAAGGTGACAATGAAGAACAAGTATCGACTTCCTTGCATTGATGATTTGCTCGACCAACTGACAGGTGCACAGTGGTTCTCAAAGATTGATTTGAGATCCGGGTACCATCAGCCGAGGATTAGAGCAGAGGATAGAGAGAAGACTGCATTTCGCACTTGATACGGGCATTACCAGTTCACAGTCATGCCTTTTGGGTTGACTAACGCCCCAACGATGTTCATAGATCTCATGCATCGAGTGTTGAGAGAGTATTACGATAGGTTCGTCATCGTGTTCATCGACGACATCCTTATCTACTCTAAGACCCGTGAGGATCATGGGGAGCAGCTCAGGAGAAATTTCCAGACTTTGAGGGCTCACAGACTATATGCAAAATTTAGTAAGTGTGTGATTTGGCTTACAGAGGTCGGATTTCTTGGACACATCGTCGGAGCCAGTGGAGTGTCAGTGGACCCTGCTAAGGTTAGAGCTGTGATAGATTGACCTACACCGCAGACAGTGACAAAAATCTGCAGTTTCTTGTGGTTGGCATGTTATTACCGACGTTTTGTTCAAGATTTCTCAAAAATTGCGGCACCAATGATGCAATTGAAAAAAGGAAGATAGAAATTTTCAGTGGAATGATAGTTGTGAACAAGCCTTCAAGATTTTGAAGGAAAGATTGACTACCGCACTAGTTCTGGTGTTACTTGAGTCAGGAAAAGGTTTTGAGGTGAACACCGATGCTTCTAAGGTCAGTCTAGGCTGTGTATTGATGCATGACAGTGGAGTGATTGGCTACGCGTCCCGACAGCTGAAGATTTATGAGAAGAACTACCCTACACTTGACTTGGAGCTAGAGGCAATGGTTTTTGCACTGAAGATTTGACATCATTATCTCTATGGAGAGAAGTTTGTGTTGTTCACTGACCACAAGAGTTTGAAGTACCTGTTTACTCATAAGGATCTGAATATGAGACAGAGGCGTTGACTTGAGTTCCTCAAAGATTATGACTTCTCTTTGGAGTATCATCCGTGAAAGGCCAATGTTGTTGCAGACGCATTGAGCCGCAAAGGGGAAGACTCAGAGAGTATTACTTGCCACATGACACACGAGTATGGTTTACTCGAGGCGGTCGAGTTGATGTATTATATTGATATTTCGACCGATACTAGAGTGTTGATTTGTGGGCAGATGAGAACTCAAATAGTGCCGATTCAGAAGGTACTTGAAGGTCAGCAGACATATAAGCAGTACTAGAGATTTTTGGAGTTTGCTCAAAGTCCGGATAATTCAGATTGGAGTCAGCGAGAGACTCGTGCTTGAGATTTAGAGGTCGACTATAGATTCTATTAGTGGCTGAGTTACGTAATGAGATACTTGATGAAGCTCACCGCTCACGTTTTACGGTTCATCTGGGTCGAACCAAGATGTACGCTGACGTGCGTCGTCTTTTTTGGTGGCCGAGGATGAAGACCGACGTTTCTGAGTACGTTAGAGCGTGTGAGGTATGCCAACGAGTTAAGGCTGAGCATCGGAGACCCGGTGGGTTATTACAGCCACTTCCCATTCCTCGGTGGAAGTGGGAACATATTGCCATGAATTTCGTCAGTGGGCTACCTCTATCTCAGCGCGCACATGACAATATCTGGGTGATAGTGGACAGATTGACGATGTCTGCGCACTTTTTACCGATCTCTACCACACATCGGGTTGATAGGTTGGTGAGTTTGTACAAGCGGGAGATCGTGCGATTACATGGTGTTCCTTTATCGATTGTGACTGACAGAGGACCACAGTTTACATCTCAGATTTGGCAGAGCATGCAGGCACGGTTTGGTACGTGTTTGGATCTCTTTACAGCTTATCATCCACAGACTGACGGACAGTCAGAGATATTAATTCAAATTCTCGAGGAGTACTGAGGACGTGTGTGTTAGAGTACGGTGGATCATGGGAAGAATATCTTCATTTGTGTGAGTTTGCCTACAATAACAGTTATCTGGCCAGTATTGGTATGGCACCGTTTGAGGCACTCTACGGTAGACCATGCAGATCTCCATCTTGCTGGCGGAGCCCGAGGGTGTGGCAGTGATTGGGCCTGAGATTGTAGTGGATCACACGGAAAAGATACGACTGATTAGATTGAGACTGAAAGGTGCGCATGAGAGGCAGAAAAAGTATTATGACGTGTATCACGGCGAGTTAGCATATGATGTCGGACATTATGTGTATCTGAAAGTTTGATAAAGGGTCACAAGAGGTTTGAGATTAAAGGAAAGCTTGCGCCGAGGTTCATTGGTCCATTCAGGGTGAAGAAGCGAATAGGCAAGGTTGCATATGAGTTGGAGTTGCCATCTCAGTTGTCTGGGATCCACCCTGTATTTCATGTTTCTATGCTTCGATTGGATAGGTCGAGAGAGGGCAGACGACCGACAGTGGATTTGAGCCAGATAGACTTGAGGGGGGACATTACTTATGATGAGCAGCCTATTCAGATTTTGGACAGTAAGGTGAAGATTTTGAGGAACAAAAAGTTCCCATCAGTCCTCGTCAAATGGCAGCATCACGGAAATGAGGAGCTGACGTGGGAGCTCGAGTCGTATATGAGCGAGTACTTTCCTTATCACTTCTGAATTTCGGTAAGTGTTTCTTTTATAATTTGTCAATTTCGAGGATGAAATTCTAATTAGTTGGGAAGACTGTAACAACCCTAAAATTCTAACTCGTGCCACGTGGCATTTCAGGGTCGTACGTGGGACCACTTGTCGTGATACACATGTCCAAATCTTGGGAGTCGACACCGAAGTATGCTATTTTTGTTTGATGCTTGTATTAATTATTATACCAAAGGTTGAACAAATTAAATTAATGAAATTTGGTAATGCTCGGGGCATAATAGTGTCGAGACGAGCGGAGGCGTACCTCAAGTCTCGTGTCGATATGGGACCGAGGTAGCTGCATATGGGGTACGCTTAATGTATTTGAGTTAAAGTTAAAAATGAGTGGCTAGAGTTAACCTTATATATATATATATAAAGATAATGTGGGGTTTTTATCCACACTTCAAACACAAAAAAATAGTTAAGAGAAGAAACAAAGAAAACTTAAACAGAGAGAAGAGAACGACCGAGAAGAAGAAGAAGAAAGAAACAAAGGAAGAAGGAGAGCTCGAGGAAGTCGAATTGAAAGTGAGTTGTTGTTGTGATTTTTGTTATTGAATTTCGTTTGAAGTTGTGGTTGTTGAAAATGGTTGTGGTGGTTGTTGGATCGGCTGTTGATGGAGGAGCTCGGATTCCCCGAGGAAGGTGACGACTCGGGAGAGTCATCTCCCCTCCCCAAATTGAGGAAAAAAAATCGTCCGAACAGAGATGGACGAAAGGAAGATGATGGGGGGTGGGGGGCCCGGGTCGGGCTACCCTATGTGAGTCGGGTCGGGCCGACCCGGGTCCGGATGGGCCGGGCCGACCCTGACCCGAGGGAGCGGGTCAGATCAACCCGGGTCCGGTTGGACCGGGTCGGGTTAACCCGGACCCACCCCAATAAAAATAATAAAAAAATATATATTGAATTATTTAATTAAATATTCTAGAAAATAGATAAAAGTATGGAAATTAATCTGGAAAATTCAGGAAAATTCAGGAAAAATTGGAAAAAAAATTAAAAAAAAGTTAAGGAAATTGGAAAAACACTTGTTGACGTTGTCGAAATTGTTTACGCCAACAAATATTTCCTCGAAAAGTGTGCCACCACTAAGATTTTCTTAATTTGAACAATTTTGGGATTTAAAAATCTAAAATATCTTAAATAGGCTCTAACACAATATAAATTTGCCCATATGATTATCGGGGGCATAGTTTACTAGTGTCGGGTATTGGATACAGATTTGGAGGCATGTCAGAGCCGATTTGAGTGCGTATTAGCTTGGACACAGGTAAGTAAACCAGCTAGGAAATTGTACAGTAATCTCATTTTAAGCTATTGAATATTGTTGTTCATTGCTTTGATACCTATATTTGAAATTGCTATTGGTTGAGTGGTCCGCTGGCAAGTGAGTCATGGTTACTGTTTATCTGTGATATGAGCTCTTATCTGGACGTCGTTGATATATTCCAATTGAGTGTACGTTGGGGGCACTTATCCGGGTCTGTGGATATCTCATAGTCGCAAGGGTTAGGGCTGATAGGTAGTGTCTAGTCCTGAACCCGAGTTTGCTGGGCTTTTGTCGCGACTCAACGATCTTTTGGTCGGGACTCCTTGCTATTTGGTTTCTTTCGTATTCCGGACCCTCACTTGTCGATTGATTTGTTTACAGTCATTTATATTCATGCGTTCCCTGTTCATTTCTTTCTATTTGCATGAATTCGACTGATTTATTTATTTCGAAATGCTGTATATATGTCCTACCGGCGTTACTTACCTGGGCTCGTCATTCTTGTGTTTGACGGAGTGCGGATCCACAATCCAGCGAGGGGAAGGCTCCACAGCTAGGTGATTCTTTTGTATTATTAGATATACTTGTTCTTAAAACACTGGGAGTTGAGTTTTTGAGAGATTTTGAGCATGTATATCTTGCGTTTACTATCCTCTGAATGTTTATTGCTGATGCTATACATATTCGGGGTTTCCACACTCTAGGTTGTCTTAACTGGTGTCTTTTAGGTTTTTCAGTTAGTTTGAGGTTTAATTGCTTCCGCTATAACTATGATAACTCACTAATTGATTAACTCAACTTTACTTGCTTGATAAATGGTAAATGATAAAGGAAGGCTGACTAGGCTTGCGTGACTTAGCGAGACAGACTCGGGGGTCCACGTAAGTCTAGGCCGGGCGGGACCCCGTTTAGGATTGTGGAATTGGGGCCGTCACATAAGTTTATAGAGCTTAGGTAGTGGAATGTAGTTATTCTACAACTTGATACCAAAGTTACAGTTGGTATCAGAGAATAACTTTTCTAATAAGTAACAAATACAATTTAAATAAGAAAATATAAATTTTAGCAATGGAAAACCAGATGATCCGTGTCTAGAAACAATTAGTTGGGAAGTGAGTGAAAGTGAGATGAGGATTTCTTCTATGTACATGTTAATTTCTATATGTATATATGCGTTATCTACGTAGTAGTTGATTCTCGTTCGTTATAAACTTACAAACACCGATGACTGCTTCACGCGATAGCAGGGATGCAGGTGCTAGTGGCAGCCAACCTCCTATTCCATCTGCTGATAATTTTTAGAGGTTATTTGATCGAGTATCGGCTCAGGGATAACAGTTGGCTGGGTTCATAGCTATGATGAAAGCACGCTTTGCTCCACCAGCACAGACACCGACCCCTACTACTACTACTACTGCTGCTTCTGCTGCTGCTGCTACAACAACAACAATAACAACAACTGCTACTACTACTACTAGTACTACTACTACTAGTACTACTACTACTACTACTACTACTACTACTACTACTACTACTACTGCTACTACTACTACTACTACTACTACTCTACTACTACTACTACTGCTACTACTACTACTGCTACTACTACTACTACTACTACTACTACTACTACTACTACTACTACTACTACTACTACTACTACTACTACTACTACTACTACTACTACTACTACTACTACTACTACTACTACTACTACTACTACTACTACTACTACTACTACTACCACATTACCTACACCAGCTGCTCCGGTAGTACAGACTATACCGATAGTGACAACACTAGCTATAGATACAATTTATACATCGTCTTTCACTCCTACATCTTCTAGCTCGATAGTAGAGTTTCAATTGGTGAAGAATAACATCAAACTGAAACTAGTTTACTTTGATGGTCAGTAAGACTTGGAGAAGATTGAGAAATGGGTATTGTCTTAGGAGAAGCTGCATAGAGTCTTGAGGATTGAGGACAGACTCCGGGCACAAATTTAATCATATACTTTGCAAAGAGATGGCAATGTTTCGTGGCGTGCGACGATAGCTTATGATGGTGATTTAGATTCTTGGGACACTTTTAAGAAGAAGTTCTATCAGTAGTACTTCCCACCTGCGGTGATAAAGAGGTTGAAGAAGGAGTTCATGAATCTGAGACATGGAACAGATAAGTCGGTGATAAGGTACATAGATAGATACGATTATTTGAGACAATTTGCTGGGGATTTTGTAAGAGATGACTTTGAGGATGTGTATCATTTCGTGGATGGACTGAGATCAGATATAAGATTTTATGTGATTAGTTTAGGTGCTAGGACTTTAAGCGAGATCTATGAGCGTGCACTTTCTCACGAGATCTACTATCTAAGCAGGGTTGTCGATGGGACATCGTTGGGACCATCGTTGACACCCGATCAGACTGCAGATTTTGAGAGGAGGAGATAAAAAGGATGGGAAAAAGGTTATCAGGGATTAGGGCCACCTACCTCAGTTATGCCCTATATATCATCCCCTATACCATTGTAGAGTATAGTTGGTAGACCTCCCTTGCCACCACTAGTCAGACCTGCGTTGCGAGCTCCTACTACTTTACCAGCTCTTCTAGCTTCACCAGCGCTACGTCACCAATAGCATGGTGGTAGAGGCCGAGCCAGAGGTAGATGTAGATGTTGAGGTGATTCCCGATAGAGAAAAACACAAGGATAGGCCCAGGATAAGGAAATTTTTACAGAAGTACTAAAGTTTTTACTTTAAAAGAGGTAAGTACGGGTGAAACAATTTTTTCTCCACAAACTAAGCAATCTCGCCTAATGAAAAGGCGTTATTGCTGATGTGGCCACGGGGAGAACCAATAGCACCTTCTCAGAAGGCGCTATTGGTTCTCCCCGTGGCCACGTGGACTTCTTGTGCTGCCCCAGTCCACGTGGATCCACGTGGACTTCCAGAACCACGTGGACACGTTTGGGGGGGTGCGCAGATAGCGCCTTCTCAAAAGGCGCTATTTGCGCACCCCACTATCGTCTTCCCGAAACCGACGCAGAGAATATTCTCTGCGTCGGTTTCAGTAGGCGGAGGGTAGGTAGGGATACATGGGTAGGGGTGGTAGGGGTCACGGGATTACTATCCCGTGACCACGGAGGTGTGCGTCGTCTTTATAAGGAGGGGACGGGGAAGAGCTCGTCGGAGAGAGACCACGGAGGGAGGAAGAAGGAGGGCGGGTTGGGTGAGGAGCAGCGGGCGTGAAGTGCACGACGCGGCGAGAAGGAGGAGAGGAGGTTGTGGGGGCACCAGAGAGGAGCGAGCAATGGCGGTGGTACGTGGAGTGAGCAATGCGAAGAAAGGAAGGAGCATCGGCGGCGGAGGGAAGGAGCAATGAGGAGGAGGAGGTAGCAATGGCAAGCAGCGGCGGCGGAGGAAGGAGCCCCCGGCGGCGGCGGAATGAGGAGGGCCAGTAGCGGATAGAGAAGAAGGAGGAGGTTAGTGTAGTTTATTAAGTTGAGGTAGTTAGTTTAGTTTGTTAAGTTAGTTTAGGTTATATGTTTAATTTAACTTAAGTGGTTAGCTTAGTTAGTTAGGTGTAGGTGGTTAGGTTATATTAGTTTAGTTTGGTTAGGTTAATTAGCTTAGTTAGTTAAGTTAGTTTAGTTTAGGTGTTGAGGTTAGTTTAGTTTAGTGTAGTTGAGTTAGGGTATGTTCGTTAGTGTAGTTTAGTAGAGTTTAGTTTAGTTAATTTAGTTTACATAGTAAGGTTAGGTTAGGTTAGTCGAGTTTAGTTCACATAGTTACGTTAGGTTAGGTTGTTAACAAGTAACTCTCGAGCTACTTGGTTGTTTGTTTAGTTTCGTTTGGTGGTTTAGTTAATCATTTTTTGGTTGTTTGTTTAGTTAGTTAAGTTAGTTATTTTAGTTTAGTTTTTGTATTGTTTAGGTGGTTAGGTTAGTTAAGGTTAGTTAGTTTAGTTTGGTTAGTTCCATTTAGTTAGTATGTTTAGGTTGCAATTAAGTTAGTTTATTTTTTGTTGTTTGTGTGAGATTCGTCACGACCTTCATTGAACTTCGACACAAAAAACACCACAATGTCATGCACAAAGTTAGGTATGCATCAATGCAACTACTTTTGATTCTTTTCAACTAGAGTCGAACCCAAGACTTTTTCGAAACTTCTAATCTATGTTTATTTGGTTAATGCTGATAACTGAGCTTTTATATATATATATATATATATATATATATATATATATATATATATATATATATATATATATATGCAACTTCGAGTTGTCAATTATATCCTTTATGGAAATGCAAGCCAATTCGAGGAATTTGTCATAAAAATATTAAATTGGACCATACCAAAAATCTGGTCAGGTTCTCGTTGTTCTTGTTGGCTCTTTAGTAATAAGATCCGCTAAGCCGTCTTTGGCTACTCAAAGAGCTATTGTACATGGCCATTATGGGAAATTCTTTTACGAAGGAGATACATTAGTTACATTTATATATGAAAAATCTAGAACTGGGGATATAACGCAAGGCCTTCAAAAAGTAGAACAAGTGTTAGAAGTGCGTTCGAGTGATTCAATATCAATGATTTTAGAAAAGAGAGTTGAAGGTTGGAACGAATGTATATATATATATATATATATATATATATCATGACAAAACTTTTTTCATGTATTTGAAAATCATGTTAAGGATTTTCATGTTGCCATAACTAAACAGATGGATATGCTTTAACTCGTTTTTACTTGTTTTAATATATGAATGGGAAATAAGTGGACTATTAGCCACGTACACTCAAGTGAGGTTGTTATATGAAATGTTACAACTCGGATAGAGAAGTAGCTATTATAGAGGTGTAAATAAGTGGACTATTAGCTTATGTCTGCCCACATTTTAAAATGAGAATACCCTTCAAGCAATCTAGATATAAAAACATTATGAATTAGCTATCTGTGTAAATAACATTGTTAGGTTAGGTTAGGTTAGGTTAGTTAGTTAGATAAGTTACTTGAGTTTAGTTTAACATTCATTACTTGGGTAAAGGTTTACTTAGGTTAGTTAGGTTAGGTATGTTTGATTACTTTACTTTAGTTTTGTTGACGTGGAACTAACGAAAATAAAATGTCACTGCAGGATTGTTACGTTGAAGACAACAAGCGGAGGAAAATAGTAAGTTCACGAATTTGGTATTTTTCATAATTATTAATAATTGTTTGTTATGATTTACATGATATGTAGTGACATAGGTGTTGCGGTTTTTCAAAATGGTTGATATGTTTATTTAATGGTATGTCTGATTTAAACATTCAGTAACTCAAACTCAAATGAACGAGTATGCTCTGTAGTTGCGCTATTGATGCGATCTTCTACATCAGAAAGTTCCATTTCTGTTTAAAGTGCTGAATGGAAGAATATAATTTCTGGCATAAATTTGTAAACGAAAACCGTGCTCCTTATGAACTAGTTCGGTAGGTTTGATCGTTTGACATGTAAGTATGACTTAGTACGTGATTGGGAGTGCAAAGAAATGAGTATGCTCTGTAGTTGCGCTGTTATGGCGATCTTCTACATCAGAAAGTATCCATGCGCGTTAACTCCTTATGAACCAACTATTGCACTTAATATATTTGTGCATTTGTGTGTATTCCTTTTACATCATTGTTCAATAACTTATGTAGGTCATGTCACAAACAAACATCCCTTTTCTATTATATGCGTACGGTGATATTGTTAATGGGTTAAATGGCATCGCGTACAGCTCACCCCCATCAGCAGTGTTGATGGTTAAGTTTGGGTCGAGTGGCCGTGAAATGATGGATGACGTGTGTAACGCATTCACTATCTCATCAACGGAGACTATAGTTCAAATGACTTATCGCCACATGATAATCCTCCCTGGAGGCTCACATTATTTCGTTCCTGTGTTGTTGCATGATACGACACACGTCGACTTCATACGGGAGACGGTTGCCAATTTACCTATAACTGCAACGGTAGATATCTATTTAACATTTTAGCCAATCGACTCAGTTCAAAATCGTACGATTCATACGCAAGTTCGTCATGAACGCGACGGCACTCCAGACGCAGCATTAATGATGGAAAGGCTTCATATGCAAGCCCCACACGGTGAGGTCGTGGAAGCGGGGTTGGTTAGTCCATTACATGAAGATATTAATGCCTCTAATGACGATGAAGATAACGACAACGCAAATAATGAAACTGATGAGGACATACATTCCAACGAAGAACCTCCTGCAGTTGCCGCTTGGGATGACGTTAATGTTTGCACGAATGATCCAAGATATGAACCTCCGGGTGCGGAGAATGTCGAAGATGATAAGCAATTTGCTATCGATGAAGAAATTTTGTTGGAGGAAGCTAGTGATGATGAAGTTCACCAACCAATACTGGGATATAACGAAATCGATTGGGAGGTGGCTAATTCAACTGCGACCCAACATTCCCATAAGCAAACTAGGGGGGACATGTCTAACTTCGATTTGGAGATAGGGATGTGCTTTGACAATAAAAAAAACTTACAACATGTCGTTAAAGTGTGGCATGTTAATAGACATTGTCAATTTCATGTGATGGAATCGACTACAACTACATGGGCGATTAAGTGCAGATTTCCACAACACGGGTGTATGTGGCGTCTTCGCGCTTGTTTGCGAAAGAAAACACTATTATGGGAGATAACACAGTTAGACGTACCGCACACGTGTATTAATCCCGACGTAGAACGCGATCATGCCCAACTTGACTCAAACATGATTGCGCGAGAGATCCAAAGTGTCGTCAAGAGCGATCAAGGTATCACGATCAAAGCATTAGTAGAAATAATTAAGGGAAAATACGGTCACGAAGTCAACTACAAACGAATATGGGATGCCAAAAGGAAAGCAATTGCAAGTGCTTTTGGAGATTAGGATGAGTCGTACGCTCAATTACCAATATGGTTGGCGGCTGTGAGGAGTAAGAGTCCGAGTACAAGAATCAAGTGGTCACATAGACAATGGCATTCTGATGAAATAAGAACTGCGTCTCCTCAATTTCGTCGTGTGTTTTTTGCATTTGAAGCTTCAATACATGCTTTCAAGTTTTGCAGGCCTCTGCTTCAGATTGACGCGACATTCTTATATGGCAAATACAGTGGGAAGCTAATGATTGCGATCTCTGTAGATGGAAATGGCTACATATTACCAGTTGCATTTGCCGTTGCAGAAACCGAATCAACTGATTCGTGGGGGTGGTTTTTGCGGATGTTGCGTAAACACGTGACAGATCGAGAAGGAGTTTGCGTTATTTCTGATCATCACCCTGACATTTTGGAGGAGGTCAACACCCCAAGCAACGGATTTTATCCCCCAAAAGGGTACCACTGTTATTGCTTGCGACACTTGCTTAGTAATTTCGACACCCACTTCAAAAATGACCCCTTGAAAGTACTCCTTGGTCGAACAGCTGTTTAACATCAAGAACAAAAATCTAATGCGTGCATGGAGCGTTTCACATACTTATCTTCACGAACGCCTCAATGTCTGTAGTATGTCAATGCCATCCCCAAAGAACTTTGGACTCAATCGCACGACGGAGGCATGCGCTACGGATGGATGAATTCTAATGGTGTTGGTATGTACGAAATACAATTTATGTTTTGCACTCAAATACAAAAAATATTCGACGAACCAATATTACTTACTCGAGTTTCATCGAAAATTGCAGAGTGTTTTAACGGGGTCTTGAAGGGGGCTCGATTATTGCCAATAACGGCGTTGACTCGTATGATATACTACGATTGGTGACATACCACGATCAACGCCACCAGAAATCAATGAAGCAATCTCAAATGGGCAAGGGTACACGAAATATGTCATGGACAAACTCACGGAAAATGAGAAATCCGCAAGGAGGCATCACGTCACGTTGATCAATCGAGACATTGGTGAGTTCGAAGTGCGGAGATGGAAGACATGGAGATCGCATGCATAAAGGCAACAACACATAAGTCGTCATCTTAAAGGACCGGGTGTGCAGTTGTAATAAATGGCAGTCGTTTGGTTTCCCTTGCTCACATGTGTTAGCAGCATGTGCGTTTATTCGAGTGACCTACGCGCAGTTCATCGAGCCATACTATAGGATAGATGTGTACGCACAATGCTACTCCTACAATTTCAAGGCCATCCCAGATGAGAAGTATTGGCCGACTTTTGGAACGAAGATCATACCCGACCCCAGGTGCAGATGTGGCCGAGGGAGACCTAAGGGATCACGAAGACATACCGAGATGGATCTTCCTAATGTCCAAAGGCCTTTGCGATGTGGGATATGTCATCAAGAAGGACATAGAAGAACAATATGTCCAAATAAAGACCGTGAACGAGTCCCAACTAGGAAGAACCGGTGTGGTATTTGTCGTTCAGAGGGACATAACAAAAAAAATTGTCCAAGCAGACCTCAACCATCCAATGAAAACCTATAGTCGATTTTGTATAATGTGTGAAGTAACATAAGTTCGTACATATGTTGCTTTTGAGCATTTACGCAGTTTTTTTTGTGTGAAAATTTATTAAATACTTATCGTTTGGTTTCGTACAACACTCATTTTCCTTTTCTAACATTCATTTGTAGTTGTACAACAATGGATCCAGGTCCTTCATATCCATCACTATTGCAACTCCAAGGTACACACAGATCATCGCGAACCTAGAGGGGCGACGTAAACTGTTTTACATGAATACGTCAAATTTACATCAATAATGTATCAAACTCATACATTACGACCTTATCAATTATAAGGTGTACGAAACAATGCGCGTACGTCGAAGACGTGTCGTTGATCGAAAGATGCAGTATCATTCTAGGATGATCCCATATCTTCGTTCTAGTGGGTTCTATGGGATTTCCCGGGTAGCATTTTTCAGCCTTGATTGGGCTTTGATTACTGCGTTCGTAGAGAGATGGCGCCCTGAGACCCATACATTTCACATGCATTGTGGGGAGTACACAATTACACTCCAAGACGTGCAGGTATAGCTTGGATTACCTATCGAAGGTATGCCTGTGACGGGGACGACAGATACAGACTAAGCTGATATCTGTGAGAGGCTACTTGGACGAACTCTTGTGGGAGATGACGTGGTTGGTTGTAAACTTAAAGTCGATTGGCTTGAGCGTAACGTACCAGCTATAAATGATGATAGCGATGAGGTGTCGGTGCAACATTATGTTCGATCGTACATAGTACAACTTATTGGTGGTTGTCTTTTCGCCGACAAGTCCAATCGATTCGTACATTTGATGTTCCTACCATTGCTAGAGGATTTCCAAGTAGCTGGACAATATAGTTGGGGAAGTGCATGTTTGGCATATTTGTACATGGAGTTGTGTCGCGGATCTCGCGCAGGGGCACATGAGGTTGCTGGCGCGTCAATTCTTGTACAACTGTGGGCATGGGACAGATTTCCATTCATAGCACCGAGGCGCCTGCGTGTTTCTAGAGCTCAACCGCGAACGGTGGATGCCCAAAATATGCTTATGGACGTTCCACTGGGACACAAGTATTAAAGTCGATTTGTCATTAATATGATAAAAAATATTGTCCAATTTCATTTATCTTAACTTATTGTTTTCTACACAGATGGCTCGATGCATTTTCGGTTTCACAAAGTTTGACGCACGTCGTATCGGCTTACCGTGATGCACTCGACTCGCAAAGGCATGAGGATGATGTGGTATGGCAACCATATACTAAACTCATGGGTTTCTTCCCAATTACTGTACTAACGGTCACGGTAGTTGGCTTTCGACGTGTCCCCTTATTTGTTTCCACATAGTCGAGTGGCATCGACCGGAAAGGGTTATGAGACAATTCGGCATGGTACAAGTGGTGCCACCAAATTGTGCTTACGACGTCCAACTGCACCGCCTCGAATTGCGTAGACATCATCTTGAAAATTGGGTGACTTTTCACGCAAGCTACATACACATGTGGGAAAATCGTGGGGACACTATTGCCACAGCGACACTTAATGAAGGGCACGATCATGAAGACTACATGACGTGGTATCGCTCGGTCACTAGGAGATTCATTGGACACGACGGGGCGTTACGTGACTACTCGGTAATCTTCCAACTCTTACTTTTCCTCGAACAACTAATATCTTATTTTGCGTGCTTTGAGCTCTTATTTTTTGTATATCAGCGTAACTTGGTGCATCGACTGAGGCGAGTGTTTATTGAGTATGGGTACGAGCAAGGTCTTGCTGCGCTTGATGAAGGGATTAAAATTTTAGACGAAGATGAAAGGCAAAGGTCTACTCTTTCGCATGACGGAATTGACGTCGAACAAGACGTAAATGAGGATAATGAACAGGAAGATGAAGAAGACGATCAGGGCGAAGCAAACATAAAGGTGAGTAGAAGACGAACCCGACCAGAGACTGTGCGGGAACGCACCAGACATCCTCGTCCACCACGTCCATCTACTCAAACTGAGATTGCTGCAGAGGGTAGCAGACGTTCTCCTCCAGCACGTTCATCTCGTTCGAGAGCGAGTAGAACAGAGACTGTTGGCGAGAGTAGCCAACGATCATCCCCACCAACTCATTTTTCTCATGGGTACATTCCTGCATCGTCCACACCCCAAGCAGAACCTCAAATGTTTGTACCCAGGCCGCCGTTCGTGAATCTTCCTCCTTACCATTTTGATCCTTACGCACCTGGGCCGTCGTCTTCATATGTGGACCATGGAATGCCTAATCGTCAAATGTATCCGTCACTGCCTCAATACATGCCTAGTCCATATACTCATACTCCTTATAATTACAATATGCCATATAGTGGAGATCCCTCATTCATGAACTTGTTGACCATGCCGCAGCCTCATGTTCCTTTCCCCCAACCCCATACAGGAAGCCAGTATTTTGGAATGGTTCCACCTCCTATTTTTGGGAGCATCAGCAGCAGAGGTGAGTCAAGTGAAGCACCAGAGGAAGAGCATCAATCTACTCGACGTGATTCAATGCAAGACCAGCCACCTCAACAACCTCAACCGGATGTACAAACACAACGTCCAACTAGACAAAGAGTACGTCCGGTTTGCATCACCGAGCAACAACGTCAACGTAACCGTCATAATAGACCTGCATGATGAGTTTTCTTGATGTCATGGTGATTTGTAGATAGCTTATATTTTGGGTGAACGAAGTACGTGTATACAACCTTCTCATTGAATAAACTTATTTCTCATGTTTTCCATATTATTATAATGTCGTATCTGTGATGACTCTTCAATATTCCATAACAGAAACTCATCACTGTGAAAGATATATATATCTCGAAACATTAGTAGATTCGAACTTATAAGAGTTATTTTGCAGTAGAATAAGGATGGTGAGGTGCATTAAATGAGAGAAAAGCGGATGGTGAGGTGCACTAATCGCAGTAAAGGTATAAGAGTTATTTTGCACTCATACGTCAAATTTTTTTTAAGAATGACTTTTTCGTTAGAGCGCCTTAAGTAAAAGGTGGGGTGCGTCTATCTTCGCTCATGTGCTTTCGTATAGATAGGATTTGTGTATTTTTATGTTGTTTTTCTTAAGCTCACATTCAATTAAGGACCCAACGAGTACAACAAGTCCAACCTTGCAAGAATAGCGCGGCTTCCCGTGGGCTGTAAAGTACATGCCTCTATAATTAAGTAAATGCACGAGCTAATTTAGATTGTCATCGTGGCATTGTCCTTCAATTATTCTCGTGACACTTTCTTCAAGGAGGAGTCCTACACGTATATCAGTAACTGGCATAAATCGTGTTTTGATATGCGTGCGATGTACTTCACGATAGGTATCATGCACATCTCGAAGAGCATCGCACGTACATATGTGTATTTCGACGTGCGCGTAGACTTTTCCTTTTTCAATCGGCTAGAGTCTAGCTAGAACTATCGGTTATGCGAAAAAAAATGATAGTAGATAGCAATTCGCAAATCGATATTGAATCCCACGCAATTAGACCTAACTGCATGCGTGCTATTGGCATCCATTTTTTATAGTGAATTGATCGAAAACAAAGATAATAGTCCATAATTATAGGCTTACCATATAAGAATCTTGAAAAAAAAATACATGTGAATTTCTCAACTTTTTCTAGAAAGATCACATACATAGTAAGTCTCTGAGCGTTTCCATCAAATTAATTAATTAGAATATACTACGCTATGTGAAAATCGCAAATAGAAAAACATGTAAAGAAAAATACGTGTGAAAAACTAAAAAATAAAAACTAAAATAGAAATATCTAAAAATGACAATACAATAAAATTAATTAACTATATAATCTATAATGGAGTTAAGACCAAAAATGTCATCAATGTATTATGTAATCTCTGTTGCAAGATACCTCAACTCTATCATTTGCATCGAACCCTTTAATACTATTTATAGTACAAGAACATAAAATTTTACTGTTGATCACTTCCCCAAATTGTCTTTTGAGGTTTTCTCATCAATTCGCACAAGTTCAAAAATCGAAAAAAAAAATACTTAAGATATTATATTCGCTAAAAAAATAATCCTCCCAAAAAATAAATATCAAAGAAAAAAGCCACCCAATGAAAAAAAAACATCAAAGAAAAAGCCACATGTCAACATGTGGTACTGGCTTCCACAGAAAATTAGCCTCTCATCACAAAACCGCCACCTCACCGCCACCTCAAAATAGCTAAAAAGGCGTTATTGGCTATATTGGTGAATTCAAAGTACACCACCCTATTTTGTGAAATAAATTGTAAATGTGCCTTACTTTTGGAAAAACACCCCAGGATAAGGCTCAGGGACAGCGCAGGCCGATTACTTGTTATAGGTGTGGTTAGGTTGGGCATGTGGTTAGAGATTGTCCATAGTCAGTAGCAATAATTTGGTCACAGAGTCGAAAGGGAGTATACATGGAAGCACAGCCTGATGCCGATGCCACATGAGGACTCATTGAGGGTATGGTTTCTATTTTTGGTAGATATTTATATGTTTTATTTGATTCGGGTTCTACAGTATCTTTCATTTCTAGTTGCATGATAAACATTTTAGGGTTGACACCGGTTAGAGTTAGCATACTTTTGATTTTGAGTACTGCAGCCGGGGATAGGGTTTACCCTTATTATCTCGTTGAGACATGTCTATTAGAGATATGCAGGGTAGGGTCACCTATAGACTTCAGGGTTCTCGAGTTCTTAGATTCCAAAACGTTGTTAGGAATGGATTGACTAGCAACGTATCACGCTCATATCGACTATTTCAGTAAGACAATGATATTTGAGATTCCAAGGCATCCGATGTTCACATATATTGGTAGAACACTAAGAGCCGATGCTACTAGAGATCGACTTGCGACTAGTGAAAAGACGAAAACTCTGGTATCATTATATATAGCAACAGAGAGTTAGGAACCTAGACTTGAGGAGATTCCGATTGTATGTGAGTTTCAAATGTGTTTCTGGAGGACTTACCTGGTTTTCCACCACCGAGAGAGATAGAATTTATTATTTAGTTGGTACCAGACACCTGACCTATTTCCATACCACCGTACCGCATGGCTCTGAGAAAGTTGGAGGATTTGAGGAGTATCTTAAAGATTTAGGACAGAAGGGATTCATTACACCTTTTATGTCGCCATAGGGAGCACTCGTTTTGTTTGTGAAGAAGAAGGATGGTACTTTAATAATGTATATCGATTATAGATAGTTGAACAAGGTCACAGTCAGGAACAAATATCCATTACCATGGATTGATGACTTCTTTGATCAGCTGAGAGGAGTGCAGTTTTTCTCCCAGATAGATATGAGATCAGGGTATCATCAGCTTAGGATCAGGGATGAGGATAGGTCAAAGATAGCATTCAACATGAGATATGGACACTATCATACGGTCATGCTGTTTGGTTTGACTAATGTTCATGCCATGTTTATGGATATGATGCATCGGATGATAAGAACATTTGTTAACCATTTCGTGACAGTTTTCATCGATAATATATTGATATATTTGAGGACTCGAGAAGATCTTAAGCAGCACCTCAAGGAGACGTTATAAAATTTGAGGGAGCACAAACTCCACACCAAGTTCAGCAAGTGTGAATCTTGGTTGTCAAAGGTCAAGTTTTTGAGATGAGTTGTTAGAGTAGTAGGTATTGCTGTAGATCCAACAAGAATTTAGGCTATTATGGATTGTCCTGCATTGATGTTAGTTATAGAGATCGGGAGTTTTCTGGGGTCAGTAGGATATTATCAGAGATTTGTGAAAGATTTCTCGTAGATCACTTCACCGATTACTAGATTGGCCCAGAAGGATGTCAGATTTGACTGGTCTGAGGAATGCGAGGAGGCATTTGCTCAACTGAAGAGGTTGTTGACTATCGCACCAATGTTGATATTGCCAGAGGCTAGACATGGACTCCTAATATATACAGATGCTTCTCATACAGGTTTAGGTCATGTGTTGATGAAGTATAGAGGCACGGTGGCTTATGCATCGAGATAGTTGAAGATACATGAGAAGAATGATCCTACTCATGACTTAGAGTTGGCAGCGGTGGTGCTTGCTCTGAAGATATGGAGACATCATGTATGGAGAGAGATTCACACTGTACACTGATCATAAAAGTTTGAAATACCTCTTAACACAGAAAAAGCTGAACATGAGACATCGCAAATGGTTGGAGTTTCTGAAGGACTACGACTTTCTTTGAAGTATCACCCTGAAAAAGCTTACGTAGTTGCTGATGCGCGTAGTAGGATACCTACTGGAGATGCCGAGGTTATTAGTTGCCATATGTCGCATGAGTATGGATTACTCGAGGCAGCAACGATGATGAGCCAGTCAGATATTCCTATCGACCCTCGAGTGATGATATGTGCATAGATGAGGCTATAGACAATGTCTTTGTAGAGCGTGTTAGATGTTCAGAGAGCCGATATTCTGTACGCGAGACTCAGTGAGTTAGCTCAAAGTATGTACTGTACTGACTAGATAAAGATGACAAATTAGTATTTGAGATTCAGAGCCAGATTGTGGATATCGTTAGTGGCATAGTTGAGACATGAGATTCTTTAGGATTCATACCATTCTCGGATCACTCTTCATCCAGGCAAGACCAAGATGTACCATGACATTAGGAGACATTTTTGGTGGCTTCAGATGAAAGCGGACATATCAGGCTTCATCGAGAATTGTGGGATTTTTTAGTAGGTGAAGACTGAGCATCGTAGACCTATAAGATTATTACAGCCACTTCCCATTCTACGATGGAAGTAGGAAGCCATAGCCATGAACTTTGTTAGAGGATTGCTGAGAACTGCCAGACGACATGATTCTATCTAGGTAATTGTAGATAGATTGATAAAATCAACTCATTTCTTACCAGTTGTAGCTCATTACATGTTTGACCAGTTGAGCATATTGTTCAAGATGGAGATTATCAGACTGCATGATTTACCATTGACTACCACATCAGATAGAGATGCTATGTATATGTCCAAGATGGAGTAGAGTATGCATGAGCAATATGGTACGCGCCTATAGTTTAGCACAACCTTTTACCCTCAGACTAATGGGTAGATTGAGAGGTTGATTCAAGTTCTCGAGGATATGCTCAAGGCTTGTGTACTTGAGTTTGGCGGATCTTGGGAGGAGTATCTGCCATTTTGTGAGTTTGCATACAACATCAGTTATCAATTTAGCATTAAAATGGAGCCATTTGAGGCTTTTTATGGCAGACCGTGTTGCTCATCATCTTGTTGGGTTGAGCCAGATGATCGAGAGCTAATGGGGCCTAAAATTGTTGTTGGTCACATGGGGATGGTACGACAGATTTGCCAAAGGCTTATATGAGCCTAAGAGAGGCAGAAGAAGTATGTAGACACATATCGCAGCGATCTCACGTATATCGAGGGAGCATTTGTATATTAAAATGTTTCTCTTTGAAATGGTCTTCATAGATTTGGTCTGAAAGGCAAGTTAGCATCGAGATTTATCAGGTCTTTTAAGATCAAAAGACGGGTCGGGAAGGTTGCGTATGAGTTTAAGTTACCTCCATAGATGTTAAGGATTAATCCAGTCTTTCATATATCTATGCTTCGACTAGCTAAGTCGAAGCCAGGTGTGAGACTGACGGTTGACTTGAGTCAGATTGACCTGAGTGAGGATGTATCTTATTAGGAGTGGCCTATACAAATCTTAGATCGAATGGTATTTTAGTTGAGAGGCAAGTCTATCCCGAAGGTGTTAGTTAATTGGCAATTCCATGGTGACTCGGAACCCACTTGGGAAAGAGAAGAATATATGCGAGATATGTTTCCGTACCATTTCGAGTCAGGTATAACTTTAACTGAATTTTAATTTTTAAGAAGAAATTTCCATTAGTTGGGAAGAGTTGTCACGACCATAATTTCTAAATCCGAGTTTAATACCTTAATCGGGATCAGTGACCCGTGACGTGGGGCCCGCATTGAGATACGCACATTGACCGAGGCGATGTGGTCGAGGTATCTGTTATATTTGTTGTGATGTATGCCTAGTATATTGTATAGCTACTAAGTCACTCCTACCAATGTTTAGGTGTCGAGACATGAGCGAGGATGCGCTTCGAGATGCGTGTCGACGTGGGACCGAGGTAGAGAGTGATGTGGTAAGTTTATTTAGGCTTAGTGTAGCTTAAATATTAGTATTAATGTGGCTATGGTTGATTTTATATTAAAATGTACCTAAGTTACAAATTTAAAACAATAGTCATTTGATGATTCTCGAGATACGTGTTGGCACATCAAAAGACAAATTCAGTTTCAAATTTGTGTTTGTTAGATGAATATAGTGGAGAGTTAGTGGGAATTGTGGCAAGGTGTAAGCCATTGGATTATTCCCGAGATACTTGTGTACATGGAGATCAATGGCTATTAATCAACCTTATCCCATTCATATACATATGAGGAATGAGATCAACCTAATCAATTCATTTCATTTTCAAGAGCTTGTTGGAGAAGAAGAAATCAGTGAGGACCAAAAATTTTGGAGGAGATTTTGTGGGTTTAGGAGGTTTAGTTCAATTTGTTGGTGTTCATTAACTATGTAACTTCACTTACTCCATTAGCTTAGTTTAATTTGATGAATTTATGAAATATATGAAGTATGGATGATCTTGTGTTGTTAGTGGGTGTATTGGGGTCTTTGGTAGGTGAGCAAATATATCTCAATGTGTTGAAGTGTCTATGTGTGGAGAGAACTAAGAATTCTAAGTGTATAATTCTGGGTTTTCCTGCACATAGCGCGCTAAATGAGCTAGCGAGCGCGCTACCTGTGTGTAGCGTACTAATAAATCCGACTAGCGTGCTAATGAGGTCAATAGCATGCTAGAAAGCACACCCAATGCTTGGTGCTCTGACAACACAAAATATGCAATTTCCTAAATATAACTTAAACACTTTAAACAAATCCAATACCCTAATTAAAGGTCTAAACACACTCTAAAACATATTAAATGATATCAAGAACCTAGGGAAAAGTCTCGGGGTTCGAAAAAGAGTTTTGAGGTGTCGGGAGGCCGGATTAGCTGGGAAATTTGCGTAGATTGTAAGTAAATGAAACCACACCCAAGAGGGGGTGAATTGGGTGTATCGAGAAGTTATCGCATTTTTAAAATAATTCAACAATAAAGATGTTATATGCTCACTCAAATGCAAGTATGAATGCAATGCAAGATGAAGGGGATAGAAGAGATGGAAAGAGACGCGATTTATAGTGGTTCGATCCAATGATCTACATCCACTACCTAACCTCCCCGGTTAGGATTTTCAAACGCCAATAAGTGTTACAACCTAAGCGTACAAGCCTATAATGCCTAATCACAAATTAGGACTTCCTACCCAACCGTAAGTAGGGTTTATGCCTAGCCTCAACTAGGTCTTTCCTTCGACTTAGATCCCGCTAAGTCTTACAATCAGCCACTTACAAAGAATAGATGAAAATAATCAAATTCACTTTACAAAGTAAAGTGACACCAAATTCAAATACAAGCAATCCTCTTAGAGCCTAACCACTCTAATGCGTGCAAGTATGAGAACAAATGAGAAATGCAAGTATATCACTAATTTAGTGCAAATCTCAAATATGAAACCGTTTCAAACGAATTGATTAAAACAAATCCGGTTTCAAATCTAAAGAACAAGAAGTTTGATAAAAATCAAGTTTAAGCGCAAACTCTTGTCCAAACCAGTCCTAGGGTTTAGTAAATCAAGTTTAAGTGTAAAACCCGAGACAAATGTATTTAAGAACACAACAAATGATTTCCATAAGTCAAGCACAAAAATATGAAATTTAAGCATAAGAAAAGCTAGGAAATCGGACTTTCTTGCAACCCTGAGAGAGTGATTTGAAAATCATTTCTGGAGTGGATGTTGTAAGCTTTAGAATGCCTCAATAACACTAGTTTCGAGAGTGATTCGGTTGCCTCGAGAGATTACAAGTGATAGCACACAAAAATCCAAGCTTCTTCTTTGAAAATAATGAACACAATAGGGTTTTCTTGCTTGACAAGACAATAGAATGTTCTAGGTGGTTTGAGAATATTCTAAATTCTTTTTTAATATTTTTTGACAGTTCTAGAGATCCAAGGGCTCAGATTTGATCATCTATTTAAATTAAAGTGTGATTTTCAGGTTTATAAAAAGCTGTCAGAAAAGCAATTAGCGCGCTAATATTGTGACCTAGTGCGCTAATCGTTTAAGCTAACGCGCTAATACTAAACATTAGCGCGTAACTCTGTAATTAGCACGCTAATATTACTATTAGCGCGCTAATATTACTATTAGCGCGCTAACTGTCAGGGGCCTCAAAAAATATATTTTTGGCCCTAGAGTTAGCGACCCCTTATCGCATCCGGGACCCTACCAAACCTCTTATAACATGTTATACATGTTTGTTAAGGGTCATAGAACCTGTTTAGGTGGTTCGGGTGTTTTCACAAATCCCGAAAATGGAAAATCCTTATTTCATGACTTACATAAGGGCTTTTTTGCAAATACACAATTTTTCTTTTCAAAAACCTTTCAAAACAAGTTTTTCATTTTCAAAAACTTCCACGATGGTTTTTAAAGTACGATGTGAATATAAAAATATGGTTTCACATGGTTTGAACTTATAAGACCGATTTAAGTGGTGAGTTTCATTTAAGACTTCAAATGCTCACTTGAAATTTGAAAAACGATTTGAAAAACATGATATGCATGAACTAATGCATTAGGCTGATATGCATGAACTAATGCATTAGGCTTGCGTAAATGAACCTGTGTACCTTACATCAATGTTACAACATGTAATATGTTCTTTTGTCTTCGTTTCCTCGTGTGGACCGAATCTTGAACTTGTATGGATTGAATACTTGAGATGTGATATTCTACAAACTTTGACTAACTGAAACACGCTTGATAAAATTATTAGTGTACTTTCACTTTATTTGTTTCCATCAAAATCCTGGGTGGAGTAAAAGTGACTAACCACTTAGTCCAATAATCTCCCCCTTTTTGACGATAACAAACAATGTGAACTTGACAATCAAAAATGGAATTCACGTGTATTCATATCCATAGTGCAATCTCAAACAATCTCAAGTTCAACGCATACATTTCTCCCCCTTTTGATAACATCAAAAAGTGGGGCCAAGCTCCCCCTCACAACAAGCATAAGCGAAAATGAGCCACGAATATAACAACAACACATTGGGTGGAAGACTCCCCTTCACTAAATGCATATTACGAGACATAAACAGGTAAATCAATGAAAGTCATTCACATGCAACCAATATAGGGCAATGAACAAAAGCATACCAGTAACTCAGAGATACGCAATTTTTTTTTTCATGATATTAAATGTTGAAAATGAACATTAACATAGTTGTGGCCTAAACAGCTGAGCCTACAACATAGCAAATGTTCATCGAAACACTGAAGACTAACATAGATGAGCCTAGTGCTCCCCCTAACTATGATATGCCTAGATAATCCTCCTAATGAGACAATGTCTGACGCGTAGATACGGAGGAAGGGTCATCTTGCGCTGGCTTGGCTGGCAATAGATGGCCCTCTATGCGACGAAATCGATCACCCTTACGCTCAAGGCGGGTGTTGATGGCTATGAAGGTCTGCGTCATGTACTCATGCATATAACCTAACTGCGCAGAGAGGTAAGGTGTCGATGGAGACATCTCGAGAGGACGGGCAATGCCATAAAACGTCGGATAGTGTGGAAGCTGTCGCTGTTGCTGCGACTATTGCTGTGGAGGTGGTGGAGCCGCAGAGTCCTCGTGAACCTCATCATCACCATCATCACCATGAGGGAACAGAAAGATGTAGTCCAGGTAGTCTCTCTCATCAAAAGCAACTAGAGGATCGGTGGGAAGTGGAGACTCGTATCCCTCATAGTGCTGACCATCTGGGATATCTTCCTATCGAATCCATCTCTGCGCGCGATGGATATATTGGTACGTCATGGCCTTAAGAGTGGCCACGTCAATGGTGTCATAGGCAGAGAGTGGAACACCGCCTAAACTGAGATCCACTTGTACTAACTCCTGATAAGAAGTGAAGATGTGGGCGTACGGGAGATGATGACCGGAGCTATACGTGCTAGTCATGTAGCCGATGATAAGTTGGGGCAAACTAAGAGGGATCTCACGAAGTAGGTGCATAAGGACAAACATGTCAAGTAAAGTGACATATATCTTACTACCGCCATGTGGAACAATAACCTTGTGCAAAACTTTATGAAGTAGGTGAGGCACAAGCTTGAAGTCAGTGTCAGTTACTCCAGATGGATACACGGTGAGTTCCCTGTCAGACCGTGTGAAAGAGTTTAACACCTCAAGCCGATTAAATGGCCAACTAAGAAACTTACACCCAACAGTAGTGGTTGGAGGGTGCAAAGGAAGGTCAAACCGTTGAGCGATGCTCTCTGGTGTAATCTCGATAGACCGACCACCGATAGATGACTGAATGACGAAGGTGTTTGCCACGGTAAGATTGGAATAAATGACTCGAACTAATGGTGGATTATAGTTATCCTATACTGACAGAAGGTAGCCCACCCCGATTTGGAGAGGACCTATCATATTGGGAGATGAGCCTTATCGAAAAACGCGAAATTGACAATGGTGGGCTTAAGGATTTTGGCATCCGTAAGCCGTGGGCTGACCAACTCCAAAATGGACTTAGGCTCGTATAGGGATTTGGACCAACCCTTTTTTTTGAGGGGCATCGGTCGAGACGGTGGCCAAGGTGTCGCTACTGTGACTAGAAGACCTAACCTCGCGACAGTATGACGATTGGGAGGCGGTGTGGGACGGTGCTGATGAATGGGCAAATTCAGACTCGCTACTAGATGATGAAGACTCGACAACACGACGCGTGGGGGACGACAAGAGGACGACACAGGGGTGGGACGGGCAGCGGGACGGGCAGCGGGACGGGTAGTGGTACGGGCAGAGGTTCGACGGGTCGACATGTGTACAAACTCAAGGATGGAGACAATAATGGTGGTTCAATCTTAGGGCTAGGAAGTAAAAACACCCATAGTGACAAAGAAAGTAATGGAATTTACTTAGGGATCGTGGGAGAGTTGTTGGAGAGGATGAAGACCCAAGAGGATAGGAGTAGTATGTGAAAAATAAAAATTTAGGGTAAAAAGCAGTTATATACTAGTCCTGACCGAATGATATTAGCGCGTTAATGATATAATTAACGCGCTAATGATGTGGATAAGTGATCTGGGCCATGGACGATTAGTGCGCTAGGTCCTTGAATTAGCGCGCTAATCAGAGACAATAAGCGTACTAATTAGCAAACCTAGCGCACTAATTGCTCACTGGAATTTGAAATTAAATTTTTTGAGTTTTTGACGGACAACTCCGATTCACCTTATACTTCATGGATACTTCACTAACAATATATAAAAAGGATTGGAATAACTAAAACATGTGTAGAAGATCGAATTCAGGAAACATGCCTAATTCACGCCGAATCTTAGAGAATTGGTCTCTAGGCAATGGCTCGATGAAAATATGAGCTAGTTGGTCCTCCGTGGGCATGTGGATTAGTTTAACATCGCCCTTTTGGACGTGATCGCGAAGGAAATGGTGCCTAATCTCAATGTGCTTGGTGCAGGAGTGTAACACCGAATTTTTCGATATGTTGATTACACTTGTGTTATCACAATAAATTTCAGCACAACCTACTTGGATTTGGTAATCCTCAAGTCGTCGTTTCATGTACAAGATTTGAGCACAACAACTTCCAGCGGCCACATACTCGGCTTTGGCCGTAGATAAAGCAACATAATTTTTCTTTTTGCTAAACCATGATATAGGTGGATTTCCTAGCAAATAACAAAACCCTGAAGTGATTTTCCTATCCACTACACTCCCTGCATAGTCGAAATCAACAAAGCTTCGGAGTTCAAAACTCTTGGCTTTGTTGAACCACAATCCCAAATCTTGTGTCCCCTAAGATAACAAAATATATGCTTGACATATTTCAAGTGAGATTCCTTAGGTTCGGATTGAAATCTAGCACATAAACACACAATAAACATAATATCGAGCCTACTAGCGGTCAAGTATAGGAGACTACCAATCATGCCATGGTAAAGTTTAGGACCTATGGATTTTTCTAATT
The DNA here is from genome assembly GCA_039657325.1 of Stephania cephalantha. Classification (NCBI taxonomy): domain Eukaryota; kingdom Viridiplantae; phylum Streptophyta; class Magnoliopsida; order Ranunculales; family Menispermaceae; genus Stephania; species Stephania cephalantha. Next base: position 16,748,712 of record CM077570.1, on the reverse strand, counting down.
GGTCTTTGTCCATTTTGACGGTGGAACTACTAGGAGTGTCACATGCTTTCAAAATTTCAAATTTGAATTTCTTTAGCATGTCCCTTACGTACTTCGCTTGGTTTATGAAAATGCCATGTTTGGATTGCTTAATTTGCAAGCCTAAGAAGTATGTTAGTTCACCCATCATGCTCATTTCAAATTCATTGGTCATCAATGATGAGAATTCATCACATAAGCGTGTATTGGCCCAAAGACAATATCATCAATGTAAACTTGAAAAAATAGCATGTCACGCTTTTTAATCAAAATGAACAAAGTAGGATCTAATGTTCCTTTCTTGAACCCTTTGTCAAGTAGAAATACACTAAGTCGGTCAAACCAAGCTCTAAGAGCTTGTCTCAATCCATACAAGGCCTTTTGAAGACGATAGACATAACTTGAATGATCATGGTGTTCAAAACACGGTGGTTGTTCTACATATACCTCTTCATTGATGAAGCCATTTAAGAATGCACTTTTAATGCCCATTTGGTATATTAGAAACCCATTGTAGCAAGCATAAGCAAGCAACATTCAAATTGCTTCTAGTCTTGCTACTGGTGCAAAGGCTTCCTCATAGTCAATTCCTTCATCTTGATTATTGCCTTGTGCAACCAACCTAGCCTTGTTCCTTACAATCTCGCCCTTCTTATTCTTTTTGTTTCTAAAGACCCATTTCGTGCCTATGATATTATGGTCTTTAGGTCTAGGTACTAGTTTCCATACCTTATTCCTAACAAAATGACCTAGTTCTTCTTGCATAGCCATGATCCAAAACTCATCACCTAAAGCATCATCTATCTTGGTGCGCTCGGTTTGTGATACAAAAGCTATGTGTCCCTCATCTCAGTGCAATGATGATCTAGTGTTTATTCCTTTGTTTGGATCACCTATAATTTGTTGGGAGATGGCCTATAAGAAGTCTTGAGTTCTTAGGTGCACTAGGTTTGGGTTCTAGCCTCACCTCAACCTCTTGACTATTGGATGTTTGGCCTAGGGTGACATCATCATCATCATTAATCCTCAATTTTTCCATGGTATGCATCATTTTCACTTTGGGATCTAGTTCATCGAATTTGACATGAATAGACTCCACTATGATTTTTTTTGATCTATTGAACACCTTATATGTTTTGCTATGCATGGAGTAGCCTAGAAAAGTGCACACATTTGACTTTGGGTCAAATTTTTCCAAATGATCATTATCATTTAGAACATAGCAAGTGCAACCGACACCTTGAAGTAACTTATGTTAGGTTTCGACATTTCCATAGTTCATACGGAGCCCTTTTCACTTTCTTTCGGACATTTACCCTATTGAGAACATAGCACGCCGTGTTAATGGCTTCGACCCAAAAGTGCTTAGCTATGTTGTACTCATTTAGCATGGTCTTACACATCTCTTGCAGGGTTCTATTCATTCTTTCTACAACTCCTTTTTGTTGTGGTGTCCTAAGAGAAGATAGTTGGTGTGTGTATCCTTGTTTAGCACAAAACTCCTCTAAGTTCTTACTGACAAACTCACCACCTCGATCACTCCTAATGATGGTAATTTTATACCCCTTCTCATTCTCAACCAAAGCACAAAATTTCACAAACACATCAAACACTTCATGCTTATGAGCTAGAAAATAAACCCATGTATACCTAGTAAAATCATCAACAATGACAAAGCAATATGATTTACCCCTTATATTTTGTGTTTGGGTGGGTCCGAACAAATCCATATGGATAAGTTCCAATGCTCTAGTCACATCACTTGTTACTTTTGTCTTAAATGACGATTTCACTTGCTTAAAAAGGATACAAGGTTCACATTCCTTGTCTTTCTTATAAGTGCATTTAGGTAGACCCTTGACAAGACCATGCTTGGTCAATTTGGACAAGTTTTCCATACTAGAATGTCCTAGTCTACGGTGCCACAACCATGCATCACATTCACTTTGAGCACTCAAACATGAAACATTTTGTATATGCATCTCATCAAAGTTAATGACATAAACATTCTTATCTCTATATGCAACAAATAGAGTTTCATGCTTCTCATTTCTAACAATGCATTTTGATGATTCAAACATGACATGAAATCTTTTGTCACACAATTGACAAATGCTAAGTAAGTTATATTTCAAACAATCAACAAGATAAACATTAGAAATGGAAAGTAAATCGTTACAAATGGTTCCAAGGATTATAACCTTTCCTTTGTTTTTGTCCCTAAATGTGACATTTCTACCATCATGCCGCTTTAATTCAATGAATTGATGTGCATCTCCGGTCATGTGTCTTGAGCACCCACTATCCAAGTACTATGGGGTGCTCTTCCTCGCATCCTACACAATGGGAAAACACTAGATCTTGGTACTCAAACACATTTGGGTCCGAGAAAGTTAGTATCATAAACATTCTTAAGTACCCACGCAACTCTACCCATTTTGGCCTTTTGTAAGGCACATTTCCCAACCGCATGAGACCTATTTCATTTTGAGCATCTACGGGCATCATCTAGCAATTTCTTATAGCTCAACAAGTTCGCTCCATAGCCTATGCCTCTTTTATTGAGTGCACGTCGTTGTGCTTCCAACATCATGTCAAACATCTTTCTACCATTGGTGAACTTATGTACCATGCTAGTCAAGTCCTCTACTTCCTTGACTAAAGCATCTATATCTTTTAGGAATTCATTCAAGTCGCTTTGGAGATCATTAATGGTCTCATTTTGTGACTCAATCTCACTAATTGCTATTGTCAAGCTCTTTTTGAGTTGTTTGGTCTTTTTGACCTCCTTTTCCAACTCTTTCCTAAGCTCATCAACATCAGGAAAATCATCCAAATCATCAATATCATCAAAATTGAAATCGTTAGAGTTTACCTCACTTTTTGCCATAAGATAAAGTATTGTTTTCTCACTTTCAAATTCGGATTCGGAACTTGATGAAGATGAATCATCCCATGTCGCCTTGAAGCTCTTCTTGCCTTTCTTCTTGTCCAACACTTTCTTGGACTTGCATTTCGCCTTAATGTAGCTCAGTTTGCCACACCTGAAGCATATGGTCTCATTTGACTTTCCTCCATTGCTTCACTCTTGAACTTCTTCTTGTAATTGTCTCGCTTATACATAGCATTGTTGAGCTTTCTTGAGAGCATGGCTACTTCCTCCTCAAGATCATTGTCATCACTAGATTTCTCATCTTCAATTATCTCAACCAATTGAGCCATTGGGCTATTTGCCTTCAAAGAAATCTCTTTTCTTGAACTCTTATGGCCTGTTCGCTTCACATTTTAGGGAGACCTAAGATCATGGGATTAGTTTGTGATGGGACTAACACATGGGTTTATGTATTAGTCCCATTTATGGGACTTGTTCGTTTGAGAGTTTGAAGGCTGGGAGTAAATGTGGTTGTAATGGTACATTTACAAAAGTACCCTTTCATTTAAGTTCCATCACCAACAAATTTTGGAACTCCACTTCCTTCTTCACATCGCGTTCTCTGTCCAACCTGATACACAGACAAGGAAGTGGTTAACAATTCCCACCAATTAGAAACACTTATTTTGAATGGTGAAATTTATTTCAAGACTTAACTGGTGATGGATATGAAGGAAATTAAGGGAAAAACAGGTGAAAGTCATTGAAAAACATGGAACGGCATGACAAAAATGAAGAAGAAGACCAGTGAACAAAGCTTACCTTCTCGCGTGTCTAGCCGACGACGCCTTCCCTCAACGATCGACGCTCTCTCTGTTCGATGGTGAGCAATGATTTCAGGGTTGATTAGTTGTTGTGTCGACGCTCTCTCGATTCGATGGTGAGCAATGATTTCAGGGTTGATCGGTTGTTGTGGTTGATCGGTTGTTGTGATTAGGGTTGATCAATTCTTTATTGTGATATAGTTTGTAAAGATGAGGGGTAAATTGGTAATCTGTAATAACCAACCATTGGGATTAGTTAGTCCCGCCAAAATTGGTGGTTTAGTTTAGTCACATCTACTGCCCATTATCTAATCCCGTGGCCTAGTTAATCCGCGAAGCGAACACCGGCTTAGCCAGTCCAATGGGGTTAATCCACCCCAGACTGTGAAGCGAACAGACCATTAGTATCCTCCCTCAATGCTTCCAATTTAACTCGGTCCTTTAGTTCAAATTCATGGACTGTTACCTCTCCACACAAGGCATCAAAAGTGTACTCTCCAAGGTTTTGCGTCGATTGGATAACATACTTCTTGGTATCCCATTCCTTAGGCAAGCCTCTAAGAAACTTGTACACCGAAGTCTCTTGATCATAGTTCTTTCCAAGATTCTTGATCTCATTCAAGAGCTTAGTTAACCGAGTGATGGCGATGGCTATGTTTTCATCGGAGCCAACTTGAAAAGTCTCATAGTGCTCCTCAAGGATTCTCAACTTTGTCTTCTTCACTTGAAGTGTACCTTCATAGTGCACACTTCCCTGACCGTTTGACAAGCACTAACTCGGTTGAATTCATTCTCACTTAGCGCGTAAAACAAATGATTCCTGGCTTGATCATTCAAGAGCTCAATTTTGGTCTCCTTGGTGGTGTATTCTCTCACGGGCTTGTCTAGTTGAGTGTATCCATTCTCAATTCAGTCCTACAAAAGTCTACTTTGCGCCCTAACGTAGAACTTCATCCTTAATTTCTAATGAGCATATTTGGTTCCATCAAAATACGGAGGCCTACTCGAAGAGTTGCCTTCCTTAAGGAGAGCCGGATCTAAAGTTTGCATCCTTGCACAAAAACACTCAAAGATACGTTAGTAACACTTTGAGCAATAACTCGCTTTGATACCAATTGAAACCACGTGAATTTGGTGTATCGAGAAGTTATCGCCTCTTTAAAATAATTCAATAATAAAGATGCTATATGCTCACTCAAACGCAAGTATGAATGCAATGCAAGATGAAGGGGATATAAGAGATGGAAAGAGATACGCGATTTATAGTGGTTCAATCCAATGATCTACATCCACTACCTAACCTCCCCAGTTATGATTTTCAAACCCCCACTTATATTGCCAATAAGTGTTACAACCTAAGGGTACAAGCCTAAAATGCCTAATCACAAATTAGGACTTCCTACCTAGCCGCAACTAGGGTTTATGCCTTGCCTCAACTAGGTCTTCCCTTCAACTTAGATCCTACTAAGTCTTACAATCAGCCAGTTACAAAGAGTATATGAAAATAAGCAAATTCACTTTACAAAGTAAAGCGACACCAAATTCAAATGCAAGCAAACCTCCTAGAGCCTAACCACTCTAATGCATGTAAGTATGAGAACAAATGAGAAATGCAAGTACATCACTGATTTTGTGCAAATCTCATAAATCAAACCATCTCAAATGAATCGATTAAAACAAATCCAGTTTCAAATCCAAAGAACAAGAAGTTTGATAAAAATCAAGTTTAAGTGCAAACTCTTGTCCAAACCAGTCCTAGGGTTTAGTAAATCAAGTTTAAGTGTAAAACCCAAGACAAATGTGTTCAAGAACATAACAAATGATTTTCACAAGTCAAACACACAAAATATGAAATTTAAGCACAAGAAAAGCTAAGAAATCAGACTTTCTTACAACCCCGAGAGAGTGATTTGAAAATTAGTTGTGGAGTGGATGTTGTAAGCTTTAGAACGCCTCAATACGTTGGTTTCGAGAGTGATTCAGTTGCCTCAAAAGATTACAAGTGATAGCACACAAAAATCCAAGCTTCTTATTTGAAAACAATAAGCACAATCTCGCTTGACAAGAAAATAGAATGTTTTAGGTGGTTTGAGAATATTCTACATTCCTTTTTAACAGTGTTTGACCGTTCTAGAGATCCAAGGGCTAAGATTTGATCATCTATTCAAATTAAAGTGTGATTTTTAGCTTTATAAAAATGCTGTCAGAAAGGCAATTAGCGCGCTAATATTGGGACCTAGCGTGCTAATGCTGGACATTAGCGCGCTAACTCTGGAGTTAGCATACTAATATCACTATTAGCGTGCTAACTGTCAGGGGCCTCAAAATAAATATTTTTGGCCCTAGAATTAGTGACCCCTTATCGCATCCTGAACCCTACCAAACCTCTTATAACATGTTATACATGTTTGTTAAGGGTTATAGTTACTTTTTGTGTGGTCCAGATGTTTTCACAAATCCCAAAAATGGAAAATCTCGATTTCATGACTTACATAGGGGCTTTTATGGAAATACACAGTTTTTCTTTTCAAAAACCTTCTAAAACAAGTTTTTCATTTCTGAAAACTTCCACAATGGTTTTTAAAGTACGATGTGAATATAAAAACATGGTTTCACATAGTTTGAACTTATAAGACCGATTTAAGTGGTGAGTTTCATTTAAAACATCAAATGATCACTTGAAATTTGAAAAGCAATTTGAAAAACATGATATACATGAACTAATGCATTAGGCTTGCATAAATGAACCTGTGTACCTTACATCAATGTTACAACATGTAATATGATCTTTCATCTTCGTTTCCTCGTGTGGACTGATACTTGAACTTGTATGGCTTGAACACTTGAGATGTGATATTCTACCAACTTTGACTAACTGAAACACACTTGATAAACTTATTAATATACTTTCACTTTGTTTGTTTCCATCAAAATCGCGGGTGGAGTAAAAGTAACTAACCAATTAGTCCAACAGTAAACTGATTGAGATATTTATTTACATTTCATTCGTGTTTTATTATTTATCTCCAGTCAGTTGGACTGATTTGCCTCTTATACTCTATATGCCATGACTTGTTGGTCCATCTCATTCCGTGAGTATGCTATTATGGAATCGGTTGTTGGTTAATGCTTTCATTTACTCTATATCATGTGTTATATCATTCTTGATTGTTGAGACATTTAGTTAAATGAAATAGCATGCTATTAGGCAATGGTGTTCGGTATTGTAAATTCCATTTTTTTTGTGCATTAGATATCCAATCCTATCCTTAGATCCGAAACCGTTCCATTCCTTGTAATATGAAAGTATTTCTTGTATCTAGGACCATGAGATGATAAAGATGGACATGATAATAAAGGGTCACTAGAATTTCAGGGATGTCGGGGTCTCACCACTAACTTGTGCAATACACGGGGTATGGGACCCAGGGTCGTTGGTAAGTATACATCATAGGTGACTGACATTTGTGATTGATTATGGAGGCGTAGAGCTCTGCTCCGACCTTTAACAGAGATGTAGAGCTCAACTATCTCATAAGACAGTCGAATAAATGCATTGGTGATAGGACTCACGGTTGACCGACCTTGGATTATTACTACTTAGCCATGTGTCAGTTTCATATTTACTAATTAAATAATCTTTTAGCATGACTTTGTTTTCAACATAGTTGCTATTATTATGCTTTTAGATTCATGTTGTATATTCAGAAATGTGGATAAATGTCTCTCAGTGTTACTTTCTACTTCCCCGTACTCACTGTCATTTTTTATGACGGTGGGTGCAGATCCATTGAGTAGTAGACCAGACAAAGAGAAGATCGACGAATACCTCTGAGCCAATGGAGTGCTGCTACATCAGATTTTTTAGGTTTTTGGTTTTGTTGTATGACTTATATATATGTCTTTCATACACTTTTGGGGTTGTATTTTATGGGTTGAGAGATAGTACCTTTACTAGATACATGTGGATATATTATCACCGTTTTTTTGTTGTATATACATGCATGTAATCTTATTTTCTGGTTTTCCAATTTCTTAGGTATCATGTTAAAAGCTTCCACTAAATTGTTAAGACTTCCACTGAATAAACTATAGGTTTTCAAGATTTTAATTAACTCTAATTTATTAATAGACATAAGATAAGAAGATGCTTATTTAAAAAAAGGTTGATTGGTAAGTATAAAGGTTTTTGAAAAGGGCAGACTAATTTGTTGTTCAAACCTGCGTGGCGAGATTAGTACTTAATGATGGGATTAGACCAGCCGGTGCCTTGATTTGAGAAACGGTCGTCACAATTCTCGTTTGTGGAATACATATTCGAATGGTTTGGTCGGAACAAAATTTTCATAGGTAAGGATCATCCCATAAATAATGTTTAGAGTCGTGTTTAATCTTATTCTTTTGGGCTCTTGTAAAATTGTGTGACAGCCTATTAATAGTGAGATAGTTGACTATATAAGTGTATCATGGGCTAGTGATATCTATCTTATATAAGTGTTCATCTAGAAATTCATTTTCAATGGTATTGGGGGTTCTCCATTTTCTAGTCTACTTAGATGGTCTGCTACTAAGTTTTCGATACCTTTCTTATCTTTTATAGTAAGATCGAATTCTTGTAACAATAAGATCTGTCTTATTAGTCTTGGTTTGGCATCTTTCTTTGCCATCAAATATCTTAATACATCATGATCTGAGTAAACTATTACTATTGTTCCTAGTAAATAAGGTCTAAACTTTTCTAATATAAACACTACTGCTAGTAGTTCTTTTTATGTGGTGTTATAGTTTAGTTGGGCGAGATCCAACTTTCTTGATGCATAATATATGACATGATTTCCTAGCTTTATTCCTAAAATAACTTATACTGCATAGTTGCTTGCATCACATATTATTTCGAAAGGTTGTGACCAATCTGGTGACTTTATCACTGGTGTGGTAATCAAGGTGTATTTTAACTTATTAAAAGCTATCTTACATTCATGTGTGAAGTTGAAGGTAACATTTTTTTATAAGAGTTTGCATAAAGGTTGTGTTATTTTGGAAAGGTCTTTCATAAAACGTTTGTAGAATCCTGCATGGCCAATGAAAAACCTTACCTCCCTCATAGTAGTGGGGTAAGGTAATGTCTTTATAACTTGGATTTTAACGAGATCTACTTCTATTCCTTTTGTTGACACTATGTGTCCTAGTATAAGTCCTTGATTTACCAGGAAAGGACATTTTCCATAATTCAATACTAAATTCTTTTCCATGCATCTTTAAAGTACTTTACTTAAATAAATTAAGAACTTATCAAAAGAATTACCATACACAGTAAAGTCATCCATGAAAACTTCAATAAAATTCTTTACGTAGTTTGAGAAGATACTAACCATACACCTTTGGAATGTAGTGGGTGCATTACATAAACCAAAAGGCATACGTCTATAAGCAAATGTACCAAAAGGGCAAGTAAAAGTAATTTTTCTTGGTCTTCTAGAGGTACATGAATCAGATGAAATCTTGAGTATCCATCTAGACAAATAGTAATGGGTTCTTTTGGCCAGTCTTTCAAATATTTGATCTATAAAGGGAAGTAGATAATGATCTTTTCTAGTTGCAGCGTTTAGCTTCCTTTAATCTATACATACTTACAACCTTTTTGGATTCTAGTTGATACTAATTCTCCATGCTCATTTTTTTATAACTGTGATCCCTGCCTTTTTAAGAACTACTTGTATTTGGCTAAACCAATTACTATATGTGATTGGGAATATCATTCATGGGTCTAGTAATTTCAATATTTCTTTCTTTACTACTTCCATCATTGGTGGATTCAATCTACATTGAGCTTGTCTAGGGGGTTTTGTATCTATTTCGAGATTAATTCTATACATGCATGTGGCTAGACTTATTCCTTTAATATCAGCTATTATCTATCCTATTGCTTTCTTGGATTCTTAGAGAACATTTATTAGTTTTCCTCTTATAAATTTGATAATTTATTAGAGATTATGACTGGTAAGGTGTTGTTACTTTCTAAGTGCACATATTTTAAATGATCTGGTAGAACTTTTAGGTCTAAATCTAAAGCTTTTAGTATAGTGGTTGAAAGTTTCGAATAGTTTATTGGTAGATCCATATATAAGAAAGCTCAAGGAGTGCATTATAAGATTCTAAGGCATTGGTTATCTCCCCTTTCTCGCCATTTATATCATTATCGTTATTTAAATCCTCTATCACTTTTTCAAGTTTGTATGACTTATTGTATCTAAAAGTTTTGTCTATTATAAGATCTAACATATCTACTGTGCATACTGATGAAATATCTAAGGGACATTTCATAGTGTCGTAAATGTTAAAGTTCATTATTTCATTATCTACTTCCATTGTTAGAGTTCCATTAGAAACATGAACAAACATCCTAGGATAAGAGAGGTTTTACTAGAGAAGTAGTCTTCTTTCATGTTTATGACATAAAAATCGGCTGGGAAAACTAATCATTAACCCTAACCAATAGATACTCTAATACTCCTACATGTTGAACAATAGATTTATTTGTTAATTATACTACTATACATGTTTCTTGTAAGAGTACATTTGTCATTTGCAAATATATTGACAAATGCATAACATTAATTGAAGCACCTAGATCACATAATACTTTAGATATCCTTATATTTTGTAGTGTACATGGAACGAAAAACATTCAGGATCAGAACATTTAATGGGTAATTTTTATTGCATTAGTGCTGACACATGTTCTTCAGGCTTACTTTTTCATTGGGTTTGATTTTATAAGTTCATAAGTTTTTTATAAACTTTTGACATTTAGGTACGCTTTGTATGACTTCAAATAAAAGCATGTTTACTACCACTTTCCTTAAAAGTATTTAAGATTTCTTTCTCTTCTTGCAATTTCTTAGTGTTCTTTTAGTTTTCTAAACAATGGGGAAGTGATTGTCTTATTGCACTCTGTTTATTTTTTTTCATGATTGCAATAACCTTCTTTTGGAATTTGATTATCTTTAATTTCAATTCCTTTTTCTAATTCAACATCTAAGTCTTTATGAGGAACTAGTTGTTATGACTTCTTTGGTTCTTCCATTTGTTTACCACTTCTCAAAGTTATCGCTTTTGCATATGAACTAGGATAAGGTTGAGACGGTAATTTGCATTGGTTAACCCATGGACTCATTTGCATTGCCACTTGACTTACTTAATTTTTTTACTTCAACTATATCATTTTGTAAGGCTTGAATTTTTTGATCTTTTGCTTTATTTGAGTTTTCTAATGTTATTGTTCTATCGATTAATGCATTTGTTCTATATCTTTGATAATTCTGATTGTCTGCACCATTACCTATATTTAGTCTTAGGTAATTTGCATTGTTGCTAGAAATGTAATTAGGTTGAATATGATTATTAAAATGATTCATCTTAGTGTTAGCCTCTTTAATTTAAGTTTGTTGCACCAACGGACACTCATCATATAGATGATTGGCGTCATTACAAAAAGTACATATCTTACTATGGAGTGATCTAACTTTTAATAATAATTCAACCATTCTTTTTAGTTCATTAAATTTATCATTTGATGTCTTGACTACATTTCTATTAATTTCACAAGAATGGTTTTTCATAAATTTATTTTTCTCGCAATACTGTTATGATTGTTTTACCATTTTATTAATCATGTCTCTTGCTAATGTTGGTGTTATGTCAAATAAATATCCTCCACTTAACGTGTCTATGAATCTTTGTTCTAAGTTGTTTAGTTCTTCGTAAAAGTACTCTAATAAAGTCTTCTCTGTAAATCCATGTTTTGGACATAATTATATTAATCTTTGGTATCTATCCCAAAACTCAGCAAAAGTATCTTCGATTTCCATCCTAGCATTACTAATATGTTTTCTATTTGAACTAATTTTACGTGCTGGAGCGTATTGATCTAAAATGGTTTCTAACATTTCAGACTATGTGGTTATGAAATTTTGAGGGAGATAGAATAGCCAATCTTAAGCTTGACCAGCTAAAGAAGAAAGGAAAACCTTTAGCTTGATATATTCTAACTCTATGTTTTAGGGTTTCATCACACTTACTATATGCATGTATTTCCTAATAAATTATTGAGAGTCTTCATATTTTTCACCTTGAAAGTGAGGTAAAGAATTGATGAATCACGATTTTAGTTCAAAATTGGGAAAATCCATGGGAAAAGCAATGCACATAGGTTCGTATGCTGTGATGTTTTATTGAATTTCCTAAAAGTAAGTCTTATTCAATGTCTTCCATATTGTATGACATGCAACATGAAACATTCTTGAGCAATTATTTTAAAATTCCCGGTGACGGCTCCAAAAATTGACACGTATCGAGCATGTACAATAAATTTTCCACCTTTATTATACTTTTAAATTTTGTAGTAGTGGTAAGTGGGATCATCTCCATAGGGATTTGACAAGTCAATATAGACATATTTCATAGTTTATTTTAGGATGATTTTAGATGTAAAAGACTATAGGACATGAGGTTTTCTCTTGTTTTTAATATTTCATGTAATAAATGGAGAAAATGAAGAAATGAATGAAAAGGGAAGATTATGAAGGAATTAATCAAGTGGAAGAAGTATATAAATAATTATCACCAAGGAAGCAAAGAAGAACTGGACTTTTGTACCAGCGATTCTCAGCGATTCCTGGTGACACAAAATCGCTGGGCAAATCAGTGGACACAAGAAAAGACCAGAAAGCTCAGTTTTATGGGTTTTCCCATCGATTCAACTAACACACAAATCGCTAGGAATCGCTGGGCAAGATTTCAATTTAAGATAACTACAAGTTATTTAAGTTGGTTTAGGATGTTTATTACTTAGAATACTATAAATACAAGCCCAGGGTTACGAAATTAGTTGCCCTTGAGTACGTAGATCAAAATTTCATTGCTCTTGGAGCCATTGTCTATTATTTTCATATTTTAGTGCTTTTGGAGAAGATTTGAAGATTTAAGGATTTTAATTCAGAGGTATTTTCAATTATGTCTTTTATTTATATTATTGCAATGTTATTCATGATTATGAGTAAGTAGTTATATGATCTAAACAAAGTCCGAAAACAAATTAGATCCATTTTGCACTATAGTTATGATGAGATGAATATGTACTTAATGAATTAAACCAATTGTATTCTTTGATACACTAATTTAATAAGTTATTATCTATTGATTTTAACCATGTTCTTTGTATTGAATGCATAGTCTAGAATGTGTATTGTGATATATGGTTTCATTATCTATTTGAAATTGTAACTAGGATTGTTTGAAAAACAAACACTGTTTAAATGTCCTAGGCAAATTTGAGATCTAAATCTAGTGTTGAAGTGACTTTTCGAAGATGTAGATTTAGTAGTTTGAAGTTCTCATAAAGTTTAACGTGGTTCTATTACGTGAAGTTAATGTCTTCTTGTAAATAAGGGGGTTAGCTCAATAGAATTAAAGCGTGGCTTTTCCATCGGTATAAGGGGAACAAATGGCTAGCTAAAGGTTGTTTTCTTACTTATGATTAGAGTTTAATGATCTATCTTACTTTATAAAGTATGCTCATGACTATATGAATTAGAGTTACATGTTTGGAATGCAAAACGGGTTTATGTTTCATTATCCTGGATGCTTGTTTAGATATTTAATTATTATTGAATTTAATATATTTGATTGATTGTGAACTTGGATTGTGTTAATTAAGATAATATAGTTAGTTAAGTATTATTATATTATAGTTAATTATTAGTTAGTTTAATTATTATTATTATGAAAATAAAAATAAAAATAATAAAAATCTTTAAAAGTCCTTTTTCCTTGAGAGGTTTGATAAATCATAGTGGCAACGATTCCCACTTGCCATTACTACAAAATAATTAAAGTATAATATAAAAGGGGAAATTATTGTACACACCCGACATGTGTCACACCTAGGAGGATGTGAGTATTCTATTGAACATCTCGGTAACAGGCAAGCTGGTAGCGGTGGAGAATTTTGTGAGGTACACTAAGGAGTCTCACACTGAAGCGATTAACGTACTTTCCAAGCTCACTGGTATTAACATTAAAGACGCTGAGGACGAGGTTAACATCAGTAGAGGTCTCACAGTGAGAAAGTGTTGGCTGAAGAGTAGATGATGCCCTAAATCCAAGCCATCTGCTTACCTAAAGAGGGAATGCACTGCACGTGCATATTTGTTGTATATGCTATCATGCACACATTTTCTTGATAAGAGTATGTCACGAGTCTCCATTGCTTTGCTCAAGATTTTGGAGAATTTGGAGGTGGGAACCTATGCATGGGATGCAGCGGCTTTGGCTTACTTTAACTGTCACCGGCTACTAAAGTGGAGGTATCACAGATTGCAGGCTAACTAACTTTGCTTGAGGTTCAAACTCAATTCTTATTCTTCACTTGTTTTTTAATGTGGTTGTTTTACTTGTGTACTTCTACAACTTGTGATTTTTGTTTTTTCCTATATAGGGATGGGTGTATGAGCCATTCAAACTCCAGCTCGCCGCGTCGAACGTGAAATAGATTGACCACATTCAGCTTCGTGTTTCTAAGTGGATACAAAAACACAAAACTATTGCGAACGTAGATAAGCTAGCTTCTATTCGTAGGACCTTGGATAAGTTGTGACTTACTGAGGTGTGTTGCTTGTGTTGTTCGATTATGTTTGCACTTTACCACACTTATGTCTTGTTTATAATTTGTTCCTTTGGTTGGTGTAGGTGACTTGGAATACATACGTTGAGATCAGACCCGATGGTATCGTTCAGCGGCACCCTTCTACAATGTCACCTTAAAGTAAATGGAGACTTTGGAGTCGTACTATCCAAAAAGGGTCCTACGACAGCTTGGCCATGTTCAAAATATACCTGACTCTTCTTACCATCCTCTAGAAGATGTCTGAGGCCTTCTGCATTGAAATATTCAGTTAAGTATGGCTTCCATTTAGAGTGCGATCTTGGACACATAATCTCGTACCCCACTTGTAGCATCCCTCTCCAATAAGGTGTTCCGTAAAGGAAAATGTGAGAAATGGGTGAATTTTCTTTGAACTTGACCTATAAATTGCAAATATGACATAAATAATGAGTTATTATCGTTAAGATAATATCCATAAAAAACAAGAAGAAAAAAAAACTAATTTCATAGAAATTGTAGGAAACTTGCCCTAACCCAATGAATTTTGTTGACGTTTGTGACGCCAATGATAACCCGCTCCCTAAAGGTTAGTGGTGGTGAATTACGCAGAGGAAGGTAGGTCAAGCAATTACCAATTTAAAGTCCTATATTGGGAAGGGGTCATCCATTTTTCCAACCTTACCCCTCCACATCATTTCAATTCACATAATTCCTGATGGTCCCGTAGCCATCTCCTTTTACTTCACCCAATAGAACTTGATTGTCATCCAATTTGCTAAGAAGAGTATAAAAGTTTTGGAAACCGTAGGAACTAATGAGATTAACAAATTAGTGATGAGCTAATAAGCGCACATCAAAACTAAAAAAAGAACTAATACCGCAGTAAGACATGAATGTCTTCCTCTTTGTAGGTTCAACCTAAATAATCAATTAATCAAATTGATAATGTGTACAACCACTATAATGATCTCTCGTTCTCACAAAAACTTAAGTAATTAATGACGATCCACTCAATGTCAATCTCAAGTATTTATAGACTTAGTCTATCTACTCTATTTAGGAATTCAATCCTAAATACAATACAACTCGAAAAACCTTCTTGTTTTTCAATTGCAAATCCTATTGGAATCATCAAATATTCAACAACTAAGTCTTCTATTCCTTCAAGAATCTCGACTCGTCGTCTCCATAAAGTTCCTCAGTCCTTTATGCACTTTTCTATCAGATTTTGAATTTGTAATCATCCTGGAAGTTCTCTGCTTGTAGTGTTGAACTTCTTCATTGTTGTAGACTAATACTTACAATTCCTATTTCAGTATCCAACTCGTATTTAATTCATGGTTCCGCTTCAGATCTGTCTTAGTCTTCGACCTTGATTTTGATACCGTAATCCTCACTAAGATTTGCATTGTAGTCTTTCTCTGAGTTGTGTCTACCCTCTAACCATCTTGCTTAGTTAGGTTTCCCATATTGATTACAACATGTACATAAGTTAAATTTAGTTTTGACAATATACTACCAACAAGGATAGACCGACCCAAATACAATAAACTAGGGTCTAACAATCCCCCCTTTGACCGATATTGCTTAAAAATAGTAACTTAGAGACAACCATATTTTTGAGTAACTTCCTAAAAGGTATTGTTACCGATGGATTAATGTAACAACATATAAAAGTTGTATCCTTAAAAAGATTATAGTCACAACCAATAAGTACAATCATGAAATGCATTTAACATGTTCATGTACTTACAATACCAAAGAAACAACTTAACCTCTTTTCGCTTGCTTACTCCCATTTTTTGACTAAATAACGTCAAAGAGATTACAACTGTGTTCTAACAAGCCATCTCAATCAGCAAAGTTCGATATCGGCAATGTCCAACTCTTCTTGCATTGGTTGCATATGTGCAGCTACATCTTCCCTGTAAACAGTGAGGTAGGCAATGCGATCTAAGAAGTAGTCGAACATCGGTGGGTGTGGTTTCATCACCACCGAAGAACTTGGAGCTTTTCACAGTTCATCATGAGTTGGATCAGAGTCATATTTAGCAACCTGTGTCTATGTCGTAGCATTAACAGTTAGAGCAGAAGATGCAGGTTCAGCAGTAATATCAACCGTAGTTTTTGGCTCAGTTGAAGTGGTAGGAATGGCTTGGATGAATTCAATATCCTCTTGCTTAAGGTGAGTAGGAGGATGGGCTGACATAATTAGCTCAGATTGCAAAGCTTCATTCACTGGAGCCTCAACATAGTGTCCCATGGTTGCACTAACCAAAGGTAACGAATTACCCTCAAAGTTAACAACAGTCATGTCCTGAACAAGAGGAATCTCCAATGTTGCTAGAGACTCTACATCTGAATTAAAATTCTCACTAGGAATGTCAAATGGTGTTTCAACATCTTCACCATAAGTTGCACAAGTCATAATAAGAGACACAAATGTAGTCATCCGAACAGTAATAACAGGAGTAATAACATTCAAATCAAAATGTATCTCAATAAAGTTACCTTGATTTATTCTAGTCTCGTGAAACGCAGTAGGCTAGGTGACTTCCTCTGGTCTATTAGGAAGTAGAGCAAATGAATTGGCATTAGGTCACAGTTCTGCCTATCCTACAGTAGCAAGAAGAAAATCTTCCCCTCTTGCAATTTCCTCTCCTAAATATTACACTTCAATAGTAATAGTGCCCATATTTTGTTGAGCTGCAGCAATATTTCATTTTAAGATCCTTTTTGACTTTCGAATAGGATTCATGATGGGGTTCTGAACAGGAGCATCGACAGTTGGCTTGACATCAGTCGGAGTTAGAGCAGCTAAAAGATTCTTATGTAGACATAAGAAGTCAATGTCAAATTCAATTGTTAGACTTCATCTAGTAAGTCAGTCTAATCTCCTCCACCACCTTTTCCAACTTGTCATTTTGCTGATCAATGACTAAATATTTTCCAAATAGTGAAGTGAGGAAGCATGGCAGATACAAATTGTTATGTTTCTTCCCCAAGCGAACCACAAAGTCATATATTTCCTTGCCGAAATTGAACTTCTTCCCCAATGCCAGAGCATACATCAATAATACCCTTTCCTTAAACTCATGTGCCTGATGAAAGGTGTCCACCACACTCATCATCAAGACCTACCATAGCATGTAGGCATTGCAAGTTAGCTTTGTGGCAGAAAGCCTAAAAGCATTGTAAGAGGGCCATGTTGTAAAAGCCCCCTTGTAAGCGCAGAGACTACATCATCAAGCATTAGCATTAAACTTAGCTTGTTAGCTGTGGTCTCCGATCTAAAAAGTCTGAGCATGGATTTGATTGAAGCTGGACTGAATGGAATGTTATAGCCACGGACAAAGACCTTGTCTGCAGTAGCTTCCCATAAATCTTCAAGAAGATTATTATAGAACTCCTAGAAAATGGAGTCGTTGTAGAAGCCACCATGAGTCACCAAGCCAAAAATGATAGTCTCCACTAGTAATCACTCCAAGCATGTGTCATGAAAATGAGAGACGTTGATCAGTTGACCAAACCAGTATTTCCTCTTCACCGTTTCTTTGTATTTTCCGCGCACTCTATTGATCAGTAATGACCAAAGGCAGTTTGAGCAGGAACAACAAAGTATTGTGAGATGAAAGCAATCTGCGTCTAATCAGATGCCTTGCTGATAGCCTCGATTTCATCTAGAATCCTCTCCAATAAATCAGAGGACACTTTTTCTTCAACATCAATTTTCTTAATTCCCTTTGCAGCAGTTCCGACTTTCTTGGAAGGGCCAGATTGTCCAGCAAAAAGTCTTTAACGGACAACCCTTGGTTTAACCCTTGTGGTCTTTACAGCAATACTAGGATCAGTTGGCATATTGATATAGATTTTGTTCGAAAAAGGATGATAGTAGATGCCATTCGTCTCTGTCTTCCGAAGATCATTCGTAGCGGTAGAGCCATCGCGAGAGGTTAAAGAAGCTGATTGAGACATTCTTGCAATAACTCGAAGCAAGAAAGTAATGAAAATGACACAGAGAAAGAATTCAGAGCTAGAGAGAATTGTAAGTTAGAAAGAATGATTTGCATGCACAAGATTATCGCATAAAATCCAGCAAAAATAATCCCAATTTAAAATCAACACTCCCTAAAATCCCCCAAAATGCAATATGTTGTATCTAAAGGAACTGTAATTACTCATCCTCAAAAGGCGTAATGGCTAGTTTTTTTTTTTACGATCGACTTATTTGGAGCGACACGTATTGCAGTGAAAATCCAAGTAGCAGTTTCTTGGGCGAACACGAAAGCAGCTCACAATAAAATATGGAACATATAGGTGTATGGGTTTATGCACATAACTGCTAGGTTACAGTAGGAATCCATACTAGTGAGAGCAAACGCCAATCTCATGGCGTAGTTGCTCAAAATTTTGTGTGTCAAGAGCCTTTGTAAATATATAATCTAGCTGTCGTTCTGTTGGAACTTGCTGAATGTTAATCAAACCTCTTTCCACTAGATCCCTAATATAGTGATGACGAATATGAATTTGCTTCGTCCTAGAGTTTTGAACTGGATTCTTCAAATATCAATGTCACTTTTATTATCATAATAGACTGTAAATTGAGATAACACAATACCATAATCTGTGAGGATTTGGTGTATCCATATTAACTGCATACAACAACTGCCAGCAATAATGTATTCGACTTCAGCCGTAGAGAGCAAAATGCAATTATGTTTCTTACCAGTCCAAAAAATAAGATTAGAACCCATGCAGTAGCATCCACTAGTAGTACTCTTTCGATAGATATTTTCAGCCCAATTAGCATCATTATACCTAATTAAGTCACTAACACCGCCCTTACTAAACAAAGTTATTTGTTCTATATATATAACTCAAAATCCTTTTGCAGCAACCAAATGAGACTCTTTTAGACATGCTTGATATCGAGCACAAATACCAACACTGAAATATATATATATAGTTTACTTTTAGTAATATATAAAAAGCTCCCAATCATCCCTCTGTATAATGTAGGATTGACATCGACACCCTTGTCATCCTTATGAATCTTCTAATTTGAGTTCATAAAAGTTTGAATGGACTTAGCAGCGTCCAAACCCAAGCGATTAATAAGATATTTAGCATATTTTGTCTTAGATATGAATATATTGTCATTAGACTGTGAAATTTGTAGACTTAAGAAGTAAGTAAGATCTCCGACCATATTAATCTCAAATTTTTTCTTCATCAAATCAAGAAATTCTGAAGTGAGCTTTGCAGAGGTAGCTCTGAATACGATATCATCGACGTAGATCTATGCTACCAAAAAATGTTCATTCTGCTTTTTGAGAAATAAAGTCTTATCATTAAACCCTTTAGTATAACCCTTTTGCAGTAAATAGGTAGTCAACTGTTCCTACTAAGGTTGTAGTGCTTGCTTCAGACCATAAAGTGCCTTTTAAGATGATAGACATCATTAGGTTTATCATGAACCTCAAATCCTTTAGGTTGTGTAATATAAACTTCTTCTTGCAAATACCCATTTAGGAAAGCATTTTGACATCCATTTGTTGTAACTTGAAACCACTATTACAAGTAATGGCTAGCAGTAGACAAATAGATACTAATCGTGCAATTGCGGCAAACGTCTTATCAAAATTAATACCTTCAACCTGTGTGTATCCTTATGCAACTAGTATGGCTTTGTTGTGAATAATAACACCATTCTCATATGACTTATTGCGGAATATCCACTTATTACTAATGATATTAACACTAGTAGGTTGTGGAACACGCTCCCGCATATCCTATCTGACAAACTCGTTGAGTTCCTTTTGTATAACATTCACCCAATTTTCATCCATAAGAGCTTCCTTGAAATCTTTTGGCTCGACCTGAGATGTAAAACAAACAACATATGCCCGGTTCTTGTAGTTAACCGGAGGAATCTATTTAGTTTGCACTGGATCATTCACTAAGCCTATAATTTGCTCAATCAAATGATCTATCAGCATTCTTGACTATGGAGTGGTAGACTTATAAGAAGAACCAGGTTCTGTAGTAGATGATTTAAGATCATCATCATCAACATCATCTTCATCATCAGATGGAGTAGTGGTAGATGAATCAGATAATTTTGCAGTAGGCTGAGTAGTAAGTGCTGAGCTCATAGGTGTTGATAGCTCATCTTCATCATCCTTTTTAAGAGGACAATTGTTCAGTTCTTGCACACCATCAACCATTACCCTGATAGATTCCATCACAGACATAGTTCGCTCATTATAGATTCTATAAGCTTTACTATGCAGAGAATACCCAAGAAAAATTCCATTATCACTTTTCGAATCAAATTTTCCTACACAATCTCTATCATTCAAAATGAAGTAGGTACTTCTAAAAACATGAAAATGTATTAGAGAAGTCTTTTTGCCTTTCCAGATTTCATAAGGAGTCTTCGTTGTCAGTGGCCTAAAATAAACTATGTTGATAATGTAAGTAGCAATGTTTACTACTTCCCCCCAAATATTCTTCTCAGCTAGCATAACTCTAGTTATCTCCTGAATTGTGCAATTTTTTCTTTCAACAACAACATTTTGTTATGGTATCTTAGGAGCAACAAATTCATGGTTAATTCCGAATTCAATACAATAACAGCAAATTGTCAATTCTCAAACTCTCATCCATAGTCACTGCATAGTCGATCAATGGATACATCCTCATTCCTTTTCTCATTCAGAGGTTGAACAAATAAATTCTTAAATTCATTAAACATTTCTGCTTTATCATGCACTAAATGAATCCATGTAAACCTTGAGTTGTCATCAATACTAACAAAAACATATTTCTTTCTCCTAAGACTTTCAACTTGCATTGGGCCAAACAAGTTCATATGCAATATTCCAATAAACGTAATGTCAGCATGTCTTTGAGGCCAGCATGTGAAGAAGAGCACTGTTTACTCCTTTGACACGGTTCACAAATAGAATCAGATTTAGAGGTTAGGTTAAAAATACCACTTACAACATCATGAGTGATTAACTTATGAAGTTACTTGAAATTCAGATGACCTAGTCTTTTGTGTCAAAGCTCAGTATTTGATAGGGAAATAAAATTGCAAATAACTTGCGGCTTGTGAGGCGATATAGAATGTTGAAGCAACATATAGCAGTTGTCTGATGTCAGATTCCATATATGATACTTTGTCTTTCATCATTGATTATCTGACAATGATCTTTAGTGAAGTTGACAAACAAGTCATGATCACATAGCTAACTGATGCTGATCAGATTAGATTTCAACCCATCGACATGCAGAACTCTTTTGAGATTAAGCAGTCCCACAACATTACGAGTTCCTTTGTCAACAACCTTGCCTTTCTTTCCGTCACCAAATGTAACAACAACTTCTTTAAAAGATTTATAGTTCTTAAGAAAGCTTTTGTTAACTATCATATTTTTAAAATAACCACTATTCAAATAACATTACTCAGTGGTAGTTGCTAAGAGCTGAAGATGCACTGTCATAGCTTTATGAAATTTAGCTCTACAAACTTTCTTAGATGTTTTCTTATTCTGAAGTTTACTTTGATATTTAAACATCCTATAGCATCGTGGTCAAATATGACCATTAGTTCCATAATAATGGCATGTAAGAGGTGGTCTATTGCCAACAACATCAATCACCTGTTTCCTTGCACTTGCAGCAAGTGGCAGATTCTTATTTGCCTTTGTTGTATCAATTTGAGACTTTTTTGATTAACGATCATTGATCGCAACACTTTTGACAAAGATTTTATGAGCAATTATAGATCCCTCAATGTCACCAAGACCATGCTTAACTTATGAAGATTGAACAATTTGCAACATTTTGTTTAATTTCTGAGAACTAGAATAGAACTTTGCAGTAACGACCTTATAATCAACAATAGCTTTTTTCAGTATATCAATGTTTGTGTCACACTCTTTCAACATAACATGAAAAGTCCCGTGTTCTCTTTGAAGAGCCTCAAACTCCAATTTTATAGAGAAAAACTTCATCTTTAAATAAAAATCTTGATTATAGAGAGATGTCCATTCAGCGAACAATAGATAATAGGAAGCCCGAAGATCCTTTGCAGAATCCTTATAATCGAAATCAGCCAAGATTTCCTTGCTTTTTTCTTTACTATTTTCCATATAATATTTTATGAAATCAAGTTCCGAAACATCAATAGAAGATGAAGCAGTAACCACAACTAACTCTGTCAATACAATCGTGAGTGCAGTAGCAGACTCGTTTAACTCTTTATCACTGTATTTAGAGTCATCATCACTCTAAGAAGCATTTAAGGACTTCTTTTTCTTGTATGTAGGACATTCAATTTGAATATGTCCAACTCCTTCACACTCATGACACTTGATGCCTTTCAGTTTATTTTTGGCATCCGTCTTTTTATCATCAGTAGAAGAATTGTTGCTGTCATTACCTTTCTTGTAGCTTGATCCAGCATAATCTCTCTTATAATTATTGAGAAATTTTAATAACTTCTTTGCAATCATAGCAAAATCATCTCCCATAGAATCTTCAACAACAGATATCTCAACATGATAAACATTCTTTGAAGAACTGGGTTTTTTTAAACATGTTCATCTCATATGTTTGTAGAGACCCCATTAGTTAGTCAAGAGACCTTTTAGTTATGTCACGACACCTTTCGATTGTAGTAATCTTGGAGTCAAATCGTAAAGGGAGAGCACAAAGAGCTTGTCGAACAAATTGCTCGTTAGTATACTTTTCGCAAAGTTGAAAGGCTTGATTAGAAATGTATCACAAACGACCATTAAAAGATGCAATATTTTCATCCTCTTTCATCTCAAGACGATCCAACATAGAACTCAATTGCCGTAACTTGAAAATTTTGATAGAATTCGTACCTTCGAAGATTGTCTTCAAAACATCCCATGCTTGCTTTGCAGTAGTGCAATTTACAATCAGTTTGAAGCGTTCTACATCAACGAAACTAAAGATAGCATTGATTGCCTCATGATTGGCAACTTTGTCCTTCTCAGCGTCTGTCCATAGGGATGCAGGTTTAGGAACAACGTTCCCATCCTTATCTGGTTGCATTAGAGCAAAATATTCTTTCTTGAGCAATTCTCCAGCAATTTCATTAATGGCAGAGACAAAGTGAACCATCCGAACCTTCTAGTAGGCATAGTTGGCTCCTTCCAACAATGGAGGTCAATATATCGATCCACTTTCACGTCTTTCACCAGTTCGTGATACATTATTACTAATGATGATGCTTGGTAATTTATTTTTGTCATAATTTCTTTGTTTATGGAAAATTTATTCATATGATAATTCGTTCATTAATTATTATGATTTTATGTAGTTCATTTATGCTTCACGAGGTATATTTATTTTGTTGGAAACACGACTTAATTTTTAGACCTTGAGGACAAGGTTTGGAATGAGTTTAGGGATATTTAAGTTAAGTAGAAAGAAGCGAAGTATGAAATATTCGAAAGGTAGAATCTGGTTATTCAATATTCAAATTTGACTTAAATTTCAAATTTTAGATGAAGATACATGTAATATTTCTTCATTTTACTTCATTTAGTTAGAAAATATGACTTAAATATAATTAGGATTTAAATTGAAGTGATATTTTTACTACCCATGAAAATAGAAATTGTATGATAGAAATGAATTGTTATACCCTATTTTACTTACCAATATTGTGTATGCACTAGAGGAGTTTAGAGGAATTGATAACTTTGTGTTAGACATTATAATGGGCAGAGTATCGAAATAAAAGTTTAAGATAAACAAGACGGATTTCTAATAATCTTTTTATACAAAGATTATTGGTCAAATATTATGTATATATAATGAAAAGAAATTATGCCACAATTGAGGTAAGAAATAGGAATTTAGCAAATAAAAATTTACTTAGTTGGAAAGAACACTCCTTAACTATAATGAAAGTGAGAAGTTCTAACAAAAGTTTTTAAATGAAAAAAAAATAAAGAAACCAAGAGGTTCCAAAGGAAATGGAGCAGGGAATCTAGTGGTGGAGAAAAATGTGAGAAAAGAATTTCTATAAAAAGAAAAAGAGTATCCAAAGGAAATGGAGCATGGAACTGTAGGAATGAAAAGAAGAAAAAAATATAGGAAAAAAAAAAAAGAAAAAAAAAAGATAGAGATATAAAAAAGGGAAAAATGTTTATAAAAAAAAACTATTAAAATAAAAGATTAAGCTCGAGTAGATTAAGCTCGAGTGCTTATAGCTAAGTTGAGTGAAGTATCTTTTTTCCAACATTCCAACAATTGAATATGATTATGATATTTATTGGTGCCCTACAAATTCCTTTCGACTTTGATTGTGGTGGTATTTCTAAATATTGTTTGAAATTAAAATTGATTTAGTGATTTTTGTATCTTAAAATTCTATACTAGTCATCGTAAGCTTGATGCTTGTCAAGGGATATTGAGAAAAACTATATAGTGGCTTGACCTTGGTATTGATTAAACTTTGAATTATGAGGTGTATTGCATAACGAGGGTTGAGTTATCAAATAAGGGGTTATTTTTAAAATCTTTCTATTCTATAATAATTTTTATTTACATGAGGGTAATATGTTTCTATTTAATGATCACTTTTTTTAAGAATAAGAGTAAGTAATTATGAAATCATAATAAGGAATGAAATAGAATATAATTAAGAGTATTACATTGCTTGGGACAACAAAATGCTGAGTTTTGGGGTATTTGATAAGTCAAAAATTAGATAATATTTTAAGGTATATTTTAGGGTGATTTTATATGTAAAAGGCTATATTATACTGAGTTTTCTCTGATTTTTATGATTTTAGGTTATATTAAGATAATATGAAGAAATGGAAGAAAAATGGATGAAAAGTAAAGAATTCAATCAATTGGAAAAAAGATGCAACGAATTAGCAGTGAACAAGAAAAGAATTGCTTGGATTCACTACTAGTGAATCAACAACGAATCATGAATATACCAGGAACCGTTACCAAAATTGGTGAACTACATAGACATTTCCGCTGATTTTCCCATCGAATCAACAAAGATAGAGGATTTGGTCAGGAATCGGTGACGTCAGCTACGAGAATATAGGATTAAAACAAGGGATTGCAGTCAGATTTAGATATGTACTACTTAGACTACTATATATATGAATCCTAGGCTTCAAAATTAAGTGCTTTTGAATATTTTTATCCCTTTTTAATTAGTTTTAGGCCATTATTTATTGTACTTGATTTTGAAGACTTGTTGGAGATTCAAGTATTCCATAAGAGGTATTTTTTAATGTCTTTTATTTATTTTTATTGCAATGTTTATTTTGAATATGTTTGAGTAGTTTATTAATCTAGAAAATGTTCGAACATGAACTTAAATTGTTTTGCAATGTAATCATAATAAAAAAGAATTTGTAATGCTTTAAACTTAATCGTATACGTCAATTAACGTTCTTAATAGATTTGTTTTTACGTATTACAATCAAGAAACTTTGTCTTGCATGCATAGTCTAGAATGTGTATTATGATATTTAGGTTTTGCATCTAATATAAAGTGGTAGCTAGGATTAATTTAAAAGATCTTTTTATTGTTAAGATGTCTTAGGTGAATTATGTTCTATGTTTGATAATTATATGGCTAATTCCAATAATATTGGCTTAGTAGTAAGAAGTTTTCGTAGTGTAATGTTGTTTTATTTCTATTAGTTATCTTTGAGATTTTGAATAACTAATGATAATAAAACTAGAATTTGGCGTTTCCATTGATATAAGAAAAATTGGTGGCTTGATAAAGGCTATCAGTCTTATGATTTAGGTTTAATGATTCAAGAATACTTCATAATATGATGAAAGTATGATTATGACTATACTTTAATTAATATATTTAGATTCAAAACGGGTTTATGTTTCATTGTTCTGGATATTTGTTTAGATATTTGTTTTATACTAATTTGATTTGAATTGAATTGAATTTAGATTATTTATTATTAGTGAATTCTAATTGAGTTAGTTTAATTAGTTTAATTAATTGTTATAGTTTGATTAGATAATTTTAATTCTCATTTTAATTAAATAAAATTAAAATAATAAAGACTTTGGAAAATCCTTTTTTTCTTAAGAAGTTTGCAAAATCCATATGGAGACGGTCCCACTTATCACTACTACAAATAATAAGGATATACGGGAAACGTATTGTACACGCTCGACACGCGTCACCTAATGTTATTAACCAAATGGTGGCACAATGGTTTAGTACGAGATTTAGGAGTAAGAGGTCATGAATTCGATCCCCGATAGGAACAAGTTGTTTCCTTCTTATTAAAAAATGTCATAACATTTCAATTTAAAGAACTAAACCTATCAAGAATCTCACAACTTTTAATATACATTACGGCTTAGAGATTTACATAAAAGAGAGTTTGGGAGTTTTGATTTGAAAAGTTTCAATTAAGATTAAACACTCTAATTTTGCATTTTTGGTATAAGAATATGGGTTTTGCTCTCTAACCCGTGTATAGCCTTTAGTTGAAGGCTGTGAGGTAGGGATCGATCAAGAAAGTAAGAGAATCGATCGAAAAAAAAAAATAGCATTCTTCTTCGCGAGGAAGAAGGGGGGAGCATGCCCGCCTTAAAACTTATGTCAGCAAGGGCAGATCAAAGGTTTAATATTTCCTCGGGCTTGATGTGACCAAAACAAAAGTCAAGTCAAAATTAGTCCATAGTACATATTATTAGGTTATATCCCAACGCCAAATCCTTTGATTAGACCCCATTTTAATGGAGTTACCTTTATTTTTTTTAAGTAAAATATGCTTGTACACTATAAGGTTATATATAAGCACATTTTTAATCAAAACTAGTATATCTAATTAGCAAAATTATATTGCCTAGCATTTGTTTAAAAAAATAAAGCTAATTAAAGCAAGGAGAAAATATTTATGCTATTTGAAAAAGCAAATTAAAAATTATCAAATATGATGAGAATATAAAAACTTAAAATTTTATATCTAAGTCTTTATAATAGCCATAACATTTAATAATATTTTATTGAAAATCATAATAAAATAGTAAAGCAATAAAACAATTAAAAAGAAAAATATCAAGATAAAAATCAATCTAGACATTAAGATTAAAATAAAATTATGGTACAAACAAAAGTTCAAAGTACAACAACTTGGAAAAAAAGGGAACGGCTGAACGGACCCCAAGATTTGCTGGGTTTACTCTATTTACTTGTCATACCCCATTTTTGAATTTTAGTTGTTGAACGTACCCCATTTTTTTCTAAACTAAATGGACCCTATTTTTGTTGAATATACCCCACTACTTATACATCGTCGGTCTGTGGGTTTCAGATATAGAAGGCTGAAACCTATAAAAAGGTCTCGATTGACTCCTACCGAGATCTCTCTAGAGGTCTCAACCGAGTTCATCCTCCTTCCATCGAGACTCCTTCAAAGGTCTCAGTCTTGGTGGAAGGTGACCGAGAATTTCGAAACTCTCGACCGACTCCAACGAATACCTATAAAGAGATCTTTATAGGAGTCAGCCGAGCCTCTTTAGAGGTTTCAACCCTATGTGTCTAATACCCACGGGCAACAAGAACAAACAAAAATTTTCAAGACTTCAAAAAAAAAAACATGAAAACAACAAAAAAACTAATGGGTTTTGCTCAGATTCACTAGATATGCTTGATTCCATCGACATTTTTGTGGCCAAAATGCTAGATTGAAGCCCTAAATTGAATCCCAAAACCAAACAAAAACACAAAAATCGACTAAAAACAATAAAACTAAAAAAATCAAGAAATCACATGTAAAAAGGTGGGGAATGCAATCATGGTGTCAAATCGATGTGGTTTCACCCGAATTTGTGGGGTTTTGGGTCGGAGGTGTGGAGATATTTGAGAGGAGAGTCTATTGAGTGATTAAGGTACGCGTGGATGAGGTGAGTATGGTATGGATGAGCAGAAAACCCTTTTATATATAGGGTTATTGGGTCATTTCACATATATATATATATATATATATATATATATATATATATATATAAAATAGTAGGGTATGTTTAGTAAAGATCGGAGTTTGTTTAACCGTTACAAAAAAACACGTTTGCATTTGACACTTATTAGTTTTAGTCCTTCAGATACCTTTTGGGGCATGCGCATAAACATTTCAAGCAAATAATCAAATAAACACCACAACTAAGTGTCAAATATAGGTGCCAAAAGTAAGTTAACATACATTATTTAGAACTAGGGGTGGGCTACATCATTTGGAGCTACAACTAGGGGTGGACTAATTAAAATATTTTTCATTTTTGTGTTGGATCAACTATAAGTATAAGAGGTCTCCCATAAGTTGCCCTAGGTATAGCTCAGGGCAATTACAATGTGGGTCCGCCACTGTGTGTCAAGCAGAAGCCAGGGGTGGCCTATAACGAGCCATAATATTATTAATTATTTATTTTCATATTTTCATACTAGGACCCATAACTCGGACCCACGTGGACACTGCAGACAAGTGTATGGCACGTCTGATAAGGTAATTTATAGTTATTTTTGGTATGGTGTATGCTATAATGGTTGTATTATTTATTGTTTGTGTTGCACAATAAAATGGTTGTTTCATTGATTTTGCGAGTGGGAGTTCGTCTTGAAATGCAATTCTGAGGAAGCAAAAACTGGTGTTCGAGAACTAGAGGGTCTTAGCAAGGTACATTCACAGGATGGAAAGGATGATGTCAAGAAGACATAAAAGACAAGGAGGCGCAGAGGTTCCTTTACCATCTACAAAAATGAGGCTACCGATTAATGAAATTTTTGATGATCAACTACCTCCAGGTTAGGACTACAACCTCTATGATCTCGCTGTGAGTTGCCAGTCCAAGAGGATTGATCTAGTAGAGGATGATGATAATGTGACTTCAGGACAATGACATTAATCTCTTTACTCTATTTTATCTCATTTGTCTCTGAGTGATGATGTGTGAGGTCTTGCATATAACTCAGGAAATGATACTATGTGATCTGTACTGATAATATACTATCTTTGATACTTGCCTGGTGATGTGATTTCATGTGATACATTTGATGGTGATGCTATATTGGATATACATTGGTGATGATTATTCATATTTTTATTGCAAATTTTTGGTGAAAATTTCTATACTGACTTTATGTGTTGATTATCTAATTTATGATTATATCAATTCGCTTATACTTCACGAGGTATATTTGTATTGTTGGAAATTCGACTTAGTTTTTAAACCTTTAGGACAAGGTTTGGAATGAGTTAAGAGGTATTTTAGGTGAAATATGACAAGCATAACAAAGAAAGCAAGGAAATAAAGAAAGGTAAAAGATAAGTTCAGAATTGATGCAAAGTTCAAAAATTTTTGATCCGATATTCAAGTGAGTTGATGAAATTTTTCAAATTTCTTTCGAATTCAAGTATGAATTTCATTTTACTTAATTTTTAGTTAGGAATATAATATAATAGAATATATAATAGATTTTTGAATGGAAGTGATGTTTTTATTACCCAAATGAATTCTATGATTGAAGGAATCAATTTATATACCCTTTTGATTAACTTTACTAGTTGATATATACACTGGATTGATTGTCTTGTGTTAATCATAAGAATGGGTAGAAGATCGAAACAATAATGCAAGAAATCTTGTGATACAAAAGCTATTGATTAAGTATTATAGTATATATAAAGAAAATTATTATGCCACAATTGAAAGAAGAAATGAGTTAGAAACCAATAAATTATATAAGTTATAAAGAATACTTTCTCCAACTTTAGTGACAATGAAAAGTGCTAACAAGAGTTTACAAATATATAGAGAGTCCTATAGATTCCATAAGAAATGGAGTAGGGAATCTATGGTGGGAAAATGTGAGAATGTCCACAGGAAATGGAGCAGGGTCTCTTAATTTAAATGAAAAAATATATATAATAAAGGAAATAATTAGGATGAAGTAGAAAAAATGAGAGGTGAAAATATGGATGTTCTTAAACTCTTCAAAGAAAAGGTTTAGCTTCAGTGCTTGAAGTTAGAAATGAGTGAAGTATTTCTTAATTAAACACGTTTAAAATGATATATTCATTAGCATCTTAGCAAAATTCCTATTGATTTTGATTGTGGTGCTATTATAAATTACTTTTTAAATCTAAGATTAATCTAGTGTTTTTATGTTTTGAAATTCTATACTAGTCATCGTAAGCTTAATGCTTGTCAGTGGAGATTGAGAAAACCTATATTATGTACTGGCCTTTGTATTGAACTTTAAGTTCTAAGGGGTATTGCATTATGTGGTTGAGTTGTCATTAAGGGATGTTTCATTTTGTCTAAATCATTCTATTCTATCAAAGCTTATATTTACTTATGGGTAATATGTTTTTTATTTGAAGATCACTTCTATTTAAAACTTCTATTATTTAAAGTTAAGATGAATTAGATTAAAATCATGATATAAAGAATGAAAAGAGAATATAATTGAGAATATTCCTTTGCTCATGACAACAAAGTGCTGAATTTGGGGGTATTTGACAAGTTAATAATTAGACATGTTTTATAGTACAATTTAGGTTGATTTTAGATATAAATGATGACATTATACTAGGTATTCTCTTGTTTTTGTGATTTCAAAATTTAATTAGGAAAAATGAAGAAACGAAAGAAAAAAAAGGAAGAAGAGCAAAACAATCAGGATAAGAACAAAACCAATGATATGAAATTACAAAGAAATTGCTGTCTAAGTTGGCAGCAGAGAGGAGCCAGCAAATCATTAGCGAATTGGATTTTACACTAGGAATCACCAGATGAATTGGTAGATCATAGATAGTTAATTCCAGTGATAAACTCAATAATTTGTGTACAATATTAGGTTTGCTGAGGAATCGCTGAGGTTGGTGACAAAGTTTTTAGATAAGAACAAGAAATTAAAGTTTATCTAAGATTTTTATAGCTCAGGGAACTATAAATAGGTTCTTAGGGCTTCGAAATTGCTCTCTATCTTTCTCTCACACACTATGGAAGCATTTTCCGTAAGCCTTTTATTATTCATTAGTTAGTTTTTGTTGAGTTTATGTTTGAAGCCACATTGGAGCTTTATTCGTCATTAAGAGGTATTTATTTAATTATGTCTTTCAATTATATTATTGTGTTATTTATTTTCAGCATGAGTGAGTAGTTTATTGATCCAAATAAATCATATATGTATATACTTTGGATTGCTATATAGTTATGATTAAGGAATCATGTAGTTAGTGCTTTAAATCTAATCATGCACAACAATTACGATTTTAATAAGTTATTTTTTGAGTACTACAACTAATGAGGATTGATATTGTATGTATAGTTGCAAATATGTATTATG
This sequence comes from Stephania cephalantha, assembly GCA_039657325.1. NCBI lineage: Eukaryota > Viridiplantae > Streptophyta > Magnoliopsida > Ranunculales > Menispermaceae > Stephania > Stephania cephalantha. Next base: position 16,716,931 of record CM077570.1, on the reverse strand, counting down.
ATATTTTGATTCCGATCCTATGTCTATGATTATTAAAAACAATTATAGAAGTAGTAACTAGGATTAATTTATAAGGTCGTATTACCTGGGTGGATGTTCTAGGTAATTGTGTTCTAAATTATTTATTGATTAACATAATCTGATTAATATTTGATTTAGATTATGTATGATTTTCATTGAGTGTTAATGCTATTGTATTTCTATTTTATTTCGTTTTATCCAATAGGTAAATGTACAATGATAAGGATATGGCTTATTTTTGAAGCAGTTAAAGTGGAAAGCATGGTAGTGTATTGTTTTTTTATTTACTTATTATTTGAATGTGTTTAAGTAGTATAGATTAGGTGATATATAGTAATATGTAATGAATAAGTAATTCATTTGCAAAGTTCATGCCTTTAATTGAGGATGAGTAATAATACAAGCATCTTGTTAATATGAAACTTAAGAGAGTTTTATCAAATTCTTGAAGAAAATAAGAAATGTAGCAAATAACAGTATGATTTCATGATTAGAAACCTAAAGTTAGGGAAAATCATGAACTTGAAACAAAAGCAAGAAAAATACTAGGACACTTCTTGTAGAAAAAGTTAGATATTTAAGGAATTATATGACAAGTTTGAATCTTACTTGATTATAAAAATAAATAAAGACTTAGTGCTCAGAGGGGAAGAAATAGGAACCGTATTTAATAAAAAAGTTGGAGTTAAAACTTACTTGATAAAGTGAAAGTGAGAAGTGCTAACAAGAGTTTTAAATAAAATAAAATAGAGAGTCCAACAAGTTCTATAGGAAAAGGAGCAGAAAACTTGATGGTTGGAAAGAGAGAAATTGGAATGCATAGGAAAATGAGCAGGGACCGTGCAACTAAAGTATATGAAGAGAAAAAGAAAAAGAGATAGATAAAAATAAAGAAAAAAAATGCAGAAGTTAGATTAAAACTCTTTGAATAAAAGATTTAGCTCGAGTACTAGTAGCTTAATGGAGTTAAGCTTTCTTTCCAACTATATTAAATCCTATGGACTCTTGAAGTGCTAAAGTCTACAAAACTAGTAGATCTATGCTTATTCATGAATTCTTGAGCTTAATGAAAAATCATGAGATTGTACACATGCCAGTTGAGTGTCGAGGTGAGAAAAGCTTGTGAGTAGTGATGGTTTTGGTTGTAAACTACTTTGGTGTTTTGAAAGTGAATTGTATATATTGTTAAAGCTACATGTTTTTGAAAGTATAAGTTTTTGCAAAGAAAAGATCTTTAGTGGAGTATTAACTTGAACTTATTTGAATTAAATGATACTCCATGAACAATCTGAAATGAATATGAACTTAAGTAGTAATAGTAGTAGGAATACTTAATAAAACACACTTTTGCTCCGATGTGCAAAATCTTACGTGTAGGGGTATTTGATAAGTGATTATTTAGACTTATATATTGCATTAGTTTTATATTATATTTGCTATAAATATCCCAAAATGAGCTCTAATTGATGATGTTGATGTATTTTCAAGTATACAAGGTATAAAGGAGACAATGGAATGATTTCAGGAGGAAACGAGGATAAAATGCATAAAAATATGATTGACGTTGTGGCAAGGATGCTTGACATTGTGGGAGCTGACTAGACAGCATGGGCAAGGCATGGAGAGCCAAAAAAGAAGGAAAGTGAGACAGTAGTGTCGGAGCAATGGCGACGTAATAGGCACAAAGGGGACGGCGCTGGGGTGGTCTGCACAAGGCGCTAAGTCTATTGAGTAACGAAAACGAATATAAAAGGCCGAAGCTATGACGGTGTCGTGGATTTACACACACAACACCAGATCACTTATGGAGAGCGCTGAGACATAGAAAATAAAAATTTTAGAGTTCTATTTCGTATGGAATTGTCTATTAGGGTATCTAATATTTTTCTAAACTGTCTTAGGAGTATATAGGTATTAGAACATGGTAAACTCACCGATTGTCCTTAAAAGCAACCAATTATCGTAGAATAACCTAGTTTTACTTTGTTCTTGAGTATTAAGAAGAGTTTGGAGGAGAAGACATTGAAGACTCATGCGTAGTTATTCGGTATTGTTTTCTTGAATTAATTGAAGTTATTTTTGTTTAATCTTTGATTGCAATGAATATCATGATGTGCATGTTTATTTCAATTATGTGTGAGTAGTTCATTAATATTAGGGATCAATGGATCATATGGTATGAATGTTATGCTAAAGTAGTTATGAATGAATTATAAAGTTAAAAAGTGCAATTGTTGGAATTTGTATTGATTCTAGATGTAATGCTACAAACATCTTGATCATGTGTTTGTTGATTATGAGTTTTAGGAGTTATCATGGCCATTAGAGCTTTTAAGCTGGATATGAACGATACAACCATAAAAATATAACATTGATAGATAGTTATTGATTAGGAGGCACAAATAGTAAACTTAATTGGTTATGAATCTAAAGATTTGGAACTTAAAGCAATACGGAGCTTACGTTATTCACACTAACTGGTGGACTTCTAGTTTTCACATTAGAATCTTTTTCATCACGACAGTGGGTTAAAGTAGATTTGATGAAAATACGTCAATTCTAATTAAGCATTGCACAAACATAATGAAGATGAAGGAAGTGAGTTGAAAAACATAGTTATTCATTACCTTGGTGAAGTTTTGAACTAAGATTTTCTTAATATAAGAGTATAATCATTTACATTGTTTTGTTAGATTAGAATAGTTTAGTTTAAAAAACAATTAAAATGGGATTTTCTTAGTAAGAGAGTAAACCTAACTAAGTATACGGAGTGAAATACACCTTTCCCTGATGAAGATATCCATAATCAACGTAAGTTGATCATATTATTACTACAATCGAGTCATTATACTTGCGGTCACAATCACTGAGACTTTACACAGACGGCGTGGATCATTTACTGACAGTGTCGGGATAGAAAAATAGAAAGTTTTGGAATTCTAGTTCATTTGGAATTGTTAATTAGGGTTTCCAATTATATTCTTGGGAGTCTTATGAGTGTAAGTAAGTATTAGAACGTGGTAAACTCACCCAATATCACCACAATAGACCAATTATCATAGTTTACCACCAATTATCATATATTACAATAATATTATGAGACATTACAGCCAAGGGATATAGATTAGTTTTTATTTGAGTATTGAGAAGAACTTTGAAGGAGAAGACATTGAAGACTCTTATTTTGCAATTCAATCTTTGTTTCATTGATTCAATTAAAGGTAATATTTAGTTTAATCTATGATTTCAATGATGTTTACAAATTGCGTATGTTGACTTTAATGATGAGTGAGTAGTTTATTTTTCTTAGGGATCAATGGATCCTATGATATGAATATTATGCAAAAGAAATTATGAATGGATTATAATGTTTAGAAGTGAATTTGTTAGAGTTTGTATTGATTCTATACGTAATGTTATGAACATCTTGATCACATGTTTGTTGATTAGAGGTTTTAGGAGTTACCATTGCCATTGGAGTTTTTAAGCTAGATATAAACAATACAATCGTAAAATATATAACATCGATAGATATTTATTGATTATGGAGGCATGGTTAGTAAACTTAAGTGGTTATGAGTCTAAATATTTGAAATTTAATGTTATGCGATACTTATGTTATTCACACCGATAGGTGGAGTTCTAGTTTGCACATTAGGATCTTTTTTCAACACGACTGTGGGTTGAAGTGAATATTAAAGAAATCTATCTACTCTAATTAAGCATTGCACACACATAATAAATATGAAGGAATTATGAGATGGAGAGCATAGTAATTCGTTACCTAAGTTAAGTTATGAACAAAGAGTCTTCTCAATATAAGAACACAAGTTAATTTACATTGATTTTATAGAGTAGAGTAGTTTAGTTTAAATCAATTAAAAAATAACTTCTTAACAATATAGTGAAACCAACTAAGTGAACAATGTCGTTATAAACCTTTCCCAGATGACGATATCCAAGTCTGATCCAAAATGTCGATTCACATCCGTATTCAATAAATTCGACTAAGGCATTTCGAAGATATCAAAACTGATATTTAAAGAGTTGATATTACTAGCATGGTTTGAAATTCAAAAGTCAAGTTAATTCTAAGTCATTTAAAATAGTGTATCTCACAACGAATAATTTTCAGTGAAAAACCTTAACAATGACTTGAAATACGTGAGGTTCCATCCTATTTAGTTGTTAGGATAAAGATAGAGCGAAATAGCCAAAAAGAGACAAACCATAGGTTTTAAACAAAACTAGAGTTGATAGAACTCTATTTGAGTCCTACAACTGTTTTCTTAGCCGAAGAATCTATGGAAGTCAATTAAAAATCCAAGTTTACTACTAAAATCACAAGTCCTCATTTCAAAACTTTTTCTGAAATGTGTAGGGTCTCTTTTGTGCATTTCAACAAACACTTGGAGTATAAAGATAAGGGTTTTCCCTAACTTATCTCAAATTAGCCTCAAACTGGCAAGATCAACATTGAGTTGTTTATAAAAACCATTCCATAAGAACTAAAGCTTCCAATTAATTCACACCAAAACCATCAACAACCACTATGAATTTATAGATTGAACTCTTATTTGAATTTAAATATGGTTAAGGACCTCTCTATGCCTTCAATGGAGGTCTTGAACTCCAATTCGCTTTTGAATTCACAATCTAATAAGGAATCTCTCTCTCTTTCTCTCCATTTCCTTTCTTTTTTTCCTATTCATTTCGAGCAATCGTTGCCGCATCGTCGCGCCACGTCGCTGCCGTGTCGTCGCACCACGCCGCTATCGCTGGTTTACTGGTTTGCCCTCATCAGATTTGTTGTTGTTCACCGGTGTCACATCTTGCTAATCGTCCTCCTTAACTGTACTTGTCACCTGCACCGCCTGCAACCATCCACACATGTTAGTCCACTGCTACTTGTTTGCACCACTACTGTTGGTCGTTCGTCCGTCGCGTCGGCCACAATGTCACCATACTGGATGCTCATTTGAGTTGTGGGCTCCTCCTTCATGGCTTCCCCTCTCTCTCTTATGCATTCTATTTTTTATATATGAGAAAATAAGGTTCTAAACTCTTTTATTGGGCCTTTTGTTTCCTATTCCTTTTAATTGAGAAATAATCTCATTTCTTCATCCCTTCCTCGATTGGAGCAACTCTAAAGATTAAAGGCAGATATCACTAACTTACGATTAGATCTGAGGGTCGATTTCTCTCTCCGATCATTTTGTGACTCCAAATTTGCCATGTTAAGCACATACCACCTTGTCTAGACCTTTACTTAGTTAATTACAATTTGAATTAATAGTTTAAGGTCTCGTCGTCGCGTGAATTTAATATAATTTAGTCAAACTATTCGCTATAATATTTACAACACACGGTAGCACACCAAATACAAACAAAATTATTTTATTTACTTTTCGAGCACGTCGACAGTCCACGACTCCTTGTCGCGACTTAGTATCAGTAAAGGTTCGAGATTCAAGTTATTTATTAATTTAGGATTATGGGTCGTTACACTAATTGTTATAAGGGAGTATAAATATGTATTAGGACGTGGAAAACTCACAATATACCAACTGTCAGCCACCATTAGAGTGATTTAGCATAGGTTTAATTTGAGGAGTATTGTGTGAAGAAAACATTGAAGACTTCATGTTTGCAATTCAAGTTAAGTTTCATTGGATTAATTGAAAGTAATGTTTATATTCATCTCTCATTTGCAATGATTTCCATGATGAATTGTGATATGTGTGTTTTAATAACTTGTGAGTAGTCGATTTATCTTAGAAAACAATGGATCCTATGGTATGAATGATGATATGCTTTGAATATAAGTAGAAAATGATTATAAAAACTGTAATGGTTAGAATTTGTATTGATTCTAAGCGTAATGCTTTAGACATAGAAGTCGCGTGTTTAATGATATTAGGTTTTAGGAGTTAATATGACCATTGAAGCTTTTAATCTGGACATGAATGGTACATCCGTAAAATATACAACATTGAGCAATAATTGTTGATTAGGGAGGCACGAATAGTATACTTAGTTTGTTATGAATCAAAAGATTTGGAACTTAAATAAATGTGGAGCTTACGTTATTCACATTGATAGGTAGAGTTCTAGTTTGCACATTAGAATCTTTTCTGTCACGATATTGGGTTAAAGTGGATTTGAAGGAAATTTGTCTATTGCACATAACATATTAAGATGTTAAAGTGCTTGAAAAGCATAATATTAAATTACCTAGGTGAAGTTGTGAACTAAGATATCCCTAATATAAGAGTTAAAGTAAAGTTTACATTGTTTTGTTAGATTAGTTTAGTTTAGTATAAAACCAATTAAAAAGGGATTTCCTTAGCAATAGTTCAAAGTTAAATAGGTAATTAACTAGTGAAAAAACCTTTCCCTGAGGAAGATATCCGTGATCAACGTAAGTTTATTGCATTATTACTATAAGCTAGCCTTTTTATTTGTAGTACGCATCAGCTATAGTCTATCATCGATACTCAGTAATAAATGTAGCTTCTCTTTTAGCAGGATCCACCTCTCAATCTTCTTATTGTCTCTTTCCCTAGCGAAGAAAACTTGCCTAAGCCTTATGAACTTCTTCACTAGCTTGGCATCCCTCAATAGTTTATTCATCTCAAAAGCTGTCGGTGTGGGAGTGAGTGTATCATCAGTTTGAACTGTAGTCAATACTATCACTATCAGCATCTCAAGAGGATGAGGTACTATAGCTCTGTCAGAGGCTGTGGTACTGGTGATACATATGTCTATGGCCCTACGGTAGTGGTAGCTGGCGCAATTAGAATCTCAGTAGTCGTCATGGGTACTGTCATAGTAGTGGGTGTTGTGGCAGGCACGGCCAATACAAGTGTGGTCATGCACGCCGTCATAAAGGAGATGAAGTCAGCTAATTGGTGTGTGTGCCGCAAGTATAACAACTCGCTTGTAGTAATAGTGTAACCAACTTATGTTTACTACATATATTGTCCTTAGGGAAAGGAGTATGCACTCACTACAGACTTAGCTACAATTACTCTATTGCTAATGAAAACCTTTTAATTGGTTTTTATAACTAAACTAAACTAATCTGTACGAACAAATCAATGCAAATTACTTAAAATCTCATATTAAAACTATCTTAGTTCACAACTTCACCTAAGTAATGAAATATTATGCTTTTTAACTCACTTTATTATCTTTATTATGTGTGTTCAATGCCTAATTAGAATAGACATATTTCTTTCAAATCCACTTTAACCCAATATCATGATGAAAATGATTCTAATGTGCAAACTAGATCTCAACTTATTGGTGTTAATAATGTAAGCTTCACATTGCCTTAATGTTCCAAATATTTATATTCATAACCAATTAATTTTAGTATATGTGCCTCCCTAATAAACAACTATCGCTCGATGTTGTGCATTTTACGATTGTACCATCCATATCCGGCTTATTAGGTTCAACGTCCATGATAATTTCTAAAACCTAATATCAACAAACACGTGATCAAGATGTTCGTAGCATTACGCTAAGAATCAATGCAAACTCTAATCATTAAACTTCTTATATTCCTACTCTACTCATATAGCCTAACATTCATACCATAGGATCCATTAATCCTTAAGATGAATCGACTACTCACACATCATTGAAACAAGCATGCACATATTGCTATTTATTTAAATCAAAGATATAATGAAATATCTTCAATTAAATTAATAAACACAATACGCGAATTATCACACGTAAGTCTCCAATGTCTTCTCTCCTTAAACTGTCTTAATACTCAAGAATAAAGTAAACTTATGCTAAACTATGTTAGTGGTGGCTAGTTTCTTGTAATTGGTGAGTTTAACACGTTCTTATATCTATTTATACTCCCTAATCACATTTCCAAACAATTAGAAACCGTACTTAATAATTTAACACGAAATAGAACTCTACTTTCTATTTTTCTCCTCTCCTTAGTGCTGTCACTTTAGTCCCGATGCCGTGTGTTCATTCCCATAGAACCGCTACTGCGGCGAGCATCTTGTGTGCATTTTCTCTTTAGTGGCTCGGCTGTCCCTTTGGCTCCCTGACGTCGTCCCTTGACCTTCACGACGTCGCTACTATGCCGAGCTTCCTAATCACTTTTCTCCATTTCCTTGCTCTTCCATGCGTTGCATTAATGTCCCATGTTGTGCCTTAATGTCCCACATCGTCAATACTATGTAGCCATGACGCCAAACCTCCTTAAGTGTGTTTTTGCTCTGGTTCTTCTCAAATTCGCCCGTTTCCTTCCTTTATGTCTTGTATACCTAAAAATGCATAAACATCATTAATTTGAGCTTATTTAGGGATATTTATACTAAATATACTACTAAACTAACTCTATATATAAGTCTAAATAATCACTTATCAAATACCCCCAAACTTAAGATTTTGCACGTCCCAAGTAAAAATGTATTTTACTAAGTCTCCTAACTACTCATATTACCTAGTTCACATTCATTTTACATTGTTCATGGAGTATCCATTAATTCACTAAGTTTCAAGTTAATAATCCCCTCAAGAATTTCTTTTTGCAAAAATTTATAATTTCAAGACATGTAACTTTAACAACACATACAACTCACTTTCGAAACACCAAATTAGATTACAACCAAAACTATCAATACTCATAACTTTGTTTTACCTTGACACTCAAATAGCAAGTTCTCAATCTCATGATTTCTCATTAAGCTCAGGAACTCGCAAATAAACATAGATTAAACTAATTTAGGTAGACTTTAACACTTCATGAGTCTATAGGACTTAGCATAGTTGGAAACAAAAACTTAACTCAATAAAGCTACTAGCACTCAACCTAAATCTTTTATTTGAAGAATTTTATTTTCATTTTCGCCTTATTTTCATTATTTTTATCTCTGTTTTCTTTTCTTTTTCTCCTTTTTATTTTTTTTTATTTCTCATGGTCCCTACCCCTTTTCCTATAGACTCCTTTTTCGCTCACTTTTTCCAACCATCAAGTTATCTGCTCCATTTCCTGTAGAACTTGTAGGATACTCTATTGTTTTTATTCTAAAAATCTTGTTAGCACTTCTCACTTTCACTTTATCAAACAAGTTATCTCTAACTTTTCATTAAAAATGCCTATTTCTTCCCCTCTTTGCACTAAGTCTTTATTTGTTTTTTATTCAAGTAAGATTCACACTTATAATAGAAATCCTTAGAGATCTTACTTATTCCACAAGAAGTGTTATAGTGTTCCCATTGCTTTTGTTTTCAATTCATGATCTTCCCTAACTCTAGGTTTCTAATCATGAAATTATATTGTTGTTGCTACATTTCATATTTTTTAAAAAAATTTTAAAAACTCTCTTGAGTTTCATATCAACGAAACACTTGTATTTTACTCATCCTCAATTAAAGGTATGAACATGCAAATGAATTACTTATTCATTGCATATTATTATAATAACATAATCTATAGTAACTAAATATTCAAATAAAAAGTAAATGAAACAAATAATACACTACCATGTTTTCCTCTTTTACTGTTTCAAAAATAAAATTTAAACGATCATACCTCCATTTTTATCCTTATTTCAACCTTTCTTACCACCTCCCATAGTTGAGTATAGTGTTGATCCCCTACATTTAAATCTAACCTTGTCCTCAAGGTTTAGAAATAATCCTTAAATAACATAAACACTAAAACACATTAATATATAATACCACAAGATATAATATAAAAACTAAACATAGAATTTAAATAACTAAATTGTTAAACAAATATCGTAAATTTAAAGTGAAATGGTATCAATGTTCCTTTCATCTTCCCAGGTCTAAAGAAATCATAAGACACTGACATCATGACTTCATCATCATCATCATCGTCTGCATCATCAGCTCCAACATAGGATGGTGTTAATGGATGCTCCATCCTCCTACTTTTCACCACATCTGGATCATATACGTAGTCCAGTGCTGCTCAAAAGTCAAAAGACCCGTCGGTAGGTCTCATCCGTCTACTTCTCTTATAGGTGGCTACATCCCTCTGATGATCGACAAACAACATGAAGTTATACTGCCTGTTCCTTCTATCTTGTTTAATCTCCTAAATGCTTCACGTTACTAAGCCCTGTCCTATTGGTGTTGTCTATTAATTTTAGCAATCCACAGCCTCTGTTGTCGTGGAGTCAATTCCTCTTGTGGTGGTACTGGTGGCTGTAATGGATGAGGTAGTGGAAAAACTTTAGGATCATCCAAGTCCTGTTCTTCAATCAGTGGGTCTATGAACTCTTTGTCCTCAGTGAATCCCTACTATTGCTCCTCATCTCTATATCCTTCATCTTCCAATTCTTGGGCTAACTCTACTATTGTAGCTGCTGTTGCAGTGTTATCCTGCTGTTGCTTGGCCAACAACTCAGCCTCATGTCTAGCTCCTTCGGCTCTTTCCCTCTCATCTTCAGAGTCTTGATAAGCAGGCAGTGATCTTCGTGTAAGCATAATACCTCATCCATGGTTGCTTGTTCCTCAATATCAAATTCTTCATCTCTAGGCAATATTACTCCGACCTTCAAGCATAATTGAGTGATCAATATTGGAAACAATAATTTTTTGTCTCGCCTTAACATAATGGACTTCGTTAGATTGTTGTAGATGATCTAACTGACATAAATCTCCCCTTTCTTCGTAATCTCATGTAAACAAGCCGCCTTTGGTTTGTTGATCTCTTATTGATGAGTGGAGAGGGGGTATAAAGAAGCAACAAAGGAATTTTGCCACATTCAATAGACTTTCCTAAACGCTACCCTTCTTAATGCACTTCGTTATATTCTTAGCTCCCATTACCCAGTCATTTTGTCCCTGGACAACTAATGCTCTCTTTATGGCTCTAAAAGAATATAAGTTATAAGGTTTCTCATATAGATCATCTGGGAAACTCGGGTCTGCTCCAACCATACTTAAATGCTCCAATCCATTATTGCTATTAATTTCACGCTTATTAAAAGAGAAGAACACCCCTTTCACCTTCACTGGCTCATTCTTCTTTGTGAATTTCACATTGGCATAAAATTCATACACCATCTCACTCACACCTTTAATTTCATTTTTCTATAATCTTAAGTGAAATGCTTACAATTTTGTCACCTAATGAAGTTATTTACTCATTTTTAATACTTAGCCGACAAATTTATATATATTTCACAAATGAACTTCCTATACTGAATACCTTTGTATTTTTCCTTGGCATCTCTACTAATAAAGTATTTGGATTTAAATGGCCTAGAACTTCCTCATTGGGATCTCATGAGGTTGATGCCTCAAAATCATTTGTGTTCACTTGACTAACTTCCCTCCTTGTTCTCAGCATTTTCTCAAATTCAAACAACTACACAACAATGCAACTAGCAATTCGGGTCTTGAAATCACCAAAAAGTCAAAGTTTATACTACACGGATCATTCACATGCCAAATAATGCAAAAAATGTGAATTAGGTCTCCATGAGTGTCATTGATGCTCAATATTCACAAAACTTGAAAATCCTTATCCAACAACCTGATATCCACTATTTATCCAATTTCATCAAAATTTCTTAAGATTTTTAAGCATAACTAATGAAATTGTAAATTTACCTTAATGCCGGACTAATTTTCAGTGTAAAACACTCCTCCAATTCTTTAGCAATTGAAGCCCTCACACTTCACTAACAACTTAGAACCTAAGGAACCTTGAAAACAAATTCCCAAATGAAAGCCCTAGCTTTCCACCTTGTGCGAATTCACAATGTACTTTCTCCTTTCACTCTCAATCACTAAGAACTCTCTTTCCTCACTTAGAAATGATCAATCTTGGACTCTATAGGGATGTATGCATGGTTGGTTTTAGTTAGGTTTGGGTGCAAGTGTGAATGATATGAGGAAGAATGGGGTTTTAACCCACTCCACATGCACAGCGCTGTGGTAGCGCCATGATGGCGTCAACATTCCTGAAGTGTTTTTGTTTGTATTATGTTCACTGCAGACGATGCTGTGTGTATTACACACGACGTCAACCTCTCTTTACGCATTTTTTGCCTATATTTTTCATTTATTCCTTTTGGCACTTTACTGAATTTGTATATTACAATACAAGATGTTGTGATCGCGTGAAATCCATGTAAAGATAAAAATTTCATAAAAACTTACCCGTGATTTGCCTATGTACCTCACCTTTGCCTCTTGAACTCCTTCACTCTTTTATGCTCTTTAATGAGTTTGGCGACAGATTTCCATTTCGATGAATCATCACCCGAAAAATGGTCTTACTTGCACATTGAACACAAATTTTTGAAAGTTCAAAAACTATTACATGTAAATTGTACTTACTAAAATAATTAATTGATTAACTAACTAAAATTGAAAAAATTGAAATTTTAAAACCTGTGGGCTGCTTCCAATAGCGTTTAGTATAAATTCATTAGCACGAAGCCTTTTCGCTCATTTAGTTCGAGTCTAAATTGAGATACTCCAATTGTAAATTGGAGATAAGAATGTCATTCTCATTTGGATGTACTTCTTCCCTATCGACAAAGACTATCTTCTTTATATCATCGTCCTCATCGATATTCGTTGTGATTTTTTTTTTCCTTGTGTACAATTTTGCATTGGCGGTGTTCAAGAATGGCTTCCCAAGTATTATAGACACATCATTATCCATATTGTGATCCATCACTTCAAAATCCGCGATGAATGTGAATCAACCCATTTTCACATGCACATTTGAGACTCTTCATATAGTTGCTATCAACTTACCATCAACTACTTGCAAATTAGTCGTATCGAGAAAATTGATCTTCTAAATCACAACATGTCCATTATTGACATGACTTTGACTGAGGCTTACGTATCGTATAAGACATTTCTAAACCGGTGCTCATTAATGCTTATTGGTATGCATATTTCCTTAGGATCTCTCCTTTCGATTGGTTGAAGTCTTGGTATGAACTTGAACTTGGTCCTTACTTCTTTGGAACTAGCTTGATGCTATTACCTTTCGATGTTCAAAAGATCCTTAGTTTTTTGCTTAGCTTTCCATTATTTCTTCACCTTCTTATTATTCTCAAGGCATTTATTCTTTGTTGCATGAATCCTTTGAGTTTATTTTGCCTCACTTCCATTTCATTATCATGCATCTTTTCATGTTTTCTTATAGCCAAAGTGTTGACTTTTTCTGGCTTGTACATCAATTGCTCGTTTCTTAGCTTATTCGTTGCCATGGTGCTCATCATGTGAATAGAAATAAAGCTTTTTTTAGATTGGTGATCATGTTACTTGAAAACTTTCCTTCCTTCCTTGAATTCAATGCAATGGCTAACTAACCAATCTATCAATTTAAGTTCTATATGGATTATGATCTCTCATCATCCACTTTCTTCATGGCTTGCTTTAGTCCTTCCATGGCATTCCATATTACTTATATCCATGGTGTTCAAGAGTTTCTCAATTGACTTCAATGAAGTCGTCTCCTCACTCTGCTCCAGCTTCCTCTGTTTGACTTATTGATCAAATCTTGGAGGCAACTTCAATGCATTATCAAGATTTTCATATGTGAAGTCCGGGTTGTTGTTGTTGTATCCTTGATAAAAACTTTGAGGAGCCATTCCTCCTTGCTCGAAGTTGTTTCCATAGCCTTGGTTGTTCATGAAAATGGTGTCTCATATTCCATTCCTTGCTGCATGTCCATTTGGTTAACCACCATGACTTAGTGATTAATGGGTTGTTGTATAGCTTGCACAGGTGGACCTTGTTGTCCTATTTGAAGTTTCACCATTTGATTGCTCGGGTTAGATAGTTGTGTCATAATCACAGCTTGCTAATACATCTCATATACACTTACTAGTTTCCTCACTATGGTATAATTACTGACTGTAGAGTTTTGAGAAATAAGATCTAGGAGATCCAATGCTTCATCCTCATCATTGGTTAGTAGAGAACCACCCACTGCGGCATCTACTAGTGTTCTCGTGTTATGGTTCATCCCATAGTAAAAAAATCTAGAGTTGTGCCGATTTCATGTATCCATGTCCTGGATATCTCCTCATCATCTCCTTGAATCTTTTCCAAGCCTTTCCAAGAGACTCAACATCTTTTTGTTTGAATTGATTGATTTCCAACTTCCTTTCACTAACCTTCAATGGGAGAAAGAACTTATCAAGAAATCTTCTTGTTTGAATTGATTGATTTCCAACTCCCTACGTTCAGTCTTTGGAACCAAGATTTGACTTTTCAACCCAATGAGAATAGGAAAAGTCTCATCCTCATCACCTCCTTTGTAAATTTAGTAATGTGCACAGTGTTGCACTACTCCAAGAAACTCTTTACATGTGCAACTGAATATTCAATGGCTACCCCATTGAACAAGCTATTTTGCACCATGTCGATTAGAGATGGTCTCATTTCGAACTTAGCGGTGTTCACCCGAAGCTTCATCACTCCATTGTAAGTCTCTTGGACTTCTGGCTTGAAGTAGTCATGAAGGCATCTCTGTCCCTACACTCTATCTTGTACTATCAGATCACCTTTCGGGTTGGTTATTTCCTCGGCTATGTTGTTGGTTTCTTGCTTGATCCTTAGCTATCTTGATTCTTTTGTTTTCCTTTATTAGTTTTACCAATCTTAGGGTCATAAGGCACTAAGTCCTTTTTTTTCAACGCATGCAATAGTCATCCCTGAAAAGGAAACACAAAAGATCAAGTGCAGAAATTCAAAAATAAAAATTAAATCTTTTATTTTATTTATTTGTTTTATAAACTTGAAAATAAAGTGCTTAAAATAAAACTTAGCAACTTTTCAAACTACCTAAGTAAGTTAAATTGGCTACTTATCCTCGGCAACGGCGCCAAAAACTTAATGTGCGTGCAGTAAGTATAACAAATCACTTATAGTAATAGTTTAACCAACTTATGTTAACTATGGATATCGTCCTAAGGGAAAGGTGTATGCACTCACTACATACATAGCTACAATTACCCAATTGCGAAGGAAATCATTTTAATTAGTTTTTATAACTAAACTAAACTAATCTATTCTAACAAATCAATGCAAATTGCTTAAACACTTATATTAAAACTATCTTAGTTCCTAACTTCACCTAGGTAATGAAATACTATGATTTTCAACTCACTTTATCATCTTTATTTTTTGTATTCAATGCCTAATTACTATAGACAGATTTTCTTCAAATCCACTTTAACCCAGTGTCGTGACGGAAAATATTATAATGTGCAAACTAGAACTCCACATATCGGTGTGAATAATGTAAGCTCCACATTGCTTTAATGTTCCAAATCTTTAGATTCATATCCAATTTAGTTTACTATTAATGACTCCTTAATCAACAACTATCGATCGATGTTATGTATTTCACGGTTGTACCGTCTATACCCGGCGTAAAAGCTTCAATGGCCATGATAACTTCTAAAACCTAATAAACACTTGATCAAGATGTTCATAGTAGTACGGTTAAAATCAATATAAATTCTAACCATTGCACTTTTATATTCCTACTCTACTAATGTTTATAGCATAGCATTCATAGAATAAGATCCATTGATCCTTAAGATTAATAGACTACTCACACATCATTGAAACAAATATGCACGTACATAGTTGTATTCATTGAAATCAGAGATATAATAAAATAACTTCAATTAAATCAATAAACACAATACCCGAATCACCACATGTGAGTCTTCAATATCATCTCTCCACAAATTATCTTAATACTCAAAAATAAATAAACCTTTGCTAAACTATGTTAATGGTTGCTAATCTCTGTAATTGGTGAGTTTACCACATTTTCCTATCTATTTATACTCCGTAATCATGTTTCCAAACAATTAGAAACCCTACTTAACAATTTAACATGAAATGGAACTCTACTTTCTATTTTTTCTCTTCTTCGCGATGTCACTTATGTCCCAGCGCCATGTATTCATTCCCATAGTGCCGCCACTACGCCGAGCATCCTTTGTGCATTTTCTTTTTTTAGTGGTCCCAACACTATCGCTTTGGTTCCTTGATGTCGTCCCTTGACCTCCACTATGCCGCTACTGTTCCAAGCTTTCTGATCACTTTTCTCTACTTCCTTGCTCTCCCACACCTTGCATTGATGTCCCACACTGTGCCTTAATGTCCCACAACACCAACACTATGTAGCCATGGTGCCAAACCTCATTAGGTGTGTTTTTACTCCGTTTATTCTCAAATTCGCTCGTTTCCTTCCTTTATGTCTTGTATACCTAAAAATACATAAACATTATCATTTGAGATTATCTAGAGATATTTATACTAAATATACTACTAAACTAACCCTATATACAAGTCTAAACAATCACTTATCATTAACTGCTCTCCCTGAGCCGTACTATGATCGAACAGCTTTTGATAGTCATCAGCAGAAGGAATAGGAGGCTGGCTACCATTAGGTCCAATGTCTCTGCCGTCAAGTGCATCAGCCATCAATGTGTGCATATTGTCAACGACCACGAATTAGCTACTGCGCAAATATCGTATATATATAATACACATATTTAAACTAACATATAAATATAACAATTTCCCAACTCACTCTCACTTACTTCCCAACTAATGATTTCTAGGCAAGGACCCTTTTGTTTGCACAGCTAAAGTTGTGTTTTATTCCAGTTTCATTTTGTGTTTATCGAGAACTTTTGTTCCGATACCAACTGTGACGTCCTTTTCTCTAATCTAAGGCACCGCTCGTCCTAATCCCGTCATTAAGCCCTAATCTCAGCCACGTACGACTTAACAACATATTAGGCAGCCTTTAGTCATATTCTCCTCAATACACATGTCCATGATAAACAACACTCACATCTTAATACTATAAAATTTTCAAAGTAAATTAAAACTTTTAAAAAATTATTAGAATAGCGGAAGTTTTAATGATTTGGCAGAAGCAATTAAATACAAATCTTAAGTGTAGAAAACCAGGAAAAAATAATGTTATGTATATATGTCAAAACGGTGATAACCAGTGTGATACACATGTGTCAGGTTGGGGAACTAACGCTCGACCCAAAAAAATATACAACCCAAATGTATCTAAAATACATAAAGTATGTAATATGGCAATATAATAAAAACCTATATAGTCATTACATGATGCATGCTACAGGCTCAGAGATAGTCACCAATCTTCTACTTGTTGGGCCTGCTAGTCATCGGATCTGCACCCACCATCATAAAAAGGATGGTGAGTATAATAAAGTAGAATATACCATTTGGAGATTCTCTTCCACACTTCCAAATACATAAAAGGTATTTAAAAGCATAGAGATAGCGAATAATTGTTGACACTGAAATATGCCAGTAAATACCAAAGCTAAATAAATGAAACTGACACCACAAAAAGTAGTGATGATCTAGGTTTGGTCGGCCATGACCTACGTCACTCAACTTTTAAGGCCACTTAAAAAGGACGTGCGTATTATCACAAAGCCTTATATTCATTTGCTGACAACCCCAGAGACTCTAACCCCATGTGTCGCTCATCTCAATATAGTGTAATGTACCCTAAACACTATTACTAATTTACATTCAAAATGAATCATCATTAAGAACTATAGAGTAAAGTTATTGCTTACAAAAGCACTATAAGTAATAGTACAAGTGCATATCCAATTCATCAGTACAACTATCCTAATAGCATGCTATTCAACTCTTAAATCAATTCATAAATAGCCAACAAGCACAATAAACATGAATAGAATCAACAAATCCATTCAAGAAATGATATCATGACTTTAACAACTCACCAAATGAGTAGAATAAACAAATGTTCATGATACCATATTACAAAGCACATACAAGTCAGAATAGACCATAGAACAATGATATATTTTGGAAATGAAATGTAGAAAAGAACCTCAACAAATTAACTTACAATTCACGCAAATTTCTTGACTTAGCCGTCTTTTGACTCCTCAAAATGTGTACCCGAACCCCCAAGACTCTTCCTTAGGTTCCTAATATCATTAAATATGTTTTAGAATATGTTTAGATGGTTTTATATGAATTTAAGCTAAGTTAAAAGTTTTTAAAGTCTTCATCAATTTGCAGAAATTGTGTTGTCTAAAGCACCTAGCGCGCTTGGTACTATATCTAGCACGCTAATGGCCCCCTAAATGCACTACTCATATTTATTAGTGCTCTACACATAGGTAGCACGCTAGGAGACACACTTAGTGTGATATGTGCAGGGAAACCCAAAACCCAATAGTGGTATCAAGCATTAGGCTCAGTTCTATTAAACTCTTGCATGTTTTCTCTGATGTATATATGTTATATGTATGTGAAAACATGATCTTGATTAGCGTATATATGATGTACATATAGGTTCTATGATCATTGTTATCAAGAATTGGTTTAAAAGCATGTTGTTAATTTATGTATTTGATACATACACATGATTTGATTCATTGATTGAATTCATGTTTAGAATATTTCGATTAACATATGTTTTTAAATATTGAACGATGCAAATTTTGTATGTTAATGGTAGCAGTCATGTTTTGGTTAATCTGATTCTAGTGTTGAATACGTATTTCGTTTTTGTTCAATAATTGTGTATGTCTCCATAATAGAAATAATGATTAGGTTAATATAATTGATTTAATGTAATTCTAGTGTTAAATACATATTTTGTTTTTGTTCAATAATTATGTTTGTCTCCATGATAGAAATGATGATTAGGTTAATATGATTAATCTAATATGATTCTGGCATTGAATGCATGATTAATATTTTATTTATTGATTCAATTGCTCATTTTGTATGAATAAGAATCGAAATTGGTTTTGATCTTATATCTCGTTGTGGTTATTTGTTAGTATATTCATATTAGATATGAGATAAACTTGTAATCATTTAAGAAATAAAAATCCTATGAGATAGGTGAGATATATAACAAATTTTTATTGGATAAGGACTCAAAGAATATTAAATTCTAATTAGATTAGGATAAGATATTAAATTAGAGGTGGGCCTGAGTTAATTAAAAATGTTTTAATTAATATTTTTCAGCAGGACTGCCGCTAACTTTTCATGGCATAAAGAAATTCGTATAATAGTCATTATTAGTAAAATTTCCTAACTTGTTTAGTGATTGTACATGCATTGTAATATATGATACTTATCTTGTTTAAATTATGATCATTAAAAAAGATAAAAGTCCCTCTTCGAAATTTTAAGTCAAGTACCATCCATTCTCAAACACTTGTCAAGGCTTCGATTACATCAATATGGGACTGTCTCTGCAGAGTGTATTATGTTATCATGGTAAGAAAAGTTTTGAGTAATGGTTACTCTTTTGTTTGAAATGGTTAGACTTGATAAAGCTATCAAAATCGTTTTAGGCTTTAGGCATAAGATGAGATAAAACATGCTAAAACATAAGATGTCATAATCTCATAAAAATAACTAAAAGTTACATATGATGTAATTGGTAATACGTACCTACCTAACCTAATTCAAAGTGTTATGCTTATGTTTTGGAATTAGGTGAAAATGGATTTTAGTTCCTAAACTTAACAGTGTTTTTGGAGGGTTGTTAATTTAGGGGGAGTCTATTCCTCCATATTAAAATCAACTTTTGTGTAATATTTGTTGTAGATCATGGCCTCTTCAAATCACACTAATCCCTTGTCATTGCAATCTATCCTTAAGAAGGATAAGTTGTCTTGGACAAAAAATTTTGACTGGTTCAGAAACTTAAAAATTGTTCTTAAACATGAAAGGAAGTTGCATGTCCTGGATGATCCAATTCCTGAGGAACCACTAGCCATTGATTTAAGAGACGTAAAGGTTGCACATACTAAGCATGTAAACGGCTCAACTGATGTTGCATGCACTATGTTGTCAACCATGGTTCTTAAACTTCGGAAGGACATGGAACACATGGAAGCTTATGATATGGAAACAATGATGAAGGAAATTCTCTAATAGCAGGCTAAGCAAGAAAGGTTCGAGAAATTCAAGAACCTTCATTCTTGCAAAATGGCTGAGGGTTCGCCGGTTAATCCTCATGTTCTCAAAATGAAGGGCTATATTTACCATCTTGACAAATTTGGGTTTCC
Organism: Stephania cephalantha; assembly: GCA_039657325.1. Taxonomy (NCBI): domain Eukaryota; kingdom Viridiplantae; phylum Streptophyta; class Magnoliopsida; order Ranunculales; family Menispermaceae; genus Stephania; species Stephania cephalantha. Next base: position 16,696,781 of record CM077570.1, on the reverse strand, counting down.
CATAAGTCAAGAGTCGTCTATGGATTTGATCATGAATTCATTGCATGATAATTATTTACAATTTATGATGAACTATAACATGAATAATATGGAGAAGTCAATCTCAAAGTTGCATTTGATGCATAAAACTACTGAGTAGAATGTTACGAAACCTATAGCTAATATGTTGATGGTTCAAAATGAAAAGACTATGAAGAAAAAGGCAAAGGCAAAGCTAAAGTTGTCAAGGCTTTTGTGACTGTCACGAAGCATGTGGAACAAGTCAAGCCTAAGGTTGCTTCTACTTCATAGTCCCAAAAGGAAAATGAAAAATAAAGAAATTGTCATTTATGCCATGCACCTGGGCATTGGTTCAAAAATTGCAGGCTCTATCTTGAGATCTAAAGAAAAAAAAGAGTAGTGCGACTATTGCTTCAGGTATTTACTTCATTAAAGTTAACCTATCTACTAGTAATTTTTAGGTATTGTTACCTGATGTGGATCTCACATTTGTATTAATGTGCAGGCTCTCAGCAAAAGTAGAAAGCTAAAGAAAGGAGAAGTCATCCTACGAGTTGGAAATTGAGCAAAGGTTGTTGCATTGGCTGTAAGATGTGATAAGCTAATTTTAACTAGTTAACTTGTTTTAGTTTTAAATAATAATTATTATTTTAGTGCCTTAAACAGAAACATCATTTCAATTTCATGTTTGGAACTGGATGGTTTTAATTTCATTATTGCGAATAATAAGTGCTCCATTTCTTCTAAAGACGTTTTCTATGCGAATGCTGGTTTTTGAGGTGGTTTTTATATTCTAAACAATAAAAGGTCCACAAATACTCATATTCTCAACGTAAATACAAAGAGATTCAAGTCAAATGAGTTGAGCCAAACCTACCATTGGCATTGTCGTCTTGGCCACATAAATGAGAAACACATTTTTAAACTCCGTAAATATGGATTTTTAGATTCATTTGATTTTGAATCATATGAAACATGTGTATCTCGTTTACTAGGCAAGATGAAAAACAATCCTTTTATTGGACACGGTAAAAGGGCAAGTGATTTATCGGATCTAATACATACTGATTTTTGTGGTCCTATAAACACAATGGCTAGAGGTGGTTTTCAGTACTTCATTACTTTCATTGATGATTTAAGCAGATATGGTTACGTGTATCTCATGAAACATAAAGGTTAATCTTTTGAGATTTTTCAAACATTTCAGAATAAAATGCAAAATCAACTTGGTAAAACTATTAAAGCACTTCGATCAGATTGAGGTGGTGAATATTTAAGCCAAGAGTTTGATAATCATCTTAGAAACTATGAGATTGTCTCATAGTTAACTCCTCCAACAACTCCACAATGGAATGATGTTTTTGAGAGGAGAAATCAAAATTTATTAGATATGTTTTGATCTATGATGAGTCATGCATATTTTCCTATTTTCTTTTGGGGCTATGCCTTAGAAAGTGATGCATTTACACTGAATCGTGTTCCATCTAAAGCGGTTGATAAAACACTATATGAGATGTGGTTTGGGAAAAGATCATGTTTATCTTTCCTTAAGATTTCGGGCTTTGAGGTTTTCTTACAACAAAAAATCTTAGAAAAATTATCAGCCAAATCTATTAAGTGTGTATTTGTTGGTTATTCTAAAGAAACTAGAGGATACTACTTTTATAATCCCACTAAGAACAAAGTGTTTGTTGCTCGGAATGGTTTCTTTAAGGAAAAAATGTTTATTTCAAAAGACAACAATGTCAATAAAGTAAGTCTTGAAGAAGTTCAAGAACCACAAATAAACACTCAACCTCTAGCGGGAGATCAACAAAATCTCGAACTAGTTGAACCTCCACACGTATCACAAGGCCCGCGTAGGTAAGACATTAGCCTAAGAGATTTGGATTTCTTAGTACTGATAGTAGTAAGGTGTTGCTTTTGGATCAAAATGAGCCTACTACTTATCAGGAGGCTATGCCTAGCCTAAGGCAGATAAATAGCTTAGTACCATGAATTAAGAGATGCAATCCATGTATGACAACCAAGTTTGGAACCTGGTTGATTTATAGGTTTTAAAGAAAATGGACATGGATGGCAATGTGCATACTTATAAAGCACGAATAGTATCAAAAGGTTTCAGGCAAACTCAATGTCTTGATTATGATGAGACTTTTTCTCCTGTATCCATGCGAAAATCTATTAGAATTCTAATTTCCATAGCCGCATATTATGACTATGACATATGGCAAATGGATGTCAAAACAATTTTTCTAAATAGAAAGTTACTTGAGGATGTGTATATGATACAACCTAAAAGGTTAACTCTAAGAAGGTGTGCAAGGGTCAAATATCCATTTATGGATTAAAGCAAGCTTCTTGGAGTTGGAATCTTCATTTTGATGAAGCAATTAAGGAATTTGGTTTCATTAAAAATGAAGATGAGCATTGTGTATACAAGAAGGTCAGTGGAGCGTGGTTGTTTTTTTGGTACTGTAAGTTGATGATTTATTACTCATTGGAAATGACATCCTAACCTTGTAGAGTGTCAAGTCTTGGTTAGGAAAGAGTTTCTCAACGAAGGACTTAGGAGATGCGGTATACGTCCTTAGGATTAAGATTTATAGGGATAGATCTAATAGGTTGATCAGTCTAAATCATAGTGCTTATATTGATAAGGTACTGAATAGGTTTAGTATGCAAGACTATTAAATACAATGTCTCATAGTATAAGTCTCAGCATGACTCAATGTCCAAAACTAATGATGAGCAAGAATGTGTGAATTCGATTCCATATGCATCAACTATTAGATATACTATGTACGCCATGTTATGCACTCAACCTGATGTATCATATGCTTTGAGCACAATAAGGAGATATCAGTCTGATCCCGGTGAGAGTCACTGGATAATAGTAAAGAACATTATTAAGTATTTGAGAAGGACGAAAAAGTGTTCTTAGTTTATGAAAGTTTAGAAGATTAGCTCATTGTAAATGGTTACACAGATGCAAGTTTTCAAACTGATATAGATGACTATAGATCGCAGTTTGGATATGTGTTTACTTTGAATGGAGACGTAGTGAGATGGAAAAGTTCGAAGTAAGAAATTATGGCAGATTCTATAACAGAAGCTGAGTATATTACAACATCCAATGCGGATAAGGAAGTAGTTCGGATCAACAAGTTCATCTCTGAACTTTGTGTGGTTCCGAGTATAGCTGACCCCGTTTGTTTTTATTATGGTAACAACAAGGTGATAGCACAGGCCAAGGATCTAAGATCACACCAACGATCCAAACATATACTTAGCCATTTTTATTTTGTTCGAGAAATCATTGAGATGGGAGACCTAAAAGATATGCAGAGTTCCTATAGAAGACAATGTTGTAGATCCTTTGATGAAAGCTCTTCAACAAGCGAAACATGATGGTCATGTTAGGTCATTAGGCACTAGATATATTAAATGATTGGCCCTAGTGTAAGTGGGAGATGTTGGGGCATATGCCCTAGGTCAATCTACAAACATTGTTTATCTTATAATTTTAGTTAATAAGATAGATGTTTTCATCTGCCATTTTACTATAACTGATTGCATGTTTACCTTATAATAAGATCCATATGTATTTTTGAATATCCAAAATTTCCCTAGTCGTTCATTATACTAGGAACTATAAAGAGTTAAGCCTAGTGTGAATCTTGATTGATGGTCATGTGATGATCATGCGTATAGGGATACGAATCGAGATCATGAGCACTCGTTAGGCAATAAGGTACTAGACCGACCAACTATAAGACCACCACATGGATTAAGTCATAGGTGTTACTCGTGATATGTATATCATTTAGTTATTTGAATTGAGATTACCATAGACTTCAATATTAGGAGCATGGTAATTTGACACAATCAAACTTTATCTTTGACCGGACGATTAGAAACATTGTAATTGGTTACCATGTGAATAATATGTGAAGGTGTGTAATCAAGATAGAATTCATCCCTCTCGTATAGAGAGATATATCAGTGGATTCCTCGATATGTTAAATTGTTAAATAGCCAAGTCCAACTGAATGGATATGATTAATGTCATTTGAATGTTTTCAGTTTCCTTGAAGATCGAGACTAGTACAATTGAACATTACGGGTGACCTTTCAAGCCTTATTTTTAATCAAAGGATATCGTACGACAAAATGATATGATATATGTTATTCATAATGTTGTATCAATTTTGATATTCATGCTACTTTTGTAGTCATAATGTCTTGCTAGAGACCGCTTCTGACTTGTGTAACAAAATGGTTTTGGTTCATCGCCAACGTCGCATGAAACAATTGGGTCGCACATAAAAAATGGCTTTGCGCAATTTCAATTGGTCCAGAGTAATGAATTTTATATAATAAGATTCACGACATCAAAGCCATTACGATTTTTTATATGATAACTTATTAATGAGGGCATATGTTTAATTAGATATGTTTTATAGTACATTTTATAATGATTTTAGATGTAAAAGACTACTTACACGGGATTTTCTCTTATTTTTGTTATTTTAGGTGATAATTCGAATATATGAAGAAATATAGTAAAAAAGAAAATTATGAAGGAATTGATCTAGTGCAAAGAGTGCGCAAAGAATCATCAACGAATGAAGGAAAAAATTGGAAATTAAGTCTAGCGATTCCTAATTGGTTCACATACACACAAGAATCGCTACTTAGATTAGTGGAACATCGAGACCAATTTTACTAGGATTTTCCCAACGATTCCATTAAAAACCTGAATCACTGAAGAATCGATGGGTTAGATTATGAAGATTTTAGATAACCACAAGACGTTTGAGTTAGTTTGGGATTTGTACTACCTAGAGTAGTATAAATACAACCCTAAGTTTACAAAATCAGTTACCCTTGAGTACTTAGATAATTATTTCATTGCTCCAGGAGCCATTGTTTATTTTTTTAGTTTATTGCTTTATTGTTCATTGCTTTTTGAGAAGATTTGAATATTTAAAGTATTTATTTCAGAGGTATTTATCTGTATCTTTTATTTACATTATTGTGATGTTATTTATGAATATGAGTGAGTAGTTTGTTAATCTAAACAAAGTCCGAACATGAACTAGATCAATTTTGTAATGTAGTTATAATGAGATTATTATGTACTTAATCCTTTAAACCAATCATATTTTTTGATTCACTGATTTAATAGATTATTGTGTAAGGATTTTAATCATGAACTTTGTATGGCATGCATAGTCAAGAATGTGTATTGTGATATTTAAATTTATTATCTAGTTTAAAGTAGTAACTAGTATTGTTTGAAAAGTATTACTGTTTAAATTTCTTAGGTGAATTTGAGATTTAAATCTAATGTTGATGTGGCTTTCCGAAGGTGTTAGATTTAGTAGTTCGAAGTTTTCATAAAGTGTAATGCGGTTTTATTGCATGAAGTTAATGTCTTTGTGTATTCAAAGGGGTTTGCTTTATAAAATTACAACGTGGCTTTTCCACCGATATAAAAGAACTAATGGCTGGCTAAAGGTTGTTTACTTACTTATATTTAGAGCTTAATGATCTATGATACTTTATAAATTATCTTCATCACTATATGATTGAAGTAACATGTTTGCATGCAAAATAGATTGATGTTTAATTCTTCTAGATATTTGTTTAGATATTATTTATTAATGAATTGAATTGATTTGAATATTAGTGAATTTGAATTGTGATAATTAAGTTAGGTTAATTAGTTGAGTTAATTATTATAATATTATAGATTGAATTAGTGATTTTTAACTCCCGTTTTGATCAAATTAATTAAATTAAAGTAAAAAAATAATAAAAGAAACCATTGAAAGACCTTTTTTCCTAGAGAAGTTTGATAAATCATTGTGGAGACGATTCCACTTATCACTACTACAAATAATAAGGATATACGGGAAACTTATTGTACACGCTCGACACGTGTCAATTTTTGGCATTGTTACCTGGAGTTTAAACATGATTTCTTAGGAGTTTTAGATGTTGTATGATTTAGCCACTTCGTCATTCTAATTCCACAAGTCCTTACATCCATTTCATCCATTTCATCATGAGATAGATATGACTTTTAATCATAATTTAAGACAACAATAATGTAGAGAACACCAGAATGCCACAATGGAAGCCAATAATTACTTCAATATTAATAATAATAATAATAATTATAATAGAGAACTTACTTTTGGGTAAGCTAATCAAAATATCACCACTTATGAACCAATGTAAATTGCCAATCCTAAGGGGTTTCTCGAATTTGAACTTAGATCTGGATTCATTAGTGCTCTACCAAACTCCTATGATAAAGAAAATGAAGACCCCCAAAAACTTATAAGGAAATACCAACATTAAGTCAATGGGATGAAACTTAAAGACAGCTCGTTAGAACTAGTAAAACTTAAAGCTTTTTTTTGTATTGAAAGATCATGCACAAGATTGGTTGTTTTATTTTCCTCAAGATTCGATCACCAAATGAGCTCTAATGTTAGAAGCTTCCCTAGATCAATAGATGCCGGCACGAAAAATTAGTACTTATAGAAGACAAATCACAATTGTGAAGATGAAAGATGATGAAAATTTTAATGAATTTGAGGATAGATTTCAAAGACTAATTTCATCGTATCCACAATAGGGATACACCCAAAGAGTTTTATTAGAATACTTCTATGATTGACTAAATCATTTTGAACTAAGATTATTGGATATTGTATGTATTGGATCATTAATCAATAATACACCAACTTTAAGAAAAGAAGTTATTAATGAGATGGTCAAACAATCTAAACAACATGGTGAAAATACCGACACATCAAAAAAGAAACTTTATGAAGTAAATTATAAAATAAGTAATAAATTTGATGAAAGATTTGATGAATTATCTAGCATGGTTAAGAAACTACTAAAATATAGATCAAATCAAGTAAAACCATGTGAATTTTGTAATGAAGTTACACATCCTTCGGATGCGTAACCTACTTTACAAGAAGATAATACAAAAGAAGTCAACGCGGTTATGAACCAATATTCTAGCCCACTTAGAAATCAATAAAATAAGAAATTATGACATCGCAAAAATAAAATTCAAATCCTAGCTACGATTTGCAAAATCAAAATTATACCATTTATAGACCGATAGCACCAACACAGCCTAAATGCAACAATTTCAACTTACTATTCAACCTACCTATCCAAATTTGGAACAAATATTACATAATCTTATGACACAAAGTCATCAAGACTTTACACAAATATCTAAAAATGAAATTACAACTGATACATCTATTAACGAACTAAAAAAATCAATTAAATTAAATGACTACAAATTAATAATATAAGTAATCAAACTAAATTATTTACTCACCCTTCAAACACTACTAATAAAGCATAAGTTAACGATTTATTTTGTGAAAACGAAAAAGAAACACACATACACACAAAAAAGACACTAAGAAGGTAAAAAGAAAAACAAATACCTAAAAATAGAACAAGAAGAAGACGAGATGAAGACTAATGTCATTCCCACTAGAGAATGGATGGCTGAAAAAGTAAAATGCACACCTTTTCCCGAAAGGCTATAGTCATGGTATTTAGTCAACGTTGAAGCCTATGAAAAATCTTTACAAATTTTAGAATTAGTTAACCAAGCCAAATTAAACAATATTTAAGAATTGAATAAAGATATGCATTTTAGTTCTACCGTTCCTCAACGATTAGCAAAAGCTAGGGAGGAAGAAACTAAAGAAGACATATCTGAATCATTTAAGAAATTAGAAATTAATAAAATATAAATGAAGTCAAATCATGATGATTAGGCCCTAGTTTACTGTGTTTGGGCCGGTCTATCCTTGTTGCCAGTAATTTATCAAAATAGGAGTTAAGTTAGTTAGGTATATGTTGTAATGTATATGGAAGCCTAATTAAAGTATAGATAAAACTTAGAGATTGACTACAATGCAAATTCTAGTGAAGATTAGAGTATCAAAGTTAGAGTCGAAGATGAAGACTGATTTGAAGTCGAAGCAGGATTTGAATACCAGTTGGATACTGAAATATAGCAATTGTTAGTATTAGTCTAAAATAGTGAAGAAGTTCTATATAGCAAGCGGAGAACTCCGAGATGGATTACAACTACAAAATTTAAGAGAAAGGTGCATAAAGGACTGAGGAACTTTATGAAAATGATGAGTGAAGATTCTAGAAGGAATAGAAGACTTAGTTGTAAATATTAAATGATTCCTATAAGATTTATAATTAGAGACCGAGGAGGTTTTTCCAAGTTGTATTTTATTTAAGATAGTATTCCTAAATAGGGTAGATAGACTGAGTCTATAAATACTTAATTTCTACATTGTGTGGATCATCATTCATTACTTGAGTTTTGTGAGAACGAGAGATCATTATTATGGTTGTACATAATATCAATTTGATTAATTGATTGTTTAGGCTGAGCCTATTTAGAGGAAGACATTCAAGTCTTACTGCGATATCAATTCTTGTTTAGTTTTGATGTGCATTTATTAGTTCATCAATGATTCATTTATCTCCTCAATTCCTCTGGTTTTTAAAATGTTAATAGTGGTATCATACCATTGTCCTTTTTTTATTTCTACAAGCATAGAAAAGTGTGATTCTATAGAGTTTTATCGCCATAGCATCGATTGATGAGTTGTAGCGATAACGAACTAGTGAAGGACGCGAAGGTGGATCAATAACTCGACCGCCATTGTTGGAAGAAACCTACTATGCCTACCGGAAGGTTCGGATGGTTCACTTTATCTCTGTCATTGATGAAATTGCTGGAGAATTGCTTATAAGAGAATACATTGCTTTATCGTAATCAGATACGGATGGGAAAGCTATTCCAAAACCTGCATCTCTGTGGATAGACGCTAAGAAGAAGGAGAAGGTTGCTAACCATAAGCCAATTAATTCTATCTTCAATGCTGTTGATGCTCAATGCTTCAAATGGATTGCAAATTGCACTACTGCAAAACATGCATGGGATGTTATGAAAACAATCTTTGAAGGTACGAATACTGTCAAAATTTCCAAGTTAAGACAATTAAGTATACTGACGAGCAGTTAGTACGAAGTGTTCTTTGTGCTCTTCCTTCACAATTCAACTTGAAGATTACTGCAATCAAAGAGTGTCGTGATATTACTAAGATGCCTCTTGATGAACTAATAGTTTCTTTGCAAACATATGAGATAAATATGTTTAAAAAACCAGTTCTTCTAAGAATGCTTATCGTGTTGAGACTACTATTGATGATGACTCTATGGGAGATGATTTTTCTATGAAGGAAAAGAAGTATTCAAAATTTCTCAAAAACTATAAGAGAAATCCGACTAGAACTAATTACATGAAGGGTAATGACTACAATAAGCCTTCTATTGATGATAAGAAGATAGATGCTAAGAATAAACTCAATGGCATTAAGTGTCATACGTGTGTAGGAGTTGGACATATTCAAATTGAATGTCCCACTTACAAGAGGAAGAAGTCATTGAATGCTTCTTGGAGTGATGATGACTCAGATGACAGGGATAAAGAGTCGAATAATTCTACTACTACACTCACTACTATATTGATAAAGTGAAATGTTGTTGATGCTTCTCTGTCAGTTGTTGGTGATTCTAAACTTGATTTCATAGTATCTTACACTGAAAAGAGTAAGGAAAAGGCCAAGGATATATGTGTTGTTGTCAATGATGGGAATTTTGCAAAGGATCTTAAGGCTTTTTATGATCTATTGTTAACTGAATGGACATTTTTTATGATCGAAATTTTGACTTTAATATGAAATTCTTCTCTGTCAAATTGGACTACGAGTCTCTTAAAAAAAACACAAGACTTGTCATACATGAGATTGAAATCTCTATATTGAAGAAAGCTCTTTCCAACTCTAAGCTGTTACTAAAAAGTTCCACACTGGCTCTCAGAAATTAAACAAAATGTTTCAAACTGGTCGATCTTAGCAAGTTAAGCATGGTCTTAACTATAATGAGGGATTTGTCAGCCTCCTTGTCATTAAGATGACTGACTTGCCTAGATTACATCAATCCCCTGATAATCTAGTAAGCCTAATCAATTCTCTTAACTTTGTCATCTAAATAATTTTTATTTCAATCCTTAATAATGCTCCAAAACTAAATATATATCCTCAATGAAATTTAATTCATGATTTGTTTAATAGGAGCAAATTTGGAAATCATATGAATCAACTCCTTATTTTTGTAAATTTTTTTGCACCACCTCCCTTAAAAGTGGTCTACCAGAAAAACTTTCACCTAATATGCAATATAATTGGGGAGAGGCCTAGAAGGACTCACAACTCCCCGCAGTTTTCAATATATATCAAGTTCAAATTTATAAACTAACTTAGTCTCTGATAGCTTAATTACAACTTTGCAATCCCCAATAGACCAAAATTGAAACATAAACTCCTCAACGTATTTGAAACTAACTTAGGAGAATCTCATAATCATTCAACGAAACTTGAAGTCCTACAATCACCCGAAGAACCCCAAAATAATTTATATAAACAATTTAAAACAAGAATTTACTTTAAAGTTTGAAAAAAATCACCATAATCTATGAGTCTTATACATTCGTCCATTGTCTTCATATAGAATCTGACACCATCAAAAATAACTCGAAGATGTCAGGTAAGTAACTTCTTACATTGATCTATACTAATGCTATTTTTAGTCTGATACATGGACACATGTAATTGCATAACCGAATAAACAATAAGATATATGCACCAACATGACATGATCATTAGAATAGTTTTATGAAGGAATTAATCATTTTGAACAAAGACTATTAGATACCATATGTTGTGGATCGTTATTTGATGTCACACCAACTTTAGCAAAAGAAGCTATTACCAAGATAGGTAAGCAATCTAAATAATAAGGTGAAAACACTGACACATCAAGAAAGAAACTTTATGAAGTTAATAGTAAATGAAGTAATACATTTGATGACAAAGTTGATGAATTATCTAGCATGGTCAAATTACGATTGAAAGATATATCAAATCAAGTGAAACCATGTGGATTTTGTAATGAAGTTACACATCCTACAGATGTGTGTCCTACTTTACAAGAAGATAATACTGAAGAAGTTAACGCGGCTATTAACCAATATTTTGGTTCCCCCAAAAATCAATATGATAATAATAATAATTACTACAGTGGAAAAACATATTCAAATCTTAGCAATGGTCCACAAAATCAAAATTATACCACTTCTAGAACACGACACAAATACAACCAACACCAATTCAACAACCTCAACAAACTATTCAACTTAGGCAAACAAATTTAGAACAAATACTACATAATTTTAAGACCCGAAATCATCAAAATTGTACTCAAAATTTTATAAATCAAATTAAAACTAATAAATCTATTAACGAGCTGAAAAATCAACTAAATCAAATGAATCAACAAATTAATAAACTAAGTAATCAAATTAAATGATCTACTCAAACTACAAATCCTACAAATCAAGCACAAGTTAATGCTTTATTTTGTGATAATGAAATAGAAACACATACATAAGGAAAGATACCTAAAAGTGGTAAAAAGAAAAATAAAGTACATAAGGCAATAGAACTAGAAGAAAAAGATATGGTGGAAAATGTCATTCCTACTAGGGAATGGATGGATAAACAGTTAAAATACACAGTAGAAGGCTATTACCAATAGTATTTAACAAGCGTTAAAGCTTATGAAAAATATTTGCAAAATCTTGAATTAGTCAACCAAGAAAAATTAGATAATAATATTTTTGAATCAAATGAAGATACACATTCTATTTCTACCGTTCCACAACGACTACCACATGCTAAGAAGGAACAAATTAAAGAAGTAATTTATGAATAATTTAAGAAAATATAAATTAATGAACTTTTAATGGAATCAAATCATGAAGAAGTTACGAAAGAATTATCTGAGTCTAAAGATAAATTTTAGAATAATTCAAAGAAAATCTAGGACCATACATGTCATCCTTAATAAAAAAGAAAATCTTGGAGAAATATTCTGACCTAGGAATATGTTTGGTTTTGGGGTTCATACGCAGCGAATAATTCAAAAAAAAAATTGAAAAACCGTAACAGAATCGAATATAAGTTCCATTAAACTAGATCTACAAAAGTAAATCATACCTTAATCTGTGATTTTCTTCTCTGGCTATACTCTTTCCAAGACGTTCAAGCGCGCATCCTCTATCATAAATCCAGACAAGAACGGTAACCACAATTTAGAGTGCTTGCCCCAAAAGAAATAGAAAACAATTTTCTTTCTCTCCCGAAATCAAGAGAACTCGAGAAATAGCGAAAACGAAATCTTTTTCGTTTTGGGGTATCATCCTCTTTTTATATTTGTAGATAAGCTCACTTAAAAAAATTATTCATAATACAAGTATTGTATTTTGGCAATTCAAGCTAATTACACAAACGTCCCTATTAATAAGTTATCATATAACAAATCGTAAGGGCTTTTATTTCATGATTCTTATCATATAAAACTCATTACTATAGACCAATTGAAATTACGCTAAGCCATTCTTTGTGTGCAACCCGACAGATTCACACAACGTTGGTAGTGAACCAAAATTATTTTGGTACACAAGTCATAAGCGAACTCTAGCAAGGCATTATGACTACCAAAGTAGCATGAATATAAAAATCGATACCACCTAATGAATAACATATATCATTTCCTTTTTTCGTGCGATATCCTTTAATTAAACATAAGGCATGGAAAATCACCCTTAATGTTCAATCGTACTAGTCTCAATCTTTAGGTAGACTGAAAACATCTAAGTGACATTGATCATATCAATTCACTTTGACTTGGTCATTTAATAGTCTAACATATCAAGTGATCCACTAATATCTCTCTATACGAGAGGGACAAATTTTATCTTGATTACACACCTTCACATGTTATTCATATGGTAACCAATCACAATCTTTATAATCGTCCGGTTAAAGAAAATACTTGATTGTGTCAAATAACCATGCTCCTAACATTGTAGTCTATGGTAATCTCAAGTTGAAGGAATACATGATATACCTATCATGACTAAAACATATGACTTAATCCATGTGTTCTCATAGCGGGTCGGTCCAGTATTTTGTTCCCTAACAAGTACTCGTGATTTATATTTGTATCCCTATATGCATGATCTACACATGACTATCAATTAAGATTCACACTAGTCTTTATTCATAATAGTTCCTAGTGTAATGATCGACTAGGGACATTTAGGATATTTTAAAAAATACCAATGGATCTTATTATACGGTATACATGCAATCACTTATAATAAAAAACCAAACGAAAAACCTCTATTTTATTAACTAAAATTATAAGATAAATAATGTTTGTAGATTTACCTATGGCACATGCCTCAACAAAATGTTTTTCATACCTTTCACAATAGAAAATTCTTCTATTGAACTTGCTATGTGTGATCTTTAAGCATCAATCTAATGACACTTAAACTTTACTAATAATTAAAAATATGATCGTTAACTAATACGCCTATAAATCTTACTTTTGCAGACATTACAATCATTAACCGAATGGATTATTGGTAGATATTTAAGTACAAGTACTGAGAAAGTGCACACTCATATATCTCACCCAAGGTCCTATCACCTGAACTGTCCCCATAAAACCATATGTGTGGTCTCAGTCCATCTCCGACATGATACACATCCTCGGAATCATCTCTAACTAGATCTCCAATAAATTGTCTCAAATATCCATATATGTCTCTATAGCTTATCACCGACTTATCAGATCCCTGTCTCATAATCATAAACTCTTTCCTCAACCTCTTCATTACTACAGGTGGGAAGTACTGCTATGTTGGAGAATGTACCCTAGATAAATCTACAAACATTGTTTATCTTATAATTTTAGTTAATAAAATAGAGGTTTTCATTTGCTATTTTATTATAAATGATTAAATTTTTACCTTATAGTAAGATCCATGGGTATTTGTTGAAATATCTTAAATTTCCCTAGTCGACCATTTTACTGGGAACTATAATGAGTTAAGATTACTATGAATCTTGATTGATGGTCATGTGATGATCATGCGTATACGGATACGAATGGTGATCATGAGTACTTGTTAGGGAATAAGGTACTGGACCAACCCCTTATAAGAATATTACATGGATTAAGTCATAGGTGTTAATCATGATAGCTATTTCATTTAGTCCTTCGATTTAACATTACCATAGAATTCAATATTATGAGCATGGAAATTCAACAAAATCAAACGTTGTCTTTAACCGGACGATTAAAAATATTGTGATTGGTTATCATGTGAATAATATGTGAAGGTGTGTAATCAAGATAATATTTGTCCCTCTCATATAGAGAGAGATATTAGTGGATCCATCGATATGTTTGACTATTAAATGACCAAGTCCAAGTGAAATAATATGATCAATGTCACTTGGATGTTTTCAAACTATATAAAGATCGAGACTAGTACGATTGAACATTAAGGGTGACTTTCCATGCCTTTTATTTAATCAAAGGATATCACAGGACAAAAAGATATGATATATGATATTTATTAGGTTGTATCGATTTTGATATTCATCCTACTTGGGTTGTCATAATGCCTTGCTAGAGACCGCTTATAATTTGTATATCAAAATGGTTTTGGTTCACTATCAACATTGCATGAACCTATTAGGTCACACACAAAGAATGGCTTTACGCAATTTCAATTAGTCCAGAGTAATGAATTTTATATGATATAATTCATGACATAAAAGTCTTTACGATTTGTTATATGATAACTAATTAATAGGGTGTATGTGTAATTTGTGTGAATTGCCTAAATACAATAGTTGTATTATGAATAAGTTTTTAAGTAAGTTTATCTACCCATATAAATAGAGGTTGAAACCCTAAAACGAGATAAGATTTTCATTTTTACTATTTTTGAGTTCTTTGGATTTTGGGAGATAAAGAACAAAATGTTTTCAATATCTCTTGGGGCTAGCACTCCAAATTGTGGTCACCGTTTGTATGTGGATTCTGTTAGAGGACGCGTACTTGAAAGTCTTGAAAATCGAACAATCGGTGAAGAAAATCACGGATTAAGGTATGGTTTACTTTTGTAGATCTAGTTTAATGGAACTTATTTTCGATTCTGTTATTGTTTTTCAAAAATTAATTTGAATTTTTTGTTGCGTATGAACCCCAAAACCCAACGTGCTGATAGAAATTCTTCTTAAATGCATCCCATGACTCAAAATCTTCATCAGAAGCTATCGTCGCACGCCACCAAACATCAGCATCTATTTGTAATGTATACGACAAAATCTCCGTCTGAAGTCTATCCTCAATTCTCAAAACTATATGCAGCTCTCAAAACTATATACAAATTCTCCTAAGATGATAAGTCATTCATTAGGTAATTATAAATAGGTTATTTATATATTTCTTTATCGTTAATTCTCTAAAATATTAGTCTAATTGTCCTCATTTATTATTTTCAGGTTTATTGGAGTGTGTGGTTGAAATCGAGGCGAAAAACTACGCCAAATTGAGTAGTCATATGTCTAAATTCGTTCTACATCGAAAATTGCGCTAACGCGTATCCCAAGGTGAATTTGGTAGCATTAGATACCATGTATATCAAAAGCGACAAAAGTACAAAAAGTGAGCATATACATGTATCGGGTATACAAGTCCTCCCAAAATATCATAAAGTAGTTAATAGATACATACAACTACCTACGCAAAAGTGGCGGCCTCTCCCTACTTAGACGTAGTCGCCTAAGACTCCTTTGTCGCGGCTCGTCGCAAGATCTGCGATTTGTCACCAAAAATAATGACAAATCCCAGGTGAGTAAATCCCAATAACTTTAGCTAATATTCACGAATTCCAATGAAACGGCTACAGTTCATGCAATTTAAATAAAGGACAAGAATAAAGAAATTCGCATGAAACTAAGTCGTTGAGAAGTCAAATTTGGACACGAGTGTAGCGTGACAGAGAACCCTGGTCGACATCCGGGAATCTTCGTAGCTAAACCGAGAGGAACTATTGACGACCACCTCGCCAAACATCTCACGGTCGAATGAGAGGAACCATTGAACGGTAGACCCCGTCCAAAACATCTCTCGAGAGGAACCATTGACGTAGACTTATGACTTCTTCAAAACATCTCTCAACCTACGGGTTTCGCGAGAATAGTCACCGCGTAGCCCTATCATGGCCAATTACTCGAACAGTGCGGGGTAGCTAGCCCCGGGGTGTGAGTCCGTGCCATGCCGACCCCGTCGACAAACACACATACACACGTGGGAGTGGATGAACAATAATTGAACAGCAATAAATAGCGCAATGGAATAATTGAGATGCGAAATAAAGTATATGCCATAAAAGAATTTTAACTAATTTTCTCGTGGGATTACTTACCTCAAACGAATCGCAAAACGCCTTCGAAATGTCCCGCACTCGCCTCGAGATACGTACCCGACACCCGACTATGGTCTCCTAAATTCTGGTGCCAATTAAAACATTTTTAATATTTTTCCTGATTTTTCTGGTTTTTCCCATAATTTTCCACCTATTTTTCTTATTTTTCTGTAATTTATTTAATTTAAAATTGTTTTTAAATTAAAAATTAATATTATATTATTTTAATATAGGGGTGGGCCCCTGGACCGGGTTTGACCCGGTCCAATCGGGTCGGCCTGACCCGGCCCACATGTGAGAAGCGTGTCATGGTGATTGATTAAGATCCAACAGCTGGACACAAGTTAGAGACGTTCATGATTGCAAAGTTCAAAAGAGAGATTTGGAAGTCTCTATTTTTCGTTTTGTTTGGACATTATATAAACATAACATATATATATACATAGGAGATATGCATAGAGAGAGGTGATATGCATAGAAACGGACATAGAGAGATAAAAAAATAAGGAAATAGGACCGTATTGACGTTTTTGGGAAAAACAACTCTCGGCTATTAATATTCTCCCTCTTCTCGACTGTCGATTCTCCTCTATTCAATTCTTATCTTCTCGCCCTCACTTTTATTTTTTGTATTCTTTTGTTTTGTGTTCTTCCATTAGAAACTAGACTCATGGCCTAGGCAAGACTGCGAATGAGGTTTCACTGTGCTCATCTACGAATTTGTGAGATTTATTTATTTTAATTTTATTACTTCCCATTGATATTTTATTTTCTTTAGTATTGTTTGAATAATTAGAGTTAAATTCATATTTAAACTCTGATCTAATTGCTAATGAGTTGTAAGCATCCGTCCTTATGCAATAAGACCACACTAATGGCAACTGACCCTACCAATTGATTGGCCTCTTTTGGAACTGGTCAAGTACCTTAGGAATCTAGGCTAAATCAGACACATTAGTGATCCGGATGCCTAGGTGTAGTGCCTTCATGAAACTCATTGAGGTCATCTTGTTAAATCCAATGTGCCTGAGTATAGGGTTATACGATTGGCTAAGGAAATAGTCATTGTCGTACCTCGGCTATCGCGATTTGGAAGTGCGAGGAACTGCGTACGTTACCAGGTTTATAGCTATACTAGGATACTTTTGATTTGCATATATTACATAAATTGAGGATCAAATCCAATCTTTTATCAAACCGAACTTGTATATCTTGACCGATGTATTTCTCATTAATTGTTTTCAAATCTATTGTCGTTGTTTATTTATTTTCCTAGTATTTAGATTAGTTAATTAACTCACTTTCTTAAACCCTCGATTTCCCTTTTGTTGTTTTTGACCTTAGAAAGATTACCAATCTTTGTGGGATCGACCCTTTGCCACTATTATGCAAATAGTTGGTTTAGGTAAAAAAATTTATTGATGCGTTCGGAGCGCGTCAATTTTTGGCGCCGTTGTCAGGGATTAGTTATTTTTCTTTCTTTGGTTTTTTTATTTTTTTTATTTTATTTTGTATCTAGTCCCTTGTTCTTAACGTTTTCGTAAGTAATTCCATAATGGCCTCCTACTTCCATAATTATGGTCGATTCGAAGACTCATAGTATCATGGTGTGAATGGGATAGGTATGTCACGTAATGCACATCAATTTTCTAACTTGCAATCTTTTGTGCAACAGGTCGAGGTTTGTGGAAGTTGTGGGGAGTACTTTCATCCCACGTATGCTTGTCCTCACTATCCGAAGTATAGGAATAATCATGGTTCCAGCTATGCATCGCCACAATCCAACTTCTAAATGTCTAGACGAAGTCCACATATTCCTCAACAGGAACGGAGAACCATTGTAGACATTGAGAGAGATACGATCTTTTACTGGCATTCTTAAAATACTACTTAACAACCCTTGTAGGAGGATATGTAGCATATAAACCCAAATTTGCAAAATTCAGAAACTCAAGTTACTACTATACTCGAGCATTTGATGGATGAGAAAGAGTTGTCTCTACAACCAATTTCAGACTCAGAGGAGACTATGAATGCTGTTACATTAAAAAGTGTTAAGTTTGATGAGTTCTCAATTATGGATGAGTATTTAAGCGAACCAGAGGAAACACTAGAAGTTTCTTCATATGAGTCGGACATTACCTTTGCACAGAATAAAAATGATGAAGTTGAGAAAGAAATTGGAGTTATTTTTGAAAAGCTAGAGGAGCCGCAGAAAGAGAGCAAGGAAGACCAACCTCTGGTGTTGGTTAAACCATCAACCATCCTACGTATATTTGTTAAACTTTACAATGGGTCGAAATAAAGGAGCATTCATAGATTTTCTACACTGCGGACACTTTTTGTGTTGGATGATCATGATTCGACATATTATTTTGTGTTAGAGGCCCCGAATGAGCTCCCCAATCAGAAGGAGGGCATGCATGTTTCATTGCCCAAAGTTGTAGATGCGCTATTTGTTGTTGACATCTTAAAAGGAGAGGGCATCACGTGATGAATCACACCCAGTCTAGCCAATGACTTAAAAGGTGCTCGTTGGGAGGCAGCTCATCTTTATTCATTTTACTTATTGCATTTATTTCGGTTTTAATTAAAATTTTCTTTTATGTTTAATAAACCCTAACTTGGTCTCTTTGATTTTTGCAGGTGTTTTGTTTGGACGAGCACCAATGGCATTGAAGCACCCCCTAAATTTTGTTGGGTTTGACTATATATTACATTTTCTAGAGTAATTTGAGCAATTTTTTTGGGAATTAACATATTCATAGGATTTTAGTCGTTTTGAGAATTGGTTAGGACATATTTAACTTAAGTAGCCGCTTTAGTGGCGGGTTTTTGAGTAGACCCAAAACCAAAGACTTCATTCCATCATCTTATTGATTTCATCCTCAGTTAAAAGACTTCGGGCTCGCAAGATTTGATAGGAATCATTTGACTTAACTCCTCTGATTATTAGTTCTTGCTCTTGTTATGATTGTTTTTCCATAGTTTCCTTAGTCACCTAGACATGAGAGATTTTGTGCATTCACTAGTTTTTGGAGACTTTTATTATGCATGCATTTATATCATATTCTTATTTCTTTATTCATGTTCTTTTTCACCACTATACTTTTTCTTTTTGTCGCATGAGTTCCATGACTTGTTTTGAACCTTGAGGACAATATTCAAAATAGGTTTGGAGGTACTTTAGGATTTGTGGATTGAGTTGGATGGATTTCTGTGCAAAAGATCACAAGTGAGATCGTTTAAATTTTTTCAATTATATGCGGTTATATGCGGTTGACGGATGGTAATGGTTGTGTTTCATATCACTTATTATTTCATTTCTTCCATTTTTTTTCCCTCCTTACTTCTCTTTCTCATTTCATAAGGAATTGATACACTTTTATACATGTGTTTAATATAGTTTTCATTTATTTTATTGTTTAGAGTCACTTAAAATTTTGTTTCATGCCTTTGGTTGTGGATGAGTACATTATGGTTGCCTTTTTGAGTTGAGACTTAGGAAAAATTAGGAGAAACACTCACTCGAGCCTGTAGCTCGGCATTTTTATGATTTCATAATTAGGGACTTAGTATGATGGTGAAGCCTTGTGCTAGATACCAAAAAGGCCAGACGATCAAAATTGTGCTAGTGATACTAGTTTAACCCACATTGGGGAATTTGCTTAATCATAGTGAAAGTGAGAAAGGCTAATAGGAGTTTTCTTAAATTAAAATATAGAGAGTCTCACATGTTCAACAGGAAATGGAGCAGGGAATCTTACGGTGGGAAAAAGTGAGAAAAGCAGTTTCCACGGGAAATGGAACAGGGAATCTTGTGGTGGGAAAAGTGAGAAAAGCGGTTTCCACAAGAAATGGAGCAGGGGCCGTATTACTTGAAAAAAAATATGGAGAAAAAAATAGAGAATATATATATAATGAATAAAGGTGAAAGTCTAGGAAAACTCCTTAAATAAAAAGATTTAGCTCGAGTGCTTATAACTAGATTAAGTGAGATTGTAAACTTGCGTGCTTTAATGTATAGACTAAGAAAACTCGTGAGTAGTTGATGACCTTTGTCTTTACCGAGTCTATGTCTTTAAAGTGTGTTCTTAACTATGTTTGGATTGCGGTTCTTGACATATCATAACTCCCAAATTTCTTGAGTGGCTTGTTAACTTGGCAACTATGCAAACAAAATGAACTCCATGAATTTTGAATCGGGTATAGGATTAATTAGGTTAGTGCATAACTACATTAGGAATCTAGTTAATTTGTTTTTTGTAATTAGCACCTTTGCTCGGGACGTGCAAAGTCTTAAGTTTGGGGGTATTTGACAAGCCGTTAATTAGGTAATTATATAAAGATTCTTTGTATATTTTTTATTGTTAAGTCTCCAAAATATTAGTCTAATTTTCCTCATTTATTATTTTCAAGTTTATTGGAGTGTGTAGTTGAATCCGGGGCAAAAAAAACTATGTAAAATTGAGTATTTTTTTATCTGTATCCGTTCTACATTGAAAACTGTGGTAACGCGTATCCCGAGGTGAATTTGGTGGGGCCCACATGTGAGAAGTGTGTCATGATGATTGATTAAGATCCTACAACTTGACACATGTTAGAGACGTTCATGCATTGCAAAGTTCAAAGAAGAGATTTGGAAGTCTCTATTTTTGGTTTTGTTAGGAAATTATCTAAACATAATATATATACGTAGGAGATATGCATAGAGAGAGGTGATATGCATAGAAACGGACACAGAGAGATAAATAAATAAGGAAAGAGGACCGTATTGACGTGTTTGGAAAAAAACCACTCTCGGCTATTAATATTCTCCCTCTTCTCGACTGTCGATTCTCCTCTCTTCAATTCTTATCTTTTCGCCCTCACTTTTATTTTTTTATTCTTTTGTTTTGTGTTCTTCCATGAGAAACTAAACTCATGGCCTAGGCAAGACTGTGAATGAGGTTCGACTGTGCTCATTTATGGATTTATGAGATTTATTTATTTTAATTTCATTACTTCTCATTGATATTTTATTTTCTTTGGTATTGTTTGAATAATTAGAGTTAAATTCATATTTAAACTCTGATCTAATTGCCAGTGAGTCGTAAGCATCAATCCTTATGCAATTAGACCACACTAGTAGCAATTGACCCTACCAATTGATTGGCCTCTTTTGGGACATATCAAATACCTTAGGAATCTAGGCTAAATCGGACAAAGTAGTGATCCTGCTGTCTAGGTGTAGTGCCTTCACGAAACTCATTGCAGTCATCGTGTTAAATCCAATGCGTTTGAGTATAGGGTAATACGATTGGCTAAGGAAATAGTCATTGTTGTACCTTGGTTATCGAGATGAGGAAATGCGAGGAACTGCATACGTTGTCGAGTCTATAGCTACACTAAGATACTTTTGATTTGTATAGTTTACATAAATTGAGGACCAAATCCAATCTTTTATCGAACCGAACTTGTACGTCTTGACCTAGGTATTTCTCATTAATTGTTTTCAAATCTATTTTCTTTGTTTATTTATTTTCCTAGTATTTCGATTAGTTAATTAAATCGCTTTCTTAAACCCCCGATTTCCCTTTTGTTGTTTTTGACCTAAGAAAGATTACCAATCTCTGTGGGATCAGCCTTTTGCCACTATTATGCAAATAGTTAGTTCCAGTAAATTATTTTATTGACGCATTCGGCGTGCATCATAAGGCAATATCCACTTCTCTACCTTCTCAAAGTCTCGTTGTCCATTAAAGAAAACTAGCTTCAGTTTGATGAAATCCTTCACCAGCTAAACCTCTGCTGACATATTCGAAGACGTAGGAGTAGGAGACGGTGTATCAAATGTCTCTATTGTTAGTAATATCACAACCAGAATAGTCTGTACCATCGAAGTTGCCAGTGTCGCAGTACGAAGCTCTGGTGCCGCTAATGTGGGGGTAGAAGTAGTAGCGGTAGGGGCTAGTGTCTATGCTGATTGTGCAAAATGAGCTGTCATCATGGCTATAAAGTCAGCTAATTGTTGTCACTGAGCCGCAACTTGATCATATAGCCTCTAATAGTCATTAGCATATGAAATAGGAGGCTAGCTGCCACTAGCACTTGCATCCCCCTATCTCGTGAATCTACCATCAGTTTCTGCAAGTTGATAGCGAACACAAACCAGCTACTATATATACGACATATATATAAACTAATATGTACATATAAGAAATTCCCATCTTACTTGCACTCGCTTCCCAACTGATGGTTTCTTGGTAAAGATCATCTGGTTTCCATAACTAAAATTTGTATTTTATGAAAATTCATTGGTTGATTATTTTTTAAGTTGGCTTTAATACCAACTGTGATAACCTCTTTTCAAATTAGGGCACCGCCCAGCCTAATCCCGTCATTAAGCCTTAATCTCAGCCACATAAGAATTAACAACATATTAGTAAGCTTTTTAAAACTTTTCTCTAAACTAGATAACTTTAAGATAAATAATATATTATTCTCTTGTCAATTAAAATTTCAGAGTCAATTAAAATTTTTATATCTTAACGTTATTCAGCGGAGGTCTTAAAAAATTAGCAGAAACAATTAATGTAAATTCTAAGTATGTGTGGAAAACCAGGAAAACAAAGCTTACATGCGTATATTTACAACAAAACTGTGATGATGATGATATATCAATATGTGTGTAGTTAGGTAACTATCTCTCAACCCATAAATACAACCCCGAAAGTATATGAAAGACATATAAGTTAGACAACAAAACCAAAAACTACGAAATCATAAGTAGCAACACTTCATTGGCACAGAGGTAGTCGCTAATTTTCTCTTTGCCTGGCCTACTTGATGAATTTGCACTCATCATCATAAAAAGGACGGTGAGTATAGGAAAGTAGAAAGTAACAGTGAGAGACATTTATCCACATTTCTAAATATAAAATAAGTATCTTAAAGCATAACAATAACAACTATGATGAAAAAGAATCGTGTTATAAGATACTTCAGTTAAGCAACATGAAACTAACATTGGCTAAGCAGTAATGATCTAGGGCCTGTTGGATGGAGTTACATCACGTCGGTCATATTACACTATTTAGGGCGTAATCTACCTTATAGATGTCTTTACATCATTACAAATGCCCCTTGCACATGTATAAATACTTACAAATGATTCTCAAATGTTTAGTATACTTGTGAATAACCCCGGGTCCCATACCCCATGTGCTGCACAAGCTAGTGGTGAGATCCCAACTACCCCAAAAATCTAGTAACCCCTTGTGTCGCGCTCATCTTTATCATATTATAGTCCTAGATAGAGGAACTACTTTCAGGACCCAAGAAATGAAACGATTTAGGAATACAACAATGTAATTGTATAACTAATGCTCATATAAAATGGATTTTCAATACCACAATTCACCTACCTAATAACATGCTATTTCCTTTGACTAAATTCCTCAACAACAAAGAAAGACATAGCACGTGATTTGGAATCAATAAAACTACTTAAACAACAAACAATGCCATGATAACAAACTCATGAAAATACGATAGAACAACCAAGTCATGGCATATTGAGTACAATAGGTAAATCAGTCCAAATGACTGTAAATGAATAGCATAATAGGAATAAAATGTAAATAAAGGTCTCGATCAACTTACTTACAATCCACGTAAAGTTTATAGGCTAATTCGGCCTCTCGACAACCCGTATCTCACTAACAACCTCTCAAGACTCTTTCCTAGATTCCTGAGGTTAATTAGCATTCTTTAGGACTTAAGAAAACTATCAAAGTTAGATTAAATCAATGAGAAAAATCCCAAACTCATAGCTTTTGCTAAAAAATCCACCAAGACACCTACAACTTCAAAATGCCATAACTTTATCAATTCAAATCGAAATTCGGATTTTCTTGATAGAAAATTTATTGGTTTTTCGTAAGGAATCAAAATCTATAAACCAATTTAAAAAATGATTTCAGTAACCTCAAAAATTATGCAAAAACCAGAACAGAAATAAAACTCTATTTTTTTAAACAAACTTTTACAAAATGATAGTGTACACTAGCTTACCTAGATGTAGAACATCACCGACTTGATCAATCCCTCTCAAATTCACCAAAATCCCCTAACAATTCTTTGATTTCCTTCTCCAAATCTTGTTCTCTCCCCTTTAGATCAAATGAAATGTTTGCATGTTTATCCCATTCAATCTTATATATTAAGTTAATTAGATTTTTAGCCCTTGATCTTATGTGCATCACCTATCTCTAGATCAATCTAATGGCTTTAATTGTGACCCCACAATCCATTACTCTCCACTAACTATTCCTTGATAACACATAATGTAACACAATTTTCTTGTGATGAGTTCACACGTATCTCGAGGAACATCAATGACTAATGTTTTATTTATCTTCTTTAAGCTTCATTAATGTAAATAAAACTATAGTCACATTAAATCAGCTATCTAAGTCACATTAGCTTAAATTATACTTACCACGTCACTCTTTATCCCAATCCCACGTCGACACGCATCTCGAAGCGCATCCCTGCTCACGTGTCAACATTTATACACAAGTATGAGTGACTTAGTAGCCTACACATGTACAATACACTAGGCATACATCACAAAAAATCTAACATATACCTTGGTCACATGCCTCGGTCAGTGCACATATCTCGATGCGGGTCCCACATCACAAGTCAATGATCCTGATTAAAAAATCAATTTAGGATTAAGAATTTGGGTCGTGACAAATTGATATACTGATATTGATGAATGCATGCTTATATCTTACGTTCGAGGGTCATGTATGTGTTCGTGCACGAATGTGAACTTGATGTCCTTCATAGAAGTTCTGAGTTATCCCTTGATGAGCTATGTAAGGGCTCGAGTCCATGATGGTTGAAATATATAGTTTTCACTTCTCTTGATTCTATGACATTCATGTATCATTGCAAAATTTTTAGGTTATCATTGTTAGGCATTGTTTATCCTATCATGCATATAGTACTTTTGATCATGTAATTATTCTTGCACAAGATGATAATTGGTTTCTTAAAATCCAATTGTTGCGTTTTGTTATAATATGCTAGGTATTACTTGGATGATTTAGGGTAAAGAATGTTTCTATTTTACTATGTTGAGACATGAAAGAAACTTTGATCGATTTCTTGAAAAATAAACTTACCTCGCTTAAGTCTTGGATTTTTAATTAAATGATATGAATTAGGAATTCTAAGTCTAACTTGACTTTTATGAGATGGTTTATATCTCTTTGGTCGTGATTAGTCGATCGCATTTAATTTATTTTGGAAAACCAAGTTTTATGGGATATTCCTTATTTTGCGTCACTGCATGCTTGTTTTACGCGAATCATCATTTTTCGATTTGAAGGAATGATTTTTAAAGTAAGAATGACTTAATTAACAAAATTAGGAATGTAATAAGTTCCTGATCGTCTAAGCTATCCTAAACAAATATTAAATGAGTTTAAACAATTTGTGTTATACTTTTACGGTTGTAGATACGCAATGAGGACATTATTAGGAAATTCAGTGTATGAATTGGCCAAGGTAAATGCAACAAGCCAGGTAAATGGGGTTTACACTATTATCAATCATGCCATGCTAGTAGATATGCTAAGATTTTACTTCAGTAATTGTTCATGAATTACTTGGAATCAGACTTAATTATCTTTCATTGAGATACTTCTAATCATGTCTTTTTTTACTCTATTCTCTTTAATGCTTGTAGAACTAATATACGTACATGATTTGAAATGGTACCTTGGATTGGAGGGCCAGAGGCATCCGGTGACCTCCCTTCGCTATGGCTCTGCGAAGCCTTTGACTTAGACTTATGAACTCCACATTGCCTGATCCGTAATGCTGGGGGAAGGATAAGCTAGGTTGGGACAATAGGTGCTCAGACTTGTGAACCTCATGTTGTCTAACCAGGAACATTGGGGAAAGGATAGGCTAAGACCTATTGCTCGAATAGGATAATAGGTGCTCAGACTTGTAAACCTCATATTATCTAACCAACAACATTGGGGGAAGGATAAGCTAGGCCTATTTTCTAATAAGACAATAGGTGCTTTAACTTGTGAATTTCATATTGTCTAACCCGCAACTTCGGGGGAAGGATAAGCTATTGCCTACTCCAGATTTGACATATCAATTGCCACTTCTCTTGACCTTAAGGCATTCGCTCTCATCGTTGATCCTTGTTGAATTATCTTATTAACCATTGTTGCTTTTATCTTGCTATATATATTATTATGCTTGTTTATATTAATCTTGAATGCCCAGAAAATGATAATGGGTCTCATGACCTAATCTATACTACTTAACATTCAAATAGTAAGAAAAATGAAAATTTTATACACTACCATGCTTTCCTCCATTACTGCTTCAAATAAAAATTTAAACATCATACCTGCAGTGTTAATCCATATATTTCATCCTATCTCACCACTTCCCATAATATAGTGTACTATCGATGCCCCCAAACATAAACCAAGCCTTGTCCTCAAGGTTTAAAAATAAGCCTGAAAGATGAAAACACTATAACACACAAACATATGTAATAACACAATATATAAGTATAAAATAAATATGCAAATTTAAATAACTAAATAATTATGACAAAATATCCTAAATGTAACTCATTGATGTTGCATGACTATTGGCATAATTCTTTAGGCTTATCCATTCCAATGAATTATCACCCGGCAAATGGTATTCCCTGCACATTTAACACACAAAAATTTGAAAGCTAGAACTATAACATTTAAATTGTAATTAACTAAACTAAATAACTAACAACTTGCTGAAGATTTTAAAAACTCATGGGTTGCCTCCCAATTGCGCTTAGTTTAAAGTTAATTCTCATACACCTTTTTAACTAGTTTCTAAATCGAGAAACTCCATCTACGGATCAGAAATTTGAAATAATTGCTCATCCACGAATACTTTATTTACTGGCTTCCATGTATCACCTTATTTATTAGGTAACCTAGATAGATGGTCCACAACCAAATTTTCAATTCTTTTCTTATCTTTGATTTCCAAGTCAAACTCTTATAATAATAACACCTATCTAATCAACCTTGGTTTGGCATCATTCTTTGCAAAAAGGTAGCGGATTGTTGCATGATAAGTATACACAGTGACTTTGGACCCCACTATGTAGGCTCGAAACTTATCACACGCAAACACCACTAGCAATATCTTATTTTCTGTGGTAGTATTATTTTGTTATGCTTAATTCAGTGTTCTACTTGCATAGCATATACCTCTAAACATTCCATCTCTCTGTTGGCCTAATATTGCTCCTACTGCGTAATCACTTGCATCGCACACTATTTCAAACTGAGGATCCCAATTTGGTACTACTACTATTAGTGCCGAAAATAAAACTACTTTCAAGGTCTCAAATGCTTGTATGCATGTCGGGCTCATTTCAACTGGAACATCTTTTTTCAACAATGTGAACAATGGTTTAGTGATTTTTTAAAAATCCTTAATAAACCTTTTATAAAAACCTGCATGCCCTAGGAAACTTCATAAGTCTCTAATGTTTCTTGGTATAGGAAGTTTCTTAATTGGCGTTATTTTTGCTCTATCAACCTCCAATTCATGAGCAGACATTTTATGCCCCAAGATAGTTCCTTCTCGAACCATAAAATGACATTTTTCCAAGTTAAGTACCAAGTTTGTGTCTTGACATCTTTTCAATAACAAAGCGAAATCTTGCGAGCATAGATCGAAAAAAGCCCCAAATATAGAAATGTCATCGATAAATATGTCCATAATATCCTCGACCATATCAGAGAAAATAGTCACCATACATTTTTGAAATGCTCATACGCATTGTATAATCCAAATGGCATCTGTCTAAATATCAAGGTTCCATAAGGGTAGGTAAACATCGTTTCCTCATGATATTCTGATGCTATAGCAATTTGATTGTAAACCGAGTACCCATCTAAAAAGCAATAATATTCATATTCTGCTAGTTTGTCTAATATTTAATCAATGAATGGTAATGGGAAGTGATCCTTTCTTGTAGCTTTATTTAACTTCATGTAATCAATGCAAACTCTCTAGCCAATTACCATTCTCGTGGATAAGGTTTCGGCATTTTTAGTTTAAATAATGGTAATTCCACCTTTCTTTGGTACCACATGTATTGGTGAAACCCATGAACAATATGAAATGGTATAGATGATTTCGGAATTCAAATATTTCAAGATCTCTTTCTTTACCACTTCTTTCATTATTGGATTCAACTGTCCCTGATCTTCTATTGATTGTTTCTGTTTTTCTTCCGTTAAGATCTTATGCATGCAAACCGTTGGGCTTATTCCTTTTAATTCCATGATTTTCCATCATAAGGCTAACTTATGCTCTCTCAAAACTCGAAGTAATTCTTCTTCTTCCAACTCCGTCAACTCTGCTAAAACGATCACAGGATATGTTGAATTTTCTCTTAAATACGCATATCTTATATGCTCTGGTAAAGGCTTCAATTCCATTGTTGGTTTAGTCACTGCACTTTCCACCTCCGTTTTTAATCTCTCGAAACCTTTTATGAAACTTAAATATGGGTGCTAAAGCATTTACTGCCTCTTAAAGTTCACCATTTACTGCATAACTTTATGTTATGCTTTGGACTAAACATTACTTAAGGGGATCATTTGGTGTATACTCCTGGGCTATCTCGAATTAGAAATTACATCTCCGACTTTGATGTTTTTACAGTGTTCTCCTTTACTCAGAAATTTCAAGGTTTTGTAGTTATAGAATAGGACCCCTTCGTCATTTACTTGCCACCTTAACTCTCCCTCTTGAATGTATATTAATGCTCGTGCAGTTGCTAGGAAAGGACTCCCTTAAATTAATGGTACCTCTGAATCTTCTTCCATATCCAATACTACGAAATCTACGGGAACAATGAACTTATCCACTTTCTTTAACACATCTTCAATCACTCCTTTTAGATATGTTACTAATCGATCTACCAATTGCAAAGTCATATTGGTTGACTTTACTTCTCCCAATCCTAATTTCTTAAAAATTGATAAAGGCATCAAATTTACACTTACTCCCAAATCACATAGGACTTTATGGAACAATGTACTCCTATAGTACATGGAATGGGAAAACTTCCTGGATCCTTCAACTTCGATGGTAACTTCATTTGTAGGATTGCACTGCACTCTTCAGTTAAATTCATTGTTTTGTAATCTTTTAGTCGCACCTTTCATGCCATTATTTCCTTCAAGAATTTTAAGTAATTCGGAATTTGTTCCAACGCATCTACAAATGGGATGTTTATGTGCAACTTCTTAAACATTTCTACAAATTTCTTGAACTATCTCTGATCTTTTTGTTTCTTGAACCGTTGATTGTATGATAAAGATGGACTTATTAGTGGTGGATTGTCAGAAAATGTGACTCTCCTTGGTACCACATTTTTTTCTGCCTATTTCCCCTATTTTCCTTTTAGTTGATTCTGATTCTTCTGGTGGTGCTACTTCTTTTTGGGTACTGATGTCATTATCCAAGTGTTCTACATCTCCTTATTACTGTTCATCAGTTTGCTTCCTTATGTCATTTATTATATCTTTTGGCCACACTGGATCATTGGTTGTTCTGCCACTTCTAAGTTGGACTGTATCTACGATTTGCCATGTGATTTTTCTTTTTGTGAATTCCAAGCATTGTTAAGCTGACCAATTTGTCAATCAAGATTCTTGATAGATTGTGATCTCTCATTATCCATCCTCTTCATGGCTTGTTTTACTCATTTTATCTCTTTTTCATGCTTCTCAAAGAGCTCCCTATTGTTGATGTTTATGGCTTACAGGTACTTCTCAATTGACTTCAATGAAATCATCTCTTTGATCTGGCCCAGCTTGCCCTATTGGAGTTGTTGATCGAGGCCTTGAGGTAACTTCATTGCATTATCAGGATTTTCGTAAGAGAAGTTTGGGTTGTTGTTGTTGTATCCTTGATAAAACCATTGAGGAACCATTCCTCACGACCTGAAGTTTTTCCCATAGCCTTCGTTGTTGATGAAATTGATGTCATCATACTTCATTCCCTGCTGCATGTCCATTTGGTTAACCATCATGGCATGGTGATTGTTTGGTTGTTGTGCTGCTTGTGGACCTTGGTGTCCCATTTGAAGTTTCGCCATTTGACTGCTTAGATTCGATATATGTGCCTTAATTAAAGCTTGGAGTCAATCTCATAGACACTTGCTGTTTTTCTTACTGTGGAACGAGTAACGGTGGTAGAATTTTGAGACATAAGATCAAGGACATCTAATGCTCCATCCTCATCCTTGGTAAGTCGAGAGCCACCTGTTGTGGCTTCTACTAGTGTTCTTGTGTTGTGGTTCATCCCATAATAGAAAATCTGATGTTGTGCCCATTAAAAGTTTCCGTGTCCCGAACTTCTCCTCAGCATCTCTTTGGATTTTTCCCAAGCCTTGCCAAGAGACTCGGTGTCTTCTTACTTGAACTGATTAATCTCAAGTTTCTTTTTGCTGACCTTCACTGGGGGAAAGAATTGGTTAGGAAATCTTTCATTGATTTTTGCCAATGAGGTCATACTCCCTGCATTCATCCCTTGGAACCAAAAATTGGCTTTTCCACCCAATGAGAATGGGAAAAGTTGCATTTTGATCACCACTTTTGTAACTTCGATGATGTGCACGGTGTCCCACTTCTCCAAGAAATCTTCAACATGTGCAACTAGATATTTGTTGGATAGCCAGTTGAACAAGCTATTTTGCACCATGTTTATTAGAGACGATCTCTATTCAAACTCGGTGGTTTTAGCTGGAAGCCTCGTCACTCCATTGTAAGTCTCTAGAACTTCTGGCTTAAAGTAGTCACGAAGGCATCTTTGTTCTTGTGCTCTATCATGCACTACCAGATCACCAGCGGGTTGGTTATTCCCGTGGCCCATTTATTAGTTTCTAGCTTGTTACTCAGACCTCTTGATTCCTTTTTTGTTCTTACTATCTCTGAGTCATAAGGCACTAGGTCCTTCTCTCCCTTACTATGCATGCACTAATTATTCTTGAAAAGAAAACGTAAAAGATCAAGTGCAGATAGTCAAACTTGAAACTTAAGCTTATTTTTTATTTTTTATTTTATGAACTTGAAAATAAAATACTGAAAATAAAGTTTTGCAACTTTTCAAACTAACTAAGTAATATTAATGGCTACCTATCCCCGGCAACGGCGCCAAAAACTTGATGTGTGTCGCAGGTATAACAACTAGCTTGTAGTAATAGTGCAATCAACTTACATTGATCACAGATATCATCCTCAGGAAAAGGTTTTTGCACTATTTAATTACCTATTTAACTTTGAACTACTGCTAAGGAAATCCCTTTTTATTTGGTTTTGTACTAAACTAAATTGATCTAAAAATAATAATGTAAACTTTTCAATAACTTTTATATTAAGGATATCTTAGTTCACAACCTCAAATAGGTAATTTAATATTATGCTTTTTAACCACTTTTAAATCACAATATGTTGTGCGCAATGCCTAATTAGAATAGGCATATTTCTTTCTAATCCACTTTAACCCACTGTCGTGACGGAAAAGATTTTAATGTGCAAACTAGAACTCTACCTATCGATATAAATAACGTAAGATCCACATTGCTTTAAGTCACAAATCTTTGGATTCATAACCAACTAAGTTTACTATTTGTGCCTCCCTAATCAACAACTATCGCTTCATGTAGTATATTTTACAGTTGTATCGTTCATTTTTGGATTATTCAATGGCCATGATAACTCCTAAAACTTAATATCATTAAACATGTGGCCAGTATGTATAAACCATTATGCTCAGAATCAATACAAATTTTAACCATTGCACTTTTTATAATCACTTTCTACTTAAATTCAAAGCATAGCATTCATACCAAAGGGTCCATTGATCCCTAAGATGAATCGACTACTCACTCTTCATTGAAACACACATATCACAATTCATCATCGAAATCATTGCAAATCATAGATGAATATAAATATAACCTTCAATTAATCCAATAAAACTAAACTTAAATTGCAAACGTAAAGTCTTCAATGTTTTCTTCACGCAATAGTTCTTAATACTCAAACTCAAAGTAAACCTATGTTAAATTACTCTAATGGTGGCGAATATATGGTATATGTAAATTACTCTAATGGTGGCGAATAGATGGTATATGGTGAGCTTACCACATCCTAATATTTATTTATACTCCCTAATAACAATTAGAAACCCTACTTTACAATTTAACTAGAAATAAAACTCTAACTTTCTATTTTCTGTATGTTTGGCATTGTCACTAATGCACCGGCATCGTGTGTGTTAAGCTACGGCACCGCCACTGCGCTGCCACTGCATGCATCTATTTTGTCTCCATGGTACCTCGGCGCTGTCAATGCATGTCTGGACGTTATCCCTTGGGTGCCACAGCGCCCCTACTGCGTCGGACTTCCAGTGTTGATTTCTTCACTTCCTTTGCTCTCTCATGCAATGCCTTTCCTTCCTACGTTGTGCCTTTCCTTCCCACAATGTCAGCATGTGTAGCCATATCTCGAACCATGTTTTTATGGGTTTTTGGCTCTTTTTCTTCTCTTTTTGCTCATTTCCTTCCTTTACACCTTAATTTCCTAAACATGCAATAACACCATGAATTAGAACTCAATTATAGATATCTATACTAAATATATGACTAAACTAACCCTATATATATGCATAATAATCACTTATCAATAGCCTATCCTTTCTTACTACACCCTGGAGAAAGGTGTTGATGTTTAGTGGAGAAATACCATGGCTAGTAGGGGTAGTTTTGTGATGTTGGTTGACTTCAAGAAGGAGTTCATCAACTAGTATTTTCTAGCATCAATGGTGAATAGAATGAAAAAGAAATTCATGACATTAAGACAAGTTGAGGGAGAGTCAGTGATGAGTTATAGAGACATAGATGGCTATCTCAAGTAGTTTGCTGGAGACTTGGTTGAGAGTGATGCTGATGATGCATTCTATTTAGGCAATGGACTGAGACCTGACGTTGCACATCATGTGGTCAGTACAGGACCTAGATCTCTCAGTGATATATATGAGCGGGGCCTCTCTCATAAAACATATGAGTTGTGCAGAGAAGAGGAAGGACCCGTACAAATAGCTGATCAGGGAGAATATTTTGAGCATAAGAGATAGAGAGGTAAGAGACAAATGAGAGGTGATAGGAGATTATAAAGGTGCGAGGTTCCTACTACCTATATTCAGTAGTGCTCTATGTACCACCTCCTACACCTACTCAGGATGGACAGGGCAAACCTCCTTTACCACCTTCTACCAAAAAAGCATTACTAGCACTATCGGCATCACGATAGCAGTAGCAGTTGGGTGGCAAAGGTTGAGGAAGAGGCAAAGGCCGAGATAGGTATAGACAAGGACAAAGATAGGCACAAAGTCAGGCGCAGTACTATGATCAGGGATATAGGCAGCAGTTTGGCCAGCGTGGACCGGTTATTTATTACAGATGTGGTTAGGCGGGATGAATGGCTAAAAAGTGTTCACTACTAGCAACAACCTATCCACAGCAAGGTGGAGAGGGAGCTCACATGGTAGCACAGCCTGATCTTGGGGCGACACGAGGACTTATTGGGGGTACAGTTTTCATTTCTGGTAGAGATTCTTACGTATTATTTCATTCTGGTTCTACTATTTCATTCATTGTTTTTCAGATAAATGGGGTAAAGTTTCCCGTAGACTTTAGAGTTCTCGAGTTTCTAGATTTTGATACATTATTAGGGATTGATTGGTTAACAGCTTACCACACTCATATCGACTATTTCATTAAAACAGTGATATTTGATATTCAAGGGCATCTGAAATTTTCATACCGAGGCAGTGCATTAAGAGCTAATACCATGAGAGGTAGACTTGTGGCTAATGAGGACGTGGAGGCGTTAGTAACACTGTACGGAGTAGCAAAGACTCTAGGACCCAGGTTGGAGGATATTCTGATATAATGCGAGTTCCCTGATGTTTTCCTAGACTATTTACTTAGATTACCACCGCCACGAGAGATAGACTTTATCATCAAGCTTGTACCACAAACTGGACCTATTTCTATATCGGTGTATCGTATGGCTCCGAGAGAGTTGGAGGAATTGAGGAGTCAGCTTCGGGATTTAGGACAAAAAAGATACATCACCCTTTTCATGTCACTATGGGGAACCCCCGTCCTGTTTGTGAATAACGGCACTTTGAGACTGTGTATCGATTATAGAATGGTGAAAAAGGTCACAGTCATGAACAAGAATCCACTACCGTATATTAAAGATTTGATTGATCAGCTGATAAGAGTATAGTTTTTTTCCTAGATAGATAAGATCAGGAATCATCGGCTTAGGATCAAGGATGAGGATAGGTCCAAGACGACATTCAGCAAAATGTATGGACACTATCTGTTCACGGTCATGCCATTCGGGCTGACAAATGCCTCTGTCATGTTCATGGATTTGATGCATTAGATTTTAAGACCATTTCTTGACCACTTCATGATTGTTTTCATCAACGACATCTTAATCTATTCGAGGACTCGAGAGAATCACGAGCACCACCTCAGGGAGACATTGCAAACATTGAGGGAGTACAAACTTTATGCCAAATTCAGCAAGTGTGAATTTTGGCTTTCAAAGGTTAAGTTTTTGGGGCATGTTGGGGCAGTAGGGATTACAGTGGATCCAACCAAGATTCAGACTATCGTGGTTTGGCCAGTACCAATGTTAGTTACTGAGATTAAGAGTTTTTTAAGTTTGACAGGGTATTACCACATATTCGTGAAGGATTTCTTGAAAATCGCTTCACCGATTACCAAATTGACACATAAGGACATCGTGTTTGATTGGTTTGAGGAGTGCGAACAGGCATTTTCTTAATTAAAGGGATTGTTAGCTATTGCACTGGTATTGGTGTTGCTAGAGGCTGGATAGGTGTTATTGGTTTATACAAATGCTTCTCATAAAGGTCTAAATTGTATGTTGATGCAGGAAAGAGGTAGGAGGCATATGCTTCTAGACAGCTGAAGATTCATGAGAAGAATTATCCTACAAATTATTTGGAGTTGGTAGCGTTAGTATTTGCATTGAAGATAAGAAGACACTATCTGTATGGAGAGAGATTCACTCTTTTTACTGATCACAAGAGTATGAAGTATCTCTTCACAAAGAAAGAGCTGAACATGAGACAACACAGATGGTTGGAGTTGTTAAAGGACTTTGACTTTTCTCTAGAGTATCATATAGGAAAAGCTAACATAGTTGCAGATGCACTAAGTAGGATACCTAGAGATGTTGAGATTGTCACATGCCATATGACGCGTGAGTATGGGTTACTCGAGGCTGCAGCGATGGTGAGTCAGTCAAAAGTTCCTACCAACACTCGAGTTATGATATGTGCACATATGAGATTAAAGATAGTGTATATATAGAGAGTGTGTGAGGGTTAGAGAACCGATATTTTATACTCGAGGTTTAGCGAGTTGGCGCAGAGTGATGATTGTGCTGATTAAACTGAGATGACGGATCTGTGTCTGAGATTCGGTGGCAGATTGTGGATACCGTTAATGGTAGAGCTGAGGGATGAGATATTTCAGGAGTCCTACCATTCTCAGTTCACTATTCATCTAGGCCAGACCAAGATGTATCGTGATATGAGGAGACATTTCTGGTGGAATAGGATGAAGGTGGACATGTCTGAGTTTATCAGGAACCGTGGAATTCGCCAGCAAGTGAAGGCTAAGCATAAGTTGGTTCTGAAGTAGGTAGAACTAGCACGTTATGCACTCACTATGCAGGTGGTGTGATTTTAACCTCAAGTATAATGATTTGATTGTAGTAATAATGTGATCAGCAATGGTTGATTACGGATATCGTCCTCTTAGAAAGTTTTATCTGGACATGGTTCACTTAGTTAAGTTCACTCTATTGTTAAGAAGTTCTCTTTTTAATAGATTTAACTAAACTACTATATCCAATAAAATAATGCAAAATTAACTTATATTCTAATATTGAAAAAATCTTAGTTCACGACTTCACCTAGGCAATGAATTACTATGTTTTCATCTCATATTTCATTCATCTTCATTATGTGTGTGCAATGCTGAATTAGAATAGATAGATTTCTTAAAGATTCACTTCAACCCACTATCGTGGTGGAAAAGATCTTAATATGCAAACTAGAACTCCACCTATCGATGTGAATAACATAAGTCTCACATAACATTAAGATCCAAATCTTTAGACTCATAACCAATTAAGTTTACTATATGTGCCTCCCTAATTAATGACTATCTATCAATGTTATATATATCTTGCAGTTGTATTGTCCATATCCGTCTTAAAAGCTCCAATGGCCTTAGTAACTCATAAAACCTCTAATCAACAAACACGTGATCAAGATGTTCATAGCATCACATATATAATCAATAGAAATTCTAACCACTGCACTTTTTAACTTTATAATTCATTCATACTTCATTTAGCATAGCATTCATATCATATGATTTATTAATCCCTAAGATAAATAAACCACTCACTAATCATTGAAATCAACACACAAATCATGGTATTCATTGCAACTAAAGATTAAATCAAATAACTTCAATTAAGTCACATAAACAATACCGAGTAACCACAACTGGACTCTTCAATGTCTTATCCTCCAAAACACTTCTTAATACTAAAGAACAATGTAAAACTATGCTAATATATGATAACGTATTGTGGTGGCTCATAAACGATGAGTTTTCCACGTTCTAATACACATTTATACTACTAAGACTCTTAAGAATACAATTAGAAACCTTAATTAACAATTCTAAATGAACTAGAACTCCAAAACTTTCTATTTCTATATTCCAGCGTTGTCTATAAGTGATTCACGATGTGTGTGTAATGTCACAGTGCTGCCCCAGCTTTAACCTTTATGTGTAAATTTTCTCCTCACAGTAGGCTCAGTGCCCTGTGTGTGTTGTCCCAGCGTCGTATGTACATCCCCAAGGCGCTGCCACTGCTTCACCTATATTGCTTCTCTTCCTTTGTCTCCAAGCCTTCTCCATGCCTTGTCCACGCCTTGTCGTGTCTTCCCATGCCGTCAAGTCTATATGCCATGACGTCAAGGGTGTGTTTATGCTATTTTTCCTCATTTCATCATGAAATCACCCATTTGTCTCCTTTATACCTTGTAATACCTGAAAATAAAGAAATTCCATCAATTAGAGCTCATTTCGAGATATTTAGTCTACTTATATTACCAAACTAACCCTATATATATATGCCTAATTTATCACTAATCATGGTGCCACATATCCTACACTCTAAGCCTTGAACTATGTTGGCCTAAGCTGCATGTTCCTCTACCACTTCTAGTATGTCCCTGATTGGTGCTCTGATTGTGTTTTTGCCTGATCGGTATTACCCTTATCTGAGTGTGTAGGGAGATAAGTCTCCTTGGGAAAACTCAATTCATATGCCCTTCATAATGTAACCGACTTAGTGGTCACTATTGTGCCTCTCATCTCCTGAAGCAGGCCATCTATGAAGTGTTGTGCCTAATCTGCATCCTGTCCAATATACAACCGGCATATCGTAGCAGCTGTAAATACTAGCCCATGTAGTGCATTACACTCTCACCACGGGACTATCTCGAAGTCTAAAACTCAGCCCTCTTCTATCTCATGACTAAAGGAAGGAAGTACTTAAAATTAAACTACCTAATGAACTCTGCCTATG
Source organism: Stephania cephalantha (assembly GCA_039657325.1). Taxonomy (NCBI): domain Eukaryota; kingdom Viridiplantae; phylum Streptophyta; class Magnoliopsida; order Ranunculales; family Menispermaceae; genus Stephania; species Stephania cephalantha. The sequence continues at coordinate 16,658,468 of CM077570.1, read as the reverse complement.
TAGCGACCCAAATTTCTAACCCTTGTTTTATCCGTAATTAGGATCATCAACCCGCGACGTGGGACCCGTTGATAGATACATGGTCTGACCTTGGCGTGTGCCCGAGGTATATTTTATATTTCTTTGGTGATTTACTAGTGTGTGTGTGTGTGTGTGTGTGTGTGTGTATGTGTGTGTGTGTGTGTGTGTGTGTGTGTGTGTGTGTGTGTGTGTGTGTGTGTGTGTGTGTGTGTGTGTGTGTGTGTAGATTATCAAATAACATTTATTTGTTATGTACAAACATCATAACGCAAGCGGGGACAAACCTCGAGATGTGTACAGGCATAGGAACCGGGTACAGAGTAATAGGTGAGTTTTAAATTAAGGTGAACACACATTAATAAAATCAAAACATATGTATTAAATCATTGGACTATAGTTCACAAATCAAATAAATTAAAGTACTTAAGTTTATGAAAATATACATAGACCATGGATAAGCATCAAGATACGTGTTAGAGTAAAATTCATGAAATTTGTGTGAAGATTTGTGTTAGTATGTGTGTGTAAGTGGAAATGTTGGCTTGAATATGGACATTTACGACCGATAGTTGATTAGAGTCAGATTGACTTGAGTGAGGATGTTACATTTGAGGAGCAGCAAGTACAGATCCTAGACCGAAAGATACAGCAATTGAGAGGCAAGTCTATTCCGAATGTGCTAGTCAAGTTGTAGTTGCATGATGACTCAGAACTGACTTGAGAGCGGGAAGACTATATGCGAGATAGATTTTCATACCATTTCGAGTCCGGTATAATCCTAAACTGAATTTTAATTTCAAGGACGAAATCCCCATTGGTTGGGAAGATTTGTCACGGCTCAAATTTCTAATCGTAGTTATTTCTGTAATCAGGATCACCGACCCGTGACATGGGACTTAAATCGACATACGTGCACTGACAAAGGCATGTAGCCGAGTTATATTTTAGTTTTGTCGTAGTGTATTCATAGTCTAATGTATATGTGTAGACTTACTAAGTCATCTCTACTTGTCATTTATAGACGTCGAGATATGAATGGGGACGTGCCTTGATATGTGTGCTAGCATGGGACCGAGATAGAGAGTGATGTCGTAAGTCTTAGTTTAGTTAACGTGATTTAAAATAACTAATCTAATGTACCAATAGTTATTTTTATATTGATGTGGCTTAAATTAGGAAAATAAAATAATAGGCATTGATATGCCTTGGGATATGTGTTATCACCATCACTAAGTGACTTAAGTTAGATGTATGTGTTATCATGAATGAATTAGTGGGTTGTAAGACAAGAAATGAGTTGTTGGATTTGTCTAGAGATGGGTGTTTACATAAGATTCAAGGGTCACAATTGATTACTACCACTATATATGTATATATTATAGTAGGATTTTCATGCAACACATTCACATTTCTCACGAGAGAGAGAGAGAGAGAGAGAGAGAGAGAAAAAAAAAAAAAAGAAAGAAAAAAAGAAAGAAAGAAAGAAAGAAAAAAAAAAAAAAAAAAAGGATCGGGAGAGGAAAATCAAAATATTGCTAAAGAAATTATGTGAATTGGGAGGAGTTTGATCAAGTTAAGGAAACTTCACAATTATGTAAGTTAATCTGCACATCCACTTTGTGAAATTCAACAAAAATATAAGTTTTGGCTTTCAAGTTGTCGAGGCTATGAAATTCTAGGTATTTGGTAGTGTTGTTTAAGTTTAATTTCTGTTTAATTAAGTTATACAACAAGTGGTGATCAATGAAATGTGAAATTGGACCCAACAAAGGTAATCCAAGCTTGACGCCGTGGCGGCACAATGGCCTTTGTACACACGGAACCACCACACCGTCAAGATATATGGGGTGCATTGTGGCGCCGTACATCTGAACATACATCGCCACCACAGCGCAGTGCCCACTGCCTAGTAAAAAGGGTGGCGTCGTAACGGCGTCGTGGCATTATAACACACGGCGCCACCACAGCGCCAAACCTTGAAAGTTTATAAACTTTTTTATAAATTCCTAGGTTATTCAAATAACTTAACACCAATTTTAAATAGTTATAAAAGTTCTAAGACACACCAATAAACCTTAGCAACCTAGAGGAGATTCTCAGGGAATCGTATGCGAGTTTTAGGGTGTCAAGAGGCCAGAGTTGCTTATGAACTTTTGCATGAATTTTAAGTAAATCTGTTGAGATTCTTCTTTACATTTCATTCCAATATATCATTGTTTTATATTCTACTTTGAGTAATTTGTGCCTTGTGATCTAATGTCATGTTTTTTGTTGACGCTACTCACTTAGTGGGTTGTTTTATCATGATATCTTACCTTGTATTGATTCATTTTTTCTATTCCTATATATTGTACTTCTTGGTTGTTGTCAATTTGGATTATAAGTTATCCTCGTATCTAGTGTCCATTGCATTATATTGAGATGAGCGACACACAAGGTTAAAGTCCATGGGGATGTCAACACTCGCAACTATTATGGCACGTCACACGGGTTTACAGTCCCTGGGTTGTTGGCAAATGTTAACCAGACTAATGTGATAATACGCACGTCCTTTAAAGTGGACTTAAAGGCTGATGTAACATAGCTCACGCTCTAACGGACCTAGATCATCACTACTTAACTCAGTGTAAGTTTCCCTTGTTTAGCTTTGGTATTTTTTAGCATATTCAATTTCAAGAATTCTTTGCTAACTTTATGCTTTTAAATACCTATTGTTATATTTGGAAATGTGAGTGAGAAAATCTAGATGTTACTTTCTACATTTATTGTACTCACCGTCCTTTTTTTACAGTGGGTGCAGATCTGTTGACTAACAGGTTTGCTTATGAGAAGATTGGCAACTACCTTTAAGGCTGTAGTGTGATTTTCAACATTGGCTTTGTAGGTTTTTGATGTTTTAGTGTATTACATACTTTTTGTCTTTTAGATACATTTGGGTTGTATATATGTTTAGGTTGAGCGTTAATTCCCCGACCTGACACTTGTTTATTACACTAATCGTTGCCTTTTTGTTATATATTATACTTGTGGTCGTGCTTCCATGGTTTCCACAATTAGCATGTTACAACTCGTTACCTTAAACTGGTGATTAGTATTAATCTAAATCCTAATTAACTTGAGTTAGGCTCACGGTTAAGTCTGGCGTATCTCGATTAGTTTGTGCATGGATTTTGTGTGAGGATTTGTGTTTGTTTCGAATGTTTAATGAATTTTATAAGTTATGGGACTAATAAGAAATTAATAAAAACCTATAATCAAAAAATAAGTAATTAAATAATAAACTGCCGGTACACCAAGTGCAACGAGAGTTATGCACATCCGGGAATACTCGTAGGTATGTCCGGTGAATTTATTGGTGAAAAAATACATGAAGTGTATATATTTATATATAATATATAAATATATATATTAAAACTATATGTTTGGTTTGAATAATATGGATCATTGGATTGCCTCGACATGAGCATAAGTGTTAATGGTGTTAAAATTCGTGTCACTTTAGGGAGTGTCATTTTAACACATCAATCACATGATCAGCCTTAAGATAACGCGATGCGTATCTCGAGGAAAATCCATATATTTAAATAAAAAACCTTAAGTTTTGATCAGGAGGAGTTGATCAGGATATGATTTCCTACTGAATTAAGGAGATTAAACAGTTGTGGACCAGAGATCATCATTGTTGGTGACTTTGGTTTTTGAGTTTCGAGTCGAATTCGATAGTATGTGATGATTTCTCTATGAATTGTTGTGTTTGATTATTGAAAATGATTTGTTACCTCACTAGAGATCCTCCCTAATGATTTAGGAGAGTGTTTGATGTTGTTGTGATGATTTGGTAATGGAACAATAGTTGCTGCCCTGTTTATAGTCGAGACAGTATGGGGTAGAGCGCACTCAATCGGTCAGAGGAATGCCCTCCCTTCATCAATTGGGACCAACCCAGTTGGTGGAGCGCACCCCACTAATTGAGGGAGCACACTCCCACCATGAAAAATAACAACTCTATTGTAAATTTGTTAGAATTTCCTCAGGTCTTAGGGATTAAATTAGGGGTTCTAAATATAGGGTATTAGTCCTATATTGATCACAAATGGTATGCGATAGGTTTTGGCTCATTGGGAGAGCGTGGTGACCTAGAAGGTTAGGGAATTTCTTAACGAAAACTTAAACCGAGGTAAGTATGGATTCGCTTATTTGTCAATGTTGCCCGACTATCTTAGTATATGGAGTTGATGAAGTTTATAGACTGAATGGGAAAACTATGTGCACTGTGATGTTTTTAATAAATGGAAAACAAAATTTAATGTGATTCATGAGAGTAAGTTCCTAGAACTGAGAATATGTTATATAGGAGATGGGTTACCTTCCCGGACCATATGTAAATTCCTACTCAGTTAGATAGGTTGCATGGATTACATACTCCCTAAAAGGTTTTGGATAGAACCATTGGACATTAATGGATTGACTAGACAAGACATCAGCCAATATGTTGGTCTAGCAATCGTATTAATAAAAAGGGAATTACAGTGTAATAGTCATTGAAAGAAAGACTTGCATCTGTTATTTATTGAAATATATATTTCTCATAATCTCATTAGTTAACATTGGTGGATATTGTTAGTGTATAATGTTTTTGATTATTATATGGAATGTTGATGGCTTTGTGAATCCTTACTTACTAAGCAAGTCAGAGCGCTCACCCCAATTAAAATTTTAAGAAAACCGACGAGCGCTACGATTATGGGATAGAGAAGATGTATGAGTCTTGATCTTCTCTTTGATGTAATGAATATTCCCTTCTCTTATATATTTGTATTGAATTATAGTTTTGTAATATCACAAGGGATGGGAGATTTTGTATACCCGAGGTTTATTCTGGTTTGATTAGATAATGTATATCATGTTTGATTATAGAAAAAGTTTTTTATTTTTGTTATGTGTTATTATTTGTTTTACATCGATATTCGATACACAGTGGTGTTTACCAAGAGATAGAAGGAAAGGCTGCTGACTCTAGTCAAGTCTAGCAGAATTATCGGAGCTTAATTAGGGTTTCAAACTGACTATCATCCTAATCAGAATAGGGGATGTTGCAGCTTGGTATCAGAGCCTAAAGTTTATCACTTTTGAATTAAGTGGTAACTTTAATGTAGTTTGGTATCATAGATAAGGCACTAACCTCGTTTTCACTTTCAAATGGTTTTCGAAACATGTGATAGTATATCCTTAGTACCGAAACCTAATTTTATTAACTCTGAGAGTTGTCTCGAGTTATGAATAAGCTTAGGGAATGATAAAAAGTTTTATCATAATTTTGGAGGTAATAAAATGGCGCATCCGGAGAATGCGCTATTCGTGTTATAGTATTTCCCACGTGTTGTCCACGTGGTAGCCATGTGGACAACACAGAAAACATAAATGGCGCATTCTCCGAATGCGCCATTCATCTAAATTTCAATTTTTGCAACAGTCTACGTGGACGCCACGTGGACTGTTGCATAACATGAATGGCGCATTCTCCGAACGCGCCATTCGTGTTATCCTCATCTGGTCCGTGACATCCCATCATCGCGGACTCACGGACTAGTAGAGGTCGAGAATGCATGGAATTCCCTACGTTTTCGATAACATGGGCTAGGGGGAGTAGGGATGCATAGGTAGGTGGTCAATGAGGTGGTTGTGGGTAGTTCTATATTTAATGGTGTTTGTTGGTGGGTTTAGGGAAGCGCGGAGAGAGACAGTGAGGTAGAGGGAGAGAGTGAATTGGAGATTCAGGAAGGGGAGACTCAAGAAGGGAGAGAGACAGTGAGAGAGAGCCAAACAATGGGTTTAGGGACCACAGAGAGAGATGTGGCCCGTAGAGGGAGATGGTGAGAGGGAGACTCGGGAGAGGGAGAGAGACAGTGCGAGAGATGGAGATAGTTGCAGACGAGAGATAGGGAGAGAGTTGCAGACGAGCTAAAGAGAGGGAGAGAGTTGCAGACGAGAGAGAAAGAGGGAGTGAAGGGAGGTATAGGGAGAGAAGTGTTCCTGACCCAAAATAGTGAGAGAGAAAGAGGTTTAGAGGGGGAAAAGAGTAGGGTTGAGGCCGTGGCGAAAGAGAGGGGGAAGGGACTGCAAGAGAGAAAGAAGAGGTTACTTGGCCGAGAGAGAGAAGAACGAAAGAGAGAGAGAGAGAGAGAGAGAGAGAGAGAGAGAGAGAGAGAGAGAGAGAGAGAGTGTGAGTTGGGTTGTGGGTTGGATGGGTTAGTAAAAAGTTGGGAAATATTAGTTGGGTTATTTGTTGGTTTTTTTGTTGTTGGAGAGTTTGTTAAAAGGCTAGGATTTTTTGTTTTAATATCTTTAAGAATAACAGTGTAGTTATATAGTAGTTTTTATTTAATAACAACTTACGTAAATATTTTTTTCAGGGAATAGCTGAAGATTAAAAAAGGGGAAAACTAGCTAGTAAGTATGAAATTTATTTATTTAAGTTTTATTATGTTTGACTTGGCTTGATTGGTATATATATCTACCTATATATTAAAATTCCTTGCGATAGGAAAAGTTTCCGTTGTGACTTGAATTATCGTTTATACCCTTTAATCACTTATTTATGCCTACTTCTTTAGAATTCGCCTATATTTTCTACGCATTACATTATTTGCGGGTTTAGTTTCTTCGATATTATAACTAATTACATATTTACAGACTCCTTTTTATCTATGCTAAATCAAATAACGTATGTAAATGTGTGTAACTTATCCTTTACCCCATGTCCGATCTAAATTTGGCAACAAATTTGAGGTTCTTTCTCACCGTGATGCACAACAAATTTACACATTAATGGGAAGTTTAATAATTTAAATTTCTTGCTAAACTTAAGAGAAAACATAATTTTTTAGTTTAATTGAAGTCCCGCGACCGAAGCGAACGGGCCAAAACGTTGAAACTAGTATATATATAATCACGTTACATAATCAGGCAAGGAGGAAGGAAAATGTAATTGCATGCATGATGGCAGGGTCTTCGATTTTTTAATTTATATTGTTTTCAACTTGATCTTGCTTTGATGAAATACATGCTTCATTTTAATTGATTTAGTAGTACTCATCGTATATGATGGTTTATAAGTTATTAATTGGTGTTTCATGCAGACGAATGAGTATGCTCTGTAGTTGCGCTATTAAGGCGACCTTCTACATCAGAAAGTTTGCTTGCGATTTAAATCCTCAATTTCATCAACATTGGCGTTTGATATATATGCAATCTTTTTACATCATCATTGTTCAATAAATTATGTAGGTAATGGAACATAGGAATATCCCATTTCTCTTTTATGCGAACGACAAAATTGTAAATGGTAGGAATGGCATTAGGTACAACGTACCCCATCAGCGGTGTTGATGTTTAAGTTTGGGACGAGTAGACAACAATTGATGGATCGTGTATGTAACGCATTCAATATCTCATCTACGGAAACTATCGTAAGGATGACTTATCGTCACGCGATAATCCTCCCCAAGGTTTCACAGTATTTTATCCCCATATTGCTGAAAAACGCGACGCACTTTGACTTGATGTGGGCGACAGTAGCCAATCTACCATTAACTGCAAGGGTAGATATTTATTTAAAATTTGAGCCAATCGACTATTTTCAAAATCGTACAGTTCATTCGCAACTAGTAGATGAAGATGTCAGCACGTCAGACACTAGATCGATGATGGAAAAATTGCATATGCAATCACCACAAGGTGATGATGAACCTAACGATGATGATGACATTAATGACACGAATGAGGACGTGCGTCCCCCCGAGGATGCAGCACCATCTATCGATTGAGAAAACCTAAATGTTGTTACGGATGACCCAAGATATGAACCTCCAAGGGCAAAAAACGTACAAGATGATGAGCACTTTGCTATCGATGAAGAGAATTTCATGGAGGAAGCAATTGATGATGAATTTCACCAACCATTGCCGGTGTATAATGAAATTGATTGGGAGGTGGCTAACTCCACTGTGACTCAACATTCTCATCAACAGACTGGGGGGGACATGTCTAATTTTGATTTGGAAATAGGGAAGTGCTTTGACAACAAAAGACTTACAACATGTCGTTCAAATGTGGCATGTTAACAGACATTGTCAATATCATGTGATGGAATCGACTACAACTTTTTGTGCGATCAAGTGCAGAAGTGCGCAAGACGGGTGTATGTGGCGTCTTCGTGCTTGTTTGCGAAAGAAAACACAATTATGGGAGATCACACAATTAGACGTGTCGCAAAACTGTATAAATCCCGACGTAGAACGCGGTCATGCCCAACTCGATGCCAACATGCTTGCGTGAGAGATCCAAAGTATTGTCTAGATAGATCAAGCAATAACTATCAAGGCATTAATACAAATAATTAAGGGAAAATGCGGACACGAAGTAAACTACAAGCGAGTGTGGGATGCTAAAAGGAAGGCAGTTGCAAATGTATATGGAGATTGGGACGAGTCATATGCTTAATTGCCAAGCTGGTTGGTGACTGTGAAGATTAAGAGTCCGGGGACAACAATTGAGTGGTCACATAGACAATGGGCTTCTGATGAGATAAGGACTGAGTATCCTCAATTTCATCGTTTGTTTTTCGCATTCAAAACATCAATACAAGCTTTCAGGTTTTGCAGGCCTCTTCTTCAAATTGACACAACTTTCTTATATGGCAAATATAGTGGTAAGCTAATGATTGTCATCTCTGTTGATGGTAATGGACACATACTACCGGTAGCATTTGTTGGTGCAGAAACCAAATCTACGGATTCGTGGGGATGGTTTTTGAGGATGTTGCGCAAACACGTGACGGATAGAGATGGTATTTGCATTATTTCTGATCGTAACCCTAGCATTCTAGATGCGGTCAACACACCGATCAATAGTTTTTATCCCTCAAAAGGATACCACCGTTATTGTATGCGACACTTGGTCAGTAATTTCAACAATCAATTCAAAAATGAGCCCTTGAAAAAACTACTTTCTCAAGCAGCTGGTCAACATCAAGTTCGAAAATTTAATGCGTGCATGGAGTGTTTTGCATACTTATCATCGCGAACCCCTCAATGTGTGCAATATGTCAATGTCATCTCCAAAGAACTATGGACACAATCGCATGACGGAGGCATGTGGTACAGATGGATGAATTCTAATGGTATTGGTATGTATGAAATGCAAGTTTTGTTTTGCATTCAATGATTTGTTATCACTGAAGTAATATTACTTACACAAATTTATTTTTCAATTGTAGAGTGTTTTAATGGTGTATTAAAGGGGGCTCGATTCTTGCCAATAACAGCGATGACTCAAATGATTCACTATAGATTGGTGACATACCACGACCGACATAAACAGGAAATCGATTAAGCAATCTCAAATGGCCAATCATACACAAAATATGTCACGGATAAACTCACACATTACGAACAATCTGCAAGGCGGCATCAAGTCAATTTGATAAATCGTGACATAGGTGAGTTTGAAGTGCTGACTGAACGACATGGAGATCGCATGCATAAAAGCAACAATACCCAAGTCGCCATCCTGAAGGACCGCGTGTGCAGTGGCAATAAATGGCAATCGTTTGGTTTCCCTTGCTCACACGTGTTAGCTGCACGTGCCTCTATTCGAGTGAGCTACTCATAATTTATTGAGTCATACTACCGGATAGATGTGTATGCTCAATGTTACTCCTCCAATTTCAAAGTCATTCTAGATGAGAGATATTGGCCGACTTTTGCGACGAAAATCATACCGGACCCAAGGTGCAGACGTGGCCGAGGAAGACCAAAGGGAACACGAAGGCAAAACAAGATGGATCTTCCTAATGTTTCAAGAGCCTTACAATGTGGCATACGTCATCAAGAAGGACATAGAAGACCAACATGTCCTAATAAAGACCGTGATCGAGTCCCTACTAGGAAGAACCGATGTGGCATTTGTCGCGCAGAGGGAAATAACAAAAAGAATTGTCCAACCAGAGCTCAATCTTCTAATCAAAACCAATAGTCCATTTTTTATATTGTTTGTTCATGGCTTAAGTATGTAATTTGATTATATTGAACTTTTTGAAGTATACAGAAATTTTCCATCATGATATGTTTAGGTATTCGTTATTGTTTGAACCTATAATAATGAATTGTGATGACTTCTCGAACAACACGACTAATTTTTTAAAATCCTTAAATTGTAGTCTGTACACCAATGGATCTAGGTCCATCAGATCCTTCACTATTACATCTCCAATCTACACACAGATCCTCGCGAGTGTGGAGGGGTCAGGTAAACTTTTTAAGATGGATACATCCAATGTTCATGAATAAACGTATAATATACATATATATTGACATCTTATTTTCAATTATAAGGTGTACGAAACATTACGCGTGCATCGAAGACATGATGTCGTTGATTGAACGGTGGAGTATCATTCTCGAATGATCTCATATCTACGTTCCAGTGGGTTTTATGGGATTTCACGAGTATCATTTTTCAGCCTTGATTGGGCTTTGATTACTGCATTCGTTGAGAAATGGCGCCCAAAGACACATACATTTCACATGCAATGTGCCGAGTGCACTATTACACTCTAGGACGTACAGGTACAGCTCGGCTTACCTATCGAAGGTATGCCTGTGACGGGAACCACCGATACATACTATGTTGAGGTGTGTGAGAGGCTACTTGGTCAAATTCTTGTTGGAGATGACCTTCATGGAAATAAACTTAAAGTCGAATGGCTTGAACGTACGTACCAGCTATACATGACGACAGCGATGAGGAATCGGTGTGACGTTATGTTCAATTGTACATACTCCAACTTATCGGTGGTTGTCTATTCACCGAAAAGTCAAATCGATATGTACATTTGATGTTTCTACCGTTGCTAGAGGATTTTGAAACAGCAGGACGATATAGTTGGGGGAGTGCCTGTTTGGCTTTTTGTACAGGGAGTTGTGTCACAGATCTCGCGCGGGTGCACATGAGGTTGTAGGCGCGTCAATTCTTGTACAACTGTGGGCATGGGATAGATTTCCATTCATAGCACCAAGGCGCCTGGGTGTTCCTAGAGTTCATCCTCGAACAATGGATGAAGAAGAGATGCTTAATGACGTCCCTTTGGGACACAGGTAATACAAATGTTATATCGTGATTTCTATAATATTTACTCCATTTTCATTTTACTAATTTATAGTTTTCTATATAGATGGATCGATGCATTTTCGGTTACTCAGAGTGCGACACACATTTTATCAGCTTACCGTGATGCACTCGACTCGCAAAATGAGAATGAAGTGGTGTGGAATCCTTATGATGAAGTCATCGAGTCTCTTCCCGAATACTGTACTGACGGGCACATTAGTTGGCTATTAACGTGTCCTCTAATTTTTTTTCCACATAGTCGAGTGGCATCGACCAGAAAGAGTTTTGAGACAATTTGGAATGATACAGGCCATGCCACCAAACTGTGATTACGACACCTGACTGCACTGCATCGAGATGTGAGGACGCATTCAAGAAAATTAGGTGTCTTTTCACGCAAACTTTATACAGATGTGAGAAAATCGTGGTGACAGCATAGTCACAGCGGAAAAAGAAAAAAAACACGATCAACAAGACTACATGACGTGGTATCGATCAGTCACTGGAAGATTCATTAGACACGACGGGGCTTTACGTGACTATTCGGTAAACTTTAAACTATTATTTTGTTTTCTTCATGATTTACATCTTAAATTAGGTATACTAAACTCATGTTTTTTATCAGTGTAACTTGGTGCATCGACTGCAGCGAGTGTTCATTGAGGATGGGTACGAGCAAGGTTTTGCTGCGCTTAATGGAGGCCTCAAAATTTTGGATGAATATGAAAGGCCAAGGTCCACTCTATGAAATAGTGGAATTGATGTCAAACGGGCCATAAATGAGGAGAATGAAGAAGTAGATGAAGAATATGATCAGGGTGAATCAAATAGAGAGGTGAGAAGAAGAACAACACAAACACAGACTATAGGTGGGAGCACTAGACTTCCTCGTCATCCACGTTCATCTCGTCGGACAGAGACTGCTGCTGAAAGTAGCAGATGTTCTCCTCCACCACGTTCATCTCGTCTGAGAGCGAGAAGAACAGAGACTATTGGTAACAGTAGCCAACGCTCATCCCCACCACGTCATTCTTCTCATGGGTACATTCCTACATTGTCCCCAATGCAACTAGAACCTCAAATGTTTGTACCTAGGGCGTCGATCATGAATCGTCCTCCTTACCATTTTGATCCTTATTCACCCGGGCCGTCGTCTTCATATATGGACCATGGAATGCCTAGACATCCAATGTATCCTTCATCCCCTCAATACATGCCGAGTCCATTTACTTCACCATTTAATAATTATAATATGTCATATAGTGGAGATGGTTCATTCATAAACCTATTATGCATGTCGCCACCTCATGTTCCTTTCGGCCAACCTCACACAGGAAGTCAATATTTTGGAACGATTCAACCTCCTATTTTTGGAAGCATTAGTACCAGAGGTGAGTCTAGTGAACCAGAGCGAGAACATCAATCGACTCAACAAAATTCAATGCAAGATCATCAACCTCAACAAACTCAACTGGATGTACAAACACAACATCCAACTCGACATATAGTACGTCCAGTTTGCATCACGGAGCCACAACGTCAACGTAACCATTGATAGACTTGTATGATAAGTTGAATACAAGCTTTTTCATGGAATGAAATCATACTTTCAAAACTTCCTTATTGTTTTAATTTTAAATTCTAGACAAAGAGATAACGTGGTTTTGGCCTTTAAAGTTTTTCATCTACATATCTCTTCTTATGATCACAAGATATAAATAAGACAAAACTTTAATGAATGGGTTGCATGGTTTGTATGGGTTGTATTGGTTGCCCACATGGAGATACGTGCGTGACGTTTGCATGTGTTGCATGGTTTTGTAGTAGATATGCATGGGTTGCCCCCTCGAGATACGTGTGTGTCGTTTGCATGGGTTGTCCACCTTGAGACACATGCGTGACGTTTGCATGGTTTACTTCGATTGCACGAAATTACATGGGTTGCCCACCTCGAAATACGTGCATGACATTTGCATGGTTTGCATTCATTGGACGAGGTTGTATGAGTTGTCCACCTCGAGATACGTGCGCGACGTTTGCATGGATTGCACGAGGTTGCATGAGTTGCACACCTTGCGATACGTATGTGACGTTTGCATGAATTGCACGAGGTTGCAAAGGTCGGCCACCTTGACATACGAGCGTGGCGTTTGCATGACTTCTCCACCTCGAGATACATGTGTGACGTTTGCATGAGTTGTTCACGTCGAGATATGTGCGTGTCCTTTACATGAGTTGTCTACCTCGAGATACGTGCGTAGCGCAGGTTGTCCATCTCGATATGTATTTTGTATAGATTGCTCCTTTTCAAAAGGAGTAATTAAGAGTTTTTGTATTTTGTATAGATTGCTCATTTTCAAAAGGAGTCATTCATTCCACCTCATTATTTTGTATAGACGACTCTTAAGGAGTCATTCATTTTTCCTCATCAAAGACACAACGCATGCATCCACATCATCAACAATGACTCCTTTTGAAAAGAAGACATACCTTACTTTTGTAATTTTAAAGTAACCATCCTGATTTGATGAATAAAAAACTAATGTGTCCTTACTATGTGAAATACTCTGAAAAAATAGTCTGCGATTCTACATACAACAAAAAGCCCATTCTACGTACAAAAAAGCCTATTATTTTATAGTTTTTTTAGGTAGAAGATTTTTGTATATTTCATCGCTTTTTATCAACAAAACCTAACGCTTTTTGAATTCGAATAAGAAAATCGTATTTTTCTCGGTGAAAAAAATTCGTTTTTTTTTTTTGTAAAAAAAAATGTATTTTGTTTTGGTAAATAAAAGATTTCTTTTGTTATTAAAAACACAATTCATTTTTTATTCTATAAAAGTAATATAAAATAAATTAATATGGGTTATTTTTAAAGCTATACTTCATTTATTTGTTTTTTTTATATTTATACAAAACGATGTTATTTATTTTAAAAAAAAATTGTCACAGCATCAAAAGAATGTGCAGTCCACATTATCCATTGGAGACACTTTTATGTGGAGAATGTGTATTTATACCACATAGAGTACACGTCGCCTAAAAAACAGCCGCCTCTCTTTTTTCTCCAAAACCCTAAAATCCTCTTCTTGATTCACTTTTGTGATTTTTGTTCTTGAACCACCGCTGATCCTCCTCTTCGATCGGCGGTGGTTCCAATCAAATCTGATCCATTTTGCATTTTGGTCATACAATAACCAACAGATCTAATCAGATTTATAGAGATAGGTACATCCTTATTGTGATGCATCTTTATCAACGCTGTTGCGAGGATTTGTGCAACCTTAGATTGATCTTGACTTTAGTTTTATTTTATAGTTAGTTTTCTTCCCTAGTTGGAAGCCTCTCTTTGTTGGAAAGTTTTAAGTTTTCTTTTCCTTGTTGAAAAGTTTTGCTATTAGTTTTGTGTATTGTCATGAGTTTCAACATTGTAGAGAGCATTCCCTAATTGCCAAACTTTTTCTATTTCAAATTTACAACCAAATTAATAGTAGTTTGTTTGAACAAATATGATTAGCTAATCAATGTACTTTATTCTATGTTTGGTCCTAGTCCTATATTCAGCCATGAATGATTGATGAAATTTCCCTAAAAAAGAAACACCATAAATCTGCTCATGATCTTGTGTATTATACGTGATATATTTCAAAGAAGAGACTAAGAACTATATTAATGTGTGTTAACTGAGTACAATAGGGTGCTCTTATTTATAGAGCTGAACAAATCATAAAATAAGGAAAATTTCCTAATACTACTTAAATACCAAAATATAGAAACTACCTAAATACATAAACTACGAAATATAGCAACTACTATAATTTCCTTAACACCCTCCGTCAAACTCTAGTTGGTTCAACTTGAAGTTGTCAATCGAATCAGTAAATCTGACAAATTTAAGGTTCGTTGCGGAGCAAATCAACGACCACCCAAGACGACAATTCTAAGGTTCATTGCGGAACAGATCGACGACCACCAAAGACGCCAAGAAACAGATTCTGATGTGGCAGAGTCAGAACAACGGAACTGTAGAACAGCGGATATCATAGTCGACGGAGTCGGCGACGGAAAGATAGCAGAGTCAACAGAGTCGACGACGGACAAATAGTAGAGTCGACGTAGTCGACGACATAACAGAGTCGATGTAGTCGACGACATAGCAGAGTCGATGTAGTCGACAACAGGCAAACAGCAGAATCGACATAGTCGATGGCAAATAGCAGAATCGACATAGTCGATGAAAGATAGTAGAGTCGACATAGTTGACGGCAGACAAATAGCGGTGTTGACGTAGTCGACCGCAGGCAGGCAGGTAGGCAACGCAGCAGATTCCACGCAATCATAACGTGGTAGTAGCAAAAAGTGAACAAAAACAAGAAAACGTACAGCAACGTAGAAATATTCATCCGGCGAACAATATCGACGAACCGACAACGACAAGCCGGTGATGAAGACAATGAACGAAGAGGGGGAAGCACATGGTGAACGTGTTTGTGCGTGACAAGGAGCTGAATGCACGGATAGAATGGAGAGGCGTAGTGGGACATGTACGTGATGATGCAACCGCAGATGTCAGATTGTGGCAACAGCGGACAAAAGCACAGAAGCAAAAACGCAAGACAGATTGCTTGAACAGAGGCATCGCAAAAGAATCATAAAGGATAGGAGATCACGAATCAGTTATCGACTCAAAAGTCGACCGACCTAGAATTAAAAAATCAAGCTCTGATACCATGATAAATTTCAAAGAAGAGACTAAGAATTGTATTAATGTGTGTTAACTGAGTACAATAGGGTGCTCTTATTTATAGAGCTGAACGAATCATAAAATAAGGAAAATTTCCTAATACGTACTACTTAAATACCAAAATATAGAAACTACCTAAATATTTAAACTACGAAATATAGCAACTACTATAATTTCCTCAACATCAATCGAATCAGTATGTCAACTACCTAAATAGAAACTACCTAAATACTTAAACTACGAAATATAGCAACTACTATAATTTTCTTAACAATACGCATATTTTGAGGAGACAATTAATATTGTACTAATCAAATTCGGAAGTCCACAGTTTCAAGCTCTACAGGTAAGCCAGTAGCATTACTTTCTCTCATTTTTCTAATATCTAATAATTCTTCTTGCTTATCCTCGAGAAATGCTTTCATGAATGCAACCATATATAACCCCTCCCACAAATCTCCTCGTAGGCTCCCTTGCCTTCCCATTCTTCAGAATGAAGCTCCAATGAAAGTTCAGGAGCAAATTGATCATGATGTACTTAATTGGATCGAATTGACGTTAATGAAAGATCACTATATTTAACAAAAAAAAAAGCACCTTAAATCTGCTCATGATCTTGTCTATTATGCACATATTTTGAGGAGACAATTGATATTGTACTAATCAAATTCGGCAGTCCATAGTTTCAACTCCACAGGTAAGCCGGTAGCATTACCTTCTCTCATTTGTCTAATATCTAATAATTCTTCATGCTTATCCTCGAGATATGCTTTCATGAATGCAACGATAACCCCTCCAACAAATCTCCTCATAGGCTCCCTTGCCTTCCCATTCTTACAAATACAATAAGTAGCTCTCCCTCTAAGCCCTCTAGTCTCATCATCCAACATGTCCAAGTGCCCATAATCCTTCACAACAAAGTGGCAAGCAGGGGAGCAACACTCATCAAAGAAGTCTCTATGGTTCACTCCGTTGGGCGCACATGGAGGGAACAAGGGGTTCTTCCTAAGCTCTCCCAAGCCCGGCCCAACAACCATCGCCGCCATGTTGACATCAAATGAGTGAGGCACATAGGTTAGGACCGGGGGAGGTGTTTGGCTTCCCTTGCCCATGCCATCTACAGGGTCTATGCCCATCAAAGCTGAGTATTTCAGTGAGGTGTGGGAGATCATTTTGTGTTGGTCTACTGCGAGTGCGAACGCGACCTTGCCTCCTCGGCTGTGGCCTGCTATGCCAAGCTTTGTTAGGTTTGGTTGGACGAGGGTTGGGAGCTCTGGTTGTAGGCCATTTGCCAGCCATTCTGTTACTGAAGCTGCTGCTTTTATCTCCTCGGTTGAATCTGGCCCGGCCACATCGAATAACTGTTTTACATATGACAATTAAAGAACATATATAATCATTCACCAAAAAAAAAAAAAAAAAAAAAAAATGAACATATATAATCAGTACTATATATACTTTTTTTTTGAGAAATACTATATACTAATTTGTAACTAACTTTAGATAGATATATAGAGTGTTAATTAATTAATTAATTAAATAGGACAACAACCAAACACCATACACAAGCTACTTTATATTAGCCCAAGAGATAACAAAAACAAATGGGAGAAATAGAAAACTAAGAAATTGTTTGGTGATCATTTTCTCGAGAAATTGAATATATATGTGTTTGGTCGAGTTTTCTTTTCTTGTTTTTGGTTATTGGTTGAGTTTACTATTTTTTTATAAAGTTCAATATTTAAAAATATTAAATTACAATAATTAATCGATACAATGTAGAAGAAGAACATTATATGAGTTACATAGCCGATCTCAAGTCTGAATAAAGGAGGACTCTGATTGAAGCCCGAGACATCCAAGACCATTTCTCATACATAAAAATGGGAGAGGGTTCGAATAAAGGATGACAGCTAACGTAAAACTTTTGTAAATCTTTATGAAAAATGTATAATTTATTATAATACCCTTTAAAAAAAATTTAGGGGGGAGGAATTTAAAATGGAGCCCAAATATATACCTATGCCATATATAGGAACCCCTCAAAATGTGTTGTGAATTAAATGTTTTGTGCATTTATGACTCATAGATTAAAGTGTTGAATTAAGATTCAATGGTTATAGATGTGGTTCCCATGGCATGAGTATTTTTGTGGTTCTCATGCATGGTTATGTATATACTAATTACATTATCGTGCTCTCCACGATTAAGCTCACTCGCTACGCTCTCAGAACATCATGAATTGATATAATTTATTTTTAGTATTCGAAAAGTACAATACTATTCTATGCACTTTTATTTTGTAATAATACATTTTAGCTCATTCTTTATAAAGAGGTCAGAGAAGGAGATGAAAGGGAGACCAACGTAGGAAGAAAGGTGGGAAAAAAATAATTTTTTCATAATATCCTAAGCACCTCAATGAATATTTAGTTTCTCTACTTAATTAATTCGATGATGAGTAAATAACCATAAATAAGGAAACTTCTTATGAACGTGGAAGAGAAAGATACGGAGAGATATGAAAGGAACTCAACATTTTTTTTTCTTCTTCTTTTATTTTTTGCTTGAAGGAAAACCTTAATTTAGAACGTTGAAATCAACATCTTTAAGGGTCTTGTATGGGGGTGTTATTGATACTTGTAATTAACAGGGTACACTTTTCCCCTCGCTTCTCAAAAACTTGTAGTTAGATTAAATTGTCAACCAAAGAAAGTGCGTGGCAACATTATGTGAGGAAATAAGAATACGGCAAGTTTTGTTTTTAATTTTTTTTTTGTTTTTTTTTTTTTTTTTTTTTTCTGGTAGACTACAAACAGTGGTAAAGCTATTATATAAAGGAACGCATGCAATTTTATAATTTACCGCTAATGTTATCTCTTCTTTACAACTTACAAGTGCTATCATTTAATCGATTAAAAAAAACTAAAACATTCACATACAACAAAAACAACAACATAACCTCAATCTGGTTCGGCTACATAGATCAAACTCTTATATATATAAGCTCAATTTATATATAGTTCAATTAGGTTAATATTAACAGTTACTCTAGGGTATATGAAGAAAGCTAGATAAGGTTTAAATATTACTAAAGAAGGTAGATAAGGTTCAATTAAGTTTTTTTTTTTTTTTTTTTGGAGAAAATAGTTATATGTTCAATTAAGTTAACATTAATAGTTACTCTTAGACTGCAAACATTGGTAAAACCATCAAATAAAGAAACACAATTTTATTTTTTATTCTTTATAGGAAAGAAATAACTTTTGCACCCACCAAGGTTTGAACCATGACCTCTTACTTCCAAATCTCAAATTAAACCATTGGGCCACCTAATTGGTTAAGAAATGCAATTTTATAATTTACCACTAATGTTATTTCTTTGTAACACCTTACAAGTACTATCGTTCAATCGATTAAAAATACTAAATCGTTCACGTACAACAAAAATAACAACATAGCCTAGTCTCAATCCAAAACTAGCAGTTAACTCCGGCTAAATGGATCAAACTCTTTCATTGTGCTTAATTTATATATCGTTCGATTAAGTTAACATTAATAGTTACTATAGGGTAATTCAATTAATTTAACATTAATAATTACTACTCTAGGGTATACTAGGGCCTTGTTTGGTTAGAAGTGGAGTTAACTCCCAACGGATAACTTGAAGTGGAGTTGAAACTAATTTTGTTTGTTGTCCAACTTCCCTGCAAGGTATCTTCCAAATCACACCCGAGGGTGAGAGATATTTTCCCCTCTAAGGGAGTTATCTCCCAGGAGTTTGTGGACATAATTACTCCTCATTATAATTATCTTTTATTACCCACATCCATCTCTTTTGTTTTAATAATATTTATGTCAAATTCATATATTTCATTGTTTAAAATTTTGCAACTTCCCTGCAAGTTTAAAGCTAAACCAAAATTTTTGAAATCAATCACAAATTTATTGGAGTCATACATTGATAAAACTGTTTCATTTTATTTGATTTAAAGAGAGAATAACGAGATCTTCAAGTTGGTTAAGATTTGAGTTTTCCCATGGTAAATATGTCTGGTAAGCCTACCCCTCTACTGCTGCAGGAGGATGAGAACGTTCTACCAAGAAAGTTAAGAATCGACAAAAGGAGGATGTTCAATTGGGTTTGGATATGGATCTTGTGAAGTCCTTTAAAGATATCGTGGGATCTCTAGAGGACACCATGATGGTTGAGACGTCTCCTTCAAAGGATATAGAAGTGCACACAGATGATCTGGTGCGGGGTTTGAGAGATAATGTACCGACAAAATCCTTCTCTTATCGAGAACGAAAAAAATGTCACAAGCGATGGATATATAGTACGATTATGGTGCGTGTTCTTAGTAAATCAGCGAGTTTTCAAACTATGACATAATGGCTTAGAACTCTATGGAAATCATTTGGCCGCATGAGGGTTACGAATGCGGAGAATGGTTATTTCATGGTAAGATTTGATCTCACAAATGGCTGCCTTACTGCATTGTTAGAGGGACTATGGATTCTCCTTGGGCATTACTTATTGGTCCAACCTTACTCATTAGATTTCAATACCAAGAATGTTAATGTTTCTTTGGTTGCAGCGTGGATTCACTTCCCAGGGTACCCTTCCATTATTAACATAAGAATATTTGTAAG
Organism: Stephania cephalantha; assembly: GCA_039657325.1. Classification (NCBI taxonomy): domain Eukaryota; kingdom Viridiplantae; phylum Streptophyta; class Magnoliopsida; order Ranunculales; family Menispermaceae; genus Stephania; species Stephania cephalantha. The sequence goes on along the minus strand of CM077570.1, from coordinate 16,637,878 downwards.
ATTTCGGAAGAGCTGGGAGAGTTCATTAAGATCGGCTATAATACGGTCGATTCACAAAGAGATCAATTTGCAGGGATGGCAGTCTAGTTAAATTTATAGAAGCCACTTTTTTGGAAAATATTCATTGACGATTGATAGATTTCAAAGAAGAAACTAAGAATTGTATTAATGTGGGCTAATTGAGTACAATAGAGTGCTCTTATTTATAGAGCTGAACAAATCATAAAATAAGGAAAGTTACCAAAACTACTTAGATATCAAAATATAGAAACTTCCAAAATACATAAACTACGAAATATAGCAACTGCTATAATTTCCTTAACACCCTCCCTCAAACTCAAGTTGGTTCAACTTGAACCAACTTGAGGTTGTCAATCGAATCAGTAAACCTGACAAATCTAAGGTTCGTTGCGGAGCAGATCAGCGACCACCTAAAGACGACAAATCTAAGGTTCGTTGCGAAACAGATCAACGACCACCCGAAGATGACAAATCTAAGGTTCATCGTGGAACATATCAACGACCACCGAAGACGACAGGAAACAAATTCTAATGTGGTAGAGTTAGAACAACGGAACTGTAGAACAACGGATATCAAAGTCAACAAAGTCGACGACGGATAGATAGCAGAGTCGACGTAGTCGACGACGTACAGAAAGCAGAGTCGACGTAGTTGACAGCAGGCAAACAACAAAGTCGACGTAGTCGACGGCAGACATACAACGGAGTCGACGTAGTCGACAGCAGTCAGATACCTGAATGTGGCTAGATGCAATGATGGCACCGACATCGTAAATTGTAAACAAATGATGATGAACACACCAACATATATGTGTACAGGTGTTGGGCAGAGGCGATTAAAGAAAAACAACAAAGAGAGTGAAAACGACAGAAGCAGAGAAACAAAAACAAATAAGCACAAGCGGAAGAGAACACCACGGAGCGGTCGTCGACTCGAAAGTCGATCGACCTAGCACTAAAAACCAAGCTCTGATACCATGATATATTTCAAAGAAGAGACTAAGAATTATATTAATGTGTGCAAACTGAGTACAATAGAATGCTCTTATTTATAGAGCTGAACAAAATATAAAATAAAGAAAATTTCTTAATACTACTTAAATATCAAAATATAAAAATTACTTAAATACATAAACTACAAAATATAGTAACTACTATAATTTTCTTAATAACGATCAACTAAGATCTATCGAATACGAAATGCTCACTTTCATATGTTACAACTGTGTGAGATATGGCCATGGGAATAATGTGTGTCCATTCTCATCGATGAATTCAAAACAAATTGCGTTGGCGGAATCGTCACCTACGTTGATCACTAGACTCAAGGCAAGTGACATAACAAGAGAAAAAGTCGCCACCCCGCCGACAATCGCTACGCCAGAGAACGACGACGTTGGTGGTTCATGGATCAACGCTTCCCGCCACATGCTCAGAGCAAGATCTAAGGCACCGGATTTGGTGGAGAGGAAAACTGAAAATCAGGGTTCTACAACTCTGGGTGGGATACGTTTTGACATTCTGGCAAACCAGGATATGGAAACTTCCAATGAATTGGTTTCCAAATCCCACAATGGCATTTGAGAGCTGATCATGGAAACAAATAAAACACATCAGTGGCGGTGAGCATATTAAGTTATTAACAGTGGGTACGAAAGCAGGGGATTTGGCGGACAACAAAAAAGACAAAAAAAAAAAAAAAAAAAAAAAAAAAAAAAAAAAAAAAAAAAACCATGGAAAATAAAACCAATCTTTGGTCTACAAACCAAAGGACTTAGTGAGCAAGGATGGGCCCAGTAATACTCCTCAGCCCAATACCACATTGATTGAGCAAAAGAATGCTCAAACTGTGACGCCCTCTCGGCCCGACTCCCTCCCCGAACGCACGACTATCCTGCAACAAGTCAAATCGCTACCTGTAGCTGTATCAACGTCCAAGCAAGGAAGAGCACTCGAACGGAATCTCCCTCCCTAACCCACAACAATCCCTCATCAGCTCGACTCGATCCCTCCACCCTCGTCGACAGAGATAGAGCTCCCACCAGCAGTACTGGCAGATGTCATGCCGTCTTCAGATGATAATAGTACTACGGGAGCACAAGAGAATGTTATTATCAAGTCGGTGCAACAAGATCCTATTACACCAGTGCGCTGTTTAGACGATGCCCTCCACTTGGTGGTTGTAATCAGCGATAGGGAGGCTGCGGAGCGATTTGGAGGCGGCAAAAGCTTACCAATTAATTCTTCGTGGATCCAGTAAATTTGGACGGCCTCGTGAAAGCTCATACATCAATTCGAGAGGGGAGTTAAAGATTAAACGACAAGTGTCCGAACTGAAAAAGACTTACTTCTACTCCCTCTGCTCGAGGCGATGCCTTGGTGGGACAAAAATCTTTAGCTGACGGCGCGGCTGATCAAACCTTAAGAAGCAGACAAAAATCTTTAGCTGACGGCGCGGCTGATCAAACCTTAGAAGCAGATTCCCTATTGAAGGAACTGTTGGAACATATGCTTTGGACAGAGAAAAAAAAAAGTTGAGAATTGGAAGAAACCAAACAAAGTTGTTTGGCAAGGCTAACTGATAATCTAGTTGATAGCTGATAAACTAATGATAATGATAATCTACTAAATTTTATGGAAAAAAAGTGATAATCTAGCTGATCAACTAAAAATTGTTTGGAATGATAGCTGATTGATTAGCTGATAAATGCAAAATGACAATAAATGACATATGACACAATTAAGTATATTAATTATAAATAACTCTATATTTTATTTACAAAATACAAATTAATACCATAAAATAATTTATATTATTTAGAAAACTAAATTAAGTGTGTCCATAAATGCTTACATAAAAATAACTCTATATTAATTTATAAGAATTCACAAAAAATAAACACATGAAAATAAAATATAATAAACGACTTGGATAACTATACATATACATAATGCATCATCCATAATTGAGAAGCAATGTTATTGCAAATATTCTTCATTTCTAGAGAAGTCACTCTATAACTTAAAAAAACAATAGATTAGTAAAAAAAAATTAAAAATATGTAGGATAGTCCACCACTCGAACACTACATTAAAAAATATTTTTATAACATCTAAAAATATTTTTATACTCGACGTTGTTAAAACTTATTTAATATGTAATAAATATCTAACAAGATTATCTATAATTAAGAAATTAATGTGTAATGATTTTTAATTTTAGTGAAATTCTTTGTTTTATAATATTTAGTTAATTATTAATCACTATTTTTTTCATTAACAATATTAAGCTATATGTTAATTTTAAATTCAATAAGTTTTAATAACGTATTATATAATTGTTGGTCTAGCCTAGAAGAGCTTGAAATGCTGGTTTCGCCTTTGCCAACTCTACCAGGGTATAATCGCGGGGTACTAATATTCGCGGGGTTTGTTTAAGTATTTGCGTATTTTGTTTCCACTAATTTGCAAGGGCATTAATTTATTAATACCTTAAAAATAAGGGTATAATCGCGAGAAAAAACTCGAACGACGGATTTTTGATTCAAACGCTACTGAGGCTCTGTTTGGTAAGCACAAACTAGCTTATCAGCTAGCTTATCAGCTAGTTTATTTGTTAAGCTGTGTTTGGTTTGTAGCTTATTTTAAAAATAATCTAGATGATAAGCTCCCAATTGAAACGCTACTCTTAGTAGCGTTTGAACCGAGAATCCGTCGTTTGGATTTTTTCTCGCGATTATACCTTTACGGTATTAATAAATTAATGCCCTTGCAAATTAGTGAAAACAAAATACGCAAATACTTAAACAAACCCCGCGAATATTAGTACCCCGCGATTATACCCTGGTAGAGTTGGCAGGGGCGAAACCATCATTTCAAGCTCTTATAGGCTAGACCAACAGTTATATAATACGTTATTAAAACTTATTGAATTTAAAATTAACATATAGCTTAATATTGTTAATGAAAAAAATAGTGATTAATAATTAACTAAATATTATAAAACAAAGAATTTCACTAAAATTAAAAATCATTACACATTAATTTCTTAATTATAGATAATCTTGTTAGATATTTATTACATATTAAATAAGTTTTAACAACGTCGAGTATAAAAATATTTTTAGATGTTATAAAAATATTTTTTAATGTAGTGTTCGAGTGGTGGGCTATCCTACATATTTTTAATTTTTTTTATTAATCTACTATTTTTTTAAGTTATAGAGAGACTTCTCTAGAAATGAAGAATATTCGCAATAACATTGCTTCTCAATTATGGATGATGCATTAGGTATATGTATAGTTATCCAAGTCGTTTATTGTATTTTATTTACATGTGTTTATTTTTTGCGAATTCTTATAAATTAATATAGAGTTATTTTCATGTAAGCATTTATGGACACACATAATTTAGTTTTCTAAATTATATAAATTATTTTATGGTATTAATTTGTATTTTGTAACTAAAATACATAGTTATTTATAACAATTAATTATATGATTATATAATTAATATACTTAATTGTGTCATATGTCCTTTATTGTCATTTTGCATTGATCGACTAATCAATCAGCTATCATTCCAAACAATTTTTAGTTGATCAGCTAGATTATCGACTTTTCCGCTACCAGCTAGTAGATTATCAGTTATCAGCTAGATTATCAGCTATCAGCTAGTTTATCAGCTATCAGCTAGATTATCAGCTAGCCTTGTCAAACGGAGCCTAAGAGTAGCGTTTCAATTGGGAGCTTATCATCTAGATTATTTTTAAAATAAGCTACAAACCAAACACAACTTAACAAATAAACTAGCTTATCAGGCTTATCAGCTAGCTGATAAGCTAGCTGATAAGCTAGTTTGTGCTTACCAAACAGAGCCTTAAAGCGCGTAATCGCTCTAATTTAGACAAAATTTCTTCCTACCGGTCGAAACCGCGTATACACAATGGGATTAATCGAAACTTGCCTTCAAGATACAATAAAAGTCTATAATGGTTGTTGGATGATGTGTGTGTAACACAACTCCAACTTAGAACACTCCACTATAACAATTTAGGCTTTTTATAACACCTAATTGATAGAGGTTTTTAAGTAACCCATATGTATTAGGCGATTAAGCTTTCTATAACACTTAATTGATAGAGGTTTTTAAGTAACCTCATGTATTAAGCAATTAGGATTTTTATAGCACCTAATTCATAGGGGTTTTTAGTAACCTCTATGTATTAGGCTATTAAAACTCAAAACCACTCTCAATCGACTTACTTTCATCGACTCTCATCTAGGGTTATTTTAGTAACTTTTATATGCAGCTCTCATCGACTCAAAACCATTTCTCACAATTCCTCTCTCTTTCAAGCGAGCGATCGATATCTCCAACCAGCGATTCACTCTTCAGGTACTCTGATTCCTATCTCAATTTCTCTCTATACATCTCCTTCTCTTTCTCTCTTCATCTTCTTTGTTTTCTCGGTCACCAAACCCTAACCCTAGCCCCAACCACTGCACCAGTTTTCGTTGATAAAAGCTTGTCGAATTTGATAGACGCGGCAATGGAGTTGCACTTGTTTGATAGGCGTCCGATCGTCCAGTCCAAGGCTCCTGCCGTCAAGTGGTTCAAAGAATGGTGAGCGCTACTCGCAACTGAATTTCGTGTTTTGATTCGTCTTTTTTAGGTTTCCAGATAACTTTCTTGTTCAATTGGTGTTGCTGGAGATTGGAATTTTGGTTCTTTATGGTTTTCTTGTATCGATTGAGTGGTTTTATTGCTTTGTAATCTCTTGATGATTTCGTAATTTAGGTTTTGAAGATTAAGCACTTGGTTGTGGATCGACGATTCGTCGTTGTTCTGTGACTGGTTTTGGCTCGGATTTGAAGGTTTTGCGAGCGGGGTGGTTGTGACGGATTTGGTGAAAACCATGAGTGGCGATGGGAGGCGCTTGATCACGATTCAACCTAAAAATTTACTTTCCTTTGTGAGTTGAATCTGGTCTCTGTTTTTTGGATTTTGTAATCTTCATTTGATTTTGTTTTTGGAGGCATGGTTTCTACGTCGTCTCAAAATGTGGATTATGAATGATATGGTTTTGTGTTAGATTTACATGCCTTATTAATATAGTGAAGCAACTACATGTAATTTAATCAAGTACCTAAACCTCACCCAATTTTTTTCCTAATTAGGAAGTGACCGTTAATGTACTTTCGACGCATTCACAATTCATTAGTTATAGCTACAGAGTTGTTGAAATCCGATGATACACATCGAAATGTGCAGACACACATCCAATGCATAATCCAACTGATTCCAATAACTTGTAATAAAAAAGTATGTGCCAAAAGCATGGTGCCCAGTCTTTTTCCTCATTTCAATGTCTAAATGAGTCAATACATGTGTCTCTTAGTGGCTTAGTGAATATCTCTACACTGATTTAGTCACTTAACTAGGTACACAAGGGGAGGAATAGTTTGAGACCCTAACTGATATGACCTCTGCTATATATAAGTGCAAGGTATCTTTGCAGCCCCATCCCACAGCTTGAGCTTTATAATCTCTTTAAGGTGCTAAAATAAAAATGAGTATTGCAATTGTCTCTTCCTATGGTGTTCTATTCTTGTTGTTGCTCTTGCCTGCATTGTGTGTGTCCCAGGATACTTACACTTGCTCAAGAGCAACATATTATGGAAGCCCTGACCGCTTAGGGACTCCAAGTATGATTTCTCATCACCTCTCTCATACTCCTTAATTAGTTGGGCCATGTGTGTTTGAATGTAGAAGGTCCCTATGAGGATTTGGTGCCAACAGACCACCTTAAAGTTTTGTGATCTTAATGAACTAGTACGGTTCATAATGATACATTTCCTATATGTAGGGATCGATCCCTATATGTAGATAGCTTCCAAGCTTTGTGATCTTTTGTTATGGTTATACAATTATACTTGCTTTGATTATTCCCTGTTGAATTGAAGTAAAAATGAAGAATTATTGACTAAAGAAACCAACCATGATCTGCAAACTTCTTCCTAAAATAGCACTTGTTTTATTGACTTATTCAATTTTATTTCTTATAGAATTTGTATCATGGTCTGTTTGATTGATAACTTAATGTTTGCTATGATTAAAGAACCAACCATAATGCAATAGCAAGTATGCGAGTAATTACTAGTTAGACGTTTTAATGTAAGAGCTTAGCTTGCCAATTTGATTTGATTAGTGTTTGCTTTGTAAAAGTAAGAAAATCATGTATGGTACGGCCAATTGTGAATTACGTGCTCCATTTTGTTAGTGATTTTTTTTGCATACGGCTTTTATTAGTTATTGTTGTTTACTTTATAACTTGGATTCCTCGCTTATATGTTTGCTTTCTAAGAGTTAGGCCTATCAGATCGATCACATATATTTCATCAAATCACATATGCATCTATTGAGTTATGTATGAACTAAAACTAAATTAATCAGATTTTCTTAATTAAAAAAAGGATCATAAAGTAAAATTTACTTAATAATATGTAATATTAATTAAATTCATGCCAAATATCTCTAGTAAATATTACCGTTCTTCAACTTTAACAGAGCAAAGATTACAATCTCATGATGGATAAAGGTTGGGCCAGACATTCGAGGTTAATATTATCATATTATCTTTTTATAGTGATAGAAGCATTCATATTTTTTGTAAGGTTGAAACTTACTATTCAAAGTTTTTTTTTGTTATTAGAGTTTCAAAATAATATTGTAAAGGAGCAAATGCATTCGTTCTTCAAGCTCAAGCTAGAGAAGGACATCCAGATAGAATTAGGGGTCCTTGTCAAAATTGTCGAAACGTGTCTCGTGTAAAATGTGATATTGCTTACAACCATCTAATCATATATGGATTGGATCCCATGTATACAACTTGGTTCCATCATGGAGAGAGTAGCCCCATTGTAAGGAATGAAGTCGCAAAGGATGAAAGGGATGGAGGTCCTACGGATGAAGGGGATGAAATTACTACGGATGAAGGGGATGATGAGGATGGAGTTGCTAGGGATAAAGGGGATGAAGTTGCTAGGGATGAAGGGGATGGAGTTGCTAGGGATGATGGAGATGGAGTTGCTACGGATGAAGGGGATGAAATGGATGATGGGGATAAAGTTGATAGGGATGAAGGAGATGGAGTTGCTACGGATGAGGGGATGGAGGGGATGGAGGGGATGAAGATCTAGCAGATGTCAATATCCAAGTTGACGATGAAAGGTTATTTGAAGAGGACTGAACTCCACCTCTCTATTCAGGTTGCATAAAGTACACCAGATTTTCTGCCGCCATGATTTTGTACAAGCATAAAGCTATTTATGGTCTATCTAATAATGGTTTTAATGAACTATTGAAGATTGTGGTAGACATGTTGCCACAAGAAAATATTCTCCCTAAGTCGTTGCAAGAGGTGAAGAAGTTGCTAAAGGAGTATGAGCTTCATTATGAAAAGATTCATGCTTGTGTGAATGATTGTTGCTTATTTAGGAAGGAAAATGAAGCTTTAGATGCATGTCTTAAATGCAAGTCATCTAGATGGAAAGTAAGTAAATCCAACAAAGAGACCAAAAAAAAAGAATTCCTGCTAAGATCTTGAGATATTTTCCTATCATACCGAGATTCAAAAGAATGTATGGGTCATTGAAAATAGTTAAGAATTTACTGTGGCACTCTTCCCATTTGAGCCAAGATGGTAAGATGCGACACCCAGTAGATTCAATAACATGGGATTTAGTTAATCATAAGTGGCCAGAGTTTGCATTAGAGCCTCAAAATCTTAGGCTTGGCCTTTTTGCGGATGGATTCAATCCTTTTCGTAATTTTAGCTCTCCATATAGTTGTTGGCCACTAATGTTAGTCACTTACAATTTTCCTCCTTGGCTATGCTTTAAGGAAGATAATATGATGTTAACATTATTAATTCCAAGCCCAAAACGACCAGAAAATGACATAGATATCTATTTACAACCTTTGATTTAAGATTTGATGAAGTTGTGGAAGGATGGGATAGTTGTATTTGCGCAACAACTCAAAGCATTTTTAATTTGAGAGCAATTTTGTTGTGGACGGTCAACGATTTTCCAGCTTATAGGAATTTAGCTGGATGTTTTACAAAAGGAAATTTTGCTTGCCCAATTTGTGGGGTTAATACATGTTCAACATGGTTGACTTCACGCAAGAAAACTATATACATCGGCCACAAACGATTCCTTGAGCGTGATCACATTTTTCGAAATAAAAGTACTTTGTTTAATAGAACTTGTGAAGAGCGCGGAAGACCTGAAGTAATGACTGGATATGATGTTGCGAATGCAGTAAAGAATATAAAAAATGATTGGGGGAAAAAAGACAAATAGAAATAGAGATATGAATCAAGGGAAAGAGGCATGAAAAGAAAGAGGAAAAAAATCAAGGAAGAAGAATACATCTGAGGCCATTGAAACCACTGGAATCTGGGAGAAGATGTCCATATTTTTTAGTTTGCCATATTGGGAGGTATGATACTAAGTTGATGTGTAAAAATTTCTTTAATTACTTGAAATTGCATTAAACTATTCATCGTTCTTTTCAGCACTTGGTTTTACGCCACAATTTGGACGTTATGCATATCGAGAAGAATGTTTGCGAAAGTATTACTGGCACAATTCTTGATATAAAAGGTAAATCAAAAGATGGACTTAGTTCACGAAAGGATTTGGAAAAGATGGGAATTCGGCGGAGATTGCATCCTCAAGTTCGTGGGAGTCGAATATATCTCCCGGCAGCATCATTTAGACTTTCTAAAGCTGAGAAGCATATATTTTGCCAAAGATTGTCAAATATGAAACTTTCAGATGGTTATGGATCCAGCTTTGCAAATCATGTATCACTAAAGGATTGCACCATTGTAGGTCTCAAATCTCATAACTATCATGTTCTAATGCAACAACTGCTATCTGTTGCTTTGAGGGGACTTCTACCCAAAGGACCTCGGATTGCAATATTTCGATATTGTAATTTTTTAATGAATTATGCCAAAGAGTTGTAGATAAAAATAAACTCTTGGATCTTGAGAATGAAATTGGGGAAACTTTATGCATGTTAGAGAGATATTTCCATCCTTTATTTTTCGATATCATGGTTCATTTACCAATCCACTTTGCAAAGGAAGCTCGCTTAGGTGGACCGATCCAATACCGGTGGATGTATTCATTTGAAAGATATATGAAAAAACTCAAAAGTTATTGTAAAAATCGAGCAAGGCCAGAGGGATGCATGTCAGAGTGTTATATTGCCGATGAGTGCGTGCGATTTTGCAGTAGAAAGTTAGAACAATCAACTGATATTGGAGATCAAGAACGTCAGGACAACAATATTCATAATGAGACAATGCTGAAGGAGAACCAATCTCAGCAGTACATACAAAAATGTTGTCAGACTATATGTTGGAAAAGGCACATCGATGTATATTGTTCAATTTGAAGATTGTTGAACCTTGTTTGGAGTAAGTATGAAAGTTAATTAGATCATTTTCTTGATTTGAATTCCTGATCCAATTTCTTAATTTATATGTTTAGAATGCATATCAATGAGTTGAAACGTAGAGACAAACGCCTTGGAATGAGTGCAAGCCAATTATGGATGAAACATACAAGGACATTTAGTGAATGTTTTGAAGAAAAGGTTGTAAGGTCTTCAACTATATTTTTAGGTTCAATTCCAACAATTATTTTAAAACTCGTGCATTTTTTCTTACAACTTACCGTGTATATCTCTACAGGTTAAGTCTCAGAATGTTGATGTGTAAAACATGTTGCATTGGACTTCTCGTAAACCAAGAAAAATGCACTTTCTTGTTCAGGTTACGCAATTAATGGATTAAAGTTTCACACAAGAGATGTTGAAAGAGTTACTCAGAATTCTGGCGTGTTTGTTGAAGGTGTCGATAGCCTTTGTAGATCAAGTTCACGGGACAATGCACAAAGAAGTGAAGTTGATTGTTACGGGGTTATAAGAGAGATAATTATATTGGATTATTTTATATATCGATTTCCTTTATTCTTGTGTGACTGGGTTAACGAGGAAACTATATGAAAGTTGAAGATGGGTTTACCCTAGTAAACTTTAATCAATGTCACATCATAATGATCCATTTATTTTGGCAACTCAAGCCAAACAAGTGTTTTATTCTAGTGAAAATGATTCATCAAACTAATGCGTTGTGTTAAGGGCACCTCCTCAAGGATTGTATGATATTGCAATGTACAGCAAGAATGTGCAACCATCGTTTTCTGCTATTGACATATCGCGTGTAGATTTGTACACTTGCGATGAAGACGAAAGTTATGTTAGAATGAATTGTCAGGGTCGATTTGTGTAATGGAGTTAAGTTGTAGCCTTATTCACGAATGACTGATCAAATGCTTATATTTATGACTTTATGACTGATTAAGTTGTAGCAATATTATTATCTTCTTTTATTCTTGTGCTAATAATTTCTCTTTTGCTTTTCTTTGTCTTTTCACATGTTCTAACTGGAGCATTTGCAGGCGTTTTTTACAACCATCATATTTTGTTGTTGACATAGCGTGTGTAGATTTGAGGAAAACAAATGTATAAGGAAGAGGTAAAACGTGATTTAGTTAATCACTTTATAGGTTGATGATTTTATTTGTGCTCGTTTACTAATTACGATATTTTTTTTTGGCTGAATGAATAGAGTTCAAAAGCTGCAAAAAAGAGAGCAAGAAAAGAAAAGCAAGCTATAGGAGCATTGATGAGTCGAAACTCAAATGTTGGTGTGAGGATAAGGTGTCCGCAAAGTTCTACATATGAAGCACCTATGCAACGAGAACAACAAGAAGAAGAGGAACAAGAACAAGAAGAACAAGAGCAAGAACAAGAACAAGAAAAAGAATATCAACAAGATGAACAACAACAAAGGAAGAAAATAGGTCCAACCAAGCTTCCTTCACTTACCAGAAAGAAAAAAGTACTCGTTGCTTTCAATGACAGAAATCAGCCCATTGGTGAAAATGCAGATGTCTTTTCTTCTTTTGTAGGAATCGTGTCACGCAAAATAGTGCCAATTACTTTGTCAGATTGACGTCAACTCAAGGGAGATAATAAGAAAAGAATATGGAAGTTTATTAAGGTTAGACTTCTATTTTTTATATAAAAGCATAAAAAGTACTCTATTTGATTGTGTTTCATTCTCATTGCAGGAAAGATTTATAATTCCTGATAAAGCATGTCGTGAAAAACATATATTACAAAGAATTGGGTGATTATTTGGAGCATGGAAATCAAGGCTTACTAAGGAGTTAGAAAATGGCAATGACAAAAAACCTGCCACAATTGATGAAAAGTTATGGAAAGAGTTCAAAAAACAAAGGAGATCTAGCAACTTTCGTGAACAAAGCAATAAAGCTAAGGAAATTAGAGCAAAGCAAACGATTCAGCATACGACAAGTCGAAAAGGATATGCTCGCCTTGAATATGAGATGACAAGTTTTATTCATTTATTCTATTACTTATACCTATATTTTAATCTTGTATTATTTATTGTTTTTATGCTTATAGATTGAAGAAAAAGACGATGCTAGTGTTTCCAGAGCTGAGGTGTGGATTAGAGAGCATTCAGATAAAAACGGGAAACCACACAATGCCGAAATTGCCGAAATTGTGGTGAATTAACTAATAAATCTTTGATATTTTATATTATTAAGTTTTTCTTCCATTTGATGCAAATATTAGTTGTTTGTTTTGAAGGATAAAATCAATGCATGTAATCAAAGTCAATGCTCGGAATCTACTGCTCAATCAATTAACAATAACCCTATCTCACAAGTTGTTGGTACTGAACACCAAGGTCGAGCGAGAGGTCTTGGTTTTGGAGTAACTCCTACCGGTGTAGGTGCAACAACTCAGAATAACGTAACCATCAAAGAACTTATGGGTTTGAGAGAGAAGTATGAAGATTTATCTTCGTATGTTTACAATCAACATAAACAGGTACAAATTGATATTTTCACTATACACATATGTATATTTATTTATATCATGAACAATATTCATTCTTAAATTGTGTTGGTTATTTTTATGATAGGGTCAACAAGGGGGGACGGGCACACTTGTACATGCCAGGTAAAAAAATTATTAATCTATTGAACGTAAGTGTTACGGATAATGAAACTTCATAATTCTTTTATTGAAGCCACAAAACGAGAACTCTTCGAATATGTGTGGAATGAAGTGCAAGTTGATCGATTGGGTTGTTGGTACCCATATAGTGGCAGAAGGAGAGATTGCAATTGATGACCCGCTACATGTTGTGGAGGATGTTCCTATTGGGGTTGGATATTACATGGTGTGGGTGCAAACAGCCATTGACCACAATGCTTTGATATGGATGACTCAAGCTAATATGAGGACAACAGAGCAAGCTTTAGGGGAATCGATTCCATGGCCCAGACAACATGACTTCATACCTAACACTTGAGGAAAGTACGTTTCAACCATTTAGTTTTATTTTTTGACTCATCTTGTGTCTCTGAATTTAATTTTTTTGTGCTTGCAGATGATGGGAAAAACGTATAGATGGTGCTAGAAACTTGATGAGGTTCAATGTTTCATATTTGTTTCAATATCTTCTTTTCTGTTACTTTTGCTCGTATATAGAAAATTTGTCTAGTTTTAAGTGCTTTGTATGAGACTAAGCTTTGTTACTTTTGTGTTTCTTTAAATACATTCTATTTTGCTCTCACTTCTCTATACATACATGTGTGTGTCTCTAACATATGGTTGATGCTTGTAACATGGACATAGCATCTCTCCATCTGTCCTCATTATTATGACTGCCATCCCTTACTTTTGTTTTCTTTCCATTCCAATTCCTTCATCTTTACAAAACATCCTCCGCTGGTAACCTACGCATTGATGCTCTCTCTCCTCAGACTCTATCGGCCTTTCGTCATTCTCATGTAAGTCTAACACTATTTAATACTTGATTTAAGCAGTGATTAGGATGGATTCACTATTCAGTCCCTTGGCTTTGTGTTGAATTGCAATTGTTGTTGTGTTGTGTAGATCTAAATGAGTACATGGTTAGAGATGGAAAGACCAGCGAGGGCATCTACTTCATTTGGGACTGAGAGGTAATCAAGTATTTGAATTATGCGTGTTTGATTGTGATATTGTTACGAATGCGAGGAATTTGGGAATTTGTTTGTTGAACAGGCTGCGGTGAATAAAGCTCACTATGCGGAGGATAATTGTTTGGAGCAGATTTGTTTGAAGCGATGCGACTATTTTGGTTTATCATAAGAGCTATTCAAATATTAGTGAGTTCATATTGTCACATTTTTGTTGATGATCAGCTGATGAATAAACGCGAATAACGCAACCTTTCAAATTCTGAAAGGTAGTATTTACCCCCTTTGTTTTTGTAGTTTTCATTTTTTTGTTGCATTCATGTGCAAATACTTGGGTGATGTTTTTGACTGAATAAGCTTGATTAACTACAAATGTATGTCTTTAGAAAAAAATGTGTCTTTTCGTTTTCTAACTTCAGAAAACAATATCTCCACTGATGATGGCTCTCTTGAGTATGATTTTCTTTAATAACAAAGTATGAATATTTACAATAGTTACACTACAGAGTATTTGAAACAGTTGTCTTTACAACTAGACGTTGTTTAGTTCGTACAACAAGGTTGCTAACTGTGAGTAGAATTTGTCACAAGTATGCAATTTATAATGTGAATCATCTATGTAGTATATCACACAAAGCTTAACCTCAAGAAGCATTGTAGATTATAGGGTTGGTATCCAAACTCACTAAACAAGTACATTTTATGTTGAAGGAATCACTGATGTTCTTCCATTGTGCTTGTTTCCAGATATGTTGGTGTTGTTACTGTTGAAGGAATGACTGATGTTCTTGATGTTCCTGCATCCCTTTTTGTTGAAGGAATCGATGTTGTTCAAGATTCGATATTTGTTTGATTTTCGATCATTTTAGCGGGTTTCGTGAAATGTGTGGCTATTGATTTGTTGTTTTGTTGATTGGTTGTAGAACACTGCGAATTTCTTGATGGAATAATAATATTGCGAGTGGAATGTAGATTTGTTATATTTTCAATTGAAAATGGAAATGGAAATTAATTTTGGGCATTTTCAGCTATTATTTTTTTTAAATTACATTTGATAGGGGTTTGAAACCCCTATGTAAGCCTTTGACTATAATATAGAGGTTTCAAACCCCTATGAAATCACTACAATTGATAGGGGTTTGAAACCCCTATGTAAGCCTCTGAAGATATTATAGAGGTTTTAAACCCCTATGAAATAGCCAGATTTGATAGAGGTTTAAAACCCCTATGTAAGCTTTGAAGATACGATAACGCCTTAAAAGATAACGCTTTTCATAGAGGTCAAAAACCTCTATAAAAAGTCTTTCATAAAGGTTCAAAACCTTTATTAAAAGCTGAATTTGTTCTAGTGAGCTCTTTGAAGAACTTAAGATAGAATGATGTTATGGACTCAAGAACACACACTTTGACTCAAAAAACTTGTGTTTCAATGTGTGTCAATCTTTCAATGTATCCCAATGTCTATAGTACGTACTAGATCCCTCTAATTTGTAGAAAACTAAGGGATATAACGTCTATCCATCAAGAGGTGAGTTTTGGTGTGAATTCGTGCGAAAAAACGGACAAAAAACGGACCAAAAAATACTCGAAAAACTCGCACCTTTTTGTTTTATGTTGCTGTCATTGAGCCGGCGCCACAGCGCTGGCTCAGCGCCAGAACCAACAAGCATTTTTTGAGTTGGCGTTGAGCTAGCGCCACAACGCCGGCTCAGCGCCAGAACCAACAAGCTTTTTTTCTTAAATCAACAATTTCCCCCCATTTTCGAATTATATGGACATATAAATTGAAAATTATACTTAGGAAATAACACGACCAAAAACATATATATCATCATTCTGAAATCGATACATAAATGAGAAGTGTCTTTTGGACTTGAACTTCTCACTTAGTGTAAACACTTCAAAGTTTCATCAGTAACTATGGTGAATGTATCTTGAACCAAGAACCCTTGTGACAAAACCGGAATGTCACACATACCAACTTCATGTAAGTAAGAGTGTTCTATTGATTGCACATTATGGCCTTGTGTAAATCCTATCTTTCTTGAGTGCTCTAGAGTCGGTTTGACTTATAAGATGCGACCACACTTCTACACCTATATAGGTAAGTCTACCTAAGTGAATCTGCGAGTCACTCTATTCGACTTATTAAGACCCAATTGTCAACCTCCGTCATGCAAAACCAACACTAGAACCTGGAAGGGACCTTTTATAATATAAATTTTCCTGCGTTTCGTGATCTTCACTTGACTTGTTAGTACCACATTGAACTTATTTTTTATTTTCAAGAATTAAGTTGGGTTCCCATCAAATGACGATCGAATTAAGCAAACCTAAGTCTCATTCCTTTTGATGTTTGAGACACCATATCTCTAACAAGACCCTTTGTTAATGGATCCGCTAAATTCTTGTTAGATTCCACGTAATCAACTGTGACAACCCCATTTTTGAGTAACTGTCTCAAAATATTATGTCGTAGACTTATATGTCTAAACTTTCCATTATAAGTCTTGCTTGCGACCTTATAAAGAGTTGCCTTGTTATCACAATTGATTAATATAGCCGGACATGGCTTGCTCCATAATGGTATCTCCATTAACAAGTTCCTAAGCCATTCCGCTTCCTTGCTTGCATCTGCTAGGACAATTATTTATGATGTCATTGTTGAATTAGAAATACATGCTTATTTCTTTGAGCTCCAAGAAACAGCCGTTCCTCCTAGCGTAAATATCCATCACTAGTTGATTTGAAACTTGACTCCATATTATTCCAACTAGCATCACTGTAACCTTCCAAGACCGGGGGATATCCTTAAAACTTGACCATAATCCAAAGTCCCCTTGAGGTATCTAAAGATCTTGGTAACCGCATCCCAGAGTTGTTTGCTTAGATTACTAGTGAACCGACATAACATATAAACCGCATAAGCTATATCCGGTCTTGTGCAATGCATAGCATACATGAGACTTCCTATCACACTAGAATACTCTAGTTCTGATAAACACCAACCGGTGTTCTTTACTAGTTTTAAATGAGGCTCGATAGGAGTACAAGCTGACTTTCGATCAAAGTGACCAAATTTCTTCAAAATCTTTTCGATATAATGAGATTGAGATAATGTAATACCATTATCTTGTTGTAAGATTTTGATTCCCAAAATTACGTCAGCTTCTCCTAAGTCCTTAATTTGGGACTGAGGTGTTGTTGTTGTTGTTGTTGTTGTTGTTGTTGTTGTTGTTGTTGTTGTTGTTGTTGTTGTTGTTGTTCTCCTAAGTCCTTCATGTCAAAGCTAGTAGACAAAAAATATTTAGTTTCTTCTACTAAGGCTAGTGAAGTTCCAAATATTAACATGTCATCCACATATAAACATATGATGACACCAACATCATTGTCAAAATTGTTATAAATACATTTATCAGCATCATTGACTTTGAATCCAAATGATTGCACAACCGTGTCATACTTCTCATGCCATTGCATAGGAGCTTGAAGCCATAAAGAGATTTTACTAATTTGCAAACTTTATTCTCTTGACCTGACATAACAAAACCTTCTGGTTGTTCCATATATATTTCTTCCTCTAGATCACCATTTAGGAAAACCGTTTTTACATCCATTTGATGGATAGCTAAATGATGAATAGAAGCAAGAGATATCAACACTCGAATGGATGCTATTTTTGCAACCGACGCGTATGTATCAAAATAATCAATGTCATGCTTTTGTCTATAACCCTTAGCTACTAGACGTGCTTTGAACTTGTTTATTGTTCCGTCGGCATTTAATTTTCTTTTAAATACCACTTGCACCCAATTGCCTTTGATCCCGGTGGAAGATCAGAAAATACCCAAGTTTGATTCGACAAAATCGAATTCATCTCATCATTGATCGATTCTTTCCAAAATGAAGCATCCCTTGATGAAACCGCTTGTTCAAACGAAATAAGATCATCGTCGACATTAAGGACAAATTTTATTTGTTCCTTAATATCACATCTATTTTCTTCAACCAAGTAGATTATAAAATTCGGGCCAAAAGATTTATCAATCTTTTGCCTTTTAATTCTCCTTACTTCAACGTTCTCACCATCGTTAATAGGAGGATTCTCTTGTTCATTAGAAGAATTTGATGGTAAATCTTCTAGATTCCCACGACTTTGTTCCTTATATAAGTTTTGAGACAACTCCTCTAGATTCCCAAAATTCGATTGCAAAAGCATATCATGTGTTTTGTTTAAATGACAAAGAATTGTATATCTATAGATTCAATTATATCATTACTTTCCAAATTCAAGAATCTATATGTCACACTATGCTTTGAATAACAAAAAAAAAACACATTTATAAGTTATATTTCCCAATTTAGGTATATTTGGATCCACTTTTCTTACATAACCTAAACAATCCCAAACTTTAAGTCTCTTAAAATTTGGTTGTCGCTTGAACCATAACTCATATGGGGTGACATTGGTGTTCTTTAATAGAACCCTATTCATGATAAAGCAAGCCGAAAGAATGACTTCCCCCCATAAGTTCAAAGGCAAGTTAGAACTTAGTAGCATATAATTAACCATCTCTACTAATTTTTATTCTTCCTTTCCGCTACACCATTTTGTTGTGGTGTATAAGGTGTCGTTACTTGATGTATAATTCCATTTATCTCACAAAATTTCGTGAACTCCTTGGAACAATACTCACCACCTCTATCGGATCTTAGAGCCTTAATTTTCTTGTTATGTTGATTTTCAACTTCCGATTTGAAAACAAGAAAATTTTAATAAAACTCAGCTTTGCTTTTCAAAAGATAAACATAGGAATATTTTGAAAAATCGTCAATAAAAGTGAGAAAATATTTGTTTCCTCCTAATGTAACGTGACTTTTCAAATCACATATATCACTATATATCAAATCAAGAATTTGAGAAGATCTTTGAACCGATTTGTGTGATTGTCTTGTGATTTATGTTTGTGTACATATCTCACACTTTGTATCATGATCAATTTTAAAATCAATAATTAGGCCTAAGTTATGCATATTTCTAATGCAACGAAAATTAACATGGCCTAATCTACCATGCCATAATGAACATGAATCAACAATTGAAGAACATGAATCAACAATATACGAAGAATAATTCACTGTTATTGCATTCAACTTAATCATACCATTACATGAGTACCCTTTGCCAATAGGAACACCTTCCTTGGACAAGATAAACCTATCCGACTCATAGACAAGACAAAAACCTCTCTTATTAAAGAGGTCACAGGATACAAGATTCTTACACATTTTGGGTTCATAATAAATATTAATTAAATGTAAAACTCTTCCTGAAGTAAGCTTCATATCCACCGCTCCTTTACCAACCACCTTGGTGTGATTGTTGTTTGCCATGCGAACTTCTTCACTAGTGGCAAAATCTTCGTAAGTCTTGAAAAGACTACAGTCCTGCAAATGTGTATGGTTGCGCCGGTATCCAGCCACCATCCCACTTCATTTGCAACCGAATTGGCTTGGCAAACCGTTGCTATGAGTTCCATATCCATGTGCTCCACATTGTGACTTGCCTTGACCACTTCCTTCTTCAAGAATTTCTTCTTGGATCGACACTCTCGTGCATGGTGTCTTGGTTTGTCACAATAGTAACACAACCATTTTGAAGTGCTTTCATTGGCAAGTCCTTTGAAATTTGAATCATTCTTGGCCTTAAGTTTCTTAGAACGGTGAGATTCCACTAAATTCGTCCTTGAACCACATTCAAAAGTCAAGTCATCTTCAACCCTTTCTCTTTCGAGAGTCTTCCTCAATTCAAATATGGCGTTGGAGGGATTCAAGAGTATAACTCTTCTCCTCAAGAATAATTTTCTTCTTGTAATTGTTCCAATTTGTAGGTAACTTGAAAATAATTACACCCACTTAGAATTCTTCAAGAGAGAGATTCCAGCCGTTTTAAGATCACCAACAATCTTTTGCAAGTCATGAACTTGAGTGAGTAGAGAGTTGTCATTGGTCATCTTAAAATCCAAATAATTTGAAATTAAAAACTTACGATTGCTAGACTCCTCAATTCGATATTTGGTATCCAGTGCAGTTCACAACTCTTTTGCCGACTCAATGGTTTGATGCGCCGCATAGACATTGTCGGAGAGTGCATTAAGGATGTAGCCTCGAGAAAGATAGTCATCCGCTTTCCTCACGACACGTCGATCCACCACTTCGTTAGAGTCATCAGGAGTTGGTTCAAGGAGGGTCTCGAGTGCATCATCAATGATGTATGCCAACTTAAGAGATGTGAGAAAGAACATCACATTCTCTTGCCATCGGGTGAAGTTGTCACCGTCGAACCTTTTGAGGCGGCTCAAATCATGATTCATGAATTGTATGGAGTGAGGAACGAACCCGCCATTCGAATTGAATTTTGAAGACAATGAAAAACCACCATTCCCATTGGATTCACGAATTCCGTCCGAAGTTGAAGAAGCCATTAATGAAGAAGAAAATCTTGTGTAAAAATTGTTGGAACAAAAGCTTCGGACAGAGAAAAAAATAAGTTGAGAATGGAGGAAACCAAACAAAGACTTGAGGAGCGTAATCGCTCTCTTTTAGACAAGATTTCTCTCTACCGATCGAAACCGCGTATACACAATGGGATTAATTGAAACTTGCCTTCGGGATACAATCAAGTTTCTAATGGTTGTTGGATGATGTATGTGTAATACAACTCCAACTTAAAAAACTCTTTGAAGAACTTAAGATAGAATGATGCTATGGACTCAAGAACACACTTTGACTCAAAAAACTTGTGTTTCAATGTGTGTCAATCTTTTAATGTATCTCAATGTGTATAGTACGTACTACATCTCTCTAATTTATGGAAAACTAAGAGATATAGTGTCTATCCACCAAGAAATGAGTTTTGGTGTGAATTGGTGCGAAGAAACGGACAAAAAACGGACCAAAAACATTCAAAAAACTCCCACCTTTTCGTTTTCTAGTTGTTGGCGCTGAGCCGGCGCCACAATGTTGGCTTAGCGCCAGAACCGGCATGCGTTTTTCTTGAGTTGGCGCTGAGATGGCGCCACTGTGCCGACTCGGCGCCAGAACTAGCAAGCTTCTTTTAAAAAAAAATCCAACAGGAACACCTCTCAAGATATTACGGGTATTACCAAACCTTTTCTTGTGAATTTTTTAATGCTAATCCCCATTCTTGTATGGAATTCTCAAGGTGCAGGTAGCAGGGTATTTGCTCATTTTTTACAGTCCTTGGTCTCTTTTTACAAATTGTAAGTCTTGTTGTTGATGGAAACAAGGATTAGTGGCAATCGAACAAATAGATTGATTAAACAACTGCATATTGAGAGGTTGCATAGAGTTTAGCCTCAGGGTTTTTCTAGTGGTATTTGGGTTCTTTAGAAAGAGGATGTCTCAATTACGATTATTCAAAACCATTGGCAGTTCATACATCCAAGAACACGGTGGGGTTTGGAATCATCTTTCTTGTTCACGGACCAATATAGTAACCTAAATCCAATTGTCTATCGTCGTCTTTGGGAGGCTTTTGATGCATTTGTGGCTCTTAGGAGGGGATTTTAACGTGATATTGCATCCGATAGATAAAATGGAGGGATCCCGACCAGCTCATATTTGCAAAAAATTTCGGTGTTAATTGATCATATGGGGCTCCAAGAACTTTCTTTTCAGGGTCCTTATTATACGTGGTCCAGAAGTCTTTGTCATGAACGCTTAGATCGCGCACTTGTCAGTGCCACTTGGGGTGATGCATTGGTTTCACCTGCTCTTACTCATCTAGCTAAAGTCTACTCTGACTATTGTCCACTCCTTTTGAATGTTAATGTGAATGACGGGGTGCAACCCAAGCCAAAATTCTTCAAAATTCTCTCCGCCTGGGAAACCCATCCGAACTGGAAAGGCTTGATCAAGGAGAGCTGGGCCAGCTCTTTACCATTACAAGAGGTGCTATCCTAATTCTCTTTGCAAGCAAGTCAGTGGAACAAGCGGATCTTTGGAAATATCTTCCAAAAAATGCGTATGATATTGGCAGCATTGAAAAGGTATTTGAGACTCACATGACATCAAATTTGGTGAAACTTGATAGAGAGTTCGAGGATGAATTAGAAAATGTTTTGCTCTAGGTAAGATTTATTGTGGCATCAATGTGTGAACGTAGATTGGTCTATGTTGGGCGACAAAAACACCTCTTTCTTCCATGCTAAGGTAAATCACAAAGCAAGAAGACGAAGGGTTACTGGACTCACTATTTCATCAGGGATTTGGTGTGAAGACTAATCTATCATGAAACAGGAAGCCTTCTCCTTCTTCCGCAACGTGTATGTGGGCGACTTTACGAATGGTCTTCCCTGTACCATACGAGATAGATTTTCTCCCTTTTCACCCAACTTGTTAAACAAGATGGAAAAACCTATCTCATATGAGGAAATTCGATCTACGCTATTTACCATGGCCCCTAACTAAAGCTCTGGGAATTGATGGGACTCTGACATTTTCTTTCAAAAGAACTGGAGTGTGGTTAGGAATTCATTATGCAAATTGGTCAGAAGCTCTTTTGCTCGTGGAAAGGTCGACAATGGGATTAATAGGTCCTTTATCACTCTAATCTTTAAGACAGAAGCCAAGAAATCTGCACAATTTTTGTCCTATTGGCCTCTGTAATGTAAGTTACAAGTTGATCACTAAACTTGTGGCGAATAGACTCAAGATGGCGATGTCACCCCTATTTCACCTATTCAGACTAGTTTTGTGGGAGGAAGGTATATCATATATAAAATATTAATTACATAGGAACTTCACTCCATCCGCAACTTGAGGGGTAAAAAGGGCTGGATGGCAATAAAACTCAACCTTGAAAAAACATATGATCGTTTAAGATGGAGTTTCATTGCCGATACCTTACCAATGCTAAAATTCTGAGGTATTTAGCTCGGGTCATCCAGAGCAGTCTATCAACGAGCTCCTTCTAGATACTATGGGATGGGAAAGTTTCTGAATCCTTCACCCCTACCAGGGGTGTGCAGCAAGGAGATCCAGTTTCACCATATATTTTCGTGTTGTGTATGGAAAAGACTTTCTTAGGTTATTAGTGATGCTGTGGACAGAGGACTTTGGTATGCACCGATATTTTGGAAATGATGTATGCATATCCCAATTGTTCTTCACCAATGATCTTATTTTTTCCGTAGAGGCCTCAAAAGAATAAGCTATAATTGTCTTTTTAGGGCATGTGCCTTAGGTCAATCTACAAACATTGTTTATCTCATAATTTTAGTTAATAAAATAGAGGTTTTATTTGCAGTTTTATTATAAGTGATTGCATGTTTACCTTATAGTAAGATCCATGAGTATTTGTTAAAATATCCTAAATGTCCCTAATCGGTCATTATACTGGGAACTATAATAAATTAAGACTAGTGTGAATCTTGATTGATGGTCATGTGATGATCATGCGTATAAGGATACAAATCAAGATCATGAGTACTTATTATGGAATAAGATACTGGACCGACCTGCTATGAGAAAACCACATGAATTAAGTTATGGTGTTACTCATTATATGTATATCATTTAGTCATTCGACTTGAGATTACCATAAACTTCAATATTAGGAGCATGATAATTTGACACAATCAAATGTTGTTTTAACCGGACAATTATAAAGATTGTGATTGGTTACCGTGTGAATAATATGTGAAGGTGTGTAATCAAGATAGAATTTGTCACTCTTGTATAGAGAGAGATATTAGTGGATCCCTCGATAAGATAAACTGATAATGGCCAAGTCCATGTCAATTGATATGATCAATGTCACTTGGATGTTTTTCAGCTTACCTAAAGATCGAGACTAGTACGATTGAACATTAAGGGTGACTTTCCATGTCATATGTTTAATCAAAGGATATTGCACGACAAAAGGATATGATATATGTTATTATTTAGGTTGTATCGATGTTGATATTCATGCTACTTGGGTAGTCATAATGCCTTGCTAGAGACGGCTTATGACTTGTGTACCAAAATGGTTTCTGGTTCACTGTCAACGTCACATGAACCTATTGGGTAGCACACAAAGAATGAATTTGCACAATTTCAATTGGTCTAGAGTAATGAATTTTATATGATAAAATTCATGACATAAAAGCCCTTACGATTTGTTATATGATAACTTATTAATAGAGGTGTATGTGTAATTTGCTTAAACTGCGTAAATACAATAGTTGTATTACGAATAGGATTTTAAGTGAGGGCTTATCTACACATATAAATAAAGGGTGGATCCCTAAAAAATGATATAAAGTTTCGTTTTACAATTTTTTGAGTTCTCTGGATTTAGGGAGAGAAAGAAAAATCGTTTTTCAATCTCTCTTGGGGCTAGCACTCCAAATTATGGTCACCGTTTGTGTGTGGATTTCTGATAGAGGACGCACACTTGAACGTCTTGAAAATCGAATAATCAAAAAGAAATCACGGAATAAGGTATGATTTACATTCGTAGATTTAGTTTAATGGAACTTATTTTCGATCATGTTGGGGTTTTTCAAAATTGTTTTGAATTTTCTACTGTGTATGAACCCAAAAAACGCAACATGTCTCTGATATACTTCAAGGCTTTTATGAGCACTCCGGGCACATGATCAGTTTCAAAAAATGTCATACATTTATGTCTCCCAATTTTGAGCCTAGGATTGTCGATGTCACTGCGAAAAGACTAAACATTATAATTACAAGTGACTTAGGAAGATATCTTGTCGTTCCTTTCCTTTATGATCGGATTGTAAAATCAACGTATAGTAAGTTGAAGGAAAAGGTCTTGACTAGATGCCATAAATGGAACCTTTCTCTGATCTCTCTTGTCGGTTAGACAACCCTCTAGAAGTCCGTTTTGGCCTCGATACCCATCTGCACAAAGCAAACCTCTCTTCTTCCGAAAGGAATTTGTTTGGGTATTGACAAAATATGTAGGGGTTTCATTTGGGGTTCCACATACATTTCAAGGAAACCCGATTTGATTGCTTCAGACCGGCTTTGTCGACCAAAAATGAATGGTGGACTTGGGATTCGGGAGACCTGGGGGAATGAACATGTGACATCCGAGAATTTCATAAACTTAATTAGGATGCTAATTAAGTAGTTTCAGATTTAATTTGGGTTTCAAATATCCGAGGTGGGACCCACGCATTTTAGACCGGAGATCATAAGTCAAAATATTATTTGTGTGTCACATGCCAGTGGATGTATGATACTCTAGTCGACGCAAAATAGGGTCAAGTTGAAGTGTATTTGTCACGGCCCAAATCTCTAACCCTGTTTTAATTCCTTAATCAGGATCACCGACCCTTGACGTGGGACCTACGCTGTGATACGTGCACCGACCGAGGTATATCGTATTTTTGTATCGATGTGTGCCTAGTATTGTGTAGACTTACTAAGTCGGTTTGTACAGTTGTAGGAGTCGAGATGAGAGCGGGGACATGCCTCGATTAGCATGTTGACGCGGGTACCGGGTAGTTGACGGGACCGAATATTAGGTCGGGGAAAACGAAAACACTCAAATTAAATAAAAATTTGTCAAGTAAATAATATGGAATAGATATTGGGTGGCTAACGACGCGGCGGTACGCGGATATCACGGTTCGGATGCGAAACTGGGCGACGAAACGCCCGGAAACAAGGGCGAGTGTCTTAGCTGTGTTACAATTTAGTGTCAAGACACCTAACATCACACTTGTCCAAACTACACCACACCTGTCCAATTTCCATACAAGTGTCCATCCACTCACATACACCTACACCTCACCCACACACCCCATGCACACACACACACAGCCGATCAGACCGAGTGGAGAAGAAGAAAAGGAGAGGAGGAGGAAGAGAAGGAACGCGCGGGAAGAAGAGAAGGGAAGATGGAGACGTCACGATCAAGGTGAGTCTTCGTGGTATTTGGTTGTGCGTTTCGAAGGTTGGCGGTGGGGTGGCCGAGAGTGGGGTTCGGCCATGGAGGTCGAACCGGGCCAAGGTGGAGATGGCAGGGGTGTCTTCCCTGCCATCGGTTCCACCGGTGTTGGGGTGGAGAGCAACCCCAACCCATCACCGAAGAAGAAAAAAAATATGTTGCTCCCGATCGAACCAGTCGATCAGAAGGCGCGCGCGTGTGCACCCCCTAACTGGGTCGGGCCCAGAACGGGTCAGGCTCGGCCCATGGGTCGAGCCTGGACCTGTTCTGGTCCAGGGTCGGGTCGGGTCCGACCCGTTTGGGTCGACCCGACCCAAACAGAATTAAAAAAAATGAAATGAGAAGAAAAATGAGGGAAAAATTTGGAAAAATTCTGAAAAAATTGGGAAAAATTATAACTCGATATTTTGACCATTTTAAAGTCTATTGAACCAATTTAAATACACAATAAACACCACTGAATTGAGCTTAAACCCACTATACTTGAACTAATGAGACACCAAACTCAGAAACCTAGGAAAAGGGTACGAGAGAGCGAATACAAGATTTAGAGTATCGGGAGGACATTAAAGCTAGGACTTTACTTTGTTGTTGTGAGTATACCCAATGGAAACTTTACTTGGCATTTCATTATATTAATTGTTGTCCTTGCATAGTTCTTTTGACTATTTTTCCTTTGTATTCTTATATCATGTGTTCTTTGTGTCTATGCTCACTTGATGAGTCTAGTTTGCATGATATCCATTCATTTGATTTGATTCATTGATTCTATCCCATGCTATGTCTATTCTGTTGTTTCAAATGTGAATTGAATGATAAATAGCATGTTATTGGGCTAGTGAATATCTTATAAATGTTTAAGAGGACTTGTATTCCTTATTTGTTTAGGTGTGTAGATGTGCATATGCCTTGACAATTCATACTTGGTATTTCTTGAAATTTAAAAATTAGTTTTTGCATTTAGGTCCCGTACTCGATCGAGGTGTGCGCGACTCACGGGGTTAGAGTCCCTGGGATGTCGGCACATGTTACTTGACACTGTATGACACTCGGGGTTAGAGTCCCTGAGGTGGTCTACACACCGGGGTTAGAGTCCCTGGTAACACTTGGGTTAGAGTCCCTTGTGCTATATGATTATTGAGTCGGAGTGACATGTTTCAGCCTAGTGTCGGTATCACTTGTTTAACTCTGGTATTTACTCGCATATGGTTTATTTTCTAATTTTTCCATTTATATGCTTTTAAATACCATTTGAATATTTGGAAATGCAAATTTAAACTTGTCATCGGGGATTACTGTTTTATTCTCGTACTCACCGTCCTTTTTATGACGGTGGGTGCAGAGCCGTCTACCAGCAGGCCGGGCATGGAGAAGATCGGCGATTATCCCTGAGCCCGTGGCGCGTCACTGCATTGATTGTAGGTCTTCTTTTGGTATTTTGATTGTATATGTTATATATGTCTTTCAGATACTATTTGGGGTTGTATATTGGGTTGAGCGTTAGTTTCCCCGACTTAACTTAGACTATTTTACTGTTTCAATGCATTTTGAGGACTTTATATATGTGAAGTCATTTCCTGGTTTTCCACACTTAGGATTTTATAAATGGTTTCCGCATAAGTTACTCATTGCTTCCGCATAATCAATAAGACTTCCGCTAATTAATTAATTTAATAAAAAGTTTTAATTAACTCTAAATTTTATAAACTGGTAGGACTAGTGTATTACTTGTCCTGAACACGAGAAAAGAGGCGTCTAGGTTGTAAAGGCTGACTAATACGTAGTTAAGTCCTGCGTGGGTATAATTAGGGCTTAATTATGGGATTAGGCCAGGCGGTGCCCTAGATTAGGAGAGTGGCCTCCATGGACGAACCCCACTCTCGGCCACCCCACCGCCAACCATCGAAACCCACAACCGATGACCACTGAGACTCACCTCGACCGTGACGTCTCCTCTCCTTCCCGGCGTTCCTTCTTCTCCTCCTCTTCTCCTCTTCTTCCTTCTTCTTCCTCTCGGTCTCTCGGCTCTGTGTGTGTGTGTGTGTGCATGGGGTGTGTGTGTGAGGTGTAGATGTGTGTGAGGTGAGTGGACACGTGGTGTGCAATTTGGACAAGTGTTGCTGTTGAGTTTGGCTTATATAGACAAATGTTGTTGGGTTTGTGTCTTGACACCAAATGTGACACAGCTAAGACACTCGCCCGTGTTTTCAGGCGTTTCGACGCCCAGTTTCGCATCCGAACCGTGATATCCGCGTACCACCGCGTTGCTAGTCACCCAATATATATTCCATATTAGTTACGTGACAAATTTTTATTCATTTTGTGTGTTTTCTTTTCCCCGACCTAATAGTCGGTCCCGTCAACTACCCGGTACCCGCGTCGACACGCATATCGAGGCATGTCATCGCTCTCGTCTCGATGCCTACAACTGTACAAACCGACTTAGTAATTCTACACAATATATAACACCCAATGGCAACTTTACTTGGCATTTCGTTTCTATTAATTATTGTCCTTGCATAGTCCTTTTGACTATTTTGCCTTTGTATTCTTATATCATATGTTCTTTGTGTCTATGCTCACTTGATGAGTCTAGTTTGCATGATATCCATTCATTTGATTTGATTCGTTGATTATATCCCATTCTATGTCTATTCTTGTTGTTTAAATGTGAATTGAATGATAAATAGCAAGCTATTACGCTAGTGAATATCTTATAAATGTTTAAGAGGACTTGTATTCCTTATTTGTTTAGGTGTGTAGATGTGCCTATGCCTTGACAAATCCATACTTGGTATTTCTTGAAATTTTAAAAGTAGTTTTTGCATTTAGGTCCCGTATTCGATCGAGGTGTGCGCGACTCACGAGGTTAGAGTCCATGGGGATGTCGGCACATGTTACTTAACATTGTATGACACTCGGGGTTAGAGTCCCTGAGGTGGTCTACACACCGGGGTTAGAGTCCCTGGTAACACTTGGGTTAGAGTCCCTTGTGCTATATGATTATTGAGTCGGAGTGACACGCTTCATTGCCGACCGGACCTAAATCACCACTACTTAGCCTAGTGTCAGTATCACTTGTTTAACTCTGGTATTTACTCGCATATGGTTTATTTTCTAATTTTTCCATTTATATGCTTTTAAATACCATTTGAATATTTGGAAATGAAAATTTAAACTTGTCATCGGGGATTACTATTTTATTCTTGTACTCACCGTCCTTTTTATGACGGTGGGTGCAGAGCCGTCTACCAGCAGGTCGGGCAAAGAGAAGATCGGCGATTATCCCTGAGCCCGCGGCGCGTCACTGCATCGATTGTAGGTCTTCTTTTGATATTTTGATTGTATATGTTATATACGTCTTTCATATACTATTTGGGATTGTATATTGGGTTGAGCGTTAGTTCCCCGACTTGACTTAAACTATTTTACTGTTTCACTGCATTTTGAGGACTTTATATATGTGATGTCATTTCCTGGTTTTCCACACTTAGGATTTTATAAATGGCTTCCGCATAAGTTACTCATTGCTTCCGCATAATCAATAAGACTTCTGCTAATTAATTAATTTAATAAAAAGTTTTAATTAACTTTAAATTTTATAAACTGGTAGGACTAGTGTATTACTTATCATGAACACGAGAAAAGAGACGTCTAGGTTTTAAAGACTGACTAATACGTAGTTAAGTCCTGCGTGGATATGATTAGGGCTTAATTACGGGATTAGGCCGGGCGGTGCCCTAGATTAGGAGAGGGGCCTACTCAATGGCAACTTTACTTGGCATTTCATTTCTATTAATTGTTGTCCTTGCATAGTCCTTTTGACTATTTTTCCTTTGTATTCTTATATCATGTGTTCTTTGTGTCTATGCTCACTTGATGAGTCTAGTTTGCATGATATCCATTCATTTGATTTGAGTCATTGATTCTGTCCCATGCTATGTCTATTCTTGTTGTTTCAAATGTGAATTGAATGATAAATAGCATGCTATTAGGCTAGTGAATATCTTATAAATGTTTAAGAGGACTCGTATTTCTTATTTGTTTAGGTGTGTAGATGTGTCTATGCCTTGGCAATCCATACTTGGTATTTCTTGAAATTTAAAAAGTAGTTTTTGCATTTAGGTCCAGTACTCGATCGAGGTGTGCGCGACTCACGGGGTCAGAGTCCCTGGGGATGTCGGTACATGTTACTTGACACTGTATGACACTCGGGGTTAGAGTCCCTGAGGTGGTCTACACACGGCGTTAGAGTCCCTGGTAACACTTGGATTAGAGTCCCTTGTGCTATATGATTATTGAGTCGGAGTGACATGTTTCACTGCCGACCGGACCTAAATCACCACTACTTAGCCTAGTGTCAGTATCACTTGTTTAACTCTGGTATTTACTCGCATATGGTTTATTTTCCAGTTTTCTCATTTATATGTTTTTAAATACCATTTGAATATTTGGAAATGCAAATTAAACTTGTCATCGGGGATTACTGTTTTATTATTGTACTCACCGTCCTTTTTATGACGGTGGGTGCAGAGCCGTCTACCAGCAGGCCGGGCAAGGAGAAGATCAGCGATTATCCTTGAGCCCGCGGCGCGTCATTGCATTGATTGTAGGTCTTCTTTTGATATTTTAATTGTATATGTTATATATGTCTTTCATATACTATTTGGGGTTGTATATTGGGTTGAGCGTTAGTTCCCCGATTTGACTTAGACTATTTTACTGTTTCAATGCATTTTGAGGACTTTATATATGTGATGTCATTTCCTGGTTTTCCACACTTCAGATTTTATAAATGGCTTCCGCATAAGTTACTAATTGTTTCCGCATAATCAATACGACTTCCGCTATAAAAAGTTATAATTAACTTTAAATTTTATAAACTGGTTGGACTAGTGTATTACTTGTCCTGAACACGAGGAAAGAGGTGTCTAGGTTGTAAAAGCTGACTAATACATAGTTAAGTCCTGCGTGGGTATGATTAGGGCTTAATTACGGGATTAGGCCGGGCGGTGCCCTAGATTAGGAGAGGGGACGTCACAGTTGGTATCAGAGAATAGGTATTAGAACCTTATGGATAAATAAGAAAAACATGAACTCGTATAAAACACAAACATTAGAAGTGGAAACCAGATGATCCTTGCCTAGGAATTATTTTGTTGGGAATTGAGTGAAGATGAGATGGGGATTTCTTATATGTACGTGTTAGTTTCTATATGTATATATATGCGTTATGCCACGTAGTAGCTGATTCGCGTTCGCTATCCACTTGAAGACACCAATGGGGGATTCGCGCGAGGCTGGAGACACCGGAGCTAGCGGCAGTCTGCCTCCACCATTTCAGTTGACAATTTTTTAGATGATGTATGACCAGACGATCGCTCAGGAGCGACAGATTGTCGATTTCATCGCTTACATGTCGGTGCAGATGACTGCATTGGTTTTGACTGCCCCGTCACCACAGGTACTACTACAGCACCCTCGACCATGAGACTCAGCTACGAGAGTTCGACTTGCATCTAGTAGAGAGATGGAGACTCTAGGTAGCGTTGTACGCAGTAGCAGAGAGTCAGGGACCCAGACTAGAGGAAATACCGCTTGTTGAAGACTTCCCAGATGTTTTCCCAGAGGATTTACTTGGATTACCGCCACCATGGGAGCTAGACTTCATCATCGACCTAGTACCGAGTACCAGGCTGATCGCGATACCGCCATACCACATGGCTCCGAGGGAGTTGGAGGAGTTGAGGACTCAGCTTAAGGATATGGGGGAGAAGGGATTCATCACACCTTCGATGTCACCGTGGGGAGCGCCAGTTTTGTTTGTGAAGAAGAAGGATGGCAGTCTAAGACTATGCATCGACTACAGTCAGTTGAACAGAGTGACAGTCAGAAACAAGTACCCACTTCCGCGAATAGACGATTTATTTGATCAGCTGAGAGGAGCATAATTTTTCTCCAAGATAGACCTGAGATCGGGGTATCATCAGCTTAGGATCAGGGATGAGGATAGGTACAATACATCATTCATCACCAGATACGAACACTACCAGTTTACGGTCATGCCATTCGGGCTGACCAATGCCCCTGCCGTATTCATGGATTTGATGCATCGAGTACTTAGACCATATCTCGACCGCTTCGTGATAGTCTTCATTGATGACATCTTGATATACTCGATGACATGTGAGGATCACGAGCAACACCTCAGAGAGACGTTGCAGACATTGAGGGAACACCGACTTTTCGCTAAGCTCAGCGAGTGTGAATTCTGGCTTGCAGAGGTCAAGTTCTTGGGGCACGTTGTTGGAGCAGCAAGGATTGCAGTAAATCCTGCCAAGATTCAGACAATCACGGATTGGCCGGCACCGACATCAGTATCGGAGATCAGGAGCTTCCTGGGGTTAGCAGGATATTATCGTAGATTTGTGAAGGATTTCTCGAAAATCGCTTCACCAATGACGAGGCTGACGCAGAAGGATGTTGCTTATGAGTGGACTGAGAAGTGCGAAGCTGCATTTACTCAGTTGAAGAGGTCATTAACTACCGCGCCAGTGTTAGTACTGCCAGAGGATGGACAGGTGATTTCTAGGGTACACAGATCCCGCCATTAATAAATCTACAATGGGATTTTAACATTGCAGATGTCATATCTTTTTCACGTCTCTCTCAAGCATACCAGAGGCAACGCTTCATAAAGAGACGATGAGACGAAAGGGTAGAGCTCAAAGAAATTACCAAGACGGACATGTCGGTCACATGAAAGTGAAAAGTTCACGTGCCGGTCGTGGAGACGAAGCGACCGAGAGGGAAATAAGAAACGGCATATGTCCAATTATAAAAAATTTAAAATATGAGATGCACCAAGAGATGGCGATACACCAAGAGAAGAAAGAAAATAGGTAATCTCTAATCTACTCATGTTTTGTTATTTGAAGTTTTGGAGAGGAAAGTATACAAAAATGAGGGGAATGTGGTAGTGTCGCCACCGCCACCGAAGAGGACTGCGGCGAGTTGCTGCTATCATTGGAGAAAGGCGGCAGTTGCATCGCGCCATCGCCACCACTACCCATGGTGGGGCCTCCATTAGGAGGCTCCAATAAAAAGGAAAAATGAGGGAGGGGTGGCAGCTCACTGCCACCCCTCCCCCTCCATATTGACTCCGCCATCATTGGAGAGTTCATTCCCCCCACCAGAATCCCATGAATGGTGGACGTTGAGCAAAGCGTTAGCTCTACCCAGTTTGACCCCTTGTCCACCTTATACAGGGCTAATTCGGCCCCTGGACTGAGCCAGGGGCTGGTTTGGCCCTGGACCGATCAATAGGGGCCAAATCGGCCCCTGGACCGGTCAATAGGGGCCAAAATGGCCTTTAGACCAAAAAAATCAATAAAAATAAAATAAAATAAATAAAATAAAATAGAATATAATAGAATATATGTATATATAAACAAAATAAAAGCAAAGTAATTGCTTTCGATTGGGGCGTTATCACGTCTCCGAGGGAGACCGATCAGATCCCACCCCTCGACCCTCGCATCGAGCACCCGTGGGACCCACACTAGTGGATCCCAATGACCAATAAATGGGAGATTCAATTAATTTAAATTAAAGCATTTATTGATAAGGTGTATTACAGTTGTATAGTGTTGCGCGAAAGTTCGCATCGGACCCCGAGCGTACCAGGAGTTGTTATAGGCGTCGCTGCGAGTCGAGGTAAGTGGGGAGCTTCGCTCATCTATTAAATATGGCATGTTATTAGTATAATTAGAATTCATGATCTTGACAAAATGACTTGGGATGGGGTCGTTACCTACCTTAGTTGACTTCATGTAAGACCTCTTCGGGAGCCATACTCGAATGGTGGAACCAAGTCACATTACATGCTTAAAGGCCTTTTGGGGAGCCGTAGTAATACGGTGGAACCAAGTCACCCATTTCTGCAAGGGCCTTTTGGGGAGTCGTGGATGCACGATGGAACCAAGTCACCCGGGCCTCTTGAGGAGCCGTGGACACACGGTGGAATCAAGTCACCCACGCTTATTTATTATATATTATGATGATTGGTCAACAATGGGAGGTAATGACAAATGAGAAAACGGACTTGCACTTATATCTATTATGTTCTATATATCTCTCTTGGAACCCCTTTGCATGCAAAAGTTGATTTTTCTTATGTTTTATAATTTCTGAAACTCCATATATCTGCTTAAGTGGTTTTATGATTATGATATGCTTATTCTATATGAAATTGATGTCATGCTACATATTTCAATGTTATCTTGATTTTAAATGCATGCTAGCTTTATTTTGCTTTATAGGTATTACTTGCATGTTTAATATTTGAGCGTAGTTCTTCTCTTATTGGGCTCCGTTAGTTCTTTAGCTTACCCCACTTACACTATAGGTCCATCTACGAGTGTGATAGATCGTGAAAAAGGGAATGTCATTGCTTGGAGTCTCCTTGTAGCTTGAACATTATATGTTATATATAATATTTGTTTTGAAAATTATTAAAAAGGGTTGTAACCTAGGCAAATCTATTAGGTAGTTAACCTTACTTTAGTTAGTTGGATACATTTATAAGCATGTGAAGGTTGTGGAAATTTCATACGGTCTCGATTTACTTAGATGAATTTGAGATACTCCATGATTTGGTTTATGATGACATATGATATTTATTATAATTGTAAATTTCGCATTCTTTTGCCATATTGTCTATATGTTATTCTGCAGGTTGTTTAGGCGTGCCAGACCGAAATTTGGGTTTGGTTCGGGTATCGGCTTGAGTTACGGTTTGGGTAGGGCGACTTGACCCTATTTCAGGTGAGGGTCGTTTTAGTTGGTATCAGAGAATATGGATTAGAACCTTGGGACGCGTTAGGTTAATGGAACTTAAGATTTTAGAGCCTTTTAAGATTTAAAGTTGAAGTTTAAGTTAGACGAATCAATGGTATGGGACATTGGTTCAAAGTCAACTTAACATACACATATGACAAAATCCTAAGATGGGATGGGATAGAAGAAATTTGACAAAAAAATTATTATGATGATTATTTGCTACCTTGTATATATAAATATATCGCTAGAAATATAGATAATTGTCTTCTCTTAAGACTAGGAACTTAAGTTCTATGAGAAGGGAATGACAATGAACTGCGCAAGAAAATTGAAGTGAACTCTTTGGGAGAGAGCCCACACGCGCTTCGAATGATATTTGCAACAACTATAGTGAAAACGAATAAGCTTGGATTGGGAATTACATAATGTAATGTGCCTCTATTTAATAGTAATGTCGCAAAATAAAATAGTCAAATAAAAATCATGAGATATGAAAGGGCAGTGAGGCGCCATGCTACAGACGCAAAAGGGAGTAGTGACCTGATCACACTTCAGAGAAGGAACTCTAACACTTGAAACTTTATTAAAACGGTTAAAATTCTTGATACCTTGTTTAAAGGAAGTCAATGATCCTAGTGCTAGTAAGTTAAACTTGAAGACTTAAACTAAGATAGGACAGACACGTGTACTCTTACACGTTGAACTCTTGATTAAAGATGCAAATCATTGGTCTATAATTCAACTAAAAGGTCAATACAATAGTCGACTTTTGTTATTTTATGAAATCTATTTTACTTAAAAAAAATTCTTCGACTACATTAAATCATGATTTTTGTATTGATTTGAGTGTATGTTCATCACACTTGCATGAAGTTTTAATGAAGGATTCTGCTTGTTTTACAAGTTCCGAAAGCATCGGCAAGTATAAAAGGGAACGACTTATTTTTCTTAGTGTTAAAAAAATGAAAATGGAGTCAATAGACTTTTATATATTTAAAAAAAAAACACATTGTCGTAATTTTGCTCGAATTATATACTACGTGATTTGTATCGTTGAAATGGGATGAACTCGACATATGAGTTTTCAACTCGACGTGAGAATTCGAAAAGCCATTTAAATAAAATGAAGAATCTTGAAATGAGTTTTGCAAATGTGGTTGAGATTTCTTGGATGATTGAATTTAAGACAGTTCGAATCTAATTCGGTTGTACGAAAGACTTTTTACGGGATTTGAAGCTTGACTTAATGAAATGCGAAGTAACGGTTTGGACCTAAACTATCATCCCATGAACACACATATATATAAACCTTTGTGTGGTGTTATGATTTTTTAAGATTGCATCAACGAAATTGATTTAAAAAGGTGTTTACAGTCGCTTGAAATGCGAGGATAGTTTTATATTTTTTCGTGAAAATAACTCTAGTTTGGGATTATGATTTTTGATGAAAACTCAAGACTTTGAAGAAGCTTCAATTTGGATTTGGTATATAGGAAATTGAATCACCTTACTCAAGTTTTGATCGACCTTATGTAAAAGAAAAAGTTAAATCTAAACCAACATTCAATGGGTTGAATATCGAAATTGAGGAAACCTAAAATGAGAGTTAATGCGAAATATAAGTACATGGCATACTGACTAGTAAATGAGAAGTTAAAGAGTACCTCAAAACAACAGAATGAGAAAATCTAGTGAATACAAAATGTCAAACTAGTACCATCGAAGATATGCGAGTTACTAAAATTGGGGATCCCAAGTCAAGGGCTATTTTCGGCGAATTGCCACGTGTGCAGATCGCGTTG
This sequence comes from Stephania cephalantha, assembly GCA_039657325.1. NCBI lineage: Eukaryota > Viridiplantae > Streptophyta > Magnoliopsida > Ranunculales > Menispermaceae > Stephania > Stephania cephalantha. Next base: position 16,601,083 of record CM077570.1, on the reverse strand, counting down.
CTAAGTAGAATTTGTAAATGTGGTAAGGACTCTGGATTCGAGATTAAGATGATATAAAATGAAAGCAACCGACATAAAGATAAGTTATTCTAATTTAACTAGAAGTGAGTTGACTCACAAAATTAGGGATACCAAAAATCGATAAATCATTTCGAAATGAATGCTAGGTACACATTGGCGGTACCATAATTAAGAAATTAAGGAATACCTCAAAATTTAGTACTTCATGAGTCAAAATGTCTACAACTTAGGGTTCACACTACTGTAAATGATATCGTAATAAACCTAAGGATAGGTGAACCATTAAAAATTGGAGATACCTAGCTAAAATGAAATCATTAGTATGATTGTCTAATGGACTCGTAAACTAACGATTATTAGGGAGAAAATGGGAGTTGAATGAAAATAATGTCGGGAGATAAATAACGTAACTAATGTCATCTAAGCGAAGTCAATGATGATTGAATCTTTAAAATTGGGGATCCTAAGATAGGATCGACCCGTATAAAAAAATAATAAATTGGTGGTATAAAGAATTGTGATCCTGATAGGGAAGACACTTACTACGATAGCTTTTGTAGTTGTTGGACTTTCAAGTGAGAGTATTATGACTCAAAAATTAAAATTCTTAATCGAAATGGTGAAATCACGAGAAATCATAATAATTACGTGTGAAAATAACCCGAAATTTCATGATAAGAGAAACTGTTGTTGTAAGAACCTGGACAACTAAACTACACAGTTTTAGAAAGGATAAAGGCTCGAACCAATGATAGGTTGAAAATTTAAAATTGGGGATCCTAAGCTATGATCGACTCCCAATGAAGTTCATATTGTGTAACACGAATAATACGATAACTAAGAAAGATGAGAAGACATATTAAGCTAGTTATGAAACATGTACCTCTAAGTGAAGATGAGATATTCTAAATTTGACACCCTTAAGAATTGTTCAACAGAATGTGTCGTTTACACTTGGAAGCTTGAGAACATAATGCGATTTTAAAAGTGGAAACCATCTCGAAGCATGTATACACGTGAGTTTGTGTACCATTGAACCAAAGCTTTAAATGGCATGGCATGCGAGTACACTTGCCTAAGTACTAAGTACACAATCGTGCACTTTACTTACAAAATATCCAAAATAATAATAATAATAAATAAATAAATAAATGAAAGTGTGATAGTAGTAACACACACAAACAACAAATTGAAATGTTGAGGGTGAATTATGAACTTAGAATAATTGGATCGTAGTAAATTACGATTCCTTAATGACAAAACCCGAGGTATGGGTCATATATTCTCAAGAAACGACATGAAAGTGAAACCACCATTGAGTTCTCAGCGACATAAGTTCTAAACAAACTATAAGAGCTAAGAGTTAGCTCGGGAAGACGATAAGAGACGTTTGCGCACTAAATGTGAACCTTGACTATGCCAAAATAATTTAAAAATGACCAACCAGGATCGTAAGAGTTGATTGGTATGATGACGCCATACGAAAAGTCTCAAAAAAAATTTGAGAGAATACGATGGGAGACCTTGATATGAAACAAAATTACAATATAATAAAACACATACAAATGAGTGTCGAAAGCCGTTTGGGGATGGCGATGATGATGATGATGATGATGATGATGATGATGATTCCACAACTTACCAAGGGTGAAAGCTTGATGTGTAAGTAAACGCTTAAATGTGACAGAGAAGTTACGAGGTGGACCGTTGATCAGGAGTTGACTTGAATTATGAATCCACATAAATTAATGTCGATAAACGTGTAATGACAATAATGTTAAGGCAATATTCCAGAAAGAAATATCATGTATGCACATTTGTAGCCTTCACTATGAGTCGCAACGACATGATAAGTCATTCATGGATATATGTAATCGAGATGGTGACAAAGATGGCGTGCTAGTGTTCATATCATGGCAGATAGTTATCCCCGTTCCTACTACCAGTTGGTGGTGTGTATTTGTTGCCAGATGGTATAGATATTATATGACACAGATAGACATCAGATCACATCTCAGTTTGGTTCTTTCTAAATGTTGGTTAGACGACTTGTGTACACGTTGTGACTTCAGTGAAGATTACAAAAGAATACCCAAAAATGCATGATTATACAAGGACTTGGCAAGTAGCTAAGATATCATGATTCTATTGGGACTCACATTAGGCCGACTTTTTGAGTTTCGGCTTGTGGGACAAAAATAATACTATTGAAAAGTTAGATTCAAGAGTAAGATTTTATTTCACGAGGGTACAATCAAATTTCACATGAGTGAATTAACATCACTTAAAAAAATGGGTCGTAAAAGAAATCATTACGAATAAACACATCGGATTACGAGTGTACCTTACTTTTACTTTCAAGGACGAAAGTTCTTTAAAATTAGGGATGTTGTGATGACCGAAAATCTAATAAACTCGTCCTAGGGGCAAATTGGTAAATTTTCAAACCATAAACTAATGTAGCCCTAATATAAATTGAATTTAAAACCCTAACCCTCATTTTTGTTCAAAACCCCAGATTTGAAGAGAAGGTGGAGGAAAAGACAAAAACTATACAGATCTCAAAAATAGGTAATCTCTAATCTACTCATGTTTTTGTTATTTGAAATTTTGAAGAGGGGAGTACACAAAAATAAGGGGAAGGGGGGTAGTGCCGTCGCCGTCACCGAAGAGGACGGCGGCGTGTCGTTGCCATCGTTGGAGAAAGGCGGCAACGGCATCACCGCCATTGTCGCCGCTACCCATGGTGGGGCCTCCATTAGGAGGCCCCCATAAAAAGGAAGAACGAGGGAGGGTGGCTCACTACCACCCCTCCCCCCATATTAACTCCGCCACGGGGTTGGTCGGAGTGGCCAACCCCAACAGGGGCGCTCCAGAGCCAGCAGCACTGATGCGCTCCCTGTTGGTAGCGGAGGGAGGGAGAGTTCCTTCCCCCTCCAGCGTCCCACGAATGGTGGATGCTGGGCAGAACGTTAGCTCTGCCAAACTTAACCAGGGGTCAATCGACCCCCAATCCTCAAACCAGGGGTCTGTTTGACCCCTGGTCCACCCTAAACTGGCCGATTCAGTCCTTAAACTGAGCCATGGGCTGGTTCGGCCCTGGACCGGTCAGTAGGGGCCAGACCAGCCCCTGGACCGATCAATAAGGGCCAAAATGGCCCCTATACCAAAAAATAAAACTAAAAATAAAATAAAATAAAATAGAATATATGTATATATAAACAAATAAAAGCAAAGTAATTACTTTCGATTGGGGTGTTATCACATTTCCAAGGGAGACCGATTGGGTCTCACCCCTCGACCCTCGCATTGGGCGACAGGTGACCCGCGGGACCCACACTAGTGGATCCCAACGACCAATAAATGGGAGATTCAATTAATTTAAATTAAAGCATTTATTGATAAGGTGTATTACGGTTGTATAGTGTTGCGCGAAGGTTCGCATCGGGCCCCGATCGTACAAGGAGTTGTTATAGGCGTCGCTGCGAGTCGAGGTAAGTGTGGAGCTTCACTCATCTATTAAATATGGCATGCTATTAGTATAATTAGAATTCATGATCTTGACAAAAATGACTTGGGATGAGGTCGTTACCTACCTTGGTTGACTTCATGTAAGGCCTCTTGGGGAGCCATACTCATATAGTGAAACCAAGTCACATTACATGCTTAAGGGCCTCTTGGGGAGCCGTAGTAATACGGTGGAACCAAGTCACCCATTTCTGCAAGGGCCTCTTGGGGAGTCGTGGATGCACGATGAAACCAAGTCACCTGGGCCTCTTGAGGAGTCGTGGACACACGGTGGAATCAAGTCACCCACGCTTATTTATTATATATTATGATGATTGGTCAACAAGGGAAGGTAATGACAAATGAGACAACGGACTTGCATTTATATCTATTACGTTCTATGTATCTCTCTTGGAGCCCCTTTGCATGCAAAAGTTGATTTTTCTTGTTTTACAATTCTTGAAACTCCATATATTTGTTTAAGTCATTTTATGATTATGATATGCTTATTCTATATGAAATTGATGTCATGCTACATATTTCAATGTTATCCTGATTTTAAATGCATGCTAGATTTATTTTGCTTTATAGGTATTACTTGCATGTTTAATATTTGAGCGTAGTTCTTCTCTTATTGGGCTCCGTTAGTTCTTTAGCTCACCCCACTTACACTGCAGGTCCATCTACGAGTGTGATAGATCGTCAAAAGGGGAATGTCATTGCTTAGAGTCTCCTTGCAGCGTGAGCATTATATGTTATATCTAATATTTATTTTGAAAATTATTAAAAAGGGTTGTAACCTAGGCAAAAATGGGTTGTGAACCTTACTTTATTTAGTTGGATACATTTATAAGCATGTGAAGGTTATGGGAATTTCATCCGGTCTTGATTTACTTAGATGAATTTGAGATACTCCATGATTTGGTTTATGATGACATATGGTATTTATTATAATTCTAAATTCCGCATTCTTTTGCCATATTGTCTATATGTTATTCCGCAGGTTGTTTAGGCATGCCATACCGAAATTTGAGCCCGGTTCAGGTATTGGGCTTGAGTAACGGTTTCAGCCTGGCAATCCGACCATATTTCAGGTGAGGGTCGTTTCACTTGTTTTCATCAAATAGGAACAAGTTGTTGTTGTTTTTGTTGTTGGCAATGGCAGTAGCAGAAACATTAATAATTTTATGATTGTTGGACATCACGGCTTGAAGGAGAAGGAGATCATGAGAGAGTGAGAGAGTGAGTGAGGAAGGCAAGAAGAGGCAAGTGATTTAAAAGAACTGTTAGTTTAGTTAATGATTTTGTTTGAAGTGTTAGTTTAGGATTTATTTTTTTGTTAAACTGTTTGTTAAACTTTTTTTTATTAAACTTTTTTCATATGAATTTTGTTTAGTTTAGTTTAGGATTTTGTTTGAAGTATTAGTTTAGGATTTATTTTTTGTTAAAATTTTTGTTAAACTTTTTTTTGTTATACTTTTTTCATATGAATTTTGTTTAGTTTAGTTTAGGATTTTGTTTGAAGTGTTAGTTTAGGATTTATTTTGTTGTTAAACTTTTTGGTATTTTTTTTGTTAAACTTTTTGATAGATCAATAATACAAAAAAGTTTGATTGATGAATAATACATTTTTTTTGTTAAAATTTTTGGTTTCAAGAAGTGTTAGTTTAGGATTTTGTTTGAAAGAATTGTTATATTGAGTTTTTATTGATCGATCAAACTATTTTGTTAGCTTATGAGTTTTTTGGTTGCAAGGTTTGCATTTATTTATTTTCACGAGTGGCAAAACTCCTTTGAAAGCTATTACATATTTTTTGTTGTTAAAAATAAATAGTCCCATGTGTTCCCATGTGTCCCTCAATATACACACAATCCAAACTTCTTCTTTTTTGCAAGACAACATCAAGACAACAAACGGTTGGCTAGAGAGAGTTTAGTCATTTTTTGTTGCCGCATGAGGTGTTAGGTCAGGATTTGTCATTGTTAAAGAATATTTTTTTAGTTATTAATTTCCATTTAAATAAAAGAACTAACCTTTTTTTATTGCAAGAATATTAAATTGAAGATCAAAAGAGGAGGAAAATACTAAGTATGAAAAATTATTTTTTATTTGGTTTCGTTATTATTTTCATGTTATGTAGTTACATATATTGCTTTTAAAAAAAAATGGTTGAGTTGGTCATTGCATAGTATGTGTACTTGAACTGTGTTTTAATTTTTTGTGCTAAAAAAATTTTTTTGCTTAAAAAACATTTTTTACTACGTCGTGTCCTATCTATGTGTGTATATATATTATGTTACAATTAAAAATATAAAACATAAACTAACTAAAAAAGAGGGTGTACTTCAAGCATACGAATGAGTATGCTCTGTAGTTGCGCTATTAAGGTGATCCTCTACATCAAAAAATTCGATTGCACTTTAAATCCCCAATTTGATAAACTTTTTCGCTTGATATTTGAAAAAATGAACGAAAAAAAGGCTGGAATAAGTACAACTACTATTGATGATAAATATAGTATATATATTAGTCTTTGGAAACAAATTAGTACGATCTTGCTTTGATGAAATACATGCTCATTTTTAATTAGGTTACTCATATTTTCATCATTTGGGATGTAAATATGAGTTATTAATTGGTACTTCATGCAAATGAATGAGTATGCTCTGTAGTTGCACTGTTAAGGTGATCTTCTACATTGGAAAGTTTGATTGCACTTTAAATCCAGTGTGTAATCAACTTTTCCCATTGATATATATGTAATCCTTTTACATCAATGTCCAATAAATTATGTAGGTCATGGAACATAGGAACATCTCATTTCTATTTTATGCGCACGGTGAAATTGTAAACGGTTTAAATGGCATCGCGTACAACGCACCCCCATCAGCAATGTTGATGGTTAAGTTTGAGAAGAGTATACGACAATTGATGGATCACGTGTGTAACCCATTCAATATCTCATCCACGAAGACTCTAGTTAGGATGACTTATCGCCACGTGATAATCCTCTCCGGAGGTTCCCAATATTTTGTCCCTGTGTTCCTAATGTCTCAAGGGCCTTGCGATGTGGCATATGTCATCAAGAAGGACATAGAAGAACAACATGTCCTAATAAAAACCGTGATCGAGTCCCTAATAAGAAGAACCGATGCGACATTTGTCGTGCAGATGGACATAACCAAAAAAATTGTCCAATCAGTGCTCAACCTTCCAGTCAAAACTAATAGCCGATTTTGTATATCGTTTGTCATTGGCTTAAGTTGGTAATTTGATTATATTGAAATTGTTGAAGTGTCCGAAAATATCACGTCATGAAATGTTAATGTATTCGTTATTGTTTGAACCTATATTGATGAATTATTGTGACTTTTCAAACAACACGACTAATTTTTTTAAATCAGTCAATTATAGTAGGTACACCAATGGATCTAGGTCCATCAGATCCTTCACTTTTACATCTTCAATCTACACACAAATCCTCGCGAACTTGGAGGGGTCAGGCAAACTTTTTTAGATGTATACGTCCAATGTTCATGCATAAACGTATGATATATATATATCGACTAATACATTTTCAATTATAAGGTGTACGAAACATTGCGCATGCGGCGAAGACGTGGTGTCGTTGATCGAACGGTTCAGTACCATTCACAGATGATCCCATATCTTCGTTCTAGTGGGTTTTATGGGATTTTCCACGTATCATTTTTCAGCCTTGATTGGGCTTTGATTACTGCATTCGTTGAGAGATGGCACCCTGAGACACATAAATTTCACATGCAATGTGGCGAGTGCCAATTACACTCCAGGACGTTTAGGTACAGCTCGTCTTACCTATCAAAGGTATGCCTATGACTAAAACCACCGATATAAACTATGTTGAAGTGTGTAAGAGGCTACTTGGTCAAACTCCTGTTGGAGATGACATTATTGGAAATAAACTTAAAGTTGAATGGCTTGAACGTAACGTACCAGCTATAGATGACGACAGCAATGAGGAATCGGTGCAACGTTATGTTCGATCGTACATACTGCAACTTATCAGTGGTTGTCTATTCGCCGACAAGTCAAACCAATTTGTACATTTGATGTTTCTACCGCTGCTCGAGGATTTTCAAACAACTAGACAATATAGTTGGGGTAGTGCCTGTTTGGCTTATTCGTACAGGGAGTTGTGTCGCGGATCTAGCACGAGTGCACATGAGGTTGCAGGTGCATCAATTCTTGTACAGCTGCGGGCATGGGACATATTTCCATTCATAGCACCATGACGCATGAGTGTTTCTAGAGTTCAACCTCAAACAGTGGATGGAGAACACATGCTTATTGATGTTCCATTAAGACACAGGTAATACAAATATTATTTCGTAATTTCTATGATATTAACTCCATTTTTATTTTCAATAATTTATTGTTTTGTATACAGATGGATCGATGCATTTTCGGTTGCTCAAAGTGCGACACACATCTTATTAGCTTACCGTGATGCACTCGACTCGCGGAAGGAGGATAACGTGGTATGGCAACCTAATGCTGAAGTCATCGGGTCTCTTCCCGAATACTATACTGACGGTTACGGTAGTTAGCTATCGACATGTCCTATAATTTGTTTCCACATAATCGAGTGGCATCGACCAGAAAGGGTTATGAGACAATGATACAAGTCGGACCACCAAACTGTGATTACGATACCCAACTGCATCGCATCGAATTGCGAGGACGCACTCAACAAAATTGGGTGGCTTTTCACGCAAACTTTATACAAATGTGGGAAAATCGTGGTGACGGCATAGTCACAGCGGAACAAGAAGAAGGACACGATCAACAAGACTACATGACGTGATATTGATCAGTCACTAGAAGATTCATTGGACACGACGGGGCTTTACGTGACTATTCGGTAACCTTGAAACTACTATTTTATTTTCCTCACGAGTTACATCTTAAATTGCATGTATTAAATTCCTGTTTTTATATCAGTGTAACTTAGTGCATCGATTGCGACAAATGTTCATTGAGGATAGGTACAAGCAAGGTCTTGCTGCGCTTGATGAAGGCATTAAATTTTAGATGAAGATGAAAGACAAAGGTCTACTCTATGGAATGATGGAATTGATGTCGAACAGGCCATAAATGAGGAGAATGAAGAAGAATATGAAGAAGAGGATTATGACGAATCAAATAGAGAGGCAAGAAGAAGAACAACATAAATAGAGAATGTGGGTGAGAGCACCAAACGTACTCGTACACCACGTCCATCTCATCGGACAGAGACTCATGCTGAGAGTAGCAGACGTTCTCTTCCACCACGTTCATCTCGTCCGAGAGCGAGAAGAACATACACTGTTGGTGAGAGTAGCCAATGCTCATCCCCACCACGTCATTCTTCTCATGGGTACATTCCTACATTGTCCCCAATGCAACCAGAACCTCAAATGTTTGTACCTAGGCCGCTGATCATGAATTTTTCTCCTTACCATTTTGATCCTTATGCACCCGGGCCGTCGTCTTCATATATGGACCATGGAATGCCTAGACATCCAATGTATCCTTTATTACCTCAATACATGCCGAGTCCATTTACTCCTCCAAGTTATAATTACAGTATGTCACATAGTGAAGATGGCTCATTCATGAACCTGTTAAGCATGTCGCCGCCTTATGTTCCTTTCGACCAACCACATACAGGAAGTCAGTATTTTGGAATAGTTCAACCTCCTGTTTTTGGTAGCATTAGTACCAGAGGTGACCCGAGCGAATCAGAGGAAGAAGATCAATCGACTCAACGAAATTGAATGCAAGATCAACAACCTCAACAAACTCAACCGGATGTACAAACACAACATCCAACTCGACATAGAGTACGTCCAGTTTGCATCACGGAGCAACAACGTCGACATAACCGTTGATAGACCTGTATGATGAGTTTTTTTGATGTCGTGGTGATTTTTTTTCAATTTATATCTTAGGTGAATGAAGTTGTATACAAGCTTTTTTATGGAATGAACTTATTTTTCAAAAGTTCCTTATTGTTTTAATTTTACATTCTAGACAAAGAAATAACGTGGTTTTGGCCTAGAATCTTTTTCATCTTCATATCTCTTCTTATCATCACGAGATAGAAACAAGACAAAACTTAAAAGGATGGATTGCATGGTTAGTATGGGTTGCACGGGTTGCCCACCTCGAGATACGTGTGTGATATTTGCATGGGTTGCATAGTTTGTAGTAGATATGCATGGGTTGTCCCCTCGAGATACGTGTGCGATGTTTGCATGGATTGTACACCTCGAGATACGTGTCCGTCATTTGCATGAATTGTCCACTTCGAGTTACGTGTGTAACATTTGAATGTTTTGCATGGATTGCACGAGGTTGCATGGATTGTCTACCTCGAAATATGTGCTTGACATTTGCATGGTTTGCATGGATTGCACGAGGTTGCATGAGTTGTTCAACTCGAGATATGTGTGTGACGTTTGAATGGTCTGCACGAGATTGCATGGCTCGCCCACCTCGACATACGTGCATGGCGTTTCCATGAGTTGTCAACCACGAGATACGTATGTGACGTTTGCATGGATTGTCCACCTCGAGACACGTGTGTGATGTTTGCATGGTATACTTAGATTGCACGAGGTTACATGGGTTATCCACCTCGAAATATGTGTAGGACATTTGCATGGTTTGCATGGATTGGACGAGGTTGTATGAGTTGTCCACCTCGAGATACGTGTGTGACGTTTGCATGGATTGTACGAGGTTGCATGAGTTGCACACATTGAGATACGTGCGTGAAGTTTGCATGAATTGCACGAGGTTACATGGGTTGCCCAGCTCGACATACGTGCGTGGCGTTTGCATGAGTTCTCCACCTCGAGATACATGCGTGAAGTTTGCATGGGTTGTCCACGTCGATATACATGCGTGTCGTTTACATGGGTTGTCTACCTCGAGACACATGCATGACGTGGGTTGTCCATCTCGAGACACGTGCATGACGCGGGTTGTCCATCTCGATACGCACGTGTCGTTTGCATGGGTTCTCCACCTCGATACATGCGTGTGATATTTAAGTTGAACAAATAAATCCTTTTGAAAATGAGTAATTCATACACTTTACTATTTTGTATAAATAGCTCCTTTTTAAAAGGAGTTATTCATACAAGTTCTTTCCATCTCATCAACCATACCACTCCATACATCCACCTCATCATCAATAGTTCATTTTGAAAAGGAGATATACATTACTTTTATAATTTTAAAGTAACCCTCCCTATTTGATGAATAAAAAAGTAAACCCACCTTATTTCATGAAAAACTCCTCAATTCAACATCAAATGGAAATTTGTATGAAAGAGAATGTGACTTGGGTTCTTTACTTGAAATTTGTGGTGATGGTATGCTTACATGAACACCCGAAAATTGATTATAGAATAATGGCGTAGAGGAACTGTAAGGCCAAAGATTGAGAGAGCGGGTAAAACAAGAGTACGTGAGAAGAGAGTTGTGAGAGACAATAAAATATCCAAAGAGATATAGAAGAAAAATGTTGAAAATTGGAGTTGGAGTGGAAGACCTTAGAAAAGTCAAATTTGTGCGTTGTGATTTGTACAACTGCATTTAATAGCATATAATCGTACCTTAAGTAATCCACATCTAAAAAAACCCTAATTTCACAAACATCATGTTGTGATGAGAGGAAGAGATGATAAATGACATAATTCATGTGAACGAAATTAGGGGCACTGTTGAGAATTTAACTGATCAATGTCGTTAGCGAGGACTAGGTGTCGGAGCGGAGGCTGCTGAGGACGTAAATGGCGGAGCGGTGGGGGACTGCGGCGCATGTGAAGGAAGGGAGGCTGATGGGCCAAGGGATGGCCATCGAGGGGAGGATGAACCATCTGCGAGATCGGGAATCGAAGGACTACCATTGGATGAAGGATGAGGAGGCATGGAAGGCGAAGACGAATATGTCGGGGAGGTTGATCTTGAAGAGGTGGAAATTGGAATCTTTGTTTATAAGGCGGGGAGAGACACGTTTGTTGATGGAGAAGAATAAACATCGTTTGCTAAGTTATCCTCACGTGGAAATTGCGTGACAAAGGGAGTTGACGTTGAAAGCAACCGTTTAAGCCCTTTTTTATAAGAGTAATATATATATATATATATATATATATATATATATAAATGCAATCTCGATTTCGATTATGAAGAAGTGTATATTCGATATTTAGCTCACAGTTAATTAACAAAGTTTGACTTATGTAAAGGGTGCAAACGTAGTTTAAAGTCACAGTCGATTTAGGGTATTTAGCTCATAGTCGAAGAAGGAATTTCGACTTATATAAAGGGTTCGAAAGTAATTTAAAGTCACGATCGATTGAGAATGCCACCACCACCGCAAGAAGGGAGCGTCAACGCTAAGCGATCGACTGAGATATGAGCAAAAATAGAGAAATTGCTAGAAGAGAAAGCCAAAAAAACACAAAGCAGAAGGTGGAGAGATTGATAGAAGATAGAGAGTTGAGCAGAAGAAGAGCGATTCCGATTAGATATATACAATTTTAATTTCGATATTTAGCTCAAGGTTGAGGAATAATGTTTGACTTACGTAAAGGGTGCAAAAGTAGTTTAAAGTCACGTTCGATTGAGAGTATTTAGCTCACGGTCGAGGAAGGAGTTTCGACTTATGTAAAGGGTTAGAAAGTAATTTAAAGTCACGGTCGATTGAGAGTTTTATTCTCACTTATTAAGTAAAATATATTAGTATATTTTTTTTTCTAACGTGCTATCAAACAAATTTAAGAAAATCTTCTTTCTAAAAATCTTCTCGGAGAATTTTCAAAAGAAAATTGTTTTTTCTCTTGAAAATCCTCTAATATATCAAACACACCCGAAAACTGAGGATTCACAGAAACTCTCTCATGACAGTTATTTTGTATCAAACGCTAAGAAAACATTTATCCCAAAAATCTTTCCAATTTTCATGGAAAATTCACATTCTCCAAGCTATCAATCACACCTTAAAAAAAGTTCCGTGAGACTAGAGGTGGCAATTTGTGTTGGCGAGTCGTAAACTATTATTCTTAAGGAAAAATATAAGGTTTTTTACTTAAGTAAAAAAAGTGCAAAATTTTTACACACAATGATCTTACTTGGTTCTTTTTTGCCACTAAAAGATGATTAATTTACTTATTTGTTTTGTTGATATTTATTTACTTATTTGTTATGTTACTATCTTGATAGTAATTCATTAATATGTATACATGATTTTTTTATTAAAATACAAAAATGTCTTAAAAAATTAGTAATAGTTCTTAAGAAAAAGAAATATAATTATTCATCTATTTTTTATAATAAAGTGCAAAATATCTATTTCAATATAAAAATCACAAAAAATTACTAATATCAATCAAAATCATGTTTAAGAAGTTCGCAAAAGTCACTAAAAATCTTAAATTTTATTAAAAATCATCAAAATAAAGTTTATATAAACGTTTATCAAAGTTTTTAAAAGTCTACAAAAATCCACAAACTTCATAAAAGTCATCCACTCATAAAAGTAACCAAAAGTCTATTAAAATCTCAATTGAATACACCCCTGTAAGAAAACACTTATCCCAAAAATCTTTCCAATTTCCATGGAAAATTCACCTTTTCTAAGCTATCAATCACACCCTAAAAAAGTTCCGTGAGACTTGGGGTGGCGATTTATGTCGGCGAGTCGTAAACGTGTCATGTCGTAAATAGGTCATGACTCATATAATGTAAACACATTACATGAAACGTTTATTAATCGTGTTAATCGTTTTCATCTTTAACTGGGTCGTGTTAAACATTTCGTGTATTCGTGTTACCCATTTATTAAACATTTTATTAAAACTTTTAATTTATTTAAACTTTTATAATTTATTTACTATTTTTTTAAATATATCTAGCTACATGAATAAATTCAAACAAACATAATTAAATAGCCAATAAAATATAATGTGGTTGTTTATAGCATAAAGTTTTACTTTACTTTTTCATTCAAGTCTTAATTATTCTTAATAATAAAGGGAAAATGGCTCGTAAGTTAATAACAAATACATAATTATAAGAATTGTCAAAAAAATATCTAAATTTTACTTTGGTGAGAAATTTTATTTTTCCTTAATAAATAATTATTAATAAAATCTAAAACATAAATAATATACTAAGAGTAAAATAAATATTTCCTCTAAAAAATAAAATAAAATATGGTAAAAGATGTATGCAAATAAAAAAAAAATCATGTTATTAACATGTATTCAAATGAGTGAATTTTGTATCAATCTATTTATTATATCATACTAGTGGTAGGGTACTAGTGGTAGGGCACGTGCTACGCACGTTAATGTTTCTAGCAAATTGGCTAATTAAATTAAAAGATTCAATTAAGATAACTTCTTATATCCACCAACAAAAAAAGATAACTACTACACGATTTTTCTTTCTCTCTCTCTCTCCATGTTTCTCACTTTCAAATCCTCTCTTTCTCTCTCTCTCTCTCTCTCTCTCTCTCCACGTGTATCACTTTTAAATCCTCACTTTTATGTTAGTTAAGTTGAATTTACCTAAACACCTTTACTTTTATTTTTTTCAAAAAATTTGCATCTAATCAAATGTTAATATTGATGGGTACTTTTGTTAATAAGGCCATTTTGGCTTAAAAAATATCCTATGAGATATTGCCATTATATATAAGATTTATTATTTATACATTATTTTTTAGTCGTGTTAAGCGAGTCATAAACGAGTTAAGCAGGTTGACATGTTAATGACTCGTTTATTAATCGTGGATAAACGTGTTAACATGTTTATGACTCATATCCACTTATGTTAAACTCACGACATGTTTATTACGTGTTGTGTCGTGTCGTGTTAATCGTGTCCTGATTGAAAGAGGCACGAAAACTTTAAAACCAACAGGGGTGTATTCAATTGAGATTTTAATAAACTTTTGGCTACTCTTAATGACTAAAAAAGTTTAGGTGTATTCATTTAATGTGACGGCCCCAAACTCCGAGGCAAACCGGGTACCGCCACGTCGCCAGACACGTCACCAAGCATGCCACATCACCGCACACTTGTCTTTAACTGCCCGCGACTTAAACCTTTGTACGTATCTTATTCGTCTTAACTTAGTATTTATGGATGTTTGTATGAATATTTAAATTAAATTGACTAAGTTAAGTTGTTCGCAATTTATTAAATTAATATAAGTTAAATATCAAAGCGGAAGTCTTTGAAGAATGCAAATATCGTAGAAATGAAAAGTTTGCATTTTATGAATAACCCTATAGTGTGGAAACCCGTCATTAGATACCATGTATATCAAGAGCGACAAAAGTACCAAATATGAGCATATACATGTATCAGATATACGAGTCCTCCCAAAAATTCCATAAACAGTAAATAAATGCATAAAGACACCTACGCAAAAAGCTGATGGGGCTCTCCTAACTCAGAGGTAGTCGCCTAAGACCCCTTGCCCCGACTCGTCGTATGATCTGCGATTTGTCACCAAAAACAATGACAAATCCGGGTGAGTAAATCCCAGAGAACGTTAGCTAATATTCATGAATTCCAATAAAATGGCTATGCAATTTAAATAAAGAACAAGAATAAAGTAATCGCATGAAAATAAGTCGTTGAGAAGTCGAATTTGGACACGAGTATAGCGTGACAGAGAACCCTAGTCGACATCCGGGAATCATCTTAGCTAAACCGAGAGGAACCATTGATGATCACCTCGCCAAACATCTCACGGTCGAATGAGAGGAACCATTGAACGGGAGAAACCCCATCCAAACATCTCTCAAGAGGAACCCATGACGAAGACTTAGGTCTTCGTCAAACATCTCTTAACCTACGGGTCCCGCGGAGAATAGTCACCGCGTAGCCCTAACATGGCCAATTACTCGAACAGCGCGGGGTAGCTAGCCTCGGGGTGTGAGTCCGTGCCATGCCCGACCACGTCGACAAACACACATACACACGTGGGAGTGGATGAAATGTAAATGAACAGCAATAGAAAGCACAATGGAATAATTGAAATGTGAAATAAAGTAAGTGTCATAAAATAATTTTAACTAATTTTCTCGTGGGTTTACTTACCTCAAGCAATCGCAATTGTCTTCAAAACGTCATGCACACGCCTCGAGATGCGTACCCGACACCCGACTATGGTATCCTAAGTCCCGGGGATTGTTCCGACAACACGCTACCACGCCGTTGTTCCACGTCGTTCACCACCCGCCGCCGCCCTCTCTATCTTGCCGCTTGTCGCTGTCTCGCCGGCGTCGCTGCCGCTGCTGCTGCTTAGCGCCGCGCGCGACGTCCATCGTTGGAGGCGCCGCCGCTACTCGTTCACCGCGTCGCCGCCGCCGCCGAGCCACCTCGCCGTCCGCCGTCCGCGGCTCGTTCACCGCGTCACCGCCGCCGAGGTCCTATCTTGCGCCATTGTAGGCCGCCGCGCTTACCGCCTGCGCTGCCAGGCTCGTCCACTACCGAGATGCCGACGTCGCCGCTGCTTCTGCTGCGCGCGCCACCGCCGCCATCGCCGCTTGCTTTGGTCCGAGAATCGCCGCCCTTTGCCGCCTTCTTTTCGCTTTGCTCGTGCACCGAGCCATCGTCCGCGATCCCTCCATGGGCACCTCCCTCCTCCCATATTCTCTCTCACTCTCTGGTGCTCTTTCTCTCTTTCTCTCTCTCCTCTTCTCTCTCTTTCTCTTCTTTTCTCTCTCTTTTTCGTTTCTTCTCTTTAAAGGAAATTTTTTTTATTTTTTATTTTTGGAAGAAAAGGCAAAGCGAAATGATGAGGGATGGGTTTGATGTGATGTGTGACATGATGGGGTGAGTGATGTGACCACTCAATCCCATACAACCCCGTACACCCGCGTTACGCGCACTCCGCGACGTCGCACACTCTCGTCATTACACGCGCACAACGCGACCAAGCGAAATTCTCAATTAACGCGACGCGAACAATCAAATAATAGTAAAATAAATAAACACTCGCCACACAAAAATAACATATTTCACCCATTAGGCGTGTCATAGACTTTTCCACGACGTCCACGTGGGTCTGAGCTTATGTTCTTAATTTGTAATTTGCCAGTTAATCGTAATCGATTAGAACGGGCCGTTACATTTAAAACTTTTAGAGAGTTTATAAAAGTAAGGTGTATTCAATGTGGATTTTTATAGACTTTTAAAAAGTCTACAAAAGTTTTGGGGTATTCAATTTAAACTTTTAGAGAGTTCATAAAAGTAAGGTGTATTTAATTTTTTTGTGACTTTTGTAGATTGGTTACAAATCTTGACTTTTGTAGACTTTTTGTATAAAAATACACATAAAGAAGTCTTCAACTTCTCCTCACATCAACCCAGAAACTTTTAGGGTGTGTTTGATAGCAGGGAAAATGAAAAAAATCATGGAAATTTGTTTTATTTTTTAGTATAACCATTTTTTTGGGTGTTTGATACATTTGTAACTGCACAGAGAAAAAAATCCACCCCCTAATTTTCCTCATTTATTTTCTCTTATTTCAACATGGAAATTGGAGATTTTCTCTCACGCAATACCCAAACTCGGACTCCAAGTTCCTTTGATCATCACCGCCAACACCGAAACAAGGCTTCTCCATCTCCGCCACCACCTCCTCCGCCTCCTCGTCTCCGAAAATCGAAAGCGGTATAGCTCCTCAAGTTTCTCCCACCGCTTCTCAACAGCAGAACCAGAATTCAAATTCACATCCGACTCAACACAAGAGCTATCGAAGGGATCGAGATCTTTGGTGGCGTCATAGGCTCCTCCGCTAGGGTTTTGACCACTGAAGAATCCATTAACCGATAAATTGTTGAATCCGTCAGAGCTGTGAGAGGGAAAGAAATCGTGATTGTTGTTCGAGTTCGAGAAATTGTCGACGAAATCTCCCCAATCGTCTTCATCTTCGTTGTGTTGTTGTTGATTGGAGTGATTTGAAGATGAGACGAACTTGAAATCTCCGAAAAGCTCGTCGTCTTCGTCTTCGGCTTGGTTCTCCGCCATTGATGAATGATGAAGATGAACCAACGAATCGACCTAGATCATGAACTCTTCTTTGGTTTCGTTTTACGATTACGATAACCTAATGACACAATTTCTGACAGGTTTTTCACCAGTGACAAAACCCTTCGATGCACTCCGGATGCGTCACTTCAAATCTCGATGTCAGTTCAATTGGCTGTTGATACACGTGCTATAGTTGTGTCGAAATTGCGTGATTTGGAGCTCCTATTGTGCTGATGGTCGCTTTTAAGGTTAGGACAATGAGCTGTTAATGGAGGGGGAATACCTAGGTCGATCTTCGCTCAAGGCAGTCGTTGTTAGTCGTCATCTTCACATCCACTCGGTCAATCTTTATTCTCTCCTCTCCCCCTAGATTTTCCTTATAGGCGGTGGTTGGAGGTGTTTGTGTTGTCGAAGTTCGTCACAAATGACTTCATCTTCATTTAAGTCGAGTTTGTAAGGAAAGATTTAGTTTGGTTTTCGTTCAAATTTGTATTTTTTATTGGTAGATATAGTGGTTGGTATGTGTTTGTTGTGGTGTATGGTCGGATTTGAATGAGGTTATTATTTTGATTATCGAAACTAGGTCGAATATAGTGGTCAATTCGTGGTATTTCAAAAAATGAAAAAAAAAATACATTAGTTATCAAACAGCAGAAAATTGAAAAAAAAAAAAATTCTCACGTGCAATCAAACAGCAATGAGAAAATTCTTTTAAAAGAATTTTCTACAGAAAATTTGCCAAAGTAAATATTTTTTTTCTCATTGAAAATTCTCTTTGCTATCAAACACACCCTTAGAGACTTCTAATTTTTGTTGGTTATATTTTTCAATAAGGACTTCATTGTTCACAAGAGGTTTTTTTCTTATCAATTGTTTTTATCAACTTCTCCAATCACTCCACAACTCTTGGATTTCATTACTCAACTATTATACTCTAATATCTATGTTGATGAAAATGGATTGATGTCATTATTAACAAAATCTCATTCTTGCATCACTATACATTTTTGATAGTTATTTTTTTAACAAAGAAGTTTCGTTTATTTAGTGTATTATTATAATCTCAAAAAGTGTAGTATTATTATTTTTGAAGAAAATAATTGTATAGTTTTTTTAAAATGCAAGAAGTGCATTTTTTAGAATTTAAATTATCATTATTAAGGAAAAAATATATTTTTTTGCTTAAGTCAAACAAAAAAATAAAGTGCAAAATTTTTACACTAATATTTCCAATGATCTTTTCTCAAAAAAATATATTTCCAATGATCTTACTTGATTCTTTTCTACCACTAAAGGATGATTAATTTACCTATTTATTATGTTGATATTTATTTACTTATTTGTTATGCTACTACCTTGAGAGTAATTCATTAATATGTCTATATGTTTTTTTTTTACTAAAATACAAAAATACTTTTAAAAAATTAGTAATAGTTCTTAAGAAAAAATATAATTATTTATTTTTTTATAATAAAGTGTAAAATATTTGTTTCATTTTAAAAATCACAATAATCTATTAATATCATCAAAATCATGTTTAAGAAGTTCACAAAAGTCGCTAAAATTCTTAAATGTTGATAAAAGTCATCATAATGAAATCTACATAAATGTTTATCAAAGTTTTTAAAAGTCTACCAAAATCAAAAACTTCATAAAAGTCATTCACTTATAAAAGTAACCAAAAGTCTATTAAAATCTCAATTGAATATACCATAGCAATAAAGAATTCAAAGAATAGAGAAAAGCACTGCTTATCAAGTAGAGCAGGAAGTTGCATTTGAAAACAACCTCCCGTCATGTGAGTCGTTCGATAAACATCGAATACTTACAGAAATGATTTAAGATCACGATCCACCGGATCAAAACTAACCATCGAGTGCACACGCCCCGTTCGTACCCTCCATGTGTAATAACTACCACCGTTGGCACGAACGGACACGTTACGCCCCGAAAACTCCTCGCTCCTTCAAGTTAAACTCATCCAATGCCCCAACGCAACTTCCATCTCCCTACTCCTCATCTCATCCAACGCCACGTGTTCTCAAAGGCTCGCGTTCTCACCATCGAAACTCCGACATCAAAGTCTCTAATCTTTGGATACATCAAACCTAACTTGTTTTTTGAACTTCTCATCCTTTCCTTTCCCGGCAGAAACGAACCTCTTCTCTTCAACCAAATCCCAGCGTTTTTAGAAATCACGATCTCTCTCTCTCTCAAGAATCGAAGTCTCTGATTTCTTGTTCTTCGTTGCTGTTGTTGATCATCTCTGTTGATCGATCTGCGAAGATGTGGGATTCGAGAAGTCATGATTTGGAGAAAGGAAACCCGCAAGGTCTCTACCCTTCTATGACCGAATCTCCTGACCTTCGATGGGGTTTCATTCGAAAAATCTACGCGATCTTGTCGATCCAGATGCTTCTCACCGTCGCTGTCGCTGCGGTCGTTGTGTTCGTTCATCCAATTGCGCAGTTCTTCGTCTCCTCCCCTGCGGGTTTGGCTGTGTACATTGTTCTCTGCTTTACGCCTCTCATCGGTATCGTTGAACTGGTGTCTCTGAATGTCGTGTTTGATGATGTCTTTGATGATGTTGAAATGTCATTGTGTTTCGGTTTTGATTGATTTTTGTTTGTGAATGCGTTGCAGTTCTGTGCCCTCTGTATTACTATCATCAAAAGCATCCGGTGAACTTGATTCTCCTTGCGGTGTTCACAGTGGCGATGTCGTTTGTTGTTGGATTGTCTTGCGCGTTTACGAAAGGTAAGAACGCAGAACACAAGTATTTCATTGATGTTGGTTAAATTCTTTGCAAAACCATAAAAATGCGTTAGATGATATTTTGCCTTCAATTTGTGTTGTTGGTTTTGTTAGAAAAATTAAATAATCTATTGGGGCCACACATGTAATGTACAATGTGTCACGCCATTATTCGAGTTGGCTTAAATTAAAGTGATCTACTAATGTATAATGTTATTGGCTAATGAGCATAATTATGGTCATGAAACAATGTTAGTGTAGATACCGTATCGATGTGCAACTCAATGAGGGGCAGAGTTGACATATAGTCTAAATTAAATAACTGCCTTGTCAGTTATTTATTGGGTTATGGTATTTGTAGTTCACTATGTGTTTCTCTATCCCCGTCAAGAGAACTCGTTAGGATAGAACTACAATTGAAAGACCTGATCCGACTCGATCACTGCGTTTTCAATGGAGAATGCAGGTACGCTTCCGCTTTATATTTATCATCCTGAATCTGTGTGGCTTTATGTTTCTTATGTGATTTATGATACATTATATGTGATTAGGAATCATAGATCTAAAACTAACAAGTGGTATTAGAGCCCACCATACATGATTCTTAGTGATTAAGGTTCTTTTGGTTCTTTTAAAGGCATGAATCCTTCTTGAGTCTCTGAATAATAAGTTTTTTTTTAGTTGACTAATCTCGTTATATATGTGTTTCTTCACTGTGCATTAATTTTGGTTTTGTTGGAATAAACGTCTTCACTGTGCATTTTGTTTTGTTGGAAGAAACATCATGACTATTTGATCATCCTCGACTTTCGTAATTTTATATGTACGGTCTTTTGGATGAATAAGTTCTTGTGAAAATAATAGAGATTGATGATCAGTTCATGTGATAAATTTTGGTAACTACTAAGATTTTCTTGATGTATAAATGTATAACTTTAATGTGTACATATATCAAGTTTTCGGTGGAGAGTCCCACATTAGAATTTTTTTTGTTAGACCTAAGTCATGTAAAATGTATTAAGGACGAAAATCAAAATGTTTTAACGCGCGATGATGATATTAAGGAGAGATGGAGAAGTTACTTCGATAGTTTATTTAATGATGACTAAGTTGATACTATAGTAGATGAAAACCCACACCAAGAAAGAAATGTAAACTATACACGCAGTATTAGAATTCTAGAAGTTAAAGAGGCATTGAAAAGAATGAAAATAGGGAAAGCATGTTACCCAAACGAAATACCCATAGAGGTTTGGAAATGCTTATGAGAAATTGGATTGACTTTCTTAACAAAATTTTTCAATAAAATTTTAAAATCTAAACAGATGCCAATGGATTGGAGAAGAAGCACGCTTGTGCCAATCTTCAAAAACAAAAGAGACATTCAAAGTTGCTCAAACTACCAGGGAATTAAATTTATGAGTCACACTATGAAACTTTGGGAAAGGATAATTGACAATAGGCTAAGGAGAGAAACAACAATATCAGAGAACCAATTTGGCTTCATGCCTGGGAGGTCAACTATGGATGCGATTTTCCTTGTAAGACTATTGTTAGAAAAATATAGAGAAAAGAAAAAAAGATCTTCATATGTTATTCGTAGATTTAGAAAAAACATATGATAGGGTTCCTAGATATGTTCTTTGGTGGGTTCTAGAAAGAAAATGAGTGCATGCTAGATACGTACACTATTAAGGATATGTATGATGGAGTAGTTATGAGTCTAAAGACTTTTGGAGGAGCTACAAAAGAATTTCCCATTACGATAGGACTACATCAAGGATCGGCTTTAAGCCCATATCTATTTACTTTAGTTATGAATGAACTAACTAGGCATATTCAAAAGGATATATCATGGTGTATGCTATTTGCAGATGATATTGTATTAGTGGATGAAACAAAAGATGAAGTGAATAGGAAATTAGAACTCTGAAGGAATAAATTAGAATCTATAGACTTTAAGTTTAGTAGGACGAAGACCGAATACATGAACTGTGAGTTTAGAAACACTAGACATCGAGATGATGGAGTGGTAAAATTAGGGGAAGTAGAAGTTCCTAAGGTGAATCACTTTAGATACCTAGGATCAGTCATACAAAATGATAGTAATATTGAGAATGATGTTACACATAGAATTCAAGCTGGATGGAAGAAATGGCGGAGTGCAACATGAGTGATTTGTGATCGAAATGTTCCTATTAAGTTAAAATGAAAATTTTATAGGACCGCAATTAGGCCAGCTATGCTCTATGAAAGTGAATGTTGGGCGGTAAAGCAACAACAATTACATAAAATGAACGTAGCAGAAATGAGGATGCTTAGGTGGATGTGTGGTAAAACTCGTAAAGATAGAATAAGATGTATAGAAATTCAAAGACAAGTAGGAGTAGCACCAATTGATACAAAGATTTGAGAAGGGCGGTTGTGGTGGTTTGATCACCTACAAAGACGGCCTACAAATGCCCCCACTAGAAAACTTGACTCGATAGAAACTGTAGAAATTCGACGAGGTAGGGGTGGACCAAAATTAAAATAGGTTGCATTAATTAGGAGGGATTTGAATGGTCTTGAAAGCTCACCATCAATTGCACTTAATTGAGCACAATGAAAAGTTTGATCCATGTAGCCTACTCCAATTAAGTTGGGACTGAGGCTATGTTGTTGTTGTTGGAAAGTCGGGATTGCTCTCCCGGATATTGTGAGATTTTTTTTTTGGGTGTATGCATTTGTCAAACAAATCTACAAACCGTGGTTGTTGATGACTATTTTTTAAAGTTTACCTTTAAATTAGTGGGTCCCACAACTACTGATTTATTAAAAAAAAAGTGCATGCGTTTGTCAAACAAATGCACAAAACATGGTTGTTGATACTATTTTTAAATGTTTATCTACTAGTGGTCCTACCACTTCTGATTTTTTTTAAAAAAGGAAACATGTGCATAGCAACAAGTCAATGTATAATTTGTTTTTTTGTGACATATATTAATGCACATATATTTTAGAGACCCCACGTACATATTTTTTAAATATGGTTTTATAATCACAATTCAAACAATGGCCACATATAATGTATTAATTACATCGTTTGACATTTTAAATGGGTTAATTGAAGCAAGAAGTTGCCACAGTGACCTCTCTTATCTTGATTGCTCATGAAAAATGTTGAATGCTTGCGTGTATGTATATCAATGCGGGTATTAGTCGGCCTAAAGGAAGATTAATACTTGGCCAGATTGCTTACACACCTGTGATGGTAAACTTGTGACAATTATTTGGTTTTACATGTGAACAATGAATCGATCCAAAAATAGGCTTATTGTTTGTCATGCATTATTGTCAGAGTTTGATTATTACAACAAGAGTACCACTAGCAGTTAATAGTACTGTCCAAAGACTTGATATTAATGTTGCACTAGGTATCTTGAGATGGGTTCGTCATTTATTGAATTTATGATGGCAGTATTTTTTTTTTTTAATTTTGGATATTTGTGTGAGTATATTCATGTTATTTATATTGTTCTCTTTTTAGCTAATCTTGCTTTAGTATCTACTAATGTGAATTTGGCAACGGTCCTTAATGGTGATAATGTTAAAAAGTCTGGAAGGACATGTTCCTTTCCTTGGTCTGTTTAGAAGTTAATTTAGCTTTAGTACCAAGAAACACTTGGTGGTTAGATTCGGGTGCTATCACTAATATAAGTGTTTCAATGGATGGTTGCCTCAACTATCGTAAGCCAATTGATGCTGAAAGATGCATTTATGTTGGAGATGGCAAATCTGTGGAAGTAGAGGCAATAGGGCTTTTCAGATTATTGTTGAGTACTGGATATTATTTAGATTTAATGGATACTTTTGTTGTTCCGTCTTTCATACGAAATTTGGTATCTGTTTCATATTTGGACAAATCGGGTTATCATTGTTCATTTGGAAACAATCAATTTAGTTTATCCATTAATTCGGATGTTATTGGATCTGGTACTCTTATGTCTTATGATAATCTGTATTTGCTCGATACGGTTGCTTCTTATAATGAAGCACTGAATTTGGAATTAAGAGGTACTAAACACAAAATTGATAATGCACACTCAGGAACATTATGGCACAGAAGTTTAGGTCACATCTCTAGAAATAGAGTTGAGTGACTCGTATCTTATGGGATCTTAGAATCTGTTGACTTCACAGACTTTAATGTTTGCGTTGAGTGCATTAAGGGGAAACAGACCAAAACAAAGATATTAGGTGCATATAGAGCTACAGACGTCTTAGAATTGATACATACAGATATTTGTGGGCCATTTCCTACACTTTCATGGAATGGTCAACAATATTTTGTGTCATTCATTGACGATTACTCTAGATACGTGTACCTATATATGAAAAATCACAGACTTTAGACGTGTTCAAGGTATTTAAGGTTGAAGTTGAAAACCAACTCAGCAAAAGAATAAGACAAGTCAAATATGATGGTGGTGAATATTACGGTAGATATGATGCTTCAGGTGAACACGTCCAGGACCATTTGCAAAATACCTAGAGGAGTGTGGAATTGTCCCACAGTACACCATGCCGGGTTCACCTAGCATGAATGGTGCAGCTGAAAGACGAAACCAAGCTCTTAAGGATATGATAAGAAGTATGATCTCTCATTCTATCTTACCAGAAAGACTCTGGGGAGAGGCACTTAAGACTGCAGCTTACATTATGAATAGGGTCTTAACTAAAGCAACTGCTAAAACACCTTATGAGATTTGGACAGGCAAAAACCTAGTCTTAATCATTTTCACGTATGGGGATGTCTAGTTGAGGCTAGACCTTATAAGCCGAATGAAAAGAAATTGGAATCTTGAACAGTGAGCAGTTACTTTATTGGTTATTCTGAGCGATCCAGGGGCTTTAATTTTTCTGATCCCAAATTAAAGACAATTTTTGAGACATGAACAACTATGTTATTTGAAGATAATGATTTTGGGGAAAGAAATGAGGTTAGAGACTTTATCTTTGAGGAAGAATCATTTCTGATTCCCATGCTGATTCCTACAGATGTTTCTAACGAAACAGATTCAGATCCTCAACATGATATTGTTGTTCTTCCACCCATTCATGATGGGGAAGTTGTTCCTGAGGAGCAACCTCAAAATCTTCAAGAATTGGTGCATCAAGAGATACAACCTTTGCAACGATCCACTAGACCGAAAAGGAGTGCTATTTCGAATGATTTTATAGTATATCTCCAGGAACATGAGGAAAATAATGGCATGATGGATGATGATCCAATCAACTTTCATGAAGCCATGCAGGGTTCCAAGTCGGAAAAGTGGATTGAAGCAATGAATGAGGAGTATAAGTCCATGCAAGACAATAAAGTTTGGGAACTTGTCTCATTACCAAAAGGTGTGAAACCCATTGGTTGCAAATGGATATTTAAGACCAAACGGGATTCACAAAATAATGTGGAGAGGTATAAGGCACGTCTTGTAGCTAAGGGCTATACTCAAAAGGAAGGTATTTACCATAAAGAGACTTTTTCGCCGGTTTCATCGGAAGACTTTTAGGACAATCATGGCTCTTGTTGCACATTATGATTTGGAGCTTCATCAGATGGATGTTAAGACGTCGTTTCTCAATGGCGACATTGATGAAACAATTTATATGGAGCAACTAGAAAACTGTGTCGGGAGATCCGAAGAATATGGTTTGCAGATTGACAAAATCCATCTATGGGCTAAAATATGCATCTCATCAGTGGTACCACAAATTTCATCAAATTATTCTCTCATTTGGTTTCGAGATGAATGTTGTTGATGATTGTGTATATCAAAAATTCAGTGGGAGTAAGTACATCTTCTTGATATTGTACGTTGATGATATACTGCTTGCCACTAATGATATAAGCACATTGCATGAGACCAAGAGATTTCTATCTAGAAATTTCGAGATGAAAGATCTTGGGAATGCTTCATTTGTTTTAGGGATCCAGATTCAACGAGTGCGATCTCGAAGAATTCTAGGATTGTCACAAAGAAGCTATATAGATAAGGTGCTTAAAAGGTTTGACATGCAGAAATGTAAATCTGGCGATGCCCCTGTCGCTAAAGGAGACAAATTCAGTCTTACTCAATGCCCTAAGGGAAACCTTGAGGTTCGAGAAATGCAGAATAGTCCTTATGCATCAGTTGTAGTAAAGTCTTATGTATGCTCAAGTTTGTACGCGTCCGAATATTGCTTACATTCTTGGAGTATTAGGCAGATACTTAAGCAATTTAGGAATGGATCATTGGAGAGCAGCCAAAAGGGTTTTAAGGTATCTAAAGAGAACAAGAGATCATGTACTCACATATTAGAGGTCAGACCATTTGGAGATCATTGGGTACTCAGACTCTGATAATGCTGGATGCCAAGACAATAGAAGATCTACTTCTGGATATATTTTTCTGTTAGCTGGTGGTGCAATTTCTTGGTGTCGTGCCAAGCAAGGCCTTACTGCAACCTCTACTATGGCGGCATAATTTGTAGCATGTTTTGAGGCATCTAATCATGGAATTTGGCTGAAGAATTTTGTCACGGGGTTGCGAGTTATGGAAGGAATTAAAAGACCACTCAAGATTTATTGTGACAATAAATCAGCCGTTATGTATTCTAACAACAACAGGAGCTCGACTAAGTCAAAGCACATTGACATCAAGTTCCTAGTTGTTAAGGAAAGAGTATAAAGTGGACATATTATGATAAGAGCGTATAGGGACAAACTCCATGTTAGTAGATCCTCTCATAAAGGGTCTTCCACCTAAGGTCTTTCATGAGCATGTTGCTCATATGGGTGTTACTGATTTACAGGATTCCTTGGTTTAGTGGGAGTTTGTCATTTATATATTATGTGCGCAAATTTGGCTTTATGATTATATACTCTAACCTTCGGATATTTTTCTAATTAGAAATACAGTTTGGTTTTGGTTAATTACACTTTGTACGATAATGTTTAATGATCTCACTTATGTAGGCTACAGTTGAAAATCGACATGTACAGATCACCTTCATGTGATTTTCATGCTACACTTTCATGGTCCATCTATGTCATTTGGTTATGTTAATATTCGTGATCGTTCATAGGTTTAGTTATGATTGATATAACGAAAGCCACTTTGGTCCTATGTTGATATAATTAATGGGCGAGATTGTTGGGTATGCCCTATTGCTATGATGGCAATGTTTAAGCTCATAAAGTATAACCCATTTATCATGATACATACGTGGCCCAGTGGGAGATTGTTAGAAAAATTAAATAATCTATTGGGGCCACACATGTAATGTACAATGTGTCACGTCATTATTTGAGTTAGCCTAAATTAAAGTGAGCTACTAATGTATAATGTTATTGGCTAATGTGCATAATTATGGTCATGAAACGATGTTAATGTAGATACCGTATCGATGTGCAACTCAATGAGGGCCAGAGTTGGCATATTACTCAATAACTGCTCAGTTAGTTATTTATTGGGTTATGGCTCCCACTTTGTAGTTCACTGTGTGTTTCTCTATCCCCGTCAAGAGAACTTGTTAGGATAGAACTACAATTGGAAGACCTGATCCGACTCGATCACTGTGTCTCCAATGGAGAATCCAGGTACGCTTCCATTTCATATTTATCATCCTAAATTTGTGTGGTTTTATGTTTCTTATGCGATTTATGATACATTATATGTGATTAGGAATCATAGATCTAAAACTAACAGGTTATGTTTTTGTTGTTCTCGATTAGGAATTCAGAGGTTTTAATGATTAATTTGTGTGTTCTTTTTAAATTTTTGATGAATTTGAGTGATTCGAGAGAAGTTTGGGTTTTTTATATGTTTACCTTGTAATGAAAGCATGCCTATTAACATGCCAAAGCACCTCTGGTGAGATGGATGAGACATCACTTGCCAAAAGGCCAAGTATAGGGAGGTCATGGGTTCGATTCCCGTGGGAGTAAAAGAAAAAGCATGCTTATTAACATTTTTCCAAAGAAATATTTGGGAAAGCTTATCCAATTTTGAAAGGAAGTTCTGTAGTTTGAACCCCTGGCCTTCTTAAATAGTTTTTTCACGGTGTGTTTTTCTCTACATCATGAAAATATAAATATGTATATGACATTTTTGCACCCTTGACTGCAAATAATAACGACTAGGAAAATGCTCTGCGTTCAAAAATTTTCATTATGTGAATCTGTGAAATAATTTTGTGCTGCCAAATGGGCCCTTAATGTCATGATGCATAAGTATGCCAATTAATGGATTGCAAAACCAACATCAACACACACTATGTTTTAGGCGATCGTGGCACTACATTTGAAGCAGTAGCCTTTATGTTGGTCATTTAAGTCTAAAAGAGGCTGAGAAAGATTCACATTTGTTAAATGGATCATGAGTATGCACATCAATACAAATTTATGAAACTTGAACTTTATCTTCATTGGTTGGCCATGCACAATGCCTGCCCCATTGGCCTCGCGGGGGGGGATTTTTTATTCATAAGCCATAAGGTATAATGACCCAGACTTTGCCACTAGGTGTAACTTTGTAATTGTTATCTCTAGCAAGGTCGATCCTTAACCATTTAGGGGCTCGGGGTGAAACTATAAATTAGGGGCCTATACGGAAAATTATATAATGTAACTTGGTATAGGATATGCAAGTTGGGCACTTAGCATTTATGCACGTCCCTTGATGTTCACCGAGATGCATAAGTGCACGCATCTTAAGGCGCATCGAAGGGTCGCACACAAGTGCATGCCCAACCGGCATGTCCAACCAAAGTTACACTAGCATTCTCTGGCCCGCAATTATGAATACTTAATAAACAACTATGTACTTCACGCGAAAACACACGCACACAAAGTTTTTACTTTAAATGACATAAGGTATAAAGACCCAGACTTTGCCACTAGGTGTAACTTTGTAATTGTTATCTCTAGCAAAGTCGATCCTTAAGCATTTAGGGGCCCGGGGTGAAACTATAAATTGGGGGCCTCTACGGAAAATTATATAGTGTAACTCGGTATAGGATATGCAAGTTGGGCACTTAGTACTTGTGCACGTCCCTTGATGTTCACCGAGATGCGTAAGCGCACGCGTCTTAAGGCGCATCGAAGGGTCGCACACAAGTGCATGCCCAACCGGCATGTCCAACCAAAGTTACACTAGCATTCTCTGGCCCCCAATTATGAATACTTAATAAACAACTATGTACTTCACGCGTAAACACACACACAAAGTTTTTACTATAAATGACATAAAGCTAGCTAATAATACTTTTAAATAATTTTGGTTTAACCTTTTCTCTCGATGTTTGAGCGTGATAACGTTTTATTGTCAAAGACAAAAGGGTTTGTCATTATAAAATAACAAATCTACCACCTTTAATTAATCAATGTCAACAAGGCTAACAACAACAACAACAGCGTAGCCTCAGTCCCAAATTAACTGGGGTCGGCTACATGGATCAAACTTTTCCATCGTGCTCGATTAAGTGCAATTGATGGTGAGCTTTTCAAACCATTCAAATCCCTCCTAATTAATGCATCCCATGTTAACTTTGGTCTGCCCCTACCTCGTCGAATTTTTACAGTTTCTATTGAGTCAAGTTTTCTAGTTGATGCATTTGTAGGCTGTCTTTGCAGGTGACCAAACCACCGCAACCGCCCTTCCTTAATCTTTGTATCAATTGGTTTTACTCCTACTTGTCTTTGAATTTCTATATTTCTTTTTCTATCTTTACGAGTTTTACCACACATCCACCTAATCATCATAATTTCTGCTACGTTCATTTTATGTAATTGTTGTTGCTTTACCGCCCAACATTCACTTCCATAGAGCATATCTGGCCTAATTGCGGTCCTATAAAATTTTCCTTTTAACTTAGTAGGAACATTTCGATCACAAATCACCCCTGTTGCACTCCGCCATTTCTTCCATCCAGCTTGAATTCTATGTGTTACATCATTCTCAATGTTACCATCATTTTGTATGATTGATCATCGGTATCTAAAGTGGTTTACCTTAGAAACTTCTACTTCCCCTAATTTTACCACTCCGTCATCTCGATGTCTAGTATTTCTAAACTCACAGTGCATGTATTCGGTTTTCGTCCTACTCAACTTAAAGCCTTTAGATTCTAATGTATTCCTCCAGAGTTCTAATTTCTTATTCACTTCATCTTTTGTTTCATCCACTAAGACAATATCATCTGCAAATAGCATACACCATGGTATATCCTCTTGAATATGTCTAGTTAGTTCATCCATAACTAAAGTAAATAGATATGGGCTTAAAGCCGATCCTTGATGTAGTCCTATCGTAATGGGAAATTCTTTTGTAGCTCCTCCAAATGTCTTTATACTCGTTACTACTTCATCATACATATCCTTAATAGTGTCTATGTATCTAGCATGCACTCTTTTTCTTTCTAGAACCCACCAAAAAACATCTCTAGGGACCCTATCATATGCTTTTTCTAAATCTACGAATACCATATGAAGATCTTTTTTTCTTTTCTCTATATTTTTCTAACTATAGTCTTACAAGCAAAATCGCATCTATAGTTGACCTTTCAGGCATGAAGCCAAATTGGTTATTTGATATTGTTGTTTCTCTCCTTAGCCTATTGGCAATTATCCTCTCCCAAAGTTTCATAGTGTGACTCATAAGTTTAATTTCCCAGCAGTTTGAGCAACTTTGAATGTCTCATTTGTTTTTGAAGATTGACACAAGCGTGCTTCTTCTCCAATCCATTGACATTCGTTTTGATTTTAAAATTTTATTGAAAAGTTTTGTTAACCAAGTCAATCCAATTTCTCCTAAGCATTTCCAAACCTCTATGGGTATTTCATCTGGGCCACATGCTTTCCCTATTTTCATTCTTTTCAATACCTCGTTAACTTCTACAATTCTAATATTGCGTGTATAGTTTACATTTCTTGTTGTGGGTTTTCATTTATTATAGTATCAACTTGGCCATCATTAAATAAACTATCGAAGTAACTTCTCCATCTCTCTTTAATATCATCCTCGCGCGTTAAAACATTTTGATTTTCGTCCTTAATACATGTAAGTCATGTAAGATGTATTATCTCTTAATTTGGCTAGCCAATATATATTTTTTTCGCCATCTTTATTACCTAACCTTGTATATAGATCTTCCATGAAATTTGTTTTAGCTTGACTAACTACTTTTTTAGCTTGTTTTTTAGCTTCTCTATATTGATTGTACACATTTTCATCTTGACACTTAGGTATTTTCCTATACATCTCTCTTTTAGTCTTAATTGCTCGTTGGACGTCCTCGTTCCACCATCATGTTTCCTTCTTTGGTGGTCCCAAGCCTTTAGATATACCTAATACGTTTGATCTCACTCTCCTTATGCAACTACTCATTTCTAGCCACATTGTATTAGCATCTAAGTCAAGATTCCAAACATTTTCCTTTAGTAGTTTTTCTCTAATCTCTATTTGTTTACTATGTTTTAGGTTCCACCACTTTATTCTAGGGTCGCTAACTCTTTTATTCATATTATGTCGTCGTGTTAGCTTAATATCAAGTACTACTAACTTATGTTGGGTAGTAAGTGCTTCACCAGGTATTACTTTGCAATCTCTACATATTTTTTTATCTATTTTTCTTGTTAAAAGAAAATCTATTTGACTCTTGTTATGACCACTACTAAAAGTAATTATATGCGACTCCCTATTCCTAAAACTAGTATTTGCTAAGACAAGATCGTAAGCTGAAGCAAATTCTAAGATTGATTCTCCTTCTTCATTCCTATTACCGTAACCAAAACCTCCATGAACTCTCTCAAACCCATCGTTACTTGCCCCGACATGCCCATTTAAATATCCTCCAATAAAAACCTTTTCGTCTAATGGTATACTTTGTATAAATCCATCCATATCGTCCCAAAACTTGAGTTTGATGCTCTCGCTTAATCCTACTTGTGGTGCATAGGCGCTAAGTATGTTAATTTTTTCGTCTCCAATAATTAATTTAACTAGAATCAATCTATCCCCCATTGTTTTAACCTCTACGACCTTATCCTTATAATCATTATCCACCACAAATCCTACTCCATTGCATTTTCTATCTATACCAGTGTACCACAATTTAAACCCTGTGCTTCCTATTTCTCTACTCTTTTCTCCTACCCATTTTGTCTCTTGGAGGCAAGCAATATTGACTCTTCTTCTAATCATGGTATCTACTAGTTCTATTGACTTCCCCGTAAGTGTTCCTATGTTCCATGTTCCTAAACGAATTTTTTCTCCCCTTTGTATTTGTTTTCCTTTTCTATTTTTATTTTGTTTAAAAGATCTAGTATCCGTATCTATGATTTTGTTTTTGTTTTCATGTTTGTTTTGAACTAGTTAATTTGGGACTGAGGCTATGTTGTTGTTGTTGTTTGTTTTGAACTAGCTTCTTTACCCACACGCATCCTTTGTGTGGGAACCCTTGCTCATTTTTCTTCACATCCGGGCGACGATGTGAATGGACTAGCTTCTTTACCCACACACGTCCTATGTGTGGGAACCCTTGCTAATTTTTCTTCACACCTAGGCGGGGATGTGAAACACACCCTTGCTCATTTCTCACTACACCCGGGCTCCGATGCAGCGCGTCGCCAGGTGGGAACGTCCAATGTTTATATATGTTTGATCCATTTCATGAAAAGTGAAAAGTTTTACGCTGGCTGTCAACCTATCGCAACCCTCCTCCATTTTCCAAGAATGGAAAATGAGCTTGGGGCCTCCCTCCCCCACTTTCCGGGTATGAAAAGTGAGTTTGTGACCTCCCTTACCCATTTTTCGGTATGAAAAAATGGGCGTCAGAGTCCTCCTTTATCCGGACTTGGGACCGGCTATGTAGCGCACATAGTGTACAACATAGGTGGAGTTAATGTCAACAAGGCTAAGAAACCCTAAAAAAGCGCGACATGAAAAAAAAAAAAAACTAAGTCCATCTATAATACGATGTAAATCATACAAAAAACTTTAATCAATGCTCATCAATTACACGCATCTTCAATATCTCTAAAACACACACCATTAGAACATTCCGAATTAAGTAAAGTCTATCTATAATTCAAAAAACAAGTAAAATCTAACCATATATAATTACAAAATGTAAACGAGGCGATAAATCACTACTAGAGAATAAGTTGGAACCACTACTAGTCAAAGTAGAAAAAAAAATTAAAATTTAATTTAAAAAGTACATAAATAACTTGCTAAACAACTTCATCACTTAATTAACTTTAACAATTTGTAATAATGCAAAAAAAAAGCATGTAATTATGCAAAAAAATTATTTTTACGTATAATATAACTTTTTTTAGAAAATATGGGGCCCAAAGGGGGGCGAGGGCCCCGAGGTGATTGCGCCACTCGCCCCCTTTCAGGGTCAGCCCTGATCTCTAGTACAATTGAAACTTCCTTGGTTAGATCATTGGGGTGCACTAGTTTCTCAAATTGTTTGTTAGCCTACAAGCTTGTTTTATTTTTGTTTTTTTAACACATTCATGTCTTTATTTTGTTCCGGAACTGTTGAAAAGATTTACCAATATACTATTTTGAGGTATGTCATGTTGGAACCTTTCCATGGTTAAGCAATAAGAAAAGACCATTTGGAGTTGCACATTTTTTTCCTCATACTTGCTATTTTTTGTAGTACTTAAACCTTCAAAATGATTGAGCTTGTTAAAATTAAAGTTAGCTTATTCCGATTTTTCCAGTTTTACTTTTTTTTTTTTTTGCATCATGAAATTCAAATAAAGAAGTCTCCCACTTTTTGTTCTTCATTTTCCAATTATGCTGACAACCCTCTTTCCTCGTAACCAAGGATTGAAAAGTCAACTTCGCCAATTCGCCTATGACATCACTCACTTGAAATTCAGAATTAATTCAGGGAAGTGTATTTTAATATGAGAATGTTAGTAAGATTTTGACATTATCAAGAAGTATGACTAACTTCTCCTAAGTGCTGGAGAACGTCAATGTTAGGAAAACAATGTCAGAAGAGCTTTTCTTTTTTGTAATACTTCATTTCTTTCCTCTTTCGCTACATAATTTTCTGTTTTTTTAAACCTCAACTTTGATGATATTGATAATTTTGGATAAAATTTCTTTCTTCATAAGGTAATATGCTAGTATCTATTTCTTTAGAGTATCTTCTAACATTTACCGTTCTTTAGAGTATCTGTGAACAAAAATTGGCTTCAATTTTATTTCACTTTTCTTACTACCATCCAAACTTGTAAGTCTTATCATATTTGTCTAACATCGATAGAAGTTTTGTAAAATCTTGTTTACATCTAAATTCTTAATTTGGTGCTTCAAAGAGTAATTAATTTTGGAGAACTTTGGAGAATTTTCAAACCATGCTTGTAGCATGGTTGTTTACATACTTGCCTTAGTAACCCACTAGTAAATAACTTGCTTCATATGGAAAATAGCAAGAAAAATTTTCTGAAACTAAGAATAATTTTTGCTACCTATTGTATCTGAAATGTGATGGGGGTTGAATCCTTAGAGAAGACCATCTTGCCAAGTGAGCTTTGGTGAGAAATTCTGCATCTCCCTTAAATTTGTTAGAGAAGCACTCTGACACTCCCATGATCCCATTGCATCTTCACAGTTCAATCCTTTTAATTACACTGAAGACCATCTTAAGTAGGCTCTAGTATAGAGGAGGTCCATTGGGTATCTATGTTTACCTACTCATCGTATATTGGATTGTTGGTTGAATTTCTGTAGCATCACTAGTCTCAAGAGAAGTACACATAGCTTTGTAAAATTGATTACAAGTATAGTTTCTACGTGTGATAAACTAAACCGGTTGTTTTGACGTCTATCTATTGTTAATTAAGTGATAACTTAATTAACTCACTATTTTCCTCTCAAAAGCTCAAGAGGTTCCATAAGTTCATATTCAAATTCTGTTCGTAATTTTTATCATGAATTTGCTACTTATCACTTAATTCCTGTTGTTTCAATGCTTGTTGTACCTTGATAGTGGAATTAATCAATCTATTGACTGTTGTATCAATGCTTGTCATATCAATGATTTGATTTTGGGATACGGTAAGATGAATTATTAATTTGAGCTTTTTAATGTGTTGTTAGGCTTGCTCGCGTCACGTATCCGCAAGCGGCCTGCCCGCAAAACTTCTCCGCGAACTAGTGGATCTTTCCTAGTACTGATATTGTCCCCAACTTAACCAACTTCAACTTACAGTTGTGAGGTTTTACTCCAAAAGGCCCTGATACTAATTGGGGGGAAATCCACACTTACATACTTCATTATGAAGTCACACTTAACCGATGTGGGACTAACAGTCCACGCATCTCCACGCATCTCCAACAATATGTTAACAACACAATGATACATTGAACTTTTTAAACATATGAACAACCTCATATATCAAAAATTAATTCTATGTAAGTTTCCTCTTGTTATGCCACATTAATTTTCTTCTCCCTGATAATCTCTGCACATTTTTATGAATGGTTGTTCCTCTTGAAATCTTTTGACATCTGGGGATGCTCAGCTTCTTTCTAGTTATGCGCTGAATTCATATTTGCCTGTCAGCTTTGCAGCATCAAATATTAATGCAAGCAGCATGCAGCTTGCAGCGTATCAATAATTATATCAAATGAGATAATTGTTCCTTGTCCTTTGAGAACTTTTGGTTTGAATGCCTACACCACTATGATCCCACGGCTCCAATTCCAAACACATTCTACTTACTAATAATCTGTTACTGTTCACTTTTTATGTGTTTTTTGAAATTAAATTACTTTCTTCATAGTTTCTTTTCTTCACCCTTCCAATAAAAATGTAATTATAAATTATCCTATTTTAGAAATTTTAACTTATATAGAGGAACCTACCTAGGACAAATGGAAATAGAAAAGTGCCTTCCAATATCCTTAGGTAAAATCCAAGTCCTTGAAATAGAAATGACACCAACTAACAATTTTGATGACTTAAAATGCAAAAATCTATACTCCTTGAAAGGTTAGAATAACCAAAACATGTTTACTCAAAAAAAGAAAAAAGAATTACTGAAAGATGTTAGACAAGAAAATTGTCAAATCAAGTTTTTTAACAACGAGACTATGGTGATTGTTTTCTACTCTCGGAAAATATATTCAGTTTATGTGAACACATCCTAGTTTGGTGAGGAATCTCACTTTCTAAGATTATACAAGTTGAACATCATTTAACATGGTGAAGATCTGTATGGCATAGAATTAGCCCTTATTGATGACTGTTCATCAATGGTTCATGCTCTAATAAAGGATGCACCAAATAAGCCACTATTTTAAAGGAAACTCCATTATGGTCCTCTTCAAGTCCCCTAAGCGTAGCGACCTAAAGTATTCTGTATTGAACCACCTATCCTATAATTATTTGAATGAATAGTTCAAAAGAAAATGTGTTACATGTGGTGTAGAGGAAGAAAATTTTGAACATACAAGTGCCAAGTCACAATCAAAGGGACGCAATTATTTAGTTTTCAATTAATGTTGTCTAAACCGCTCTAGTTTTCTTCAATAAACATTATCTTATACAAATTTATTCTTGCATAAAAAAAAGGATGGAGAATTCTGCTCAAGAAAGTTATATTTGTTAAGATCTGATGATAGTCAACTTTGTATTCTTCCGAGTTTATAATCCCTTCCTGATATGCTACAACAAAGGGACCAATAATTGATTGGTCTACTGTCCTGCTAAGCTTCTAAAAGAAGGTTATTAGCTGCGAAAATTTGATGCTGGTCAACTTTCTAACCTTCCATCACCAGATCTCTTTTTCGATTAGCTGCAATAAAGGACATTGATTGATTGTTTGCTATTGATCTGCTCAGCCCCTACCTTTAAAGATACACAACACGCCATCTCACATTGAAATCTTGATTGGTTTCCAATGCTGATAATGATTTCCTTCCATATTTTCATTAGATAGAGCCTCATTGAAAACTCAAGGTTGATAATTGAGAGGAAAGTAGTCTGACCAATCTTGAATCCCATAAACCATACCTAGGATCTTCTGAATCTTTTATTATGTGCTGCTTGATTTGTTTGGTACTTGCAACTAGGATTAATGTTGATGGATGAAGAATAAAAAAGTTATTAGGTTTTCCAATGAAAGAATGGTATTATTTGAAACAAAAGTGATGGTGACATATAATTAATTTTTTGCAATGTTTTTCATGCAAATTTTAGGCACAGAAATTGACTTTTAGTCGAAAAATGCCTCCCTACAGACCAAGGGGCCAGCGAACTGCATTAGGTTTGAGAAAGGTATACTCCTACAGAGGAATTGGTTTCCTTTCAAGGTTGTCTCGATGAATCTTATCAAGAAAATGGTCTTTGCATTTCAAATAACAGACTTTCTTTTTTTAGAAACCAATAAGAACAATAATAATGATAAAATAATTGCTTTTCCTTGAACCTTGTTTTGAGTGGTGTATAGAAAACCATCTCTTTTTTACTGTTATTCATCTATTTGATGCATGCATTTATTTAGTATGAAATGGAGTTTTTGGACGCTGGTTACCATAAACGCATGTTGTCAATCACTGTCATTTTATAGCATCCTAACTCTCTTGCAATGGACAGCTGTTTACGTATGCATTATTAGGTCTTATATCACGATAAATCAATTTCAGTATGTTTCAAGTTGGCTTCTCACAAATTAGTTATGTCACAACGTAACCAAGAATTGTCAATGTCTACAGGAAAGGTTGTCTTGGAAGCTGCAATTTTAACAGCTGTGGTGGTTGTAAGCCTTACTCTCTATACATTTTGGGCTGCCAAGAGAGGCCATGATTTCAATTTTCTTGGTCCCATATTGTTCTGCTCTTTATTGGTGCTATTCGTCTTTGGCCTTATCCAGGTACTCAGAACTTGTCATGAGTTTCTCACATCTGTAATTTTCTTGCAACACATTCTATTTGATTTGTTTACTTTTACTAACTCTGCATTTCAACTCAACTTCTAATTTTTGCAGTTGTTTTTCCCCTTGGGAAAAATCTCGGTCATGATCTATGGTGCTTTAGGCGCGCTGATATTCTCTGGATATATCATATATGATACCGACAATCTGATCAAACGTTATTCATATGATGAATACGTGTGGGCTGCAGTTTCGCTCTATCTGGATATCATCAACCTCTTCCTTTCACTTCTTACCCTCATTAGAGCCGCAGACAGTTAAGTGTCGTTGAAAGAACGGAGCTTCTTATTTTTTACATGAGATTATAGTTTGCTGATTGTTAGAAGACAATGCTTAGCTTTACATGTAAATTCATAATTACGTTCAAAGTTTAGTACGGTACATGATTTGGATGCACATCCCTGTACTCTCGTTATACGGAATGAAAATGTATCTACCAATGATTACTAGGTCCAGATTCCAAGCAAAAGCTTTAGCACTTAAACATGCTATGATGAGCTTGAACCCAATTAGTGACATTTGGTACCTTAACTTATCCAAAAACATAAACTTATCTTGCCCACCAGTATTAGATTCTCTCGGTCTCAGTTTAAGTACTTCATTAATAATCTGAGTAGGGGCCTTCTTTAAAGGAGAGTGGAGGGACAGACCCTACACAATTACCACGTGAATAGGTGGGACATTGTAACTTGGTGTACTACTCTTTTGTGGCGACCTTATATTACTTGCCTTGTATTGAACATTATGATAATCATAAATATTTTAAAAATCTCAATTATTTTTTTAAGGAAGATTGTTTCAACAGGTTTGCACACGGATTGGATCCAATTCAATTTGGGTCAATCCGTAATTTGATCCACTTATCGCGGATTGAGAAATCGCAATCCAGCCCGATCCATTTATTGGGTCAATCCGTAATTTGATCCACTTATCGCGGATTGAGAAATCGCAATCCAGCCCGATCCATTTATTTTGCTAATCCGACTTGATCTAATTCACTAAATGCGAACCGAACTTGATCAATTTATGCGGATTCACAATTATAAATAAATATTCTTAAAACTATGAAATTAATATTTTACATAAAAAATTATGCGGATCCTTATTAGTAAAAAAGAAATTTATGGTTGTCAAAGCATCTTTGGTGAGAATAGGGTTGCAAGTGGGGCGGGAATTCCCCTTCCTCGCGATGCCCCACCTCGGTGGGGCAAGGAATCCTTGCTTTTTGCTCCTCGCGGGGCGGGGCGGGGCACGGGGCAAAATCTTGACTCGTCATGCGAGGCAAGGCGGAGATCGTAATTGTTCTCGCCCTGCGAGGATTCTCCACCCCGCATCCTTTTCATAGAATTTTTCATTTTTATGTTTTTACAAAAAAATTATATAACTTACTTAAAACTTATTTAATATATGGAATAAAACTCAAAATCTCCAACAATAAAATTTATTTTTATTATTAAATTAATTCTATAATATATAGGAGTTTTTGCCTGATTAATAGAATTTAGAGAAAAAATTCAAAAAAAAACACATCTGCTGAAATAATTCCCAATATAACACACTTAGTGCCACGTAGGGTGCCACATGGGACGTGAGTGAGTGACTGGGAGGGTGGAAAACGTGAGTGGAAATCACGTTTTGTGCATGTCGTGATTTCCACTCACGATTTGCCTAGAGTGGAAGTCGTGACTTGCAGTCACGACTTCCCTTCGATGGAAGTCGTGACTGCAAGTCACGACTTCTACTCGAGGGTCAAAAAAAAAAAAAAGGGCCTCCTCTATACACCGAGAAAACAGAGAAAAGACTTGGACATAATCTCAACAAAGAATGATAATGGCTATGTAAAATGACTTAACATCATAAAAATCAAAGGCCAAGTTAATAACTAAACAATTAATGAAATGTTAATTGGAAAAATCAGTTTGGAGTGTTTAAACCGAAGGAAAAAAAAATTTCTTTCAAACAATGCAACAAAGGAAAAAAAACCATTCATCAAAATAGAAGTACTAAAACAAGCATTGCATCTTATGTAAAAAAACATGAAAAAATATAAATAGAAGTACAAACTACACTAAACCATAGAGGATACACATAACCTCAACAAAGAATATTATTACCATAATAATTTCAAGAATTTATAAGCATGAGTACTTGTTTTGGCATAGGCAAAATGCCTTAGTTTTGGCATAGGCAAAATGCCTTTATTTTGTTCAAGTGCCATGTTTGACTGCTAATTGTAAATGACGTTTGTAAGCATGAGTACATACATACATACATCCAAACATAACATCCATACATAAAAGAAGTCTTGTTATTGTTACACACAAGTCCTACTCCGACCCCAAATAATGACTTCCAGTCCCACAACGTGTTCTCTTTACAACTCGAACATTACGATTTAACGCTAATGGGACATTCGACTGGCCCATATCACTAGGATTTTAAGCATCTTCTCTCTGAATATCATCGGTATCACGCATTCCACCTTCATGCGTACTTGTACTCTCAGAGAAATTCATCATTATTGGAGTGGTATTGAAATGGCGTGAAGATGGAACGACTTCCGTAGGCTCGAATGTCATGTAGGGAGGAACGGATGGAGTATGTGGAGTGTCACGCTCATTGAGAGGTACTGATGACGTATACACTGGAGTGTCATGCCTCGAACGCGTATCATCGTGAGAAGTATGATGAGAGGCTTCAAATGAAGTGGGCACATTATGCATGCGATAATCTGCTCGTATCTTATGATCAAAGTCGATGCGACTACATCTCTAATGCGTGCAATCGGCACGTCATCACCCAATGTCAATCGATGGATCGATGTCATTCCATGTGCCTACATATAAACTATGTAAGAACTTGTATGTGAAAGTAAAATGAAAACAACTATATGAAACTTCATGAATGGAAAAAATGAAATTGCACTTACCAATGCCTCAAAGAATAGCTCCACGACGAGACATGAATCGACGTGTAATGCGACGATACCATTGCATATACGGGTCGTAAAAGTCCAAAGGCTCGTCTAATATTTCATCAGTTGCTATGTTGGAAGCACGTTCGTTCCACAAGCAAACATAAGCACTATGTTCTGCACTCCAATCCTTATCCGTTTTCCCTCTCAAGTCAATCTTATGTAGTTCCATACTTGTGCTATGTAAATTAGGTATCCTTTGTTTCATACCGAATTGTCGCATTACTCTATCCGATGTAGTGCAGCCGAATTCCGTCTGATAGTCAATATACCAGGCTCCTATGAAAATACGAAGCATAAGGCATTATTTAAAATATGTACACGCTGATATAACGGTGTAGTGCAAATCGGCAAGAAGTCCTCCTAGGTCCCTCCCATACTCGGGTAGATCTATGGAGAGCTTGCGAAGTCAAAACCGAATCATCTATAGGCCCAGGCTCCATATCGCGCTTCAAACCCAAATCATTATCAATGAAGGAACATGAGAAGTAGCAAACTACCAGTAAAAAGTCAACATGAATAAGTAGGAAAGGTTTAACAAAAATTATGGAGATAATTCATCAAGTAAAATTCCTCTACTCATGAAAATATATCAAATTTCAGTTACAATCATGACCCTCAACAGACAGGATGCATAGCTAGCTTAACTAAATGTAAGTATGCTCGAATGATACTGTCACTATGAAGCACTCGGTGGTTGTTGTTGCTGACGACGAGAGCAAGTGCGTCTATTGTGTCCATCCTGCTTACACAAACTACATCGCAGCGTGGTTGGGGTCTCTCTCCATTCATTCTCACGCTGCATATGACGTGGTTGTTTCTGGTTGCTTCTCCAATCCATCTCTGTGCGCAGACGTCGTTGTTGAGGCGACCTTTTTTACTCGCTTTCGAGATGGATCGGCCCGAACGAGTATGGAAGTCGGCGCGCTGCAATAATCTTCGTGGGGAATGGGATGGAAATTCGCAAAGATAACATTGATTTGTACACAACCAATCTGTAGTATTCCTCAATGTATTGATGAGCATCCATGGCAACACTGGCGCAGACTGCTTGAACATGAGAACATGGAATGCCATAACACTGCCATTTCATACAAGTGCATCTACGAGCCTGCAATTTAACTATTTGCTTGTTAGACCCTTTTCGCAAATGATGGCCACGTGGCGCAGTGACGACTTCAAATGTACCATTATCGCGATTCACTAATGTCACATTGTGCCCGCCAGAAGACTTTGCCCAATTTGCCAACTTCTTCAACGCATAACCTGTGTAGACTTCGCCCCTTCCTAAGGCTGCACCTATTTCGTCTCGCCTTTTGTTGAATAACTCCAAGACACGATAGAATGTCACTTGCACTAACGCGGTGATGGGATAGAATCGCGCGCCTTTAAGGACCCCGTTAAAGCATTCTACAGTAGCAACAAAATATGCATATGCGTATCAGTTTGTACTCATCAAGGGCGATGCACAATGACTCTGCTCCATATTTGGTTGAGTGCTAGGTCCAGCCACAGAATGTAACGCCATATTACAGTTTGTACTATTATACGAATCTCTCGTTCTAAAATCAATATAAAGCTCCATGCATTTTGGTGGTGGTAATTCTGCCACAATCTCCCAAACATCTTTGAGACTCGCCTCATCATCTATTCGCACAGGGACGTAGTTGGCAGTACCACTACCAATGTACGCTGGATATCGATATGTGATGGTCAATATCATCTTTTCATTGTCTATCTCCAAAGAATTATAGACAAAACTCATAAATTCCTCGTACCCTAAACCCATGTTCGCTCTAAGATGTCGAACATGCGGTTTAGTGTATGAAATTCCTGATGGTCCATCGACCATGTCCCCATTCATATAGCACAACAAACTTACTCTTCGATCAGCCATTATTGAATCTATATATGTAGAATACAAAGCATGATCAATAGAAGTGAATGCAACAATATCAACATTTTTAAAAGTGTAGTGGTTCATACTAAAAACGATTCTGAGTAAAGTTAAAGAAGGATCCATCCCCAAAGTAAACAATTCCGACTTTGTCCAATGGAAGGTCCAAAATAAAAATACATAACTAATGGGAACAATTAGTTGATATTTTTAACTCATCCATAACCAAAGTCACTCAACAAGGTTTTAGGCGACTCTAAACTAAACTAGATGGTCATAACGTTGAACTAAAGAATGCATGAACATACATGTAGTCACGAACGTACCATGGGCATAAATACGCTAATATATAGGCTATTATGACAAGAAGGTGCATAAACAAATTTAATGGAAATAGATCGAAAGGTCATAGAAATGAGGAAAGAAAATAAGTGAAGATACATAACCATACCATATCAATCAATACCACGGAACATGCCACAAACAAAAATGTAATCGCTATACATGTCGTCTTGCGCAATTCCTAGCATTCCAACTAAAATTATCCTTAATACCTAAAAGTCACGCCAAAACTTATTTCAAATCATCACATTTTTTTATTTATTGCGATTTACTTTCAATTTACATTATCATTGTTCAATCCATGCACTTAGACTTCAACTAATTCAAGACTAAATTAGAATTGGTTGTCGCTGGCAATTGTAACCTAATTTCTAAGTATTTACATGCAAACTCAACCCTCAATAACACCCTCAACATTTAGGGCAACAGTTCATGGGAAAAAAATACAAAACATCTATGGATTTTATGGTCATGGTATGTACATTGAGTTAATGAGGGTGAAAACATATCTAGATAGGGTGCCATCATATGAAAAGGGCAGAATATCAACTATCATACATAAGCAATAACTATAAAAAAAAAATTTGATACTAAAAAAAAATTATACCGGCGGGAAATTGAGTAGTGATCGGCGAGGACTGCGAGGGCTCTCGACGAACGCACGCACAGCGAGGGACATGGAGGCGAGGAGGCGGGACGGCGGGTGGGAGGGCGGCGAGGAAGTAGGGACGGTGGAGCGAGGAGGCGAGGGACGCGGGAGGGAGGAAAGCGGGCGCCGGAAGGGAGGCGAGACGGCGACGGGGGCGGGGGAGGCGAGGACAACGGCGAACGCCGGCGGGGACGGTGGAGGCGAGGGACGGCGATCAACGACACTGCGCGAGGGACGGTGGAGGCCGCACCTTGCGAGGGACGGCAACGAGGGAGGCGAGGACGCGGGCGGGACGGGGCGGGGACGGTCGGATCGCGAGATCTCGGTGAGAGAGGCGATGGGGAAGAAAAGCAAACGA
Organism: Stephania cephalantha; assembly: GCA_039657325.1. Classification (NCBI taxonomy): domain Eukaryota; kingdom Viridiplantae; phylum Streptophyta; class Magnoliopsida; order Ranunculales; family Menispermaceae; genus Stephania; species Stephania cephalantha. The sequence continues at coordinate 16,556,508 of CM077570.1, read as the reverse complement.
GGACGAGGGTTTGGGTGGTTTAAAGTGGCTTGGAAGTCGTGACCCGGGGTCACGACTTCCATTTGTATGGAGGTCGTGACCCTGGGTCACGACTTCCTCATGTCAGAAATCGTGACCCTGGGTCACGACTGCTGTTTCGACACCTTGGCTGCCACATGGCGCTGACATGGCGCTAAATGTGTTATATTGGGAATTATTTCAAAAGATATGTTTTTTTGGTAATTATTTTGGTAATTATTTTCCTTAATTATTTCAAAAGATATGTTATATCATAAAGATATATAAAATTATATTTAGAACATAATTGCAATATATTTGCCATATTAGATTTGGAAATCTCATATATTTAATTAAGTCTGATAACTTGTAATTCAATCAATAAAACAAATCCACATTAATCCTTCAATTTGAGAAAAATAATTTCTTAAAAGTATTAATAAAGTAGTACTTAAGTGCCAAAATGATACAGGAATGAAAATCAAAATATATATTTTTTACAAAATTGATGGGGTACCGCGAAGATTCCCTGTGGGGTGGGGCGGCAATGTTCGCCTCGCGGGGACTTTGCGAGAATAAATCCCCGCCCGCGGGGCGGGGCAGCAAAGTTCGCCCCACGGGGAATTTGTGAGAATAAATCCTCGCTCCGTGCCTCGTGGGGACTGGGACAGTAATTACGATCCATGCCCCGCCCTACCCCACTTGCAACCCTAGGTGAGATAGATAAGGTATCACTTGCCAAAAGACAATTTAAGGAGGCCATTGATTCGACTTCTAGTAAAGTTCAAAAAAATGATTAGTAAAAAAATGTTGAATACTAATTTTAATTCAAACATATTAGTTTTAACATTTTCTATATTTATTTGACTAAATAGCTTAAAAGTCTCCTTGAATACAAGAAGATGTAACTTAAGTTGCAAATATTAAGACTTTCAAGTGTATATGAATAAATAGTAGATGAATTAATAGCGTAGGAATGCTAAAGTCATCTAAATATAGTTCAAAATTTTAAGAGTATATGTGTATGTATAATGTAAGGTATATAAAAGTTAATTGGACTAGATTGCGAATTGGATCTACGAATTAAGGTGTGCAATTCGTAACTCAATTCAATCAATGCGGATTGCAACTTTTACAATCCATTCTAATTTGACAAACTCAAATTATGAACCAATTAGAGCTAAACGAACTGGATCAAATTAGATTCGCAGATTTCTTGAACACCCCTATGCATCATATGATACTCAACCAGTTTTGTTTCTTGAAGAATAAGTGAAATATAATGTAATGTAGTGAGGATTTTCCAAATTGAATTGCTCGAAAAATCACAAACAATTAATCTAGGGCAAGAACTTAATCAAAGTTCGAAATTTAATTAATTTATCAAAAAAACAGTGAATTACATATAAAAGGATGCCTTATATAGCAAAACCCTAATTTTTGCCAAAAATAGTAAATGTTTAAAAAGCCCTAAACCTTATACTAGAAACCAAATGCCCCAAACGGCGTCCAAAAGGGAAACTCCTATTAAAAGTTATAGCCGAACTAAAATATACCAAAAATAGGAAAAACGCGATTTCAGAGGCCTAAACGAAGGAATTTGACCAAAAAACACCGTTATCATAGCATATCAGTGTGTATTGATCAGCACGTCATTTCCAATAAACCCATGTTCTCGCAACTCCAAAATTCTATGTTCGAACCTTCCAAAATTCAACAAAAGTCAATCTCGGTCAAACTTTTCCAAGAAAGTGTTCGCCACTTCTTGGACTGCATCATTCTCCATACGGTGGACAGGATTCGCCCTCGAATATTCAACCTTAGATTTATCTCCATAAAAAGGAACTAAATGTTTGACGTTAAACACATCGACCTTACGAATATGACTCGGTAACTTCAACCGGTAGGCATTAAGACTAATCTCCTCAATAATTTCCACTAGACCAATCTTTCTTGCCAAAAGCTTTTTGTAATCACCAACAGAAAAATGATCCTTTGTAAGGACTGCCCAAACAAAGTCACCAACATAAAACTCCACATGACGTCTCTTGTTATCTGCAAATTTCTTGTACTTTTCATTAGCCTCATGCAAACTATCTCGGACAGCTTGATGAACTTCCTGTAATCCATTCACAAAGTCTTCTGCTTTTCCATGCAACCTCGTTTTACTTGGCAATGACATCAAATCAAGCTGGGGACCCCCAAGGAAGCAAAGAATAAACAATCTGAAAAGGACTAAATCCAGTACTCCGGTTAACAGCATGGTTATGCGCAAATTTTTTCTGACTCAACTTCATATCCCAACTCTGGAGATTATCACCCACCAAACTCCTCAAAAGGTTGCCCAAAGAACGGTTGGCAACTTCAATCTGCCCATCTGTTTGTGGATGATAAGCACTACTAAACTTTAACTGTGTGTTCACCATTTTCCACAAACTTCGCCAAAAATGACTAAGGAACCAAGTATCTCGATCGGACAAAATCGAAGTAAGTAATCCATGCAATCTATAAACTTCTCGAAAGAATAATTGAGCCACCTTCACAGCATCCGTGATTTTCTTGCAAGGAATAAAATGAGCCATCTTAGAAAAACGGTCAACCACCACATAAATAGAATCATGACCCCGTTGTGTTCTAGGCAATCCCAACACGAAATCCATGCTAATATCAACCCATGGCTGCTCTGGAACTAGTAGTGGCATATAAAGACCAGCATTAGTCGATGTACCCTTCGAAACTTAACATGTCTGGCAACGCTGCACATATCTCTCCACCTCTTTCCGAATGAGCCCAATAATATGAAGACCGAACCAACTGCAAAGTTCTGTCACGACCTACATGTCCCTCACCATGTAGCTCCTTAATGATTTGCAATCTCAAACTACAATCAGGAACACAAAGTTGGTTGCCTCTGAATAGGAACCTATCATGTAGTGCATAATCTGTACATTCACCACTGCGCACTTTGGCCAAAATACCAACAAAGAAAGGATCAATATCAAATAAGTCAGAAAAAAGAAGAAAAGCCAGGTACCTCCACAATTATTCGACTCAAAAGAATTTTTTTTTTCTGCTTAAAGCATCAGCCACCCTATTTGTCACACTAGATTTATGTTTTACCATAAAAGTAAAACGCTCCAAGTACGCCACCTACGAAGCATGCATAGTCGACACCTTATCTTGCCCATGCAAATGTCTCAAGGCATCATGATCTGTAAACAACACGAACTCTCAATGGAATAGGTAGTGGCGCCAATGTTTAACTGCTTGGACCACGACATAAAACTCCACATCGTAAGTACTGTATCGCGACTTAGCCTCAGACAACTTCTCACTGAAATATGCCACAGGCTTACTATTCTGATTTAGGACAACCCTGATGCCTACCTTAGACGCGTCACAATGCAACTCAAAAGGGAAATGAAAGTCCGACAACACCAATATAGGTGCAGTAGTGAGCCACAATTTAATGAGCTTAAACGCCTCCTCTGCCTCATCACTCTACACAAACTTTGCACACTTCATGCAATCAGTTACTGGTGCCATAATATTGCTGAAATGCAGAATGAACCGTTTATAGAAGGAGGCCAATCCATGAAAACTACAAACTTCGGTGACGGTACTAGGTCTAGGCCAATTTCGCACGGTTTCCACTTTTGACTCATCCACTTGTAAACCATCCCCCGGTATGACATAACCAAAAAATAGAACTTTGGGCGTCACAAATGAGCACTTCTTCATAGCAGCATAAAATCTCTCCCTGCGCAAAATAGTGAGAACATCTCGTAAATGCTCGAGGTGTTCATATTAGTTAGCACTATAAATCAAAATGTCATCGAAACACACAACGACACATTTGCCTATCAAAGGCCTTAAACTCTGATTCATGACTCTCATGAAGGTGTTAGGTGCATTGGACAAACCGAACGGCATCACTAGCCACTCATATAACCCCTCTCGAGTTTTAAAAGCAGTTTTCCACTCATCCCCAATCCTAACACGAATCTGGTGGTACCCACTCTTTAAGTCCAGTTTAGTAAACACTTTGGCTCCACTCAACTGATCAAGCATGTCATCTAGGCGAGGAATAGGAAAACGATACCTGAATGTAATTTTGTTGACTGCTCGACTATCAACACACATCCGCCAGGAGCCATATTTCTTAGGAGTCAGTAAGGCAAGAACTGCATAAGGACTTATGCTTTCACGAATAAAGCTTTTCATCAGTTTTCCCTCAACTTGTCGCCGCAATTCTTCGTGTTCAGCAGGGCTTATTTAAGTAATATGGCCTATTAGGTAGAGCCGCACCAGGCTCAAAGTCAATCTGATGTTGGATGTCTCGTAATGGAGGAAATTCATAAGGCAAGTCATCAGGAAAGACATCAGAAAACTCAGCCACTATAGGTGCCACTGCCTCTGGAATCATGACATCATTACCAACTTCCTTACCAACTAGCGCATAAACCACCTCTAAATCACGCAACTCTGCTTCAAATCTGGTAAGTGTCAATGAGCTGCTACTATTTTTCGTCGACCTATTGTCATCAACACGCTTCATAGGCACAAGAACAATCCGCACCCCCTTAAACATCAGAGTGTACTTATTTGTCTTTCCATCATGCATAACCCCTATATCGAATTGACACGGACGCCCTAACAATGAATGACGAGCATCCATAGCAACAAAACCGCACCAAACAAAATCTTTATACTTGACACCAATAGAGAAAATCACCAAAGTGCGTTTCGAAACCGTTACCTCACCGCCCTTTTTTAGCCATGACAGTTTGTAAGGGTTCGGATGCTTTTCAGTTGCAAGCCCTAACTTTTGGACCGCTTCAACAGAGATGATGTTTGCACAGCTACCCGCGACAATCATAAAGTTGCAAACTCTGCCCAAGATGACGCACTTGGACTGAAAGATGTTGTTTCGCAACCATTCATCATCACTATCTACTCTCGGGGTCATGTAAGAACGTCGCACAACTAATGCAGTACCGAATCTCCGGTCACGATTTCCTCCTCCATATTGTCTGCGGATGTGTCGTAAACTGGTTCTGCAGTGACATATGCCGATTCCATTTCTTCTTCGTCCTCGTTGTCAACAGAAGGACTTTTTTCCCATTGCACTCCGATTTTCGGTGGCCAATCTTTCCACAACCGAAGCACTTGATGCTACCTGTACAACTTGCAGCGAGATTGTTTGGGATATGCCCTCTGCCAATATTATTATTTGGGATAGGTACCCTGCAAGTATTAGCCCCTCTAGTATTTGTTGGTCCACCAACAACATTAATAGGCACAAAATTACCACCACATCGTAATTGCTGCTCCACTTGCTTTACTTTCTGGCGCGGTGCAGCCAACGAAGCCAAGTGAAACATATTGACGGTGTCTTGAATCTGCAACTTTAATCCACCAATATACTTCGACACCAATTGGTCACGAATCTCCTGGAGGTCGTTTCTAGCAACCAATTGATAAAACTCCTTGGTGTATTCATCAACTGACTTCCCTCTTTGTCTCAGATTTTGTAATCTTTGATACATCAAATGCTGAAAGTTGTAGGGTAAAAATTCAGCCCACATGTGTTTTTTCAACTTCTCCCACGAGGTAATTTTCTCCTTTCCCATTCTTTTCCGAGTTAATTTTTGTTGCTGCCACCATGCCATGGCCAAATCGCGAAATCTAGTCACCACCAATTGCACACGATGTTTCTTAGGCACATCTTTAAATTCCAAGATTTCCTCAATAGTTGCCAGCCAATCTAGGAATTCTTCAAGCAATAATATGCCATGGAATTTTGGAGTCTTTGTCTTCATCCCAGCCTCCCACTGCCCACGATCGGCACCAACTGTACGTGGTCTGTCACGCCTTTGTGGAGCTTCAAAGTATTCGTCCTCCCCATCGGAAGAAACATCTCCTTCTGTCTCCTCTTCAACATGAGGTTTTCTTTGACAGTTTGGAAAAGGGTTCCTGGTCGGAGCCCTCGACAACAAATCTCACAATCCTGCGGTCACTTGATCTAGTGTCGTTTGTGTGCGTTGATGCGCCTCAAACAATTGCATGAATCATTGTTCGTTCCGGGCATGAATTTACGTTTCATAGATATCTTCAACTCGTTGTTGGTTCTGGTTCTTTTTCGACGCCATGATTATCTCCAAATCACGGTTGATGAAGAGTCTGATACCAATTAACGCAGCGAGGATCTTCCAAATTGAATTGCTCGAAAAATCGAAAACAAACAATCTAGGGTAAGAACTTAATCAAAGTTTAAAATTTAATTAATTTATCAAAAAAACCAGCGAATTACATATACAAGGGTGCCTTTTATAGCAAAACCCTAATTTTTGCCAAAAATAGTAAATGTCTAAAAAACCCTAAATCCTATACTAGACAAAATAAGAAATCAAACGCCCCAAACGACGTCCAAAACGGAAACTCCTATTAAAAGTTATAGCGAAACTAAAATATACCAAAAATAGCAAAAACAAGATTTCGGAGGCCTTAACGAAAGAATTTGGCCAAAAAACAATGTTATCATGGTGTAGCGGTGAGTACTGATCAACACGTCGTTTCCAACAAATTAACCCATGTCGTCGCAACTCCAAAATTTCATATTCAAACCTTCCAAAAGTCAACAAAAGTCAATTTCAGTCAAACTTTTCTACGAAAGTATTCGCCACTTCTAGGACTGCATCATAATGGTAGACGATGCTTTTCACCTACATTTGTGCACCCCACAATCTGCAACCTTGTTTAGTCCTATTTTCAGCTACAGCTAACAACCTGGAGGGCCACTTAGGAACCAACTTTAAATTATTCCCCAACAATTGACCCAGTCCTTTATAAAGATGGATTGTGATTTAATTTCCATATCACATGAGATGGTAAAATGGTCAAAAGAGTCCCATTCACTTCAAAACAAAGTCCCTACTTAAGAAAGGAAAGAAGACTGGGAAGAGAACAAAACATTATCTTTACTGAAATACAGCTGAGAGAGTCTCTTAGAAACATGAGAGAATGACCCTACTTTAACCAATCCAATACCCAAAAAAGACAAAGTGGAACTCCATATACCCCATTTACACTATCTTATAGAACAATACATAGTTTTATTTCCAACTGAAATTGGTTTTCTTTTCCCCTCTTTTGACCCACTTAGTCCAAGATTCTTCCTTTTCTCTACAAAGCAGTGCAAGTCCATATAGATGGATGAATCACATGGCACTCCCTCACCCAGCCTTGATTGAGATCATCACTCACTTTCTCTCAGTTCCATACTAAAACCCAAAATATTCCAAGAGCAAAGACAGCTCCTAAGGATGATTTACATATCTTCTTTTGTTATCTTTAGTGGAGATACCAAGCACAGGGCCCCCACCCACCACAAAAGCCAAAAGATACAGTTAGTCTTGGTGGTGCTCAATTCCTGTACAGTGAGATCTCCAAACAGGCAGGGACTGGGCTAGCTTGTGAGTAGCTTCAGCCTTCAGGCTCTGTACTTGCTATTCTTCTCTGCAGCAACGGCAAGTAGCCTCGATACACCCTGAGTCCACACATCATACTCTCTTTGATTCCTACATTCGAATTCGACTAGGCCTCGCTGTTCAGTCTTTAGACCGAAATACCGCCTATGCTCTCCGCCTTCGAGTAAGTGCCGGCCTGGCCACGCTGGCATGTCTTTGCAAACCTCCAGGACTATATCTGTAGAATGAAAGAGGGAAAGTTAAAAACCCATGTCTTTCTTCTTTGTTAGTACATCTTTTTCTTTTTCACTTTACCGCCATTAATCCTTTCTCCAATCCCTAGAAGCCCCTCTAGTTTCTGTTCACACTTTGATTGATTCAAAAAGAGGACAAGAACTCACTCTTTTTCTTTTTGGTGATGGTCCCTGCTACATGTCGACTCTTCATTTTCAATGTTACCTGCAAAAGCAAAATGTAGATGAGTTCATATAGTAATGGTTACTTTTCTTAATTTAACATAACTCAATTGTACTTCTAACTCAAAATGAATGCGACACAATTCAGTTACAAATTAAACACAATTGCTTTAGATAATCAATTTACCTGACCCAGTCGATTGATGTAAACTGAGACAATCTTCCAATGAAGATCACCTGAAAAGTAACCCACAAATACAATTAGCAATGACAGAACAAGTAGATATTTAAATAACAAGTGTGGTTATTGTACAATCAAATTCCACCTTTGCGAGTACGTTTCAGCAGCTCAGCACCTTTCGCGAGGAGCTCTTGACTGCAAATGCCAAGAAAATTCTCTTCTGGAGCAAGTTCGTCGCTGTAATTACCATTAGTATGACCGTTACCATTGCTCCCAATGCCCATCCCTCGCTCCACTGGTATCACCGCTGCTATATTCCACACCTCCTTTAATGCCCTCGCCTTCAATGTCGCAGCACCACGAAGCGCTGCCACAGAAACAATTGTTTAAATACCCGAATTCATCGGATCACAATTAACACAAACAACCAGAACTTAAGAAACCTATAACAAATCATAACAAACATTAAGGGGGGACCAATTTGATTCAAATCAATTACCAGTGGCAGCCGCAGCAGTGAGAGTCATAATGTCACCAGCAGATCGGACATTGACAGCTGAACTGACAACTGCTGCGAGGTGCTCTCGCTCCACGCCCATGGCCTCTGCCGTCTCCACACACTGCGCTGCCACCAGTGTCGCCGCAGATGCCATGGCCATCTCAGTCTTGGCCATGGCTTCATCTTTCCCTGACCCAGAAGACCCAGCGGTCGCTGCAGCGATCGCAGCCACAGCAGAGGCTACCGCAGCAACAGAGACCGCGGCATGAAGCTGGGCATTGTGTGCCCTTGCCTCTTCTTTCTTCTTCTCTCTTCTGTCCTTCAACCACCTCCCAACAGTCTTACTCCCACCACCACCAGTGCCACCAGTGGCGCCGCCGGCACCGCCACTGATGGCTCTGTACTGGGAGGTCATTATGTTATTGGCACGGCAGAACTGCAGAGTTACAATTCAATGATAAAATCGTTAATTACACATCAATTGAACGTAACAATAGAGTCCCAAAGGAGGCAAAGGTGTTTGAATTTGGAGACTGACGAACCCAACTTTACAGAATTTTAGAAGACGAAATTGCCCTACGCAAGGACAAATACAAGCACTGGCACGAATTATAATGCATGCCAACTGGGGGACAAATGGGTAATTAAAAAATTAAATCTAAGACAATTTTGCAGTGAAGCAGCCTATGACAGAGGGTTTCGTGTTTACAAGTGTAACTGTAGAGACTGTCCTAATTAAGTTGGTAAATTGCAGGCTTTATCGTCAAAATACAATAATGCCCCCCATCTTACCGTCAAGGCATAAGGGAATACTTGGTCTTGACAGGGGTATATTGGGTAGTTAGAGATGCAAAATAAAAATAAAAAAAACAAAATCCAGGTGATGTGTTGATGATGGAGGAGTTACAAGTTACAAGTGACAAGCATGGAGAAACAATGTTTTTATTGGAAAGAGAGAAGAAGAATCTCTGTAAAATCAAAACCGAGAGATTGGGCTTCGAGAAAGCTGAGAAAAAAAATGGTGGATGCGTCTTTATCAATACTCATGCTTCCAAGTACTAAAAACAAAACAAAACTGAGATTTCAGAGATGAATCTCTGTTTTTTTTTTTTTACTTTAATTTAATGAACTGAAACGAAACATAGGGCTTGTTTGCATACTCTCATAAAAAACAGATTATTACAGACCTTCAAGTCGTCCATTTCAGTGGGAGAAACTGGTGGGCTGTCCGTTAGCGACCCACCAGCCGTTAATGGTCCGCTGCTATGCGATAGCCTCCCTGATGTACGCGGCGATACGTCCTGATAAAACCCAAAGCCAAAACTTCATACAAAATCACAGTTTAAGTTCAATAATCTTTGATTATCAATTCATGCTCTGTTTATTTCAAGTGTTCACAAGTGTTTTGATTTGTAGAGAAAACAAATCCAAAGTCTGAAGAATATGAAACATGAGAGAAAACAGAGTACTGCTGGACCAACCGGATCAAAACGAAGAAAAGACAAAATTTGTATACACAACAAAAAAAAAAGAAAAAAGAAAAGCAGAGCAAACCCATTTCGCCAGCAAAATCAGAGCAAATCCCCTCAAATCGATTCAAAGACATAAAAATCTCACGAAGTCAGAATTGAAATCGTAATCGAAGAACACCCATTAATTTATAAAGTAATCTGAGGTCACTCACCCTCTCTGGTTCTAAGCTGGGAGCGTTGGTACCCCCACCAACAGACTGAGACATGATTCGTTCCATAACGAGCTGGGACGTCACAGATGAAGCAAAAGAAAAAGGGTTGCCGGGAACCATGGCGGAGGCGGTGGCCTCGGCCTCTCCGGCAATGTCTTCGGGGATAGCACTACCATTGACGGCGGAGCAGTTCTTGAGAGGAGTAGAGGAAGAAAGCGCTTTGGAGACCTCGAGAGCCGAGGCGCTCCATGAGCGGGAAAGGAACTCCATAGGCTCCCGGGGGGTCTCCGGCGGCCGAAACCCGACCAGCTGGGCGAAGCCCGGCCTCCACGTGGTGGCGCCGCCGAGGGTCTCTTCCATTTGCGGTGGCGGTGCTGGTGTGAAGGGTGTGTTTAGAGGGAGGGAGGGAGGGAGGGAGATAGTGGAGGGTGTGTGTTGGTTGGTGTTTTATTTATAGAGAGAGATTGTAGAGAGACAAAGCGGCCGGAATGTCAGTGTGAGAATTTGTAAATGAAAAAGTGTAAATAAAAAAATGGGGATGGAGGAAATAATGAGATGGGAAGTATTCAGTGATACGACTCAGAGGGTCGCCAGTGCGCTTGTCCCCTCGCATTTAAACGATGCTTGGATTTACTATTTTGTCCTTTGGGTTTATGCTAATTCATGAGTAATATAGGATGGTGGAAGCTCTGGCCCATGCCTCTGGATCTCATCGCATCACTCTAGTAAAAAAGCAGATCTCGATGGTGGTTAGAGAAATATTATTTTAGTGTTTTTTTAAATAAAATTATTTATCCATTTGGAGTTGGGTAAAGAATATGTGTAATGTGAATGGGCGAAGTGAGCACCAAGTATGTGTAGTTTTTTTTTTATTTTTTTTATTTTTTTGAGATGTGTAGCTTTTTTTTTTAGGCCCGCTATGGGCACCCCACCAATTCATGAAGGCACTCAGATTTTTTCTCATTTTCCTATCTAAAATGTAAATGTCTATTTTGCCCCTTCATATATACTCACTCAAACCCTACAAATCATTTTCAATGCAAAACTGGGGCACCCCACCACCTTGGATCACAAGTGAAACCTAAAGCCACCGTGGATAACAATGTTTGACAACCATATGAAGCTTTGAAGGAACTGTTTTTTAGATCAAAAGCTGTGAAATTGATGATTTTGTTTGTCAACATAGGGTTTCTCAAATTTTTTAACGTTTTTTCACGGACGCGATTGATTCGGCCTCGCAGGGACGAGAGTTTATGCAACGTCTCGGTCAACATTCACCGAGAAAGGAATAAAAGTTTTGGTAATGGACAACCGAGAGAAATGTTACGTTCTCGGTTGTACATCACCGACATGACATAAACTATACACTTCGACTTACTCTCGTGATGTGGTGGCCAGAGACGACAATAAAAGTCTCGGTCATGGACAACCGAAATCTATCTTACACTCTCGGTTGTACATCACCGACGTAACAAAATTTCCCTAAGTCTCGGCCATGCTCGGCGAGACCGTAAACAAAATTTCGCTTTGTGTGGCGAGAACCACGACTTTCCAATAAATGCATCATTGAATGCACCGCCACACAAACATAACAACTACTCTACCAAATGCAACTTAATTAGACTATCAACGTGCCTTCAAACGATCGATTTCAAGACTATTGATGTGTGAACGAAAAACTTGAACCGAGCCCTAATTTGGTGACGAAATCGACCAAAACTCGAGTCTTCAAACTTGAAAAACGTCCTACAACGAGAGAGAGAGAGAGAGAGAGAGGAACGAAGACAACTTAGATTCTGGATTGCTAGGTGGTTCGTTGACGAGAAATGGGGAAAGCCAAGCAAGATGACGGTGGTGGGGTGGTGGGGTGCCTCTGTAACATTAATTGGGCACCCAGATTCGAGATTGCAGGAGGGGTATTTTGGGTATTTCGGGTCTAATTTTTTGGTGCCCTAGGTAAATTGGTTAGTGCCCACATTAACTGGGTGCCTTCATGAATTGGTGGGGTGCCCTTAGCGGCGCTCTTTTTTTTTCAAAGTGGCAATGTGGTATTTGAATACTTGAATTTATTTTATAAATTACGTATGTACTGTCTGATGTTAATTGCACTTATTAATCTACATCACTATTTTTTTTTTTTTGTGTTACACCACTAATTTTTGTGTTTCTATATGTTGAAGTGCTTTTAGAGTAAAATAAAATTTTCATTAATCATAATGGCTAAATACTTTCAATAAAACAAAACCAAACATAAAATTAATTACACTGATCAAGAGTGTTACTTTATAAATCATTTTTTATAATGAGTCAGAGAGCCGTCAAATATGGACCGATGGATGTAGTTTACTTTTTGTGTGTGCGCCCGGGCGCGCTCGTGTTTTTGTCTGTCAAATGACCAGTCGATTTAGTTAACAACATACAACTTGTCCTCAAATTTAATAAAAAAAATACAACATACAACAACATGAGACACTAAAAGAAATTGGGTCCTTCTATGTGCACCCACATCTTTCTAAGGGTAAGCCGCTGAATTTGAGCACTCATTATTTTGATAAGGTCACACCAATATAAATGTTGAAGCCCCAAATTATCCTTCTTGGTTGAGAATGACACCCCATCCACTAGGTCTTCAATTCTTCACTGATAGTTGGTTGACACCTTCATCCCCTTCCACGAAGCGAGCCTTAAGTCTTCGGTTCTGCAACACCAAACCATACATGATTAGTCGACCATTATGACCGAACAAAATGAATCTCATTTCTTTGTATTGGATCGGCCATACAATGAACACATATAGATCGGTCTTGTATGACCGAACTATACAGGATTGGTCGGCCATGTATGACCGACCCAAATGGATCACATGTCCAAGTATTGGACACATGACCGACTAAACATATATAGTTCGGTCATGCAAACAATATAAGATTGTTCAACCATCTATGATCAACCTACAACATGTGGTTTGGCCCTGCGTGGCCAAGCCAAGGGCGAAACACATGTTTTGAACACGAAAAAAAAAGAAACAAATCGAAGGAAAACTCAAAAACTACTTCTCCATCTTGCAAATCTGCATCCCTTACATATTCATTCTCCATTTTGTAAGGTCAATAGCCACCGAACAACTCAAACGAACAATATCATAGCAAACAAAAAACTTTCTTCAAACCCCATATATGCACACAAAACATTAGAAATACAACATTTTTCATCATAAAAGCATGAATAAATCGACTTTTGCGATGGTAATGGGCTCTAAAATTGCAAGTTTGCATCGTTGATGGTCAGAGGGGGATTGTCGGAGTCGAAGGATTGTCGATTTGTGTGAGGTGCGCAACAAGTGAGAGTGGCATGTGAGGGATTGTGCGAGCTGTGAGGGGTAACTAGGTCATTTCGTTTGAGGGCAAATATGGAATTCAAGTGCCAAAAATTTTATAACTTGCCCTTACAAAATTGTGGGGTGCATATAGAACGACCCAAAGAAATCAGTCTCTAAACTTGAACTAGCCACATTAAAAAAATAGTCTCCAAACTTTAAGTGCAAGTGATTGACGTTAAATGCCACAAAGAAAAAAAATAAACTAAATAAATTTATTTAATTTTTTTTGAAGCTTGAATATGCAATTACATGCTTGCCCCATTAAGAGACAATCTTGTCCCAATTACAAGCTCACGAAGAGTAATTACAAGCTTATCGATGCACAATAGACAGACCTGATCGGTTATAGTAGACCTATAAAATTTGGGTGGATCAACACAACGAACCCATATAGCCTAGGTGAGCTTAATTAATGACCCTTACAAACATGCATAACTATCAGGGTACATGTGGACTTAGATTATTCTAGCAGGACCTATAACCTAAATTATTCTATAAAGACGCATAATGGACTCAAATTAAATCCGCATGTAGTTGGTTACAAAACCATAACTACAATCCTAACTAGACAACCAAAATATTTTTTAAAGAACTAGCCGCATATGGAAGAAAATCAGAAGACTAGTCGTGTTGTCGCTCCAAAGAAACTCGCCATTGAATCACCGCAATCGCTGAACACACTTTCGCCAGTACCGCCACTGGCTTCTCACCAACAATGGCTGCCACCATCTGCCGGGGTATTTCAAAAAGTAATGTGAGGTTACTTTTTTTTTCACCAAATAGGGAAGGTTTCTTTAAAATTACAAAACTAATGTATTTCTCATTTTCAAAAGGTGTTATTGATGATGATGTGGTGTCACGTGGTGTGGTGTGGTGTGGTGTTACGTGTTACCTAATGTGTGGTGTGTTATTGATGAGGTGGAACTTTGTATGAATAACTCATTTTGAGAAGGAGTAATTCATACAAAATACTAAGTGTATGAATTACTCACTCTCAAAATGAGTTATTTGTTCAACCCATCCAACCTCATACAATCCATGCAAATGTTACGCACGTACCTCGAGGTGGACAACTCTTGCAAACATCAGGCACGTATCTCGAGGTGGACAATCCATGCAAACGTCACACACGTATCTCGAGGTAGGCAACTCATGCAACCTCGTGTAATCCATGCAAACCATGCAAACGTCATGCACGTATCTTGAGGTGGACAACCCATGCAACCTCGTGCAACCCATGCAAACAATGCAAACGTCACGCACGTATCTTGAGTGGAAAACCAATGCAACCTCCTGCAATTCATGCAAACCATGCAAACAACACGCAAGTGTCTCGAAGTGGGCAACTCATGCAACCTCGTGTAATCCATGCAAACTATGCAAATGTTACGCACGTGACTCGAGATGGACAACCCATGCATACCCATGCAATCCATGCAAATGTCACGCACATATCTCAAGGTGGACAATCCATACATACCCATGCAATCCATGCAAACCATGCAAACGTCATGCACGTATCTCGAGATGGAAAACTCGTGCATACCCATGCAATCTATCCAAACATCACGCATGTATCTTGAGGTGGACAACTCATGCATACCCATGCAATCCATGCAAACCATGTAAACGTCGCGCACGCATCTTGAGGTGGACAACCCGTGCATACCATGCAATCTATGCAAACCATGCAAACGTCACGCACGTATCTTGAGGTGGACAACCCGTCCATGCAAACGTCATACATGTATCTCGAGGTGGATATAGATGACTCGCATACCAATTGCAATTGTAAACTCATGCAACCCCATGTTAACCACCGCCTATTAAGCTAGCCAATCGCCTTGTCTTAACTGGCCTTGCCCATTAATAAAACTCTACATGGTGAGTATTTTTATGATTCCCCTAATGATAGTACCATATAATATATATAATATATAAACTATATAAATTATATTATATATAATAATATATAATATAATATAATATAATATATAATGATATAATATAATATATATTATAGAATATATAATATAATATATTATATATTGCAATGCCATTCTTGCAATGCCACTTTGGCACCTATTGCAAGTTCTTGCACGGATGACGCATTTACGGAATGCGACGTTCGTTCAAATGATGTGGCCACGTGAATTGAACTTGTCACGTGGATATGAATGGCTATGAATGACACCTTTTCAAAAGGCGGAATACTCTATTTAAGGAATAAAAAAAAGTTTATAATATTTTAAAAATTTAAAAGCAAATATATTGTACGACTGTAATTTTTCCATTTCGTTATTGTAAAGAATTAAGGTGTCAATTTTCCTTAATAAAGCAATAGCATTTCAAACACGTATAGTTACATAATATAATTTTATAATTAAATGTTAACAAATAACTATGATAAAATTTTGTTATACTATTTTGTTATATTTGATATTTGACGTCTATCACTAAAGTTCGGTGATGTAATATTAAATATACATATGTATATGTGTATTAATATTTTAAAATAATATTTATACATGTAATATACATATGCCTATTATATATACTAATATAAATATAATATATAAATTTATATAGTATCTCATATGGTTTACAATGTATATATGTATAATATATATTTTAAATTGATATACGGGGATACCCATGGGGATCCCCACGAGGAATATCAATGGAGTTTCTGCGAGGATCCTCAATGGGATTCTTCATGGGGATCCCCGCTGATATATTTTTTGTCTCCATCCCTGTACTCGTATACTCGTGGATACGTGATTTTCTCCCCATCCTCGCCTCCATCCGCATTTAAATTCACTGTTCCTGTCTTATTTGTGGGGAATTCCCATCCCCTACTACGATTCATCGCCCCACTTGCATCCCCAAGCAAAACTAGTGCGGACGGTGGAGAAGAGAGGATGAATTTTAGGGTTCACCGTCAAACTCTTTTTTATTTATTATTTTATTTTCTTGAAGCTTTTTTTATTATTTCTTTTGAGGATTTCTTTTTTGATTTCTTGACTTAAAGCAATGTGAACATATTTGCTACCGGGATTAAAAGAATTGATTTCGTTACAATCATTTATTTTAATTTATTTTTGGTGAATTCGATCTCTTATTTTAAGTGTTTGTAAAAAGTTTTATATATAAAAAAGGAAAATGCTAGAATGACACCACAAATGACACCCGAAGTGACACCCTTACGATGTGACATGCGGGTCTCATGTAAAATGTGATGTGGCATACTGGCCCACATTCATGAGAGCCGTCGTGCGTGCTTCGAGATACACACCACGCGTGTTATGCACTAGAAACTATTTTGCGCACACTCATTTTTATGTGGGACCCGCACGACACGTCATATGGGTGTCACTTAGGGTGTCATTTTAGGCGTCATTCTAACATTTTCCTATTAAAAATTCATTGTAAGAAGTTAGTTATCTATCACCACATCCAGTTAAATTAAGATTCTTGAATTCTTTTATTAGAAAAAAAATTGAGAAGTAAGAAAGTTTTCATATATGGGATCGATGATGTTCATTTATTTATTCTTTGAAGTAGGAGTTTGGTAGTGAAAATCATCAAACCACCACCAAACTGAGGGTTCACGGTATGGTGATTTTGCAAACCACCATCTAACCGTGAACCCTCAAAACCACAATCAAACCGATTGCGGTTTGCGGTTTGGTCGATTTAGTTTTGCGGTTCTCGTGCTACATATGTTTAATGGACGTGGTTTAAGTGAGTGAGAGAGGAGGCAAGGGAGGCGGCTCGTAGCTATTTTGAGCGAGGGAGGAGGTGAATGAGGCTGCAATGGAAGTGGCTCCTGGTGGGTTAAGCGGTGAAAAGGGAGGTAACGACTGGTGGTTGAGAGAGGCGACGACTGATGGCTGGTGAGAGAGGCGACGACTGGTAGAAGGCGGCGGAAAAAGAAGGAGGTGACGACTGGTGGTTGAGTGAGCAACGAGGGAGGGAGGCGGCGTGTGACGATCCCTTCTCAAATTAGGGCATCGCCCAACCTAATCCCATCATTAAGCCCTAATCTCACCACATAGGACTTAACAAGGAATTAGTCAGCCTTTCCAAAACCTTATGATTTCCTAATTAATTTTTTCAAATAAGCATTTACCTATCTTATGCCAATTCATAAATAAGAGTTAATTAAAATTTTATTCAGCGAAAGTTTTAATAAATTAGTTGAAGCTTTTAACATGATACCTAACAATTGTAGAAAAACTAAGAAATAAAGATCACATGCATATATATAATGAAACAGCGATAATATGTCATCATATATCTGGTCAGGGTGCTATATCTCAACCCATAATATATACAACCCCAAAAGTATATAAAGATATATAAAAGCTATATAACAAAGTCAAAACCCATAAAATCCGGTGTAACAACACTCCACTGGCTCAGAGGTAGTCGTCGATCTTCTCTTTGCTTGGTCTGCTACTCGATGGATCTGCACCCACCGTCATAAAAAGGACGGTGAGTACAAGAAAGTAGAAAGTAACCATGAGAGACATTTGTTCCCATTTTCAAATATATAACAAGTATCTAAAATCATAATAAAAACAACTATACTGAAAGGAAATCATGTTATAAGATACTCTAGTTAAATAATATGAAACTGACACTAGGCTAAGTAGTAATGATCTAGGGTCGGTTGGCGTGATCTACATCACATCAACCTTTTCCACTAAATAAGGATGGAGTTGAGCTCTACATCTTTGTGAAGGTCTGAGCAGTACTCTTCGCCTTTATAATCATCCCAAGTGCCAGTCACATGCGATATGTACTTGTCAACAACCCCAGGTCTCATAACCCGTGATGTCACCCAAGTTGTACTTGCCAACAACCACGGGTCCCATATCTCGTGATGTCACCCAAGTTATAGTGGAGAGATCCCGATTACCCCAGGTAGTCTAGTGACCCCATGTGTCGTGCGTACCTCTATCATATCATGGTCATAGATAAAGAACTACTTTCACATTTCAAAAAATAACATGGTTTGAGAATTCAACAAAACATTTGCATATCTAATGAACAATGGAAATAGATTTACAACACTATGTAACACCTACATAATAACATGCTATTTCATTTGACCACATGTATTAACAATCAAAATGACATAACACTTGATTTAGAGTCAATGAAACCTTTTAACAATCAATCTATACCATGATAACAAACTCATGCATGAGAAAGAAACAAGTCATGGTATATGAAGTACAATAGGCAAATCAGTCTAAATGACTAGAATTGAACAACTAAACAGGAATGAAATGTAAACAAATATCTCAATCAGTGTACTTACAATCCATGCAATTTCCTAAGCTAATCCGGCTTCCCAACACCTCGTATCAAGTATCCGAACTCTCGATACTCTTCCTTAGGTTCCTGATATCAAACTAATTCAAATAAATTGGGTTTAGGTCAGGTTGAATGGGTTAAGGAACCTTAACCCAAAACTACCCCTTAAGACTAAATAATATTGAAATTTTAGTCCTGTATTGTAGCGCAATTTTAGGCATAAAATTGTCTAAATCTCAAAATATTACAAAGTTTTTGGTCTCTATCTTAGATTTGCAAAAAGTTTTAGTTTACGTAATTTTGATTTAAAATGAAAGAGATATCACAATTCTACTAAAAACAACTAAAATTAGAACCTAATCTGACTAGCAGACTTAGAAAATTCATTTCTCCCAATCTATAGTTTCAAAATTTGTAATTTTTTTGTCACAAGCTAGCTAACATACCAAATAACAACATACCAAAAGATCAGATTATCTAGATAAGTAATTAGGGAGTTATGCATTTACAAGTTTAGTTTCAAAAATCTCGTAATGCATTCAATCACCTATTTTTAGAGCACTTTTGAACATGAAAACATTTGAACTATAAAATTCTCAGTAGGACAAAGTTGTTTCCATTTAAGTTACCTTTCAATGTCACCAGATTGAGTTCATTTTGATTTAAAATGAGCAAGTTATGACCAAATTACATAGGTTGGTTCATAATACGACATGCAAAATTTTCATTTTGGTCTTTCAACTTAAAAAATTTATATATTTTTTATTTCAAAATTAGATTAAGAACTTCTTAATAGCTGGGTTATCAGTTTGAAATGAGGAATCCAAATATATCAACCAATTTCAAAGACATAATCATCTATCATCTGAAAATGGCAAAAAACCAGAACCGATTTCAAACTCAAATAAAGAGATGTGTACCTAGGGTTGATGACTCTTTGATTTGAGCTCTAACTCCCAAACAACAAATTCATCAAAACCTTGTTGATCCCCTCTTGAGCTTCTTCTCCATCAAATCTTTCTTTTCTCCTAAGCTTTGCAAATTAAATGAAATTTTGGTTTGCATGTGTTGCTCAATCAACTCCACCTATGTTGTACACTATGTGCGCTACATAGCCGGTCACAAGTCCGGATAAAGGAGGAGGACTCTGACGCCCATTTTTTCATACCAAAAAATGGGTAAGGGAGGTCTCAAACTCACTTTTCATACCCGAAAAGTGGGGGAGGGAGGCCCCAAGCTCATTTTCCATTCTTGGAAAATGGAGGAGGGTTGCGATAGGTTGACAGCCAGCGTAAAACTTTTTTTACTTTTCATGAAATGGATCAAACAATTTGGGATTGAGGCTATGTTGTTGTTGTTGTTGTTGTTGTTGTTGTTGATGATGTGTTGCTCACTCAATCTTATATATCAATATAAGGTTGATTGTTAGCCATTGATCTTTATGTGCACATGCGAGACTT
Organism: Stephania cephalantha; assembly: GCA_039657325.1. Classification (NCBI taxonomy): domain Eukaryota; kingdom Viridiplantae; phylum Streptophyta; class Magnoliopsida; order Ranunculales; family Menispermaceae; genus Stephania; species Stephania cephalantha. Next base: position 16,536,098 of record CM077570.1, on the reverse strand, counting down.
ATCTAATGGCTTACATCTTAACACATGTCCCACTAACTCTCCTCTATCTCAAGCTAAGTAACACCAATATCAACTCAATTAGTATCTTGATGTACCAATATGTATTTTGAGAATCATCTAATGACTATTGTTTTTGTCAGACCCCACCTAATTAGGGCATCCGACCGACCTAGATTACCTTAATCCCTTAATAATCTAGCAGCCTTAACCTCTCCATCAATAAACAATTATTTTGAATAAGATCTTGTAATATTCAATTATAAATCTTTATTAACCACAAATGATTCTAAATTGAATCTTAAACCTTAAAGTTTCGCCAAAAATTAATTATATCCTCAAAGTTTCATAAAAATCTTTCGACAACACCTTCTCTATTTCTAAGCCTACACCAAAAATCCCGGCCTCTAAAAAATCTTCAGTAAAACTTGCTCAGCTTTGGTGGAAATGTCGAAGGACTCACAATCCACCCATAAAAAATATATATTGCATTAACAAAACTATATATTCATTCTAATCTGATTTGAAGTACTAAAAACTTTTAACTATCATTACCTAAATTCAAAAGTTATCTAAATTTGTCCTAAAACCGTTCTCCTCATTCCAAAGAAAATCCTTATCACACTCGAACCCATAAACCTATTTTTACAATATAATATATTCAAAAACTAATAAATATATAGAGAAAATAACTAACCAAGTCACATACAGTCGGAAAGTTTTTCCTTTCCTTTGTCGCTGCTAGAACCTGTCATTATCCAATTATAAAAATTCGACGATGTCAGATAAGTAAATCCCACACTATCCGATATACCTATAATAATCAAATGCATAATAATCCAAGGAATTTAAACAAAGAATATAATTCAAGGAATTTAAATATAATCGTGAATCCATCCTGTTTTTGTTATCCGACCATAGTCAGATAACGTTATCCGAAAGTGGTAAGTAAACAATAATAAGGACTCATGCGCAGGGAGTATAATCAAACAAGTCTTGTTCCTTTAGACTATGTGAGCATGATATGGTTCAACGTGATCTCATGATAACCGCGTGATGTAAAGTATCAATGACTTCAACCCTTCAAGCATAATATAATGTTTTATAACCATGGTATAGTTTACACTATAAGGAGACTCGAATCGCCTTATCCTCCCAAACCGTGTATGTATGTACAACAAAAATGCAATATTAAAGATCAATGCAATTTACACGAAATTATAATCAAACAATGTAAAAGTTACTATGGGATTTAATTAACCTTACAAATGCGATATCGCAACTCTCTTGCACTCCAAGTCGATAAACTAGTCCATGTAAGGCTCTAATTGCGGTCATACAATTCATTAATTCATCCTGTAAGCCTCTACCACAACTTCACCATTTTTTCCAATTATTTGTAATTTAATTGACCATATCATGTCCCGAAACCCCTAAAATACTTCCAAAATAAGTTATTCGATGCCTAGGTTTTATTTTTAACTCAAAATTATTGTTCACCATCGAAAATTACGTTGTCTAGGCTTAAATATATTTTTCCAATTTTTTATATATTTATTGGTCCTATTCGACCAGAAAACCTCGGAATCTCTCCACATCAACTCCTCGGATGTCCGAATCTCAATTTTGACTTCAAATTATGATTCAGAATAAAAAATTAACCTAAAATATACTTTAAAATAAGTTTCTAAATTTTAAACATTTTTGGGTATTAGCATACACTACAAGAAAAATAGCCAGTATAAATCCTCGATAAAATCCCATAATCCTCATTTTACATAAAAATCCCCAATTTCCATTTATTTGGCTCAAATATATTTTTTTTCTGAAGTTTTCTCATTTTTTTGAATTTCTTTTGAATTTCTAGCATTTTTCTCTTATTTACTTTTTAATTGGGGTTTGACCCATGAACCAAACTCGTCCGGTTCAACTGAACTGAACCCGGTTCGGTTCGGTCCGATTTGGGTCAAACCTCATCTTTTTTTCCTCACGAAAACAACCCTGCATCTTTGTTTTGTTTTGTTTTTTTAATTAAGTTTTCATTGGGGTTGGGCTACCAACCCCAACCTCAGGTTGGGTTTAGGCAGGGGAGAACTTCCCTTACCATTGTCTTCCTCAACTTCGCAACACACCACAACGACGGTAAAGAACTAACCGCGGGTCTTCATCGCCTCTCTCTCTTTCTCTCCCTCCCTCTGGCCTCTCTCTATCTCTATCTCTCTCTCGGTCTCCCTCTCATTCTCTCTCCCTCCCTGTCGATCGGTTTCCCTCTCATTCTTTCTCCCTCCCTCTCGATCTCTCGATCCCTTATGGTTTGAATCGAAAATTTGATGAGGAAGACGTTCTGTTTGATTTCAAAATTATACATTAGATTTCCTCGAGATTCGCATCACGTGAATCTCAAAACAAATATAATAATTCCCATTCCATAATATATATTAGTTTTTTCTCGAGATACGTAGTACGTATCTCGAGGTCAATCTTTAGCTTAAAGCAAATTGAATGAGACGATGTTGATGTTGGAGATATATATATATATATTAGATTTTCCTCGAGATTCGCATGGCATGAATCTCGAGGCCAATCTAATGATTCACTTATTTATTATTTTATGTATTGGTTTTTCTTGAGATACGTGTTGTGTATCTCGAGGTCAATCAATTGACTATCAACTAGATAAGCACCACTTCTTGACCGACTCACATTTGGTTAAAATAAAAACTTTTCTAGAGATTCGTGCGGTATGAATCTCGATGTCGATCCATGGGTAATAAATTAAAATGACACTTTTATATTACATGACTATTGATTTCTCTCGAGATGGAGTCACATGCATCTCAAATCGTCGATAAATTATCTCACTAAAAGGAGCGTTCAATAATTCTTTTCCTTAATACTCACACTATACGTATCTCGAGGCAAATTCAAGGTATACTTTTATTTAATTCAAACTATAGGATTGATTTATATATATTTATATATATAAACTATATTATCTATATAAATACATATACACCTATATATATTTGCGGCTATAAATTCGCTATGCGCACCAACGACCAACCTCGGGCATCCATACTATTGTACAAACAACCCGTGTCACCCTCGACCCTATATGTCACTAGGCATCCACCAAACAATTTATTATTTTATTTAATTTCACGATTATTTTTTTCAATTTACGTCCAAATACATCCCTGGAAAATACCCCAATTTCACCAAAAGTTGGAGAATTTAACAAAGCGCTCAAAAACTTCCAAACAACTGGTCTCACATGTAAATCAAGGTGTGGGGCCCGTGTCGGCTTGTTAAGTCCGTTTAAATATAGAAAATCAAAATTTTAAAGTTAATTATAGCTATTTTTTTTGCGAAATTCAAAACGATAGTTTAGGTAAACGTTTGAATTATCTCGACACTCATTTTAACACATTCTTGAGATAATACCCCGAAATTACCAAAATTAGAGAAAATTCTCCAACGCACTCCGAAATCACGGACACCTCGTATACACTTCAACTTGACCATATTTCGCGTCAAAACAATATATAATACTTTAAATAGGCACACGATACACATAAATAATATTAAATTTATGATCTCCGATGCGTAACAAGTGGGTCCCACATCGGATACCTAAATCCCAAATCAAATCCGAAAATAGTTAATTAGCCATCTAATCAAGTTTATAAAATTCTCAGTTGTCACAGTTTGAATTTGCTAACTTAGATACATTTAATATAAAATCAACCATAGCCACATTAAAATTACCATTTAAGCTACATTAAACCACATTAACCTCAAAGTAAGTTACCTCATCACTCTTTACCCCAGTTCCACACTGGCACGTATCTCGAGATGCATCCCTACTTACGTCTTGACACCTATACACAAGTAGGAGTGACTTAATAGTCTACACATGCAATACACTAGGCATACATCACATCAAATATAACATATACCTTGGTCACATTGCCTCGGTCAATGCACTTATCTCGACGCGGGTCCCACGTCACGGGTCATTGATACAGATTAAGGAATCAAATAAGGATTTAGAAATTTGGGCCATGACAAATCTTCTCAACTAATGAAAATTTCGTTCCCAAAATGAAACTTAGGTTAAAGCTATACCTGACTCGAAAAGGCAGGAAAATCTATCTCGTATATAGTTTCAACTCCCAAGTAAGTTCTGAGTCTCCAAGAAAATGCCATTTAACTAACACCTTCAGGATAGACTTGTTTCTCAATTGCTGTACCCTTCAATCTAGAATCTGTAGTGGCCGCTTCTCGCAAGATACGTCTTCGCTCATATTAATTTGACTCAAGTAAACTGTCGGTCTCACACCTGCCTTCGACTTAGTTAGTCGAAGCATAGAATTGTGGAATACTGGATGAATCACCGACATCTGTGGAGGTAACTTATATTCATATGCAACATTTCCGACCCGTCTCTTTATTTTGAAAGGCCTAATGAATCTCGGTGCTAACTTGCCTTTCAGACTAAATCTATGAAGACCCTTATGTGGAGAAACATTTACATATACAAAGGCTCCCTCGGTGTATGTGAGATTGCCGCGATACGTGTCCGCATATTTCTTTTGCCTCTTTTGGGCTCCTTTAAGCCTCTGGCGAATCTATCGTACCTTTTCTGTCTGATCAACAAAAATTTCAGGCCCCATTAACTCTCAGTCTTGAGCCCAACAAGATGGTGAGTGATACGGTCTGCCATATAAAGCCTCAAATAGTGCCATTTCAATGCTAGCCTGATAACTATTGTTGAATGCAAACTCACACAATGGTTGGTACCCCTCCCATGATCCGCCAAACTCAAGTACACAAGCCTTAAGCATATCCCTGAGAACCTGAATCAACGTCTCAGTCTGCCCATCAGTTTGAGGGTCAAAGGCAATGCTGAACTGTAGGCGCGTACCATACTTCTGCTGCATACTCCCCCACGTCTTGGACGTATACATAGCATCTTTGTCTGACGTGATAGTGAATGGTACATCATGCAACCTAACAATCTCTCTATCAAACAAAATACTCAACTGGTCAAATGTGTAGTAGCTACAATTGACATGAAAGGGCATATTTCATCAATATGTGCCCAATCACCCAGATAGAATTACGTCGACGGGCAGTCCTCGGCATTATTTTGACAAAATCCATGACTATTCCTTCCTACTTCCATCGTAGAATCGGAAGCGACTGTAATAATCCTTATGGTGTATGAAGCTCAGCCTTCACCTGCTGACAGATCCCATAGTTCCTGATAAACTTTGATATGTTTGCTTTCATCCTGGGCCACCAAAAATGTCTCTTCATTTCATGGTATATCTTGGTCTACCTAGATGAACAGTGAACCGGGAACGGTGTGAATCCTGAAAAATCTCATCTCTCAGCTCTGCCACTGCGGGTATGCACAATTTGCCTCTGAATCTTAGATACTGATCTGTCGTCTTCGTTTAGTTAGTACAATCAGTACTCTGAGCTAACTCACTAAACCTCGGCTAAAGAATGTCGGCTCTCTGACCCTTTGACAGTCTCTATGTAGACACTGTCTGAAGCCTCATCTGTGCACATATAATCACCCGAGTGTTAATAAGAATATCTGATTGACTCATCAAAGTCGTTGCTTTGACTAATCCATACTCATAGGTTATATGACATCTAATAATCTCGACATCTCCAGTCAGTATCCTACTTAGCGCATCAGCAAATACGTTAGCTTTTCCTGGGTGATACTCTAGAGAAAAGTTGTAGTCCTTCAGAAACTCCAACCATCTATGTTGTCTCATGTTCAACTTTTTCTATGTGAAGAGGTATTTTAGACTCTTATGATCAGTGTAGAGTGTGAATCTCTCTCCATACAGATGATGTCTCTATATCTTCAGAGCAAATACCACCGCTGCCAACTCTAAGTCATGAGTGGAATAATTCTTCTCATGTATATTCAGTTGTCTAGATGCATAAGCCATCGTGCCTTTGTCCTGCATTAACACACAACCTAAACTCGTATGAGAAACATCTGTATATAGGAATCCCTATCCAGCCTATAGCAAAATCAGTATTGGTGCGGTAGTTAACAACCTCTCTACCTGAGCAAATGCCTCATCACATTCCTCAGACCAATCAAATCTGACATCCTTCTAGGTCAATCTATTAATTGGTGAAGCAATCTTCGAAAAAATCCTTCGCAAATATGTGGTAATACCCTGCTAATCCCAAACAACTCTTGATCTTCGTAACTGACATCGGTCCTGGCCAATCCATAATAGCCTGAATTTTGGCTGGATCTACAGGAATACCTGCCGCTCCAACAACATGTCCTAAAAACTTGACCATTGATTGCCAAAATTCACACTTGTTGAACTTGGCGTGGAGTCTATACTCCCTCAAAGTATGCAATGTTTCCCTGAGGTGTTGCTCGTGATCCTCTCGAGTCCTGGTCTATATCAATCTATCATCAATGAAAACTATTACGAAGCGGTAAAGAAATGGTCTCATCACTCGATGCATCAAATCCATAAACATGGTAGGAGCACTAGACAAAGCAAACAACATAACTATAAACTAATAATGTCCATATCTTGTGCTAAATGCTATCTTGGACCTATCCTCATCCCCGATCCTTAGCTGATGATACCCTGATCTCTGATCTATCTTAGAGAAAAATTGTGCTCCTATCGGTCGATCAAACAAGTCATCAATCCGTGGTAGTGGATACTTGTTCCTTACTGTGACATTGTTCAACTGTCTATAATCGATACACACCCTCAAAGTACCGTCCTTTTTCTTTACAAACATGACTGGCGACATAGAAGGTGTGATGAATCCCTTATGTCCCAAATCATGTAACTGACTCCTCAACTCCTCCAACTCTCTTGTAGCCATGCAGTACGGTGGTATAGAAATAGGTCTGGTGCATGGTAACAACTTAATAATGAAGTATATCTCTCTCAGTGGTGGTAAACCATGTAAGTCCTTAGGAAACACATTTAGAAACTTACATACAACCGAAATCTCCTTTAGTCTAGGTCTTTGACTCTCTGCTACTGTGTATAACGATACCAGAATCTCCATCTCTCCACTAGTCACAAGTCAACCTCTAGTGTCCTCGGCTATCGATGTACTACCACTATATGTGAATATCAGACGCCCTGAGATCTCAAATATCACTATCTTCTTGAAATACTCGATATGAGCGTGACATGCTGCTAGCCAATCCATCCCTAACAACGCATCGAAGTCTAAGATCTCAAGCACCCTGAAGTCTGCAGGTAACTCTACCCCGCCTATCTCTACTGGACATCTCTCAACAAGAGAATTAGGGTACACCCTATCTCCGACTGCGATACTCAAAATCAAATGTACGCTAATACTAACTGGTGTCAACCCTAAGATGCCTATCATGCGATAAAAATGAAAGATACTATAGAACTCGAATCAAACAAGACATATAAATTTTTACCACAAATGGAAATCGTTTAATGAGTCCTTGTGTGGCATCGGCATCAGGCCATGCTACAGTGTGTATACCCTATCGACTCCGTGATAGAATCATGGCTGCTGGCTGTGGACAGTCTCTAATCATATGCCCAACACGACCACACATTAAGGAAGTAATCGACCTACGCTAACTCTGTGCCTGATCCTGGGCATGTGCCTATCTCTGTCCCTATCGGGAACCATCTTGACCTCTTCCTCTGCCTCGACCTTCAGTATCCAATGAAGCTTTTCAAGATATAGTACCCTATTCTCGATCTTCTCAAAGTTCCTTATTCCGTTGGAGTAGGAGGCTGGATTGAGTTTGACGAAGTCCTTCACAAGCTGGACCTCGATTAATATGTTGGAAGATGTGGGCATGGGGAACGATACAGTCTCAGCTATCTCTACTACAGGTGCGGTTATGACTGGAAGAGTGTGCACCACCAGAGCTGCTGCAATCTTCGATCTTCCATTTGTTCTACAAGTTGATGACGTTTGTGACACTAGCAGTTACATAGATAATGCATATACATACATTTAGAAAATATCATGTACATATAAGACATCCCCATCTCACTTTCACTCACTTACCAATTAAAGGTTTCTAGGCAATGACATCTGGTTTTCCATAGGTAACATTTATGTTTTCTTGGTTTAAATTTTATTTGTTACTTATTAGAAAAATTAGGCCTTTTGTTACCAACTGTAGCTTCGGTATCACATTGTAGAATAACTATATTCCACAACCTAAGCCCTATAAACTTAGGCTCTCCTAAGCTTTATAAACTTAGGCTCTGATACTACCTGTGATGACCCCTTCTTAAATTAGGGCACCGCCTAGCCTAATCCCATCATTAAGCCCTAATCTCACTATGTAGGACTTAAAAAGGAATCAGTCAGCCTTTGCAAAACCTTATGATTTCCCAATTAATTTTTCTCAAATAAACATTTACCTATCTTATGTCAATTCATAAATAAGAGTTAATTAAAATTTTACAATTTAAAGTTTATTCAATGGAAGTCTTAGCAAATTAGTGGAAGCTTTTAACATGATACCTAACAATTATGAAAAAACTAGGAAATAAAGATCACATGCATATATATAATGAAATGACGGTAATATGTCATCATGTATCTAGTCAGGGTGCTATCTCTCAACCCATAATATATACAACCCCAAAAGTATATAAAGACATATAAAAAGTATATAAAGACATATAAAAGTTATATAACAAAGTCAAAACCTACAAAGTCTGGTGTAGCAGCACTCCATTGGCTCAGAGGTAGTCGCCGATATTCTCTTTGCTTGGTCTGCTACTCGATGGATCTTCACCCACTGTCATAAAAAGAACAGTGAGTACATGAAAGTATAAAGTAACACAGAGAGAAATTTGTTCACATTTCCAAATATATAACAAGTATCTGAAAGCATAATAAAAGCAACTATGCTGAAATGAAATCATGCTATAAGATACTCCAGTTAAACAATATGAAAATGACACTAGGCTAAGTAGTAATGATCTGGTGCCGGTCGACCGAGATCTATACCACGTCAGCATTTTCCACTATATAAGGATGGAGCTAAGCTCTACATCTCTATGAAGGTTTGAGCAATGGTCTCCACCTTTATAATCATCCCAAGTGCCAGTCACCTGAGATATATACTCGCCAACAAGCCCGAGTCTCATAACCCGTGATGTTACCCAAGTTGTACTTGCCAACAACCCAGGTCCCATACTCTGTGATGTAACCCAAGTTGTAGTGGAGAGATCCCGATCACCCCGAATAGTCTAGTGACCCCGGTGTGTCGCGTGTACCTCTATCATATCATGCTCTTAGATACAAAAACTACTTTCACATTTCAAAAGATAACATGATTTGAGAATCCAACAAAGCATTTGCATATCTAATACACAATGAAAATAGATTTACAACACTATGTAACACCTACCTAATAGCATGTTATTTCATTTGACCACATGTATTAACAATCAAAATGACATAGCACATGATTTGGAGTTAATGAAACCTTTTAACAATCAATCTATACCATGTTAACAAACTCATGCAAATGAGAAAGAAACAAGTCATGGTATATGGAGTACAATAGGAAAATCAGTCTAAATGACATGAATTGAACAACTAAATAGAAATGAAATGTAAACAAATATCTCAATCAGTTTACTTAAAATCTACGCAATTTCTTAAGCTAATCCAACCTCCCAACACCTCGTATCACGTATCCAAACTCCCGACAATCTTACTCATGTTCCTTATATCAAACTAATCTAAATAAATCGGGTTTAGGTAAGGTCAAATAGGTTTAGAAACCTTAACCCAAAACAACCCCTTAAGACTAAATAATATTAAAATTTTAATCCTATATTACAACGCATTTTTAGGCATGAAATTGTTCAAATCTCAAAATAGTCCCTTCGTACAAATTTTTTGGTCTATATCTTAGCTTTTTGAAAAGGTTTGGTTTACGTAATTCTGATTTAAAATGAAAGAGATATCACAATTCTACTAAAAACAACTAAAATTAGAACCTAATATGACCTGCAGAATTAGAAAATTCATTTCTCCCAATTTATTGTTTCAAAATTTATGATTTTTTGTCTCAAAGCAGCTAATGTACCAAATAACAACATACTAAAAGATCAGCTCATTTGGATGAGTAATTAGGGAGTTATGCCTATTACAAGTTTAGTTTCAAAAATCTCATAATGCATTCAATCACCTATTTTTAGAGTAGTTTTGGACATGAAAACATTTGAACTACAAAATTTCCAGTAGGGAAAAATTGTTCCCATTTGAGTTAGCCTTCAAATACCACCAGATTAGGCTCATTTCAATTTAAAATGAGCAAGTTATGACTAAATTACATAGGTTGTTTCATAATACGACATGTAGAATTTCCATTTTGGTCTTTCAACTTCAAAAATTCATATCTTTTTTTATTTCAAAACCAAATTAAGAACTTTTTGATAGCTGAATTATCAGCTTGAAATGAGGAATCAAAATATATTGACCAATTGCAAATACTTAATCATATACCCGCTGAAAATGGCCAAAAACCAGAACTGGTTTCAAATTTGAATAGAGAGATGTGTACCTAGGGTTGATGACTCTTTGATTTTAGCTCTAACTCCTAAACATTAAATTCATCACAACTTTGCTGATCTCCTTTTAAGCTTCTTCTCCAGCAAGTTTTTCTTATCTTTTAAGCTTTGCAAATGAAATGTTTGATTTGCATGTGTTGATCAATCAATCTTATCTATTAAGATAAGGTTGATGTTTGCCATTGATCTTTATGTACACACATATCTCGAGACTTATCTAATGACTTACATCTTAACTCATGTCCCACTAACTCTCCACTATCCCATGCTAACTAACACCAATATCAACTCAATTGGCTTCTTTTTGTGCCGATACGTATATCGAGAATCATCACATGACTATTGTTTTAATTTGGTAACTTAGGTACATTTAATATAAAATCAGTCATAGCCACATTAAATTACTATTTAAGCTACACTAAACCACATTAACCTTAAATTAAGTTACGTCAACCCTCTCTACCCCGGTCCCACACTGGCACATATCTCGAGATGCATCCTTACTCATGTCTCGACACCTATACATAACTAGGAGTGACTTCGTAGTCTACTCATATATAATACACTAGGCATACATCACAACAAATAAAACATATACCTCAGCCACATTGCCTCAATCAATGCACGTTTCTCGATGCAGGTCCCGCGTCACGGGTCATTGATCCTGATTAAGGAATTAAATAAAGATTTAGAAATTCAGGTCATGACACAACGAGTAATGGAAGCGGACAGAGGTTTTCGATTTTGAGATGAGAAACGACACAGTAGGACAAAATGAAAATGTTTTGGTTTTTTAATTGCTTAAGGTTTTGACTTTTGAGATGTAAATTGAAGGAATTTACTAAACTACCATTGGTTTGGTGAACCGCAGTTTTTCATAAATGAAAACCACCACCAAACTGCGATTTTGCAGTTTCAAGTTTTTCAAACCACCTCTAAATCAAAATTTTTAAAACCAGACTAGACCACACCAAGTGGTTTGGGCGGTTTGGAGGTTGCACTACAAAAAATGAACTAAATAGCGACGGGCTATTCCTGTTGCTATTTAGTGAGGGATCACCGACGGGGCGCTCGTTGACCCCGTTGACCACTTTAGTGACAGGGTTAGCAACGAACCCCATCACTCAATTTTTGGCGAGAAAATTTTGGACCACTAGATGATTTCGACCCTTGTATTGTACTTTAGACCGCCTCATGGCAGCAGGCAAGGGGGCCTGAGGCGATCCCTGTCGCTAATCCCATCGTCAATCCCCCAACTTTCCCCTTGATCAAAACCTCATATCTCTCCTCTCCCTCCTCTTATCTTCACCATCTCATCTTCCTTAAAAACGTTAACCCCCTCATAGCGCCGCCTCTCCCTCTCTCACCACCCTTACTGTCACTCTCGCTCCCGATCACTGCCACTCTCGCTATTACTGTCTCTCTCCAAAAAACCCTTAAACCCCTATTTTGCTACCCTCATTGTGATTGATCCCAATATCCCAATGAACAGAAGATAAAAGAAATAGAATTTTGCGGAATCAAAATAAATAAGAGACTAAATCTTTTTTTACGTGGTAAAACTATTGGGAAACATCCATAACTTTATAGAGTAGAAAAAATCTACTATGAACAAAAGTTTACAAAGCATTACCGAATTCGGTTGGAAGCCTTGGTATCAAACTCTCTCCCTCAAAACTCCCTCTACTTATCTTTTTTTTTTCTCTCAAATATCTCTATGTATTTTTTTCTCTCTACACATGTTCTAATAGATAGAGAGAAAGAGATAAAACCCCAAAAACGTGTTTGTAGTAGGAACTAACTAGAAGTAGTTGAAACCAACTCAACTTTTTTTTCCTTTTTTCTATACATAAAAAATAAAATAAAAATAACAAATCAGACCTCCCCATAAGTGGCTTTTCATCCCTCAAAAGCATTTCACTAATTAAGTGAGGAAACTTCTCTTTAACTTGTTCTTTCCCACGATTTGCAAATTGGCCCTTTTATTGATCCAGAAAAATTCCTGACTGCCTTTTCTGGTCTTTCGAGCCTTCCAATCTAAAACCAAGCATTCTCTAGTTGCTTTACTTGGAACTAGATCATTCACTTTTTTAAGAACTGTTGCCTTACAAGTTATTTTCTTCAAAGTCTTCAATGCTCTTTTTTCCTTCAAACCCCATATAGTTAGTTTATTTTTAGAAAGCATCATCTGAAGTGGTAAACCCGTAGGTTATTGCATGAAATATTCAAAATCATTCAATGATTGATGAGGCTTTTTTTCCTGATTATCTGAACAATCATTAAAATTAAGTTCTACTAAATTAACAAACTCATCCTAGGTTGGTTGAATCGTCGATAAATTGAATTTTTGGCTTGAGTTAGCCATATGCTTGGTCCGTTGTGCAATCATAAGTTGCAATTGTTTTTCTCCTTTAATGCCATAATTTTGAATCCTTTGCCATCTTTCTTTAACCACCAAATATTCTCTCGCCGGTAGTAAGTAGCATCTCGGTCCCATATATAACCACTACCAAAAATAATTTGGCATACATCCAATGGTACGACATCATAAGTCACCTGATCATAAAATTTTTCATTAATTGCAAATTTGAAAGTGCATTGGCTTTTTACCTGCAACTTCAAATCCTTCTTCAACTATTCCAATGAGTAAGGCTGAGGATGCGGTGAAGTCTCCAATTTCAACTGCTTTACTAGTTGTTCTGCAATCAGGTTCCGCTATGATCCGTTATCAAATAAAGTGATTACTGGAGTTCTACCAATTTGATCATATACTAAAAATAGTTCTTCCTTGGTGGATTCTAGTATAGCAACCGAAATTTGAGAACAAGCTATTTCCTTGGAGGTGCTCGACTCTCTTTTGTAGGTAGTAAATACCAGTTTCTCATTAGATTATGAGGAACTTTCAATCATTTCATCTTCAACACAAGCAATTGTTGTTGTTTTCTTGTGACCTTTCCACTAATTCGATATCAACTCCGGATGTTGATATTCAGAGCCACTGCTTGCTTCCTAAATTCAGTTGTGTAATCTTACACACTCTGCCATTGTCCTTGTTTGAGAAACTATCAATGTTCATGTAGCCGTTCCTTGTAGCTAATAGGGTAAAACTGATTTTTTACTACAGTTGCAAACTGAGCCCAAGTAGTAAATGTAGGTTCATTGTTGAGAGCCAGCCCTGTGGTATGTGCTTCCCACCAAGTAAAAACATGTCCTCCCAATCTCAATCTTGCAAAGCTGACTTTCTGCAAATCTAAATACAGCTTACTACTGAAGTATACCTCTAAAGATTTCAACCAAGCATTGAGTTGTTGTGCATCTAATTCTTCGTCGTAGACAATAATCTCAATTTTCACTTCTACTTTGAATGGAGTCTGATCCACCACTTTAGTATTCTGATTCTGAAGATTTGAGGATGAAACCTCTGGTGCTTTAGAAGCTCGAGGAGCCTTTGCTGCTGACATTAAGAGACTCTAGACGATTTCCATCATTCTTTCCATATTTTTCTTCATCTCATTCATGTCTTCTGCAAGCTTTTCAATAGACACCCCTTGAGGATCTTGCAAAGTGGACATTGTTGATCTTTTTTTTTTTCTGTCGATTTTAGGATTTATTGGAACTACTTCTTCCCCCTTTGATCAGAGTCCGTGCATTAATGAAACCCCCACCAAAATAGATTTGAGAAGAAAAAAATTGTCGAAACTAGGCTCTGATCCCAAAAACTTGATCTTAATATCCCAACGAATAGAAGATAAAAGAAATAGAATTTTGCCGAATCAAAATAAATAAGAGACAATCTTTTTTACGTGGTAAAACCCTAATTAGGAAACATCCACGGCTCCGTAAAGTAGAAAAAATCCACTATGTAGAAAGTTTACTAAGCATTACCGAATTTGGCTGGAAGCCTCAGTATCAAACTCTCTCCCTCAAAACTCCCTCTACTTTCTAATTTTTTTTTTCTCTCAAATCTCTCTGTGTATTTTTTCTCTCTACACATGTTTTGATAAATACAGATAAAGAGACAAAACCCCTGAAACGTGTTTGTAGTTGGAACTAACTTGAAATAGTTGAAACCAACTCAACTTCTTTTTTTCGTTTTTTTATGTACATACAAAAATAAAATAAAAAAATAACAGATCAGTGATATCCTCATGATCACTTCCGCCCCTCAACCTAACCCCCGCCAACCCCTCAAAACCTGCCTAACCCCCGCCGCTCGTCGCCCATCACCCATCACCCTAACCCTCATCCCACTCTCATCAAGCGCAGTTCACGCCCCGCGTCCACCCTCATCACATTCATCGCTGCCGCCTCAGTGGTGCTACTTGCCATTGCCATTTTCGGTGGCGCATTCTGCTGGTGCCATAAGTATTATTTTCTTATTTTAATTTATATGTTTTAATTAAAATAAAAATTTTTGTATATAATTTTTTGAATAAAATGTGTAATTGTGACGTTTTATATTAAAAATGTGTAATTGTATATATTTTTTTGGTGAAAAATAAAATTGTTTGATCTTATAATAATTATTTATGTTGATATGTATGATTTTCTTATATTTGTGAAAAATAAAATGCATGTGTGATTGTAATTTAGTTTTTATTGTGATTATTTGTGATATTTGTAGATAAGTTTTTAATATTGATGTCTACTTTTTTGTAATGTGTTATAATTTTGTTGAGAAAAAGTAAAATAATATGTATAGTATGTTGAGTTGAATTAAAATTATTGTTAAAAAAGTAAAATAAAATATTAATGATGTGCACTTTACTAAAAAAATCTTATTTAAATGAAAAATTTAATTAGACAAATTACATTTCAATTAGGACAAAAATAAAGGACTAATATTATATGTAAAACATAAAGCACTTTAAAATTAATTAACGAAAATATATATTAAAAAATAAAATATAGAAAATATATAATTGAATTGAACAAAAAAAATAACAACGCTTTTATACTATATATAGAACTTATACTATATGTTGGTAATGAAAAAAGCTTAATTAAACCAAAAACTTTAAAACATAATAAAGCACATAAAAATTAATAATTACACTATATATATACTAGTCAATGGGCACGTGCTCTGCACATGAAGCGAAATTTGTTGGCAGTGAAAAGTGTCGAAACTGAAGCAACAAAGCAACAAAAGCCAAAATCACTCATATTGTAGAAATCAATGAGTTAGAGAGGGATTGTTGGAGAATTTGTTTACGCGGTTCCTTTAAAATAAAATAAAAACTGCATTCGTGCAAAAACTTACCAATGTCGACCATTTCATGAGAAGGAATTTTACCGTCTTCATCACTAGTATACATCTTCTACTTGTCTTTAATCTACTCTTGCATGCTTACTCCATTTCATGAGGGAACTGCACACTTTTTTTTCTTGAAGGCAGAACCCGAACTTCTTTTTGGGTTTTGAAAAAAATTCACATTTCAAAATACTAAAAGAAAGATATAGTTTCCAATTAGTTATTGAAACCATTTTTAGTCAATTTCTCTAAATACGTGTATCACTCTCTCTTTATCCTTTAAAACTCTCTCCTCTCTCCACGTTCTCTCATCAACCAATTTATTTCCTCCCTCTCTCTCTCTCTCTCTCTCTCTCTCTCTCTCTCTCTCTCTTTCTCTCCTAACGTCCTTTATTTTTATTTTAAAAATGCCTTTACTTTTTAAAAGGACATAGGATGGAAAAACGTTAAAATACTCCTTAGTAGGATAAATAAGTCAATAAGGCTATTTTGGCCTCAAACAAATCCTATGAGGTATTTCCAATATAAGATATATTGAAAGAAAATTATAACATTTTATACTATATGTACAATTATTTTAATGTACTTCATAACTTTAATTAATGAAAAATAGTACTTATAGTATATATACTGAAAGAAACATAATTAAACAAAATAAAACACTTAAACTTTACTAATTATGCTAGATATATATTGAAATAAAATTATAATAATTTATAATAATGTCTGAAACAAAATATATATTACGCAAAGTACGCGCAAATGCAAAAACTTCAACTAATTATGGTTAACATTCGACTAAAATTATATGGTGTTTGGTGTGTGTGTTTATTAGGGTACCTTAGGTTTTTAGAGATGTCTGTGTCTCAAGATTGGATGTACAACCACATTGAAGGCGGTTACACTCGATTGGAGTTTGTGGTTGGCGTGAAGGAGTTCATAAAACTTGTTGTGCAACACTGCATTACTTTCCTCAATGAAGAGAAAATTCGTTGTCTTTTTCGAAAATGTCTCATTGAGAAATACTACGATGTAAACAAAA
This sequence comes from Stephania cephalantha, assembly GCA_039657325.1. Taxonomy (NCBI): domain Eukaryota; kingdom Viridiplantae; phylum Streptophyta; class Magnoliopsida; order Ranunculales; family Menispermaceae; genus Stephania; species Stephania cephalantha. The sequence goes on along the minus strand of CM077570.1, from coordinate 16,519,198 downwards.
TAGAACTTCATCTAGTAAGTCGAGGATTCGTTCCCGAATATTATTGTTGGACCGAGCATGGGGAAGAAGAACTATTAAACGATGTGGACGATGAAGACGATGATCCAATGGACGAATATTCGACGTCATATCATTATATGATACATGACCACGCGGGGCCAAGTTTCAAATGGAACCATGTGAAGGAGCCAAACCCTGAATCCAAACATTTATTCGAAATGATTAATGTAGCAAATGAGCTGCTTTGGCCGAGTTGCGAGAAGATGACAAAACTCTTAGCAATGAAATGTTTGTTGACGATAAAGTTGAATCACCATATTTTGGAGCAAGCATTTGACGAAATCTTGTAGGTCTATAAAGACATGTATTGCCTGAAGACAACTGTTTGGTAGATAGCTTTTACAAATATAAAAGTTTAATGCCAAGTGAATCGGTTGTTGTCCCTAATTATGCATGCTTTATTAGGGGCCCTATTCCTAGCTTACATCTTCAAGTTTTGTGGAGAACTTAGGTTTAACTTCAACAAACACCCATACAAGACAATAATTTACTTTCCCTTGGTGCCTCGTTTACAATATTTGCTCGCATCGAAAGCTATAGCAAAATACATGCGATGACACGTAGACACGTCAGAGACGAGGACAATATGCAACATTGCTCTAATTCCATGACATAGAACCACTTCACTTAAGTGAGCCCTACCTTCAGCCTCAACGTTTGTAATGCTCGACTTAAGTTATGCACAGATGGGTTTTAACTTTTTGGAATGACTGACAAATCGTAATCCTCGTGGCCGGTGATTTAAACACCATACAACTTGCTTCCGTCAATGTGCATGAAGAAAGAAGTGATGTTCTTAACAGTGATCGTACTTGGACTGACCAATCCGTCGAAAAAAATTGATGTGTTTCTCCAATCATTGGTGAAAGAATTACTTGATTTATGGTATGATGAAGTACCTACCTATGATGAATCGACTAATACGAACTTTGTGCGTTGCACTTGTGTTGATTGTTAGCGACTTTCCAGCCTGCAACATGTTGTCAAGATGGAGCACGCATAGTAGGACAGCTTGCACTTATTATATGGATGATACTGTCGCTTTCCAGTTGAGGTTCGGTGGGAAAACGACTTGATTCGATTGTCACCAGCGTTTCTTGTCGCGATATTTAAAGGAGATGAAAGACAAGTTTAGTTTTCGTAGAGATAGAATTGTATTAGACAAGCCACATACCAATAAATCAGGTGAAGATATCTTGTTTGAAATTAAGGCTTTAGGGTTGATGAAGGTTACTAAGTTGGAATCAGATGCTATAAACAACGAATTCTCGAAGACTAGTGGGTAGAGAAAATGAAACATATTGTGGGACTTGCCGTATTGGAAGACGAACCTTGTCAGACATAACATAAACGTAAAGCATATTGAGAAAAATGTTTTTGACAACATTTTCAACACAATCATAAGTGTGCCACAAAAAATGAAAGATACACAAAGTCTAGGGAGGACTTAAATGAGATTTTTCATCGGTTAAAGCTTCTTTACGATCCAGTTTCTAAGTAATATCCAAAGGCACGATAAACCCTATATAAGTGGAGAAAACAAGTGTTGTGTAAATGGATTAAAAACTTGCATTTCCTTGATGGTTACACATCTAACATCGGTCGCTACGTAGATTCTAAGAAGTTGAGGATGTTTGGAATGAAAAGCCATGATTGTCATGTATTCATGCAACAACTTTTGCCGATTGCATTTCATGATCTCTTAGAAGAGGACATATAGATTGCAATAAGCGGTTTTAACATTTTCTGTAGAGATTTAACAACTAAAAATTTAAATGTTGAGAATCTATGGCACTTGCATGAAAAATTTCAAAGATATTGTGTAAGCTGGAAAAAACCTTTCTGCCAAGTTTTTTGACTCAATGGAGCATCTCCTTATTCATTTGGTGCACGAGGCTATCATTGCTGGCCCAGTACAATTTCAGTGGATGTATCATTTCGAGAGGTAATCAATTATACTTGTTACCCATCTACTTTTGTTGTACACATTGAAAAATATTTAAAATACACATCTTCCTAATTTACCTCTATGAATGTAGGTATTTGAAACATTTGAAAAATAATGTTAGGAATAAGGCAAGGGTTGAGGGCTCAATATGCAATGCTTATTTATTGGAAAAGGTAACACGTTTTGTTCTTATTATTTTGAGAAGGACGTCTCCACCTTGCATAACCGTCCGCCCCCATAATTACGATGGTGGAGTCGGCCCCACTCAAGACTTTGATGGCAACTTCTCAATTCTCACACACCCAGGTCGGGCCTTTGGGAGATCAAAGAAGTATTACCTCATGGATGATGAGTGTAACACTGCACTTGCATATTTGTTGTTAAATTGTCGTGAAGTCGATTCTTTCATTATGTATACATAAATAAGTAACAATACATAGTTTTCATGTCAATTGTTTAATAGCGTTATTCTATTCAATTGTAATATTTGATTTCTTTCATATCCCGTTAGGTTGTACGTATTAGAGTTACGTTCCAAACAGCCGAATATCACATAAAGTGCAATCGATGAACAACTTGAGAAACAATTATCAACTTGGTTCCAATAATTTTTATGTCATTAACAAATGCATATTAACACAAATCTTATTGTCTTGTTATTTAATTAAAAATGCAAGTTATCATAAAAAATGTTCGACTGTAGGTGTTATCATATATCCAAGATACAACACTTCTAATGCTTTCATACGACCTAAGTCAACTTTGCACTGTATATCACACGTATCTTGTTAATGGCTACAAGTCTCACACAGTGTCACATATCACAAACAATGGTACGCGTAGTAGTGAGGTGTGCGTTAGGGGCACAAATTACACAGAATGTGGTAAAGACTTCTACGTGCAATTGCAAGAAGTGATATGAATGGAATATGGTAGGTCCTTACGTATTGTGTTGTTCAAGTGTGAATGATTCAAACCTACGCCCAATGTAGGGACAAGAGTTCACCGCTACTTAAAAATCATCAATGTACATCGAAATCTGCAATTAAATAAGTACGAGCTTTTCATACTAGCCAAGCAGGCTAGTTAAGTGTAATTTCTTTCATACCCAAGTGTAAGAAATGCGCAGAACAATTGACAAGCTACGTGCAAACTTCAGCCGAAGGTCATCGATGAACACAACTTAGTTAAGAAAGTTGACAGTACGTCTACATAAGAAGACGCCTTTTAAGAGCAACTACTTAAGTATGATACTGAGATCGATAGTGACAACAATATTGCAATTTCACTAGCTAATCCTAGCAGCGCACACATGTCAGACGTCGACGAAGAAGACAAAGAAAATGATAATTTCGAGTTTTCATCGGATGATGAGAACGGTTTCAACGAACCATGAGATTACCACTTGAATAGGTAAAAAAAAACGATAATCTCGAGTTTTATACTTGTTTATTTCATAATATCTAAATGTAGGTCGTTTATATGTAAATGTTTCTAACTTAGTCTTAATTTTTTAAAAAAGTCATGTCAAGCAGAGGATCCGGTGGACGATCTATTGGCAACAGAGATAGCCGATCTCGTCATTCGGATCGTTCACAGAGACGATCTCGTGATGATGACGCTTCATAGTCTACTTATAAGTAATAGACACAACATCAACATCCCCAACATGCCCCCTTCTTTTTTCAGTACCTCTATCCGCCCTCCCAGCATGCCCCATTCTCCCATTAGAAACCCCCCATCTTATGTACATCTAGCTCATCCTTCCTTAGTTTTTTTATTTTTGCCATCTGTATTTGTTGATGATTTGACCTCTATTTTGATGTACTTTATGCTCCTTGCATCGCTACCTACTCCACCCGCCGCTGGTCTCATTATGTCGAAACCAAGTTTTAGGCCTATTTTTATTGGGGAGATCAACATCTCCTTCACATCAGCATGACCAGACGCACGACCACCGTATAGCCCCATTGCCAAGCCATTCTGATTTGCATGCCTCTCCCTCTACGAGTCATCACGAGCATGCATTACAGTTACCGAGTACTTCATCACATTGTTCAAGTGATCTGTCTATTGGTACTGCCAAACGTGGACGACGACGAGGTGTTCAGGTAGCTAGGGCACCGAGAGGCAACACTATTAACCAAGACGGAGGCGAATATTTTTAGTTTTAAAGGATGCGAGATAGTAAGTATAAGTAATTTAACTACGCATACCTACATTTCCTTAATTTACCATAATTTTGGTCTAACTTATATTTTCAATTTAGTGGACACAAGTTGCACCCGTATGACAAAGTGGCACAAGAGATGACTAGGGCATATAAGTACTCCTTACACGAGGATGGCTATGACTAAGTGTTTGTTCCTAACCATATGCGGGACGTGTTTTGGAATCAATGAAAGGTAAAATATCTTTAAGTTAACTTTGTTTCTTTTACTTAGGATATATAGACTAAATTTTTTATTATTTTAGAAATATTTAAATTTTAATATTTTTGTACATAGTTTTCTTTCAATTCGGATCCATCGGATGACGAGCTATGAGAGAGGCGTACAATAAGTAAATTGCCACTCGGTACGTCGACTTCATCAGTAAGATATGTTCTAAGGATAAAAAGTCGGGCCACGTATCTACTGAGATCTTCGAGCACTAAAAGAAGATGTTGTCCACCCCTAAATTTAAAAAGAAGTCAGATCAAACAAGCAAGACTTGTAGAACGGGGATAGGGGACCTGGTACGGGTGTAGATGTGCATACAGGTGGTTTCATATCCATCTATCATCACGTAGAGAGGCTGGTAGGTCATACTACAATAAGTTCATTCATATATATATATATATATATTATAAGTCTCAAACTTAATCCTAGTTAAACATATTTTGTAGGAGGAGAAATTAGGTCGAACCTCGACTTCTTTGAAGTTATTCTTGTACTTCCACACTTAGGATCAGGATGGCTTTTATTTATTTTTGCATCAGAGAGCAGAGACGATTGTCATAAGAAACTAGTACTTTTTTAGTAATTGTTTGTTTAATTAATTATAGGTATCAATGAATTATTTATATGACTAGTGAATGTTTAAATTCTTGATACAGATAGCGATACGTAACAGACGTGTCGAGCTTACATAGTTGCAGGGTCCTGACACGCTGATTGATGAGACTGAACTGTATTTATCTGTCATGGAGCGTGACTACAAAGGGCGGACATATGGACTAGGGTGGACACCATCGGGGTTGAGACGTAGACATGCTGGAGTAGGATCTTCTTGGCCTATGTCTGCTAATGATGAGCCTATTGAGCAACCGAGGGGGACATTAAGGAGATATAGATAAGTCTTTTAAGGATGATCCAAGATAAAACTCTCGACCGTGACAAATTGCGAGAGATGCAGGGACAGTTAGGTCGCATGAAACAGGCTCTAATGGACAAACTTGAAATTTCATTCATGCCACCAGTAAAAGCTGATAACGACTCAGAGATCGACCACAATCTTGACGATTGAGTCATCTGTTGTATGCACCATATTTAGACTTTAGAATTTTTTTTTACATATTTAGACTTTAGACTTATATTTTATCTTACTATATTTAGATACTTGTATATAATTTTTTATTGTATTTAATTCATTTATTTCTTTATTTATTTCAATTATTCGATTTAATTTGTTTTATATTTATTTATTCTAAAAATATTTATTTTTGAATAAAATTGTTTTTTCACTAAATAAAAAACAAAAAAACTATTATTCGTATTTATATTTGTTTTATAATGTTTTTAAATAAAAAGTTGTTTTATAATTAAATACAAAAAACTAAAATCCATTTTCAAAAACAAAAAAATGGTTTTGTAATCAAATTTGTTTTTTTTTCAAAATTAGCAATGAGTTTAGCGACGGGACCCTGTCGCTAAATCGCGTGACGCGGCTGTCGGGCCAGACACGTACCAGCAAATGGCGACGACGTTAGCGACGGGTTTCCTTCACTAAATAGGGTGATGTGACAGTCCAAATTGGTTGACCAGTTACACGTGTCACATAATAGCAACTGGGTATGGTGACGGGTCCCCGTCGCTATTTCTGAACCCGTCGCCAAACCAAAATAGTGACGAGGAAACGAGCGATGAGATTGTTTGTCACTATTCTGGTACATTTTGTAGTGTTTGAGCGATTTTGCAGAGACCGCTGCCCACCCCTACTTTGAAGGAATCAATAATTTGGGAGAGAATATTAATTTAAAGCCTCATAATAAGGCATTGAAGACCATACATAGGGAAGTGGCAATCTCATTTACAGAACATTTTCTAAAGTTTTTTTTTTTTAAATCCAAGCATGTGATACTAATTAGAAGCTCATGAGGAGCAACCTTTCCCCATGAGAGATATCTTTATCCTAATTACAAGTTCAAAAAGAGCAATTACAAAGTTATTGACATTTCGTGGACATATATAACTGGACGTAGTAGACTCATAAAACTTAGGTCGGTCATAGTAAACTATGAAGCCAATTATAAGTATTTCTTACAATTATAATTAGATCAAATATTAGAATGATCAAATATATATATATATATAGTTGTAAGTTCTATTTGCATATGAAATCGGAGTTAGTCTAAAAGTTTGAAAATAATAACATAGATTGCGATTCCAAGTAATGATCTATCAATATGCAACATTTAAGTCGTGTGCTATACTTTATTTGCCATGATATGGAAATAAAATATACATGCCTATAATTATAATATACATGCCTATAATTATACAATAATTTTGATTTGTTTAGGTGATTGATTGAAATGAAAAAATTACGCAGTGCCGGCTCTGAAGGGGAACGAGTGGGGCGACCGTCCCGGGCCCCCACCCTCCTCAAAGCCACAATTATATATATTATTTTTTTATAATTAAAGAATTACTGCTTATTAAGTAATAAAATTTGCTTCCGAATTATTCATGTGTTTTTAAAATTAAAATTTAATTTTCTACTTTATAGGTAGCGAATTCAACTTATTCTCTTCTTCTTAGTGACATTATTTTCTAATTTGCATTTTGTATATGTTATTACACTTTACTTTTTTTTTTTTTTAAATATGATCGACTCTTACTTAAAGTGAAATATTTAAAAGATGTTTTGAGAGGCTTTAATCACGCTATTATACATAAATTGAGCATTTTTTTGTGAGATTTGCATCTCTAATGTACATATAAAAATTTATTTTTCTTTTCCTCACATCTATAATTGAGGGGCTCCCAAACTACAATTTCGCTTAGGGACCCTAAATACTTTGGATCAGCCTTAAAATTACGGATAAATAAATGGTAAAATGTTAAATTAACTAAGTCAATACACAATAGATAGTACAGAGAGAAGTCGAAATAAATTAAGAATCTAGAATTTAGACTTAAATACGTACCTCTTATTGTTGATCTAGCTATTTTGTTCTTGATCCTAGACTTATAAATCTTAAATCACTGCCGTTCTTTTTTTTTTTTTTCCTTTAGTGTCTATTTGAATTCTACCACATGTTCAATACATTTCACGAGTGCCAATTGAACAAATCAAAATAAGGTGCTTTAATTTACGGAGTTCAATTCAATGTACGATTGCGACGCAATTTTTTTTTATCCGAGGCGAAGCTAAGCTAACACCCCAATAGAATAGGCAATTCCATTTTTTTTTATGGTAAAAAAAAATGCAATTCTTTAGTATTCATTCAAAACTCTAATTCTCTATTCACACTTTCATTTCCCATTTTGTTCACTAAAACAAAATTATCTGCAAATAACATACATTATTATATGTCATTTTAAATATACCTTATTGATTCATCTCTAACTACCGCAAATATATATATAGCCAGAGTTTCCCATTGCTAGAGCATTTTCCCCGTGCATTCCGCCTCAATGAAGAAGGTGTATATGACTTATATCTGATGTAGTCTTATTATAATGAAAATTTAATTGGATTACAACTCAATACAAACACAAAAGAATAGTTTATCACCAATAAAACAAAAAAAAGAAAAATAGTTTGAATTTTAAAGCTACGTTCTAAATGCCCTATCTAAAAAATGTCAAAAGATGGCTAAACCATGTCTACGGTAATGATAATTATAAAATTGTGCCCCATTTTTGTGTTTAAATAATATATTTTGATGTGTAAATGTCTCTAAAATTAAATTGTAATTATCTATTTTTATTATTTGTAGGTTCTATGTTTGTACGTAGTTGATCAAAAACAATAAAATAAGGGTTTTTTTTTAAATTGTTTTTGGTGATTCGCATTGTCAGACGCAGTTACACGCATCCCGAGATAGTTTAGTGGGTTCCGCATCGACTTAGGATGTTGGTTGGTTGGTATGCTAAAGGAGTTGGAGTGTCCAAAGTTGAAGAAAAAGCTGACATTGACCAAGGCATTGAGTAAAATTAGTTTGGTTGAACATCATTTGCTCTATTCCTCGTGATATGCACTGCAACAGAGATTGGAAGATTGGAAGCAGCATGTGAGAACATAACGTGACACATTTTGTAACACAACTGTCTAGGAGTCGTCCAGATCACCTGGTGATGCGGAGAGAAAATCTGATGAGGACAATTAATTATCGACCTAGGCGACACGTGTCGAGCGTGTACATAATTTCCCTCATTTATTATACTTTTAATATTTTTGTAGTAGTTGTAAGTGAGAATAGTCTCTATAGTGATTTATCAAATTTCTCTAAAAAAAGGACTTTTAATTATTTTTATTATTTTTTACTTTAATTAATTAACTTAATTGAAACAATAATTAAAATCACTAATTCAATCTATAACATAATAATAACTAACTAAAATAATTATATTAACTTAACTAACACAATTCAAATTCACAAACATTCAAATCAATTCAATTCAATAATATAAATAAATATCTCAACAAACATCCAGAACAATGGTCAATCTGTTTTGCTTTTTAAATATGTTACTTTAATCAATATAGTTATGAACATACTTTATAAAGTATCATAGATCATTAAACTCTAATCATAACTGAGTAAACAACATTTAACCAACCATTTGTTCTCCTTATATCGGTGAAAAGTCACGTTCTAATTTTATTGAGCTAACCCCTTTAAATACACAAAGACCTTAACTTTACACAATAAAACCGCATTATACTTTATGAAAACTTTGAACTACTAAATCTAACAACTTGGGAAAAAGCTACTTCAACATCAGATTTAATTAATTAATTTAATTGATATAGTAATTAAAATCACTAATTCAATTTATAATATAATAATAACTAATTTAACTAATTATATTAACTTAACTAACACAATTTTAATTCACTAACATTCAAATCAAATCAATTAATAATATAAATAAATATCTAAACAAACATCCATAACAATGAAACATTAATCCGTTTTGCATTCCAAACATGTTACTTTAATCAATATAGTTATATGCATACTTTATAAAATACCATAGATAATTAAACTCTAATCATAAGTAAGTAAACTACATTTAGCCAGCCATTTATTCTCCTTATATCGGTGGAAAAGCCACGTTCTAATTTTATAGAGTTAACATCTTTGAATACATAAAAACATTAACTTCACGCAATAAAACTGCATTAAACTGTATGAAAACTTCGAACTACTAAATCTAACATATTCAGAAAGCCATTTCAACATTAGATTTAGATCTCAAATTCACCTAGAACATGTAAACAGTAACACCTTTTAAACAATCATAGTTACTACTTTAAATTAGATTATGAATCCAAATATCACAATAGACATTCTAGACTATGCGTACAATACAAATTTCATGATTAAAATCCTTAAATAATAATTTATTAAATCAGTGAATTAAAGAATACAATTGGTTTAAAACATTAAGCACATATTCATCTCATCTTAACTACCTTGCAAAACAGATCTAGTTCATGTTCAGACTTTTTTAGATTAACAAATTACTCACTCATAATCATAAATAATATCGTAATATTATAAATAAAATACATATTAAATACCTCTGGAATAAATACTTTGAATCCTTAAGTCTTCTCCAAAAGCGATGAACAATAAAGCAATAAACAATAAAAATAAACTATGGCTCCTAGAGCAATGAAATTTTCATCGAAGTACTCAAGGGCAATTGATTTCATAACCCTAGGGATTTATTTATAGTATCCTAGGTAGTAAACATCACAAACTAACTCAAACGTCTTGTTGTTATCTAAAATCTTCGAAATCGAACCCAACGATTCCTCAGCGATTTGGGTTTAAGTGGAATCACCGGGAGAATTCTTAGAAAAGTAGTCTCAGTATTCCACTGATTCGAGTAGCGATTTTCGATACATAAGAATCGGTCAAGAATTGTTGGCTATAAAATCTAAGCTTTTTTCTTCACTTGTTGATTATTCTTTACATATACTTTCCACTTGATTAATTCCTTCATTATCTTTCATTTTTATTCCATTTCTTCATATTTTCCATTTATTACTAAAATAACAAAAATAAGAGAAAACCCCGTGTAATATAGTATTTCACATCTAAAATTACCTTAAAATGTACTATAAAACATGTCTAATTATTGACTTATTATATATCCCAAACTCAACACTTTGCTGTTGTAAGCAAAGAAATACTCTCAATCATATTCTCTTTTCTTCCCTCGTTCTAATTTTATAACTATATACTCTTATTCTTAAACTTAAATGATATTTAAATATAAACATATTATCCTCATAAAAATAAGAATTATGATATAATATAAAGAATTAAAGAATAACCTCTTTATTTGACAATTCAACCTTTAATTGTGCCATACAAATCAGAATTGAAATTAAACCAATCATCAAAGACACTACATAGTTTTTTTCAATCTCCGCTGACAAGCATCAAGCTTAAGATAACTAATATAGAACCGCAAGATACAAAAATCACTAAATCAATCTCATTTTCAAACAATACTTAAAATATCACCAAATCAAAGTCAATGAGAATTTTTATTCACTAATAATTATCATTTCCTATTCATTTGTTAGAATAAAAAGATATACTTCACTTAACTTAGCTATAAACACTCGAGCTAAATCTTTTATTTGAAGAGTTTTTCGTAAACTTCCTTCATTTTCTTTTTATCTCTCTTTCTTTCTTTTTCAATTATATATTCATTTTCTTCTTTATTTTGTTGTAATCCTACGGTTCCCTGCTCCATTTCCCGTGGAATCCGTTATCCTTTTTTTATATGAACTCATCCTCTCATTTTTTCACCACTAGATTCCCTGCTCCATTTCCTTTGAAATTTATGGGCCTCTCTATTTTTTTTCATTTAAAAACTCTTGTTAGCTGTTCTCACTTTCACTATAGTTAAGAAAATATTTTTCCAACTTAGTAAAGTCTATTGGCTAATTCCTATCTTTCTCCTCAATTGTGGCATAAACTCTTTTCATAATATATATAATACTTGATCAATAATCTCTGTATAACAAGATTCTTAAAAATTCGTCTTATTTATCTTGCACTTTTGTTTCGATCTTCTACCAATTAGAATGTCTAACTTAAAATTATTAATCCTCTCTAAACTCTTCTAGTGTATACACAATCTAGGCTAAGTCAAATAGGGTATAACAATTCATTGCCATCATAAAATTTCTATTTTCATAGGTAATAATAATATATAAGTTCCGTTTAAATCTAAATTATATTGAATTCCATATTCCTAACTAAACAAAGTAAAATGAAATGGAAAAACATTACCCGTATTGTGAAATTTTTTGAGAAATTCACAATGTTCAACTAGATTCTACTTCTTGATTCTTCCATACTTTGCTTCTTCATACTTTAATTCATCTAATACCCCCAATCTCATTCAAAACCTTGTCCTCAATTTAAAAATAAAGTTGGATTTCAAATAAAAATAAAAATACCTCATGAAGCATAAATGAATAAATTAGATAAATATTTAACTAACATAAAAATGAATTGCATGAGTAAAGAAAACATGTTAAATTGATAAATTTCCAAACATCATAGAATAGAATTGAGCACATCAAACCATTGTTTAAAATAAACACACCATAGCAAATGTAGCATAGTAACATACCGCATCATGACATAACAAACTAAGACCTATCATAATAACACTCAGGAATAGATTACACAGAGAAGAATGAAATATCAAAACCACCATCCAGAAGTCACATCATCACCACCATCCCCTTGATCTTGTTGTTGAAATTGGAAGCTCGCTGCAGGATCATATAACATGTAGTCCACTCCAGCCACTGGATTATTTTCAGAAAAAATTCCTTGGTAGGACATTATAGTCAGGTGGATGGAATTTGAATATTAGCTCCCCCGCCTTGCATCTTTCTGGTCATGTGTCACTCAGACCCATATATGCTTCTTGCAATCACGAGTTCGTTCTGAAACATGAACGCTTGATTTCTTAGAGTTCTCATTTGGTTCCGTAAAACTGACCCCATCATGGCCATTTATGTCTCATTCGCATACATACCAGTAAAATCCTCCATATGTGGCTTTGGGCTCTGGTTTGTTCTATCATTATATGCGGTAGAGTGTATTTCTTCTAAAACTAGTATGTTCTCTACTCGTATTCTTCTTTTATTATGGTATCTCTCCTATGTGTTTCATTTATGTCCCATTCCTCCTCCTAATCAACATATCCTGCACCTTCTTGGTGCTTTCAATGACTTAGTCGGTGATGGTCCTATCAGGGTAAACATCTAACTCTAGACCTCTCATTGGAACTCGGTCTTGCTTGCAAAACTTTGTAATCATTAAGGAAAAATGCAATCCTTCATTTTTCTTGATGGTCATGGCATTCCTAATTGAATCATAAATTATCTTACCAACATCAATATAGCCAATCCCTTGAATTATATGGTATAAAGAGCCGCCTTATAGTTCACGATTTCGTAGTATTGTAGACTAGGTTGTAGGCTTGCGTTTATGAAAAAACTTCAAGCTTTGGTGGTTTTCCTAACGTATTTGGTCTGTATGTGTTTTGGTTACTCGTCGTTATCAAAATGAAATCCATACCCTGGAATTACTTCTAAACCATTTCTAATGGTTTCGTGGGGGAAATCTGTGTCTATACCTATACTCGGATTTATGATACTTATTATTTTATCTAATATGAATTTATGGTAAACCATAATGCCGATATATTCTTGCATGTGAGTGGTCCACTGGTCTTTCTCATATTATGGCTATTGTATTTGTAACAACTCATTTCCTTAACTGGCGATTAACATTAGTCCAAAAGTTAATTAACCCGAGTTAGACTTGTAGTTAGGCCGAGTTGTCTCGATTAGTGTGTGAGTGCAATTGTGGAGATGTATTATGTTTGATTGGTGTGAGAAATAATTAATATAACTATAAGTGATTAATGTGAATTAATATAAAACCTATAGTGTGACGTATATGAGTTGTGGGGGATCAAACGGAGAGACGTGGAAGCAATATGTATGCTCGGGTGTATTTGTTGGTGTACATGGCGAACGGAGAAGTCGTAAAATACATAGGTATATATATATATATATATATATTTATATATATTGATGTATAAATATATAAATAAAACCTATAGTTGAAAAGAAAATAATTAATAAATTGATAGGCGCCGAGGTGACACGCGTGTGATGTACAATAGTGTGCACGCCCGAAGGTGGTCAAGGCATGCATGGTAAATTTATAAGTGTAAAAATACATAGGTATGTATATTTACATATAATTGATGTACCTCCTCAGAAGACCTCAACCATACGATTGCAGAAGTGAGTGCCTCTATTACTGATCAGGGCAAGTGGGGTACCAAATGTTGTGAAAATCCTCGATTTGGAGAATTCACATACCACTTTAGAGTCGTTAGTGCGTGTAGCCTTAGCTTCCACCCACTTAGACACGTAGTCCACTGCCAAAAGTGTGTAAACATTACCAAATGACACTGGAAACGGTCCCATGAAGTCTATACCCTATACGTCAAATATCTCACAAATATGAATCGGGGTAAGTGGCATTTGGTCCCGATGACGAAGGTTACCAATTTTCTGACAGTTAGGACAAGACTTGGTAAACATGTATGAATCATGAAAAATAGTGAGCCAGTAAAACCCATTCTCAAGAACTTTTCTAGCTGTCTGACTAGGACCGAAGAGGCCACCGCAGGCGTAAGTATGACAAAAAGCCAATATGGAGTGACTCTCAGTCCGAGGGACACAACGTTTAAAAACTTGGTCAGAGCAGAGTTTCCATAAGTACGGGTCATCCCATGCATAGTACTTAGCATCGCTCCTAACTTTATTCTTTTGAGCCTTAAAAAGGTGAGGAGATAGCTCGCCCGAGATGATATAGTTCACTAAATTGGCATACCAGGGGAGATCTTCCATAACAACATAAATATACTCATCAGGGAAATCATCCTTAAGAGGGGTAGGACGCTCACCATTCTTAATCCTGCTGAGATGGTCTGCGACTAGATTCTCTGCACCACTTTTATTTTTAATTGTGACGTCAAACTCTTGTAGTAGGAGTATCCGTCTAATGAGCCTAGGTTTGGCATCCTTTTTACTCATCAGGTACTTCAAGGCGGCATGATCAGAGTAAATAATAACCTTGGTTCCAAAAGATAAGGCCGAAACTTCTCAAGTGCGAAGATAACGACAAGGAACTCCTTATCAGTAGTGGTGTAGTTCATTTGAGCCGCGTCTAAAGTACGAGAAGCATAGTAAATGACATGTGAAGCTTTCCTGACTCTCTGTCCTAAGACTACACCCACTGCATGATTACTAGCATCACACATAATTTCAAATGGAAGCTCCTAATTAGGGGCTTGAATCACTGGTGTGCTAGTAAGTGAGTCATTCAGTGCATCAAATGCACTCTTACATGCCTTATCAAACTCAAAAGGTAAGTCCTTTTGGAGTAGATGACATAGAGGTTGTGCGATCTTCGAAAAGTCCTTGATGAAACAGCGATAAAAATCGGCGTGCCCAAGGAAAAATCTAATCTCCCGCACATTCGTAGGGTAGAGAATTTTCTTGATAGCATCAATTTTAGCTCGGTCTACCTCAATGCCCCTGGCTGAGACAATGTGTCCCAAAATAAGACCTAGCTCCACCATAAAATGACACTTTTCATAGTTCAGAACCAGGTTCTTCTCGATACACCTGCTGAGTACCTTTGTTAGATTGATGAGACAACTATCGAATGAATCACCATAAACAATAAAGTCATACATGAAGACCTCAATGAAATGCTCAACAAAATCAGAGAAGATACTCACCATTGCATAACCCAAAGGGCATGCACCTATAGGCAAAAGTGCCAAATGGACAAGTGAAGGTCATCTTTTCCTGGTCTTCAGGCGCTACCGGTATCTGATGAAAATCGAAATAACTGTCAAGACAACAGTAATGAGAACGACCGGCTAGTCTCTCCAACATCTGATCGATGAATGGAAGAGGGAAGTGATCCTACCTGGTGGAAGCATTTAACTTCCTGTAGTCAATGCATACCCGCCATTCATTTTGAATGCGGGTCGAAACCAACTCACCATGTGAATTGGTGACTACTGCGACTCCCATTTTCTTAGGAACCACCTGGATAGGGCTTACCCATTTACTATTAGTGATGGGTAAATCATGCCAGCATCAAGGAGCTTCAGTATCTCCTTCTTTACGACATCCATCATAGGCGTATTGATAATCCTCTGGGCTTCTCTCATAGGTTTTGACCCCTCTTCCATATATATGATGCATGCAAGTGGAAGGGCTCAAACCTTTGATATCTGCTATGGTGCACCCAATAGCCTGTTTAAACTTTCGGAGTACTCGCGGGAGTCTCTCTTCCTTCAGATGTGTAAGTTTGGCCGAGATGATCACAGGGAGTGTGTCATTCTCACCTAAAAACATGTACTTTAGGTGCTCAGGTAATGGTTTTAGCTCAAGTGTGGGAGCTTTAACCAAGGAAGGAGAAAGTTCAGAGTCAGAAGTAGGCAACTCCAAATAACAAACACTTGGGTGTAGGGGTTGGAATGAATCCAACTCTAAAACAACATCCTCGACATCAGTGTCGAGGGTTAAAACACTATCGTGTATATGAGTAGTGTCGAAATGATTCTCTAACACTACTTTAACTTCATCATCGCCACTCGTGAGTAAGGCCTGCTCAACGAATGGATCCACACATTCCATGGTACATACTACAGACGACACATCACTAGGGCATCACATCGTGTCATAGAAGTTAAACTTGATGACTTCACCGTCAAACTCCTTGGTAAGAGATCCATCATCAACATCTATCAAAATTGACGTCCAAGGAGTACTGACGAAGCATTGGGGAATGACTCCTCCTTCGTATCTACCACGTAGAAGTAAGCAGGAAACACAAACTCATTCACTCGGCCTAGAACATCCTCGAGAACACTTACGAGTCTGACAACTGAATGGTCTGCCAACTGAATGACAATACCGGTCTCCTCTAATGGGCCTACATGTAATGTCTCATAAATATATAATGGCATGACATTAATGGAAGCGCTAAGGTCGCATATAGCCATCTGAATGCTTACATCACCTATAACACAAGGTACTAAGAACATCCCATGATCCTTGCATTTAGGAGGGAACTTCTTCTAAGGATAGTTGTGACGGTTTCTCCCATTTGGACTTTTTATTGCCTTTGAGTTTCCCTTTGTTTGTGCATAGTTCCTTAAGAGACTTTGCATACCTAGGGACTTACTTCAGAGCGTCGAGGAGTGGAATATTGATTTCCACTCGCCGAAAGGTCTCGAGAATTTCTTTCTCTTCCTCCTTTTTCTTATATAAGATGAGTCATTATGAAAAATGGGGCTTGACCTTGAATGTGGGTGGTGCTTCCTTTTGAGTAGTTACCATCAGTTTAGGGACAAACGAAGTCATTACTAACTCGTGTTCTTCCTCATTTGCCTGGTCTTTGGCATCAGATGACCCATTGTTCTTTTTGAGTCCGTCCAACTCTTTACCACTTCGGAGTGTAATTATGTTAGCACTCGCGTTAGGATTCGGGTAAGGTTGCGAAGGCAACTTTCCCTTATCCTCGAGACGTCCATTCTACTATGTCATTTGGTCCATTCGAACTTGATAAGTTCCGATAACCGATATTGTTTTGCTGATGGATTTCAAGGCGGTAGCCTTAAATTGGGCCATCTCACTCATAAATTGGCTTTGTTGACCCATAAAAGATTTGAACATATCCTTAAGTGAAGAGGAATTATTGGAGGGTGTAGGCAACGGTTGACCTCTAGGGACGAAGGTCTGATAGTTACGATTTTGAGGCCCGTAACTAAATTTCAGGTTGTTCCTCGCCATCGCATGATTGTATGTATTCCCAAATGGGACTCTAGGTGGTCCCTAGAACTGATTACCCATGGCATTGGCCTGTTAATTGTCCTCAAAGAGAGTAGGACATTAATCAGTTGCATGATTTGTTGCAGTACATAAGCCACAAGCTTTGACTTGCACTTTGCCAGAGGAGAGGAGACGGTCCATCATGAAGGTCAGTTGGTCAATTTTCTGGTCATTAGAACTTGAGACACTCCTTGCAGTCAGACTTCGATAAGCAGTAGCTTTAAGATCACCATAAATGCGTGACTGTTGTGTGATGTCTTCATACAACCACTTCATTTGGGCCATAGTTTTATCTCGAATGTGACCCCCACACGCATTATCAATCATGCGTCGTTCTATAGGCGACATGCCAACATAGAAGAAACGGGCTATGACATTCTCAGATTGGCCATGCTGCGGGCAGCTAGCAATTAATCGCTTATAGCGATCCCAATATGCACCAAATGATTCACCCGACTTCATTTTAATGATGCATATATCCTTGATGAGTTGAGCAACTCTATCCTCAGAGAAGTATTCATTTAAAAATGCGGTTGTCATCTCATTCCAGGAGTTAATGCAGCCAGGCGGAAGGTAGAAAAACCATTCCTTGGCCTTGTCCTTAAGGCAAAATGGAAAAGATCTGAATTTAACCATGTCCTCATTCGCATTGGAGGGTTTCATTGACTTGCAGTTAGTCTGAAACTCTTTTAGGAAAGTAACGGGGTCGTCATTCTCGCCACCATGAAATGATGGTAGGAGGTGAATGAACCCAGACCTCAACTCAAAGTCTCCGGCATTATCCGAATAGTTGATACAGAGGGGTTATTGCGCTAAAAGAGCTTGAAGCTCTTAATTTGCATGATCCATAATGATTTGGCGATTTTCACTCATGTTCAGAGGATTTTGGCCTTCTTGTTGCCTAAGTTGGGCCTCTCTAATCCACCTATGAAATGTTCTCTTCGGTTCAGGATCGAAAGGTAATAGTGAAACAACCGATTTTGACCGAGTGAGGTGTGGTAGCATAAAAATAAAAAAAAGAGAAAAACGAAACCTAGTCTCAGAGTAAGGACTAAGTCCTCGGCAACGACGCCAGAATTTAATCATGTGTCGTGCGTGCCAAATATAACCTGCAATGGAGTTACCAACGACAAGGGTGTAGTAGTGGTAAATACGGGGTCGAATCCACATGGCTTAAGTTTTTCTCTAAGTTAACTAAAAATGGGGGGTTTTAAGAAAGTTCAAGGAAACAATTAACTAAACTCGCAAAAATAAATTAAAAGTTTTCAAAAGAAATATAATATCAATGAGAGAAATCACCTAAGCCTATGGTTCCACAAGCAAGAATCAAGATTCAATGGCATTTAATGGTCCTCAATCATTCCAAAAATTTATTAATTCAATTTCTCCTAGATTAGCTATGGAAAATTGACATCTGCCGTAAATTCCTAACTCCCCTAATCTCGATACCTAGGACGTCCGCCACTAACTACTTCTGTAATTAATACATAACACTAGACATCCACCAATCGTGTTTAACACATTAACTGCAATAATTTGGATCAATGGGAAAACTAATCTTAAATAACCGAATCGCGTCCGCTTCTGGTTTAACATAGATTCAATTATTGCACACTCAAGAACCGAAAGGGTTTTACGGCAAACGAGTGAGTGTTCGTCACTTTATTGGTCAAAAAGTACAATTACATGGATACTATTGGTCCAAATAACTATAGGTTGTCCACCTAAAAGCATGCACTGGCCACATACATACCCTAGATTTAAACCATATACTTTAAAAGCAACAACAATGAAATATGAGAAATTAAATCAAATTAAATAAAAATCATAGATCTCACATAGTATATGACATGAATCATGAATCCTACTTGTTTCCCCTTCGACCTAGGCGAAGATTGGTCTAGGCGGACATCATCTTTACAATCTCCAAGTATGAAAAGTTGTGTGTGGCGGCTCCAATGTCGACTCCCCGTATGAATACCCCTAGTTCCTAACTCCCATAATCTCGATAGCTAGGACGTCCGCCACTAACCACTTCTGTAATTAATGCATAACCCTAGTCATCTGCTAATCGGGTTTAACACACTAAACATAGTAATTTGGATCAATGGGAAAACTAATCTTAAATAACCGAATCGCGTCCGCTTCTGGTTTAACATATATTCAATTGTTGCATACTCAAGAACCGAAAGGGTTTTACAGAAAACGGGTGAGTGTTCGTCACGTTATTGGTCCAAAAGTACAATTACATGGATACTATCGGTCCAAATAACTATAGGTTGTCCACCTAAAAGCATGCACTGGCCACATACATACCCTATATCTAAACCATATACTTTAAAAGCAACAACAATGAAATAGGAGAAATTAAATCAAATTAAATAAAAATCATAGATCTCACATAGTATATGCCATGAATCATGAATCCTACTTGTTTCCCCTTCGACCTAGGCGAAGATTGGTCTAGGCGGACATCATCTTTACAATCTCCAAGTATGAAAATTTGTGTGTGGCGGCTCCAATGTTGACTCCCCGTATGAATACCCTAGTTCCTAATATGAAAAACCACTAAAAATTACTTTATAGAGGTGAGAGAAACTAATTTTGGAGGTTGGTCTCGTAACACGTGCACCAAGGAGCATCTAAGGACTATTTTTGGGTGAAAATGGGTTTCGTACACGTGGCAGTGCGCAATTAGTCCGCTTCCTGTTAAGCACTGATGTAGCGCGTTCTGATTGGTTGGTGGCAGCTGGAGTAACGTGCTGAGAATGGAGGACGAATGAGGAGGCGCCACGCGTCGCAGTTTGAGAATTGGTTTGCTTGTTCGAAAACTCAGCGAAAAAGTGGGAGAATGTGCTGACGCGCATCCCGAGGCACATCCCAAGACAGCTGAATCGTGAGAAGATTGCTGGTGAGCTAGACGCTGACGACATGCGAACGAATCGGTTGCCGACGCGTGGCTGTGCTTTTGCTAGCTGGGCGAATCAACGACTACCACGTAGCAGCGAACTGGAAATCGCATACATTGTGCGAATGTGTGTGAGAAAGTGTAATGCAAATCTCGAGGCACTCCAACAACAACTCAACTCAAGCGACTTAACTGTGTCACTCACTGCATCATTTGGTTTGCTGTCTCTTATTCTACTTACCGCGCAACACATAACTTGAGGCAAACTATCCGGTGTCTGATCACTAATACTCCATTCTGAGTATTTTTTCACCACGAATTCAACTGCGCACGACGTTTCACCTGAAAATGACCAATCAATATAATTAAATATATATTTTGGAAACTTTCCACATTAAATATGCTAAAATAGACTAATAAAAACATGCAAAAACCAACTTATCACTCGATTAATGTGTGCATGTGTTTGCATGATGACTTGTGTTTGGTTAGAATGTTTATGAAATTTATAGGACGTAGTATGATAGAGAATTTATATATAAGCCTATAATTGGGAAATACGTAAATAAACAATAAATAGCCAATACACCAAATTTATAGATCCTGAAATGAATGTGCATACCTCTGAATACTTGTAGTCATGTCCGGTGAAGTTATTGGTGAGAAAATACATGAGATATATATATTTATATATTTGATATAAATATATATATTGAAAACTATAAATTAGTTTGATTATATGGATCGTCAGATCACTTCGAGATGAGCGTAAGTATTGATTGTGTCAACATGTGTGTCACTTTAGGGGTGTCATATTAGCATACCAATCTTTCGATCAGTCTCGAGATAACACGATGTGTATCTTGAGGAAAATTCATATATTTAAACTAAAAACCTCATACTTATCTCCATAATTCGATCAAAAGAGTGAGAGAGAGATGAGGGTTTAGAGTTATGATCCTGAGGAATCACTCAGGGAGCTGATTCAACTTGAATTAAGGAGCTTAAACGATTAGAAATCTAGAGATCATCACTTTGGTAAGTTTAGGTTTTATGTTTTTGAAGTTCAATTTGATAGTAGGTGATGATATCTTTGTGAATTGTGTTGTTTGATAACTAGAGATGGTTTGTTACCTCACTAGAGGTCATCCCTGATGTATTTTGGGAGTGTTTGATGTTGTTTTGTGGATTTATAGATAGAATAGTGGCTGTCGCCTTGTGTACTGTCGAAACAGTATAGGGTGGAGCGCGTTCCCTTCATCAATGAGGATGAACTCAGCTGTTGGAGCGCACTCCACCTAGTGAGGGAGCGCTCTCCCACCCTAGAAAATAGCAGTTATGCTGAGTTTTTATTAGGTTTCCTTGAGTACTTAGGGATTGAACTAGAGGTTCTAAATATATGGTATTAGACCTATATTGATGTCAAATGGCTTGCGATAGGTGTCGGATCCCTAAAAAAGCATGACTGACCCGAAAAGTTAAAGAATTTGGATACGAAACCTAAATCGAGGTAAGTATGGATTCACTTATTTAACAATGTTGCCTGGCTATCCTAGTATATATAGTTCATGTAGTTTATGGAGTGAATGGGGGACTATGTACACTGTGATGGTTTTAATAAATTGAAAACGGTGTTTAATGTGATTCACGAGAGTAAGTTCTTGAGACTGAGACCAGGTTATATAGGAGATGGGTTACCTTCCTATCCTATATGTAACTTCGTACTCTGTTAAATAAGTTGCGTGGATTACAAACTCACTAGAGGGTTTCAGATCAAACCATTGTGCATTAATGGATTGGCTAGACAACATATCATTCAATGTGTTGGTCTAGCAATTGCATTAATGGCGTCAGTGGGTAATTGGCCCTAGTTTTTAAATAAAATGGGAATCACAATGTAATAGTCATTGACAGTTTGATTTGCATCCATTATTTATTGAATTATAAGCTTTCCATATTCTTGTTAGTTTACATTGGTACATCTTGTTATTGCATCAAGTTCTTGATTATTATATGAAATGTTGATGGCTATGTGAATCTTTACTTATTGAGCAAGTTGGAGTGCTCACCCCAAATTTAATATTTTAGGTTCGCAACCTAGCGTTTCAGCGAAGGGCAAAGAGAAGATTTTGGAGTCTTATAATCTTCTCTACAATGTAATGAGCCTTCTTGTACATATATACACTGTTTGATATATTTTATTGTATATAAACAAGGTTGGGAGGTTTATAAATGAGATTTTAGGTTTTGGTAAACTCTGTATTTCTATATGTTGTTTAAATATCAAAAAAGTTTTAATTTTCCACTGCGTATACTTTGTATTATTTATTCGATATCAATGTACATGTTGAGTTTTTCAGGTATAGATGGAGAGGCTGCTAGCTCTAGTTAAGTCTGGCTGGGTTACCGGGGCTTGATTAGGGTTTTGGGCCGAGTATTATTTTAATCGGGATAGGGAATGCTACAGCTTGGTATTAGATTCTACTTTAAAGCCTATTTAAGAGCCAAAGACTTATCACTTTTGAGTTAAGTGGTAACACTGATATACTTTGGTATCATGAACAAGGCTCTGACCTCGATTTCATTTTCGAATTGTTTTCGAAGTAAATAATAGCATATTCCTTTGTACCTGAACCTAAATTTATTGACTTTGAGAGTTGTCTTGAGTTATGAATAAGCTTAGGGTATGATAAACATGTTCAATCTTGTTTTAGGGGGCAAATGAAAATGAAAAAATTATTATATGTTATTTGCTAAACATATTATTATTCATTGTATACAAATGACTTCCTTGTTCTCTCTAAATATTACCTAATGATCTTGTTTCTCTTTTGACTTTAGAATTTAATGGCGGATTTGGGACAAGATTCACAGGGACCTGGATCTCAGGGTAATAGGGAGATTAAGGATCAATGGAAATTTATAATTTAGCAGTAAATGATGGAACTTATGGAGTCTCAAGAGAAACTTATGGCTATGCTGATTGCTCAGATGGGACCACCAGTACCGTGACCTAATGCACAACTTGTAACCAATCCCGTGGTTAGCAAATACGAGGAGGAGTTGAGACGATGTACTCCATTTCCAACCAACCAGTTTTAGCACATATTTAGGTGTCGGAGACAGCTGCCAAGCTACTAGTAGATTCTGAGAGGGCTGCATTTCTTAAAACCCGTAAAAAATTCATGAAATACAAAATTATGAGATTCGATGGCATAATGGAGGAAGAGGTAGCTGAGACTTGGGTACTTGAATGATTTTTTGTTGTTGATGTTGAGGACCAGTTTAAGGTCAAACTGGTCATATTTTTGTTGATTGATTCTGCACAAAAAAAGGTGGAATTCTCTATAGAGAAGGGAAGATTGTCACCACTTGGCTACAATTTAAGACTATGCAAGTAGTATTTCCTGAAATCAATCAGGAATAGGAAGAAGGCTGAGTTTATGTAACTGAAACAGGGAGCTATTTCTGTACGGGAATATGAGAGGAGGTTCACTGAGGTGAATGAATGCACTCTTATGATGGTGGAGCAAGAAGAGAACAAAATAGATTTATTTCTTGGTGGGCTAAATTATGAGATCAGAGTTGTGGTTTCCTCTCATCCTCGCACTAACTATGCTTTTATATTCGAGAGTGTGAAGGAGGTGGAAGCAGTTATTCTATCCAAAACTTCTGGAACAGTACTTACGCCACCACTAGTTCTACACTTTCCTAGAAGTTAAAGAACCCAAGAATTTGCTTCTTTTAGGCTAAATAAGAAGAATAGGAGTGTAGCTGGAGTATTTACACCATCAGGGTTTGCAAGGGACGACATTTATTAGTGCACCTATTCCACAGTTTCTCAAGCTTCAGTAGCCGAGCCACCTTTACTACTACCTCAGTCTGGAGGTAAGGGCAAAAGTAGAGCACAATCATCACAAAAACCGAGTGGAATGGGCTGGTTCTCAGGGCCAGTAGTTTTCCTCAAATGGTTTCCATAATTTGCTATCGATGTGGGCAGACGGGGCATATTCAGAGAAAATGTTCTATGCCACCGACCACATTGATAGGTAGTACGGTACCTCTTGCATGAGGGTAGACTCATGCAGTGGTTGAGGCAGATCCAAAGGATAATCGGAGGCTTGTGGAAGGTATATTAAATATTTATGGTCGAGATATGCATGTTTTGATTGATGCTGGTTCTACAATTTCCTTTATTGCTGGTGCAATAGTTGATGAGTTGAAATTGAAACCTATTAGAGCTAGTACATTATTGATTTTGAGCACAATAGTAAGTGAGAAGGCTTATTCCAACCTGATCTGCAAGAGATGTGTAATCGAAATTGGGGACTACAAACACCCAATAGATCTGATGGTAATGGAGTTCTTGGAATATGATGCACTACTAGGGATGGATTGGTTATCAGCAAACCATGGCAGTATTGACTGTTTCCATAAGAGGGTAATCTTTCAGATCCCTAACCATTTTGAAATTATAGTCTATAAGGATATAACCCTTCATGACTTGCAATTCGTGGAAGGGAAGCTACTACTTGAGATTTAAAAGTTATGGCAGGAGTTGTCACATTTCGAGAGCATGGTCAGGAAATTAAGGTTAGTGAGATACCCATAGTTTGTGAATTTTTGGAAGTCTTTCCATATGACTTGCCTAAACATCCACCACCACGTGTCATTGACTTCATCATTGATCTTATTCATGGTACCAAACCTATATCTATTCCTCTATACCATATGACACCGAAGGAATTACGTGAGTTGCAGACTTAGCTTGAGGAGTTACTACATAAGGTGTTTATCCATCCTAGTATGTCACCGTGGGGAGAACCAGTCATTTTGTGAAGAAAAAAGACGGAACGCTACATATGTGTATTGATTAGAGACATCATAATTGAGTGACTATCAGGAACAAATTCCCATTGCCCAAAATCGATGACTTGTTTGATTAGTTGGAGGTTGCCATACATTTTTCAAATATTGGTTTGAGGTCTGGTTATCATCACTTGAGGATCACGGGTGAGGATATCTCGAAGGCGGCTTTCAGTACTCGTTATGGGCATTTCAAGTTCATAGTGATGTCATTTGGGCTCACTAATGCTCTTGCTATGTTCATGGACTTAATGAATAGGGTGTTCAAACCTTATCTTGACCAGTTTATCATCGTGTTTATCAATAATATTTTGATCTATTCGAAGATATATGAAGAACATCCGCACCACCTCAGAGTTACGTTACATACTCTGAAGGATAAACGGCTGTATGCCAAGTTTAGTAAGTGCAAATTCTGGTCTTCAAAGGTCAAATTCTTTTGACATATAGTTAATGTCGAGGGTATATCTTCTGATTTAGGAAGGTTGAGGCAATCAGGGATTGGCCTACTCCTACCACATTATCGGAGGTTCGGAGTTTTATGGGGTTAGCGGGTTATTACAGAAGATTTGTTGAGGGTTTCTCTTGTATTGCTCTTCCAATTACCCGGTTAACATAGAAAGATGTTGACTTTATTTGTTCTGATAAGTGCAGGGCTGCCTTCAAGATTTGAAAGATAGTTTGACTACGATGCTTATTCTTACATTACCTGAATCAAGGAAGGAGCTAGTGATTTATACTGATGCTTCTTATTTAAGCTTAAGCTGTGTGCTAATGCAGGAAGGAAGGGTTGTAGCTTATGCTTCAAGGCAACTCAAGGTTCATGAAAGAAATTATGCAGTTAATAATCTTAAGCTAGCTGCAGTTGTTTTTGCCTTGAAGATTTGGAGGCACTACTTGTACGGTGAGAAGTTTATAGTATTTTCAAATCATAAGAGTCTAAAATACTTGTTTGTTCAGAGTGAACCAAATATGAGACATCGTAGATGGCTTCAGTTCAAGGATTATGATTTCATTCTTAAGTACCATCCAAGCAAAGTAAATCTGGTTATTGATGCCATGAGTAAGAGAAGGACAGGCATAGAGAATGTAGCTACTGCCAGAGCTTCTTAGTTTAGACTTCTTGAGGAAGCTTCAGTGATGATGATTCATGAAAGTCCAGTTGGCACATCATCAATTGAGAGAGCTAGTTCTAAAGCTACTAATATGTTCTTTTGTACTCAGATTTTTGCTGAACTGGAGATAATTCAGTAGATGGTTGATTATCAAAAAGTTGATCAAGATTATATAGTGCGTCAGAGGTTAGCAGCTAGTGTAGATCATTATGATTGGTCAGTTTTTGATGATGGTGCATTATGGTTCCGTGATATATTACAGATTTCAGCTTAGGATCAGTTGAGGCAGGAGTTGCTACGGGAATCTCATATATCTCTTTACTCTATTCATCCTGGTAACACTAAGATGTATCGCGATATGAGACATGTTTATTGGTGGATTGGGATGAAAAACTAATATTGCAGAGTTTGCAAAGAGATGTGAGATTTGTCAGCAAGTTAAGGCTGCGCATAGAAAACCTGGAGGGTTAATGCATTCGATACCTATTCCTGAGTGGAAATGAGAACATATATCGATAGATTTTGTTTTCGGTCTACCTCTGAGTTAGCGTAAGCATGATGGGGTATGGTTGTAGTTGACAGGTTGACGAGGTCTGCGCATTTCTTGCTAGTTTCCATGCGAGATCCTTTTGATTGATCATATGAGGTGTTAACATTTCATAGAGTTATAGTGTTAATTACTTCATATAGAAATTCTAGATTCATATTAAGACTGAGTAGTTGATATTGGTGCTAGAGGATATTCTTCGAGCTTGTGTCTCGGAGTTTGGTGGTAAATGTGAGAAATGCATTCCTTTGTGCGAGTTCTTTTATATAATAGCTATCAGGCTAGCATTTGAATGGATCTTTTTGAAGCTCTATATGGTCGGCTTTGTCGTTCACCAGCGTGTTGGGCAGTGGTTGGAGATACAATTTTGTTGGGGTCGGAGTTAATTAAGGACTACACAGAAAGAATTTAGCAGATTTGCCAGCATTTGACTATAGCACCAATAAGAGAGAAGAGATACGCCGATAAACATCATAGGTTTTTAGAATTTTCAAAGGACGATTTTGTCCTGTTGCAAGTGTCACCTATGAAAGGACTGTATAGATTTGGGTTGCGAGGTAAGCTACCTCCAAGGTACATTGGGCCATTCAATGTACAAGAAAGGATTGGTCATGTTGCTTACATGTTAGTGTTACTTCCTCACCTAACCGAGGTTCATAATGTCCTCCATGTGTCTATGCTTTACAAAACGAAGACTCAGTTCACTCCAAGGAATGGTTGGAATGAATTTGATTTTCAGGAAGACTTATCTTACGACGACCAGCCAATTCAGATACATGATCGTAAGATTCAGTGGCTGAGAACCAAAGAGGTTCCTTTGGTTAAGGTGAAATGACAATTTCATGAATATGAGGAACCAACCTAGAAGCGAGAGTTTTATATGAAGGAGCAATTTCAATTTCTCTTCAAACTATATGTAATTTTATGTTTAATTTAATTTCGAGGAAGAAATTGCTTTAAATTGGGGATACTATAATGACATGTTACTTTAAGCTAGTGATTAGTGTAAATCCAAATCCTAATTAACTCGAGTTAGGCTCGTGATTAAGTTCGATGTACCTCGATTAGTGTGTGCATGTGTTTGCATGATGGCTTGTGATTGGTTGGAATGTTTAGGAAATCTATAGGTTGTAGTATAATAAAGAATTTATATACAAGCATATAATTGGAAAATAAGTAAATAAACAATAAATAGCCGGTACACCAAGTGTTTCATGAAATGAATGAGCATACCCTAGAATACTCGTAGGTATGTCCAGTGAAGTTATTAGCGAGAAAATACATGAGATATACATATATTTATATATATATTTAATATATAAATGTATATATTGAAAACTATAAGTTAGTTTGAATGATATGGACTTCAAATCGCTTTGAGATGAGCATAAGTATTGATTGTGTCAACATGTGTGTCACTTTAGGGTGTTGCGTATCTCGAGAAAAATCCATATAATTAAACTAAAAACTTCAAACTTATCTCCTTAATTTGATTGAAAGAGTGAGAGGGAGCTGAGGGTTTAGAGTTCTGATCCTAAGGAATCACTCAGAGAGCTGATTCAACTTGAATTAAGGAGCTTATAAGATTGGAAATCCAGAGATCATCACTTTGGTAAGTTTGGTTTTTATGTTTTTGAAGTTCAATTTGATAATAGGTGATAATATCTTTGTGAATTATGTTAGTTTGTTAACTCAATAGAGGTCCTCCCTGCTGTATTTTGGGACTGTTGGATGTTGTTTTGTGGATTTATGGATGGAACGGTGGCTGCTACCCTGTGTACTATCGAAACAGTACAGGGTGGAAGGTGCTCCACCTAGGAGAGGAGCGCACTCCCTTCATCAGTGAAGATGAACTCAGCTACTAGAGTGCACTCCACCTAGTGGGGGAGCGCGCTCCTACCCCAGAAAACAACACTTATACAAAGTCTTTATTAGAATTCCTTGAGGACAAAGGGATTGAACTAGGGATTCTAAATATATAGTATTAGACCTATATTGATCACAAATGTTTTATGATAGGTGTTGGATCCTCGGGAAAGCGTGAGTGGCCCGAAAAGTTAAGGAATTTGGATACGAAACCTAAACCAAGGTAAGTATGGATTCACTTATTTATCAATGTTGTTTAGCTATCCTAGTATATATAGTTCATGTAGTTTATGGACTGAATGGGGGACTATGTACACTGTGATGGTTTTAATAAACGAAAAATGGTGTTTAATATGATTCACAAGAGTATGTTCCTGAGACTGAGACTAGGTTATATAGGATATGTGTTACCTTCTCGACCTATATGTAACTTTCTACTCAGTTAAATAGGTTGCTTGGATTACATACTTACTAGAGGGTTTCGAATAGAACCATTAGGCATAAATGGATTGGATAGACACATCAGCCAATGTGTTAGTCTAGCAATTGGATTAATGGCGTCAGTGGGTAATCGACACTAGTTTTAAAAATAAAATGGGAATCACAGTTTAATAGTCATTGACAATTTGATTTGCATTCGTTACTTATTGAATTATATGATTTCTATATTCTTGTTAGTTAACGTTAGTGCATATTGTCATTGCATAATGTTCTTAATTCTTATATGAAATGGTGATAGCTATGTGAATCTTTATTTACTGAGCAAGTTGGAGCGCTTACCCCAAATTTAACATTTCAGGTTCGCAACCTAGCGTTTCAGCGAAGGATAAGGAGAAGATTTAGGAGTCTTATAATCTTCTCTATGATGTAATGAACCTTCTTGTACATATATACATTGTTTGATATATTTATTGTATATAAACATGGTTAGGAGGTTTATAAACGAGGTTTTAGGTTTTGGTAAACTCTGTAGTTCAGTATATTGTTTAAATATCGATTTTTTTTTTTCATTTTTTGCTGCGTATACTTTGTATTATTTATTCGATATCAATATACATGTTACATTTATCAGGTACATACGAAGAGGCTACCGGCTCTAGTTAAGTCTGGTTGGGTTACCGAGACTTAATTTGGGTTTTAGGCCGAGTATCGCCATAATCGGGATAAGGGATGCTACACCTGTGGTTCCTTTGCTAAGGATGTTCCTACTGCCATTCCAACCCCTCAAGAGGAGTAGGCTACATTTGCAGTTCATCCCGGAGTTGAACCAATTGTTGCAGTTCTGATTCAGGCGGTCCAACCATTGCTAGTTGAATGTCACGGGAGGAAAGACGGAGGATAAAGTTTAGGAAGTCAACCCTATATACTTTTATGGCAAATTAGACTTGAGGACTGTGGAGACTTAGGTTCTTAATTATGAGAAGCTTCATTATACGTTGGGTACTGATGAAAAATTAAAGGCTTCATTATCTTCATACTATCTTCATACTGATGCTGAGATTTGGTGGAGATCTCTGTATGAAGGTCATCTTGTATTTGATACTTGGGCTGATTTTCTCGAGGCGTTCAATGAGCAATACTTCGATGAGAGCATGATCCTACAAAAGAATCTAGAGTTTGATCATCTGGTTCAAGGAGACATGTCATTGGCTCATTACGATGCTCAGTTTAATTATCCATTGAGATTTGATGGAGAGTTAAGAATGTCAGAGAAGGAAAAGATGCGCAAGTACATTTATGGGTTTCTGGAGGAGATTGGCACCACCATATCGACGACTATGCTAAACACTTTGCGATAGGTTTGAAATAGAGACGGAGCTTATGTGACTATACATAATTTTCAAGGAGAACCACGACAATATCAGGGAATTATGGAGTTAGGAAAGAGATCAAGTTCCGATGGTAAGAAAAGATTCCCATCTAGGTTCAAAGTTTCTGAATAAAATGAAGAGTGGAGGACCGCCATTCACACTTACGACATTTGTCATCCCATCATATGTACATCATAATCTTTTTTCGAGCACAGCCAGTATATCATATGAGTTGACACATACAGGCTCGGGATAGATCAGACATAGTCTTTTTAGCCTTTAGGTCGTAATAGTGTTTTTCAGTTGCAATGGACCAGTGGTAAGAGCTAAGGATCTTAGAGATAGGGTGGAAGTTAGAGATCAGAACCTAGTCATGCATCTTCTGTAGGCAGTAAACCTATGATTACTTATCTTAGCTGTAGGGAGTAAGGTCACTATAGTCGAGAATGTCCAAAGTATCCGAGTTCAACTACTTGTTATAAGTGTGGGAAGAAGGGACATATTGAAAAAGATTTTCCATAACTTTTTTGGGTTATCCTCTAGCATATCACAGACTCAGAGTAGAGTAGGGAACGTGTACATATGATAGTAGAACTAGATTCTGAGGTGAACTGTAATCTTATTGAAAATGTCATTTCTATTTGCGAACGTCCTATGGATGTTTTGATTGATTCTGGTTCTAAGATTTCTTTTATATCTGGTCATGTGGTGACCGATTTATGATTAACTCCGATGCGGGTCCCTATTTACCTCGTCCTTAACACAGTAATTGGGGATAAGGTGTATCCTCACTTTATATGTGAGAAGTATGTTGTTGAAGTCTCCGAACACGAGATTGCCATTAAACTACGTATATCAGAGTTTTTGGAGTTTGACGTGTTGTTAGGAATGGATTGGCTAGTGGCCTATCATGCACATTTGGATTGTTTCCATAAGACGATGTTCTTTTATATTCCTAGTTGTTAGGTATCTACATAAATTAGAACATCTTCTAGGTTGCATGGGAGTAGAGGTATGATAACTAGTAAGGATTAAATGGAGATTCTTGCTGGAACTATAAGTATAGAGGTAAGACTTGAAATCAAACTAGAGGAGATTCCAAACTAGAGGAGATTCCTGTTGTTTGTGAATTCCCTGACGTGTTTTCTAACGATTTAGCTGTTGTTCCACCTCCGAGAGAGATTAATTTTATTATTCATTTAGTTTCTAGAACTAAACCAATATTTATTCCTCTCTATAGAATGGCTCCAAAGGAGTTGCAGGAGTTCCGGAATCAGTTGGAGGAGTAACTTGTATACTCAATGTAACTTGAAAAAATATGAGGCAATGATGATGGTTTGAACAATTGAAAAACTTTGAATTTACTCTTGAACACCATTCAGGTAAAGCTAATTTTGTTGCTGATGCACTGAGCATGATGAGTGTCGAAAAACTCATTACTATGAACTTGCTAGGGATTCCTGATGCTGATGATGAACCGATTTTACTCAGCTTAAAGTACAAATTTTCTCCATTCAAAAAGTAATAGAGTGTCAGCAAGGTTATCTGAATTATGAGAAATTCAAGGGGTTTGATATTAACAGTAATAATCCATATTGGGCTGAGTTTGTAGATAAGAGTTTGAGGCTCAGAGGCAGACTTTGAATACCATCGGTGGCTGATATTCGAAATGAGATACTCAAAGAGTCCCATCAGTCAAGATATAATATTCATTATGGCAGGACCAAAATGTATCATGATATGATACAATTGTATTAGTAGACAATGATCAAAGCGGATGTGGGTGATTATGTGAGAAGATGTGATATTTGCCAACAAGTTAAGGCTGATCAGCAAAAATGTCGAGGTACATTGCAACCACTTCTAATACCTCACTGGAAATGGGAACATATTGCGATGGATTTTGTTACACATCTACCTACTTCTCGAAGTAAACATGATTCGGTTTAGGTTATTATGGATAAAGTGACAAAGTCTGCTCATTTTCTTCCTGTCAATTTTTGATTTTTGTACACCGTTTAGCTTGTTGTATGAGCGAGAGGTTGTTCGCTTGCATGGAATGTCGTTAATGATAGTTTTTGATCAGGATGCTCGGTATACATCGAGGTTGTGGTAGAGCATGCATGAACAGTTCGACACTCACTTACATTTCAGTACTGCATTTCATCCATAGATGGATGGTCAGACTGAAAGATTGATTCAGGTAGTGGAAGACATGCTCAGGACTTGTATACTGGAATTTGGAGGTTCATGAAAAGAACACATACCTTTGTGTGAGTTCTCCTACAATAACAGTTATCAATCGAGTATCATGATGGCTCCATTTAAGGCATACTATGGTAGCCCTTGTCATTCTTTTGCCTGTTGGGCTGAACTTTAGGACTTAGCAGAGTTGGGGCCATAGATGGTTCGAGATCACACTGAATTTATTATTCAGATTCATTTTATATTGAAAGCAGCTAAGGAAAGACATAAAATTTATTATGATCTCTATCACCGGGTTATGAAATTTAACAAAAGAGATTAGGTTTACTTTAAAGTTTCCCATTGTAAAGGTCATTACAGATTTGAACTGAAAGGAAAGCTTTACCCTAAATTTATAGGACC
Organism: Stephania cephalantha; assembly: GCA_039657325.1. Classification (NCBI taxonomy): domain Eukaryota; kingdom Viridiplantae; phylum Streptophyta; class Magnoliopsida; order Ranunculales; family Menispermaceae; genus Stephania; species Stephania cephalantha. The sequence continues at coordinate 16,486,065 of CM077570.1, read as the reverse complement.
TTTTGAGATTTTGAAACTAATTGGGAAGGTTGCGTATTGGCTTGCATTACCGCCTCAATAAGCCGGAGTTCATGATGTATTTCATGTGTCTATGCTCAAGTGGAAGGAATCTAATTTGCACCACATAGTAGAATGGAATCAGTTCAATTTGTAGGGCGATGTCTCCTATGAAAAGCAACCTATTTGATTTTGGATAAGAAAGTTCAAAAGCTTTGAAATATGAAAATTCCACTTGTTTGGTTAAGTGGCAATTTCACGGTGATTCGGAGCTAACATAGGAACAAGAGGGGTACAAGAGAGAGCATTTTTCAAATCTCTTTTAATCCGGATAAACTTGGTTTCAATTTTAATTTCAATGACACGATTTTTATTAGTTAAAAATATTATCAAATCCCAAAGATATTAAACCTATAATTATAGCTAATCAGGGATTAGCAACTCTTAATTATGATTTAAGTCGTGAGTTGGGAGCTAAGGGTTGGTGAAATGGAGATTTACATATAATTTTATTATCGTGTGGTGTTGTCCGAGAGTTTCGAAGTACGTTGGTATTTTGTAGTTTTTTGGTAAAATTCAAGTATTTTTTTAGGTTTTAATTTGGACTTAAAATGAAGATATAAATATGAAAAGTGATGTAAATTGGATGACCCTTTAACCAAGCTTATGAATGATCACATTGTCAAGTGAGACTCTCGTATTGAATTGTAACATCGAGCATGACATCCACATTGAATGTAACTTGTACACTCCATGTAACTTGTATTTGTCTCTAATGTACAATCACTTGTCCATTTATTGTCATGTAACTTGTAATCTTGTATGACATGAGACTTTGGTACAATTTGCATACTTTGTGCAAGTACTCATTCTCATCATGACTAAGGGCATATATAAGAGGGATCCTTCACTTGTAAATAACACACCAATATTAGAATGAAAATCTCTACATTTCTCAGCTTTAGCTCTCTTTTCTCTTGTCTCATCTTCTCTACTTGTTATTGTAGTCTTTAGTTCATGCTTCTCATAATTTAGTTCTACAAGTTCTTGTTGGTTTACAACTTAGTTTACAACATTTTTTCAGCATAAAGTTGCTCTATAAGAGGAGGTCTTGAAAATTGAGAAGCTTTTCAAGGAAACAAAGCTAATAAGGTATAATTTTTTTTGATTTATCTAAGTTCAATTTATTTTCATGCTATTATTGTTAATTTGTATTTTGTTACATGCATTATTTATGTATATGTACTTTATTCATATATACACTATGCATTATAATATCACCGACTGCGAAAGTATGCTCTGTAGTTGCGTCTTGGACGATCTTCTACATCATAAATTAAAAGTCATTGTGACATAAATAATTTTTTTTTCTCTACGTTATAAACTATTAGTTGTGCTCTATTCTTGATTTTACAATGCAAATAGTACTATGAATCTGGGTTGATAATGAGTACGCCTTGTCCCCTGTAAAGTTAAACATTGAAAGGAAGACGCGTTATCTCATTCGAGGAGGCATGTTATTAAGTAGACATTGTCTCGCCACCCAACCTGAAGGTTGTCCTACCAACACATACGAATAGTATATTTTGCTTATTAATGAATCAAATTGTGAACATATATTTAACCATATGTTTTGATTTTTTTTTACATAAAATGGAAAAAACTATTTTATATTAAATTTATTTTCAAAATATTATTTAAACATAGTTCAATTTGTTACCTTATTGTAGTACTGACAAGAATTACTTGTCATGACATTTAGATACTACAATTTATGAATAAAACATCTATGCAAGACTGTGTGTTATACACAATCATTCGCCAATATCTCTTTAGAGTTTTGAAAAGTGAGTATTTCACTTTATATATCTTTTCATCTTATGGAGTTATATATAAAAATATAAAAAGGTAATGCTCCAAAAAGCTCAAAATGAGTGGCTGGGTGTCAAGCTACAAAGTTTAATCAGTCAAATATTAATTATAATTTCGCAATTTTAATTACCTTTATGTTGAGGCTATGTGGAAACACGACTAATGAGACAATAATAGGTCACGTGGCCCGCCTCAATTTATTACTATAACGAATATTGATTGCGCATGTCAATCCAATAAATATTAATGATTGATTTCTTATCTCATTGTAGTTGAGTAAAATAATTAGATATTATAAATATAATATCTCTCCCATCTAACTGGTTCAACTTCAAATTAAAAAGCATATGTTGCTTGTGATGACCATGATCGCAATAACAAATTTATGGACGTGGAAAGGGTGAAAAGATCAGGTAAAGGTCCTATTGATAATTCCACTAAAAGTTGGAATAAAAGTGGTGCACCACTAGAAAAGACAAATAATTATTGATAATGAGCACTCATAATTGTGATATTTTTCGTTACATATGAAAAACTATTTTGCCAAAATATTGTCATATATATATACTTGAATATTTTGTGATCTTTACCATGCCTTCAAAACCAAAGGTAAAATTATAAATTTTATCATTAAAAATGGCTTGATAAAATTGGCACACTAAGACGTGTTCAAATCATGAGCAAAATATAGGCAATGAATTTATGTCTTGTGTATTGTGCTACATGCATGTATATTATAATATAAAAGAGAATATTTCTCGAATTTAAACTCAGCGGAGGCTAACGTTCATGTAATATCTAGTACAACAATTATATTGTTAATGCATTGTTTAGAAGAAGTTTACTCATAATAGTATATAGTTTCTCTATATGATTATAATTTAATCTGAGAATAAAATTCTCGAATTTAACTTCTGGAATATATAAGGCACATTAAAATGAATGTCGTCATAAATCAAATAATCTAACGATATTTATAATGTGGAATCATATTTTTTATCGTCTAGAATAATCAATAATGCGAAAATATTATAAATTTGCATGGACATCCTCTATGGAACCGCATATTTTATCAGCTAGTGATTATTTCAAGGCAAATCAATATGAGATTTATATTGATTTAACTCTTCATTAATAAGATGCCATGGGTCCCTAACATGAAATTTATTTATAGCAAGTTTTGCTAATTATCAATTTGATGAAGCAATTTTCTCAATATTAGCGAAAGATATAAGTCAATTCAAAAGGAATAAAGTGAAATTGCTTGAAATGCATCAAATTCGTTGTATTATGATCGATGTATAAATTAATATGAACTTGAAGTTCAAAGAATCATTCATTACTAACAAGTTATGAATCAATTACTTGATGCATGTACTATGTATAAAAGAGTGACAAAATCGTATAATCCAGCATTAAAAGTTTACAATGAAATAATGTCTATGTGCAACTAAATGCACAAGAACCAACAAAATACTTAAGGCATAAAAGACAAGTTGGTTCAAAGGATACAAATTTTGAAAAATAGGGTATGAGTAAAAATAAATAAAATACTCATTATATAAGAATTATTTAGTAAGGATTCAATGCATCATTTGGATTTATGTCTTCATTATAATATCATCATATGTTGATTATAAATATTATGGGAAATCATGACAACATCATTGTATCATTCGAATCCCTGAAAAAGGAATTCAAGATGGAAGATCTTGGGAAAAAAAAAGATTTAGCCTTGATTTGAAAATCAAGTATTTTCTAGTAAAATAGTTGGTCATCAATTAATTTATTTTACTCAAAAAGTAAATTTGGGTTTGCAAAGGTTTGTTGAAAAATAATAAGATGCTTCACTAATGTTAACATGAGGGGGAGATTAAAATGAGTTATATTGATTAGTATATTGCACTCTTTTTTCCCTAAGCTTGGTTTTATCCCATTGGGTTTTCCTAGCAAGATTTTTTAATGAGGCAATCATAACAATATTATACTCCATATAAAATTTATGAGAGCAGTGTACTCTTTTTCTATACTAGAGCTTTTCTCACAGGGTTTTTCTAGTAGAGGTCTTCATAAGGCATATATATTCTCTCAAATTGTATAATGTGTTGCACTCTTTTCCATAGTTATGATTTTGTCCCACTGGGTTTTCCTAGCAAGGTTCTTAATTAGGCAATCAATAATATTATACTACAAAGCAAGATTGACGAAAACGTTGTAATCTTTTTCCTATACTAGACTTTTTCTCACATGGCTTTTCTAGTAAAGGTATTAACGAGGCATATTCTCTCAGCAAGTGTCATCCAAGGGGAGTGTTGTAAATTGAATGACCCTTTAACCAAGCTTATGAATGATCACATTGTCAAGCATGACTCTCACATTGAATAGTAACATCGACCATGACATCCACATTGAATGTAACTTGTACACTCCATGTAACTTGTATTGATCTCCAATGTACAATCACTTGTCCATGTATTGTCATGTAACTTGTAATCTTGTATGACATGAGACTTTGGTGTAACTTGCACAATTTGTGCAAGTACTCATTCTCATCATGACTAAAGGCCTATATAAGGGGGTTCCTTCACTTGTAAAGAACATACCAATGTTGGAATGAAAATCTCTACATTTCTCAACTCTAGTTCTCTTCTTACTTGTCTCCTCTTCTCTACTTGTTGTTGCAGTATTTAGTTCATGCTTCTCATACTTTAGTTCTACAAGTTCTTGTTGGGTTACAAATTAGTTTACAACAACAAATAAAAAAAGTAAAATGACCAAAAAAGGTATTGATCTTATATAGAAGAAGAAAATATTTGAAGGGCAAATTGGTCAATTGACCAGCCTTTTTAATCAAAATCGAAACATGGGGTCGATTGTGTTATTATCTTTATGGTTCTTCCTTCAGTTCATTCTTCATTATCTACACTGTTTTTCCTCTCTTACGTCTCTAGTTAAATCTCTCATCTCTCTTCACTGTGTGATCGATTAAGAGAGATTGAGAGGCGTTGTGGTGGCTGTTGTTATTATCAATTTAAGGTGAGCTTAATGGTTTCAGTTCAATTTTCAATGGTGGACTGGTGTGATCAAACAGGGACTATTGTGATTGGTTAAAGTTTGAATTGGAAGAGCAGTTGACTGGTTGTGATTAATTGTTAGATAGAGAGGTGAAGAGAGGGAGAAAAGGAAGAGGATTCTCGGATGAACTGCAAAGCAATTCGTCCAAGGAAGATGATGGGGTAGGGGAGCTTTGAGCTCCCCTGTCCAGAGCAAAGCAGAGCTTCGTTTCGTTTCAAGGAGGTAGGGGAGCCTTGAGCTCCCCTGTCTAGAGCAAAGCAGAGCTTTGTTTCGTTTCAAGGAGGAAGGCGATGAAGGGGGTTGATCCATAAATCGAACCACCGGGTTTGGATCAGTTGAACTAAATTGGGCTTGATTCCCCTCTTTATTTAAATATTAAGAAAATATTTAATTTAAAAATAAATATGAAAAATCCCTAAAAAATTAAAAAAATAAAGAAAATAGAATTTTTGGGCAAACAAATAGAAATTGTGAATTTCTATGAAAAATAAAAATTTTGAGATTTTCTTGAGACTTTATACCTAGAGTTTTACCTCTTAAAGCATGCCACGACACCTGAAAAGGTAAAAAATTTAAAAAATTATTTTAAAGCCTAGTTGTAACGGCCCAAATTTTAATTACGCCATTATTATTGATTATTTTCAGACTTGGACAACAACTCAGATCCGCGCGGATGCCGCAGATAGGTCAGGGAACGCCTGACTAGGTAAATAGTGATTTTGTGTGATTGTTTGCCTATTTGCGATGATGTATATCAAGTTATTTACCTAGCATCGCATGTATGTATTTATATCATTGAATCGAGCGAGATAGTGTAACGGGTGTTTGCCTCGAGAAACGTGTTGAGACGGATATTGAGGAGCGAACTGTGGGTACACTAGGTCGGGAAAACTAAAACACACAAATTAAATAAAAAAAAAGAAATTGGCCAAGTAACTACTATGGAATAGATATCAGGTGAGTAGTGATGCGGCGGTACGCGTATATCGCGATTCGGACGCGAAACCGGGCGTCGAAAAGCCGAAAACATAGGCGAGTGTCCTAGCTCAGTCACACTTTGGAGTTAAAGACACAAAGTCAACAAGCTTACCTTTATCTATACTCCACCACACTTCATCATCACTTTTTCTCTAACTTACATCACTATTTCTCACCACCTTTTCTCTCTCACACACACACACCCCACACACACACACACACACACACAGCCAATCAGGAGACCGAGAGGAGAAGAAGAAAAGGAGAGGAGGAGGAGAAGAAGAAGCCGGGAAGGAGAGAAGAGAAGGTGGAGACGTCACGGTCGAGGTGAGTCCTCGTTGTTTGTCGTGATTTCGTCGAGTTTCGGTGGGGTGGCCGAGAGTGGGGTTCGGCCATGGAGGCCGAACCGGGCCAAGGTGGAGATGGCAGGGGTGTCTCCCCTGCCATCGATTCCACCGGGGTAGGGGTGGAGAGCAACCCCAACCCAAACCACCGAGAAGTAAAATAAAGTTTGCTCCTGATCGAACCAGTGGTTCGATCGGGGAAGATGGTGCACACGCGCGCGCATGTTCACCCACCCATGGGCCGGGCCCAGAACAGGCCAGGCTCGGCCCATGGGTCGAGCCTGGACCGGTTCTGGCCCCAGGGTCGGGTCCGACCCGGTTGGGTCGACCCGACCCAAACAAAATTAAAAAAAAAAAGAGACAGAAAAAAGAAAAGAAGAAAAGGGAAGAAAAATTGGGAAAATCCCCAAAAATTATATTTCAATAAAATAAATAGAAATTTATGAATTTCTATTACGAATAAAATATTTGGATATTCCGGACGCGACTTTCGAGGGGTTTTTGCATCGAAAAGCGCAAAATGGGCAATTTGGCCTAGAAGTTTTAGAAATTGGTCGTAAATTGTCATACTAAATCTGAATTATTGATAAAAGGACATAGGTGGACACGGGTGATCAATTAGCGACCAAGGACCCAGTGGCCTTGGACTCGGGGATTGATTACGGGGTTTATGAGTGCGTGTTTTGAGGTACGTAAGAATCCATCTGAAAGTCACTGAGGGTTTACTTTTCCATCGTTGATTTCCTATTCCTTGTTATTGTACTCCATTCCATGATACATTTGGGTCGGTGGTCGAGTTACTCCCACCTGATATTCGTAGTGTACTTATGGCACACTTGGCTGTAGCACGTGTGATCAGCACTCGGTGAATTGCAACCCGAGTTGCATTTAAGGGTGCACGTGTCGGGCAAGCACCACGAGGAACCAGGTGAAAGGAAGTGGGGGCACCCACCGAAAGGATCCTGGGGGTCCAAAGTACAGTTTAGTCTGACCGGGACGAGTACACGCTTTGTTTCTCTCGTGTTATTTATTCATGTGATGATCTTAGCACAGTTGCCTGTTTAGTTTCCGCATGATTATTTGACATGTTTATCGGTATCTATTTATTTTCTTATAAATGCTCGGTGTACTTCGTTTGGAATCTTACTAACTGTACTCTCCATCTGGCTTTTCGTGATGGTCGAGTGCAGATCCCGGTGCTAGTAGGGGCAAGGGGATTTTGGGCGACTTTATTTGACTGCCCGCGGTCGAGGACCCACTAGTATGTGTGATTTTGATATTTTGCTTTACTTTTGGGTAATGGGAGACTGGATATACACTGTACTTGTATATATTACTGCTTAGTATTATCGCCTATATACAGAGTACTTTTCCCAGGTTTTCCACATTAGGTGTTGCTCTTACAAATGATGCTTTAAATGATGATAAATTTAATTATTTTACTTGCTTTAAATTTAAGACTTCCGCTGTTTTAATGCAAAAGTGATTCAACTGTGTAACTAAACATATTAATGAAATGAGTTAACACGCATATTGAGTAGGCATGATGTAGCAAAAGACGTTAGTGGCGCGTGGGACCCAGTGGGTCAATGATCTGACAGGACCGCGGGTCCGCGCCTCTCCACGTGGCAACCTCGGAAGTGGGGGTCGCCACAGGTGGTATCAGAGCGAGAGTTCTAGGAACCTCGGGAAATTAACTGAAAGAGCATTAAACTTAAAAAAAAATTATTAGATGTGGAAACCCGATGTAGTTACCTTAAAACTCTAGTTGGGAAGTGATTGTTAGGCGGGTAGACTTAGGGTTTATACACGTGTTATGTTTTATTGTAAATGATATATTAACACGTATATATACCGAGGCTGATCCGACGCACGCTTTTCTATACAGATCACGATGGACGGACAGCCCTCGACACAGCCTGAGATAGGACAGACTAGTTATCCTACTAGGGACACCACTACTACTACTACCGTATCGACTCGGAGCATAGAGGATTGACTTGCCGCCCACGATGCCCAATTGACAGAGATCCTCTAGTTACTTAGGGCTCAGGCCGCGACAGCCGCCACGAAAGCAGCACTAGCTCCCACAATTCTGGTCGCACCTACGGTACAGATACCCGTCACCCCGATTACACCACATATGCCTACTGATACACCACTTTCAGAGACATGGGCTGAGGGAATCTTGCTAGCTATTGTGATACCATTAGAGACTTCGACTCTTACGCCCCTACCTATGACTACCGAGCAGCCGACAGCTACTACAGTTCCTGCTACTTCGGCATTCGTCTTGACACCGACGACGAAGCTTGTCAGAGAGTTTATGAAATTTCAGCCGGGATACTTCTATGGAGGTGGAGACCCTGAGGCACTAGGGAAGTGGATAGTTTTGCATCAGCGTTTCCATAAGCTGATGCGGAACGACGACAGCATACAAACACGTTTATCCGGAGCGTGTCTGAGAGGTCATGCAGCGGTTTGGTGGATGAGTTATCTGGATGTCCACTCGGAGCCAGCGACATGGGCGGAGTTTCGAGAGTTGTTCTACGACGAGTTCATTCCCATGCAGGTTGGGTTGAGGTTGAGGGAGGACTTTCTGGCCTTACGATAGGGTAACCGCTCATTGATGCAGTACATGGAGCGCTACCGATACCTATTAGTGTTCTCGATGGATGTTGCGGGCACAAAGATGCTTTGGAATTACTATTTCGTACGTGGTGTTGATGAGCAAATTGCTGACGCGATAGTCTCGACAGGTGCTACTACTCTTCAGGAGATGTACGATCGACCATTATCTTATGAGACACTGCTCTTTGAGAGATGGAAGGCGTACGACAGTACTACAGTACAAACGGGTCAGGGTTCTCGGTCAGATCGGAGACTGAAGAGACAAAGAGATCAGCTTGACAAGAGTCGCCGAGATGATCGATGAGATAGGGACCGTAGGGTTGAGCATAGATACAGCCAGTTCCAGTACGAGGATAGGCAGCAGATGCACACCCTAGCACCTGCACCCACAAAGCAACAATGACATCACCACAAGCAAGCACTGGTCGGATAGGGATCAGGGAGGCCGTGACAGGGGTCAGAGAGACCAGGGTCAGGGTCAGAGATTCGGAGACAATCAGGAGAAACATCGATGTCATCGTTGTGGTCAGAAAGGGCACTTGAAAGCTGACTGCATGACACCACCGACATTATCAGGAGCACAGCAGGGTCAGGCTAGGGAGAGAGCACATGCAGTCACGCAGCCAGATCAAGATGCGACCAGATAGCTCATCGAGGGTACGTTATCTATTATGGGTATATCGATGCATGTTATGATAGATTCTGGTAGTACATTATCATTTATTACTGGACGCATGGTAGGAAAGTTAGGGTTAGCATTACAGACGCTAGACACACACCTTGTCCTCAGTACGGCCGCTGGGGATAAGATATACCCTAAGTGAATATGTCGAGACTGCACGATAGAGGTAGAAGGGCATAAGTTATCGATAGACTTACGAGTCCTAGAGTACCTCGAGTTTGACGCACTTTTAGGGATGGACTGGTTAGTGGCATATCATGCACAACTGGATTGCTTCCAGAAGACCGTTACGTTTAGAGTTTTGGGGATTCCAGAGTTCACATTTACCGGAGTCGCTACCGCACTACCCATTACTAGAGGCCGACTAACTACGACTCAGGAGATGGAGGCGTTTGCAACGATAGTTGAGCCAGAGGTTAGGACTGAAGTCAGGATTGAGGATGTTCCAGTGGTCCGAGACTTCGTCGAGTATTTCCAGATGATTTACCAGGATTGCCACTGCCACGAGCGATTGAGTTCATCATTGAGCTGATACCAAGGACTCAGCCGATTGCTAGCAGACCTTACCGGATGTCATCGTCAGAGCACGAGGAGGTCAAGAGGTAGTTGGATGACTTACTGGAGAAGGGTTTCATTCACCCTAGCATGTCACATTGGGGAGCTCTAGTGTTATTTGTGAAGAAGAAGGATGGTTCAATGAGGATGTGCATAGACTACAAGAAGTTGAATCAGGTGACAGTTAAGAACCGTTACCCACTCCTCAAGATCGACGACCTTTTTGAACGTTTGACTGGCGCCAAGTTCTTCTTGAAGATTGATATGCGTTCAGGCTATCATCAATTGAGGATTCGAGAAGAGGACGTCGAGAAGACCGCTTTCAGTACAAAATGTGGGTTGTTTGAGTTTACAGTCATGCCTTTTGGGCTGACTAATGCCCTGGCAATCTTCATGCACTTGATCTTGAGACCATACTTGGACATATATGTCATTGTCTTTATTGATGACATCTTGATTTACAGCAGGACTCGTGAGGAGCATGCGAGTCATCTCAGAGAGGTTTTGACGACACTGAGAGAGCATAGACTGTACGCAAAATTTAGCAAGTGTGATTTCTGGCTGAGTGTAGTGAGATTTCTAGGACATGACATTAGCGATCAGGGTATCTCTGTGGATTCAGAGAAGATTCGGGCAATTATTGACTGGAGGACGCCTGAATCTGTTTCTGACATTTGGAGTTTTTTGGGCCTAGCAGGGTACTACTGCCGATTCGTACATGACTTTTCTTCGATTGCAGCACCGATGACTAGATTGACCAAGAAGGATGTTAGATTTGATCGGTCAAAAGAGTGTGAGCAAGTTTTCTGGGAGTTGAAGAGGAGATTGACTTCTGCACCAGTGTTGACATTGCCAGAGCTGGGCAATAGCTTGTCAGTGTATACGGATGCATCAGGCATTGGACTTGGATGCGCTTTAATGCAGGAGGGTAAACCAGTAGCTTACTTGTCCCAACGATTGAGACCCCACGAGGTTAACTATCCAGTGAATGACTTAGAGCTTGCAGCAGTCGTTTTTGCACTTAAGGCTTGGAAGCATTATCTCTACGGAGAGCGATTCGTACTCTACACTGATCATCAGAGTCTGAGATACATTTTCACCTAGAGAGATCTGAACATGCGTCAGAGGAGATGGTTTGAGTTACTAAAGGACTACGACTTCACTATTGAGTATCATCCAGGGAAAGCAAACGTTGTAGCTGAAGCTTTGAGCAGGAGCGGTATTGATAGTCAGACGGTAGTGCGACATATGACACACGAACATAGCTTACTACAGGCGACGTCAGTTATGTGCATGACCGATGTTTTTACCACGACCGAGCCACACATTTGTTGCAAGATGAGAGTTCCGACTTTATCTTTTGAGCGAGTTGCCGAGTGTCAGAGGACTGATGGGCTCTATTAGTGGTTCAGTGGTATGGCTCGGGATCCTGAGTGTACGGATTAGGCAAAGTCGACATATCATTGTTTGAGACACCGAGGGAGGTTGTGGATACTTGCACTTCCGGAGATACGGGACAAAATTTTGGAGGACGCACACAGGTCTCGCTACACGGTTCATCCTGGTCGGACCAAGATGTATCATGATTTGATGTGATTGTTCTGGTGGTTAGGGACGAAGGCTGACATTGGCGAGTACGTCAGGAGTTGTCATATCTGCCAGCTAGTTAAGGCTGAGCACAAAAGACCAGGCAGTTTACTACAGCCACTACCAATCCCATAGTGGAAATGGGAGCACGTCACTATAGATTTTATCAGTGGGTTACCGCAGACTACAAGGAGACACGATGAGGTTTGGGTTGTGATTGACAGGCTAACGAAATCAGCGCATTTTATTCCTATTTCTATGAGATATTCGTTTTCGCAGCTGAACGTTATCTTCGAGAGGGAGATTGTTAGATTGCATGGGGTGCCAGTCTCTATTGTATTTGACCGAGATCCTAGGTTGACTTTGAAATTTTGGGAGGCGATGCAGGAGTAGTTTGGCACCAGGTTGCAATTTAGTACAACTTACCATCCTCAGACAGACGGACAATCTGAGAGACTGATACAGATTCTGGAGGACATGCTCAGGGTTTGTATTTTAAAGTTTGGAGGTTTGTGGGAGGATTATTTACCGCTGTGTTAGTTTGCTTACAATAACAACTATCAGGCGAGTATCGGGATGCCTCCGTTTTAGGCGCTGTATGACAGGCCCTGTAGATCACCTGCGTGTTGGGCAGCGCCTGAAGATACAACGGCGATTGGACCGGAGATAGTTGTTCATCATACAGATAAGATTATGCAGATTCAACAGAGACTTCGGGTAGCACAGGATAAACAGAAGAAATATGCGGATAAGTATCACGAGGGTCTGAGCTATGAATAAGGCGACATGGTTTATCTGAAAGTCTCCCCATGGAAGGGCTATTAGAGATTTGGGATTAAAGGGAAATTGGCGCCGAGATACATAGGACCGTTCAGAGTCGCAGCACGAGTAGGCAATGTGGCTTACAAATTGGACTTGCCAGCAGAGTTAGCTGGGGTTCATCATACGTTTCATATCTCGATGTTAAGACTGGCTAGGTCAGGACCGAGACCGATGGTTGACTTGAGACAGATCGAGGTTCGGCCTGATGTAACATATGAGGAGCGACCGATAGCAATTGTGGATCGCACGATTCAGACTCTTAGGAACAGAGAGATCCCTAAGGTGTTGGTTCGTCGACAGCATCATGGTACAGAGGGACTCACTTGGGATCTCGAGTCTACTATGCGGGAGTGTACCCTCAGCTGTTTCATGGTACGGAACTTCAAGTTATTTAAAATTTCGGGACGAAATTTCTTTTCTAGTTGGGAAGAGTTGTAACGGCCCAAATTTTAATTACTCCGTAATTATTGATTATTTTCAGACTTTGGACGATAGCTCAGATCCGCGTGGATGCTGCAGATAGGTCAGGTCACGCCTGACTAGGTAAATAGTGATTTTGTGTGATTGTTTGCCTATTTGCGATGCTGTATATCAAGTTATTTACATAGCATCGCATGTGTGTATTTATACCATTGAATCGAGCGAGATAGTGTAACAGGTGTTTGCCTCGAGAAATGTGTCGAGACGGCTACTGAGGAGCGAACTGTGGGTACATTAGGTCGGAGAAACCAAAACACGCAAATTAAATAAAAAAAGAAATTGGCAAAGTAACTACTATGGAATAGATATTGGGTGACTAGTGACGGGGCGGTACGCGTATATCACGATTCGGACTTGAAACCGGGCGTCGAAACGCTGAAAACACAGACGAGTGTCCCAGCTGTGTCACACTTTGGAGTTAAGGACACAAAGTAAACAAGCTTACCTTTATATATACTCCACCACACACCATCATCACTTTTTCACTCACTTACATCACTCTTTCTCACCACCTTTCTCTCACACACAAACACCCCACGCACAGACACACAATCGATCGGGATACCGAAAGGAGAAGAAGAAAATGAGAGGAGGAGGAGAAGAAGAAGCCGAGAAGGAGAGAAGAGAAGGTGGAGACGTCACGGTCGATGTGAGTCCTCGTTGTTTGTAGTGATTTCGTCGGGTTTCGGTGGGGTGGCCGAGAGTGGGGTTCGGCCATGGAGGCCGAACCGAGCCAAGGTGGAGATGGCTGGGGTGTTTCCCCTGCCATCGATTCCACCGGGGTTGGGGTGGAGAGCAACCCTAACCCAAACCACCGAGGAGAAAAAAAAAAAGTTTGCTCCTGATCGAACCAGTGGTTCGATCGAGGAAGATGGTGCATACGCGCGGCCGGGCCCAGGGTCGGGTCCAACACGGTTGGGTCGACCCGACCCAAACGAAATTAAAAAAAAATGGGAGAGAAAAAGAAAAGAAGAAAAGGGAAGAAAAATTAGGAAAAATTTTGAAAAATTATATTTCAATAAAATAAAAAGAAATTTATGAATTTCTATGACGAATAAAATATCTAGATATTCCGGACGCGACTTTCGAGGGGGTTTTTGCCTCGAAAAGCGCGAAATGGGCAATTTGGTCTAAAATTTTTAGAAATTGATTGTAAATTGTCATACTAAATCTGAATTATTCATAAATGGACATAGGTGGACACGGGTGATCAATTAGCGACCAAGGACCCAGTGGCCTTGGACTCGGGGATTGATTACGGGGTATAGGAGTGCGTGTTTTGAGGTACGTAATAATCCATCTGAAAGTCACTGAGGGTTTACTTTTTCATCGTTGATTTCCTATTCCTTGTTATTGTACTCCATTCCATGATACATTTGGGTCGGTGGTCGAGTTACTCCCACCTGATATTCGTAGTGTACTTATGGCACACTTGGCTGTAGCACGTGTGATCAGGCACTCGGTGAATTGCAACCCGAGTTGCATTAAGGGTGCACGTGTCGGGCAAGCACCACGAGGAACCAGGTGAAAGGAAGTGGGGGCACCCACCGAAAGGATCCTGGGGGTCCAAAGTACAGTTTAGTCTGACCGGGACGAGTACACGCTTTGTTTCTCTCGTGTTATTTATTCATGTGATGATCTTAGCACAGTTGCCTGTTTAGTTTCCGCATGATTATTTGACATGTTTATCGGTATCTATTTATTTTCTTATAAATGCTCGGTGTACTTCGTTGGAAATCTTACTAACTGTACTCTCCATATGGATTTTTGTGATGGTCGAGTGCAGATCCCTATGCTAGTAGGGGCAAGGGGATTTTGGGCGACTTTATTTGACTGCCCGCGGTCGAGGACCCACTAGTACGTGCGACTTTGATATTTTGCTTTACTTTTGGGTAATGGGAGACTGGGTAGACACTGTACTTGTATATATTACTGCTTAATATTATCGCCTATATACAGAGTATTTTCCCCTGGTTTTCCACATTAGGTGTTGCTCTTACAAATGATGCTTTAAATGATGATAAATTTAATTGTTTTACTTGCTTTAAATTTAAGACTTCCGCTATTTTAATGCTAAAAGTGATTCAACTGTCTAACTAAACTGATTAATGAAATGAGTTAACACGCATATCGAGTAGGCATGATGTAGGAAAAGACGTTAGTGGTGCGTGGGACCCAGTGGGTCAATGATTTGACAGGACCGCGGGGTCGCGCCTCTCCACGTGTCGACCTCATAAGTGGGGGTCGTCACACTAGTAAAGCTTAATTGTCAATGTCGAACAATAATTTGGAGTCGAAATCACGATTCATATATCCAAGGATTTTTATTTTGGAGTGATTTTTGGTATTTTCGGGATGTAGAGGTACCAATTAAAGTGTAATAATTAGAAAAAGAATTGTGGAATTATCTGGAAACTTATCGGACCTATAAATAAATTGTTGGACCGTAATTGGAACGCCGTGTGGACTAGTTTACTGACGTGGAGCGCAAATAATTCATTGTGTTGTGTTTGTACAGTAAGTAAATCATATACTAACCTTTAAATTATATGATTATAAATTTTGTATGAATTGCATTAATTCTTATTATTACATTATTTATTTTACATGCATACACAGGGGGAAGGATATGGTCGATTCAAGTCTCCTTATAGTGTTTACTATACCGGGGTTAAAGGGGAGAACACTATATTATGCTTGAGGGGCTGAAGTCACTGATTCTTTGCATTACATGATTATCACGAGATAACGCCGAACCAGATCATGCTCATATAGTCTAGAGGAATGAGACTCGTTTGGCTATCCTCATATGACATGAGTCATTATTACTGTTTACTTACCACTTTTAGAGGATATCAACCGATTGTGGTCAGATAACAGAAACGGGATGGATTCACAATTGTATTTAAATTTCTTTGGAATATACTATTTCGTTTCATCTCTTGAATTATGATGCATTTGATTATTACAAATGTATTGGATAGTGTGAGATTTCCTTAACTAAAATTGTTTTACTTTATGGTTAGTTATTACAGGTTCTAGCGGCAACAAGGGAAAGGGAAAGCTTTTCAATTTTCTGTGACTTGCTCAATTTCCTTTTCTTTATGTATGTACTATTTTTGATATAATATATTGTATAAATGGTTTTTAGGTTCATGTGTGGGTATGATATTTTTTGAGTTGGATTGAGACAATTATGGGAGCTAAGTTTATGTTGGTTTTAAGGATGGAATTGATTTTGATCTTTTAAAATAGGTTAGAATGAATATATATCATGTTCGTGAAGTATATTATTATGAGGTGGATTATGAGTTCTCAAAATTTCTACAAGCTGAGTAGGTTTTATTTCAAGATTTTTAATTGTCGAGTTTGCTGGTATAGGCTTAGAAACAGATGAGATGGTACCGAATTTTTTTAAGAAGTTTTGAGGTTAATTTAATCAATCTAAACAAACTTTGAGTTTCAAAATCAACTTTTAGAATACTATAAGCTTGATAAAGTTTATATTGAATGACTACGAGGCTTAGAGTTTGTTTATTTACTATGGAAAGGTTAATGCTGACTAGATCATGCAAAGATTAAGGTAATTTAGGGCGGTTAGACTCCCAAATTAGGTGGGTTCTGACAACACGTGCCCGATCTGAATATAAGCTAATAATTTATATGTTTTACAATAATTAATCTTGTATGCGAGATTTGATCCTAGCTAGGACCAAATGCACACGTACATTGCATGATGCTTACCATTTGAGCTACATCATATTTGTTTTGCGTAAGAAATGCTTATATATAATATATACATAGAAATACAAATGGCGATGAGAAAGTCCAAATTTTTTTTATAAAATAAGAACTAATTTTTTATACTTTTAATAAAAAAATATTTATAGATGGGTTTCATGGATCAGGCCTGGGATTTATATTTTTTTTATATATATGAGTTGTATATATATATATATATATATATATATATATATATATATATATATATATATAGGCTAGCATATAGTCATGCCTTGAGCTTAGGTTCTTAGGTCTTATCTAGTTGGGCCTTCTTTAGATAGGGAATAAATCATTTTCTTAATTCTTGGCAAACGAAAGAATGCAATCCATATATAGGTACAGAGGGTGCTGTAAAATATGTAAACTTGCACACATAATTCACGTTTCAAATATGTTAGTTAGAATTGATTTTGATTATTCACATGTGACAGCCCCTAACTACGAGGCAAACCGGGTACCGTCACGTCACCAGACACGTCACCAAGCATGCCAAGTCACCGCATACTTATTTTTAACTGCCCGGGACCTAAACCTTTGTACGTATCTTATTCACCTTAACTTAGTATTTATGGAAGTTTTTATGAATATTTACATTAAATTAACTAAGTTAAGTTGTTCGCGATTTATTAAATTAATATAAGTTGAATATCAAAGCGGAAGTCTTTGAAGCACGCAAATATCATAAAAGTGAAAAGTTTACATTTTATAAACAACCCTATAGTATGGAAACCCGGCATGAGATACCATGTATATCAAATAGCAACAAAAGTACAAAAGATGAGCATATACATGTATCAGGTATACAAGTCCACCCAAAAATTCTATAAAAGCAGTAAACAAATGCATACAGACACCTACACAAAAAGCTGATGGGGCTCTCCTAACTCAGAGGTAGTCGCCTAAGACCCTTGCCCCTGCTCGTCGTAGGATTTGCGATTTTTCACAAAAAACAATGACAAATCCCAGTGAGTAAATCCCAGAGAACGTTAGCTAATATTCACAAAATCCAATAAAACGGCTACAATTCATGAAATTTAAATGAGGAACAAGAAGAAAATAATCGCATGAATATAAGTCGTTGAGAAGTCAAATTTGGACACGAGTGTAGCGTGACAAAGAACCATGGTCGACATCCGAGAATCGTCTTAGCTAAACCGAGAGGAACTCATGACGATCACTTCGCCAAACATCCCACGGTCGAATGAGAGGAACCCATGAATGGGAGATCCCCATCCAAACATCTTTCGAGAGGAACCCATGACGAAGACTTAAGTCTTCATCAAACATCTCTCAACCTACGGGTCTCGCGGAAAATAATCACCGCATAGCCCTAACATGGCCAATTACTCGAATAGCGCGGGGTAGCTAGCCCCGAGGTGTGAGTCCGTGCCATGCCCAACCCCGTCGACAAACACACATACACACGTGGGAGTGGATGAATAGTAAATGAACAACAATAAATAACACAATGGAATAATTGAAATGTGAAATAAAGTAAGTACCATAAATGAGTTTTAACTAATTTTCTCGTGGGTTTACTTCAAACAAATCGCAATTCGCCCTCGAAACGTCCCGCACACGCCTCGAGATACTTACATGACACGCGACTATGGTATCCTAAGTCCCAGGTGTCCAATTATACAATTTTCATCATTTTAGAGTCACCTCAAACGAATTTATAATGTGAGACCAAAATTTATAATTTTTATTCCAAAAAGTTTAATTTTTGGCACACTTTTCAAATTATACCAAGGTGCCAAATGCCCGAAAAAGCTTCGACCTCATTTTCCTACCTTTCTTCTAATTTTTTATATTTTTATGGAATTTTTCATAATTTGTTTTATCTATTTTAGCTATTTTATCTATTTTATGTTATTTATTTTATTAAAAATTAGTTTTATTAATTTAGATAATTTATTATTATTATTTTTTTATATATATATGGGTTGGACCCGGGTCGACTCGGGTCAGGTTCAGCTCGATCGGGCCCACCCGGGTCAGGGTCGGCCCGACCCTGACCATTTAGGCTTGGGCCGAGTTGACCTTGCACATAGGCCGTGGGCCATGGGGGTAGCCCGTTTTGCTACCCCTTCAATTTTCGTCTCTTCTTTAGAGACGGAATTGTCTCTTGAGAAGAGACCATGATTTGTTTTTTCTAAAAAACAACAATAACAATATTTATAACAATATCAACAACTAACAACAATAGCAACCATCCAACACCACACCATTAAAGCTCCTATACTCCTCAAAACTCAACAACAACATCAAACCCTCACCTTGGTCAATGGAGGTCGCCGCGGACCCGCCAAGAGGGAGTGACTCGCGAGAGGGGCGATGAGACCGTGGAGTGTGAGGAGAGCTTGGTGAGGGAGAAGATGAGAGTGGTGTGAGGAATGAAGAGAAGATGGATATCGTTTGGTGGGGGAGAGAAAGAAAAATTGTGGGTTTGTTTGGAGAGGTAGAGAAAGGTAGGTGAGAGAAAAGTGAGGGGTGGTATGGGGTGATGTGATAGGTAGGTGTGATGTGACATGTGATATGACCTATTAAACCTTTGACTATCCCATACACCCGTGTTACGCGCACCCCGCGTCGTCACACCCTCGTTACACACACCTCGCGATGTCGCACCCTGTCCTCACTACCCGCGCACAATGCGACTAATAAAATATCAACTAATGCGACGAGAATTAATTAATAATACAACAATTTAACACACATCACACAAAAATAACTTTTTATACCTTGGTTGGCGTGCCCTAGACATGTCAGCAGTGTCGACGTTGGTCCGAGCTACGTGTCCTAATTTTTTATTAATAATTAATTAAGACTGAATAATGTGGGCCATTACAATCTTCCCAACCAAAAGGAATTTTGTCTCGAAATTCAAATTTAAGTAAAAATTTTACCTTGAAACAATTGAGGATATCGCTCTTGCATGGTAGACTCTCGCTCCTTAGTCAGTCCTTCGTTCTTATGATACTGCCACCGTATGAGTACTAATGGTATTTCCTTTCTCTTGAGAGTTTGTACCTTGCGATCCACAATCTCAATAGGGTGTTCCTCGTACGTCACATCTGGTCGAACCTCAATCCTAGTCATATCAACCATCGGTCTTAGTCCAGATCTAGCCAGCCGTAACATCGAAATATGAAAAACATTATGATCCCCTGCCAATCGACTTGGCAATCTCAACTGATAAGCGACCTCCCCAACTCGTTTCTCAATCTGAAACGAGCCAATAAATCTTAGTGCTAGTTTCCTCTTTATCCTAAATCTCTGATGACCCTTCAACGGAGAAACTTTCAAGTAGACCCAATCATCTACCTCGTAGCTCAGCCTATAGCGATACTTATCTGCATACTTCTTCTGTCTGTGTTGGGCATCCAACAATTGTGACGAATCAGTCTCACCTTCTCTGTATGGTCCACAACAATCTCAGGCCCCATGGTTGCTGTATCCTCGGGCTCTGCCCAACAAGCCGATGATCTACACAGTCTACCGTACAGAGCCTCAATTGGTGGCATCCCAATACTGGCCTGATAGTTGTTGTTGTAACAAATTCACAAAGCGGCAAGTACTCCTCCCAAGACCCACCAAACAGCAACACACATGCCCTGAGCATATCCTCGAGTATTTGTATTAATTTCTCTGAATGTCCGTTTGTCTGAGGATGGAATGCACTGCTAAACTGTAATATAGTACCAAACTGCTCCTGCATAGCCTGCCACAATGATGATGTAAGACGAGTGTCCCGGTCTAAAACAATCGAAATTGGTACTCCGTGCAGTCGTAAAATATCTCTCTAGAATAATATGCTTAACTATGTGAAGTTATACTTCATAGAAACTGGTAGGAAATGAGCTGATTTCGTCAACCTGTCCACGATCACCTATATCGCATCGTGTTTCTGCAAAGTCCGCGGTAATCCATAAACGAAATCCATCGTAATGTGTTACCATTTCCACTAGGGATGGGCAGTGGCTGCAATCACCCTACAGGCCTTCTGTGCTCAGCCTTAACCTGCTGGCACACCTCAGAACCCCTAACATAGGCGCCGACATCCGCATTCATCCCCAGCAACCAAAATAATCGTCGCATATCGTGATACATTTTGGTCGTACCAGGATGCACTGTATACCGGGACCTATGAGCCTCATGGAGTATCCCATCGTATATCTTTGCCACTGCTGGAATCCATAACCTCCCTCAGTGCCTCAAACATTGATCCATAAACTCGCTCCAATTTGGACGATCGGGACTGCGTGCCATCTCACTGAATCTCGAGCACATCTCGTCAGCCTTCTGACACTCCAACACTCGCGGAATAGAAATAGACGGTACACCAATCTGACCACAAATATGTGCGTCCGCTATAGCAGGTACCTTTGTCAAACTTAGTGTTGCCGCCGCCTCAAGTAAACCATACTCGTGCAGCATATGGCAGACAACTGTCTCAGAATCTGGTCCTCTCCTGCTCAATGCATCTGCTACGACATTTGCCTTCTCGGGCTTATATTCGATGGAGAAGTCGTAGTCCTTCAGCAACTCTGACCAACGTTGCTATCTCATGTTCAAATATTTCTGAGTGAATAAATATTTCAAACTCTTATGATCTGTAAACAATGTGAACCTCTTACCGTGGAGATAATGTCTCTATACCTTCAATGCAAATACGACTATTGCGAGCTCCAAGTCGTGCACTTGATAATTCCTCTCATGGGTCCTCAACTGTCGGGATAGGTAGGCGATTACGCTATCTCCCTACATCAGTACACAACCTAGCCCTGTGCCGCACGCATCAGTATGGACTGTCAATCCCTTGCTTGACTCTGACAACACTAGTAATGATGCAGTAGTCAGTCCCATCTTCAACTGTGTAAATGCGTCCTCACACTCCCTTGACCAATCAAAAGGTACATCCTTCTTTGTCAATTTAGTCATCGGTGCGGCGATCTTCGATAAGTCCTTCAGAAATTGCCAATAGTATCCTGCCAACCCTAAGAAGCTCCTGATATCTGTCACTGTCTCAGGTGTCAGCTAATCGATGACGACGTGAATTTTACTCGATGCCAACCCTAGGAAGCTCCTGATATCTGTCCTGACTTCTGACAGCCAAAACTCGCACTTACTAAACTTAGCATACAGTTTGTGCTCTCTCAACATCATCAATATCTGCTTGAGATGTTGCCTGTGATCTTCGCGAGTCTTGCTGTAGATCAATATGTCATCAATGAAGACTATGACAGATCTATCAAAGTACGGCTTCAATATTCTATTCATCAAGTCCATGAACATGGTCGGTGCATTCGTCAGTCCGAACGACATCACTGTAAACTCAAATAACCCCTATCTAGTGTTGAATGCGGTCTTATGTATGTCTCCATCTCGAATACTAAGCTGATGATAACCCAATCTCAAGTCGATCTTACAGAAGACACGGGCTCCGGCCAACTGGTCAAACAAATCGTCGATCCTAGGTAAAAGGTAACGATTCCGTACTGTCACCTGGTTCAACTTCCTATAGTCAATGCACATCCTTAAGCAACTATCATTTTTCTTAACGAATAGGACCAGTGCTCCCCATGGTGATGTGCTCGGGTGTATAAACCCCTTATTCTCTAAGTCTTCCAGTTGAGTCTTCAACTCATCCTGCTCATTCGGTGCCATCCGGTACGGTCTGCTAGCTATCGGCTGTCTGCCTGACATTAACTCAATAACGAACCAAATCTCTCTGTGTTGGGGCAATCCTGGTAAATCCTTCGAAAAGGCATCGGAAAACTCACTGACAATTGGGACATCATCAAGTCTAACCTTTGGTGTCTCGGTTGACTCTACTATCCCTACAAACACTTCCATCTCTAAGGTCGTAGCCAATCTACCCCTAGTGGTCGATAGTATACTCGCATCACCAGTGAAACTGAACTCTGGTATGTCGGGGATATCTTACATAAATAATCTACCTGGGCGTGATACGACGCTAGCCAGTCCATGCGCAAAAGTGCATCGAACTCTAAGAACTCTAGAACGCATAGGTCGATAGGGAGTTGGTGTCCGGAGATCTCTATCGTGCAACCCTCACAAATCATGTTGGGGTAAACCTTCTCCCTAGCTTCTGTACTGAGAATGAGGAGTGTACTAACTGTAATCGGTGCAAACCCTAACTCATCAATCGTACGTCGAGAAATAAATGATACTCTGGAACCAGAATCAATAAATGTATGCATAAAACGATCGCAAATCGAAGTCATACCCTCGACGAGCTGTCTGGTGGCCTCGCGGTCTGGTTGTGCTACAACGTGTACCCGCTCCCTGAGCTGAACTGGTGGTGCTGTAATCGGTGCTACTGAAGCCATCAGACATTCTTTCTTAATGTGTCCAGGCTGTCTGCATTTGAAACAAGTAAGATGTCTGTGTCCTGACTCCTGGCCCTGACCACTGTCTGACCTCAGGCCCTGACTCCGACCATACTATCCTCGGTCCCTGCCCCCCTGATCCTGGGTCGGTGTATGTCCCTGCAGCGGTGCATAACCACCACTTGACAGCTGTGCTGATTGTGCAGGTACTATCGCATGGGAAATGAGTGCCTGGTGATCATCTTGTTTAGGCCTCTGTCCCCATCTATCTCTGTGATCGATGATCCTTTTTCCCTTTCTTGTCAGACTTGGTGCCTTGCTGGGACGACCCCGATGCCAACTGTGGCATGGGCATCGCGACGCAAAAGAGAAGATATGTCTCATGGGCTAAGGCCCTCTCGTAGATCTCCTGCAGTGTACGAGCTCCGCCTGATACTACTACGCTCACAATCTCATCTCTAAGCACAACTCAAAAGTAGTGAACCTGATTGCGATCTGTAGAAGCTAAGTCCCCAGCGAACTGAAATAGGTAGCGAAACCTCTCCATATACTGGACCACTATGCGGTTACTCTGCCTAAGACACAAAAATTCCTGCTCAGACGCAACTGTATCTCCCATGGTATGTACTGGTAATACAAGAATTTTCTGACACCGGCCCAAGTAGTCGGCTCTCCTTGAGTCTCGGTATGAACGGCCACCAAACTCCGGCCTCTCCTCGGAGCATATATCCGGATATCTTGGCGCGAATACTGTCGTGAATCCTCAAAAGATTATGTAATTTCTCATGTGCTAGAAGCCATATCGCAGCTGCCTCTAGGTCTCCGCCTCTAGTGAAATATCCAGGCTGAAATCTCACAAACTCCTTTGTCAGCTTAGCCTCAGCTGACAGGGAAGTCTCAAATGTGATCTACTGTGAGGTCAGTGTCAGTGTCACTGCGTGTGTAGATGCCGATGTGATAGCCTCAATACGAGTCTCTAAAATTGTAGTCGCCGTGGTAGTCTCTGCCATAATTGCAATAACTGGCGTGCCCTGAACAATCGGCGCAATTGACGTCTCGGTGACGCTCGGTGTGATGGCGGCGGTAAGTGTCACGATAGCCGCTGTCTGAGCACGGAGAAATGCCATCATCTGCTCGAACTTTCGATCGTGCGCTGCGATCCGATAAAGTACAATCTGATCAGTCGTGATAGGCGTAGTACCACTCGTCTGTCCACTATCCTCCGATGGTGGAGTCGGCTGTCTGTCCATGTCGTATCTGCAATAGCAAAGGTCCGTATCAGCCTCGTATATGCATATATACTATTACAAATAAAAATATATAACGTAAAAGCCTTGGTACTACCCGCCCCATGTTCGCTTCCCAACTAAAGTTCTAAGTCAGGATCATCGCATTTCCACGTCTAAGTTCGTTTGTTAAGTTTTATTCAGTTTCATTAAGTTTTTCCCCTAGGTTCGCTTGGACCTAGGCTCTGATACCAACTGTGACGACCCCAAACTCCGAGGCAAACCGAGTATCGTCACGTTGCCAGACATGTTACCAAGCATGCCAAGTCACCTCACACTTATTTTATCTGCCCGCGACCTAAACCTTGTACGTATCTTATTTGCCTTAACTTAGTATTTATGGATGTTTTTATGAATATTTACATTAAATTAACTAAGTTAAGTTGTTCCCGATTTATTAAATTAATATAAGTTGAATATCAAAGTGGAAGTCTTTGAAGCACGCAAATATCGTAAAAATGAAAAGTTTGCATTTTATAAACAACCCTATAGTATGGAAACCTGGCATGAGATACCATGTATATCAAATCGACAAAAGTACAAAAGATGAGCATATACATGTATCAGGTATACAAGTCCTCCCAAATATACCATAAAAGCAGTAAATAAATGCATACAGACACCGACGCAAAAAGCCGATAGGGCTCTCCTAACTCAGAGGCAGTCACCTAAGACCCCCTTGCCCCGGCTCGTCATAGGATTTGCGATTTGTCACAAAAAACAATGACAAATCCCAGTGAATACATCCCAAAGAACGTTAGCTAATATTCACAAAATCCAATAAAACGGCTACAATTCGTGCAATTAAAATAAGGAACAAGAAGAAAGTAATCGCATGAAAAAAAGTCGTTGAGAAGTCAAATTTGGACACGAATATAGCATGACAGAGAACCCTGGTCGACATCCGAGAATCGTCTTAGCTAAACCGAGAGGAACCCATGACGATCACCTCGCCAAACATCTCACGGTCGAATGAGAGGAACCCAAGAACGGGAGAACCTCATCCAAACATCTCTTGAGAGGAACCCTTGACGAAGACTTAAGTATTTGTCAAACATCTCTCAACCTACGGGTCTCGCGGAAAATAATCTCTGCATAGCCCTAACATGGCCAATTACTCGAACAGCGCGGGGTAGCTAGCCCCGGGGTGTGAGTCCGTGCCATGCCCGACCCCGTTGACAAACACACATGCACACGTGGGAGTGGATGAATAGTAATTGAACAACAATAAATAGCACAATGGAATAATTGAAATGTGAAATAAATTAAGTACCATAAATGAATTTTAACTAATTTTCTCGTGGGTTTACTTACCTCAAACAAATCGTAAATCGCCCTCAAAACGTCCTGCACACGCCTCGTGGTACGTACCCGACACCCGACTATGGTATCCTATGTCCTTGGTGTTTAATTATACAATTTTCATCATTTTAGAGTCACCTTAAATGAATTTATAATGTGAGACCAAAATTTGTAATTTGTATTCCAAAAAGTTTGATTTTGGGCATACTTTTCAAATTATACTGGGGTGCCAAATGCCTGAAAAAGCTTCGAACTCATTTTCTTAGCTTTCTTCTAATTTTTATATTTTTCTAGAATTTTTCGTAATTCTTTTTATATATTTTAGCTATTTTTATCTATTTTATGTTATTTATTTTATTAAAAATTAGTTTTATTAATTTAGATAATTTATTATTATTATTTTTTATATATATGGGTTGGACCCGGGTCGACTTGGGTTAGGGTTGGTCGACTCAGCCCACCTGGGCCTGAGTCGGCCCGACCTAGCCTATTTAGGCTTGGGCCGGGTTGACCCGTCCCACAGGCCATGGGCCATAGGGGTAGCTCGTTTGGCTACCCCCTTCCATTTCTGTCTCTTCTCCAGAGACGGAATTGTCTCTGGAGAAGAGACCATGAATTTTTTTTTTAATCTAAAAAACAACAATAACAATATTTATAACAATATCAACAACTAATAACAATAACAACCATCCAACACCACACCATTAAAGCTCCTATACTCCTCAAAATTCAACAACAACATTAACCACTCACCTTGGTCAATTGAGGTCGCCGCGGAGCCGCCAAGAGGGAGAGACTCGCGAGAGGGGCGATGAGACCGTGGAGTGTGAGGAGAGCTTGGTGAGGGAGAAGATGAAAGTGGTGTGAGGAATGAAGAGAAGATGGAAATCGTTTAGTGGGGGTAGAGAAAGAAAAATTGTGGGTTTGTTTGGAGAGGAGAGAGAAATGTAGGAGAGAGAAAAGTGAGAGGTGGTATGAGGTGATGTGATAGGTAGGTGTGATGTGACATGTGATGTGACCTATTAAACCTTTGACTATTCCATACACCCGCGTTACGCTCACCCCGCGACGTCGCACCCGCGTTACACGCACCCCGCGACGTCGCACCCTGTCGTCACTACCCGCGCATAATGCGACCAATAAAATATCAACTAATGCGACGCTAATTAATTAATAATACAACAATTAAAATGCATCACATAAAAATAACTGGTTATACCTTAGTTGGTGTGCCCTAGACTTGTCAGCAGTGTCCACGTGGGTCCGAGCTATGTGTCCTAATCTGTAATTAATAATTAATTAAAATTGAATAATGTGGGTCGTTACTTCACATATGATTGATTTTTCGTGTGTGATAGCATAACATTTACCTCGAGATTTGCGTAGACACATCTAGAGGTAAAGTCGTGAGTAGGTAGAATTTCGTAAATCCGCGAGATATCGGAGAATCAATGATGAAATCAAATTAGTGGAAAATTCCGCTAAAAAGAAAAGTGGGGATTTGCCAAATCTTACCAAAATAGGAAAACCGGATTTGTCAGTATCCCGATTGAAAACCAACAAAGGGTAAACCCTAGGGCTATAAATACACAATATATTGGAGGGAAAATTATGCTCAAAATTTCGACACTAACTCCTCTATCTTCTTGGCTTCTTGATCTGACTTCGGCATCGAAGTACTCTCCTTAGAGGCCCCTACTCCAGGTCTGTCTTGCAGTTAGCAGTCGTGAAGCTCACCGACGTTCGTCTCGGGATTCATATGGTTCATGGTTTCGATTGTAATGTGATCGTTGACGTATCATCTGGCGCTAGAGGAAGGGCCACCAATCATGGTGGTGAGAACAAGAAACTCTGGAGCACATACTCCTCAATGTACAGAATGTGTTTTTGTGCATGATCTCCCTCAAATCCAAGAAGACCATCTACGTGAATCTGTAAGACATTCTCCCTCATAGAGAAATCAACAAGCTCGACATGCTTATCTTAGAAATGAGTCGGAACGGAGGCGAGTGGAGAATGGAAAAGAAATGGTCCGAGACCTTCAAGAAGCAAGAGACAATAAAGTGAATGAGTTACAATAAAAACTCAGCCATTTGGAAGATCGATTCGAAACGCTAAGTGGAGGAAGACATGGCCGAGCAGTTTCGGTAGGATTTGAAACTAGCCACAATCTATAAGACATCGATGCAAGGATTGAACAAGAGGTGGAATGATGGTTACAAGAACGAATTAAAGTCACCACAACAAAAGGTGTTGGTTCTCCCAGCAAAAAAATCAAATGAGTTGATCATCTATGAGGCAGGTGTGCCTCCTTTCGTTCAGGGGATAGTGGAGGAACCCTTGCCAAAAGGATTCAAAATGCAAAGCATCAATAAATATGATGGTACAAAAGACCCAACGGAGCATCTTCTCAATTTCGAAGCAGTCCTATTCCTCCATGGCGTTTCAGATGCAATCAAGTGTAAGACTTTCCCTCAAATATTAAGGGGACTGGCTCAAAATTGGTACCACCAATTACCTGCAACATTAATCAGTTCGTTCAAACAATTGAGTGAATGATTTGTCGATAAATTAATAGGGAGCAAGACTTAAGTCAGAAGTTCAGCGTCTTTAATGGCAATACGGTAAAGGAATGGCAAATCCCTCGTAGACTACATAACCCATTTTATGAATGAAGCGTTAAAAGTCCCAAACTTGGACCAATCAGTGTCAGTGGTTGCCCTCACTAATGGATTGAGCAACGAACACCTTAAGGTTTCTCCAACCAAAAACCCACCGAAAATTATTGCAGAGCTACAAAAAAAGGTTGGAAGATCTATGGTGGTTGAGGAGGTAGTTCAACCCGAACGCGAAAGCAAAAGCATAGTGTATGGGAGGACAGGACCAAAGAACCAAATAAACTACTAAAGCAAGAGTCTTTTTCCACTCCAAAGAGGGAAAGTCAGATCGGATCTCATGAATATACCACCTTAAATTCCTAATGAGGACAAATATTATATGAAATTCAATCTGAGTCATACATTTGGTGGCCGAAACCAATGCGATCTAGTGCAATATATAGAGATAAAAGATTGTATTATCGCTTTCACAAAGATCATGGCCACGTCACAGAAGATTGTATGAAATTGAAAAATAAGATTGAGTTTCAGCTATGTAAAGGTCGTTTGGATAAGTTTGTCAAAGGTGAAGATAACACACGTGGAAGAGATTCTAAATCGATGCGCCGAGAGGAAAAAACTAAAAAGAAAGAAGAAGAGAAGATAGAGAAAATAAAAGGGCGAGTCATTAATGTAATATTCGGTAGACCAAGAATTAGAGGCAGTACCTCCTCCTCTAGGAAGGCATATGCTAGAGAATATCTTACTGTCGAAGTCCTGCCCAAAAAGGCGGGTCTGGATTTAGACATCACCCTCACTAATGAAGATTTAAAAAGTGTGAAGTTCCCACATGATGGCCCTTTGGTCATGGAACTAATGGCGGGAAACTTTGTAGTTCGAAAAACTTTGGTAGACAGTAGATCTTCAGTCGATGAGCTATATTACAAAGCCTTCAAAGGAATGGGCTACGATGATAGTCAACTGACCCCTATCATGACACTTCTTTATGATCGTAAAAGTTCCATTTGCATACAATATCATCCTCGGTAGGAAAAGGAGTGAACATTTTTCAAGCAATTCCTTCGGCATACCATCTTAAGTTGAAATTCCTCGCGCCAGGTGGAGTAGGCTTAGTACTAGGTGATAAAAAAATGGCACAGACTTGTTACTATCAAACTACTAGGGTGAGCAGAATTGACAAACAAGTGATGCTTGTGGAGTCAATGAAGCTTGGTGAAAGCAAGTTGAGACTGGAACATGTTGAGAATTTAATTCTAGTGGTACTGAGTGATGAACTAAAAAAGTTGCTTACATCGGATCTAATCTTCAACGGGATGTTTTAGAAAGTATTTCTCAGTTTTTGAAGGCAAATCGAGACTTTTTTGCTTGGTTACCAGGGCTAATTGAGTTTCAGAGGCTGAGAACCAAGGAGATTCCTTTGGTTAAGGTGAAATGACAATTTCACAGAGATGAGGAACTAACCTAGAAGTGAGAGTCTTATATGAAGGAGCAATTTCCATTTCTCTTCGAAACTACAGGTAATTTTATGTTTACTTTAATTTTGAGGACAAAATTG
Source organism: Stephania cephalantha (assembly GCA_039657325.1). NCBI lineage: Eukaryota > Viridiplantae > Streptophyta > Magnoliopsida > Ranunculales > Menispermaceae > Stephania > Stephania cephalantha. The sequence goes on along the minus strand of CM077570.1, from coordinate 16,456,142 downwards.
CTTTAAATTGGGGAAACTGTAATGACTTGTTACCTTAAGCTATGATTAGTATTAATCCAAATCCTAATTAATCTAAGTTAGGCTCGTGGTTAAGTTTGGCGTACTTCGATTAGCATGTGTGTGTGTTTGCATGATGGCTTATGTTTGGTTGGAATGTTTATGAAATTTATAGGTTGTAGTATAATAAAGAGTTTATATACAAGCCTATAATTGGAAAATACATAAATAAACAATAAATAGCTGGTACACCAAGTGCTACGAAGGGGTCGTGAAATGAATGTGCACATTCGAGAATACTCGTAGGCATGTCCGGTGAAGTTATTAGTGAGAGAATACATGAGATGTAAATATACATATTTATATATATTAAATATACAAATATATATTGAAAACTATAAGTTAGTTTGAATTATATGGATCGTCGGATCACCTCGAGATGAGCACAAGTATTGATTGTCTTAACATGTGTGTCACTTTAGGGGTGTCATGTTAGCACATCAATTGTTCGATCAGTCTCAAGATAGTGTGATGCGTATCTCAAGGAAAATCTATATATTAAAACTAAAAACCTCATACTTATCTCCATAATTTAATAAAAAAAGTGAGAGAGAGAGTTGAGGGTTTAGAGTTTTGATCCTAAGGAATCACTCAGGGAGCTTATTCAACTTGAAATGTGGAGCTTAAACGATTGGAAATCCAAATATCATCACTTAGGTAAGTTTGGTTTTTATCTTTTTGAAGTTAAATTTGATAATAAGTGATGATATATCGGTGAATTGTGTTGTTTGATGACTAGATATGGTTTGTTACCTTACTAGAGGTCCTCCCTGATGTATTTTGGAAGTGTTGGATATTATTTTGTGGATTTGTGGATAGAACAATATCTGTTGCCCTGTGTATTGTCGAAACAATACAGGGTGGAGCGTGCGTGCTCCACCTAGCAGAGGAGCGCACTCCCTTCATCAGTAAGGATGAACTTAGCTGCTGGATCACACTTCACTCAGTGAGGGAGCACATTCCTACCTTATAAAACAACAATTATGTTGAGTCTTTATTAGGATTCCTTGAGGACTTAGGGATTGAACTAGGGGTTCTTAATATAAGGTATTAGACCAATATTGATCACAAATGGTTTATGATAGGTGTTGGATCCTTGCGAAAGCGTGAGTGACCTGGAAAGTTAAGAAATTTGGATAAGAAATCTAAACCAAGGTAATTATGGATTCGCTTATTTATCAATGTTGTCTGGCCATTCTAGTATATATAGTTCATGTAGTTTATGGATTGAATGGGGGACTATGTACACTGTGATGGTTTTCATAAATAGAAAGTGGTGTTTAATGTGATTCACGAGAGTAAGTTCTTGAGACTGAGACCAGGTTATATAGGATATGGGTTACCTTATCGGCCTATATGTAACTTCCTACTCAGTTTAATAGGTTGCGTGGATTACATACTCACTGGAGGGTTTCGAATAGAACCATTGGACATTAATGGATGGGCTAGATAGCACATCGGTTAATGTGTTGGTCTAGCAATCGCATTAATGGCGTTAGTGGGTAATCGACCCTAGTTTTATAAATAAAATGGGAATCACAGTGTAATAGTCATTAGCAGTTCGATTTGCATCCGTTATTTATTGAATTACATGCTTTCCATATTCTTGTTAGTTAACATTGGTGCATATTATTATTGCATAATGTTCTTACTTATTATATGAAATGTCGATGTCTATATGAATCTTTACTTACTGTGCAAGTTGGAGCGCTCACCCCAAATTTAATATTTCAGGTTCGCAACCTAGCATTTCAACAAAGGGGAAGGAGATGATTTAAGAGTCGTATAATCTTCTCTACGAAATAATGAACCTTATTGTACATATATACATTTTTTGATATATTTTGTCGTATATAAATAGGGTTGGGAGGTTTATAAATGAGGTTTTGGGTTTTAGTAAACTTTGTATTTCTGTATATTGTTTAAATATCGAAAAAGTTTTAATTTTCTATTGCGTATACTTTGTATTATTTATTCGATATCAATATACATATTGAGTTTATCAGGTACAGACGGAGATACTACTGGCTCTTGTTAAGTCTGGCTAGGTTATCGGGGCTTAATTAAAGTTTTAGGCCGAGTATCACCCTAATCGAGATAGGGGATGCTCCTGTTGTTCCTTTGCTAAGGATGTTCCTACTACCACTCCAACCGCTCAAGAGGAGCATCATACCTTTGTAGTTCGTCCTAGAGTTGAACCAGTTGTTGCAGTTCCGATTCAGGCAGTCCAACCATTGCTAGTGGAATGTCACGGGAGGAAAGACGGAGGAGAGAGTTTAGGAATTACGACCCTATATTAAGCATGGCTTCCACATTGCTTATGAATGATCACATTGTCAAGCATGGCTCTCACATTGAATTGTTACATCAAGCATGGCTTCCACATCGAATGTAACTTGTACACTCCATGTAACTTGTATTCATTTCCAATGCAAAATCACTTGTCCATGTATTGTCATGTAACTTATTCTCATGTATGACATGAAACTTTGGTGTAACTTGCACACTTTGTGCAAGTACTTATTTTCATCATGACTAAGGTCCAATCATTCACTTGTAAAGGACATACCAATGTTGGAATGAAATCTCTACATTTCTCAACTCTAGCTCTTTTCTCTCTTGTCTCCTCTTCTCTACTTGTTCTTGTAGTCTTTAGTTCTTGTTTCTCATACTCTAGTTCTACAAGTTCTAGTTGGCTTACAACTTAGTTTACAACACTCTATCAACACGAAGTTGCTTTACAGCAGGAAGTCTTGAACATCAAGAAGCTTTTCAAGGGGACAAAGCCAAGAAGGTATAATTTTTACTAATTTTAATAAGTTCAATTTATTTTCATGCTATCATGGTTAATTTCTATTTTTTTACATGCATTATTTATGTATACGTACTTTATTCATATATACACTATGTATTGTATTATCACCGACTGCGAAAGTATGCTCTGTAGTTGTGTCTCGGATGATCTTCTATATCATAAATCAAAAGTCAATGTGACATAAAATAGTTTTTTCTCTATACTATAAACAATTAGTTGTGCTCTATTCTTGATTTTATAATGCAAATTGTACTATGAATTTGGTTTGATAGTGAGTAAGCCTTGTCCTAAGTAAAGCTAAACATTAAAAAAGAGACGGGTTATTCCGTTCGAAGAGGCATGATATTAAGTATACTTTGTCTCGCCACCTAACCTGGAGGTTGTCCTAGCAACTCATACAAAAAGTACATTTTGTTTATTAATGAATCAAGTTGTGAACATATATTTAATTATATGTTTTTTTACATAATAAGGAGAAAACTATTTTATATTACATTTACTTTCAAAATATTATTCAACCACAATTGAATTTGTTACCTTATTATATTACTGACAAGAATTATTTGTCATGACAATTAGATATTATAAGTTATGAATAAAGTATCTATGCAAGACTGTGTGTTATACACAATCATTCGCCAATATCTCTCTAGAGATTTGAAAAGTGAATATTTCACTTTATATATCTTTTCATCTTATGGAGTTATATATAAAAATACAAAACAGGTAATCCTCCGAAAGGCAAAAAATGAGCGTATGAATCTCAAGCTACAAAATTTAATCAGTTAAATATTAATTATAATTCCTCAATTTTAATTACCTCTATATTGAGGCTATGTGGAAATATGACTGATGAGACAATAATAAGAAGGTCACGAGGCCCGCCTCGATTTATTACTGCAACAAATATCGAGTGCACACATCAATCCAATAAATATTAAGGATTGATTTCTTGTTTTATTGTAGCTGAGTAAAATAATGAAATACTTTAAATATAATATCATTCCTGTCCAATTGTTTCAACTTCAAATTAAGAAGCGTATGTTGTGTATTATGATCATGGTCGCAATAACAAAATTTATGGACATGAAAAAGATGAAAAGATCTGGTAAGGTTGTACTAACAATTCCACCGAAAGTTGGAATAAAAATGGTGCACCACTAGAAAGGGCAAATAATTATTGACAATGAGCGCTCATAATTGTGATATTTTTCTTCACATATAAAAGTTTATTTTGGAAAAATATTTTCATATATATATATACCCAAGTATTTTTGTGACCTTTACCATGCCTTTAAAATAAAAGTCAAAATTAAAAATTCTATCATTAAAAATGGTTCGATAAAATTGGCACATTGATATGTGTTCTATTCATAAACCAAATATAGGCGATGAATTTATGTCTTGTGTATTGTGCCACATGCATGCACTATATGATATAAAAGAGAATATTTCTCGAATTTGAACTTAGCGGAGGCTAACGTTCATGCATTATCTGGTACAACATATATATTGTTAATATCTTGTTCAGAAGAAGTTTCTCAAAATAATAGAGAATTTCTATATAACATTATGATTTAATATGAGAATAAGATTCTCGGCTTTAACTTCTGGAATATATAAGGCACATTAAAACGAATGTTGTCATAAGTCAAATGATTTAATGGCATTCATAATGTGGAATGATTTTTTTTTATCGTCCCGAATCATCAATAATGCGATAATATTCTAAACTCACATAGATATCCTTTATGGAACCGCATTTTTTTATCAGCTGGTGATTATCTCAAGGCAAATCAATATGAGACTTATATTGATTTAACTCTCCATTAATCATATTAAAAGATGCATTGACCCTTAACCGAGAATTAATTTATAGCAAGTTTTGCTAATTTTCACTTTGATGAAGCAATTTTCTTAGCTACCTTTAGGGGGAGATATAAGCTAATTCAAAAGGAATGACATAAAATTGTTTGAAACGCATCAAATTGCATCAAATTTGTTGTATTATGATCCATGTGTAAATTAATATGAACTTGAAGGTCAAAGGATCATTCATTACAACAAGTTATGAATCAATTTCTTTATACAAGTAATATATATATATATATAATGGCAAAATCATATGTTTCAGCATTAAAGGTTCATAAAAAAATGATGCCCCTGTGCAACAAAATGCACAAGAACCAATAAAATGCTTAAGGTGTAAAAGACCAGATATTATTTTTTTAACTTACTCGCAATGATTTGTTACAATGTAATATAAGATGTCTCACCCATGTGAACATGAGGGGGAGAATCAAAAGGAGTTATTGATTAGTGCATTGCACTCTTTTTCCCTTAGCTAAGGTTTTATCCCATTGGGTTTTTCTCGCAAGGTTTTAATGAGGCAATTCTAACAATATTAAAACTCTGTATCAAAATTGATTAGTGTATTGCACTCTTTTTCCCTTCGCTATAATTTTATCCCACTAAGCTTTCTTAGCAAGGTTTTTAATGAGGCAATCTTAACAATATTATAACCATCTTAAGATTTATGAGAATGGTGTACTCTTTTTCTTTTACTAGATTTTTTCCACAAGATTTTTTCTAGTAGAGGTTTTAACGGGGCATATATATTCTCTCAAAATGTATCAATGTGTTGCACTCTTTTTCCCTTAGCTATGGTTTTATCCTACTGGATTTTCCTAGCAAGATTTTTGATTAGGTAATCAATTATATTATACTACAAAGCAAAATTAATGAGAACATTGTACTATTTTTCCTATACTAGATTTTTTTCCACACAATTTTTCTAGTAGAGGTTTTAACAAGGCATATTCTCTTAGTAAGTGTCATCCAAGGGGAAGTATTGTGAATTGGATGACCCTTTAACCAAGTTTATGAATGATCACATTAATTGTCAAGCATGGTTCTCACATTGAATTGTAACATCAAGCATTGCTTCAACATTAAATGTAACTTATACTCTCCATATAACTTGTATTCATCTCCAATGTAAAATCATTTGTCCATGTATTCTCAAGTAACTTGTTATCAAGAATGACATGAGACTTTGGTGTAACTTGCACACTTTGTGCAAGTACTCATTTTCATCATGACTAAGGGCCTATATAAGGGGGTTCATTCACTTGTAAAAGACACTTCAATGTGGAAATGAAATCTCTACATTTCTCAACTCTAGCTCTTTTCTCTCTTGTGTCATCTTCTCTACTTGTTCTTGTTGTCTTTAGTTCATGCTTCTCATACTTTAGTTCTACAAGTTCTAGTTGGCTTACGACTTAGTTTACAAAAATATAAACCACTTTTTTATTTTTTGATAACTTCCTACGCACATATGTATGCACGACATTGATGATTTGAAGTTATCATCAAACAAAAAGGAGAGCTCGCTTAATGATTATGGTGACGCTTCCGATGAAAAATCCTTTTCATCTTACCTTGCATGCAGATGCAAAGCGAGCAGGTCCCCTCCCAAACATGGAAAAGAAAATACTTAGAAGCTTATTAAGATTAACGTTCCAAGCAAAAAGAGGCAAAGATTGCTAATTCACGAGCCCTCTTACTTACAATTAATACCATTTGCGCGCAGACATCTGTTCTATCGCAGTTACACGAACAAGAACAAGCATGCACATATATTTCCAAATTCAGCAAAAGCAACTTCCTTAATTAGCAATAGCCAACAACTAAGGATAAAGTTGGGATTATGCATGGTGACATTGGTAGTATTACATTGTAATCAGGGCCGGAGCCACATACAAGGCTGCCCTAGGCTATAGCCCAGGGCATTTTGGTGTGACCCCCTTATATAGATAGCAGATTAGTAAAAAAGGAAAAAAAATTGAAAATATGTAGGCTAGCTCACTACTCTAACACTACATTAAAAAATATATTTATAACATCTAAAAATGTTTTTATACTCTACGTTGTTAAAACTTATTTCAAATGTAATAAATATCCAACAAGATTATTCCTAATTAAGAAATTAATGCGGGTGGAGACTTGAACTCTCAATATAAGGTACTTAAAGTGGTGGAACCAAAAAATCTTATTAAGGGGGCAAACTGTAACATAGGGAGTGCGTGTCGACCATAGATCCACCACTGGGTACTAAGTTCCAAGAATTTTGACCTACAACGACAAAATATTCATGGGCTCGGAGAGTGTTGGGCTACATGCACACACGTGGGGATATAAATAGGATTGGAGCCCATCTTGCACAAAACCAATTGGTTTGGGTTAGGATCCAATCTATTTCACTAATATACCACACCAACTTTTATTATATTTTCGATGCAGGATTATACTCACCAACACTTCCCCTTCAAGTGCTAATTGGGTCTGGACCAATTGTCACTTGTCAAACATATACCTCCTCTTAAAAGTTTGTACAAACATGTCTAGGCCGACCCTTATAAGCTATAAGTCCACAAACGGGTTTAGACTTTACTGCTAGCCCAACCAGGTCTTCAAACACAAGCCCAAGATCATCTCGCTCTGATACCATGTTAATTGTCATATTTGACCTCACCCCCATACACGACGCGAGGTCATTGATCTCCACCAGTACTGATATTATCCCCAACTTAACCACCTTCAACTTTTTGGAGTGGGGTTTTATCTCAAAAGCCATTGGTACTAGTTAAGAGGGATCATCACTAATACAATTTACTTTGAAGTTTCATTTAATCGATGTGGATTGTGCATGGGACTAGCTTTCATGAGTCCACACATCTTCAACACTCCATTTTGGACCAAAATTTATTCAATGGGTTTTTTCTCGATAGGTCTCAACCATACTGCTAGCTCAGATACCATCTAAAAGTCTATGGGTCCAGAGAGTATTGAGCCACATGTGCACACGTGGCCATATAAATAAGGTTGGAGCCTATATTGCACAAAACTAATTAGCTAGTGCTAGGATCCAATTCTACTCACATACTATATCAACTTCTATTGTATTTTTGATGTGGGATTATACACTCCAATAATATACTATAATTTTTATTAAAAGAATGTTATATAACTCGATCATAGTATAATGAATGTTGAATACGTGTCGTAAAAAATATTCAACATTGGATGATATGCCCCAATGCGAAAATCCCAATTAATGTCTCATATAGCTTCTACTATAATTGTGCAACTGCAACAAATGGGCGCATCATGAAATATGTCACCCTTCATGTAATTGGCCAAGTACAGCAGCTCCCCCACATTTGTTAATGTCCCCGATAGATCGAACCAAGACCAACGACGCGTTCCAGATGGGCCCATCAAAAAGCTGGTCTTCATCCATGACCTAGCCTTGCTGCCAGCTCGCACGATCATAAATTCACAACTACAACTAATTATATGGGGCAAGCTATGTGCACCCCACAAATCCTTATGGGCTAGCCACATGATTAGTGCACCCCACTGATTATTGAGGTCACCAAGCAAAATCTTTTTGTTTTCCTGAAATGCCCTTGTTTGTTTGGAAGGGCACCCCACAACAGAAAGGCAAAATTTGAAAAAATGAAGTGAGCGAGAAGGAAAAGAAGAAGCATTAGGATCTTGCAGATGATCTGTGGATGGGAAGGAGGCGGCGCAACACGGTAATACGAGTACGAGCACGTAGGTTGTGTGTGTGGCTGTGGTGGTTCTGATTTGGGTGTATGGTGGTTCCGATTTGGGTGTTCATCAATTTTGTGTTCGTAAGGTGAGATTTTTGGTCTTTTTTAATGTTATTCTTAAAGTTCGTTGTTTGTATACCTCTTATTGTGAAATGGATTGAAATGTTAGGAAGTTTGGCGCTATTGTTCTGCTCGTCTCTGGTTCGGTCACACAGGATCGAACAGTTGACTGTAGCTCGGTCGTAGGTGACCGAACAGAGACAGGGTGTTTGGCTTTAGGATACCACCATGATATACATCACTCAGTTTGTTTTGGTTGTTGTGTATGACTTTGTTGTTGTTTGTGGTCAAATTTGAGTGTACGGTTGTGTTTGAAATATAGTAGATTGTACTGCATTGCTTGATTCGGTTGGGTGTGACCGAACAAAGTAATGTTCATTTGGTCATATCCCATCCAGCAAATGGGGTATTTTGTTGTGTAAATTATAGGTTTGGTTCAGTATTTCACAATCTATTAAATCAATTTAGCTCGATCATTTACCACCGAGCTAAATTGATTTGCTCGGTTACTCCTAACCGAACAGTTGGTGTTAATTCAGTTAGTTTCCACCGAACATACCCTTTTTTGTAAAAATTATTATGTGATTATATATTGATATATGAATGACTTTGTATCGATTTGGGGTTACATTTGCTTTACTTTCTTTTAGGTATGGCTCGTACTAAGACCACTAGCAATGGAGATGATACTCGTGCCCAGAAGAGCGAACGTCTTAGCCGGAGAGCTCATACAGCTTCTTATAGGAAATCAAAAGAGTTGGGATGAAAAGCTAATGACGTTGATGAGGGATCTGGAGCACATGCCTCAAATGTACAATGGAGGGAACTGTCTGTTCACAAGACCCCTATGCCTCAGGCAGAATCTTTTTCGTCGGATTCAAACGAAGAAGATAGGGAACAGGCTATTCATGAAGAAGATTCCACTGAACAAGAAAGTGAAGAAGAGAATGCATCAAAAGATGGAGATGAAGAAGATGAAAGTGATAAAAATGAGGAAGGGGAGAGTGAAGAGCAGGAAGAAGAAGGGAAAAAGGAAAAAGAAGAAGATGAATATGAAGATGAAGACGAAGTTGAGGATGTATACGAACAAATGGTCAAAGAAAGAGGACCACGTGCTAAGGGCCTTAGTAGTAAGGCTAAGGGTTGGACATCAAGGAACAAGTCTGTCCAAAGGCCAGCAAGTGATGACTCTTCAACACATTTTCCCGGTGGGCCATCAAATAAGTGTGTGCTGAAGAGTTTTAACTATCACGTCGCCGCAACCATTTAGAACAAAAAGGTATTTATTTTTTCAATTCATAATACAAATTAATTTGGCTATGTGTTTCAATAATTCTATTCGTTAAGAATTTTAATTTTTGATCTTTCAAGAACGTCCCTTACTTAAATGCATCAATTAAGGTGCCCAATTGGCAAGTTGGGATTTGAGTAAGTGTCACCGAGATGCAGCTGGGCTAGATAGGATCATTCGACCGTTTGAGCTTAGTTCACTGACCCAGTGCTCATATGGGAAGGCACACAAGTCGCTCATATTTGACTTCGTAGAGATGGCAGTCGGAGACCAACACATTTCACCTCCCCTTTGGTGAAATGTCGATTACATTGGATGATGTTAGTAGGCTGTTGCGAATTCCCTTGATGGGAAAGGTGGTTGAGTATGACGCCTTGTCTAGCACCGAGGCAATCGAGTTGGTGTTTCGGGCCCTTGATGTATCGAAGGCTGAAGCCGAGAATCAAGTCAATAAAGATTTGAAAATGAACAAATCATGGCTAAAATGGCGATGGGGTGTGAAACCCAAGCCGTCAAAAAAAGGCAACGTAAAGACGCAGTTGTTCCCCGTGGTTGAGTGCACAGCCCGAGCCTACTTGTTGTACATGATCAGGTGCACTCTTTTTATTAACAAGTCGGGGACTAAGGTGTCGGTACAACTTCTACAGTTTCTAGAGGAATCGGACAAGATTTGCACGTATGCATGGGGTGCTGCAGCTCTTGCCTACCTGTACCAACAACTTGGGCGAGCAACTCGAGTGGATGTTTGTTAGATTGCGGGATATCTGACGTTGCTTGAGGTATTTATGTTATTTTCCTTCTTTAACGTGATATTTTTTGTATTTGGTAATATGTAATGACTTATTTTTGTTATTCCTTTGCAGGGATAGGTGTATGACCACTTCGATCTTTACGAAGCCCACAGAAACAAGGGGTACGTTGACACCCTCCCACATGTCGGTAGGTGGGTCGTTAAGAAAGAACGAGGGCTTAATGTTGACCATTTCCCGGGGCTTCGTAGAACACTTGACAATGCTCGATCTAATAAGGTGGGTTTGCAATCATGAATTGTTTACAATCTACATGATTTTTTGAACTTGTCAAGTGATTTAACTTACGTTTTCCTTTGGTAGGTTACTTGGGACCCTTACTCCAATATTTAGAGGGAGGAGGATATTGCGGAGCTCACTTTCTATATGAGGACCATCAAGTACATGGGGATTGTTGAGCCATATCACTCCGATAGATTTTTGCGACAGCTCGGTCATGTCCAGCGCATCCCCTCGGCTCCATGCAATCCTACACGAGCACAACGAGGAAAGGTGACAACTTGTTACGTGGTGAAGTACAATTTTCAAGCCGAGATCTGGGAGAGGTGGCAAGATCATGTTTTGTCCGCTAGATCAAGAGGACCACGCGCTAGTGTGCCATGGGAGGCGACTGAGGATTACATCCGGTGGTTCAATAAGATTTCACACCCAATCATTCTAAATCCCGTGCGAACAAATGTTGATCATGATCATGAGGACGACATCTGCGATGTGAGTTCTCTATACAATTGTTTTTCTTACAAATTATAATTTAAAATTGTCATAAATTCATTCGAATGATTCGTGTTATTTTTTTTCTGTAGCGAGTACAGCGGGCTGTGGATGTCCTGGTAGCCTGGAAGGCGTTGCCCCAAGTGAAGGAGACATGGCATCCGCATTGAAGATGGCTGATGAGGTGTTAAAGCACCTCACAGTCATTGATGCTTCTGGTCCATCAGGGACCCCCACATCCGGTGCCACCAGTCCCAACTTCCAAGCAATCCGGGAGACGGTGGTTAGTCAAGGCACAAAGGAAAGGCGCCAGCAACATCCCAACAGCCAGCCAAGAAGTTCAAGAATTGAACCCTATTTTTTGTATGCAATTTGTTATTAAATGGTGTGTGTATTGAACTTGTTGTCATTGTAGAGTTTTTTGTTCAATTGTTATATTTTTATGTTCTTCATATTGGTATTTATTTTGGGAGTTGAAGTTGTAAAGATTTCGGCAATTATTGGGGACAACTGCGTCATTCAATCATGCAGGACCGTGTGAATATTGTATGTTCGGTCATGCATGACCAAACAGTTGCAATTAACGCGGGCAAGATTCAACTAAACATAATATATGTAATACACACTCGGACTATTCGATCGTTTTGAACCGAATTGAAACTAATAGCTCGGTATGTGACGACCGAATGGATATTTTTAGTTCGGTATGTTACGACCAAACTACATACTATTATAGATATTGATTTGGCTTGGTAACACACCATCGATTAATATAAAAAAGTTTGGTTAGGACTAACCGAGCGGATACGATACGTTCGGTCAAATACGACCGAACTAATAAGGTTGTATATATTGATTTCGTTCGGTGACACACCACCGACTAATATAACACCCTTCGGTCAAGCTGACCGAACATACAGGGTACGATCAGTTATGGACGACCGAACAAAATATTATGGTATACATTGTTCATAGTAATTGAAATGCATGGGGACATATAACACAACTTAATTATAGTAATTCACTTTGTATATATGAAGGTTACAAGTAAGGCGTTTGACAGTGTACAAAAATATAATCTAACTATGTGCAATGTAATGGGTGTACAAAAAAATGACCGTTACAACAACAATATGACCATTGTCGTGTATTGGATGTACAAAAAAAGGATTGATTAGTTAGAAAATTGGCATTTACACACTTGTTATATAAACTTTTTGACAATCATGGTGTGTCCAAGTCAGCGGTAGTAGGAGTACCGTGTTGGGAATTAGTAGGTGTCGCTGGGAGTTTCCAATTCAAGTTTGCACACCATGGTAAGGCCTTTGGTTGTATATTATTACAATGGAGGAAAGGGGGCATTTGCTTTGAACAACACGTGTAAAAGAAATATGAACCCGTGATCCAAGGGCAATAATTAAAGACGTATAAATAGGAATACATTTATTTGACTTTACCAGCATAAAATGGTTGTTATTAACATGTGTCATTCCAATTACAACTCAGTCACTCATCCAAACTGGTGGTGCGCCTCTAAGTGGAAGGAATGTCATACTACCCAAGGGTGATAGAGACACAAGAATGACATTGTAAGACGTAGCAATCACGAGACCCAAATCGGGCATACACATCCATTTGTCAAATGGAGCATCATTGGTATTGTCGTAATGTTGGATGGATAGTAGGACCGTCTCATAGTGATCCCCACCAAAAATTGGACGCCAAATATTTTGGTGGCCTTGAAGCTCCCAATACATATCATTTCGGATTTGTTTCCATGCATCATCTTCGTGATGTCTAAGACATGCTGCAATGACACGGTATCCACAATTATCATCTCCTTTGACATCATCAACCTTCTCAATGTGATGAAGCCAGTCTTCCGGTGCGACACCGAAATAACCATCCTTACACACATGCAATAATGTATGCGTTCTATGAACCTTGAGTGCTACTGGATGAGTAATCTTTTTTGTTATCATATCTAGATGAAGTACATGCTCAAAGTGAGATGGATTTCTCTTTGTGGATGTGTCATCATTCTCGATAAAAGCTCAGTTTTCGCGTCTTTCCTATGCAACGAAAGATAACCAAAACCAAAGGAAAACATCAGAGTAAATTTATCGAGTTAGGATAAGACCAAAACAACTCTATCACAGTGTCGGTTTCTGCTTCTTTCCTATGCCACGAAACATAACCATGTGTGTCCAACAAATGCATGAGTTGTTGCATATGTGATCTCCCCTCAACCTCGACTAGCCTTTGTTTTTGCCTTGCGTTGTATATCGTGTGCAAGGTTGATGCATTATCTACATCCCTTTTCTTTAAGGTGTCTAATATGTCTCGGGGCTTGATTTTCCTTGCATCATCTGTATGACCACAACGCGCTCTTCCGGAACTAACAGATCGGCGTATGAGTGACCCTCCTTATAAAGACCAACTTCATGGTTATGCCGCCCACACACTACTGTCACTTGCCATAAACGGTCTTCATGTCCTTTATGTTTATAGCGAATGGACATCTACATTTTTTGTGCCAGTTCTTCTCGTTGATGTCCCTTTCAAAACTTCCCCTTTGTCATCTATCACAATTTTTTCCTTAACAATAACTTTTTCTTTACTAGCTTTCATTTTCCCAAGTCTTTGGGCGTCACCCCTATAACTACTAAACCTCTCGCACACCATGTTAACCCTCCCCCGGCGATGACCATCACCCCCTGCATCAGAATTCTTCGTGACAATAACGAAATATTTACTTGATCCCCGACTTTGAACCCATTTTACCAACTCATCCCTATTTAGAAATGGGTCGTTGGAGATGAAGTCATTTATGTAGTCCACAAAGTCAGAATAAGACAACATTCCCTTCAAAATATTTACTAACATCATCACGAAGACCCTTCAATCAATACTCACAAAAAACAAAAAAATCTAATGTCTCGGTTAGATCCAACCGAACATACCCCTACTGTTCGGTCACATGCCACTGCGTAAACAAAATTGTACGGTGGGTTGAGACCGAACAGTCCGCGTTTACTAGGTCCTATGTGACCTAACAAACTGGCAAGCAACAACACTGCAAAAAATACAACAAACTTTTCAAACAATGAAAATAAGAAGAGATACCTTTGTATCTTGCACATTTGCACCCCCTTGAAGTTCATCCTCCATTTTGGGAGCTCAATAGACACCAAACAACAACAATGAACAATGCATTACAACACAATATTTTGTACAAATCCCATTAAAACAAACCAACACTTTCAAACTATCAACTTGCATGAAAATGCATGAAGAGATCGACTCTTACAATGGCATTGAACGCCGAAATGCAACTTCTCGTCATTGGTAGTCGCTGGTGGTCGGAGGGGATCATTGGAGATGAATGTGGGATCTTGTGGGGTGCACAATCGTGAAAGAGATGAAAGAATTGGAAGTCATTTTGGGAGTTAATGGGAGTAAATAGGTTAGCCTTATATATATATATATATATATAACGTACATATGAAATGGTCACCAGCTAGCCTAAGCTATGTATTGTAAACTTTTTGGCAACTTTAAATTAAAATCTCCTTTGTGTCAAAAAAACAAGAATCTTTCTTTGAATGAAAAAGTTAGTCTCAATTTAAGGCCATCAAATTTGTTTGAAAATTTTATTTTATATAATAGTAAAAAATTGAGGCCATCATTATTGACTTCAGTTACTCTTCCTTAATGCGCATGTGAGTTTCATACTTAAGAGTATCGGGTTGGTTCCCTTTTTTAGGTTTTTTTATTAAGTAGGTATTGTTTTCTATTATTGGAAGTTCAGAGTTGTCTATCCTTACTGGAGATTTTGAGTTGTTTTTTTCCCTTATTAGAAGTTTTAGTTTTTTCCCCTTAAACATGAAATCATTTTTCTATGGAATATTTTCTTTGCAATCAAATAGGACCTTAGATTTTTTTTTTTAATTTCAATGTTGGAAGTTTTGTTTTCATTATGGTTCTGGTGTTGTGCAATGTTGTTGCAAATGTTTATGGAGAACAATCATTGATTATCACAATGTTTTAAGAGCATCTCCAATAGTAAATGTGTATGGAGAATGATTGGAGTACCCACTTTAGACACTTAATTTGGATAACTAGCAGTCGATTGCTCTTCCTCAATGTGTGCGCGAGTTGTATTCTTACTAGTATCGGGTTTGTTCCTTTTTTTAGATTTTTTTATTAAATAGGTATTGTTTTCTCTTATTGGAAGTTCAGAGTTGTCTATCCTTACTAGAGATTCTGAGTTGTTTTTTCCCTTATTAGAAGTTTTAGTTTTCTCCCCTTACAAATGAATTTTTTTTGCTATGGAATATTAATTTTCTTTGCGATCAAATAGGACCCTTGGTTTTTTATTCATAAGTTGGAAGTTTTGTTTTCATTATGGTTCTGGTGCTGTATAATGTTGTTCCTAATGTTTGTGGAGAACAATCATTGATTATCACAATGTTTTAAGAGCATCTCCAATGGTAAATATGTAGGGAAAACGATTGGGTTACCCACTTTAGACACTTAATTTGGACAACTAGCAGTCGAGCATCGTTTAATATACCTCAAACACGTATCTCAAGGTGTATCGATGGTGCACGTCTGCTAGGTGTGGTGTCTAAAGTGGGTACCCCTAGCCGCTTCCAATGTGTATTATAGGTGTAGATTCCTGCTGCGTCATCAATATGGAGGGGATGCTTATCTTAAGTGACTTAAATTTATAGATATTTAAGTTCAAGAAATTTCTCTCTAATGCATAATGTGAATTGGACCTTCAATTTTGAAATTTTGTTATTATCTATAAAATGCTCTTTAATGCACACATTATTGGAGATGTTCTAACACCAGTACCAACCACAAAACTCTATTTTCCCCTCTATTTTACAGTTCTGTCACATCAAACTCTTTTTCTCTCCAACCACAAACTTTATTTCTTCTCTAAAACTCTATTTCTTATTTTTATTCAATCTTCTTATTTATTTATATTAATTTAATGAATTGTTTAACCAGTAAAATTTTTTCGGAAAAAATACTATTTATTTTTAAGATTTAAAATAAATATAATTAAAAAATCACATTTAAAAAATTGAAAAACAAAAAAGAAACTGCATTTTGCAGAAGAAAATGGAGTTTGGTTGGAGCAACTGAACTCGATCCATTTTTCATCAACCGAACTGCATTTTGCAGTACGGTTGGAGACGCTCTAATTTTAAAGTTGCACTCAAAGCCTTTTGAAAAAACAAAGTTGTATTCAAAACCAAATGTCTTTAGTTTGAACAATTGAGATTAGTTGAATCAATATACGTAATTTTATTAATTATGACAATTGATTATATGTTTAATTCTTTTTATTCTCTGAAATCATTTATGGTCTTGTTCTATTGAATGTATTGTGTTATGGCTTAAATGAGTTGGAGTAAAATAAGGAGTCAAATTCATATTATGATTAGGTTTCATGTTTTAATTGGAATCAAATTCTGATGTGAACATAACTTCTCACATAGCATATATATATATATATATATATATATATATATATATATATATATATATATATGCATTGTGTGCAACACATTGATGTGTAGAATGTTGAGTGTACATGCAATGACCTTTATTACAGGTAAGTGACACATTGAGTGTTGAGGGAGGTGCTTGTAAGAGTCGAGAGTTGTGTCATAGCGTTCGGGCCTACGAGCGGGTACGCGACACTGTGAGATCAAATCTTGTTAGGGTTTTATCTGGAGTTTAGAAAGAGGAGGTTTTTCATTTTTGTACTAAACTATTGATAGTGAATTGTCTTGTTTCTTGCCCGTGGTTTTTACCTTGATTTTAGGGGTTTCCACGTAAATTCTTGTGTTCATCTTTTCTTTGTGGTTTGTTTATTTTTGGGTGTATTTGTGTGATTACAATCTTGGGTATTTCATGCTGATTCATCACAATAAATTGGTATCGAAGCCAAGACTCAAATCTGGGGGTTACACTATTGAGGAAAAATTTTCAGAGATGTCGAAGTACATTCATACGATGAAGTTTTATGTGGAGAATTTCGGTAGGAAGATAAATTTTGACTTGTGGCAAATTCAAGTCAAAGATTTGTTGATTCAATCTGTTCTACGTCAAGTGTTGAAGGGTCGTGTAAAGGAAAGTGATGAGAATTGGGAAGAGTTGGATTTAAGGGCGGCGAACGTCATAAGACCTCAATTTAATTGGCGAAAAATGTTCTTTCAAACATGAGGAATATTTCTTCAGCGAAAGGTCTCTGGGAGAAATTGGAGACTATGTATATGACGAAAAGCATGTCAAATCGATTCTACCTTAATGAGCGGAACCATCAGTTGAAGATAGATGAAAGTAAAAGTTTGTTGATCACCTTAGTTCTCTTAACGAGATTGTCTCGGAAGTTGAGGAGTTGGGAGAACAAGTTAGTGATGAGGATCAAGAGCTCAAACTCGTCTGGTAACTTCCGCCTTCGTTCAAGCACATGAAGCCAACACTGATGTACGCGAAGGAAACCATCAATTTAACAGAGGTCATTGCCATGTTAATATATGAGAAATTGATGAAAGGAGAAAATAACGGTTCATCTGAAAGCTTGTGTTTGGTAGCTGCTGGGAAGGGTTCCAAGAAGTACAGGAAATTGGTCTGTTGAAATGTGGCCAACTAAGGCATCTCAGGAGAGACTGCGGGAATAGAAAAGACAAAGGAGCGGGTTCGGCAAAAGCTCTAGTTCAACAAAAAGGGATTCCGATGTTGAAGGTGATAACGCTGACAATTTGTTAGTTCTCAAGACAGATAGTAACTATCTTATGTGTCCAGCAAAGAATATGATTAGTGATTAGAAGGGAGAATGTGTAATTGACAATGGGGCCACAGGACATGTGTGCATACATAGGGCATTGATTGGTAATTATGCAAGTTGTACGGGTGACAAAGTTATGTTGATGGCTGACGGCTCTCTACGACCAATATTGGGAGTCGGTGAAGTTTAGTTGAAGTTGTTTAACGAACATTTCATAACGCTTCGAGCCGTTCGACATGTGTCGAGTTGTACTCAAAATCTAATTTCTCTTTCCAAATTAGATTTTGAGGGTTACTTTTACTCCGAATGAGGTAAATTATTTACAATATTTCAGAAGTCTTCGTTGGTCATGAAAGGTGTGAGAAAAAAGAACTTGTTTGTTTTGGTGTAGAAACATGGAGCAAGGTTTGCGCTTCAAAAGTTGATCAAGAAGTAGGTTCTGATTGTTGGTAAGTCCAAACAAGTTGGATTTGACTTGGTTCATTCTCAGTGTTTAGGATGGTGGCCCGAGAGGGCGGTGTGGCAAGAGCAAGGTGGTTAGTTTTTGCCAAGGTGAATATTTGTTGTGTTATGGCTCAAACTCATTATTTTAGTTGGAGTAAAATAAGGAGTCCAATTCATAGTATGATTAAGTGTCATGTTTTAATTGGAATCAAATTCTAATGTGAACATAATTTCTCACGTAGTATATATATATATATATATATATATATATATATATATATATATATATATATATATATATATCTGTGTGTGTGTTGTGCAACACATTGATATATAGTGTTGAGTGTACGGGCAACGACCTTGTTGCGGGTACATGACACATTGAATGTTGCGAGAGGTGCTTGTGAGAGCCGAGAGTTGTGTCGTAGTGTACGGGCATGCGAGCGGGTACGCGACACTGTGAGATCCAATCTTGTTGGGGTTTCTATATGGGTTAGATAGATGAGGTTTTTCTTTTGTGTACTAAACTATTGATATTGGATTGTCTTATTTCTTGCCCGTGATTTTTACCCTTATATTTTGGGTTTCCACGTAAATTCTTGTGTTCGTCTTTTCTCTGTGGTTTGTTTATCTTTTGGTGTATTCGTGTGACTGCAATCTTGGATATTCCGCAGTGATTCGTCACAACAGACTTTAATTTGAACAGTTGAGATTAGTTGAATCAATGTATGTAATTTTATTAATTATGAAAATTGATTATATGCTTAATTTTTTTTTTTCTTCTCTGAAATAATTTTTTGTCATGTTCTATTAAATCTATTGAGCCATTGGTGATTAAACAAAATTTTATATTACTTAAAAAAACGAAACTCCCAAATCTATAGCTACACTACAAAACACATCTCTCGACCCTCTTTTAAGCCCTTATTTTTTATCGCATAACATTTTTTTAGCACGTTTACCAATCTTTTTAATTTTTTTATTCATTAATTTACTTATTTTAGTCGACCAATCCTTTATTTTATACGCCAAAGTTTTTATCTAAACTTTGAATCTCGATGGTCTTGTTTTTTTTTAAAAAAATAAATGATGGTCTAAAATGAAAACCCAACATATTAGCTAGCGTAGTATAATATTGTACATTTTCTTTTATTTGGGATAAGTTAAAGAATTTAAGGAATGTTGAAGATAAATCAGTCCACTAAGTATATGATAATGGTGCGAAAAAAAAAAACAAAAAAAAAATAAAAATATTACGATATGTTAAGTACGAAACTCTGGCTTTCCAAAAAAAAAAAAAAAAACCCGTTATTATATAGCAAGTGACTAATCCTCTACGTCACCGTTGAGGTCTTGCCAACATCCTCACCCGACCGCTCTATTGGTTCTGCGCTCATCAGTCCGGACAATATTTCTGTCTTACAAACTTTTTCATTTTCATCTCATCGATCGATCAACCATTTTTGTTGTTATAAACTCAAAAATGGTATAGAATTATGGGTGAGATGAAACACAAGTGCTCCGTTGTCTCTGATTTTAACAGTAAAGGCATCTCTCGAAATAATGTGTGTAAGCGTGCCTGGAGACGTCATCATCTCCCTCTTTTGATCTCACCCACACCCATACAAATATATATACTCTCTCTAAATCAAAAAAGCGTTTTGGTTTAGCTCCTCTTTTCTTATGAAAAATGGAAAATTTGTGGGGTTACGTAATTTTGTTACAACCTTTGTGGCACGCATCTTGATGTATGATCCAATCGACTCCATTAGTGTTGTATGGTGGGGGGTTTGAGTCTCATGAGGAGCAAGAAAAATCTATTTTTTTTTTCTTATAAAAAGAAAGTAGGTAACCTTAGCATTTCTCTTATAACATATACATACATACTTGTAACTTTTAGTTATCTCTTGCTATTTGATGGAAAAAGATTGAGTGACAAACTTTTGATACATACATTTGCCGGTAGTTGTTTCTAGCATATTAAATTGTGCATCAAGACTCTTGAAAAAAAATAAAAAAGTTCATCAAGATATGTTATACTCATCTCCAAGCGTGCTCAAATAAATAAGTTCAATAAATTAATTTGTAGCAAATGCAAGTATTAATCAAAGGAAGAATACTTTTGTAACTCGTCACATACACGCGTCACGACACACATTTTTTAGCATCTTCCAATTTTTTGCATTGGGATGTATGCACAACTACCAATGTGTATTGCAGGGACAACCATGTGTGTTGTTCATGCATATTTGTGCTAGGTTACAACAGTAGGTGCCACTTTAATTTGTTTTTTTGTAGGCTCCTAATTAATTGAAATATGAGGTATACAATATTTTTTTTTTTATGGTGAGAGGATATAATTTTTGTTCACACGTACTCTTGATGTTATATATGGGTTCGACTTTCTAACTTTAATTTCGAGTATACCTGTAATGGTATGAGGTACTGTACGTGTCTCTTATATTTTTTCTCGATAATATATTATGAGTTTTCAAACATTTTTCGGTCTCTCCTTAATTACTTTAGTTCGATTAATCTCATGAAAGTTAGTCGGATGCCCCAACCAAAAATTGAATTTATGACCTCTGGCTTAACGAGTTTTAGTACTCTTTTCTTTGCTACTGAGCCACGCTCCTTGGTAGGCGTGTCTTTGCTTAATAATTCTAAACAAAATAATAATAGACTAATTAATAATAATAATAATAACAATAACAATAATAATAATAATAATAATAATAATAATAATAATAGATATTGCTTCTCCTCCTTAAACTCTATTTTTTTTTCTTAATTCTCTTTCTTGATTTTTCATCTTCAACCACCATCGATCCTACTACTTTTGATCGGTGGTAGTTTCAATCACATATTTTTGCACTTTATTCATCTAATAAGATGCAGATCTAGTTAGATTTGTAAAGATTGGTTCCATCCTTGTTGTGCCACACCTCCTCAACGGTTGTGTGTGAATTTGTGTGGTGGCTCGATTGGTCTTTTGTTTAGTTTTTCATTTTGTAGTTAGTTTGTCTTCCTTGTTGGAAGTCTTAATTAGGTTTCACTTCCCTTGTTGGAACTCTTAATTAGGTTTTACTTCACTTGTTGAAAGTTTTATTGTTCGTTATGTGGTTTTAATGGTGTTTGAGTATCGTCATGTGTTCCGGATGTTGTAGAAAGCAGTCCCTGAAGTCACATTGTTTGAATTTTATAATCGCATTCACAACAAAAGTAATATCAATTCTTTTGGACAAATAAGATTAGCTAATCAATATACTTTTAAGGCAATTGATTCAATCACTACAAAAATGTACCAAAATAGCGACGGGGAAACCCGTTGCAATTCTGGTACGTCCTATCGTTAAAAGGGTTTAGTGACGGGAATAGCATTTGCTCGTCGCTATATTTTTGGCGAAGGGTGTTAGAAATAGCGACATGTACGTGTCGCCAATGCTTGTCGCTTTTTTCGACACGTGGAACTGGTAAACCAATTATTTGGCAACGTCACTATAATTGGCGACGGGAGCCCGTTGCTACTTGCGTCGCTAATACCTGCCACGTGGCTTGTCTGAGAACTACGTGGACAGGAATAGCGACGGGAGGCCGTCGCCGAGCTCGTCGTTATTCTAAAAAAAAATTTTTTTTAAAAAATATTTTTTTATTTATTTGCTTTTTCAAAATAGATTTAGAATTTATTTTAATAAAAATTAATAATAAATTTCATATATATTAATTTTTTTGTTTTTTAAAATAGATTTCAGATTTAATTTATATTAAAATTATTTTTAAACATTATAAAACAATTTTATTATTAAAAATAACTGTTTTTTATTTATTAAAATTAATGTTGAAATTAATTTTTTTTAATTTAAACATTATAAAACACTTTAAGTTTAAAACATTTTTTGTTTTTAATTACAAATAAATTTTTTTTAATTTTTATTTGGTGAAAACAATAATTTTCAAAGAATAATAAAATATAAAAAAATTAAATTTAATAATTGAAATAAATTAAGAAAAAAATGAAGTAAATATAACAAAAGAAAGTTTACAAGTATAAAAATGTACATGGATGATTACAAAATATTATAAAAAAACCTAAAACCTAAGTGTATACATCAGAGGACTCAATCATCGAGATCCTCGTCGGTTTCTGAGTCATCATCAGGATCTGCTGGAGGCGTGAATGAAATTTCAAGTCTGTCCATCAGAGCATGCTCCATGCGACCTAACTGTCCCTGCATCTTTTGCAATTGGTCAAAGTCAGTTGCTTAATGGGCTCATCATTAAGAACCTTTTTCATTAAGAACCCTTAAAACACTTCTCTACATCTCCTTAATATCCCCCTCAGCTGCTTAATGGGCTCATCATTAGCAGACATAGGCCGAGAAGATCATGCTCCAGCTCCAGCATGTTTACGCCTCGACCCCGATGGTGTCCACCCTAATCCATATGTCTGTCCTTTATCGTCACGCTTGACGACAAACAAATACAACTCAGTCTCATCAATCGGCATGTCAGGATACGACTGTGTGAGCTCGACGCGTTTTTCGCGTATCGCTGTCTGTATTAAAAACTTAAACATTCACAAATCATATATATACGTCATTTATACCTATAATTAATCGAACAAGAAACTTACTACAAAACTAGTTTCTTATGAAAATCCTCTCTACTCTCTGATCCCGGAAAGTAACGTCGTCGTGATCTTTGGTGTGGAAGTACAAATATATCTCTAAAAGTAGTCGGGGGTCAACGTATCTCCTCCTATAAAACATGTTTAAGTAGGATTAAGTTTGAGACCTATTACACAATATATATGTAAACTTAATTATTATAGCATAACGTGACCTACCAGTCTCTTTGCATCATGATAGATGAATAAGGAACCACCTGTATACATAACTACACTCGTACTGGGTCCCCTATCTCTGTTCACCAATTATTTCTTGCTTGCTCTGATCTCTTTTTAAGTTCAGGGGTGGACGATGTTTTCTTATAGTGCTCGAAGATCTCGGTAGATACGTGGCCCGACTTCTTATATTTCGAACACATCTTGCTGATGAAGTCGGCGTATCAAGTGGTGATCTGCCTATCGTGCACCTTTCTAATAGCCCCATCATCCGATGGATCTTAATTAAAAGACAATTATGTACAAAAATATTGTAATTTAGTCTATATATCCTAAGTAAAAGAAACAACTTTGACCTAAAGGTATTTTACTTTTTATTGATTCCAATATACGTCTCGAATGTGCTGGGGAACATGCTCCCAAGAATAGCCATCCTTGTATAAGGAGTACTTGTATTCCCTGGTCATATTTCGAGCAACTCTGTTTGACTGATGCAAATTTCGTCCATTAAATTGAAAATTTATGTTAGATCTTAATTTTGTGTAAATTAACAAAACACAGATATACGTAATTAAATTACATATACTTGTTATCTCTTATCCTTGACAACTAAGAATATTCGCCACCCGGCTTGGGTAGCAGTGTTGCCTCTAGAGGCTCTAGCGACCTGAACGCCTCGTCGTCGTCCATGTGAGGCAGCGCATATGGACAAGTCGCTAAAAGGGTGCGTCGAATAACTTGGCGACTATGAGGCAAGTAAATCAGATGGGCCTGGCCGTGCGACCATTTGGGGGTCGTGCTGATGCGATGGAGATGTTGATCCCCCTAATGAAAAAATAGGCCCACAATATGGTTGCGTGGTAACATGACTGGCGACAGGTGGTGTGGGTAGCGATGAAAGAAGTGTAGAGTACATCTGTATAGAGGTCGACTCATTGGCAAATACATATGTCAAATACATATCGTACACTGAAGGGGGATGTGGTGGACGTAAATAAAGGGGGTGTCTGATGGAAGACGGGGGCCTGCTGAGATGGTGGAAATGGGTACAAATGATATAAGGGGGCCTGCTGGGGTGATTCTGTCGAGGATGTTGATGTTGAGGCTACTTCCCCTGACTAGAATGTGGAGCAACATCATCACGAGATTGTAAGTCTGAACGATCCGAATAGCGAGATCGGCTATCTTTGCTGCCACCGGATCATCCACCGGATCTCTCATCGTGTGACGGACTATACCTTCTGTCTGACATAAATTTTGTAAGAAATTAAAACTAAGTTAGAAACAACTACATATAAATATCATATATATTAAGTATTATGTAACAAGTCAACAAATATAAGACTAGGTTCGTATTCCGTAACGTAGAGTAATGGTTATATCATTGTTCGTTGTCACTGTTCCCATCATCCGATGAAAACTCGAGATTATCGGTTTCATCGTCTTCTTCGTCAACGTCAGACATGTGCGCGCCACTATGATCAGGTAGAGAAATTGCAATATCGTTGTCAATATCAACCTCGATATCATGCTCAGGTAGTTGTTCTTGAAAAAAATCTTCTTAGGTAAGCGCACTGTCAACGTTCTTGACTATATTGTGTTCGTCGATGAACTTCAGCTGAAGTCTCCACGTGGCTTGCCAATTATTTTGCGTACTTCTTACACTCGGGTAAGAAAGAAAATACACTTGATAAGCTTGTGTAGCTAGTATAAAAGGCTCGTACTTATTTAGTCGCGGATTTCGATGTACATCGACGAGTTTTAAGGAGCGGTGAACTTTTGTCCCAATGTTGGGCATGGGATCGAAGCATTTACACTTGAACAACATGGTACATAAAAACCCACCGTATTCGATTTGTATCACTTATTGCAATTGCCCGTAGAAGTCGTTATCACATTTGCATAATTTGTGCCTCTAACGCACACCCCGCTACTACGCGTATCGTTGTTTGCGCTATATGACATTGTGTGAAACTTGTAGCCATTAACAAGATATGCGTGATATACGGTGCAAAATCGACTTGGGTTGTAAGAAAGCATTAGAAGTGTTCGACCCTAAATATACAATGGCGCCTACAATTGAAACCTTTTTTATGATAAACTTCATTTTCAATTAAATAACAAAATAAGAAGGATTATGTTAATATGCATTTATTAAGGACGTACAAAGTGTTGGAACCCAAGTTGAGAATTATTTCTCAAGATGTTCATCGATTGCACTTTGTGTGATATTCGGCTGTTTAGAACGCAACTCTGATACGTACATCCTAACAGGATATATAAAAGAAATAAAGAATTACTATTGATTTGAATAAGGCTATTTAACAATTGACATGAAAACTATGTATTGTAACGTATTAATGTATACCTCATGAAAGGAGCGACTTCGGGACAAGTTAACAACACATAAGCATGTGCAGCGTTACACTCATCATTCATGAGATTACACTTTTTTGATCTCCCAAAGGTCCGACCTGGGTAGGTGAAGATTGAGAAGTTTCCATCAAAATCTTGAGTTGGAACGACTCCACCATCATAATTGTGGGGCGGAAGGTTGTGCGATGTAAGCATGTATTCCTCAAAATAATAGGAACAAAATGTAGTTGCCTCTTCCACTACATAAGCATTGCATATTGAGCCTTCAACCCTTGCCTTATTCCTAAGATTATTTTTCAAATGTTTTAAATACCTACATTCATAGCGATAAATTAGGTAGATATATATATTTTAATTGATTATAATTATGTACGATAAAAGTAGACAGACAACAAGTATAATTTATTACCTCTCAAAACGATACATCAACCAAAATTGTACTGGGTGAGTAAGGATAGCTTTGTGCGCCAGATGGATAGGGAGATGCTCCATTGAGTCTAAAGAACTTGGCAGAAAGATTTTTTTCAGCTTACACAATATCTTTAGAATGTTTTCATGCAAAAGCCGTAGATTCTAAACATTTAAATTTCTAGCTGTTAAATCTCTAAAGAAAATGCTTAACTCGCTGATTGCAATCTATATATCCTCCTCTGAGAGATCCCGAAATGCAATCGGAGAAAGTCGTTGCATGAATATTTGGCAATCGTAGCTTTTCATTCCAAACATCTTCAATTTCTTAAATTTTACGAAATGCCCGATGTTAGATGCATAACCATCAAGTAAGTGCAATTCCTTAATCCACTTGCACAACACTTGTACTCTCCACTTTTCAAGCGCGTATCATGCCTTTAGATATTTCTTAGATACAGGATCATAATGAAGCTCTGACAGATGAAAAATCTCGTTTAATTCATCTTTAGACTTTGCGTTATCTTTCGTCTTCCCTAACACACTCATGATTGTGTTGAAAATGTTTTCAAAAATATTTTTCTCGATGTGCATTACGTCTAGGTTGTGTTTGACAAGGTTCGTCTTTTAATACGACAAGTCCCATGGTATGCTTCATTTTCTCCACCAACTAGTCTTCGAGATTTCGTTGTTTATAGCATCTGATCCTATTCAGTAACCTTCATCAGTCCTAAAGTCTCAATTTCATGCAAGATATCTTCACCTGATTAATTGACCCGTGGCTTGTCTGATACAGTTCTATCTCTACGAAAACAAAATTTATCTTTCCTCTCATTTGAATACCGCGACAAAAAATGGCGTTGGCAATCAAACCAATATGATTTTCCGCCGAACCTCAACTGGAAAACATTGGTATCATCCATACAATAAGCGCAAGTTGTCCTCTCATGTGTGCTCTATCTTGACAATATGTTGTACGCTAAAAAGTTGATGACAGTCGACATAAGTGCAACGTGCATTTGAAAGTTTTTCTTTGTCGATACATTGTAGATAGGCACTCCGCGGTACCACAAATCTTGCAATTCTTTCACCAACGGTTGGAGAAACGCATCATTTTTTTGCAACGGATTGGTCAGTTCATGTACAATCACTGTTAAGAATATCACTTCTTTCTTCATGCACATTGACGGAGGCAAGTTGTATGATGTTAAAATTATCGGCCATGAGGAGTACAGTTTGCCAGTCATTCTGAAAATTTAGAACCCATCAATGCATAACCTATGTCGAACATTACGAACCTCGGAGGTGAAGGTAGGATTCACTTGATTGAAGTGGTTCTGCTATGCAATCGATGCAATAGTGCATATTGTCTTCATCTCTAATATGTTCTACGTGCCATCGCATGTGTTTCACTATAGCTTTCGACGCGAACAAACATTGTAAATGAGGCGCCAATGGAATGTAAAACAATGTCTAGAACGAGCGTCGTTGGAATTAAATCTAATTTCCTACAAAACTAGCAAGAGGTAAGATCGGTATTGTGACATCCGAGAATTTTATAAACTTGATTTGGTGGTTAATTAAATATTTTTGAATTTAGTTTGAGATTTAGGTATCCGAGGTGGGACCCACTCTTTACGGATTGAAGATCACGAATTTAATATTATTTTTATGTGTTGTGTGCCTATTTGATGCATTATACACTATTTCAACGCGAAATAGGGCCAAGTTGAGATGTATACGTGGTGTCCGTGAGTTTCGAAGCGTGTTACGAATATTTCTCAATTTTTGGTGAAATTTGTGTACTTCTCGGAATTTAATTTGGACATAAATTGAAGAGATAATCACAAAATTAAATAAAATAATTAATAAGTTGGTGGGCGCTTAGTGACATGCGTGGTCGAGGGTGACACGCATGGGATGTACAATAATGCACATGCCCGAGGATGATCGTTGGCGCGCGTGGCGAATTTATAGCCGCGAAAATACATAGGTGTATCTATTTATTTATATATGTATATATAGTTTATATATATAAATATATATAAATGAATCATATAGTTTAATTTAAATTAAAACTATACATTGAATTCGCCTCGAGATACGCATAGCGTGAGCATCGAGGAATGAATTGGTTGAACGTTGCAGTTGGAGAGGACTTGTCCACATTTCGTGATGCGTGCCGTCACATCTCAAGGAGAATCAATTGGTGTATTATTTGTTATAAAAAATATAAGATCTACCTCGAGATACGCAATACATATCTTGAGGAGATTAATATAGTCAATCATCAATAAGTCGATCAAGAGGTGGTGATTATCTTGTTGATAGTCACAAGATCGACCTCAAGGGCAATTCGTATCTCGAGAAAGATCAAATAATATAATGAAAATAGAACCATTAAATTTGTCTTGTGATACATACGATGTGAATCTTGAGGAAATCTAAAATATATTTTCAAATGAAATAGAATCGTCTTGTACATTAAAGTGAAATTGAAACTGAGAGGAAAAATGATGATAGAGGGAGAGACAGAGAGAGAGCGAGAGAGGCGATCGAGACCGAGGTGATGGAGACGATGATGGGTAAGGTGATTTTGAGGTTTTCGTTGTTGTTAGGCTGTGGTTTTCGTGGCAGTTTGTCTGAGGATGACGATGGTAGTGGAGGGTTTCCCCTACTTTAACCCCAACTCCCAACAAAATCGATATTGAAAAAAAATTATTGAAGAACATAGCCTTTTTTTTGATGAGACGATAAGGAGGAAGAAGGGGGTTTGGTCCCCAAACTGGACCGAATCGGGTCCGTTTCAGGGCCAAACCCCGATTTAGAAAAATAAAATAAAACAAAATAAATCCCTAAAAATTAAAGAAAAATCAGAAAAATGGAGTTTTTGGAGAAATTAATGGGAACTATGGATTTTTATAAAAAATGAGAGATTTGAAATTTTCTCGAAGATTTATATCGGGGTTTTTTCTTATAAAATGTGCTACGATACCCAAAAATGCCCGAAATTTAGAAAATTATTTTAAAACCTAGTCTAGATTAATTTTTGATTCCAAACCACAATTTGAAGTAAAAATTGGGATACATACTTTCGAGGAGTTGATTTGGAGGAATTTCGGGGTTTTCGAGTAGTGGAAGGGCCAATAAATATATAATAAATTGAAAAATTATATTTAAGCCTACGCAACGAAATTTTCGATGCTGAGCAATAATTTTGAGTCAAAAATGAAATTCAGGCATCGAATAATTTATTTTAGAAGTATTTTAGGGGTTTCAGGACGCGATTAGGTCAATTAAACTGCAACTAATTGAAAAAAATTGGGGAATTGGTATGAAAACTTATTGAACTTATAAATGAATTGTAGGACTGTAATTGGAGCCCCGTGTGTTCTATTTTAACAACTCGGAGCACAAGGGAGTTGAGATATCAGGTTTGTAAAGTTAAGTAAATCCCATGATAACCTTTAAATTGTATGCGTGTTTCTTGAATATAATTGTATGCACGGTTGATCACATCATATTTATTGATCATGCATTCACGGACATGAGAGGAAGGAGGCCTTTGGGGTCTCATTGTGTTCATTGGCAATATGTGTGGTAGGATGAACACCGTGGTGCTCTGCGACAGGAGTCACTGATCGTTGTAGACACTTGTTTAGGATGAGTTTTGATGTTGGCCAGGATCATACCCCGCGGATAGTCAAGGGCGTGGCTTCTCGAGGGACTTCCTCTCTAACTCATGAATCTTTACTACTGTTTACCCCCCACATTTGGAAGACGTCATCTGATTGTGGTCGGTCAATAGAAATGGGATGGATTGCATCCTTGTATATTTATAATTCCTTGCGATATTGTTGTTTGTTTAAATTTTTGGAATTTAATGCATTTGATTATTACAAGTGTACTGGATAGTGTGGGATTATCGAATTTTTATGATTGGATAATGACATGTTCTAGCGGCGACAAAGGAAAGAGAAAGCTTTTCGACTGTTTGTGACTTGCTTAGTTCTTTACTCTCTATTTATGTATTAGTTATTGAATATATTATATTGTATAAATGAGTTTTGGGTTTGAGTGTGATTAGGATTTCCTTTGGAATAGGTAGAACGATTTTGGGAAGAATTGAGATAATTTTTGAGTTAAGATAATGTTCGTTTAAGGTTTTTAATACTTCATATTAGATTAGAATGAATATATAGTTTTGTTAATGCAATATATATAGTTATGGGTGGATTTTGAGTCTTTTGGCACTTCCACCAAACTGAGTAGATTTTGTTGAAGAATTTTGAAGGCAGGGTATTTCGGTATAGGCTTAGAAATAGAGGAGGTGTTATCAAAAAATTTGTACGAAATTTTGAGGATTATTTAATTAATCTAAATGAACTTTGTGGTTTAAGATTCACTTTAGATGATTACAAGATCTTAATCTTAATTGTTTATTGATGGAGATGTTAAGATTGCTAGATTATCAAGAGATTACGGTAATCTAAGCCGGTCAAATGCCCTAATTAGGTGGGGTTTGATAGGAATAGGGTCCCCAATAAAGCATGCATAACTGGGAACAAAAATCGATACGCTCATACGACAGACCTCAACCAGTGCATTAGACTTTTACGTTTATAAAAGTTATCTACCAAACAGTTGTATTCAGACAACATGTCTTTACAGACCTGCAATATTTCATCAAATGCTTGCTCAGAAATATGGTGATTCGACTTTATCATCAACAAACGTGCAATTACTGAGAGTTTTGTCATCTTCTCGCAACCCGATCAAAGTAGTTGATTTGTTGCGACAATCATTTCAAATAAATTTTTTGCTTCAGGGTTCTGCTCCTCCCTACGGCTCCAATCAAACTCGGCCCCACGTGGTTGTGTATCATATGATGATATGACGTCGAATATTCATCCATTGGATCATCATGTTTACTGTCCACATCGTTTATTAATTCTTCTTCCCTATGCTCGATCCAACAATAATATTCGAGAATGAATCTGTGACGACCCCAATTTTTCACAAATTGAGCCCCGCCCGGCCTAAGCCCACGTGGACCCCTGAGCCAGTCTCGCAAGGTCAATGCAGACTCTACCTCAACACGTAATTCATTTACAAGTCCCTAAAGGTGGTGGTCGACTTCACCAACCCTGAGACTATAAATGCTTAGTGTCACTAACGTGGAGTTACTTGGGCTTCTGATCCAACACTACTACTCCAAAACTTTCGTCAAAGCTAAGGAGTCCGTACATGATGTAATCGTTAGCTCTCAAGTCATCTCAACACTCTGCTCCTTTAGAGTCTGCTCTTGTTCCTTTTTCCTTTTTTTTTTTTTTTCGCCTCCCAAGTCTCGAACCCGCGTCTTTTTAAGACTACGGATTTTGCGAGATTTGTACCACTGAGTTGGACCTAATCCATTTCTCTAGATCCGATAAATTTATCGTAATTTTTTTTTCAATTTACTCATCGTGTCTCATGTGATACACAAGAGTAAAATACTGTTATATCGTATATCTATCGATAGTTTCCCCAACTCTCCTCACTTCCCAACGAAGACTTAGGTAAGGATCATAGGGTCCACTCTAAGTTCAATCATTCCTAACTTCCGCTGGTTTGCGTCTTAATTTCAAGAGTCAAGTATTTACAACTTTGGCTCTGATACCAACTGTGACGACCCCAATTTCCCATAAAATTGGGCCCCGCCCGGCCTAGGCCTGCGTTGACCTTGCGAGACTGGCTCGGGGGTCCACGTGGGCTTAGGCCGGGCGGGGCCCAATTTTATGGGAAATTGGGGCCGTCACAGAATCCTTGACTCACTAGATGAAGCTCCGCTGTGTTTACATCGTAGTATTTCTCATTGCGACATTTTCAGCAAGGACATCGTATTTTTGCTTCGTTGACTAAAGTGGTGCAGTGTGCATGGTAAATTTTATGAACTCCTTCACACCAGCCACAAACTCCAATCAAGTGTAACCGCCTTCAATGTGGTTATATATCCAATCTCGAGATACAGACATCTCGAAAGACTTAAATAACTCTAATTAAACACACGTACACACCAATCACTATATACATTTTAGTCGAGTGTAACTTGTACGTAATTTGTCGAATTGTTTACGTTTGCACATACTTAGCGTAATACATATTAAGCATTTTAGTCAAATGTTAACTGTAATTAGTCGAATTGGTTGAAATATTTACACATGCTTTGCGTAATATATATTTTGTTTGAGATGTTATTATAAATTATTGTAATTTTATTTCATTGTATATCTACCATAATTATTAAATTTAACGTGTTTTATTTTGTTTCTATTTATTTTGCTTGAGATTTTTTTTGCTTAATTATGTTTGTTTTCAATATATATATATATATATATATATATATATAGTAAGTACTACTTTTTTCATTAATTAAAATTTTAAAGTACATTAATATAATTGTACATATAGTATAAATTATTATAATTTTCTTTCAATATATATATAGTGTAATTATTAATCTTTAAGTGGTTTTTTTTTTTACAAATATATAGTAGAAGTTCTATATATAATATAATTTGTACATCTATATAGTTATATAAGTTTTTAAGTGCTTCAATTTGATTTAATATTTTTGGTTTAATTATGTTTTTTCCATAACATATAATATAAGTTATATATATAGTATAAAAGCATTGTTATACATTTTTTTGTTCAATCAATTATATATTTTCCTAATTAATTTTAAATTTCTTTAAACATATATAATAATAATAATAAATAATAATAATATTAGTCCTTTATTTTTCTCCTAATTGAAATGCAATTTGTCTAATTGATTTTTATCATTTAAATAAGATTTTATCACTAAAGTGTACATCATTAATATTTCATTTTACTTTTTTAACAATAATCTTAATTCAACCAAACATGCTATTTATATTATTTTACTTTTTCTCAATTAAATTATAACGCATTACAAAAAATGCATATCAATATTAAAAAAATTATATACAAACATCACAACATAATCACAACAAAAACTAACTTACAATCACACATATCACCATAAAAATCATACATGTCACCATAAAAATCATACATGTCATCATAAAAATTAAAAATTATACATATCACTATAAAAAAAATCATACGAATTAATAAAAATCATACATATCACCATAAAAAATTATTCTAAAATCTTATTCAAAAACAATTTTATTTTTCACCGAAAAATTACATAAATACACATTTTTAATATAAATTAACCATCAATCCACAAAATAATAAAAATCATTTTAAACAATTTTACTTTTCACCAACAAATTTTATTTTAAAACTAAAATAAATAAATTAAAAAAATCTAAAAATTATTAAAAATCACATTAAATTAAAAAAATAGTATACCTAAGGCACTGCAGAATGTGGCACCGAAAAGGGGCGGGCCGGGTGGCGAGCAGCGGCTCGAGTTTGCAACATGCAGCGAGGCAACCGGCGGCGAGTGACAAACGATGATGGCAGTGAGGTTGAGTCGGAGGAGCAATGAAGTCCCTAGAGGCGGAATGTCGGGCAATGAGGTCAACAGAGAGGCGGATGAGCGGTGAGGTCAACAAAGAAGCGGAGGGCCAGGACGTTGATAGAGGGGGGGTCGTTGAAGGCGCAGTGACTGTTCGACCGAGAGAGGGTGGCCGGAGGCGGCGGTTAGGGTTTCAAAATTAGGGGGGAGGCTGCAGAACAGAAGAGGAGAGAATGATCGAGATGGGGAGAAGAAAGGGAGAGAGAGGGTTTGATTGTAGGGGTGGCCACGTGGCAGGGTGAAACGCCACACGGGTGCATTTGGGCAGGATTTTTCCAGCCTAATGATTAGCGACGGGGGCCGTTGCTATCCCTGTTGCTAATCTGGTCAACGAGTTAGTTGACTGCCCCCGTCGCCAATCTCTCGCCATTTAGTGATGTGAAATAGCCTGTCGCTATTTCTCGTCGTTATTATTCCCAATTTTTTGTAGTGAATATTTGGTCATGTATTAAGTCATAAATGATTAATGAAATTTTTATTTTTTAAAATAAAAATAAAATAAAATAAAAATAATAATAATAATAATAATAATAATAATAATAATAATAAACCTCAAAAGTGTATAAGTCACTTAAACCTTTTCCTTTTTTTTTTTTTTATTCTCTTTTGTTTTCTTCTCAATGACTTCTCCAAAGATATCCTTGATTCTTTGTCTTTTCTTGAGTTTTTTTTCTTTTGTCAAATTTGTCTTCTATTCAGTTCTATATCGCGAGCTCCCACATGTTAATTTCCAAGCTCGTTGTTCCCATGAAACGACAATTGTGTGAGGGCTACATATTGAGGGACCATTGGCAACTTTTCTTTATTTAATAAAAAAATATTACGGGGATCAATTGATGAATTGGGTCAGCGGGCATGTTGGTTGATTCACAAACATCTCTGATAAATGCCCTGATAGAGGTGTTATATCTGATCTCTTACATCACTCATGTGGTGTCAATTACAATGGGTATGAGTAGATTTTTGAGATATATATAGATAGAGCTGTAAATCTGTAACAACTATAATGTTTACATTTCATTTTCAGGCGTATGTTTTGTCGCACTGCATCATGTATAGGACCTCTTCTGCATGCCTTGTGGACCACGGTCCATGAGTATGTTAAGTAAGCTAGGATTGGTTATATATATGCAACAGTTTTGCAGGAAAAAAGGTATCATTGGTCGACTACGTGTCTCTAGGAAAGTAGGAATAATAGAGAATTATGGTGTTGCATGTGGGCCTCGCAATTGGAGAATTAATTAAGGAATAATAATAATAATACGTTGAAACATAATAATTTTAGGGAGTGGCTAAACCGACCCCAATTATTGCTTAGAGAACTCTATTTTGATTTTTTTTTTGATGAGTTCCAATTATGCCCATAGAGAAAATGACTAAGTTACCCTTCATATAAAAGGTATTTTCTTCTTCAAACCCCACCCTCTCTTCTCCTTCACTGAGTCGTCGCATTCGAAACCTCAAAATCGATTCTACACTGTCGCCTCCGGCCGACCAAAAATACGTGAATCCATACAGAACTGACTTAGTAAGTCCGTTCTCTCCTTGTTTCCGCTTGTTTGGTGGGTTTTTTTTTTCGAGTTTTTTGGCCATCATTTTCACTGTTATTGATGTTGGTTGTTGTTTGATTTTTAGGGCTTTTGATTTGTTGTTGATTTCCACATTTTTTATGCGAAATGTCGAAGGAGTCGTCAAAACAAAGCCACCTTAACAACGACGAGGCATTTTTATGGTTTTTTTTTATTCAATTTTTTCATCGCGGAAGAACCTTCGTTTTTAGTTGTTGTCCTCGTGTTGTGCAAAGTAATAGGGCCGAGACATGTATACACGTCTCGAAAAAGAGACACCGATATATAAGGGTAAGTGTCGGTTTACTTGAACCAACACTGTTGCTATGGTTTCGATGTCCGTCAGCCGAAACACATAGTTACAATTCGGCTTTGTTTGGCTGATAAATTGTACATGCCCCACGTAGTTGCTACTTGGACCCCTCCCGATTGGATATTTGGATTTTTAACTTAAGTGTCGGGCATAGTTGTTCGCGATATTACCAGCATTATCGTCTACTACATACCGTAAGACCAGTAAAGGTTTTATTTAGTATACACTGTAATCATACATATACCCCAACAATTTACCCTCGAACCCCATCTGATTGTATACTGGAATTTTAGTTAGCTATCAAAGTTACAAGTCCGTAATATTACTAGCAATATCAGTTAACAAAGACCGTTACGCTTGTAGAGGTTCCGATTTTTCTAGATCGTAGTCTTACTTATACCCCACCCAATACAACAAGGACCCCACTGGACTGTATCTGTAAGTTTTAGTACACGGATGATAGATGCGTACATAGAAAGCACCAAACATGTGAAATGCTATGTAGACTCAAAGGATCAAAGAGAGAGAATAGAGATACTCAGAAAAGAGACCAAAGAGAGAAGACAAATACGACCAATAAGAGTTTAAGAAGAAATGCAAGCTCCTGCCTATAATGAAAGAATGGATCGAAGTTCAAAACTACCTGTTGAGGATTATACTGATATGCACATGAACGAGGCAGAGTTGGCCATGATGGGATCAATTATGCGCAACCGGATGAGAACTTTAAGAAATCAATATTTTATGTTCTCGAACCAACGAGAAATAACAGGGAGCTTGCATGGTTTTGAAAGAAGAACGACCAGAAGAATTCAGAGAAAAGGAGCAGAAATTCTCGTACCATCTACTCAATTAAGATTACCGAATACGAAAGTTTTTTCCGATAGAATTCCAGAGATTGGAGTGGACTACAAACTCTACGATTTTGTAGCAAGTTATTAATCACAACAAAATGATCAAGGAGATGGTGGTGTAAGTCTGGATCGATGGCAGTGTACAATGAGAACGAAGTTAGTGCAAGACTTTGCCTCGAGTTTCGTATTAGTTGGCAACGGTCGAGGTTGAGATTTTGTCCAAATTGGTGCAATTTTGGTTAAGTATGGTAAGAGGATTTGTCCGAAAGATTTTAGTATGTAGTGGACAAAGTTAAGATTTTTGAGGTTTTAGTGCGACCAAAACCAGTGCTATGAAAGTTTTATGAAATTAAACTATTTTGTCAAGAAGTTGACT
This sequence comes from Stephania cephalantha, assembly GCA_039657325.1. Taxonomy (NCBI): domain Eukaryota; kingdom Viridiplantae; phylum Streptophyta; class Magnoliopsida; order Ranunculales; family Menispermaceae; genus Stephania; species Stephania cephalantha. The sequence continues at coordinate 16,419,233 of CM077570.1, read as the reverse complement.
CGATTTGGTAAAAACTTGAATCGAAAATGAGCTTCGGAAGTCAAAACACGTCAAAATAAAATTTTTACTAATTAATAAATATAAAGAAATTAATGCTGCTAACAAACAATTGAGGCCTTTGAGGGTTTATATATAAATAAGTAACTATACTAACTTAACTAACATAATTCATTAAATTCAATATTAATAAATATCTAAAGAAAGATCTAGAACAATGAAACATAAATTTGTTTTGCATTCCAAACATGTGACTTCAATCAATATAGTTGAGCATACTTTATGAAGTATCATAAGTTATTAAACTCTAATCATTAGTAAGTAAACAGCCTTTAGCCAGCCATTTGTTCTCCTTATTTTAATGAAAAAGCCACGTTCTAATTTTATTGAGCTAACCCTTTTGAATATACAAAGACATTAACTTTATGCAATAAAACCAAATTACACTTTATAAAAACTTCGAACTACTAAATCTAACATCTTTGGAAAGTCATTTCAACATCAGATATAGATCTCAAACTCACATAGGATATCTAAACGGTTGTTACTTTTAAACAATCCTAGTTACTACTTTAAATTAGATAATGGATCTAAATATCACAATACGCATTCTTGACTATGCATGCAATGCAAATATCATGATTCAAATCAATAAATAATAACCTATTAAATCAATGAATGAAAGAATAAAATTGGTTTAAAGCATTAAGCAAATAATTTTCTCATCATAACTACATTGCAAAATGGATCTAGTTTACGTTCGGACATTATTTAGATCTACTCACTACTAACTCGTAATCACAAATAACATTGCAATAATATAAATTAAAGACATAGATAAATACATCTAAAATAAATACTTTAAATCTTTAAATCTTCTCCAAAAGCAGTGAACAATAGAGTAATAAATAAAAAAATAAAGAATGGCTCTTAGAGCAATAGAATATTAATCTAAGTATTCACAGGCAACTAATTTCTTATCCCTAGGATCGTATTTATAGTATTTTAGGTAGTAAGCATCACAAACTAACTTAAACTACTCATTGTTATCTTAAATCTTTGAAATATGCTCCAACGATTCCTTAGCAATTCATGTGTAAGTGGAATCACTGGGTACATCCGTAAAACTGAAGTCCCTATTTTCACCGATATGAGTAGCGATTATGTGTCCCTAGGAATCGTTGAAAAATCACTGGGCTTATGAACAAGGTCTTCCTTGATTCTTTGGTGATAATTATTTGCATATTTTTTCAACTTGATTAATTCATTTATAATCTTCATTTTTTTGTTCATTTCTTGATATACTCCATTTATTACCCGAAAAAACAATAGAAAACCATTTATAATATAGTCTTTTACATATAAAATCATTCTCAAATGAACTATAAAACCTGTTTAATTACTGACTTGTTATGTGTTTGCGAAATTGTGACCACATATTGTGTTGGCTAGATTTAAACCACACAAATTAGAGAGAACCATAAACAAATAAAAAGTTGGATGAGTTGGAGGCTTAGAACAATAGGTGTTAGATATGTGAGTAGAGATCTAGATGGTGAGCTAGGATTAAATACCCAACCCACTCTTCACTTTTTCTATCTACTCGATTCATTTTGGTTTAAGAAATAGAAGGAGAGACGGAGGAGGTGGAATATAGAGGTGGGAAGATTTGCTAACTATTGGTGTTGGCTGAATACATCAAAACAAAACCTAGGTAAGTTCTTCTCTAAAACAAACTCTACATTATTTTCATACTTTGCTACATCTATGAGGTATTATGTTATTGGGGTTTAATGGGCTCAGATTAGGAAGCGACCTCTATACATATGAAAATTGTAATATTTGCACAGTTACCAATCATAACGTGTCATGCATGTTGGACTAAGTGTTCTATCACTTAGACTGCGCTCAAGATTTTGATGTCAACAAACAAGGTAAACTGGTACTAATAAGGTTGTCAAGCATGTGCAAGATCAAATGAAGCACAACTCTACAAGTTCAATGGAATTAGAAGAAACGTGATCGAAAAGTTCTAGAATGTATCGAGACAAAGAAGTACATCAGAAAGCCATGACTATTACTTGTACAACTTATGTAAGGTATATAAGTTCAATTACACGAGTCAAATGCATTCGATTCATGCATATCATGATCTTTAAGTTTTCAAGTAACTTTAAGTTTCGGTTTTCAATGATTTAAAATTCATGACTTGAAAATATCTTAAAATCGTACAAACATGTTTTTCAGCATGCATTAGATGTGTAAAAACTGTTGGAATTGGTTTTGAGTGCACCGATATTAGTTTGGACGAGTTTTTGATTTATTATCAAAATATTTGTACATAAGCTCCTATATGTTTCATGAAAATGAAATTTCCAATTTTTGAGGTTTGTGAAATCATTCAGGATGTCCAAACGGGTCCAATGACTCATACTAAGCATTTCTAATATTTAAAGAGTCACTAACCAAAACCAGAAAGTATTTATTCTCTGGTCCCTGTTGGTGCGCGCTACCTGTAGTTAATACGCTAACCACTCTCATGACAGTTTTTTTTTTAAAGTTTATACATTTTTCTTTAATTTGAATATATGGATGTTTTGGGCCCTTGGGTCGAGATAACGGACACAAACGGTCAAAAAGTGTTGGAGACAATTTACAAACCACTTAGAACACACTATTATCATTTCAAGCTAAAAAACTCTCCATTAACCAAGCTTTCACATCAATTTAACTAGTTTTGCGTGTATAATCACTTGGAGTACTTTGAGGCTACTTAATTGATCTTGAAGTCGATGTTGTAGAGATGTTCTAAGACTTGCAATCCACACTCCATAACTGATTTTGATTGCTCTTACCTTGAATTGTAAGAAACTTTAATTTCCTACTTTACTTGTGCTTAAATTACATATGTTGGTAAGATTGTTGTGCGGAAATCATTTGTTGTATTCTTGAGCATATTTGTCTTGGATTTTGTACTTAAACTTTATTTTCCAAATCCTAGGACTGATTTGAACAAGCTTTTGGTCTTAATATCAATTTTCCTCAAAACTATTTGTTCATTGGTTTTAAAACAGCACTCGTTTTAATCGAGTTTATTTGTCGATTTCGTGATTGAGATTGGTGCGAAAATTAGAGACATATTCATTATCTAATCCATAGTCATACTTGCATGCATGAGAGTTGTTTGGCTCTCGGAGGCTTGTGATTAATTGGACTCATTGCCGCTTTACTTTGTAAAACCGATTTTCATTGTATTCATCAATCATAACTGTAAGTTGTTGATTGTAAGACTTAGTAGGATCTAAGTCAACGGAAGACCTAGTTGAGGCTAGGCAAAAAACATAGTTGAGGTTAGGTGGGAAGTCCTAATTTGCAATTAGGTACTCTAAGCTTGTATGCTTAAGTTGTGACACCTGTTGGGAATATAAGTGGGGTTGAAAATCCTAACTAGGGTAGTTTGGTAGTGGATGTAGATCGGTTGGATCGAGCCACTATAAATCTTGTGTCTCATTTTCATTTCCTCTACCTCCTTCACCATTGCATTACATTGATATTTATTGCTTGTGTGTGCATTGAGCATCGTTATTGATTGAAAGGGTTTAAAAAGGCGATAACCACTCAGTACACCCAATTCACCCCTTCTTAGGTGTGGTTTCAATATGTCATTTTATGGAGAGAATAAAAGAGGGAGTATCTATTATCTTTCTTATTAGTAATTTGCCCCCATTTTAACTCACATCTTCTCTTAAGTGGAGGACAGTGATTTTACACATTTACCTTTTTACACCTTGAGATGTGCGCACACACAATTTTTTGTGCATAACATGCAGGGTGTGTATCTCGAGGAGAGAATTGTAGCATCCCTTATCCATATTATGGCGATAACCCGTTTGAAACCCTAATTAAGCCCCGTTACACTAGCTAGACTTAATTAGAGCCATTAGCCTTTCATCCTTACCCGATAAACATAACTCTACATCTCGCAATACCGAATAAAAAGAAATATAATATGAAGCGTAATTAAGACTGAAGCGTAATTAAGACTTCTTCGATTAATCCTAAGATATTCAAATATACAAACTCACTAGAATAAACCTCAGTTACAATAATATATCTCAACATTGTTATATTACACAAAATATAGTTCAAACAGTATATAGATACAAAAGAATTCATTACATTAAAGAGAAGAACCAAAACTCCTATATATTCTCTTTGCCCTTTCTTAAAGTGCCTTGCGATGTACCTGAAATGTTTAAAGCGGTAAGCGCTCCGACTTGCTCAGTAAGTGATGCTCATATACTTATCAACTATCTACTAATAGTCAATGAGATAAACGAATAACAATATGAACCGACAATAGCTATTCAGTGCAACAGAAATAGTATAAATAATATTTACTCAAATGCAAGTCATTCGGTGCATTGAACTAGTACTGTGACCATTTTATTTCAATATGAATAAAAACTAAAGTCTTTCCCTCTGACACTTGTCGAGCGTGTACAATAAGTTTCCCGTATATTCTTATTATTTGTAGTAGTGGTAAGTGGGATTGTCTCTACATGAATTTCACAAAGTATTTTTTAAAAAAGAGTTTTCCAAGGGTTTTTATTATTTTACTTTAACTTCATTAAAATGGAAATTAAAATTATCTAATCAATCTAAAATAATTAAAGCAACTAACTAATTAAACAAACTTAACTAACACAATTCAAATTCAATAATACTAAATATTCTAAATTCAATTCAATTCAATTCAAATCAGTATAAAACAAACATCTAAACAAATATTCTGAACAATAAAACATAAACTGTTTTGTGTCTGAACATATTAATTAAAAAAATATTCATAATCATACTATCATCATATTATGAAGTATTCTTGAATTATTAAACCTAAATCGTAAGCAATACCGATAGCCTTTATCAAGCCATAATTTTTATTTATATTAATGAAAAAATCATATTCTAATCTTATCAACATCAGTTCTTTGAAAGCTCAAAGATAACTAATATAAACAAAACAACATTACACTCTATAAAGACTTCGTACTACTAAGCCAGTATTATCTGAATTATCCATATCAGTATCAAACTTAGAACGCAATTCACCTAAGACATCTAAACGGTAAAATGCCTTTTAAATTAATCATAGTTTCTACTTTATATTAGATTTAGAACCTAAATATCACAATACACATTCTAGACTATCCATGCAATACATTCTTGATTTTAATACTCAAAAATAAATATATTGAAGCCGTGAATTGACATATCCGATTAAGTTTAAACCATTAAGCACAAATTCTTCTACATTATGGCTACATTGCAAACGATTTAAGTTCATGTTTAGAAATTGTTTAGATTGATAAACTACTCACACATATTCAAAATAAACATTGCAATAAAATAAATAAAAGACATTAACGAAAATTACCTCGTATTGAATACTTAAATCTCCTAAGAGTTTTCAAAAGCAAGAACAATAAAACTAAACTAAACTCAATTGAAAATAGTCTAAAACTAATTAAGGGCACTTAATTTCGAAACCAAATGGTCATATATATTGTATCCTATAGTGTACATATCCCAATGGAACTCAAATTTCTTGTTTTAATCTAATATTCTCGTGGTCGACATTAGCAAATCCTGACCGAATCCTTCTTCTCAGCTAAATCACTGGGAAAATAAGTGGAATAATGACTGTTGTTCACTGATTTGTGTAGCGAAATCTTATTTTGTTTTTTGAATCGTTGATGAATGGGTGGACTTCTCTATTGCCGATTTATGTAACGAATCCTAGTGTATTTCTTGAATCGTTGTGGAATCGCTGTCTGTTTTCTTCAATTGACTGAATTCTTTACTTTTCTTTCATTTCTTCATATAACCTTAATATAACCTGAAATCACAAAAATGATAGAAAACTAGTGTAATATAGTCTTTTACGTCTAAAATCACCCTAAAATATAGTATAAAATACTATCTAATTATTGACTTATTTAATACCCCAAACTCAACACTTTACTGTCCCGAGCAAAGTAATACTCTCAATTATATTCTCTTTTCATTCCTTATTCTTATTTCATAATTATTTACTCTTATTCTTAAATAGAAGTGATGATTAAATAGAAACATATTACCCTTATGTAAATAAAAATTGTGATAGAATAGAAAGATTTAAAGAACAACCCTTAAATGACCATTCTACCCTTGTTATGCAATACACCTCAAAACTTAAAGTTCAATCAATACCAAGGTCATGCCACTATATAGGCTTTCTTAATCTCCACTGACAAAAATTAAGCTTACAATGACTAATGTAAAATCTTAAGATATAAAATTACTGAATCAATCTCAATTTCAAACCATATCTACAAATACGCCACCACAATCAAAGTCGATAGGAATTTTATAAGACACCAATAAATATTATTATCATGTTCAATTATTGGAATGTTGGAAAAAGATATACTTCACTCAACTTAGATATAAGCACTCAAGCTAATTCTTTTATTTTAGGAGTTTTCTTTTATAAACATTCTTCCATTTTTCTCTATCTCTCTTTTTTTCTTATATTTTTTTATTCCTACGGTTCCCTGCCCCATTTCCTTTGGATACTGTTATAATTTTTATTGGAATTCTTTCACATTTTTTCCACTACTAGATTCCCTTCTTCATTTCCTTTGGAACTAGAGGGTCTCTCTATTTTTTCATTTAAAAACTCATGTTAGCACTTCTCACTTTCATTATAGTTAAGAAAGTATTCTTTCCAACTAAGTAAAAGTTTATTGGCTAATTATTTATTTCTTCTCTTAGTTATGGCATAAGTTATTTTTATTATATTTTCTTTAAATAATTGACTAATAATTTTTGTATAACAAGATTATTAGAGATCTGTCTTATTAATCTTGCACTTTTGTTTCGATCTTCTACCTATTTTCATGTCTAATAAAAAACACTCAATCTCTCTATACTCTTCTAGTGCATACATAATCTAGGTAAGTCAAATAGAGTATATCAATTCCTTTCTATAATAAAACTTTTATTTTCATGGGTAATAAAAATATCACTTCAATTTAGACCCAAATTATATTGAACTCATATTATTTCGTAACTAAATAAAATAAAATGAAGAAATATTACATGTATCTTCATCAAATATTTGAAAATTTGAGTCAACTTTAAATATTGAATGAATAGATTTTACCTTCATATCTTTCATACTTCACTTCTTTATAAATCACTTCACCTAAATACCTCCAAACTCATTCCAAACGTTATCCTCAAGGTTTAAAAAATTAAGTTGGGTTTTCAACAAAAAAAATATACCTCGTGAAGCATAAAAAACTAAATAAAATAAAAATAATTAATGAAAAAATCATCATATGAACACAATTTCCATAAAGAAAGAAATCATGATAAAAATAAATTACCAAGCATCATCATCATCAATAGTAATAATGTATCGGCATCACATCAAACATAAATAATATCAAAACAAAGTGTCACATTATCACGTAGCACACATCACAATATCAAAAAACAAATAAAAACCTCACACAAGATCACTCAAAGATAAATAAATGAGAGAAGAAAAAAAATTAGAATCTTTTTCCAGAATTCGCATAATCACCACCATCCCCTTGATCATTTTGTTGAGATTGATAACTCACCTCAGGATTGTAGAGTCTGTAGTCCACTCCAATATCTGGAATTCTTTCTAAAAAGTCTCCCTCACTGGGTAGTCTTACTTAGGTAGATGGTACATGAACTTTTTCTCCTCTTCTTTGAATTCTTTGGTCATTTTTCTTTCAAAACCATGCAAGCTCCTTGCTATTTCTTGTTGGTTCTAAAACATAAAATCCTAATTTCTCAGAGTTCTCATCTGGTTTTGGAGAATTGATCCCATAATGGCCAACTCCGTCTCGCCCGTTTACACCCCATTATAATCCTCAGTAGGTAGTTCTGAACTCTTATCCATTCTTTTACTATATGCAACAACTTGCATTTCTTCCTAAACTTTTCTATTTTCTACTCATATTTTCCTTATTTCTTCAATCACTCTTATAAGTATCTCTGTTCTTTCCATTTTATTCTTTGAATCCATATAGTATTTCATCTTTTTGGCGCTTTCAATATAAGTATCGGTGATAGTCTTGTCAGGAAAAACATCCATCTCAAAACTTAGCATAAGAACTCGATCTTGTTTACAAAATTATGTAATCATTAAGGGAATAATCCTCGATTTTTTGTGGTCATGACATTCCTAATCACATCATAAATGACCTTAGCAACATTAATATAACCCAACCCACAAACAATGTGATACAACAAAACCACATTTTAATTTATAACTTCATAATATTGAAAACTCGGCTGCAGGATTACATTGATAAAATAGCTCCATGCTTTCGTAATTCTCCTAAAACTCTTTGTTTGAATGTGGTTAGGATACCCATCCTTATCCGAAATAAATAAATCCCCCAGGATTGCTTCTAATCCACTCCTTATAGTTTCATGGGGAAATCCATGCTTAATTCGATACTCCAACTTTGCGTAATCATTATCTTCTCTTTTATGAAATTTTGGCAATCCAAAATAACGATTTACTCTATTAGGAGAATAATCCACTAGCCTTCTTCTAAACATGGATACAATTTTATTCTCACTCCCATGCATGTTAGCATAAAACTCTCGAACTAAAATTTCACAACCCATATTCTTAAGAGTATCCCCATAATCATCATGATTATGTCTTTAGTCAATAATCCCTAGTTCATTTCCCTTATTATATTCAAAATCCTCGCCCCGTACTTCAACTCATTCTTCATATTGAATCCCCTATCCGGGCTCACTTTTCTATTCTTTCTAATATCACTCCTCATTCTAGCAAGAGATTTATCATTAATTAGATCATCCACATTATAAGTAAACTCCTTCACCAATTGTGGATTTTCCTCAACTTCCTCTTCTTCTGAATCATCACTAATTTCTATTAGTGAGTAGGTTCTCATTGTGGTCTAACTCTTGAAGCATTAATTGAAACTCCCATTGGCCTAATTAGTATAGGTGGAACTTTGGATTTGGTTTTGAGTTTCTCCATCATCACTGTAACATCCCCTATCTCGATTAGGGTGATACTCAGCTTAAAACCTTAATTAAGCCCCGATAACCTAGCCATACTTAACTAGAGCCATCAGCCTCTCCGTGTGTACCCGATAAAGTCAACATGTATATCGATATTGACTAAACAATTCAAAATATACGCAACGAAAAATTAAAATCTTTTCGATAATTAAATGATATACATAAATACAAAGTTTATCAAAATCCAAAACCTCATTAATAAACCTCCAAAACTTATTTATATACAACAAAATAACTCAAACAGTGTATATATATATATATATATATATATATATAGGAATGCTCATTCCATCGTAGAGAAGATAATAAGACTCATAAATCTTCTCTTTTCCCTTTCTGAAGCACTAGCCTCCGAACCTAAAATGTTAAATTTGGGGTGAGCGCTCCAACTTGCTCAGTAAGTAAGGATTCACAAAGCCATCAACATTCCATATAATATTAAAAATTATTATGCAATAACAATATACACCAATATTAACTAACGAAATTATGAAAAACATATATTTCAATTAGTAACAGAAGAAAGTTCGTCTGTCAATGACAATTACACTGTGATTCCCATTTTATTTATAAAACTAGGGTTGATTACCCACTGACACCATTGATACGATTGCTAGACCAACACATTGGTCGATGTGTTGTCTAGTCAATCCATTAATGTCAAATGGTTCTATTTTAAACTCTCTAGAGAGTGTAATTCACGCAACCTATCTAACTGAGTAGGAGCTACATAAAGGCTGGGAAGGTAACCCATTTCCTATATAACCTATTCTCAATTTGAGGAGTTACTCTTGTGATTCACATTAAACACCATTTTTCGTTTATTAAAAACATCACAATGTACATAGCCCCCCATTCAATCCATAAACTACATTAACTACATATACAAAAATAGCAAGGCAACATTGATAAATAAACGAATCCATACTTACCTTGATTTAGGTTTTCGTTAAGAAATTCACTAACTTTTCGGGTCACTCGCGTTTTCCCTATGATCCAAAACCTATCACAAACCAATTGTGAGTCAGTATAGGTCTAATACCCTATGTTTGGAACCCTTAATTCAGTTCCTAAGACCTCAAGAAATTCTAATCAATTTAAAGCAGAGTTGCTATTTTCTGGGGTGGGAACGCTCTCCCTCACTTGGTGGAGTGCGCTCCACCAGCTGAGTTCATCCTAACTGATGAAAGGAGTATGCTCATGTACTAGGTGGAGAGCGCGCTCCACCCTATATTGTCTTATTAGTGAACAGAGCATCAACCACTATTCTATCCACAAATCATCACAACAACATCCAACACTCAGAAAATACATCAGGGAGGACCTCTAGTGATGTATAAATCCATTTATAATATAAAACAACAACAATTCACAGAGAAATCATCATCCACTATGAACCGTACTCAAAAATATCAAAATCAAACTTACCGCAACGATGATCTTTGGATTTCTAGTTGTTTGATCTCCTCAATTCACTCTAAAAGAGCTCCTCTGAATCAATTCCCTAAAGATCAGACACCAAAACCCTCAGTTGCTCTCTCACTCTTGATCTATTTTGTAAGGATAAGTTTGAAAGTTTAGTTTAAATATATGAATTTTCCTCGAGATACATATTGCGCTATCTCGAGGTTTATCAAATGATTGATGTGCTAACAAGACACACTTAAAGTGACACACATGTTAATACCATCAACACTTACGCACATCTCGAGGAGATCCAATGATCCATATAATTCAAACCAAATTTATAGTTTTAATATATATATCAAATATATATACATATAACTGCATACATATATATATATATATATATATATATATATATATATCGTGTATTTTCTTGCTAATAAATTCACTAGACATGCCTATGAGTATTCTAGGGTGTGCACATTTATTTCATGACCCCCCTCGTCACACTCAGTGTACCGACTATATATTTTTTATTTATTTGTTTTTTGATTATAGGCTTGTATATATATTCTAAATTATACTACAACCTATAAAATTCATTAAACATTCCAAACAAAAATAAACCATCACACAAACTCATGCCCACGCTAATCGAGGTTTATCGGACTTAACCATGAGTCTAACTCAGATTAATTAGGATTTAAATTAACATTAATCACCAGCTTAAGGTAACAGGTCGTTACAGTCTCCCCAATTTAAAACAATTTCATCCTCAAAATTAAAGTAAACGTAAAATTACCTATAGTTTCGAAGAGAAATGGAAACTGCTCCTTCATATAAGACTCCCGCTCCCAGGTTAGTTCCTTATCTCCGTGAAATTTCCATTTCACTTTAACCAAAGGAATCTCTTTGGTTCTTAGCCTCTGAATCTTACGATCAAGTATCTGAATCGACTGCTCGTCGTAAGATAAGTTTTCCCGAAGATCAAATTCATTCCAATCAATCCTTGGAGTGAACTGAGTCTCTGTTTTGTAAAGCATAGACATATGGAAGACATTATGAACTTCAACTAACTGAGGAGGCAAATCTAACTTGTAAGCAATAGGACCAATCATTTCCTGCACTCTTAACGACCCAATGTACCTTGAAGCTAGCTTACTTCGCAATCCAAACCTATACAATCCTTTCATAGGTGAGACTTTCAAAAGAACTTAATCGTCCTTTGAAAACTCAAAAAACCTATGATGTTAATCGACGTATCTTTTCTATTATAGCTATGCTGCAGTCAAACGCTGGCGAATCTAGTGAATTCTCTCTGTGTAGTCCTGAATCAAATCTAACCCCAATAAAAATGTTTCTCCAACGTATGCCCAAAACAGAGGTGAACAACAAGGCCGACCATACAGAGCTTTAAAAGGAGCAATTTGAATGCTACCCTGATAGCTATTATTATAGGAGAACTCACACAAAGAAATGCATTTCTCCCAATTACCACGAAACTCTAAGAAATAAGCTCGAAGCATATCCTCTAGCACTAATATCAACCGCTCAGTGTGTTTGTTAGTCTTCGGATAATATGGCGTACTGAGGTTAAGAACAGTTCCCAGCTGCCTCTTTAATTCAATCCACAGTCTGGATGTGAATCTCATATATCTATCAGAAGTAATCGACAATGGAACCCTATGAAATCTCAACACCTTACGTATGTATACCTCACATAATCAGTCAAAAGGATCTCGCATTGAAACTGGCAAGTAATGCGCATACTTCATTAACCAATCAACTACAACCCATAATGCATCATGCTTACGCTAACTCAAATGTAGACCAAAAACAAAATCCATCCATATATGTTTCCATTTCCACTCAGGAATAGGTAATGAATACAATAACCTTCCAGGTTTTCTATGCTCAACCTTAGCTTGCTGATATATCTCACATCGTTTTACGAACTCAGCAATGTCAGTCTTCATCTCAATCCACCAATAAACACGCCTCATATCACGATACATATTAGTGTTACCTAGATAAATAAAGTAAAGAGATTTATGAGATTCCCCTAGCAACTCTTGCCTCAACCGATCCTGAGAATCCACAATCTATCCCTGAACCGTAACGCAGCATCATCATAAACTAACCAATCAGGATGAACTACATTAGCCATTAACCTCTAACGTGCTATATAATCTTGATTAGCTTTCAGACAACCAATAACTTGCTAAATCATCTTCGGTTCAGCCCGAATCAGTACATAAAAGAACAGATTAGTAGCTCTATAACCAGCTCTCCTAGTTGATAATGCATTAGCTGGACTTTCACAAATCATCATCACTGAAGCATCCTCAAGAAGTCTTAACTAAGAAGCTCTGGCAGTAGCTACATTCTCTCTGCCTGTTCTTCTCTTACTCAAGGCATCATTAACCACATTTGCTTTGTTTGGATGATATTCCAGAGTGGAATCATAATCGTTGAGAAACTCAAGCCATCTTCACTGCCTCATATTCAACTCACTCTAAGTAAATAAGTATTTCAGACTCTTATGATCTGAGAATACTCTAAACTTCTCACCATACAAATAGTCCCTCAAAATCTTCAAGGCAAAGCAATCGCAGCTAGCTCAAGAACATGAACTGGATAATTTCTTTCATGAATCTTGAGTGGCCTCGAAGCATAAGCTACAACACTGCCTTCCTGCATCAGCATACAGCCCAAGCTTGAATGGCAAACATCGGTATAAATCACTAATTCCTTCCCTGATTTAGGTAATGTAAGAACAAATATCGTAGTTAAATCATACTTCAAATCTTTGAAGGCAGCCTTGCACTCATCATTCCAAAAAAATTATACACCTTTTTATGTTAGTCGAGTCATTGGCACAACTATACGAGAGAAACCATCAACAAATCATCTGTAATAACCTGCTAACCCCAAAAAACTCTGAACCTCTAACAGTGTGGTAGAAGTAGGCCAATCCTTGATTACCTCAACCTTTGTTGCATCAATAGATATACCCTGAACATTAACTACATGTCCGAAAAATTGACTTCGAAAGATCATAATTCACACTTACTAAACTCTGCATACAGCTGATTATCCTTCAGAGTCTGCAATGTTACTTGGAGGTGGTGCGAATGCTCTTCCTGAGTCTTCAAATAGATCAAGATAAAATCGATAAACATGATGATAAACTATTCAAGATAGAACACCCTATGCATCAAGTCCATGAACATAGCAGGAGCATTAGTGAGCCCAAACAACATCACTGTAAACTCGAATTGCCTATAACGAGTACTGAAAGCTGTCTTCGGGATATCCTCATATCTGATCCTCAGTTGATGATATCCAAACCTCAAATCAATCTTTGAGAAATATTTGGCAACCTTCAACTGATCAAACAAATCATCAATCCTGGGTAATGGGTATTTGCACCTATAGTCACCCAGTTAAGATGTCTATAATCAATGCACATACGTAGGGTTCTGTCAATTTTCTTCACAAAGAGAAACGGTGCTTCACATGGTGACATTCTAGGATGGATAAACCCCTTCTATAGCAACTCCTCAAACTGAGTCTACAACTCAAGTAATTCCTTCAGTGTCATATGATGTAGAGCAATATATTTAGGTTTGGTATTAGAAATAAAATCAATGATGAAGTCAATGACACGTGGCGGTGGAAGTCTAGGCAAGTTAGATGAAAATGACTTCAAGAAATTCACAAACCACATGTATCTTACTAACCTTAAGTTCTTGACCAGGCTCTCCAAATGAGACAACTCCTGCCATAACTTTTAAATCTTGAAGAGTAGCTCCCCCTCCATGAGTTGCAAGTTATGAATGATTATAGCCTTTATAAACTATAATTTCAGAAAGGTTAGGGATCTAATAGATTACCCTCTTATGAAAACAGTCAATACTGACATGGCATGCTGATAACCAATCAATCCCTAGTAGCGCATAATACTCTAGGAACTCCATTACCCTAAGATCAATCGGGAGTTCATTCTCCCCAATTTTGACTACACATCCCTCGCAAATCAGGTTAAGATAAACCTTCTCACTCACTATTGTGCTCAAAATCAACAATGTATTGGCTCTAACAGGTTTCAATTTCAACTCATTAACCATTACACCTACAATAAAAGAAACTGTAGAACCAACGATCAATAAAAAATTGAACACAAATGTTTAATATACCTTCCATAAGTGTCCTATTAGCCTTTAGATCTACCTCAGCTACTGCATGAGTCTGTCCTCGTGCTGGCGGTGCTATATTGCCTACCGATATGGCTGGTGGCATTGAACACTCTCTCTGAATATGCCTAGTCTACCCACACTGATAACATAACATGGAAACCATCTGAGAAAAACCACTGGCCTGAAGAACCTACCCATATCCAATCTATTTCTGTGATGAATATGCCCTGCTCTTACATTTACCTCCAGACTAAGGTAGTGCCAAAGTGGTTTCCCTACTGAAGCTTGAGAAACAGGTGGAATCGATGCACTAACAAATTTTTTCCTTGCAAACCCAACCTGTGTAGCTACTCCAGCTACACTCCTTTGCCTCTTCTTTGGACAAAAATAATCAAATTCCTAGGTTCTTTGACTCCTAAGGAATTGTGGTACTAGTGGTGGCGTAGGTACTATTCCGGAGGGTTTGGCTAATATGGCTACTTCTTTCTCCATCGTAATTTTAAATATAAAAGCATAACTAGTGCGAGGATGCGAGGAAACCACGAATCGAATCTCATGATTCAGCCCATCAAGAAAGAAATCTATTTTGTTCTCCTCTAACTCCACCATCTCTATAGCGAATTCACTCAACTTAGTGAACCTCCATTCATATTCCCGAACATACATAACTCCCTATTTCGACTGAATAAACTCAGTTTTCTTCATGTTCCTGACTAATTTAAGGAAATATTGCCTATAAAACACAGTCCTAAACTGTGGCCAGGTGGTGACAGTCTTCCTCTCTCTCTGGGGAATTCCACCACTTTTGTATGGAATTAATCAACAAAAATGTGACCAAATTAACTTTAAACAGGTCCACATCCACAACAATGAATCGTTGCTCGATCTCTACTATTCAAGTCTTAGCTGCCCTTCCTCCATTGTGCCATTGAATTTCATAATATCGTATTTCATAAATTCCTTGCGGGTTTTGAGAAATGCGGTATTCTCATAATCAACTTGCACACGGCAGCTATTTCAGGCACTTGGATATATGTGTCTCAGGTCCTCTCTCAGCTCTGCTAACCTCAAGATTGGTTGCAGGCTGTGCTTCAGGTCGTTGTACTGGTGGTCCCATCTGAGCCATCAACATAGCCATAAGTTTCACTTGAAACTCCATAAGTTCCCTCATTTGCTGCTCCATTTTAGATTTCCATTGATCCTCAGTTTCCCTATTACCTTAAAATCCATGCCTATACGAACCCTGTCCCTGATTCGCCATTAGATTTTGAAGTTAAAGGAGAGACAAGATCATTAAGTAACATTCAAATAAGACAATGAAATTGTATCTATATAGTAAATAATAATATGTCTAGCAAATAATGTGTAATAATGTTTTCATTTTCATTTCCCCCCAAAAGACGATAAAAAATGTTATCATACCCTAAGCTTATTCATAACTCGAGATAACACTCATAGTCAATAAACTTAGGTTTTGCTACAAAGGAATATGTTATCACTTATTTCAAAAACAATTCGAAAGTGAGTATGAGGTCAAAGCCTTGTTTATGATACCAAACTGCATTAGAGTTACCACCTAATTCGAAAGTGATAAACCTTAGGCTCTAATACCAAGCTGTAGCATCCCCTAACCTGATTAGGGCAATACTTAACTTGAAACCCTAATTAAGCCCCGATAACCTAGCCAGACTTAAATAGAGCTGGCAGACTCTCCATTTGTACCTGATAAACTCAGACTGTATATCGATATTGAATAAACAATTAAAAATATATGCAACAAAAAATTAAACTTTTTCGATAATTAAGCGATATACATAAATTTAAAGTTTAATAAAACCCAAAACCTCGTTTATAAACCTCCAAACCCTGTTTATATATAACGAAATAACTCAACAGGTGTATATATATACAAGAAGGCTCATTAAATCATAGAGAAGATAATAAGACTCTTAATTTTTTTTTTCCCTTTATTGATGCGCTAGCCTACGAACCTGGAATGTTAAATTTGGGGCGAGTGCTCTAACTTGCTCAGTAAGTAAGGATTCACAAAGTCATCAACATTCATATAATAATCAAATGCATTATGCAATAACAATATGCGCCAATGTTAACTGACAAAATTATGAAAAATATATATTTCAAAAAATAATAGATGCAAGTCCGTCTGTCAGAAACTATTACACTTTGATTCCCTTTTTATTTATAAAACTAGAGTCGATTACTCACCGACACCATTGATGCGATTGCTAGACCAACACATTGGCCGATGTGTTGTATAGTCAATCCATTAATGTCTAAACGTTTTATTCCAAACCCTCTAGTGAGTATGTAATTCACGCAACCTATCTAACTGAGTAGGATTTACTTATAGTCCAGGAAGGTAACCCATCTCCTATATAACCTATTCTTAGTTTCAGGAGTTACTCTCGTGATTCACATTAAACACCGTTTTCCGTTTATTTAAAACATTATAGTGTACGTAGTCCCCTATTAAGTTCATAAACTACATGAACTATATATACTTAAATAGCCAGGCAACAATATAAATAAACGAGTCCAAACTTACCTTGGTTTAGGTTTGCATTAAGAAATTCACTAACTTCTCGAGTCACTCATTCTTTCCTGATGATCCAAGACCTTTCACAAACCATTTATGATCAATATAGGTCTAATACCTTATTTTTAGAATTTACCCCTAATTCAATTCTTAAGACCTCAGAAAATTCTACCCAATTTACAGACGAGTTGTTGTTTTCAAGTTGGGAGCGCGCTCCCTTACATGGTAGAGTGCGCTCTATTAGCTGAGTTCACCCCAACTGATGAAGGGAGCGTGCTCCTCAGCTAGGTGGAGCGTGCTCCCTTATTTGGTGGAGTGCGCTCCATTTTACCAACTAAAATATTTTGAGATTCGAATGTTTTCATGAATAAAAATCCTCTGCAAATCTGATGATGAATCTGAAATTTCTAGGTTCACAGTTTTGCTAATGCCCTGTTGAATTGAGAATAACTCTGTCATTTCTTATTAGATTGAGCTCATCTTTTACTATGTTTTTAGGCTTCAGTAAAAAAATCATGAGTTTTGAAGATATGGTTTAGGAGAAATGAAATTTACAAAGTTGTTGTTCGGAATCTAAAATTTTAGTCATTGTTGTAAGATTTCCATATCTCATTCGATTCTTATCGAAATTGCACAAATCTCATAATTCTTCAAATCTAAGATAAAGCTATTAAAACTTCCTTTTGTACTACAATACGTAATTTTAATGTTTTGGTAATTGAAATCAACTCATAAGCTGTTGCACCAAAACTATCTTTATTTATTAAAATAGATTTCAACATAAGCAAAGTATTAAAGGGGCTGATTGTGAAACATTAGAATTTAAGACCACTTAACCAACCTAAAACAAGTTAAATTAAATTTGTTAGGAGACCTCAAGAGCTTAGAGAGGACTTACGAGGTATTGAACACGAGTTTGTAGTGGTCGAGAATCAATATAGGCTAGAAATTGCATGCATTGGAGGTAAGTAAACATGTTGAGACAATTCTTTTCATTTCATTCCATTATTGAGTTAATATACAGTCATTTGGACTGTTTTATTTTTTTTTCTTATATTCCTAATGCCATGCCTTGTATATACTTTCGTGTCTATAATTTATTTTGCTATAATCACCATGTAATGACTTGTCGCATGACATTCCTTGTTTAGATTTTGTTCTATGATTGAATCCTTTTATAGTTGTTGATCTTGGAGCTATTGAAATGTTTTCTTAATAGCATGCTATGATTTGTTTGACTCTCGTATTGGTGTATGTACACACCCATGTCAATATGTTTATTGTGTGATACTTGTTTGTAAAATCTTCAACATTAACTCTTCGATAGGAATGACTTGAGGAGCCCACCTTTGTAGGTGCTCTGACTTTATGAGTTGCATGATATCTGGGGTCAGAGTCTCAGGAGATGTTGACACTCCACACAGCTGTTGTTTTACTTTATTCATGAGTAGCGCAACATATGGGGTCAGAGTCCCTATGGATGTTAGCACCCCACACAGCTGATGTTATTAGCGCGACACATGGGGTTAGAGTCCCTAGGGATGTCGGCTGACTATACCTAAATTTGCATGATGATTCTGTATGCCATTCCTTGTAGAAGCTTGGCAGTTGTTTGCATACTTTCCTTTCAGGTTCATCTTATTCATAGCTATTGTATGCTTTTAGTTACCGTTCTTTGTATATTTTGGAAATGTGGATGAATAGCCTTTAGATTTTACTTTCTACTTTACTACAGTCACTGTCCTTTTTTTGACAATAGGTGCAGATACTCCGTGTAGAAGACCAAAGAAGGAGAAGATCGATGACTCTCTCTGTGCCCTCGGCGTGTAGCTTTGCTACTTTTATAGGCGATCATTTTGTGTATTTATTACTTACGTCTTTTTAGTATAATCTTATGTTGTATAATGGGTTGAGAAAATATATTCATGACTGATAAATATATTACTTTTTTAAGATCATGCGATCGTTTATTTACTCGGTTTCCACAATAAGTGTTTTAATAATGCTTCCGCTAATTTTGTTAAGTCTTTCACTGTAATATTGAAATTTTGAAAAGTTTTAATTAACTTTGAAATCATGAATAAGGATAAAATGAATAATACTTATTCGAAGCACGTACATTGAGGTGAATGAGACAAATAAGCTGACTAATACGTTGTTAAGTCCTATTTGGAGTGGATTAGGGCTTAATGACAGGATTAGGCTACGCGGTATCCCTTTTAGGGAAATAAGCCATCACAGTTTGTATCAAAGCATAGGTTCGATGAACATTATGGTCAAAAGAAGTTATGATACTAACATAGTTGGTAATAGAGCTTAGGTTTGTAGAGCTTAGGCAATAGAGTGTAGTTTATTCTATAACGTGATATCAACATCACAATTGATATTACGATCTATGTTCTTGTTAAGTATGAAACGAAACTTGAGTAAAACATAAATCTTAGATGTGGAAACCAAATGGTCCTTGCCTCGAAACTATTAGTTGGGAAGTGAGCGAATGTGAGTTGGGGATTGCTATGTGTATATGTTATGTACACATATATATATATATATACAATATTTACGTAGTAGTTGATGTCGCAGTCGCTATCAACATGCAGACTACGATGGCAGATGAGCGCAAGGGTGGAGATGGTATCACCAACAATAGTCAGCACACGATATCAGTTGAGGATTTTATAGGCTATCTCATAGAGTCGCGACATAGGCACAGGGCCAGCAGTTGGCTGACTTCATGACATTTACGATGGCACACATTACCGCACTTACATAGGCCACCACCACCGCTACTACTTCGACTACAGTACTTCGGGTGCTTGAGACTTATATTATTACTACTAACAACATGCGACGTTGGACTAACACAATCACTACTCAAGGACAACAGTTGATGGAACTCCTCACGATGATACGAGCTCACTTGGTTTCACCAGCTCAGAAAGAGAACAATAGGAAGAGAAAGAGAGGCAAGGGATGGAATATAATGAATGAGGGATGTAGGGGATCCGGATTGGCGATATTGGCCACCATGATAGAGCAGTTAAGGCATGCAACTTATTTCAGAGGTGATTACGAGGAACACAAGATACAGAGCTGCCTAGAGTTAGTGAATAATTCTTCCTTGCCAACTTTCGCAAGACATGCACTATCACCATTGTAGATTCGGCAGACACCAGGGGACAGAGGTCGAGGTGTGTCGAAACCACAGCAAAGCCCAATATAGAGATTGACTATGATTACAGAATGGAAGAGGCAACCAAATTCTTTTAAATGTTTTCAAAATTAAACATTAGTTCGCAGTGTCCATAACCCGTAGATTACTTCAAGCCAAGGACTAAGAGGAAAATTGGAGGTAATAACATCGTACCACATGGACGGAGGGAAAACGTATAACTATTCCTGTCACCTTAGAGACATAGGTCAACACACAGTCAGGTGATCTCAACTGCACCGAGTAGACCACCGGCTTATTACATGTGTATACAGATTGGACATAAGCTCAGAAAATGTCCATAACTTCCGAGCTTGGAACAGCCTACAATATAGCTACTTGCTAGAGAGAGCCCGCGTAGTGGTAGAGCAAGACTCAGAGGTGGCACGCGACTATATCGAGGGTAAACTTATATCTATTTCTACATTATGCACATATTATCATGTTTGAACATAATAGTAGTTTGCACAAGATGATTTGTGGGAGAATTGATGATTAAACGGTCGAGAGAGACCTAACATGATCCATGTTTCATGAGATGGGCTATTGGGATAATGGAAGTAGTGTTGCCTGACAAGCACACTCAAAACTTTCAAAAGAAAATTATGCCTAGTAAGATTTCCCTTGAGTACTATGACCAGAGTGTCATATATTATGATAATGTGTATGTTGTAGCTGAGCATGGACTCGTCCATCGTAATATTTGAACCCATGTTAAATGGTCAATGGATCCACCTATGGTAATTGAGAAGTACATGTTTTAGGGCTAATATCATTTGAGATTTTGGCTAGGGTAATTATAAAGACAATGAAACTGAAATAAATTATTCCATATTCTTTAAATTATGACTGTAGAAATTCGACGAGGTAGGGGCAGACCAAAGTTAACATGGGATGCATTAATTATGAGGGATTTGAATGGTTTGCAAAGCTCACCATCAATTGCACTTAATCGAGCACAATGAAAAAGTTTGATCCATGTAGCCGACCCCAGTTAATTTGGGACTGAGGCTATGTTGTTGTTGTTGTTGTATTCTTTAAATGATGAAGAACTAAAAGTCAACTCGTGAGTGACTCCACTTTTAGGGATATGATTGAATTATGAGATTAAACATATGATTAAGTTAATTTTAATTTTGAAGACGAAATCTCTATAAGTTGGGAAGATTGTAATGGCCCTAAATTTACTAATAGTAAACTAATCCCTAATTAGTGTTACCGACCTGTGACGTGACTTGAGAGCGAATACATGGTCCCTATACTTTGCGTGAGGATCGAATAATATATTACTTTTGAGTGATGGATGCTAAGTGTGATTTATGTGTGTACCCTATAGCCGAGAATATTTAGTTAGTGTTGTATTTTGTAAGTATAGTGCGCGAGCGGAAACATACCTCGAGATGCGTATCAACGTAGGACTTGAGTAGAGAGTGATGTGATAAGTCCTAATATAGTCTAATATGATTAATGTAACTAATCTAATGTGCCTATAGTTGAACGTATATAAATGTGGCCTAAGATAAGAAAATAAAACAACAAGCATTGATATGCCTCGAGATGCATGTTGTTAACATCACTAGGTAACTTGGTGTCAATATAGGTGTTAACTTGATGGATTCAGTTGGTTGTATGACCAAGTTATAAGCTATCAGATGTTTCTAGAGATGGGTGTTTCATACAAGATCATGGGCTACAAGTGAATCACACCACTATATAGAATTGAGTAAGTGGGATTTTCATGCAAACCATTTCATCTACATGCATAAAAAGAGAGATCGGGAGTTCTGATCAAGGTTGTTGCTGTGAAAATTGAGAGAAGTTAAGGATAGTTGATCAAATTAAAGAAGTTTTACAACTAGGTAAGCCAATCTTCATCACCATTTTTTTAAATTCAATAAATAATTGTAAGTTTTGGTTCAGTTCTGGTTTTTCAACAATTTAAGTGGGCAAATAACTTTAAAAAAAAAAATATAATTCTATGTTTGGATTCCTTGGGAAATTTCACTAATTCTACTGTAAGGAAGTTACGAATTTGGATTTGTTTTCATTAAGTTATGAATTTTAAAGTTCATGAAGTTGTAAAACAAAATTGGAAATTCTGCATGTTGTTGTTATGAACCAACCTCTGTAATTTGGTCATAAACTTTTTCATTTTAAATCGTAATGGACCCATTCTGGTGGTATTAGAAAATTAACTTATTGATGAACAACTTTTGCCTTCTGATATATTTTGAAATTTGAATGTTTTCATGTATCAAAATCCTCTGCAACTTTGATGATTAATCTGAAATTTCTGGGATCATAATTTTGCTAATGTTTTGTTGTTTTGAGCATAACTCCCTCATTTCTTATTGGATTGAGGTCATCTCTTATGATCTTCTAGGAAATTTTTTAAGCTTCAATAAAAAATCATGAGTTTTGAAGCTATGGTTTAGGAGAAATAAATTTACAAAATTGTTGGTCATAATCTAATACTATTTTGGGTCATTGTGGTAAAATCTCCATATCTCCTTCCATTCTTATCGAAATTACGCAAACCTCATAGTTTTGAAATGCTAAGACATAGTTCTAAGAAATTCCTTTTATACTACAATACTCAATTTTAACGGTTTTGGTAATTTGAAATCAACTCATAAGCTATTGCACTAAAACTGTCTTTATTTATTAAAGTAGATATCAACATAAACAAAGTATTAAGGGGGATGATTGTGAAACATAAGAACTTAAGACCACTTAAAAAACCTAAAATAAGTTAAATTAATTTTGTTAGGACACCTCAGGAGCTTAGAGAGGACTTACGAGGTGTGTAGCAAGAGTTTGGAGTGGTCGAGAGTCGATGGAGGCTAGGAATTGCGTACATTTGGGGTAAGTAAACCTTTTGAGGCAATTATCTCCATTCCATTCCATTATTGAGTTAATATACAGTTAGTTGGACTGTTTTAATGTTGTTCTTATATTTCTAATGCCATGCCTTGTATATACTTTTGTGTCTATGATTTTTTTGGCTATAATCGCCATGTAATGTCTTATTAATAGCATGCTATGATTTGTTTGACTCTCTTATTGTGTATGTACACACCTATGTCAATGTGTTTGTTTTGTGATACTTGTTTGTATAATCTTCAACATGGACACTTTGATAGGCATGGCCTCAGGAGCCCATCTTTGTAGGTGCCCTGACTTTATGAGTTGAACGGTACTTGGGGTTAGTGTCCTTGAAGTTGTCGGCATTCCATACAACTTATGTTTTACTTAATTTATGAGTAGCACGACTCACGGGGTCAAATTCCACAGGGATGTATGTACTCCACACAGTTAATGGTATTAGTGCGACACACAGGTTTAGAGTCCTTAAAGATGTCGCTGACCAAACCTAAATTTGCATGATCATTATGTCTATCATTCCTTGTAGAAGCCTGACAACTGTTTGCATACTTTCCTTCCTGCTTATTCTTATTCACCGCCATTGTATGCTTTTACTTATCGTTCTTTGTATATTTTGAAAATGTGGATGAATAGACTCCAAGTTTGACTTTCTACTTTACTGTACTCACCGTCCTTTTTATGACGGTGGGTGCATATATTTCGAGTAGCAGACCAGGGAAGGAGAAGATAAACAACTGCCTCTGAGCTCTCGGAGAGTAGTTTTGCTAATTTTATAGTTGAACATTTTGTGTATTTATTACCTACGTCTTTTTTGTATAATTTTGGGTTGTATAATTGGTTGAGAAAATAGATTCCCGACTGATACATGTATTATTTTGCTTAAGATAATTTGATCTTCTATTTATCTGGTTTCCATAGTAGGTGTTTGGATAATGCTTTTGCTATTTTTGTTAAGTTTTTCGCTAGTAATATTAAAATGATAAAAAGTTTTAACTAACTCTTAAATTACGAATAAGGATAAAAATGAATAATACTTATTCTAAACAAGTATAACGAGGTGAATGAGACAAAAGACTGACTAATACATTGTCAAGTTCCATATGACATGGATGAACGCTTAATGATAGGATTAGGCTGGGCGGTATCCCGTTTAGGGAAATGGGCCGTCATAGTAGGACATTCGTCAGTCGCTTGGCTTGTGGTTGAGCGGAATCCATAAGCTTTAACATGCGCTTAGCCATTGCTTGAGAGGTGTTCTACTAGGGAATTCATCTGATTAATTCTCTTGTACGTGGAGCTAGTAGTAGCTCCAACTAACGGACTTCGGCGTGCGTTAACACCAATATCCCCATATAATCGGGACTGTTACGCCATGTCCTCATAGAGCTACTTCATCTGTGTAGGGGTTTTGTCACGAATGTAACCACCACTAGCAGTATCAATCATACGCCTCTATAGAGGGGACATGCCAACATAGAAGAACCGAACAATGGCCTTATCGGATTGGCCATGTTGTGGGTAATTGTCAATTAGGCGCTTATAGTGATCCCAATAGTCACCAAAAGACTCACCGGTCTTCATCTTAATACTACATATCTCATAGATGAGTTGGGCTACCTTATCCTCAGGGAAATATTCCCTGAGGTACTCCTCTATCATGTCATGCCATGAGTTAATGCAGCCAGGGCAGAAATAAAAGAGTCATTGTTTGGCCTTATCTATTAAACAGAAAGGGAAAGCCTTAAGCTTTACTGCATTCTCTTCCGCTCGATGAGGTTTTATAGGCTGGCAGCTTGTTTAAAACCCCTTTCAGAAGGCTAAGTCTTCACTCTCCATGCCATGGAATGTGGGCAGAAAGTGAATAAATTCAGACTTAAGCTCGAAAGCTTCGTTGTTTAGAGGAAAGTTTTTGCAAAGGGGCGACTGAGCAAGAAGATCTTGGAGATCTTCATTGATGTGCCTTATGGTAATCTGGAGATCACCACCAGCTTGGCAAGGTCGTCAGCCATAGTAGGTTGGGGAAAACCAGACTTTTTGTTTAGTGCTTACCTAGCCAACCTCCTGTGGGGTTCAGTCAATTTCTAAGTTTGAAAAGTAACAATGAACCAGTAGATTTAAACCGAGTTATCCTATTGTGCATAAAATAGTAAACTCGGAGAATAAAACAAAAAAAAGAAAATAAAAGTTAAACTCAATTTGGAGTCGAATCCTCGGCAGCGGTGCCAAAATTCGACCATGTGTTACGCGTGTGAAATATAACCTGTAAAAGGTTACCAATCCTACTGGAATGTAGTAGAGTTAAGTAAGGGGTCGAATCCACGAAATTAAGTCAAAGTGAGTTCAACAAATAGAAAAGTAAATCTTGGTGGAGGGGGGTTTGAAATAGTTTTATCCTAAAGATCTACTAAACAAGAAAGTATATAATTGAAAATTCAAAAATAGTAAAGCATACCTAAGTTTATGAATCCACAATATAGTCTTATGTTGTTTCCAAGTCTTGCATCATCAGTTTTAAAAGATGATTTTTAAAATAGTTTTCCCTAGATAGGCTATAGGTGTTGGGGTCACCGACACCCTAGTTCCTCTATTCTCGATAGATATGGCAACTGCTATTTAAATACTTCTCTTACTCTACCGTACAACTTGGGCAACCGCTTTCAAGATTTAGCACGTGAGCAACATTAACAGCTCTGTGGGAACACCTACCCCGAGATAACCTTGGGCAATCGCTTTCAAGATTTAACCTATTTATCGATGTTATTCACCTAGAACAACAAGTATGTTAGGTTTCTTGCTCTAAGTGATTACCACTTCTTAACTACGTTGGTATCATGGACTCAACCTCATTAATAGCAGGTCAATAGGTTTACGCCTAAAGATTTGCAATAAATAATGCATACTTTAAACTACCATTGGGACATCGTTAAAAACCATAATATAAAGATAGAGAATTGAAACAAAACACTTTTATTACAGAAAACCTCAGCAAGACATAAAAACAAACCTACTAGTAGCTAAAGAGCTTCATCCCCAACCTAGGTATTAAAGAACCTAGCCTAATATGGCTACTCGTACTCCTAAATCACTCTGAATTACAATGTGTATTCGTTTATAGATGTCCCTCATTTATATAGGCGATTCTGGGTACAAAAAATATGAAAGCCTGAGAAATAATAACCTTCTAAAAATTAAAATACTTCTATTCTGCGAATCTAACATTGTTGCTGATGCGGTGGTTATTAAGGGATGGCGTCGAATGACGACGTGACACATTATACAAAGACTTGGACAACAAGTTAGTCCGGAGTTTCTATTTCTGATCCTGGCGCCGTCGGTGGCACTGTTTGTTGTAGAACCTATCTTCATTGGTTCATTTTTGGTGTCGTCTAGTTTTCTGGCTTGACGCCTTGTGTGGCGCCATGTCTTCTCTTTTGGCGCTATTTGTGCACATAGGGGGCATTAAGTCTGTTGTATTTTGATCAAAAGTTGACTTTTTTCCCGGATTTGTCTAATTCACACACAAACACTCAAATACCATGTAAATCTCCAAAGTAAACATATAGAACCATAAAACACGACTTTAGACTTGATTTACGTAGCAAAACACCTATACAAAAGTGCATAAATAATGACTCATAAATGGTAATCAATATATAATGTGGGTTGCCTCCCATATAGCACTTTGGTTTACTATCGTTTGCTCGACTGAACCATTCAAGTATTAAACTAGATCAATAAACTTAAATTTAGGGTTGTCCACTTTAGTGCCATTCTAGAAAGTAATTACTTGACCATTCACTCTTAAAGTGATTGTTTTATTAGAATATCCATGATAGCTTATGAAGTGGCTAAGAAAGCGCCTAAACTAAAATAAGGATTTTCATTGACAAAATGTGGCATAACCTAAAAGTCTGCAGTAAAATATACTTTTCTACTTAAACTGGTACATTTGTAACCACCCATATTAGTTTAATTGAAGAACCATTTGGCAAAAGAACTCGATTAGAGGAAAGTTCATCTAACTCTAATTGAGTATGTAGAAAGAAGTATAGTGGCATGAGATTTACATTAGAACCCGTATCACATCGAGGTTTAAAGTACAAAGTCCATTTGATTTTTATATTCAAATGTATATCTACAGGATTATTCGGCTTTACAGGACTTAAACTCGGCTTTTTCTTCTTCTAGTTCTTCTTAACTTTAATATCTTATGGCTTATTAATTACTTTCTTTTTATTTGAAGTACCTTCAACTTGTTCTTTATTTGAAACATCATTTCAGTTTCCATTGGTATTGCATTAATTGTATATACTTCAACGATTAAATTATCATAATGATTTAATTCTAAAGAATCGTTATCATTAATTTCATCATCAAGTAATTCATCAGAATCATCATACTTATCCTTATCATTGAATTTGAACATGACAATATTGTCTTCAAATTCTAGACATCATCCTTTCAAAGATATCTTACTTAGTTTTAGGCGTTTTAAGAAAAAATCTACCTAATAGTATAAGTGGAGAATTAGTTTATATTGAATCTCCCATTTCCATGACATAAAAGTCAGCTGGAAATACTAAGTCATTTACTTTAACTAAAACGTCTTCTAATAATCCACATGGTTTAATAACGGTATTATTAGTTAAAGTAAGATTAATAGGTGTATTACTCAACGATCCTATTTTTAATGATTCATACACTTGTCGAGCATGCACAATAGTTTCTTGTATTTTCTATTATTTGTATTAGTGGTAAATTGGATATCATTTCCATAAGGATTTTTTAAATCTCAAAGGAAAGTATTTTCTTCTTCTTTTTTTATTAATTTATTTAATCTAATTAAACAGTAATTAAAATACTAAATAACAAAAATCTATAACTACTAACTTAATTAACCAAAATAAATAACTTAAATCAAACAATTTAAAGTAAACTAAATTAAAAAAAAATACTCAAATTCAATATATTTCAATTATCTTAAACAAACATCTAAATAAATCTCCACTAAATAATGTAATATACTTATATTGCATTTAAACACTAGAGCATAACATCACTTCATACTATAGTTATAATAAAATGGCATGGAATCTTGAAAACATTAAATCCTATTTCATAATAGGTTGATAGTTTTTAGCCAGCCACCGATTTTCCTAAATTCAATATAAAAGCCACATTCTTATTATTGTAAATTTACCAATAGGATAAAACGCAACACCATAGAAATACGATAGCATTACAATCAATGAAAATCATACATAATCTAAGCCAATATTAATCAAAGCTGCATAATAAACAACTTAAAGCACAATCACCTAGAACATCCACTCGGGAAAAGCCCTATAGATTAATCCTAATTACTACTTCTATAATTGTTGTCAATAATTATAGACAAAGATTCATAATCAAAATATCACATAACACATTTGCAGCTATGCATGCAATATTAATCCTCTTCAATTGTAAAACACAAAAACAATTTGTTAAATTTGTGGTTAACGTGTATGAATAGATTTAAAGCATTAAGTTTATGATTTCTTAATTATAACTATCTAGCAGTCCAAAGTATATATGTCTAGGGTTTGTTTAGATTGATAAACTACTCGCCCGTGCAGGAAATAAACAATGCAAATATATAATCAAAAGACATAATGAATAAATAAATAAGTACCTTAAGATAAATCAGAGCTCCAATGTAGCTTTAAACATCAACTAGAAATATAGAATATGCAATAGAATTAATTGAGAGAAAAAAAAAGAGTTATTTCGAAGCTCTATGGCCTTTTTTATAGTCTCCATACGTATACATATCCTAAATAAACTCAAATTCTTCATATTAATCTAAAAAACCTGTAACCGACCTCAGCGATTTGTCAGCGATTCCTAAGTTGTACACATATCACTGAGTTCATAATTGAGTTTAGCTCTCTGTGCTCCACGAATTTAGCTAGCAATTTCAAGTATATTCTTCCATTCACTGTGGATTCGTTGGCATTTTCCTACTGCCGATTTAGGTGGTGATTCCTACTGTAAATACAAATCGCTGGATAATCGTTGGACATCTTCACCAATTGACTGTTTTGCTATTCTTCTTCATTTTCTTCCATTTCTTCATTTTCCTATTTAACTCCTAAAATTACAAAAACAAGAGAATATCTAGTGTAATATCATCATTTATGTATAAGATCAAGCTAAATTACACTATAATACATGTTTAATTATTGACTTGTCAAATACCCTCAAACTCAGCACTTTGTTGTTCCGAGTAAATGAATACTCGCAATCATATTCTTTTTTCACTCTTTATAAACTAATTTCAATCTAATTCATCTTAACTTTAAATAATATAATTTTTGCAAAAAAATAGAAATGATTTCCAAATGAAAACATATTACCCACAAGTAAATGAAAGTTATGATAGAATAGAATGATTTAGACAAAATACATCCCTCTATGATAACTCAACTACCCAATGTAACATTCTTCAGAACTTAAAGTTTATTAACAATGTCAGTACATAATATAGGTTTTCTCAATCTCCACGGACATGCATCAAACTTACAATAAATAAAATAGAATCTCAAAA
Source organism: Stephania cephalantha (assembly GCA_039657325.1). Lineage (NCBI taxonomy): Eukaryota > Viridiplantae > Streptophyta > Magnoliopsida > Ranunculales > Menispermaceae > Stephania > Stephania cephalantha. Next base: position 16,389,240 of record CM077570.1, on the reverse strand, counting down.
CACAAAAACCACTAGATTAATTTTTATTTCAAAAAATACTTTATAATAGTATCAGAATCAACATGAATATATCATTTAAAACACGTTAGATTAAGAAATACTTCACCTAACTCTAGTTTCAAGTACTTGAGTTAAATCTTTTCTTCGAAGAGTTTATGAACATCTATATTTTTCATCTCCCGTTTTCTTCTCTACTCCATTCTAATTATTTATTCTTATTATATTTCTTTTGCTTTTGCTTTTGCTTTTGAGTTCTTGCTTTATTTCTTATGGACATTCTCACGTTTTTCCCCTATAGATTCCCTACTCCATTTTCGTTGGAATCTATAGGACTCTTTATGTATTTATAAATTCTTTTTAACACTTCTCACTATCCATTAAAGTTGAATAAAGTATTCTTTCTAACTTATAAAATTCCATCGGTTTCTAACTCATTTCTTCTTTTAATTGTGGCATAATAACTTTCCATATATATACACTATAAAAAAACTTAATCAATAGCTTTTATATCATAAGATTCTTAGAAATCTGTCTTGTTAATCTTACATTATTGTTTTGATTTTCTACCCATTATTATGATTAACACAAGGCAATCAATTTATTGTATACCTCAACTAGTAAAGTTAATCAAAAAAGGTATAAAAATTGATTCCTTCTATCATAAAATTCACTTGGGTAAAAATTACACTTCCATTCAAGAACCTATTTTATGTTCATTATTATTTTTCTTAACTAAAAACAAAGTATAATGAAATTCATACTTACTTGAATTCGGAAGAAATTTGAAAATTTTCGTCGATTAACTTGAATATCGGATTAAAAGTTGAACTTTTTGGATCAATTTTGAATTTGTCTTCTACCTTTCTTGTATTTTCGTTGCTTTCTTTGCTATGCTATTATTGTCATACTTCACCTAAAATACCCACAAACTCATTCCAAACCTTGTCCAATGAAGTCGAGTTTCCAACATAACAAACATACCACGTGAAGTATAAAAGATTTGATATAATCATAAATTTGACAATCAAGAAATGAATAAAATCAATTTAGAATTATGATAAGACAGAGTGCATAAAAATTATAAGAATAAACATCACTATTATATATCAAAGTATCAAATCTCACACCAAAGCACTTAATAAAATTTATCACATAGTATATCACCACCATAAACACAGTATCACCATAAATCACAAAGTATATCACTAATATCAGAGTTACATAAAAGATCTAACACAATATCACTTAAAGAGAAAGAAAATAACTAGAATAAGGAAATTAATGTCGTCGTTCAGAAGTCGCGTTGTCATTGTCCTCGACTGGATCAATCCTATGGGACTGGTAACTTGCAACGAAGTCGTAGAGGTGGTATTCTTGACCTGGCAGTGTTGGAACATCAAGATCACTGCTAAGTAGTAGCCTCATCTATGTAGATGGTACATGAACCTCTATGTCTCCTTGACGTATGTGTCTCCTAGACATTGTTCACTCCATTCCGCGAACGCTCCTTGTTAAGGCCCTCTGGTTCTCGAGCACCAGTTCTTGATTACGTAGAGTTGTTATAAAATTACACCCATGAAGGCTAACTTCGACTCTTCCATGTATAATTTGGCATAATCCCAAATAGGCTACTCCACATTTAGGTCATGTCTAGCTTTCGATATCTCTTCTAAAATTATCCTCGTGTTATCTATGATTTTCCTTCTCTGCTTAGTATCTCTTCTAGCTATCTCAGCCCTTTCTCTTTCATCCTCTATGTCTTCATAACCATTAACTCTTCCATATCTCTCTAGAAATTCATCCGTAATGGTCTTCTCTGGTAAAACATCTATGTCTAGCCCAACCATGTTCACCTGATCTGCTCTACAAAAGGTCGTAATCATCGAAAGGAAAGGTAGTCCATCGTTCTTCTTAATAGTGATGACACTCCTAATCGACTCATAAATAATCTTGCTAACATCTAAATATCCTAATCCCATGAAAATGTTGTAAAGAAAGCGGCCTTGTAGTTCACTATCTCATAATACTGCATGTCTATAAGTTGGCGTTGATGAAATAACACCAGGCTTTAATGGTTTTTCTAAAAAATCTGGTGGTTATGTCCTTGGGGTACCTCTCCATATCAAAACTAATCCATCTTCATAGACTAAAGCTCCCATAATTGTCTCGGTGGGGTAGTGGTACTTATTGTCAAATTTGGGCTTACGGTACTCATCGTTTTGTTTTTGGTGAAAATCTGGTAAACCAAAATATCAATTTATTCTTGCAGCGGAATAATCCACTATCCTCCTTCGAACTTGCAACTTGGTCTTACTCTCCCTTACATAGGCATTAGCATAAAACTCTCTAACCAAAATATTACAACCCCTCTTATCTTCTAGGTCTAGATGGTTATAGTCCATAATCAACAATCCCTAGTTCCTGCCCTAAATAATTTCTAGGATCCTAGGCCTATACTTTAATTCGTTCTTCACGTTGAATCCCCTCTTCGGGAACAACTTCTTATCCTTCACTAAATCATTCCTAAATATTTCATAGGCCTTCTTATCAACAAAGTTCTCTTTCCTAGGTACATAATTTTTCTCCCTCGTCGGTATCTCTTATTCAACATCATCCATTTCCTCCTCATCTATATAATCATCGTCAATATTAAAACTAAATGATGAAGGTGGAGTAGGTTTTCTTTGTGGTATAATCCTAGGTGTGTTAAAAGAGACTGACGTTAGTTGGATTTTGGAAACTTTGGATTTAGTTTTTGTTTTCTCTACTAACTTCCCCTTCTCTTTCTCCTTCCTTAAACCTCTACCCTTTACACCTCTGGCTATTTCGAAAAGTACAATTAAAACAACAAACTGGTAAAACCATTTGAAACAAAATTTGTCAAAAAAGTGTTCGGTAAAATTCAACTTATCTATCTAAAAGGAGAAATTTATCGAAAAAGTCATTTATCAATTGAGAGATTGCAATTTATATGAAAGTTATCGATAAAACATAATTGATAAAAATAATTGTTTGTAAGTAATTTAAATTAGTCGATATATGCATACAAAAAACCCCCAAACTCATTTGAAACTTAATCTCAAATTAGCTTGCGTAAAAAACTTGATTCATTTACCATATGTGAAAAATAGTTCAAAGATTCGATAGCAATAAAAAAATCATCACACCACTCCCATATTAGCATTGTAATAGATATCATTCGACATCAAAACCTTTTTAGAGTAAGAATTTCATAATTGAGCTTCTAACCTAATAAAAATCCAAAATCGATGAAAAACCAACAACTTAATCCATAAGAGGTTAAGGTTTTTATTGATTACCTTCTTGAAAATGATTCTTCCAAGTATAGAACTCAAAACCCTTCTCTAGAACACTCCTTCAACCTCTAATTCAAACTCCCTAGCTCAAGCCCTAGGTGGCTCTACACTCTCTAAACTTACCAAATTTTTGGGTTGAATATGTTAAGATTGAGGTGGGAATCACTTAAATACACTAAAATCAAGCTTTGGAAGGTTGAATCTAGTTGAAATTTAATCTCTTGATCGAAAGGTTGCAATGGTTTGTGAGTGTAAAGTGTTTGAATGTGGTGATTTGGGGTTTCTGTTTTAAAAACTCAAATTCATTCTCAGTGAATCAGGGTTTAAATGGATTCGCTAAGAAATCACTGACGAAATCGTTGAAATTGAGCCTCAGTGGCTAAGCGATTTATCCAGTGAATTCTAGTTATAAGACTGAATCGGTTAGAAATAGCTAACTTAAAATTTTACTGAAAGCTCTACACACTGCTGCCAGTTTTCTCAGTGATTTTCAGTACAAACTGGAATCGCTGGCCTATATTAACTATTTTTCCAATTAAATTGATTTTCTCTTTATTTATCATATATATCCAATAAAAAGGTAGAATTATTCAAAATTTGCAGTATTTAACTATGATATGTAAACGATAATTTCATTACTATAAATAGCTAATTAACATAAAACTAATGCATAAAAATAATATAGTACAGAAGTAAATTGGCGTGATCAATCCCTCTTACATGAAATCATTCTGGAATTAGATTATTAAAATATCCACATTATAAGATTCAAAAGTTCATATAATATAAAAATAACTAACTAATCCTAATGCTAAAATTGAAAATAAAGATAGAGTATGAGCTGCCTCCCATAATGTGACTTTGTTTACTGTCGTTGGCTCGACTGAACTAGACTGTTCTAAACTGGTTTTAAAAACTTAAATATAGGATTATCCACTCTTGTGCCATTCCTGAAAGTGATTGCTCGGCTATGCACCCTAAAAGTGATTATCTTATTCAAAGTATCCATGACAGCTTGTGAAGTGGTTAAGAAAGGTTGTCTTTAGATTAATAGAGGATCTTCGTTGATGAAGTGTGGCATAACCAAAATGTTTGTAGGGATAATGTACTTGTCAATTTGAACTGGTACATTAGTAACCACACCTATTGGTTTTACAGAATAACTATTTAGTAGAGTAACTTTTTTGAAAACAAGTACATCCAATTCCAGTTGAGTATGAAGAAAAAATGAATTAGCATATAGTTTGTTCTAGAACCTATATCGCAAATAGCTTTAAAATACCAAGCTCATTTGACCTTTATGTTTATGTATATATCTCCTAGATCATCAAGCTTCATAATTGTTAGATTCTTCTTTTTCTTCTTCTTATTCTTTATAGATTTAAATTCCTCCATTTTATTGTCATTCTCACCATTGTTCGGTTGCTTAACCCTCCATTCTCGGGTTATTGTCTTTTGATTTGAAGCTTCAACTTGCTTATTCTTGGTTATAGCATTTTTGTCTTCCATTGTTACTGTATTAATAGCATATAATTCAGCTTCATGATGATTCAATTCTAAAGATACATTATCATTACTTTGTTCATTATCAAATTCATTAGAATCATCATAAATATCTTCATCATTAAAATGGAAAGTCACAATCTTTTTTTCAAATTCCAATGATAATATTTCTTCAAAGATGTCTAACTTTGTTTTAGCTATTTTAAGGAATGATCTTCCTAAAAGTATAAATGAGGACTTTGATGATATTGAGTCTCCCATCTCCATGACATAGAAGTCAGCTGAAAACACTTAGTCATTTACTTTTACTAAGACATCTTCTAGTAAACCATAAGCTTTAAAAATAGTTTTGTCAGCCAAGGTAAGATTAATAGGTGTATTGGTCAATTAACCTATTTTCAATGACTCGTATACTTTAAATGACAACGTTTATTGATGCTTCAAGATCACACATAGAAAAATCTATTAAAGAAGTCCCCATTGTTATAGGAATCCCAAACATTCTTGGATCGAAACATTTCTCAGGTATTTTCTTTTTAATTAAAGCAGACACTTTTTTATAAAGTTTTTTTAGATTATTCTAAAAATTTATCCTTTGATTCCGAAAATTCATTCAAAACTTCATCATAATTATAAAATTGCATAATTGATTCCATCACTGGTTTAGTGATTTCTATTTTTCTAAACCATAAAGAATGTCTTCATCGTTTTCTTCCTTCCTAGCATTAGCTAATTATTGTGGAACGGTAGAATATGAATACATATCTTCATTCAAGTTATCATAAATGTTATCATTTTTATCCTTATCAATTAATTCATATTATTGTAAAGATTTTTCATATGCTTCAACTTTGGCTAAATACCATGGGTATAGCCTTCTGGGAAATGATGTATATTTCCATTATTCAGCCATCTATTCTCTAGTAGGAATGACATTGGCCATCATTTATTCTTCTTGTTCTTCTTCAATAGTCTTATGAACCTTTTTTTATTATTCTATTTAAGTATTTTTCTAGTTATAGATGTGTCTTTCTTATCACTGAATAAAATATTAACTTGTGTTTGATTAGTAGGAGCAACATTGGCTTGAGTATGTGCTTTAGCTTGATTACTCTATTGAGTACTTAATCTATTTATTTGTTAATTCATATTGCTTAATCTGATTTTGAGAAATCAGTGTACAAACTCATAAAATTATGTAAGATTTGCTCTAAATTTGGATTTATAGATTGAGTATTTTGTTGAGGTTATTGATTAGGTGCAGATTGCATATGAGCTCTTGGTATATAAGTATTATAATTTTGATTTTGAAGACTATAACTAAGATTTGGATTTGGTCTTCCAGGATAATAAGTATTATTATTATATTAATTTTTTGAAGGACCAGAAAATTGATCCATCATTGCATTAGTCTCTTTAGTATTTACTTCGTATAGAGTAGGACACGCATCCGTATGATGTGTAACCTCATTACAGAATCTACAAGCCTTAACTTGATTAAATCTATCATTAATTAACAAGTTAACCATCTTAGATAGTTCATCGATTTTATCATCAGACGCATTATTACTTTTATTATCGACTTGATAGAGTTTCTTTCTTGAGGATTCAACCTTTTCACCATAATACTTAGACTGTTTTGCTATTTTTTTATTAATTGCTTCTTTCACTAAAGTATGTGTTGTTTCAAATAAAGATCCACCACATATTTTGTCTAATAACCTTTGTTCAAAGTGATTGAGTCATTCATAAAAATATTCTAATAAATCTCTATGAGTATATCCATGTTATGAACAAGAAGAAATTAATCTTTGGAATCTATCCCAAAATTCATTAAAGTTTTCATCATCTTTCATCATTACAACTGTGATTTGTTTTCTATAAGAACTATTTTTTTCTAGGAGACATACATTCATCTAGGAAAGCTTCTAACATTTGAGTCCATGTAGTTATTAAATCTTGTGGGAGATAGAACAACTAATCTTGTGCTTGATCTTGCAATGCAAAAGAAAAAGCCTTAAGTTTGACTTGTTCTAAAGTACATTTTTCTCGGTTTCATCCCATTAACTTTATGTTTACACTCAATTATGAATTTATGTGGGTATTCATTTTCTTTACTATAGAAGTTAGGTAAGGCACTAAATAAATCCATATTTAAGTTCAAATTCATGAAATCCATCAGGGTATGCTATGCACATAGGCTCATATGCTGTAACATTTTGTTTTGCTTGTCTAAAAGTGAGTTCTCTATTACTTTTGTTATTATTGATAACTATGTTATCATTATTATTATTAATGACATTGTTATTAATATCAGTGTTGTTATCTTCTATCCGATTAGCTAAATTTTCCCTAAGTTGTTGTCTTAGACTCCGATTAAAAGTTATATCTATTTCAGGATCAAACGGATGTAAAGATCTTGTTGAATTAATATGACGAAGTTTGTAGACCATACAATGTCTAAAATTCTTAGAAATTATTTGAAAGTTCTCGGCAACGGTGCCAAAAATTGACACGTGTCAAGCGTGCACAATAGTTTCCCGTGTTTTCTTATTATTCGTAGTAGTGGTAAATGAGATATCGTCTCCATAGGGATTCTTCAAATCTCAAAGGAGAGTATTTTTTTCTTCTTGTTTTTATTAATTTAGTTAATCAAATTAAACGGTAATTAAAATACTAAATAACTAAGATCTATAACTACTAACTTAATTAACCAAATTAACTAACTACTCAAATTCAATATAATTAAAATATCTTAAACAAACATCTAAACAAACCTCAGCTAAACAATGTAATATACTTGGATTGCTTTCAAACATTAGAACATAACATCACTTCATACTATAGTAATAATCATAACACATGAAATCTTGAAATCGTTAAATCGTATTTCATAATAGGTTGATAGCCTTTAGCTAACCATCGATTTTTCTAAATTCAATGGGAAAGCCACATTCTTATCATTGTAAATCTACCCATTGGATAAAACGCAACACCATAAAAACACGATACCATTACACTATATGAAAATCATGTCTAATCTTAGCCAATATTAACCCAAGCCGCATAATAAATAACTTTGAACACAATCACCTAGAACATCCACTTGAAAAACCCCTATAGATTAATCCTAGTTACTACTTCTATAATTGTTGTTAATAACTATAGACATAGATTCAAAATCAAAATACCACATAACACACTTGCAAATATGTATGCAATATTAATCCTTTTTTAATTGTAATACACAAAAATAATTTGTTAAATCCGTGATTGACGTGCATGAATAGATTTAAAGCATTAAGTTCATGATTCCTTAATTATAACTATCTAGTAAGACAAATTATATATATGTCCAAGGTTTGTTTACATTGATAGACTACTCACTAATGCTGAATATAAACAATGCAAATATATAATTAAAAGACATAATGAATAAATAAATAAATACCATAAAATAAATTAAAACTCCAATGTAACTTCAAACATCAACTAGAAATATATAATAAGCAATAGAATTTATTGAGAGAAAAAGGAGAGAGTTATTTCAAAACTCTCTGGCCCTTTTTATAATCTCCCTACATATTCATATCCTAGATAAACTCAAATTCTTCATATAAAAACCCGTAACTGGCCTCACTAATTTGTCAGTGATTTTGAAGTTGTACACAAATCACTAAATTAATCACTAAGTTTAGCTCTCTATGCTCCACTAATTCAGCTGGTGATTTCTAGTATATTCTTTATTTCGCTGTGGATTCGCTAGCATTTTTCTGCTGCCGATTTGGGTGGCGATTTCTTGTGTAAATACAAATCATTGGCTAATTGCTGGACATCTTCTCATATTGACTGTTTTGCTCTTCTTCCTATTTTTCTTCCATTTTTTAATTTTCCTATTTAAATCCTGAATCTTAAAAACAAGAGAATTTTATCATCATTATAAAATCAAACTAAATTACATTATAAAACATGTCTCATTATTGATTTGTCACATATAATTTAAGTGAGATCACATTAATTGATGCTCCGAGATCCTACATAGCAAATTTAATAGAAGAAGTTTCTATTGTGATAGATATTACAAACATTCTTGGATCAAAACATATCTCGGGTATTTTTTTTTTTTGAAGTTGACACCTTTGTTCCTAAGTTTTCTTTATACTTCTCAAAAATTTTATCTTTATATTCATAGATTTTTTCAAAACTTCATCATAATTCGATAATTGCATGATCGATTCAATCAAAGGTTTATAAATTTCTATTTTCCTAAATGCTTCGAGAATGTATGCATTAATTTGTTCCTTCCTAGCATCCGCTATCGTTGTGCAACAGGAGAAATATAAATCATATCTTCATTTTTTTAGGAATCTTATCATCTTTTTCTTTATCAACTATTTCAAAAGTTTGTAAAAACTTTTCGTAAGCTTCAACTCTGGCTAAATAACATGGGTACAACCTTTCAGAAAAAAGTGTATATTTCCATTGTTCATCCATCCATTCTCTAGTAGAAATGAAATTGGCCATCATCTAATCTTTTTCTATAGTTTCTATATTTTATTTTTCTTTATACCTCTCTTAGATATCTTTTCTGGTATATGCGTCTCTTTTTTCATTTTCACAAAATAAAGCATTAACATGTGCTTAATTTGTAGGTGTAGTAGTTTGAGTAAATGTTTTAGTTGATTACTTAGTCTATTAATTTGTAGGTTCATCTGACTTAATTGATTTTTCAACTCATTAATAGATGTATCAGTTTTAACTTGATTTTGAGAAATATGTGTAAAGTTTTGATTACTTTGAGTCATAAAATTATGAAAGAACTGCTCTAAATTTGGTTGCATTTGTTGAAACATTTGTCGAGATTGCTGAATTGGTGCAAATTATATATATGCTCTTGGAATATAAGTAGTATAATTTTGATTTTGAGGACCATAGCTGAGATTTGAATGTGATTTTTCAGTATAGTAACTATTGTTATTATATTGATTCCTAAGAGGACTAGAAAATCGGTTCATAACTGCATTAACTTCTACAGTATTATCTTCATGTAAAGTATGACACGCATCTGTAGGATGTGTTACTTCATTATAGAATCCTCATGGTTTTACTTGGTTTGATATATCTTTTAATAGCAACTTAATCGTGCTAGATAACTCATCAACTTTTTCATCAAATATACTTCTTTTATTATTAATTTCATAAAGTTTCAGCCTTGATGTCTCATTCTTTTCACCATATTGCTTTGATTGTTTAGCAATTTTATTAATAACCTATTTTGCTAGAGTTGGTGTTACATCAAATAAAGACCCACCATATACGATGTCTAATAATATTTGTTCAAAGTGATTGAGTCCTTCGTAAAAGTATTCTAATAAAGTTATTTGTCTATGTCCAGGTTTTGTACAAGAAGAAATTAATTTTTGAAATCTATCCCAAAATTCATTAAAGTTCTCATCATCTTTCAACTTTGCAATTGTGATTTGTCTCCTTTAGGAACTAATCTTTCTTGCAGGCATGTATTGATCTAGGAAAGCTTCTAGCATCTGAGCCCATGCAATTATTGAATATTGAGGAAGATAAAACAACCAATCTTGTTATAAAGTACCATATTTACGTTTCATCCCATTGACTTTATGTTTGTATTCCTTTATAAATTTTTAGGGTTTTCATTATCTTTACCAAAGAAGTTAGGTAAGGCACTAATGAATCTGGATCTCAATTCAAATTTTGGAAATCTTTCCGGATAGGTAATGCACATTGGCTTGTAAGCTGTTATATTTTGATTGGCTTGTCAAAAACTAAGTTCTCCATTATCCTTATTATCATAAATAATAATAATATTATAAGTATTATTAATGATATTATTATTATCCTTATTATCATTATTATTAATAATATTATTATTGTTGTTGGCTTCCATTATGGTAGCTTGGTGTTCCCTTCGTTGTTGTTGTCTTAAATTACGATTGAAAGTCCTATCCACCTTAGGATCGAACGGATATAGAGATCCCGCGGAATTCAAACGACGAAGTTTATAGACCATACAAGTCTAAAACTCCTAAGAAATTATGTCAAAGTCCTTGGCAACGACGCTGAAAATTGACACGTGTCGAGCGTGCACAATAAGTTTTTGGTATATTCTTATTATTTGTAGTAGTAGTAATAAGTTGGATCGTCTCCATACTTATTTTGTAAACTTCCTAAGAAAAGGGGTTTTCCATGGATTTTTATTATTTTACTTAAACTTAATTAAAATGGGAATTAAAATTATCTAATTAAACTAAAATAATTACAGCAACTAATTAAACTAGTTAAACAGCAACTAATTAAACTAGTTAAACTAACTTAACTAACACAATTCAAATTCACTAATACAAAATATTCTAAATTCAATTCATATCAATATAAAACAAACATCTAAACAAATATCCAGAATAATGAAACATAAACCGTTTTGAATCTGAATATACTAATTAAAGTATAGTCATAATCATATTATCATTATATTATGAAGTATTTTTGAATCATCAAACCTAAATGATAAGCAAGATAGATAGCCTTTATCAAGCCATCAGTTTTTCTTATATCAATAGAAAAGTCATATTTTAATCTTAATACCATTAGTTGTTCGAAAGCTCAAATATAACAAATAGAAACAAAACATCATTACACTCTATGAAAACTTTTTACTACTATGCCAATATTATCGGAATCAGCCATATCAATATTAAACTTAGAACACAATTCACCTAAAACATCTAAAGGGTAAAAGACCTTTTAAATTAATCTTAGTTACTACTTTATATTAGATTTAGAACCAAAATATCATAATACACATTCTAGAATATGCATGCAATACAATGTTTCTTGATTGTAATACGCAAAAACAAATCTATTGAAACCGTGAATTGACGTATACGATTAAGTTTAAAGCATTAAGCACAAGTTATTCTTAATTATACTTACATTGCAAAATGGTTTAAGTTCATATTTGTACTTTGTATAGATTGATAAGCTACTCACACATATTTAAAATAAACATCGAAGCATATTACCTTGTCATGGAATCTTTAATGCGAGTCTTCTTTGAAATTACAAAGTAGTGGTAGAATTTAGTGTCCATTGCATGATTATGAGATGCGAGGCACACGGGGTCACTGGACTATCAGGGATGTCGACATTCACCACTACACTTGCGCATCACACGGGGTATGGGGCTCGGGGTAGTCAGCAAGTATGTATGTACAAATAATTTATTTATGCATAGAGCTATGCTCCGCTTTTGAGGATTGAGATATAGATGATCGTGGAGTCGTAGAGCTCAGCTCTGACTCTCGAAAGAGGTGTACAGTACAGCTCCACCCTGAGATAGTGGGAAAAAGGTCTATGTGATAGGACTCATGGCTTACCGGACCAAGATCATTACTACTTAGCATGTATCAGTCTCGTTTTGCTTAACTGTGGTATTTTATAGCATATTTCCATTTCAACATTTCTTCGCTATATTTATGCTTTCAAGTACCAGTCAATTATGTTTGGAAATGTACATAAGAATCTCCAAGAATTAATTTATTACATATTGTATTTATTACATATTTTACTCACCGTCTTTTTTATGACGGTGGATGTAGATCCAACGAGCAGCAGGTCGGGCAAAGGAAAAGTCTGCGACTATCTCTGAGAATTGGCCATTTTCTACTTCTTATTTTGTAGGTCTCAAATTTTGATGTATTATCTAATTATATCTTTTCTATACATTTTGGGTTGTTTATTGAGTTGAGCGTATAGTTCCCTAACTTGAGACTTGGTTATCACATTGTTTATCATCCTATTGATATTTATATGCATGTGATGTTGTTTCCTGGTTTCCACACTTATGATTTTTAATAATTGCTTCCATAAAATTGTTAAAACTTCTGATAGGTATTAATAGCTGAAAAAAATTTTAATGAACTCTAACCTTTAATAATAATGTGATATGTGTATTACTTATCCTGAACATATTTAACGTGGAGAATAAGACAAAAGGCTGACTAATACGTAGTCAAGTCCTATGTTGTTGAGATTAGGGCTTAATTACGAGATTAGGTCGGTGCCCTATTTTAAAGAAGGGGTCATCACTACCTCTCGACCATCGCATCAAGCGAAGGGGGAGCTGCAAGACCCACACTAGTGGGCCTTCAAAGGCAATTATTTTGGGAATTAATTAACAAAACCAATTGAACTTGTATGTTGATGTGATGTGAATTGAGTGTCTTTCACAAGATAGTTCCCAAAGAACTCTGAGCATGGGAAATTGGATTAGAATTTGCACGGTGAGTCAAGGTAAATGGGGAGCTTGCTTAATTATCAAATATGAAATGCTATCATATACGTTTAGATGTTACAATTTTAATCCAAGACTTGAGGAATGGGTTGCGACTTATTATTGACTTGAATGTGACTATTTATAGGTCGAGAGTGTATTGCCATTTGCTCTCGTTGTCTTTACCGTAATTTCGTGGTCGTCGCCACTATTTGATTATTGTGTGGTTGTCGCCACTAAAGGCCTTGGTATTGACTGTAACATAATTATGTGGTCCTCGCCACCACTTGAGTATTGTAAGATCGACACCATTACTCAAATTGTACCATGAGATCAATACATGAGATTGATGCACACATCGGTGATGTCTTTAGATGAAACTACCGTGGACTTGATGGAACTAGTAATGAGGCATAAAAGCCTTGTGTCAACTAATGGTTTGCATCACCTTGAGAGAAGGGGAATCGATCACCGGGTTCTTGTAAATAACTAGTGCTCATTTAATGGAAATCAAATTATAATATTATTATGCTTTTGTGATATCCCTCTTGAATCACCCTTGCATGATGATTTGATTTACAAATGCTTTTATGTTTCATTTGCGATGCTTTATGAATTTGACTAATGTTATTTGTGAAATACTCACTTTCTCTTTATTATTTTTTATTCATGTTAGACTCACATGGTTAGTAAGTATTACTTGTATGTTTAGTGGTTGAGTTGGTTTTTCATATTATTGAGCTCCGTTTGTTCTTTTATCTCACTCACTTACTCCTCAGTTCCATTTTTATCGACACCAGTGTAAAATAAAAGAAAGTCGATAGCATAAAGGCTTGCCTTTGATGTAAACTTTACATGTTATTTATATTGTTGGTATTTAAAACATTTAAATATGGGTTGTACTAAATACTTAATGGGGTAAGTTCTAATCCCCGAGACTTTTTGGCTTAGTACATTGGTAGTATGATGGTGAAGTTACCTTAAGATACTTGAACACCTTGTTTAAAGTTATTATTTCACATATGAAACCTTTTTGTTCTAAATTCTGCAACTATTGTTTCATATGTATAGTTGAGTAGTTTTGTAGGTTGTTGTAGGCGAGCCAGACCATTTGCTCGGGCCTTCTTCGGATATTGGGCCTAGGTGGCGGTTTGAGCTGAGCGACCTACCCTACGTCAGATGGGGTTATGACAAGTGAGATCCCATAAAATGTATTTAAATATAAATGAGATTCCAACTCTAGCAGGATAATAATTGAACATGGTTCCAGTATTTCTCTCGTTAGAGGTCAGTAATTATGCGCCTTCTTCTTTATACTTAGTAGAGTTCGATACTTATCTGCCTTCCTCTTTATGTTCAACAGAGGTTGTTACTTATCCGCCTTCCTCATTATAATCAACAGAGTTAGGTACTTATCCAGCTTTCTTATTATGTTCAATAGAGGTTGATACTTATCCACTTTCCTCATTATAATCAACAAAGTTAGGTACTTATCCACCCATCTTGTTTTATTTTCATTATGGAACCCTCTCAATTTCACTTCCAAGATTTAGTTCAAAAATTTGTAAATACCATAGGTCATAGTATGGTGCCCCAAATCTAGTCCATACACTACATGAACTATTAATACTAAATTACACGCATAATTGATAAATAAAAGAGTCCCACTTACCTCGGCTTGTGTTGTGACAGCCCCAACCTTGTAAACTGGGCACCGCTTGGCACTAGGCCCCTTTTAACCCCCGATAAACCAGTGCAGAGTTAATAAAGGCCTAGTGAGCCTCACACACAACGAGTTCTAGTTGTGGAAGCTAGTATGTAGAAACCCCGTACAATTGATATAATGTACAAATTATGGTGTCGAGGGGAAATACATGTATCTCTCAACCCAAATACCCATTTATAAAAATATAATAAATGTAATATAGATACATCTATTCACCCACGTATGCCACACATCAATGTTCTTGAACTCAGTGATTAGGCCTGCAATTATCACCAAAAGTGGAGGCTATTCTAGTGAGTAATACCAGAAGAAGTTTAACAGTAGTTCAGATTAAACAATTAACAAGTCTATAAATCATGCAAGAAAGAAAAGAAATTGAACAAAATAGTAAAACGCATGATAAACAGACTACGATGGTCAACAATAGAGACCAAGTGACCCAAAAGCAAAGGATAGACGCCTAAGTGGTCTTGACACTCTACACGTGGGTTCAAAGCCACTTGACTACGGGTAAGTGTCAAATATTGGTACGGTGGAACCAAGTCCGCTTCAACCACACCTAATTCGTTCGGCATTGTTGGCTCACTTGAGCCACAGTCCAAGAAAATTTCAAAGGGAGCCACAGTCACAACCGGATGCTCAGCTGTAATGGAATCCTTGAATTCCTGTGAGGAGCCACGATACATAGCGGATGCTCGCTTAGAGGATTCAGTCTCGTCTAGGAGCCACGAGTGTGACTCGGATGCACAACCCACGATTAAACAACGATGCAAATCAACCACTTTAGACCTTAGGTCAGTCGGTAGGGAAGTAGAGACCAACAATAAGTATCATTTCCATCAAAATATGCAAGGATAGGAAAAAAAAATTAATATTGAATTTCTTATTGGTTTACTTACAATACAATTGCATAAATCGCCACGTCAAATCAATGATTCGAATAGCCTATTTGAGTCCTTCTTGCATATCTATAATCATGCATAGTATAGCAAAGTTGTTTTAGGGTTCATTTGCTAAATAGAGGTTGTGTGTGTAACTCAAACGAACTACTTCATCAATTAATTCCTTCAAAGACTTAAGTCATTACATAAAGAACTTAACATACTAAAACAATCTTAAATGAGTTTCGCTCTTTTGATTTAAGTTTAGTTTCTACTTTTCTTATTGAACTAAGTAGGGAAAACACTTAATATCTTTATCAAATTAGCTTTAAACCTAACAACATGAATTTCACTTGAAAAGTCCCTTACCGTATCCATTCATAGTCTCAAACTATAAAAGAACATTTGAGAATAATCTCTCAATTAGACAAAAATGTAAAACAAGTTTAATTATATAGATAAGGAGATACTAGTGAGGTCTCTACTTTCATTAGACTTCAACTCAAACCAAATAGAACTTAATTAGGTAAACTTCATTCCAATCAATCCAACCAAGCTAGCCAATACTTCCTCTAATACCAATTTCTACCTTTCAAAGTTAAGAAAAATAAAACACTTCTTCTTCGATGCATTTCATCTAGAACATGGAATGTAGAATAAATAAACCACATTAACTTCTAGTATTTCTCTTTCCTTTTGCCACTTAAATTCTTATACCTTTACAACATGAACCCAAGAACATCAATTATTAACAAACCCATGTAAATTCTTACTCTTAAATTTTGAGAGTGAAGACATGCCTCCTTTCATGCATTACATCAAGCACTTAAAGTGCATTCATTCAATGAATTATTTCAACAATCTAGCTTTGCTTCTTAGTTATGTCCAAAATCTCTACATCACTAAATCAAGCTTTAGGATCCATAATCCCTTCCACTTATAATTATAATTCAACAATTAACCCATCAAGTTGCCTATCAACTCATTAATTTCATCCAAGAAAACATTTTCTTTTTCAAATTCAATGAAAATAATAAACAAACTCTCTCTTTTGAACATTCCATCAAACACTTAATAGGCATGAAAAAAGAGTTTTACTCAACTAAATACTAGATTTTCCTAAATCACTTGAATCGTTCATAAGAGCCAAGAACCCATAAAAATTAAGTTATATTGCAAACAAAAACTAGAACCATGCTTGTTTAACACTAGTTAATCAACAACAAAACTATTTCAAAATCGACAAGAGCCAAACCTTTTAAAAAATCTACTCAAATTAACAGGAACTCTAAGAATTCATAGAATTTTAACCTCAAACTTTAACTCAAGATATGCTTAAATGGTCTCACCATAGCCTCTAATGGAGTCTCAACTCCAAGATTTTGGCTCTCCAAGCAAAGATCAACACTCTTTTAACATTGTGAACCCTTTCTTCTTCTTCTTCTTCTTCTTCTTCTTCTTCTTCTTCTTCTCTCTTCTTCTTCGCAAGCTTCGTGAACCTCACTCCTTTTCCTTTTCCTTGTCGCTGCCCATGTTCACCACGCCACTTTTCATCATTGGAGCCGCGCCCTCGCCAGAACCGTACCCCCACTGAAGCCGTACCGTCTTGCCGGAGCTACGTCGTCCACTCCGACAACTGCCGCACATGGGAAGAGGGACGCGAAGAGGGAGTGAAGTGGGAAGGGTCTCCCCTTCCTTATTATTTTTGTTTTTATTTTATTAGCAAATTAATTAAATGCCCTTTTACATATCATTTGATTTAAAATTAGACCATAGCCATTTATTCAAATAAAAGATATAGTTTAATTTCATTTAAATCGAATTAATCTGGTTATACAACACAAAAAAGGCACATCAAACAAAAATATTTTTTTGAGCAAGTCGATCAAATGCAACTCTTAGTCAGGTTTTGGACCACTAGTGACTCATGCTTAGTGATTAATTAACGAATTAAAAATATAGGTTGTTACAGTTTCCCAATAGCTTTTTCGACTAAATTCATTCTCGGAACACTTCGAATCATTCCTTGTCGATCAAGAACCTAAAATAGACCAATTTCCATCAATTTGAGTCTATTACAATAGGTCGAGTACTCTTTAATCAGTCTCTAAACCCTCGTCAAAACTCGAACAAGTTTTAGTAGTATTCTTGATTTTTGAATGGGGAGCGCATTCCCTACTTTGGCTCGTTCCACCATCCGAGTTTGTCAATCTTCATGATGGAGTGCACTTCCTTGTAATAGGAAGCGCGCTCCATCATCGTGCGACTAAAAAATTGAACAGGCCAGCATCCCTTATTTAATTCACAAATCATCCCTAAACCTCCCGAAGACTTTGAGGAGGGCCTCAAATGAGGTCTTACACCTTCAACAATTAACAAAAGAACAACTAACAAGAATCGATTAATAATTCAACCAAAAATCCACTATAACATCAACAAATTCAACTCACAATTATTGAGATGAAGAAGCGGAGTCATTATTTGATCATTGTTATTAATCTCTTCTTTTTTTTCCCCCTTGAGTTGAATAACAATGATCATTATTTGATCATTGTTATTCAACTCACAATTCTCATTATCAACAAGGAGATAATGATCAATTGGGTTATGGTTTATATATTTATTTTCCTCGATATTCATATTGCACAAATCTTGAGGTTAACATGATGAGTCAGCTCCTAAAGTGACACAAGTCACTAAAGTGACATATCATAACTCCATCTCTCACTTGCATGGAGCTCGAGGCAATCCAATGGTTCAAATAATTTACATCAAAACTATATATTATTTATATATTTATATATCAATTATATATAAATATATATACCTACGTATTTTCACACCTATAATTTATCGAGCACGCAAACGAGTACCCTCGGATGTGCACACTCAATTCATAACCCCCACATCACACTAGGTGTACCAAAAATTTAAAAAATATTTATTTATTTTCCAATTATAGGTTTATAGTAATTTATAATAATCGCTTATAGTATATCTAATTCATTTTTAAACCAACCAAACATAATATGAACATGCCAACGCGCCCACACACTAATCAAAACAAGCCAGGCTTAACGACGAGCCTAACTTAGTTTAATTAGCATTCGAAATATGGTTAATCACCTGTTTAAATACACAGGTTGTTACATATACGGACAACTCCCAAACTAGTGTGTATTTGGGGTGTGTGTTCGATACTGTCAAAAAATCATTTCCCTTTGTTAATGGGGTAAATTAGTAATAGAAAAGTTAATAAATACTTCATCCTTTATTCTCTTCATCAAATGACACATGACACGTTGTGATTGGTAATTGTGCAAATCTAATAATTTTCAATTGTATAGAAGCTGCACCCGTCAGATCAAACCCCAATTTGATAAAGATTGTGGTTGGAACTCAAATGGTTATTGTCGTTGTCGTTGTTGTTGTTGTTGTTGTGCTACTATGTGGTGTGGCCGTACAACCCAAATAGGGCTTCCTGAAATTTGGTGCATGAGCTGAAAATGACTGCAAAGCCATAGAGGCAGTCAGCCATAGATCGATCAGTTGTAACCAGCCAGTCTTATCATAGTTGGATGAGGCTATTGTTGGTCGTGTTTAATTCAATTAAGGCTCAACCAAATAAAGCATTCACAGTTTGTAGTCCAATAGGCCTTAGCATAGTCAGATGTGGATATTGCAAGTAATGACTCGGCTAGTGGTGGCGCATCCAATTGGAACTATTTTAGGATGTGGCTATATGACGGCCTCAACCATAAATAAGCCACTGCCTATCATAATCCCGTCAATAAGCCCTAATCCATGCCACGTAGGACTTAACTACATATTAGTTAGTATTTTATCCTATTTGTCTCGTAACTTGTGTTCAGGATAAATATTTGTCATATCTCGTAATTTGTGATTTTAAGAGTTAATTAAAACTTTTTAATAATTTTAACAATTTAGTAGACATGTTGAACGGTCGGGCCTGGGCTGGTTTTTTTTCAAGGCCTTGTCCAACGCCGCCCAAGCCAGCTTTTTGATGGGGCGAGCCAAAGCACGATATGGGACGGGCTTGGGAGGGCCCAATTGAGCTCATTATTAATTTTAGAAAATTAAATATATTTATTTAGTTTCAAGAGTTAGCCAAAAAAAAGTGGGTGGTGAAATGGTAAGAATGTATTCAAATGAGCGTGAGGGTTTAGGTTCGAACCTCTCAAACTCACATCTAGCATTACTTTTTATAAAAATCATTAAGTTTCATAAAAGATAAGCACAAAAAAATACCATTCTCATTCAAAGCGAGCGGGCCTGGGCCGAGCCTAGGCTAAAAGCACAAACCAGGCCCACACAATTAATTGGTGGGCACGCGCCCACACTGGGCTAGTCTTCAATTTGTAAGACTAAGCCCGACCCATATCGGGCGGGTGTAGGCGGGCTTAGCGGGTCCTCGACCTAGTGAAAGGTCTACAATTTAACGAAAGTCTTAATACTTGTGTAGAGCAGTTTTTAAAACACATATATATATATGGAAACTAGGAAAATAACAATCACATGTAAATCAAATAGGCAAATTAATAGTGTAATACATGCATCAATCAGATGTATAGTCTCTCAACCCAAAATACAAACCAAAAGTACATGAAAGACATAAAGTAAGTAAATACATCAAAAGTTCAAAAACCTACAAAATGAGTAGTTGCACGTCGCCTAAGGCTCAAAAGTAGTCATCGATTTTCTCCTTGCTCGGCCTACTACTCGACGGTTATGCAATTGTTACCAAAGATGACTATTCTAATGAGTAAATCATAAGGCCACTCATCCACATTGCCATATATAATAAAATGGTAACTAAAAGCATATATATAGCGAAAATAATGCTGAAAGAAAATATGCTAAAAGATACCATAGAAAGTGAAAATGACACAAGATGAAGTAATAATAATCTAGGTTCGGTCAATCATGAGTTTCATCATATTGGCCTATTATTCCACTCTCAAGGGTCTTGAGTTTCATCACATCAGCTAGGTAAATTTGCCAATGACCCCTAAGATTCACTAATTTCTTGTGCCACATAATATAAGTTGTGAGTGTCGACATCCCCAGGGTCCACTAACCTTGTATGTCCCTTGTGGGCACACGACTTTTGTGGTTACAAATCCTTTTGTGGAACTAGCTATCTCAGTTGATAAAGTACTGGTTGGACTTTCATGAATCGTCATCACTGACATTTTCTCAAGAAGACGAAACTAAGAAGCTATTGCAGTAGCTACATTCTCTTTGTTTGTTTTTCTTATACTCTAAGCACCAACAACCAGATTTGATTTACTTAGGTGGTACTTCATAGTGAAATCATAATCCTAAAGAAACTCAAGCCATCTACGATGTCTCATATTCAATTCACTATATGTAAAAAAGTAGTTCAAACTCTTATGATCTAAGAATACTATGAACTTCTTATCGTACAAGTAATGCCTTCACATCTTCAAGGCAAACACAACTGCTGCTAGCTCAAGATTATGAAATGGACAATTCTTCTCATGAATCTTGAGTTGCCTCGAAGCTTAAGCTACAACCTGCCCTCCTACATCAGCACACTGTCAAAGCATGAATGAGAAGCATCAGTATAGATCGCTAACTTTTTCTCCAAATCAGGTAATGTAAGAAGGCACTCTTGCACTCTTCTAACCACTTGAATACACAAACAGAGTCACATGTCAGCCAATATGTGGATTTTGTAGACCGTATTCTCATGTAAGGTGAGAGTAATGCTCTGAAATGAAAATTAAAATACAAGTCATGAGTATATTTGCAAATCACCTATTTAATTGCATTTCGTTATATATTAACTATATCATTTTCAACACCTAATTAGATATGGTTTTGATTCATATTGCTAATCATTGATTCATTGATATTATTTGATGATTAAAATGTTTACGAGCATACTTACTGAGCAAGTTGGTACGCTCACATAAATTAACATTTCTGATTAACTGCTCAGCGCTTCAGCCAAGGGAAAAGAAAAGGCATCTGAGTTTTGTACTTTTCTCTACAATGTAATAAACCTTCTTTTATAAATATACTATTTGAATTATTGTTTTGTAATATCACAGTGTTGGGTTATATGTTTTGTAGTCGAGGATTGATTGATAAACACTGGTTTCCATATATTGTAGTTATTATCGAAGATTTTTTAAATCTTTAATGCATTTATTTTTTACTTTATTTTGATATCGATATACATGTTTTGTTTATAATGTACTAAAGGTGCAGCTATTGGTGCTAGTTAAGTCTGGTTGGTGTACTGGGGCTTAATTAGGGTTTCAAACTGAGTATTACCCTAATCGGAATAGGGGATGCTACAATAAGACATGCCCAAACAATGAAATCTCAAGTACTAGCTTTTCACTTCATGTATTGCAACTCATGAAGAATTATAGTTCCAAACTATAATATTAAAGAGACTAAGGTTTGACAAACTCATCCATTAAACCTGATACATATAGGCATACCACTATACACCCTATCCATTGCAAATAATGCATCTTACTTCAGAAAAATCAAGCCCTAAACTAAATTGGTAGATTAATCTCCCCAATTAAGACTATTCCATCACCGTAGACCAGGTTCAGATATCTATTTTCATGCTCACTGCTGTGTTTAAAATCAATCGACCATTAGCGCTAAAAGGCTTTCATCCTTCAATTTTCATTCGAAATTATTATAGAAGTGATAGAAGCCCAACAATTGATCTAGAGTTGACTAACATAATAGAATTTTCCATAATCCTTCAACTCTAATTTTTCCATTTGAATAATTACTTCTAATGAAGTTTCATGGTTTAGTTTTTGTCATACTAGCATTGATCTACACCTCAATCAGGTAATATAATACTTCATAACACACTTATAAAGTATACGACACTTAGTGCTTTTTTACGTAACATACGTACTATCATTGACCACTAGTATCACTTCATTAAATTGAATGATTAGTCATTCCCTCTACTTCTAACTAGTTTCATCACTAGTAGCAGGTAGTATTTCAAAGTAAATTATCAGTTTTAAGTTCTAATCAACACATTCAATTATCCATTTCCATATTTTTAAATTTTGTTCTCTTTATGCATGTCTCAAGTTCCAGGTCCAATAGATCCTTCTTAACTATTACTTGGCAAACTAATAAGTCTAGTGAGAACTAACACTTTTGAATTAATACCTAAAAGATAATTCAATTATATCTTATTAAGTTTTCACGGTCTTCCTTCGTTAAAATATCCTTGAAGTCCAAATCTTCACAACCTTCAGTGTCAATAGTCATTGGATTTCTAAGACGTAGATAAGAGATAAGACCTTCAGGATAACATATAAGAAAGAAATGATAATTATATCTACCATATACATATAATAAATTCAACAAATATACCCCCCAAAACATTGACAAAATCGTTTATTATGTCTTGGGATATCCATAACTAGAGAAACAATCTCCAAGTTAGTAAACATAGACTTTGATGTTAAACTATATCAGAGTTATTCCTTGACTCTAAGCCAGTTCATAATTAATGAAGCTAGGCTCTGGACCAAACTCTAATACCAAACTGTAGCATCCCCTTTTCCAAATAGGGAAGCCTAGCTTGAAGTCCTAATAACTAACAACAACATCTCTCTAATGCCTGATAAGTTCTCAAACTATATATCTCGGTATTCAAAAAGTAATGAAAACGTAGAAAAAATTAAAACTTTTTCGGTAATATTTAAAAGATGTACAAAATCAAAAATCTCATCGGTATTTAAATACTCACAACCATGTTTATTACAAATAGTAATTCAATACGATTTATATTGACGGAAAAGTAAATCATTACATTGAATAGAAGATCAAGACTCCTAGTTCTTCTCCGTTATTCTTAGTTGAAGCTCTCTTATTTAAACCTAAAATTTTAATTAGAGAATAAGCGCTCCAACTTGGTTAGTAAGTGATACTCGTCTAGTAATCAATTATCTACTACTAGTCAATGAAGAATGAATGATAACATGATTCTCCATTAGTTTATTATTTAAACCCCACACTACCTCATGCTTTGAAGAAATAAGATTGAAGATGATGGAAGGGGAGGTTACACAAAGGGAAGAAGATGACTCTCTTTTATATTTTTAACGACCTAATCCATTTCAATTCACGAAAAAAAACCCTCTCCAGCTTCCCTCAAAATTGAACTCCACTCCTACTTTCAATTTCGATCCAACAATAGGATAAGCATGAGTTTGGCTTTTGATTTATATATGGGTTTTCTTGAGATTTGTGTTACACGATCTCAAGGTTAATTTGATGAAGATGCTCTTAAAGTGACATAATTCACTTAGGTGACACCAATCTTGCACTCATATGCATCTAAGGCCTTTAAAGGGTTCCCATTAATTTGATCCAAATCATAGGTTTTGTTTTACATATATTTATATATAATCCTATATATATAAATAAATATACGCCTATGTATTTTGGTGCGTATCAACTAGCCACGCATGCCAACGAGCATATTCGGGCGTGTACACTCTATCCACATCCCATGCGAGACACCTATAATCCCCATGTATCTTTAGGCGCTTCCACAATTTATTATATATTTATTTTCCAACTATACAATTTACATTTATTTACATTGATAGCCTACAAGTCCATTATTTAATTTCCATAACAAACATACATAATGCAATCAGACCAACACACACGTACACTAATCAAGACAAGTTGGGCTAAATCATGAGCCTAACTTGGGTTAATTAGAATTTGGATTAATGCTAATAACCTATTTAAAGTAATGGGTCATTACACTTCTTCCTCTGTGAAGGCCCAGATTCTCGAGGCAAACCAGGCACTGCCATGTCGTCGGACATGTCGCCAGTTCATGCCACATCACCTGCACTCCTATCTATGATGGCCCGCGACATATGTTTAATATATTCAAATTTGTCCTACTTATCCAATTATTCTAGCATTTTTATTTTAATTATGTTTAATCCAACCGGTTAGGCATGTTTTCAACTGACTTAGTCACATTACAAGTTTCGCTAGATAATTTCTAGAATTTGACTAAGTCGTAAAGTTTTATAACCTATTTAACGAGTTAATAATTCAATAATTTATAATGATAGCTGAATGTAACGGGTCAAAATTGACTAACAATAAATTAGTCCCAAATCATAGTCACCAACCCGTGACGTGGTCCGAGAGCAGGTACGTAGTCCAACACTCGGCACAAAAATCGAGAAATATATTATTTTTGATTTGATGGATGCCTAGTGTGATGTATGTGTATACAGTATACCCGAACATTTGTTTAAGTTGTTTATTTACTAATTCGGCACGCGAGTAGGAACGTGCCTCAAAATACGTGTCGAGGTTGGGGCATTGGGTGACGGGTAGTCAACGGTTAGTGAGACTACTAAGATGTTAAGTAGTATACCTAAGTAACTAACTATAAGTATAAAAGTACCTAAGTTAAATTAATTGAATCAATTGATTACAAATGCCTATAATTGGATAGAAATTTGATGAACCACTGGAATCTCATGAAGTTTAAGTGGGAATGTGTGCTAGTAGAAAAGAGTTAGTGGAATTGGTAGGAGCAAATGGAAGCTATTGATGGGCATTAAGATGTGTCGGTATGCGCTCTTGGTGAAAATTAAAAACTATGTAAACAAGATTTGGTGCTTGATATTAACATGCAAGAAACATAACTTTGAAATAAAGATTTAGAGCATAAGAGCTGCTGGAGATTGTGGCTGATGATAGCAAATTCATCAAGTTGGAGGAATTTCATCAACTAAAGTAGGAGATTCAAGTCATAGGAACAACTACACACTAGATAACAAATCACATCTTCTTTAATTTGAATTTGAAGCAATTGAATGGCTAATCAAAGAGATTTTCTTAAAAACTTATTTGGAAAGTTTTTTAAGCTTAGTTTGATCAAAATCGAAGTATAAATAGAGTCTTAAGCATTGAATTTTGAAATTTCAAAGTTTGCCCAAAAAATTCGGATT
Source organism: Stephania cephalantha (assembly GCA_039657325.1). Lineage (NCBI taxonomy): Eukaryota > Viridiplantae > Streptophyta > Magnoliopsida > Ranunculales > Menispermaceae > Stephania > Stephania cephalantha. The sequence goes on along the minus strand of CM077570.1, from coordinate 16,363,477 downwards.
TTCACTCATATGAAACTAATTTTCTAAAATTCAGTTATATAGATGTTTTTTATTTCAAAAACAAGTTGTATTTTCGAATTCCTCATTTCGAGCTGATAATTCAGCTTTTAAGAATTTTTTAATTTGGTTCAGTTTTGAGTAAGTTATGATTTTTCAAAGTTTGCATATGTTCTTGAAACAAAAGGTGAAATTCTGCATGTTGTCATTTTGAGCCATTCTCTATAATTTGGTCATAATTTCCTCATTATAGATCAAAATGAACTCATTATGGTGGCATTTGAAAGCTAATTCAAAAGGGAACTACTTTGGCCTATTGAAAGATTTTGAAATTCGAATGTTTTCATGTCTAAAAAGCTTATGCAACTTTGGTGATGAATCTGAAATTTTTAGGTTCATTGTTTTGATAATGTCATGTTGTTTTGAGCATAACTCTTTCATTTCTTATTTAATTGAGCTCATCTTTTAGTATGATGCTCTAGGATATGTTTGTAGGCTTTGGGTAAAAAAGTCATAATTTTTGAAGTTATGGTTTAAGAGAAATGAATTCTACAAAGTTGTTGGTTGGAATATAAAATTGTTTTGAGTCATTGTGGTAACATTTCCATATCTCCCTCCTTTCTTATCGAAATTGCGCAAACCTTATAGTTCTGGAAAGTTAAGACAAAACTCTAAAAACTTATCTGTAGACCACAATACATAATTTTATTGTTTTGGTAATTGAAATCAACTCATAAGTTGCTTCACCAAAACTGTCTTTATTTAATAAAGTATAGTTCAACATAAACCAACTATTAAGGGGTTTGATTGTGAAAAACTAGAATTTAAAACTATTTAACCAACATAAAACAAGTTAAATTAAATTTGTTAGGACAACTCATGAGCTTAGAGAGGACTTACAGGGTATGGAACGCGAGTTTTGAGTGGTCGAGAGCCAGTTTAAGCCATAAATTTCGTGCTTTGATGTAAGTAAACCTATTTGGTACTTCTCTGCATTTCATTCCCTATTATCTTCTATTTTATAGTCATTTGGATATATTATTTGGTTGTACTCTCGATGCCTTGGCTTGTGTGACTTACCTTAGTTTATGAGTTCTTATATTCAAGGCATTTTGTTGTTTTGCTATCATTGCCTCATATTTATGTCCAATATTTTTCTTGATTATTTATGGTATACATATCATGTTATTAGCGTAGTGGGTTGTGATTTGTACCCGAAATTATCGGTGCTTTATGTAAGCAATATGTTGATCCTTGAATTCTGTGTTTATGCAAAATCTTGATGATGTCAAAGTAGAACTTATGTTTAGGTTCCCTGTTTTGATCGAGAGGTGCGCGACACACGGGGAAATGGGACCCGAGGTAGTCGGCATCCTTCTAGCTAGTGACACTAACCTACTACATGAGGTTGATGTGGCGAAATCCGCGACCAAGTAAGGTAATAGCAAAGTGCTATGTGCACTTACCTATTACATGATATAGATGTGACATAGTTCACAACTAATAAGGGCAGTACCGATGTGCATGAATAGTTGGGCTATTTCATGAGGTTAGTTTGGCTAAGTTTCACAACCTAGATCATTATTAATACTCGAGTCAGTTTCACTATGTTTAACTGTGGTATCTACTAGCATATCCCTTTTTAGCATTCCTTCACTACTTTTATGCTTTTAGATATTTTTTATTATGTTTGGAAAGGTGGACAAGTATCTTCTTGAATTAGTTTTACTTTGCTGGACTCACCATCTAGTTTGTGATGGTGGGTGTAGATCCATCGAGTAGTAGGCCGGGCAAGAAGAAGATCGCTGACTACCTCTGAGCCCTCTACAAGTGGTTTTTGCTACTTTTGTAGGTGATCATATTGTGTAATTATTACTTATGTATTTTTAGATAATTTTGGTCTGTATATTGGGTTAAGAGACTAAACTTCCCGACTAATGCATGTATTATGCTGTTTGACTTATACGTGATCATTTTTTTACTTGGTTTCCATAGTATATGTCTTTAAATTGCTTCCGCATATTTTATTAAGTCTTTTGCTGATAATATTAAGATGATAAAAAGTTTTAATGAACTTTGAAAATTACAACAAACGAGAATTGAGAAACACTTACCCTGAACATGAATAACGAAGTGAATGAGAGAAAAGGCCAACTAATACGTTGTTAAGTCTTACGTGGTTAGGATTAGGGCTTAATTATGGGATTAGGCCAGGCAGTGCCTTGTTTTAGGAAATGGGTTGTCACCAGGAAGATATTGATATACATGTATCTAGTAATGTAAGTCTACCAAATTACCTAAAGCAGTAATTAAGATAATACCAAAACCTAAGAAGATAACATCGGAGGCTCTCATAGATCTGAAGTGATTGCCTAAACACTGCGTTCTCTGACTAGTCGTAGGATCTGCAACTTTCCACCAAAAATAATGACAAGTTCCAGTGAGTAAGTTCCAGAGAAAATTGGTTAGTATTCATAAGAATCCAAATAAAAGGCTACAATTCATGCAGGAAAGTAAATATAACTTGAAAACAAAAGGGGCATGAATATAAGTCGCAACGTAAAACAAGGTTAGGATGCATGATGGTGAGAGTTTATCGAACCATAAGGATTAGGATTCGCGAAATCGAGAAGTCCCCGTTGGCGAGGTATTCCCCACCAAACATTTCACGATCGAAAAAAGGACCCTGGGGACAGAAGTTTGACTTTCGACCAACACCTCTCGAGAAGAAACCTGTGATGGTAGTAAGCCTTACGTTAACTCCTTTCCTTACCTATTGGACTTGCGAAGACAAGTCTCATGCATTGTCACCATCATGGCAAACACCATATGACAACTCCTGAATTTGCGCAAATCATCGAGGTGTCGGGTTAGTACTATGCCCGCCTCATCTACTAATCTTAGCACATGCGGGAATAGATTACATGCTCTATCTACAACTGGTGCATAAGTATCACAAAAAGCAGTTATTAATCAAGAAAGATATTGGAATGCTAAAGGATTTTCTGTGGGGTTTACTTACTTGATTATACACTATCGCACTGCAACGTGTCCTTGACACCCCTTGAAACTCGTGCCCAACACCCATCTACGGATTTTTAGCTTACCAGTGTCCAACTATATTAAAAATAATTTGACTTGGTTCAGAAAGCTCGAGTTAACAACCAAAAATATGGGCTCAAACTCTAAGTCAAAATCCCCAAATTATAAAATAATGCATTTTTTCAGCTTAGTTCATTTAAAAGTGGACAAAAACCGATAAAATGTAAAATCGGTGTGTCGAAAGTTGGCTCTTGCTATATTTTTTGCTAAACGCATTTTATTTTAATTTTTAGTATCTAGTTAGCGTGATAATTTAGTCTTATCAGCTCAATAACTATGCCACTAAATGTAATATTTTGCCTAGAACTTGATTAGTGCGCTTATAAGCCCCATTAGCTCGTTAATCAAGTCAGGACCTAGAGTTTCTAACTAGAAAATTCTGATTTCCTACCTTCCGCTCTTCATCGTGGCCTTCCCCATCGTCATCGACCCGTCCTCGCCTCATGGGGAAGTTCACAACGCCAAACAACAACAAAGATAACTAATTACATCATTAACATCAAGTTCAAGGCGCTTCGACTAAAGGGAAAGAGAAGATTTATGAATTTCGTGTCTTCTCTTTTATGTAATGAACCTTCTTGTATATATATACTATGTTTGACTTATTTTGATGTATGTAAAAAGGGTTGGGGTGATTTATATATGGGTTCAAGTTTTGATAAACTATATATTTTCGTATATTTGTATATATCGAAAAAGTTTTAAATTTTTTGCTGCGTAATACTTTGATTTATTATTTCGATATGAATATATAGGTTGAGTTTATCAGGTATAGACGGAGAGGCTGCTGGCTCTAGTTAAGTCTTGCAGGATTAATGGGCATAATTAGGGTTTCAGGCCATGCATTTCCCCAAATTGAGATATGGGATGTCACAGTTTGGTATTAGAACCTTAGTTTTATCACTTTTAGAAGTAAAGTGGTAATGTTGATACAGTGTGGTATCATGAATTAGGCTCTGAATCCTATTTCACATTAGAATGATTTCAAAGTGAATGATAGCATAATCTGTCGTACCAAAACCTAAGTTTATTGACTTTGAGATTCGTCTCGAGTTACTAATAAACTTAGGGTTTGATAAACAATTTTCATCGTGTTTTGGGGAGGAAATGAAAATGAAAATATTATTATACATTATTTGATGCACGTATTGATATATATTGTATAGTTATAATTTCCTTGAATTGTCTAAATGTTACCTGATGATCTTATCTCTCCTTTGACCACAAAATCTAATGGCGGATCAAGGGGAGGGATCATAAAGGTTGGAACCTCAGGGTAACAGGGAGACAGAGGATCAGTGGAAATCTAGAACGATGCAGCAAATGAAATAGTTAATGGAGTCTCAGGCCAAGTTAATGGCAATGCTGATGGCTTAGATAGGACCACTAGTACAACAACATGAGGCACATCATGCAACCAATCCCGAGGTTAGCAGAGCTGAGGGAGGAGCTGAGACAGTAGCAGATCCAGTTCACCCGGTAGTTCCATAGGTTCAGGTACCATAAATAGCTGCTAAGGTGCCAGAGGATTTTAAGAAGACCGCATTCCTAAAAACTCGTAAGGAATTCATGAAATATGATATTATGAGGTTTGATGGCACTATGGAGGAAATGGTAGATGAGACCTAAATATTAGAAATAGAGAAACGTTTTGTCGCTGTTGATGTTGAGGATCGATTTAAGGTTAAACTGGTCACCTTTTTGTTAATAAACTCTACAAAGAAGTGGTGGAATTCCTAATAGAGATAAGGGAAGTCTGTCACTATGTGGCCACAGTTTCAGACAACATTTTACAGGAAGTATTTCCCTAAATCAGTTAGGAACAGGAAGAAAACTAAATTCATTCAACTAAAGCAGGGAACGATGTTTGTTAGGGAGTAAGAACGGAGGTTCGCTGACTTGAGTGAATTTGCTCCGGAGATGGTAGAGCTAGAGGATAACAACATCGACTTATTTCTTGGTGGGCTGCACTATGAGATTAGGGTTATTGTTTCTTCTCATCCTCGCACTAGCTATGCTTTTATATTTAAAAGTGTGATGGAGGTAGAAGCAGCTATTCTAGCAAAACCACCCTGAACAGTTGTTGCACCACCACCCCCAATACCACATTATCCTGGAAGTCAGAGAGTCCAGGAATTTGGTTCTTTTAAGCCGAAAAAGAGACAAAAGATTATAGCTGATACTGCTACACCGTCAGGATCTGCGAAAACGACATTGGTTAGTGCACCCATTTTGCTAGTTTCTCAGGCTTCAGTAGCCAAACCACCATTGTCTTCATCTCAGTCTAGAGGTAGAGGCAAGGGTATAGCGTAGTCTTCACAGAAAACGAGTGATCGAAACAGGCTTCTCAGGCCAGTAGTTTACTGCAAAGGGCACCGATTATATGCTACAGTTGTAGGCAATCAGGGCGTATTGCGAGGGAGTGTTCCATGCCGCCAGCCACATCAATAGGCAGTACTACACCACCTGCACGAGGACAGGCTCATGCAATGGCGGAGGCAAACCCATAGGCCAAGCGGAGACTAATGGAAGGTATATTAAATATTTGTGGTCGAGATATGCATATTTTAATTGATGCTGGTTCTACAGTTTCATTTATTGCTGGAGCAATGGTTGATGAATTGAAATTGAAACCTGTTAGAGCCTATACATTTTTTATTCTGAGCATAGCAGTGAGTGAGAAAATTTATCCTAACCTGATATGTGAGAGATGTGTAGTCAAAATTGGGGAGAACAGACTTCTAATTGATTTGAGGGTGATGGAGTTCCTAAAATTCGATGCATTACTAGGGATGGATTGGTTATCTGTGTATCATGCCAGTATCGACCGTTTCCATAAGACAGTGATATTTCACATACCTAACCTTTCTGAGATTATAGTCTATAAAGGCTATAATCCTTTACGATTAGCAACTCGTGGAAGGGAAGCTACACCTCGAGATTTAGAAGTTATGGTGGGAATTGTTACCTTTGGAGAGCCTGGTCAGGAACTTAAGGTTAATGAGATACCCGTGGTTTGTAAGTTTCCAGAAGTTTTCCATCTGAATTGTCTGGATTACCACCACCACGTGTCATTAACTTCATCATTGATCTTATTCCTGGTACCAAAACTATATATATTCCTCCGTACCGTATGGTACCGAAGGAATTGCGTGAGTTGCAGACTCAGCTTGAGGAGTTGCTTCAAAAAGGGTTTATCCATCCTAGCATGTCACCGTGGGGAGCACATGTTCCTTTTGTGAAGAAGAAATATGGAACCCTACGAATGTGCATCGATTATAGACAGTTGAATCGGGTGACTATTAGGAACTAATATCCATTGCCCAGGATTGATGATTTGTTTGATCAGTTGAAAGGTGCCATATATTTCTCGAAGATTGATTTGAGGTCTGATTATCAGTAACTGAGAATTAGGGATGAGGATATCTCGAAGACAGCTTTCAGTACTAGTTATGGGCACTTTGAGTTTACAGTGATGCCATTGGAGCTCACTAATGCTCCTGCTATGTTCATGGATCTAATGCATAAGGTATTTAAACCCTACCTTAACCAGTTCATCATCGTGTTTATCGATGATATTTTGATCTATTCGAAGATTGAGGAAGAGCATTGGCACCACCTCAGAGTTGCATTGCGGACTCTAAAGGATAATAGGTTGTATGCCAAGTTTAGTAAGTGCGAATTCTGGTCTTCAGAGGTCAAATTTCTTGGACTTGTGATTAATGTTGAAGTTATATCTATTGATCCAATAAAGGTTGAGGTAATCAGGGATTGGCCTACTCCTACCACGGTGTCTGAGATTCAGAGTTTTATGGGATTAGCGGGTTATTACAGACGATTTGTTAAAGGATTCTCTCGTAATACTCTGACAATGACTAGGCTAACACAGAAAGACGTCAATTTTACATGGTCAGATGAGTGCAAAAATGCTTTCAAGGAGTTGAAAGACAGATTAACTACGACACATGTTCTTACATTACCTGAAATGAGGAAAGAGTTGGTTATTTATACTAATGCTTCTAATTCAGGCTTGGGCTGTGTGCAGATGTAGGAAGCAGGGTTGTAGCTTATGCTTCGAGGCAACCCAAGATTTATGAAAGAAGTTATCCAGTTCATGATCTTGAGTTAGCTGCAATGATTTTTGCCTTGAAGATTTGGAGGTTCTATCTGTACAGCGAGAGGTTCATAGTATTTTCAGATCATAAGAGTCTGAAATACTTATTTACTCAGAGTGAATTGAACATGAGACAACGTAGGTGGCTTGAGTTTCTCAAGGATTATGATTTTACTCTGGAGTACCACCTAGGGAAAGCAAATGTGGTTAATGATGCCTTGAGTAGGAGAAGAACAGGCAGAGAGGACGTAGCTACTGGCAAAGCTTCTCAGTTCAGACTTCTTAAAGAAGCTTCAGTGATGATGATTCGTGAAAGTCCGGCTGACACATCATCAACTGAGAGAGCTAGTTCCAGAGCTACTAATATGTTCTTCTGTACTCAGATTCGAGCTGAACCGGAGATGATTCAGCGGGTGGTTGATAGTCATAAATCTGATCAGGAACATGAAACACGTTGGGGGTTAGCAGCTAGTATAGATCATCCTGATTGGTCAGTTTCTGACAACGCGGATTTGCGATTCAGGGATAGATTATGGATTCCAGCTTAGGATCAGTTGAGGCTGGAATTGCTTCGGGAATCTCATTGATCTCTTTACTCTACTCATCTAAGGAACACTAAGATGTATCGTGATAAGAGACGGTTTATTGGTGGTCGAGGATAAAGACTAACATTGCTAAGTTCGTAAAGAGATGTGAGATATGTCAGCAAGTTAAGGTTGAACATAGGAAACCTGGAGGGTTATTGCATTCGCTGCCAATCCCTGAGTGGAAATGGGAACATATATCAACGGATTTTGTTTTCGGTCTACCTCTGAGTCAGCGTAAACATGATGTCGTTTGGGTTGTCGTTGACAGATTGAAAAAATATGCGCATTTCTTACCAGTTTCTATACGAGATCCTTTTGACCATTTATGCGAGGTGTACGTACGGGAGGTACTGAGATTTCACGGGGTTCCAGTGTCGATTACTTCGGATAGGGATCCGAGATTCACATCCAGGTTGTGGAGCGAATTACAAAGGCAGATGGGAACTGTGCTTAACCTCACTACGGTATATTATCCTCAGACTGACGGACAAACTGAGCAGTTGATATTGGTACTTGAGCATATGCTTCTAGCTTATGTCTTGGAGTTTGGAAGTAACTGGGAAAAATATATTCCTCTATGTAAGTCTCCTATAATAATAGTTATCAGACTAGTATCAAAATGGCTCCATTTAAGGCACTATATGGTCGGCCTTGTCGATCACCGGAGTGTTGGGCACAGGTTGGAGATACAGTTTTATTAGGGCCAGAGTTTATTTAGGACTACACAAAGATGATACATCAAATTCGCCAGTGTTTGACTACAGCACAACTCAGACAAAAGAGATACGCCGACAAACATCATAGGTTTTTAAAGTTTTCAAATGATGATTTTGTCCTATTGAAAGTCTCATCTATGAAAGGTTTATATAGATTTGGGTTGCGGGGTAAGGTAGCTTCAACGTATATTGGGCCATTCAGAGTACAAAAAAGGATTGATCCTGTAGCTTACATGTTAGAATTACCTTCTCAGCTTGCGGGAGTTCATATTGTCTTTCATGTATCTATGCTACGCAAGATGGAAACTCAATTCACTCTAAGAATTGATTGAAATGAATTTGATCTTCGGTAAGACTTATCTTACGATGAGCAACCGATTCAGATACTTGATCGTAAGATTCAGAGGCTGAGAACCAAAGAGATTCCTTTGGTTAAAGTGAAATGGCACTTTCACGGAGATAAGGAACTAACCTGGGAATGGGAATCCTACACGAATGAGCAATTTCCATTTCTCTTCGAGAATATAGGTAACTTTATGTTTACTTTAATTTTGAGGGTGAAATTACTTTAAATTTGGGAGACTGTAATGACCTGTTACCTTAAGCTGGTGATTAGTACTAATCCAAATAGTAATTAACCCGAGTTAGGCTTAGGGTTAAAATCTGCATACCTCGATTAGCGTGTGTGCGCGTTTGTTTGATGTTTGGTGTTTGTTTGGATTATGAAATTGAAATATAAATAGGTTATATATAATAACGTGTTATATACAAACCTATAATTGATAAAATACATTATAAACCATGAATTAACGGTACACTGTGAGCGACGAGGTAGTCGTGGCATGAATGTTCACGCTCGTGGCTACACGTAGGCCTGGTGGATTTATTGGCGACAAAATATGTGAGTTATATATATTTATATATAAGGATATATATAAATATATATTGAAATCAAAAAGAAAATTGAAATTATATAGATTGTTTAATTTTCTCGAACGAAGCGGAAGTACAAGATGTGTCAAAATTAGTGTCACTTTAACACATCAACTACTCGATCGATCTCAAGATGACGCGATGCATATCTCGAGGAAAATCCATATATATAAACCAAAAAGATGATGTTTATCAATGAAACACGATTAATCGAAACAATAATGAGGGTTAAGCGTTTGCTACCGATCGAGACAAGTTGTCCGAGGTGTGGAATCAAGCTTAGTTGAGGAGCATAATCAATCAAACAGCTTGTGAGCATCATATAGGTATAATTTGTTTTAGTGTTTATCAATGTTGGAATTGATGGTGATGTTAGAATTGTTGTTGTTTAAGTTGTTTGTTGATCAATTATGGTCTCTCACCTCACTAGAGGTTGTTCTCGATTAGTTTTGATGAGTTTTGTGACTGTTTATAATGGTTTGGATGTTAAGGAAATTGGACGGGAAATTGGACGAGAACTATTGACTCGAAAAGTTAGGAAATTAGAATGGAACTTAAATCTGAGGTAAGTATGGATTCGCTTATTTATCAATATTGTCTAGATATTTAGTATATTTAGGTCATATAGCTGTTCAAATGGAATGAGGGGATTATGTACACTGTGATAGTTTTCTAATGAACAGAAAATGGTGTCTAATGTGATCCACGAGAGTAACTCCTCAGGGCTAACACCAGGTTGTATTGTACTTGGGGTTGATCTCCCAGTCTATACGTAACTCCTACTCAGTTTATAGGTTGTGTGGGTTACATATTCAGTAGAGGGTTTAGGATAGAACTATTAGACATTAATCGATTGGTTAGACATCATAACGGCCATTATGTTGGTCTAGCACTCATATTAATAGTGTTGATGGGTAATCGACCCTAGTTTTATAAATAAAAATGGGGAATCGCAGTGTAATAGTCCAAAATATCTTGCTTGCATCTAATTTTGTGTTGAATTTATATGATTTCATATTGTTGTTAAATATTATTATGCATGATATTCTTGTTTACTATATGGAGTGTTGAGGAGTAGTGTGGATCCTTACTTACTGAGCAAGTTGGAGCGCTCACCCAAATTAACTATTTCAGGTTCGCAACCAGACGCTTCGACTAAAGGGAAAGAGAAGATTTTGGAATTTTTTGTCTTCTCTTTGATGTAATGAACCTTCTTATATTTATATACTCTGTTTGACTTATTTTGATGTATATAAATAGGGCTGAGGTTAGTTATATATGGGCTAAGGTTTTGATAAACTCTGTATTTCTGTATATTTGTATATATCGAAAAAGTTTTAAATTTTTCGCTGCGTAATACTTCGATTTATTATTTCGATATGAATATAGAGGTTGAGTTTATCAAGTATAGGCGGAGAGGCTGCTGGCTCTAGTTAAATCTTGCAGGATTAGTAAACTTAATTAGAGTTTCAGACCGGGCATTTCCCCTATTCGGGATAGGAGATGTTACAATCATCCAAACCAAAACCCATTCTTTTTGGGGTGAATTGAGAACGAATTCGGGATTTTAAGACCTTGGCCAACTTTTTCTTTCTCATTCCCTCATTCCTCTCTCTCGACTTCTCTAAACTATTTTCACCAATGAAACTCATATTCTCCATCTCTTCGCCTCTATTCTTCATTAAATTTGACAAACTCTCTCTGTCCATCCCTTTAGTCAACTCATTATCCATAGACCCTTACCTCTCTCTCTCTCTCTCTCTCTCTCTCTCTCTCGTAACTCACGCACTCCACTCTAAGCTCTCTCGTTTTCAACTTTCCTCGTACTGAATTTCTTCTTATCAATTCAGTTAGGATCAAAGGGAAGAGAGGAAAAAAAGAATTTATGCAGTTCATGAGATAAGGCGAGTGATTTTATGAGTTGTGGATGAAAACCATAGTTAAAATTATTGAATTGGTGACTGTAGTGTGGGTTCTGAGTCGATTTCTTGATGTATTTGTGTGTAGGATATTTGTCTTTTGGTTGTTTATCACTCTCTTGAGGTTTAGTGAAGTTTTCATTGGTTTTGGGTATAAAAATCATTTTGTGAAGTCTAATTTTTAAATCATTTGGGGTTTGATTTTGGACATAAGACAAGTGTTTTTAAGTGAATTATTTATGGATCTTAATCCTTGTATATCAAATTAGGTACCTTAAAATAAATTTTGAATTTGGAGCTTGGTTAGATGTGCTTTTGGGAAAGAGGCCCAAAACTCGAGACTATGCTGCCCTTTCATGCAAGTGGAAATATGAGTTTTTATTGCAATAATTTGGGGATGAATTATGAAGTCTAGTTTGGATAAATCAATGGTTTTTGTTTATGGTCGATATGAAATTGTATGCAAATGTTGATGTCTTCTTTAGGGGAAAAAGGAGTTGATTTTGTTGATGTTTAAGTTTAAAGAAGGAGATGAATAACGAGGGAACTATGGCTGTTGTAAGGTGTATTTTTGTTGTTGTGATATCGATGTTAGGGTCTTTCCTCAAGTCTGCAATGCCTAAGGCATTGGGTGTAATACCCAAGTGAATAGCAAGGCCGTTTCTTTGCTCGACCGATGCCGTTGCACTCGGGGAAGAAAAGAAAGAAAAAACTAGTGATAAATTGCACTCAGGGAAGAAAAGAAAGAAAAAAACTAGTGATAAAGTTTAAAATTGATGTTCATATAATGAATATGAACTATTGGCTGATGTTTGGTGTTTGGTGTTTGGTGTTTGGAGTTCAATAAGTAATTTATGATCTAATGTGAAATGCATAGGTAAATTGTAATGGTTTACAAGTTAAATGAATAGCTTTGTATGTTATTGAAACAAGTTAAGTGAGACTCGTTGAAGGTTTCTAATCGAGGTTTGAGATAGGCAAAGCCTATGAATTGTTAATTGAGTTCAAAACTCAAATTGAGAATGAATAACTGAGTTATAAGTGATTCTGAAGCTAATTAAGTGGTTTTTGAAATCTAATACATGGTATAAGACCTATTTAAAGGTTCAAAAACATTAAAAAGAAGTGTGAAGGTGCTTTAGAGACTTTAAAATAGTTGTTAAAATTTGGTAGGGGATTTGAATTCCGTTGTAAGTTGAAATATGAATTTTAAGTATTCATATAGAGTTGTAACTCTAAATAATGACTTCTATGGTTTAATAGCTTATGTGGAAATACATGAAAGTCGGGGGATGCTCAATGAGGCTTCCTTACCGACAAAAAGTTGGTTTGATTGTAAGTAAACCCTATAGTGGTCTTTACTTTTTACAAAATTTATCCTTGTACCTGCATACCTGCATTTGTGTTTAGTCTGCATTGCATTTCACATTCTTGATTGGTCATGCATACATGGCATCCAAATAGATTTGCCCCTAGTTCGGTCGTAAGAGTGTAATGTGATCCACTTCAGACTAGACTTGTAGTAGGCGTCTAAGGTGGGTAATGTCAACTCTGGGGGATCATGCATTGGACCTTTATTACTGTTTTAGGTTCATTTTTAGGTCGGCCAACCTATTTGTGAACCTTGAATAGTAATAAAAGGGTTTCACGTTATTAAATAAATTTTTTGTTATTTGGAAATGCAATTACATGTCTTCATCTATTTGGACTAACTTTTGCAGGAGTACAAAGTAATGTTGGTGTAATGACCATTATCTCGATTAAGAAATCGTTCGGCCTAAATGTAACGACCCCTATCCTCATTAAGGATTTGTTCGGCCTAAAACCATAATTAAGCCCCGATACACTAGCCAGACTTAACAAAAGCCAACGGCCTCACCATCTTTACCTGAATAAATACAATTGTATATCGAATATCGACAATAAAACAAATAATAAACGCAGTGGAAATTAAAGCTTTTTTGCGATATTATACATGACATACAAACCCAAAGCAAACCTGAATAAACTTCGGATATACAAAACCTACCAACCCTTTTGATAATTAAAAACTATAATTCAATACAAATATATAAATAAGGGAAGAATCATTACATCGAATAGAAGATCAAAACTCCTAAACCTTTTATGTCGCATAGTTGTAGCGTTCATTGGTATTCTTGAAATAATAATTGGGGTGAGCGCTCCAACTTGCTCAGTAAGTACAGATTCACAGAACTATCGACAATCCATATAATAATCAAGAATGATATGCAATAACAATATGAACCAATCATAGCTAGCAGGATATAGGAAATCATATAATCCAATACATAAACAAATGCAAGTCATACCGTCAATGTCTATTACACTGTGATTTTCATTTCATTGATAAAATTAGGGTCGATTACCCACCAACACAATTAATGTGATTGTTAGAAAAACACATTGCACGTATGTGTTGTCTAGCCAATCCATTAATGTTCAATGGTTATATCCTAAATCCTCTAGTGAATATGTAATCCACGCAACCTGTTTAGCTAAGTAGGATTTAACATATAGGCCGAGAATCAAACCTATATCCTATACAACCTATTTCATTTCCAGGATTTACTCTCGCTGATCACATCAGACATTGTTTTCCATTTAATAAACATATCACAGTGTACATAGCTCCCATTCAAGTTCATAAACTATATGAACTAAATATACTACATAGCAAAGCAAAGTTGATAATCAAATGAATCCATACTTACATCGGTTAGATTCCATTTCCAATTTCCTAACTTTTCGGGTCACTCAACTTTTTTCGGTATTAGAGAACCTATCATAAACCATTTGAAGTCATTACATATTCAATACCTCATATTTAGAACCCTTAAACTGGTCCCAACTGAATCCGAAATCAATTTACAAATTTATAGGTTTAATGTAACCTTTACAAGTTTTTTGAGGTAAAAACCCCAGTATTAAATCTCAAAGGAATCCTAAATTCTCCACTTCTTATAGAAATCCACAATTTCTATTAATTTGATCCTCAAATATGATTTTTCTTATTTTTTTTCCTATTTTTTAGAATTTTTTCAAAATTCTAGCATTTTTTCAAAATTCTAGCATTTTTTCAAAATTCTAGCATTTTTTCTTTATTTATTTGTTATGTATGAAAAGGGGTTTGACCCCTGAACCAGACCCGGTTAAGTCCAGTTTGCAAGATCAAACCCCCTTCTTCCCCAACCCATCCTCATTTGTTCATCTATTTCATTTTTTTTCTTCGTTTGGCTAGTTTTCCATTGGGGTAGGGTTTTGCCCCAACCCCAAACGACTTTGGACAGGGGTGACAACTCTTTGCCATATCTTTCCTCGAACCCAGCCAAGCCTCTCATCTCTTATCTGCCATTAATGACCACCCAACAAAAACAACAACAATTACAACTATATCAACAACAACCTAACGCAACAACAGTAACAACAACTCACTTTCATCGTCTCCATCGCCTCTCCTTTTCTTTCCCTCGGTATCGAGCTCTTTCTTTCTTTCCAATTGTTTCAATGCCTCTCACTATCGAAACGAATTAGGATGAGGCGGTTCCGTTTTTAATAAGATAAATATGAGATTTTCTAAAGATTCGTATCACACGTATCTCGAAGCATATCTAATGGTTTTTCCTTTCCATTTTATATTTTAATCTTTTTTTATATACGTGTTGCGTATCTTGAGGTCGATCCTATGGCTATAAATAAACCCCATTACCTCCTGACCGACTTACGTTTGATTAAAATAAAACTTCTCTCAACAATTGTATGCACGAATCTCGAGGGCGATCCGTGGTACATGAACTAAAGTGAAGTTTTCATATCACATGCCCATTAATTGTTCTTGAGATGTGGTTTCACGCATCTCGAGGCATGGACAAACTCTTCAAAATCACTAATAGTCCGCTATTCACCTCCTTGATGCTCAAGCTACGCGTATCTCAAGGCGAATCCAATGATTTAAACAATATAAATCAAAACGATAGGTTATATATATCAATATATATAATACATATAACTATATATTTTCTCACCTATAAAATCACCATGCACACCAACGACCAGTCTCGGGCATGCACACTGCTATACTTTCATGCGTGTCACTCTCGATATCGCGTGTCACTAGACGCCCACCCATTCATTTATTATTTTGAATATATATATTTATACATAAAATATATATAAATATATATACACATATATTCATGCGTTTATAATTTCGTCACGCGCGCCAACGAGTATACTAGAGCACGCACGCTACCACACAACCCATGTGCGCCACCCTTGACCAATACATGGCATTAGGCATCTCATAATCTTCCAATTATTTTATTTCCAACTATATGTTTTATTTATATATATTTATAAATCAACATATATAAATATATATACACCTATATATTTTACGACTTATTCGTTTGCCACATATGCTAATTAATATACCCGAGCGTACATATTAGTGTTGGGTTTTGGGGTTCATACGCAGCGGAAATTACAAAACAATTTTGACAAAAACCCCAACAGGATCCGAATCTAATTCCATTAAAAGCGTTTAAACCATGAAAACTTAATCATACCTCGATCGCTATATACCTTTCTGAAGGTTGATCGATCTCTACGGCACTGCCAACGACGAACGCCCTCTACCAAGAAATCCACACGACGATCGGCCGAGATTCGAAGTGCTAGCTTCGAGATAATACCAAACCTTTTTGTTTCTCTCCAAAACAATCCAAACCGTACTAGAATTAGTTTTTGAAATGAAAATAGAGTTTCGGCCCTTAATATTTCATATGTGTGTTCTAACTTAAAGCGTCTATTTATACAACCCTTGTATAGATACGGTTAAGTAAATTACACATATACCCCTACTTAAAGAAGTATAAGTGTAATACACCATAAGGACGTTTCTGTCATGAATTTTATCATATAAAATTCATTTTTTTGAACCATCTTAAAATCTCGCAAAATCATTCTTAGTGTGCGACCCGATAGGCTCACACAACGTTGGCAGTGTACCAAAACACATTTTGGTATACAAGTCATAAGCGGCCTCTAGCAAGACACTATGACTACCCAAATTGCACGAATATCAAATTGATACAACCTAATCAATAGTGTATATAACATCCTTTTGTCACACGATATCCT
Source organism: Stephania cephalantha (assembly GCA_039657325.1). Taxonomy (NCBI): domain Eukaryota; kingdom Viridiplantae; phylum Streptophyta; class Magnoliopsida; order Ranunculales; family Menispermaceae; genus Stephania; species Stephania cephalantha. The sequence continues at coordinate 16,346,946 of CM077570.1, read as the reverse complement.
TTTCATCAAACATAAGGCATGGAATTGTCATCCAACATGTTCAATCGTACTAGTCTCGATCTCTAGGTTGACTGAAAACATCCAAGTGACATTGATCAATATCAATTCACTTAGACTAGGCCTTTTAACAGTCTAACACATCGAGGGATCCACTGGATATATCTCTTTATATGAGAGGGACAAATTCTATCTCGATTACACAACTTCATAACATTACTCACACAGTAACCAATCACAATCTTTATAATCGCCCGGTTAAAGACAACGTTTGATTGTGTCAAATCACTGTGTTCCTAATGTTGAAGTCTCTAGTAATCTCAAGTCAGAGGACTGAAAAATATACCTATCATGAGAAACAACTATGACTTAATCCATGTGATGTTCTCATAGCGGGTCGGTCCAATACTTTGTTCCCTAACAAGTACTCGTGATCTTGATTCGTATCCTTATACGTATAATCATCATATGGTCATCAATTAAGACTCACACAAGTCTTAATTCATTATAGTTCCCAGTATAATGATCGACTATGGACATTTAGGATATTTCTGTAAATACCCATGGATCTTATTATAATGTAAACATGCAAAATTAATTATAATAAACAGCAAATGAAATCCTCTATTTTATTAACTAAAAGTATTCATAAAGACAGTTAATGGATTGACGTAGGGCCCATGCCCCAACAATTAGTTCCACGTCTCCCCGAAAGATCCCCTATGATTCACATGTGACACTCTAGGAGTACAATAAATTTATTTATCATTTACTTTCCAACGATAGGTTTTATATTAATTCACATTAATTACATATAGTTACACTGATTATTTCTCACACCAACCAAACACAATACATCACAACAATATATTATATTTAAAAATAATCCATACACAGAGAGAAAGGAACTGAGCAAGTCATAATCTATCATAAAGCTTTCCTTTTCCCATATCGTCGCTAGAACCTGTCATTACCCAATTATAAAAATTCGATAATGTCAGATAAGTAAATCCCACACTACCCAGTACACCTGTAATAATCAAATGCATAATAATCCAAGAGATTAAACGAAGAATATAATCCAAGGAAATACAACTCTAAATCCATCTCGTTTCTGTTATCCGACCATAATCAAATAATGTTCTCTGAAAGTGGTAACTAAACAGTAATCAAGACTCATGCACCGAGAAGATAACCAAACGAGTCTCATTCCTTTAGACTATGGGAGTATGATCTGGTTCAACGTGATCTCATGATAACAACGTGATACAAAGTATTAGTGACTCCAGCCCCTCGAGCATAATATAGTGTTCTCCCTTATAACCACGGTATAGTAAACACAATAAGGAGACTCGAGTCACCCTTATCTTCCCCACCCGTGTATGCATATACAACAAATAATGCAATATCAAGAATCAATTCAATTTATACAAAATTATAATCATACAATGTAAAGGTTACTAGGGGATTTACTTAACCTTACAAACGCAATATCGTCCCTTTTTGCACTTCGAGTTAGTAAAATAGTCTACACGGGTTCCAATTGCGGTCCTACAATTCATTTACAAGTCTGGTAACATTCCATAATCGTTCCACAATTTTTTACCAATTTATTTATTTTAATTAGTCTCGACTCGACTCAAAAACCCAAAATCAGTCCAAATCAAATCCTTGGACGTCTAGATCCCAATTTTTGTTGCAAATTGTGGTCTGAAATCGAAAATTAACCTGTATCCTTGAACCAGACTCGGTTCAGCTCAAATGACCCGAACCCAGTTCGAGGGGGTTATCCCCTACCTCACCCTTTAGAAAGAATTATGTTCTTTAAATTTTATTTTATTTTAAAATTCTCAATCATCTAGGGTTCAGCTCATGGCCGAATACATATAAGAGATAACATCCCTTTGTGCCATCTTCTTCCTCAAATTCGATCCTCAACTGTGCGTTGTTTTGTTATTGTTTTTTTAAAACAGCCGATCCCTCACCTCCTCCTTTCTCCCTCAATCAGCACAGCGAACAACAACAATGAAACTTTCAATCATACCCTCGACGTCTCTTTTGATTACACACATACACAGTTCACCAAAATCGAAACTGAAATTCAATTTGATTTTCCATTACTTACCTCAACCTCACGACAACCACCCACACCAACAATTTACAGTGACAGAAATAAATGTATTAGAACCAGAGACGAGAGAGATTGAAAGACAGTGAAGAAAGAAATCGTGAAGAGGGTGAACAGTGGGAAAGAAACAATGAAGGCATGAACGAGAGAGATGATGAACAGGGAACTCCCCTATTCATCTTCGATTTTAAGGGTTTATACCCTTAAATGACCAAAATGCCCCTTAGTTGTTATCCTTGATTATACAATCCCAATACCCTTTAGGTAATTTGGCATTTTTCTATTATTTTCATATTTATCTCTTCAACTTTTGTCCAAATTAAACCTTGAAAAATACCCTTGTTCAACTAAAAATTGGAGAATTTACCAAAGCACTCTGAAACTCCCGAACAACCCATTTCACACGTAATTCGAGTTGTGGGAGCCACATTGGCTCGTTAAATCCAATTAATGTACAAAACTTGAATTTTACAACTTAATTACAAATATTTTTCACAAAACTCGAAACGATAGTTCGAGTCATATTTTAACTCTCTTGGGATTTATTTCAACATGTACCTCGAGACAAAACCTCACGAATTTCGAATTTACTCAGTCAACTTGAATTTTACAAAATAAAATAATATATAATACACAACACTAGGCAAACATCAAACAAAAGTAAAATTACCTGTAAATCTCATTTCACCAGTCCTCAGCTTACGACTTGCATCCTAAACCATAATTAGGATCCATTAATCCCGGATTAGCCGTACTTTTGGAATTAAAAATTTTGAGATTTGACAGATCTCGGGAATCAAGTAAAGGTGAGATGTCTTAAATTGACACCAATAATATTGTGACACCAATCGAAACATGCAACGTATTTAACAACTTATCCGTTTGTCATGTACGTCAATGAGCTGAACGTACAAATTATTTCAACGTCCCCCGTGTGATCCCCCACGATTCACATGAATCACACTAAGCATACTAATAATTTATCTTCCAACTATGGGCCTTATATTAATTCACATTAATAACATATAGTTCTATTAGTTGTTTCCCATACCAACCAAACATAATACATCACAACAATCGCACTCACACGCTAATCTGGACAAGCCAGGCTTAACCACCAGCCTAAATCTGGTTAATTAACTTTCGAATTATCATTATTCACCAAGCTAAGGACACGAGTCGTTACAGTAGGAGTTTACTAACCTGACATCTTTGAGTTATTTTTTATGATGTCAGGTTCTCTGTGAAGACAAGGAAGCATAAATAAAACTCGAAGAACTTTGGTGAATACTTTCAAGTTTAAAGTTTAATTCTCGTTGTAAATCATTATTATATATGTATGTTATTTTAGGTTTTAGAGTGAGTTGTTTAGGGCGTGAAACACCTTAGTTAGGTCATGAAACTTGTATGAAATGGTTTTAAGTAACTCTTAAAGTTGTTTATGGATCATATATATGTAAATTGAGCTGGTAGAGTAGTTTTATTCGTTTTGTAAATTGTAAACTGTAAAGGAGGATTTGGAGACTTGAAATTAAGTTTATAAGTTTGGATTTAATTATATATACAAAGCTCCAATGTCGCTCCAAACATAAACTCAATAAAAACTAACTTATGGCTCTCATTAACTTGTTAAGAGAAAATAAGGCTAATAGAGGGCTCTTAATTTCAAAGCTCTAGGGTCCTATTTATAGTTTTCCTAAGTGTACATATTATAGATAAACTCAAATTCTTCATATTAATCTAAAAAACTCGTAACCGACCTCAGCGATTCCAATTTGTTAACAAATCATTGAGTTAGTCACTATAAATAACTGTTTGTGCTTCGACGATTCAGCTAGTGATTCTTAGTGTAAACTCTAATTTGCTGGCTAATTGTAGGCTCTTTATCCAGTTGACTATTTTGCTCTTCTCTTCCTTTTTTCTTCCAATTCTTCATTTTTTCTAATTAAATCCCGAAATTACAAAAACAAGAGAATACATAGTGTAATATCATCATTTATATATAAAATCAACCTAAATTACACTATAAAATATGTCTAATTATTGACTTGTCAAATACCCCCAAACTCAGTACTTTACTATCTCGAGCAAAGGAATACTCTCAATCATATTCTCTTTTCATTTTTTATATACTAATTTCAATCTAATTCATCTTAACTTTAAATAATAAAGATTTTTAAATAGAAGTGATCTTCAAATAGAAACATATTACCCACAAGTAAATGAAAGTTATGATAGAATATAATGATTTAGAAAAACGAACCATCCATTAATGATAACTCAACCACCCAATGCAATACTCCTTAGAACTTAAAGTTCAATCAATACCAAGGCCAGTACATAATATAGGTTTTCTCGATCTCCACTAACAAGCCTCAAGCTTATGATGACTAGTGTAGAATCTCAAAACCCAAAACCACTAGATCAATCTTAATTTTAGAAAGTATTTTATAATAGCACCACAATCAAAATCAATAGGAATTTTGCTAAGATACCAACGAATATATCGTTTAAAACATGTTAGACAAAAAAATATTTCACTCAACCCTAGCTTAAAGCACTCGAGCTAAATCTTTTCTTTGAAGAGTTTAAGAACATTTGCCTTTTTCATCTCTCATTTTTTTCTACTTTATCTCAATTATTATTTTTTCTTTATTATATTTTTTTCATTTGATTTTTTACTTTTGGGTCCCTGCTTCATTTCTTATGGACATTCTCACATTTTTCCCCCCTATAGATTGCATGCTTCATTTCCTATGAAATTTATAGGACTCTCTATATATTTATAAATTCTTGTTAATACTTCTGACTATCCATTAAAGTTGAAGAAAATATTATCTCTAACTTATAGCAATTCATTGGTTTCCAACTCATTTCTTCTTTCAATTGTGGCATAATAACTTTCTATATATATACTATAAAATACTTAATCAATAGCCTTTGTATCACAAGATTCTTAGGAATCTGTCTTGTTCATCTTGCACAATTCTTTCGATCTTTTACCCATTCTCTGACTAACACAAGGCATCCAGTGCATACATCAACCAGTAAAGTTAATGAAAAATGGTATAAGAATTGATTTCATCTATTATAGAATTCACTTGGGTAATAAAAATATCACTTTCATTCAAAAATATTCATTATATTATATTCATAACTAAAAATAAAGTAAAATGAAATTCATAATTACTTGAATTTGGAAGAAATTTGAATACTTTCATCAACTCACTTGAATATCGGATCAAAAGTTTGATTTTTCCATCAATTCTCACTTGTCTTCTACCTTTCTTTACTTTTCTTGATTTCTTTGCTATCATTGTCATACTTCACCTAAAATACTCACAAACTCATTTTAAACCTTGTCTTCAAGGTTTAAAAATTCAGTCTGGTTTTCAACAAAACAAATATACCTCATGAAGTATAAACGAATTTATATAATCATAAACTAAATAATCAATATATAAATAAACTCAATAGATAAATTTCATCAAATAGAGTGGATTAAAGAATGAATCAGTTGGGTTTTTGGGGTTCATACACAGCGAAAAAATCAAAACAAATTTTAAAAAATCCCAACAGGATGGAAAATAAGTTTCATTAAATTAAATCTACGAAAGTAAATCATACCTTATTCCGTGATTTCCTTTTGATTGTTCAATTTTCAAGAAGTTCAAGTGCACGTCCTCTATCAGAAATCCACACACGAACAGTAACCACAATTTGGAGTGCTAGCCCCAAGAGAGATTGAAAATGATTTTTCTTTCTCTCCCTAAATCCAGAGAACTCGAAAATTGTAAAACGAAATCTTATTTCGTTTTTTAGTGATCCACCCTTTATTTATGTGTAAATAATCCCTCACTTAAAATCCTATTCGTAATACAACTATTGTATTTACGCAGTTCAAGCAAATTACATATACGCCCCTATTAATAAGTTACCATATAACAAATCATAAAGGTTTTTATGTCATGAATTTATCATATAAAATTCATTACTCTGGACCAATTGAAATTGTGAAAAGCCTTTCTTTGTGTCCGAACCAATAGGTTCATGTGACGTAGGCAGTGAACTAAAACCATTGGGGTACACAAGTCATAAGTGGTCTCTAGCAAGGCATTATGACTACCCAAGTAGCATGAATATCAACATCGATACAACCTAATAAATAACGTATATCATATCCTTTTGTCGTGCAATATCCTTTGATTAAACATAAGACATGGAAAGTCACCCTCAATGTTCAATCATACTAGTCTCGATCTTTAGGTAAACTGAGAAACATCCAAGTGACATTGAACATATCAATTCACATGGACTTGGCCATTATCAGTCTATCTTATCGAGGGATCCACTGATATCTCTCTCTATACGAGAGTGACAAATTATATCTTGATTACACACCTTCACATATTATTCATACGGTAACCAATCACAATCTTTATAATTGTACGGTTAAAGACAACATTTGATTCTGTCAAATTATCATGCTCCTAATATTAAAGTCTATGGTAATCCCAAGTCGAATGACTAAATGATATACCTATCATGAGTAATACATATGACTTAATCCATGTGGTGTTCTCGTAGCGAGTCAGTCCAGTATCTTATTCTATAATAAGTACTCATGATCTTCATTCGTATCCTTATACGTATGATCATCGCATGACCATCAATCAAAACTCACACTAGTCTTAATTCATTATAGTTCCCAATATAATGACTGACTAGGGACATTTAGGATATTTCAATGAATACATATGGATCTTACTATAAGGTAAACATGCAATCACTTATAATAAAATAGCAAATAAAACCTTTATTTTATTAACTAAATTTATAAGATAAACAATGTTTGTAGATTGACCTAGGGCACATGCCCTAACATAATCATCAACAATTTATATCAAATCTAGCATCATCATCTGCATCACATAATATCACATGTATTAATATGGTATCAAATGTATCAAATCATCAAGCATCGATCAAAGATTACTATCATCAACATAGTTCCAATAGTATCATTACAAGAGTTACATGCAAGACCTCACACATTTTCACTCAGAGATAAAGGAGATAAAGTAGAGTAAAGAAATCAATGTCGTCGTCCTAAAGTCGCATCATCATCTGTTGCTTGATCAATCCTCTTAGACTAGTAACTCGCAATGGGATCATAGAGGATGTAGTCCTGACCTTGCAGTTGATGATCATCAGAAATATGATTAATTGGTAGCTGCATCTGTGTAGATGGTACAGGAACTTCTACGCCTCCTTGTCTTCTCTGTCTTCTTGACATTGTCATCTCCATCCTATGAATACTTCTTGCTAAGACCCTCTGGTTCTCGAACACCAGTTCTTGATTTCTCTGAGTTCTCATTTAATTGCACGAAATCGTACCCATAAAAGCCAATTCTTACTCCTCCATGTAAAATCCATCGTAGTCCGTAGCAGGGTGCTCCACATTCGGATCATTTCTAGCTCTCGACATTTCTTCTAAAACTTTCCTCATGTCATCTCTCATCTTTCTTCTTTACTTTGTCTCTCTTCTGGCTATCTCAGCCTTCTCCCTCTCATGTTTATGGTCTTCATATCTATCAATTTTTTCATAACTTTCTATTACTACGTCCGTGATAATCTTCTCTGGTAAAACATCATTCTCAAGTCATACTAGGTTTACTCGATATTCTCTACAAAAAGCGTGATCACCAAAGGAAATGGTAATCCATCATTCCTCTTTGTTGCGGTGTTGATGAAATAACACCACACTTTTGTGATCTTCATAAAAAAATTTGTAGTGATGTGCTTTGGGTACCCTTCTATGTCGAAAATGAATCCATCACCATGGATTACCTCTAGTCCTCCCTTAATTTCCTCAGAAGGGTAATGGTACTTAATCGAATATTCAGGCTTTGGATACTCTACTTGTTCTTTTTGGAGAGCTTTCGATAAACCAAAATACTGATTTATTCTCATAGCAGAATAATTCACTATTCTTCCTCTAACTTATTACTTTGCCTTGTTGTCACTTCAATAAGTGTTCGCGTAAAACTCTCTCACTAGAATGTCGCATCCTTTCTCACTAGGAACATCCTCAAGGTCTAAATGGTGATAGTCCATAGTCAATAATCGCCAGTTTCTTAGATCAATGATATCTAAAATCTTAGGCTTATATTTCAACTCATTCTTCACATTGAATCCTCTTTTTGGGATCAACTTCATTTCTCTCACTATATTATTCTTAATCTTGGCAAACGCCTTATCATTGATAAAAATTTATTCCTTAAGAACATACATCTTCGCTCCCTTCGGCATATTTTCTTCTACTTCCTGTTCCTCATCCATATATTCTTCCTCAAAATTATAGCTAAAAGATAAAGGTGGATTAGGCTCTCTATGTGGTCTAATCCTAGGTGTATTGAATGAAATTCTCGTGGGTCTAATTGGGGAAACTTTGGATTTATCTTTGGGTTTCTCTACTAACTTCCTTTTTCCTTTCTCTTCCCTCGAGTTACTACCCCTTCCACATCCAGCCATTTTAGTAGGTATAAGTAAAAGAAGAAACCCGTAAAATCATTTAAAATCAATTGTCAAAAAAGTACTCGGTAAAATTCAACTTATCTATCTAATAAGGAGAGATTCATCAAAAAAAGTCATTTTTAAATCAAGAGTTTGAAGTTCACTTAAAATTCATTGATTGAACATCGTGATAAAAACAATCGTTCGTAAGTAATTCAAGTCATGTGATAGACAAACACAATAACCCCTAAACTCATTTGAAACTTAATATCAAATTAGTTTGTGTATAAAATTCAATTCATTCACCATATACTAAAAAATAGTTCGAAAATTCGATATAAATAAATAAATTATCACACCATTCCCATACTACTATTATAATTAAAGACATTTGACATCAAAACCAATTTGGAGTTAAATTTTTGAAATTTAGGTTCTAACATAAATAAAAATCCAAAAATCCATAAAAAACCAAAAACATAATCAATAAAAGGTTGGGGTTTTCATTGATTACCTTCTTGAAAGTGAATCTTTCAAGATTGAAACTCTAAAATTCCTCTAAAACACTCCACCAAGCTCTAACTTCGAACTCCCTTTGCTCAAGCCCTAGTTGGCTTTATACTCTCTAAACTTACTAAATTTTGGGTTGAACGTGTGAAGATTGAGGTGAGAATCACTTAAGTACACTAAAATCTGGCTTTGGAAAGCTGAATCTAGTCAAAGATTTGATCTTTTAGTTGAAAATTTGCAATGGTTTGTGAGAGTGAAGTGATTATTGTGGCGATTTTGGGTTTTTTAAAAAAACACGTATTCATTCTTAGTAAATCATGGTTTTAATGGGTTCGCTGGGAAATTGTCGCCTAAATTGCTGAAAATGAGACTCAATGGCTCAACGACTAGTTCAGCAAATCCTAGTTATAAGTGCAAATCGTTGACCTGAAATTACACTAAAAATTATGCTAATTGATACCAATTTTCTCAGCAAATTTCAGTACAAACTAGAATCGCTGAAAAATCGTTGGCCTAATTAAAATGTTTTTTTCAATTTAATTGATTTTCCCATATATTTATCACATATTTGTCTAATAAAAAAGGTAAAATTATTCAAAATTATCAGAATTTGACTATAATTTTCATTACTATAAACAATCGACTAACATATAAACTAATGCATAAAAAAAAATATAATACGGAAAAACATTGGCTCGATCAACCCCTTGTATGAATTATTCCAGAATTAGATTCCTAAAATATCTTCATTATAAAAGTCGAGAATTGAGAGAATATAAAACAACTAACTAATTCAAATACTAAAACTGAAAGTGAATATAGAGTATGGGTTGCCTCCCACAGAGCGCTTTTATTTACTGTCGTTGGCTCGACTGAGCCACACAATTCTAAACTAGTTCTATAAACTTAAATGTAGGATTGTCTACTCTAGTGCCATTCCAGAAAGTGATTGCTCGGCCATGCACCCTAAAAGTGATTGTCTTGTTCAGAGTATCCATGACAGCTTGCGAAGTGGCTTAGAAAGGTCGTCCTAAGATTAATGGAGGATCGTCATTGATGAATTGTGGCTAACCAAAAAAGTCCATGGAAATAATGTACATATGAGTTTGACTGGTACATTAGTAATCACTCATATTGGTTTCATTGAATAACCGTTTGGAAGAGTAACTAAGAGTAACTTTTTTAGAAGTACATCCAACTCCAATTAAGTATGAAGAAAGAAGTGAATTGGCATATAGTTTGCTTTAGAACCAATATCACAAATAGCTTTAAAATACCAAGCCCATTTAACATTTATGTTTATTTATATATCTCATGGGTCATCGAGCTTGACAATTACTAGATTCTTCTTTTTCTTCTTATTCTTCGTAGCTTTCAACTCCTCCATTTTAAGATCATTCTCAACATTGTTCAGTTCTTTAACCCTCCATTCTTGAGTTATTATCTTTTGATTTGAAAGTATCTTCAACTCATTCATTCTTTGTCATAACATTTTTGTCTTCCATTGTTACTGCATCAATAACATATATTTTAACTTTAAATTATGATGATTTAATTTTAAGATTCATTAAAAACCATTGAAGTCAGAACACAAAAATTAATTGTGCAAGAATCCATATTTGTTTTTTTTCACTTTCATAATTTTTCAAGCCAAGCAAAGAAAACATTTTCTCAAAACAAATTTATCTTTCAAATTGGGAACAGTCATTTCAATCTTTTTTGGCTAATCTAATCAAAGAATAATACAAAAATCTCGAAAAATCCGTCAATAAATGAAGAACTCCATTATACAGATGATAGGACAATGCTAAGGCAGTTAGTTTGTTCATTATTGGATTCATCAGAATTATCATAGACTTCTTCATCATTGAAATGAAAAGTGACAATTTTGTTTTCAAACTCCATAGACATTGTTCCTTCAAAGATATCTAACTTTGTTTTAGTTGTTTTAAGAAATGGTCTTCCTAGAAGTATAGGCGGAGATATAGATGATACTGAGTCTCTTATTTTCATGACATAGAAGTCAGCTGGAAATACTAAGTCATTTACTTTTACGAAAACATCTTCTAATAAATCATAAGGTTTAATAATTGTGTTGTCAGGTAAGATTAATAGGTGTATTAATCAATGAATCTATTTTCAATGATTTATATTGTTTAAATAACATAACATTAATTGATGCTCCAAAATCACACAAAGAAAAATGTATAAAAGAGGTTCTTAATGTAATAGGAATCCCAAACATTCTTGGATAGAAAAATTTCTCAAGTATTGTCTTTTAATTAAAATGGACAACTTTTGTCCTGATTTTTATTTAGATTCTTCTAAGATTTTATGCTTAGATTCAAAGAATTGTTTCAAAACTTCATCATAATTAGAAAGTTTCATAGTTGATTCCATCAATGCTTTATCGATTTCTATTTTCCTAAATGTTTCAAGTATATCGTCATTATTTTCTTCCTTCCTAGCATCAGCTAATCATTATGGAATGGTAGAATAGAATACATATCTTCATTCAAATTATCAGAAATCTTATTATTTTCGTCCTTATCAATTATCTCAGACTTTTGTATAGATTTTTCATATATTTCACCTCTAGCTAAATACCATGGGTATAATCTTTCAGGAAAATGTGTATACTTCAATTGTTCAGCCATCCATTCTCTAGTAGGAATGACATTAGCCTTCATTTCTTCTTCTTCTTGAATAGATTTATGTGTTTTATTTTTATTACCTTGTTTAAGTATCTTTCCACTTATAGGTGTGTCTTTCTCATCACTAAATAAAACATTAACTTGTGTTTGATTAGTAGGAGTAGCAACAACTTGAGTAGGTGCTTTAGCTTGATTACTCTATTTAGTACTTAACCTATTTATTTGTAAATTCATTTGGCTTAGCTGATTTTTCAGTTCATTAATAGTAGTATCAGTTTTAACCTGATTTTGAGATATATGTGTAAAGTTTTGATGACTTTAGTTCATAAAATTATGCAAGATTGGCACTAAATTTGGATTCGTAGATTAAGCATTTTGTTGAGGTAGCATATTAGGTACGCGTTGCATTTGAGCCTTTGGTCTATAAGTATTATAATTTTGATTTTGAGGACCATAACTAAGATTTAGGTGCGGTCTTCCAAGATAATAAGTATTGTTATAATATTGATTTCATGGGGGTCTAAAAAATTAGTTTATCATTGCATTAACCTCTTCAGTATTTTCTTCATGTAGAGTAGGACACGCATATAAAGGATTCGTAACATCATTACAGAATCCACAAGCTTTAGCTTGATTAGATTTATCTTTAATTAACAATTTAATCACATTAGATAATTCATCAATTTTATCATCAGACGTATTATTTCTTCTATTATCAACCTCATAAAGTTTCTTTCTTGAGGATTCGGTCTTTTCACCATATTGCTTAGATTGTTTAGTCATTTTATTAATTGTTTCTTTTGCTAAAGTAGTTGTTGTTTCAAATAAAGATCCATCACATACTGCATCTAATAACCTTTGTTCAAAGTGATTGACTCCTTCATATATATATTCTAATAAAGCTCTTTGAGTATATCCATGTTGCGGACAAGAAGAAATTAATTTTTGAAATCTATCCCAGAATTCATTAAAATTGTTATCATCTTTCATCTTTACTATTATATCTAGGAAAGCTTCTAACATTTAAGTCCATGTAGTTATTGAATCTTGTGGGAGATAGAACAACCAATTTTGTGTTTGATCTTTCAATGCAAAAGGGAAAGTCCTAAGTTTGACTTGTTCTAAAGTACCTTCTTTAAGTTTCATCCCATTAACTTTTTGTTGATACTCTCTTATGAATTTTGTTGTTCTTCATTATCTTTACCATAAAAGTTAGGTAAGGCACTAATAAATCCAGATCTAAGTTCAAATTTAGGAAATCCCTCGGGATATGCTATGCACATAGGCTCATATGATGTAACATTTTGATTTGCTTGTCTAAAAGTAAGTTCTTTATTATTGTTATTATTATTATTATTGATAACTTTATTATCATTATTATTATTAATGACATTCTCATTACTATTATTGTTGTTATCTTCCATCCTATTCGCTAAATTTTCCTTAAGTTGTTGTTGTCTTAAACTTCCATTAAAAGTTCTATCTATGTCAGGATCATACGGATTTAAAGATCCTATAGAATTAGTACGACGAAGTGTGTAAATCATACAGCATCTAAAATCCTAAGAAATTATTTAAAAATCCCTGGTAATGGCGCCAAAAATTGACACGTGTCAACTGTACACAATAGTTTCCCGTATTTTTCTATTATTTGTAGTAGTAATAAGTGGGATATAATCTCTGTAGGAATTTTGCAAACTTCTAAGGAAAGTATTTTTTCTTGTTTTTCTTAATTTAGTTAATCTAATTAAACGAGAATTGAAATACTAAATAACTAATAACTATAACTACTAACCTAATTAACCAAACTAAGAAACTAATTCAAACAATTAATGCAAACTTAATTAAACAAAATCCAAACTCAATATAATATAAGTATCTAAACAAAAATCTTAACAAACTCCCACTAAACAGTATAATATACTTGGATTGTATTCAAAACTAGAACATAATATTGCCTCATAACCTAGTTATAATTATATCACATGGAATCTTGGAATCATTAAATCCTAATTCATTATAGGTTGATAGCCTTTATCAAACCATCGATTTTCATATATTCAATGAAAAATAGTCATATCATTATCATTGTAAATCTATCTATTGGATAAAATGCAATAAAATAGAAATTACGATAGCATTAACACTTAATGAAAATCATATCTAATCTAAACCAAATATTATCGGAATATGTAAATCAATAAATAACTTATAGCAAAATCACCTGGGACATCCGCTCGGGTAATTTGCGCTACAGATTAATCCTAATTATTATTTTTATAATTGTTTTCAATAATCATAAACATAGAATCAGAAAATCGAATATCACAATATATATATTTGCAACTATGCATACAATATCAATCTTCATTAGTTGTAATACGCATGAATAACTTATTAAAAGTGTAATTGTTGTTTATGATTAGATTTAAAGCATTAAGTATATGATTTTTTAATTATAACTATATATCAATCCAAATTATATACATTTCTAGGGTTTGTTTAAATTAATAAACTATTCACTCATGTTGGAAATAAACAATGCAATAATATAGTTGAAAGACATAATTAAATAAATGCCTATTAATGTAATAAAAAAGATCAAATGTAACTCCAAACATAAACTCAATAAAAACTAACTTATGGCTCTCATTAACTTGTTAAGAGAAAAGAAGGCTAATAGAGGACTTTTAATTTCGAAACCCCAGGGCCCTATTTATTTTTCCTAACTGTACATATTATAGATAAACTCAAGTTCTTTATATTAATCTAAAAAACTCGTAACCAACCTCAGTGATTTGTCAGCGATTCTAATTTGTTCATAAATCGCTGAGTTAATCACTGAAAATAGCTCTCTGTGTTCCACCGATTCAGCTAGCAATTCCTAATGTAAACTCTAATTCGTTGGCTAATCACTGACTCTTTTTCCAGTTGACTATTTTGCTCTTCTCTACCTCTTTTTCTTTCATTTCTTTATTTTTCTTAATTAAATCCTAAAATTACAAAAACAAGAGAATATCTAGTGTAATATCATCATTTATATCTAAAATCAACCTAAATTACACTATAAAACATATCTAATTATTGACTTGTCAGCAAGGTAAATACCTTGATGTTCTAAGGGAAAATGGTCATTTGACCCATTGGGTAACACTTGGCATGTATAGAGGCAAATGTGGAGCTTTGTTTGGGACTTAATTAACCTAGTTAGCTTAATTGATCCCCCACTAATGACTTTACTAATGAAAGGTATAAAAGGAGAGAAATCATTATGCACTTAGCCAATTCTCATATTCTAGTGTTCTAGAGAAGCAATTTAGAGAAAGTTCAACTAGATTCAAGCATGAAAGGATCAAATTGAATGAGATTGAATCCTAGGTATCACTTCTCTAATTCTTTTAATTCAGTTTCATAAACAATATGGATGTTAATGCATGAAGTGTTGATAAAAAAATGTGTTGCAATATTATGAATTTATGCAAAAAAAGGCTAAAACCCATGCTCTTGGGACCAAATTCTAGAGATTTCATTTACTTAATTTTTGAAAACAAAAATCACTAACATAATAAGTTTCAAGATTGATTTATTAGTGTCATCTCATGTTTTTGGGTCTTCTCTTTTAAGTGCATATTGAGGTCAAAAAGAAAATGAGGCAAGGTTGTGTAGAATATATTGCTACAATAACACTCATTTGGTTGGGGTATGAGAGTTCATTGAACTCATATTTTACCTCTAGAGATTTCATTCAATGTTGCATAATGGACTCATTTCTAAGCAATGTATTAAAATTATCTAGAATAACTTAGTGAAAAGGCTTATCTAGATAAAGAATGAACCTAAGTTATTCACATTGGCTAAAATTAACAGTCTCTAGTAAGAGAGAGTAAACCCATTTAATTAGTCTAAGTAGAGAGCACAATCTAAACTTTTAAAACTCCTAAAGATGGAATGATTTTTAAGATTAATTAAGACTAGAGGAAAACAATAAATGGTTAGATCAAATTTATTGGATCTCAAATAGTATTCTAAACTTAGCCAAAAATGTAAAGTTATTTGGTATAAAAGCAAGTCAATTGAACAAATTGAGGACTTTTTATTTTATCCAGAAACGCATAAGCTGCAAGAAAGTCCTCAACAATCTAATGGATTACCAAAGTTTTTTTATGCATAAAATAGAAATCTAGATAATTCTTGAGATGTGCAATGTAATTGAGATTTCTCATGAGGATCATATATAAACTAGGACTTGATCATTCATGCATGAAACTTTTGAGCTGAACTTGAATTGAGCGCAATATACCTATCGAATTAGCTTAAAACCCACTCGAATTCGATATGTAGGATATTGAGGACCTAGGGAACCATAGACGGGTGTCGAATACAGATTTCGAGGCTTGAACGAGACATTTTGAAGCAATTTCAGTTGTTTTTTAGGTAAGTAAACCCACGAGAAATGCAGTTAGTATTCCTTTATAGCATTTGTTAAATTTAAATTATGTTAAAGAGCAATTTGATGTTTTCCTCTCTATTGTAATTTCATTCTCATGTGTGTATGTGTGGGCATGGCACAAAACTTACACCTCGGGTCTTGTTATCTCGCGGTGTTAGAGCAGTTGCCTCTGTTAGGGCTATGCGGCGATAGTTTCCTGTGAGACCCGCAAGTCGAGAGATGAATGACAAAGACTTAAGTCCCCATCATGTGTTCCTCTCGTGAGATGTTTGGATGGGGTTTCCGTTCATTCCTCCCTATTGGCTTGAGGTGTTTGGCAAGGTATTCGTCATGGGATCCTCTCGACTAGCAAATTCAATACCCAGATGTTAATCAGGGCTTTTGTCACGCTGCACACGTGTCATCAACTTGACTTCTTTGCGAATTATGTTCATGCGATTTGCCTTACATTTTTCTTTTACATATATTACATGGCTTATAGCAATATTATTGATATTCATGAATGCTAGCTAACTTTCTTTTTAGGATTTACTCGCTGGAATTCATTACTTTATGAGGACGACTTGTAGATCTAACAACGAGTCAGGGCAAGGAGGTCACATGCAACTTGTGACGAACATCACCTGAACTAGGGTCAGATCGCTCGACCCAGACTGCCACCCAAGCCTAATACCTGAACCATGCCCAAGTAATGCTTTGACACGCCTAAATAGACCTGCGAAATTTATCGTGACAAATATGGAATAGTGGTGCGAAAAAAAAATAAAGAATCCATATGTCATAAGAAAAGGCTATGAAATGAGTCTCAATTCTTAAACCTATCATATGCTTCAAAAGCTTCCAACATGTTTCAAACTAAGATAAAAATAGGTTCAAACTACCCAATAGCATATCTTAAATTACAACCCAAATTTATAAGTTCTCAAAATCAATAATTAGCTTATAGTAACATGCAAGGCTCACAATGCAAGGGAAGACTTCAAGCGGGTGCAAGTCTTTCCCTTGTCTCGAGCTAACGCAAATGTAAATGTACCTGGAGAGTAAGTGGGTGAGCTAAAATGGACAGCAAGGCTCAGTTAGCGGAAAACCCACTCGACCATAAAGTATGCAAGTACTACTTAATAAGCATGCAATAACTAGCATAAAGTTGAAATTAATCGATGAGCATTACATTCAAGCATGGAAATCAAATTTCATATTAATGAAAAGTAAGGAATCATTAACGTGTGGCATTAAAGTAAGATTCATAAGTCATTAAACAATAGTATAGATGTCATATTTGCAAAATCATAATTAAAACAAGTTCATCATGCAAAGGGGCTCACAAGAGATATACCATAAATGAATAGTAATAAATATAATTCATTGTTCCATTCAATGCATGCTAGCTATTGGCAAGAACCCAGTGACCAAATCCATCACTCTCGAAATGATGTAAACCATTAGTGGACACAATGGTTGTTAAGCCTTCTAACTAGTCCCATCAAAAAAATACTAAGTTCTTCCAAGGCCATCATCGACTGTGACCACTTTTGAACTTGATATTTCAAGGTGCAGACTACTCTATATTGGGTGGGATCATTGCCACACCACTACAATTCATGGCACGAACCACTCTCTCTTGTTGGGCACACTACCACACCACCGCTATTCGTGGCGCGAACCACTCTCTTTTGATGAGCATACTGCCACATCACCGTTTTTATCGAATAACATAAGTGTTCATATGACATACATTCTCATAGATAAATAAGTTCATGCTAATAACAAAATGCAACCCTTTATCCCAAGTCTTTAGTTCAAATCGTGAATCTTAAATTAACTAATAACATGCGGTACTTGATAATAGAGCAAGCCCCCCACTTACATTGACTCGTTGCGAGACTTCTAACCAATCTTCTTGTGTTTGTAGTTCTTTCAGGACTATTTCACAAATATAGACAATTAATATACATTTCACATGAATACACTTTACAATTCGAATTTATTGAATTTCCAATTTAATTGCCTTTAGGGTCTACTAGTGTGGCTCTACTAGTTTATATTGTTTAGGGCCCACTTCGGGTTCACAATGCGATGTTGTCGGGGGATGGACCCGCCGTTGGGTCCCGCAAGGAGTGCGAGTGCACTCCTATTTGGTTCATTTAGAGGTTGGGACATTCCTACCCCTCAGTATTTAGTGCATGTTAGCCACTGATTTGCTGTCCAGTGGCCAATCATCCCCTAATCAACTTAACCCAGGGGTGGGTTTGGCCCTAGAATGGTCCAAGGGCAAATCTGGCCCTTGTGGCTCAAACCAGGGGCATGCCCCTGATCGTGTTCGTAAGAGGGAGGCCTCCTCACCCTCAAAGTTGAGCTCAAGGCTATGCCTGACACTTCCTGTCGCTGGGGGCTCCTCAATCGGGCTAGCCAGGGGCGATGAACCTTACCAGCCATGGTGGAGGGGGCGAAATAGGTTTGAGAGGGGTGGTCGAGTGCCATACTTTCCTCTCTTTCATATTGGGGCGTCTTTGGTGAGTACATTAATGACGCGTGTCAACTCATACATTGAATCCATGCTTCTCACCCAGGTCTCTGGTGAAACATTGATGGTTAGTTGATGAGACCCCAGTGCATGTCGTTAAGAAAATCTCCATACGTCTGCCTATTAGTCCTATGTCGGGAGTTTCAAAAGTTCAGCTCCTGAGTACGGGGATCGATCTGATGGGAATAAAGATATCTTCTACGACGAGGCAAGGGTGGGAATGGTGAAGGGTGAGGAAGATAATGGGTATGAATCATGGGTGCAAGTCATTCGGAAGAGATGTCGTGACCAGATCTACCGAGATTCGGGGTTGACCCATCATCGTATAGAAATTCCTATCATATTTCACATTGAAAGAAAGTTTTTTTAAGGTAGTAAGGACAAGTAGAGGTGGTCTCGGAGTCTACTTCACAAGCTGGATTTAAATTTCTCTTTACGGATGAAGAGACTTTTTAATTTGAAATTTGCAAATAGATCTGTAAGGCTGGGGACAAAGCTCAAAGGGATATCTAGCGGAAGAATGGGGCTTCGGTGATATTATACCTCCACAACAATGTGAAGTGAAGGGCACTGAAAATTTGGAAGCTCACAGGGAAGACCAGCCAAACAGTGATTGTCCCTAAAGGAGGTCGAAGGAGAGGATGGGAGGATTAGATTCAAGTGTTGGACACCTTATGCCAAACTATCAACATCATACCATCGTTGGAATCCCAAAGGCTGTAAAATGGTGGAGACCGGTTGGGCGAAAGTACCAATAGGGATGAAGTACTAAGAGAGGATCCCCAGCTCTTGGTTACAGGGGAGAACAAAATGCATCAAATACGAACTAATGGCTTAGGAACTCAGACTGGTGTTGGAGGTTCCCACAATCAAGCGGCACGAAGCACCAACTCTTCTAAGATCCTATCAGAGAGGGAGATGGTGAGACAAAATGTCAAACCCCTTAAAAATTGGGACATTTCTTTGGTGATCTTCCGAACCTCTCATGTATGGGAATGGGAAATGGTGACCGGCCTATTGGAAGGAGTCCTGAAGAGGTCAATCGGTCTCAAACCTTTTGAAGACGACAGTGATATTTTGCCATGTGTTGAATTCGCGAACCACAAGCATGCAATCTATATGATCAAGATGATTAGACATTCCGTGATTAGGGACATTGTCAAGTGGTCCCCGAATCTACACTAGAAGAACTAGATGTTCGAGGGAAGCGAGTATTGGATCGCTATAGATGGATTACCTCTTAATCTATGGAATCCCAAGGCATTTGAACTCATTGGGGAAAGGTTTGGAGGCCTACCGAAGGTTAAGGAAACCACCAGAGCGCAATCCTTACTAGGGAAAGCTTCATCCGCATCAAAGTATCGAAAAAGGGTTTTTCCTTAAAGTTATCGAATTCCCCTTTTGGAACAACATAATCACCATTCAAGTCGAAAAATGGGAGGGGAGGGATTCAAAATTTAGCGGCCGGTACTCCGGTAAAGGGTTTGACGATGCATCATTAGTGACTAAGTAGATGAGAGAAGGGAAGCAATAGGCAGATGACATAATGGGATCGTTTGTCGAGGTATCCACAGTTGTCCCAGGTGGCTTGACTAGTACGGTTCCCGATGGACATAATTTGGGGAACGATACGATATAACTAGGTCAACAATCAACTCACAACGTCCGACCTAGCACATGCAAAAGTCCACATGTCCAATGGTCCATTTCATGTTAAAGGTCTTTTTAGCAAAGACGGAGGCCCGATGACTCAAAGGCCGACCCCACAGGTTAGTTTAACCTACTCTCGCATCTTTTATATCTAGTAAAGGCCCACACATATAACATTCTCAGAAGCCCGAAGGATGAAGTAACAGAGAG
This sequence comes from Stephania cephalantha, assembly GCA_039657325.1. Lineage (NCBI taxonomy): Eukaryota > Viridiplantae > Streptophyta > Magnoliopsida > Ranunculales > Menispermaceae > Stephania > Stephania cephalantha. The sequence goes on along the minus strand of CM077570.1, from coordinate 16,326,307 downwards.
GACAAGGGCATTTGGAACAACGTGGCTACCCCTAGGATACCAGTGGAGAGGCCAGAAAAAACATGTAGCGTGATCATCTTTGCTGCAGGAATGGTAACGAGCAGTTCACATGGGGTTTAGGTATGGGGATGTTTGTCGGATAGTAGGATACATGGGCGGGATGTAACTGTGAAATCACTTCAAAGGTCGAATTCGGTTTTATATGATGAGGGCTTGACATATTGAACATTAACATAAATTACAGGACGGTGGATCATAAGGCGAGAGGTTCAGACCCATGAAGATCCTATCTTGGAATGTGAGGAGGGCAGGGAATAGGGCGAAGTGCAGGTAATCAAGGAATCTATACGAATGGTGAAACTAGACATAATCATGATTCAAGAAACGAAACTAACCTAGGTAAATTGATTCACTATTGCAAGAATTTTGGGGGCCAGATTTATGGAGTAGGCATTATTACTGTCAGAGGGGTCAAAAGGGGAATTCTCATCACTTGAGATGCTAGGAAAACGTGAGTAATTGATTCTATTGCGGGGCTTTTCTCCTTATCAATCAAAGTTAAGGAGGAAGATGGGTCAACATGGTAGTTATCAAGTGTGTACAGACCAAATATATAGAGGCTTCGAGAGCAGTTCTAGGAAGAGATAGCAGCTTTGAATGATCTATGTAAAAGTAAGTGGAGCATGGTAGGAGATTTCAATATGATAAGGTATACTCGGAGAAGTCTTTAGTGATGCCACTGAATGAAGAGGAAATCCACTTTAATGCATTGATCTATGATATAAGGCTAGTGGATCCGCCACTTATTAACGGGGCCTATACGTGGTCAAATTTAAGGGAAAGCCCCACAGCTTGCATGATTGTTTTCTATCCTCAGAATGGGCCAGTACTTACCCATGCTCTAGATAGTTTTTGGTAGTCAGAACTACCTCGAATCACTTTCCACTAATTTTGGAGATGAAAGAAGTTGTCTGGGGCCCGCCTCTCTTCCGCTCCGAGATTGTCTGGTTGAATAACCTGAATTTTAAGAATTGCTTTCCCGAATGGTGGACAGAGTTGGTGGGCAGAGGAGGACCAGGGTATGCTTTTATGGGAAAATTGAAAGGCCTCAGGGACAAGCTGAAACAATGGAACAAATACATGTTTGGGATTACACACTGCAGGAAGCAAGAGATAGAATTGAGCCTACAACATATCGACTAACGAGAGGCAGAAGGGCTCGCCAATGAGGAAACACTTATTAACAGGAAACTCCTCCGGGAAGAAATGGAGAAAATCACCCTTGTGGAGCATCAAATCTTATATCAAAAAATGAAACAAAATGGCTTAAGGAAAGGGATTCTAACTCTAAGTTTTTTCATCAAATCCTATCGACACGCAAGGAGAAAAACTCTATTAAACGGTTGGAAAGGGATGACGGGTACATAGCAAAAACTGATGAGGAGATTTCCAAAATGGTGATATAGTATTACCAAAGGTTGTACACATCCCAAACAAATATATCATGGCACCTTGAGATAATAGAATGGGGAGCGATTACTCAAGAGGCAACGGGAGGTCTGGAAAGTGAGTTTACTGTACAGGAAGTTTGGCTAGCATCAAAGGATTATGTCGGGGATAAAGCTCTAGGGAAAGATGGCTTTACGATGGAATTCCTCAAACAAACTTGGGGCGTAGTGAAATCAGACATCCTGAAGGTGTTTCATGACTTTTGCATGAATCGATCTGTGAACTCGATCACAAACGAAACCCTGATATGTTTAATACCGAAGAAACACCACACCCAGGTTGAGTTTTTGAGGTTCATACTCAGCAAGAAATTTAAAACAACTTTTGAAAAACCCCAATAGGATTGAAAATAAGTTCTATTAAAGTAGAACTACATAATCAAACAATAAATTAATTCGTGATTTCCTTCTCTGATTGTTCAATTTCTAAGACGTTCAAGTGCGCGTCGTCTATTAGAAATATACACGCAAACAGTTACCACAATTTGGAGTGCTAGCCCCAAGAAAAATAGAAAACGTTTTTCCTTTCCTCTCCCAAAATCCAGAAAACTCGAAAATAGCAAAAAATAAAAATCTTATTTTCATTTTTGGGTTTAAACCTTTATTTACATGTGTAGATAAGCTCTTTTAAAAAAACTTATTTGCAATACAACTATTGTATTTAGGTAATTCAAGAAAATTACACAAACGCTTCTATTAATAAGTTATCATATGACGAATCGTAAGGGCTTTTATGTCATGAGTTTTATTATATAAAATTCATTACTCCGGACCAATTAAGATTGTGCAAAACCATTCTTTGTGCGCGACCCAATAGGTTCATGGAACGTTGGCATGAACAAAAACCATTTCGGTACACAAGTCATAAGCGGTCTCTAGCAAGGCATTATGACTACCCAAGTAGCATAAATATCAAAATCGATACAACCTAATGAATAACATATATCATATCCTTTTTGTTGTGCGATATCCTTTGATTAAACATAAGGCATGGAAAGTCACCCTTAATATCCAATCATACTAGTCTCGATCTATAGGTAGACTGAAAACATCCAAATGACATTGATCATATCAATTCACTTTGACTTGGCCATTTAACAGTCTAACATATCGAGGGATCCACTGATATCTCTATCTATACGAGAGAGACAAATTATATCTAGGTTACACACCTTCACATAATATTCACATTATAACCAAACACATTCTTTATAATCGTCCAGTTAAAGACAATGTTTGATTGTGTCAAATTACCATGCTCCTAATATTGAAATATATGGTATTCTCAAGTCGACGGACTAAATAATATACCTATCCTAAGTAACACCTATGACTTAATCCATGTGGTGTTCTCATAGCGAGTCTGTCCAGTACCTTGTTCCCTAACAAGTACTCATGATCTCGATTTGTATCCCTATATACATGATCATCACATGATCATCAATCAAAATTCACACTAGTCTTAATTCATTATAGTTCCCAATATAATGACTGACTATGGACATTTAGGATATTTCAACAAATACCCATGGATCTTATTATAAGGTAAACATGCAATCACTTATTATAAAATAGCAAATGAAAACCTCTATTTTATTAACTAAAATTATAAGATAAGTAATGTTTGTAGATTGACCTAGGGAACATGCCCCAATAGCCCTGAAGCTCAAAGACTTTTGACCCGTTAGCTTAGTGACATGTATGTACAAACTAATAGTTAAGGTCATAATAGCAAGACTGAATGGGGTAATCAAACCTACCATTACCAAGGAGTAAGGAGTAGATGATCGACATGATCCTTATAGCCAATGAAGCTTTGGAGGAGATGCGAAAATGGGAAAAAGAAGGCTATATTCTGAAGCTAGATTTTGAGAAAGCTTTTGATCACGTCAAATGGTCATTATTGGATTATGTTAGAATAGAAGAGGTTTGGAAGTCGGTGGAGAAAATGGGTTAACGGTTGCCTAAAATGGGTCGCATACTCAGTTGTCATCAATGGCAGGAACAAGCAAAAGTTTAATTCATTAAGGGGACTGCGACAAGGGGACCCCCCCCACCGTTCCTCTTTATTATCTTCATGGACGTCATGAGGCGCATAATTAATGTGACCAAAAACTTCAGGCATCTCACTGTTCTTAAAATTGGCAAGGGGCAACTGGGCATTGCCTTGGTCTAAACAGATGGAGTGCGTTCGACTCAGATTGAAGAAAGACCAAATGTCAAATGGAGACATGTTGTATGTTGAGTGCAGTAAAAAAGTAAAGGTGAGAATTAGTTAGAATGACATGTCCAGTGTTATGTGTGTATACAAGTTAGTTATGCAAGACATACACGTCTACGGTGGAAAGAGAATCCCCGAATGTAAACATATAAATACAATATACGTGATGAACTCTGTATCGATTGATCAAAGAAGAACTTTAACATGATCAATTTTGATTTCTTGGTTTCTTCATGAAGTATTTTATGGTATCAGAGCCCTAAGAGGCCTACGTTATGGAAGAAGGTCCTTCATCGGCTAATGGAAGTCAGATGAATCCAGTGAGGTTTATGCGCCTACAGTAGCTACTACGGTTTATGTCACTGGAGTTAGTGGAGCTGAAATCAATGGATCTGGATCTGAAGTTGGTGGAGCTACTCCAGTCAGATCTGGAGTAATGATGACTGGATCTGGAGCTGCAATGACTCTTCCGAACAATAATGGCTTTAGTTTTGCAGGTCCGTTTACTGTTGTTGCTCCATTTGGTCATTCATTGAGTCAGTCTATGTCTGTAAAGTTAGATGAAACAAATTACTTGTTGTGGAAGACATTGTTAATGCTTGCTATTAGAGGTTATAATTTAAATGGAATTTTGTTATGAGAGGTTCCATTTCCTCCTAAGTTTGATCAAGAAACTGGTGTTTTCTATCCTTTTTATCAAGATTGGGACTTCAAAGATCAATTGTTACTCCACATCATTTTGAATTCCCTTACACCATCCATAGCTTCTCGAATTTTGAAAGTATTTTTTTCCTTTGCGTATGAGGTGTGGCAAGCAATACCCAATTTAAGTGGTGCACAAAATAGAACAAGAATCCAAGTTTGTAGGAAAACCATCTTAACTGCAAGGAAAGGGAACAAAACCATGATTCAATACTTACAAGGTTTAAAAGAAAATGTTAATAACCTAGCTTATGTTGGTTCTCTAATGTTTGAAGCTGATTTGATTGCTTGTGCATTAGCTGGACTTGATTCTGAATATACTACGTATTCCGCAGTTCTATAAGAGAGACCATTATTGACTTGGCCTGAGATGTATGCATCCTTACTAAGTTTTAAAGCAAGAATTCAACGAATCTCATGACAATGGTCATGGGCAGTTTGGAAATCAAGGCAGAGGAAGTCATAATCGTTGAGGATTTAATTGTGGAAGAGGCAACAAAGGTAGAGGACGTGGTCGTTATAGTTCAAATAACATGCATATTTGCCAGATTTGCAAGAAGATAGGACATAAGGCATCCATATGTTATTACACATCTGATATCTCTTAAAGTCTAGGGAGTCAACAACAAGTTAATATAACTCAAGGTTTTAATACTCAAATGCAATGCAAACCCCCATCTGCCCCTAATGCTTTCTATGCTGCGAATACTAATCAGTAATTTGCCTCCCTAGAATCAGTTTCTGATCAAGCTTGGTATGTAGACAGTTGGGCATCATCTCATGTGACTAATGATATGAACCAACTCTACAATAGGTCTCCATATAAAGTTATTAATTCTTTTGCTGTAGGGAATGGTAACTTGCTTGATATTTCATAGATAGGCTCTATTAAGTCTGCAACTCTATCTCTACATTTATGCCTATCTAATACACTATACGTCCCTAATATTCCGAAAAATCTACTTATCATATCTCAGTTAACTAATGAAGATCTTGTGTTCGTTGAATTTCATTCCAAACATTATTTCATAAAGGATCTTCAGTCCAGGGAGATTATACTCAAAGGGATGCTGAGAGATGGCTTGTACATGTTCCATTCCAAAGTGCCTTACAATGCTTTGGGTGATCATACAAATGCTATTGCGTTGATGGTTGTTCAGAAGTGTATTTCATCCTCAGTATGGCATGCAAGATTGGGACATCCTTCAGTTCAAGTCTTAAGTCAAGTGTTACAAAGATGTAATGTTGTTGTAAATAAAACAAAGTTATCTGAATTTTGTGAAGCTTTAAACTGGGAAAGATGCACTCTCTTCTTTTTCCTAAATCAGTGTCTCAAGCAACTAGTCATTTAGCACTGATTCACACATACATTTGGGGTCTTTCACCAATAAGATCTACTGATGGGTACATCTACTAAATTCATTTAATTGATGATTTCTCTAGATTCGCTTGGGTTTATCCTATGAAGTCAAAGAGTGAACCATTATCTCTCTTTATTCAATTTAAATGCTTAGTTGAAAATCAGTTTTCAACAAAAACTAAGTATGTTCAATCAGATTGGGGAGGAAAGTATCGAGTTTTTGAGAAGTATTTGGCTAACAATGGAATTTTGTTTCGTCATCCCTGCCCTTATACTCATAGCAAAATGGCGGGGCAGAGAGAAAACATAGACATTTGGTTTAAAGTACACTTACACTATTAGCTCATGCACATCTTCCTTATTCATTATGGTAGGATGCTTGTAGTTTAGCAACCTTCATCACTAATCGACTGCCTACTCCAGTTCTATTTGGTTTATCTCCTTATCAAGTGTTATGGAAATCACCCCCCAGGTATGATTTACTCAAAATGTATGGGTGTTCTTGTCACCCATATTTGAGACCTTATAATAAACATAAGTTTCAGTATAGATCTGAAAAGTGTTTGTTTATTAGTTACAGTCTAGTTCATAAGGGCTACATATGTTTGAGTTCAAGTGGCAGAATCTACATTTGTAGTAATGTACTATTTAATGAAGTTGAGTTCCCATTTCGGGATATGTTCTCTGACAAAGGCACTGTGAACACTACTACTGCTATTCATTTGACTTTCACAATGGCTCCAGTTGGTGTTCATCATCAGGTACATGGTACACCTAATGCTGATAAAATGTGTTCTCCTTTGTCAACTGCTACTTCTCCCAATTACTTTTCCTCTCCATCACCTGAACAAGTCCAATCGCCATTTCATTCTGACCACACTCAACCACCACCATCACCTATACTTCCATCACCTATACCTCCATCACCTATACATCAATCAACTATACCTACATCACCTATGTTACTTCCTTCAACTCCAACATCTATACTCCCTACAATATCTACACTAGTTGTTTCTATACAACAACCACCAACCACTCTATCGGTACAATCGACCTCAAATATAGCTTCTCACCTTATGGTGACTAGATCAAAAAGTGGTTTCTTCAAACCAAAGGTTTTTCAGCTATGGTTAAGTCCTTTATTTCTGAACCTAGAAATATTAAAGTGCCAATTACAATTCCTCACTGGTTTGAGGCTATAAAGGCAGAGTTTACTGCTTTTCAAAAGAATAATACTTTGGATTTAATACCTCCTTCTCAAGATCAAACTTTAGTTGGGAGTAAATGGTTGTACAAAGTCAAAAAGAATACTGATGGGTCAGTTAATTATTTTAAGGCTCTACTAGTGGCAAAAGGTTCTACCCAAATTCTTTGTATTGACTTCACTGCGACTTACAATTCTGTTATCAAGTCTTCTACAGTTCGAGTTGTTCTTACCTTGGCAACTTCTTTTAACTGGAGTATAAGAAAATCAGATATTAATAATGCTTTTTTCATGGTCAACTTACTGAGACAGTCTATATGCCTCAACCAGAGGGCTTTATTGATGCTACTCATCCTCATCATGTGTGTAAACTGGTCAAGGCTATTTATAGTCTTCGACAGTCTCCTCAAGCTTGGTTTGATCGTCTCAAATCCATATTACTGGAATGGAACTTTATCAACTCAAATGGAGATTCATCATTATTCATTTACAAATAAGGGTCCTCTTTGGTTTACCTTCTCATTTATATGGATGATACACTGATCATTGGTAATTCTCAGTTACTGGTACAGTTTATTACTCAACTAAATATTGTCATTGTGTTGAAAGATTTTGGGGAGCTAAATTTGTTCTTGGGCATTGAAGTTACTAGAGATTCTTCTAGTTTTTATTTAAATCAAGCATCTTATATTCATCAGTTGATTCACAAGGCTGGGTTTGATAGTTTTAAACCAACCTCTACTCCAATTGTCACTACCAAGCAAATCTACAAAAAATGACAGTCCTCTATTCTCCGATGTTACACAATATATAAGTATTTCGGGAGGCCTACAGTTCATCACTCATACCAGACCTGACATAGCTTTTATTGTTAATAAGCTTAGTCAATATCAACGAGCTCCTACAATGGCTCATTGGCAAGCATTGAAGCGTGTCCTGCGTTACTTAAGGAGTACTACCTTTTCATCCTTACATATTAAGGCCTCTCAAGAACTTGTGCTTACTGGTTTTGCTGATGCTGATCGGGCCTCCTCTCGTGATGACTAAATATCTATTGTTAGGTATTCTATCTATTTTGGTGGTTCTCTCGTTTCTTGGCAATCAAAGAAGCAACAAGTAGTTGCCAGGTCCTCTACTGAAACTAAGTACAGGGCTTTAACCCATTCTGCTACTGAAATCTCCTAACTTCAATCTCTTGTTTGAGAGTTACATTTTCCTCTTCCTCCTGTTCCTATCATTTGGTCTGACAATATGGGAGTTGGGGCATTAGCTTCCAATTCTGTATTTCATTCACGTACAAAACATATCGGGATTGATATCCACTTTTTGCGAGACAAAGTGTTGAGTAAGTCTTTAGAGGTTCGATATGTACCTACTGTTGATCAAATTGTGGATTGCCTTACGAAGCCACTTACTCAACAACGTTTTTCTATTCTTTTTGGCAAGTTAAGAGTGATTGAGTTACCCTCCAACTTGAGGGGGGATGTGAAAGTAACTCAATAGAGTTACTATGTGTGTATGTTGTATGTTGAGTGCATTAAAAATGTAAAGGTGAGAATTAGTTAGAAAGTCACGTGCAGTGTCATGTGTGTGTACAAGTTAGTTATGCAAGACATACACGTGTAAGGTGGAAAAGAGGATCCCCAAATGTAAACATATAAATACAAGATATGTGATGAACTCTATATCGATTAATCAGAGAAGAACTTTAACATGATCAGTTTTGATTTATTGTGTGTGACCATTCTAATTGTGTTGTATACTTTTGTTTTTGTTACACCACCCATTCTTTTGTAAATATGTATATGCAAGGGTTGGTTCAGAAATTCTTTCACCCACCTCATTTTTTGATCAATATATGGCTTCTACCTTAATAAAAAAAATAAAAAAATGTTGGAGCCCCTCGCACCAGACTTCCTACTTGTTGGTGGTGCTCATTTCATTTTTTTATTTTCTTAAAAATATGGACAAGGTTTTCACAACATTATTGTGTGCATTCTAATTGTGTTATAACTATTATATATTTCTTTTTTTCCTAATTGTGTTACAAATCAGCAGTTTAAAAATATTATAATGGTGCTACAATCCAAATCATGTGTAATCCAAATTGTGTTGAAAATTATTAGCGGCTAAGTTGTATTTTATAAAACTAGTCGACATCCCGCACTTCGCGCGCGGGAAAGACTAATTAAATATCGAAATATTATATGAAAAAACGTTGAAAAAATGTAAAAATAATTATTATGTAATCTCTGATAAGAACTCAAAGTCGCTCCTTTTAGGTCCCTCAACAATTAATAAAAAACAATACTTGCAAATACTATGCATATTTTTAAATCTACACAAAATATTAAATATCTACAAAAACATAACCTAAAAAATAGCAAAAACAATGAAAATTAGAAAATCAAAATTTTAAAACCAAAAACCCAATTTGTATAACAATTAAAAACATAACCTAAAAATAGCAAAAGAAAACGAAAATTAAAAATTACAAAAAAAAACTTAAAAACCAAAAACCTTATTTGTGTAACAATTAAATACATAACTTAAAAATAGCAAATAAAAATGAAAATTAGAAAATTAAAATTTCAAACCAAAAATCTTATTTGTATAATAGTTAAAAACATAACCTAGAAATAGCAAAAAAAAACAACAATTAAAAATTACGAAAAAAAAAACGTAAAAACCGAAAAATCCTATTTGTATAACAATTTAAACATAACCTAAAAAATAGCAAAAAAAATGAAAATATAAATTATACTTTAATTAATGACGTCATCATGTCATGGTCAAAATCTTATTTTGTGTTTTAACATCATACCCCTCACTTAAGTGCGAGAAAGATCAATGGCTTATGTTTTATCTTTTTTGTTATAAATTTTAATTATGCCATCATCATGTAACGTGTCATGCTATGAGAGCTTTTCAAAAGACACGTGTCACGTCGTGAGACCCTCCCACAAAAACAATTCCTTTATATATATATATATATATATATATATATTGATTGCAATTCTTTTTTTAAGAAAAAAGTCAATAACAAAATTTAGAGAAATCATAAGAGCTTGCAAGACTAAAAATTGTTCCCAAAAAAAAAAACTAAAATGAAAAAAAAGATATAGCAAAACATTATATAATGTAATTAACCATCCAAAAATAGACTTAATTCGAAAGGACCTCAATACACAAACTATTAAAAGTGATCCAAAATAAACAAAACATATAATTCTTACCATGCACCTATCTTTAAGCACAGTTCTCGAGCCTCTAATCTCAAAGGTCCCCAAGACATACTTGTAAAATTAGATATTGAAAGAAAGTTTAAGAGGGAGTGAATGTGAAGCTATGGCTTACATAATTAATGGAAATAACGATTAGGACATTAATGTTTTTTTTTTTACTTAACTAGGAGTTGAACTCACGACCTCCCCATATGATGCTTTGTTTATTAGGGAACTAATGTTACATTAATACCTATATAAAGAGTGTTATCTCAAACCAATCTATAATGATATCTTAATACTATAAACAAAACGAAATTAAAATAACTTAAAACAGAACTAAAACAAAATTCTAACTGGACGCTTGTAAATTTTGCAATGTCATAAGACATAATTGTTTTCCCGATTTGATGATGAAACCTCTTCAAAAATCTGTCCCCACGATTAAACTGAAGTGCTCTTCCGAATTCTAAGATTACCAAATTTGGAAGTTTGCCAAAACAGTACTTTTCTTCTCTCTTACAATAATTATATTTCGAAAATAAAATTAAGTTGATAATCAGTATTTGAATAAGACTTAAATAATAGATGTTTAAGAGATGTCTCTAAACAACACACCTCTTTAATTTCGAAATTAATAAACATGTTGGGGGTCAATAGTCACAACTGTTAACACACCCCAGCTATAATAACTGTAAAACAGTTAACTAGTTAAAAAATAAAAATTAATTACTACTTAGTTAATCCCGAAATTAAAAAACCAAGTAGTAAAAATAAAATTATGTTTTTCTAGCTAACCAAGCCAAGGCCCAAGTGTGGCGGCCTCAATTCCCAAGGCAACCTTAGTACTTACCACGCCGCACTCCACGTCACCAAGCCTTGCCACGTCATGGCCCACTTACTTGTAACGCCTTGCACCCAGCTTGGTTGCTTACACTTTTCATTTAACCCTAACTTAGCTAATTAATCTCCATATAAATATTAATGATTTCATTAGCCAGTTAATCGATTTATCAAGTTATATTACAAATTTTACAACAGAAGTCTTAAACGAGTAAATTATGCAACATTTAAGTAGTGGAAAACTTGGCAAAAAGATACCATGTATATATCATGACGAGATAAGTATAACAAAAGTTCTATATGCATGTAATCAGTGTTCTATAGTCCACAAAACTCAATAAAAGTAAATATATACATATTGTAGTCACACAAGAGCCGACATCACTATATTAAAGATTGTCGCCCGGTACCTCCTTGCCTTTGCCCGTCGAAGGATTTGCACTCGGTCACCCAACAAATACAGTGACGAGTCTAGTGAGTAAAATCCCAAAAAAAGTCCACACAATATTCATGAAATAAAACAGATAATCTAATAGACTTGCGAATATAACGCCTAACAACATTACGTTATATTCCCATGAATGTAGGCGGCACACGACAAGCAAAATCAGTAACGTGAAATAACTAAACAACATATACCAATTAAACGTGCTCGAAAATAAAGCAAGATTAAATAAACAACCGTATAATCATAAGAAAACCCTAACCCTAACCAGCCAGTAATCGATAAAATCAAATAAGAACCAACTATATACTTACAGGCTTACAGTGACTAAATCTCAATTTTAGTAAACAACCTGGTCCCTTCCTGACGCTATTACACATCAGGACCACCCTAATCCCTCTCGACAGTCGCAAGTATATCCTACTACCGTCGACACGAGCACTATCACAAGTAACCCATGCAAGTGATTTAGCCACAACCAATATATACACAAATCGAAATAGGAGTAGAAATCTCGATGTGTGCCTACCAGCAGTCACACATGTAATCCGACATCAATAAAACAAATCATGAATTATGTTAGGCATTCCAATGAGTTTACACACCTCAATTTGCGCTCCGACTTCCCCAGACTCTCGAAATGAGACCCAACTAGATCCCTGGTACCTGAGCTATGGTCCCCTAAGTCCCCGAAGTCCAATTTTACATATTTAGTATGTTTATAGGTGTTGGGGTATGTATTTAAGTCGAAAATCCCAAAATAGTCCCTTAAATTCAGTTTTTATATGGCATTAGCGCGCTAATGGGTCTACCTAGCGCGCTAATGGGTCTACCTAGCGCGCTAGGCGGAGTTAGCACGCTAGGAGATTTGTCTAGCACGCTACTATTCTTCATTTTGAAAAATAGTTAAGTGCCCAAAATCATTAGCGCGCTAATCGGTCTAGTTAGCGCGCTAATTACCCTTTTGTGACAGAATTCTCAATTCGAGAATTTTATCCCAAACTCCCCAATTAGCTAACTAAACCCATTAAACACCCTCTCTATATCAAATTGACCCAAAACAACAATTAGAAAAACATTAGAACAACAATTTGATCAATTTCCTCAAATCCCATTACACCAAAACACTCAAAATTTAACTCATTTTAATGTAGATGTGATGGAGAAGATTGCCTTGGCTTTGATCCTTCAAATTATCCTTCAATTGATGATCTACATCTCCAAATCTCCTCCTCTACTTTCTGGTTTTTCAAAAATGTAAATGGTTTGTTTGCATGTGTTTGATCAACACATTAATATATATATATATATATATATCAAAATGAGATTCATTTTTAGCCATTGATCTCCATGTGATTACGTGTCCTGAGGTTTATCTAATGGCCCATCTCTTGCATATCTCTAGAAAATCCTATAGTTTCCAATTTAAATAGCTAAACTATAGGCCCATTATAATACATGTGATTGGTGTTTTTAGAACCTCTTATGGACATATAAATGGTTCCACTAATCCCTCGATTACCCGGCACTCGATGCCTCACATTTTGGCACGCATTTCAAGGTGCGCAATAGCCTATTATCTTAATTTAATCAACTTAGTATATGGTTACATTACCCATTTTAATTGATTAACTAGTCATCCTAACGTGAATTAGTCTAGTTTCCTAGTGTACCCATAGTTCACCTACTCAATACACGTGTTGACATGTCTTTCGAGGTGAACACCCGTCACACTAACTCGCCCAATAGCAATGTACACACATGTAGTTCAATATAATAATAATAATTTTAAACACCACGTATACACAACCATCATCCACAAATAATATATTCCCTCGGTTCTATTGTCTGAGCTAACTGAGCTTACCACGTAATGCCCGAATTACGACCGTTAATCCCTGACATTAACGCTAATCCTAGTTTAATTAATTTGGGATGTTACAATTCTTCCCAACTAGGAGAAATTTCTTCCTTGAAATTTAAATCTCGAGTAAACCCTTATGCGTCTGACCTATCCCCATGTGACTAGACCGCGCACCTTGATATTACCCTTCTACAATTCCTTGAACACCCTCACTACTCCCATCGTAGGGAACGTAGTGTTACCCTGAGACATAGGCGCATGTTACTGAGGTGGTCAAAATAAGTCACTCTCATTCCAACGTCCCCGCAACCTATTCTCAGTTCGATTTCCGTGTTTAAGTTTCCCTAACGTAGTTACCTAAATCCAGTAATTGTAGACCTCTCCTATCATGTATCCTAAAATAATAGTCCTAACCAACCATCACATACCATGACAATCCCATGCTATGTCATAACCTCCCTTATTTCACCATGACAATCCTATGTCATGCCACGACTTTCTCTTACTCACCATGACAATCCCATACCATGATACGACCTATCCTTTCTCACCATGACAATCTCATGCCATGTTACGACCTATGACAATCCCATGTCATAACACAATAATCTACCATCATACCACTATAATCTACTACGGTACCATCATAGTACCACCATGCATGCATGAACTTAAATTGTAATTATTAAGAATTTACAAATCACATACCCTAAACTTGCTATTAGCACATCTCCCGGCTTGGCTCAGTCACCACGTGCACTAGCTCTCGAGTCTGCACCAATGTCACCATTGATAGACTTATTGATCTCTTGGGATAATCCCTCTTGATGTGCCCCTCTTACCTACACTGCCAACGTGCAGTCGAATAACCATATCCTGACCTCCAGCCCTAACCCTGTGATCTCCAGTCCCTGCCTCCCTGGTCCTGTACCTGTCTTAGCGGTGGCGCTGGTAATGCGGGTATAGCATAAGCTCTGGCTACCTGATCATCATCCCTACGGTCTCGACCATATTGTTTGTCCTTTATGTCTCATCTTTCCAGAACTTTGTCTAGTATGTACCACTGACCCGGTAATATGCATATCCTCTCTCTGCATCAAGAAGGTCTCATGTGCCAAAGCTTAATTGAATATCTCCTACAGAGTACGAGCTCCAGATGCCACTACTGCTTCAACAATCCTATCGTTAAACCCTCGTGTAAAATAGTATACATATAGTCAGTCAGTCCTAGCCACATCCATAGCGAACTGAAGTAGATATCGGAATTGCTCCATATATTGCATCAGTGTCTGGTATCCCTGTCTCAGGATCAAAAACTCATCCCTCAATCTCAACCTCACCTCTGTGGGTATATAATGTTCGTAGAATAACTCTCTGAACTCAGCCCACATCGTCGGCTCTGGATGGGTATCTGTATATGTAGTCCATCAAACTGTTGCATGGCTTTTCAAACATGCTTCGGATAGTCGCACTTAGACGTTCTCATTGTTCCTCATCAGCTTATGTAACCGCTGATGGGACACGATCCACTTCCTTGCAGCCTCAAGGTCACTGCCTCCATAGAAAATGCCTGGCTGAAACTTCATGAACTCCCTCAACATCTTCACCTCTAGAGCCAAAATGAATCCTGGTGTAATAGCAGTCGTCTGATCTGTAGTTGTGGGTGAAGGCGTAAGAGTCAGTGTATCCAGTAGAACAACAAAAGTCGTAGCTCTCTCTGTTTGTCTCCGTTGCCACTCTCTCCACTGGTGTCTGGGAAATAACCAGGGCGACGGCTGTCCCCGTACGTTTTATAACTACTCTTGAGTCCTAGGGTGCTGCGACCGCTGTAGCAAGTGCAGTCAGTGCGGCGGTCTGATCCCGTAATAACCATAGTACCTCGGTCATATGAGTCTCCTGAGCCGAAAGTCGATCCTCTACACTCGCCGTAACAGGAGAATCCCTAGCTACAATGCTAGTTTGTCCAGTCTCATGAGGCGTAGTAGACTGTCCATCCATGATTTGTGTCGAGAAACGTGCTCCGGATCAGCCTTGATATATATACGCATATCATATATATAACAAAATATAACACATATAAACCTATCACTACTCGTCTTAAACCTGCTTCCCAAATAAGGTTCTAAGTCAGGATCATCGGGTTCCCACATCTAATGTTTGTTTAAATTTTATTCTCTTCCCTTTGAATTTTCATCTTAGGCCTTATCGACTTCGTTCTAACACCAACTGTAGCGTGAGTATCAGGTTAAAGAACAACTACCCTTCCTCCCATAGACTTGACCTCGCTCTGGTACCAAACTGTGGAGGCCCCAATCCTCAAGGCAACCTTGAGACCTACCACACCGCAATCCACACTACCAAGCCTTGCCACGTCATGGCCCGCTTACTTGTGACGCCCTGCGCCCTACCTAGTTACTTACACTTTTCATTTTGACCATAACTTAGCTAATTAGTTTCCATAAAAATATTAATGATATCATTAGCCACTTAATCGATTTATCTAGTTATATTACAAATTTTACAGCGGAAGTCTTAAATGAGTAAAGTATGCAACATTTAACAATCTTAAGTGGTGGAAATCCCGGCAAAAAGATACCATGTATATATCAAGGCGATATAAGTATAAAAAAAGTTCTATATACATGTAATAAGTGTTCAATAGTCCCTAGAACCCAACGAAAATAAATGCATACATATTGTAGTCACACACGAGCCGGCGTTACTATCTCAGAGGTAATTGCCTAGTACCTCCTTGCCCTTGCCCTTGCTCGTCGAAGGATCTCCACTCGATCACCCAACAAATACAATGACGAATCAAGTGAGTAAAATCCCAAGAGAATTCCACACAATATTTATGAAATAAAATTATTTATCTATAAGACATGCCAATATAACACCTTGCAACAGTACATTATATTCATATGAATGTAGGCAGCACACGACAAGGAAAATCAATAGCGTGAAATAACTAAACAGCATATAGCAATTAAACGTTCTCGTAAATAAAGCAAGATTAAATAAACAACCATATAATCAAGAGAAAACCCTAACCCAAACCAGCCGGTAATCGATAAAATCGAATAAGAACCACGTGTATACTTACAGGCTTACAGTGACTAAATCCCAACTTCATAAACGGCATGGTCTCTTCTCAATGCTGTTACACATCAGGACCACCCTAATCCCTCCCGACGGTCGCAAGTATATCCTGCTACCGTCGACACGAGCACTATCACAAGTAACCCGTGCAAGCGATTTAGCCACAACCAATATATACGCAAACCGAAATAGGAGTAAAAATCCCCATGTGTGACATCGATAAAACAAATCATGAATTTTGTGAGGCATTCCAATGGGTTTATGCACCTCAATCCGTGCTCCGACTCCCTTAGACTCTCGAAATCCGACCCGACTAGCTCCCTGGTACCTTAGCTATGGTCCCCTAAGTCCCTGAAGTCCAATTTTACATATTTAGTATGTTTATAGATGTTTGGGTATGTATTTAAGTCGAAAATCCCAAAACAGTCTCTTAAATTCAGTTGTTATCTGACATTAGCGCGCTAATGGGTCTACCTAGCGCTCTAGGTAGAGTTAGTGCGCTAGGGGATCTGTCTAGCGCGCTACTGTTCTTCATTTTGAAAAATAGTTAAGTGCCCACAATCATTAGCACGCTAATTACCCTCTTTGACAAAATTCTCAACTCGAGAATTATGTCCCAAACTGCCCGATTAGCTAACTAAATCCATTTAACACCATCTTCATATCAAATTGACCCAAAATAAGAATTAGAACAACCTTGGAACAACAATTTGATCAATTTCTTCAAATCCCATTACACCAAAACGCTTAAAATTTAACTCATTTTCATGTAGATGTGATGAAGAAGATGATTACCTATGCTTTGATCCTTCAAATTAACCTGAGGGCCGCTAAGGGCACCCCACCGATTCATGAAGGCACCCAACTTATTTGTAAAAATTCCAGCAAAAATGGAAAAGACCATTTTGCCCCTGTATATATATTGATTCAAACCCCACAAACCATTTTGACAAAGAAAAAGGGGCACCCCACCACCAAGCTTGAACCATAAAGCAACATTGCGTTTGGCGAGCGTTTATCGATTCTTGCGGATTGACATCATCCGACAGCGAGGTAACAATGTTTGACAACCATATGATGGTTTGTTGGAACTGTTAAGTTGAGTAAAACTGTGAAAATGATGATTTGTTTGTCAACGTAGGGTTTGGTAATTTCCTCAAATCCGAACTTGTTTGCAGTATATAATGGAGGATTGTACTGCTACGGTGCAAGAGGAGGTTGAACTTGAGGTAATTTTTCAAATTTATTGTGTTTTTTATGAGGTTATCCGAAGTTTATGTCGATATGCGCGATTGTTTCGGCCTCGCAGGACCGAGATGTATAGTAATGTCTCGGTCATAGAGGACCCAGAGATGTACGTAGGTCACGGTATGGTACGGCCAGAAGTGCGAGTAACTCTCGGTCGTACGTGAGCGAGATGCTGAATAAAGTAGCGGACATGTACAACCGAGAACCTGTTTTTTGGGGTTTTTTGGTGATTGTGCTGTACATTTTGGTTTATTATAATGTTACACTGTTTGTATTGCAGGTAATGCCGGTTTCTACCCTATTTCCAGACTACAAGGACACGTTTACACCTTGTAGGCCATTCCCCTCTAGAGAAGCGGCTATTTCATGGCTTCAAATGATAGGTCGTGAGAACATGTTTGTGCTAGTGACAAAGCACTCTGATGCCGGGGGCATTAAGCGCAGGGGAAGGGTGAAACTTGCGTGTGAGAGGTTTGGGGCATATAGGGGAATGTCTCAGAGAGTAGGGAAGGGGAAAGCGGCCAAGATTTCTTTGAAATCAAGAAATGATGAAGAAGAGGAAAATGCGAGGACTCAAATTGGTACAAAGAAATGTGGATGCCCTTTCCTTATCAACGTAAAGGAAAATGCTGACTCCTTGTGGTATGTCACTGTTATATGTGGGAGGCACAATCACGACCCCGCAAAAAACTTGGACGGCCATTCATTTGCCGGAAGATTGGATAAGGGCGAGCAGGAAGTTGTGGTGCAAATGACAAAAGGGAATGTGAAGCCAAGAGACATCCTAAATACGTTGAAGCAAAGAGATGTTAGAAACGTATCGACAATGAGGACAATATATAATGCAAGACAAAAAGTCTGAAATGAGGATGCGGGTGGGAGGACTCAAATGCAACAAATGTTGCACATCTTGGAGAAGAATAAGTGGATGTCCTGGCATAGGAAGCATCCCGTTACGAATGTTGTCACCGACTTATTTTGGTCACATCCCGACTCAATAAAGTTGCTAAGGTGTTTCTCATCGATAATTTTGATGGATTGCACGTACAAGACAAATAGGTACCGAATGCCTTTGTTGGAGATTGTTGGCATCACTTCTACGCACTTGACGTTCTCCGTTGGGTTTGCATTCATATCATCAGAGAGTCATGCGAATTATGTTTGGGCACTTGAGAACTTGAGATCCATATTGGATGGGTGGCCTAAACCTGTTTGTTACCGATAGGGACTTAGCCCTTATTAGTGCCATAGAAGAAGTTTTTCCGTCATCGTCTCACCTCCTTTGCTCTTGGCACATCAACAAAGTAGTATTGGCCAAGACTAAGAAGATGTTTGGGGAGAACGATGGTTTTACGCCTTTCATGGATAGGTGGACGAGCGTGATGTATGGCAACTCGGAGGCCTTATTCGAAGTTATGATGAATGACTGCGTTGTGAGTTTGGGAATGTCAAGGGTCTTACTTGAGTACTTGGACAACACATGTTCCATTCTGAAGCTACACCTTGGGAAAAGTCAGGCCAATTTTGAGACTTTGTGGAATGTGGTTGATGGCCTCCTTAGAATCCAACACACAACAACATCAAGGCATCGTTTGAGCTAAGTTTGAATGTGGTCCAACATGAGTACCTTGATGAGTTATATCGACGATTGCGTGGTTATGTCTCGCAACGGGCGCTTAGCCTAATTAGAGATGAATTGACACGTGGAGAGGATGTTGGTCACGACTCCACTCGTTGTGGTTGTGAGATACGCACCACACATGGCCTTCCTTATGCACATGAGCTAAACCATCATATATTTGCTGGGTCGCCCATCCCTCTCGAGGACATTCATGTTTACTGGCGAAAGTTGAGTATGATACACGAGAATCCGGTGGATCCGTCTGGGTACAACGTGCACGATGAGATTGAACGGGTGTTGGAAAAGTTTCATGCTTGCACTGATGAGGACGATCGACTCAGGATTATTCAGCAGCTCAGGGAGATTAGTCGACCTTCGTCTACACCGGGTGTTGTGCCGCCGGCGAAAATTAAGACAAAGGGAAGGACACCGGGGTGTTCAATCGGAGGCAAGCGATATCGAAGAAAAACACGATGATGAAGATTCTTCCACGAGACGGTTGCCGAGCGGATTTGAGTACGTGCTATCCACAAATGAGGCCTCCACTTCTAGGCAGAAGAAAAGCAAAGTTGTTCCTAAAATGCGTCGCGCCAGTCGACGCACGCAAAGTGCATCTAACATGGCTTATGGTCATTGCATAGAACCGGATTGGTTGCCACATGTTGAGGGCATTATCGATGTGGTTGCCGA
Organism: Stephania cephalantha; assembly: GCA_039657325.1. Taxonomy (NCBI): domain Eukaryota; kingdom Viridiplantae; phylum Streptophyta; class Magnoliopsida; order Ranunculales; family Menispermaceae; genus Stephania; species Stephania cephalantha. The sequence goes on along the minus strand of CM077570.1, from coordinate 16,306,275 downwards.
TGGAAATTGTGGATATCGGTGTGTTGCCTCTGGGCTTCGACTTGCCGATGTAGACGGGTGGAGGATTGTTCGTAGAAGGATGTATGATGAGATTATCGGGTATGAAAACCTTTGGCGGGAAGTGCTTGGCTCGAGTTACGAGAATGTCAAGATTGCGGTGCATTGCCCAGAGAATCAAGTTGGTGCATCTTTCAAAGAATGGTTGACACTTCCAGACATGGGATTGTTAGTATCCACTGCATTCAATGTCATTCTTGTAAACCTCTCGCTTGGGAGTACCTCGACATTTCTACCTCTACGTAGTGCTCCACCGTCGTCGTTGCACAACAAACTTGTCATTGCCATGATAAATGACAGGAATATCCATTGGGTTATGGTAAGTTCTATGAATTTTCTTGAATTGTTATGTTTCCCTTAAATTGCGGGTTTGTGACAATATCTTCTATGTTATACTGTTCACTTTGACAGGTGAAGTTGCGTGTGAATGCATCGTTGCCATCCTTATATCCATCGTAGGACCGGTATGTTGAGGACTGCGCCAAAGGTTGGCGAGATGGATTCTTATTTCGAGACATCGGGCCCATTGCAACTGTTGTTGAAGCCACCATATCCGCTGTAGATTTAAGTACACCGTAGTGTAAAACTTGTACCTAGAAACCTAGATGGCTGTACATTTAGAAATTTTGAAAGTTACTTCGAATGTTCTATGGATATACAATTGTCGTGCTGTATTTTCATTCTTGTATAGTTAAGTTTGAAACTTGTAGAGTGAGTTTGGATGTTACGGAGATATATAATTAGTTAAGTTTCGGTGCAAATTTTCGTGCTTGATTTTCATTCTTGTATAGTTAGTTTGAATGTTACGGACGATCTGTAATGAGTTAAGTTTCGGTGGAAAGTGACGTGTCGGCCCTGAATGACCGAGACCGACGGTATAGTCTCGGCCATACACCACCGAGAACAAAAGTGACGGCTCGGTCACACACTGTCGAATTTCAATCCTCTCGTCGACCTATGCCCACCATACTCATGGATTCTCGGCCATGAGTAACCGCGAGTTGTACACCCATCTCGTTACCATCTCACCGAGAGCATTTGGTCGCCATGTTCAACAAATGCACCGGCATAGCTCGTCGAGCAGTGGCCTAACGCCCTGGTACAATGTCGGTAACGAGTGACCGAAAGTCTTGCAAAGGTTTCGTCCATCGGTTACCGACACATTTTTAAATACGGGATCCACCGAGATTCACGGCCAGGCAACACCGAGAATCCAGCATATTTGTCGGTTATTCAGTATCGACAATGCCACATGAGTGTCGGACCTGCATGACCGAGACCCCCTCAGAATCAGAAAAACCATGTATTCTAGAACAAAATAGACCAAGATACAACTATATGAAAAGTAAAACAGCAAGTAATGTAAAACAAGGTCCAAACTGCGCCAAACTATCATATATCATTCATCAAGCATACAAGTACTCTACCACATCCATCATAAACCATGAGTTTTAAATTACTGAATCGTACGAAGCTTTCATAAAACTGTCATAAAACATGATCATCAAACATTAATCAACTAGTCTCGGCCAAACAATAAAACAAATGCTATGTTCCCCATCCCCGCTTGGTCATTGCTTTGGTTTCTTCGATTTCTTCCTTTGATACTCCTTCCCAAGCATTCTCTTCGGAGGGCGAGCATCGGCCGTGGCGGCGGCGCAAAGCGATGGCGGGGTGGAGTGTGTGGAAGTGCTACCATGCTGGGACTGCCTCGGGCCAGCTTCGGTAGGGCCGGATGTGGCGGTTGTGCCGGTTGCGGTCGCCGGAGTGGTACTCGTGGTGGTGGGACCTATACTCCTCCCCGAAAGGAAATTGACGATGTCACTCGCCATTGTCCTCGCAGACTCAAGCGTGCACAACTCCGGCGGGAGGTCCATCCATCGCAATGTCGCGTCCAACGCACGCCTATTACGCTGATGAAATAATCGGGTTAGTGTTAATGTAAAACATATCGGGATGAATAAGACATGCATAATACATATAACCATTGAAATACCTCAAGTAGCTCGTTTTCTGCGATGGTTGTGGCGACCATGTCGTGGTCCTCAAGGCTCGGATTGGTGATCACGGGATGAGACACTTTGAGGAACCAAGGCAGGTAGTCCGGTGTAGCCAAAAACTCGAATTCTGCCTTGTCGCCACGAACTTCAGGAGCCAACAAATGGTTCCTCCATCGCTCCCAATTGTCTTGCTGGAACCCATACTTGACCGAGTACTTGTTAGCAGATGGGCCTCGGTGTGCTTCCAATGGACGGTACGGAGGATCTGGTATAGATTGCACATGGCCAAACTGTCTCAGAATCCTCTCCGGGTGGTAGGGCTCCACCACATCCATGTACTTGATCGTCCCACTGTAAAAGGCCATCGCGTGCACAACTCCATTTTCCCTTAAATTCACATATGGGTCCCAAGTGACCTAATCAAAATGCAACAACCATTGTTAGCAAAAAAAAATTACAAAAACATCAATCATCACAGGATATGGATAACCATCTCACCTCACTTGGGCGCAACCTATCCAAGGTTCTCCTCATGGACCCGAGCTTGTCAGCATTCGCCCCGGTCTCGTGCTTTTGAATCCATCTGCAGACACGAGGTTGCACGTAGTCCATGTATTTCGCATTGGGTGTGGCGAGACCAAATTTGAAATGGTCGTACACCTATCCCTGCAAATACATACAATGTTAGTTAGTCCACAAATGCAAGTTGGCGTAATTAATATACAAAAAGGATATTAAGTCTATTTTATAACAAACCTCAATCAATGTGAGGTAGCCAGCAATCTGAGACATTTGCACTCTCGTGGCAGACACAAGTGTCGATACAAGTAGGCCAACGCAGCCGCACCCCATGCGTACTTTCCCACGTCGTCCAAGTCTTCAAGAAGCTTCAGCAGCGCGATCGACACCCGAGACCCACTCTTATCGGCAAATAAAGTGCAGGACAAAAGGTACAACAGGTACGCTCGGGCGGTGCATTCCACAGGAGGATAATTTGTGGGTCTCGAACCAGCTTTGGGGCACCATCGACTCTTCAACCAACATTTGCGCACTGTGAGCCCCTTGCTGATATTCACCTCCTCCTCAGCCTCATCGACGCTAACCCCAAGTAGGTTCGAGACCATCTTAATAGCGTCCGAGAGAGATTCCTCTGTGTACCTCGCAAAGTTCTCCACTGCCACAACTTTGCCCGTCACAGGAATCTTCAGGAGGAAGCTCACATCCTCTAAAGAGATAGACATTTCACCAAAAGGTAAGTGAAATGTGTTCGTCTCCTGCTGCCACCGCTCCACAAATGCAGAGATAACCTCCTTGTTGGCCTTGCGGTATGAACAATCTATCAGCGTATTCAACCCAGAACGCTGAATAATCCTCTGAAGTCCCTCCGTGTCAGGGTGGCACGACTGTAAATCCCATTCTTGTATCTGAGCTCCGTGATTAATACACTTGAGAACCGACGCTCTATGCAACAAAAATACATCTGGTCATGTTTGTGAAAACCCTGAGTTTTAAATTACTCCGTTCAATGAAATTTTAATTACCTCATTGCTCCAAATCGCTAATGCGACATGATCCTTAAAGCTCTTTAACAACGCCTCGTCTATAAGACCACTGGGGAAAGGAGCACGCACTTCAACAGGCACTTCGGCCTCTCCTTCATTATGGGCAGCTCCACCACTACTACTCCCGTGTACATTACGATCAGTTTCTGTCGTATTCCCCGCCGCTGATGAGTCACTGCTACTAGACTCCGATGCATGCCCCTCCTCTTCCCCTCGGGCAACAACAAGATCCTTAGGTCGCCCAGCAACGATGTTCGAACCCTCATCGTGCAATTGTAACCTTGCACGATTTCCATCTACCTTCGCCTTTCCCTTAACATCCTCATTCTCCTTCTCTTTCTCTTTCCGGTACGATGCTGTCGGGGGATCGCCGGCCACCTCGCCCCCGGTTAGGCCTCGACACCTCAACACCAGTCTCCTCCTTAGTCACCGGTGCCTTCGAACGAGCCATACCTGAAAACGGTACAACATATAAGCGCATGGAACAAAACCCAAAAAACATTTACAAAAAAAAATGTTCAAATTCATCCATTTCTGATGTCTCGGTCAAGCAGGTTCGTGAAACAACCCATATTTTCGGTCACCCCGGACCGACAAGGAGTCATATATCTCGGCAGTGTACAACCGAGACCAATTGAAAGTTCTCGATTGTACACCACCGACATGGATTGACCAATTCAATTCGCCTTACTCTCGTCCTATGCCGACCGAGGCGACTCTAGCCATCTCGACATTGTACAACCGAGAGTAGGAGCACATTCTCGGTGGTACACCACCGACACCACATTACCTATTTCTAATTGTAGCTCTCGTCATGTCTCGGCCGAGATAACTGAAGTATTCTCGGCCATTCGTAACCGAGACACTGTGAACTCTTCCGGCCTTCGTGGCCGAGACGGCGAGTTGCCAAAAATTTTCCTTCTGTCTCGGCCATGCTTGGCCGAGACAGTAAACACATTCTCTGGCCTGTGTGACCGAGAAACACGATTTCCCAAGTTTTGAACCATTGAACAAACCGCCACACACATCACAACTACTCTACCAAATGTAACTTAATTATACTATAAACGTACCTTCAAACGATCGATTTCGCGCAAAATTTGTGTGTTCGACGATCTTCAACCGAGCCCTAATTTGGAGACGAAATCGGCTCAGACCCCGAGCCTACAAACTGCAAAAAACTCCTACGACGAAGGAGAAACACACGGCGACGGACGGAAAACACGATTTCGGGGATTCCTCTCACTGGTCGGTTGAAAATAAATGGATTCTTCCACAAGGAGTTCGGTGAAGATGGTGGTGGGGGTGGTGGGGTGCGAGAGGTTTGAACGAGGGGTATTTTGGGTATTTCGGGTCTAATTTTTGGGTGCCCTAGGTAAATTCGTTAGTGCCCACATTAACTGGGTGCCTTCATGAAACGGTGGGGTGCCCTTAGCGGCCCTCCTTAGAAATAGATTTGATCATTCTAGTGCGCGCGATCCATGTACATGTACATGAAATTAAGTTGTAACAATGTATTCTTTCAATTTCTCTTCTAAAATACTAGTACTTGGGTTGTATAAATAGGCCCTGACGGTGCATTAAGCCTCAATCACTAGGTCCTCGCAATGAATTTAATTGCTACGGCTCCACGATATCCTGCCGAATCATTATCGATGACACAACCGCGAACAAGATGGGCTGTATGATTGGAAGTAACACTAGCTGCTTTGCCTATATGCTCCTGTTACTTCGTGGGGTCCTATACATTAATAACCAATTCATAAATGAAATTTATTAGGGGAACCCAAGAAAACAACACAAGTGCGTCTCTCGGTACATAACATATATACCAGTCGTCCCACATTTGCACGATTGGTCAAAACTAAAACGTGAAATATTAAAGTGATGGACGGTGGGAGCAATGGCATCTCCTTATCATCATTAACTGTGATACGACGCCGACCCTTGTGTTGAGTAGACGCTCTCTTTGTATTTGCTACACGTACGGCCCCCACCACCACGTAAGTAAACATGAAAGATGTGTACTCCCTCTCGTACACAAATACAACATATAAAGCGTTTTGCACAAAATACACGTATTAAAAAAATACTGATTACGAGTTCAAAATAATATTGATTACGAGTTCAAAATACATTCTTGCGGTGCTTAATTAGTGGTTAAATACATTTAATTCTTTATTTCATCATCCAATAAAAGAAGAATATTTTTTAATCGATTTTTCGGCGCTCGGGTATTGGATGCTGACGCCCGGACTAGTCCCGAACTTCAGAGTGGGTAGGACCATTTGAGTGACGGTAATCCCTCACCCAAGAATTTAAAGTGACTCTTTTCCCAAGGTTTGAACACAAACCACTGGAAAAATGTTGGAATAGCCCTTACCACAACAGAATGCACAATACATCCATACCCAACGTGTTATGAACTATTAGATGGGTAAGCATGTATCCGGAGGTGCATAACCAACTATGAATATGTAGGTTGTTGTGTATTATATGTTGGGCATTGAGGGTGTCACTGTAGCATTTCCCAATAATGAAATGTTTGAGTTAAGAGAGAGGTGAAATAGGTGTAAAAATGTATAAAAGTTCTTTTGAATTTCGAAAACATCATATATTTTTTTAAAGAGAGATTTTATAGAATGTATTATATTTTTGACAAAAGGTAGTATACTTTATGGGTTTGTGTAGGACACGAAGCACGAACAAGCACATGTCGGTGTTCATGCTGTATACATCTTAGGATGTGTGTGCATCTCAATGAAAAAGCAAACACTTGTTTACCGTGGGTTACATAAGCATTTTCCTTCGTGTCGTCTACGTATATATTAATATTGTATTGTGTATAGACGATGTGTAGTCTACATCTTTTAGAAAGCATTTTCCTAGCTTGACTATCAACTTAATTTCTTATATTTATCGTTGTGCCTATGATTATAATCCTTATCTCTCTCATATATTTGGAGATATTTTTCTGTTGTTATGTTAAATGTGATTTTCGAAATAATCAATTTTGACCTAACATTGCTTAGCCATCATGATCAAGTCCTAAGAGTCACAAGTTTAGACCGCATAGCAGTCACGAGCCATTGGTCTCAATACGCGCACGTGCACCCACCACACACACACTTATATACTTTTATATATATATCATATATATAAAAGCACGAATCACAAATTTTTGAGTGGTAATCAAATTTACCTATTTGCCCATATTTCTTTTTTTTTCATCTACAAATCAACATTTTCTTTTGTCTCCAAATCAAACTCTAACTCCTTAGTCCTTATCAATCCACCACACGTTTTTTTTTTTTTTTTTTTTATCTCCAAACCAATCCCGAACTCCTTATCATCAATCCAATACACGGTTTTCTCTTTTTCTCAGTCTTCAATCGATCACTCTCGTGTTCCGGACGAACTCATTCTCATCAATCCAATACACAAACTCATTCTCATCAATCCAATACACGGGACGGAGAGGTTGATAAATTGATGGAGACTTCTAAATTGGAGTGTGCACTTGTTTCGGGGCAAATCGGTTTATATGAATATTGTATCTGTTGAAAGCTTGAATTGCATGCTACCATTTGATACGTTTTAAGGGGGTGCATACCACTAGTCATCGTCTTCATCATTCTCACCCAAACCCTCATTGTTCTTCCCTATATATATATATATATATATATATATATATATATATATATATATATATATATATATATATATCTCGGTTGGAGATCAAATTCAAGGAGAGCCGTGAGTGTTGGTGGTGGTGTTGTTGAAGAACAGTTGAAGGTGAGATAATATTTCAATTTTTGATTTTAGTGACTGTGGGACTGGTTTTGTCTATGAGTTCGAAATTGGAATTAGGAGGGGTTGTTGTGGTTGGTTGTTGATTGTGTGATGAAGAGAGGAGAATGTTCGGTTATATATATATAAACAGTGAAGAAAAGAGAATCCGAGAGGGAGAAGAAGAAGGTGGGGGTTGAAAAAGAAGGTGGTTTGAAGAAGGTGTTGGGGGATGGAACAAACCCAAAACCCAGAAGAAATTTGAATGAAAAAAATTATAATTAATCATGTGAAAAAAAAGAAGGTGTCTAAAGCTTTAATCCCAACTAATTCAATTATTTACATTCATAATTTAAAAATTATCATTTCTATATATCTATAGAGTTTGAGGTAAAGATTGAACTTTATGTACAATTCTACGGAATCTCCACAAGCAAGTGTTTACAAATTGATGGGTTAAATTAACCATTTGTGTTTTTTTTTTCTTTGTTTCCTTTTTTTTTTTTTGAGGAAGTAATGTCTTAGCATGACTAGCTTGTTTTTTCATTCACATCTTATCTAAATCACATTAGAGAATATTGATAAGCTAAAAAAGGTATTTGTATTTTTAATTTTTGAATTTTAATTGCAATTTTGAATTTTATTAATAAATTCTTAGAAATTAATTCCCGCGAGCAAAGCGAGCGGGTTAATCGTGTGTAGCACGTCCTGAAACTAGTATATATATATATATCAATATATCTGTTTGGACTTTTAAAGTCTGGACTCAAAGGATGTTTTAATAAGAGGGTCGCTAAGGGCACCCCACCATTTCATGAAGGCACCCAGTTATTGTGGGCACAAACCGATTTACCTGGGGCACCCAAAAATTAGACCCGAAATACCTAAACTACCCCTCGTGGAAATCCATCTGCACCCCACCACCCTCGTGCAAACCCCTGAGCACCCCACCACCCCCACCACCACCTTCACCGAACTCCTTGTGGAAGAATCCATTTGTTTTGAACCGAGCAGTGAGAGGAATCCCGAAATCGTGTTCTCCGTCCCTCGCCGTGTGTTTCTCCTTCGTTGTTCGAGTTTTCTGCATTTTGTAGGGTCCGGTGTGTGAGCCGATTTCGTCTCCAAATTAGGGCTCGGTTGAAGATCGTCGAATTAAGTTACATTTGGTAGAGTAGTTGTAATGTGTGTGTGGCGGTTTGTTCAATTGTAAAAAAATTGGGAAATCGCGGTTCTCGGCCACACAGGCGAGACGGTGTCAAACTATCTCGACCAAGCATGGCCGAGACAAGAGCTAATATTTTTGGGAACTCGCAGTTTCGGCCACGTAGACCGGAAGAGTTGACAGCGTATCGGTTACGCATGTCCGAGAATACTGCCGTTATCTCGGCCGTGACATGACGAGAGCTACAATTAGTGATAGGTAATGTGGCGTCGGTGGTGTACAACCGAGAATTTTGTCCTACACTCGGTTGTCCACTTCCGAGAGGGTCTCAGTAGGCTCGGTCGTCATAGGACGAGAGTAAGGCGAATTGAAATGGTTAATCCATCTCGGTGGTGTATAACCGAGAACTTGCTATTGGACTCGGTTGTAAACGGCCGATATATTGGACTACTTGTCGGTCATGGGTGACCGAAAATATGGGTTGTTTCACGAACCTGCTTGACCGAGACATCAGAAATGGATGAATTTGAACATTACTTTTTGTAAAAAAATTTGTGGTATGTCAAACTAACAATACAAGATTGAAAATCCAAAGACGACAATTTGCACCGAAACTTAATTAATTATAAATCTCCGTAACATTCAAACTGACTCTAAAAATGGTCCATCCATAAGTAAACAACAATCAAAATACAGTACAACATTTGCATATACATAGAACATTCGAAGGAATTGACAAAATTTCTAAATGTTTAGCCATCAAAGTTTCTAGGTACAAGCTTTAACCTACGGTGTATCTAAATCTACAACAGGTATGGTGGCTTCATCATCAGCAGTTGCAATGGGCGCGATGTCTCGAAAAACGAATCTATCTCGCCAACCTTTGGCGTAGTCCTCAACGTACCGATCCCACGATGGATATAAGGATGGCAGCAGTGCATTCACACGCAACTGCACCTGTCAAAGTGAACAGTAGAACATAGAAGATATTGTCACAAACCTGATTAAGGGGGAAACAAACCAATTCACAAAAAATCATAGAACTTACCCTAACCCAATGGATATTCCTTTCATTTGCCATTGCAATGATAATTCTGTTGTGCAATGACGACGGTGGAGTACTACGTAGAGGTAGGAATGTAGAGGCACTCATATGCGAGAGGTTGACGAGAATGACATTGAATGCGGTGGATACTAACAATCCCATGTATGGAAGTGTCAACCATTCTTTGAAAGATGCCCCCTCTTGCTTCTCTGGGCAATGCACCGCATTCTTGACTGTCTCGAAACTCGAGCCAAGCACTTCCCACCAAAGGTCTTCATATTCGATAATCTCATTGTACATCCTTCTACGCACAATCCTCCACCCGTCTACATCGGCAAGGGCAAGCCCAGAGGCTACACACCGATATCCACAATTTCCATCGGAAACCACATCGATAATGGCCTCAATATGTGGCAACCAATCCGGTTCTAAGCAATGACCATAAGCCATGTTAGATCCACTTTGCGTGCGTCGACTGGCACGACGCATTTGTGGAACAACCTTGCCTTTCTTCTGCCTAGAAGTGGAGGCCTCTTTTGTGGAGTGGGAGGACTCAAATCCGCTCTCCACCCGTCTCGTCGAAGAATCGTCATCATCGCGTTTTCTCTTCGACACTGGATTGCCTCCGATTGGAGACCCCGGTGTCCTCCCACCCGCATCCTCAACTTCCTGCTCGCACTCCACAAAAGACGAAGGTGGACTAATCTCCCCGAGCCGCTCACTTTCGAGTCCCCCCCCCGCATCCTCAACTTCTTCCTCCCCTTATCCAATCTTCTCGGTGTCGTGATTGTGCCTCCCACAAATCACAGTGACATACCATAAGGAGTCAGCATTTTCCTTGACGTTAATTTGGAAAGAGATCCACATTTCTTCGTACCAGTGTGACTCCTCGCCTTTTCATCATTCCTTGATTTCCTTAAAAATTTTGCCGCTTTCCCTTCCCTACTCTATGAGCCGGTCCCCTATATATGTCCCACCTCTCACATGCAAGTTTCACCCTTCCCTCGCGCTTAATGCCCCGGCATCCGAGCGCTTCGTTACTAACACAAACTTGTTCTCCCGGCCTATGATTTGAAGTCATGAAATAGCCGCTTCTCGAGAGGGGAATGGCTTACAAGGTGTGAAAGTGTCCTTGTAGTCTGAAAAATTACTAGATACCGGCATTACCTGCAATACAAACAGTGTAACATTATAATCAACCAAAATGTACAGCACAATCACAAAAAAACCCAAAAAAACAGGTTCTCGGTTGTATAGGTCCGAAACTTTCTTCAGAGTCTCGCTCATGTACGACCGAGAGTTACTCAGTACTCTCGGTCGGTCGTACCAGTCCGTGACATGCGTGAAACCTCTCGGTCCTCTATGACCCAGACATTACTATACATCTCGGTCCTGCGAGGCCGAAACAATCGCGCACCCAGATAGAAACTTCGGATAACCGCATAAAAAACACAAAAAATTTGCAAAATTACCTCAATGACGACCTCATCTGGCACCGAAGCATTACAATCCTCCATTATATAGTGGAAACAACTTCGGATTTGAAGAAATTACCAAATCCTACGTTGACAAACAAATCATCATTTTCACGCTTATACGAACTAAACAGGTTCTAAAAACCCGAATATGGTTGTCAAACATTGTTACCTCGCTGTCGGACGATGTCAATCCGCAAGAATCGATCAGCACTTCGCCAAACGGAATGTGGCTGTGGCTTTGTGGTTCAAGCTTCCTGGTGGGGTGCCCTAACTCCTTGTCAAAATGGTTTGTGGGGTGCCCTAACTCCTTGTCAAAATGGTTTGTGGGGTTTGAACCATTATATATATACAGGGGCAAAATGGTATTTTCCATTTTTGCTGGAATTTTTACAAATAAGTTGGGTGCCTTCATGAAATGGTGGGGTGCCCTTAGCGGCCCTCTTTAATAATTTTTAAAAATTTAAGGGCCTTTGAGTCAGTCGTGCGGGCCCCACTTCTGCATCTTTTACTCAGTCAAACAATTTTGAAAAAAAAAAAAAAAAAAAAAAAAAAAAAAATCAACGAGTGAAACGATCGTTCTCTCCGACAAACTTACAATATCGTCGGATCTCGGTGAAGGAGAGGGTGGTCGTCGGTATCTCTTTCTCTATCGGATAGATCGGATGGCGACGCCTCTCTCACCGAGAGAGATCTCGCAAGATTTGGCCGGTCAAGGTTTGATCGGATCTGGGTGGGAGCTAGGGAGAAAGAGGTCGGCGACAATGGATGATGTGAATCGGAAGATGAAGGCGGGGAGTAGTTTCTCTTTATCGAGTCAATAGGCGAGATGCGAGGATTTGGCGAGAATCATGAAAGGTTGAACAAGACTGCTAAGAGAAAGAGACTGAAAAATAAGCACATGGTGAAACAAGAGCTTTTGTTGTCTCTGAAATTCTTGAATGACATGCGTGTACATCGACACATCCAAGCACAGGAGACTTTCAATCATCTACAACATCAACAAATGGAAAATGTCAAGACTTGCTTTCTAATATAGTAAAGAACAGATCGATAGATTGAATCAAAGTTCAACTTAAAAGATAAAATGAAAAATTTTGCAATTCTTGTTTTCATGTAAGAATGTTTACAAATTTATAGGCTCTATTAGCATGGCCAAGAAGATTTTTACTAAAAATTTAATGTTATTCCGTTTTTTTATATATTCCTCGAAACTCTTATTGGTTCCGTCATAAACTCACACAAATATTCTTCATCAGATGATATTCTCTTTTTCAAGAAGAGGTGTTACTTCTGGTTCGGGATATGGCTGGTCACATTCTCCCTGGTCGGCCCCTTCATATTCTTCGGTCTTGAAGATCGTTGGATCATTATCATCCCCATCTCTCACACTGACACACACTTCTCAGACATCGTAAACCACCGTCCTTCGGCGCCGTCACAGACGTCCTCCACCACCGTCATCAAATCCTACCGCCGTCATCGTCGACCTCTCTATCTATCTCGCTCCAGATCCGACCAGATCTAGTCAAGATTGGCCAACTCAAGACGGATCTAAAGGGGCCAGATTGAGCCAAATTCAGCCATCTCTCTCTCTCCCTCTCTCGGCTGAGAGAGGGTATCTGGTCGAGAGAGAAAGATAGAGCAGCGACGACGACCCCTCTTTCACCGAGATTAATTTGGCGAGAAAAGTTGTTGAGAGAGGGTATTTGGCCGAGAGATAAAGAGAGGGCAGCAGCGACAACCCCCTTTAACCGATATTAATTTGGCGAGAAAAGCTGGCTCGAGATATTATTCGGCTTCACGAGCTGGACTGTTTTTTTTTTTTTTTCAAAATCGTTTTGGTTAAGGAAAGGCTACAATATAGGTGAATTGATTTTGGTGAAAATAGAAGGAGGTTTTACAAATAAATAAAAATTGGGAGTTCGGACTCAATGAGTCCGTCTAGCATTACCATATATATATATATAGGGATATTCTACAATAGAACTCAAATATATACTCATACCATGGAACTCTATCAAAATGTGTTGTGCATTAAATGATTTGTGCATTTATGACGCCTCGATTAATATATTGGATTAGAATCCAATAGTTGTACATAGTGTACCCATGACATGAGTATATATTTGATTCTCATGGTAGTAGTACCCACATATATATAAATATATATGAGTGCTTCTACCCTTGAACACAATTATTTAGCATTTATTGCGCATTTAATGTGTTTTGCATTAAATGTACTACATCAATCACCATTAGATTGAAATTCCATAGTAATTCAATGGTGAGATATGTAGTACCCATGACATGGGTATATATTTGAGCTTCATTGTAGAAGCACCCTATATATATATATATATGTGGGTAGTGATATTTGGACTCATGAGTCCGGACTCTAAAGTTTTTTTTTTAATTTCAAAGTCATCCTCAAGTAATTAATGAAGCAAACACAATAACTTGTAAAAAACATCTTTGATACACCTTAAATATTTGTGAAAATTTTAAAAACACCCCTATGAGTCCGGACTCATGAGTTCAAATAGATTTATCGTATTTATATATAAGGTCTAACTACCATGGTGATGGAGAAAATCCACCATACATAGTGATTTTTATTTTTGACCATTAAATTTCAATCCAATGAATAATATATAACTTCTTGGTACCTGTGCACATATTGAAGTGTCATTAATCTAGCTATGAAATTGACAACTGGATTTAAATCTAATGGTCAAGAATAAAAATCACCATAAATGGTGATTTAAAAAGATCACTATAGTAGAATTTCCTATATATATTCAAAAAAGTATACTACTTCATTTTTACAAGTTTATGTTGAATCCGTTCACTACTCTCGTGAGAATTTAATTAATTTAATAATTTATTTTTATATTCAAAAAATATACTACTTTATTTTTTTGATTAGATGGAGAGGGAATAAAACCCTCTTATTACAATACGCAGAAGCGAGGAAATGACACTCCTAAAATGTCATTACAAATAATAATGCTTAGTCCACCAAGCATTAATTGAAGAACATGAGAACCCAATGGTTTTCGATAGGCATTTCCCGTCATCCAGTCTGCAGCTCGATTCCCTTCATGATGGACATAAAGTACTTTGACATCCTAATCATTATTCATGAGATGCATGATTAAGGATGTCAGGACCCGTCTCACTAAGCCCTGACTTAGCCTAATTCCCCTAATTAGGCATCCAATCCATCCAATTAACTATATGCCTCAAAATACTTTGTATTTTAATCCTTAATAACGCTCCAAAACTAAATCTAAATCCTTAACTGACCTCGGTTCTTAATTTATTTTATTGGAGCAAATTAGGAAATTATATCCATATTTCATAAAAATTTCGGCAACACCTCCCCAAAAAAAGGTATGCCGAAAAATTTCACCTAATAGATATCAGAATTAGGGAGAGGCCTAAAAAGACTCGCAACTCCCCGCGGTTCATAATATATATCAAATTCAAACTTTAAATACTGACTTAGAGTCTCCAATATCTTAGTTACAACTTTATAATCCCAAAATAAATCAAAACTGAATCATAAACCTCTTAACTTACTTCAAACTAATTTAGGAGACTCTCATAACCTATTTAAAAGTATTTCACGTCCTACACTCACCTCAAAGCCCAAAACAATATATATATATATATATATATATATATATATATATATATAATGATTACAATAAGAAAATTAAACTTTTAAACTTAAAACATTCACCAAAGATCTTTGAGCTTTTCCCGTTCTGTCTTATCTTCCTAGAGAACCTAACATCATAAACAAATAACTCGAAGATGTCGGGTAAGTAAACTCCTACACTGCTCTGTACTCTTGCAAATGTTAGTCCGAATACATAGAGACATGTAATTACATTTTCAAATAACAACAAAATCTATATAACAACGTGGATCCCCTATTTCATGCTCTAAGCTTATAACAAGCGGGCCCACTCACAATGAACCTAGAATACTAGTATGAGTTCAATGCATGCTACCCCGGAGTCGACATTACCCGCCTTAGACGCCTGCAGTACGTCTAGTCTGGAGTGGAGCACCTCACACTCTTACAACCGAGGCAGGGGCAACTCAATCCGGATACCATGTATGAATGACCAAGAATAATGTGAAATGCAATGTAGACTAAACAAAAATGCAGGTAGAAACATAAATCTCATAAATAGTTAAGGCCACTCTAGGGTTTACATACAACCAACCAACTTTGAGCTTAATTTTTCAGGGTTCCCGAAGCGTCGGATCACCTTGAAAATGGTTCGAATAGCTTTCTTGCATACCCAATTATGTTATGGGTCAAGCTTCAAGTGAAACCAAATCACGAAACCCAATGAAAACTATGGTCAAAGTACGTTTGAGAATAGTTTCCAAAAATATTAATTTATATAATTGTTTCAACTGGCTTTCAACTAGCCAACATAGGGTAACTTTTTAACCTTGAAAATGTCAGTGATTGTCATGATGACCAAGAAAGAACTTGTAGTACTCATGTTGTACTTTCCATCTAAAAACACTAAAATCAAATCATTGACGGAGAAGTTATAAATTTTCCAATATGGCTTTTCAACTAGGTGAACTTTATTTATTTTGAACTGAAAACTTCTCCAAATAATTTTTTTTGCAATTAAACCCTCAAAATTTAAAAATGAACACCACAAAACCACTTGATACCAACATCAAAATATTTTCACAGCCCGTGAAGTCAAATTGGATCAAAACTAATAATCGATTCATCCTGAAACCCAATGCAAATCAATATCAACTATAAAAACATCTCCAAAATAGTTATCAACTGAATCACATTAGTTCAATTCATCAATACCCTATCCCACGCCAGTGGGGTTTATTCCAAATTGACGCAAATCAATCCAATATACCAATTCACAACTATCCCTACCAATTTCTATCAAAACCTTGCAAAAGAAATCGAGAAATCGCAACAATTCAAATTGAATTGAGGAAAACGCCCTGAATTGAGTATTTACCAAATTTCAAACCAAATACCTCATTTTCACCGCAGAAAACTAGCTCGAACTAACTGTCTCGCGATGCTCTATGGTTTTGCGGGAAGAAACTGGGCGAAGATTGAACATCAGGAGATCGCAGAGTGAAAGATTGAATTAAGAGGGTTAGGGACGGAGCATTTTGATTCTCTGTTGAAATGAAATGATTAGTTTCATTTGTTTTTTTAACATTTATATATATAACATTCAGCTGCTTATCAACACCTTAATATTTTATTTATTAATTTTCAAAATCCCTATTTTGACATGTTTTTGCTTCCGACGTTCATTTTCGATCCGATTTTTCAATAAATTGAGTCAACCTCTCGACTAAACAATATCTTCGTAAAACGTGCATAACACTGATTTTGGTCAAGTCAAAACTCTAAAAATCTTGACTTTGTCCATGACATACCAAATTTATCGGACCAATTCTGTTGCCATACTTAGCAAAACTTACGCCAATTTGGACTCAACCTTAATCTCGACCAATACCAATTGATACAAAACTCAATGCAAGATCTTGCACCAACTTCATTCTCATTTTACACTGCCACCAATCTCAACTTGCACGTAAATCGATGCAAAATCTTCGCGCGATACTTAACACTTGTTTAATTAGTTTTCGAGCAACTAATGATTTATTTTCACTTGTGCCCTTGAGACACGCACTTGCAACCCCGATTATAACAAATTGAGGATACACCTCAATATACCTCGACTTTAGGACAAAATGCTATATAATACACACACACTAGGCATTCATCATCAAAAAAGTACCATTTCACCTTATGATCTCAGGTTCGTAGTGAATGGGTCCCACCTCCGATACATAAATTCCAATTAAAATTTGAAAATACTTAATTAGTCGCCTAATCAAGTTTATAAAATTCTCATATTTCACAATTCTTCCCAGCTAATTAAAAATTGCGTCCTCGAAATTTAAACTTACAGTTATTGAACCATAAAATACTAAAGAAAATAATTATTCAGATACAACTCTTTTAATCCAAATATGTAAAAATATTTTCCGAGGCGAAACCGTTAAGTGAACCGAATCACTTTCGTTGTAATCAGCAACTCAGTGGTAGAGATCATATATATTTCAACTTTTTATTTAAATCTTCTTAGTCTAATGAAAAGTCATAACAACTTTTTTGCCGGTCCTAGCATTTTGTGAACTTCTGACGAGTTATACGATCAACTTAGTGGAATATCCAATAACTTTCCTTTTCTTCACTACTCATTTTATGCCTTGAATCCCATTAATTCAAGCATTAATATTTAGCAAGATTTAGTCTATCTTGGTTTTCAATAAAACCATTTTCATCCTTAACTGAATACAATTCCACAAAATGTTGATAATTCTTTCTCTATCCACTAAACTTCGGTATATACATCCTAGATTGCTTTCTCATCACTGATAATCTTTTCATTTGAATTGCCGACCAATCAATTATTAGAATATCGCAGCCTAAAATTTTATAGTGATGCTAACGATATTTGAGCACAACATTAGATAAAAAGTAGAGTTTCGTGTCTATCGATATCTTTTTCATTTCATTTGTATTTTACATCTCTAATCATCCGATCCCATTCAATTCCAATCGTATCTTACATTATCAAATGTTTATTCTATTATTTAAATTTGTGGACTACAAAGTTTTCCAACTCATAACTAGTGAAAATCAACAAATTTTCTAAATTTTTTCACCACAAATAGAGACTAATCAGACATATGTTTCTAAACAGAGATGTATAAATTTTAACTTGTATTCACAAGTTATAAATATGAACCTTTTTGCTTTTATTCATGTACAATTCTTCCAACATATCAAGTCCGATATACTTTACTCTATTCAATATTTTCAACCAATACGTATAATACTTACTAACCGAGCTATAAGGTGTACGTATCTTTTCATTTCATTTGTATTTTCATCGTCATTCATGTATCTTACATCAACTCCAATTTTCCATAACTAGTGCTTTAAATTTCACCACAAACTAATCAAGTGGTGTAACATTACAATTGAACCAATGTACAACACATTAACTGATATTAGTTGTATATTACTTTGGTTCAATCACCAAAAAGTCACGCCCGGGCCCTTGACCTAAGCCTACGTGGACCCCCGAGTCAGCCCTTGCAAGGTCAACGCAGGCCTAGTCAGCCTCTATTTCCATTATTATAAGTTATTTGGTGATTTAAAGTTGAATTGTTATAATTTGTAAGTTTAATAGTTTAATAGCGGAAGCAAAACTTAAAAAAATTTAAACAATTCAAAGATATATAGTCGAACATCCTAATGGTGTTGAACCCTGTAGTGTCTAGATAACATGCATATATATGGTGACAGTAAGAGGGAAATCATGAATATACATGTATCAGTGTTGCTCAAATCCCAAAGAGATCCCTAAGTGTTATCAAAACAACATATACATGTATATATATTTATAGCTACAACACAAAAGCGCAAAAACCTAAAAGTAAGCAAAAAGAGAAGCCGCTCTAAGAGTCCTCAGAGGAAGTCACCAATCACTGGCCCCTTGCCCTTGCTCGTTTGTGAATCTGCAATTGTCACCGAATGAGACAATTCTAGTGAGTAAGGCCAGTAGAGTTTCAATCTCAATTCATAAATTTAAAGAAATAAGTCTAAGTATCATGTGGGAATTTAAAAGATAGAAAAGTAAATGAAAGTGCATGATAAATGAACTAGAAAGTAATAACTGCGATACAGAGTGTCTAGGAGTCAAGGGAAGGCGTCTAAGTGGTTTACATCCATCGAGAGCGGAAGCCACTACTCGAATTCATAGATCGGCGAATCTTTAAGTCGACAGGCTCAGTTCGGTGTATTGTGGGGCATCAACGGTGCCCCGAATACCTCACCGACGTCTACTACCTACAATCTAGTACTCGGAGTGGGGTCACCTTTGTCCATCTAGCACCAAACCCAGGAGTACCTTCCTAACACACTCAAGCCTTAGACACTCAACGATATAGAATAGAATCCAAGTAAATGAAATAACAAGAAATAAATTCAAGAATATGATAAGAATTGGAATTGATCCTCCATCTGGTTTACTTACTGATCAACGCTAACACGTGCTCTCACGGCTTTGAAACGCGTCCCAATCAACTCCCTAACGCCCGACTCTAGTTAGCTAAGTACCTGGTGTCCATTTTGATTGGTTATATACGTGTTAGAGTCATTAAGTTGCATTTACCATCATTGTTGCTAATGTAGTTTAATTGTAATCTAACTTGCATATTTGTGATTTTTACACTTTTGTGTTCTTAGTATTTTGCTGTTAAGGTTTCTTATCGTGTAAGCAATATAACTCGATATATTGGTGCAAAACAACCTCATTTAGAGACCTACAAATAATTCCAAGTCAATTTAAGGTCTAATGGCTTTTTTTATTCATTTCAAGTCCTCATTAGGCACTTGGCCAAAAGAGTCCAGTCTTTTTCAATATTTTCAACACACTTTATTAATTGTTTTTTAGTGTTATTGAACCATTTAAGATCATTAGAAACAATTTCAAGTTAGTTTAAAGGATTAGTTTGCAAAACGGCCCCTTAGGGACTTTAAAATAATTACTTGAAAGTTAGTTTTCCTACAACTTGAAAAATGGCTAAAAAATAAATAGAATTTCCTAAAATTCTCGAAGTTGATTTCGTGGAGTCCAAACACTTGAAACCAAGATTTTCAAGTAATAAAATCTCATTTATAAGTCCAAAAACTCAATTTGCAACTCCAAGTGATATTTCAAGTCAATATTTGCAAGTATGAGATTTTTAATTGAATGCGACTTGAAAATTAAGTTAGATACGCCGAAAAATCACGAAAATTGGTTTATACCTTCACAATGATATAATAACATATTCTAAAGATTTTGGTCTAATTCCGGCATCATTTGATGCCCAGTGCTCAAATAAGATTCAGCTCAATAAGGAAATCGTTTTTTTCCTATTTCAAAACCATTTTCGAAAACTATTCAAAACTCATCGAAATAGCTAGAAAATTTTGGAGAATCAAATTTATAGTAAGTTGATGTTCTTTGCAAATTTGGGTGACTTTTAAACTAGTGTAGACCATCGGAAAAGGTCCTAAAAATTTGCCAAAAATTTACTCAAAATTGTCCATTTATTTTAGTTGGCATTTTATCAAACACTTGAGATGCAACCTCTTGAACTTAACATTGATTTAATCCATACAAGTTATGTCCATAATTAAGGAATCCATTTAAAATATTCAAATAGGATTAAAATCTCAATCATTAGATATCTATAATACAAGGAATCAACTCATCAATGATTTAAACTCATTCCATCGTCATCATCATCATCATCAAGAACATCGAGAACATCGAGAACATGAAACATGAATTCATTTCAATTCTTTCCAGCACTGCAAACCAACTTGTGATACTCATATCGAAGTAAAAACTCAAGCATAATACCTCCATTTACTAACAAATTCAGTCCATGCATGATTCACCACTAAAAATTAACACCATTACTTAGAACTTCCAAGAGCTTGAAACCACTATATTCTAGATTAATGTCTCACTAATAAATGGGGTGTAAAATCTCTAAAAAATCAGTTCACTATGAATCAAAGAAAACACACAATTTTAGCATAAAAATGAAAAATAAGGGTTAACTAGGTTTGATTTCTTCTCCTCCTTGCTAGGACTCTTGGTTTCTCTACAATCTCCCCTTAATTTCTAAGAATCACAAAGTTTCGCCTTCTCAATAGGGCTGAATTTTTTTGTTTCTTGATTTGCATGTGAGCTCAAATGAGGTAAGTCCCACTTTTATACTATCTAATTTCATCATCAATCATTTCCTAATCTCTATAATTTCCAAATGACCTTATTTACTTCACCTCTACACTTAATTGACACCATTATTAACTCATCTTTCCTAGTATGACACTTCCTAGGATCATCTCAAGAATGATCAAATGGCACAATAAATCATTCCTAACTATAGGCTCATGTAATTTCTTAGTTCTATTTAGATAAGCTTAGGCACATTAACTCTATTGGGTAGTCTATTAATGAATTTTCATTATGTATTGATCTCAGACTAGTTCCCGACTACTCGGCACCGGTGCCCCCACCTCAGCATGCATCTCGAGGCACGACGGGTTCGTATTCAGCCTATTTACATTTTATCCGACTTGGTCAAGTTTGTTAATTACTTAGCTTAGTATCTCATTATATAAATTGGTAATTTGTACATCTAAGCTATTCCATTGTAAATAGCCCCGTACCTGCGTCGCACGCATCTCGAGAAGTCATTTCACGCATTTTACACAGCCAGACCAATAATTTACTGAGACTTGACACTTTTTGAGTATAAAATAGGTATTACATGCACCACACATAAATAACATACTTCGATGTCGACTCCCGAGGATTGACCATGCTCGCCACCTTAGGTTGGGTCCATGTCACTGTCCTGATTTTGATACGTAGCATGAGTTAGATTTTTCGGGTCGTTACTGCCTTCCCAACTAATTAGAATTTCAGCCTCGAAATTGAATAAACTTAAGTTAAGACTTATTGGAATGTAGAATAGGTATGGGAAATGCTCGCGCATATAGGACTCGAATTCCCATGTTAGCTCTTCGTCCCCGTGATGCTGCCACTTGACGAGAACTGACGGGATGTCCTTGTTCCTCAGTCTCCTCAACTGACGGTCCAATATTTGAATAGGCTGCTCCTCATAAGTGATGTCCTCTCTCAATTCTATCTGACTCAGATCTATTGTTAATCGTCTACCCCCTCTCGACCTATCTAATCGGAGCATCGATATATGAAAAACTGAGTGGATCCCGGCTAACTGAGGCGGTAACTCCAACTCATAAGCGACCTTGCCTATTCTCTTCTTCACTTTTAATGGACCAATGAACCTCAGCGTGAGCTTTCTTTTGATTCCAAATCTTTTGTGACCCTTTAAAGGAGAGACCTTCAAATAAACGTATGCCCCCTCGTCATACTCTAACTTGTCGTTGTACTTATCGTAATACTTCTTATGTCTCTCTTGTGCACCCTTCAAGCATAGTCTGATATATGGAATATTTTTTGTGTGATCCACCACAATATTAGGGCTAATAGCTGCTACATCATCGGGTTCTTCCCAACACGATGGAGATCTACACGGCCTACTGTAGAGTGCCTCAAACGGTGACATCCTAATAATGGCCCGACAACTGTTATTATAGGAGAATTCACACAGATGAAAATAGTCCTCCCAAGAACCACCATACTCTAACATACACATCCTCAAAATGTTATTGAATATTTGGATCAGTCGCTCCGACTGTCCATCTTCCTATGGGTGGTAGGCGATGCTCATATCCAATCGCATGCCAAATTATGTCTGCATACTCTGCAAAGTTTGTGACGTAAACTGCGACCCTCTGTCTAACACAATTGACAACGGAACCTTGAGAAGTCAAAAAATATCTCGCTCGTACAAACTAGCCAACCTATCCACTCGATGTGTAGTAGAGATCAGTAGAAAGTACGCAAACTTAGTCAACCTGTCCACAATCACCCAGATGCTATCATGTACAAGTGGATATCGAGGTAACCCACTGACAAAATCCATATCAATATGCTCCCATTTCCATCGTGGAATGGGTAGTAGCTGTAAGAATCCTCCGAGTCTCTAATATTCAGCTTTAACCCGATGGGATATCTCACACACTCTAATATACTCTGATACATCGACTTTCATACCCAGCCACTAGAATATACATCGCATGTCTGCGTACATCTTGGTCTTGCCTTGATGAACAGTGAAACTTGAGCAATGAGTCTCTTAAGTATCTCTGTGCGAATCTCAGCCACCGATGGAATCCACAACCACCCTCTGAATCTCAGGCATTAGTCTATCGACTGACTCCAATCTGGATGATCTGAACTCTGACCCATACACTGAACCGTCGATAAGCTCTATCAGGACTCATCTTACTAAGCCCTGACTTAGCCTAATTCCCTTAATTAGGAACCTAATCCATACAATTAACTATATGCCTCAAAATACTTTCAATTTTAATCCTTAATAACGTTTCAAAATTAAATATAAATCCTCAACTAACTTCGGTTCTTAATTTATTTTATTGTAGAAAATTAAGAAATGATATCCGTATTTCATAAAAATTTTGGCTGCACCTCCCCTAAAAATGGTATGCCGAAAACTTTCACCTAATAGACATCAGAATTGGGGAGAGGCCTAAAAGGACTCACAACTCCCCAATGTATATCAAATTCAGACTTTAAATACTAACTTAAAGTCTCCATACCTTAGTTATTTATAATCCCAAAATAAACCAAAACGGAATCATAAACCTCATAACTTACTTCAAACTAAATTAGGAGACTCTCATAACCTATTCAAAAGTATTTCATATCCTACACTCACCTCAAAGCCCAAAACAATATATATAAAATGATTATAACAAGAAAATTAAACTTTTAAACTTAAAAAATTCATCGAAGATTTTTGAGCCCCGTTCTGTCAAAACAACTCAAAGATGTCATGTAAGTAAACTCCTATACTGCTATGTACTCTTGCAAATGTTAGTCTGAATACACGAAGACATGTAATTGCATTTTCAAATAACAACAAAATTTATATAAAGTGGATCTCTCATTTCCTATCATAAGCTCATAACAAGCAAGCTAATTCACGATGAACCTAGAACAGTCCTATGAGTTCAATACATGCTACCCGGATTAGACATTACCCGCCTTAGACAACTGCAGTACGGCTAGTTTGGAGTGGAGCACCTCGCAATTTTACGACCGAAGCAAGGGCAACTTTATCCGGATGTCATGTATTCGTGACCAAGAATGATGCGAAATGCAATGCAAACTAAACACAAATGCAGGTAGAAAGATAAATTTCATAAATAGTAAAGACCACTGTAGGGTTTACTTATAACTAACATATTTTAAGTTTAATTTTCGGGGTTCCCGAAGCGTCGGATCACCTAAAAAATGATTCTGATAGCTTCCTTGCATACCCAATTTTATTATGGGTCAAGCTTCAAGTGAAACAAATCACAAAACCCAATGAAAATTACGATCAAAGTACGCTTGTGAATAGTTTCCAAAAATATTAATTTATAAAATTGTTTCAACTATATTTCAATTAGTCAAATTAGAGTAACTTTTTAACCTTGAAAACCTTAGTATTTGTCATAATGACCTAAAAGGAACTTTTAGTACTCGTGTTGTACTTTCCATAGTCTCCAAGAACACTCAAATCGGATTATTGACAAAGAAGTTATGAATTTTCCAATATGGCCAATTTACTAGGCGAACTTTATTTATTTTGAACTGAAAAACTTTTCCAAATAATTATTTTCGCAATTAAATCCTCAAAATTTGACAACAAACACCACAAAACCACTTGATACCAACATCAAAATATTTCCACAACCCTGGAGTCAAATTGGATCAAAATCAATAATCGATTCATCTAGAAACCCATTGTAAATCAATATCAAATATAAAAACATCTCCATAATAGTTATCAACTGAATCACATTAGTTCGATTCATTAATACCCAATCCCACGCCAGTGGAGTTTATTCCAAATTGACGTGAATCAATCCAATATACCGATTCACAACAATCCTCATTAATTTCTATCAAAACCTCGCAAAAGAAATCGAGAAATCGTGAGAATTCAAATTGAACTATAGAAAACGCCCTAAATTGAGTATTTACCAAATTTTGAGCCAAATACCTCGTTTTCACCGTAGAAACTTAGCTCAAACTAACAGTCTCGCGATGCTCTATAGTTTTGCAGAAAGAAACTAAGCAAAAATCGGACATCGGGAGATCGCGGATCGAAAGACCGAATTGAGAGGGTTAGGGACGAAGCATTTTGATTCTATGTTGAAATGAAACGATTAGTTTCATTTGTTTTTTTTTTAACATTTATAGATATAAACATTCAGCTGCTTGTCAGCAGCTTAATTTCTTTTTATTTATTAATTTTCAAAATTTCTATTTTGATGTGTTTTGGCTTTCGATGCTCATTTTTTATCTGGTTTTTTACCAAATTCAACAATACTATACATCTTCATAAAACGTACATAACACTGATTTTGGTCACGCCAAAACTCCAAAAACCTTGACTTTTTCCATGACATACCAAAGTATATCGAACCAATTATGTTGTCATACTTAGTCAAACTTACACCGATTTAGACTTAACCTCGACCACCACCAATTGATATAAAACTCAAGGCAATGTCTTGCACTAACTTCATTATCATTTTACACTGCCGCCAATCCCAACTTATACGTAAACTGTGGCGAATTTCCCACGTAATACTTAACGCTTGTTTTATTAGTTTTCGAGCAACTAATAATTTATTTTCACTCGTGCCCTTGAGACACACACTTGCAACCCCGATTATGGCAAATTGAGGATACACCTCAACACACCCCGACTTCACGATAAAATACCATATAATACACATATTAGGCATTCATCATAAAAAGTAACATTTTACCTTATTATCTCCGATCCGTAATGAATAGGTCTCACCTTAGATACCTAAATTTTAATTAAAATCAAAAAATACTTAATTAGTCGCCTACCCAAGTTTATAAATTCTCGAATTTCACAAAGGATGTGAGATGTCTATGCTTATTTAGCATCACTTTATGAGCAGCCATGCAGTCCGCTACACTTTTATTATCTTCTAGTAATACTCTTTGATAGCCCTGGTTTCAAGTAAGTTGCAATCCCCGTCATGCACCCCAAAGCTTACCATCAAAGATACTACAATGACCTAAATTAGCCATAAAACCCCCCAACTAGGCTCCAAATGAGTCCCTGATAAGACCACCAGCTGCAGCATTGTCATCTTCCTCCTTGGCACCATCCGAGTTAACTTTAACCCAATCAGCAGGTGATGGTGACCGTCCAATCGGATATTGCTTCCAAACATGGCCCTACATCTTCTTCTTCTTCAGTAATGAGTGTATTCCTGAGAAGACCTTTACCTTGGCTACAATAGTACTAACGAGTACTTTATCATCCTCATGTTCTCCACCAATAACTTCACGGTTTCGGCTATTCCATAATATCCAACAAGTCGTTGCAAAAAGGATTGACCAATTGCACCCCTTAATTGTAGTTGAACATCTCATATTCTGTGAAAACCAGTCATTAAAAGGGATGTCATCCCACTTGGTCACCTTATTGCGAGCGATTAAGTTGCACCACAATGCGTTAGCTTTGTAACAATCTTTAAGGACATGACCCAATAATTCACATTCCAGATTGCATCTCTCGCATGATGAGTCCCCAGTCATGTGTCTTCTTGCCCTTTCTTCATTAGTGAGTAGAGCCTTATGTAGTACCAGCCAGATAAACATTTTGATTCTTTCAGGACCTGCCCACTTCCAAGCGATATTCCAAGCAACATTGTCATTTTCCCCTACAGAAGAACACAATTTACTATATGATGAAGAAACCGTGAAGAGCCCAAAAGAGGAAGGTCCCCAATAGAAATCGTCCTTGCCCTAATTAGGGAAAAGGGATGAATTGCAGTAATACGTCGTGGCACACTATCCAGAAGAAAGCGTTGGAATTTGCTCCAGTTCCATTGCCCATTTGAGCAAGCATTTCTGCTTAGTTTCTCATTGAGCCGGTCCGATAGTATTGAACTTATGGCCACCTCCGCAAGGGATCCATTTATATTGAACCAATAATCCTGCCAAAAGGCAATTGAGTTACCATCTCCAGAGGACCATCTAAGTTTCTAAATAATATAAGGCCACACTTTCCCAATACCCTTCCAGAGTGGAGAACCTTCAGAGGTGTTGATGTTCAGGGGAAGTGGTTCCAGATTAATTCTATACTCAGCTTTAAGGACCACTACCCATAGACATTTGTATTCTTTAGAAGACCCCATCCTAGTCTCATTAGGAACGCTAGATTCATCTTATGCATAGAGCGAATACTCAGCCCTCCTCTTTGCTTTGGTTAGCAGAGTTTATCCCAAGCAACTAGGCTTGGTCTGTGAAAGCCCTATTTCGATCACCAAAGAAACCTTCTGCAAATCTTGTTAATCTCATTGCAAATTCCTTAGGAAGCCGGGAAGTTCGCATTGTGTAATAAGGTATTATTGTGAGTGCCGCTTTGCATAGTGTAGATCTCCTTGCCAATGAGATTTTATGGCTCGTCCATTTGTTATCCTTACCTTTAAAGTTTTCCAGTACATGATTATAGGTAGACTTCCTTACTTTATGGTGCAGTAGTAAAACTCCGAGGTAAACACCTAAATCCAGTGTAGATTGGATGCCCAACTTATTATTCAGTGTTATTGTAGTGTCCATCTTAACATTTGGAGAGAAAAAAACATGGGGATTTTGTTTGCTTACTCTATATCCAGAGTGAGAGCAGAAGATCTCCAGGATATTTGAGATGCACTCCAGTTGATGTTCTTCAGCCTCAGCCAATAAAATTAGATCATCAGCTAAAAAGAGATGGGATATGGGCATTGAATTCTCTCCAAACATTGGTGCCACCCACTCTCTTCTCTGGACAGCTGCAACAATCAACTGTGACAACTTCTCCATACAAAGAAGAAAAATATATGGTGAAACTGGATCACCTTGTCTAATACCACTAGTAGGAGAAAAAGAATCCGAGATCTCACCATTCCGCAATACTTCAAAAGAACTGGTTGTTAGAACAATCTACTTAAACATGCATATATGTAAGTACAAAACCATGCATATAATCGAACTTAAGAACTAAATTAAAACAATACCAGAGGCTTGCACTAAATGGCAATGTCCTTAGACGAAATTTCCTCCAATTCGGTGTATGAATGCTTCAAGAGGTTCGTCTCCAGGATACAACTGGATTAATCTTTGATTACATACCAACCAAAAGATCCTATCTTCTGCAACAACAAAAATCTCTCTCAAAACCAGAAAACTCTCTTGATTTCGAATTTTTTTTTCTATATTTTAATGAAGTGACAAACTATATTTATAGACCAAAAGACACCTCTTTTGAACAATTACAACTGTTCAAAAACGAGGTCATTAGTGGTGACTGTTCACCACTAATTACACACCTTTTTAAACTTTAAAAAAATTGTGACTGTTCATGGTGACTGTTCACCACTAATTACCACATTTCGAAAATAATTAAATTTAATGTAAAAAGTAAAATTTTTGTGTTGTGAATTGGCTAAGTTATTTTAACATTAGCCCCAAAGGCCCCAAGGCCCAAGGCCTAATCAAAGACATTAAATATCAAGTATTTAATTTATATTATTCAATGGGGAATACTCATGGTCTTTGCCTCCAACCCCACATTCACTTAACTAAGTCTTTCAAGTGAAAGATTTCTTATAAGGAAAGAAACAAAAGGTTTCTTTCCCATGTGGGACTAATATTGGATACAATACAAACTCACATATAGTTCAACAATACCCCACATTTGTATTGTATCCATCTGCAACCATGACCGAGTTTACTTTGCCAAATCACAAACACAAAATTTAAACAAAAACTAAAGAATAACCATTATTTCAAAAACAATTGAGAGAGATTATCATGTCATGTTAATCAGGAAAGTGTCGTATAGACTTGAACTTACCCTAGTAAGATCATATCGAGTTCACTTCGTGACGCGGTGATGTATGTATCTTGAACTGTTCACTTTTTGTAGTAAACTAAGACAATATGTCTCACTTATGACATGATTCCTGATGCACTTTTTCTTCGTTGTTCATTTTGGTCCTGAACATATCCTGGGTTCATGATAGCTTTAGAGAATGTAGCCTATTCATTCTCATAAATGCGACCCCACATTTACTATCATATAGGTGATTTATTTTTAATCATTAAATGCAATATTGCATACCCTAAACTTCTTATCAACACACTTACTTCATCATAGGAACAGGTAATTGTGTGTCCTGTTTGTTAAGTCAAGTCTAACCAGGTTGCCTATTGAACCTAGACCATGCGATCTCCAATCGCCTAGGTTAGGTTTCCACTAGACTTGACTTACTCTATAGGCTTTAAGCCCATTCCCCTCGATAATATCTTCACTTGATCTCTTGGTAAGCCTTTAGTCAAATGATCTGCAATGTTTTCCTTAGACTTAACATAATCAATACAAATTACTCCACTTGTGAGTAATTGTCTTATAGTATTATGTCGGCGCCTTATATGTCTTGACTTACCATTATATATGTTGTTTTTAGCTCTTGCTTGTGCTGCCATACTATCGCAATGTATGCATATTGATGTGACTGGTTTTGGCCAGCAAGGAATATCTTCTAAGAAATTTCTTAGCCATTCAAATTTCTTCAAATTTGCCTTATCATCAAGAGCAATGAATTCAGATTCCATGGTGGAACGTGCTATACACGTTTGTTTTGTTGATTTCCAAGAAATCGCTGCTCCACCTAATGTGAATATATATCCACTTGTTGATTTGGTTTTTGAATTATCAGAAATCTAATTTGCATCACTATACCCTTCAAGTACAGGTGGATATTTTGTATAATAAAGTCCATAATTTAAGGTATATTTAAGATACCTTAGAACTCTTATTAATGGTGTCTAATGAGCATCATTAGGATTACTTGTGTATCTACTCACCTGCTTACTGCATAAGCTATGTCAGGTCTAGTAGAGTTCATCAAGTACATCAAGCTTCCAATTACTTGAGAATATTCCAATTGAGAAATTGCTTCTCCATTATTTTTCTTAAGATGACAATTAGCATCAAAAGGAGTTGGAGCAGGTTTACAATCGAATTGATTGAATCTTTTTAAGATTTTCTCAACATAATGAGATTGTGTGAGGACGTAACCTTCGTTATTCCTTTTGATTTGAATTCCTAGTATTACATCAGCTAGACCTAAGTCTTTCATGTCAAAACTGGAATTCAACATCTTTTTGGTTGACATTATAGCATCCTTACTTGTGCTCATAATCAACATGTCATCAACATATAAGCATACTATGACACAAAATTTTTTCATTTCTTTAATGTACACACATTTGTCACATTCATTTATTTTGAAACCATTTGCGAGCATAGTATGATCAAATTTTTCATGCCATTTTTTTGGAGCTTGTTTAAGTCCATATAATGACTTAACAAGTCTACAAACTTTATTCTTTTGGCCTTTGACTATGAACCCTTCAGGTTGGTCCATATATATTTCTTCTTCTAACTCTCCATTTAGAAACGCTGTTTTAACATCCATTTGGTGTATTTCCATATTGTATAAAGCAGCTATGGAAATCAACATTCTAATGGAAGTTATTCTTGAAACAGGAGAATAGGTGTCGAAGTAATCTACACCTTCCTTTTGTCTATACCCTTTTGCAACCAATCGTGCCTTGTATTTATCAATAGTACCGTCAGCTTTAAGCTTTCTTTTGAATATCCATTTATATCCAATTGGTTTGATTCCGGATGGTAGATCAACCAATTCCCATGTATTTTTTTGTAAAATGGATTCAACTTCACTATTGATTGCTTCCATCCATTAAGGTGCTTCCGGTGAAGACATAGCCTCCCTATAAGTCTGTGGTTCATTTTCGCCAACGACTTATGAAATCGTGTCCAAAATTCTTCTAACCTTAATTATTTTTCCCTTCTAGGTTCCAATTATTGTTCTTGAACCCTTGAAGTGGTTGGTTCTTCTAGACTCTCTTCAGCCGTCCTTTTTCGTGATGAACCATTTTGTTTTTCCTTGAAAGGAAATATATGCTAAAAAAATGTAGCATCGGCAGATTCTATAATAGTATTATCACTGATATCTTAAATATGTGATTTAACTACTAAGAATCTATATGCTGCACTATTCTTAGCAAAACCGATGAACACACAATCTACGGTTTTAGGTCCTAATTTAGTCATTTTTGGTAAAGGAATTTGAACCTTTGCTAAGCAACCCCACACTTTTAAAGTTTTGTAAGTGGGCTTTCTTTTTCTCCAAATCTCAAATGGAGAATTATCAGATTTTTTCAAAGGAACTCTATTCAAGATATGATTTGCAGTCAGTAGTGCTTCACCCCACAAGTTTTGGGGAAATCCAGAATCATTCAACATAGAATTAATCATATTCTTGAGAGTTCTATTTTTTCTCTCTGCCACACCATTTTGTTGAGGTGTATATGGCGCGGTGGTCTGATGAATAATTCCATTTATATTACAAAATTCTACAAATTCAATGGAATCATATTCTCCACCTCGATCAGTTCTTAGTACTTTTATCTTTTTGTCAAGTTGATTTTCAACCTCTGCCTTATATATTTTAAATACATCGAAGGCCTCGCTTTTATTCTTGATCAAAAAGACGTGACAGTACTTACTACAATCATTAATAAAGGTGATGTAGTAGTTATTTCCTCCTCTTGTAGGATTTGATTTGAAGTCACAAAGATCACTATGAATTAAATCTAATAATTCACTTGATCTTTCTTGAACAGACTTAAATGTTTGCCTAGCAAACTTTGATTCAGCACAAACTTCACATTTATGTTTTAAATCAATTTTAAACTTTGGTAACATATTCAAATGTACCATTTTATGAATTAATCTGTTATTTACATGCCCTAGTCTAGCATGCCATATATCAAATGATTCAATCATATAAGTAGAGACTGTCGTATACGCAGAAACAATCATTCTATTACCAGTGCCATTAACAATTACAATGTTTAGTTTGAAGAGACCTTCAGTAAGGTACCCCTTCCCTATGAACATGCCACCCTTGGTCAATACAAATTTGTCAGACTCGAAAACAAGCTTGAACCCTTTCTTATTCAGTAAAGGGCCAGATACAAGATTTTTCCTAATATCAGGAACATAAAATACATCAAGTAAAGTGATTACTTTTCCAGACGTGAACTTCATCTTCACTGTTCCTTTGCCTTCAACCACGGAGGAGGATGAGTTTCCCATGTAAAGTTTCTCTTCACTATCAGTTGGATGAAACTCGGAAAATAAGTTTTTGTCACTGCATATGTGCCTCGTTGCACCAGTATCGATCCACCATCCTTTGGCATCAGAAACAATATTAGTTTCTGAAACAACTGCAGTGAGATCAAAGTCAGTATTATCAATTTCCATGTCGGTAACATTTGCTTGGTTGTTCAAACCAGAATTATCAGAATTCTGATCTTTCCTGTGGCGACATTCTTGAGCCCTATGGCCCTGTTTTCCATAAACCCAGCGGCAACTTCCCTTAATTTTCTTGAAATCCTTCCCCTTTGGTGCTAACGGCTTGGTGGTTCTCTTGAAATCTTTCTTGAAATTCTTTTTCTGGAATTTCTGAAATTTGGACTTGCTTGATTGTCCTACCACCATGTTAGCATTAGCATTAGCCATTTCCTTTTTGTCTCCCTTCCTGTGATCTTCCTCAACACGAAGTCGCAGAATGAGATCCGCAATGGACATGTCCCTTCGCTTGTGCTTTAGGTAGACCTTGAAGTCATTCCACGACGGTGGAAGCTTTTCAATAATGGCTCAAGTCTGAAAATGTTCATTTACGATGCACCCTTCAAATATGCAATTCATGTATCGAAACTTGCGCTTCTTCCAATTGCTTTACCACGGACTTCGAATCCACCATATTGTATTTCAAAAACTCGCCTACCACGAACTTTTTAGCCCCTGCATCTTCAGTTCGATATTTCTTTTCGAGAAGATCCCAAACATCCTTTGCAGTTTTACATTCATAATAGACATCATACAGTGTATCATTAAGTCTATTCAAAATGTAATTCCTGCAAAGAAAGTCAGAATTCCTCCATGCTTCAATAGTAAGTAGAGTTTCCTTGGACAAAGGGTCCTCATCAGATTTCAGAACTTCTTCCTTCACTATGTTGGCAAGATTCATAGTGGTCAGCCATAACAGCATTTTCTCACGCTTGCCACCTTTTAAAATCAAGACCCTTGAACTTCTCTGGTCTTTCATCTTTGGGATTGCCAGAGGTAGCAGAAGTGGATTTCTCAGTTACAAGAGATGTCATTTCAAACTAGTATGCAAACAACAATTTCGTATAAATCAGTGACTAGTTTTTGTAAAAACAGTGACAAATTATATGCAATCAACTATTGTATGTAAACCAGTGATAACATGAAATTTTCGTCTAAGATTGTTAGAACAATCTACTTAAACATGCATATATGTAAGTACAAAACCATGCATATAATCGAACTTAAGAACTAAATTAAAACAATACCAGAGGCTTGCACTAAATGGCAATGTCTTTAGACGAAATTTCCTCCAATTCGGTGTATGAATGCTTCAAGAGGTTCGTCTCCAGGATACAACTGGATTGATCTTTGATTACACACCAACTAAAAGATCATATCTTCTGCAACAACAAAAATCTCTCTCTCAAAACCAGAAAACTCTCTTGATTTCGAATTTTTTTTTTCTATATTTTAATGAAGTGACAAACTATATTTATAGAACAAAAGACACATCTTTTGAACAATTACAACTGTTCAAAAACGAGGTCATTAGTGGTGACTGTTCACCACTAATTACATACCTTTTTAAACTTTAAAAAAATTGTGACTGTTCATGGTGACTGTTCACCACTAATTACCACATTTCGAAAATAATTAAATTTAATGTAAAAAGTAAAATTTTTGTGTTGTAAATTGGCTAAGTTATTTTAACATTAGCCCCAAAGGCCCCAAGGCCCAAGGCCTAATCAAAGACATTAAATATCAAGTATTTAATTTATATTATTCAATGGGGAATACTCATGGTCTTTGCCTCCAACCCCACATTCACTTAACTAAGTCTTCAAGTGAAAGATTTCTTATAAGGAAAGAAACAAAAGGTTTCTTTCCCATGTGGGACTAATATTTGATACAATACAAACTCACATATAGTTCAACACTGGTAGCAAACCCTTCATTATAGTTTGACACAGTATAGTAGGGACTTGAGCATCTTTTAGAGTGTCCTCATTAAACCTCCAGCTTAGCTGATCACAAGCCTTTTCAAGGTCAAGTTTAAGTGCCATCCATCCTTTGCGCCCATTCACAGATCTCCTAGAGAGGATAAGTTCTTGTGCTACAATAATGTTGGTAGTAATATGCCTCCCTGCTACGAAACTGGTTTGTTCTGGCCGCACCAATGTTGACATTGTTAGATCAAACAATCTATATAAGCATAAATCTGAACATGACACTGTTATCACAAGCAACTAAACATGCTGATTTAACAATTAAGAAGATTAATAAACAAAGTGTATCAGAGGCTTGCAGTGCAATGACCTAAGACATAAAATTTCCTCCAACTCCGTGCTGAATTCAACTAGGAGTTTTTTCCCCAAGATACAACTGGTTCGCTCTTTGATTAAAGCACCAATCAAAGAACCTTCAAAACTGCAAAAACTTCTCTCTCTCAAAACAAAAATCACATAAAATTTGATTTCGAATAAACTTTCTTTTTCCTATGTCAATTGACTCTTCTCTAATAGAGAATTATCTAACTATCTAATTCGTGGACAGTTTTACTATAACTATCTAATTAGTGGTTTTAATAAGGCCCTTGTCAAATATTATTTAAATAGGGTGATTACCTAGTGAAACCCCATGGGCCACTCACTCAACCCACTTCTCACTTAAACAATAGTGAAGTGTGTTGGATCATATTTTAATTGAGAAACCAAACATTTCTCTCCTACGTGGGAATAAAGGTTTACGAGGGTGTATTTAATTGAGATTTTAATAAACTTTTGGTTACTTTTATAAGTGGATGACTTTTTAGAAGTTTATAGATTTTGGTAGACTTTTATAAACTTTGATAAACTTTTATGCAGATTTCATTTTGATGACTTTTATTAACATTTAAGATTTTCAGTGACTTTTGTGAACTTCTTAAACATGATTTTGATTGATATTAGCAAGTTTTTGTGATTTTTATAATGAAACAAATATTTTGCACTTTATTATAAAAAAAATTAGATAAATAATTGTATTTCTTTTTCTTAAGAACTATTACTAATTTTTTTAATAAAAAACATATAGATATATTAATGAATTACGATCAAGGTAGTAGGATAAAAAATAAGTAAATAAATATTAACATAATAAATAGGTAAGTAAATCATCTTATAGTGGCAGAAAAGAACAAAATAAGATCATAGCAAATGTTAGTGTAAAAACTTTGCACTTTAGGAAAAAAAACATTATATTTTTTTTTCCTTAAGAATGATAGTTTAAGTTTTTGAAAATGCACTTTTTGCATTTAAAAAAAATACAATTATTTTCTTCAAAAAGAATAATATTACACTTTTTGAGATTATAATAATACACTAATAAATGAAACTTCATTGTAAAAAAAAAAAAAACTCATCAAAAATTTACAGTGATGCAAGAATGAGATCTTCTTAATAATGCCATCATTTCATTTTTATTAACATGGACATTAGAGTATAATGAGTGAGTAATGAAATCCATGAGTTGTGGAGCGATTGGAGAAGTTGATAAAAACAATTGATTAAAAAAATCTTCTGAACAATGAAGTCCTTTTTGAAGAATGAAACTAACAAAAATTAGAAGTCTCTAAAAGTTTCTAGGTTGAGGTGAGGAGAAGTTGAAGATTTCTTTATGTGTATTTTTATACAAAAAGTTTATAAAAGTCAAGATTTGTAACCAATCCATAAAAGTCACCTAAAAATTGAATACACCTTACTTTTATAAACTCTTTAAAAGTTTAAATTGAATACCCCAAAACTTTTATAGACTTTTTAAAAAGTCTAAAAAAGTTCACATTGAATATAGCTTACTTTTATAAACTCTCTAAAAGTTTTAATTGAATACACCTAAACTTTTTTAGTCATTAAAAGTAATCAAAAGTCCATTAAAATCTCAATTGAATACACCCCTGTTAGTTACTTTGCAATACAAAATTTGAACTCCAAAGTTCAACAGACATTACCTCTTTCAATCTGTTTGCAACAACCTTCATAATGATTTTGTATATTACTGAGCAAATTGATAGGCCAGAGATTGCTAAAAAACTCTAGATTATCCACATTCAGGATAAGAGTGATCAGCGATCTATTGATGGCAGGATCTATATCTCTCGTAGTAAACGAGTTCTTAACCGTTGTACATATAGAATTTCCAACCACGGACCAGTGATTCTGATAAAATTATACAGTGATCCTTTCAAGTCCAAGTGATTTTAAGGGGGCCATTGCGAATAAAGCAACTCGAATCTCCTCATCAAACACACCTCTTTCCTGTAGAATAAGTTGGGCAGGGATAATATGGGGAAAGAATTCCTAATTAGACATTGAAGACCGTTTGAGTCATCCATAGTGTAGATTTGTTTAAAGAAATTCGAAGCCTCAGTTACAAGAGTAGAATGGTTTGAACACCATCCCTCATTCAAAAGATAAATATTGCTGATATGTTGACCCTTCTTACAGTAACTCTAGCATGGAAAAAAGAAGTATTACGATCACCCAAAGTATTCCACTCAAGATTTGCATGTTGCTGCAATAAAATCTCCTCTTGGGTAAGAATCAGTTTCAGTTCTTCTCTAAGGGACTTTTGAAGACCCCTAGAGAATTTTGTGTCAAGAGATTTCTGGATTCTGTCAAGTCGTGCCAAAAACTTTTTATTATGAAATATGTTGCCAAAGAGTTCATTATTCAATTTATCTGCCTTAGATGTGAATTCAGCAACATTGTCTTAAACTGAATTCTCCCTCATCTAGTTTGTACTTACAAAATCAGGCCAGTTGGAATGTAATTCCCATGTTGCCAGGAATCGCTTACGTTTACTTATTTGAGGGGGAGCTAAGACAGCCTATACCATAAATAGTAAAGGTGAGTGATCCGAGCAGACACGGGCAAGATGAATTACCTTCATTGGAAAGAAGTGATCCTCCCAGTTGCCATTATGAAATGCTCAGTCCAACCTCTCATAACAAAGACCACGGGACCATGTAAAGGATGAAGAAGCATCAGATTGTACGATTTCTTCTAGCCCAGTGAACAACTTCTTGAAACTCAAGAAACCAAAAAACAACTCACTTTATTGATTCGAAAAAACCAATTACATAACACACATAATTCACCATATATAGTGGTGTGTGTGTCAATCACACTCAAGTGACCAGATCACACAAAACTTGTGAACTTGGTCCTAACTAAAACAACAACTAATCCTCACAAGTATAATGACCTTCCTATCCCTGAATACACTACAAAATACATCACCAGATACTATAACATCCCCCTCTCATGATGAACAATCTATGTGCCAATCACAGAGGTTCAGCTTGGACAATAAGAGGGTAAACTGAGGAGCAGCAAGACCTTTAGTAAACAAATCAGCTAACTGATCTTTGGAAGGAACATATTGAGGTACAACAAAACCTTTCTTGAACTGATCACGAACAAGATGACAATCAATGTCAAGATGTTTGGTACGTTCATGAAAAACAGGGTTAGCTGTAATATGTATAGCAGCCCGATTGTCAATCCAAAGAGGAATAGGAAGTGAAATCGAAAGCTGAAAATCATTGAGTAGATAAGAAATCCATTGGAGCTCACAAACAGTTGAAGACAAGCTTCGATACTCAGCCTCAACAAAGGATCGAGAAATAGTAGATTGCTTCTTAGTCTTCCAAGAAATAAGAGCAGAACCAAGAAAAACACAATAGCCTGACGAGAGGCTTGTTTTAGCCCATATAAAGAACGTTTAAGTTTGCACACCTGGCCTGGAAGTGCCTTAGAATAACCTTCAGGAGGAAGAAGATATAAATCTTCATCAATGAAACCATGAAGAAAAGCATTGTTAACATCAAATTGTTGAATTGGCCAAGCCTTGCCAGCAGCAATAGCTAAGAAAACCCTGACAGTGGCAGTCTTAGCAACAGGAGAAAAACTATCAACATAATCTACACCCTCAATTGGATGGTAACCCTTAGCTACCAAACGAGCTTTATATTTATCTAAAGTGCCATCATGATGATATTTCACCTTATACACCCACTTAGATCCAATAGCCTTCTTATCAGAAGGTAAATCAGTGAGAATCCAAGTCTCATTAAGCTCTAAAGCTTGCAACTCCTTATTCATGGCATCCACCCAAAGAGGGTCCTTTGTGCTTGCTTAAAAGATGATGGTTCTTTAACCATAGAAACAGCAGCCAAAAATACCTTATAATGATCACTCATGTGTGGAGAAACAATATAAGGAAAAGTAGGGGGATAAAAAACAGAAGAAGAATGAGAAAAAAGGAAGAAATATTAGTAGGAATTATAACATTGGTAACAAAATCATTCAGCCAACCAGGAGGATTTTTAATTCTAGTACTACGTTTAGAAACAATAAGAGAAGAAGAATTTTGAGAAACAGAAGGAACAGAAATAGGGAGAACTGGAGAATTGGAAAGTGAATCTGAATCATCAGCAAGAGGAAGAGGAAGCATAGGAGAATCAGAAGAAGAAAAAGAGGAAGACTGAAAAGGAAAAACAGTCTCTCAAAAGACAACATCACGAGACACAAAAACAGAATTGGTAGAAAGATTATATAACCTATAAGCTTTTTGAGCATGAGCATATCCAAGGAAGACAGACTTAAATGATCGAGTGTCAAATTTATCTTTAGAGGGTAGAATATTGGCTGCAAAACAAAGACAACCAAAAGTTTTAAGAAAATTATAGTCGGGAGAATGACCAAATAAAACTTGAAATGGAGATTCCCAATCAAGTAAAGAAGTAGGTAAGCGATTGATAAGAAATGTAGAAGTAAGAATGGAGTCTCCCCAAAATTTCTTAGGAAGATTGGATTGAAACATAAGTGCTCTAGCAACTTGAAGAAGGTGTTTATGCTTCCTTTCCACAACTCCATTTTGCTGAGGAGAATAAGGAACTGATTTCTGATGAACAATGCCTAACTTTGAAAACAAAGTATTACATTGTTGATTAAGG
This sequence comes from Stephania cephalantha, assembly GCA_039657325.1. Lineage (NCBI taxonomy): Eukaryota > Viridiplantae > Streptophyta > Magnoliopsida > Ranunculales > Menispermaceae > Stephania > Stephania cephalantha. The sequence goes on along the minus strand of CM077570.1, from coordinate 16,267,137 downwards.
AATTCAGTACCATTATCAGTTCTAATGGTCTTGACAGTTTGTGAAAAATGAGTCTGAACAAAGAGTAAAAAACTTTCAATAGTAGAAAAAGTAGTGGATTTACATTGGAGAAGATAAGTCCAAGTAAATCTATTAAAATAAGGACCCCACAAATCCATGTGCAATAACTGAAAAGGAGAAACATTTTTTATTGAACTCAAATGAAAAGGAAGTCTACATTGTTTGGACATATGACAGACATCACAAGGCTCATCTGGTGAATACAGTGCTGACTTAGAAGATAACAGAGGTAAATGCTTAGTAACAACAGGAGAGGGATGGCCTAAACGATGATGCCATGAAAAAACATTATTTACATGTGAAGAAATGACATTAGTTTCCAAAATAGTGGAAGAAGTAGAAGTAAAAGAATTAATAACCTCCTGGTTGAATGAGGTTTGATCAAGAATGTATAACCCTCCTAATACTTTTCCAACTCCAAGGATTTGAGAGGACTCAACATCCTGTAGTAAACAAAAAGAATGATGAAATACAAATTTAATGTGAGCAGAAGCAGAAAGTTTACTAACAGATAAAAGGTTGTATTTGAATGAGGAAATGTGAAGACAAGAATGCAAAGTAAGTTTGGATGTAAGGATAATGTCACCAATGGCATCAACAAGCTTAACAGTACCATCTGGTAAGTAAACTTGTGTAGAATGTATAGGTGGTTTAGAAAAATGAAATAAAGAGTGATCAGAACATATGTGATTTGAGGCTCCTGTGTCTATAATCCAATCACCATGTCTCAAAGAAGCATGAGCACAAAAAGTTGAGTGAAAGAGACTACCTGCAAAGTCTCCAAAGTGAGTTGTGTTGACATGGTTGTTTCCTTCAGATCCGGCAATATATTTTCCCTTCATAAATTTTTCAATGCGCTGCTGAATCAGAACTGCCATATTGGTTTGAAAATCCTCAGACTTCCGTGAACTTTCCACATCAAAATCCAGAGGAGTTTCAAGCATATTTGCCACATTGTAATTCTGTCCCATAACTGGTTTCTTCTCCACTGCATTCTTTTGTTTGGTAAACCACTCAGGATAGCCACGTAACTTGAAACAATTCTCTTTAGTGTGTCTCTTCATCTTACAATGATCACAATAAAGATCATCCTTGTTGATGAACTTTTTGCCATGTAATTTCGTACCTGAACTATTCATGTTCTGTCAGAGAAAGGAAACCTTGGTGCTGCAGGAACTTGAACGTTGTTACTCATTTTGTTAGCATTTTTAATCATCATAATCGAATCCATTTTTGGAGCAAAGTTCGCATGAACTTGTCGTTGTTTTTCAACTCTTAAAATCATCAAGTAAGCCTTATTAATATTAGGCAACGGATCCATAACGAGAATTTGATTACGTATATGATCAAATCCATCATTCAATCCCATCAGAAATTGAATTAAATGATCATTTGACTCCAGCTCCATTAACTTTGTATGGTTTCCACAATCACAGTGTGGAATTGGTGCCAAACAAGCTAACTCATCCCACAGTTTCTTCAGTTTGGTAAAAAACTTCGAAACTGAGAGTTCTCCTTGTGTAATGGAACAAATTTCTCTCTTTAATTGATAAAGTAGAGGTCCATTACACTCACCATATCTCTCTTTCAAATCTACCCACAAATCATGTGCATAATTTGCATAAAGAAAAGCTTCAACTATTTCTTCTGAAATGGAATTGAGAATCCACGAAATTACCATAAAGTACACCTTGCACCAACGATCATAATCACTGTGAGATTCTTCTGGTTGAACACAACTCCCATTGATGAATCCTAGCTTTGTCTTTGCACCAAGAGTTATACGCATAGCTCTACTCCATGAGAGGTAGTTCAAATCAGTGAGTGGATTTGATACAAGCACCAGTCCTGGATGATCAGATGTCGATAGATACAAAAGTCCTTCAACATTGTATACATTTGTATCAGACACACTTGAAGCTCGATTTGTGTTGTCTCTGATTGCTTGACTAATCACCATGACTGAATCACAGATCTAGATCACAAACTTCTTCAGAAATCCAAATTTGAAGCTCCAAGTACAACTCAAACCAGGTACAACTTCAGATCTATAACATAGACCTTTCACTAGCTCAGATCTGATACTCAGATCTCCATCAACAAATGCTAAGCAGGATCAAAAACAGAGAAAACCTGCTCTGATACCATGAACAACTTCTTGAAACTCAAGAAACCAAAAAACAACTCACTTTATTGATTCGAAAAAACCAATTACATAACACACATGATTCACCTTATATAGTGGTGTGTGTGTCAATCACACTCAAGTGACCAGATCACACAAAACTTGTGAACTTGGTCCTAACTAAAACAACAACTAATCCTCACAAGTACAAAGACCTTCCTATCCCTTAATACACTACAAAATACATCACCAGATACTATAACACCCAGCATTCCCCATCCATCTAGCGAAGGATTTGCACACTTTTATAAGTCGTGAGCCACCCATTTTATCTTCTTTCTAAAGAATAGCATTAAAGTCACCCATGATTAACCATAGAGTGTTTAATGAAGGTGTGAGTTGCTCCAATCCCTCCCACAATAAGCGGTGAATGGATGAGGATGGGCTACCATATACTGCTGTGAATAAAAAAATTTGTGGATGACAAAGTAACCTTTAGATGAACATATTGCTAGTGATTTTGAATAATATGTATAGAGATATAGTCCTTCCACAAAATCCAAACTCCCCTTGAAAAACCCATAGCTTCAATTCTATGAGATTTATGAAAATCAAGCCTCTAAATAATAAGCTACGCTTAGAAGCCACTTTTTCTTGTCTCCATAAGAATAAGGATTTTGTTGTGATAAACTGAAATAAGAGTTCTTAAATGCCAGAGGAAGGGTCTCCCAGCAGCACCCTGACAATTCTACACTAACAATAAACAATGCATTAGTAACAATAATAGGAGAAGGGTGAGGGTAATACCCAATTAGGACTCCATATCTAAAGGTTCCCTCTCATCAACGGAATCCTCCTCATCATTCTCATCATGAAGACCAGATTCCAACACCATAAGAGCTGCTCAAGACAAATGTTGTCGATTCCTCTTAACAGAGGTCTTCTTTACCTTCAGATTGCTCTTAAGGTTAACCATCTTGGATCTATCAGGTGGTCTACCACTATTCTCGAATCGTTGGAGTAGAGAGTGGGCGGTAGCCAAGATCTCTTGTTCATTAGTAGTTGACCTTCCTTTGTTGTTAATTACTACTACCGAATGATTATTAGGATCTAAGACACTATGCACATTAATGGAGGGGGCCTGCTCAACTTCAGTATGCATTGTAGTAGAATTACTACCTTCTTTATAAATCACCATGGAATTGTCGCTTATTTCAAGCACCTTCACCACCTTTGATATATTTGAATGAGGCATATGGTGTCCATTCTCTGTCATAGACTTATTCGGGTTACAATTTTCGTTTCATTGTTGTTGGGTCGGGATGCTTTTGTGTCGGGCCTAGTTTAGTTTGGGTTTGCTTTTTTTTGTCACTTTCTTTAGGGATATTTGGGGTACTCGTGTTTGGCTATGTGTGTCAAGCTAGACCACTCTAACCGTCATTCGAAATAGGAAGGTGCACAGATTGCTCCACTGAAGTTGGAGCAAAATCCTGACTCGGGGATATTCACCAGAATGTCAAATCGTGAAGAAAAGCTACCATATTCGCGTTCCTTGATTTTCGTCCCCTCGTATCCATGTTTGGAATCCCTTGTTTGACTGTTCTACCCCTCCTCGTTACGTGATTCCATGGGCCAGTGGCATACGCCGGTGGCTCCACCGATGTGCTGGCTCCATTTGCTTATTCTTCGCCTCCTCAACAACCTTCTGTTGTGCCACAACCTGACATGAATTAACCACATGACCGTATTATGCACATTTGTAAAATATAAAGGGAAAACCTTCATATTCCAGCTTTTGGATCTGACCATTGAGCAACAGGCTTGTTATCAATGGCTTATTGAGATCAAGGATCACTGCTACCCTTACAAATTGCCCATGGTGAGACGCCACTGTATTCGAATTAAATTTGATAAATTCCCTAAAATGTTGAGCAATACTTTTTATAATTTGCTTCTGATAACACTCATGAAGTAAGGCCAGAAAGCTGATCCAAGTTGGGACTACCGATAGGTTTTGGAGTAGACCATGGTTGCTCTATAAGATAATGACCCATGACGACCAATGGACCTCCAATTAAGGCTTTAAAGTAATCTCCCTTATTAGACAAACAAATCATGTAGTAACCATTTTCGATATCCATAATGTGGATATCGCCTTTAGGATTTCACAATGTAGATAGTCGCTGCTAGAGAGTGTGGAATCCGATTTTTATGAATAATATCACCATTATCGTATTCTTCATTGAGGTTGCCATCTGATTCATTGGTCTATCCGAAAAAGAGATCTTTTGATTGTTATCAAGCCTTTCTCTAACGACATCATCATGTTGGGGTTACTCAACAAGAAGTAACCCCTTCAACTCGAGAGACAGATGAATAAAATCCACTAAGCCACGAACAATGCACCAAATCAATCACACCACAAAGAACACAAGATTTAACGTGGAAAACCCTCTAAATCAGAGGGAAAAACCACGGGCCAAACTCCGAATAAATCCACTATATGAATAAAGAGTACAAGAATCTCAATTGAGGAAAATACATTATAACTCCTTCAAAGAACTTAAATGGTCACACCAAGATCTTGAAGAACTCCACCCTCAAATTGTACCCTTTCTTTATCACCAAGAAACCACCAAAGACTTCGCTGCGAGTCTTCAGATTCAAGATCTTGATGTATCTTCAATGTAGAGAAAATTGTTGTTGCATTCACCGCCTTGAACGCACAATCTAGAAGAGAGAAGGAAAATTACCAAAAAACACAAAAGCTGGCTGATTAGAATAAATCCCCCAATTCGTTAATTAACTCCAATTTTCTTTCCTATTTTTTCTCTCCTAGATTCCTATTCCACAACCAATTCGTTGTTTTATGTGTTGGACTTTTCCATTTTGTGTGGGGCCCACACAAAACCAACAATCTCCCCTCCAACACATGGGGAGATCTCAATCATATTTGATGCTCAATAACAACTCGGCCCCACCAACTTGGTGCAGGGGATCGATGCTTCTCACGAGTCACCACCTTCGTCAACATATCACCGGATTCTTATCGGTGTGAATCTTCTTCGACTCATCTCATGATCATTCACAACTTCTCGAATCCAATGGTATCGGATATCAATGTGCTTAGTGCGGCAATGATAAGTAGCATTCTTGCTCAAATCTAAAGCACTCGACTATCACAGTTCACTGCATACCCATCTTCTTGCTTCAACCCCAACTCTTGAAGGAATCTCTTCAACCAAAGCATTTCTTTGCTTGCTTCAGCTTATAGCAATATATTCTCGCCTCTGTCGTGGACAAAGCAACACACTTTTGCAATTTTGACGCCAAGATACAAACCCCCCCAAAAAAGTGAACACATACCCCGAAGTAGATTTTATGCCATCAAGGTCACCTGCCATATCTGAATCTGTATATCCCTCCAAAGTAGGTTTCGAGACCCCAAAACATAAAGACATCTTCGAAGTACCTCTCAAATATCTCAAAATCCATTTCACTGCTTCCCAATGAACTTTTCCAAGATTTGAGAGAAATGTGCTGACCACACCAACTGCGTGAGCAATATCTGGTCGGGTGCAAACCATCGCATACATCAAACTCCCAACTGCAGAGGAGTAAGGAATATCTGACATCTCCGCTATATCTATAGAAGTAGAGGGACATAATTTCTTGCTAAGTGTGAAGTGATTAGCAAGAGGTATGCTAACTGGCTTAGCATTGTTCATATTGAATCTGCTCAAGACCTGCTCAACATACTTTTTCTGTGACACCCATAACTTTTTGAATCTCCTGTCACGAATGATCTGCATGCCAAGAATATGTTTTGCCGGCCCCAGGTCTTTCATATCAAAAGAACTAGATAATTATTTCTTCAAGTTTCCAATCAAGGAAACATCATGCCCCACTATCAACATATCATCAACATAGAGCAACAAGATCACAAGCTTCCCATCTGAAAATTTCTTGAAGTAGACACAATGATCTGCATCTGTTCTAGTGTACTCTTGACCCATCATGAAAGAGTCAAATTTCTTATACCATGGCCTTGGAGCTTGTTCAGTCCATACAAGCTCTTCTTCAACTTGCAAACCAAATGTGTTTTTCCCTGTTACTTCAAATCCTTCAGTTGATCCATATAAATCTCTTCCTCCAAATCACCATGGAGGAATGCGCTTTCATATCTAACCGCTCAAGCTCAAGATCCAAGCTAGCAATCGACCCAAAATCACTCGAATAGAACTCATCTTCACAACAGGGGAAAAATCTCATCAAAGTCAATTCCTTTCTTCTTCGATTGAACCCCTTCACTACCAAACGAGCTTTATGTTTTACTAGATTATCTCCATCTATCTTCAACTTGTACACCCATTTATTCTTCAAAGGTTTTCTACCTTTTGGAAGTTCCACCACTTTCATAAGTATTGTTCTTCTTCAAAGAACTCATCTCCTCCCGCATTGCTTTCATCCATCGAGCTTTGTCTTTGTGAATCGAACTCCCCGGAAGCTCTCTCGGCTCCCCCTCTTCTCGTAATTGTAACATAATTAGAATCGGGGTACCTAGTAGAAGGAAGCAACCCTCTCTCGGACCTTCTAAGTGAAGGTTCAACTAAAGTCTTGGTGGAGGAGTTTGCTCCCCCCGCTCAAAGATCATCAACCGGTTCCGCACATCAACCCCATGTTCTTCAAATGAGTCTCCCTCATGTGTGGCATCGATAATGGAAGAAGACTCCAATCCGTAAACATCATCATCATCAACTATGATTTTCTTTGATGTCTTCAAATCTGCTATGGTCTCATATTCATGAAAGGCCACATCCCCGGACCTCGACAATTTTTTTCTTCTCTGGATCCCATAACCTATAACCAAACTCGCATCTCCAAATCCCAAGAGGATACACTAACAGCTTCTATCATCAAGTTTATGTCTCTCGCTCCTTAGGCACATGCATAAATGCCTTGCATCCAAACACCTTCAAGTGAGAGTAAGTAACATCTTTCCTGCACCAAACTCTTTCTGGAACATCAAACTCCAATGGTGTTTGAAGGAGAGCGATTCATCAAGTAGCAAGCGCAAGATCGAGCCTCACCCCAAAACGACTTGGCAACTTAGCCATTTTTAACATACATCCGACTTTATCAAGGATGGTTCTGTTTGTTCTTTCAAAGAACACCATTATGTTGAGGAGTACCCGGAACAGTCTTCTCATGTCTGATTCCATGTTCTGAGCAATAATTCTCGAACTCATTTGAAGTGTATTCTCCCCCGTTATCACTACGAAGGCACTTCAAAGATACGCCTTTTTCTCGTTCCACCATCATATGAAACTTCTTGAGGTACTCAAGAACCTGACATTTTGTTCTCAACACAAACACCCAAACCTTCCGTGAAGCATCATCAATAAAAGTAACAAAGTATCTGCCACCTCCCATAGTTTCCACATCAATGGGACCACAAACATCAGAGTATACTAACTCAAGTAAATTTCTTTTTCTTTCAGATGATGAAGAAAAAGAAACTCTATGTTGCTTACCGAATAAGCAATCATCACAAGGGTTCAAATATTTACCTTTGACAAAGGGAATGTGTGACTTTTTTGCCAACACCTGCAACCCTTTCTCACTCAAGTGACCTAGCCGCCTATGCCACAGATCTGGTGAAGAATCATCTTCAATTGCGTTCATGTCACCTCGACGGCCTTCAATTGAGTCTTGTAAAGTGTATAGCTCAATTTTCCTCTAGCAACAACAATTGAGCCTTTGGTGAGTTTCCACTCCTTGCCCCCAAAGATGTTGTAGTAACCATCTAGGTCCAAAGCATGAGTAGAAATCAAATTCAGACGCAGATCCGGAACATGTCGCACATCTTTCAGAATTACCGTGCAACCCATATTTGTCTGCACATAGACATCTCCAATGCCAACTATATCTGCAAAACTGTTGTTCCCCATCTTTGCCTTACCAAAATTCCCTGCTCGATAAACAGAGAAGAAATCATTCCTCGAAGTAGCATGGAAGGATGTTGCGGAATCAACAACCCATTCACTATCTGTATTAGTGACATGACCTTGATCCTCAACTAAAGAAAGCACAACCAAGTCTTCAATTGCATCTGATATAGCAGCCGTAGTATTCTGATCATTCGCTTTATTTTGATTTTTCTCATCATTATGTTCTCTTTTCCACACTCTACAATTTTTCTTTATGTGTCCTTCCTTGCCACAATGATAACAAGAGAATTTTCCTTTTCCTTGAGACTTGCCTCTAGATTTACTCCGCCCCCTCGGACCTCTAGACTGACTTCTGCCTCTATGTTCTGCAGTAGTAACAAGAGCTTGTGAAGTTTCAATGCCTTTATCCATTCTCCTAGTCTCCTCGTCAAAGATACTATCCCGCACTATGGATGAAGACAAGACACCGCCTGGAACAGAATTACTTAGAGACACCACCAAGGTTTCCCAGCTTTCTGGCAACGAGCTCAAGAGTAAAAGTGCTTGTAACTCATCCTCAAGCACAATCTTCATAGCACTTAATTGATTGATCAATGCTTCGAAATCATTCAAGTGCTCTATCATCGACCGCCCATCTTTGTACTTCATATTAACAAGCCTTCTAATTAGAGAAGCCTTGTTCTGAGCCCCCTTCCTCTCACACATATTCTCGCAATTTTCTCCACAACTCCCGTGCATCAACCTCTTTGTCGACATGGTGATAAATACCGAGATCGATCCACTTTCGAATAGTCCCAAAGCTTTTCTGCAACTTCCACCAATTAACATCGATATTTTCTCTCGGCTTGTTTTGTCCAAATTCAATTGGATCAAATAAATCCTTGCAATAAAGATGATCTTCCATCATCTACCAAAATTGAATAATTCGTAGCCGTCAACTTGACCATATTGCTTGATTTATCATCATAATCCTCCATCTTGATTCCCACAAAGATTCCCGAAACATTAACTAACCTCGGCTTTGATACCACTTGTTGGGATTACTCAACAAGAAAGTAACCCCTTCAACTCGAGAGACAGATGAATAAAATCCACTAAGCCACGAACAATGCACCAAATCAATCACACCACAAAGAACACAAGGTTTAACGTGGAAAACCCTCTAAATCAGAGGGAAAAACCACGGGCCAAACTCCGAATAAATCCACTATATGAATAAAGAGTACAAGAATCTCAATTGAGGAAAATACAATATAACTCCTTCAAAGAACTTAAATGGTCACACCAAGATCTTGAAGAACTCCACCCTCAAATTGTACCCTTTCTTGATCACCAAGAAACCACCAAAGACTTCGCCGCGAGTCTTCAGATTCAAGATCTTGATGTATCTTCAATGTAGAGAAAATTGTTGTTGCATTCACCGCCTTGAACGCACAATCTAGAAGAGAGAAGGAAAATTATCAAAAAACACAAAAGCTGGCTGATTAGAAGAAATCCCCCAATTCATTAATTAACTCCAATTTTCTTTCCTATTTTTTCTCTCCTAGATTCCTATTCCACAACCAATTTGTTGCTTTATGTGTTGGACTTTTCCATTTTGTGTGGGGCCACACAAAAACCAACACATCAGCCTCCACCTCTACTTCAATAGTAGGAAATGTGTCATCTTCTTCATTTTCATCCATTTCAGAATTTTGTTGCTCGACTGCCTCCTTGAAAGAGATTGGGGGGAGTTCACTACCACCATTTGGGTGTCAGCCTCTAAATGCATGTTCTTAACCTTCTTTGTTGATCTGTCCTCTTCATCGGAGAGGGATGGCGACGGTGGTTTCTCCATGATGGAGTGCGAGAGTTGCATCATTTTTTTGCTATAATGTCTTTCACTTTACTAAATTTTTATTCTGATTTTTTGATAATTAATTATAACTTTTCGAATTTAATAGCCGAGAAGCCTTTAATTAAGGATAGAATAATAAATTTAAGTGAAGTTTGAAACACTTAATTAACGGTAAAGTAGTAAATTCAAGTGACTGTTGAAAGACTTAATTAAGGGTAAAATAGTAAATTCAATTGATGGTTGAAAGTTTGATTATTCGTGCTTATAAAGTAAAGTATATATAGCTCAATATATAATACAACATATAGTTAAATTATTCATCATCTATTTTATTTCACAATTTTTTTGGGCTCATCTACTTCATTATACTCAAGAGGCTTTTTTTGTCTAAGCCATATGGTGTCTGGACTATCTGACGGCTCTAGGTTCATTTCGAGTCGCGCACCGTATAAGTGGGGAGAGCTCATAACGTTAATGTTTCTATACTGACTCGAACTCGAGCCACTAGTTAAAGGACAACAAACCGCTTCAAGTTGTGTCAACTAATTGTTGGTACTCAGGAGGCTCTTTAAATTGTTGTCATTGACATTACTAATAAAAAATGCTTTTATAACCCATTTTGGACACCTAGTGTGCCCAAGTAGGTGTCACTTCAAGTGATACACCTCGAGGATTGTGAGCGCACATCACGAGATGTATTGCACTGTTGGACACCCACTACTTAGGCCCACTAGATGCCCAAAGTAGGTTATTCTAACATCTCCCTAATAATAATTAGACGATGTCAAGTTTAGGAAACCAATGGGTAAAGAAGAGACTAAAGTAGTAACAACAAGTGTAGCTATTATTATATTCTCTACAAATAATATTTTGCTCTCAAACCCCTTGTTATTAAGGCTTGTGACCGGCCTATATTACCCTAATCCAACTGCTAACCTACTTAACCTAACCTACCTCAAGCTATACAATCAAAACCAACACTTTTTTTAACGCAGCAAGATCCTCGAGTTATATTTTCTAAATTAATTTTAAATCTCAAAGAAACGTTTAACAATTCACTTCATGAAACTATTTCTAATATTCACCATAATTTTCGGCAGCATCTCATCTTTATATAAACCTACACGGATCTTCAAAACAACAATACTTACAATCAACAGTGGAAATGTTTAAGGACTCACATTATTCCATAGAGGAGTAGATATCCAAATCAAATATTTTTATTTTCAATGCAACCATAAGACATGCATTCATCCAGACGTAAAAAAAATAATATTTTATCTGTCAAGTTTCCCAATCTCAGTTAATATATTATAATAAATAAACAAATCATCCTAAAAACCCTAAAAATCTCCATTCTTTCCTCCACACAAGTTTTGCACCACACTAGTTTTGCACCAAAGCGACTGATGATCATAGGCCGCAGGCTAGAAAAATTACAAATGTACTGTCAAAATTAATATAAGGTTTTTTTTATTCCAAAAGTAAGGTAAAACGCATTTTGGAAATGCGTCATTAGTTGGAGAAAAATTAGTCCGCTCAAAATACACGAATGGCGCATTCTCCGAATGCGCCATTCATGTTTTTCTGAACACTCCACGTGGGCTCCATGTGGATGCCAAAATAATGTGGGATTGTCCACCTCGAGATACGTGTGTGTTGTTTGCATGAGTTGTCCACCTCGAGACACGTGCGTGACGTTTACATGGATTGTCCACCTCGAGATACGTGCGTGTTGTTTGCATGGGTTGTCTACTGCTAGATACGTGCGTGTCGTTTGCATGAGTTGTCCACCTCGAGACACGTGCGTGTTGTTTGCATGGGTTGTCCACCGCCAGATACGTGCATGTCGTTTGCATGGGTTGTCCACCTCGAGACACGTACGTGACGTTTGCATGGATTATCCACCTCGAGATACGTGCGTGTTGTTTGCAAGGGTTGTCTACCACCAGATATGTACGTGTCGTTTGCATGGGTTGTCCACCTCGTGACACGTGCTTGACGTTTACATGGTTTACTTCGATTGCACGAGATTACATAGGTTGCCCACCTCAAAATATGTGCATGACATTTGATCAGTTTTGCATTGATTGGATGAGGTTGTATGAGTTGCACACCTCGAGATACGTGTGTCACGTTTGCATGGATTGCACGAGGTTGCATTAGTTGCACACCTTACGATACGTGTGTCACGTTTGCATGAATTGCACGAGGTTGCATGGGTTGGCCACCTCAACATACGAGCGTGTCTTTTGCATGACTTCTCCACCGCGATATACATGCGTGGCGTTTGCATGAGTTGTCCACGTCCATATACGTGCGTGTCATTTACATCAGTTGTCTACCTCGAGATACGTGCGTGATGCGGGTTGTCCATCTCGAGATACGTACGTGATGCGTCTTGTCCATCTCGATACATACATGACGTCTCATCCGTGATACATACATGACGTCTGCGTGGGTTCACCGCTTCGAGTTGAACAAAGTACTCCTTTTGAGGAGTAAATAAGAGGTTTTGTATTTTGTATAGATGACTCATTTTCAAAAGGAATCATTCATTCCACCTCATCATCACACCTCAACGCATGGAGCCACATCATCATCAATGACTCCTTTTCAAAAGGAGACATACCTTAGTTTTGAAATTTAAAAGTAAACCTCACTATTTGGTGAATTAAAAACTCAAACCACCTTATTTTTGAAAAAGCCCCCGTAGGCTGCCACACTTTTGTGATTTCCTTCTACCCCTCTCCTCTTTATTCTTTCCCGCTCTCTCCCATATTAATCTATCTTCTTTTTCTCCTCGTCTCCTCCTTTTTTCTGTTTTCTTTCTTCCTTTTTTACTTTTTTGATAGCGAGTAGCCTAGAGACTATTACGAATGGAGAAGAGGGGTATGATGGCTTTGGGACCCCTAAATCAAGTTTTGTACAACGTTCATGAACGACTAGTGGCGACAAGCAATAGTGGTGGCAAAGGGTAGCGAGATGTCAGTGGCGGTGACGACGGTGTTCGACAGGTGGCAGTAGTGTTCAATGGTGGTAAGTTTCTTTATAGTGATATGACTTGTTTTCTAGACTTTTTCTTTATATGGCCAGGGCTAATTTAGAGTGGTTCGTCTAGTTAAGGTTTCGTTCCCGCCCGCGTGCAGTTTAATTCCAAGTGCATTATGGATCTTATAGAGTAATCTAAGTCATAGATGGATCCTGGTAGAATAATTCAGGTCCACATGGATTCTGGCTATAATGCAAGTTCGTCATGGTCTTGTAGGCTCTCTTAGGCTTTATGTGTTCGTTGTGCGAAACAACCCAAGTTTTATAAGTCTATTATGATCGATTTAGGTCTGTCCATTTAACATCGATAATCTTGTAATTGTTCATTGTGAGTTTATGAGTGGGACAAGATTGCCTTTTAATGTGATAAGATATGAGATTGTCTATTTATATAGGCTTCAACAAAAAGAAGGAAAGTGAAGCTCAATCAATATTATAATACCTTAGAGAGCTACTCTTTCCTTTTATTGTCAGCTTCATAACCTCAAATCGCCAACATAAGGTAAAAAAAATTCATATAAGTAAATCGTACACTGCCCAAGTTACATGTATAGCCAAATGCATGATAATAAAATATAATTTGAACCCATCATTAATGTATTCCTTAATACGTGTTTTTCGAGTAAAACAACTTAAATTATTGACTAGAGGGAGTTATTGTAATTAAACACTCATTCTCTTTTTATTTTATAAAATAGATAATTACATTTAATTACGCAATAAAAGCACCGGGAAGAATGTAATTTGAACCTATAATTAATAATTTTCTTAATATGTTTGTTTTGTATAAAACAACTTATATAATTGACCAGAGGGAATACTTTGTTTACAGTAGAAATTGTGCAGGCCCACTTTCGATGGAACTGTTTATTTTTTGCACCGTAGTTTACTTAATTTATTAATTTATCTCTGAGTTTTTACTTGCAATAATTGATGAGATTTCCTTGAAAAAAATTAACTCGATGAAATTATAAATTATACATGATGCTACACATGACTGAGCAAAAAATAATGACAAGTACTAGAATGACAACATCATGTCACACCGTAAGACACGTTGGCTCACAAGAGTCATTCATGTATGCATCTGAATGCGGGAGTGTATAGATTTCAAATCATAATATGCAAGTCGAGGTCGCACGGAAGACTTTTGCGAGCTAATATATCTTATTGTGTGACATTATTGTTGTCATTAGTATTTTTCAAAATAATACAGTCATTCATATAAGATGTTCTAGCAAAAACTTCTTGTTTGAATTGTAAGTCATTTTTGAAATTTAAAAATGTGTTTATTACATTTTTATTCATTTTACTTTTATACAATTCAAATATTTATTTTTCTTCAATTCTTCAATTTATTTATTGTCAAATAACATATATGTAAATTTCACTTATAATTAAGGCTTACCTTAATTCATGTATCTTTATATAAAACGACTCACAAATATCATCCGAGGAAGTACCTTTCTAAGGGCACGGAAGGAATCCCCACAAAACCACGATTGATCGGGAGACCAAAAGTGGTCGCCTCATTTAATGGGGAAACGTCCACATTGACACGAAATGATGATGATATACAAGGACATGTAAATAGTGATTGGTATATATTTTTGTCATCATCAATTGAGTAAGCAAGCAAATTGAATAGTAGAATTTATTTGCTTAGTGATGATAATAAATACCACTTCACCCACTTCCCTTGTGCACTTGCGTTGGATGTCACGCAAACGCATATTGCCCACACATGTTACACGCAAATGGATATAGTTCCACAGAAAGGGATGAAAACCAGCCTCCCTGGGAAGGGGCCAACCCTTACCAAAGTGCTTAGGATAGATTTCGCTTGGTTGTATATAATGTAGAATGCCAAAATTGATTAAGAATATAATTAATTTAGTAATCAAGCAATTAACATAAAATTGTTCACATCACCAAAAAAGAAAAAAAAAAACATATACTTGCTTATCCTACAAAACAAACAAGCTTATGTTATTTTGTGGTATAAATACGTGTACTCAATCCTAATAACTATTCAGAATTGAGGTTTTTTTGTAATGCATGTAGCCGATCCTAACTAATTTGAGGTTGAGGCTTTAATTTTTGTGATGCTCGTAAGGTCATTTATTGTATTGAAATATAACTGATGCACTACAAAAAAAAAAAAAAGATCTTTTACTACTATATAATATGTTATTAAGACTTATTAAATTTTAAGTTAATATATAATAAAATATTGTTTATGACAAAAATAATATTAATGATTGATTAAATACTATAAATTTAAAAAATATGATTTTTATTAAATTTATAAACCAGCACAAAGTAAATTTTTTTTCAAGTTATCAACTAAAATTGAAATGTGCATGTTTTACTAATTATTGGTGCTTTGACGACTAGCTAATAGATTTTAAAGAGGAGGTATGTGTTATATTAGTTTTGATTTAGGGAACAGTTGAACAAACCCCAAGTTTTACTCTACGTACTCTAGTCCCAATTATTTTTATCCTTCCAATTTTGCCACTTTGCCAACTTTCCAAACTGCTCGTTACATGAAGGTTTTTACCCACCCCTATCCCGCCTCCCAAATCTACTCCCATGACCAAGCTCCCCCACCCTCGACTCGACCATCCAACGCGTTGAAAAGAGAATTACTAGGTTAATGTTATTTTTCGTTGGTGAATGTCTAGTGTGTATTATATTATATTTTGTCACGACGTCAGAGCATGTTGAGGTGTGTCCTCAATTTGTCATAATTGAGGTTGCAAGTGCGTGTCTGAAGGGCACGAGTGAAAATAAATGATTAGTTGCTCGAAAATTTGTAAATCAAGTGTCAAGTATCATGTGAGAATTTAGTTTCGATTTGCGTGCAAATCAAGATCGGTAGTGATGTCAAATAAGACGATGTAGCAGCAAGACCTTGTTTTGAGTTTCATGTCGGTTGGCATGGTCGAGATTGAGATTTGGTCCAAATTGGCGCAAGTTTGGTTAAGTATAACAAGAGGATTGGTTCGAAAGATTTAGGATGATATGGACAAAGTTAAGATTTTTTAGGTTTCGATTTTACCAAATGTGGTGGCCCTCGCCGCCCCGGGGTGACGTGTCTCCGTGTACTCCTTGCCAGCCGGCCCTACTACACGTGTACGACACCTGCCCGTCCTTTTCCTGTCTCGAAATTCGCATCCACTTGTGTGTACAACGTATAAATGACAAATGCAGCGGAAGTTGTACTTAAATGCAAGGAATAATAATCAATTTAACAAATCCTACTGTGGAAAAACCCTGAAAAATATTATGTATAAAGGTAGACGACTGTACCATGTAAAGTATCTATCTACAATGTCATGTCACTCCCCAGTTCCCAAAAGAATCAAAATATCAAAATAATCACACGTACAAGTAATCCTCAGAGGTAGGCAGTCAGAGGTAGTCGCCTAAGATCCCCTTGCCTTTACTTGTACTCGGATCTGCACTCAATCATCACAGAAGAAAATGGATGACGAGTCCAGTCAGTAAAATCCCAAGGAACTCCTCCGAGCATTCATATAAATAAGTGGAAGTCAATAAATACTGTTAAATAAACATGCGGAATGTAAACAGACAACTGTAAGAAGGGCATCGCATGCATAGATAACAATAAAGTGCAAATGTGTGTGTCTGGTCCAGTCAGACTAAAATCATACTTCGGGATTCCCTTCCACGATCCCACTAGTGGGCGCACCCAACTAGCTATCACCTGATCCCTCTCGGTGGCCGGCGTAGACCTACGACGCACCGACACATGTAGCGGTTCAATAGCTCGGGTCGTTATCCACCGAGAACTCCTGATACACATGCTATGGTCTAGAATGCATAGACACACAACGAAAAAATCCGGTGGGAGTAACTCAACCAACCTGCAAACAACGACAAGATATAGATATAGGAAAAATCGCAAGGAAATACTAGAATTGATTGGAATTAGAAAGCAAAATAAATACTTAAGAGTTTTTCCATTAGGTTTTACAAACCTTACTACGCGCTCCACTACCCCGTAATCAATCCCCGAGTCCAAGTCCACTGAGTCCTTAGTCGCCAATTGATCACCGTGTCAACCAATGTCCATTTATTAATAACTTAAGTTAGCATAACAATTTACCACAAATTTCTAAAAATTTTAGGCTAAATTGCCCATTTCGCACTTTTCGAGGCAAAACCCCGCAAAAAGTCACGTTCGACATTCCCACATATGTTATTTTCATAGAACTTTATCAATTTCTATTTATTTCATCGAAATATAATTTTTCCTAATTTTTCCCAATTTTTTTTCCAAATTTTCTTTCATTTTTCTTCTTTTTTTTTCTCTTTTTTTTTTTTAATTTTGTTTGGGTCGGACCCAACCCGGCCTTCGACCAGAACAGTTCCAAGCTCGGGCCATGGGCCGAGCCTGGCCCATTCTGGGCCCGGCCCAGCAGGGGGGTGCACACGCGCGCGCATGTGCACCTTCTTCTTCCTCCCGATCGAACCAGCTACTGGTTCGATCTAAAACAATTTTTTTTCTCGATGATGGGTTGGGGTTGCTCTCCTCCCCAACCACGGTGGAATCGATGACAGGGGAGACACCCCTGCCATCTCCACCTTGGCCCGGTTCAGCCTCCATGGCCGAACCTCACTTTCGGCCACCCCACCGAACCCACCAAAATCACACAAACAACGATGATTCACCTCGACCGTGACGTCTTCACCTTCTCTTCTCTCCTTCCCGGCTTCTTCTTCTCCTCCTCTTCTCCTCGTTCCTTCTTCTTCCTCTGGTCTCCCGTCTCGGGTCTCTGTGTGTGTGTGTGGTGTAGGGTGTAGGTGAGGTGGGTGGACACATGTAATCGAATTGGACAATTGTTGTTTGAATGAACAATTGTTGTAGAGTTAGGTGTCTTGACACCTAAATGTGACACAGTTAAGACACTCGCCCGTGTTTTCGGGCATTTCGACGCCCGGTTTCGCGTCCGAATTGCGATATACGCGTACCGCCGCGTCACTAGCCACCTAATACCCATTCCATATTAGTAACTTGGCCAATTTTATTTAATTTGTGTGTTTTAGTTTCCCCGACCTAATATTCGGTCCCGTCAACTCCCAGTACCCACGTCGACATGCATATCAAGGCGAATACAGTTCGCACAATCTCGCACGTATTTTTATGCAACATACACACATGCGATATATTTCAATAAATTTCACCGCAAATAAGCATCCAACACACAATAACTAGCATACCTAAGTTCACATGTGTCCTAGCCTACTGCGACGTCCACGTAGATCTGAGCTGGCGTCCATGTCTGCAAATTTAATATACATTATTAAAATGGGCCGTTACAGTTCTTCTTAACTAAAGAAAATTTTGTCCCGAAATTTAACTGTAACTAAAGTCCCATACCAGATAATAGCTGAGGGTATCGCGTCCTCATCGTCGACTCGAGCTCCCGGGTGAGTCCCTCTGTCCTATGTTGCTGCCAACGAACCAGGACCTTCGCGAGTTCCCTGTTCCATAGAATCTGTACTTGACGATCAACGATCTCTAACGGTCTCTCCTCATAGGTCACGTCAGGCTGTATCTCCACCTGTCCTAACTCAATCGTCGGTCTCGTCCTGACCTAGTGAGTCTTAACACGAAAATGTGAAATGTCGGATGAACCCCAACTAACTCGGCAGGTAACTCCAATCGATATGCAACAGTGCCTACTCTCTGTGCAATCTGGTATGGCCCAATGTATCTCGGTGCCAGTTTCCCCTTAATGTCAAATCTCTGTTGACCTTTCCAATGAGAAACCTTCAAATACACCATATCGCCCTCGTCATAGCTCAAACCTTCGCGATACCTATCCGCGTATTTCTTCTGTCTATCCTCTGCAGCTCACAGCTTCTGATGAATTTCCTGTGCTCAGCCTTCACCTGCTGGCAAATGTGACAACTCCTAACATACACACCAACGTCAGCCTTCATCCTTGGCCACCAGAATAGTCGCCTCAAATCATGGTATATTTTGGTCCGACCAGGATTAACTGTGTAAAGATACCGGTGTGCATCCTCCAAAATCACGTCCTGTATCTCCTGATCCACAGGTATCCACAATCTCCGTTGGTATCTCAAACACCGATTTGTGATTTCTGCCCAATCAGTACATTCCGGATTCCGTGAGAGACCACTGACCCGCTCATAGAGCCCATCAGCCCTCTGACACTCGACAACCCGTTCAATCGATACGGTCGGTATCCTCATCGACAACAAATGTGATGTTCCGCCGTAGTCGACAACTCGGTCATGCACATAACTGATGCTGCCTGTAATAAGTCATGCTCATGTGTCATCTGCTGTAGAACAGTCTGACTGTCGAGTCCACTCATGCTCAATGCGTCTGCTACGACGTTCAAAGACGACCGCTGTAAGCTCCAGGTCATGCACATATCATCGATGAATACAATGACGAATCTGTCCAAATACGACCTCATGACCCTGTGCATCAGATCCATGAAAATCGCTGGAGCGTTCGTCAGCCCAAATGGCATGACTGTGAACTCGAATAACCCGTATCTCGTGTTGAAAGCAGTTTTCTGGATATCCTCTTCTCGAATCCTCAACTGGTGATAACCCGAGCGAAGGTCAATCTTCGAGAAGAATCTGGCACCCGTCAGCTGATCAAAAAGATGTGCTAACGCATGCGCTCTATCTCTAGCGTGGGCTGACGCTCGCCGTGGCGACGGTGGTATCCAACAGTCAGCCCTCAAATGTCCCCTCTGCCCACATCGGTGACATCTACGGCTCTCCAATCTACCCATCTGTCCGTCTCCAGATCTCGAACCCTGACCCCGATCTACCTGACCCTTGTCATGTCCCCTCTGATATCGACCTTGACGGTACTCCTGTGGCTGTGCCCTCTGTCGATCCACTGGTGCTGCGGTGATAACATGAACTGGGTGTGGCTCCTCATATCGGAACTGACTGCCCTGAAACTCGTCCCAGTCGCCCCTATCCCGTCTATCATCTCTCGGGCCTCTATCCCGAAGATCCATCGGTCTCTTCGGCCTCTGACTAGACTGAGAACTCTGCCCTGATTGTACTTCCCTACCCGTCACACGTCTGGCCACCCTCTCAGAATAGGTATGTCTCCCCGAGCCAATGCCCTGTCAAAGATCTCCTGCAGTGTCGTGGCTCCGATCGAGATAACTGCTGACGCAATCCTGTCATCAACCCCCCTGGTGAAATAATAGATCTGTAAACGCTCTGTCCCGGCGAAATCTAGAGAGAACTGAAGCAAATGTCGGAACCTCTCCATATACTGCATCAAGGTCACTGTCTTAAGGCTAGGAACTCCTCGCTCAGCCTAAACCTAACCTCCATAGGTATATACTGATCGTAGAATAGTTCCCTAAACTCAGCCCATGTCGTCGGTTCCGGATGAGTATCCGTATATGTCGTTCGCCAGACCGCTGAATGCCCTCTCAAATAGGCTCCAGAGAGTCGTGCATTTATAGTCTCATCGTTCCTCATCAGCTTATGGAAAAGCTGATGAGACAATATCCATCTCCCTGCAGCCTCAGGGTCACCGCCTTCATAAAAGAATCCAGATTGGAACTTCAAAAACTCCCTCAATAGCTTCGCCTCTGGTGCCAGAACGAATGTCGATGTAGTAGGAGTATCAGCAGTGGGGGTGGCAGTAACCTGGTCCGTCGTCGTGAGTGGAGGCGTAAGAGTCGACGTCTCTAAAGGAATGACAACTGCGGTAGCTGTCTCTGTGGGTGCCTCTGCCGCAACCTCTTGAACTGGTGTTTGGGGTACCACCGGAACAACAGATGTCCCCTCCGGTACGGTCACAACTACCGGCTCTCTAGCTGAAGTGAGTGCCGCCAATACCGCGGTCTGCTCTCGTAATAGCCGTAATACCTCGACCATCTGTGTCTCCTGGGCCGAGAGTCTATCCTCCACACTCGCCATAACCGGGACATCCCAAGTCGCATTGCTAGTCTGTCCAGTCTCAAAAGGCGTACCAGACTGTCCGTCCATAATTTGCATCGAGAATGTGCTCCGGATCAGTCTCGAGGTATATACATATATCATATAATAAGATGAACATATAACACGCATATAAGTTCTAACTCTACCCGCCTCACATCACTTCTCTACTAAAGTTCTAAGGCAACAACTTCGGGTTTCCACACCTAAGTTCATTTATTAAGTTTTATTGTCTTAGGACTTCAACCTGGCTCTGATACCAACTGTGGCGGCCCTCGCGGCCCCGGGGTGACGTGTCTCCGTGTACTCTTTGCCAGCCGGCCCTACTACACGTGTACGTCACTTGCCCGTCCTTTTCCTGTCTCGAAATTCGCATCCACTTGTGTGTACAGCGTATAAATGACATATGCAGCGAAAGTTGTACTTAAATACAAGGAATATTAATCAATTTAACAAATCCTACTATGGAAAAACCCTGAAAAATATTCTGTATAAAGGTAGACGACTGTACCATGTAAAGTATCTATGTAGAATGTCATGTCACTCCCCAGTTCCCAAAAGAATCAAAATATCAAAATAATCACACGTACAAGTAATCCTCAAAGGTAGGCAGTCAGAGATAGTCGCCTAAGATCCCCTTGCCTTTACTTGTACTCGGATCTGCACTCAATCATCACAGAAGAAAATGGATGACGAGTCCAGTCAGTAAAATCCCAATGAACTCCTCCGAGCATTCATATAAATAAGTGGAAGTCAATAAATACTGTTAAATAAACATACAGAATGTAAACAGACAATGGTAAGTAGAGCATCACATGCATAAATAACAATAAAATGCAAATGTGCGTGCCTGGTCCAATCAGACTAAAATCATACTTCGGGATTCCCTTCCAGGATCCCACTAGTGGGCGCACCCAACTAGCTATCACCTGATCCCTCTCGGTGGCCGGTGTAGACCTACGACACTCCGACACATGTAGCAGTTCAATAGCTCGGGTCGTTATCCACCGAGAACTCCTAATACACATGTTATGGTTTAGAATGCATAGACACACAACGAAAAAATTCGGTGGGAGTAACTCAACCAACCGTGCAAACAACAACAAGATATAGATATAGGAAAAATCGCAAGGAAATACTGGAATTGAATGGAATTACAAAGCAAAATAAATACTCAAGAGTTTTTCCATTAGGTTTTACAAACCTCAGTACGCGCTCCACTACCCCGTAATCAATCCCCAGGTCCAAGTCCACTGAGTCCTTGGTCGCCAATTGATCACCGTGTCAACCTATGTCCATTTATTAATAACTTAAGTTAGCATAACAATTTACCACAAATTTCTAAATCTTTTTGGCTAAATTGTCCATTTCGCGCTTTTCGAGGCAAAACCCCGCAAAAAGTCGCGTTCGACATTCCCACATATGTTCTTTTCATAGAACTTTATCAATTTCTATTTATTTTATCGAAATATAGTTTTTCCCAATTTTTCCTAATTCTTTTTCCAAATTTTCTTTCATTTTTTTTCTTTTTTTCTCTTTTTTTTTTTAATTTTGTTTGGGTCGGACCCGACCCGCCCGGCCTGAAACAGCCCGTGCTCGGCCCATGGGCCGAGCCTGACCCGTTTTGGGTCCGGCTCAGCAGGGGGTGCACACGCGCGCGCGCTTGTGCACCTTATTCTTCCTCTTGATCGAACAAGCTACTGGTTCGATCCAAAACAATTTTTTTTCCTCGATGATGGGTTGGGTTGCTCTCCACCCCAACCCCGGTGGAATCGATGGCAGGGGAGACACCCCTGCCATCTCCACCTTGGCCCGGTTCGGCCTCCATGGCCGAACCTCACTTTCGGCCACCCCACCGAACCCACCAAAATCACACAAACAACGATATCTCACCTCGATCGTGACGTCTTCACCTTCTCTTCTCTCCTTCCCGACTTCTTCTTCTCCTCCTCCTCTCCTCGTTCCTTCTTCTTCCTCTGGTCTCCCGTCTCGGGTCTCTGTGTGTGTGGTGTAGGTGTAGGTGAGGTGGGTGGACACATGTAATTGAATTGGACAAGTGTTGTTTGAATGAACAATTGTTGTGGAGTTATGTGTCTTGACACCTAAATGTGACACAGTTAAGACACTCGCCCGTTTTTCGGGCGTTTCAACGCCCGATTTCGCGTCTGAACCGCGATATACGCGTACCGCCGCATCACTAGCCACCTAATACCCATTCCATATTATTTACTTGGCCAATTTTATTTAATTTGTGTGTTTTAGTTTCCCTGACCTAATATTCGGTCCCGTCAACTACCTAGTACCCGCGTCGACATGCATATCGAGGCGAATACAGTTCGCACAATCTCGCACATATTTTTATGCAACATACACACATGCGATGTATTTCAATAAATTTCACCGCAAATAAGCATCCAATACACAATAACTAGCATATCTAAGTCCACGTGTGTCCTAGCTTATCGCGACGTCCACGTAGATCTGAGCTGGCGTCCATGTCTGCAAATTTAATAGACATTATTAAAATGGGTCGTTACACCAAATCTAGTGTTATAGAAGTCTTATGGAGTTGGACTGCTTTGTCGAGAGTTTATGTAACGACGCAAAATTCTAAATTAACAATTAACTCAAATTCCGAACCATTATTGATCCTATGAACTATCGATGTGCTCGAAAATAAATAAAATGATCTTATTCTTGTTTGGTGTGCTAATGTATGTACTATATATTATCGTGACTTGGCTTAGCTTAATTAAATTGAAATCGCGTGACGATGAGACCTTATACTTTGAATTTATTTAAAACTAGTCATAGACCTACGCTTCACGCGCAGTCAAGATTAAGTGTCAATATATTATAAAAATAAATATATTGAAAAACAAATATAAAAAATGATCGTGTAGTTTAATATGAAATCGAAGCTAATAACAATATAGAAAAATAGAGAATATAGAATTGAAAAGATTTCTTTTTTACATACATCTCGAGTGGACATTTGAAGAAATTCAATATCATTTTGAAAATCACCAGATTGTTTCAATCACCTTCAAAACACACAAAAACAACAATTATAAGTAGCATATAAAATTTTCATAATTGAAACAAAAGCACGTAAAAACAATACAAAAAAGCACGTAAAAAAATAACTAATACATCGAGGAATTTTTTTTCTAAAATCGACTCAATATCTAAAATTGTTCATCAACAGAACTGTCTATTTTCCTTAATTTATTAGTCCATAATTGATTCATTATTAAATTGATTGAGAGAAGGTTATTTGTTAATATTGCATCGCATAATATAATTGAAGTAAGTGTGTCCTCCCATCTTGGGTTTTTTTTTCTTCTATTCACTTACAAAATAAATTTTAGATAAAAAACTATAGAAAATATATATTAAAAGATTACCTCATTAGCATCATCTGAAATGCTAATATTTTGGAAGTTCTCATTGTAAACGATGTTGTCTTAAAATTCATCATATTAAAATATATTATATATTTGCATTTAATATTGACGTGACAATGTAAACAGTTAAAACAAATATATATATATATTGTTGAAGAAACAAAGTTGTTGATGGAATAATAATTAGTGTTGGTGTTAGAAATAAAAAAATGATGCTGACTTAATTGGAATTTGTGATATGCTTAAACACAATTAATATTAATAATTTGTATAAATATAAAACTTTTGTGTAATGGTGTGTATTGTAAAAGAAGATGAAGATGTAGATTTATATGGAAACATTTTATGCTAAAAAAAGACAGAAATCACGAAATCGCATGATAGATAATCGAAAAACAACCAAAAACTGAAAATAGAAAGTGACCATGTGGCGCGCCACGTGTTGCTCCATTAATTAGAACAAATTTAGTGTAAACTCGACTCAATGATATTTCAAGTGGCGGACCACCTTCTTTATCAAAAAAAAAGAAAAGAAAATCAACATACTAAGAAGTTAAAGACTAACCAACCCTTAGTTGAACCTACCTTCTGATGATCACTTTTGTTTTCTAATTAATGGAGCAACGCCAAAGCAAGAAAGTATGAGCTCTTGAATACAACTCTCGACTTCAAACGGGGTAACTAATTGCCTGATACTAATACATGAAACAAAATATCGAACACAACTCTAAAACTTTATGTATTGAACTGATAACCAAAATAATTGTAAAATTATAGTAATTGTTAAATAGTTCAATTAGGACATATTCTAATTGTCCATTAAGTTTTCAAAATCAGCTAATTAGATTCTAATTAATAGATCGTGTAAGCTCGTCTAACAGTGTAATAATTAAAGAGCACGACTAAAGGCACCCCAAAATGCTGGGGTAGCTTACGTAAAATGCATGTAAATTGGAGTGTCTCATAAAAGATTGAGGTGCCTATAGTGCCGCTCTAATTAAATAGTTCATTTTTTTTTTACTTCAATAAGAATTGAACCCCACACCCTTCCCAAATCTTTTTCTTTTGGCAAGTAATCATTGTCCATCTCATAATTAAGCACAAAAAAAGTGATGTAATAATATGTTATGTGTCAATACATGGCTAAAGAAAAAAACTAATATAAACTATGACTTTTTTTTGGTAGGATAATATACATTATGACTAATAATGGTATCATATTGTAATTGTGTTTCTTAAGATATATCTACCTATATATTAAAAACAAGAATCTTAAATTTTTCCTTCGTTAATTGAATGTACAAGTTTGCTGTCACGGCTCAAATAATTAATACACGTTTAATTATGTAAGCAGGACCAAATGACCTGTGACGTGGGACCCGCAGCGAGATACGTATCACTACCGAGATACGGTGGCCGAGGTAAATGTTATATTTATGTGTTGTATGCCTAGTGTACTGTATATGTGTAGACTACTAAGTCAATTCTACGGGTATGCAGATACCGAGACGAGGGGAGACTTACCTCGTGTTGCGTGCCGACGTGGGCCCGAGGTAGCAGCTCGTGGGGTAAGCGTAACTAGTTGAATTTTATTGTATAAAAAAATGAAAAAAATGAAATGAAATATTAACGACATCCAATATATATATAAATGGGCCAAAGTAAAGAAAAAAATATATACATCACTAGATATACATCGAGATACACACACACATCTCAAGAAAGGGTGTTAAGTATTTGTATCACTTAAGAGTGACACAAGGGACAAGTGGTGTGAGCAAGTCCACCCGATGTGCCTCGAGATACGTGTGTGGGTTGAGATGTGTGGCTCACATTCAAGCCACCCAAATTATACATAACCCATATATATATATTAAGTCAACTAAACCTCTAAAGTCCATCTTTATCTCATTATCTCCTCAAATAAAAAAACAAAACGCCGACAGAGAAGAAAAAAACGCAGAGAAGAGAAGGAGGAAGAAGAAGAAAGGAGAGAGACCGAGAGAGAGAGAGACCGAGACCGAGCTCGAGAAAGTGGAATGTGAGTTGATTTTCGTTGTTGTTGATTTGGTGTAGTTGTTGTTGAGTTCGGTGGTTGTTGGTGTAGTGGCCATGGAGGATCGACCTCCATGGCCGAGAGAGGTGTGGGGGAGATGGCAGGGGTGTCTCCCCTGCCATCAAAACCAGACAAAAAAAAAAAAAACCAGAGCACGAAGTGCTCTGGTGAGGAAGAAGATGGGGGGTAGCCGGGTCGGGCTACCTCGTGTGCGTCGGGTCAGGCCGACCCTGACCCGAGGAGGACCGGGTCGAGTTGACGCGGACCCACCCTAATAAAAAATAAATATATATATATTTAATTATTTAATTAAATTAAACCGATTATTAATAAAATAAATTCTAGAAAATAGATAAAAATATGAAAAAATTCAAGAAAATTCTAGAAAAATGGGAAAAAATATATTTGTGACTCGAATCAATAGAAATTCGATATTTCCATAAAAGCGAAGAATTCAGAAGTCGGTTGAGACGTTATACCAGGGTTTTTACCTCGAAAAACGCGAAATCGGTAAATTGGTCTCGAACTCGATTTTGACCGAGTTCGACCAATTTAGGAATTTTACATAATTAAGCTTGAATCTAAATTGATAAATTGTCAAATGTTAGGACCCTAAAGGAGCTATTACTGGGTATTGGGTGCGTACATCGACGTGACGAGAAGCCGGATAGCTTAGGACTTGTGTTGTATGTAAGTAAACTGATTAAGACATTTATTTACATTTCATTCCATTTATTTATTTATTCTCAGTTATTCGATCTGAATTCCCTTTGACATCTATATGCTATGACTTGTTCAGTTCTCATTTGATTATGTTGCTCATAGCATACTCTGTTGTGTATTTCATTGATTCCAAGTCCTCTATTTTGTCATGTTGATTGTTGTGTATGAAAGTCAGTGATATAGCATGCTATTAGGTTAGTTTGTTTTGTTTTGACTCTAATCATTTGTCCATTAGTGTGACACCCCCAGTTTCCCACAAACTGGGCCTCGCCCGGCCTAAGCCCACGTGGACCCCCAAGCCAATCTCGCAAGGTCAACGCAGACCTAGTCAGCCTTCCAATCCATCATTATAAGTAAATTCAAAAGTTTTAAGTTGAGTTATTAATATTTCTCAAGTTTTACAATTTAGCAGAAGCAATTACTACAGTAAATAACCCAACAATAATCTTAAAAGAGTTGGACAACCTAATTGTGGAACCCTGCATAAAATATATCATCATCATCAGAGGAGAGTAATACAAGATATACAAAAGATTCACCTAGCTATGGAGCCTTCCCCTTGCTGGATAGTAGATCTGCATTCAGTCAAACCCAAAAATGACGAGCCCAGGTAAGTAACGCCAGTAGGACATATATACAACATTGAAATAATTAAATCACTCGAATTCATGCAATTAGAAAGAAAGGAACAAGTAACGCATGAATATAAAAGATTGTAAACAAATCAATCGATAAGTGAGACCAAATAACAAGGAGTCCCGACCAAAAGGTCGTTGAGTCGCGACAAAAGCCCAGCAGACTCGGGTTCAGGACGAGACACCTGCCTCCCAGCCCTAACCCTTGCGACTATGAGATATCCACAGACCAGAATAAGTGCCCCCAATGTACACTCAATTGGGAGATATCGACGGCGTCCATATAAGAGCTCATATCACAGATAAACAGTACCTTGACTCGCTTGCCAATGGACCCACTCAATCAATAACACTTTCAAGGATAGATATCAAAGCAATGAATAACAATATCAATGCAATGACATTACTGTACAATTTCCTAACTGGTTTACTTACCTCGAAAAATCGCAAATCATCCTCAACAAGTCTCGCTTACGCCTCAATATGCGCACCCGACACCCGACTATAGCCTCCTAAGTCTCTGGTGTCCATTTATACCTTTTAGAGCTAAGTTACTAAGTCATACAAATCACAATCAAATTAATTGAAGTAAACCTCACCATGGCCTTCAATGGAGGTCTCCAATCCAAAATCCATTTGAATCCATCGCGTCGTCGAACTTCGTCGAAGTCACAACGCCTTGTCCACGGTTGTTGTCTCGTCGGGGATCGATCGGTCTGGCAACACGCCACCGCGTCGTTGCTCCACGCCGTTCCCCGCGTCGCATCGCCGCCGTCGGCGTCATTCTTTGAGTCGTCGCCGCTGTGCAGCGGCCGCATCGCATGCCGCTGTCGCGCTTCTTGCCGCGTCGCTGCCGCTCTCTCTCGCCGGCGTCATTGCTTCTCGCCAACGCCGCCGCCGCCGAGACACCGCTTTCTCGCCGGCGTCCTCGGTGATGCGCACGCTGCTCGTCGTCTTCGTCCACGATCGCGCCACCTCCCGCGGCCTCCGCGTCGCCCACCGCTAGCACCCCGTTCTTTGTGCTGCTTCTGCTGCTTCTGAGTCGCACTGATCGGCCGTCCGCACTTTCGGCCGCCGCGGCTGCTCGCCTGGCCGGCTCCGATCTCGCTGGAGTTGCTGGTCATCCATGGCCTCCGCTGCTGGTCCGCCGCGCTGCTCCCCTGCGTCGATACAACCGTCGCCGCGACTGCTCGCCAGGCCGCGTTGCTACAGCGAGGCGCCGTGCCTTGTGAGCTGGAGCTTTGCCGCACCCGCTCCTCGCCGGAGCTCCCTGCACCATGTCTCTCTTCTTCGTCTCTCTCTCTCTCTTTCCCTCTCTCTCTCTCTCTCTCTCTTTTTTTCTCTCTCTCTCCCTCTGATCCGATCTCTCTCTTATCCATTTTTTTTTCAACTCAAATGTGTCCTTGAGATTCATGCAACACGAATCTCGAGGCAAATCCAATAATAGCACATATTTGTCCACCGCCTCTATGTTTGACCAAAATTGTCTCGAGTCTTGCAAATTGCGTATCTCGAGACACATCCAATGCATTTTGTTTAAGTGTTCAAACTATAGGCCAATGGATAGTTATGTTAATGTGACCACATTAAAAGCACAATAGCCACTTATTAAACCAATAGTCAATCACCATAAGCCACTACATCGATTCCACGTCGAAACGCGACTCGAGGCGAGTCCCCACTTGTGTTTCGTCTCAAATTGGATAGTACTAAATAATACGCACCTTACAAAACAAATATCATACCTCGGTGTCTCCATTTGAGATTCGGACATACGTATTTCGACGAGTGAATCCCACATACGACCATGACCTGGCACGTGGCACAAGTCAAATTTTCGGGCCTTTACAATTAGTATGCAGTTACATTTCTTGGATTCTATTACCAAGTCATTATTGAAAATGAAAGTGGTTCTTGTGGTTAAGGTCATTTGATGATAGAAATTCAGCTTTCATACGGGGTCACTAGACTTTTCGGGATGTTAGGGAATTTCTCCACTACCTTGCATGACACACGGGGTAACGTGCCTCGAACGGGATAACCGGACCTCGGGGTTTGTTGGCGCAATAATAACTTGGGTGAGCATGACGAGTTTTAAAACTCGGGTATGCTAGCAAGTATAGATTCCGGTGACGACTAATTCACTTGGAATAAAAAAGGCGTAATCGTAAGTACGACCTTTTGAACTGTTATGATATAGAGCTCAATTTGTAATGAATTGATATAGAGCAAAGCTCAAATTGTAGTGGACAGGCTGATGTGATGAAGATCATGGCCGACAGACCCTAATCCATTACTATTTAGCCTTGAGTCAGTTTCATATTTGGTTAACTCAAATATATCTTTGCATGATGTTTCTTTCAGCATAGTTGCTATTTAAATTATGCCATTTGATAATTTTTGCCTGTTTGGGAATGTGGATCAATGTCTCTCAGTATTACTTAAATAATTTCATGTACTCACCGTCTAGTTTGTGACGGTAGGTGCAGATCACCGAGTAGCAGACCAGGCAAAGAGAAGATTGGTGACTACCTCTAAGCCAGTGAAGGATTGCTACGACATATTTTTGTACGTTTTGCATTCTTTTGTATTACATTTTCTATATACATGATATTTTTACTTTTGGGTTGAGTGATAGGAACATCTGACCAGACACATGTTATATATATCACCACTTTTGTTTATAGCTTAGGACTTGTGTTGTATGTAAGTAAACTGATTGAGACATTTATTTACATTTCATTCCATTTATTTATTTATTCTCAGTTATTCGAACTGAATTGCCTTTGACATCCATATGTTATGACTTGTTCAGTTCTCATTTGATGATGTTGCTTATAGCATACTCTGTTGTGTATATCATTAATTCCAAGTCCTCTATTTTGTCATGTTGATTGTTGTGTATGAAAGCCAGTGATATAGCATGCTATTAGGTTAGTTTGTTTTGTTTTGACTCTAATCCTTTGTGCTTTAGTATGCAGTTACATTTCTTGTATTCTATTACCGAGTCATTATTGAAAATGAAAGTGGTTCTTATGGTTAGGTCATTTGATGATAGAAATTCAGCTTTCATACGGGGTCACTAAACTTTTCGGGATGTTAGGGAATTTCTCCACTACCTAGGTAACGTGCCTCGAACGGGGTAACCGGACCTCGGGGTTTGTTGGCGCAAGAATAACTTGGGTGAGCATGACGAGTTTTAAAACTCGGGTATGCTAGCAAGTATAGATTCCAGTGATGACTAATTCACTTGGAATAAAAAAGGCGTAATCGTAAGTATGACCTTTTGAATTGTTATGATATAGAGCTCAATTTGTAATGAAATGATATAGAGCAAAGCTCAAATTGTAGTGGACAGGACGATGTGATGAAGATAACGGCCGACCGACCCTATTCCATTACTATTTAGTCTTGAGTTAGTTTCACATTTGGTTAACTCAAGTATCTCTTTGCATGATGTTTCTTTCAGCATAGTTGCTATTTAAATTATGCCATTCGATACTTGTTGCCTGTTTGGGAATGTGGATCAATGTCTCCTAGTATTACTTAAATAATTTCATGTACTCACCGTCTAGTTTGTGACGGTGGGTGCAGATCAGCCGAGTACCAGACCAGGCAAAGAGAAGATTGGTAACTACCTCTGAGCCAGTGAAGGATTGCTACGACATATTTTTGTACGTTTTGCATTCTTTTGTATTACATTTTCTATATACATGATATTTTTACTTTTGCGTTGAGTGATTGGAACATCTGACCAAACACATGTTATATATATCACCACTTTTGTTTATATATGCACGTGATCACTATTTCCTGGTTTTTCCACAATAGGTTAGGCCTTAAGATCTAATGTCCACTAGTAACGAAATAAGATTTCCGCTGAATAACTTGTTAGATAAAAAAAAACAAAATTTTAACTTAGCTCTGATTTATAGACAACCATAGGTTAGTCAGTAGAACTAGCTTGTTAAATGTAGGTGGTATCATAATTGGTAGGTGTTTAGGTGTTTAAATAAGGCTGACTAGTTCCTTGTTAGGTCCTATAAGAGAGATTATGACTTAATTAAGGGATTAGGCCGGACGGTGCCCTTATTTGGAGAAAGGGTCGTCACATTTGCCTTATCTAATAATAGTTATTAATATACTCGATTCCTTTTTTCTAGCAAAATTAGAATCAATCATAATAGATAAACGCATAATTAAATTTACAATAATTAGAATTAGTAAGTTGTTTATCTTACCAATTGTGATTGATGGATTATCTATAGGAGATATTCTATTAATTAGGATAGGATCGATATATATACATAATTATATATAAGTATGACAACGATTAATTTTTATAGCAAAATTAGAATCGATTATAATAGGTAAAGGCATAGTTAAATTTATCTTAATTAGAATTAGTAAATTGTTTATCTCAGCGATTGTGATTGATTGATTATTTATAGGAAATCTCCTATTATTTGGGATAGGATCGGTATATATATATATATATATATACACACATAACTATGTATGTACGTGGAATATTATAAGGATTAGTATTGTAGGTTTATTTGATAATATATATATATATATATATATCAAACTATACATAGACATATAAGATTAGGATTTAGGAGTCTGTTTAATATTTAAGGTTTCATAAAAGTAATATAATAAGCACCAATCTTCAATTTTTTCCTTCATCACTTAGAGTTAGTATTCTACCATTGTATAACCTTTCAATGAACACTTAAAATTACTATTCTACAATCGTATTACCTTCTGATTTTATTGCTTTCCTTTTTCATCTATTGAGTGGGTACATCAATTAAGCCTTCTATTTCTTTCAAAATCTCATCGAACCACTGATGTCACGGCATGTTCTCCACAATCCTCACTTCATGTTTGTGCCCATCATAGTTATCATAATCCATGTGAACCACATGTTGCAATGATGATGATGATTTTGATAGTTATTTCCCTATATCAATTTTTTATTTTGTTTTTACTAATTTTATTCTCTTGTTACTAATTTTAGAGAATGTTTGACAATGTTTGATCGGTCTTGATTGAGACCTTATTAAAGAGTATAAAATAGCATTGATTTATATGTAATTGATATTGGAGTAGTACATTATTAGACTGATCTTGTAACCTTGGTTGCAATGATCTTCATATTTAGAAGTGATTAAAATCTATTAGATCATTATATAATTGGAGTAGTATATTTAGTTTAGATTGGATACTAACATGTTAGAATGATATTCCCGCGAGCGTAGCGGGTGGATTCATTGGTGCGTAGCACCTCAAGATACTAGTATATATATATATATATATATATATTGGCTTCAAAAAAGTAAATGATATATTAATCCGCACGATAATCACAAAATTGCTATAAACAATTTTGATATGCTAAAAAAAAAATGAAAAAAAAAACTTCACTAAAAAAATGAAAAAATTAGCATATGTGCTCGAAAATAATGAAAAATAGGTGTATCAAATCGCAAAAAAAAAATAGAGTTTAATTTCTCAGGAAAATATTCGAGTTATTTTTTAAATATATGAATTAATTAATTAAAAAATAATCCGAAAATAGCCAAAAAATGTATAAAAATAGCAACTATATATGCCATGTGTCATTACAATAGAGTTTAAAATAATAGCAACTATATCACGTGTCATCATCATAGAAATCCTCATAGAAAATCTTCCGATTGACTAAGTAAATATCTAAACAAGGGTTATGTGTCCTAAGCGTGTAAATTTTAGAGTTACAAGTGACCGGAACATATCTCAACTCTTAAATCTATTATTAAGTGAGTGGTAATGACCCTAGTTCTTTAGTGTTGTTTTATAAGGGGAAGAGATGAATGAGTAAGATTCATTCTAAAAAAATGAAATAAAAAATAATATAACGTAACGTGCGCACAAAAGGGTCGAAACTCTAAGTATGCGCAGAACACACGGTTCGCAAAGAGGGGAGCGACGGACACACAATAGGGGAGGCACGGCTCCAGCACGGCGGACGAAGATGGCGCGTCGACAGCGGCGGTCAGCTCTGGCGCGGATGGTCAGCAAGGCATGGCGGTGACGCAGCAGTTCCGCAGGAGGACGACCTGGCAGCGGCGGCGGCTCTGGCGCGGAAAGCAGCGACGTCAGGACTATCGACTCCGCGAGGCTTTCATGGCGGTGGGGTTGCTCGCGAAGAAGACGAAAAAGAGGAAAGGAAAGAGGAAGCTTTGTCTTTGTCGATGATAGATCTTACTTGGACAAGTGTAGGTCTTGGCTAAGCTAGTGGATTTGATAGGGGCTTGGAGTTGAATACCTCCATTGAAGGCATGGTGAGATTCCAACCTTCTCAACCTTTAGTTTGAACAAGACTTTGTTGATGAAAGCTAGCTAATTCTAGAGGGTTTGCTCCTTGTTCTTTTGTCTAACTTTGAAAAAGGATTTTATTGGTCGATTCGCATTATAATGAGTCTTATCAACAAGTTATGGTTTATTGAAACCCGTGAAAAGGTTTTTATATATTATCGACGATTTGAGCTTGCTTTTAAAAGTGTTCATACTTTGTAAACGGTATTAGTGGATAAGTACTCTATGTATTCGATGAAATTACCAAGAGAGAGATGTCTTATTGTTCCTTTAAACAATATGGGAACAAGATCATGAGTTTTAAGTCTTGTGGACTCTTTATCAAGCTTGATTTCTATGGGTTTGATTAGTCGAATGTCATGGTCATGATTTCCAAGTTTCAAAGTGGTTTTTGACCAATTCGTATTGACCTTGGCAAAACTCTTTTTATTTGCCTACTATGTATTTGACAAAATGCCTCTAAGAGAGCATACTATATTTTTCTAAATTTTGGAAATGATTTTGAAAGGAGTGGACTCAAAATGTTTGATGAATCAAAATATTTGTTGAATGGCCTAAGAGACAACCTTACATGTTTTAAACAAGCCTCTTAAACCATTTGGCTCTCTTTTATTCTATGAACCATATATGATGGAATTCTATGGTTTTCGACTTTGTCGTGATTAATCGATTTGGATTGAAAGAGATTTTAATTCATCTTTCTCAAAAATGAACTTAACTTGTTCAAGTTATGAATTTCTAACAAATGGGTGAATTGTGGGTTCTAAGTCGAACTTGACTCTTATTTGGTGATTTAGATTTCGCTTGGTCGAGATTAGACGATTTGAATCTATTTAAGTTTGAAAAACCCAAGTTTTATGGTTTTTACCTTATTTTGTTTCACCTAATCCTCATTTTACTTAATCATCGGTTTTGATTTGAAGTGTTGGTTTTAGAGTCGCGAACGACCTAAGTAAACTTAATTAAGAATAAGTATGAATCCTTAATGGTCTAAGCTACTCTAAACAAGTTATAAATAAGTCTAAACAATATTTGTTGTACTTAGATGTTTGTAGATATGCGACAAGGACTTAACTAGGCAATTCGGCGAATGAATCGACGTAGGTAAATGCGGCAAGCGAGGTAAGTGGAGTTTGCTCTATTATCAATCATGCCATGTTAGTAGATATGGTAGGATTCATTTTAGTAACGATTGATGTTTTACTTGGAATCCACCATGGTATCTCTTTATTGAACATTTCTTATCATGTCCCTTTTGAATTGCTTGTTGTTTGAATGCCTGTGAAAACTGATATAACGTTGAATGATTGTAATTGGTACCTCGGAGAGGAGGGCCGGTGGCCACCGGTAACTTCCTTCCGCTATTTTATGATATCTTGATGTTTATAACTGTTAAGATATCATAAGTGTTGCCTTAATGTCCTTATTAGTTGTTCGAGGTCTCCCTTGATGTGCTATGTAAGTGTTCGACTCACGTTTATTGAAATATCAAGTTTCCACTTCTTCTGACTTTAAGGCATTCACGAATCTTTGTTGAGTATTCTTGTACAAATTTATCATGTTGGGCATTGTTGTTTTCTTTATCTTGCTATGTTATTATGCTTGGTTATGCTATTCTGAAATGACTGAAAAATGATAATAGGTCCAATGACCTGAAATGTGAAAATCTAATTCTGAATATACTAGGTATTACTTGGATGACTGATGGTAGAGCAGACCACCAGTTTACTAAGCACGTTGATATTTTACTCACCCACTTCTTTCCCCAGGTACCTCAGTTGCCACGATAGGATTGCGAAAGGGTAGGCGTAGGAAAAGACATGAAGCCTTCTCATTTGCATGTGAAAATGGTTGTAATTATATTATCTATTTTCGTATTTAAACATGTATAATACAAAGATTGATCTGGGTACTTAGTTATGATGAAATTTGTCGTAGAACTAAATGCTAGACTTGAAATTATGTATGAGGATGAATAGACCTTATTGCATTTAGATATACCTTGCACAGGTCTTGGAAGAACTCTTGCAGGTATTTAGGGTTTTTGGATAGCTCAAAATACATAGGAAATTTTGCCAAAATTTCATTCGAAGAGTAGAGTTAGAATAATTGAAATAATTAAAATGACTTAATAGGCTTTGAACTAATTCTGCAAAAATTTTGATTGGCCTAAAAAATAGTTAGTCAATGTTTATAAGTTATTATGCAGGTTAAAGCTTAATAAGTTGTTGCTTGACTTGACTTGGTAATCGAGAGGGTTAAGTGGCAGTTTAGGTTGGTCAACCCTAGTTTGAGAATTCAGGGTCATCACAGTTTGACTTAATGGTGAAAAATTGGATCCAAAATGAGCACCTGAAGTCAAAACACGTCGTGATAGAGATTTGAAAAATTAATAAACAAAGAAATTAAGCAGCCGACAAGAAGCTGAAAATATATAAGTAAAAATTAATCAAAAATCAAAACTCAAATTAAACGAATGTTTCATTTGTAAACGGAATGATATAATCATTTATTCCTTAACCCTGTTAACCGTAAGTTTTATTTCGCGATTTCTCTGTGTATGATTTTTGCTTGATTTCTATCTGCAAAACAGTATGAGCAGTGAGACGGTTGGCTCGAGCCAAGTTCTACGGTGGAAACGAGGTATTTAGCCTGTAATTTGTTAAATTCTCAATTAAGGGCATTTTTCACAATTCAATTTGAATTCTCGCGATTTTTCGATTTCTTTCGCGAGGATTTGATAGAAATTGGTAAAGATTGTTGTGAATTGATATAGTGGATTCCTTTGCGCAAATTTGGAATAAATCCCACTAACGTGAATTGAATTGATGCAATTCAGTTGATAACTATTTTGGAGATGTTTTTATAGTTAAAATTAATTTACGTTGGGATTCCGAATGAATTGGATTATTAGTTTTTGTCCAAATTGACTTCACGGGCTATGAAAATATATTGAATTTGGTTTAGTGTATTATGATGGTCTGCCTAATTTAATTATTATTTAATTGTCTAATTTTAGATTATGATCAATCTCAAACCCACGTGGACGTTGCGGATTAGTCTAGTACACGCTCGTTGAGGTATAATATTATTATTATTTTTGTGTGATGCATGAATATTGTGTGTATTTTATTGATCAAAGCATTACACTTATTTCTATTTCCACCATGGTTTGCGCGAGTTACGAGTGCGGTAGGTAGCGCCTCGGGATGCGTGACAATGTCGGGTACCGAGTAGGCGGAACTTAGTCTAGTGGGGAAAGCGACTCATTAATGAACCATAAGAATAAGCTATATTAAAGTATTTTGGGTAAGTCAGCGACTCATTAATGAACCATAAGAATAAGCTAGACAAATTTATTAATGTGCCTATATTAAAGTATTTTGGGTAAGTATGAGAAAATAAGCTTATATTGGAGTAATTGGTGTATTAATTTGTATAATTGACTTGGAAACATTTAAACTAACATCTTATTGATACAAAAATGTTGGATGAACTAAATTAGAAGCCTTAGATGGGCCTAAAGATGGGTGACTAAGATTATAAGCAATCAGTATAAAAAGTTGGAGCTTAGCTTGTTTTCTCAAAACATGCAAATCTGGATTATATTTGTTCTTGAGCAAGTGAGCATACAAGGGTTGAAAATTTGAGATTTTGTGGCTAGCTAAGGGTGCAAACTCAAGGGATTCAAGGTTCAGAGATCCAACTTTAGCACAATCCAAGCCTTGGTAATGGTTTACCTCACTTTCTTCTTCAATTCTCATGAATGAAAGCTTAATTTTGGGGCTTTAGGTGCAAAAAGAATTTCCAAGATGAAATCATGATTCCTCTGTGCTGTACTTATGTCAATTGGTTATGTGATATCATGAATTAGAAGTATTAAATTAATTTGTATGAATTTGAAAAAAAATTGATAATCTTAATGAATATGATGAATGCATGTTGATGATGATGATAGACTTGATGAGTTGTTGAAATTGGTGTTGTTGATGTTGTTGCAATTATTGATGAATAAGAATAGAGAGAAAAGAAAAAGAAGTGAAAAAGAAGTGAAAAAGAAAAGAGAGGGGGTAGAGATGACCTGGGGGGGGGGGGGGGGTCTCACTGTGAGTTGTTGAAATTGGTGTTGTTGATGTTGTTGCAATTATTGATGAATAAGAATAGAGAGAAAAGAAAAAGAAGTGAAAAAGAAGTGAAAAAGAAAAGAGAGGGGGTAGAGATGACCTGGGGGGGGGGGGTCTCACTGTGACGGCCCCTCTCATAATCTAGGGCACCGCCCGGCCTAATCCCGTAATTAAGCCCTAATCCTATCCACGCAGGGCTCAACTACGTATTAGTCAACCTTTACAACCTAAACACCTCTTTTCTCGTATTCAGGATAAGTAATACACTAGTCCTACCAGTTTATAAAATTTAGAGTTAATTAAAACTTTTTATTAAATTAATTATTTAACTGAAGTCTTATCGATTATGCGGAAACAATTAGTAACTTATGCAAAAACCATTTATAAAATCATAAGTGTGGAAAATCAGGAAATGACATCACATATATAAAGTCCTCAAAATGCAGTGAAACAGTAAAATAGTTTAAGTCAAGTCGAGGAACTAACGCTCAACCCAATATACAACCCCAAATAGTATCTGAAAGACATATATAACATATACAATTAAAATACCAAAAGAAGACCTACATCGATGCAGTCACGCGCCGCGGGCTCAGGGATAATCGTCGATCTTCTCCTTGCCCGGCCAGCTGGTAGACGGCTCTGCACCCACCGTCATAAAAAGGACGGTGAGTACAAGAATAAAACAGTAATCCCTGATGACAAATTTAATTTGCATTTCCAAATATTCAAATGGTATTTAAAAGCATATAAATAGGAAAACTGAAAAATAAATCATATGCGAGTAAATACCAGAGTTAAACAAGTGATACTGACACTACGCTAAGTAGTGGTGATTTAGGTCCAATCGGCAGTGAAACATGTCACTCCGACTCAATAATCATATATCACAAGAGACTTTAACCCAAGTGTTACCAGGGACTCTAACCCCAGTGTGTAGACCAACTCAGGGACTCTAACCCCGAGTGTCATACAGTGTCAGGTAACATGTGCCGACATCCCCAGGGACTCTAACCCCATGAGTCGCACACACCTCGATCGAGTACAAGACCTAAATGAGAAAACTACTTTTTAAATTTCAAGAAATACCAAGTATGGATTGTTAAGGCATAGACACATCTACACACCTAAACAAATAAGGAATACAAGTCCTCTTAAACATTTATAAGATATTCACTAGCCTAATATCATGTTATTTATCATTCAATTCACATTTAAAACAACAAGAATAGACATAGCATGAGATAGAATCAATGAATCAAATCAAATGACTGGATATCATACAAACTAGACTCATCAAGTGAGCATAGACACAAATAGCACATGATATAAGAATACAAAGGCAAAATAGTCAAAAGGACTATGCAAGGACAACAATTAATAGAAATGAAATGCCAAGTAAAGTTGTCATTGGGTATACTCACTTATCACGCAAATCCCCTAGCCAAATCCGACCTCCCGACACTTAAATTCGTGCACCCGGACTCTCGAGAACCTTCCTTGAGTTCCTAGTATGATTAAGAATGTCTTAGAGTGTATTTAGACTGTTTAGTGTGAGTTTAGGTCGAGTTAAGGTGTTAGACTTAGTTAATAGGTCTAAGTTAGGCTATGTGTTTTGCAGTGAAACTGCAATTAGAATTGCAAAATCTTGCAATTCTGCAGGCCAAAATTTTACAATTCTGCAAGCCAGAATTTTTCAGGCAAGATTCTGCAGTGAAACTGCAATTCAAAATATCAAAATTCTTCAATTTTGCAATTCTGCAAGCCAGAATTTTGCCAAGTGAAATTGCAATTCAAAATATCGAAATTCTTCAATTCTGCCGGCCAGAAATTTGCAATTCTGCAGACCAGAATTTTGCTGCAGTGAAATTGCAATTCAAAATATCAAAATTCTTCAATTCTACAGGCCAAAATTTTGCAATTCTGCAGGCCGAAATTTTGCAGGTAAAATTTTGCTGTGAAACTGCAATTCATCAAAATCAATGGGTTTCAACATGCATGCCATGCATTTGTTCAAAAACATACAAACTTGAGAAAATTCATAACTTTAATTTTTGAAATTGAAATACGAAGGCACTAGTGCTATCCCTAGTGTTTTTCGACAAGGATTTCGAAAATGGGTTTAGATTTTGCAAACAAACACCTTAACGTGGCTGATTTTCACAAAATCAGTTTCATTCCTTGAAAACCTTATTTTTGAGCAAAAACTTGTAAAATCCGAAAAGAGACTTGAGATTTGATTTGAATGTGTTAAATGCTTAAAATCAGTGAAACTAGACTTAGAAATAGTTTATAATTGGAAACCCCATAATTTAAAACCCTAAACCCCCTAATTTTGATGTTGAAATTGAAGAACACATTACCTAGGTTGTAGTTATTGTTGGGTGTTTGATTCTCCAACTCTTGATGATGAAAACACCCCTTCAAACTCCTATCTTTCCAGCAATTACTAGATTTCCAACAGCTCTGTATTTTATTTCCTTTGTTTCCAACATGCAAAATGAGAAGAATGCACTAAGGTGGGTTTATATATGTTTGAGTTTTTCATCTAATGTGTACCACCCATCTCCATGACATCTTGTGGCTCTCATTCACTCCTACTAACCCACTAATTCCCGCTTACTAACACAACATATTGACACACATATCATGGGAGTGTGTGTTAGCGTGTATCCCGAGATAAGTCTAAGTGTTGTAGATTTTTAAACTAAAACTATAGGACTTTAATTTGATTTACATTAGTAAACACAACCATATGCTTATAGATAATTCCTAAATTCATATTAATATTAAATAAGACTTACTAAAATGCTAACTACCCAGTTCCCAGGCTCACACGCAACTCGAGGAGCGTCCCCCTCTCGTCTCGACTCCTACAACTGTACAAACCGACTTAGTAAGTCTACACAATACATAACACTAGGTATACATCAATACAAAAATACAATATACCTCGGCCACGTGCCTCGGTCGGTGCACGTATCACGGTGTAAGTCCCACGTCAAGGGTCGGTGATCCTGATTAAGGAATTAAAATGGGGTTTAGAGATTTTGCCCGTGACACTCACATGCATGCGCCGTGCGTGCGTGTGAGCCGTAAGCCAGGCCGCCCTAGTTGGGCGAAATCGGGCCCAGTCAAACTTGGCCCGGTTTAGGTGGGTCCAACCCCCATTAAATAATGAAAAAATAATTAAATTAAAATTAAATACAAAATAAATTATAGAAAAATATAGAAAAATTATACAAAAATTCAAAAAAAAGAAGAAGAAAGTATTAGAAATTAGAAAAAGGGATAGAAATCGAGTTTCCAGACTTTTTAGGGCGTTTGGCACCCCGTTGTAACCCGAAAAAGGTGTCAACTAAAAATTAGAATAAAATTATAATTTTTGTTCTCACAATATAAATCAATTAATGTTACCATAAAATATTTAAAGTATGTATGTAGGATACTCAGGGCCTATGGAAGCTTAGGGGATCGCTGAACGGGTATTCTAGTGTACGAACGAGCGGCTAGGACTGGGTTTTTACCGCATTTTAGTAAGTAAATCCCACAAAAAAAACACTTAGTATTCTTATTGCTTTAAATTCAATTATAATGTTGTTTAAATACTAGTTGGTACTTGTTTGATTACTTTATTTCCGCGTGTATTAGTTTATAGTCGACGAAGCGGTATGACCCTTTCCAACACTCTCGTAGACGACAGTCCAAGTTTAGCGACAACGTAGGTCATACCTTAGACTACGCGCGAGATTCTTCTCTGAAAGTTGATGATTTGAGAGTGCATGATCGTGGTGGCTTGCCTCCGACACAGATTCCTCTCCTTAAAGGCGGTTGGTCGGAAGTGCTAAAACTCCCGACCAACAAAGTCCTCATCGGCCTTGGTGCGGAGGCAGGGTTACCTCGTCGCCTGATTCTCCTCGGTCTCATCATGTTTGTCCCATTATTCGGCCGATATACACAACACTCGCGTCAGACACACTTTTATCGCAGCGACTTCTCCTCATGCTATTCAGTCATTTTTATCTCATTGTTCTTGCCTAGCATGAATTGTACTTACTTTATTTATCTATTATTATTGAATGCGAATTGCATTTCTTCTGGGGTTTTACTTAGTGGACTCGTTGTCATCAACTATTTTGCATGGATGACCTAGTGCAGATCTTACAACGAGCCGAGGGAAGGCTAAGCTTGACAACTACCTCCAATTTTAGAAAGCCTTCTCCAGCAGATTTGTAGGTGTTTTGTATATATTATGCTATTGTTTCATTTTGGGATGTTGGGAGACTTTTACACACCGATACATGTATATTGACTATGATTAACCTCTTGTCACCTTTATATATATATTTGATGGGTTTTTTCATTACTAAGGTTTGTTAAATTAATGCAAATTATTGTTATTTACTTATTTCATAATATTTTTCAAGACTTCCGCTATTATTATTATCACTTGTATGATGTAAAATACAATCGCTTAGTCTGAAATACATGAAAACTAGTAAAACACCTTGTAAATTGACTAAGTAAGATAAGGATACTCTAACTAAACTATTTAAGTACAAAATTCTCATGACACACTCGAATAACTGGAATAGTTCGGCTAACAGAAAAGGTTAAGTAAATGTTGAGGGCCATCATAGACAAGCGTGCAGGGTGACGCGACATTGACCTGGTGACGTGGCGGTGCCCGATTTACCTTAAGATTAGGGGTCGCCACAGTTAATATTAGAGCCTACGTTTAGGAGAGCCTGGGGAAAAGTTTAACGAAAGCGAATAAAACTTAACAAACAAACTTATAATGTGGAAAACTCGATAACCTGACTTACAACCTTAGTTGGGAAGTGTAGTGAGGAGTCTAGGGCTTTATATGTGTATGGTTTGACTTGAAATATGTATATATATGCGTATACGAGACATATTAGAGCACATTGGCACTTGCAAATTTGAGATGGACGGACCGCCAACTCCTTATACTTATACTGATTGGGTCAGACGCACCACCACCTATGCTAGTGCAGTTGACGGCGTTTGAGACAACCTTGACAATAAAGGCTAAGCTGGTCAAAGAGTTCTCCAGATTCCTGCCAAAACTGTTCTACGAAGGCGGGGACCTAAAGGTAGCTTGAAAATGGGTCCTTGCGCATGAGCGACTCCACGGATTATGGAGGATTCAAGATAGCATTCGGGCCAGGATATCCGGATACATGTTGAGAGGAGATGTCGCAGTGTGGTGGACAGTGCACACAGCCGCCCATGAGGAACCGACTAGTTGGGCCGACTTTCGTAGGATCTTTTATGACCAGTATATTCTTCCAGAGGTACAGTTGAGAATTCGTATCACTGGTGCAAGACCGTGATTCTATACATGGAGCGATTTTGATATCTGCTGCAATTTGCTTTTGATGTCGCTGAGACAGAGAGACTCCAATGTCCACTACTTCATTCATGGACTCCGACCACATATTGGCTAGTTAGTAGTATTGATGGGGGTTAGGACACTGTAGGAGGTTTATGAGCGGGCGCTGGCCCATAAAAGTTATGTGATGAGAGGTGGAACGACCTCACTTCCATGCATCAGGATGACCAGAGCAACCAAATTATGTAAGATCTGAGAGGCAAAATGAGCCACCCTAGAGAGATCAGAAGAGGCAGAAGCGAAGGCATGATAACGGTCAGGTGGTCACAACATTTGCAGTAGCACCTGTACCGCCATAACATGTTATGATAGTTCAGTAGCCTCAGGTACAGACTCGAGGACAGGGTCAACGGGGGTTAATACAGAGGTTACCACAGTCAGGGGCATGGTCAACAAAGTCAGTGGCAGGGCCAGGGACAGAGGAACAATGGAAAGGGTCAGGACCAAAGAGCTATAGGACAATAAGGACACATCTCTAGAAGCAAGCAACACATAGTATGCTACTGATGTAGACAAAGAGTGCACTATCAGAATCAGTGTACTAGAAAGTCAGTGCCACAAGTTACAACTATGCTAATGCAGATCAGGGAGCATACACATGCAGTCGCCGAGCCTAACTGTTATGTATCGCGACA
The DNA here is from genome assembly GCA_039657325.1 of Stephania cephalantha. Classification (NCBI taxonomy): domain Eukaryota; kingdom Viridiplantae; phylum Streptophyta; class Magnoliopsida; order Ranunculales; family Menispermaceae; genus Stephania; species Stephania cephalantha. Next base: position 16,222,768 of record CM077570.1, on the reverse strand, counting down.
ACTTGTCGAGGGTCTGTTGCTTAGTCGTTCTATGCATTCACTGATTGATTCTGGTTTTACGTTGTCTTTTATTTTAGGACGGATGGTAGAAGAGGAAGGACTGACACCAGAGATTATAGGCACACACTTGTCTTTAGCATGGTTGTTGGAGACAAGATATATCGTAATTGAATTTGTAGAGGTTTTTCAGTAGAGGTTAGTGGTCACCAGTTACCCGTAGGTCTTCGAGTACTTGAGTACCTAGAGTTTGATGTGCTTTGAGGAATGGATTGGTTGGCGGCTTACTATGCCTAGTTGGATTGTTTCAGTAAGACCGTCACCTTTCAGATACCAGGGATTCCCAAGTTCTCATTCATCGCAGTCGCGACCGCATTTTCGACCACCGGTGGTCGATTAGTCACCATCCAAGAGATGGAATTCTTTTAGGGACAGTAGAGCCAGTTGAGAGACCAATAGTTAGGCTTGATGACGTCCTAGTTATGTCTGAGTTCCCCGACATTTTTCTAGATGATTTACCTGTATTACCTCCACTTAGGCCAATAGAGCTCATTATAAAGATAGTGCCTGACACCTAGCCGATAGCGAGCAAACCTTACCGTATGTCCCGGTTCGAGCAAGACTTGTTGAGGGCTCAACTAGAAGATTTATCGGAGAAGGGTTTCATTCACCTGGGTATGTCACCATGGGGAGCACCGGTAGTATAAGGATGTGCATCGATTACAAGAGACTCTATCAAGTGACAGTCAGAAATCAATAACCACTGCCCAGAATCGTCGATTTATTGGACTAGCTGGTCGGAGCGCAGTTCTTCTCCAAGATCGATCTTAGATTATGTTATCACCAGCTGAGGGTCAGGGAGGCGGATATACCTAATACAACATTCAACATGCGTTACAGGTTGTTTGAGTTTATTGTTATGGATTTAATGCACCAAGTTCTGAGGCCATTTTTTGATTGATTTGTGATAGTCTTTATTGACGACATATTGATCTATTATAGGACTTGTGAGGGCCACGAAAGGCACCTTAGAGAGACGCAGAAGACTCTGAGAGAGCACCGATTATACGTCAAGTTCAATAAGTACGAGTTTTGGTTTTCTGAGGTGAAGTTTTTGGGCCACATTGACGCGTGTCGAGCGTAGACAATAGTTTCCTGTATTTTCCTATTTTTTATAGTAGTGGTAAATGAGATATCGTCTTCACAGAGATTTTGCAAATCTCTTCAAAATTAAGGTTACCCTAGAGTTTTATTAGATTTAATTTACTTTAATTTAACTAATTTAATTAAAATGGGAATTAAACACTATCAATCTAAAAACCAAACAATCAATTAATTAAAATAATTAAATTATAAGCAATTTAAATTCAATAAACTAATCTAATACAATTCAAACAAACAATCAAATAATCAATATAAATTAAATATCTATACAATACATCTTAGACAATGACATGTAAGCCGTCATATCTGGACATTTCATTAAAGTATAGTTATAACCAAATCATCATATTTATACAATGATCCTAAATCATTAAACTCTAATCACAATAGATTGATAGCCTTTAGCAAACTATCGACTTTTCTATATTCAATGGAAAGAAGCCATATCATTATCATTGTAAATCTACTTATTGGATAAAACACAATAAACTAGAAATTACGATAGCATTAACAATCAATAAAAGTCATACCTAATTCAAACTAAATAAAAACCAGAATATGATAGTAATTAAATAACCTAGAACACAACCACATACAACATCCACTCGGGTAGTTTTTTGCCTTACAAATTAATCCTAGTTACTAGTTCTATAATTGTTGTCAATTATCATAGATATAGATGTAGATGCCTTACACTAAGAAACATATTGACCACGATGCGCTCAATACAAAGAATCATTAGTTGTAATACGTAGCTTATTAAAACTGTGATTGACGTGTATGATTGGTTTAAGACATTAAGTACATAAATTCTGCATTATGACTAAATTGATGAACGGTTTACAATCATGTCCAGAGTATTGTTTAGAATAATAAATTACTTACACAAATTTTAAATAAGCATCGCAATAAACAAATAATTGAAAGACGTTAATGTAAAATACTTTATTAAATAAATCTTGAGTCTTCAAAAGTAATGAACAATGAACTAAACTAAAACCTAATTGAAAAGACTTTAAAATTAATAATGGTTAATAGAGGGCTATGAAAGAGTGCTAATTCTGAAGCCCCAAGGCTCTAGTTATAGTTTTCCTAAGTGTACATATCATACATAAACTCAAATTCCTTGTTCTTATCTAAAAAACTCATACCCGAGTTCAAGGATTTGTCAGCCAATCCATCTTGTTCATAAATTGCTGAGTTAATCAGTGGAAATAGCTCTTTGTGCTCCACCAATTCATCTAGCGATTCCTTTCTAAATCCTAATTCGCTGTGAAATTGATGGCTCTTCTATTCTACCGATTTTGGTGGTGACTCATATGTAATCTCATATCGTTGAGAAATCGATGGACCTATTCTCCAGTTGACTGTTTTGCTCTTCTTCATCTTTTTCTTCAATTTCTTCATTTTTTCTAATTAAATCATGAAATCACAAAAAACAAGAGAATACCAAATGTAATATCGTTATTTATATTTAGAATCAACCTAAATTACACTATAAAACATGTCTAATCATTAACTTGTCAAATGCCCCCAAACTCAGCACTTTGCTGTCCTGAGCAAATAAATACTGTCAATCATATTCTCTTTTTAGTCTTTATATACTGATTTTAATCTAATTCATCTTAACTTTAAATAACAAAAATTTAAATAGAAGTGATCTTCAAATAGAAACATATTGCCCACAAGTAAATGAAAGTTATGATAGAATATAATGATTTAGAAAAAACCAACCATCCTTTAATGATAACTTAACCACCCAATGCAATACCCCTGAGAACTTAAAGTTCAATCAATACCAAGACTAGTACACAATATATGTTTTCTCAATCTCCACTGACAAACATCAAGCTTACGATGACTAGTGTAGAATCTCAAAACATAAAAGCCACTATATTAACCTTAATTTTAGAAAATACTTTATAATAGTACCATAATCAAAATCAATAGGAATTTTGGCAAGATATCAATGAATTAATTGTTTAAAACGTGTTAAACAAAAAAATACTTCACTCAACCCTAGTTTCAAGTACTCGAGCTAAATCTTTTCTTTGAAGAGTTTAAGAACATCCATTTTTTTCATCTCTCATTTTTTTCTACTTCATCCTAATTGTTTTTTATTATATATTTTTCATTTGACTTTGAGTCGCTGCTCTATTTCCTATGGACATTCTCATATTCTTCCCACTATAGATTTCCTGCTCCATTTCCATTGGAATCTATAAGACTCTTTATATATTTGTAAACTCTTGTTAGCACTTCTCACTATCTACTAAAGTTGAAGAGGATGTTCTTTCTAACTTATAGAATTCATTAGTTTCTAATCCATTTCTTCTTTTGTGGCATAATTACTTTCTATATATACTATAAAAATACTTAATCAATAGCCTTTGTATCACAAGATTCTTAAAAATATGTCTTGTTCATCTTGCACTATTATTTTGATCGTCTACCCATTAGCATGACTAATACAAGGTAATCAATCCAGTGCATACATTTAACTAGTAAAGTTAATAAAAAAAGGTATAAAAATTGATTCTTTCTATCTTAGAATTCACTTGGGTAATAAAAATACCACTTATATTCAAAATCTATTATATGTTCATCCTATTATATTGTATTCCTAACTAAAAATAAAGTAAAATGAAATTCATACTTACTTGATTTCAGAATAAATTTGAAAAACTTTATCAACTTATTTGAATATCGGATCAAAAGTTTAAACTTTTTGCATCAATTTAGAACTTTTCTTCTATCTTTCTTTTATTTCCTTTCTTTTTCCTTCCTTGCATTATTTGTTATGCTTGTGATGCTTCACCTAAAATACCCCCAAACTCATTCCAAACTTTGTCCTCAAGGTTTAAAAATTAAATTGGGTTTTCAACAAAATAAATATACCTCATGAAGCATAAATGAATTGATATGTGTAATAAAAATGTAATGAGATAGACAAATATTGAATTCTACAAACTTCACATGAATGGAATGCAAAGTGAACATATTTCATTCATAAGAAAAAACTAAAACAAGAGCAATACAATTAATAGTTCATTGATTCATTTCATACAAAAGAAAATAAACTACACATGGGAGGTGTCTATAAGTAACTTCATCGTTATCTTCATCATCTTCATCCATTCATGCAGAAGGTTGTGAAACATAACTATCGACTGGGTTGTAAGTCTCAATTGGAAATTGCAACTGCAAAGAAGGAATGTCAACACTTCTGCTCGAACTTGCAAATGACTATTATGCTTTCTCTTAGACATATAATGATAATGTTTAAAGTCTTCTCGTTTGCTGCTATCATTGCTTCATTTCGACAAATTTTCGTTTGGCTACACATAAGTGAAGAAAACATAGTCTGAAAAAACCCTCCCGTCTTAGACTGTAACGAAGATGGTGCCAAACTCGTATAAGCACTTAGCACATTCACTTGAGCCATCAATCTTTCCGCTTTCCTTACGTCTTCTTTTGTCTTCCTTTTATTTTCTTTGTTGCTCTGCCTTCTTGCTTCTCTCGCATTTATCACATAAAATGATTCTCTTTCATCATCCGAGTCATTGTATCCTACCACTTTCTTCATTCTTTGTACTCCTGCATCATTTATAGTCTTCTCGAGCAATACATTGAACTCAGTATAGAAACCCACCCTTACTTGCCTACACAATTCAGTGATCAAAATTAGGAATAGTAGTCCTTCGTTCTTCGTAGTCTGCATTGCAAACTTCATAGAATCGTGTACAATTTTTCCAACATCGATATAACCCTCATTCATCACTATATGGTAAAGAAACACAGCTCTAGGGTTTTTCACTTCAAAGTATTACCTGGTCGGATAAAAACATGCATCTATAATAAAACTCCAACTCTTCGTAATTTTTCTAAAATATGTGGTCTCGATGAACTTCGAGTGTTCTTCACTATTAAGCACAAATCCCCTTCGTGGAAGTATCTCCAATGCATCTTGGATAATCTTTTAAGGATAAAATTCCTTATTGACAAAAATGACATTTGGGTAATCCTCTCAATCTTCTATTTGTTTCGTGGTAGACCGAAAAATCTATTCAATCTCGCAGGCAAAATATCAATTTTTTTCTCTTGCACTACTACTTTATCTCGTTCTTTACTAACATGCCCATTCGCATAAAATTGTCGCACAATTTTTGAACACCCTATTTCTCCTCTACCTGCAAAGTCTCTCAGAAGTTGCTCCCATCCTAGATCTCTGATGATGCTCACAATCTTATCCTCGTACTTGCTCACAGTCTGAATATTGAACCCTCTCTCGAAAATCATTACCCTCTTCTTATCACTGTAGTACCTCATCAGAGCTCTAGGTCTCACAAACAATGAAAGGTCATAAGGCACTAAATGACTAGGGTCTAGATTCTCAAAATATTCTTCCTCATCAGATGACAATGTGGATTGTTCTCTAAGTTCAGCCCTCCCAGGTCTAGGTTATCTAATACTAACCCCGATAGGTACAATATTTATTAGGTTGCCTGCATACTTCTGCTTAGGTTTTTCTTGCACTACCCCCTTCCTTTTATCTTGCTTACTACTCCTACCTCGCCCTCTACCATCCTGCCATACAAATACTCAACTATGATGAAATAGGTAAATTGAAATCATTTATTTGAAAATTTCAAACTATCAAGGTATTGAAAACAATTTTGTGAAAAGGTTTTATCATTGAATATCGAAAGAGTTAAAAATATTATGATTAAAATATTTTCATCGACATGTTCCTATCATAGATATGTATATATTGAAAAAATTTGTAAAACCCCCAAACTCATTGAAAATTCATATCCAAAATGAAAATTTGTATCTAAACATATTTTTAAAAGACCGTTTTGGCAGTAAAAATTCATTAACCACATTCGTCGAAAATATAATCAAAAATCAATTTTCCAGTATTGACTTAATTTCTTTATTTGAAGTTTCAGCTTATCCATTAGTTTATGGGTGATATGCAGTAGATGTCCTATGTGCGACATTGTACTTAGCAAGTATATTAACAACTAATTGATTACAAAAATGTGAACCTCTATCACTAATAAGTGCTCTAGATGCTCAAAAAACTGTAAAAAGCTTTGATCTAAAGATATTAACCACTATTTTTGAATCATTATTTTTAGTAGCTTTTGTTTCTACCCACTTAGACACATAATCTATAACAAGTAAAATATAAACATAACCATTTGATTGTGGGAAAGGTCTCATGAAATTTATACCCCATAAATTAAACGCTTCACAAAAAAGAATAGGAAGTAAAAGCATTTAATTTCTACGTCCTAAGTTTCCGGTTCATTGTCAATTTGGACAAGATTTTGTATGAAGAAAACAATCATGAAATAAAGTGGGCTAAAAGAATCTAGAATCTAATATCTTACAAGCAGTTCTACATGGACCAAAATGTCCTCCATATGCATAAGTATGACAATAAGATATAATAGATTTTCCTTCCAACTGTGGTATACATCTCCTAATTATTTGGTCAATACAAAATCCCCATAAATAAGGATCATCCCATAAATAATGTTTAAAATCTATTTTAATTTTATTCTTTTGAGCTCTCATCAAATAAGGTGATAACTTAATGGTGGTAAGATAATTAACTATATCAGCATACCATGAGCCATCAGTCTTTATATTGTATAAATGTTCATCCAAAAATTCATCCCTTAATGGTATAGGTGGTTCTCCATTTTCTAACCTACTTACATGATTTGCTACTAGATTTTCTACTCATTTCTTATCTTTTTTTAGTAAAGTAGAATTCCTATAGAAGTAATATCCATCTTATTAGTCTTACTTTAGAATCTTGTTTTGTCATTAAGTATCGCAATGCTGCACGACCTGAATAAACTATCACTTTTGTTCCTAATAAATAAGGTCTAAATTTTTCTAAGGCAAACGCTACATCTAAAAGTTCTTTTTCAGTAGTGGTATAGTTTTGTTGGGTTGGATCGAGTGTCCTAGAAGCATAATATATAACGTGAGAATCTTTTCCTACTTTTTGACCTAAAATGGCTCCAACTGCATAGTTACTTACATCATACATTATTTCAAAAGGTAACGACCAATCTGGTGAGTTAATCTTGGGTGTGGTTGTTAAGGAATCATTTAATTTATTAAATGCTATCTTGCAATCATTGGTAAATTCAAAAGGAACATTTTTTGTAAAAGTTTGCATAAAGGTTGTGTTATTTTAGAAAAAATCTTTCACAAATCTTCTATAAAATCCTGCATGGCCTAGAAATGAATGTATTTCTCTTAGCTTAGTGGGGTAAGGTAATGTTTCGATTACTTAAATTCTGGCTGGATCTACCACTATTCCTTTATGTGACACTATATATCCTAATATATGTCCTTGATCTACCATGAAATGACATTTTTCATAATTTAATACTAAATTCTTTTCTATGCATCTCTTAAGCACTTTAGTTAAATTAACTAAACATTCATCGAAAGAATTACTGTAAACAATAAATCATCCATGAAGACTTCAGTAAAATTTTCCATATAATCAGAGAAAATACTAACCTTACACCTTTAAAAGGTTGCAAGTGCATTACATAAACTAAAAAGCATACGTTTATAAGCGAATGTACCAAAGGGGTAAGTAAAAGTTATTTTTTTCCTTATCTTTTGGGGCTACATGAAATAGGTTTTTCCAGCTAACCTTTCTAACATCTAATCTCTAAACAGGAGTAGATAATGATCCTTCCTAGTTAAAGCATTTAACTTCCTATAATCTATACATTCCCTCCAACCGTTTTGATTCTAGTCGGTACTAACTCTCTATGCTAATTTGCTATTAATGTAATTTATGTCTTTTTAGGAACTACTTGAACTAGGCTTACCTGGTTGCTATCAGCTATTAAAAATATCATTCCAACATCTAATAATTTTAATATTTCAGCTTTTACTACGTCTATCATAAGAGGGTTCAATCTATGTTGAACTTGTCTAGAAGCTTTTGCATTAGTTTCTAGATTTATCCTATGCATACACGTAACAGGACTTATTCCTTTAATATCAGCTATGATCCATCCTATTGTTCCTTTAAATTCTTTCAGCACATTTATTAATCTATCTTAGTCTAGACTTGTCAATTTATTAAAAAATATCATTGGGTATTTAATTGCATCATATATATTAAAATTCACTCTATCGTCATCTACTTCCATTATTAATGTTCCATTTGAAACATCAATCTTTGTTTTTGCTGTTTTTAAAAATGGTCTTCCGAAAATTAGAGAAGCTTTATTAGAGAAATTATCTTTTTTCATATCTAAAACATAGAAATCAGTTGGGAAGACTAAATCATTTACCCTGACCAGTACATCTTCTCGTAACCCTGCCGCTTTAACATTGGATCTATTTGCTAATTGTACCACTATACTAATTTTTTCTAAATGTACATCTATCATTTGCAAATAAATAGATAAAAGCATAACCTTTATGGAGGCTCCTAGATCACACAATGCTTTAGAAATTCCTATATTCTCAATTGTACATGGAACGAAAAACATTCTAGGGTTATAACATTTAGGAGGTAATTTCTTTTGAATTAGTGTTAAATTAGTGTTTTCCTAGACTCACATTTTCATTAGCCTTGATCTTATTAGTGCATAAATCTTTTATAAATTTCTGATACTTAGGTGCATTTTGAAGGACTTCAAATAGAGGTATATTAACTACTACATTCTTTAATAAATCAGAGATTTTTTTTCTTCTTGCAATTTCTTAGCATTTCTATTATCTTCCAAACGAGAGGGGATAATGATTTTATATAAATTGGTTAATCTTTATCAGACTTATCACCCTTTTCGTTCGGAATCCTTTTACTCGTTACTTCAATTTCTTTCTCTAATTTTGCTTATATTTCTTTTCTATAAACTAATTGGTCTGGCATTTTAAGTTCATCCATCTGCTTACCATTTCTTAATGTTATGGCTGGTGTTTTTTCGTATAAAGTAGGATAAGGTTGAGATGGCAGTTTTCCTTGATTTAAAAATTCACTCATTTGTGATGCCATCTGACTCAATTGGTTTTTCAACTCGGTCATATCATTTTGTAATGTTTGGATTATTTGATTTTTTTCTCTATCTGAATTATTCGATGTTTTATATATTTGATAACCCTGATTGTTAATACGATTACCTACATTTGGCTATGAGTAATTTGTATAGCTATTAAAGTTATAAGTGGGATCAACAAATCCATCATATTGGCTCATTATAACATTAATTTCTTCTATTTTAGTTTGTTGTCTCAAAGGGCATTCATCATTAGAATGACTTAATTCATTACAAAAAACACAAGGTTTTACGTTGCTTGATCTATCCTTTAGTAATAATTCAACCATGACTTTTAGCTTATTTATCTTATTGTTTGGTGTCTTCTTTGTCCTTCTATTCATTTCACTTAGATTTTCTTTAATTAATTCACTATTCCCACCATATTGCTTAGATTGTTTAACCATTTTATTTATAGCTTCTCTTGCTAAAATTGGTGTTGTGTCGAGCATAGACCCTTCACATACTGTGTCTAAGAATATTTGTTCTAAGTGATTTAATCCTTCATAAAAACATTCCATTAAAGATTTTTTGTAAATCCATGCATTGGACATAATGAAATCAATCTTTGATACTCATCCCAAAATTCATCAAAAGTTTCTCAAATTTCCATCATAACACTACTAATTTTTTTTGTCTATATAAATTAATTTGTCTTGCTGGGACATATTGATCAAGAAAGAATTGTAGCATATCTTACCAATTGGTTATGGAATTTTGAGGAGGTAAAATAACCAATCTAAAGCTTGGCCTTTTAATACAGAAGGAAATGTTTTTAATTTAACATAATCTATTTCTATATCCTTATGTTTTAACATGCTTATTTTGTGTGCAAACTCCCTAATAAACTTTTGTGCATCTTTATTATCTTCATTATAGAATCACGCTAAATAATTTATGAATCTGAACTTCAATTCAAATTTCAAAAATTATGTTGTAAAAGTTATACACATAGGTTGTTAAGTCGTGACATTCCTATCAGATTGCCTACAATTTAGTTCTTCCTTGTCTTCAGCCATATTATATGACATTCAACAAAAATGTTTCCAAGTGATTATTTTAAGAATCCCCGACAACGACGCCAAAAATTGACATGTGTCGAACGTGCACAATAGTTTCCCGTATTTTTCTATTATTTGTAGTAGTAGTAAATGTGATATGGTCTCTACAGGAATTTTGCAAATCTCTTCTGAATTAAGGCTACTGTAGAGTTTTATTGGATTTAATTTACTTTAATTTAACTGATTTAATTAAAACGGGAATTAAACACTATCAATCTAAGAATAATAATCAAATAATTAAAATAATTAAACTATAAGAAATTTAAATTCAATTAACTAATCTAATGCAATTCGAACAAACAATCAACTAATCAATATAAATTAAATATCTAAACAAAATATTTTTACACAATGACATGTAAACCGTCATATCTGGACATTTCATTAAAGCATAGTCATAATCAAATAATCATATTTATACAATGATCATAAATCATTAAACTCTAATCACAATAGTTTGATAGCCTTTAGTAAACTATCGATTTTCCCATATTCAATGGAAATAAACCATATCCTTATCAATTTAAATCTACTTATTGGATAAAACGCGATAAACTAGAAATTATGATAACATTACAACTCAATAAAAGTCGTACCTAATTCAAAATAAATAAAAATCAGAATATACTAGTCATTAACTAATCTAGAACACAATCACCTAGGACATTCACTCAAGTAATTTTTTGCCCTATAAATTAATCTTAGTTACTACTTCTATAATTGTTGTCAATGATCATAGACATAGATTTAGATACAGTATACTATGAAACATATTAGCCATTATGCACTCAATACAAAGAATCATTAGTTGTAATATGCAAAAACAACTTATTAAAACCGTGATTGACGTGTGTGATTGGTTTAAGACATTAAGCACATATATTTTGCATTATGACTAAATTAATAAACGATTTACAATCATGTCCGGAGTATTGTTTAAAATAATAAACTACTCACACATATTAATAATAAACATCATAATAAACAAATAATTGAAAGACATTAATGTAAAATACCTCTATTAAATAAATCTTGAATCTCTAAAGAGTCTCCAAAAGTAATGAACAATGAATTAAACTAAAACCAAATTAAAAATACTTTAAAACTAATAATGGTTAATGGAGGGCTATGAGCGAGTGCTAATTTCGAAGCCCTAAGGTCCTATTTATAATTTCCCTAATTGTACATATCATATATAAACTCAAATACCTTGTTATCTACGAAACTCGTTATCGACCTCTGTGATTTGTCAGCGAATCTATTTTGTTCACAAATCACTGAGTTAATCACTGAAATAGCTCTTTGTGCTCCACCGATTCCTATGTAAATCCTAATTCGTAGTGAAATTGCTGGCTCTTCTCTACTGTCGATTTTGGTGGCAATTCTTATGTAATCTCATATCGCTGAGAAATCGTTGGACCTGTTCTCCAGTTGACTATTTTGCTTTTCTTCCTTTTTTTCTTCCATTTTTTTTCTAATTAAGTCCTGAAATCACAAAACAAGAAAATCCCTAGTGTAATATCATTATTTATATCTAAAATCAACCCTAAGCCACATACTATAAACATGTCTAATTATTGACTTGTTACAAGTGATCAGTGATGAAAGTATATAAGTTGACTCGAGTAAGATTCACGCAATCATCAATTGGGATGCACTCTAATGCATTACAAATGTCTGAAGCTTCTTGGGATTGGCAGGCTACTATCGGCGCTTTGTACCTTATTTCTCTAGGGATCTCGATGTTGATGACCAAATTGACCAATAAGGATGTCGAGTTTAAGTGGTCCAGGGAGTGCGAGGCAACCTTCTTAGAGTCGAAGAAGTGGTTGACTTCTACACCATTACTAGTATTGCCATAGGTAGGCAAGGAGTGGATGGTTCGTAGGGATGCATGTGGCACCAGATTGGGATGTATTCTGATGCAGGATGGTAGAGTTATTACCATCTTGTCGCGTCAACTGATGACCCATAAGAGGAACTATCCAGTGCACGATCTCGAGCTTGCAGCGATCGTGTTTACTCTGAAGACTTGGAGGCACTATATCTTTGGTGAGATATTATCCCTCTACACTGATCATAAGAGTTTGAAGTATCTCTTCACTCCAAAGGATCTTAATATGAGACACTGATGATGGTTAGAGTTGTTGAACTCTACTAAGTACTAGCCCGAGAAGGGGAATATTGTAGCGGATGCCCTTAGCAGGAAGGGACCGGACAGAGAGGCATTTACCATGAGCTTGTCAGTGGTTTCAGAGACAGTTAAGGCACATAGTTTTGGACAGATGAGAGTTCTGAAAAATTTCCATTCCACGAGTATTAGAGAGCTAGCGAGCCGATAAGATGTATCAGAGGTTCAGAGACATGGCACGGAGTCCTGACTTCCCATATTAGAGAGAGTTATATGATGGGTGTTTATAAAACATATGTAGACTATATGGATTTTGGTAATGGCAGAGTTACGAGATGGCATTCTTCAGGAGGCTCACAAATCCAGATACATAGTTCACCCAGACAGAAACAAGATGTACCAAGACCTGAAACACTTGTTCTTGTGGCCCAGGATAAAGGCAAATGTTGGCCAATACGTGAAAGGATGTGAAGTGTGCCAGCAAGTTAAGGTAGAGCACCAGAGACCTGGAGGACTTTTGCAGCCACTACCGATCCCTCATTGGAAGTAGGAACACATTACTATGGACTTCGTCAGTGCATTACCACGGACTCCACGCAACCATGATGATGTATGAGTTTTCATGGATAGATTGAAGAAATCAACACATTTCATTCCGATTTCGATGAGATAAATATTTCCACTGCTGTGCACGTTTTTCGAATGAGAGATCTTCATATTGCACAGTGTATCGGTATCGATAATGTCAGACAGAGATAGTCGGCTGATGTCACAGTTATGGCAAGCCATGAAGGAGCAATATGATACTAGACTTCAATACAACACGACTTACCACCCATAGACTGACGGGCAGTCAGAGTGGACAATACATATATTGGAGGACATGCTAAGAGCTTATGTGTTACAACTTGGAGAGTCATGGGAGAAATACTTGCCACTTTGTGAGTTTGCCTACAACTACAGCTTCCAAGCCAATATTACGATGCCATCGTTTGAGGCACTGTAGAGGAGACCTTGCAGATTAGTAGTTTGTTGGGCAGAGCCCGAGGACACAATTACTATTGGGCTTGAGGTTGTTGTGGAACACATAGAGAAAGTAAGGCTAATTCATCCAAGATTACAGGTTGGTTAGGACAGACAAATGAAACACTCGAATAAGTACCACAACATGATAAGCTATAAAGTAGATGACTGGTGTACTTGAAGGTTTCTCCTTTGAAGGGTCACCAGAGATTCGGGATCAAATGGAAACTTGCACCATGTATATTAGGCCATATCAGATTATTGGTCGAGTTTGGGAGGTTGCTTATCAGTTGAGGCTACCAAGACAGTTAAAAGTGGTTCACAACGTCTTTCACATTTTCATGCCGAGTTTGGCGAGATCAGTGCCGAGGCTTATGGTAGATGTGAAACGTATTGAGGTTAGGCTAGATGTGATGTACGAGGAGCACCCTATAGAGATAATATACGGTAGAGTTTAGGTTCTCAAGAATAAGTAGATTCTGAAGGTCCTTGTCAAGTGGCGGTATCATAGAAATAAGGGACTTACATGGGAGAGAAAGTCTACTATGCACGAGAGACACTCCCAGCTTTTCAACGATTAGTACTTTAGTTTGAGTTTGGATTTTGGGACGAAATCCCTTTTAGTTAGGTAGATTGTTACGGCTCGCCTAATTTGATAAGTACTTAATTGTCTAATTTCAGGCTAGAACCCAACTCATGCCCATGTGGACGTCGCAGATTAGTCTAGTGCACGCCTGTTGAGGTATATTATTATTATTATTATTATTATTATTATTATTATTATTATTATTATTATTATTATTATTATTATTATTATTATTATTATTATTATTATTATTATTATTATTGTGTAATGCATGAATATTGTGTGTATTTTATTGATCAAAGCATTACATTTATTTTTTATCTCCACCGCAGTTTGTGCGAGTTACAAGTGCGGTAGGTAGCACCTCGGGATGTAGGACAATGTCAAGTACCTGATTAGGCGGGACTTAGTCTAGTGGAGCGAGCGACTCATTAATGAACCATAAGAATAAGCTAGATAAAATCATGATTCTACCTCACTTTCTTCTTCAATTCTCATGAATGCAAGCTTAATTTTGGGGCATTGGGTGCTAAACAAATGCCCAAGATGAAATCATGATTCTTTTGTGTTTTCTATGTCAATTGGTTATGTGATATCATAAATTTGAAGTATTAAACTAATTACTATGAATTCGAGAAAAAAATGGTTTTCTTGATGTATATCATGAATGCATGTTGATGATGGTAATGGATTTGATGATTTGTTGTTGAAATTGGTGTTGTTGATATTATTGTTGCTATTGTTGAAGAATAAGACGAGAGAAAGAAAAGAAAAGGAAGAGAGAAAGAAAAGAAACAAAAAAAAGAAAATATATGGGGCATAGACGACCTGTGGAGGGGGGTCTCACACGCACGCACCATGAGTGCGTGTGAGCCTTGGGTAAGGTCGAGCCCTACCGAATCGGGCTTGGTTTAGGTGGGCCCAACCCCATTAAATAATTAAAAATTAATTAAATTAAAATTTAATAAAAAATAAAAAATATAATTTAAAAATAAAAAAAAATTCAAAAAAATTGAAAAAATAGAGAAAGTATTAGAAATTGGAAAAAAGATATAAAAATCGAGTTTCGAGAGTTTTTTAGACGTTTGGAACTCCGGTATAACCCAAAAAAGGTGTTACAACTAAAAATTAGAATAAGATTCTAAATTTTGTTCTCACAATATAAAATCAATTAATGTGACCATAAATTATTTAAAATTGGTATGTAGGATACTCGGGGCCTAGGGAATTAAGGGACTGACTGACGGGTATTCCGAGGTACGAGCGAGCGGCTAGGAGCGGGGTTTTATCGCATTTTGGTAAGTAAACCCCACCAGAAAAATACTTGGTATTCTTATTGCTTTAAATTCAATTATAATGATGTTTAAATACCGGTTGGTACTTGTTTGACTACTCCACTCTCGTGTGTGTCAGTGCATAGTCAACGGGACGGCATAACCCTTTCCTGCACTCTCGTAGACGGTAGTCCAAGTTTAGCGACAATGTTGGTCATACCTTAGACTACACGCGAGATTCTTTTCCGCAAGTTGATGATTTGAGAGTGCGTGATCGTGATGGCTTGCCTCCTACATAGATTCCACTCTTTAGAGGCAGTTGGCCGGGAGTTCTAAAACTCCTGACGAACAAAGTCCTCATCGGCCTTGGTGTGGTGGTGGGGTCACCTTGTTACTAGATTCTCAGTCTTATCCTGTTTGTCCCATTATTCGGCAGATATAGACCACACTCGCGTCCGACATACTTGTATCGCAGCAACTTCTCCTCATGTTGTTCAGTCCCTTTTCATTGTATTGCTCTTGCCTAGCATGCATTGTAGCCGCTTTATTTATCTCTTATTATTGAATGCGAATTGTGTTTCTTCTTGGGCTTTACTTAGTGGACTCGTTGTCATCAAATGTTTTGCATGGATGACCGAGTGCACATCCTACGATGAGCCGAATGAAGGCTAAGCTTGGCGGCTACGTCTGATTTCAAAGAGCCCCCCTAACAGACTTGTAGATGTTTTGTATATATTATGCTACTATTTCATTTTGGGATATTGGGAGACATTTACTGTCAAATTCCAAAATTTTTAATTCAATAATTACGGCTAATCCAGGATTAACGAATCCTAATTATGGTTTAGGCTGCGAGTCGGGAGCTGAGGATCGGTGAAATGAGATTTACAGGTAATTTTATTTTGGTGTAATGTATGTCTAGTGTTGTGTATTATGTATTATTTTATTTTGCGAAATTCAAGTTAAATGAGTAAATTCGAAATCTCGCGGGGTTTTATCTTGAGATACATGTCGAAATGAGTTTCTTGAGAGTGAAAATGTTGACCTGAGCTATTGTTTCGAGTTTCATAAAAAATATGTGTAATTAAGTTTTAAAATTTGAATTTTGAACTTTAATTGGATTTAACTAACTGACATGGGTCCCACACCTCGAATTGAGAGCGAGATGGGTTGTTTAGGAGTGTCAAAATGCTTTGGTAAATTCTCCAATTTTTGATAGAATTGAGGTATTTTTCGAGGTTAAATTTGGTCTAAAAATAAAGAAATAATTATGAAAAAATAAAAAAGGGCAAATTACCATTAGGGACATTGGTATTGTATATGAATGGATAAAATTCAAAAGGCATAATGGTCATTTGTCAACCCCATTAAAAAAAGGAAATCGAAACAGGGTATTGTTCCTACTGTTCATCGTCAATCTCCCTCTCTATTTTTCCTTTTCTATCTTGATCATCGTCCTCCATCGTCTCGTCCCATCCCACGGTGTTGGCTCCCTCACATATCTCTCTAGTATAACCTCTCTCTCTCTCTCTCTCTCTCTCTCTCTCTCTCTTCACGATTTCAAATTGAAACTGAGAGAGGACTGTGACTGTTTTGAAAGTGGTGATGGTTCAAGGTCAGGTTAATAGTGTTTATGGAATTTTTTGATTGTGTCTTGTATAGGACAGATTTGGAGATTGCGTGTGTTTCAATTTGAATTCGAAGAGAGAAGATTTGTTGTTGTTGGTTGTGTTGAGTGAGGGACAGAGTAGGTTTCGATAAGAGAAGAAAAAAAAAGAAAGATCGATCGATTAATTGAGAACGAAACAGAGCTTGACTATGTTTCGTCTCAAGGAAGACGATTGGGAGGGGGGAGGGGGAAGGAGCTTCGAGCTCCCCTGCCCAACCTCTATGGGGTTGGGCACCCCAGTAAAATTATAACAAAAATAGGATCGAAATAGAGATTGTTTCGATCCAATGAAGAAGATGACGGTCTGATCCCAGACCAGGGCCGAACCGAGTTCGACTTAGTTGAGTCGAACCGGGCCTGGTCTGGGATCAAACCCATCTTTCAAATAAAAAAATGTGTTAAAAAACTTGAAAATAAATAAAAAATTCCTAGAAAGTAGGGAAATTATGAAAAAATGGGATTTTTAGACAAATTATTAGAAATTGAGGATTTTTATGAAAAATGAGGATTGGATTTTCTCGAGGATTTATATATAGGATTTTGCATCATAATACGTGTTATAATACCCGAAAATGTCTAAAATTAGGAAAGTTATTTTTTAGCCTAGTCTATGTTTATTTTTTTTATTTCGGACCACAATTTGCAGTCGAAATTGGGATTCAGAATTTCGAGGATTTGATTTGAACTCATTCCAGGGTTTTAAAATCGTGACATGACTAATTAAAATAAATAAATTGGAAAAAATTGTGGAATGATTGTTGAATCTTACCAAACTTGTAAATGAATAGTAGTACGACAATTGAAACCACGTGTGGACTATTTTACTGACACGAAGCGCAAGAAGTGACGATATCGTTAGTAAGGTTAAGTAAATACCATAGTAACCTTTACATTGTATAATTATATCTTCGTATATATTGCATTGTTCCTTAATATTGCATTATTTGTTGTACATGCATACACAAGTGAGGAGGATAAAGTTGACTCAAGTCTCTTTATAGTGTTTACCAGACTGTGGGTACAGGTTAGAACACTATATTATGCTTTAGGGCTAGAGTCACTGATACTTTGCATCGCGTGGTTATCATAAAATCACGTTTAACCAGATCATACTCTGATAGACTAGAGGAACGAGACTCGTTTGGTTATCCTCTCTATGTATGAGTCCTTACTATTGTTTACTTACCACTTATGAAGAACGTTATCTGATTATGGTCGGATAACAGTAACGGGATGAATTCATGATTGTATTTAAATTCTTTAGATCATATTGTTCGTTTAATCTCTTAGATTATAATGCATTTTATTATTACATGTGTACTTGATAGTGCGGGATTTACTTACTTGACACTATCGAATTTTTATAATTGGGTAATGATAGGTTCGAACGACGACAAAGGAATGGTGAAGCTATTAGATTTTCTGTGACTTATTCAGTTTCCTTTTTTCTATGTTTGTATTTTTTTGAATATAATGTATTAGATAAATGGGTTTTTGGGCTCGTGTCGGATTATGATCTATTTTGGAATCGTTGTAGTGGTTTTGGGACATATTGGAATGTTGTGGAGCTAAGGTAATAATGGTTTAAGGAATTTGAAAACCTGAAATAGGTTAGAATGAATAAATATTTTTTGTTGATGAAATATATATTGTTAAGGGTGGATTGTCACTCCTTTGATATTTCCATCAAGCTAAGCAGGTTTTATTAAAGACTTTTGAAGGTCGAGTTTTTCGGTTAAGGCTTAAAAAATGAGGTACTGTCAAAACTTTTTTACGGAGTTTTGAGGATAAACTTTGAGGTTTGAATTTTACTTTAGAATCCTTTGTGGATGATAAAGAATTATATTTGATAATTAAGACGATAGATTTTTAATCATTTATTGATAGTGAGATTAAGGTTGTTAGATTATCAGGGGATTAAGGTTATCAAGGTCGGTCATATGCTCTAATTAGCCAGGGGGTCTGACAATGTTGGTATCAGAGCTTAGGATTTTAAAAGAATCTTATTGATTGAGGTTAAGTGAGTGATTATTTGGGAATTAACACGATGGAATGGGGATTAAAAAGTTTTAAAAAATTATTATTATGTTTTGTGTGTTTTATATTATCGAGATATCGATGAATATAGTCGTGTTGAACCACGTTTCTTGTACTTTTTGTTACATAATACTATGAGTGGACATCAAGAGCCGGGTCGGGGATCTGGTGAGAACAATTGGGATCCACAGCGTGTGGACTCATATGTGTTTCAGAAATTGGTTGGGTAGACAGCAAAGTCACTGAATATCTTACGAGCACAAATGCAGCCCCCACACTTGTGGTTCATTTTTCTCAGGAAGTTCCTACTACTACTCTAGCCGCTCAAGAGGAGCAAGCTACCTCTACAGTTCATTGCGAAGGTGAACTGGTTGTTGCAGTTTTGATTCGGGGCTGGTCTAGCCATTGTTAGTGGAATTTCTCAAGAGGAAAGGCAAAAAAGAGAGTTTATAAAGTATAATCTTATGTACTTTTATGGCAAGTTAGACTTGAGGATTGTGAAGACTTGGGTTCTCAATCATGAGGAGGTTCATAATATATTAGGTATTAATGAACACTTGAGAGCTTCGATATCTTCGTACTATTTACAGGCTCAACTTGAGATATGGTGGAAATCGTTGCATGACAGACATCCCGTATTCGAGACTTGGGATGACTTTTTAAGGAGTTTACAAAGTAGTACTTTGATGAGAGCATGATTCTGCAAAAGAAACTAGAGTTAGATCATCTAGTTCAAGGAAACATGTCATTGGCTCCGTATGATGCTCAGTTTAGTTATCTTTTAAGGTTTGCTGGGGAGTCGAGAATGACAAAGAAGGAAAAGATGCGCAAGTACATGTATGAGTTACAAGAAGAACTTGGCACTACCATATCAACGACTAAATCGAACACCTTATGGGAGGTTCGAGGTAGGGCCAAAGCTTATGTGACTACACAAACTTTTCAGTGTGAATTACGATGATATCAGGGCATAGTCGAGTCAGGACAAGGCTTAGGTACTGAGGGCAAGAAAAGGTTTTCATCTTGATTTGATTCGAAGTTTCAAAAGAAAGGGAAGAGTAGATGACCATCATTTACACCTACGACAAATGTTGCTCCATCATACATACATCATGATCCTATTTTGAGCACAGCCATAAGGCCATCTGATATGACATCGGCCGGCTCAAAACAGACTCGATCACAGTTTTTTCAGCCTTTAGGTCGTAGAGGTACACTTCATTCTCAGAGGAGTGGGGTAAGGGTTGAGGATCACAGGGACAGGGTACGAGTCAAAAATCGACACCTAGTTAGGCATCATCGGTAGGCGTTAAACTTTCGGTTACTTGTTTCAATTGTGGGAAATAAGTTCATTATAGTTGCAAATGTCCAGAATATTCAGGTTCAATTGTTTTTTACAAGTGTGGAAGAAGGGACATATGCAGAAAGATGTTCCATAACTTACAGGGTCGTCTAGCATGTCATAGCCTCAACAGTAGGCTAGGGGATATGTACAGGTGGTAGCAGAACTAGATTCTATGGAAAACCGTAATCTTATTGAAGTATTTATTTCTGTTTGTAATCGTCATATGCACGTGATAATTGATTTATGTTCTACAATTTCTTTTTTATCTGTTCGTGTGGTGGCTAAATTAGGGTTAACTCTAGTGCGAGTCCCTATTCATCTTATCCTCAACACAGTGATTGGGGATAAAATATATCCTCAATTTATATGTGGGAAATTTGTTGTTGAGATCTTCGAACACGAGATGACCATTGATCTACATGTGTTGGAGTTTTTGGAGTTTGATGTGTTGTTGGGAATGGATTGGTTTGCAGTTTATCATGCACAGTTGGATTGTTTCTATAACATTGTGTTCTTTTATATTCTTGGCTGTTCAATTTTCACATACAGCGAAACATCGTTTAGGTTGCTTTTGAATTGAGGTAAGCTTGCCACTGGGGAAGAAATGGAAACTATTGTCGAAACTATTAGTATAGAGGCAAGATCTGAAATCAAACTGGAGGATATTCCTATAGTTTATGATTTTCTTAATGTGTTTCTTGATGACTTACCTGAAGTTCCACCTTCAAGAAAGATAGGTTTTGTGATTGATTTAGTTCCTGGAACTAAACCAATATCTATTCCTCCCTATAAAATGGCTCCGAAGGAATTGCAAGAGTTGTAGAAACAATTGGAGGAGTTGCTGGATAAAAGGGTTTATTTATCGAAGTATTTCACCGTGGGTGCACCAGTCATTTTTGTGAAAAAGTACAATAGTTTGAGGTGTGCATTGATTATATACAGTTGAACAAGGTCACTGTTCGGAATAAATATCGATTGCCTGGAATTGACGATTTGTTTGATCAATTGAACCGTGCCAAATTCTTTTCTAAGATTGATTTTTGTTCTGGTTATCATCAATTAAGAGTTCAAGAAGATGATGTGCAGAAGATTGCATTCAGTACCAGATATGGTCATTTTGAGTTTGTTGTTATGCCATTTGGGCTGACCAATGCTAAGGCGATGTTTATGGATTTGATGCAGAGAGTGTTCATGTCGTATTTGGACCACTTTGTGGTAGTCTTCATTAATGATATTTTGATATATTCCAAAACTCGTAAGGATCAGGAATATCATCGCAAAGTTATTCTCCAGACTTTGAGAAATTATAGGGTTTATGCTAAGTTTAGCAAATACGAGTTTTGGTTATCTGAGTTGAAGTTTTTGGGTCATGTGGCTAGTACGGAAGGAATTTCGGTGGATTCAGCTAAAATTGAGGCTATCATTGGTTGGCCAGAACCTACCACAATGACGAAGATACTGAGTTTTTTGGGTTTGGCTGGCTATTATCGTAGATTTGTGAAAGATCTTTCTGAGATAGCTACGCCAATTACTAAAGTTACTCAGAAAATGTTCCATTTGTTTGGTCATTAGAATGTGATGCTGCATTTTGGGAATTGAAGAAGAGTTTGGCTTCAGCGCCAGTTCTTATATTGCCAGAACAGGGGAAATGACTTACAGTTTATACTGATGCATCAAAAGTAGGTTTGGGTTATGTGTTAATACAAAACGACATAGGTAATGCTTATGCTTCTCGGCAGTTAAAGACTCACGAGAAGAATTATCCTATTCATGATTTGGAATTAACGACAATTGTGTTTGCTTTGAAGTTGTGGTGATACTATTTGTATGAAGTAAGCTTCACGCTATTTTCAAATCATAAAATTCTGAAGTATTTGTTCTCTCAGAAAGAGCTAAATAGAGGCAAAGACGATGGTTTGAACACTTGAAAGACTTTGATTTTAGTCTTGAATATCATCTGGGTAAAGCTAATATTGTGGCTGATGCTGAAATGACCCTAACCTGAACTATGGTCGAGTCGTCCAGTCCAAACCATTACTCAAGCTCGATGCCTGAACCAAACCCAAATAACAGTCTGGTACGCCTAATTCAACCTACTGAACAACATACTAACCATATAGGGTAATAATGCGGATGTGAAATCAAAACTATAATTCCATAAATAATATAATTAAAGTGATAAGTGTCCAAAAGTCTGAATAATTTCAACCATCCAAAGAAGCTTCCAAATAAACTATAAAACTTCCGTAATAATCCAAAATAGATAGGGATGGTTCCAAACTACCCCAAAGTATCTACCTAAAGTTACAACCCAAATTCATTGTTCTAAAATCAAATAAATATATGATAGAAACATGCAAAATCCTTACAAAGAAAGGAAAGACTTCAAGCGGGTGCCTTTCCTTTGTCGCGAGCTAACACGGATGTGGATGTACCTAGAGAGTAAGTGGGGTGAGCTAAAGAACCAACGGAGCACAATAAGAGAGAAGACTCGCTCAAATGCTAAACATGCTAGTATTACCTAAAAAGCAAAATAATTCTACACATGTAGTAGTAAATCGAATTGTAAAACATTTAAGGGAAAGAAATAAAAACAAGATCCTTGTTCATAAAAGGGGATGTAAACAAGTTCCATATCCAATATCACTAAAAGGTAAATTCATCATTCAACAAACTAGAAAATGAGCATTCTTTTGAAATCACAACATAAAAAGGGAAATTCACAAATTTGTAAATAAATATCATTCATTCATGCAACGGGGTTCAACAAGAGAATTACCATAAGAACTGGTAATAAATATAAATCATGGTTCCATCCAATGCACCCTAGTTAATAGTATGAACACTCACCCTTGAGATGATGTGAACTATTGGCAGTCACAACGGTAGTTTTGATCTACATCTAGTTCTATCAAATCAACAGTGTGTGTTTCCAAGCCATCACCGATTGGGACTACTTATGAACTTGATACTTCGTGGTGCAGACCACTCTCTTTTTGGGGGATTATAGCCACACAACTGCAATTCGTGGCGCGGACCACTCTCTATTGGTAGGCCCACTGCCACACCATCGCTACTCGTGGCATGGACCACTCTCTTTTGATGTGCATGTAGCTTCATCATCGACGCTGGGCACCTCCCTGGCAACCTCGGCATCCCCAAGCCAAGGCTGGCCAGGGGCGCACAAATCCCCTACCAGCCCACGGTTGGGACAGCCACGAGGGTAGGGGTGGTCATGATACCACCCCTTTCCCTTCCTATCTTACCCCGCTGTTTGGGGCAGCCTGGTAGCGCCCCCACCCTGCCGACGGCAGCCACAGCGAAGTCGCCGGTAGCGGCGACAGTGAGGCCGCCGCTAGCTGCTTGGGTCGCCGTTCGCCTTATTGGTTCCACAAATCACTTAACAAGGTGGTTTTCCACTATTGTTTTATAGAATTCAAGTTTAATATTCATTTAAAACAGATTAAGAGGGTGAGGGAGATGTGTGTACCTCGATTTGGGGTTCTCCTTGAGTTAGACTTCCAATACCTCAATCTCCCTTTTCTCTCCCCATAGTTAAATTCTCAATAAAAAAGGGGCTAAGGTTCTCAAATTGATTTATATAATGGGATTAATTTGTATAGGGTTTATGAAATTACTTTATTGCCCTAGGGCAGGTCTTTTGGGTTTTTGGGTCGTCACAACATCCCCAATTTTAAAGAACTTTCGTCCTCGAAAGTAAAATAAAGTCATACCTTAAAGTTCGAAAAAGAAATGGAAAGTTCTCCATCATATAGTCCTCCTGCTCCTAGGTAAACTCCTGTTTTCCGTGGAATTGCCACCGAACTTGCACCAATGAGATTTCTTTCTTCCGAAGCTTATGCACTTTCCTATCCACGATCTGAATCAGCTGCTCATCGTAGGAAACATCCTCCTTCAAATGAACTTGCCCCCAATCGGTCATCGGTACATGTTTGTTTTGTGTCTTCCTTAACATGGAAACATGGAAGACATTATGAACTCCAGCTAGTTGTGGTAGTAATTCGAGGCGATATGCTACTGGGCCTATTCGTTTCTTGATCTCGAATGGCCCGATGAACCTGGGAGATAACTTTCCCTTCAATCCGAATCGGTAATGGCCTTTCA
Source organism: Stephania cephalantha (assembly GCA_039657325.1). NCBI lineage: Eukaryota > Viridiplantae > Streptophyta > Magnoliopsida > Ranunculales > Menispermaceae > Stephania > Stephania cephalantha. The sequence goes on along the minus strand of CM077570.1, from coordinate 16,198,266 downwards.
TTGGTGACGCTTTCAACGATACAAATTCTCCAACCTCAAACACATCTCTCGATGGCCCTTGTCAGCATACTTTTTTTGGCGGCTCTGGGCGGTCTCCAATCATTGCCTAATCAATTTTATCCTCTCGATTTGGTCATGCACAAGTTCTGGACCGATCAACACTGCGTCTCTGACCTCGGTCTAACAAACTGGAGACCTACATGGTCTCCCATAAAGTGCCTCAAATGGTGTCATGCCAATACTTGCTGGAAAGCTGTTGTTGTACGCAAACTCGCACAATGAAATATACTTCTCCCAACTCCCGTAGAAATCCAACACACAAGCTCGGAGCATATCCTCAAGTATCTGTATCAATTTCTCGGTATGTCCATCTGTCTAAGGGTGAGAGGCCGTACTAAGATTGAGCTGAGTCCCCATCTGGTGTTGAAACTCACTCCAAAACTGAGAGGTAAATCTCGGATCATGATCCGATACAATAGACATTGGAACTCCATCTAATCTGACGATCTCGTCTACATATATGCTTCCCAACCTGTATGCCGAATATTCCATGGAAATAGGGACGAAGTAGGCTGACTTAGTCAAATGAGATGGTATCCACAATCTGTCTCGAAATCTCAACGCTCCATCAGATGATAGTTTCCAATCCACGTCATCAGTGCTATCCGCGAGTGACCTGTACTTCCCGTATTCTGAATTGACTCTATGATAGTCAACCACTCTGCACAGAACCATTGGCTCTGTTCTCATCTGAACCCGTGATTGACCCTTTGAGACATCTGAGCTAACAACCGAGCCATCTGCGGGTACTCCATGTACATTCATTATGGTATCAGACTCTATTTCTAGTCATACACGACTCAAAACATCTGCCACTACATTAGCCTTCCTTGGGTGGTACTCGAGCGTGAAATCGTAGTCTTTCAAAAGTTCCAACCATCTCCTCTGTCACATGTTCAACTCACTTTAAGTGAATATGTACTTCGACTTTTGTGATTCGAGTAGACAGTGAATTTCTCCCTATACAAGTAGTGCCTCCATAACTTCAAGGCAAATACAACTACAGCCAACTCCAAGTCATGCACTGAATATTTCTTCTCATGTAATTTCAATTGTCTGAATGCGTAAGAAATTACTTTCTTATCTTGCAATGATACACCTCTCAAAACAGTCTGTAACGCATCGGTATACACTGACAACTCCCTGCCGGCCTCTGGTAGAATTAGAATCGGTGCAGTAGTTAGATGGTTTTTCAACAACTGAAAGGCCTCCTCAAATGAATCATTCTATTCATAGGCAACGTTTTTCCTAGTCGAGTTAGTGAGCGGTGAAGCGATCGACGAGAAACCTTGCACAAATCGTCAATAATACCCTGCAAAACCTAGAAAACTCTGAATCTTGGATGCATTAGTGGGTTGTGGCCACCTAAGGATCACTTCGATCTTCGCAGGATCAACTGATATCCCTTCTGTATTCACCATGTGCACCTAAAAACTTCACCTATGAAACCCAAAACTCGCATTTGCTCAACTTAGCATACAGTTTGTCTTCCCTCAAAGTCTGCAACACTTTCCTTAGGTGCTTCCTGTGATCTGACTAAGTCTTGGAGTATATCATGATGTCATCGATGAACACAATCACAAATTGATCAAGGTACAGCTGAAAACATGGTGCATCAAGTCCATACATATTTCTGGGGCATTGGTGAGTCCAAACGGCGTCACAGTGAACTAAAAGTGTCCGTAACTGGTGCTAAAAGCTATCTTCGGTATGTCCTCCTCCCGTATACGCAACTGATGATAGCCATATCTCAGATCTATCTTAGAGAAGATCTTTGATCCCCTCAACTGGTCAAACAAGTCTTCGATCCTGGGGAGTGAATACTTATTTTTGATAGTCACTCTATTCAATTGTCGGTAATCAATACACATCCTCAAACTGCCATTTTTTTCTTCACAAATAACAATGGTGCTACCCACAGTGATACACTCAGTGTAATGAAGCATTTCTGAATTAACTCCTCAAATTGTGTTTTCAACTCCTTGAACTCAGTATCCGCTATACGGTAAGGTGAATTGGAAACTGGTCTCGTACTGGGTATGAGGTCAATCATAAAGTCAATCTCCTGATGAGGAGGGACTCCTGGAAGATATGAAGGAAAAATATCCAGAAAGTCTCTAACCATTGGGATATTCTCAAACAAAAATTCTTGTCCTTCCTCTCCCATAGAAGTCAATGTCGCAATGGTCTCTATCTTAGCCAAACTTGCAACCTTACTATAGGTGTACAACCCTTGAACTCAAATAAGGGAATGCCCGGGATTACGAAAGCTACAGTTTTATGAAAACAATCTATCTTTGCGTGATACGCCGCTAACCAGTCCATGCCCAGTAATACATCAAACTTAAGACACTCTAAGACCCGTAAATCGAATATCCTCATGTGATCCCCAATTTTAATCTTACACCCCTCACATACCATGTAAGGATAAACTACAACCCCCGATATGAGTGAAACGGTAGAACTAGAATAAAATAATGTATGCATATCTCGACCATTAATGGAAACCGTACCTGCGACCAACTGACGCGATGCCTCTTTATCCTACTCAACAACTACAAGAACACTTCTACGAGTAACTGGGACTATGCTCCCCTTAGATATAGGTGGGTTAGGGAATTTGTTCTGGTAGTGTCCTGGAGTCCCACACTGGTAACAGATCACCTATGCACTTGATCTGGGCCTTGCTGGCCCTCTTCTGCTATTCTTTTGCAATTGCTGTGGAAGATGCAGTGGCCTGAATGTCACACTTTGAGAAACCGAATGTGCGGGGGCATGTGAATGTGTGGTGGTCCCCCTTAGAGTGTGTGGTACCCTTGAAGCTCCACCAGATGATGCATGGTTACTCGCTGATCCCCCAAATCTTTGCTTCTTGAAGTTTTCTCTCTGACCTTTCTGATAACTGCCAAAACTGCGCTTGCCTTGACTATATCGATTGAATCCCGCCTGAAATTGTATATCATCCTCATCACGAAAAGCCGACTCAGACTCGAGTGCCTGATGGTAACCATGCTGGTAAGTCTTTGACCCTGATGCTGCCACTATAGCACGTATTTCTTTCCTCAATCCCTAGATAAATTGTCTCATACGAGTCGTCTCGGATGGAACATACTCGTACGCAAACTCCGCCTGCACGTTGAACTAAGACGCATATTCAACCATGGTCATGTTGCCTTATACCAAGGCAAGGAACTCCCTGATCTTGTCTGCCATGACGTTCTCTGGGAACCACTCATCATAGAACAAATGCTTGAATTATGGCCAACTCATATTTGGTCCCTGAGTTCCCGAGATAGACAACCACCATTTGTGCTCCTTGTGTTCTAGCAAGAAAACCACCACCGGTACCATGGTCCTCATGTTAATGCCTAGAGTATCTTTCCTCTTTTCCATATTCAGTATCCAAGCTTCCGCCTCAATAAGATTAGGGTCCTTGTAGAAGTGTGGCACATCGTACTTCGTGAACTCCTTCTGGATCCTGCCTCTTTGGCATGCCTTGTTCTCACTATCAACTATGGGTACGGCCACTGCAGCTGCAGCTGTGACAGAATCAACAGCTTCCTTTGCGGGGTGGTGCTCGTGTATCAGTGCTAACAAAAGATCAGGCCTTGGCCCCACTGGTGCATGTCCGACTACTCTATCATTCTTCTGATTTTGCAGTAGTTCTAAGATTTGCGCATGTTCCTTCCCTGTGCGGTGGTCAAGTCATGTATGGCCTTCTGATGTGCCTCTGTTATTGCAGACATGTGTTGTTCCATCTGACTACGCCAGTGCCTTTCTTCTCTTTCTTGAGTCCCCCTAAGGTTGTAGGATGTCCCTTTGTAGTTACTCATCGTGCAATGTAGAGCAACGAAAAAGGAGAATAGTCTCACAAGTTAAGAGAATAGGCAAGAATATCTAAACGCTACAGATATTACATTAAAAAAACAAATAACATTATATTAATGTTTTATTTCATGTTTTCAACCCCTTCCCAGCCTAGGATTTGTTTTTTGTGCACTTTAAGTTGAATTGAACCAATGTCCCATGCCATTGAGTTGTTCGACTTAAACTCGACCTTCAAACTTAAAGGCTCTATATGCTTAGGTTTCACTAACCTAACTATTTCCCCTAGGTTTTAATATCTATGCTCTGATACCAACTGAAATGACCCTCATCTGAACTAGGTTCAGGTCGCCCAGCCAAAATCGTTACTCAAGCCCGATACCTGAACCAGGCCCAAATAACAGTCTGACACGCCTAATTCGAACTGCGGAATAACATACTAACCATATGGGGTAATAAATGCGGATGTAAAATCAAAAATATAATTTCATAAATCATTTAATTAAAGTGATAAGTGTCCAAAAGTCTGAATAATTTCAACCATCCCAAGAAGCTTCCAAATAAACCATAAAGCTTCAATAATAATCCAAAATAGATAAGGAGGGTTCCAAACTACCCCAAAGTATCTACCTAAAGTTACAACCCAAATTTATTGTTCTAAAAATCAAGTAAATATATAATAGAAACATGCAAAATTCTCACAAAGCAAGGAAAGACTTCAAACGGGTGCATTTACATTGTCACGAGCTAACACGGTTGTAGATGTACCTGGAGAGTAAGTGGGGTGAGCTAAAGAACCAACGGAGCTCAATAAGAGAGAAGACTCGCTCAAACACTAAACATGCAAGTATTATCTAAAAAGTAAAACAATTCTACACATGTAGTAGTAAATCGAATTGTAAAGTATTTAAATGAAAGAAATAAAGACACAATCCTTGTTCATAAAAGGGGATGTAAACAAGTTCCATATCCAATATCACTAAAAGGTAAATTCATCATTCAACAAACTAGGAAAGGAGCATTCTTTTGAATTCACATCATAAAAAGGGAAATTCACAAATTTGTAAATAAATATCATTCATTCATGCAACGGGGTTCAATAAGAGAATTACCATAAGAACTAGTAATATATATATATATATAAATCATGGTTTCATTCAATGCATCCTAGTTAATAGTATAAACCCGATGACCGAAACACACACCCTCAAGATTATGTGAACTATTGGCGGTTATAATTGCCGTTGTGATCTCCATCTAGTTCCATCAAATCAATAGTGTGTGTTTCCAAGTCATCACCGATTGTGACTATTTGTGAACTTGATACTTTGTGGTGCGGACCACTCTCTTTTTGGTCGGATCATATCCACATTATTGAAATCTGTGGCGCAGACCACTCTCTGTTGGTAGGCACACTGCCACACCACAACTACTTATGACACAGACCACTCTTTTGATGAGCATGTAGCTCCATCACCATTTTTGGATCGAATAACAAATTTATTCATGTCGCATGCATTCCATAGATAAGCATATTCATACCATTAACCAAATGCAACCCAATCCCAAGTATTTCGACATAAATGTGAAATTTCTATTTATCCAATAATCAAGCCACATTTAATGCATGAGAGAGGCTCCCCACTTGTCTCGACTCGTAGCGACACCTATAACAACTCTTGGTACGCTCGGGGCCCAATTTGAACCTTCACTCGACACTATACCACCATAATACATCTCATCAATAAATGTTTTAATTTAAATTAATGAAATCTTTCATTTATTGGTCTTTGAGATCCATTAGTGTGGGTCCCGCGAGTCCCCCGTCGCCCTATGCGAGGGTCGAGGGGTGGGACCCGGTGGGTCTCCCTCAGAAACGGGGTAGTGCCTCATTTGAAAGCAATTATTTTTGCTTATTTATAATACATATTATTGTACTTTATTATATTATACTTTATTATATATATTTATTATTACCCTAACCACTAATGGTGGGGCCCAACGCCGACCGGTGCTGGGTGCCTCCCCGGCAGCCTCGATAGCCCCGAGCCAAGGCTGGCCAGGGGTTGCAACAACGCCCCTGCCAGCTCACGGTTGGGACGATCACGAAGGTGGGAGTGGTCATGATACCACCCCTTCCTTTCCTCTCTTACTATGCTGGTAGGGGCAGCCTGGTGGCGCCCCCACCCTACTGGCGACGGCGACAGCGAAGTCACCAGTGAGGCCGCCCCTGGCCGCTTCGGTCGCCGTTCGCCTTGTCAGTTCCACAAATCACTAAACAAGGTGGTTTTCCACCATTGTTTTATCGAATTCAAGTTTAATATTCATTTAAAACAAGATTAAGAGGGTGAGGGAGATGTGTTTACCTCAATTTGGGGTTCTCCTTGAGTTAGACTTCAAACACCTCAATCTCCCTTTTCTCTCCCCGTAGTTAAATTTTCAATCAAAAAGGGGGCTAGGGTCTTCAAATCGATTTATATAGTAGGATTAATTTTTGTAGGGTTGATGAAATTACTTTATTGCCCTTAGGGTAGGTCTTTTTGATTTTTGGGTCGTTACAGATGCACTGAGCAGGAGGAGTGCTGAAACATTACGTGCTGCTAGTCGGTTGACTTACGAGTATGACTACCTTGAAATAGTCATTGTTATGACTTTGTTGGAGATTTCTAAAACTGATGATGAACCAATTTTTTCTCAACTTAGAGTGCAAACTGCATCTATTCAGAATGTGATAGAATGTCAACAAAGTAATGTGAATTATGGGAAGTTCATGGGGTTTACTTATAATATTAATAACCCGGATTGGGATGAGTCCGCAGATTATTGTTTGAGGTTTAGAGGTAGACTGTGGATTTCATTGGTTGCAGAGATTTGAGATGAGATAATGAGAGAATCTCATTGGTCCATATATTACATTCATCTTTCCCAAACCAAAATGTATCATAATATGAAGTGATTGTATCGATGGTCAGGGATGAAAGCTGATGTGGGTGATTATCTGAGGAGATGTGAGATTTGCCAATAAGTTAAGGCCGAACGGCTAAAACCTTAGGTTATATTGCATCCACTTCCCATACCACGGTGGAAATGGGAACATGTTGTGATGGGTTTTGTTACTCATTTACTTACTTCTCGGAGGAAACATGATGTTGTTTAGGTTATTGTTGATAGACTCATGAAGTCTGCTCATTTTCTTCTTATGTCCATTTTAGATACCTTTACACAATTGAGCTTGTTATATTAGCGAGATGTGGTTTGCTTGCATGGGGTGTCGTTGACGATAGTTTCTGATCGTGATGCTCGGTACACATCGGGGTTGTGGCAAAGCATGTAGGAGCAGTTCGACACTTAGTTACATTTTAGTATTACCTTTCATCCACAAACGGATGGTCAGGCTGACAAGTTGATCCATATATTAGAGGACATGCCCAGGGCTTGTGTTCGAGAATTTGGAGGTTTATAGGAAGAATAAATACCTTTGTATGAGTTCTCTTACAATAACAGTTATCGTTCGAGCATTAAAATGGCTCCTTTTGAAGCTTTGTATGGGAGACCTTGTCATTCTCCAGCTTGTTGGGCTGAGCCTAAAGATTTGGCGGAGCTGAGGCCACAAATTGTTTGAGATTACACTGAGGTTGTGCAGCAGATTCGTCTAAGATTGAAAGCGATTTAGGAAAGGCACAAAAGTTATTTTGATATCTATCATCGGGTTATTGAATATAGCGAAGAAGATTGAGTTTATTCGAAAGTCACCCATCGCAAAGGCCATTAGATATTTGGACTAAAAGGAAAGCTATCTCCAATGTTTATATGGCCGTTTGAGATTGTGAAACAGATTGGGAAGGTTGCGTATAAACATGCATTACCAACTCAGTTAGCCGGAGTTCATGATGTATTTCACGTGTCTATGCTCAGGCGAAAGGAACCTGATTCTCATCACATAGTAGAATGGAATCAGTGTGATTTGCTGGGTGATGTGTCATATGAATAGCAACCTATAGTGATTGTGGATAAGAAGATCCAGAACCTCCGAAATAAAGAAATCCCACTCGTTTTGGATAAGTGGAGATTTCATGGTGATTCGGAGCTGACTTGGGAACGAGAGGGGTATATGAAAGAATATTTTTCGGATCTCTTTTAGTCCAGGTAAATTCGGTTTCAATTTTAATTTCGAGGACGAAATTTCTATTATTTAGGAAGATTGTCAAATCCAAAAACTTTTGATTCAATAATTATGGGTAATCTAGGATTAACGAATCCTAATTATGGTTTAAACTGCGAGTCAGGAGCTGAGAACCGATGAAATGAGATTTACAGGTAATTTTATTTTTGTGTGACGTATGCCTAGTGTTGTGTATAATATATTATTTATTTTGCAAAATTCAAGTTAAATGAGTAAATTTTGAAATTTTGCGGGGTTTTATCTCAAGATAAGTGTCAAAATGAGTTCCGTGAGAGTTAAAATGTTGACCTGAGCTATCATTTTGAGTTTCGAAAAAAATATTTGTAATTAAGTTTTAAAATTTGAGTTTTGAACTTTAATTGGATTTAACGAGCTGACATAGGTCCCATACCTCGAATTGCATGCGAGATAGGTTGTTCAAGAGTTTCAGAATGCTTTGGTAAATTCTCCAATTTTTGGTGGAATTGGGGTATTTTTCAGGGTTTGATTTGAACTCAAAATGAAGAGATAATTATGAAAAAAAATAAAAAGGGGCAAAGTACCATTAGGGACATCGGCATTGTACATAAATGAATAAAATCCAAAGGGCATGATGGTCATTTGTCAACCCCTTAATAAAACGAAATCTAAACAAAGGTATTGTTCCCGCTGTTCATCGTCAATCTCCCTTACTGTTTTTCATTTTCTCTCTTGGTCATCGCCCTCCATCATCTCATCCCATCCCATCCCACGGTGTTGGCTCCCTCACATATCTCTCTAGTATAACCTCTCTCTCTTCACGGTTTCGAATTAAAATTGAGAGAGAGGACTGTGACTATTGTGATAGTGGTGACAGTTCAAGGTGAGGTTAATGGTGTTTATGGAATTTTTTGATTTTGTGTTGTATAGGACAAATTTGAAGATTGTGTGTGTTTCAATTCGAATTCGAAGATTGAAGATTTGTTGTTGTTGGTTGTGTTGAGTGATGGACAGAGGAGGTTTCAATAAGAGAAGGAAAAAAATAAAGATCGATTGACTGATTGAGAATGAAACAGAGCTTGGCTCTGTTTCGTCTCAAGGAAGACGGGGAGGGGAAGGGGGGAGCATCGAGCTCCCCTGCCTAACCTTTTATGGGGTTGTGCACGCCAGTGAAATAATAAAAAAATAGGACCGAAATTGAGGGGGTTTTTAAAAAAACTAAGGTGGGAAACATTTTTTATTCCAAAAATAAGGGTGACTACTTTTTATTTCTAAAAATAAGGTATGTCTCCTTTTCAAAAAGAGACATTGATGATGATGTGGCGCCATGTGACATGTGTGTTGATGAGGTGGAGTGAATGACTCCTTTTGAAAAGGAGTCATCTATACAAAATGAATGACACCTTTTTAAAATGAGTCATCTATACAAAATACACAACCTCTTTTTACTCCATAAAAGGAGTACTTTGTTCAACTCGAAGCTGTGTGTGACGACCCCTTCTCCAAAGGGTCAGGGTCGGCCCGACCCAGCCCACCCGGGCCCGGGTCGGCCCGACCCGGCCCATATGAGGTAGCCCGACCCGGGCTATTTTCTTCCTCTCGTAAAATTATAATTTTTTTTTTTCATTTGTACTGGGGTTGGGTGTCCATCCCCAACCCCAAGTTGAGTTCGTGCAGGGGAGATGACTCCCTTGCCGTCCCTTGAGCTCATGGCAGTTCGTCCGAGTCTCCTACCTCGGACCAACAACCACAACCGACTGCAAAAACAACCACAAATCACACAACACCAACAAATATAACATTTACCTCGGCCACCGTGCCTCGGTAGTGACACGTATCTCGCTGCGGGTCCCACGTCACGGGTCATTTTGTCCTGATTAACGAATGAAACGTGTATTAATTATTGGGCCGTGACACGGTGAACCCATGCAAACGTCATTTACGTATCGAGATGGACAAGCCGCATCACGTGCGTATCTTGAGATGGACAACCCGCATCACGCACGTATCTCGAGGTAGACAACTGATGTAAAGGACACGCACGTATATGGACGTGGACAACTCATGCAAACACCACGCATGTATCTCGCGGTGGAGAAGTCATGCAAACGACACGCGCGTATGTTGAGGTGGCCGACCCAGCAACCTCGTGCAATTCATGCAAACGTGACACACATATCGTAAGGTGTGCAACTCATGCAACCTCGTGCAATTCATGCAAACGTCGCGTACGTATCTCGGGGTGGACAACTTATACAATCTCGTCCAATCAATGCAAACCGTGCAAAGATCATGCACTTATTTCGAGGTGGGCAACCCAGGCAAATGACACGCACGTATCTGGCGGGGGACAAGCCATGCAAACAACATGCATGTATCTCGATGTGGATAATCCATGCAAACGTTACGCACGTATCTCCGAATGCGCCATTCGTGTACTGTGAAACAGTCCACGTAGAGCCCACGTGGCGTGTTCAGAAACATGAATGGCCACGTGGAGCCCACGTGGAGTGTTCGGAAACATGAATGGCCCACGTGGAGCCCACGTGGACGCCACGTGGGTTGTTCCCAATACACAAATAGCGCCATTTGTGTTAGGGCTCGATCCACGTGGACGCCACGTGGATTCTTCCCAATACAGAAATGGCGCCATTTGTGTTAGGGACCGATCCACGTGGACGCCACGTGGACTGTTTTCCACAATACACGAATGGCGCATTTTCAAAATGCGCCATTTGTGTATTTTTTCTCAGTGACACGTAGGACACGAATGGCGCCATTCGTGTAACAATTTTTGATACATCTAAAAACGCATTTGGAAAATGCGACTTACCTTAGTTTTGGAATAAAAAAAACCTATCTTATTTTACTCATTTCTTTTATTTTTTACAGTACATCTGTAATTTTTCAAAAAAAGAGAGTATTTCGATCCAATGAGGAAGATGTCTGTCTGATCCCAGACCGGGGCCGAGCCGGGTTTGACTCAGTTGAGCCGATTCGGGCTCGGTCCAAGATCAAACCTATTTTTCAAATAAAAAAAATGTATTAAAAAAATTCGAAAATAAATAAAAAATTCACGCAAATTAGGGAATTTATGAAAAAATGGGATTTTTATGAAAAATGAGGATTTTGGAATTTTCACGAGGATTTATATCGGGGATTTTGCATCGTAATACGTGTTACGATACCAAAAAATGTCTGAAATTGGAAAATTTTTTGTAAAGTGTAGTATATTATAGTTTTTGACTCCGGAAAAGAATTTGCAGTCAAAATCGAGATCCGGACATCCGAGGATTTGATTTGAATTCATTCCGGGGTTTTCAAATCGAAACGGGACTACTTAAAACAAATAAATTGAAGAAAATTGTGGAATGATTGTAGAATCTTACCGAACTTGTAAATGAATTGTAGGACGACAATCGAAATCCCGTGTGGACTATTATACTAACATGAAATGCAAGGAGTGACTGTGTCACGTTTCTAAGGTTAAGTAAATCACATAGTAACCTTTACATAGCATAATCACAATTTCGTATATATTGCATTGATCCTTAATTTGAATTACGTACAGGTGTATTAGATTTTGCTATGTGTGATCTCGGAGCATTAATAAACATTATGTCACTCAAGTAATATGAATAAAGGAAAATAGGTTCACTAACTAATACACCTATTAATCTTACTTTAGCTGACAATACCGTTGTTAACCCTACGGTTTACTAGAAAATGTTTTAGTCAAAGTTAATGACTTAATTTTTCCAGCTGACTTCTATGTCATGGAAATGAGAGACTCAATATCAGCTAAGTCCCCATTTGTACTTTTAGGAAGGCCATTCGTTAAAATAGCTAAAACGAAACAAGATATCTTTTAAGGAACAATGATTATGGAGTTTGAAAATAAAATTGCCACTTTTCATTTGAATGATGAAGATATCTATGGAAAATCTGATGAATTTGATAATGAACAAACTGAAAATAATGAATTTTTAGAATTAAATCATCATGAAGCTGAAATATATGCTATTAATGCAATAACAATGGAAGATAGAAATGCTAAAACCACGAACAAGCAAGGTGAAGAAACTGCTAATCAACAGACCATAACCAAGAATGGAGGGTTAAACAATCAAACAATGTTCAGAATAACAACATGGAGGAATTTAAATATACAAAGAATAAGAAGAAGAAAAAAAAGAATCTAACAGTTGTCAAGCACGATGATCTAAGATATATATACATAAACATAAAGGTCAAATGTGATTGGTACTTTAAAGCTATATGTGATACGGGTTCTAGGGAAAATTACATGCCAATTCATTTTTTCCTTCACACTCAATTAGAAATGGATGTACTTGCTTCCGAAAAAGCTGCTCTACCAAACGATTATTCAGTAAAATCAATTGGTGTGGTTACTAATGTACTAGTTCAGATTGACAAGTATATTATTCCCATAGACGTTTTGGTTATGCAACACTTCATTAACGAACATCCTCCATTAATTTTAGGACGACCTTTCTTAGCTACTTCATAAGCTGTCATGGATACACTAAATAAGACAATTACCTTTTGAGTGCATGGTCGAACAATCACTTTCTGGAATGGCACAAGAATGGATAATCATACACTTAAGTTCATAGAACCTGTCTAGAACCGTATGGTTTAGTCGAGCCAACGATAGTAAACAAGAGCGCTTTATAGGAGGCAGCCCATACTCTATCTTTATTTTCTATTTTAGTATTAAGATTAGTTAGTCATTTTTATATTCTTTCAACTTTTGACTCTTATAATGGGGATATTTTCAGAATTCAATTCCGGAATATTTTCATGTAAGGGGGTTGATCGAGCCAATTTATTTCTGTACTATATTATTTTATGCATTAGGTTTATGTTAATAAAATAAATTATTTAATACATATCTTAGTTAAATTCTGAAATTTTGAATATTTCTATCATTATTAATGTATATGTATGATAATTAATTGGAAAAATTGATTTAATTGGATAAATAGTACAATTAAACCAACGATTTCCCAACGATTCTAATTTGTACTGAAAATCGCTGGGTAAATCGGTAGCAGTTTGCAGAATCTTTAATGTAAATTCGAAGTCATCGATTTCTTACCGACTCACATTTATAACTCGAAATCGCTGAACAAATTGCCAAGTAATTGAGACTTATTTCCAGTGATTTCATCAGTGATTCCTTAGTGATATACTTAAACCCTGATTCGCTGGGAACGAATTCTAGTTTTTAAAAAACAGAACCCCAAATTGCCACATTTAAACCATTCTCACTGACAACCATTGTACCCTTTCGATAAAAATACCAGTTTTTGGCCTAAATTAAACTCATCAAAGCTTAAACTTAGTATATTTAAGTGATTTCCAACTCAATCTTTACACATTCAACCTAAAAACGTGGTGAATTTTGAGAGTATAGAGCCACTTAGGGCTTGAGCATGAGAGTTCAAATAGGAACTTGGGAGAGTCTAGAGAAGCAATATTAGATTCAATACTTGAAAGAATCACTTTCAAGAAGGTAATCAACTAAAACCCTAACCTATTATGGATTAAATATTTATTTTTTCTTTGGTTGTGGATTGATTGTTAGGATAGGAACTCAATTTCAAAATTTTTACTTTAAAATGGTTTTGACATCAAATGCTTTTTATTATAATACTAATATTAGAGTGATGTGTCGATTCATTTTTCACTATCGAATTTTCGAACTATTTTTCATATATAGCGAGTAGATTGAGTTTTATACACAAACTAATTTGAGACTAAGTTTTAAATGAGTTTGGGGTTTTTTATGAAAATTTATCAATTGATTCGAATTACTTACAAAGTTTGTTTTTTCTCCCAATGCAATTTTATCATATTTTGAATTAATTACAAAGGTTGAGAGCTAGGAGGCATATGCTTCTATTTATACTATTTTCTTAATTTTCATCCTAGTCTTTGAAGTGGTTTAGATAGGCTAGAATAGTCTAGATACTCCACATCTTGATAGTTATAAAGTTTATGTAAATTACTTATTATTTGGTTGAATTCGGTTCGGTTGATTTATGAATAAAATCTCCATTTTTCCTTCAAAATCGGATGTCCAGCTCGGTTGGTTAGGCACTTATGTGTTGGTGTGGATCACCTTGAGTTCGATTCCCACAATTTACTTCTCTAAGTAGCCTAAATGGTTAAGAACTCCTCATTGAGTCGGTTGGCTAGGGATCAATTCCCATCCCCAACAAATCTCATTATCTTGCTCATGATTTTCTGCTTTTCATCAACCTTACCAGCACACATCTTGAGGTAGATCTGACACACTTCTTTGAGGATATACATTAACTATCTTGCACTACAAAATTGAAACACAACCCATGCCACCAATGGCTTATCGCCAGTCCAACCCACTGCTGCCACGTCATCATCATGTCACATTAGCTTTGTGGGTCCGATTCACTGCCTCAGGAGCCGCTCAACATGTTTTTCGCCTCGAATTCAAATATTCTCTTTAAAAGATCTGAAATCACAAAACAAGAGAATACATAGTGTAATATCATCATTTATATATAAAATCAACCTAAATTATACTATAAAATGTGTTTAATTTTGGACTTGTCAAATACCCCTAAACTCAACACTTTGTCGTCTCGAGCAAAGGAATACTCTAAATCATATTCTCTTTTTGTTCTTTATATACTGATTTCAATCCATTTCATCTTAACTTTAAATAATATAAGTTATAAATAGAATTGATCTTCAAATGAAAATATATTACCCACAAGTAAATGAAATTTATGATAGAATAGAATGATTTAGATAAAATGAAACATCATTTAATGATAACTCAAACACATAATGTAACACCTTTTAAAACTTAAAGTTCAATACCAAGGTTAATACATAATGTAGGTTTTTTCAATCTCCATTGACAAACATCAAGCTTATGATGACTAGTGTAAAATCTCAAAACACAAAAAACACTAGATTAATTTTAATTTTAAAAAATATTTAATAATAGCATTACAATCAAAATCAATAGGAACTTTACCAAGATACCAATGAATACATCGTTTAAAACATGTTAGATTAAGTAATCTTTCATTTAACCCTAACACTCAAGCTAAATCTTTTATTTGAAGAGTTTAAGAACATCCACCTTTTTGATCTCTCATTTTTTTACTTCATCTTAATTATTTTTTTCTTTTTTATATTTTTTCTCATTTGCTTTTTTTTTTTTGCTTTTGACTTTCGAGTCCTTGCTCCATTTCCTATGGACATTCTCACATTTTTCCCACTATAGATTCCCTGTTCCATTTCCTATGGAATCCATAGGACTCTCTATATATTTATAAACTATTGTTAGCACTTCTCACTGTCCACTAAAGTCGAAGAAAGCATTCTTTCTAACTAATAGAAGTCATCAGTTTCTATCCCATTTCTTCTTTCAATTGTGGCATAATAACTTTATATATATACTATAAAAACACTTAATCAATAGCTTTTGTATCATAAGATTCTTAAAAATCTGTCTTATTCATTTTGCATTATTGTTTTGATCTTCTACCTATTCTCATGACTAACACAAGACATTTAATTTAGTATATACATCAACTAGTAAAGTTAATAAAAAAGAGTTTGAAATCTTTTGACTCCTTCTATCATAGAATCCACTTGGGTAATAAAAATATCACTTCCATTCAAAAATTTATTATATATATTCATTTTCATTCTTTTCCTAAAAAAAAAAGTAAATTGAAATCCATACTTACTTGAATTAGGAAGAAATTATGAAAACTTTCATCAATATCGGATAAAATTTTTGAATTTTGGATCAATTATGAACTTATCTTCTACCTTTCTCTCTTTCCATGCTTTATTTGTTATGCTTCACCTAAAATATCCCCAAACTCATTCCAAACCTTGTTCGCAAGGTTTGAAAAACTAAATTCGGTTTCCAACAAAACAAATATACCTCGTGAAACATAAACGGATTTATATGCGTAAAACTAATGTAAATAACACTTGAATTTATGAATAAACTTCTTGCAAAGAAAAAGTTAAATGATAAATATAATATTCAAGAATCATCATCAAAAAACAAAAAACAATTTTCAAAGTATCTCATAACAGATCAAAATTCCAAGTTATTAAACATCATAGATTAATTATATTCGAGTTTCCTTAAAACACCCCCAAACTCATATTAAAGTCATAATCAAACCAATTGCCTATTAAATCATTGAATTGTTAACTTAAAACAAAAATCTTGATAACTTTCCCATGTATATTAAGTATCTTTGTATTCACTTCCTATTATTCTATTGAAAATTCCTTATTCATGCTCTAATAGTTTAAAAAATAAATATTCATTCTCAAACTCAATTTGTTTTGTATTTAATGATTCGAAATTGGGGAGTAAATTAATTAATCATACTATCATCTAGATTAGGAAGGTTAAATTTAGACAAAAACTTGATTTTCTGGTTGAATAGGTTGCAATTATTGTGTATACGAAATAAGTTATGTGTTTTTCAATTTGAGGCTTTACTATTAAAATTCGAATTTTTAGCCCAACGAATCTAGAGTTTCAGTGGAATCGTTGATTATTTGCTACCTATTAAATTAGTAAAAACAAGTTTTTGTAACCCACTGATGTGTTCAACGATTTCTAGTTATAAGATGGATTCGCTATTGAATTGCTAACTTTAGTTTTTCATTATTCAATTTGTTACTAATTTTCTTAGCAATTCCCAGTGATAATTCATATCGGTGAGAAATCACCAGAAATTTTTTACTGTTTTTTCCAATATAAACATCAATAATAAGCTATAATTTTTTAAATTATATGAATTCGAGTATTATAATTTTTAAAATTCATAAAGACAATATAATTTAATACCACGCAGTCCTAATCTAATTCTAAATTAAAAAAGTTGTTCTTCTATACCATGTTTAAAAACAATTTTCTCATTCCCAACATGTATTTTAATAGTTCCTTGATTGATGTCAAAGGTTGCATTAGTAGTTTTTAGGAAATATTTTCCTAATGTAATTCTTATATCATCCTTAGGTTTATGATCCAGAATAATAAGATCTAACAAGAATCTAAATTTTCCAATTTTAACTTCCACATATTTAAGTATAACCATATTCTCTATTATAGATCCATTAGCAAAATAAACTATAATATTATGATCTTCACTATATTTCCTATTGAGAAAATTATGTTCTAAAAAATAATAGAAAGGTAGAATGTTATATGATGCGTTTGAGTCACATTTGACATTCTCAAATTTCTTACTATTGATAGCAATTGAATTATTATGTTTCTTGATTTATAATCTTTATTCTTATTAGTTATTTCTTTTGGTTCTTTCATAAAGAATGAATTGATAAAATTCAGTCCCTTTACCATCTTAATGTTTAAATTGACCTGGAGGGGTCATGCAACGTTACAAGAACTAAACTCAGCCTTTCCATCTTATTATCCTTTTTAACTTTTTGAATCTTATGGCTTAATAATACTTTCCTTGTTTTTTGATTGTTTAACTATCCATTATTTAGTTATTTTCTTTTCATTTAAAATGTCTACAACTTCTTCCTTTTTCGAAATATCATTTTCAATTTCCATCTTTACTATATTAATTACATATATTTTAGTATTTCGACTATTATAAGGATTTAATACCAAATAATCATTAATTTTAATTTCTTTGCTAAGCAATTCATTAGAATCGTTATAGTTATTCTCATTATTCAATACTTTAAGTAACATAACATTAATTAATGCTCCAAGAGCATACATAACAAAATCTATAGAAGAAGTTCCTATTATAATAGGTATTCCAAACATTCCAAGATCGAAACATTTCTTAGGTATTTTCTTTTTAATCAAAGCAAACACCTTTTGTCCTAAGTTTTCTTTAGATTCTTCAAAAAATTCATCCTTAGATTCAAGAATTCTTTCAAAACATCATCATAGTTAGAAAATTGCATAATTGATTCCATCATTGGTTCATTGATTTCTATTTTCCTAAATGCTTCAACTATGTTTTCATTATTTTCTTCCTCCTTAGAATCAACTAATCATTGTGGAACGGTAGAATATGAACATATATCTTCATTCAAATTATCAAAAATTTTATCATATTTCTATTTATTAACTATTTCAGACTTTTGTAAAAAATTTTGAGCACCGCTATGTGCACCTCAATTGTTTAGGAGGGCACCTCAAAATGCATGTAAATTGATACACTTTTGGGGTGCCCTCATAAATAATCGGGGTGCACATAGCGCCGCTCAAAATTTTCATATGTACTCTGGCTAAACACCATGGGTATAGCCTTTTAGGAAAAGGAGTATATTTCAATTGTTCTGCCATCCATCCTTTAGTAAGAATAACATTGGCCATCATTTCTTCTTCTTCAATAGCTTTGTGTATTTTCTTTTTCTTTATACCCCCTTTTGGCATCTTTTCAGGTACATGTGTGTCTTTCATATTATTACTAAACAAAGCATTAACTTGTGCTTAACTAGTATGAACAATTTGAGTAGATGATTTAGCTTGATTAATGAATTTATTAAGTTGCTGGTTCATTTAGCATAATTGATTTTTCTCAGTTCATTCATATCACCTTATAAGATTTGGATTATTTGATCTTGCTGTTTGTTTGAAATTTTCTAATAGGATGATTCTTACAATCCATGTAGGTGACCTAAACCCTAGATAACTCTAGTTATTCATACCATTTTTGATATTCAGTTGTAGATAGTTTGTATAGTCATTAAAGTTATAATTAAGTTTATTGGATAAATTATAATGGTTCATTATCACATTAGATTTTTCAATTTTGTTTTCTTGCATTAAAGGGCAATCATTATCAAGATGATTATTATTATTGCAAAAAGCATAATGTTTCACTTTGATTGATCTATCTTTTAATAGTAGCTTAACCATGCTTTTTAATTCATCACTTTGATCATTTGATGTCTAATTTTCTTTTATTCTTTTGTTAAAGTGTCTCATTTATGGGTGTATCTATTTCACCATATTGATTAGATTGTTATTATTATTAGCAAGACTTATTTATATATATATATATTATTCAATACCAGTCCTAATGATATGCCTCATTTTTATGTTTCAATTTTCATATTCATGCTCCAGTCAAATGATCAACACACTCAATTCATAATTAAGGCTTTAAAACATATCAATGAATGTATCACTATTAATTTCATTTCTACTTTCACGACATATTAATAATATAGTGTTTCAAAATCTAGAACTACCTTTTTCAAGACATTCTCGGTACAAACTAATTTATAAAGCATAAAAAATAAGTGAGAAACTCGGAAAGAAACTCATAATGCTACTGAAAATCTAATTTTTGCACACTGTAACGACCCATTTTCTAAAAGGACCGCCACGAGAGCCGATGCGGGCCCACAACCTGGCTTACCAGCGCCAGCTGTGTCCCACACGCCAACTCATCCACTATTTAATCATAATTAACCCCATGTCCTATATCCGCTGTATCTTACCTTCTCCGTATGCATAATATACATAGGAAAACCACAGACATTGTGTTACAAAATAATATTAAGAACAAATGATAGACAATGTGCTACCATATTTTGACACCAGATTTTTATGTATAGCCGCTGTATCTTACCTTCTCGTGATGTCTCTGTCTGTGGTTATCCCTGTGTCCCGGATTTTCCAAATTCCAGCCCGTACTGACCTATTTCCATGTATAAGTGTTCATGAGTCATTTGTATGTTTGTTAAGTCATTTCATACAAATTATGTCAAAACATCTAATATTAAGATCAAAAGATAGAGGAAGTTGTGGTGTTTGTGATGCTCACCTTGGTTTTGATGTTTCACTCCTCCAAACTCCTTGAATTTCCAAGAGAACTCACCAAAACCCTGGTTTTCTTCCTCTCAAGCTCGGATAAACAAGATAAGAGAGAGAAAAGTGGTGGAAATAAGTCAAAACTTGACTTATATATGTTGAATGTCATCTCCACTCACTTACACATCTCTGGGCCATCCTAAGCACCTCATTTGCTCCTATTCTAACCCCTCATGACTCCAATTGTGACTCAACTAGGACACTCATCCTTGTTTTCACCTCAAAAGTCCATTTTCGGACGGTCCGACGCCCGGTTTCGAGTCCCAAAACGCGACATGCGTGTACTACCATGTCCCTAACCACCAAATATACATTCCATATTAATTATTTAGACGATTTTATTCATTTCGTGTGACTTATTTTCCCCGTCCTAGTGTTAAGTTGGTTTAACTACCCGGTACCCGCGTCAAATGTACTATAATAACACACATTGCGATGCCATTTATGCTATTTCAACATAAACATCGCAAATTAACAATTCAACACACAAAAATAACTATTTACCTAGCTTCAGACTCGCACAAGCCTAACTGCGGGTCCCACGAGTGTCTGAGCTGTCGGCCTCGTCTGCAAACACGTCATTAATAACGACGAATTAAATTCAGGCCGTTACACATACGATTGCTAATAACTCATTCATATCAATATTTCAAATCAATCAATAAAGTCTCACAAAAAACCTCAAACTCATTTTAAACTTAGTCTCAAATTAGATTGTGTGTAAAATCCAATCTACTCACCATATATGAAAAATAGTTCGAAAATTCGATAATTATAAACGAATCATCATATCACTCCCATACTAGTATTATAATAAAAAGCATTTGATATCAAAACCATTTTGAAGTAAAAATTTCAAAATTGAGTTCCTATCCTAACACTCAGTCTAAAACCAATGAAAAATCAAAGATTTAATCCATAATAGGTTAGGGTTTTAGTTGATTACTTTCTTGAAATTGATTCTTTCAAGTATTGAATCCAAAATTGCTTCTCTAGACTCTCCCAAGTTCCTATTCGAACTCCCTTGCTCAAGCCCCAAGTGGCTCTATACTCTTAAAACTCACCATGTTTTAGGGTTGAATGTGTGAAAATTGAGGTGAAAATCACTTAAATACACTAAGTTAAGCTTTGCAGGGTTGAATCTAGGCTAAAAATTGGTGTTTTGATCAAAAAGGTACAATGATTGTGAGAGAGAATAGTTTAAATGTGGCGATTTGGGGTGCTGTTTTTTGAAAAACTCGAATTCTTTCCCAGCGAATCAACAGGGATTAAGTGGATTCATTGACGAATCGCTGATGAAATCGCTGGAAATGAGCCTCAATGACTCAACGATTTGTTCATCAATTTCTAGTTATAAATGTGATTCGGTGAGAAATTGTTGACTTTGAGTTTACACTAAAAGTGCTGCAAACTGCTGCTGATTTACCCAGTAATTTTCAGTACAAATTGGAATCGCTGGAAAATCGCTGGTTTAATTTTACTGTTTTTCCAATTAAATCATTTTTCTCAATTAATTATGACAAATATATATTAATAAAAGTAGAAATATTTAAAATTTTAGAATTTAACTAAGATTTGTATTAAATAATTTATTTTATTGCCATAAATCACTAATTAACATAAACCTAATGCATAAAATAATATTGTATGAAAACAAATTGGCTTATCAACCCCCTTACATGAAACTATTTCGAAATTGAATTCCGAAAATATCCCCATTATAATAGTCAAAAGTTCAGAGAATATAAAAACGATTAACTAATCATAATACTAAAATAGAAAATAAAGATAGAGTATGGGCTGGCTCCCATAAATCGCTATTATTTACTATCATTAGCTCGACTGAACCACGTAGTTCTAGACTGGTTCTATGAACTTAAGTGATGGATTATCCACTCTTGTGCCATTCCAGAAAGTGATTGCTTGGCCATGCACTCGAAAGGTAATTGTCTTTTTTAGAGTATCCATTACAACTTGCGAAGTGGCTACAAAAGGTCGTCCTAAAATTAATGGAGCATCTTCGTTAATGAAGTGCGGCATAACCAAAAAGTCTGTGGGAATAATATACTTGTCAATCTGAACTAGTACATTAGTAACTATACCAATTGATTTTACTGAATACCCATTCGGTAGGGCAACTTTTTCGGAATCAAGTACATCCAATTCTACTTGAGTGTGAAGGAAAAATAAATTGGCATGTAGTTTGCCCTAAAAACCGTATCACATATATCTTTCATGATGACCTCTTCTCAAATTAGGGCACCGCCCGACTTTATCCCGTCATCAAACCCTAATCTCGCTACGTAGGACTTAGCAATGAATTAGTCAACATTTTTTTCCAAATATGCATTTTTTTTATCTTATGTCAATTAATAAATCAGAGTTCATTAAAAGTTACATAATTTAAAGTTTATTCAGCGGAAGTCTTAACAATTTAGCGGAAGCAATTATTTTAAATCCTAAGTATGTGGGAAAATTAGGAAATAAAGATCAAATGCATATTAATAACCAAACATCGATAATATATCATCATGTATCTGGTTAGGGTGCTATTTCTCAACCCATAGTATATACAACCCCAAAAGTATATGAATGACATATAAAAGTCATACAACAAAGTCAAAAACCTGCAAAATTCGGTGTAGTAGCACTCCACTGGTTCTGAGATAGTCGCCGATCTTCTCTTTGCCTGGTCTGCTACTCAATGGATCTGCACCCACCATCATAAAAAATACAGTGAGTACAGGAAAGTAGAAAGTAACACTGAGAGACATTTATTTACATTTACAAATATACAAGTATCTGAAAGCATAACAATAGCAACTATTCTGAAAAGAAATCATGCTATAAGATACTCTAGTTAAACGAAATGAAACTGACACTCGGCTAAATAGTAATGATCTAGGGTCGGTCGGTCGAGAGTCCTATCACCAATGCTTTTTCCACCATATAAGGATGAAGCTGAGCTCTACATCTCTATTGAAGGTGGAGCTGAGCTCTACGCCTCTATAATCTTTCATAAGTGCTAGTCACATGTGATATATGTGCTTGCAAACAACCCCTAGTCCCATACCCCATGTGTTGCGCAAGATAGTGGTGAGATCCCGATCACCCCGGAAGTCTAGTGACCCCTGTGTGCCGTGCCATCTCTATCATATTATGGTCCTAGATACAAGAACTATTTTCATTACCCAAGAAATGAAACGATTTAGGAATCCAATAATGCAATTGCATATCTAATGCACAAAGGAATATAAATATACAATACCATCAAATATCTACCCAATAACATGCTATTTCATTTTACTAAGTATAACAACAATCAAAAAATCACATAGCACATGATTTAGAATCAATGAGACTATTAATCAATAATAAATACCATGATAGCAAACTCATAAACTGAGAGAGAAAACAAGTCATGGTATTTAGATTACAATATGCAAATCAGTCCAAATAATTGGAATTGAATGAAAAATAGGAATAAAATGTAAATAAGTATATCGATCAGTTTACTTACAATCCATGCAAATTTTCTAGTTATTCTGGCCTCCCGACACCTCAAAACTTGTATCCAAACCCCCGAGACTCTTCCCTAGGTTCCCGATATCATTTAACATGTTTTTGAGTGTGGTTAAACCTTTAGTTATGGTATTGGACTTATTTAGAATGTTTGTGTTTAATTTAAGAAAATTCAGATTTTTGGGCTGTCATAGCACCTAAAGCATTGGGAAGCCTACCTAGCATGCTAATGACCTCATTAACGCGCTACCAAGTTTCTCTAGTGCGCTAGCTGATCACATCTAGCGCATTATGTGCAGGAAAACCCAGAATTTTGCACTTAGAATTCTAAGTTCTCTCTTCATATAAGCCACTCCAATACCTTGGGATCTCTTTACTACACTTCTAGAGACATAAGATACCGACCAAAACCATTTACAACAACCATACATCACAATTCATCAAATTAAGCTAAGTTATTAGTGTAGAAGAATTACCTAGTTTAATGAACACCTAGCTTTATCAACACCTCCTACACCAAATTCCCCAAATCCTCGTCGATCTCATCTGGTTCTTCTTCTCCAACAAGCTTGCTTAATTCCTAAGTTATGCAATTGAAATGGTTTGGTTGCAAGTGTTGATCAATTTAATCTTATATATGAAGATAAGATTAATTATTAGCCATTTATCCTAATGTAGATACGTATCTCGAGACTAATCTAATGGCCTTAACCTTGACACATTTTCCACTAACTCTCCACTGATTCCATCTAACTAACACCAATTTGAAACTTAATTGCTTTCTAGATGTGTCAACACGTATCTCGAGAATTATCACATGACTTTTATTTTAACTTGCTAACTTAGGTTACATTTAATATAAACCAACCTTAGCCATATTAATATTACAATATAAGCTACACTAAGTCTAAATAAACTTACCAAATCACTCGCTACCCATATCCCATACTGGCACGCATCTCGAGGAACATCTCCGCTCACGTCTCGACACCTAAACACAAGTAAGAATGACTTAATAGCCTACACATATACAATACACTAGGCATACATCGCCACCAATCTATCATATACCTCGGCCCTCTTGCCTCGGTCAATGTACATATCTAGAGTGGGTCCCACATTACGGGTCACTGATCCTGATTAAGAGATTAAATCCAAATTAGAAATTCTAGCCACGATAGCTTTGAACAACTAAGGTCATTTGACCTTTATGTTTATGTATATATGTCCTAGATCATAAAGCTTGACAATTGTTTGATTATTCCTTTTCTTCTTCTTATTCTTTGTAGAGTTAAATTCCTCCATGTTGTTATTCTGAACATTGTTTGATTGCTTAACCCTCCATTCTTGGGTTATGGTATGTTGATTAGCAATTTCATCACCTTGTTCGTGGTTTTAGCATCCATCTTCCAATGTTATTGCATTAATAACATATATTTAAGCTTTAGGATGATTTAATTCTAAAAATTTATTATTTTCAGTTTGTTCATTATCAAATTCATCAAAATTTTCATATATATCTTTATCATTCAAATGAAAAGTAGCAATTTTATTTTCAAACTCCATATACATTGTTCCTTCGAAGATATCTAGTTTTGTTTTAGGTGTTTAAAGGAATGGTCTTCCTAAAAGTATAGATGGGGACTTAGCTAATATTGAGTCTCCCATTTCCATGACATAGAAGTCAGCTAGAAATATTAAGTCATTAACTTTGACTAAAACATCTTCTAGTAAACCATAAAGTTTAACAACGATATTTTCAGCTAAAGTAAGATTAATAGATGTATTAGTTAGTGAACCTATTTTCATTAATTCATATAACTTGAGTGACATAACGTTTATTAATGCTCCGAGATCACACATAGCAAAGTCTATTAAAGAAGTTCCTATTATGATAGGGATTCCAAACATCCCTGGGTCGAAACATTTCTCATGTATTTTCTTTTTAATTAAGGAAGACACTTTTTGTCCTAAGTTTTCTTTAGATTCTTCTAAAAACTTGTCTTTTGATTTAGAGAATTCTTTCAAAATTTCATCATAATTAAAAAATTGCATAATTGATTATATCAATGGTTCTTTGATTTCTATATTCCTAAATGATTCAAGAATGTCTTCATTGATTTCTTCCTCCTTAGTGTTAGCTAATCGTTGTGGAACGGTAGAATATGAATACATATCTTTATTCAGATTATCATAAATCTTATCATTTTCATCCTTATCAATTAATTCAGACTTTTGTAAAGACTTTTCATATGCTTTAACTTAGGCTAAATACCATGAGTACAAATTTTTAGGAAAATTTGTAAGTTTCAATTGTCCAGCCATGCATTATCTAGTAGGAATGCCATTAGCCATCATTTCTTCGTCTTCTTTTTCAATAGCCTTTTAAAACTTCTTTTTATTACTTTGTTTAGATGTATTACCAATTATAGTTGTGTCTTTCTTATCACTCAATATAGCGTTAACTTGTGCTTAATTAGTAGAAGCAACATTAGTTTGAGTAGGTATTTAAACTTGACTACTCTGTTGAGTACTTAACCTATTTATTTGTAAATTCATTTAACTTAACTGATTTTTCAATTCATTAGTGGTAGTATCAGTCTTAATTTGATTTTGAGAAATCAGTGTAAAATTTTGATGACTTTGACTCATAAAGTTGTGCAATATTTGCTCTAAATTTGGACTCATAGGTTGATTATTTGGTTGAGGTTGCTGATAAGGTGCTGGTTGTATCTGAGATTTTGGTCTATAAGTGTTATAATTTTGATTATGTGAACCATAGCTACGATTTGGATTCGATCTTTTAGTATAATATGTATTATTAGCATATTGATTTCTTGGGGGACCAAAAAACTGATTCATCATTGCATTAACCTCTTCAGTATTTTCTTCCTGCAGTGTAGGACATGCATCAATAGGATATGTAACCACATTACAGAATCTGTAAGCCTTAACTTGATTGGATTTATCATTAACTAACAGCTTAACCATCTTAGATAATTCATTAATTTTATCGTCAGTTGCATTATTTTTCTTACATTCCACTTCATAGAGTTTATTTCTTGAGAATTCAACAATTTTCACCATATTGTTTAGGTTTTTTTTACTATCTTAGTAATTGCTTTTTCACTAAAGTAGGTGTTGTTTTAAATAAAGATCCATCCACACTGTGTCTTGTAGTCTTTGTTTAAAATGATTAAGTTCTTCATAAAAATATTCTACTAAAGCTATTTGAGTATATTTATGTTGTGGACAAGAAGAAATTAGTCTTTGAAATCTATCCCAAAATTCATTAAAGTTTTCATCATCTTTCATCTTAGCAACTGTAATTTTCTTTCTATAGGAGCTAATTTTTCTAGTAGGCATATATTCATCCAGGAAAGCTTCTAATATTTGAGTCCATGCAGTTATCGAGTCTTGTGGAAGATAAAACAACTAGTCTTATTCTTGATCTTTCAATGCGAAAGGAAAACTCTTAAGTTTGACTTGTTCTAAAGTTCATTCTTTTGGTTTCATCTCATTAACGTTGTGTTGATACTCCCTTATGATTTTCTGTGGGTCTTCATTGTCTTTATTGTAGAATTTAGATAAGGCACTAATAAATCTAGATCTAAGTTCAAATTCAGGAAATCCATCGAGGTATGCTATACACATAAGCTCATTTGTTGTAACGTTTTGATTTGCTTGTCGAAAAGTGAGCTCTCTATTATTATTGATAACTCTGTTATTATTGTTATTATTGATGACATTGTCATCAACATCATTACTGTTGTTTTCCATCTTATTATCTAAGTTTTTCCTAAGCTGTTGTTGTCTTAAACTTCGATTAAAAGTTCTATCAATCTCAGGATCAAATGGATGTAAAGAACATATTGAGTTAACACGAAAAAGTGTGTAGACCATACAATGTCTATAATCCTTTAAAAATAATCTAAAAACCTATGGCAACGGTGCCAAAAATTGACACGTGTTGGACGTGCACAATAATTTCCCATGTTTTTTATTAACTTGTAGTAGTGATAAATGGGATATTGTCTCTACAGGGATTTTTGGAATCTCAAAGGAAAGTAACTTTTTCTCATTTTTATTAATATAATTAGTCTAGTTAAACGAGAATTAAAATACTAAATAACTTAACAATTATGATTACTAACTTAAATAACCAAACTAACTAAATTAATCTAAACAAATCAAATTCAAACAAACTTAACATTCAAATGCAATTTAATATAAATAAACAAACATCTAAACAAACCCCTACTAAACAATATATTATATTTGGATTACTTTCAAACGCTAGAATATAATATCATTTCATACTATAGTTATAATTATAAAACATATGGAATATTGGAATCATTAAACCCTACTTCATAATAAGTTGATGGCCCTTAGCCAACCGTCGATTTTCCTTAATTCAATGGAAATGCACATTCTTATCATTGTAAGTCTACCCATCGGATAAAATGCAACACCATAGAAATATGATAGCATTAAGTTCAATGAAAATCATGTCTAATCTAAGCCAATATTATCAAAGCCGTATAATAAACAACTTAGAACACAATTACCTATGACATCCACTCTGAAAACGCCCTATAGATTAATCCTAGTTACTACTTCTATAATTGTTGTCAATAACTATAGAAAAAGATTGATAATCTTAATACTACATAACACATTTGCAACTATGCATGCAATACTAATCTCCTTTAGTTGTAATACGCAAAAACAACTCGTTTATTTCGTGATTGACGTATATGAATAGATCTAAAGTATTAAGTACGTGATTCCTTGACTATAACTATCTAGTAATCCAAAATATACTATATTGTTAGCATCCCTATCCAGATTAGGGCGATACTCGGCCTGAAACCCTAATTAAGCCCCGATAACCCAACTAGACTTAAATAAAACCAGCAGCCTCTCTGTCAATACCTGATAAATTCAACCTGTATATCCATATCGAATAAATAATACAAAGTATACGTAGCGAAAAATTAAAACTTTTATGATATTTAAACAATACACAGAAATACAAAGTTTATCGAAACCCAAAACCTCATTTATAAACCTCCCCTGTTTATATACAATAAAATATATCAAACAATGTCTATATGTAAAAGAAGGCTCGTTACATCATAGAGAAGATTATAAGACTCCTAAATCTTCTCCTTGCCTTTCACTGAAGCGCTAGGTTGTGAACCTGAAATATTAAATTTGGGGTGAGCTCTCCAACTTGCTCAGTAAGTAAGGATTCACAAAACCATCATATTCCATATAGTAATCAAGAACATTATTCAATAATAATATGCACCAATGTTAACTAACAAGAATATGGAAAACGTATAATTTAATAAATAACGGATGCAAACCAAACTGTCAATGGCTATTACACTTTGATTCCCATTTTATTTATAAAGCTACGGTTGATTACCCACTGAAGCCATTAATGAGATTACTAGACCAACACATTGGTTGATGTGCTATCTAGTCAATCCATTAATTTCCAATGGTTCTATCTGAAACCCTTTAGTGAATATGTAACCCATACAATCTATCTAACTGAGTAGGAGTTACGTATATACCGGGAGATCATCCTCGCATCCTATACAACCTGGTCTCAGTCCTCATAAGTTACTTTCGTGGACCATATTAGCCACCATTTTACATTTAATTAAAAACATCACGATGTACATAGTCCCCCATTTCAGTCCATAAACTACATGAACTACATATACGAAGATAGCTAGGCAACATTGATAAATAAGCGAATCCGTACTTATCTCGGTTTAGGTTTCGTATCCAAATTTCTGACTTTTCGGGAACTCAAGCTCTCCCGGGGATCCACCATCTATATTTGGAACCATTAGTTCAATCCCTAAGTCATCAAGAAATACTAATAAATACTCGGTATAACTGCTGGTTTTTTGGGTGGGAGCACGCTCCATCAGTAAGTGGAGTGCGCTCTAGCAGTTGAGTTCATCCTCATTGATGAAGGGAGCGTGCTCCTCTGCTAGGTGGAGCGCACTCCACCCTGTATTGTCTCGACAATACACAAGGCAACAACTACTGTTCCATCCACAAATTCATACGACAACAACAAAAACTCCAAAATTCATCAGGGAGGATCTCTAGTGAGGTAACAAACCTTTTCCAATGATTAGATAACACAATTCCTAGAGATTTCATCACCTATTATCGAATTGAACTTAAAAAAACATAAAAATTAATCTTACCAAAGTGATATGGATTCTCAGTTGATTAAGCTCATCAATTCCCACTGAATGAACTCCTTGATTGATTCCCTGTAATCAGAATCAAAACCCTCAACTGCTCTCGCTCTAACTAGATCAAATCATGGAGATAAGTAAGAAGCGTTTTAGTTTTAATATATGGATTTCTGTCGTATCTCGAGACTGATTGAATGATTGATGTGCTAACATGATACTCTTTAAAGTGACACACATATTGACACCATCAACACTCACGCTCATCTTGAGGCAATGCGACGATTCATATAATTCAAACCAATCTTATAATTATCGATATATATATATATATATATCAAATATATATAAATATATATAGATATATTTCGTGTATTTTCTTGCCAATAAATTTACTGGACATGCTTGCGAGTATTTTTAAGTGTGCACATTCATTTCACGACCCCCTCTTTGCACTTGGTGTACCAACTATTTATTGTTTATTTATTTATTTATCATTTATAGGCTTGTATATAAATTCCCTATTATACTACAACCTATAAAATTCATAAACAATCCAAACAAACATAAATCATCATGCAAACACATGTACACGCTAATCGAGGTACACCGAACTTAACCGCGAGCCTAACTCATGTTATTTAGGATTTAGATTAACACTAATAACCATCTTAAGGTAACAGATCGTTACACATTATCTAGGGTTTGTTTAAAATAATAGACTACTCACTCATGCTGGAAATAAACGACACATAAACATAATTAAAAGACATAATGAATGAATAAATACCTTAATATAAATCAAAGCTCCAAAGTATCTTCAAACATAGATAATAAAACTAATAAGCAAAAAGAAAAGGGTTAACAGTAAAAGGAGAGAGTTATTTCAAAGTTCTCTGACCTTTTTTTTATAGTCTCATTATGTATACATATCATAGATAAACTCAAATACTTCATCCTAATCTAAAAAACCCGTAACCGACCTCAACAATTTCTTAGCGATTCCTAACTTATACAAAAATCACTGAGAAAATCACCAAGTTTAGCTCAAGTGCTCCACTGATTCAGCTGGTGATATATAGTTGATTCTCCAATTTTCCGTGGATTCACAGGCCTTCTTCTGCTGTTGATTCACATAGTGAATTCTAGTGTTAATCCAAATTGCTGGCTAATCGCTGGTTCATTTTTTCAGTTGATTGTTTTGCTTTTCTTTCTCTTTTCTTTCATTATTCATTTTCTTATTTAAAACTCTAAATCAGAAAAGCAAGAGAATACCTAGTGTAATATCATCATTTATACTAAAAATCGTCCTAAATTACACTTTAAAATGTGTTTAATTATTAACTTGTCACATTGTTTATCTTATAATTCTCCTTAATAAAATAGAGGTTTTCGTTTGCTGTTTTATTATAAGTGATTATATGATTACCTTATAATAAGATCCATGGGTATTTGTTGAATTATCTTCAATGTCCCTAGTTGGTCATTATACTGGGAACTATAATGAATTAAGACTAGCGTAAATTTTGATTGATAGTCATATGATGATCATGCGTATGGGGATATGAATCGAGATCATGAGTACTTGTTAGGGAACAAGGTACTGGACCAACCCGCTATGAGAACACCATATGGATTAAGTCATAGGTGTTAATCTCTCAAAAATTCACACATGAACGGTGACGACAATTTGGAGTGCTAGCCCCAAGAAAGATAGAAAATGATTTTTCTTTCTCTCCTAAAGTGAAGAAAAGAAATCAAAGATTAAGATATGATTTACTTTAGTAGATCTAGTTGAATGAAATCTATTTTTGATCTCGTTGGGGTTTTTCAAAAATTGTTTTAAACTTTTTACTGCATATGAATCCCAAAAACCCAACATGTAGAGTGCATGAAATTGTTTACGAGTTCTATGCCAATGTAAAGTTCACAAAGAAATTGATCCAATTAAGGTGAGAGGAGTAATGGTCTTGTTTAATGAGCATTACATAAATGATGTCTATGGGTTAGAATACTTGAGCATGAATGGAGAACCACAGACCTTTCGAGATGATTTATATGAGAGACTCTATAATCTATATCCTCTTAGACCCGTAGAGAGAGCATTAGTTGTTCAAGGACAACAGGGATGGATAATAGGAGCTTAGTGTTGTAAATTGAGTTGGAACTTGCTAAGAACTAGAGAAGGAAAATAGAAGACTAAGAACTTCTACTACTACAAAGGAGAAGAGAAGAAATAATATAGTTTGAATGAGAAGTTTTTCATTCAACTTGGTGTGTGAACTACAATGGGGTTGGCACCCTTTATATAGGCCATTTGGTGATGATGATAATTGTACTTATACAATGTGTACAAGTTATACATACACCACAAGTTATACAACACATCACAAGCAACATAGACAATACATGGAAGAGTTGGTGTACATTGGAGAGGATTACAAGTTACATGACAATACATAGACAAGTGGAGGTACTATTAAGTGAGAAATACAAGTTACATGACTACACAATATGTTGGTGTACATGCATGGTCATCCATATTCCACAACACTCCCCTTGGATGACACTTGCTTAGAGATTGTGCCTCGTTAAAACTTCTACTAAGAAAAACCCTGTGGGAAAAAATATAGTAAAAGAAAATGAGTACACTATTCTCATAAATATTAAGATGGGTATAATATTGTTAAAATTGCCTCATTAAAAACCTTGCTAGGAAAATCCAATGGGATAAAACCATAGCTAAGGGAAAAAGAGTGCAATACACTAATCAATAACTCCCCCTCATGTGAACATGGGTGAAACTTGTTCAGTTTCTTTACTTGCAATGTCTTTAAGTTTATGCAAGCCAATACCATATGTAAGCCTTTTAAATGTCGTAGTTGGTAAGGCTTTTGTGAATAAATCAGCAAGATTATCACTCGATGGATTTGCTTGACATCAATTTCACCATTCTTTTGAAGCTCATGCGCATAAAAAAGTTTTGGTGAAATATGTTTTGTTCTGTCCCCTTTTATGAATCCTTCACTTAATTGTGCAATACATGTTGCATTATCTTCATATAATATGGTTGGAGAATCTTTTATTGAAGGCAATCCACATGATTCTTGAATATGTTCAATCATGTTGCTCAACCATACACATTCACGACTTGCTTCATGAATTGCAAGTACTTCAGAATGATTGGAAGAAGTAGCAACCATAGTTTGCTTTACTGACTTCCATGATACAACAGTATTACCACAGGTGAATACATATCCCATTTGAGAACGGGCCTTGTGGGGATCATATAAAAATTCAGCATCAGCATAACCTTGGATATTCAATTTTACCCCTCTCGAGTAAAATAAACCCATGTCACTCGTTCCTCGAAGATATCGGAAAACATGTTTAACACCATTCCAATGTCTTCGAGTTGGTGAAGAGCTGTATCTTGCAAGTAGGTTGACAACAAAAGCAATGTCAGGTCTTGTACAATTTGCAAGATACATAAGTGCACCAATTTCACTTAAATATGGTACCTCCGGACCAATTAGCTCTTCATCACTTTTATGAGGTCGAAATGGATCCTTATCCACTTCAAGTGATCTGACAACCATTGGAGAGCTCAATGGATGTGCCTTGTCCATATAAAATCTTTTTAATATTTTTTCAATATAATTTGATTGATGGACAAGTACTCCACTTGAAAAATGTTCAATTTGCAAACCAAGACAAAGTCTTGTTTTTCCAAGATCTTTCATCTCGAATTCCTTTTTCAAGTATTCGGATGTTCTAACGATGTCGTCGTGGTTTCCCACTATATTTAAATCATCAACATATACAGCAATAATCACAAATCTTGTTGATGATCTTTTAATGAAAACACATGGGCAAAGCGGATTATTTACATATCCTTCTTTCAGTAAATAATCACTAAGACGTTTGTACCACATTCGTCCGGATTGTTTCAATCCGTACAAAGACCTTTGTAATTTTATAGAATGCATGTTATGAGGTTTTGATTTTATTTCTTCGGATATTACAAATCCTTCAGAGATTTTCATATATATCTCACTGTCTAGGGATCCGTACAGATATGCTGTGACGACATCCATTAAATGCATATTAAGCCCTTCAGAAACTGCAAGGCTTGTCTAGAATCGAAATGTGATTGCATCTATAACAAGAGAATATGTTTCCTCATAATCGATGCCAGGTCTTTATGAGAAACCTTGAGCTACAAGTCTTGTTTTGTACCTTGTAACTTCATTTTTTTCGTTTCTCTTTCGTACAAATACCCATTTAAATCCAACAGGTTTTACGTCATCTGACGTTTGAACAATCGGTCCAAAAACCTCTCATTTCCTTAACGAGTTTAGCTCTGCTTGGATAGCATCTTGCCATTTTTGCCAATCATGACTTTTTCGACATTCGTCCACTGATCGTGGTTCTGGATCATCATCATTTTCACATATTTCAAAGGACACATTGAAAGCAAATATATCATCAAGAACAATTTTATTTCGATCCCAAATCTTACCAGAGTTTAAATAATTTATTGAGATCTCATTATTTTCATCTTTTTCCTCTTTTTCTAGAGGCAGTTGTTCCTCGTCAGAATCAACTTGTTCTAAAAATCCTTATCAAAAGATTCTTGTGCTTTCTCAGGAGTATTTTGATTTGTATTTATTTTTACTCCCATTTTCCTCTTTCGAGAAATTGTATCCTTTGAACCAACTGGTCTTCCACGCTTTAAGCGTTTCGTTGGTTCTTGTGCATTTTGTTGCACAAAGACATCAATTCTTGCAGGAGCATTTACTGCTAGAATATGTGATTTTGTCACTTGTTTTGCATCATTAAATGCATCAGGTAATTGATTTGCGATTTGTTGCAAATGAATGATCTTTTGAACTTCAAGTTCACACTGATTTGTGTGTAGATCATAATGTGATAAAGTTGATGCATTCCAAGCAATTTCACGCCATTCCTTTTGAATTGGCTTCTTATCTCCCCCTAATGGTGGGAAAATTGCTTCATCAAAGTGACAATCAGCAAAATGTGCAGTAAATAAATCCCATGTTAAGGGCTCAAGGTATCTTATAATGGACGATGAGTTAAATCCAACATAAATCCCAAGTTTTCATTGTGGCCCCATCTTAGTTCTATTGGGAGGTGGTATAGGAACATACATTGCATAACCAAAAATTCTCAAGTGTGAAATATTTGGTTGTTGACCTAAAATGAGTTGCATGGGGGAATGTTCATGGTATGCAGTAGGTCTATAATGAATGATAGATGCTGCATGAAGGACTGCATGTCCCCAAACTGAAGTTGATAACTTAGTTCTCATGATTAAAGGTCTGGCAATTAGTTGAATGCGTTTGATCAGAGATTCTGCCAAACCATTCTGGGTGTGCACGTGTGGAACAGAATGTTCAATGGTAATTCCTATAGACATGCAATAATTTTTAAATGCTCGAGATTGAAATTCCCCAGCATTATCAAGACGGATGGTCTTGATTGGGTTGTCAGGGAATTGTGCTCGTAACTTAATGATTTGTGCTAAAAGTCTAGCAAATGCAACATTGCGGGTCGAAAGCAAACAAACATGTGACCACCTAGTTGATGCATCTATCAAAACCATGAAATATCTAAATGGTCCACAGGTGAGGATGAATGGGTCCACATATGTCTCCCGAATGCGTTCTAAGAAAATTGGGGATTCCACAACAATTTTACTTGGGGATGGTTTAACTATCAATTTACCTTGAGAACAACTAGCACAATTATAATCACCAGCTAAAAATATTTTGTGACTCCTTAAAGGATGTCCATGCGAATTATTAATTATTCTTCGCATCATTGATGATCCTGGATGACCAAGCCGGTCATGCCATAAAATGAATGTCCTTGGATCATTAATTTTCTTATTTAAGACGACATTCGTTTCGACATGCCTTATATGAGTAAAATATAATCCAGAGGATAAAGCTGAGAATTTTTCTAACACTTCTTTTTTCCCATTTGAAACCAATGTGACATAGAGAAATTCTCTATTATTTTCGTTCATGGTTTCAATGTGATATCCATTTTGTCGAATATCTTTAAAGCTGAGTAAATTTCTTCTGAATTTTTCAGAGTATAAGGCATTGTCAACATGAATTGTTGTTCCCCCAGGCAACATAATATTTGCTCTTCCAGAGCCATTAATCAAATTGGAGATGCCAGATATTGTTTAAACATTAGCCTCAGCTAAGTTCAAATTGGAGAAATATTCTCTGTTTTTAAGGATTGTGTGCGTTGTAGCACAATCAGCAAGACATATATCTCTCTTATTTGATTCATGATTTGAACACATGATTTGTTGATCCATCTGGACAAATAATGTTTGGCAAATTAGAAAAGGAGTCATATTTCATAAAATTCATAATATTTTGCCTTTGATTTTGAAGGCATGGTAAAGGTCACAAAAATATTCGGGTATATATATGACAATATTTAGGCAAAATAGCCTTTCATATATGACCAAAAAATGTCACAATTATGAGCGCTCATTGTCAATAATTATTTGCCCTTTGTAATGGTGCACCACTTTTGTTCCAATTTTTGGTGGAATTGTCAATACGAACTTTACATGATATTTTCACCTTTTCCACGTCCATAAATTTATTATTGCGATCATGATCATTATATGCAACATATGCTTCTTAATTTGAAGCTGATCTATTTGGACGAGAGCGATATTATATTTATAATATCTCATTATTTTACTCAAATACCATGAGACAAGAAATCAATCCTTAATATTTATTGGATTGATGTGCGCACTCGATATTTGTTGCAGCAATAAATCGAGGCGGGCCACGTGACCTTATTTTTATTGTCTCATTAGTCATATTTCCACGTAGCCTCAACATAGAGGTAATTAAAATTATGGAATTATAATTAATGTTTAACTGATTAAATTATAAAGCTTGAGACTCAACCGCTCATTTTGAGCTTTTAGAGTAGTTCCCTTTTTGGTATTTATATATTTATAACTCCATAGGGTGAAAAGATATATGAAATATTCACTTTTCAAATCTCTAAAGAGATATTGGCAAATGATTGTGTACAACATACAGCCTTGCATAGATGCAAACTTTATTCATAATTTGTAATATCTAATTATCATGACAAGAATTATAATAAGGTAACAAATTCAACTATGGTTGATTAATATTTTGAAAGTAAATATAATATAAAATAATTTTCTCTTTTCTTTTATGTAAAAAAAAACATAACATATGATTAAGTATATGTTCATAACTTGATTATCTTATACATAAAACCTACTATTCGTATGAGTTGGTGGGACAACCTCCAGGTTGGGTGGCGAGACAAAGTCTGCTTAATGCCATGCCTCCTCGAACGGGATAACCCGTCTCCCTTTCAATGTTTAGCTTTACCAGGGACAAGGCTTACCCACTATCAACTCAAACTTATAGAATTATTTATATTATAAAATCAAGAATAGAACAATAACTAATCGTTTGTAGTTTTAAGAGAAAACTAGTTATGTCACATATTGACTTTTGATTTCTGATGTAGAGATCGTACAAGACGCAACTACAGAGCATACTTTCGCAATCGGTGACGTTATAATGTATAATATATGAATAAAGTATGCATATAGAAATGATGCATGTAATAAAAGGAAGCAACCATCATAATATATAAATAAATTGAACTTATTTAAATAACAAAAGTTATACCTTCCTAGCTTTGTCTCCTTAACAAGCCTTCTTGAACTTCAAGATCTCCTTAATGCTAGAGCAAGCTCGTGCTGATAACGTGTTGTAAATTGAGTTGGAACTTGCTAAGAACTAGAGAAGGAAAATAGAAGACTAAGAACTTCTACTACTACAAACTACTACTACAAAGAAGAAGAGAAGAAATGAGATAGTTAGAATGAGAAGTTTTTCATTCAACTTGGTGTGTGAATTACAATGGGGTTGGCACCTTTTATATAGGCCATTTGGTGATGATGATAATTGTACTTATAAAATGTGTACAAGTTATACATACACCACAAGTCATACAAGACCACAAGCAACATAGACAATACATGGAAGAGTTAGTGTACATTTGAGAGGATTACAAGTTACATGACAATACATAGACAAGTGGAGGTACTATTAAGTGAGAAATACAAGTTACATGACTACACAATATGTTGGTGTACATGCATGGTCATCCATATTCCACAACACTTAGAATGTGCTAAAGTACATTTAGAAGGGAAGTGTAAGGAAAGTTTATAAAATATGGCAACATTTTTCGGATGCTTCATTGTACCTGATCACTCAGCAGGGCGAGATAAACAAACCTAAGGCGCCTTTTTTGTATGAGATTATAAAGAATTGAAGGATCAATGTTGAGGAGATAATTTACAAGAATTTGAGGGAGTCAATCATGACCGAGAGAGACAAACAAGTTGTTGTTTCTAATCCTCATAATCCAAATGTGTTTGAAGGCTGGAGTGATATTGATATGAAACAAAGAATTTGATATAAAGGCCCAAACAGTTATATATTAGGAGTTTATGTTAATTTTGAAATCACCAACAGGATACAAAGACTCTGAGGATGTGAAAGATAAAGCCAAGCTGGATAGACTTGAGTTTCAGTTGTTAGCAAAGGAAGCCGATGATCAAGCAACAACATCATTACCGGAGTTGGCCCAAGGGTTGAGAAATGAAGAATATGGAGAGGAAGAGGATCAACAGCAGGGATTTGTCTAAGGCTACGAGTTCATAGAACCATTCATAGGATAATAGGTTTTGTATGGTCTTAAATTTTTTCCAGCACCTCCACCACCATAGGCACTAGTATCTCCACTTGAGAGTTTGACTCCACAAAAATAGAGGCTATATATTGCTGAGATGAGGAGACAATAGATAGAGGATAAGGCTCAGTATCGTGAAGCCCGATTAAGATATGAATAAGACAAGCAGAGAAGGATTCAAGACTGACTGAATGGACAAAGGAATTTCATGTTATTTGCAGATCATTAGAGAGACAATTAGATATGAGAGGATCAGAATGTTGAGACCTACTAATTGGTCTATCGAATTTTTAGCAGCACCAAACTATATGTTTGATCCTGACTTGGTGCAGACTAAAAGAGTGGAGCGTTCTTTGAAACCATCATATGCTGGAGCTGAAGATGATGTTGATGATGATGCACAATCTTAGAGTCTGATTCTTAGGATTTCTCTAGATCTTGGGGAGTAGAGAGACACTTAAATACTAATTATTTTTAATTTGGGACATTTCAACACTTAAAGTTTATGTTTATGCATTTTTATGTTTCTTATATTATGTATGTTTCTGTGTTTAATGTTTTTATGTGTCAGGCTTATTTTTAAACCTTGAGGACAATGTTTGGTTTAAGTTTGGGGGTATCAACACTATGGAAAATGGTAAGAAAGGATGAGATAAGGATAAACAAAGCATGTATAATTGTAAAATTTATTTTTGAAGCGGTTCAAGAGGAAAGAATGGTAGTGTATCTTTTTCACTTTC
The DNA here is from genome assembly GCA_039657325.1 of Stephania cephalantha. Taxonomy (NCBI): domain Eukaryota; kingdom Viridiplantae; phylum Streptophyta; class Magnoliopsida; order Ranunculales; family Menispermaceae; genus Stephania; species Stephania cephalantha. The sequence continues at coordinate 16,159,020 of CM077570.1, read as the reverse complement.
TTACTATTTAAATGTGTATAAGTAGTATAGATTATGTTATATATAGTAGTATAGTAATGAACAAAGTAATTCATTTGCAAAGTTCATGCCTTTAATTGAGAATGAGTAAGAATACAAGTATCTAGTTGTTATGAAACCCAAGATAATGTTATCATTATTTGAAGAAAATAAGAATTGTAGCAAACAACGATATAATTTCATGATTAGAAACTTAGAGTTAGGGAAGACCATAAACTTAAAACAAAAGCAAGAAGATTACTAGAACACTTCTTGTGGAAAATGTTAGATCTCTTAGGAATTCTATAATAAGTATGAATCTTACTTGAGTACAAAATAAATAAAGACTTAATACTAAAAGGGAAAGAGATAGGCATGGTGTATAGCGAAAAGTTGGAGTTAAAACTTGCTTAATAGAGTGAAAGTGAAAAGTACTAACAAGAGTTTTAAATGAAAAATAGAGAGTCCCACAAGTTCTACAAGAAAAGGAGCTTAGAACTTGATGGTTGGAAAATCTGAGAAAAAATAAAATCCATAGGGAAAGAAGCAAAAAGGGGCCGTACAACTAAATAAAAATATAAGGAGAAAAGAAAAGAAAAATATATAAACAAAGAAAGGCGAAAGTTATATTAAAATTCTTCAAATGAAAAGATTTAGCTCGAGTACAAGCAACTTAGTTGAGTTAAGTTTTCTTTCAAACTATATTAAGTCTTATGGATTCTTGAAGTACTAAAGTCTACAAAAATAGTATGATCTATACTTATTTGTAAACTCTTGAGCTTAATGAGAAATCATGAGATTGTACACTTGCTACTTGAGTGTCGAGGTGAAATAAACTTGCGAGTAGTGATGGTTTTGGTTGTGAACTACTTTTGAGTTTCAAAAGTGAATTTTATGTGTTGTTAAAGCTACGTATTTTGAAAGTAATAGTTTTTGTGAACAAAAACTATTGAGTGGATTATTAACTTATGTTTATTTAAATTAAAGAATACTCCATAAACTATGTAAATTGAGTAAGGAATATAAGTAGTAGTAAGCATACTTAGTAGAATACACTTTTTCTCGGAATGTGCAAAATCCTAATTTTGGGGGTATTTGAAAAGTGTTTAATGAGACTTATATATAACACTAGTTTAGTTTCATAATCGGACTAAATATCCTAGAATGAGCTCTAGTTGATTATATATATGTATTTTTAGGTTTACAAGGTATAAAAGATACAAATTAGTGATTTTATGATGAAATAAGAAGAGAAAGCACAAAACTACACTTGGCGTTGTGGCATACACTCTTGACGCCGTAGGAAGTAAACATAAGGCGTAGAGATGGCGTGGAGATAAGAGAAGAGATGCCGAGCACTTGATGCAGTAGCGACGCTGTAGGGTGACACACATGGTGTCGGGCTAATACACACAGAGCGCTGAGCCTACTGTGAGGAGAAATTACACTTACAAAGTTGACATTGGGGCGACGTTGTGCATTTACACAAGGGCATGGTCAATTATAGAATATATTAGCTTAGATTTAAGTGTAGAGAAGAGTTTTGAAGGAGAAAACATTAAATACTCAACTAATGGTTATTCGGTGTTGTTTTTTTATTGAATTGAAGTTATTTTATTTAATCTTTTTTTGCAATAAATATCATAATTTTACAAAAAAATAGTAGAATATCCTCAGGTGTCAAGGAAATTGCACGTATAGAGATTCAAAAAAGAATCGACCTGATCCAGGTAATAATATATATAGGATTCCCAAAATTGTTAATAGAAAGTAGACCAAGAGGAATCGAAGAATTGCAAAGCAGTGTAAAAAAAAGATTGAATTCTGTGAATCGAAAACTCGACATTGCTCTCACAAGAATTGCAAAACCTTATGGAAAATTGAATATTCTTGCAGAATTTATACCTGGACAATTAAAAAATAGTGTGTTGATTTCAATGATGAGTGAGTAGTTTATTTATCTTAGGGATCAATGGATCATATGGTATGAATACTATGCTAAAGGAAGTATAAATGGATTATAATGTTAAAAAGTGCAATGTTTAGAATTTGTATTGATTCTATGCGTAATGCTATGAACATCTTGATCACGTGTTTGTTGATTAAAGGTTTTAGGAGTTACCATGGCCATTGGAGCTTTTAAGCCGGATACGAACAATACAACTGTAAAACATATAACATCGATAAATAGTTGTTGATTAGAGAGGCACGAATAGTAAACTTAAGTGTTTATGAGTCTAAAGATTTAGAACTTAATGCTATGTAAGACTTACGCTATTCACACCGATAGGTGGAGTACTAGTTTGCACATTAGGATCTTTTTCACTACGATAGTGGGTTGAAGTAAATATTAAGGAAATACGTGTATTCTAATTAAGCGTTGCACACACATAATGAAGATGAAGGAAGTATGAGCGGAAAACATAGTAATTTATTACCTAGGTGAAGTTGTGAACTAAGAGTTTTCTCAATATTAGAACTTAAGTTAATTTATATTATTTATTTCTAATAGAGTAGTTTAGTTAAATCAAAACAAAAGAGATCTTCTTAACAATAGACTGAATTTAACTAAGTGACGTGTGTCCAAATACACATTTCCCAGAGGAATGATATCCATAATCAACCTTTGTCGATCACATTATTACTACAACTGAATTTTTTATACATACGGTTACGATTAGGTTCCACCAAACAAAGAAAAATACCTCGTGAAGCATAAACGAATTATATGATAAAAATTAGTCAAAAACTAGAAAAGACCAATAATGAATAAACATAACACATATATTACAGAAATGACTAATAATATCAAGAATTTCCAAGCATAATATAGTAGCACAACTTCATAAATCATAAGTCATGGTATTTCACATAACAGATCACTATAGAGAATTCCTTACACAAAATCACTCATATGTAAATAAAGAAGAAAAAGAGAAGAAAAGAGTTCAAAATCACATTCGAAAAGTTGCATCATCACCACCATATCTTTGGTCATTATGTTGGGATTGATAACTAGCACTTAGGTTGTAGAGTTTGTAATCAATACCTAAATCTGGCACCATGCATGTCTGTGTAGATTCCTCCACCGGCTGTCAAACCCCACCTAATTAGGGCATTTGATCGACCTAGATTACTTTAATCCCATGATAATCTAGTCAGCCTTAACTTCTCCATCAAAATATATAAACAAACCCTATGCTTCATAATCATCAAATATAGAACTTATTAATTTTATAGACTTCTAAAGTTACTTTGCAACCTCAAAGTTCATTTAGATTGATTACATTATCCTAAAAATTCCGTAAAAATCTTTCGACAGCCCCTCCTCTATTTTTAAGCCTACACTGGAAAACCTAGCCTTCGAAAATCTTCAATAAAACTTGTTCAGCTTGGTGGAAATGCTGAAGAACTAATAATCCGCCCATAACAATATATATTGCATTAACAAAATATATATTCATTCTAACCTGATTTAAAATATCAAAATAAGTTTTATCTTCAAATCAAATCAACCTTAGCTCCCTAAATTATCCAAATCCATCATAAAATGTTACAATTGTTCAAAGAATATCCTAACTACACACGAACCCAAGAACCCATTTATACAATATATTATATAAAAACAATACAAACATATAGAGAATGAAATTGAGCAAGTCACAGAAAATCTGCAACTTCCCCTTTCCTTTATCACTGCTCGAACATGTCATTACCCAATTATAAAAATTTAATAATATTAATTAAATAAATCCCACACTATTCAGTACACCTGTAATAATCAAATGCATAATAATCGAAGAGATTAAGCGAACAATATATTCCAAGGAATTTATATACAACCGTGATTCCATCCCGTTTATGTTATCCGACCATAATCAATTGATATCCTCCGAAAGTGGTAAGTAAATAGTAATAAGGACTCATGCACTGAGAGGATAGCCAAACGAGTCTCGTTCCTCTAGACTATGGGAGTATGATCTAGTTCAACATGATCTCATGATAACCACGTGATGCAGAGTATAAATGACTTTAGCTCCTCAAGCATAATATAATATTCTCCCCTATAATTATGGTATAGTAAACACTATAGGAAGACTCGAATTGATCCCATCCTCCCCCCGTGTATGCATGTACAACAAATAATGCAATAGCAAATATCCAATTTATATGAAATTTATGATCATACAATGTAAATGTTACTATAGAATTTACTTATTATACTGACACAACACCGCGAACTCCTTGTGCTCTGAGTCGGTAAACTAGTCCAAACGGGGTTCCAATCGTGGTCTTACAATTCATTTATAATTTCGGTATGTTTCACAAAAATTCCATAATTTTTTCTAGTTTTTTCCCAATTTGTATCGTCTCGTCTAAAAAACCCCGAAATCACTCCAAATTAAATCTTAAAATGTTCGGGGTCCCAATTTTGACTTCAAATTGTGGTTTGGCATCGAAAATTAACATTGAATATGCTTTAAAATCATTTTCCCAATATTTTGGACATTTTCGGTGTCATAACACACATTACGAGGAAACCCCCGGTATAAATCCTCCAAAAAATTTCTAAATCCTTATTTTTCATAAAAATACCCAATTTCCTTTAATTTTCCCACAAATCCCATTTTATCTAAAATCTCCCTAATAATTTACAAAAAATAAGGATGGGTTTAATCCTGGATCGGTCCCAGTTCGGCTAAGCTGAACTGAACCGAACTTCGGCCCCGGTCTGGGATTAATTATGGTCCCTTACCTTGAAGCTCTGTTTCGATTCCCATAATTTTTTTTATTTTTTTTCTTGGTAGCTTAATCCCCCCTCGCCCATGACTGAACATCCAAATGAGATGACCCCCTTGGGACATTTTCTTCAACGATTCCTCTGTTCCGTTTTTGTTTTAACTGTTTGTTTTTTTTTTCTTTGATTTCTCACCTCCTCCTCACCTATCCCTATCAAACAATCAACGAATTCAACCACCACATTCAACTTGTTTCCCTCTCGAATTCGAACCTAAAACCAGTCCCAACATTGAAAATTTGAGTTTTAATTACTCACCTTGAACACCGTCACCAACATCCAAAACATACGGCCTTCTATTTAATCAACAACAACAACAACAACAACAATAGAGAAATAGAGAGAGAGTATAACGTCACAGTGAGGAAGAAGAAAGTTGGGAACAAAGGTGAACAAAGGGGAACGATGGAGGCATAACAATGAGGGAGATGAGGAACACGGAATACCCCTTTCATTTTGAGGGCCGCTATGGGCACCCCACCAATTCATGAAGGCACCCAATTTTTTTTGTCATTCTCCCCTCTAAATTACACTTTGATGTAAATGACTCTATTGCCCCTTCATATATACTCTCTCCAATCTCACAACCCATTTTCAAAGCAATTTTGGGGCACCCCACCATATTGGATCCAAAGTGAAACCTAAAGCCACAATTTTGTTTGCCGGGCGTGTATCGATTCTTGCGTCTTCACATCATCCGATAGCGAGGTAACACTGTTTTACAACCATATGAAGCTTTGAACCAACTATTTTTTTGATCTACACAGTGAAATTGATGATTTGGTTTGTCAATGTAGGGTTTGGCAAATTCGACCAATCCGAACTTGTTTCCACTATAAAATGGACGAATGTACTGCAATGGTGCAAGAGGAGGGACAAGAAGAGGTATTTGTTGAAATTTTTTGTGTTTTTTTTTTCTGGTTTTTCCTATTTTCAGTCGAAGTTGCACGGGCGCGATTGTTTCGGCCTCGCAGGACAGAAACTTATACATAAGTCTCGGTCAAAAGCCACCGAGACTTATGAGTAAGTCACGGTCATGATGTGACTGAAACTAATGATATAGTCTCGGTTAAAACTCTTGAGACTATCTCGTAAATCTCGGTTTCCATTGAACGAGAATTGGTTCAGACTCGTGGACCTGTACTACCGAAAAATTGTTTTTTTGGGTTTTTTGGTGAATTTGCTGTGCATTTGATTGAGTTGTAATGTTACAATGTATGAATAGCAGGTAATGCCGATTTCAACTGTATTTGCAGACTACAAGGATTCGTTTACTCCTTGTAGGCCATTACCATCTAGAGAATCGACTATTTCATGGCTTCAAATGATTGGTCGTGAGAACAAGTTTGTGTTAGTAACGAAGCACTCTGATGCCGTAGGGATTAAGCGCAGGGGAAGGGTCAAACTTGCTTGTGAGAGGTCCGGTACATATAGGGGAATCTCTCAAAGAGTAGGGAAGGGTAAAGCGGCAAAAATTGCTTTGAAACCAAGAACTGAAGAAGAAAAGGAAACGGGGCGGACTCAAACTGGTACAAAGAAATGTGGATGCCCTTTCCTTATTAACATCAAGGAAAATGTTGATTCTTTGTGGTATGTCACTGTCATATGTGGGAGGCACAATCACGACCCCGCCAAAAACTTGGACGACCACTCATTTGCATGAAGATTGGATAAGGGTGAGCAGGTGGTTGTGGTGCAGATGCCTAAGGGTAATGTGAAGCCAAGAGATATCCTCAATACGTTGAAGCAAAGGGATGTTAAAAATGTATCGACAATGCGGACAATATATAATGCACGACAAAAATTCTGAATTGAGGATGCGGGTGGGAGGACTCAAATGCAACAACTATTGCACATATTGGAGAAGAATAAATGGCTGTCGTGGCATAGGAAGCATCCCGATACGAATGTCGTCACTGATTTATTTTGGTCACATCCTGATTCAATCAAGTTGCTAAGGTGTTTCTCATCGGTAATTTTGATGGATTGCACTTACAAAACAAATAGGTATCGAATGCCGTTATTGGAGATTGTTGGCATCACTTCTACGCATTTGACGTTCTCCATTGGGTTTGCTTTCATATCATCGGAGACTCATGCAAATTATGTTTGGGCACTTGAGAACTTGAGATCCATATTGGATGGGTGGCCTAAACCTGACGTGTTTGTTACGGATCGGGAGTTAGGCCTTATTAGTACCATCGAAGAAGTATTTCCATCATCGTCTCACATTCTTTGCTCTTGGCACATCAACAAAGTAGTATTGGCAAAGACTAAGAAGATGTTTGGGGATAACAAAAGATTCGCTCGTTTCATGGATAGGTGGACGAGTGTGTTGTATGCTAAGTCGGAGGCCTTATTAGAACTTAGGATGAATGACTTGCGTTGTGAGTTCGGTCGTGTGAAGGGTCTTACTGATTACTTGGATAACACATGGGTGAAGATCTACAAGGAGAAATTTGTACCGACATGGACAAATCGAATTATGCACTTTGGGGAAACAACGACACAGAGGGTTGAGTCTGCGCATTCCACTTTGAAGCTACACCTTGGCAACAGTCAGGCAAATTTTGAGTCTTTGTGGAGAGTGGTTGATGGTCTTCTTAGGATCTAACATAACAACATCAAGGCATCATTTGAGCTCAGTATGAATGTGGTGCAACATGAATATGTCGATGGGTTTTATCGCCGATTACTTGGTTATGTCTCTCAAAAGGCGCTTAAGTTAATTAGAGATGAATTGGAACGTGGAGAGGATGTTGGACACGACTCTACTCGTTGTTGTTGTGAGATACGTACCACGCATGGTCTTCCTTGCGCCAACGAGCTAAACTTTCATAAATTTTTTGGTTCACCCATCCCTCTCAAGGACATTCATGTGTACTGGCGAAAGTTGAGTATGATACCAGAGAATCCTGTGGATCGGTCTGGGTACAATGTGAACGATGAGATTGAAAGAGTGTTGCAAAAGTTTCATGCTTGCACTGATGAGGATGACCGCATCAGGATTATTCAGCAGCTTAGGGAGATTAGTCGACCTTCATCTACACCGGGAGTTGTCCCACTTACAAAAATAAAGACAAAGGGAAGGACACCGGGGTCTTCAATTGGGTGTTTGTTGAATAGAGGAAAGAAGATAGGGACAAAGAGGAAACACAATGAAGACAATACTTCGACGACAAGAATGCCTAGCGGATTTGAGTACGTACTATCGACAGAAGTGGCTTCTAGTTCGAGAAAAAAGAAAATGAAAACGGGGCCTAAAGTACGTCGTTCATGTCGACAGACCAGTGCAGCTAAGATTGGTTATTCTCATTGCATATAATCGGATTGGTTGCCATATGTTGAGAGCACTATTGATGTGCTAGGCGATGGCAATTGTGGATATCGGTGTGTTGCCTCCAGGCTAGGACTTCCCGATGTCGATGGTTGGAAGATAGTACGTAGAATGATGTTTGATGAGATAATCGAGTATGAAAACCTTTGGCGGGAAGTGCTTGGAACGAGTTACGAGAAGGTCAAGACTGTTGTGCATTGGACAGATAATCATGTTGGTGCCTCTTTTGACGAATGGTTAACACTTCCAGACATAGGATTGTTAATATCAACGACCTTTAATGTCATACTAGTTAACCTCTCGCATGGTAGTTGCTCGACATTCCTTCCTCTATGGAGTCTTCCACCATCATCTTTACATAGTCGACTCATCATTGTCATGATTAATGAAAGGAATATCCATAGGGTTAGGGTAAGTTTGTACAATTTTAGTGAATTGTTTTTTCACCTTCTGATCATATGATAATAGATTTTTTGTTCTACTCTGCATTTGACAGGTGAAGTTGATCGTGAATGCACCGTTGCCATCAATATATCCATCGTGGGAAAGGTATGTTGAGGAGTGCGCAAAAGGTTAGCAAAATGGATTCGTAATTCGAGATATCGTGCCAGTTGTAACTTGTAAAGAAGGCACGCTTTCCGTGCTAGATTTAGATTCTCCGTAGTATGAAAGAATGTATCGTGCCAGTTGTAACTTGTCTCTCGCCATTTTCCTCGCAGACTCTAGCGTACACAACTCCGGCGGGAGGTCCATCCATCTTAATGCCGCGTCCAACGCACGCCTATTACGCTGATGAAAAGAATAATAAAACCGTTAATGTAATACATATCGGGTTTTCAAGAATTGGAATGTACTTCTACATAATACGTATAACACATTTAATACCTCCAACAGCTCATTGTCAGCGATGGTTGTGGCGACCATGTCTCCATCTTCATGACTTGGGTTGGTGATCACTGGGTGAGACACTTTGAGGAACCAAGGTAGGTAGTCCTGTGTAGCCAAAAAACTCGAACTCTGCCTTGTCACCACGAACTTCGGGGGCCAACAAATGGTTGCGCCAATGTTCCCGATTGTCTTGTTGGAACCCATACTTGACCGAGTATTTGAGTGCAGATGAGCCTCGATGTGCTTCCAATGGACGGTACGGAGGATCTGGTATAGATTGCACGTGGCCAAACTGTCTCAGAATCCTCTCCGGATGGTAGGGCTCCACCACATCCATGTACTTTAGTGTGCCACTGTAGAAGACCATCGCGTGCACAACTCCATTATCCCTGTAATTAACATATGGGTCCCAAGTGACCTAATCAAACATAGACAACCATTATTAGTAACCATACACTAGATGCAACATTACGATCGGGATTTGGCTAAATATCTCACCCCACTTGGGCGCAACCTGTCCAACGTTATCCTAATGGACCCGACCTTGTCAATATTCATCACGGTCTCGTGCTTTTGAATCCATCTACAGAAACGAGGTTGCACGTAGTCCATGTATTTTGCATTGAGTGTGGCAAGCCCAAGCTTGAAATGGTCGTACACCCATCCCTGCAAATACATACAACGTTAGTTAGTCCGAAAATGCAACAATTAATAATAATTATTCGGAAAACAATGTAAGTCGATTTAATAATAAACCTCAAGTAATGTGAGGTAGCCGGCAATATGAGAAACCTGTAATCTGGTGGCAGACCCCAAGTGTCGGTACAAGTAGGCCAATGCAGCTGCACCCCATGCGTACTTTCCCACGTCGTCCAAATCTTCTAGAAGCTTCAACAACGTGATAGATACCCGAGATCCACTCTTATCCGCAAACAGGGTGCAAGAAAGGAGGTACAACAAGTACGCCCGGGCTGTGCATTCTACAGGTGGATAAGTTGTGTTCCTCGAACCAGCTTTGGGGCACCATCGACTCTTCAACCAACATTTTCGCACTGTGAGCCCCTTGCTGATGTTCACTTCCTCCTCGGCATCTTCAATGCTAACCCCAAGTAGTTTGAACACCAGCTTAATAGCATCCGAGCGAGATTCCTCATTGTACCTCGCAAAGTTCTCAACTGCCACCACTTTGCCCGTCACAGGAATCTTCAGGAGAATGCTCACATCCTCCAAGGAAATCGACATTTCACCAAATGGTAAGTGAAATGTGTTCGTCTCCTGCTGCCACTGCTCCACAAAGGTAGATATAACCTCCTTGTTAGCCTTGCGGTATGAACAGTCTATCGGCGTATTCAACCCAGAGCGCTGAATAATCCTCTAAAGGCCCTCGGTGTCAGGGTGGCACGACTATAAGTCCCATTCTTGGATCTGAGCTCCGTGATTGATACACTTGAGTATCGGACGCTCCTGCAACAACAAAAACATCTCATCAGCTTAGTGAAAACCCTAAGTTTTTAAGTACTCCATTCAATGAAACTTTATATACCTCATTGCTCCAAATCGCTAATGCGACATGATCCTTAAAGCTCTTCAACAAAGAACCGTCTGAAGGACCACCGGAGAAAAGGAGCACGCATTTCTACAGGCCCAGCGGATTCTCCTTCATTATGGCCACCTCCACCACTAGTACTCCCACCCACATTACGATCAATTTTCGTGGTGTTCGCCGGTGCTGATGAGTCACTACTACTAGACTCTGATGCATGAGCCTCCTATTCACCTCGGGCAACTACAAGATCTTTTCGTCGTCGCGTGTCGATGTTGGAACCCTCATCGTGCAATTGTAAATTCTTTGCACGATTTCCAGCAATCTTACCCTTTCCCTTCACATCTACATTCTCCTTCTCTTTCTCTTTCAAATAAGATGCAGTCGGGGGTCTCCGGCCGCCTCGCCCACGGTTACCCCTCGACACCTCAACACCAACCTCCTCCCTAGTCACCGGGGTTTTCGAACGAGCCATACCTGATAAGACTACAACATGTAAGCGCCTGGAGCAGAAACTGAAGTACAATTCAAAAAAAAAAAACAAAATCTTCCATTTCTATAGTCTCGGTCATGCAGGTTAGAGAAAATCATAAGAATATCGGTGACGCATGGCCGAGATAACAATAAAAGTCTCGGTAATGGACAACCGAGAGAAATACTACATTCTCGGTTGTACATCACCGACAGGACATAAACTATACTCTTAAGGTTACTTTCGTGATGTGGTGACCAAGATAACACAATTAGTCTCGGCCATTCGTTGCCGAGACTGTATAAACTATTCCGGCCTATCTGGCCGAGAACCACGAGTTCCCAAAAACCTCCCCTCTGTCTCGACCATGCTGTACAAAACATTTCTGGCCTGTGTGGCCGAGAACCACGACTTTGCAATCAAAGAACCATTGAATGCACCGCTACACAAACATAACAACTACTCTACCAAATGCAACTTAATTAGACTATCAACGTAACTTCAAACGATCGATTTGACGACTTGAATGTGTGAACGAAAACCTAGAACCGAGCCCTAATGTGGAGACAAAATCGAACAAAACCAGAGCCTTCAAACTCGATATTCCGCCTACAACAGAGGAGGAGACGGAGAGGAACGAAGACAACAATAAGTAACCGAGAAAATGTGGCAACAAGATAGTATGGCTTGTTCAAGATGACGGTGGTGGGGTGCCTCTGTTTTCAATTAGGGGTATTTTTGGGATTTCGGTTCTCAATTTTGGGTGTCCTTGGTAAATGACTTTGTGCCCTCAACAACTGGGTGCCTTCATGAATTGGTGGGGTGCCCATAGCGGCCCTCTTCATTTTTTACTTTAAGGGGTTTATTCCCTAAATGACCAAACTGCCCTTCTATTATTATCCTTTGTTTTATAAAACTAGTACCCTTATTGGTAACTTTATTGGTAATTAGCCATTTTTATTTCATTTTAATCTTTTTAATTCCCCAAATGACTAAAATAAACTCCAAAAAATATCCTAATTCCGCCAAAAATAGAAAAATTTACCAATTTACTTGGAAACTCTAGGAAAATTTGTCACACATGTAAATCGAGGTGTAGGACCTATATCGGCTCATTAAGTCCATTTAAAGTTCAAATTTGAATTTTTAAACTTAAATATAATTATTTTTCGCAAAATTAGAAACAATAGTTTAGGTCAACATTTTAACTCTCTCGGGACTCATTTCGACACGTGTCTCAAGATAAATCCCCACGAACTTCAAATTTACTCAGTTAACTTGAATTTCATAAAATAACATAATATTATAGTACACAACACTAGACACACATCACATAAATATTAAATTACCTATAAATCTCAATTTCACCAGTCCTCAGCTCTCGACTCATAGCCTAAACCATAAGTAGGATTCGTTAATCTCGTATGAGCCGTAATTGTCGAATTAAAAATTTTGAGATTTGACAACGTCATGCTCGATTGGGTAGGTGACATAGATACTTCCACTTCCGGTCTTCTTAATCTTATAATCATTCTCCTCTCCAAACCATGGAAATTCCTTTGCTAACTCTCTTTGGTTTTAGAACATCATTTGTTGTTATCTGATTTTGTAAGATTAACCCCATCATTGCTCTGCACGTATTCTTATTCTATCATTTGTTTCTCTTCTTCTTATTTCCTCTCTTTCCCTCGCATCTTCTAAGTCTTCATATCTTACAACTTTATTCATATGATCAAATGACTCATCAGTGATAGTCTAGTAAGGGAAAACATCCATCTCTAATCCCTCCATAAGAACTTGGCCTTGTCTAAAAATTATGTGATCATTAAGGGAAAAGGCAATCCATTATTCTTGCTTGTAGTTATGGCATTCCTAATTGCTTCATGAATGACCTTACCAACATCCATGTATCCCAACCTTTAAACAATGTGATAGGGGAGAGTTGCCTTATAGTTCACTACCTCGCAGTACTGTAGGCTTGGTGGAAGGCAAACTTCCACTATATAACACCATGCTGTAACGAACCGCTCTAATTAATCCCGATTAACAGACAAATTACAGATTAAGATCCTAAGCTCAGACCCTCGTGGACGTCGCAGAAAAGTCCAGGGCACGCCTAACGAGGTAAAATTTGTTATTTTTGTATGTGAGTGTAATTTATTTTACTATTATTAAATAATTCACGTCGCATTATTCAATATTTTATTGGTCGCGTTATGCTCGTGTAGTGACGAGAGTGTACCACGTCGCGGTGAGTGCGTAACGTCGGTGTATGAGATAGCCTGGGATTTAGCTGTCACATCACACATCCCATCACATCACACATCACATCACCCTATCAAACCCATCACTCATCATTACTCCCTCTCCATCACTCATCATTACTCCCTCTCCTCTCCAAATAAAAAAAAAATTCTCTTTTAAATCGGGTAGAGAGAGAAAAAGAAAAAGAGAGAGAGAGAGGGAGAAGACGTTGAGAGAAGGAAATGAAAAGGAAGAAAGGAGAAAGAGAGAGGGAGAGAGAGAGAGAGAGATAAGAAAGAGGGAGATCGGCAAGAGAGACAGAGGGTGAGAAATCGGCAAGAGAGAGAGGGAGTGAGAGCGGCGACGGGAGATCGGGCGGCTCGCGGCGAGGAGCGAGGTCGCGGACGGCGGTTCCAGCTGCGCGGCGAGGCGGCTCGGCGAGACGCGACGCGCTCCAAGCGGCGGCACCGGTGGACTACGGCAGCAACTCCAGCGGCGGCGGGACGGCGGAGCTCACCAATGACGGACGACGAGCGATGGCGGCTGCGGGAGGTCGAACGAACGAGCGCGCGTGCCTCGAGCGGCGCGACGCCGCTCCAGCAGCCGAGCGCGGCGAGGCGAGCGCGCAGCCGACGCCGCCCATGCGCAGCGGTGATGGCGAGCCGAACGACGTGGAGCTGCGGCGAGGTGGCTCGTTACCTGAACAATCGATCCCCGCTATGATTCAAAAAGTGTACCAAGAATCTAACTTTTTGGAATAAAAATTACAAATTTTGATCTCACATTATAAACTCATTTAATGTGACTCTAAAATTATGAAAATTGTATAATTGGACACCAGGGACTTATGATACCATAGTCGAATGTCGGGTACGTATCTCGAGGCGTGTGCGAGGCGTTTTGAGGGCGATTTGTGATTTATTTGAGGTAATTAAATCCACGAGAAAATTAGTTAAAATTCATTTATGGCACTTACTTTATTTCACATTTCAATTATTCCATTGTGCTATTATTGCTTGTTCATCCACTCCCACGCGTTTGTGAGGGCACACGGACTTAAACCCCGGGATTTGTCATTGTTTTTGGTGACAAATCGCGAGATCCTACGACCTAAGTCTTCGTCATGGGTTCCTCTCGAGAGATGTTTGGATGGGGTTCTCCCGTTCAGGGTTCCTCTCATTCGACCATGAGATGTTTGGTGGGGGTTTTAGGGTTCGACTACCTCGACCAGAGTTAGGAGAGTGTCCCCTTCTCAATCGCGACTTTTATTCTTGCGTAGGTGTTTGTATTCATAATTTAGTTAACGTTCTCGGGATTTAGTCACCTTTTATGAAATTTTTTGGAGGACTTGTATACCTGATACATGTATATGCTTATCTTTTGTACTTTTGTTATCTTTTGTACTTTTGTCGCTCCTTGATATACATGGTATCTAATGCCAGGTTTCCACACTATAGGGTTATTTATACAATGCAAACTTTTTTCTATGATATTTGCATGCTTCAAAGACTTGCGCTTGATATTTAACTTATATTAATTTAATAAATCACGAATAACTTAACCTAGTCTAGTTAATGTAAATATTCATAAAAACATCCATAAATACTAAGTTAAGGCGAATATGATACATACAAAAGTTTTGGTAGCGGGCAGTTAAAAATAAGTGTGCGGTGACGTGGCATGTTTGGTGACGTGTTTGGCGACGTGGCGGTACCCTGTTTGCCTCGGAGTTTAGGGCCGTCACAATTGGTATCAGAGCCTAGGTTCAAGCGAACCTAGGGGGAAAAGTTTAATGAAACTGAATAAAACTTAACAAACGAACTTAGACGTGGAAACCCGAAGATCTTGACTTAGAACTTTTAGTTGGGAAGCAAATCATGGGACGGGTAGTACCAATGCTTATACGTTATATATTTTGATTTGTAATAGTATATATATGCGTTTACGAGGCTGATACGGACCTCAGATTTTTGCATACGACATGGACGGACAACCGACTCCACATTCGGAGGATGGTGGACAGACGAGTGGTAATACACCTATCGCGACCGATCAGAGTGTACTTGATTGGATCGCGGCACACGATCGACAGTTCGAGCAGATGATGGCCTTGCTCCGTGCTCAGAAAACGGCTATTGCGACAGTTACCGCCGCCATCACACTGAACGTCACCGAGACGACAGCGACGCCGATTGTTCAGGGTACGCCAGTCACTGCAGTTATGGCAGAGACTACCACACCGACTACAGTTTTAGAGACTCGTCCTGAGGCTATCACATCGGCATCTGCACGCGCAGTGACACTGACATAGACCCCACATGAGATCACATTCAAGACTTCCCTGTCAGCTGAGGCTAAGCTGACAAAGGAGTTTGTGATTTCAGCCGGGATATTTCACTAGAGGCGGAGATCCAGAGGCAGCTGCGAGATGACTTCTTGGACATGAGAAATTACATAATCTTCTGAGGATTCCTGACAGTATTCGGGCCAAGATATCTAGATATATGCTCCGAGGAGAGGCTGGAGTTTGGTGGAACGCTCATACCGAGACTCATGGAGAGCCGACTACTTGGGCCGATTCCAGACATGTCTTTTATGACCAGTACATACTGAGGGAGATACAGTTGCGTCTAAGACATAAGTTTTTGTGTCTTAGGCGGGGTAACCACACAGTGGTTTAGTATATGGAGAGGTTTCGCTACTTATTACAGTTCGCTGGGGACTTAACTTCTACAGATCGCGATCAGGTTCACTTCTTTGGAGTTGGGCTTAGAGATGAGATTGCGAGCGCAGTAGTATCAGGCGGAGCTCGTACACTGCAAGAGATCTACGAGAGGGCTTTAGCCCATGAGACATTTCTTCTCTTTCGCGTCGCGATGCCCATGCCAAAGTTAGCATCGGGGTCATCCCAGCAGGCACACAGGCGATAGCTAGCAGACCGTACCGGATGACACGGAAGGAGCATGATGAGTTGAAGACTCAACTGGAAGACTTAGAGAAGAAGGGGTTTATACACCCGAGCACATCACCATAGGGAGCACCGGTCCTGTTCGTTATGAAGAAGGATAGTAGCTTGAGGATGTGCATTGACTATAGGAAGTTGAACCAGGTGACAGTACGGAATCCTTACCCTTTGCCAAGGATCGACGATTTGTTTGATAAGTTGGCCGGAGCCCGTGTATTCTCTAAGATAGACTTAAGATCGGGTTATCATCAGCTCAGGATTCGAGATGAAGACATACCTAAGATTGCATTCAGCACTAGATATGGGTTATTTGAGTT
Organism: Stephania cephalantha; assembly: GCA_039657325.1. Lineage (NCBI taxonomy): Eukaryota > Viridiplantae > Streptophyta > Magnoliopsida > Ranunculales > Menispermaceae > Stephania > Stephania cephalantha. The sequence continues at coordinate 16,142,459 of CM077570.1, read as the reverse complement.
TACAGTGATGCCGTTCGGACTAACGAATGCACCGACCATGTTCATGGACTTGATGCACAGAGTATTGAAGCCGTACTTGGATAAATTCTTCATAGTCTTCATTGACGACATAGTGATCTACAACAAGACTCGCGAATATCACGGGCAACATCTTAGGCATATATTGATGACGCAGAGAGAACACAAACTGTATGCTAAGTTCACTAAGTGCGAGTTTTGGCTGTCAGAAGTCAAATTCTTGGGACACGTGATCAATGACAAAGGTATATCAGTTGATCCGAGTAAAGTCAATGCTGTCATAGATTGGCCGACACCTGAGACAGTGACAGATATCAGGAGCTTCCTAGGGTTAGCAGGATACTATCGGCGATTTGTGAAGGACTTCTCGAAGATCGCCGCGCCGATGACTAAATTGACGAAGAAAGATGTACCCTTCATTTGGTCAAAGGAGTGCGAGGATGCATTTACACAGTTGAAGATGAGACCGACTACTGCACCATTACTAGTGTTGCCAGTGTCAGGTAAGGGATTGAAAGTTCATACTGATGCTTGCGGCATAGGGCTAGGTTGTGTACTGATGCAGGGAGAAAGCGTAATCGCCTACCTATCCTGATAGTTGAGGACCCATGAGAGGAATTATCCAGTGCACGACTTGGAGCTTGCGACAGTCGTATTTGCACTGAAGGTATGGAGACATTACCTCTACGGTGAGAGGTTCATATTATATACAGATCATAAGAGTTTGAAATATTTATTCACTCAGAAAGATCTGAACATGAGACAGCGACGTTGGCTAGAGTTGCTGAAGGACTACGACTTCTCTATCGAATATCAGCGTAGGAAGGCAAATGTCGTAGCAGATGCATTGAGCACGATAGGACCAGATACTGAGACAGTTGCCTGCCATATGATGCACAAATATGGTTTACTTGAGGCGGCGACAACACTGAGTTTGATAGAGGTTCCTGCTACAGCGGACGCACATATTCATGGATAGATTGGTGTACCGTCTATTTTTATTCCGCGAGTGTTGGAGTGTCAGAGGACTGACGAGATGTACTCGAGATTCAGTGAGATGGCACGCAGTCCCGATCACCCAGATTGGAGCGAGTCTGTGGATAAGTGTTTGAGGCACCGATGAAGGTTATTGATTCCAGCAGTGGCAGAGATACGCGATGGGATACTCCTGGAGGCTCACAGGTCCCGGTATACAGTGTATCATGGCAGGACCAAAATGTATCACGATATGCGACGATTATTTTGGTGACCAAGGATGAAGGCTGATGTCGGCGCCTATGTTAGGGGTTGCGAGGTGTGCCAGCAGGTTAAGGCTGAGCACAGGAGGCCTGGAGGGTTATTGCAGCCGTTGCCCATCCCTAAGTGGAAATGGGAACACATTACGATGGATTTCGTTTGTGGATTACCGCACTTTACGGAAACAGGATGAGATATGGGTGATCGTGGACAAGTTGACGAAGTCAGCTCATTTCCTACCAGTCTCTATGAAGTATAATTTCACACAGTTGAGCATATTATTCGAAAGAGAAATTGTGCGACTGCACGGAGTACCAGTTTTGATTTTTTTAGACCGAGACAATCGTCTTACATCATCATTGTAACAAGTTATGCATGAGCAGTTTGGTACTAGATTACAGTTTAACACTGCATTCCATCCACAGACATGTGCGTAGTCAGAGAGATTAATACATATACTTGAGGATATGCTTAGGGAATGTGTGTTGCAGTTTGGTGGGTCTTGGGAGGAGTACTTGCCACTCTATGAATTTGCTTACAACAACAACTATCAGGCCAGTATTGGGATGCCACCATTTGAAGCTTTGTACGGTTGACCGTGCAGATCACCGGCTTGTTGCGCAGAGCACGAGGATACAACAGCTGTGGGGCTTGAGATTGTTGTGGACCATACAGAGAAGGTGAGACTGATTCGTCAACGGTTGTTGGCTGCCCAACACAGACAGAAGAAGTATGCGGATATGTACCGCGATGGGCTGAGCTACGAGGTAGATGATTGAGTTTACTTGAAAGTTTCTCCGTTGAAGGGTATTCAGAGATTTGGGATCAAGGGGAAACTAGCACCAAGATTTATTAGGCCGTTTCAAATTGAGAAACGTGTTGGGAAGGTCGCTTACCAGTTGAGATTGCCAAGTCTATTGGAAGTGGTTCATAATGTTTTTCCTATTTCGATGTTACGGTTGGCTAGATCAGGACCGGGACCGATGGTTGATATGACTAGAATCGAGGTTCGACCAGATGTGACATATGAGGAACACCCTATTGAGATAGTGGATCGCAAAGTACAGACTCTTAGAAGGAAGTAAATACCACTTGTACTCGTTCGATGGCAGAACCATAAAAACGAGGGCCTCACTTAGGAGAGAGAGTCTACCTTGCGAGAGCGATACCCCTACTTGTTCTAAGGTAAAGATTTCATTAAATTTGAATTTCGAGACGAAATTCCTTTTAGTTGGGAAGATTGTAACGGCCCGCTCTAATTAATCCCGATTAATTGACAAATTACAGATTAAGATCCTAAGCTTAGACCCACGTGGATGTCGCAGAAAAGTCCAGGGCACGCCTAACGAGGTAAAATTTGTTATTTTTGTATGTGAGTGTTATTTATTTTACTATTATTAAATAATTCGCGTCACATTATTCGATATTTTATTGGTCGCGTTGTGCGCGTGTAGTGACGAGAGTGTACGACGTCGCGATGAGAGTGTAACGCCGGCAAATGGGATAGCCTGGGATTTAGCTGTCACATCACACATCCCATCACATCACACATCACATCACCCTATCAAACCCATCACTCATCATTACTCCCTCTCATCTCCAAATAAAAAAAATTTCTCTTTTAAATCGGGTAGAGAGAGAAAAAGAAAGAGAGAGAGAGAGAGAGAGATAGATAGAGAGAAGAAAGAGAGAGATCGGCAAGAGAGAGAGAGGGTGAGAAATCGGCAAGAGAGAGAGGGAGAGAGAGCGGCGACGGGAGATCGGGCCAGCTCGCGGCGAGGAGCGAGGTCGCGAACGGCGGTTCCAGCTGCGGCGAGGGCTCGCTCGGCGAGACGCGACGCGCTCCACAGCGCGCGCGGCGGACTCAAGCGGCAACTCCAGCGGCGGCGCGGACGACGAGCTCACCAGCGATGGACGACAGTAGCGGCGGCTACGGAGGTCGAGAACGAGCAGGCGCAGGTGCCTCAAGAATGCGACACCGCTCCAGCCGATGGCGCGGCGAGGCAGCTACGCCGGCGCGGCGTCTTGCGACGCGACGCGCTCCAGCAGCAGCGCCGGCGAGGCGCGACAGCGGTGATGGCGAGGTGAACGACGTGGAGCAGCGGCGCGGTGGCACGTTACCGGAACAATCGATCCCCGGTATGATTCGAAAAGTGTGCCAAGAATCGAACTTTTTGGAATAAAAATTAAGAATTTTGATCTCACATTATAAATTCATTTAATGTGACTCTAAAATGATGAAAAATATATAATTGGACACCCGAGACTTAAGATACCATAGTCGAGTGTCGGGTACGTATCTCGAGGTGTGTGTAGGTGTTTTGAGGGCGATTTGTGATTTATTTGAGGTAAGTAAACCCACGAGAAAATTAGTTAAAATTCATTTATGGCACTTACTTTATTTCACATTTCACTTATTCCATTGTGCTATTTATTGCCGTTCATTCACTGTTCATCCACTCCCACGTGTGTATGTGTGTTTGTCGACGGGGTCGGGAATGGCACGGACTCACACCCCGGGGCTAGCTACCCCGCGCTGTTCGAGTAATTGGCCATGTTAGGGCTATGCGGTTATCATTTTTCGCGCGACCCATAGGTTGAGAGATGTTTAACGAAGACCTAAGTCTTCTTCATGGGTTCTTCTCGAGAGATGTTTGGATGGGGTTCTCCCGTTCATGGGTTCCTCTCATTCGACCGTGAGATGTTTGGCGAGGTGGTCGTCATGGGTTCCTCTCGGTTTAGCTAAGACGATTCCCGAATGTCGACCAGGGTTCTCTGTCACGCTACACTCGTGTCCAAATTCGACTTCTCAACGACTTATTTTCATGCGATTACTTTATTCTTGTTCCTTATTTAAATTGCATGAATTGTAGCCGTTTTATTGGATTTCGTGAATATTAGTTAACGTTCTCTGGGATTTACTCACCTGGGATTTGTCATTGTTTTTGGTGACAAATCGTAGATCCTACGACGAGCCGGGGTAAGGGGGTTTTAGTCGACTACCTCTGAGTTAGGAGATCCCCATCAGCTTTTTGCGTAGGTGTTTGTATGCATAATTTACTGCTTTTATGAAATTTTTGGGAGGACTTGTATACCTGATAGATGTATATGCTTATCTTTTGTACTTTTGTCGCTCCTTGATATACATGGTATCTAATGCCGGGTTTCCACACTATAAGGTTATTTATACAATGCAAACTTTTCGTTTCTATGATATTTGCATGCTTCAAAGACTTCCGCTTGATATTTAACTTATATTAATTTAATAAATCTTGAATAACTTAACCTAGTTAATTTAATGTAAATATTCATAAAAACATCCATAAATACTAAGTTAAGGCGAATAGGATACGTACAAAGGTTTAGGTCGCGGGCAGTTAAAAATAAGTGTGCGGTGCATGCTTGGTGACGTGTCTGGCGACGTGGCGGTACCCGTCTGCCTCAGAGTTTGGGGCCGTCACACATGCCTTAGTCATTTTTTTGAAATTCATGTAATTGATGTGCTTGGGAACCGTCAACATCTTTAATAAATCCATCCCTCGAGACCGCTTTCAATCTATATCTAATTTCCTCATGGGGGATACTATGTCGACCCTCACCCAACTAGGCGCCCGGCCCGGATCGCTTCCCAAGCCAATAATCGAATTGGGCCAAGCAAGCAGTCAGGCTCGCTTAGAGAAACATACAAAATAGTACAACAAGTTCATATGGACCAAAAGTGCGGAACAAAGTAAACAAAATCCATAAGACTAACCATAAAAATATATGTTGGTTCTCAATTCTTAAATTTATTTAAGGTCATTCAATCACTAACAAGAAGTTCAAACTAAAACAATATGAGGTTCAATCTACCAGAAAGTCCAATTTTAATACAACCCAAGTTCAATAGTTTCAAAAACAAATAAATAGAATAATATAATGCAAGGCTCACATCAAAAGAGAAGGCTCCAATCTATCGCCTCTCCCTTGCCTAGATCTAACGATAATGTGGAAGATCCTAAAATGTAAGTGGAGTGAGCTAAAATGGGCAACATGGCTCAATACGGAAAAAAACCCGCTCTACCATCAAGTATGCAAGAACTACTTAATAAACATGCAATAACTAGCATTAAGTTGAAATCAAATCGATAAGCATTAAGTTCAAGCAAGGAATTGAGTCTCATATTCATGAGAAGTAAGGAATCATTAACGTGTGACATTAAAACAAGATTTGTAAGTCATTAAATAGTAGCATAGCTATAAGACTTGCAAAATCATAATTAAAACACGTTAATCATGCAAAAGGCCTCATATAAGATATACCATAAAGGAATAGTAATAAATGTAAGTCGTTGTTCCATTCAATGCATGCTAGCTATTGGCAAGAACCCAGTGACTGAATCCCTCATTCTTGAAATGATACAAACCATTAGTGGACACAATGGCTGTTGTGCCTTCTAACTAGTCCCATCAAAATAATAGTAGGTTCTCCCAAAGTCATCACCGAATGTGACCACTTGTGAACTTCATATTTTGTGGTGCTGACTACTCTCATTTTGGTGGGATCATAACCACACCACTGCAATTCATGGTGCGGACCACTCTTTTCTGGTGGGCATACTGCTACACCACCGCTATTCGTGGCGCATACCACTATCTTTTGATGAGCATACTGCCACATCATCGCTTTTGATCGAATAACATAAGTGTTTATATCACATACATTCCTATAGATAAGTAAATTCATGCCAATAACAAGATGAAACCTTTATTCCCAAGTCTTTAGTTCAAATAAGGAATCCAAATTTAACTAATAACATGTCATACTTGATAATGGAGCAAGCTCTTCACTTACCATGACTCGTTGCGAGACTTCTACCTGATCCTTCCGCGTTCATAGTTCCTTAGGGACTCCTTCACGAAGCTAGACAATTAATATACATCTCACATCAATACACTTTACAATTTAAAGTTATTCAATTTCCAATTTATTTGTTTTTGGGGTCCACTAGTGTAGACCTCGCAACTTTATATTGCCCGAAGACCGATTCGGGGTTTCGGTGCAATGTTATGTTATCGCGGTGTGGGACTCATACCGCGCGGAGCATGAGTGGACACTCATTAGGTTCATTTGGGGGCAGGGACATTCTAGCTCCTTATTTATTTATCTTTTTATTGTAGAGGTTAGATTAGCCTCTGTTTTGTTGTCTAGGGGCCAATCTGACCCCTAATCAATTTAACCCAGGGGTCGTTTGAACCATGGATAGTATAGGGGCCAATCTGGCCACCGTGGCTCAAACTAGGGACAAGATGCCCCTTGTTGCGTTCGTGAAGGGGAAGACCCTCCCCCTTTTTCAAGGTTGAGCCCGAGGATGTCCCGACACCTCCCCGCGATGGGGGCCCCTAGCCGGGCCGGTCAGGGAGTGGTGACCCCCTGCTTGCCACGATGGAGGGCAGCGACAAGGTTAGGAGGGATATCCGAGTGCCATCCCTTTCTCTTTCTCTCTTTCTTTCTCGTATTTAGGGCATCCTTGGTGGCGCCCCCTCTCTTGGCTCGCCATTAGTGGCGGCGGCAACCCTGCCGTCAACCTCGCCGACGGTGGCGGCCCTATCGCCGCCTTCGTCGACGCTGCCCAATTAAGGTTTTCCTTTTTATTTTTGACTAAATTTTAAATTTCAAAACTCAAATAAAAAACAAAATAGAACAAGGGAGATGCTTGTTCCTTCAACTATCACCACTTTGGGTCACCAACACCACCAAGTTCTCCTATCCCTTTCTCTCTTTATTTAGGGTTCGTAGATCAATTAGCGGGGGCTAGGATTTATAATATTATTAATATTAGGGTTGAATTAGTGTAGGGTTTGCAAAATTATTAAATTGGCCACTGGGCAAGTGTTTTGGGTTTTTGGTCATCCTAACATCCCCGATTTTAAAGAATTTCGTCCTTGAAATTAAAGTAAAATCATACCTTAAGCTTCAAAGAGAAATGGAAAGTTCTCTACCGTGTAGGTCTCCTGCTCCCATGTCAACTCATGTTCCCCGTGAAATTGCCACCGAACCAACCCTAATGGGATTTCATTCTTATGAAGTTTATGCACCCTCCTATCCATAATCTGGATTGGTTACTCATCATAGGACACGTCCTCTCTCAAGTCATATTGGTCACAATATATGGTCGATGCATGCTTGTTATGTGTCCTCCTCAACATGGAGACATGGAAGACATCATGTACACCATCTGACTGCGGAGACAACTCAAGGCGAAAAACTATTGGCCTACTAGTTTAAGAATTTTGAATGGCCCGATGAACCTTAAAGATAACTTTCCTTTCAACCTAAAATGGTAGTGTCCCTTCATCGGTAAAACCTTTAGTAGCACATACTCTCCTTCATTGAACACGACCTCTCTATGGCCTTTGTCGGCATATTTCTTCTGACAGCTTTGGGCGGTCTCAAATCATTGCCTAATCAGTGTAATCCTTTCTGTTTGCTCATTCACAAGCTCTAGCCCGATCAACACGGTATCCCTGACCTCAATCCAACAAACTAGAGATCTACACGGTCTCCCACAAAGTGCCTTAAACAGTTCCATGCTAATGCTTGCTTAAAACCTCCTATTGTACACAAACTCACCCAATGAAATGTACTTCTCCCAACTTCTATAGAAACCCGACACACAGGCTTGGAGCTATCCTCAAGTATGTGAATCAATCTCTCAATCTGCCTATCTTTTTTAGGGTGAAAAGGCGTAGTGAGATTGAGCTGAGTCCCTCATCTGGTGCTAAAAGCCACTCCAAAACTGAGAGGTGAATCTCGGTTCGCGATCCGCCACAATAGATAATGGGACTCCATGCAATATGAAGAGCTTGTCCACGTATATGCTTCCAAACCAAAATGCTGAATACTCCATGGAAATAGGGACGAAGTGAGTTGACTTAGTCAAACAATCCACGATTACCCAAACAACATCATGGCCTTTTTGAGTCGTCGGTAGTCCCGAAACAAAGTTCATAGCTATGTGTTCCCACTTCTACTACAAAATAGGTAACGGTTGCAATAATCCTCCCGGCTTTTGGTTTTATGCTTTCAGTTGCTAACAATTTTTTCAAAAGATTCCATCAAGTTCAACTAAAGGAAAATGAGGTTTAATCTACCCGTAAGACCCATTTTAATACAACCCAGGTTCAATAGTTTCAAAAACAAGTAAATAAAATAATATAATGCAAAGTTCTCATCAAAAGATAAGGTTCCAATCTATTGCTTCTCTCTTGCCTCGATGTAGCGCCAAAGTGGAAGATCATGAGATGTAAATGGGGTGAGCTAAATTGGCAACATGGCTCAATAAGCGAAAAACCCTCTCCACCATCAAGTATGAAAGTACTACTTAATAAAACATGCAATAACTAGCATGAAGTTGAAATCAAATCGAAAGCATTAAGTTCAAGCATGGAATCAAGTCTCGTTTTCGTGACAAGTAAGGAATCATTAACATGTAGCATTAAAACAAGATATATAAGTCATTAAACAGTAGCATAGCTGTAAGACTTGCAAAATTATAATTAAAACATGTTCATCATGCAAAGGGGCTCACAAGAGATAAACTATTATCATAGCCACACCACTGCAATTCGTGGCGTGGACTTCTCTTTCGAATGGCACACTGCCATACCACGCTTTTCGTAGTGTGGACCACTTTTTTTTGCTGAGCATACTGCTACATCACTGATTTTGATCTAATAACACAAGTGTTCATATCACATACATTTCCATATATTAGTAAATTAACATCAATAACAAGATGCAAACCTTAATCCCAAGTCTTTAGTTGAAATCATGAATCCTAGTTTAACTAATAACATGTCATACTTGATAATGGAGCAAGCTCCCCACTTACCTTGACTCACTACGAGACTCCTAACCAATCCTCCTGCGTTCGGAGTTCTTTGGGGACTCCTTCACGAAACTAGACAATTAATATACATCTCACATCAATACACTTTACAATTTAAAGTTATTGAATTTCAAATTTATTTATCTTTCAAGTATACTAGTATGGACCTCGTGGGTTTATATTGCTCAGGGCCCACTTCGAGGTCGCGGCGCGATGTCGTCGGGGTCTAGGACCCATCATTAGGTCCTGCAGGGAGTGCGAGTGCACCCATTTGGTTCATTTAAGGGCTGGGACATTCCAACCCCTTATTTATTTATTTATTTAGTGCAGGGGTTAGATTAGGCCCTGATTTGTTGTCCAGGGTCGACCGCTATGGCTCAAACCAGGAGCACGATGTCCCAGTTCGCATTCGTGAGGGGGAGGGCCCTTCCCTTCCCCACCTTTGGGGTCGAGCCTGAGGCCACTCCTCCCCCTCTCTCATATTGGGGGTGTCCTTATTGGCGCCCCCTCTTTAAGCTCACATATGGTGGCGGCGACATCCCTGTCGTAACCTTCGCTGGAGGCGGCAGCCCCACCGCCACCTTCGTTGCCGCCACACCATTAGGGTTTTCCTTTTTATTTTTCACCAGATTTTAAATTTCAAAACTCAAATAAGCAAAAAAATAGAATAAATGAGATGTTTGTACTTTCAACCACCACCACTTTGGGTCATTAACACCACCAAGCTCTCCTCTCCCTTTCTCTCTTGATTTAGGGATTGTTAATCAACTAGTAGTGGCTGGGGGTTATAATATTATTTTATATTAGGGTTGAATTAGTGTAGGGTTTGCACATTTACTAAATCGCCTATGAGGCGGATGTTTTAAGTTTTAGGTCGTCATAGAAACCGTGTCTAATACTATACTGTGGTTTCAGATAATTATTATCTTCTTTTCTATGAAAGTCTGGTAACCCATAATGTCGGTTTATTCTCTGTGCTGAATAATCCAAGAAACCCCTTCGGACTATGGATACATTCCTATTCTCATTTGCATGCCCATTGCCATAAAACCCTCTTATCAGAATTTCACAACCTTTCTCTGGTACGTATTTGTCATCTAGGTAATTATATTGCATATTCATTAGTCTTTCATTTCGTTCTCTAATGATATTAAGTATCATTGGTCCATACTTAGTTTCATTCATTACATTTGATCCTCTATTTAGGATTATTTTCCTCTTTTACTTTAAAAAGTCATCCTTGAACCTCTTCAAAGCCTTTTCATTGATTATATTTCTTGGATCAAAGAAAATTTCTCCAACTATCTTCAAACTAATTTCAATGCCCTCACTGTCATCATCCCCAATAATCAGGATAAGTGGGGTGTTTTCTCTTCGGCTTCTACTTCAAGGAGTGCTTATAGAAACTCTCGTGGGCTCTATGTAAATTGGTGGGATTTTGGATTTGGATTTAGGTTGCTCTACTACTATACTTTTCCCTATCTCTTTCCTCTTACTTCTCCATCTTCCACTCTCAACCATTATAAACTCAATCAATAATACCACAAGCCCGAAAAAATTCAAAACATGCAATTCATGGAAAACCAATGGTCGAAAATGATTAGGTAGAATTTTAAAGGAATTTAGATCTATATAAATCCGAAAGTGTTTAAATCGAGTTCAAAATGAGTTAAATAATAACACTATCCAATTTATCGAATTCAAATCTTTATAAAACCCCCAAACTCATTTTCAACCAATTACTAAACCATTCGTATGCTAAGACTTTAAATTGATGGTTCAAAATAAAATTTTCTAACAAATTTGTGAAAATAAATGAAGAATCATTTAAATCATCTCAAATTCTTTTCATTTGAAATAGATGAAGTAATTTAACCATAACGATCAAATCAAATTCAATAGAAAGACACTTTGAAATCCAAGAATTTCCAAAAACTTAAAAATTTCAATAAAAACCCTAGTTCATAGATCGAAAATTGAGAAATCTAATAGGGTTGTGAATGATTACTTTTTTGAAAGAGAATATCTCAAGTAAAAGACTCTTCGAAATCTCATAAAACTCAACCTCTAAGCTTCTTGTCAAAAGTCATATCTTTGAACCATAGATGAGCTATAAGAACTCAATCTAGCTATCTTTTTATTATGAGTGGGTTAAGATTGAGAATCACTTAAATAAGCTAAAATCAAGGTTTGGAAGGGTGAATCTAGTTGAAAACTTGGTTTTTCTACGAAAGGTTGCAACAGTTGGTAGGGTATTAACTAACTCGTGTTCGACGATTTGGGATTTTATGTCGGTGATGCGGTGAAAAAAACTCGTCTTTGTGAACCACTGATCTATGTAGCGATTTGGAATTTTTAATAAATCGCTGACAATTCACTAATGATATGTCATACGATTTATGTAGCGATTTCTATTATAGAGGCAAACCGTTGAAAAATTATTAAGACTTAAAAAATCAAAATTTTTGCAAACTCTTAACGATTTGGCCAGCTATTTACCCTTAATTCTAGATCACTAGAAAATTGCTAAGCATGAATTGAAATTTATTTTTCTATTTTTATCATATTTATCATATTTCTTGATCTAGACATAGGTAGAAACTATTTTGGACTACCTTAATTTTAGTAAGACTTCTTCACCATCTTTGAAGAAAACTTCTTCATCTTGAATACGTAATGTAATAGTTCATTGTGTTATATCAAGAATTGCATTGGAAATTACTAGGAATTGTCTTTTTAATATAATACCCACATAATTTTCCGGACCGTGATCCAGAATAATAAAATCTAGTGGAAAACTAAATTGACCAATCTTAACTTCTTCATCATATAATCTTCCTAGTGTATCCACAATGGATCCATCTGCAAGGTAAATTTGAGCTTCTAGGTCTATTTTATTCATTCTCTTGTAATGATTTACTTCGACAAGGTGACGAAATGGTAGCATATTCATTGACGCTCCAATATCACATAATATTTCCCTAAATCTCTAACTATTGAATGCAATTGAGACAATAACTTCTCCTAGGTCATTATGCATTTTTTTAGATTCAGATATGGTTTTCTTGCCCGTAGTTAACACATTGAATGTATATATTGGATTCTCAACTCTAGTACCATTCCAAAAAGTGATTAGTTGACCATTCACTCTTAAAGTGATGGCTCTATTTATGGTATCCAAGACAACATAAAATAGCTAAGAAAAGAAGACCTAATATTAATGGAGGGTCTTCATTGATATAGCGAGGCATAATAAAAAAATCTATGAAAAAGACAAACTTATCCACTTGAACTAGCACATTTGTAACCACCCTTATAGGTTTGATAGAAGATTTGTTCGGTAATTGAACTCTTGAAGATGCAAGTTCATCCAACTCCAATGAGTATAAAGAAAGAAATGTATTGGCATAAGATTTGCATTTGAAACCGTATCATATTGAGCTTTATAGTACCATGCCAATTTGACTTTAATGTTCATAGTTATATCACCTTGATCATTCAATTTCATAGGGGTTGAACTAAGCATTTTCTTTCTTTTTATTCACTTTAGGCTTTTTTGTGGTCTTAATAATTCCACTTAATATGGTATCCATAGGAAATGGTGCAGAGAATCATGTGGTTGAAAAAAGTGAGATAAATAAAAAAATAAAAAAAAATATATGAATATAAAAAAGAAATAAAAAAGTGAAAAAGAAAGAAGTTTATAAAAACCCCTCAAATAAAAAATTTAGCTCGAGTGATTATAGCTAAGTCGAGTGGAGTTTCTTTTCCAACATTTGAACACTGTAATGGTATCTTATTTATTGATACCTTAACTCAGCTAAAATGACCTCAGAAATCAAGTCCTATTGACTTTGGTTGTTGTTATATTTTGATGGTGGAGATTAATTTGGTGATTCGTGTCTATGAGATTCTATATTGCATGAAATTACTTTAATTTATTAGACATGGTAAGCTTGAAGCTTGTAAGTGGAGATTGAGAAAACCTATATAATGGACTGGCCTTGGTATTAAGTGAACTTTAAGTTATGGGGTGCATTCCATAATGAGGGTTGAGTTGCATTAAGGGTTGTTCTTTAATTTCTCTTGAGTTTACTTTAGTTTTTATTCCCATAAGGGTAGTTTGTTTCTATTTGATGCTCAATACCGAAGAATCGCTTAAGTCAGCTACAAGAATTCTGGATTTAAACTAGGAATTTGAGTTAGATTAGGATATGTATTAGTAAATTACTATATATAGGAGGCTATGATTTCGAAATTAAGATCTCCTAGCATCCTCTATCGTTTATTTTCATATTTTCATTGTCATTGCCCTAAAGAACTCAAGTTTAGATATTTCGTATTAATATTGACTTATTTTTTTTATCAATGTCTTTCTTTTATTTTATGATGTTTAAGTTAATATGAGTGAATAATTTATTAATCAAAATCAAGATATGAACTAAACCAATTGCAAAAATCAAGTTTACGAGGATTTGAACTTAATGCTTTAAATTAATATTATATTCCATAATTCATGGTTTTAATTTATTATTTTCATGCATTACAATCCATGAAACTAGACTTTGCATACATAATGCGCAATATGTGTTGTGAATGATAGGTTTCAAATCTAGATTTAATAAAAGTAGTAACTAAGATTTATTCAAATTTTCTTTTAACCTATTGGGAAGTTTTAGGTGAATTATGTTCTAAGTTAAGTATCTAATGGCATATTACTATTAATTCGTACTAGTAGTAAGTTTTTTCATAGAAATTATTGTTGTTTTGTTATTATTAAACACTTTGAGCGTTTGAAGTATTAATAGTGATAAGATTAGGATATGAATATGAGTCGCTTGAATCTGTAATTGATAAAAGGAAAACTGGGTGATTTGAAAGAACTACTGTAGCTTACTTATGATAAATATTTGTTGATTTCGTAAAGCTCATTACTAGACTATGACTATGGTTATAATAATTATATCTTAGGTTTGAATGCAATTTGGTTTATGTTTCATTATCTTTAGCTTAGATTTGTTTAAGATTGATTGTTTGATTTGAATTTATAATTAGATTATTTGATTTTGTTAGTTTAATTTCATTTAGTTAGTTAATTGCTTTAGTTTAATTATAATATTTAAATATAGTTAGTAACTAAATAGTTAGTGAGAAATAAAATAAAAACCCATAAAAGTAAATCTTAAGAAGTTTGCAAAATCCTTGTGGAGACGATCTTACTTACCGCTACTACAAAACTATAAGTAAAAAAGGTGGGAAATTTATTGTAAACGCTCGAAACGTTTCAGAAACTTATAAGTATTTGAATGTGCATTTAACCTACCAAACCATCATAAACCAAAATGAACAACCATATTATCTGTATACCGTAAGAAATTTTGAGAAACTCCAAGAAACTCGTGAAAAATTAACCTCCTAACATGGTTCATCTTTGCATCCATTCAACTTGCATACTTGCAATACCACCAAAATTATTTCGAACCTTGTTCTCAAGGTTCTAGAAATTTGGATTATGATACACAAATCTAAAAGAACAAATGAAAGTAGAAATATAAGAATAGAAATGAGATAAATTAGAGTGAAACAAACATATACAAAGTTGATACGTATTGTGACGACATGAACCTTTAATCAGTGCGCCGCCCGGCCTAATCCCATCATTAAGTCCTAATCACAGCCATGTAGGACTTAACAACATATTAGTTAGCCTTTTTGTTTTATTCTCCTTGTAACTCGTGTTTAGGATAAGTATTTCTCGTTTCTTATTATACATAATTTTCGTAGTAAATTAAAATTTGTTATACATTTTAACAAATTTAGACAAAGTCTTAATAAGATTAGGGAAGCCATCATAAAACACTTATGATAGTTACCGAGCAAATAAATTACATACATTTCTAAATAGGCAAATGAACAATTTGAGTACATGTATCAAGTCAGGGAGTCTAGTCTCTTAACCCAAATACAAACCAAAATATATAGAAGACATATATAATTAATACAACCAAGTAAAATCAACAAAAGAGGGTAGCAGATAGATACCAAGGGCTCAGAGGTAGTCGTCATTCTTCTCCTTCCTCGGTCTGTTACTCGACGGATCTGCAATTGTCTCTAAATATGACAATTTCAGTGAGTAAATCCTGAGGCCACTTATCCACATTTCTTGAATAGAAATATAGGTAACTAAAAGCACGTCAAAAAAGAAATACACGTAAGAAGTTACCATGATAAACTAGTAAGTCAGTGAATATGGGAGATAAAATCTAAAGGTGTGATAGGAGTAACAATAGGCTCGAACATAATTGGGGAGCCTTATACTCAACTCGGGGTGCCTTTCGGCCCATAGGAAGATAACCAACTGCTCACCAATAGAGGTTCTTCGGACCCTCAGAAAGAACCCAGCCCTACACTTATAGGGTGATTCCCCAATAAATTTGCAAGAATTTTTAGCCCTATGTGAGCCCAAACGTGAAAGTGTATCCTTGATATACTCTTAAATCCAGCTCTAACATCTTGGTAAAACTAAGAACCCGACCCCAAACATTTTTGTGGAATATGTCTGATTGAACCACTCAATCGAGACCTCATCCCTCTTAGATCAAAACATCACACAAGTTACACTCAACTAAGAATAATCGTCACATCCACAACAAGTTTCATTTGAACAGGATAAGATATTATCAACATTTGCAAGATGAACAACTATAAATCAAGTCATACCATCAAAAACAAAATAACCAACAAGTAGAACATTTATCAATCATGGCACTTAAGAAATAAAACAAGGAGTAAGATGTCCAAGCAACTGTAATTAAAATGAGTATAAAGAAGGAAATGGAGATAATTACTCTATAGGTTTTCATACCTTAATGCACGTAAATTCCTAGCCTAAACCAGATCCCAATACTTCATAACTTGCGTTCTACACCCTGAAAGTCCTCTGTAAGCTCCTAAGGTGTCCTAACAAATTGAAATTAACATGTTTTAGGTTGGTTAAGTGGTTTTAAATTCCAATTTTTAAAATCAGCCCCCCTTAATAATCTGTTTATGTTGACATATACTTTATTAAAATAAAGAGACTTTTGGTGCAACAACTTGTGAGTTGATTTCATTTACCAAAACATTTACATTAAGTATTATAGCACAAACGAAGTTTTAGTGCTATGTCTTAAATCTTTGAAACTATAAGGTTTGAACAATTTCGATAAGAAACGAGGGAGATATGGAAATGTTACCAAAATGACTCAAAACAATTTTATTTTCTGACCAACAAACTTGAAAAGTTCATTTCTCCTACACCATGGCTTCAAAAATCATAATTTTTTTTACTGAAGATGAAAAACATACCCAAGAACATCATACTAAAAGATGAGCTCAATCCAATAAGAAATTAGGGAGTTATTCTCAATAGATCAAGACATTTTCAAAAGTGTGAAATCCAGAAATCTTAGATTCAACATCAGAGTTGCTGAGCATTTTTGAATAGGAAGGAGTCCAAATCTTCAAGTCATGTAGAAACCCCAATTTTGAATAAAATCTTAAAAGCTTAAAATATAAAATTGAAACTTCAATTTCCAAAAGCCCTATGATTCATGACTTAAATCTCAAATGCATGAATGAAAATAAGGGCATAGTACTGGGTTTGCTCACCTAGGTTCTTTATCTTCAAGTCTTGTTGTTATAGATCCTAATGTTGATGAATTTAGCTCTCTTGAGCCCTTGAATTCTTAAATCCCAATAGAGGTTTTCATCACATAATTTTATTTGTTTTATTGTTCGATTTTGCATGGTTTGTAAACATGACATGTATTCATAGGTTTGAACTTAGCATCTCAACCTTACATCTCTACTTGATGGTTCATTTCTATGTAAATCTAAGGCCCATAATCATCTCATTATCTCCACTTACATAAATACTAACACAAATCTTGACACAAATCTCATGGATTTCATTCCAACACGTATCTCGAGGTATAACCACGGTTTATGTTTTTTTTACATAAACTTAGGTACTTTGATTTATTTGATTTGTACAATATATTCCAAATAATCAAATATTCCTAATTTGGTTACATTAATGTGTATATAATTTAATTGAAAATCACTTCTCACTCTCTACCCTGGTCCCATGCTTGCACGTATCTCGAGGTGTGTCCTTGCTCGCATCACGACGTTGATAAATAGTGAATAAAAATGATTTAATAATCTACACATATACATACACTAGGCCTCCACCACTTAAAAATAGAATACATCTCGGCCTACGTGTCAAGTGTCAGACTGTGTACCTACCATCAGGCCATGCCACGGGTCGGTGGCCCTCGATTAAGGACAAATCCCCTAGTGATTTGGGTTGTCACAATTATGCAACATGAAAAGTGTAGTGATGCGTCAATATTACATCCCAAAATAAAATTGTATCTCCAAAATACATCAAAATGACAAAAGATCTCTTTCCTTATCAAGTTACTAAGGAAAAAGTCGACCAATAACATAATAAGAGAAAGAACTATTAAACACATTAGTTGATTAAAAAGGTTCCAGTCTAATCTTTCAGATGCGAAGTCCTCCAACTAAGGGTGAAATAAACAAGATAGTAGAATTGAGTCTATAATTTTAGATTCTACTAAAAGACCTGTCAATAATGCAGTGACTTAAGTTGGTTTTTAACACTCATCCAAGTCTCAAAACACGTAAAATCCTAATAAATGGTCAATTTCCTTAAAATTAATGCTTTAATCATGCAAACAAAAATATGTAATTCAAAGCTAAACCTGGCACAAAACATGAAGTACGTTCTTCTTCGTTGCTCATTTTTCTTCCACGCACCTGAAAAAGTCCAAGAAACTAAGGAGTTTCTTATACATATAAGCAACTTAAAACTAAACTAAACTAGAATGCACGGAATAAAAGAAATAAATTTTGGTTGCCTCCAAACTAGCGCCTTTGTTTCAAGTATTTGGGTAGATTAGGCGTGAAAGATCACATGACGCCAACTACTTGAGAGTAGTCTCGAACAAATGGCTTCAACGTAGTCTTGGGCAATGAAATAGGCACGCCCTACTTCAGAATTTGGAGCTCATTTTTAATTTTTAACACAAAACTGTAATGATCTGTTATCTTAAGTAGGTGATTAGCATTAATCTGAATTCCAATTAATATGAGTTTGGCTCGTGGTTAAACCTGACTTGTCTCGATTAGCGTGTGGGTATAATGACGTGATTGTATTATGTTTGTTTGGCATGAAAAATAATTAAATGGACTATAGGTTATTAATGAAGATTAATGTAAAGCCTATAGTTGGAAAATAAATAAATAAATAAATTGTTGGTGCGACTAATGACATGTGAGGGTCGTGGGTGACTCGTGTGGGACGTGGAAGTGATGTGCATGTCTGAGTGTGCTCGTTGGTACGAGTGGAGAATTGATAGGTGCTAAAATGCATATGTGTATATATATACACTTATGATTTCGATCAAATTTATGTGAACCCATTTATGATCCTCGAGATCTGTATGAGTTTAAGATGGTGTCAATATTAGTGTCACATGTGGCATATGTCACTTTAACCTCATTTCCATTGGATCAGCCTCAAGATTCATGCAATGCAAATCTCGAAAAAAATAAATGTATAAAACCAAAAGCTCTTATGTTTATCTTCTCTATTTGATCGACAGAGAGAGGGAAAGAAAGGAAGAACTAATGAAGATCGATGGAAGGGGGAAAGAGATTAGTTGGAACCAAGGGAAGAATTCCTAATTACTTCTTGATCGGTGAATTCATGGTGGGTAAGATCCATCTCTTCCCAATCTTCTTCAACTTTTTTTTCTTCAATTTATGGGTTTTTGAGTAATGAAATGATAGGGGATCAGTTTTGGTCTATTAAGTGAGTAAATTGGGTTCATAAAAACATAATTATAATACGAATTCAAGGACTATATGACTAGTGATCACTGTCTAAGGTATAAGTTTATGTTTTCAAAGTTTTGACGTTTTAATGTCAATTGGAGATGAATTCCCATCGAAATTTTTGATAATTAATGTTGTTGATGGTTGTTGTTGGTATAAGTCCTCAATTGAGGCCTTCCATAATGATTCAGGGAAATTTAGTGGAGTTTGGAGGATCGAACAGAGGTTGCTACCTTGTTCTATTTTCAGGTCACTTGATAATGGAGTGCGCTCCCTATTGCACGGTAGCACGCTTCCTTCTTGAAGATTGATGAACCCAAAAGGTGGAACATGCTCCACCAAAGCAGGGAGCACGCTCCCAAAAAAAACAATAATGCTGAAATGATTTATGTTTTTTCTAAGGGTTTATGGACAGGTCTTGGGGTCTTAAACCTTGGCTATTGGACATATATCGATAACAATTGGTTTATTTTAGGATCTTGATCTATGGGGAAAGTTTTAAGATAGCTTGAGAGTTGGATGAGTCGAGATAAAGCTAGGAAACTCGACACTAGTATTTGGGAGTCATCTATTTTGTCAATTGTGTTACATAAAGTAGTATAATTAGTTCATGTAGTCTATCAACTGGAAATAGAAGAGCTATACTGTGACAAGCATAAAATGTAATGTATAACCCAAAAGTCAGACATAAATGAGATTAACCGAATATGGAATGGCTAAGAGGTTGCAAATGATTTGCCTTACCCCTCCTACCTTCGTAGTCTTTAGTTTAATTTGTCATCGATCACTATCCTGGGAGTTCGGAGACTCGACCTTTTCTGAATACACTGATGAAACCACACATAAGATCAATGGAGTGATTTGATCAGTGGTATTCCTGAATAAATGAGAGATGGCTCTCATAATAATGAAATGAAAAGTAAAGTCACATGTACAATTGCTATTGACTGAATAATTTGCCTTTGTTGGTATATTGTTTATATTCATTTTGCCATCCTATTAGATATGAGATTGAATCATATTGTTATGTATTGATTCATTGATTATTACTAGATAATTGATATATAGTTTGTGTGTCACTTACTGAGTAAGTTTGAGTGCTCATTCCAAATTAACATTTCAGGTTAATGTTAGGCGCCTCAACTCAGGAACATAGACTATTAGGAGTTTATAGTATTCTCTACGATGTATTGATCTATCCCTTGATGTTTATATATTATACTAAATTATTGTTGGTAATGAATAGGGTCGGGATTTAGTTTTAATAACGAGGTTTATTCTAGTTTTTGTATATCTTGTAATTATAAAAAATGTTTTAAATCTTTGCCACGTTTACTTTGTTTTCAGTTATTCGATTATCAAGGTATATATTGGTTATGTTTATCAGGTATTAGTTAGAGGCTTCGAGTTCTAGTTAAGTCTGGCTGGTGTACTGGGGCTTAATTGGGGTTTCAGGCCGGGTATCGCCCTAATTGGGATAGGGATGCTACCAAAAGTTTATATTTCAGCTTGACAGTCTAACACATAAATTCCAACAATGCATAAAGTTTCCAAGTGCTCTTTTTTACTTCACCCTTGTGAAAGATTCAATATGTATGCATTGTAGAGTTGTCGATTTCACTAACACTAAAGGTAAGTCTTCTTTGCTCTCTTTTGGTGGTTCCTTTGAACTTTTCGAAGTGAGTGCAACTTCCTTTTCAACTTCATTTTCTTTGAGAATTATAAGATTATGGGGAATGGCCCTGCAATTCGATTCAAATCATGCACCTGATTCATCTTCTTCTTCGCTTAGATAATCAACAACTGATGTAAACTCATCCATCTTAACACAAGTAACATCACTTGAGGTTTCTTCTGGATCAGAAATTGGTTGCACGGGCGACTCATACTCTCTAATAAAAGTATTCACTAGCGCGAATGGAAATAATCCATTCTTTTGTGCATTTTGTATCATAGCTTCCTCACATTCTTGCTTTATTTATTTAGTTTCTCTTTGGATCGATTGGTCAAACTCTTCTTCAGTCATATGTAATTGTTGGTCATCAAAAATGATCCTCATCTTACATTTTATGGATAATTCTTTCCATTAAGGAATCAAATTACTTGACATGGAATCATCATAATCAAGCCGTGACTCCTGAGGAAGTTTAAGATGTTTGGGTCCCTCAAGTTCTGTGCTAGGAAAGGGCAACTTCCCTTTGTCATGCAATTGCTTCAAGTACTACATATCTTGCCACAACTAATTTTGCTTCTTTTTTATATCAGAGTACCATTTGGTCAGCTCCTTCTACAAAATTGATGTGCTGCCGAACGTATTGATAATAATCCCAAAAACTGAACTACAACGGATTTGCAGTATGGGTAAGGGAGGTTGAGTCCACAAGGATTAGGGATAACTTTAGGTCAAAGAATTCTAGCTCCCTCGCCTTGAGGACGATTGACTGGCATAGATTACCTTAATTTTCTAATAATCTAGGCAGCCTAATCCATATTTTTGACTTTGAACTCTAAATAAATTTTATTTCAATCCTTAATAATGCTCCAAATATAAATTTATATCCTCAACAAAACTCAATTCATTATTTGATCAATTGGAGGAAATTAAAAGTTCATATCCACATTTTGTAAAAATTTTGGCAGCACTTCCACGAAAAGTGGCTTGCCAAAAAACTTCCACCTAATAGATAACATAATTGGGAAGAGACCTAGATGGATTCATAACTTCCCGCAGTTTAGAGTATGCATCAAATTCAAATTAATAAACTAACTTAGAGTCTTCGAAACTCTAGCAGCTTTACAAACCCAAAATAAACCAAAATTGAAACAAAAACCTTCTTAACTTATTTTAAACTAATTTAGGAAACTCTCATAACCATTTAACAAAACTTCACGTTCTAAACTCACCTAAAGAATTCAAAAAAAATAAATATAATCAACTTAAAATAGGAATTTGCTTTAATTTGTGATAACAATCACCGCAATCTTCGAGTCTTGTCCACTCTTCCCTTGTTGTCATATAGAATCTGACATTATCGAAAACAACTCGAAGATGTCAGAAAAGTAAACTCCTTCATTGATCTATACTCCAACAATTGTTAGTTTGATACATGGCGATATGTAATTGCATTTTCAAATAATCAATAAGATATATGCGTCAACATGACATGCAATCCACTCTGTCGCTGTCTCATAAATATAATCAGATGTCGACTTCAAAAAATAGTATATAAAAAAAGTTAGAAGATCATGAAATGCAAAGATAACTTGTCGGCGTTAGACTCCGCTAGTATCACTAGACGGCGTAGAGGAAGGACCGAAATCTAGTTTCAATTAAACCAGACTCCAAAACAAACTTATCCCCCTCACTCACTCTATGTATGCAAGACCAATAATGATAAAATGCAATGCAGACTATGATACAATTACAGGTACAAATATATTCGATCAATAGTAAAGATCATTGCACAGTTTACTTACTACCAAACCAACTCAAATTTGGTTATGAAGCCTCACACAACATTTCTTAGACTTTCGCGTACTTTGAACCTATTCCCCGAGCTTTGTTCTGAGTGATTTCGAGATCATCGATGTTACCTAAAACCATCGAGAAATTCGAATAAGTTTCCTTTTTGAATTTCTAAAGGCTTCGACCAATTTTCGAGTTATTTTGATATTCTCTAGTCTTAAAACCCTGAAATCACTCCAAATCTATACCTCAGATGTCAGGATTCCAATTGCGGCTGCAAATTGTGGTTCGAAATCAAAACTCAACTTTGACTTAATCTTATAAACAATTTTCCAAATTTTGGGCATTTTTTAGTATCACAGTATGCATTACGAGGAAAAACCTCGAATAAATCCTTGAGAAAAGTCTGAAATCCTCATTTTTCATAAAAATCCACTATTTCAATTCATTCGTCCAAAAATATAATTTTTGTGACTTTTTTTTATATTTTTAGAATTTTCTTTAATTTCAAGCTTTTTTTTTATTTTAGAAAAGGGTTTGTCGGGCCGAAACGGGTTCGGCTCAATTGAGTTGAACCGGCCGGGTTCAGGGGCCAACCAATTTCTTCCTCATTGCTTACTCCATTGTTCACTCAACAACAATGAAATTTTTTTTTCTTTTCGATTTGGGTCTGGGGTCTAGGCAAGGAAGTGGTTTCCCTTGCATCATCTTCCCATCCCCCTATTCATTTTCCTCAATGCGTAACAAAAATTAACAAACATAATCAACAACAATCCACTGTACCAACCCAGCCACAATAGTAAAATAGTGAAAATAATACACATAACTCGCCTTCATCGTTGGTTTTGATCTCAACTCTCTCCCTCACACTCGGTTAAGTTTGATCTCTCTTTCTCTCTTCCTTTTAGTCTCTCTCTCTCAGTTTCGTTCAATCTCACTTTTGAACAACATTGACGGTGTGTGGTTTGGAAGATATATATTAGATTTTCTCGAGATTCACATCGCATGAATCGCGAGACAAATCTAATGGTTCTATTTTCATTATATATTTTGATCTTCCTCGAGATACATATTGCGTATCTCGAGATCGATCTTATGGCTATTAACAAGATAATCACCACTTCTAGCCAACTTACCTAAGATCAATTATATTGATATCCTCAAAATACGTGTCACATATCCTGAGGTAGATCAAATGGATTTATGACCATACACCACTTATTTTCCTTGAGATGGTATGACACGTATCTAGAAATGTGAATATCATTTCCAACAGCCAAGGTTTAATCCATTTCCTTCCTCGTTGTTCAAGATACGCGTAGCTCAAGGCGAATCTAATTTATACTTTTTAATCTAAATTTAACTGTAGGATTCATTTATATATTTATATATATAAATTATATTATATATATAAATATATATACACCTATATATTTTTGCGGCTATAAATTCACCACGCACGCCAAAGACCAGCCTCGGGCATTCACACTATTGTATATCTCACGCATGTCACCCTTGACCGTGTCACTAGGCACCCACCAATTTATTAATTATTTTATTTAATCTCATGGTTATATTTTCAATTTATGTCTAAATTAAATTCTGAAAAATACCCAAATTTCATCAAAAATTGAGAAATATTCCCAGTGCACTCCGAAACTCACAAACACCACATATACACTTCATCTTGACCCTATTTCGCTTCGAAATAGTGTATAATACTCTAATTAATCATGCAACACACAAAAATAATATTTAAAACTTATGATCTCTGGTGCGTAACACTTAAGTCTCACCTCGGATAATTAAATCCCAAATTTAAATTCAAAAATACTTAATTAGTCGCCTAATCAAGTTTTGAAAATTCTCGGATATCATAATTCTTCCCAATTAATTAAAAGTTTCGTCCTTGAAATTTAACTAAAGGTTACTGAACCAAAAGAGATAAGAGAAAATGATCTTTCATATAAAACTCTTTCAATCCAAACCTGTGAAACCATTAAGTGGACCCAATCACTTTTATTGTAAACAACAACTCGGTGATAGAGATCATAAATACTTCAACTTTTCATTTTTAATTTCTTGGTTTAATGAAAAACTATTTTACTTAGCCAATCCTGACATCTTGTGAATTTTTAACGAGTTATAGAATCAACTTTGTGGAATATCCGATAACCTTACTTCATTTAAAACAATTCTCATTCTTAATTGATAACGATTCCACAAAACGTTGATAATTGTTTCCCAATCCACCAAACTCCAGTATACACATACCAGTTTGTTTTTTCATTACTAATCATCCTTTATTATAATTAGACCAATTCTTAAACTATCATTAGTCTAAATATTTATATAATGATGCAAATAATACTTGAGCACGACATTAAATATAAAGTCTAGTTGTAAGTCTATGTGATCCATCATCATTCCAGTGTTTCTCAATAGAAACATGGAATTACTTAATTCATCCTATGACTATAGGTCTCCAATTACATCTATCATCTCATGACAAGAGATCTCAAATAACAATCCGATCATAAAATTAAACCTGACACATCGTACAACTGTCACTCATTCTCTAATTGTCTACTCACAATATTATTTATATTATGGATTAGAAAGTAATTATCAATTTTAATTTGTCAACCAATTCACATAACTTTCTCTTTGACTGGTTAGAAAATTCACGACTTTTCTAACTTTATCAAACTATTCTCTATTCATGAGTTCACCAAGTACCTCATTCATTTACAAACTGAGATCTCCCATAATCTCATGTCTTAATCAATTACTGTTGCCAACTTCTCTCATTGTCTTAATAGGGACAGTTATCTGTATTTGAGTAGACATATGTATTAAAACAGAGATATTGACATATTTCATGATATACGCTCATAGTATTACTTTTAACTAGTATCGCATATAGTTATAAATATGATATCTCTCTTTGCCTATACTCAACACATTTCTGACTTTCCTTAATTACAATGGAAAAATATTCAATTTTTCTAGCATATCAAGTCATATATATTGTCCTATATTCAATATTTTCAACCAATAGAGATAATAAAAACTAACTGAACTATAAGTCACGCATTTATTTTCATTTCATTTGTATATTCACCGTCTTACATGCATCTTACATCATCTTCAATTAATTATAACTAGTGCTTTAAACTTCACCACTGACTAATCAGATGGTGTAGCACTACATTTAAACCAATATACAACATATTCACTTATATAAGTTATATACTAATTTGGTTCAAACCTTTCAGCTTTTGGAGTTTGATTGCTATTAAGATCCTTATGAAGATAAATTTATTTCTATTTAACTTATAGTTTGACATCCTAAGTTGATCCTGACTCATTAACCTGAAACTTTCATTTTCATACTAATGTGAGAACGTCTTGACCATTTAGTTGCCTATACTTGAGCTTCTAATTGACTCCAACGAAACTTCATAGACTTTTTTTATAGTGAACCTCGCCACTCATTCGATTATTCAAAGTCAAGTAACGCATTACACTAGTCTTCTACTTTGTGAAAAAATCGTGTTTATAAAACAGAGTTACTCAGACTTTTAGTCATGCACAACTACTCCAGTGTCTGACCTTGACTAAATGAGTCTGTTCGTGTCACTTCCATCAATCACAAGTCATCTCAACGTCTCATTTTATTTTATACACAGAGTCTATTCCATTCAGTTTTTGTCAATCTTAGCTATTCTCACATTGATCATTGATCTTAGTCTTGGTCCCTTTATAAACTTACCACGACTTTCACTCAATAACCAGGCAACTTACAACTCTTTAATCTTGACTTAGAAAAGCAATTTATATCTCTTCTCTTTTCGAAAATATAGTTAGGGACGGTGCGACTTCTTATGATCATTCAATCAATTGAAGTCTTCCTTGGCTGACCTTTATTTAAAATAGAGAAATTTTGTGACTCAAATAGTTAAACTATTTGTAAGTGCCTTATGTTATTTCCATTAGTCTCATTTTTCTCGACTTTTTTTTTTCTTTCAAAAAGAAATTTGGCACTTTTCAAGAGACTGTGTAACATAACTTTGTATCTTATTGATCATCAATTTACTTTTAATGAATTCACTTATCCATTGTTATTCAATTGAAGATAGAAGAATTTGAATTTCCAAAATATTGATCAACCAACGATTAATCAAACTTTTAAAGGATGCTATTTCAATCCTCTAACTTTTATAAATGGAAACTCTTACAATATAGGAGCTTATACTGACGTCCTATACAATTCATTTACTGATTCTAAATCAGTATGTATATCTCTTCCTTAATTATATTTAGGTTTGTAGTGATAAGCATCATTACTTAATGTCGTTAGAAGCGATTATCGGGTACTTTGAATCTCAAAACACAACTACTTGTGTTGATGTTTAATAGCTAATCCAAGCTATTATTAGACCACTTCCCTAATACCTTAACTTCTTACACGTTTATTTTATCACTGCACTTTTTAATTTTCAAGTCAGAAGTTTTTTGTTGATCTTTGTTTTATAACAACACCTAATCTGGTGTTAATAAAGATTACTTCTAACTCATGTATTTCTATTTTTTATCAGTTTCTTTATTCAACTCATATAACCATTATACTCAATGACACTTATGGATAAGTAACTTGAGTAATAAACAATCAAAATTTTCAGTACTTCTTTTTAGAAGTCTTTGAATTATTTTAAATCGTGCTTCTATTCCACATTTCACTTGACGTTTTTGTTTCGGAAAAGAGACAATACTTTACTTCATAGTATTTTATTTTTATAGAAACCGTCTTAAACAACTTGACTAGTTCTATCATAATCCCATTGTGATTCTCCAGTCAAGTACAGTTTGTCTAATCAATTTCTACTTTCAAAACCACATGTCTCCGTTTTCCTTGTTGAAACTATTTTAACATTTTCCTTAGCGTTTTATAATTGTAATAGTTTGATACTTTTGATTTTCAAGAAATCTATGTTCATTATTTACGTACTTGAATCATTTGGACTTCCCTTTCAACCAATTTCCTATTGGTTTCATAACTAATAACTTTCATCATTTATATTAGTATCGAACTACTTACAACACGTTTGTGAAATCAAACTTCACAAGTCCATTTCACATCCAATCATGCTTACCTTTGTTTCTTAAGTTTATTCTCTCTTTTAATTAATCGTTTCTAATCTTACGAGTTAAGTATCGAACGGACAAGGAGAATAAAATTCCTATCACTTATCTAGCGATAATACATACATACAATACATATATAACATAATAACAAAAACATCCCAGCTCGCAGTCACTTTTCAACTAATCGAGCTCAACCACTCTTTGGTTTAAATCAAAAGTTTATCCTCAATTGAGCCAAATATAGGCTCTGATACCTAGTTTTTCAGCCCTCTCGTCATTAAGACGACTGACCGACCTATATTACCTTAATCCCCTGATAATCTAGTCAGCTTAATCCATTCTTTTGACTTTGACCTCCAAATAAATTTTATTTCAGTCCTTAATAATGCTCCAACACTAAATTTATATCCTCAACAAAACTTAATTCAGAATTTGTTCAATTGGAGCAAATTAAAAGATCGTATCCACATTTTGTAAAAAATTTGGCAACACTTCTACTAAAACTGGCCTACCGAAAAACTTCTACCAAATAGACAACATAATTGGGAAGAGGCCTAGAAGGACTCATAACTTCTTGCAGTTCACAATATGTATCAAATTCAAATTAATAAGCTAACTTAGAGCTCTAATACTCTAGCAGCTTTACGAACCCAAAATAAGCCAAAATTGAAACAAAAACCTTCTCAACTTATTTTAAACTAATTTAGGAGACTCTCATAACCATTTCACAAAAATTCAAGTCCTACACTCACTCAAAGAATCCAAAAACAATATATATATATATATAAACAACTTAAAACTAGAATTTACTTTAATTTGTGAAAACAATCACCACAATCTTCGAGTCTTGTCCACTCGTCCCTTGTCTTCATATAGAATCCAACATCATAAAAAACAACTCGAAGATTTCAAGCAAGTAAATTCCTACATTGATCTATACTCCTGCAACCGTTAGTCTGATACATAGAGATATGTAATTGCATTTCCAAATAATCAATAAGATATATGCATCAACATGACATGCAAACCACTTTGTCTTTGTCTCCTAACTATAATCAGTTGTCGACTTCCAAAAATAGTACAAAGACAGTATTAAGAGGTCATGGAATGCAGAGATAACTTGTCAGCGTTAGACTCCGCTAGTCTTACTAGGCAGCGTATAGGCAAGACCGAAACCTGGTTTCAATCAAACCATACCCCAAAAGAAGTTTATCCCCCTCACTCACTCTATATATGCATGACCAAGAATGATAAAATGCAATGTAGGCTATGATGCAATTACATGTACAAAGATATTCAATCAATAGTAAAGATCATTGTAGGGTTTACTTACCACCAAACCAACTCAAAGTTGGTTACGAAGCCTCACACAATATTTCTCAGACTTTCACATACTTTGAACCTATTCTCCGAGCTTCGTTTTGAGTGATTTCGAGATCATCGCTGTTACCTAAACCATCGAGAAATCTGGATAAGTTTCGTTTCGAATTTCTAAAGGTTTCGACCAATTTCAGAGTAATTTTGATATTCTCAAGTCTTAAAATCTGGAAATCACTCCGAATCCACTCCTCGGATGTTCGAATCCCAATTTTAACTGCAAGTTGTGGTTTGGAATAAAAAATTAACTTTGACTAGCCTTTAAATAATTTTCCAAATTTTGTGCATTTTTGAGTATCGTAGCACGCATTTTGAGGAAAACCCTGAATAAATCCTCAAAAAAATTTGAAATCCTTATTTTTCATAAAAATCTACTATTTCAATTTATTTGTCCAAAAATATAATTTTTTTGATTTTTTCCAATTTTCTATAATTTTCTCTGATTTCTAGCATTTTCTTCTTTTTTAAAATTTTTTTTGGAATGGGGTTTAGCCTGAACCAGGCCGAACTGGTCTGGTTGAGAGGCCAACCTCTTTCTTCTTCATTGTTTCCTCTATTGTTTGATCGACAATAATGAAATTTTTTTTTCTTTCGATTTGGGTTTGGGGGTCAGGGTAGGGAGTGGTCTTCCTTGCATAATCTCCCTCGGACGAAGCCTAGTCTCCCCATCCCCTATTCATCTTGCTCAACGCATAACAACAATCAACAAACATCATCAACAACAACCCATTGTAACAACCCAACCACAACAGTACAATAGTGACAACAACACACATAACTCACCTTCATCGTTAGTTTCAATCTCAACTCTCTCCCTTACCCTCGGTTACGTTTGATCTCTCTTATTCTCAGTCTCTCTCTCGGTCTCGTTCAATCTCACTTTCGAACAACAGTGACGGTGTGTGGTTTGAAAGATATATATATATATATATATTAGATTTTCTCGAGATTCGCATCACACGAATCTCGAGACAAATCTAATGGTTCCACTTTCATTATCTAATTTGATCTTCCTCAAGATACATATTGCGTATCTTGAGATCGATCTTGTGGCTATTAACTAAATAATCACCACTACCAACTTACCTAAAATCAATTATATTGATCTTCTTGAGATATGTATCGCGTATCTCGAGGTAGATCAAATGGTTTTATAACCATACACCACTTATTTTCCTTGAGATTGGATGACACGCATATCGAGACGTAAATATCATTTCCAATAGCCAAAGTTCAACCCATTTTCTTCCTTGATGTTCACGCTACGCGTATCTTGAGGCGAATCCAATGTATACTATTTAATTTAGATTAAACTATAGGATTCATTTATATATATTTATATATATACTATATTATATATATAAATATATACACCTATATATTTTCGCGGCTATAAATTTGCCACGCGCGCTAAAGACCATCCTCGAGCGTGCACACTATGTCCATCCCACACGTATCACCCTCGCCCCACGTGTCACTAGGCGCCCACCAATTGAATAATTATTTTATTTAATTTCATGGTTATCTCTTTAATTTATGTCCACATTTAATTTTGAAAAATACCCAAATTTCTCCAAAAATTGAGAAATATTCCGAACGCGCTCTGAATCTCATGGACACCGCGTATACACTTCAACTTGACCCTATTTCACGTCAAAATAATATATAATACACCAATAGTCACGCAACACACAAATATAATATTTAAAACTTATGATCTTCGGTCCTTAACACATAGGTCCCACGTCGGGTACTTAAATCCCAAATTTAAATCCAAAAATACTTAATTAGTCGCCTATTCAAGTTTTAAAATTCTCAGATGTCACAAAAGGGTGGCTTTTAAGTAAACTAATCTAAACTAAAACTAATTAACAACTAGGAAATAAATATAAGAGCAACTAAATGGTAAATAATTTGCAAACTAAAAACTTAATGAGAGTTCTAGATCAAAGAGGACTACTACTCGTGCAAGTATGGATTTAATCATTAATTCTAAACATTTTTTTCACCAAATTTTATAGGTAAGCTATAATTAATGACCCACTGTCCATCAACTTGCTTTCCAAGTGTCAGTGGCTGGAACGTGCGACACAATAACATACTAACTAGGTCATAACCTTGAGTGTTCTCCAGTTTTAACAACTTAGTAGCATTAAACTCCGTGAAAACACATACCCTGGGCAATGCTAATTAAGCGCCGCTACTCGACCTATATCTCAAAAACACCTAGGATTTCTAGAAAGCAAACAATCCAAGATCCTAATTACTACTAATGCAATCTCCTTAACCATACGATGGTAAGATTACTAGAAATGATCTCTAACCTAACAAATGTGCACATACATTTGTATAATTGAAAAAGCAAAAGTGTAGACCCTATTGCAAGTGATAGATCTCACAAAATAGTGCAATTGAAATTAGAAGACTAGTGAAAAACATAGAATTTAAAATATGAGTCTTATAAATCAACCTACAGTAGTCTCCTTGATCTAGACAAGAACTTAGTTAAGTGTGGCCATAAAAACCTATGTTAAAAATAATAAAGAAAATTAGAAAGAAAAGAGGGAGAGCAATCTTCTTTAGAGAGAGGTCGAGAGTTTCAATTTATAGGAGAGAGAGAGAGAGAGGTGCAGATCGGGGAGTTTTTGTTTTTCATCCCATATCTTCATATATCTTCATGATGTCATCTTTCATTAATTCATGCATATATTCACGAAGCAAATCCGTGCATATATTCTTACGTATCTACATGAACATCTTCATATCTTTTCACATCTTTATGGATATCTGATTGCCCATGTTGTTACCATGACATCATCTTCTAAAATCTTCAAAAACTGCAAATCTGTAACTTCCAATCTTGAAAATGATCCACTGTTGTACGTTCAACATGTGATGGCGTTGGGGATCGCTTGGCGAGGCCCCACAATGCCCTATCTCCTGTTCGGTCCAGATCTGCTCCAATGATGTCCAACATCGTACCATCAACTCAAGGGGCTAAAAATCGTTAGCCTTTTATGATGTAGCCTTACCTGACTTTCACTCTTCGACACTCGAAATTGTTGGTCCGCAGCTTATCCAATGTCCTTCCTACAAAATTCTCGAGTTCCGTATCAGTGAGCTTCAACGATTTCAGTGCATCCCAATTTGCAGGGAATTAATGGGCCTTAATTCATCTTTTTAAATTGGTGTTTTGACATTAGTTTGCTCCTTTACTACAAATAGCCTCGTCAGACCCTGAAAAAACAAAAAGTACGTATAAGTGCTATTAATAGGAGATATAGTCTTGTAAAACACATTAAATATAGTCCAAAATATAACACATTTATTGAGTTATCATAAGGTACATGTCATCAAGGATTGGTTGATTGACACGTGTCGATCGTGTAAATTTTCTGTCATTATTATACTATTAATATTGTGTAGTAGTGGTAAGTAAGAATCGTCTCCATAGAGATTTTGTAAATTCCTTGAGAAGAGAAGTTCTATTTTTTATATTTATATTTATATTTATTTTTTATTTAACAAAAACATAATTTAAACTAATACTTTCTAAATATAAAATCAACTAAACTAATTAAACTTACTTAAATAACACAAATCAAGGTCACTAAATAAAAACCAAGTCAATTCAATTCAATAAAACATAATAATAAATAAATATCTAAACAATCATCATAAACAATAAAACTTCAATCTATTTTGCATCCAAACATGTTTCTTCAATCACATAGTCATAAACATAGTTTATAAAGTATACCAGATCATTAAACCCTAATCATAAGTAAGTAAATAGCCTTAAGCCAGTCATTTGTTCTCCTTATATTGGTGGAAAAGCCACGTTCTAATTTTATTGAGCTAACCATTTTGAATACACAAAAACATCAACTTCAAGCAATTACACCGCATTACACTTTATGAGAACTTCGAACTACGATATCTAACACCTTCAGAAAGCCAATTCAACATTAGATTTAGATCTCAAATTCACCTGAGACATATAAAAGATGTTTACCTTTCAAACAATCCTAGTTACTACTTTCAATAGATAATGAATCAAAATATCACATACCTATTGGCAACTATGCACATAATACTCAAATCCATGATTGCAATCGTAAATAACAATCTATAAAAATAGTAAATCAAAGAATACGATTGGTTTAAAGCATTGAGGACACATTCATCTCATCATGACTACATCGCAAAACAGATCTAGTTCATGTTTGGAGTTTTATTTAAATTAATGAACTACTTGCTCAAGATAATAAATAACACCATAACATTAGAATTAAAAGACATAATTTAAAATACCTTAATGATAACTTGAATCTTTAATCTTATCCAAAAGCAAAACAATAAAGAATGGCCTCCAAAATAAAGCAAAAATGTAAAACTAACAAAAGGCTCTTAATTTTCGTAGTCTAGGGTTTATATGTATAGTATATTAGGTAATACATGTAGCATCCCCTAACCCGATAAGGGCGATACCTGGCCTAAAACCCTAATTAAGCCCAGATTACCCTCAACAGACTTAACTAGAGCCAACAGCCTTAGCACCTTAACCTGACAAACACTACTATATATCGATTATTAATATAAAACAATTAATAAATGTAGCAAAAATTTAAATTTTTTTTTGATAATTCAAAGCACGATATATAGTATTAAAACAAACCGAAATAAACCTCAGTTATACAAATCACTCATCCCTTATGATATTATAAAACTGTAATTCAATACAAATATATAAGACCAGAAGGAGGCATCACATCGAAGAGAAGATGAAGACTCCTATATCTTCTCCATCCCGTAGTCGTAGCGCTCGTCGGAGTTATCCTGTAATGTTAATTGGGGTGAGCGCTCCAACTTGCTTAGTAAGTAGGGATTCACATAACCATCAACATTCCATATAATAGTCAAGAATATCATGCAATACCAACATGCACCAATGATATCTAACAAGAATATGAAAAACATATAAATCAATATATGTAACAGATGCAAAGCAAATGTTTTGGACTATTACACTGTGATCTCGATTTTATTTATAAAAACTAAGGTCGATTACCTACCAACGCCATTAATGCCATTGCTAGACCAACACATTGCACACATGTGCTCTTTAGCCCATCCATTAATGCCCAATGGTTTTATCCCAAACCCCCTAGTATGTATGTAATCCACACAACCTATCGAATTGAGGAGGAGTTACATATAGGCTGGGAAGGGAACCCATCTTCTATAAACCTACTCTCAAAACCATGAGTTATAATATGGTCACCTTACACATCAGTGTCCGTTTAATAAAAGCCATAACAGTGTACATAATCCCCCATTCCATTCCAATAACTACATGAGCTATATATACTAAATAGCCAGACAATATTAATAAATAAACGAATCCATGCTTACCTCGGGTTTAAGTCTCTGTTACCCAAACTCCTAACTTTTCAGTCATTTCACACTTTCTCGGTGTTCCTCAACCTATCACCAATCATTTGTACTCAATTTAGATCAATTACCCTATGTTTAGAACCCCTAAGTCACTCCCTAGGTCCTTAGAAATTTCTATGAAAAACTTCGCAAAGTTGATGGTTTCAGGGGTAGGAGCGCGCTTCCTCAATGGCGCACTCCATTAACCGGGTTCATCCTAATTAATGAAGGGAGCGCGCTCCTCTGTGAGGTGGAGTGGGCTCCACCTTGCACCGTCTCGACAGTGAGCAGGGCAGCAGCCACTGTTCCACTACAAATCCTCCAAACAACGTCCCAACAGCCTCCAAAACACTCTCAAATGATCCGAGAGGACCTCTAGTGAGGTTATAAACCAATTTCCTCAACAACAACACAAATTCACAATGATTTGATCATCACCATGAATTCAAACTTCAACAAACTCAAAAGCCGAACTTATCATAGTGATGATCATTGGCTTCTAAACTATTTAAGTTCCTCAATTCATGTTGATTTAGCTCCCTGGAACAACCTCCTTCGATCCGAAATGAATCGAACCCTCCTCCTCTCTCGAATGATAGAATGAAGGAGATAACAATGGACTTTTTTTATAAATGGATTTTTCTCGAGATACGCATCGCGCTATCTCGAGATTGATCACGTGGTTGATGCATTAAAGTGACGCGAAATTTAACACATTAAGCACTTACGCTCTGTTCTTGATGATCAAACGATTCATATAATTTCAATATTCTTTTATTTTCCAATATATATTTATATATTTAAAAACATATAAATATATATCTCGTGTATTATTCACCAATAAACTCACCAGACGTGCGACAAGTGTCCTTGAGCATGCATATTCATGCCACGACTCCCTCGTCACACTTGGTGTCCCGGTAAATCATTGTTTATTGTGTATTTTTGGTTTTATAGGCCTGTATATAATTTCCTCATTATACAATAACCTATATATAAATTGATTTAACAATTCAAACAAACACCATACGTCATGCAAACGCACACCAACGCTAATCGAGGTACACCAAATTTAACCACGAGCATAACTCGAGTTATGATTTAGATTAATACTAATCACCAGCTTAAGGTAACAGGTCGTTGTTGTCTTCCCAATTTAAAGCAATTTTGTCCTCGAAATTAAAGTAAATATGAAATTACCTGTAGTTTCGAAGAGAAATGGAAACTATTCCCTTATATAAAGTTGCTCCCAGGTTAGTTCATCATATTCGTGAAATCACCATTTCGCTTTAACCAAATGAACCTCTTTGGTTCTCCGCTTTTAAATCTTACGCCAAGTAATCCACTTGGCTGATTCTCTCTAATGATCGAAGTGACTCTCCTCTCGTATTTGGGTGTGCTGATCCCAAATCTCCTTTTGGCCAATACCTTCCTCATTTTCTTGTTGAGGTTGCTATCATATCTCTTAGTAGCCTTCTCACTGGTGAACAAAAACTGGTCATATGGCTCAGGTACATCAGGCTGGTGGGCTCTAGGCCTGAGTGGTGGCAAACGTCCAGTCTTCCTCCTAGGTACAGAAGAACCACTACACTCCCCTTTCTCCATAGCACAAAATAAAAATAGGAATAACGCAATAAACCTGCACGAAAATCACCATCACAACAACACCTAGCATATCAGTCCATTACATCCGCAAAACAAAGAGCATGGAGTTCAAAATACAAAAGTTTGCTTACAATAACTCAAGGCTCCCAAAATCCAAGGTGAATAAAGTCTCGAGAAAATTTGGTTAAAAACCATTTTCACAATATCGAAATCACATAAACGCGCAAATTAGCAAAGATAGATGCACTAGCATTCCAATAAGTCCATCAATTCACATATACATGAACTATCAAACCCCAAAATTGAATTTACCCAAAGTGTCGATGGTTGATCGTGGTCGCAAGTATGATGGCTTGATTTTTGTAATAATGTGATCAACTAATGTTGATTATCGATATCATCCTCAGGGAAAGGTGTAT
Source organism: Stephania cephalantha (assembly GCA_039657325.1). Classification (NCBI taxonomy): domain Eukaryota; kingdom Viridiplantae; phylum Streptophyta; class Magnoliopsida; order Ranunculales; family Menispermaceae; genus Stephania; species Stephania cephalantha. The sequence continues at coordinate 16,105,974 of CM077570.1, read as the reverse complement.
TGAACACAATGTACTTAGTCAAATTCACTTTATTAGTAAGAAAATCCTTTTTAATTGGTCTTCAACTAAACTATTTTATCCTAGAAAAAAAAATAAAAATTGGTACTCTTATATTAAGAAGATCTTAGTTCACAACTTCACCTAGGTAATGAATGACTATGCTTTTCAACTCACTTCCTTCATCTTCATTATGTGTTTTCAATGCTCAATTAGAAAAGACAGATTTCCTTCAAATCCACTTCAACCTACTGTCGTAATGGAAAAGATTCTAATATGCAAACTAGAACTCCACCTATTAGTGTGAATGATGTAAGTTCTACATTGCTTTATGTTTCAAACTTTCAGATTCATAACCACTTAGGTTTACCATCTATTACTCCCTGATCAATAACTATTTATCGATGTTATATATTTTATGGTTGTATCGTCCATATCCGGCTTAAAAGCTCAAATAGCCATGGTAACTCCTAAAACTTCTAATCAACAAATACATGATCAAGATGTTTGTAGCATTACGTAAGGAACCAATACAAATTCTAACCATTACATTTTTAACTTAATAATCCATTCATACTTCCATTAGCATAGCATTCATACCATAGGATCCATTGATCCTTAAGATTAGTGAACTACTCACTCATCATTGAAATAAACATACACATCATGGTATTCACTGCAATCAAAGATTAAATTGATTTTGTTGCACCAACGGAAATTCATCATATAGATTGCAAAAAGCACAAGTTTTAGTTTGGACTAACCTATCTTTTAATAGTAATTCAACCACGTTTTTCAATTCATCAAATTTAGCATTCGATGTCTTGATTATATTCCTATTGATTTCATAAGAATGGTTTTTCATAAATTTATTTTTCTCACAATATTCTTATGATTATTTCGCCATTTTGATAATAGTATCTCTAGCTAATGTTGGTGCTATGTTGAATAAAGATCCTCCACATATTGTGTCTAGGAATCTTTGTTCAAAATGGTTTAGTCTGTCGTAAAAGTTAAATAAATTAGTTTTCTCTGAAGATCCATGTTGTGTATATAATGATATTAATCTTTGGTCTCTATCCCAAAACTAACCAAAAGTGCCATTGGTCTCCATCCTTGCATTGCTAATTCGTTTCCTATCCAAACTAATTTTACATGCTGGAACAAACTGATATAAGAAGGTTTCTAACATTTTCAGACCATTCGGTTTTAAGATTTTGAGGGAGATAAAATAGCCAATTGAGCTTAACCTTTTACAGAAGAAGGGAAAACCTTTAGTTTGACGAAATCTAAATCTACGTTTTCTGGTTTTATCACACTTATTATATGCATGTTTTTCCTAATAAATTGTTGAGGATCTTCATCACCTTCTTCTTGAAAGTGAGGTAAAGAATTGATGAATCACGATTTTAACTCAAAATCGGGGAGATCCACGGGAAAAGCAATACACATAGGTTTATATGCAGTAATATTTTTATTGGCATGCCTAATAGTAAGTTCTTGCTCAATGTCTTCCATATTGTATGACATGCAACAAGAAAGATTCTTAAGAAATTATTTTAAAATCCCGGGCAATAGCGTCAAAAAACTAACACATGTCGATTGTGTACAATAAGTTTTCCATTTTTATTATAATATTAATATTTTGTAGTAGTGGTAAGTGCGAATCATCTCCACATGGATTTTGCAAATTCTTTAAGAAAAGAAGTTTTATATTTTTATATTTATATTTTAATTTTAATTTAACAAAAATAGAATTTAAACTAATACTTTATAAATATAAAATCAATGAAACTAACTAAACTTACTTAAATAACACAAATCAAGGTCACTAAATTAAAATCAAGTCAATTCAATTAAATAAAACACAATAATAAATAAATATCTAAAAAATCCTCCTAACAATGAAAGTTAAATTCGTTTTGCATCCAAATATGTTAGTTCAATCACAGAGTCATGAACATACTTTATAAAGTATCATAGATCATTAAAACCTAATCATAAGTAGATAGTCCATAGCCGGCCATTTGTTTTCCTTTTACCATTGGAAAAGCCACGTTCTAATTTTATTGAGCTAACCCTTTTGAATATACAAAAACATTAACTTCACGTAATAATGGCGCATTACAATTTATGAGAACTTAGAACTACTATATCTAACACCTTCGGAAAGTCACTTCAACATTAGATTTAGATCTCAAATTCACCAAGGAAATCTAAACAGTATTTGCCTTTCAAACAATTTTAGTTACTACTTCCAATAGATAATGAATAAAAAAATCACAGACATGTTGGCCACAATGCACATAATATTCAAATCCATATTTGTAATCTGTAAATAACAATCTATAAAAACAATGAATTAAAGAATATGATTGGTTGAAAGTATTGAGCACACATTCATCTCATCATAACTATATTACAAAACAGATCTAATTCATGTTTGGAGTTTCATTTCGATTAACAAACTACTCGCTCATGATAATAAATAATACCGTAACATTAGAATTAAAAAAACATAATTAAAAAAACCTTAATGATAACTTGAATCTTCAATCTTCTCCAAAAACAAAACAATAAAGAATGGCCTACAAACTAAAGAAAAAGTGTAAAACTAACAAAAAACTCTTAATTTCGTAGTCTAGGGTTTATATATACAGTATATTAGGTAATAAATATTCTAAACCAACTCGAAGTCCTCGTTGTAACCTAAAATCCCCGAATTTGTATCCAGTGATTCTTAATAATTCATTGTGTAAGTGGAATCGCGGGAAAAATCCATAATTCTTATGTCTTTGGTTTCATCGATTTAGCTAGCGATTCAGGGTGTTGTTGGAATCTCTGGGAATTACTGGTACCAAATCTCAATTCTTCCTCACTTCCTTGGTGATGATTCTTAGTGCAATCTTTTCACTCGATCAATTCCTTCATTTTCTTCCCTTTTTCTTTCATTTTATCAAATATTCCATTTATCACTTGAAATATCAAAAAAGAGAAAATCTCGTATAATATAGTATTTTACATCTAAAATCATTCTAAAATGTACTATAAAACATGTCTTATTATTGACTTGTCATCGACACCAAAGACATTAACAAACATTAGGAGTTTTCTTAGATTGGTAGGGTAATACTAGCGATTTGTGAATGAATTCTTCGAAATCATCGTGCCAATGACCAGGTTGACCAACAAGGATGTTCCATTTGAATAGTTCAAAAAGTGCAAGGATGCCTTCTGGGAGCCAAAGATGACATTAACTCTGCACCATTATTGGTATTATCGAAGCTAGATAAGGGATTGACAATTCACACTTATGATTGTGGCACATGACTTTATTGTGTACTTATGTAGGGAGACAGAATTATCGCCTATTTGTCCCAATAGTTGAAGACCCATGAGAAACATTACCTAGTGCAAGACTTGGAGCTTGCAGCTGTCATTTTTACATTAAAGGTCTAGAGACATTACCTGTATGGTGAGAAATTCACTTTGTATACATATCATAAGAGTTCGAAGTATTTCTTCACTCAAAAGGATCTTAATATGAGGCATCGACGATAATTAGAGTTGTTGAAGGACTACAACCTCTCTATTTGGTATCAGCCTAGAAAGGTGAATGTCGTAGCAGATGAATTAAGCAAGAGAGGAGTGGATTCTAAGACAGTGGTTTGCCATATGATGCACGAGTACTATTTACTTGAGGCATTGACAACACTAAATTTGATAAAGGTTCTTGCTACAATGGAAGCACAGATTTGTGGATAAATTGGGGTACCAACTGTTTCAGTTCTGCAAGTGTTAGAGTGCTAGAGGACCGATCTAGTGTATTAGGTGTTCAATAAGATGGAACGCAGTCTTGATCATCCGAATTGGAGTGATGTTATGTGATGTCGCGTCGAAAGCACTAATAATAGTCCCAAATTCATCAACTACCATGGATTTGTAGTGAGGCAAGTATGGCATTGAACCCATAGTGACTGTGAAGAATACTTAGGCTATGAATTGAAGGGAAATAGGGAGTTTTCTAATGAGCCTATCCTAAAGGGAATTCACTTAACAAACTATCTTAAGACAACTAAAACATGCATTCATAATCAAAATAGAGATAATAACTTGAACAATATAAAGAAAGCCTGGATTGAGAATAGTTTCATATCTTACAAAAATTTGAATTAATTATCGGTTACTAAAAAAACCTTTTTCCTTATTGAATTCTTATAGACAAGCTTAAGCGAAAACACTCAGTTTTCTACGGTCAGTTGCAAGAATGTGCGACACTACCACATACTAACTAGACCCGCAAAACCCTAAGTGCTCCGCATATTTTCAATGAACTAGTAGACTTACAACCTATGAAAACACTTGCCCTAAGTGGTAACTAGCATGAGCTGACATGGATTACCATTAGGCAAAGCCCTATTTATCACCTAATGTGATCCCCCTTACCGAGAGGCGGTAAGATCGTTGACAAAGATTTCCTACACCCACATATGCATTGGCCACTACACATAACGAATGTAATTATTCTAATCTAGTGTAAACAATAGAGTTATAATCAATGCAATTAAAGTTACAGGAATCCAACAAAGAAGGTTTCAATTCAATAATTGGAACCTTATAAATCAAGTTTGCAAGTGTCTAAAACCCTCAATCTAGAGAGGACTTAGTGATTACTACACATACAATTAAAGCAATGAAAGCAAACTAAATAATACCTTTAATGCAAAGAAAGTACTCCCGTAAAGTTTCTCCAAAACACCAGAGAGCTATCTCTCTCTAAAAAGCTAGAACTAAAAACAAAAGGTAACCAAAGGTATTTTGAACATCTAAACCCTAGCTATTTATAGTGGGACGAAATAAACTAAAGTAGATAGTGGGAATCTTGCGAATCCACCAAATTTGAAACTGTAAATGTTTTGATTTGTCCAACACCATATATACAAAACTCTAAGGTGTTGGGAATTGCTGAGGAGTCGCTACAACACTTTATTTTCTGTATGGTATCGTCCCGATATGAGTCTAGCACCGTATGGTGATGCCAAGGTGATGTGGAGGCGCTGGGATTTTCTTAGAATTTGAGTTTTGGCTTCCTCCTGGGGTTTCACAAAGCTTCATCCGCACCATTTCCAGTGAGCTTCCTGCAATAAGTCAGGCTTCATCCAGCAATTCCTTGGTGATTTCTTTACACCTGGAGGCGTTGGGAAGGCGTTGGGTATTTGTTCAGCTTCTTGACTGGGTTTCGGTGGAATTCACTCCTTTGTGACCAATAGCCTGTATTTATCTTGAAAACAGAAAACAAAGGTTTAATAGTATAAAACAAAGATAAAATTCTTGAAATTCACAACAAACATGTACCGAAACATAGTACAATTAGTGGCTTATCAAATACCCTCAAATTTAGACAATTGCTCATCCCAAGCAAAGGAGTGTAAGACAATCAACTTGCATTCACAAAACTCATTTAAGCTTCACTAATACCCAACTCTAACTTAAATGGTTTTTGTCCAATTTTTCACAAATTTGCCAAATGGAAACACGAACACTTAAGCAAAGCCGGTTACTTTGAGTCAAAATATTTCAGCTACTTTCTCGAGGAATACTCCATAAAACAATAGGCTCTATAAAGACTAAAGCCATCTATTACTCATGAGTTACCTCAGAACTTTCAACAAGCTGAAAACTTGCAATCTCTAAATAGAGCATTGATTACTAAAACTCCACAAAAAAAACTTATGCAACCATTCTACTGACACATTCAAAGCATTATTTGGGGCCAATAGAACTTGTTCACTTAGGTTGTTTTGGCTGGGTTAGAGTAACAAAGAAAGTTAATTCATAGATTCAAAATGTTGGAAAACTAATGTGACGACCCAAAACCCGAACACTCGCCCTAGGGGCAATTTTTTAATTAAGTAAACCTTACACTAATTCGAAACTAAGTATATTTACCATAAAATAAACCCTAGCCCTTTTTTGCTCAACAAACACAAATTAGAAGAGAAAGAGATATGAGAACATGAATCAAAGATCCATAGTAGTTGTGGTCATTCAAAATTAAGGACGCCTCATTGAAAGATAATCACACTTTTCTCTCTCCATACCTCTTGTTATTTAATGATTTGGAGCTTTTCAAGCCATTAATGGCAGTTCTTGAAACACAACCACCAAAAAATGGTGTGTTTGTGTTTCAAAGACCAAAATGGGGGGTGACGCTATTTGTGGTGATTTGAGCAAATTTATTAGATTTGAAGTGAACCGGCGGATGCGGCGAGTTGGAAAAACCCCAAATTGAGGGATGACACTATCGCGGTGGCGCTGTAGATTGACGGTGGCGCCGGAGAGAGGCGGCGTCAGCACCGATGCTGCCACCGTTGATAGATAGGGGCACCACTAGGCAGCCCCCATTCCCCTAAGTGAAGGGTGGCACCATAGGCACCACCCCCACCACCTTCTCCGCTCTCGGACAGAACGTTCTACCTGAGAGGGAGAGGATTAACCAGGGGACAGTTTGGCCCTTGGACCATAAAAAAAGAAAAACAAATAAAAAAATAAAAAGTTTATGCATATGTATATATGATAAATATATATAATCAAATAAAAAAATCTTTGCCTTCATATGGGGATCGCGCTACCACTTTCCCATGGGGAACGAGAATAAGATTCGAGGCGAGTCGAGGTAAGTGGGGAGCTTGCTCAATTATCAAATATGTTTTGATTTTAGTTATGTTAAGACATAAGTTTTTAACTAAAGACTTGAGAAATTGGTTGCATCATGTTATTGACTTGATTCTACTTATCTATGGGATGTATGTGTGTCGCACCAAACTTGGGATCACTTACTATTTGGTAAGGAGTTGGATTACCCTCTCCTGGGTAAGGAGTTAGGATTACCCCTTTCTGGGTAAGGAGTTGGGATTAATATTTCCTAGGTAAGGAGCTGAGATTACTTTCTTATAAAAATCCTTTTGGTCGGTTAATAGGGACATGAGCGGTCATGGAAACCTTAAGTGGTTTTGGTGCACACATCTGTGATAGATTTGGACAAACCTACTTTTGATATGATGGAACTAACGAGAGGACACATAAGGCCTGTGTGTTGTCTAGTGGTTTCCATTACCTCGAGGGTAGAGGAATCGGTCGCTGAATTCTCTTCAATAACTAGTATGCATTGAATGAGACCATGAATTTATATTATTACTATTTTCTATAGTATCTCTCTTGTGAACCCTATGCAACATAATGAGTTTTAACTTGAATATACTTTTATCAATCTTGTTGTCTTGATTTATGAATGCTTTATAAATTTATGCGATGTTGTGTTTTAAATGCTTCTTTATTCAATTTAAATTCATGCTAGCATTGCATGCTTATTAAGAATTACTTGTGTATTTGATGGTTGAGCAGATTTTCTGCATTACTGAGCTCTGTTGTCCCTTTTAGCTTACCCCACTTACATCCCAGGACCATACGCATTGACGCTAGATCGAGACAAGGGAGAGGCGATAGCTTAAAGCCTTCTTTTTTGATGTAGGCCTTGTAATGATATTATCTATTTATTTGATTTTGAAATTATTGAACTTGGGTGATATTTAAATAGGTCTTCTGGGTAGAATGAACCTTATTCGCATTTAATTTAAACTACTTGATAGTATTCGAATGACTTAAGTTGTTGTAAGGATTTGAAAACCCAACGATAGTTTCAAAGTACGTCATATGGATTTCCCTTTATTTGATTCCACAATTATTTATATATATGCACTAGTTTGATATTCTGCATATTGTTTTAGGTGTGCCAGACTGTTCGCTCGGGCCTGGATTGGGTATTAGGCTTGGGAGGGCGATCAGGTGGGACCCGACCTAAGTTCGGGAGGGTCGTCAAAGTTGGTATCGGGGCTTAGGGATTAGAACCTAGGGAAAAAGGTTAGGGTAGTGAAACCTAAGTTTGTAGAGCCTTTAAGATTTAAAGGACAAGTTTAAGTTAGACGAATCAATGGTATGGGACAATGGTTCAAAGTCACCTTAACATACACAAATGACAAAATCCTAGGATAGGATGGGATAAAAAAAATTGACAAAAGATTTATTGTGATGATTATTTGCTACCTTGTATATATAAGTATATCGCTAGATATATAGATAAGTGTATTCTCTTAAGAATAGAAACTTGAGTTCCACGAGACGGGAATTAAAATGAATGGTGCAAGGAAATCGAAACGAACTCTTTGGGAGAGTCCATACGTGCTTAAAATGATGTTTGCAACAACTGCTGCAAAAACGACTACTGCGAGAATGAATAAGCTTTGATTTTGAATTAAATGGAGATACGCCTATACATAATGGTAGTGTAGAAAATAAAATAGTTAAACAAGAATCATGAGAATTGAAAGGGCAGTAAGGCGCCACGCTACATACGCAAAAGGGAGAGCGACGTGATCACATTTCAGAGAAGGAACTCTAACACTTGGAACTCTATTAAGATGGTTAAAATTCATGATACCTTGCTTAAAGGAAGTTAATGATCCTAGTAAGGATGCAAGAGAATCTTGGACTCAAACAATAAAACTAAGTAAGTTTGGCTAGGAAGTTAAACTTGAAGATTTAATTTAAAATAGGACGGACATGTGTACTCTTAAATGTTTAACTCTTGATTAAAGATGTGAATAATTGATCTATAATTTGACTATAAGGTTAATACTATGAATCGACTTATGTAGTTTTATGTAATCTATTTTTCTCAAAAACTTATTTTTCAACTATATTGGACCATGATTTTTAGCGTTGATTTGAGTTGATGTTTATCGCACTTTCATGAGATTTTAAGGAAGAACTCTCCTTGTTTTACAAGATTTGAAAGCGTAAGCAAGTATAAAAGGAAATAAATTAATTTCTTTAGTGTTCAAAATAAAAATGAAGTGAATAGACTTCTATGTATTTCAAAAACTCATTGTCATAATTTTTCTCAAAATCTATACTAAGTGATTTGTATCATTGAAATGGGATGAACTTGATTTATGAGTTTTCAACTTGTCATGAGAATCTGAAAGGCTATTTAAATAAAATAAAGTATCTTGAAATGAGTTTTGCAAATGTGGTTGAGATTTCTTAGATGATTTAATTTAAGACAGTTCGAACCAAATTCGGGTTGTACGAAAGAGTTTTACTAAATTTGAAGTTTTGACTTAATGAAATGTAAAGTGACGGTTTAGACCTAAACTATTATCCCACAAAAAAAATAAAACCCTTTGTGTGGTGTCATGATTTATTTTTTAAATTGCATCAACCAAATTGATTTAAAAAAGTGTTTACAGTTGCTCGAAACGCGAGGATAGTTTTACATTTTCCCTTGAAATTAAATCTATTTTGGGATTATAGTTTTTGATGAAAACTCAAGACTTTGAAAAATCTCGATTTAGATTTGGCATATAGGTAGCTGAATCACCTTACTCAAGTTTTAATCAACCTTATGTAAAAGAAAGTTAAACCTAAACCAATATTCAATGGGTTGAATATCAAAATTGAGGAATCCTAAAATGACGGTTAATGCAAAATATAAGTACACGGCATACTGATTAGTAATGAGAAGTTAAAGAGTACCTCAAAAAAACTCAATGAGAAAATCTAGTGAATATAAAATGTCAAACTAGTACACTCGAATATAGACGAGTTACTAAAATATGGGATCGCAAGTCTAGGACTATTTTCGGTGAAATTGCCACGTGTGAAGATTGAGTTGCCAAGTAAAATTTGTAGATGTTTAAGGACTCTGGATCCGAGATTAAGATGATATAAATTAAAGGCAACCGACACAAAGAAAAATTGTTCCAATTTAACAAGAAGTGAGTTGACTCAAAAAATGAGGGATCCTACGATAGGATCGACCTGTTATTAAAAAAATAAAGAGTAAATTGGTGGTATGAAGAATTGTGATCCTAATAAGGAAGACACTTACAATGATAGCTTATCGTAGTCTTAGGACTTCCAAGTGGGAGTTCATGTCCCAAAACTTAAAATTATTAACCAAAATGGTAACATCACGAGAAATCATGAAAATCACTTGTGGAAAGTAACTCAAAATTTTTTGAAAATAGTGAACCTTACCTTGGGAACCTGGACTATCAAATTAGACAATTTTGGGAATGATAAAAGATCAAACCAATGATAGGTTGATGATTAAAATTGGGGATCCTAGGCTAGGATCGACACCCAATAAAGTTCATACCATGTAACATGAACAATACGATAACTAGGAAATATGAGAAGATATCTTGAGCTAGTTATGAAACATGTATATCTAGGTAGAGATTAGATCTTCTAAATTTGACACCATTAGGAATTGAGAAAAAAAGATGTTGCTAACACTCGGGAGCCTAAAGGATTAGTGTAAATTTTAAAGTGAAAATCCTAACCGAACGGTGTGAGAGAACTTGAAAATCAACCAACATGAGTAAGCGAAAAGTTTGCATTCACAACTAAAATGTTTAGGGTATCAACAAGTCATGAGATGCACGAACAATTAAGATTGATGCCTTAACAAGTTGATAAAAAAACTTTCTTTCTAATAAAAGTAAAGTTTATGAGCATGCATAATCTTAAAGTTAGAATACACTCAAACCAAAGTTTTAAATGGCCTGACGTGCAAGTTACGCTCGTTTAAGTACTAAGTACATAGTCGTGTACATTTCTTTTGGGAGTACCCAAGAACAAATAAAAAGTGCGACAATAGTAATGCTACGAGTAACAAATTGAAACGTTGAGGGTGAATTATGAACTTAAAATAATTGGATCATAGTCCTTAATGACAAAACTCGAGGTATGAGTTATATATTCTCAAGAAGCAACATGAAAGTTAAACCACTATTGATTTCTTAGTGAGAGAAGTTCTAAATAAACTATAAGTGCTAAGAGTTAGCTCGGGAGGACGATAAGAGACGCTTGTGCAATAAATTTTAACCTTGACTATGCCAAAAGGGTTTAAAACTGTTACCGAGGATCGTGAGAGTTGATTGGTACGAAGACGCGATGCGACAAGTCTGCAGAAATTCAAGTGATTACGATAGGAGACCTTGGTATGAAACAAAAAAAATACAGTGTAAGAAAACGCATACAAATGAGTACTGAAAGTCATTCAGGGATAGCGACGATGATGAAGATTCCTCAGCTTACCAATGGTGGAAGCTTGATGTGTAAGTTAATGATTAAATATAATAGAGAAGAAGTGAGCCGTCGGTGAAGAGTTGACTCAAATCATGAACCTACAAGAATAAACGTCAAAAAAAGTATGGTGATATTAATGTTAATACATTATTCTCGAAAGGAATAATATGTCTACTCATTTATAGCCTTGAAAGATAAGTAGCAAAGACACGATAAGCCATTCATTGATACATATATATATATATATATATATATGTAACCGAGATTTTGACAGAGATGGTGTGCTAGTGTTCATATTCTAGCAGATAGCTATCCTTGTTCCTATTACCAGTTGGCAATATGGATTTGTTGCCAGATAGGCAGAGATATTTTACGACGCAGATAGGCACCAGATCACATCTCAGTATGGTTCTTTGTACTTACTGGTTAGACGACTTGGGTGTAAATTGCGACTTTGATGAAGATTACAAAAGAATACCTAGAAATTAGGGGTGGGCAAACCGCGGTTTGGTAGTGAAAACCACCAAACCGCGACCAAACCGAGGGTCTACGGTTTGGTGATTTTCCAAACCACCACCAAACCGCGAACCACCAAAACCGCAACCAAACCGAACCACGATTTGCGCGGTTTGATCGGTTTGGTTTCACGGTTTTTGTGCGAGCGCGAGCGGTGCGAGCGAGCGCGCTCGCGGCGGAGCTGAGACGGGCGCGAGCACTGCGAGCGTGAAGCAGCGCACGGCAGCGGGCTCGCTAGTAGCTCAATTGGTAGCTCCGTACTTGTACCCTAGGGGCGCAGGCGGGGGTGTGGGACAAGAGGTCCTATGGCGCGATAGTCTGCGAAGGCCTTCGCGGGGTTACAAAAAGAGGCACGTTGGGCACACGGACTGCCGGGACCAGGTGGCGACGTCTCATCATCCCTCACCCCCACGCGGTTCGCGAAACCCACGCCTCGAGGGATAAAGCGTAGCGACGATGGAGCGTGGCCATTGAGCCAAAGCATGGCTCAATGGTACACGATGAAATCACGCTATTCTCCCTCGATAGCGCGTTTTCGAACGCGAGGGAGGGAGCGCTGGATTGGTCCTTTGGGCGGATGAGTGTACTGTGGTCCGTGTGCCCCAATATAAGGTGCCTCTTTTTGTAACGGCCCCCGGAGCGCATCACTGGTCCGAAGCGCCCATGGACCTCGAACAACACCCATTGAGCCGACTCCGGCGGCGGCGGCCGAGAGGAGAGAGAGCCGGGGGAGTGCCAAAGCAGGACCAATGGTACACACCCTCGAATCCCGGGGGTTCGAGAGAGGTCCTATGGGCGCTTCGGAGAGAGGAGCGAGATTCGGCAAGCAACGCCGTAGCAGCCTTCTGCGTGACACCGGCGCTCGAGAGAGAGAGAGAGGTGAAGAGGCCGGAGGGCCGATGAGTGGAGTGAGGAGTGAGGAGCGGGAGTGAAAGGATAGGAGAGAGGTAAGGGAGTGAGGAGGGGGAGTGAGAGGAGAGAGGTGAGGGAGTGAATGAGTGGGTTTTTTTTTGTTAGCTTTTTAGGGTTTTTGGTTTGTATTTACCAAAATGCCATCGGTTTGGTTAAACCGCGGTTTTTTCAATATGAAAACCGCGACCAAACCGCGATTCTGCGGTTTTTACGTTTTCCAAACCGCGAGTTTTAAAAACCAGACCAAACCGTGCGGTTTGGTCAGTTTGGGCGGTTTGGGCGGTTTTTCAAAAATCGCTGCCCACCCCTACTAGAAATGCATTATGATACAAAGATTTGGTAGGTAGCTAAAGTATAATGACTTTATTGGGATATATACGAGATATGCCTTGTGAATTATGCCCTATAGGACGAAAATGAAACTGTTGGGACATTGGAGTCAAGGATAAGATTTTATTTCACACTCCATGCGGACAGATTTCGCAAGTGCAGATCTGCATCAGTAAAAAAAATGAAATAAAATAAATAAATAAATAATAATAATAATAAAAAGGGTTGTAAAGGAAATCGTTACGAATAGACACGCTCGTCTATGGGAGTACTTAGCTTTTACTTTTGAGGACGAAAGTTCTTAATTTGGCAGGTAGCTAAGGTATAATGATTTTATTGGGGGATTCACACGAGACATGCTTTGTGAGTTTCAGCCTGTAGGAAGAAAATGATACTACTAAGAAGTTAGAATCAAGAGTAAGATTTTATTTCATGCGAGGTACAAGCATATTTCGCAGGTGCAGATTTGTATTAATAAAAAAAAATAGGTCATAAAAGAAATCGTTACGAATAAACACGTTAGGCAATGGATGTGCTTTACTTTTACTTTCGAGTATGAAAATTCTTTAAAATTGGGGATTTTATGACGATCCAAAACCTGAACACCCGCCCCTAAGTGCAATTTTGTAATTAAGCAAACTCTACATTAATGCAAAACTAAGTATATTACTCATATTATAAACCTTAGCCCCTTTTTACTCAACACACACAAATTATAAGAGAAAGGGAGATGAAAGCATGAGTAAAAGATCCATAGTAGTGGTGGTGGTTCAAAACTAAGGACGCCTCATTGAAATGTAATCACATTTTTCTCTCTCCATACCTTTTGTTATTTAATGATTTGGAGCTTTTGAAGCCATTAATGGTTGTTCTTGAAACACAACCACCAAACAATGGTGTGCTTGTGTTTCAAAGACCTAATTGGGTTGGGTGAAAACCTGAAAGGAAGGGACGACACTGTCGCGATGCCATTGGACAGTGAGCGGTGGGTATATTCTCATGGAAACCTTAAGTGATTTTGGTGCAAACATCGGTGATGGATTTGAACGAACCTACTATTGATTCAATGGACTAAGGACAGGGCACATAAGGCAAGTGTGTCTTCTAGTGGTTGTCATCACCTCGAGAGTAGGGGAATCGGTCGCCGGATTGTTATCAATAACTAGTATGCATTGAATGAGACCATGGATTTATATTATTACTATTTTCTATAGTATCTCTCTTTATGAACCATATGCATGATAATGAGTTTTGACTTTAATATACTTTTATCAATCTTGTTGACTTGATTTATGAATGCTTTATAAATCCATGCGATGTCTTGTTTTAAATACTTATTTATTCAATTTAAATTCATGCTAGCCATGCATGCTTATTAAGTATTATTTGCATATTTGATGGTTGAACGGGTTTTCCGCATTACTGAGCTCTGTTGTCCTTTTTAGCTTACCTAACTTACGTCTCATGACCATACACATCGACGCTAGATCAAGATAATGGAGTGGTGATAGCTTGAAGCCTTCTCTTTTGATGCGAGCCTTATAATGATATTATCTATTTATTTGATTTTGAAATTATTGAATTCGAGTTATATTTAAATAGGTCTTCTGGTTAGAATGAACCTTACTCTCCTTTAATTTAAACTACTTGGTAGTATTTGAATGACTTAAGTTGTTGTAAAGATTTGAAAACCCAACGATACTTTCATAGTAAGTCATATGTATTTCTCTTTATTTAATAATGCAATTATTTATCCATATGCACTAGTTTGATATTTCGCAAGTTGTTTTATGTGTGCCAAACCATTTGCTCGAGCCCAGTTTGGGTATTAGGCTTGGAAGGCGGTATGGGTTGTGCGACCCGACCTTAGGTCGGAGGAGGGTCGTCACAACTTAGACTTAGACTTTCAAAAGATTTTTAGAGAACGTGAAATGGTTTACACTGCGCCTAGCTTTATTTTTCTTTTCACATTGTGGAGTCCTCACTTTTTCCAACCACTCGATTCCCTGCTCCATTTCATTTGGATTCCATTTTAGGTGGGACTCTCTAATTTTGACTTGATTTTCTCATCATGATTAACTTCCCCCTTATTTTCGGTATATAAACAATTTCTCACTCTATTTTCTTCTTTTTTCATGTATTTTTTAATGATTTCAAGTCTAAGACTAGCTTTCAACTAGGTAAAGGATTATGGGTTTATGGGTTTATGGGTTTCACGATTGGTGATGAATGAATCGATTTAGGTTGGCTCAACTGGGCTTACTGAGGATAACTTAATGGGTAGGCTAAATGCTAAAGGTATAAACAAATAAGCATACATCTTCCCCTAAACTTATTCTTAAGTATACAACGTGTAAGCCACCTGCCTCACTCACACTCCCCAACTAAAGTACTAAGTCAGAATCTTCGAGTTTCCACATTTAATGTTTGTTTGTTAAGTCTTATTCGGTTTCATTAACTTTCCTCTAGGTACGCTTGAACCTAGGCTTTGATACCAATTGTGACGGCCCCAAGCCCAAGGAAGATCGTGCATCGCCACATCGGCGAATTCGTCACCATGATGGCATGTCACTGCACGCTTATCCATGACAGCCCATGACCTATTAGCATTTCTTTTAACTTCTTCAACAACTTAGTCAATTTCAAGTCTTAAATGAGAAGTTTTTTAAAATTAACTTAATTCAAGAGTTTTTACAACTTAGTTAAAAATTTTGATTTATTTGTTTTAAGTGCAAAAGTATTTACAGTGACATACAAATAGATAAATTATGAGTTTTGCATATATAATAACCCTATAGGGTGGAATCCCGACAAAATGATACCATATATGTGATCATAAGGGCAACAAATGTATCATATATGTATCAGGTACAAACAGACTCCTAAAATAACACAAAAGACATTAAGTAAATAATTACAAAACACCTACAAGTACTAGCAGTGGGGAGCTCTCTAGATCACAGGTAATCGCCAAGTACAGTCTTCTTTCGGCTCGTCGTAGGATTTGTAATTTGCCATCAAAACAATGAAAGATTCTAGTGAGTAAATCCCAAAAAAATCAGTTAGTATTCATAAAAGTCCCAAATATAACGGCTACAATTCATGCTGATAATTAAAGTAAAACTGGAAAAGAATGCATGAATATAAGTCGCAAATGAATAAGCAAAGTCAGAACACATGTGTGGTATCAGTGTCATACCTACCCCCTTGGCGAGGTATTTCCTACTAAACGCTTCATGGCCGATAGAGGACTCATGGACGGAAGTTAGAATTCCGACCGACGCCTCTCGATAAGAAACCGGTAACGGAGGCAAGCCTTACACGTAGTCACTAACAAGACACATACCGCATGACAACTCCTGGATTTCCATCTACGAGGAGCTGGGATCAGTGTCATACCTACCCCTTCGACCATACACAAACACACACGGGAATGGAGTATAAGTAAGCCTAAAACAGGTGCAATTTATATCATAGACAACATTAAATTTGACGAGAATTTAAATGAATCCTAAAAGAGTTTCTTGTGGATTTACTTACCTCAAACAATCGCAAACACCCTCTGAAATATCCCGCTTACGCCTCTAAGAGTGCACCCGACACTTGACTATATTCTCCTACACTCCTGCTATCCAAATATATTATCTTAAATGTTTTAAGGTCAAATTAATTGAGTTTATAATGTGAGACCAAAGATAAATATTTTTAGTCCAAATATTTAGTGGTGACACGCTTGATGCAAACCCCCTCCTCCCCCTTTCCCCAAATTTTCTCAAAATTCAATCTCTTACTTTTTTTTCCAATTTTTTATATTTTTCTTATTTTTTTGGAATTTTCCATAATTTTATCTTTTTTTTCTTATTTTTCTGTAATTTTTTTTTATTTTAGATTGTATTAATTTATTATTTTTAAATTTTTAATATTAAAATAGGGGTTGGGTCCACCTAAATCGGGCCCGATTCGACCCAACTGGATCAGGCTTATGCTGGCCTAACCCCGGGCTCACATGCACGCACACACTGCGGCCCCTTTATCGTCTCCACTAGAGACGAATTGTTGCCCCCACCCATTTCGTTTTTGCATTGCTTCTTTTTTTCTTTTTCTTTTTTTTAAATAAACCACACAACAAATCTCAACCAAATCATCATCAACAACAACAAACATTTCATTAACTTATCCATCGATTGATCAGCTAAACCTAAAATTGGTTGCATTTTTTTTTTCTTGGAAAAACTCAAGAACACCAACAAAATCTCAAAAATTAATTTGTTAATAAAATCAATGGTGTCCTAATCCAATTTGAGTTCAAAATCAAATGGAAGAGTCCAATAAATTCATAATATTCTCATTTTTGAACAAAAACTCAATTTTCATGAATTGAAAGCAAGAAAAACCAAGTAAAAATGGTTGAAATTTGTTACCTAGGGTTTAGCTTTCTTGATTCTTGCTTTTCTATCTTCTTTTCTGTTGAATTAAATCTGGATTTATGTTTTGCATGTTTCAAGAACACAATTTTTTATATAGTTGGTTTAAGTTCACATCTAGCCCTTCATCTCCTTTTACTCACTCATTTAGATGCACATCAAGGGTTTGGGTTTAAAGAATTCATGCACCTTATTGTCCACTAGATTTTTAGGACACTCTTGATGGGATCATCACAAGAATGATCTAGAGGTCCCAATTA
The DNA here is from genome assembly GCA_039657325.1 of Stephania cephalantha. Taxonomy (NCBI): domain Eukaryota; kingdom Viridiplantae; phylum Streptophyta; class Magnoliopsida; order Ranunculales; family Menispermaceae; genus Stephania; species Stephania cephalantha. Next base: position 16,088,381 of record CM077570.1, on the reverse strand, counting down.
AATTTCTCAACTTAGGCCTTTGTTATTATTTTTATTTCGCTTGGCCTAAATTTTTATAACCTTAGACACGTCAAAATAAATAGCTTAGTTTGTAGACATCACATTTAATTATCTATATTGCCTGACCAAGCTACCGACTACTCGGCTATCAGGTGCCTCGCACCAATGCGCATCTTGATGCGCTTCAAGGTCAAGTTTATTTAATTTTATTTTGTTTCGTTTAGTAACTTAGGCCTTATTTCGATGAATTATATAAATTTTAGCTTAGGGAAAATTAGTAGTAGCTTACTAGTTCAACCAAGCTTTATTTGCCTAAGTCCTAACCATCTTATACCCGCGCTATGCATAATCCAAGGCATCACACGCTCTCAACGAACACTCGCACAACGCGATAATGGAAATTAAATCAGTGCGACACGATTTAAGTAGTAATATGACAATTATGACTCGCATCACACAAAAATAACTTTAAACCCTCAATTCCTGTGCCCAAGGTTTTACCTAAGATTTACACGTTGGCTCTAATTATAGTTCGCTAATCCTAGTGATTAGAGCACGAACCTGGTTTAATTAAATTTGGGCCATCACAATAAATATACTAGATGTTATTGCGCCTTACGTGCGGAGCACGTGCTAACATACTAGTATCCTAAATAATGATATAACGAATTATACATGAAAACAAAAATCGAAATTATAATGAAGATCAACCTTTTGCAAAAAAAATAAAAATAAAATTAAAACTACTTCAATTGTTGTCACTTATAGAACAATATTTTAAAAATAAGGAAATACTATATATACTAATTAATTTGAAAATATAAACCCACTATTTTTGTTTATGTAACAAAAAATTCTCAAGCAAAAAATAATAATTAACAGTTTGTTAAAGTGTACATCATCCATGCATGATAAAATGTGAAATAATCACGATGTAAAAATAAAATATTTATTATTCCTACTATTTAATTAGTTCGTTGTTCCTTATTTGATCCTCAAATCCTTTCCCTGTAAAATAAAGATCAAGAAACATTTCAATTATTGTCAAGTATACAACATTAATTAAAGAAAAAAAGTTAGTTTGTGTTCTTCAAAATTAAATAAAAAGTAAAAAAAAAAATAGAAGAAGAAAAACCACTCTTTACACAACCCCCGCCTTAACTCTCTCTCTCTCTCTCTCTCTCTCTCTCTCTCTCTATACCTAATTCTTCTTCACTTGACAAACGCTCAACTCTCTTCCTTTCCTTCGCACATACCAACTCAACTCACTATCCCCTTTACAAATGCTCAACTCTCTCCCTCTCATTCTCACAGACCCAACCTAACTCTCTCAACCTAAATCATATATCTCCCTGATGAGTCAATATTTATGCACTCTTTTATAGGTGTTTTGCTATGTAAATCAAGTCTAAAGTCATGTTTTTATGGCTCTATATGTTTACTTTGGAGATTTACAAAACATTTAAGTGTTTGTGCGTGAATTAGACAAATCTGAGAAAGAAGTTAAAGTTTGGTCAAAAGACGACATATATGATGCCCCCAGAATGAACTGACGGCGCCCTAGAAGACCCACGACGCCAACGAGGGTGTCAAGGCAGAACAAGGAATGACGTAAAAAATGAACAAATGGAGCTAGGTTCTACAATAGACAGCGCCACCCACGACGCCAGGATCAAAAATAGAAGTTTCACAATGACTTGAAGACCAAGACTTTCTATAAAATTCCACAGCGCCATCTGGCACCATTCCAACATAATGGCGGTGTCACCGCCGGCGTAAGATTCGCAGAATAGAAGTTTTACAATTTTTTGAAGATTTTTATTTCTCGGGCTTTCCTATTCTTGTACCCAGGCTCACCTTTATAAATGAGGGACCTCTATAGACGAAAGGACATTGTAATTCATAGTGATTTAGGAGTAAAGCAAGATAGAGTAGCCATGTTCCACTAGGTTCTTTAATATCTAGGTCGTGGATAAAGCTCTCTAGCCGGTAGTAGGTTTATTTTCATGTCATGTTAAGGTTTTCTTTAATAATAGTGTTTTGTTTCAGTTCCCTATCTTTATGTTATTGTTTTAACGATGTATCAATGGTAGTTTAGAGTTTGTAAGTTTATTCAAATCTCTAGGCTTAAATCCATTAACTTGTTATCAATCAGGTTGAGTTCGTGATACCAATCGGGTTGAAAAGTGGTAATCACCTAGAACAAGAAGTTTGACACATTTGTTGTTTTAGGTGAATAACATCGAGAACTAGGTTAAATTTTTAGAGAGGTTAGCCAAGGGTATCTAGGGGTAGGTGTTTCTGCAGAGCTATTAACGATGCTCACGTGTTAAATATTTAGAGCAGTTGCTCAGGGTTGTACGATGGAGTAAGAGAAATATATAAAAAGTGGTTTCCCTATCTATCGAGAATAGGGGGACTAGGGTATTGGTGACCCCAAAACCAATAGCCTATCTGGGGAAACTATTTTAAAATCCATCTTTCTAAACCGATGATGCAAGACATGGAAACAACATAGGGCTAGATTGTGGATTCCTAGACTTAGGTATGTTTTACTATTTCTTAGTTTCAATTATTTACTTTCTTGTTTAATAGACCTTTAGGATAAAACTCTTTCAAAAACCCCTAGATTTACTTTTCTGTTTGTTCAACTCAGTTTGACTGAATCCTGTGGATTCGACCCCATGCTTGCCTCTACTACATTCCAGTAGGATTTGTAACCTTGTACGGGTCATACTTGACACGCGCGACACGTGATCATTCCCTCTTTTAACACTCTCCAACCAACACTATTAAACTGATCTCACCTTCCCTAACAATTCACATTGAAGATGCTATAGTAGTAGGGTTAGCTAGAAAAGTAGGGTTTTATGATTTTGGTTTGGTTTGTAAAGAATATTCTCTGCGATTTTTGCAGAGGATACATATTCTCTAATTAAACTTTCGATTAAATAGATAACGCCTTTTGAAAAGGCATTGGCCCTGTTCGGCTCAACTTATTCTCTTGCTTATCGCTGACGTGACACTCAATAAGCTACTTTTGTACTATTTGGTTGCATTTTATGTTTTTTGCGATTGGTTGACATGACGCTGACGTGACAATCAAACCTACTTAAAACTATCATAGTAAGTGTGATTCTCAAAAGTATTTCCCTACATACTTTTTGCTTTTCATAAGCACTTATCTACGTCATCAAAGCATAAGCTAAAAGCAAAAGTTAAACCAAATAAGGCCACTATTAATACAATCGATTTACAAATATGGCGCATTCTGCGTATACGCCATGTGTGTAAACGAGGGATTCGTATTATCTAATCACATCATCTCCCCGTCATCAAGGAGCCCACCCACCAAAGCGACTTACATGAATAGTGCATTCTTTGAGTAAGTTATTCGTGTTCCACAGGGATGTTTCGTGTCATACAAGAATTGCGCATTCAGAGAATGTGCAATTCTTGTTAATCCATCTTCCCTACACTGATTGACGCCTTCTCAAAAGGAAGAATACCCTAATTAACGAATAAAAAAACTTATAGTATTTTAAGAATTTATAAGAAAAAAAGGCAATACGGCTGTATTTTTTTCGAAGGGATAGTTTTTGAAGTTTATGTGCCACTTTAAGTACATTCTAAATGATGTGATTGAAAACATCTATAAACACAATTTGTTTCACTTTCGACCATATTCGCTAATTTCATATACATAGGTGCCCCAAACACAAGTTTGCCATTAATTTTTGGTTGAGAAGACGAAAAAAGGATTTATTTTCAGTAACTATTTAAAACATGAGACATATATATTAAAGGAGAATGCTAGCATGCCCCAAGAAGAGCATAGCAAATGCATGCAGTTGACTCATGACGATCAACTCTCGTCTCTTTGAAGTACACACAATATACACAAAATAAAAAAAAATAAAAAAATAAAAAAAAGCTTACAAACAAACCAAAAACGAAAAAAAAAAAACTTTTGGTGAGCTCCACGACAACTGACTCAACTGTCTGAGCTTGTTTCATGTCCTCGAGCATTTTCCTATATTAAATATCGAAACTACATTCAAATCCTATGCACTATGCACCAGTTTAGGATGATGTTCGGGATGAGTACTAAACCGTCAAATCAAAAAATGGTAGTATATCATTACAAAAACGAACTTGAGAAAGTGGCGGTAGCTAGACTCATTTAAACACATATTTTCTCCTCACCATCATTAAATCCATTAGATATACATCGAGATTTTTAAATACACATTCGAAAGGAGCTCAACACCATACAGCGTATACATCAACTTAATTAATATTCGTACGTACATAGCCGACGGTGTGACAGGGGTGTAAGTGAAGTTGATGTTGCACTTGGATAGGGGCCATTAAAGTAAATGCTGGAGCAAATCATTCTCGAGCGGTCGCCACCACCGCCGCTGCGTTAGCGTTACCTCCCCCACCATTACCACATCGATATTAGGCTTATCTCATTTCAATGGAGCTCGGATTTTTATGTGGAATTATTACATAGAACAACCACATTCAAGTCCCAAAGCTCTTATATAATAGAGTTTCTTCGAATCAAATCTTTGGCAACAAAAAAAAAGGAGTAAAAATAAAAAATAAAAAATCTTTTAGACTTTTAATCAGATCCAGTAAAGACTAATGAGGAGTTAATCACTTTTTAACGTCATAATCATCCACGTGGCTTAAGATATTAATATAATGAATGTAATTTTCAAGTGTCATATGCCAATTAAAAAAAAGGTACTCCCTCCATTTTTACTTAAGTGTCGTTTTAAGATTGTTGACAATTTTTAAGAAAGTCATTTAATTACCTTAAATGAGGAGAAAGCGGTAGTTCAATAACTAAATCACCCTTTATCTCCTCTAACCTCACCAGTTCTACGTACACTAGTTATTAATATGTAATTAATAGATTTTCTTTTTCTATGAAAGGTATAAAAGTCAATTAAGTAATCAATGTGTATTTAAACTATCAAATGACAGATATTGTGAAATATTTCAAAATGACTAAAAAGTCACTTATAAAGAAATAGATGAGTAATACTTAATTTATCTTATTAAAGATGCTTCGCAAAATAAAATTGATTGCAGAATTGTGAGATACCAATTTGACCGCGCACTCGTGAATAATATATGTTGAACCTTCAATCTTACTTTTAACAAGTGATATTTTTTTTTTACAAAAATAAAATAAAATAGGTGATACCTAATTTATGGTTGGAGGTGTCCCACAACCCTTACAAACTCTTGGGAGAATAGTTGAAAACAAAAATTTGGACAACTATAATCATAATTGAAATAATAAAAAATAAATATATGTGGAAATAAAGTCATTTTTTATAACATACCAATATGATAGCATACTCATACTCTAACATGAGTCGAACCTTGATCTTATTTTTAATAAGTGATGCCTAATTTTTTTAAATAAGTGATACTTAATTTATCTTATTATTATTGGAATAGTGGTATATATAATATATATTGACCATATATTCTCATTAAACATGAATGAAAAATTTAATTGGTGGTGACTAATGTGTTAAGAGACATGTATATATATATATAGTTTAATTGAGATTCATGCATAGTATATAACACAAGTCCAATAGTGTACATGATAAAAGTGTCCATTTACTATCATGTGGATAAGCATGGAAGGATTTGCATGTATGCTTAAAGTGATTTGGATGCATGCACGATTTCTATGAATCAAGAAATGATACAATGTATCAATATGTTATGATGAGTTGACTAACGCGAGATGAATAAGATGGTTGGCATTGTTGGATACGACAAGGGTTCGTATATTGAGAAACATGAATTCATAGGTGATATACACTAATTGGATAGATTAATACAAACGCATTGTATTTTTATTATGATCGAAATAGATAAACAAAACTTTTTATTTACACTTAGTCGCGTACGTACTTTTGTAAACAAAAAGGTACAACTTTATGAGGCTAATATGTCTTTCCTTCGGTATAAATAAGAGACTTCCGTACATAATTGGATATGCTTTTGACTCTATTTTATTAAAAGCAAAAACAGCCCCTATTTTTCTTCCTATTTTTTTAAAGCATTTTTTTTAGAAAGTGTGTAAAACAGTTTGATCCGCTTGTTCTTACGTTCTAAAGTGTTATAGTCGGAGGATCATGATTGTCGTATCCTGGAAGACAAGTGCTATCAACTACGAGCACGAATAGTGGGGCATTATTGTTTTAATTATGTAGAGTATTAAACTTTAGCCTCAATCTACAATTTCTTCAATTCATCAAGTTTGAAGTATTTTCTGCATCAATTCAACCATGACTACTACAAACGACGTGGTGGAGGTTGAAGATTCCAACAAGCTTAAGACAAATACAAATAGGCTCTACCTCTACGCATACCGTCGTTCCCCCTATGAAGCAGAGAAGCCAGAAAAATGCACTAGCACAAACTTTAAGCGTTGGCAACAGAAGATGCTATTCTACCTAAAGATGCTGAATTTGATGAAGGTACTAACTGAAAATGAACCAAAATTACACGAAGATGAAACCGACAAGCACGTCGTCGCAGTGATTCAAGCATGAAACCAAAGCTGCTTCCTTTGTAAGAATTACATTGTTAACGGTCATGATAATTCTTTATATAATGTTTTCAGTACCATGCGTATAGCTAAGGAACTATGGAATTGTTTGGATAAGAAATTTAAAATGGAAGATGCTGGCCATAAAAAGTTTATGGTTAGTAGATTTTTAGATTATAAGATGGTGGACTCAAAGACACTGTTAGATCAATTTCAAGAAACTCATATTCTTCTACATGAAATTCGTGCGAAGAAGATGTATTTGAGTGAGTCATTCCAAGTGGCAGCAATCATTGAACAATTACCTCCATCTAAAGATTTTAAGAATGATCTCAAGCATAAACGTAAAGAGATGGGAGTTGAAGATTTGATTGTTCGACTTTGCATTGAAGAGGACAATAAGAAGAATGACAACGAGAACAATGATTTGCCCCATGAGCCAAAAACTAATCTTTTGGAAGGTCAAAGCATCAAGAGTTCCAAAAAAAGGAAGCATTCTAGCGATGAACTCAAGCAATTCAAAGGGAAAGCAAATAAATTTGCTGGTTCTTACTTTATTTGCAAGAAACATGGTCACAAAGCCAATGACTACAACAACAAGAGGAAGAAGAATAAAACTCAGTCTAAGGCTTATGGTGATGGTCATGCTAATTTTATTGAAGATGGGTTATCTAAATATGTTTCTAACTTGAATTCATCTATAGTGATTTTTGACGAAAACATGGTAGATAATCCACGATAATAGTATATTAATATCGGAACCACTAAACATGTATGTGCAGATAAAAATATGTTCTCCTCCTACAATCCTATCAGTGGAATAGACTTATTTATTGGTAAATCTGCAACTTTAAAGATAATTGGAGTTGAGAAAGTGGTGTTAAAGATGACATCTGATAAGGAACTTACTTTGAATGAAGTGTTGCATGTGCCTAATATCCGCAAGAATTTAGTTTCTAGGTCTTTACTTAGTAAAAATGAATTAAAAATGGTTTTTGAATCTAATAAGTTTGTTCTATCTAAGAATAGTGTATTTGTGGGCAAAGGGTACGTAGCTAATGATTTATTTAAGATGAATGTAATGCATGTACTTCGAAAATTTGATATTAATAATATTGAAGTTTTAGTTTACTTGTTGGATTTTTCTGACTTATGGCATGAAAGGCTAGGACATGTTATTTTTAATTCATTAAGAAAATTAATGAATTTAGAATTAATTTCTAATCTTAAAATTGATCTAAATCATAAGTGTGAAATTTGTGTTGAGGCCAAGTTAACAAAAACTCATTTTCACACTGTTGATGGTAGGAATACACAACCTCTAGATTTAATTCACAGTGATATATGTGATTTAAAGTTTGTACAAACTAGAGGTGGCAAGAAATATTTAATAACCTTTATTGATGATAGGACAAGATATTGCTATGTATATTTGCATAAAAGCAAAGATGGGGCTTTAGAAGTCTTTAAACACTATAAAAGTGAAGTTGAGAATCAACTTAGTAAATCAATGAAGGCTATAAGAAGTGATCGAGAGGTGAATACGATGCGTTGTTTAATGCATTTTGTCAAGAACATGGCATAATTCATCAAACGACTACACCTTATTCTCCTAAATCAAACGGGATTGCAGATTACAAAAACTGTACTTTAAAGAAAATAATGAATGTTTTGCTATTAAATTCTAGGTTACTTCAAAACTTATGAGGTGAAGCAATTCTTTCTACCAACCATATTCTTAATAAAATTCCTCGAAAGAACATGGATGCAACTCCTTATGAGTTATGGAATGGTAGAAAACTTTCATACACATACTTGAAAGTGTGGGGGTGTTTGGCTAAAGTAGCTATTTTTGAACCTAAAAAGGTTAAAATTGGACCAAAAACCATTGATTGTATATTCATTGGTTATGCTCACAATAGTCATGCATATAGATTCCTTGTATTTAAATCAGATATTTCTGATATACATGTAAATACAATTATGGAATCTAGAAATGCGTCAATTTTTGAACATATATTTTCTAATAAAAATATGCGAGAACCAAGTCCTAATAAAAGAACTAGTGATGATGCAAGTAGTAGTAATCCTCAAAATAAAAAGGATGAACCTAGAAAAAATTAAAGGACAAAAGTTACAAAATTCTTTGGTCTTAATTTTCTAACTTATATCTTAGAAAGTGAACCTCAAATGTTTAAAGAGGCTATGTCTACGCCTGAAGCTCCTTTATGGAAAGAAGCGATTAATAGTGAAATTGAATTAATTATTCACAATCATACCTAGAAGTTAGTGGATTTACCATCTGGTATGAAACCTTTGGGGTGTAAATGGATTTTTAAAAGAAAATTATTAGCGGATGATTTGAATTGATAAATACAAGGCTAGGTTAGTAGCCAATGGTTTTAAACAAAAAGAGGGATATGACTTCTTCGATACATATTCACCGGTAACAAGGATAACATCTATAAGAATGTTAATTGCAATTGCTACAATAAACGATCTTGAAATTCATTAAAGGAATGGTAAAATGGCGTTTTTAAATGGTGAATTAGAAGAAGAAATAAGCATGCAACAATCGGAAAGATGTGTTGCACCAAGACAAGAGCAAAAAGTGTGTCGACTTGTTAAGTTCTTATATGTATTAAAGCAAGTTCCGAAGCAATGGCATATTAAATTTGACAATGTCATGTTATCTAATGGTTTTAAAATCAATGAATGTGACAAGTGTGTATATGCCAAAGACACACCTAATGGCTTTTTCATAGTTTGCTATACGTGGATGATATGTTGATTATAAGCAATGAGAAAACTATAATCAAATCTATAAAAAAGTTGTTGACACAACATTTTGAGATGAAGGATATGGGAGTTGCCGATGTTATTTTAGGAATTAAAATTTCTAAGATAGCGAATGAATTGGTGTTGTCTCAATCTTATTATATTGAGAAGATATCGAATAAGTTCAATAAATATGATACTAGTCCGATAAAGACACAAATGGATGTTAATGAACATTTAACTAAAAATAAAGAGCACCCATAGATCAAATAGAGTATTCACGTATACTTGGCAATATAATGTATGTCAGGCATGTGCGGTGAACAGGTTAAGTCGATTTGCAAGCAATCCAGAGAGAGATCATTAGAAAGCAATGATAAGAATACTTAGATATTTAAGGTATGCAATGAATTATGGATTGCATTATATGAGATATCCTGATGTTCTTGAAGGATATAGTGATGCTAAATGGATATCAGATATTAATGATACAAAATCTACAAAAGGGTATGTTTTCACACTTGGAGGTAATGCCATATCTTGAAAATCTTCAGAACAAACGTGCATAGCTAGATCTACTATGGAATTTGAATTCATAGCTTTAGATAAAGCTGGTGAAGAAGCCAAATGGCTTAGAAACTTTTTAGAAGATATTCCTTGTTGGCCAAAACCTGTGTCAGCCATTTATATCCATTGTGATAATATGTTTGCTATAGTAAAACTCAGAATAAATGTATAATGTTAAGTCACGACATATATGTTGATGACATGACACAGTAAAATAATTACTTGAGAATGAAGTAATTTCCATTGATTATATAAGGTCAAAAGACAACCTTTCGGATTCGCTAATTAAAGGCTTGCCCAGAGATCAATTAATATATTTATCGATGGGAATGAGATTAAAGCCTATAAAATAGAATTCATTATGGATACCCAACCTAGCTGACTAGAGATCCCCAAGATCTAGGTTCAAAAAGGACAACTAAATGATGGAATATGGTGTAGCACTATGGAATTTAATTCCAACCCGTTCCTATGATGTTGTTGTGTTGTTTGCAAAATTATTGATGGTAAGCTTTACTTCTATGAGAATGTTCAAGGCTTGACTTCTCTAAAGCGCTCATGAATCTAAGAGTTGTTCAGGGCCATTTTAACGAACACAACTAAAGAACTCAAATTGTCTGAAGTGGGTTGTGTATACATTGTTGTCTTTTGCACAAATAGTTGAAACGGTTCAAGACATCATGTTCACTAATTAGCTAGCAAACCCGATGGTGTTACAGTAAGGAAGGTTCAAAGCAAGCTACCCATCTTGATGCCGCTCATTTCCACCGTACTCACTCTAAAGTCTGCATTATTTTTTAAAAAATAGGAAAAATCTATTTTATGTGGGGTGATATAAAAATGTGTTATATTAGTCAATTTCCATTCATGTGGGGGATTATTGGAATAGTGGTATATAAAATATATATTGACCATATATTCTCATTAAATATGGATGGAAAATCCAATTGGTGGTGACTAATGTGTTAAGAGACATGTATGTATGTATGTCTATATATATATATTTTAATTGAGATTCATGCATGGAATATGACATAATTCCAATAATGTATATGATAAAAGTTTCATTTTTTGTCAAGGCACAATGAGATTCATTGCATTAAATGTGAGAACCATTAAAACTTAGATACATCGATGTAGATCGGTCTCTCTTGAGAAATACAAATACAACAATGTAGTTCAGCCTCCTTGAGAAATAGAGGCAAACAAGCCTCATCCCAAACCACCAGCGAAGGCCACTTGGGGTGTAGGTGGGGAAAAAATGCCGGTTCATACCGGACAGATCGCCTTAACAAAAAAGAAAAAAATAGCCCTACAAGGGATAACCTAAAGACACAAAAAAAACAAAAATCCTCACATATTGCTCACAGAAAGAGAAGCATAATGAGAGAACAATAAAAAAATCGGAAAATCAAAGAACACATCGTGCCTTGATTTCCAAATCCCTCTTCTTCAAGATCAGTCCATACCTTTCTGCGGTAACCCTTTCATACCCAAACAAAATGAGAAGAGATGACATCGGAGTTGAAAGAAAGCAAATAAACCCGGATCTACCGCGCCTTAATGAACTCGTCTCCAAAAGTTGTGTAATCTTTGATGGACTGATCTTGCTGGAGCATCAACATGGTAAACCAGCCAGGCTTACAAATCCACTCTTCTCCCAAAATGCTCTTTTCCCTGCTTTTGACAAGCTTTCATCATCTACTCAAAACCCCTTTATTAGGTGCAAACCCCAAAAGAAGGGAAAGAGAGAAGAAGGAGAAGGGAAAAGGAGGAGAAAAGGAAACAAAGAAGGGAAAGACCATACACACAAGAGAGAGAGGGGGGCTACCGGCCAAACACATGCTACCGGAGCGGCGCCGGAAGCCCCCCCAGGTAAACCTAGATCTGGTTTTCTTGGTGAGGAAGAAAGGAGGAGAGAGGGCAGTTGGCAGCACTTGACTTAGATAAAAGCTCCATTTACTAACACGTGGATAAGCAAGGAATAATCTACATTTATGATTAAAGTCATTTGGATGCATGCACGATTTCTATGAATCAAGAAATGATGCAATGTATCAATTTGTTATATTGAGTTGACCGACACAAAATGAATCGGATGGTTAGCACGAAAGAACTTTACAATGTTTCGTATATTGAGAAACATGAATTCATAGGAGATGTACACTGATTGGATAGATTAATGCAAACAAATTGTATTTGTATTTGTGTTCGGAATAGATAAACGTAACTTTTTATTTACAATTAATCACGTACTTTTGCAAACAAAAAGGTACGACTTCATGCAGCTAATATATCTTTCCTTCAGTATAAATAAGAGACTATCGTACATAATTGGATATGCTTTTGACTCTGTTTTACTAAAAGCAAAAACAACCTCTATTTTTATTTTTAAAGCATTTTTTTAGAGAATGAGTAAAACAATTTGACCCACTTGTTCCTATGGTCTAAACTAGTATAGTCGTAGGATTGTGATTGTTGTATCCTGGGATGCAAGTGCTACCAACCACGAGCATGCATTCTGGGGCATTATTGTCTTAAGGAGATAAAGTATTAAACTCTAGCTTCAATTTACAATTTCTTCAATTCATCAAGTTCGAAGTATTTTTTGCATCAATTCATCCATGACTACTACAAAAGACGTGATGAAGGTTTAAGATTCAAATCATTAATGATGTTTTGCAAAATAAAATAAATTGCTGATTTGTTTATTACTACCCTTTATAAAAGTGCAAAAAAGATAGATTGCTTGATTTCACAATTATGGGGTTCAGTTGTGACAAAAAAGAAATTATATGCTCTACCAAGAAAAAGAATAAATCATATGCTCAATGTATATATATACTTTTTCATATCACCCAAAATTAATTTCAAAACAAGTAAAAAAATAATTCCAAAAGAAAGGCGTTTGAGCTATTATGAAATCTCGAAACTAAGAACAATTCATAGTAGCTAGTACTATTAAAGGATAATGATATATACACACAACTTTAAAATTAAAAAGACTACAAATCTTCGACATTATGTAGAAACTGTTGTAAAATAACTCGAACTTAAGCTAGGAAAGTACACAAACAAACTAGAACAAAAATAAGAGAATGTAGGAGAGAAATGATACAATTTTTATTCTAACATTGGTGTGTACATTACATAGATCTGAGCCATTTATATAGGCCATTACAAGAATATCAAAGATCATAGTTTTTAATTACCAGAATAATTACATTTAAATGTGTAACCATTAGTAGAATACAAATGGTTGAATATAAAGAGTCATCCACATCCCATTTCATTTACAACACTCCCCTTGGATGACACTTTTTAAGAGAATATGCCTCGTTAAAACCTTTACTAGGAAAAACCCTGTGGGGAAAAATTCAGCAAAGGAAAAGAGTACATTATTCTCATCAATGTTGATATAGAATATGATATTGATAGAATTGCCTCATTAAAAAAATTACTAGAAAAACCTAGTGGGATAAAACCTTAGCGAAGGGAAAAATAATACAATACACTTATCAATTTTGATATGATGTATTAATATTGTTAGGATTGCTTTGTTAAAAACTTTGTTAGGAAAACCCAATAAGATAAAACCATTGCTAAGGGAAAAAGAGTGCAATGCACTAATCAATAACTCCTTTTGATTCTCCCCCTCATGTTCACATGGGCTAGACATCATATATTACATTGCAACAAATCATTGCAAGTAATTTAAAAATACAATATCTAGTCTTTTACAATTTAAGCATTTGGTGGTTCTTGTGCACTTTAATTGCATGCGGACATCATTTCGTATATGAACCTTTAATGCCGAAACATATGATTTTGGCACTATTTTAAATTAACAATTTCATCTTGTTGTTAATCAATGATCCTTTGAACTTCAAGTTCATATTAAATTTATACATGGATCACAATGCAACGCATTTGATGCGTTTCAAGCAATTTCATGCCAATGTTTTTTTGAATTGGCTTATATATCCCCTAATGGAGGGGAAATTGCTTGAATAAAGTGACTATTATCAAGATATGTTATAAATAAATTCCCTATTAGGCCAATTAGGGGCTCAAGGCATCTTGTAATATGATTAATGGAGAGTTAAATCAATATAAGTCTCTCTATCGATGTGCCTTGAGATAATCACCAGCTGATAAGAAATAAGGTTCCATAAAGGATGTCCATGCGAATTTATAATATTTTTCGCATTATCGATGATTATGGATAATAAAAAATGATCACTCCACATTAGGAATGTCATTAGATTATTTGATTTATGACGACATTCATTTTAATATACCTTTTATATTCCAGAAGCTAAAGTCGAGAATTCCATTCTCGGATTAATCATAATCATATAGAGAAAATCTCTATTATTCTGAGTATATTTCTTCTGGATAAGGCATTAACAATATAATTGTTGTACCAAATATTGCACGAGCGTTAGCCTCCACTAAGTTCAAATTCGAAAAATATTCTCTTTTATATTATAATGTGCATGTAGCAAAATGAGCAAGACATGCATTATTCGCCTTTATTCAGGTAATGATTTGAACACATCTCAATGTGTCAATTGTAATGAGCCATAAAATTCATAATTTAGCCTTTAATTGGCATGGTAAAAGTCACCAAAATATTTGGGCATGTATATGATAATATTTAGGCTTGATGGCCTTTCATATGTGATATAGTTTGTCATGATTTTGAATACGCTCATTGTCAATAATTTTTCCCTTCATATTCATGTGGTGCACCACTTCTATTCTACTTTCGGCAAAATTATTACCAAGACCTTTACTGATTTCTTTCACTTTTCCACGTCCATAATTATATAATTGTGACCATGGTCATTTTATGAACACAACATGTGCTTCATGAAGCTTGACCAATTGGACGGGAATGATATTATATATAATATCTCATTATTTTACTTAGCTACCAGAGGCAATAAATCCATTCATAATATTCATATTCAATTGATAAACACACTCGATATTTTGCTGCACACAATTATCGAGGCATACCACGTGGATTTTTATCGTTGCCTCATCACTCACATTTCTGCATAGCCTCAACGAAGATGTAATTAAAATTGCAAAATTGTAATTCATATTGAATGATTTAATTTTGTAGCTTGAGACCCATCCACTCATTTAGAGCTTTTTGGAGCATCATCAATATTTGGTGTTTATATTCATAACTCCATAAGGTGAAAGGATGTTATAAAGTGACATTTTCAATTTTCAAATCTCTATAGAGATATTGGTGAATAAAAATTAATACTATGCGCACAACCTTGCATTGATGCTCTATTCATAATTTTAGCATCTATATTTGTCAAAAATATTATGGCAACATATATATTTAATCAAATATAGTATTTTTGAAAATATAGTAAATAGTTTTCTCATTTGCATGTAAAATAGGTAGTATACAATTAAATTCATGTTCATAACTTGATTATCTTATACATAAAACCTACTATTTGTATGAGTTGGTGGGACAACCTCCAGGTTAGGTGGCGAGACGAAGTCTACTTAACAATCATGCTTCCTCAAATGGGATAACATGTCTCATTTTCAATGTTTAGCTTTACCGGGGACAAGGCTTACCCACTATCAACTCAAACTTATAGTATTATTTGTATTAATAAAATAAAGCATAGAACATAATTAATCGTTAATAACCTTATAAGTAAAACTATGCGTCAATTATTGATTTTTAATTTTTCGTGTAGAAGATCGTATAAAGACACAACTACGTAGCATACTTTCGCAATCTGTGTGACATGCCATGTGACATGCATAGATAAAATATACTTGATCATTAGTAAAATATTTAACAATACGTGGTGTTGTTACCACCAGATGAATTTGTCCATAAATAAAGTCAGTAACCCCGCATTTTCTGGTTTCTAACCTATATATTATTAATATATCATTTTTTATTTAAAGTAACGTATGCATATGCGAATAATGCATATAATAAAAGATATAAATTATTTATACATTAAAATGAATGAATTAAGGAAGCACTATGATCAAGAAATATGACAATGTTGTTTGATTGATTTACTAGACAATCATCTATAGATGAAGAACTAATTTCATATATATTAGTGTTCCATAACAATTGCATGGTAGAAGAACAGACTCAAGGCGGAATTAGACCATAAACCCTTTATATTAGAGTATGTGCATGGATACACATGGTATAATCATTTATTTTAAGTTTGCCGATGTTTTTTTTAAGATATAAAATGGGCAAACATGACTTGAAAGTTTTAATTAAATCCTAGTAACAAAGCATGTTTTAATTTATTACTTAAATTCTTAAGTAAATATTTACTTAGTAGGAATAATCCAAAGAAAAAAAATCATGTACCAAACTACTAATAATAAAACATCCAATTAGAATCAGTTTTACATAAAATATTGATCCAAATGGAAACAATGTTCCTTCAAATCAATGAATTAATCGAATACTAATTCAAATCAATTCTAAGACCATATAAAGCAAGATATTAACGATAATAACTTATTAATAAACAGTACATATGGTCAACTTTAGCCTCATGTAACTTATTAATAGATACAAGTTACATTTAAAACTATTTAGTTTTATTCAAAGTAAATGTAAATAATATGGATCGACACACATGGTGACCTACTGGTGACAATTAAGGTATAATATTTTTAACCAATATATTGATAAACTTAATATGATTGATTTTTACATTTGTATTCTCCTACTCCATAACTCATTTGTATACTTCGTACCACGAGCTATATCTTTTAATTTCTTATTAAAAATAATAGAAATAAATACTAAATGCAATAGTTATAATTTTGAAATCTAGCTTATTCCTAAAGAGGGGTAATCGATGTCATGTGCGTTCTCACTTGGAGAACATGAGAAATATAACAATGTTCTTATGCATCCCTCATGAATCATATGGTAAGAGTTGACATATCCATTGAAAATTTAGATTAATTTTCTAATAATCTAGTTAACCAAACATAACCATAATAAAATTAAACTACATATTAAGCAAAGATTATACCTTCCTCGCTAGCTTTGTCTCCTTAAAAAGTCTTCTTGAATCTTGAAGACTTTTCTTCGCATACGATAGAAACTCGTGCTGATAACGTGTTGTAAAATAACTTGAACTTAATCTAGAAAAGTAAACAAACAAACTAAAACAAGAACAAAAGAAGGTAAGAGAAAAATGATACAACTTTTATTCTAACATTGGTGTGTACATTACATAGATATGAGACCTTTATATAGGCCATTACAAGAATAACGAAGATCATAGTTTGTAATTACAAGAATAAATTACATTTAAATGTGTAACCATTAGTAGAATACAAATGGCTAAATATGAATAGTCATCCACATCCCATTTCATTTACAACAATGAAAATAATTTTTTTAGACCAAAAATTTTTCTTTGAAAGAAAATAAAGTCCAAATTTTAGAGGATGAAGGACTAACGAGGACCCATGCCTTATAAACAAATGAAATAGCCATCAAAAGAAGGGAAGAGAGCCGTTACGCCAATCGAGAAAACAAGTTAAAACAAAATCCAAGGAATACAAAAGTTGCGAAGCAAAAGCATCAATAATTCATACTTCACTTCATACACACATGTGGACACTCTGCCACAAGCCTTTTTGCCAAATTTCGTATCAGTCCTCTCTTCCATCACCCGTTTTGATTCTCACTGTCGTACGCAACACAGGAAATCTCCATATGGTGGTGTCTGTTAAATGTCTTATGACAAGTAACGTAAGGGCTAAAATGGTAATATCACAAAATAGTATTGGAAAGAAAAGGAAAACTGTGGATTTTCACCTTTTTTGTCCAATAAGAGATCTTTCTACCAAAAAGGGGTAGGTCGAATCAAAAGAGGAACATCGGCAAAGTTGCCTTGTATTTTTTTTGGTCAAAGGCGCAATGAGAGTCATTAATTTCTTGAGAACTCTTATATCCATGATAAAATATAGAAGCACAGTCTCCATGAGAATAACGGAGGCAAGATAAACCTCACAAAAACACACCATCAACGCCTTTAAGGTATACTTGATGGGGGAGAAAAACTGGTTAGAACTGAAAGATAGCTCTGATAAAGGGAAAACGGTCATCCAAAAAGGAAAAACACCAAAATCCAACAACAACAACATAAAAACAACAACACACATGCTAACAGAAGATCAATACATAGAAGAGAAAACACTCAAAAAAAAAAACCACAAGAAGAGTTCTCGGTCATCGACCATGTTTGCTTAGAGAGCGTCATGGCTAATGAAGTGCTCTTCTTGTCTCCATCCTCCCTCTTCTTTAAGATCTGGCTTTACCTCTTTTCCAACAGCCCTTCCTAGCACAAATCTCCATCTTCAACTCCTTCATTCAAGTACACAATAGTAGATCTGAAAGATCTGTAACATTGACCAGCAGGAGTTCCTCCGATCGATGCTAGACCCTCTGATCTGAAAATAGAAACTAAGGTAGAAGAAGAAACAAAATAGGAAGGGAGAAAGATAAAACAACAAAAAAGGAAAACTAAACGTGAGAAAAGGAGATCTCGGGGGACCATTGACTGGCATGAGGTCGCCGAAGCAACCTTAATGCCGTTGGGCCCCTTACGACAGATGTGATGGAAACCTTAGTGTGAAGGGAGGAGGAGAGGAAACTTAGTCGAGAAGAAAGTTTTATTCCCTCACGAATGACTTGCCCCCATAGTTGCCTTGTATTTGAAATCACTTTGGGAATTTATTTGTCTGTGAGACAATATACGAAAGTAGTCACATTGTATTATACATGAAAGAAAAATAAACTCATTTCATACTATATTTTAGAGAAGTCCCATCGAATAATATTATTGGATCATATGTGTGAAATTAATTAAAACTATTTATTTATATAATATCTTGACATGGATGGTCAAGGACTGACGGAAAGGCGAAAGTTTAGTCCAATCGAGGAGTGCACTTTTGTCCCTATGTGATGAATAATAAACAATGATTTAACGAACTTTGATTCCATGGAAGTATGCACATAAAGTAAAGTTATTGAAATTCTTTTTTGATTGGTAGGAAATTTAATCTTCCAGCAGTTTTTTTTTTTCATCCTCCCATTAAAATTAAGATTGGGCATATAGAATAAAGAGTGTCACCTATGTAAGAGATTCGAGTAAGTGTTTTTTTTTTTCGAAAGCTCAATGAAGTTCATTGATAATAACGTGAGATCACTTATATCGGTAATACAATATTAAAGCTCGATTTCCACGAGAACAATGGAGGCAAGATGAAGCCTCACCACAACCACCATCGGAGGCCTCTCAGGCACACTTGATGGAGATAAATGTTGACTATGCATCGGAAGACGGCTATGATGAAAGGAAAAACAACCCTCCAAGAAGAAAAACATACATACAACTAAAGAAACTAAAACAAACTGCTCATAAGGCGAAGTTTACATCGAAACTTTTAGCGAAGCCCCGAACTAAACCTAACTAAACAACAAAAATACTAGTCTTCACCCAAGGGAAAAGAAATAGAAAGATTGGTCAGGAGTTCTGGTGCCCCTTGGAGATCATACCGTCGAGTATCACCACTACTAACTGCTCCTTGCAACTGGCGACTCATCGCCATTGGTTCACTATAGTAGGTGGACTTCTTCTTATGCAAAGGATTCGAGTCCCAACTTGTAGTCTTCCTTCTTCTGGATCAAGGCCTAAGCAAAAAGAGCATTGACGGTGACCTCACTCGAAACCATAGCCAGCCCAACATCAAACCGGGATAGTGCCCGAAAAAAAGGAAAGAAGGGAAGGAATAGTGAAGAAGGAGGAGAAAAAACGAAACGAGATGAAGGGCTACTAAGGTTCATTATGGTAATTCGTGAGAAAATGAAAGTAGAGAGGAAAGAGAAGTGTGGCGGCCCCGTAGCCCGAGACCGCTAAGTGCGTGCTGCTCTACGCCCTGAGGGCCCCGCTGCATCGTCTACGTCACTGACCCGTAGGGTCCCGCTCTCTACTGGCGTCGCTTGCCACGCCTGCATCCTTAGTGTGCGTGCTAACTTGTTGTGTTGTTGCTATATTAAAAACCAGTTATGCGCATTTCATTTCTAAGTCATGTATATTTAGAGTTTACTTTCTCTTAGTTTCGAAGTTTGCGAGTTATACATAAGGCTTGTGTTTTACAAATTTTAGTTAATAAGCAGTAAATTAATAGCAGAAGTCTTAAACTAACATCAAAACATGAAATATATATATATATATGTCATGTGTCATAAAGCATAAGTCCTAACGTGGAAAACCCAAAAATAGAATACTCGGTATATAAGGCGTCGTGATACCAAAAGAGAAGTATATATATATACATGTACAATGTCTATCAGTCTCCCTGATACCAAAATAAATAAAAATATCAAAAGCTAAACACGTACGAAAAGTACAAAGTGTCATAGACAATAGGCGATCAGAGATAGTCGCCTAGGATCTCCTTGCCCTGCTCGTTCTAGGATCTGCACTCAGCCATCACAACTAAACAAATGACAAGTCCAGTGATTAAAATTCCAAGTAAATTCAATGAGCATTTAAGTAAATAGAGAAGCCAAAAAAAATGTTAAATAAACATGTGGAAATATAAACAAGCAACTGTAAATGGATAATCTCATGCATACATAGCAAGTGGATAAGCAAAATGTGTGTTCATCCCGGTCAGACTAGATTGTACTTTGGGTCTTCAGGATCCCTTTAGTTAGCGCCTCCATTATTCTTTCACCTAGTTCCTCGCGGTGATTGGCCTATTCTTACGGTTCACCGACACGTGCACCGGATAGCATCTTGGGTTGTCATTCACCGAGGGCTTGGTCACACGTGCTACGGTCTAATATGCCATAAATACACAATGAATATACCAGTGGGAGTAACCTTAACCAACTTTTCAAACAGTAATGGAATAGAATAGTATACCAAAAATGGATAGAAGCAATGTAAAACAGTAATTAAATACTCAAGTGATGTTCCAATAGATTTTACAAAGCTCACACATGCGTTTCGACTTCACTGGACTCCCGAATCTGACCCCGCCTAACTCCCGGTACCTAAGCTAAGGTCCCCTTAGTCCCCTCAAGTCCAAATGTATCATTATAATCGATTTAGAGCCACATTAAATTAAATTATTAATATTAAACTAAAAATTAGAATTCTATTTCAATTTTTAGTTGGTGCACAATTTTGGAGTTACACCGAGGTGCCAAACACCCGAAAAATTCTTGAAATCCAATGTTTTACATTTTTTCCTAATTTCTTATATCTTCTCTAATTTTTTTGTAATTTTTATATATTTTTCTATATTATTCTATAATTTTATTTAATTTATTATGTATTTTATTTAATTTTTAATAATATTTTCTTATTTAATAGAGGTTAAGCCCACCTGAACCAAGTCCAATTCGGCCCAACTAGGCCGGCCCTGCCTAGGCTCGCACGCACGCAATAGCACCCATTATCTCGCAAAGACGAATTACATTTTATATGTAATTTGTCTCTGCCTCCTACAACAAGCAAATTTTTTTTCTTCTATTCGTTCTCTTCTAACTCATCATCCTTAACAACCCAGCAACAACAACAACAACAACAACAACAAAAACAACAACAACGATCACCATTACGCCCAAGATTTTTCCAAGCTCATTTTCATGGAACAACAAATTGAAGAAGATGAAATTGATGGAGAGGGAGTGCATTATCTTAATTATGGTTGTTATATCTTGAGAGATTTCATTCCTAGATTTTCGATTTTAACTTGAAATTCCTATCAAATGTTGTTGAGATTTCTAAATGAATTGCATGAAAATGAGTACTAGTTTTGCAATAATTCCACTAAGTGTGGTTTTTATAGGTTGTCATGGAATCTATTTTGTGTGAGAATCTTAAGGAAAATCTTGTGGGCCTTGGCTTTAATTGTTCATCTCCAAATGACACAACATAGCTACATAGCTTACCTAGATTTTATTCGAGTTAGTAGTATAAGACTTAGTGTACCATGATTAACCTAACTATGCTTACACCCAATGCCCTGCGTCCCGACAAGCATCTCGAGGCACGCCAATCCTTGATGTATACTTGCATCAACACGTTTTACGAGGCGATTACCCGCCACACCATCTCACTCCACATAACATGATATTTACAAACATGCAATGAATTATGCCATATTAAATGAAATACAACATAATTATGCAATCAATAAGAGTATTGTATAACCAGTAACTAGTTAGGCATCCCCTTAGTCTATCTGCGGTGTCCATGTGGGTCCGAGCTAACGTCCTAATCTGTAAATAATAAATAATAGTGGCATTAGTAAAACGAGCCGTTACAATTCTTTCCATTAGGGAAAATCTCGTCCCAAAATTTAGGTAAAATTAAATGATCGTACCATGTAACAGTTGAGGATAATATTCCAGCATAGTAGACTCAAGCTCCCAAGTGAGTTTCTCAGTCCCGTGATGCTGCCAAGGAACCAATACTTGAGGGATCTCCCTGTTTCGCAGAGTCTAAATCTTGTGTTCGAAGATCTCCAATTGCTGCTCCTTGTAAGTCGCGTAAGGTTGAACCTCAATTTGTCTCATATAAACTAGCGGTCTCGGTCCTATCCTAGCGAGCCTCAACATAGAAATAAGGAATGTCTGATGAACCCCAGCTAACTATGGCGGTAAGTTCAGTCTGTACGCCATACTGCCAACTCGGGCTGTGACCCTGAATGGTCCAATGAATCTCGGCGCTGGTTTCCCCTTAATTACAAATCTCTGCAGACCCTTCCAAGGGGAAACCTTCAGATATACCATGTCGCCCTCCTCAAAACTAAGACCCTCGTGGTCCTTATCCACATATTTCTTCTATTTGTCCTGGGCTCCCTTGTCTGATCTGCCGAATCTTTTTTGTGTGACCAACAACTATCTCTTGCCTAATTCTCGCCTTATCATCCGGCTTTGCCCAACACGCGGGTGATCTTCATGGCCTCCCATACAAAGCCTCAAATGGAGGCATCCCAATACTCGCCTAATAGTTGTTGTTGTAGGCAAACTCACATAACGGTAGATAGTCATCCCCCGAACCCCCAAACTGCAATATACAAGCCATGAGCATGTCTTCTAAAATCTGTATCAATCTCTCCGAGTGGTCGTTGGTCTGAGGATGGTAAGACATACTAAACTGCAACCTTATGCCAAACTACTCTTACATTCTCTATTAGAACCTTGACATGAATCCGGGATCTCTGTCAGATACAAAGGAGACTAGAACCCCATGTAGTTTATTATCTCCCTCTCAAAAAGTGCCGTTGACGAGCAGGTCGGGCAAATAGAAGATTGGCGACTACCCTTACGCTAGCGGCGAACTTCTGCATCAACATTTTATATGTTTTAATATAGTTTGGGGTTGTATATTGGGTTGAGCGTTTAGTTCCTTGACTTATGATGACATCACACTGTTTATATTTGCCACTTTATTATATATATGCATGTGATCGTCGTTTCCTGGTTTCCACACACTTAAGAGTTTTAATAATTGTTTATGCATAATTTGTTAAGACTTCCGCTAATTTTTTTATGACTTTTAATAAGTTTTTAATAACTCTGAAATTCAATTGTAAAGTGACATGTGTTTTATTTATCTTAAACACAAATAGTTGAGGAGTTTTGGATAAAAAGGCTGGCTAATACATAGTTAAGTCTTATGTGGTTAGGATTTAGGCTTAATTACGAGATTAAGACGGGCAGTGCCCTAGATTAGGGAAGGGACCATCACAACATCCTCCTTACAAGCTTTCTAGCTTCTTTCCCAATTCATAAACTCTATTGGCAAAAGTGAGTGACGTTTTCCTCCTCTAAAACTGAAGTTTGTCTCCACAAGCGAAACATTTGGATCAAAAAACATCTTTGCGAAAGTGAGTCGGTAATCAACAATCTATGTGGTAGTAGCGGTAGTGGCCCTAGTCAGATCATTAGTTTGACTAATCTCTAGCGGAGTAGTAGACTGTCCGTCCATTGTGATCTGCATCGAGAAGCGTATGTTGAATTAGCCTCAGGATATATATGCGTATAGTATATAATATACAATAAAAGCATAACACGTATATAACCTCTAACTCTACCAGCCTAACTATCACTTCCCAACTAGAGTTCTAAGGTAAGTACATCAGGTTTCCACATCTAAGGTTTATTTATTAAGTTTTATGCTCTTTCATTATTTCCCTAGGTTCTTTGAAGCATTGCTTTGATACCAACTCTTGCGGATCTGCAACCCAAGACTGTCAGGTGGGTGTTGTTTCACATCCTGTAAGCACCGCTACACCCTCCATGTCACTAACTATAAGGTCTCGCGCTTCTCTGGCATCGCTTGCCATGTCACCATCTTTGATGTGCGTGCTAACTTGTTGTGCTGTTGCTATATTGTAAACCAGTTATGCATATTTCCTTTCTAAGTCATGTATATTTAGAGTTTGATGTATTTTATTTTTGAAGTTGCATGTTATACATATGGCTTGTGTTTTACAAATTTTAGCTA
Source organism: Stephania cephalantha (assembly GCA_039657325.1). Classification (NCBI taxonomy): domain Eukaryota; kingdom Viridiplantae; phylum Streptophyta; class Magnoliopsida; order Ranunculales; family Menispermaceae; genus Stephania; species Stephania cephalantha. The sequence goes on along the minus strand of CM077570.1, from coordinate 16,063,874 downwards.
ATAAGATGTAAATTAATAGCAGAAGTCTTATACTGACATCAAAACATGAAATGTATATATATGTTGTGTATCATAGAGCATAAGTCCTAACGTGGAAAACCCTGAAATAGAGTACTCTGTATATAAGGCGACGTGTTACCAAAAGATAACCATATACATGTATAATGTCTCTCTAGTCTCCCTAATACCAAAGTAAATCAAAATATCAAAAGCTAAACACGTACGAGAGTGTCCTGAATAGTAGGCGATCAAAGATAGTCACCTAGGATAGCCTTGCCCCTGCTCGTACTAGGTTCTACACTCAGCCATCTCAACAAAATAAATGACGAGTCCGGTGAGTAAAATCCCAAGGAAATTCACTAAGCATATAAGTAAATAGAGAAGCCAAAGAAAATGTTAAATTAACATGCGAAAATATAAACAGGCAACTTTAAATGGATCATCGCATGCATACATAACAAGTGGATAAACAAAGTGTATGCTCGTCCCGGTCAGACTAGATTGTACTTCGGATCCCCAGGATCCCTTCAATGGGTGCCCCCGCTACTCTTTCACATGGTTCCTCGCGGTGATTGGCCTATTCCTACGTTTCGCTGACATGTGCATCCGAGTGCAGCTTGACTTGTCTTTCACCGAGGGCTTGGTCACACGTGATACAGTCTAGCGTGACATAAACAAATATTGAATATACCGCTGGGAGTAACCTCAACCAACCGTCCAAAAAGTAATGGAGTAGAATAATATACTAAGAATAGATAGAAGGAATGTAAAATAGTAATTAAATACTCGAGTGATGTTCCAATAGATTTTACAAACCACACACACGCGCTCCGACTTCTGTGGACTCCCGAATCTTACCCCGCCTAGCTCTCTGTTCCCGAGTTCTGACCCCCTTAAGAACTTAACTAAGGGTTATGTTGTAATTTAATTAGAATTTCTTAAGTACTTCGGAAATGAACTAGGAGTTTTAAATATAAGGTATTAGACCTATATTGATAAAAAATTGTTTATTATAGGTTTTAGATCCCCGGGAAAGTGTGAGTGACTTGGAAAGTTAGGGAATTTGGAATGGAAACTTAAACCAAGGAAAGTATGGATTCCCTTATTTATCAATGTTGTCTGGCTATCTCAGTATATGTAGTTCATGTAATTTATGGACTGAATGAATTACTATATACACTGTGATGGTTTAAATAAATAAAAAATGGTGTTTAATGTGATTTATGAGAGTAAGTTCCCAAAACTGAGACCAAGTTATATAGGAGATGAGTTACTTTCTTGGCCTATATGTAACTTCCTACTTAGTTATATAGGTTGCATGCATTACATACTCACTAGAGGGTTTCAGATAGAACCATTAGACATTAATGGATTGACAAAACAGCTCATCGGCCAATGTGTTAGTCTAGAAATCAGATTAATGGTGTCGGTAGGTAATCGACCCTAGTTTTTAAAATAAATTGGGAATCACAGTGTAATTGTGACATCCGCGAATCTTATAAACTTGATTAGGCGGCTAATTAAGTATTTTCAGATTTAATTTGAGATTTAGGTAATTGAGGTGGTACCTACGTGTTTAGGATCAGAGATCATAAAATTTAAAATTATTTTTGTCGAAAGCTCAATGAAGTTCATTGATATTAAAATGAGATCACTTATATCGGTAATACAATAATAAAGCTCGATTTCCACGAGAACAACGGAGGCAAGATGAAGCCTCACCACAACCACCATCGGAGGCCTTTCAGGCACAGTTGATGGAGATAAATGTTGACTATGCATAGGAAGATGGATATGATGAAAGGGAAAACAACCATCCAAGAAAAAAAAATAAACATACAACTAAAGAAACTAAAACAAATTGCTCATAAGGCGAAGTTTTCAACGAAACTATTAGCGAAGCCCCGAACTAAACCTAACTAAACAACAAAAATACTAGTCTTCACCAAAAGGAAAAGAAATAGAAAGATTGGTCAGGAGTTCAAGTGCTCCTCGGAGATCATACCGTCGAGTATCACCACTACTAACTGCACCTTGCAATTGGCGACTCATCGCCATTGGTTCACCTCGTAGGACGACTCCTAATGCAAAGGATTCAAGCCCCAACTTGTAGTCTTCTTTCTTCTAGATCAAGGCCTAAGCAAAAAGAGCATTGACGGTGACCTTACTGGAAACCATAGCCAGCCCAACATGAAACCGGGGTAGTGCCCGAAAAAAAAGGAAAGAAGGGAAGGAATAGTGAATAAGGAGGAGAAAAAACGAAACGAGATGAAGTGCTACAAAGGTTCATTATGGTAATTGGTGAGAAAACGAAAGTAGAGAGGAAAGAGAAGTGTCGCGGCCCCTTAACCCGAGACCGCTAGGTGAGTGCTGCTCCACTCCCTGTGGGCCCCGCTGTGGGCCCCGCTGCATCGTCCACGTCACTGACCCGCAGGGTCCCGCGCTCCACTGGCATCGCTTCCCACGCCTACATCCATAGTGTGCGTGCCAACTTGTTGTGTTGTTGCTATATTGTAAACCAGTTTCGCACATTTCATTTCTAAGTCATGTATATTTAGAGTTTACTTTCTTTTAGTTTCGAAGTTTGCGAGTTATACATATGGCTTGTGTTTCACAAATTTCAGTTAATAAGCAGTAAATTAATAGCAGAAGTCTTAAACTAACATCAAAACATGAAATGTATATATATGTCATGTGTCATAGAGCATAAATCCTAACGTGGAAAACCCAAAAATAGAGTACTCTATATATAAGGCGACATGATACCAAAATATAAGCATATATATATATATATATATATATATATATATACAATGTCTCTCAGTCTCCCTGATGTAAAAATAAATCAAATATCAAAAGTTAAACACGTACGAAAAGTACAAAGTGTCTAGGACAATAGGCAATCTTAGATAGTCGCCTAGGATCTCCTTGCCGTGCTCGGTGCATGATCTGCACTCAGCCATCACAACAAAACAAATGACGAGTCCAGTTATTAAAATTCCAAGTAAATTCAATGAGCATTTAAGTAAATAGAGAAGCCAAAGAAAATGTTAAATAAACATGTGGAAATATAAACAGACAACTGTAAATGGATAATCTCATGCATACATAACAAGTGGATAAGCAAAATGTGTGCTCATCCCGATCAGACTAGATTGTACTTTGGGTCTTCAGGATCCCTTCAGTTAGCGCCCCCATTACTCTTTCACCTGGTTCCTCGCGGTGATTGGCCTATTCTTACGGTTCACCGACACGCGCACCGGATAGCATATCGGGTTGTCATTCACCGAGGGCTTGGTCACACGTGCTACGGTCTAATATGCCATAAACACACTATAAATATACCAGTGGGAGTAACCTCAACCAACCGTCCAAAGAGTAATGGAATAGAATAGTATACCAAGAATGGATATAAGCAATGTAAAACAGTAATTAAATACTCAAGTGATGTTCCAATAGATTTTACAAAGCTCGCACATGCGTTTCGACTTCCCTGAACTCCCAAATCTGACCTCGCCTAACTCCCGGTACCTAAGCTAAGGTCCCCTTAGTCCCCTCAAGTCCAAATGTATCATTATAATCGATTTAGAGCCACATTAAATTAAATTATTAATATTAAACTAAAAATTAGAATTCTATTTCAATTTTTAGCTGTTGCACAATTTTCGAGTTACACCGAGGTGCCAAACACCCGAAAAATTCTTGAAATCTAATGTTTTACATTTTTTCCTAATTTCTTATATCTTCTCTAATTTTTTTTTTAATTTTTTTATATTTTTCAATATTATTATATAATTTTATTTTATTTATTATGTATTTAATTTAATTTTTAATAATATTTTCTTATTTAATAGAGGTTGAGCCCACCTGAACCAAGTCCCGTTCGGCCCAACTAGGCCGTCCCTGCCTAGGCTCGCACGCACGCAATAGCACCCATTATCTCGCAAAGACGAATTACATTTTATATGTAATTTGTCTATGCCTCCAAAAGCAAGCAAAATTTTTTTTTCTATTCTTTCTCTTCTAACTCATCATCCCTAACAACCCAGCAACAACAACAACTACAACAACAATCACCATTAAACCCAAGATTTTTCAAAGCTCATTTTCATGGAACAACAAATTGAAAAAGATGAAATTGATGGAGAGGGAGTGCATTATCTTAATTATGGTTATTATATCATGAGAGATTTCATTCCTAGATTTTCGATTTTAACTTGAAATTCCTATCAAATGTTGTTGAGATTTCTAAATGAATTGCATGAAAATGAGTATTAGTTTTGACAATAATTCCACTAAGTTTGGTTTTTATAGGTTGTGATGGAATCTATTTTGTGTGAGAATCTTAAGGAAAATCTTGTGGGCCTTGGCTTTAATTGTTCATCTCCAAATGACACAACATAGCTACATAGCTTACCTAGATAACCCAATCTAGCTTGTCTCAAAGCCCATCATTCGCCTTTATTTAATTTGATCAAACTATAAGAAAATCAATTTAATTCATTTTCAATAGCCAACTTAAGTACAACAATACTATAGTTAGTATATTTGATCACATGATTAACCTAATTGTGGTCCCACTAAGCCCCAACTACTCGACACCCAGTGCCCTGCGTCCCGACAAGCATCTCGAGGCACGCCAATCCTTGATGTACCCGATTATTATGACTTAGGCTAAAGTTTGATTATCTATTTTATATCATAATTACCTTGGTTCTAGTCATTTTAGTCAAGTTAGTAGCATAAGACTTAGTGTATCGGTACTATGCTTACCTAATACTTGCATCAACATGTTTTACGAGGCGATTACCCGCCACACCATCTCACTCCACATAACATGATATTTACAAACATGCAATGAATTATGCCATATTAAATGAAATACACCGTAATTATGCAATCAATCAGAATATTGTATAACCAGTACCTAGTTAGGCATACCCCTAGTCTATCTTCGGCGTCCATGTGTGTCCGAGCTAACATCCTAATATGTAAATAATAAATAATAATGGCGTTAATAAAACGAGGTGTTACAATTCTTTCCATTAGGGAAAATCTCGTCCCAAGATTTAGGTAAAATTAAACGATCGTACCATGTAACAGTTGAGGATGATACTCCAGCATAGTAGACTCAAGCTCCCAAGTGAGTTTCTCAGTCCCGTGATGCTGCCAAGGAACCAATACTCGAGGGATCTCCCTATTTCGCAGAGTCTCTATCTTGTGTTCAAAGATCTCCAATTGCTGCTCCTTGTAAGTCGCGTAAGGTTGAACCTTGATCTGTCTCACATAAACTATCGGTCTCGGTCCTAACCTAGCGAGTCTCAACATAGAAATGTGGAATCTCACATGAACCCCAGCTAACTATGGCGGTAAGTTTAGTCTATACGCCATACTGCCAACTCGGGCGGTGACAATGAATGGTCCAATGAATCTCGACGCTAGTTTCCCCTTAATTACAAATCTCTACTGATCCTTCCAAGGGGGAACCTTTAGATATACCATGTCGCCCTCCTCAAAGCTCAGACCCTCGTAGTCCTTATCTGCATATTTCTTCTGTGTCCTAGGCTCTCAGAATTCTTTGTCTGATCTGCCGAATCTTATTTGTGTGATCAACAACTATCTATTGCCCAACTATCGCCTTATCATCCGGTTCTGCCCAACACGCGGGTGATCTACATGGCCTCCCATACAGCGCCTTAAATGGAGGCATCCCGATACTGGCCTAATAGTTGTGTTGTAGGCAAACTCACACAGCGGTAGATAGTCATCCCACGAACCCCCAAATTGCAATATACAAGCTCTGAGCATGTCCTATAAAATCTGCATCAATCTCTCCGAGTGGTCGTTGGTTTGAGGATGGTAAGACATACTAAACTGCAGCCTCATGCCAAACTACTCCTACATGCTCTTTCAGAACCTAGACATGAATATGGGCTCTCTGTCAAATACAATAGAGACTAGCACCCCATGTAGTCTATTATCTCCCTCTCGAACAGAGTGCTAAGTTGTGGGAACTTGTACCTCATCGAAACTGGTATGAAGTGCTTTGATTTTATCATTCTATTAATCACTACCTAAATGGCGTCATGTCTCTTGGAAGTTTGTGGTATTCCACTGATGAAATCCATAGTGATGTGCTCCCATTTCCACGGTGGAATGGGCAACGGCTGCAATAAACTTCCAAGTCTCCTGTGCTAGGCCTTCACCTGCTGGCAGATGTGAAAAATCTTGACATATGCACCTACGTCATCCTTCATCCATGGTTACCAAAATAGTCATCTAAGATCATGGTACATCTTGGTCTGACCAGAATTAACTCTGTAACGAGACCTGTGGGCGTCCTTAGAATATCGTCCCGTAACTTTAGAACTTCTAGAACCTACAATCAACATATGTGCATCATCTTGCTCATACTCAATGCATCAGCTACGACATTTACCTTCCCAAGATGATATTCAATGGTGAAGTCGTAGTCCTTCAGTAGCTCTAGGCATTTCTTTTGATGCATGTTCAGATCTCTTTGAGTGAAAATGTATCGTATGCTCTAATAATCGGTGTACAAAATGAACTTCTCTTTGTAGAGGTAGTGCCTCCAAGCCTTCAGTGCAAACACGACTACTGTGGGCTCCAAGTCATGCACTGGATAATTACCCTCATGTGGTCTCAGACATCTGGATAAGTAAGCTAGTGGTTTGCCCTCCTACAACAATACACATCCAACACCAACTCTTGAGGCATCTGTATAAATTGATAAACTCTTGCCCGACTCTGACAATGTCAACACTGGTGATGATGTCAATCTCCTCTTTAGCTCCTAGAATCCTATCTCATACTCATCTGACCAATCAAATCAAACATCTTTCTTGGTCAATCTCATCATCAGTGTTGCAATCGACGAAAACTCTTATAATAATTAGCGGTAGTACCCTATAACGCTAAGAAAATTCAAATGTTGAAAATAGACTTAGGCATCCTCCAGTCAATAATCGCTCGAGTCTTATCTGAATCCACAAAGATACCCTGATCACTAATGAAGTGTCAGAGAAACTTCACCTCACTTAGCCAGAAATCACACTTGCTGAACTCGGCATATATCTTATGCTCCCTCAATGTCATCAATACTGTCCTAAGGTGACTCTCGTGCTCCACACGAGTCCTACTGTAAATCAAGATGTCATCAATAAAGACAATTATGTATCTGTCCAAGTATGGTCTCAAGACCCTATGCATCAAGTCCATGAAGATTGTCAGGGTGTTAGTCAGCCTAAAAGGCATGACTGTAAAATCAAACAACCTATATCTCGTCCTGAGAGAGGTCTTCTTGATGTCCTATTCTCGAATCCTTGATTTTTGATAGCCTGAACGTAGGTCAATCTTCGAGAAGAACTTGGCGCCTGCCAACTGATCAAACATATTGACGTTCCTGGGGAGTGGGTAATGCTTCATGACTATCACATGATTTAGCTTCCTGTAGTCCACACACTTCCTCATGGAACCATCTTTCTTCTTCGCAAATAACACAGGCACTCCTCAAGGAGACATACTAGGGTGGATGAAACCCTTCTATGATAGATCCTTAAGCTATCTCCTCAGCTCCTCCTGCTCAAACGCTGACATCCTATAAGATCTGCTAAAAATTGACCGCGTCCTTAGTAAAAATTCAATAATAAACTCAATCTCTCTAGGTGGTAGTAATTCGAGCAGATCATTCGGAAACATATCAGGAAACTCTCTAACCATTAGAACATCCTCAAACCTGATCTCTATCCTCAACTCTGGTTAAACTACTGCAGCAAATGCCTCTATCTCATGAGTCCTAGCTAGTCGACCTCTAGTAATAGGTAGTGCGGTCACCACTCTGATAAATGTGAACTCTAGAATCCATAGAACACAAAACATGATGGTCTTCTAGAAGCAATCCAGTAGTGCATGATATGCCTTCAACCAGTCAATCCCCAAAAGTACATCAAACTTGAGGTACTCTAGGACTTGTAAGTCTATCAACAATTGATGCCCCTCTACCTCTATCGTGTAGTCTCGACATATCTGGTTTGGGTATATCTTATCCCCAGCGGCCGTACTGAGGGCAAGGTGTATGTATAACATCTGTGATGTGATGCATGCTGCAAGTATAACGACTAGCTTGTAGTAATAATGTAACCAACTTACGTTGACTAAGTATGTCATCCTCAGGGAAAGGTTTTTGCACTAGCTAATTACCTATTTAACTTTCAACTATTGCTAAGGAAATCACTTTTTAATTGATTTTATACTAACTAAACTAATCTAGCAAATCAACTTTAACTTTACTTTAACTCTTATATTAAGGATATGTTAGTTCACAACTTCACCTAGGTAATTTAAATATTATGCTTTGTATCTGTTTTTACATCTCATCATCTCATGTGCAATCCCTGATTAGAATAGACAGATTTCCTTCAAATCCACTTCAACCCACTGTCGTGACATAAAAGATTATAATGTGCGAACTAGAACTTCACCTATCGGTGTGAATAGCGTAAGCTCCACATTGCTTTTAACTCCCAAATCTTTGGATTCATAGCCAACTAAGTTTACTTTTCGTGCCTCTCTAATCAACAACTATCGCTCGATGTTGTGTATTTTACTGTTGTACCATTCATGTCCGGAGTAAAAGCTTCAATGGCCATGATAACTCCTAAAGCTAAGTTCATTAAACACATGATCAAGATGTCTAAAGCATTACACTCAAAATCAATACAAATTCTAACCATTGCACTTTTTATAATTACTTTTTATTCCTATTCAAAGCATAACATTCATACCATATGATCCATTGATCTCTAAGATTAATATATTAATTACACTTCATTGAAACACATACATCAAAATTCATAATGGAAGTCATTGCGAATCAGAGATGAATAAAAATATGAAATAGAATTAATCAACGAAACCAAACTTGATTGCGAACATGAAGTCTTTAATGTTTTCTTCACACAAACTCCTTAACACTCAAACTCAAAGTAAACCATATGCTAAAATAATCTAATGGTGGCTAATAGTTGGTATGTGGTGAGTGTATCATGTACTTATCCCTATTTAAACTTCCTAATAACAATTAGAAACCTACTTTATAATTTAATCCGAATTAAGACTCAAAATTTCTATTTTCTGCTTATCTGGCGCTGTTACTAGTGCCCCAGTGCCGTGCCTTATAGGCTAATGCTCCACTACTACACCGTCACTGCATGCATGCATTTTGACTAACTAGTGCCTCGACTCTTTCACTAACTTACTCGGCGTCGTTCCCTTTACAATACAGTGTCGCCATTGCGCTAAACTTCCAGACTTAGTTTTCTTCACTTTCCCATCTCACCCACGTCATACCTTTCCTTACCACGCTGGGCCTTTCCTTCCCAAAGCTTCAACATGTGCAACCATGACTCCAACCATGTTTTATTAGGTTTCAGCACCGTTTCTTCTCATTTTTGCTCAATTCCTTCCTTTACACCTTAATTCCCTGAAAATGCAATAATATCATGAATTAAATCTCATTTAAGGATATTTATACTAAATATACGACTAAACTAACCCTATATATGGGTATAATTAATCACTTATCATGATATTAACCCTAAGTTTCCTACCATGTGTCCAGTAAAAAATAACAATGTACTACCAAAATCTATCATAACATGCATTAGTCTACCCACATTAGATAATGTACCCTTGACAAGTTGTCAGGTGCATTTCTGTCCGGCTGCGTGATTGCATGCTCTTTCTCTAGCCTAACCCTGTTGTGTCGTCCCTGATGGTGATGGTAGTGCCATGCAGTTAGCCTTCAGGTGCCCTCTCTGACTATAACGGTGACATCACCATTTCTTTTGCTTCCTATCATGTCTATCTCTATATCTCTGTCCCTAACTCCGGTTTCTCTAACCCTTATCACGACCTCCCTGATCCTTGTCCTGACGATACTACTGAGGCTACTTTCGACGCTGCTCGGGTGGTGCAGGTGTAATAGCATGAACCAGCTGCCTGTCCTCATATCTAAACCTACCTCCCTGCTAGTCATCACTGCGATCCTTGCCCTGCCGTCTGTCATCTCGATGGAAATCCATGTCAGACCTATCCCTCTATATTTTAAGCCTCGTGTTCGGCTAAGAACTCTTCCCTGTCTGCTTCTCAGACAATCCTGTACTAGGTACACGCCTATCGCCCGTCTCATAGGAAATAGCTCGATCGTACATGTGCTGTAGTGTGTAAGCCCCAGTCGACACAATCGCACTATAATGACCTTAACCAATCCTAAAACAAGTAGTAAATATGTGACCACTCTGTCCTGGTCAAATCCATGGAAAACTGAAGCAGATACCAGTATCTCTCCATATAGTGTAATACCGACCGGTTGCCTTGTCTCAGGGCCATAAAATCCTCTCTCAAATGTAACTAAACCTCTATAGGGATATACTAATCATAACACACATGTCTAAAGTGTACCCCTGTCATCGGCTCCGAGTGAGTGTCGCAGTAAGTAGTCTACCATATAGCTATGGCTCCTCTAAAGCGTGACTTAGAAACCCATGCATGTATACTCTTATCCAATTTCAACAGCATGTGCAACCACTCATGTGAAAGTAACCATCTCTCGGCTGCCACTGGCTTACCACCTCCGTAGAAATAACCAGGGTGAAAACTAGGGCTGTCAAAATGTGCCCGGTCCCGTTTTAAACGGGACCGGACAATTTTTTTTTGACAAACATACGGGACTGGACAATTTTTTGTGTCCGTTTAAAAATACGGGACAGGGTTCGGGCAGAAATTTCAAAAAACCGGGTACCCGTTTGTGATTAATTTGAAGGGCATATAAGTAATTTCACTATTTAAAGTTTTTAACTTGATGATTTATCATTTCATTTTCTCTTTTCTCATTCTCATCGTCATCGACTCATCTCGTCTCTCTCGTCTCGAAACAAACCCTAACGCCTCTCACCGCCTCGCGTTTCACGGCCACGCACGCACGCGCGCTCCGTCCGCCTCTCTCACTCTCTCTTCTCACTCTCTCTCGCCGACCGTCGTCTCTCGCTCTTCCCCGTCTCACTCTCTCTCGTCTCCGTCCGCCTCTCACTCTCTCTGCCGACCTTCGCCTCTGCACTCCCGCCGCCGACCTCTCTCTGCCGACCGTCGTCTCTGCACTCCCGAGTCTCACTTTCTCTCGCCGACCGTCGTCTCTCGCACTCCCGAGTCTCACTTCTCGCCTCCGTCCGCCTCTCACTCTTCTCCGCCGACCGTCGTCTCTGCACTCCCGAGTCTCACTCTCTCTGCATCTGCCCGCCTCTCACTCTCTCTGCCTCACGCACGGCTCCGGCTCCGGCTCCGCCTCTCACTCTCCTCGGTCTGGGATTAGAAGGATGTGGAATTGTGTGGGATGAGTTGAAGAACAACACTTAATTTATTAAGTGTTTGTGTCATGAACTTTTTTATGTAGTTGTTGTTGATGCATGAGGTGAAGATATACTTTGATAATTTGGATTATTGAGAATTTGAGGTGATATTTCTTTTTTTAAAAACTTTTGTGATGTTTATATTGGAAATTAAAAAATTGTGATATTATGTATTTATTTTTTGGTAATTGGTGACTTGTAGTTGTAGACTTGTAGTTGTAGTTGAGGGGTTTTTTTTTTAAGATAATTGATAAATAAAATATTTAATCATATTTAAAAAAAAAAAAAACGGTCCCGTATGTTTTACAAACATACGGGACTGGACAAAAAAATAGTGCCCGTTTTGAAAACGGGACCGGGACTGGGCACCAAATTTAATCATTTTCAAAATGGGTGTCCAGTCCCGTTTTTGTCCGTTCCCGTATTTTTGCCAGCCCTAGTGAAAACGAATAAACTCCTTGATCAACTTCATCTTAAGCATCAATGTGAAATCGGAAGTAGTTGTTGTAGTAGACATTTTTATGGTTGCCGATGTACGAGTAGGAGTCGGTGTCTCGGCTGGGGCGATAATTGGTATGACAATTAGAGTAGCCCTCTCAACAGGTGTCTCGGAATTGTGGAAGTAATAGCTTGAACTAGCGTTTACTAGACAGCCGGGGCGACGACTGCTGAAGTAATAGTAGTCGATACCATAAGTACTATAGGAGCTACTGCTACTACGATGGCTGTTGCGGCCTGAGCCCTGAGTAACTATAAAATCTTGGACAACTGAGCGTCTTGTGCAGCTAGTTGGTCATCGACAATCTGTGTGGTAGTAGCGGTTGTGGCCTTAGTTAGATCATTAATTTGACTAATCTCTAGCGGAGTAGTAGACTGTCCGTCCATTGTGATCTGCATCGAGAAGCGTATGTTGAATTAGCCTCAGGATATATATGCGTATAGTAAATAATATACAATAAAAGCATAACACGTGTATAACCACTAACTCTACCAGCCTAACTATGACTTCCCAACTAGAGTTCTATGGTAAGTACACCAGGTTTCCACATCTAAGGTTTATTTATTAAGTTTTATGCTATTTTGTTATTTCCCTAAGTTCTTTGAACCATTGCTCTGATACCAACTCTTGCGGATCTACACCCCGAGACCGCCAGGTGGGTGCTGTTTCACATCCTGTAAGCTTCGCTACACTGTCCATGTCACTAAACTACAGGATCCCGCGCTTTTCTGGCATCGCTTGCCATGCCGCCATCTTCGACGTGTGTGCTAACTTGTTGTGTTGTTGCTATATTGTAAACCAGTTATGCACATTTCCTTTCAAAGTCATGTATATTTAGAGTTTGATGTCTTTTATTTTTCAAGTTGCATGTTATACATAAGACTTGTGTTTTACAAATTTTAGCAAATAAGATGTAAATTAACAGCAGAAGTCTTATACTGACATCAAAACATGAAATGTATATATATGTTGTGTGTCATAGAGCATAAGTCCTAACGTGGAAAACCCGAAAATAGAGTACTCTGTATATATAAGGCGACGTGATACCAAAAAATAACCATATATACATGTACAATGTCTCTCTAGTCTCCCTGATACCAAAATAAATCAAAATATCAAAAGCTAAACACGTACGAGAGTGTCCTGAACAGTAGGCGATCAGAGATAGTCGCCTATGATCGCCTTGCCCCTGCTCGTACTAGGATCTGCACTCAGCCATGTCAACAAAATTAATGACGAGTCCGGTGAGTAAAATCCCAAAGAAATTCACTGAGCATATAAGTAAATAGAGAAGCCAGATAAAATGTTAAATAAACATGCGGAAATATAAACATGCAACTTTAAATGGATCATCGCATGCATACATAACAAGTGGATAAATAAAGTGTGTGCTCGTCCCGGTCAGACTAGATTGTACTTCGGATCCCCAGGATCCCTTCAATGGGTGCCCCCACTACTCTTTCACCTGGTTCCTCGCGGTGATTGGCCTATTCGTACGTTTCACTGGCATGTGCATCCGATAGCAGCTTGACTTGTCATTCACCGAGGGCTTGGTCACACGTGCTACAGTCTAGCGTGACATAAACACACAATGAATATACCAATGGGAGTAACCTCAACCAACCGTCCAAAAAGTAATGGAGTAGAATAGTATACTAAGAATAGATAGAATGAATGTAAAATAGTAATTAAATACTTGAGTGATGTTCCAATAGATTTTACAAACCTCACACACCCGCTTCGACTTCCATGGACTCCCGAATCTGACCCCGCCTAGCTCTCGGTTCCCGAGTTACGGCCCCCTTAAGAACTTAACTAGGGGTTCTGTTGTAATTTGATTAGAATTTCCTAAGGACTTAGGAATTGGACTAGGGGTTCTAAATATAGGGTATTAGACCTATATTGATAAAATATGGTTTGTTATAGGTGTTAGATCCCCGAGAAAGTGTGAGTGACTTGGAAAGTTAGAGCATTTGGAATGGAAACTTAAACCAAGGAAAGTATGGATTCACAATATTGCTAGGTTATCTCAGTATATGTAGTTCATGTAATTTATGGACTGAATGAGTGACTATATACACTGTGATGGTTTAAATAAACGAAAAATGGTGTTTAATGTGATTTACGAGAGTAAGTTCCCAGAACTAAGACCAAGTTATATAGGAGATGAGTTACTTTCCTGGCCTGTATGTAACTTCCTACTTAGTTATATAGGTTGCGTGCATTACATACTCACTAGAGGGTTTCAAATAGAACCATTGGACATTAATGGATTGACTAAACAGCACATCGACCAATGTGTTAGCCTAGCAACCGCATTAATGGTGTCGGTGGGTAATCGACCCTAGTTTTAAAAATAAAATGGGAATCACAGTGTAATTGTGACATCCGAGAATTTTATAAACTTAATTAGGCAGCTAATTACGTATTTTCGGATTTAATTCGAGATTTAGTTAATTGAGGTATGACCTACGTGTTATGGATCGGAGATCATAAAATTTAATATTATTTTTGTGTGTCGTGTGCCTATTTGATATATTATATACTATTTTATCGCAAAATAGGGTCAAGTAGCATGTACATACAGTGTCCATGAGTTTCGTAGCGCGTCGGGGAATTTTTTCCAATTTTTGGTAATTTTTGGGTATTTTTTGGAATTTAATTTGGACGTAAATTGAAAAGATAATCATGAAATTAAATAAAATAATAAATAAATTGGTGGGCGCCTAGTGACACGCGGGGTCGAGGGTGACAAGCGTGGGATGTACAATAGTGTTCACGACCGAGGTTGGTCGTTGGCGCGCGTGGCGAACTTATAGCCACGAAAATACATAGGTGTATATGTATATATATATATATATATATATATATATATATATATATATATATAAATATATATAAATGGTCCCTATAGTTTAATTTAAAAATAGAAGTATACATTGGATTCACTTTGAGATACGTGTCAAAACTTGTTTTGTAGAAGTTCAAACGTTGACCCGAGCAACTGTTTCAAATTTCGCGAAAAAATTTTGCAATTAAGTTGCAAAAACTCGAATTTTGAACTTTAAATGGACTTAACGAGTCGATGTGGGTCTCACACCTCGATTTGCGTGCGAGACTAGTTGTTTGGAAGTTTTGGGGGGCTTTAGTAAATTCTCCAACTTTTGGTCGAATTATGGTACTTTTCGAGGTTTAATTTGGACAAAAATCAAAGAGATAATTACGAAATAAAAAGAAAAATGCCAAATGACCAGAAAGGGTATTTAAATTGTATAGTTAAGGATAACATTGGAAGGGCAGTTTGGTCATTTGGCCATCTTTTTTAATTAGGATCAAAATCGAGGAGGTGTGTGCCGATTCCTTCACCAATTAACATCTTCTTCGTTTCATCCTTCCACTGGAAATCGGTCCCTCTTTTTGTGCTTCCTCTCGTCTCTTTCTTTCTTTCTCTCTCTCTCTCACTTTTGTTGATCGAAGAGGAGTCGTGAGTTGGCCGTTAGTGCCGTTGCAAATTAAAATTTTCAATTTTTGGGATTAAGGGATTGTTTTATTGTGAATTCTAATTTGAACTCAATGTTGATCGATTGTTTGAGTTAGAGAGGAGGAGGAGAATGGAACACATGAGGAAAGAAAGAAAAAAAAGAAAAAAAAGAAACGAAAACAGAAAAAAAAAGAAGCAACAGAGGCGTTGATGGAGGGAGGTGACCAGGGTTGGGAGACGACCAAGATAATGGGGAGGGAGGAGAAACCTTGGGCACCCCAATCGTTTAAATATAGAGCAGAGGCTCTGTTAGACGTTGGGGGGGGGGGCGCGACCGAATCGAACGGGGTCCGGTGGTCAATCCTCTTATCCAAAAAAAAATTAAATAAAAAAGATTTTTTTAATTGGAAAAAATTAAATAAAATCCCTGGAAATTAGAGAAATTCAGGAAAATAGGATTTTTCCATAAATTAATGGAAATTAAGGGTTTTTACGAAAAATAAGGATTTTGAGATTTTATCATGGATTTATACCGAGTATTTTTCTCGTAATGCGTGTTACTATACCCGAAAATGCCTAAAATTTAGAAAATTACTTAAAAGCCTAGTTAAAGGTAATATTTGATTCTAAACCACAGTTTGAAGTCAAAATTAAGAATCGGACATCCGATGATAAGATTTGGAGGTATTTCAGGGTTTTAGGTCAATGAAGACCAATAAAATAAAATAAATTAAAAAAATTATATTTAATTCTAGACAACGTAATTTTCGATGCCAAACAATAATTTTGAGTCAAATGAAATCCGAGCATCGGATAATTTATTTTGAAATTAATTTAAGGGTTTCGGGACACGATTGGGTCCATTAAATTGCAAATATTTGAAAAATGGGAAAGTTGTTGTGGAAGCTTATAGGATGTATTAATGAATTGTAGGACCGCGATTGGAGTCGCATGTCGACTAGTTTACCGACTCAAAGTGCAAAGGAGTTGCGATATCGCATTTGCAAGGTTAAGTAAATCCCATAGTAACATTTATATTGTATGATTATAATTTCGTATAAATTGCATTGATTCTTGATATTGCATTTTTGTTGTACATGCATACACGGTTTGGGAGGATAAGGCGTTACGAGTCTCCTTATAGTGTAGACTATATCATGATTATGGAACACAATATTATACTTAAGGGGCTGGAGTCACTGATACTTTGCATCAAATGGTTATCATGAGATCACGTTGAACGAAATCATACTCCTATAGTCTAGAGGAACGAGACTTGTTTTTTATTATACTCCCCTCGCATGAGTCCTTATTATTGTTTACTTACTACTTTCGGAGAACATTATTTGATTGTGGTTGGATAACAAAAGCAGGATGGATTCACAGTTGTATTTAAATTCCTTGGATTGTATTCTTCACTTAAATTCCATGGATTATTATGCATTTGATTGTATAAGTGTACTAGATAGTGTGAGATTTACTTATCTAAAATTATCGAATTTTTATAATTGGATGATGACAGGTTCTAGCGGCAACAAGGGAAAGGGAAAGATTCCCGAGTATATGTGACATGCTTAGTTCTTTTCTTTATGTATATATTTTTTTATATATAATATATTGTATAAATAGGTTTTTGGGCTCGTGAGAGGTTAGGATCTCTTTTGAAACTGTTGAAATAGTTTTGAGACGGATTGGAATGTAGTGGAGCTAAGGTAATTGTGGTTTAAGTATTTTGAAAACCTAAGATAGGTTAGAATGAATAAATAATCTTTATTATTGTGATATATATTGTTATGGGGTGGATTGTGAGTCCTTTGGCGTTTCCACCAAGATGACCAGGTTTTGATGAAGAATTTTTGAAGGCCGGGTTTTTTGGTATATGCTTTAAAATAGAGGAGGTGTTGTCGAAAAGTTTTTATGTAATTTTGAGAATTATTTAACTAATCTAAATGAACTTTGAGGATTAAGAAATTAATTTTTACGGAACTTTGAAGTTTAAAATTCACTTTAGAATCATTTGTGGTTGATAAATAATTACATTTGATAATTAAGACAATGTAATTTTAATTATTTATTGATGGTGAAAGTAAGCCTGCTAGATTATTAGAGGATTAAGGTAATCTAGGCTGGTCAGATGGGGTCAGACCGGCCTAATTAGATGCCCTAATTAGATGGGTCTGACAATAATAGTCATTGACAGTTTGACTTGCATCCGTTACTTATTGAATTATATGCATTTCTTAATCCTATTAGTAACATTGATGCATATTGTTATTACATAATGTTTTTGATTATTATATGGAATGATGATGGCGATGGCTTTGTTTACTTACTAAGCAAGTTGGAGCACTCACCCTAAATCTAATATTTCAGGTTTGCAACTTAGCGCTTCAGTGAAGGGAAGGAGAAAATTTAGGAGTTTTGTATGTTCTCTACGATGTAATGAAACTTCTTGTATATATATACACTGTTTCAGTTATTTTATTGTATATGAATAGGGTTGGCAGGTTTATAAACGAGGTTTTGTGTTTTGATAAACTCTGTATTTTCTGTATATTCTTAATTATTGAAAAAGTTTTAACTTTCTACTACATATATTCTGGATTGTTTATTCGATATCGATATATGTTGAGTTTATCAGGTACAGATGGAGAGGCTGCTGGCTTTTTTGAAGTCTGGTTGGGTTACCGGGGCTTAATTAGGGTTTTAGGTCGAGTATCGCCTTGATCGGGATAGGGATACTACACCATTTATTATTGACATCTCGAAAGGTGAAAGTATCACATGATGACTCACGCTAAGTCTAACCAAAGACTTAAAAGAAAGGTGCTCGTTGGGAGGCATTGCGGCTTTGTTCTTTTTATTTCTTGCATTTATTTCATTTTAATTTAGCTTTTAGTTATATTTGTTATTTCTGAATAATCTATAATGTTTACCAATTGATATAAATTAAACGAAACTTCAACAATCAATAACAGAATTTGAATGACAAGTAAATTTATCAAGATTATCTAACTGGGGGCTTGGACATAAGTAATGTCCTAAGACAAATTTTTTCTTAATTCGGTGATTGAATTTTCCACAGAGATCTGTCCCCATGACACAACCAGATGCTCTTCCAAAACAAAGTTCACCATTTTCGAAAGTCTGCCCAAACTGTAATTTGTTTCTCTCACAAATAATATGTATTTCGAAAATAAAACGAGTCTTCAGTATTTAAGTTCTACTTAAATATAATTTTACGCATTGTTTTAAAGCTTTACGACTCTTTAATTTCGAAGCTACTATCCATTGGCGTTATTAATAGTTGCACTTGTTAACAACAAAACCAAAATTAACCGTCACAATAGTTAATCTTGAAATTACAAAAATAAAGAAAAGATTAAATTACAAAGCAAAAAACTGATTTTTATGAGGCCAAACAATCTGAGCCCAAAACTCAAAGGCCCTAAGAGCCTTTTTGATTTTTAAAAAACTAATTTTTAAAAGACTTGAACATACCATAGTAAAATGTATCGGATTTACTTTGTGATGCAATGGATATAGAAGATCTTGAACTGTTCACTTTTTGTTGTAAACCAAGACAATACGCCTTACGCATGATACAATAATCAAAACTTAGTTGGCACATTTTTGTCCATTTTAGTCCTGGACATATCCTGATTTCATGATAGATTGAGCGAATTTGGTTTATCTTGTTCTCATAAATGAGGCCCATATTTACTATCATATATGTGATATTTTAATCTATCATTAAATGCTTAGCATATCCTTAATTTCTTCTGAACACAATTTAATTTTAATAATGAGTGATCAGTATGTGTTATTCTCTCGAGTTTCATCTAACCAGTTTGCCTATTGAACCTAATACATGGGATCTCCAATCAGCTAGGATAGGTTTTCGCTAGACTTACCTTAGTTTATAGGCTTTAAACCTATTTTCCTCGATAAAAACACGACTTGATCTATAAGTAAGCCTTTTGTCATAGGATCTGCTATATTTTCCTTTGACTTTACATAATCTATATTGATTGCTCCACTTGATAGTAATTGTATTATAATATTATGGCGACGCCTTATATGTCTTAAGTTACCATTATATACATTATTTTTGGCTTTAGCTTATGCATCCATAATATCATAATGTATACATATTGTTGGCACTGGTTTTGGCCAGAATGGAATATCTTCTAGGAAGTTTCTTAGCCATTTAGCTTATTCGACAGCTTTATCTAAGGCTACAAATTCTAATTCCATTCTCGGGCGTGCTATACACGTCTGCTTTGTTGATTTCCAAGAAATTGCAGCTCCTCCCAAAGTCAAAATATATCCACTAGTTAACTCAATTTCAGTATTATCAGAAATTCAGTTTACATTACTATACCCTTCAAGTACTAGTAGATATTTTGTATAATGCAACCTATATTCTAAAATATATTTTAAATACCTTAGCACTCTTATCAATGCTTCCCAATGGTCATTATTTGGAATGCTTATATATCTACTAAGTCTGCTAACTGCATAAGCAATGTCCGGTCCAAGCTTCCAATTACTTGGAAATACTCCAATTGATAAATTGCACTTTCAATATTTTTCTTAAGGTTACAATTTGCATATGCTAAGTCATTATTTATGCATTATTTCATAGGTGTTTTGTTATGTAAATAGAGTCCAAAGTCGTGTTTTATGGCTCTATATGTTTATTTTGCAGATTTACAGGATATTTGAGTGTTTGCGTGGGAATTAGACAAATCTGAGAAAGAATTCAAAGCTCGGTAAAAAATCAATAGGGTCGACGCCCTAAGAATGAGCTGACGGCACCATGGAGAAGTCATGACGCCAAGCATGGCGTCAAGGCAGAACAAGGAACGACGTCATAAATGAACAGATGGTGTCAACTTTATGACAGATGAATCTAGTGATGGGTCGAATACCAAATTAAGAAGTTTCAGAATGACTTGAGGACCAAGACTTTCTAAAAAATGTCACGCTACCATCCGGTGGCTTTCCCACATAGTGGCAGCGCCATCGATGGTGCCAGATTCGCAGAAATAGAAGTTTTGTATTTTTTAGAAGGTTCTTAATTCTCTGGCTTTCCTATTCTTATACACAGGCTCACCTATATAAAGGAGGGACCTCTATGAATGAAAACACAATGTAGTTCAGAGTGATTAAAGATTAGAGCAAGGTAGAGTAGCCCAGTCTGGCTAGGTTCTTTAATACCTAGGTCGATGATGAAACTCTCTAGCAAGCAGTAGGTTTATTTTCATGTCTTATTAAGGTTTTCTTTAATAATAATGTTTTGTTTCAATTCTCTATCTTTGTGTTATGCTTTTTAATGATGTCTCAATGGTAGTTTAGAGTTTGTAAGTTCATTGCAAATCTCAAGGCGTAACCCATTGACTTGCTATCAATCAGGTTCAGTTCGTGATCCAACTAGGTTAAGAAGTGGCAATCACCTAGAACAAGAAACCTGACACACTTGTTGTTCCGGGTGAATAAAATCGAGAACTAGGTTAAATATTGAGAGTGGTTACCTAAGGTTATTTAGGGGTAGGAGTTTCCATCGAGCTGTTAATGCCCTCACATGCTAAATCTTGAAAGGGGTTGCCTAACATTGTACAGTGGAGTAAGAGAAGTATTTAGAGAGCGATTGCCCTATCTATCAAGAATAGGGGAACTAGGTGTTTGTGACCCCGACACCTATAGCCTATCTAGGGAAATTGTTTGAAAACCCATCTTTCAAAACCAATGATGCAAGACATGGAAACAACATAAGGCTAGATTGTGGATTCCTAGATTTAGGTATAGTTTACTATTTCTTAATTCTCAATTATTTACTTTCTTGTTTAGTAGATCTTTAGGATAAAATTCTTTCAAAAACCCCAGATTTACTTTTCTATTTGTTGAACTCAGTTTGGTAGAATCCTGTGGATTCGACTCCGTGTTTACCTCTACTACATTCCAGTACCACCTTTTACAAGTTATATTTGACACGCACGACACATCATCGAATTTCGGTGTCGTTGCTGGGGATTTGGTTCCAAATTGATTTTAATTTTAATTTTTTTTTTGTTTTTGTTTTATTCATAGAGTCTACTAGTTTATGCACGCTAGGATAATTCAATCTACATCGAGTGGTTCACCTTTGGATTCAAAAATCGACAGGAACCTACCGTAAGTTGGCTAAGGAAGCTCTAAACAAAGACTCCAGTTTTCCTTAACCTACAATGGCTGACGACGCCCACCATGCTGGCAGTGATATCTAGATTACCATGGGGAGCATCAATGAAGATATTTAAAATCTTCTTACTTGGGCATCCCATTTGCATAAACTTTCCACCAAACGACGAAGCTTTCGAGCTTAAGTTCAACTTTATTCACCTCTTGCCCACATTAACTTGCATGAAGAGTGAAGACTTGGTGGCTTTCGTAAAGGAGTTTCGGACAAGTCGATAGTCTATGAAACCTCTTCTAGCGGAAGAGAAAGCGGAAAAGCTTAGGGATTTCCCATTCTGCTTAAAACGATAAGGCCAAACAATGGCTCTTCTATCTCCGTCCTGACTGCATTAACTCATGCCACGACATGATAGATGAGTTCCTTAGGGAATATTTCCTTAAGGATAAGGTAGTCCCACTCATCTGTGCGATATGCAGTAATAAGATGATGATTGGTGAGTCTTTTGGTGATTATTGGTATCGCTATAAACGCCTAATTGCCAATTTTCCATAACATGACCAATCCAATAAGGCCATTTTCCGATTCTTCTATGTCAACATGTCCCCTCTAGAGAGGCGTATGATTGATAGCGCTCGTGGTGGTAACACTCATGAAAAAACCTCTACTCAAATTAAGTAACTATACAATGACATAATGCAACAGTCTCGATTATACAGGGATATTGGTGTTGAAGCGGGCTAAAGTTTGTTAGTTGGAGCTATTACTAGCTCCACTGATAAGAGAACTGATCCGTTGACTTACCTCGTGGAACGTCTCCTGAGCAATGGCTATGCGCATATTAAATTGTAGATTCTGCTTAGCCCCAAGCCATACGACTGATGAATGTCCTACTCTGTTTGAGAACCATCACTAGGTCAATTTTATAGGTAACCAATTCCAAGGGCAAACCTGAGTGCCCTTCGAAAATACCTATAGTAAAGCAACGACGATGAACAACCCTAATTAAAGTTATGGGCCTCGAATACATAACTATTCATCCTTCGTCCCAAGAGGACAATCGTTGCCTAAACCAGTGACTAATCATTCTTCACTAGAGGACATGATTAAGTCTCTAGCGGCCCAACAGAGCTAATTCGCTAGAGATGTCGCCAAGTTCCAGGTAAACACTGAGAAAACTCTCAATGACACAAGCACCGCAGTTTGTAACCTGGAAGTCCAGAATCGCAAAGCAGTTGGGTCATTTTGAGGAGAGGGGGAAGTTTCCTTTACAACCTCACCCAACCCAAATATGGGTATTAACACATCAGGCGTGCAAGTGAACGCTATGACTCATAACAGCATTGCCTCAGAAAATGAGGTTTATGAAACCATCACACTTGAAAAGACCAAATGAGGAGGTGATCCATCCAAACCCATGGGAAGTCCCATAGACATCCCACTAACATGGGATGATTCAGGGGTAGTAGGTATCCCTTGCATTATATGTAGATTATATCTAGAGAATGCAATGCTTGATTTATGAGCATCAATTAATGTGATGTCCTCAAACTTCCATGAGTCTGTAGGGGTTGGCGAACTGTCATAGATGAAGATTCAAATTCTAGCTATTAAGGTAAAAAGATCATGTCTAAAGGAATCATTCAAGATGTAATGGTTTATGTTGAGGATTTGAACTTCCCCACGGATTTCCATGTCATAGAAATGATGGATACGCACACGTCCAGACATTTTTCAATTTTATTTGGTAAGCCTTTTATTCGAATGGCCAAAGATAACATTTATCTAGTTAATGGCTCTGTGTCCATTGACATAAAAGAAGAGCGGTCAGTTTTAAAACTCTGCATATTTTAAATTCTTCAACTGACGCATTATTTGCTGGCTCTACAATAGTTTTGGACATGATGATTATGGATAGGTATTCGTGGATCGAGGAAGCTTAGGAAGAAACTGAGCCATAGATAGCCATATAAGAAAAACCTCTACGAAGGTGCACGAATGAGTACCAGGCCTCAACAAATTTGCAACTCACCGACCGAGGGACAAAACGCATAAGGATGGTTGATAGCGAGGAGAAAAGAAATGTACCCCCCGACATACTGCACTGCCATTTCCAATCTGACAAAAACCCTAAAAAAATTGTGCTCCCATGCAAGATTGGATAGAAGAGGTTCCCTAGGGTGTTATGTGAAACGGGTGCTACGATCAATGTAATGTCATCCAAAATTCTTAACCTGTGTGAATTATGTATCATCGGTGATGTTGATACCAATGTGATATATCCAAACAAGATTGTGGAGAAACCAATAGGGATGGCCGATAATGTATCTATTTGCGTAGGAAACTTCGTGTTCGTCACAGACTTTTATGTGGTCAATGGAAGTACTAGCCAATGTGAAACACTTCTATTGGAATTACCATTCTTAGCAACAGCTGGAACATTGATCAATATGCAGTTACGGTACATTAGCATCCAGGTAAGAAAGATGATGAAGCTTTTCCATGACGAAAGTGAGATCTTACATGACAAAAAGCGAGTATTCGCACGATTCTCCATACCGACGATAGCAGTCATTAATTTGGACCCCGACTAGGGAGAGGTAAATTCATCAATCTAACTACGTTAAATAAAAGTGCTACTGGAAGGTAGCCCACGAACAATTTTATAGTTAGTAATTAGTTTTAATTCTTGTTTTTCTTACTTTCCTAATGACCCCGGCCGCAAGTATAACTGCTTGATTGTAGTAATAGTGCACTCAACTTACGTTGACTACGTATATCATCCTTAGGGAAAGATGTATGCACTCATTACATATTTAGCTATAATGAATCTATTGTTAAGGAAATCCTTTTTAACTAGTTTTATAATTAAACTAACTAATCTAACAAATCAATGCAATTTACTTAAATTCTTATATTAAAATTATCTTAGTTGACAACTTTACCTAGGTAATGAAATACTATGCTTTTCAACCATTTTATCATCTTCATCATGTTGCGTGCAATGCCAAATTAGAATAGACAAATTTCTTTCGAATCCACTTTAACCCACTGTCATGACGGAAAAGACTCTAGTGTGCAATCTAGAACTCCGAATATCAGTGTGAATAACGTAAGCTCCACATTGCTTTAATGTTCTAAATCTTTATATTCATAACCAATTAAGTTTACTATCTATGCCTCCCTAATCAACTATTATCGCTCAATGTTGTGTATTTTATGATTGTACCGTTCATATTTGGCTTAAAAGCTTCAATGGTCATGACAACTTCTAAAACCTAATATCAACAAACACATGATCAAGATGTCTATAATATTACGCTCAGAATCAACACAAATTCTAACTATTGCACTTTTTATATTAAATTTCTACTCATGTTCATAGCATAACATTCATACCATAGTGTCTATTGATACTAAGATTAATAAACTGCTCACACTTCATCGAAACAAACATGCACATAATGGTATTAATTGAAATCAGAGATATATTGAAAATACTTCAAATAAATTAATAACATAATACCGGAATCACCACAAGTGAGTTTTGAATGTCGTCTCTCCATAAATCGTTCTAATACTCAAGAATAAGTAAAACCTATGCTAAAAAACTTTAATGGCTGCTAATGGTTGATATGTGGTTTGATTACCACGTCCCAATATCTATTTATACTTTTTAAACACAATTAGAAACCCTACTTTACACTTTAACTCGAAATAGAACTTTAACTTTCTAATTTCTTCCATCCCAGCGCTATCACTTAAACCTTGGCGCCGTGTGTGTTGTGTCATGACATTGCCACTGCGCTGCCTCCTTTATATGTCTTTCCTTGCCTCAGTGACCTCGGCGTTGTCCCTTGAGCCTTCGGCGTCGTCCCTTAAGCTCCATAGGCCCAAACCACCTACCTTGATTTCTTCACTTTCCTTTTTCTTTCTCGTTGTGCCTAGGACTTCCTCCACACTGTCACTCATGCTCTCACAATGCCACACCTTCTTGCCATGTCGCCAACCACTCTTAGGTGGGTTTTAGCTCCATTTTTTCTCATTTTTTGCCCGTTTCCTTCCTTTACGCCTTAATTACCTGAAAATGCATAAACACCATTAATTAGAGCCCATTTAAGGATATTTATGCTAATTACACTACTACACTAAGCCTATATATAAGTCTTAATAATCACTTATCACCTAAACATGCATGAAATATTACACTAAATTCTATATAAATATATTATCCATCTTTATCCACCATTCTTCTATGTTTTGGTATGCTCATGCTTAGTTTTGAACCTTGCGGACAAGGTTTGCAATAAGTTTAGGGGTGTTTAGGTAAGTAGACCGTTGGACGAGATTTTTGGTTCAAAACTCGCAAGTATGATCTTAAATTTTTTTTCAAGTTTTTGCAACTTTGGTGGATTCATGGTTGTATGGTTTCCTTTTCTTTCCATTTCTTACCATCTTGATAAGTCTGTATTTATATAATATTTATAGTTTTTTTTAAAATATTTAATTGCGTAAACTCTCTAAAATATGTATTTAATTATATTTATTGGTTGTTTTCAGGTGAAACGGAGTGCGCGGTTGAATTCGTGGCAAAAAAAATACTCAGAATGGAGTATTTACTTGTAGTAAATCGGATGCCGGACAATTTGCCTCGAGTTACGTGTTGTGCAGTGGGTAGAATAGGAGACAACATATTTCAACCAATTAGAAGCTGCCACGTCAGCGCATATCTTCTCTCAACCAATCAAACGCTGCCACGCCAGCGGTTCTCCATCACAGTAGCAACCAACATCACGTTCCAATAGCTGCCAAGTGTTGGCCTCTCACCCTCTCCGAGCACGTCATGCAAGCAATCTCCACCA
This sequence comes from Stephania cephalantha, assembly GCA_039657325.1. Taxonomy (NCBI): domain Eukaryota; kingdom Viridiplantae; phylum Streptophyta; class Magnoliopsida; order Ranunculales; family Menispermaceae; genus Stephania; species Stephania cephalantha. The sequence goes on along the minus strand of CM077570.1, from coordinate 16,037,428 downwards.
ATCCCGTGTTGCCACGTCAGCAAGCCAAAAAACGCATAGCAGCTCACTTGCCTCAGCTACCAACAAATGTTAATCGGGATGCGCGTTAGCACCGTCTCCCAAATATTCACACAAGTCGTGCGAGCCTTCTTCATCGCCTCTTGCCGCTACCTGTCGGTCTCCCACTACACCAGCACATCTTCTCTAATCAGACGACGCCACATGGCACGCGGTAACACTTTCGACCAATGTGGTGCAGAATCGTGGCATAAACCTATTTTCAAGCGAAAAGCAGTCCATAGATCGTCCTCGGCGCACGAGTCACCTCCCCAACACTCAAAATTAGTTTCTCTCACCTCCCGGGACCAATGTTTAGTAGTTTTATATATTAGGAACCTAGGGTATTATTAGGGAACACCGAACACCGACTATTACTATTTTGTGATCGATTTTCTTTGACGACGATGTTCGGCTAATCAACTCCTTGCCTAGGTCGCAGGGGAAACAAGTTGGGATTATAGATGCATGGCATATTATGTGAGATCTTTTATTTTATTATTTAATTTAATTTAATTCTCCTATTTCGTTGTTATTGATTTTATGGAATATGGTTTAAATCTGAGGTATGTATGTGGCAAATGCATGCTTTTAGGAGGACAACCTATAGTTATTTGGACTATTAGTATCCGTTTAATTGTGCTTTTGGACCAATAAAGTGACGAACACAACCCGTTTGTCGTAAAACCCTTTCGGTTCTTGAGTGTGCAACAATTGAATCTAAGTTAAATCGGAAGCTGAGGTGATCCGGTTATTTAGGATTAGTGTTCCTACAGACCTATATTACTGCAGTTAGTGTGTTAAACCCGATTGGCGGATGTCTAGGGTTATGCATTAATTAGGGAAGTAGTTAGTGGCGGACGTTCTGGCTTTCGAGATTAGGGGAACGAGGAATTTCTAGCGAATGTCGATTTTCTATAGCTAATCTAGGAGAAATTTAAATTAATAAATTTTTGGGAAAGATTGAAGACCATGACTGTCATTGAATCTTGTTCCTGATTTGTGGAATTGTAGGCCTAGGTGTTACTTAAGTGTTTGTTAATTGTTTTCAAAGTTATTTTAGTTATTTATTTATTTAGTTTAGTTAGAATAGTTAGTTAAATTATTTATTTTAAAACCCCCGATTTTTCCTTTTCGTTGTTTTTAACCTTAGAAAGACCACCAATCTACGTGGGATCGACCATTTGCCACTATTATACAAAATAGTTGGTTTAGGAAACATTTATTTTATTGACGCGTTCGGCGCACAAAACATCTCATCCATTCTATATAGAGTTTAATACAATAATGCATGCATGATAAGATAGTTTAGTATATTTACTGTTTTATAGAGTCTTACCTACGAGTACAACTTTGCTTTCAATTTTTGGAGCAAAAAGTTGGTCAAATTGTTTACCTTTAGACTTAGAAGAAGTAGAAGAGCTTTTACACTTACTTGACCATATCAATAGAAATTTGGAGTAGGGATGAGTCATAACTTGAGAGCAAAGTAGGTAGATGGTTGAATTAACCTTGTGAAAAAACTCAAAATCTCTAAGATTCTGAAACTAGGACAAATCCACTTGGAATATAATTTTAAGGATCTAGCGGTTGTAAGAGGAAGAAGTAGGCTTATTTACTATAATAATATATGGGCTTGATTGTGATGACCCCTTCCTTAATCCAGGGCCTGCCCAGCCTAATCCTGTAATTAAGCCCAAATCCTAATCCCACATGACTTAACTACGTATTAGTCAACGTTTATATCAGAATTTCCTCCATTGTTTTATGTTTAGAATAAGTAAAACACCTGTCAACATATTATTAGATTTCAGAGTAATTTTAAAACTTTATATAGTTTCTTAGTTATAGCGAAAGAATTAACATATTAAGATGAAGCACTTATTATAAATCCTAAATGTTAGGAAACCAGGAAACTATGATCACATGCATATATAACAAGTTGTGAATATACACAGTGTGATGATCATCATAAGTCAATGAACTAAGAACTCATCCCGATATACAACCCCAAAATATATCAAAAACATAACTGTATAATACATAAATACTAAAACCTACAAAAAGTCGATGCGGAGGTACGCCACTGGCTCAGATGTAGTCGCTAATCTTCTCTTTGCCCGGCCTGCTCGTCGATGGCTTTGCACCCACCGTCATAAAAAGGACGGTGAGTACAAAAATTAACAGTAATCCCCGTTGAAAAATTCATTTACATTTCAAAAACAAACTAATTGGTATTTAAGAGCATAAGTTAAATATAGAAAGACAAGTACCAATAATATGCTAAGAAATACCATAGTTAAGCAAGTGAAACTGACACAAGGCTAAATAGTTATGATTTAGATTCGGTCGGCTGCAACTTACCTCAGTAAAGCCATTTACCACTAAGGAACGTACATGTCTCACATAATCTACCTTACTAGGAACTCTAACCTAGTGGCATCAGGGACTCTAACCTCGGTATCATAAGGGACACTAATCCCGTATATCATTGGTAACCACAGGGAATCTAACCCCGTGTGCTGATCTAATCAAAGTGCAATGGACTCTAGATTCTATAACTACTTTATAATTTCAAGGAAATGACTCAATAAGGAATCCAAAGATTTACTAATGCTACAAAGTACAAATTTGTCCAAAGAGTACAAGTCCATAAAGCTATTCAGAACCCACAAATCCATAATAGCATGCCTTCTAGAGTACATTTATTGTAAAACATGAAGAAACGACATATAGCACATGAATGGATTCAAAAGAATTCAAGTTACCAAAATATCATGGAAACCAAGCTCAATAAGTGAGGAATAACAAACAAGTCCATGACATGAGAGTACAAAGCGAGACATAGTCAATACAGACTACAACAACCAAGATAACACTGGAAAATGAATTGTAAATAAAAAATCAATGGGTATACTCACATCAAGCAATGTAAAATCCTAGCTTTACTGATCTCCCCACCTTAAATCTCGTATTCGTACTCTTAAAACCCTTTCCTAGGTTCCTTATGACCTATAACATGTTTTTGGATATGTTTAGGCATTTACTTAAGGTTTTAGGCTCAGTTATACTATTTTGGAAAATTGCATTTTTTTGTCTTGTCATGGTAATTAGCACGCTAATAAAAAGGATTAGCATGCTAATGACCTCATTAGCGCGCTAACCAAGATTAGTACGCTAACTGTTTCACCTAGCGGGCTATGTGCAGGATAACCCTGAATTCGGTAACCAAAATTCTGAGTTTACACTACACATAGACTTCACCAAGACCTTGGGAATGTCCATACACCCTCCCAAAATCCCAAAACATCATCAACACCACAAAATAACCATATATATCATTAAATCCATGAATTCATCAAATTGCACTAAATGAACTAGTGTAAGTAAGTTACCTAGTTCATGAACACACCATCTAACTTGATCTTCCTCACTAAAGCTTCTGGTTTCTCGTACTTTTCTTCTTCCTAAATCAGTCTAGCAAGTTATTTTTCCTTCTCTCCTAAGTATGCTAAGTTGTTGAAATGAAAAACTTGGTTTCATGTCTTGATCTCTAACTTATATATATATATATATAAATGGAAATGGTTGATTTATAGCCATACATCTTATTGCGCACACATATCTCGAGACCTATCCTATGACACACATGTTGACATAATTCCCATTAACTTCCACTAACTAAACCTAAGTAACACAAATGACTAACTCAATTGGTCTCTAGCTATGTTAATACGTGTCTCGATGCACATCATATGGCTATTGAATTAAATCACTAACTTAGGCACATTTAATTTTATACAACCATAGCCAGATTAAAGCCACTATTTAAACCATACTAAGCTCAACATAATCTTACCACATAAATCTCTACCCCAGTCCCACGTCGGCACATAACTCGAGGCATGTCTCTACTCACGTCTCGACGCTTATACACAGGTATGAGTAATCTAGTAATCTACACATATAAAAAAACTAGGCATACATTACCATAAATCTAACATATACCTCGGCCATCTCGCCTTAATCAATGCACATATATCACGGTGTGGGTCCCATGTTACGGGTCGGTAATCTTGATTACAGATGTTAAACGAGATTAGAAATTCGGTTCGTGAAAATTCTTCCCAACTAATGGAAACTTCATCCTCAAAATTAGAATTTAGATTAGGTTAATACCTGATTCGAAAAGGTACGGAAATCTATCCATCATATAGTCTTCCGCTCCCAGTGAGTTCCATGTCATCATGGAGCGCCACTAGATAAGAACTTTCGGGACGACTTGTTTTTAAGCTGCTGTACCCTTCGATCCACGATCTGAATAGGTTGCTCTTTAAACGTAATGTCATCACTCAAGTCTATCGACTCAAATCCATAGTCAATCGATCACTGCTCTCGACTCATCTAATCGAAGCATGGAAATATGAAAGATTGAATAAATCTCGACATCTATGGAGGCAACTCAAACTTATAAGTAGCATTCCCGACCGTTTCTTAATCATGAAAGGCTCGATGAACCTCAATGCAAGTTTAAATTTAACTTCAAATCTCTGAAGACCCTTCCGATGGGAAACATTTAAATATACAAAGGCTCCCACGGTGAACATGAGATCACTGCGATATCTATCTACATATTTTGTTTTGTCTATCCTTGGCTCCCTTGAGTCTTTGACAGATCAATTTGACCATCTCTTTGTGGTCAACAACAATCTCAGGCCCCACAACTTCCCAACCCTCTAGCTAAGCCCAACATGATAGCGAGCGACACGGTTTGCCATACAAAGCCTCAAAATGTGTCATTTCTAATATACAAGCTCGTAACATATCCTCAAGAACCTGGATGTAAGCTCGTAACATATCCTTGACTCCCTTGAGTCTTTGACATATCAATTTGACCTTCTCTGTCCGTCAGTCTAAGGATGAAAAGTCGTGCTGAACTGTAAGCGTGTACAATACTGCTATTGCGTACTCCGCCACATCTTGGACGTATACATAGCATCACGATCAGACGTAATAGTCAATGGTACTCCGTAGAGCCTAATAATATTTTTATCGAATAGTATACTCAACTAATCAAATGTGTTATACGCGGTCACTGGTAGAAGATGAGCAGACTTCATAAGTCTGTCAACGATAACCCAGATGGAATCATGTCTCCTGGGGGTCCTCGGCAATCCTCTCACAAAATCCATAGATATGTCCTCATACTTCCATCGTGGAATGGGAAAAGGCTATAGCAATCCTCCAAGTCTGCGATATTCAGCATTCACTTGCAGATAAATCTCATAGTTCCTGATGAATTCAGATATATCCGCCTTCATCCTAGGCCACCAAAAATGTTTCTTCTTGTCATGGTACATTTTGGTCCAACCTAGATGAATGGTGAATCGGGAATGGTGTAGGTCTTGAATTATCTCATATCTTAGCTTTTACATTGACGGTATCAACAATTTGTCTCTGAATCTCAGACATTGATCAACCGTCTCCATCCAATCAACAGAGTTTGTATTATTTGCTAACTCACTAAAACTCGGGTATAACCTATTGGTCCTCTGACCCTTTGACACTCTCTGTGTAGAAACAATTTGTACTCTCATCTGTGTGCAAATCTTAACCCGAGTACCTGTTGAAACTTCAATATCTCTAACTGGTATCCTACTTAGTGCATCTGCGACTAGTTGGCTTTTCCTGGATGGTACTCCACAAAAAAGTCGTAATCCTTCAGAAACTCTAACCACTTGCGCTGTCTCATATTCAGCTCCTTCTATGTTAAGAGATACTTCAAACTTTTGTAATTAGTAAATAGTGTGAATTTCTCTCCATACAGATAATGTCTCCACATCTTCAGTGCAAACACTACTGCCGCCAACTCCAAATCATGTGTGGGGCAATTCTTCTCATGCACTTTCAACTGTCTAGAGGCGTAAGCTACCGTAATACTTATATCAATACAACCCAGACCCATATGAGAAACATCTGTGTACACCAAGAATCCATGTCCAGCCTCTGGCAACATTAATATTGGTGCAGTAGTCAATAGTCTTTTCAATCGATTGAATGCCTCCTCGCATTCTTCAGACCAATAAAACTTGACGTCCTTCTGGGTCAACCTAGTAATCGGTGAAACGATCTTTGAGAAACCCTTCATAAACCTGTGATAATATCCTTCTAAACCCTAAAAAACTTGACCTCTATCACTGAAGTCAGTGCTGGCCAATCCATAATTGCCTGAATCTTGGCTGAATCCACTATTATCCCTGCTGCTCCGACAATTTTCCCCAGAAACTTGACCTCTGAAAGCCAAAATTCACATTTGCTGAACTTGGCATAAAGTCTGTGCTCCCTCAAGATCTACAACGTCTCCCTGAGGTGCTGCTCGTGATCCCCTCTAGTCCTTAAATATATTAGTATATCATCAATGAAGAATATCACGAAACGGTTAAAAAATGGTCTAAACACCCAATGCATCAAATTCATAAACACTGCGGGAGCGTTAGTCAGCCAAAATGGCATGATCGTGAACTGAAAATGTCTATATCTCATGCTAAAAGTGTCATAGCCTTATCCTCATCCCTTATCCTAAGCTGATGATACCCTGCTCACAGGTCTATCTTGGAGAAAATTTGTGCTCGTCTCAGTTGATCAAATAAATCATCAATCCTCGGCAGTGGATACTTATTCTTGATTATGACTTTGTTCAACTATTTGTAGTCGATACAAAGTCTCAAAGTACCATCATTCTTTTCCATAAAAAGGACGGGTGCTCCCCATGGCGACATAGAAAGTGTGATGAAACCTTTTTGTCCCAAGTCCTGAAGCTAAGTCTTCAACTCCTCTTATTCTCATGGTGCCATGCGGTACGGTGGTATGGGAATTGGCCTCATGCCCGATACCAACTCAATAATAAAATCGACCTTTCGAGGCGGCGGTAGTCCAGGTAAATCCTATGGAAACACATTTGGAAACTCTCTAACAATCGGTATATCCTTAAGCCTAGCTCCCCGACTCTTTGGTACTGTATATAGTACAATCAATGCCTCCATCACCTCACTAGTCGCAGGTCGACTTCTCGTACCTACTGTCATCGTTGAACTACCTCTAAAGATAAAGATCAGATGCCCTAGGATCTCAAATATTATTGTCTTACTGAAACAGTCGATATGAGCATGGTATTTTGATAACCAGTCCATCCCTAAAATCGCGTCGAATTCTAAGAACTTGAGGACTCTAAAGTCGATAGGTAACTTTACCCCACCTATCTCGATCGGACATCCCTTAATACAAATATTAGGGTAAACCCTATCCCCAGCTGCGGTACTTAAAATCAAATGTAGGTTAAGTCTAATAGGCGTTAACCCTAAGATGTCTACCATGCGACCATAAATGAATGAAATAGCATAACCAAAATCAAACAACACATACGCATCTCTACTTGAAATGGAAATTCTACCATCAATGAGATCTTGTCTCGCTCCGGGATTTGGCTGCGCTACCATGTATGCTCCCTCTCTGCCCAGCTGTAGATAAGCTGTCGTTGGCTGTGTGCACTTTCGGGCCATGTGCCCCACCTGATTGCATCTCCAACATGTAAGGGGTCAACGTTAACCAAACTGTTGTCTCTACCCTTGATCATCCGGAACCTATCTCGGTGCTTGCCTCTGCCCCTGTCTAGATTCTCGGCCTCTACCTCGGCCTCTACCCTACTACTGATGCTGTCAAGGTGCTGGTGGTGCTAGTAATGCCTGCCTAGTGGGAGGGGTAAGGGCGGTTTACCATATTTGTCATGTACAAGGGCTGGTGGTGGTGCATGTGCTAATGGACGTACGCACGCACCCTACGCCCTGCTCCTTTGGAATAGTCTATCTCATCTCCTCTGTCTCTTCCTCTCTACTCATGATCATCTCCTCTCTTTGGTAATTTAACATGTCCATCCACCTATCTACCCAACTCATGTTTCTCATGAGAGAGAACTCGCTTATACATCTCCAGAAGAGATTCGGCTCCAATGCTCACAGCTGATCGTGCTATATCTCATCTCAAACCATTACAAAAATAGAAAGCATCATCAACATCATCTATAACTAAGAATTCGGTAAACTATCTGAGGTAGCCATATCTATCTCTGTAACTCCTCACTGTCTCACCCTTACCTTGTCTTAGTGCCATAAATCTCTTATTCATTCTCTTCACCATAGAAGTTAGAAAATACTGCTTGAAAAATTCTTTCTTGAAATCATCCCATGACGTTAAACTGCCTCTGCTCGCCACTGTGGTCCTCTACCATTGCACCATTTTCTAGGTTGTAGTAAAAGAGAATAGGCTGTAACTTGTCCTCAACTCCCAACAATAGATGTAACTTCTCCCGTGAGAGAACCCACCGCTCAATTTTCTTATGATCTCGTTCTCCGACAAAGAATATTGGCTTAAGCTTAATGAATTCCTTCACTAGTTTGACATCCCTAGATAGTGTTGCTACCTCATAGGGCGTAAGTGTAGGAGTGGACTTGTCCTCAGCTATAGCTATCTCTTGTAAAGTCGCTATCGATAACTCTTGTGGATGTGGTGCTGTGGGGTCTATACGCAGTTGTGGCACTAATAGTGCAGGTGCCGAGGTCCTGATGTAATAATATCTAGTGCAGTCTCGATCCTAGTAATCTGGGGTGTCACTGTAGTAGTCTGAGTGGCAGGAAGGGTGTGATAGTCGCCATATGATCCCTCATGAAGTCGATGAAGTCGGCTAACTGCTGCCCCTGAGCCGATACACAGTCAGACAGCCTCTAATAGTCATTCGCTGAAGTAGTAGGAGGCTGACTCCCACTAACTCCAGTATCTCTGCCATCGTGTGTGTCTGCCATCGATGTCTACAAGTAAATAACGAAGCGAATCAGGTACTTCGTGGTGTAACATGTATATATATACATATAGAAAATATCATGTACATATAAGATATCCCCACCTCACCTTCACTCACTTCCCAACTAATAGTTTCTTGGCAAAGATTATCTGGTTTCCACATCTAAGATTTATGTTTTATTTATTGAGAACTTTGGCTATGATACCAACTGTGACGGCCCCTTCCCTAATCTAAGGACACCGCCCAGCCTAATCCCATAACTAAGCCCAAATCCTAATCGCTTAGGACTTAACAACGTATTAGTCAGCCTTTCTATCTAAATCTCCTTCATTGTTTTATGTTTAGAATAAGTAAAACACCTATAAACATACTCTTAGATTTTAGATTAATTTTAAAACTTTATATAGTTTCTTAGTTAAAGTGGAAGATTTAACATATTAAGCAGTACCAATAACTATAAATCCTAAATGTGTGGAAACCAGGAAACTATGATCACATGCATATATAACAAGTGGCGAATATACACAGTGTGATGATCATCATAAGTCAATGAACTAAGCACTCATCCCGATATACAACCTCAAAATGTATCAAAAACATAACTGTATAATACATAAATACTAAAACCTACAAAATGACAATGTAGAGGTACATCGTTGGCTCAGAAGTAGTTGCTAATCTTCTCCTTGCCTAACCTACTCGTCGACGGCTCTGTATCCACCGTCATAAAAAGGACGGTGAGTACAAAAAGTAATAGTAATCCCTATTGACAAATTCATTTACATTTCAAAAACAAACTAATTGGTATTTAACAACATAAGTTAAATACAGAAAGACAAGTACCAATAATATGCTAAGAAATACCATAGTTAAGCAAGTGAAACTAACACAAGGCTAAATAGTTATGATCTAGATCCGGTCGGCTGTGACTTACGTCAGTGAAGCCATTGACCACTAAGGAGTGTACATGTCTCACACAATCTACCTCACTAAGGACTCTAACCACAGTGGCATCAAAGACTCTAACCCCGATATCATTAGGGACTCTAACCCCGTATATCATCAGCAACCCTAGGGACTCTAACCCTGTGTGCCTTTTCCTAGTGGCGAGTGCCAACATCCCCAGGGAATCTAACCCTATATGTTGATCTACTCATAATGCAATGGACTCTAGATTCTATAAGTACTTTATTATCTCAAGAAAATGACTCATTAAGGAATCCAAGGATTTGTCTATGCTATAAAGCACAAATTTTCCAAAGAGTAGAAGTCCATAAAGCCATTCAGAATCCACAAATCCCTAATAGCAAGCCATCTATAATACATTTACTGTAAAACAGATGGAAATGACATATAGCACATGAATGGACTTAAAAGAATTCAAGTTATCAAAATATCATGGAAACCAAGCTCAACAAGTGAGGAATAACAAACAAGTCCATGACATGAGAGTACAAAGCTAGACATAATCAATATAGACTACAACAACTAAGATAACACTAGAAAATGAAATGTAAATAAATAATCAATGGGTATACTCACATTAAGCAATGTAAAGTCCTAGCTTTGCCGATCTCCCGACACCTCAAATCTTATATTCATACTCCCATAACCCTTTCCTAGGTTATTTTTGACCTATAACATAATTTTGGATATGTTTAGGCCTTTACTTAAGGTTTTAGGCTCAATTATAGTGTTTTGGAAATTTTGGAAAATTGCAGATTATTGTGCTGTCATGGTAATTAGCGTGCTAATAAAGTGGATTTACGCGCTAATGACCTCATTTGCGCGCTAACTACTGTCTCTAGTGCGCTAACCAAGATTAGCGTGCTAACTGTTTCACCTAGCGTGTTATGTGCAGGAAAACCAAGAATTCTGCAACTATAATTATGAGTTTACACCACACATAAACTTCACTAAGGCCTTTGGGATCTCCATACATACTCCGAAAACCCCAAAACATCATCTACAATACAAAAATAGCCATGTATATCATTAAATCCAGGAACTCATTAAATCGCACTAAATGAACTAGTGTAAGTAAGTTACCTCGTTGATGAACACGCCACCTAACTTTATCTTCCTCACCAAAGCTTCTGATTTCTCCTTCTTTTCTTCTTCCTAAATCACTCCAACAAGTGTTTTTCTTCTTCTCTCCTAAGTTTTCTAAGTTGTTGAAATGAAAAATTTGGTTACATTTCTTGATCTCTAACTTATATATATAAAAATGGAAATGGTTGATTTATAGCCATACATCTTATTGCACACACGTATCTCGAGACCTATCCTATGGCATACATGTTGACATAATTCCTATTAACTTCTACTAACTAAACCTAAGTAACACAAATGACTAACTCAATTGGTCTCTAGCTATGCTAATACGTGTCTCGATGCACATCATATGGCTATTGAATTAAATCACTAACTTAGGCACATTTAATTCTATATCAACCACAGCTACATTAAAGCCACTATTTAAACCACACTAAGGTCAACATAATCTTACCACATAAATCTCTACCTCGGTCCCCACATCGGCACGCAACTCGAGGAACGTCTCCACTCACGTCTTGATGCTTATACTTGGGTTAGAGTGATCTACACATATACAAACACTAGGCATACATCACCATAAATCTAACATATACCTCGGCCATCTCGCCTCGGTCAATGCACATATATCAAGGTGCGGGTCCCACGTCACGGGTCGGTGATCCTGATTACAGATAATAAATGAGATTAGAAATTCGGGCCATGACATTGATTATTCTACATTAGGGAACTAACTTGACTTTAGCAAAAATGAGAAATGTTAATAGGATATTTCTGATAAAAAATAGAGAGTCCCACAACTTTCGCAGAAAATGGAGCAGGGAACTTGATGGTTGGAAAAATAATGAAAAATCGGTATCTATAGGAAATGGAGCAGGGAATGTACAATAAAAAATCATATAGATAGAGAAAGTAAGGATCTCTAGATGAGTAAAAGGCGAAAGTTCATAAAAAGAAACTTATATTAAAAAATAAAGATTTAGCTCGAGTGCTTGTAGCTAGGTTAAGTGAGTTTTTCCAATGCCATGAACCAAATAATAGCCTACCTTTAAATAATCCATATGGACTCTTCAAGGTGTGAAATCTGCAAATAAGCAAAAAGTGGTGATAAAGTTCGTTTAAAAGAATCTATTCAATAGGGAGATCAGTTTGGATCTACTGCTTTGATGAAAAGACCCAGAAAACCTATAAGTAAATTTAAGGTTATGGTTTTTAAATGCTTCAAGTCTTGAAAAAGTGTTTTCTTGAAAGGTGACCATGTTCGACCAGCCTTTGAAAATTCCTAGTCTCTTGTTAAACAAATTGACCAAGTTTCGATTGTAAAAACATCTCCAATGGGAATGTGGATTGGATGTCAATGTGTGCCACCTATGACTAAATAGACATTGGAGTGAAAAAAAACTTCTCCAATGGAATGTGCATTTTGAATGTCAAGATGACGTGGATAGACATTATCTATTTTGAATGTCACTTCTTGACATTCAAATTGACCTCCATGTTGGATAATAGGATTTTTTTAAAAAATATTTACTTATTTTATTTACACTTTTATTTTTACATTTTAATTAATAAAATTACAAAAAGAAATGTCACCTCATTAATTGAGCCACAAATTCACATCTAAAATGGAATAGCTATTTTGAATTCAATGTCAATTTGAGCCACATGGGATGGACATCCTTTTCACATTGAGAATCCATGCCCACAATCCACATTTACCATTGGAGATGCTCTAAGGACTTCATTGTTTTGCTAAGTAAGTATAAAGTCTTTAGGGTAGTATCACTAAATTTTATCGTATCCTATTTAGTCTTTGTAGTCAGATAATCTTTTGCTTAGGACGTGCTAAGTTCTAAGTTTGGGGGTATTTGATGAGTCATTATTTATGCACTATTTCATAGGTGCTTTTCTATATAAATCAATTCTAAATTCATGTATTATGGCTCTATATGTTTACTTTGGAGATTTACATTGTACTTGAGTGTTTGTACGAGAATTAGAAAAATCCATGAAAAAAGTCAAAGTTCAATAAAAAACCAGTAGGGTTGACGCCCCTTGAATGAACAGACAGCGCCATGGAGAAGCCACGATGCCAAGCAGGGCGTCAAGGCAGAACAAGGAACGACGTAAGAAATGAATAGGCGACGTCAACTTTATAACAGATAGTGCCATTGATGGGCCAAAAACCAGATTTAGAAATTTTAGACTGACTTGAGGACCAAGAATTTCTTTAAAATGCCACGCCGCAACCCGATGTCATTCCCATATAACGGTAGAGCCACTGATGGCGCCAAATTCACAAAATAGAAGTTTTGTATATTTTAAAAGGTTCTTAATTCCCAGGCTTTCCTATTATTATACCTTTGCTCACCTATATAAAGAGGGACCTCTATGGATGAAAACTAGTTATAGTTCAGAGTGATTTAGGAGTAGAGCAAGGTAGAGTAGCCATGTCCAGCTAGGTTCTTTAATATCTAGGTGGGGGATGAAGCTCTATAGCAAGTAGTAGGTTTATCTTCATGTCTTATTGAGGTTTTCTTTAATAATAGTGTTTTGTTTTAGTTCTCTATCTTTATGTTATGATTTTTAATGATGTCTTAATGGTAGTTTAGAGTTTGTAAGTTCATTGCAAATCTTTAGGCGTAAACCTGTTGACTTGCTATCAATCAAGTTGAGTCTGTGATACCAACCTGGTTGAGAAGTGGCAATCACCTAGAAAAAATAAACTTACCACACTTGTTGTTCTAGGGGAATAACATCGAGAACTAGGCAAAATCTTGATAGCAGTTGCCTAAGGTTATCTAGGGGTAGGTGTTACCATAGAGCTATTAATGTTGCTCATGGGCTAAATCTTAAGAATGGTTGGCCAAGGTTGTATGGTGGAGTAAGAGATGTATTTAGAGAACAGTTTCCCTATCTATCAAGAATATGGGAACTAGGGTGTTGGTGGCCCTAACACCTATATCATATCTAGGGAAACTGTTTTAAAACCTATCTTTCAAAACCAATGATGCAAGACATGGAAACAATATAGGGTTAAATTGTGGATTCCTAGACTTAGGTATGCGTTCAATTATTTACTTTCTTGTTTAATAGATCTTTAGGATACAAATCTTTCAAAAACCTATATTTACTTTTCTATTTGTGGAACTCAGTTTGACTGAATCCTTTGGATTCGACCCCGTGCTTACCTCTACTATATTCTAGTATGATTGGTAACCTTTTACGGGTTATATTTGACACGCACGATACGTGATCAACATCAAATGGAGTGGGAATCGGTCTACAATTAAATTGATTGAACCTCTTCAGTATTTTCTTTACATAATGTGATTGGGTAAGGATATATCCATAATCATTTTTTTAATTTGAATACCAAAAATGACATCTATTTGACTTAAGTCTTTCATGTCAAATTTAGAATTCAACATCTTTTTAGTTGAAATGATTATATCCTTATTAGTTCCCATAATCAACATATCATCAACATATAAACATACCATGACACATGAATTTTTTATTTCTTTGATGTAAATATATTTGTCACATTCATTTATTTTAAATCCATTTGTAATCATAACATGGTCAAATCACTCATGCCAATGTTTTAGTGCTTGCTTAAGTCCATATAGAGACCTAACAAATTTACAGACTTTATCTTCTTGACCTTGGACCACAAATCCTCTGGGTTTTTCCATATAAATCTCTTCATCAAATTTTTCATTCAAAAATTCTATTTTTACATCCATGTGATGTATGTTCGTATTATAAATGGCAGCAATTGAAATTATCATCCTAATAGATGTAATTCTTGAAGATGGAGATTAGGTATAAAAATAATTCAACCATTTTTTTTGCCGATATTATATAGCCACTAAACGGGCTTTATATTTATCAATTGATCCATCGGCTTTTAATTTTCATTTAAAAATCCATTTGTGATCTGTTGGTTTGCTACTGGGAGGTAAATCAACCAATTTTCATGTATGGTTACTTAAAATGGATCCTATTTCACTATTTATAGCTTATTTCTATAAAATAGCCTCACTAGAAGTCATTGCTTCTTTATATGTCTGTGGTTCAACTTCAATCAAGAAACCTATAAAATTTGGTGCAAAACTCTTTTGAGCTTTTGATCTTTTCCCTGGACGCGTGCCGAACGCGTCAATAAAGTAAAGTTTCTTAAACCAACTATTTTTTAGAATAGTGTCAACGATCCCACAGAGATTGATAGTCTTTCTTAGGTTAAAAACAACAAAAAAGGAAAATCGGGGGTTTTAAAATAAATATTAATTTAACTTACTAATCTAACTAAACTAAATAAATAAAATAACTAAACTAATTTTGAAAATAATTAATTAATACCTAAGTAACCCTAAGTCTAATGTTCCACAAATCAATATCAAGATTTAATGGCAATCATGGTCTTTAATCTTCCCAAAAATTAATTCATTTATATTCTCCTAGATTAGCTATAGAAAATCGACATCCGCAAAAAATTCATCGTTCCCCTAATCTCGATAGTCAGGACGTCTGCCACTAACTACTTCCCTAATTAATGTATAACCCTAGACATCCGCCAATCGGGTTTAACACACTAACCGCAGTAATATGGGTATGTGGGAACACTAATCCTAAATAACCGGATCGCGTCCGCTCCCGATTTAACCTAGATTCAATTGTTGCACACTCAAGAACCGAAAGGGTTTGACGACAAACGGGTGAGTGTTTATTACTTTATTGGTCTAAAAGCACAATTACACGAATACTAATGGTCCAAATAACTGTAGATTGTCCATCTAAAAGCATGCATCGGACGTATACATACCCTAGATCTAAACCATAATCCTTGAAAGCAACAACAATGAAATAGGAGAATTTAAACTAAGTTCAATAACAAAATAAAAGATCTCATATAATGTGCCATGAGTTCATGATCCCGACTTGTTTCCCCTCCTACCTAGGCAAGGAGTTGATTAGCTGAACATCGTCGTCGAAGAAAGTCGATAAGAAAACGATAATAGTCGGTGTTCATAAATAATAAAACCTAAGTTCCTAATATATAAAACCACTAAAAATTGGTCTCGAGAGGTGAGAGAAACTAATTTTGGGTGTTGGGGAGGTGACTTGTGCGCCGAGGAACATCGCAGTGCAGTTTTTGGCTAAAAAACTAGTGTCCGCCACGTGTCTGGACTGCATTGGTTCATTCCTGCTGGAGCGCTGACGTGGCGTCTTTTGATTGGTGGAGACCGCTGCTGATGACGATGTGGTGTGGTGAGTGAGCGACATGTGGCGCACGAGAGGCAGAGAAGAAAATCGCACATAATCGGCGAAGATGTGGGAGACGGTGCTGTCGCGCATCCCGAGGAAAATCGAAGAGCAGCTGTGCGAGGAAAGAAATGGTGGTGGTGATGTGTGTTGTGAGACACCACGTGACGCTTCTGATTAGAGGAAAGAATGGAAACCGCTGACGTGGGAACACGTGATAGGTCAATAACCAATGAGTGACAAGCTTGGGGGTGTGAGAGGCCGACACTTGGCAGCTGCTGTAATGAGAACCGCTGACGTTGCAGCGTGTGATTGGTTGAGAGAAGATATGCGCTGATATGGCGCATTCTAATTGGTTGAAATATGTTGTCTCCTATTCTACCCACCGCAAAACACGTAACTCGAGGCAAACTATCCGACATCCGATTACTGCTGTAAATACTCCATTTTGAGTATTTTTCTGCCACGAATTCAACCGCGCACTCCGTTTCACCTGAAAATGACCAATAAATATAAGTAATATATATTTTAGAGACTTTGAATAATTAAATATACTAAAATAAAATACTAAATAACTATAAATACTGACTTATCATCCCCCTTCTTGGTTCTTCATCAAATGTTTGAACATTAGAAGTGGGCAGTATATCTCTAACTCTATTGATCCATGAACTTAATTTTTGATCTTTATAACGAAATATTCCTTCAAAGAATTGCACATCCACATATTCAATAATTGTGTAAACATGAATATTACTAATCTCAGAATTAATTACCAAAAGTCTATATGTAACATTATTGTTTGCAAACCCAATAAATACACAATCTATAGTTTTATGTCCTAACTTAGTTCTTTTATTGATAGGAACTTGTACCTTAGCTAGACAACCCGACACGTTTAAAATTTTGAAAGAAAGAATTCTACTTTCCATATTTCAGAAGGAGAATTATTTTTCTTTTTCATTAGGATTGTATTTAAAATATAATTTGTCGTAAGTAGTGTTGGGTTTCGGGGATAATGCGCAGCGGAAGTTTTTGAAACCTTTTCTGAACATCCATGAACAAAGATCCTATCAATTCCATTAAATTGATGTGCCAATAAAAACCATACCTTAACAAGAACAACTCCATGTCTGCCTTGTTTGGTGTTGATCGATTCCTTCAAGACGCTATCAGAGACGAACATTCTCTATCAGAAATCCACACACGGAAGAATGATTACAATCCGGAGTGCTAGCCCCAAAAACCCTGAGACAAAAATTCTCACAAAAATTCTCTAGGAAAGATCTATCTCGGGAATTCACTTCAACAACTGTGATCCTAATGTCTTATTTATAGTACACTAGGTCGAGTTGTCAAAGAACTCCATCTCCTAGTCACACTCCAAATAGAGTCCTAGATAAAATCCAACTCTAAAAAGGTTAGAGTCATAGAGAATCTACAATTACTAATCCAATAAGAGTTGTAATTTATCTAAAACTCAAATAAGAATTGAAGTCATACTATAATTCCAATTAGAGTCCTATTCAAAATAGGATTTACTAAGAGACAAAATTTCTAGTCACACTAGAAATGTAAGAGAATCTTGAATCCTAGTCAAACTGGGACATTTAATGAGAATTTTTAAAATGAATTTTATCAAATAAAATTCATTAACCCAGACAATACTAAATCGCGCAAACCCGTTCTTTGTGTACGACCCAATAGGTTCACTTGGCAGTGAACCAAAACCATTTTGATATACAAGTCATAAGCTGTCTCTAGCAAGACATTGTGACTACCCAAGTAGTATGAAGATCAATAAATCGGTACAACCTAATAGACAATGTATATCATATCCCTTTGTCACGCGATATCTTTTGATTGAACATAAGACATGGAATGTCACCCTTATAGTTCAATGTACTAGTCTCGATCTCCGAGTTCATTGAAATTATCAAGTGACATTGATCTAATCAATTCACTAGACATGACCATTTATCAGTCTAACATATCGAGGGGCCCAATAGATATCTCTCTCTAAAAGAGAGGGACAAATTTCATCTTGATCACACAACATCCACACATTAGTCGAAAAGCGACAAATCACAATTTTGTAATCATCCGATTAAAGACAACGTTTGATTGTATCAAATCATTGTGCTCCTAATGTTGGAGTCTCTGGAAATCTCAAGTCAAATGACTAAATGATATAACTCTCATGAGAATCACTTATGACATTGACCATGTAGTGTTCTCATAGCGGGTCGGTCCAACATTTGTTCCCATCATATATCCATTATCTTGATCTGTATCCATATATGCATAATCATCACATGATTATCAATCAAGACTCATACTAGTCTTAATTTATTATTGTTCGTACAATAATAACTGACTAGGAACATTTAGAATAATACAATAATTATCCATGGATACTATTATAAAAGAAACATGCATCTACTTATAATAGTTAAACAACATTTACAGAATTGGCCTAGGGCACACACCCAACCATCTCCCGCTTGCACTAGGTCCAATCCTACACGTATCCAATATTGAGTAACCTTAATGGATTCTTAGTGGAAGAAGTTTGTTTATGTAAATGCTACATTGTTTGTTATTGATGTTCTGCAAATCTTTACGTTCTCTCTTTTATAAGATAAAAACACTCAAGTGATTGTTTAGATCTATCGTGTGATTTAGGTTCCATAACCTAAATTTTTACATTGCTTTTACAATAAAATCCAACATTATTTTTAACACTTGGAACCACACCTTATTCAATCATGAATCTTACGATCTAAACATTTTCATTGGCTACATCAAATGCCGCTAAAAACTCTGTTTATGTTATAGAACTTGTTAGAGTGAGTTTAGAACATTTCCAACTTATTCCAACGAAGTTAACACATATCCATATTGCGATCATTAATTTTTTATATTAATTTGAAAGTTTGCATCGTGTAACCATTTATAAGACTCATATCTCTCAAACCTCTGCAAATCTAATAACATCTCTCAAGTGCTTCTAAAGTACTTGAGAATGTTATTAATAAATATCCAGTGACCTTCACTGGAATATATGAGATGTATATATGTTTTGCCCAAAGCATATGACATATCAAGTTGAGTGCAAAGTATAACATATGTGATGATTCTCATAGCTTATGCGTATGAAATCATATACACATTTTCCCGCTCATCATTTGTCTTAAGATGTTGAGTCTTGCAAAGACTTATGTTATAAAACATAAGTACGAATTCTTTTAAGAATCTCGTACACTGAAACTTTTTCAATTATTTGTCTATATAAGCACTCTTATTTAAAGCAATTAGCCTCTTAGATCTATCTCTATAAATCTATATCACAATGATATAGGCCTAATTAGCAAAGAATCTCATTGAGAAACTTTCCTTAACTAAGACTTGACATTCTGCAGGGTTAAGATGTCGTTTCCAATGATTAATATATCATTAACATATATATTCAGAAAGATAATTGCGTTCCCACTAACCTTTATGTATACACAAGGTTTATATTTGATTCAATGAATGTAATTCATTAATTATTTCATCAAAACAAAGATCCCAACTCTGATTAGCTTACTATAATCCATAAATAGATCCTTTAAGCTTGCATACCTTTCTCAAAGTCTCAAATCAAAAAACCCTTAAGTTGTATCATACACATCTTTAAGGAGCATAGAGCAATGCTATTTTTGACATCCATTTTTCATATCTTATAGTCAAACTATGAAGTAATGACAATAGAATTCTAGAACTTGAGCTTAGCTACCAGAAAATCTTATCTTAATCAACACCTTGATTTAGATTGGAATTTTCGATAAGCATGCTTTTAAGTATGCATCTTTTCTTTTTTCATGTCACATTAACTCATTTACATCCAATGGTCATACCATCTTCAGATAAATAATTCAAGTTCCAAACTTGGTTAACATAGATGAATTAAAATTCAGAGTTAATAACACTTAGTTTCTTCGTTCAATCTAGACAAGACATGTCTCTTGATAAGTAGTGATTAATTCTGATCCAATATCAAAAATACATCACAACTATCAATAATAAGAAATTCCAAATTTGTCTGGCCAATTTATAACTATTCTAGGTTTTCAAGAAATATATGTTACTAGTGTATACTCAACTAGTTCAAAACTTTGTTGATCTTCTTAAAGTGCTTCGGTTCTCATTTGTGGCACTTGAACATTTCAAAATTTATTTTATTCCCAATAGTGTCTTTAAAATAAACACTTTACTTAGAAAGACATCATTTTTGAGCAACAAACAATTTGTTCTCAATTGTATAAATTGTATCATAGTGTTCAACCTCAAATAAACACGAAAGATTAAGGCATCAAACTTTATGTGACTTAACTTCTTTCGCAAGTCTTGCCGCCTCAAATCTAAAAAAAATAGACAAACTAGGTCTTTTTATTCCATATCATATATGGAGTTTTATCAACCACTTTAACAAAAATAAGGTTTAATGCGAGTGCCTTGGTTTCTAATGTATAGCCTTAATAAAACATTATAGGAAAGTCTGTGTGACATATCATAAATCAAATTATATCCTATATAGTTCGATTTCTCCTCTTAAAACATCATTTCTCCAATGACGTTCCTAGTGGAGTTAATTGGAAGACAATCTCGCAATTTCAAAGATGGTAACTTAAACTCTCGGCTCAAATATTATCCACCTTGATCTCATCAAAGTATGTTAATAGTTTGCCAAGTGATTTTTTTTCTTATACTCATTTTGAAATGTTCGTAAAAATTTAAAATTATGTCTTCCTGATAGGATTTGTAATTCATTATAAAATGAACAATTTCATTCTATGAAAAACAAAATCCGTGCTTTAAGGCTTTCTTTAGAACTTGACAAAATCTAGCTCACAACTAAGGTTTATGTGTCCGACACAAACACCTTTTGTAGCTTTTACCTTCCATTTATCTTTCTTTATTAAATCCCTTTATGTTACGAACCATAAAATATATATCTAATGCCATTTTTTATTATTCTATCTTACAATTTTAAACATCATATGCAACTATAGGCAGTGTTCTCCATGTCTTTCAAATTACGTAGTTTAAAACTATTTTGATGAATTATAGATCAAATCTACTGCCAACTTTTGGCACGTGAAGATTCAAGACTTTTGAGATAATAAATATAGTTCTTTTATGTTCCAAACATAAAGACATATTAATAGGTTCTCAACCATTTTACAAGAATCTATGAATTTTACAATCTTATGCTCTTTCCGTATGACTTACTATCGAAACATTTCCTTCAATGTCACTTTCATGTTATTAGTTTTAATGGCCCGAATCTTTCCTAAAGTCCGGTTTTATATTTGCTAACGTGACATATAATCCTTGTACTAAGATATGGTAGTTTAAAGGAATCATTAATCTAAGACATATATCCTTGTTTTATGATTGATAACGTTTATCAATTTTCTAATCAAAAAAGGGAAATTAGTCTTAGAAATTTTTTTATCCTTATCAAGGATTGATCACAGTTACTCTGGATTAGTGTTACTAGAAGTTTAACATCTACACCTAGAAGATTATGCAAAATAATTTATTAGTGAGTAATAAACTCCCACTAAATCAATAACCCTCGTAAATATTAGTTTAGTGGTCTAAGATCCATATTTCACTTAATTTTGAGACAGCTAAGACATGACACTTAAAATCAAGTTATTTAGGTAGGTAACCATTACCAATTGCATCAAACGCAACTCTTAGCTTCTTTATGAGACCTAGACATCATATGTCACAACATGTTACATCTCATCTATGCCTAAAGCCCAAAATCATTTTGATAGCTTTATTAAGTCAAACCAACTTAAAATATCCAAGTAACCGTTACCCAGCTTACCTCACCAAGATAACACAATACATCCTGCGAAGGCAAACCCATATTGATGTGATCGAGGCCTTGACAAGTGTTTAAAATGGGTGGCATTAACTTAAAATTCTAATCGAGGAGTTGTTTTCAAGTTTTATGATCCATGTAGTGTTTTTACAATGATTAATTCTACCATCTATTTAATTATGGAATATCATACATACCCAATATGCATAGAATAAAGATCATTTATATAAAACAAGAATAAACATCTTCATATATCAACAAGGCATCATAAAACAAATCAAGGAAATTAAATACCTTAAAATTTTCCAAGTGCATGAAAGATTATATTTTCATTAATCTCATTAATTAAATGTATCTCAATATAATTTTTTATCGGACTCTATTTAATTAAAACCCCTTTTAATTAAATATTTTAATTAATATTAATAACATAACCACTTATTTAAATTGATATTAATTCAATTAAAACACCTTCAATTAAATTAATTCAATCCAATTAATGAACAATAACCTCATTTAATTAATGGTAATTAATCAATTAAAACTTCTTTCAATTAATATATATAACTCAATTAATATAAATACAGTTGTAATCCTATTACAACTTGGTATGGATAGCCAAGATGGTTAAAACACCATAATGAGTTCGAGTATTAGGGATGGAATCCCTCCTTTTTATAAAATAATATAAGCCTTTATTTTGTAATCCCATTACAAACAATATAAGCCTTTATTTTGTAATCCTATTACAAATAATACAAGCTTGGCTTGCTAGTGTGGTTGATTAAAGTCTTCAACTAGAAGATGGGAGGTCAGGGATCGAATCCCTCTCTCATCAAAAGTTGTTTTTTTTTTATTTAGCAGTAGACTTTTCCATTATCATAGGAATTAACTAGAATGTTCCATTATCATATGAATTAACTAGTTTCCATTCATTACTACTCTCTGGCATGCCATTAAAGTAGTTTAGTTGGACAGCATGTCGGACTCGGTTGGTTGGGTTCGGTCGTGGCTACTATCTAGCATGCCCTTTTATGATACATTTTTGTACATGGCGTTTGTCACGGCAGACATCCATGATACAATAAAATTCATGTGACTATGACTTGGAGATCATGATACAATAAAATTCATGTGATCAATACACAGAAAACCATGACCAGTTAAATAGGATGTCTTGAGATCCAATTAAAACTAGTTTAATTGGTTGCCTTGAACCCTTAATGACTAAGAGATCATGATACAACAAAATTCATGGCTAGGCATGTCTTCTATTCAAACAGTGATAAAATTCAATTTGAAAAATTTAATGGAATTGAACCAACCTTGCTCTGATACCACTGTTGGGTTTCGGGGATAATGCGCAGCGAAGTTTTTGAAACCTTTTTCGAACAACCCTAAACAAAGATCCTATCTATTCCATTAAATTGATGTACCAATAAAAATCCTACCTAAACAAGAACAACTCCATGTCTGCCTTGTTTGGTGTTGATCGATTCCTTCAAGATGCTGCCAGAGACGAACGTCCTCTATCAGAAATTCACACACAAACGGACCATCAAGATCCAGAGTGCTAGCCCCAAAAACCCTAGGACAAAAATTCTCACAAAATTTCTGTAGGAGAAATTACTCTCAGGAATTCACTTCAAAAACTATGACCCCAATGTCTTATTTATAGTACATTAGATCGAGTTGTAAAATAACTTCATCTCCTAGTCACACTCCGAACAGAGTCCTAGATAAAGTCCAACTCTAAAAAGGTTAGAGTCATAGATAATCTACAAATACTAATTCAATAAGAGTTGTAATTTATCTAAAACTCAAATAAGAATTAAAATCATACTATATTCTAATTAGAGTCCTATTCAAAATAGGATTTACTAAGAAACAAGATTTCTAGTCACACTAGAAATGTATGAGAATCTTGAATCCTAGTCAAACTAGGACATTTAATGAGAATCTTCAAAATGAATTTTATCAAATAAGATTCATTAACCCAGAGAATATTAAATCGCGCAAATTAATTCTTTGTGTGCGACCCAATAGGTTCATATAACGTTGGCAATGAACCAAAATCATTTTGGTATACAAATCATAAGCGGTCTCTAGCAAGGAATTATGACTACCCAAGTAGTATGAAGATCAATAAATCGATACAACCTAATAGACAGTGTATATCATATCCCTTTGTCATGCAATATCTTTTGATTGAACATAAGACATGGAATGTCACCCTTATAGTTCAATCTACTAGTCTCGATCTTCGAGTACACTGAAATTGTCAAGTGACATTGATCCAATCAATTCACTAGACATGGCTACTTATCAGTCTTACATATCGAGGGGCCCAGTAGATATCTCTCTCTAAAAGAGAGGGACAAGTTCCATCTTGATCACACAACATCCACACATTAGTCGAACAATGACCAATTAGAGTCTTTATAATCATCCGGTTAAAGACAATGTTTGATTGTATCAAATTATTGTGCTCCTAATGCTGGAATCTCTAGTGATCTCAAGTCAAAAGACTAAATGATATAATTCTCATGAGAATCACTTATGACATTGACCATGTAGTGTTCTCATAGCGGGTCGGTTCAGCATATGTTCCTAACAGATACCCATTATCTTGATTCGTATCCGTATACGCATAATCATCATATGATTATCAATCAAGAATCATACTAGTCTTAATTTATTATTGTTCCCACAATAGTAACCGAATAGGGACATTTAGAATAACACAATAATTATCTATGGATACTATTATAAAAGAAACGCGCATCTACTTATGATGGTTAAACATTGTTTACGGAATTGGCCTAGGGCACATACCCCAACAAGTAGTGCCTCAACCCACATATTGTGTGGAAGTCTCGAACTATTTAACATAGAATTTATGATGTATTTGAAAGTTTTATTTTTCATCTCTACGACATCGTTCTGTTTAGGTGTCTATGGTGCCGTAGTTTGGTGTATAATTCCATTATCAGTACAAAAATTAGTAAATTCAGAGGATTCATATTCTCCACATCTATCAGTTCTTATTGCTTTAATCCTTTTGCCTAATTGATTTTCCATTTCCGCCTTATATGTCTTAAACATATTAAAGGCTTCTCTTTTAGTTTTTGATCAAATAGATATAGCAAAATTTATTACAATCATCTATAAAAGTGATGTAGTGATTTTTCCCACCTCTGGAAGGGGTTGATTTATAATCGCAAAAGTCACAATGAATTAAACCCAATAATTCATTTGACATTCCCTGGACTATTTTGAAAGTTTTCCTAACAAACTTAGATTCAGTGCATGTTTGAAATTTATGCTTTAAATCAATATTAAACTCAGGTAATAAATTATGATGAACTATTCTATAGATAGACCTACTATTTACATGACCTAATCTAGCATGCCATATATCGTAAGAATCCACAATATTAATATAAGCGTTCACTTTATTCATAGAATTAGTACCATTACATTTAGTTTGAACATTCCATTAACTAAGTACCTCTTCCTATATAGTCCTTAGCCTAACATAAACTTATCAAATTCAAACACTAGTTTAAATCCTTTTTTTGGTAAGGAGAGTTCCCAAAACTAGGTTCTTCCTAATTTCAAATATAAAGTACCTCAATTAAAGTAAGAGTTTTCCTAAAAGAAAATTTCAGCAAAACTTTTCCTTTTCGTTTTGCACTAGAAGTGGATGAATTCCCTATGTAGAGTTTTTCATCATTAGTAACATCTTCAAAGGTTTAAAACAATACCTTATCACCACAAATGTGCCTAGTGGCTCCGGTGTCAATCCACCAACCTTTAACATTGTTAATCGTATTGACTTTAGAAATTACAGTAACCAAATCTTCATCAACAGTTGTAACAATAGCCTAATTCTTTTGAATAAAATTTCTTGTAGGTTGATCTTCGCGGTGAAGACATTCTTGAGCCTTATGTCCACGCTTTTCGCACACCCCAACAATTGCCGTCAACTTTCTTAAAAGGCATGCCTTTTAATGCAAAGGTGTAGGAACTTTTTGCAAAATACTTTTTTCCCTAATTATTTTGAAATTTGGATTTTGAAGACTCTCGTTCAACCATGTTTTCCATGGTAGCTAAGATAGGTACTTCAACTTTGTTTCCCTTGCGATGGTCTTCTTCAACTCGAAGCCTCAAAATGAAGTCCTCCAAAGTCATCTCTCCTTTTGTGCCTTAGATTTTAAAATCATTCCATGAAGGTGGTAACTTCTTAATGATCACTCCAACTTGGAAGTGTTCGTTTATAGAACACCCCTCAACATTCAATTTATGAATCAAAACTTGAGTTTCTTCTACTTGCTTGATCACTATTTTGGAGTCCCCCATGACATACTTGAGGAAATTATCAATTACGAATTTCTTTGCACTGACATCTTCTGTTTTATATTTATTCTCAAACATATTCCATACTTCCTTTGCCATGTTATATGACAAGTACATGTCATATAAATTATCATCTAAGCAATTGACGATGTAATTTCTGCAAGGAAAATAAAAACTTCTTTAATTTTCTATGGATATAAGTGTTTCCCTTGAGAAAGGATCCTCATTTGTCTTAGACTCTTCCTCTCTCGCAATATTAGCAAGGTTGAGGGTTGTCAAGTAGAATAATAATTCTTGTTGCCACCTCTTGAAATCCACTCCTTTGAGTTTCTCAGGCTTTTCTTCATGCATCTTGAAATCAACTCCCTTGGATTTCTCAACCTTTTCTTCATGCTACTTCGAGTTATTGTTCATACTCGATTGTTCCGCTATTTTTCTTAATTTCTGGAATTCACAACAAAACAGAACTATATCTCTAAAATTTTGAAAATTTCTCTATCTTAGATTGTTATTTTTGAACAATCTATAACGTTTACTAGTTGATATAAATCAAACGAAACTTCAATAATCAATAACAAAACTCGAATAACAAATAAATTTAACAAAATTATTCAATCGGAGGCTTGCATAAAAGCAATGTCCTAAGAGAGAAATTTTTCTTAATTCAATGAGTAAATTTTCCACAAAGGTCTGTACCCAGGATATAACCGAAGGCTATTCCAAAATAAAGTTCACCACTTTTTAAAGTCTGCTCAAACTGTGATTTGCTTCTCTCTCAAATAATATGTATTTTGAAAATCAAGTTAGTCTTTAGTATTTCAGTTCTACTTAAATAGACTTTTATGCACTGTTTTAAAGCTTTACAACTCTTTAATTCCGAAGCTAATACCCATTGCGTTATTAACAATCGCACCTGTTAACAACAAAATTGAAATTAACTATCACAATAGTAAATTTTGAAATTATAAAACTAAAGAAAAAAATAAATTAGAATACAAAAAATTGATTTTTATAAGGCCAAACAATCTAAGCCCAAAGCCGAAAGGCACCAAGGGCTAAGGCCATATTTGAATTTAAATATTAACTATTATATATTATATATAACTTACTACCCAATGCCACTTAGGCTCCATCCATTAGGTTCTCTAGAGCAAAGCTTTAGAGATGGAGTCTGTATTTGAAGAATTTCCACTCTTTTAAGTTTTTAATGTAGGAATATAAAGTTTTATTTTGGTTTGAATTTGGATTAGTCTTTTAGCATAATTAGAGCACTTTAAGGGAGTTAATACGTTATTAGGATTGTAGGTGTTTTGAGACTTGGTTGAGACATAAACCAACTTAAGTCGCCACATTAACGGCAGATCTTTAAGTAGTCTCAAAACCCTAGACTTCGTTCTACCATCTTATTTTTTACCCTTAGTTGAAAGACTTTGTGCTCAAAAGATTTGGTTCAAATCAATTAAGGTAACTCCTCTGCATATTAGTTGTTGCTCTTATTATGGTAATATTTTAAATTTTTTTTAGTGACCTAGATATTTAGGGAGCCTTTGTTCATTCTTTATTTTTTGAAGACTTTTAAAAGAAAATAAAAAAACAATTGCATGACTTTGTATCATCTTCTTATATATTTATCCATGTTCTTTTTCGCTACTCCTCTCTTTTGTTGTATGGATTCCTTGACATATTTTGAACCTTGAGGACAAACTTCACGATAAGTTTGGGGATACTTTAGGGTTTATGGATTGAGTTGGATAGATGTTTTTACGAAACACCGCAAGTATAATCATTTATTTTTTTCAATTATATGTTGTTGAAGGATGGTAATGGTGGAGTTTTGAATCCCTTATTCTCTCATTTCTCTCATCTTCCATTTCTTTTCCATTAATGCTTCTATCTTTCATTTCATTAGGAGTTGATACACTCTAATGCATGTGTTTATTTTATTAACTACTTGTTTAGTTGCATATTTTCATCTATGTTCGTGTCTTACATTAGAACTTACATAGAATCATATGTCGCATGTGTAGTCGCTCGAAACCTTATTGAGTGCCTATGGTTATGGATAGGTTACTTTAACCGCTTTTGAGACTAAAAAATCTTTAAAGCTTATGAGATACATTCAATCTGGTGTGTTGCCCGACATTGTTGAGATTACATATTAGAGATGTAGTATGAAGTTTAGGCTTTGTGCTAGATACCAAAAGGGGCAAACAGTAATAATTGTGCAAGTGGTAAAAAATTATATTTTTAGGGTACTAGACTAGGGTGTAGCCTACTCAAGGCAAAAGCCTATGACTGAACCACTAGTAGGGGATGATGTAGGCCATATTTAGATTTAACCCTTAGCCTTGAGCCTACATCTCATCTTCTTACTAGATAGCTTATTCGAGCCAATTCCAACTTGATTTTCTTTACCACCTATTACACCCTACACCATTACCATTTTATCCATATAACCTAGTTGGAGAGTTCGGCTAACTATACCAAAATTGTGAAAGATCTAGTATTGGAGTGAAATGTACAAAGCCTCAAGTTTGGGGGTAATCGTGGGTGAAACAAATTCTCACAAACTTCAAAGAAAAAAAAGTAAATTATGCTTTAAATTCAAAGAAAAAAAATGAATTCAATAAAATAGAGCCAAAAAGAAGATTGGTGGTTGGAAAAATAGGAGGAAAACGAAATTGGGTGTATTGTGTATTTATGTGAACTCCTTGTGTATGCTCTCAGTGATTATAGTTAGGTTTATTTGAACTCTCTTAGAGTTTTGCATTCACTTAATACCTTTTCCTTGACACCTCACACAACCTCATTACAACCTACATGAAGTCCTATTATTACTTGTGCTAAGTCTACATTAGTGGAGAGCGTGGTTGCAATCTTGCCTATGGTACCCCTCTAAGCGTTGATGCAACACTTTACATAGACTGTAAAACTTGTGTACTTGAGTGTATAGTCCCATAAAACTCATGAGTAATTGATGGCATTTTTCTTAACTTAGTTTGCTTTTAAAAGTGTGATTTCTATTAATGTTTACACTACCACTCTTAACAAATTTTAACTTTGAACTTCTTTGAGAAGATAGTCAGTTTAGCGGCATTTGAACCAAACGGAACTCTAGGGGTGCACATGGATTAGATCCAATCCAATTATTGTGGATCAAAAACTGCAATCCAGACTATTCCATTTAGTTTGCTAATCCAACTTGATCGAATTTACTAAATGTGGACCAGACATGATCAAATTATGCGGATTAACAATTATAAAATTAAAATTTATAAAACTATAAGATTAATATTTAAAATTATTATTTAGGTAATATCAACTAGTAGTAAAGAACGTTAAATGATTAATGTGAAAAATACTTCATATGATTTTTTAATTCAAATATATTAGTTTTAACATTTTCTACATTTATTTGTCTTGATAGATTCAAAATGTATACTTGAATATTAAAAGAATTAACTTAAGTTCCGAAAATATAGATTTTCAATTGTATATGAACAAATAATAGTTGAAGGAAGATTCTAGGCACCCAATTCGGTGCACCTATCAAATAGCGCCGTTCGAATTGAACGAATATCTTAAGGTGTATCGATGACGCATCTTGGTAGGTGTGCCAAATTAGGTGCAAAAAATGGGTACCCAAAAAATTTTCTATATTTAGTGGCATAAAACGGGGTGTTTTTCATGAAATAAGGTGGGATTAGTTTTTTATTCATCAAATAGGGGGTAACTTTAAAATTACAAAAGTAATGTATAACTCCTTTTCAAAATGAGCTATTGGTGATGAGGTGGCGTGGTATCGTTAGTATGGTTGATAAGGTGGAAGGAACTTGTATGAATAGCTCATTTCAAAAAGGAGTTATCGATACAAAATACTAAAGTGTATGAATGACTCCTTTTGAAAAGGAGCTATTTGTTCAACTCAAATATCGCACATCAAGGTGGAGAACTCATGCAAACGACACGTGCGTATCGAGATGGACAACCCGCGTCACTCGCGTATCTCAAGGTAGACAACTCATGTAAACGACACACATGCATATCGACGTGGACAACCCATGCAAATGTCACGCATGTATGTTGAGGTGGAGAATTCATGCAAACGCCATGCACGTGTGTCGAGTGGGCGACCCGTGCAGCCTCATGCAATTCATGCAAACGTCACGCACGTATCTCAAGGTAGACAACTCACACAACCTCGCCTAATCCATGCAAACCATGCAAAGGTCACACACGTATTTCGAGGTGTCCCCATGTAACCTCGTAAAATCCAAGTAAATCATGCAAACGACTCGCACTTGTCTCGAGGTGGTAGAGCCAATGCAAACGTTACACACGTATCAAACGCCATGCACGTATGTCAAGGTGGGCGAGCCATGCAACCTCATGCAAACCATTCAAACGTCACATACATACCTCGAGGTGTGGACAACTCATGCAACCTCGTGCAATCCATGCAAATCATGCAAATGTGAGGCACGTATTTCGAGGTAGACAACCCATGCAACCTGGTGTAGTCCATGCAAACCATCTAAATGTCATGCACGTAACTCGAGGTGGAAAACTAATGCAACTGATAGACACGTATCTTGAGGTGGACAATCTATGCAAATGTCATGCATGTATCTCGAGGGGACAACCCATGCATATCCATTACAGACCATGCACCCCATGCAAACGTCATGCATATATCTCGAGGCGGACAACCCATGCAACACATAGTAACCATGTAACTCATCCTTTAAAGTTTTGTCTTACTTCTATCTCGTGATGATAAGAAGAGATACGAAGATAAAAATAATTATAGGCCAAAACCACATTTTTTCTTTGTCTAGAATTTAAAATTAAAACAATAATGATCTCTTGAGAAATAAGTCCATTCCATGAAAAGGTTGTATACAACAACTTCATTCACCTAAGATATAAATTGAAAAAAAAATCACCACGACGTCAAAAAAACACATCATATAGGTCTATTACGACGGTTATGTTGACGTTGTTGCTCCATGATGCAAATCGAACGTACTCTATGTCTAGTGGTACGTTGTGTTTGTACATTCGGTTGAGGTTGTTGAGGTTGTTGATCTTGCATTGAATGTCGTTGAGTCGATTGATGTTTTTCCTCTGGTTCACTCGACACACCTCTGTTACTAATGCTTCCAAAAATAGGAGGTTGAACCATTCCAAAATACTGGCTTCCTGTATGTGGTTGGCCGAAAGGAACATGAGGCGGCGGCATGCTTAACAAGTTCATGAATGAGCCATCTCCACTATATGACATATTGTAAATATAACATGGTGGAGTATATGGACTCGGCATATATTGAGGCAATGAAGGATACATTTGATGTCTAGGCATTCCATGGTCCACATATGAAGATGACGGCCCGGGTGCATAAGGATCAAAATGGTAAGGAGGAAGATTCATGATCAGCGACCTAGATACAAACATTCGAGGTTCTGGTTGCATTCAGGACGATGAAGGAATGTACCATTGAGAAGAACGACGTTGTGGGGATGAGCGTTGGCTACTCTTACCAACAGTCTATGTTCTTCTCGCTCTCGGACGAGATGAACGTGGTGGAGGAGAACGTCTGCTACTTTCTGCAGCAATCTTAGTTTGACAAGATGGACATGGTGGACGAGGACGTCAGGTGCTTTTCCCTACAATCTCTGTTCGTGTTGTTCTTCTTCTCACCTCTCTATTTGATTTGCCCTAATCCTCTTCTTCATCTTCCTCTTCGTTCTCCTCATTTATGTCATGTTCAACATCAATTCCATCATTCCATAGAGTAGACCTTTGCCTTTCATCTTCATCTAAAATTTTAATGCCTTCATCAAGTGCAGCAAGACCTTGCTCGTACCCGTCCTCAATAAACACTAGCCTCAGTCGATGCACCAAGTTACACTGATATAAAAAACATGAGTTTAATACACGCAATTTAATATATTACTTGTTTAGAAAAAATTAATAGTTCCAAGTTTACCGAATAGTCTTGTAAAGCCCCGTCGTGTCCAATAAATTGTCTAGTGACTGATCGATACCACGTCATGTAGTCTTGTTGATCGTGTCCTTCTTCTTGTGTCGTTGTGACTATGCCGTCACCACGATTTTCCTACATTTGTATAAAGGTTGCGTGAAAAGCCACCCAATTTTCTTGATTGCGTCCACGCAATTAGATGTGCTGCAGTTGGGTGTTGTAATCACAGTTTGGTGGCACGACCTATATCATTCTGAATCGTCTCATAACCCTTTCTGATCGATGCCACTCGACTATGTAGAAACAAATTAGGGGACATGTCGATAGCCAACTACCGTAATAGTCAGTACAGTATTCGGGAAAATACCCGATGACTTCAGCATAAGGTTGCCACACCACGTCATCCTTATTCTGAGAGTCGAGTGCATCACGGTAAGCTGATAAGATGTGCGTCGCACTCTAAGTAGCCGAAAATGCATCGAGCCATCTATATACAAAACAAAAAATTATAGAAAATGAAAATGAAGTTAATATTAAAGAAATTATGAAATAATATTTGTATTACCTGTGTCCTAATGGAACGTCCATAAGCATGTGTTCCCCATCCACTGTTCGAGGTCGAACTCTAGAAACACCTAGACACCTTGGTGCTATGAATGGAAATCTGTCCCATGCCCACAGTTGTACAAGAATTGATGTGCCTGCAACCTCATGTGCACCCGCGCGAGATCCGTGACACAACTCCCTATACAAATAAACCAAAAAGGCACTCCCCAACTTACTGTCCAAATATTTGGAAATCCTCGAGCAACGGTAGAAACATCAAATGCACAAATTGGTTTGACTTGTTGGCGAATAGACAACCACCGATAAGTTGCAGTATGTACGATCGAACATAACGTTGCACCGATTCCTTATCGCTATCGTCATCTATAGCTGGTACGTTACGTTCAAGCCATTTGACTTTAAGTTTACAACCAATAATGTTATCTCCAACAGGAGTTCGACCAAGTAGTCTCTCACACACCTCACATAGTCAGTATCAGTCGTTCCCGTCACAGGCATACCTTCGATAGGTAAGCCGAGCTATACCTGCACGTCTTGGAGTGTAATTATGCACTCGCCACATTGCATGTGAAATGTGTGTGTCTTAAGGCGCCATCTCTCTACGAATGTAGTAATCAAAGCCCAATCAAGGGTGAAAAATGCTATGCGGGAAATCCTATAGAACCCACAGTAAGAACAAAGATATGGGATCATCCTCGAATGGTACTGCACAGTTCGATCAACGACACTATGTCTTCGACGCACGCGCAATGTTTCGTACACCTTATAATTGAAAATGTATTAGTCGATATATATATATTATACGTTTATGCAAGAACACTTGACGTATACATGTAAAAAAGTTTACCTAACCCCTTCTGGTTCGCGACGATCTGTGTGTAGATTGGAGATGTAAAAGTGAAGGATCTGATGGACCTGGATCCATTGGTGTACAAACTACAATTGACTGATTTAAAAAAATTAGTCGTGTTGTTCGGAAACTCACAATAACTCTTTCATATAGGTTCAAACAATAACGAATACTTAAACATTTCAATATAATCAAATTACCAACTTAAGCCAGCACAAACAATATACAAAATTGACTATCGGTTTTCATTGGAAGGTTGAGCTCTGGTTGGACAATTTTTTTATTATGTCCCTCTGAACGACAAATACCACACCGGTTCTTCCTAGTGGGGACTCAATCAAGGTCTTTATTAGAACATGTTGTTCTTCTATGTCCTTCTTGATGACATATGCTACATTGCAAGGGCCTCGAGACATTAGGAAGATCCATCTCGTTTTGCCTTTGCGTTCCCTTTGGTCTCCCTCGGCCATGTCTGCACTTTGGGTTTGGTATGATCTTCGTCGTAAAAGTCGGCCAATATTTCTCATTTGGGATGGCTTTGAAATTAGAGGAGTAACATTGCGCGTACACATCTATCCTATAGTATGGCTCAATGAATTGCGCGTAGCTCACTCGAATAAAGGCACATGTAGCTAACACGTGTGAGCAAGGGAAACCAAACGATTGCCATTTATTGCAACTACACACCCGATCATTTAGGATGATGAGTTGGGTATTGTTGCCTTTATGCATGTGATCTCTATGTCTTCCAGTCAGCACTTCAAACTCACCTATGTCACGATTGATCAAATTGACTTGATGCCTCATTGCAGATTGTTCATAATGTGTGAGTTTATCCGTGACATATTTTGTGTAGGATAGGTCATTTGAGATTGCTTCATTGATTTCTTGTTTACGCCGATCGTGGTATGTCACCAATCTGTAGTAAATTATCTGAGTCATCGCTGTTATTGGAAAGAATCGAGCCCCCTTGAATACACCATTAAACAATCTACGATTGACAATAAAATTCATGTAAGTAATATTACTTCAACGATAACTATATAGTTGAATGCAAAATAGAACTTGCATTTCATACTACCAACACGATTCGAAGTCATCTATCTGTACCGCATGCCTCCGTCATGCGATTGAGTCCATAGTTCTTTGGAGATGACATTGACATATTGCAGACATTAAGAGTTCATGATGATAAGTATGCAAAACGCTCCATGCACGCATTAAATTTTCGTTCTTGATGTTGACCAGTTGCTCGAGAAAGGAGTTTTTTTAAGGGTTCATTTTTTAATTGGGTATTGAAATTACTGAGCATATGTCACAGGCAATAACGGTGGTATTTTTTGGGGGACAAAAACCATTGGTCGGGGTGTTGACTGCCTCTAGAATGCAAGTGTCACAACCACCAACCATCTTGGTAATATAGTGTATGACTCATCCCAATCTCCAAATGCACATGCAATTGCCTTCCTTTTTGCATCCCATATTCGCTTGTAGTTTACTTTATGTCTGTATTTTCCCTTAATTATTTGTATTAATGTCTTCATAATTATTGTTTGATCTATCTGGACAACTCTTTGGATCTCTCGCGCAAGCATGTTGGCGTCAAGTTGGGCATAACCGCGTTCTACGTTGGGATTTATATAGTTGTGCGGCACGTTTTATTGTGTGATCTCCCATAATAGTGTTTTCTTTTGTAAACAAGCACGAAGACACCACATACACTCGTCTTGCGCACTTTTGCAATTGATCACCCACAGAGTTGCAGTCGATTCTATCACATGGTATTGACAATGTCTATTAACATGCCACATTTTGGCAGCATGTTGTAAGTCTTTTTTGTTGTCGAAGCACAATCCTATTTTCAACTCAAAATTAGATATGTTCGACCCAGTCTGTTGATGAGAATGTTGGGTTGCAGTGGAGTTAGCGACCTCCTAATCGATTTCATTATACACCGGCAATGGTTGGTGAACTTCATCATCACTTGCTTCCTCCATGAATTTCTCTTCATCGATAGCAAACTCCTCATCATCTTGCACGTTTTCCGCACCTGGAGGTTCATACCTTGGGTCATCCGTAACAACATTGACGTTTTCCCAATCGACAGCTGCTGCAGCATCCTAGTGGGGACGTACGTCCTCGTCTGTTTCATTATTGTCATCGTCGTTAACTTCATCTTCACTAGAGGCATTAATGTCATCATGTAAGGGACTAACAAATCCATCTTGCGCGACATCACCTTGCGGTGATTGCATATGCAACCTTTCCATCATCAATCTAACGTCTGACCTGCCGACATCTTCATCAAGGACTTGCGAATGAACCGTAGGATTTCGAAACGAGTCGATTAACTCAAATGTTAAATAGATATCTGCCGTTGCAGTTAATGGTAAATTGGTTACTGTCGCCCACATCAAGTCGAAGTGTGTCGCATCATGCAACAACACAAAGACGAAATATTGCGAACCTCCAGGGAAGATTATCACGTGGCGATAAGTCATCCTAACTAGAGTCTCCGTAGATGAGATATTGAACGCGTTACACACATCATCCATCAATTGTCGGCTACTTGTCCCAAACTTAACCATCAACACTGCTGATGGGGTGCGTTGTATGCGATGCCATTTAAACCATTTACAATTTCACCGTAAACATAAAATAGAAATGGGATGTTCCTATGTTTCATGACCTACATAATTTATTGGACATTGACATAAAAGGATTGCACACACGATTACAAATATATCAAGCGAAAAAGTTATTTACTAACGGGAGTTAAAGCGCAATCGAACTTTTTGATGTAGAAGATCGTCATAATAGCGCAACTACAGAGCATACTCATTTGTTTGCATCAAGTACCAATTAATAACTCATATTTACATCCCAAACGATGAAAACTACTAAACTAGTTCATAAGGAGCATGTATTTCATCAAAACAAGATCATACTAATTTGTTCCTAAAGACTAATATATATACTATATTTATCATCTATTATTCAAGACTTTTTTGTTCCTTTTCTCAAGTATCAAGCCAAGAATTTTATCAAATTAGGGGGATTTAAAGTGCAATCCAACTTTTTGATGTAGGTGATCGCGTTAATAGCGCAACTACAGAGCATACTCATTCATCTGCTTCAAGTACACCCTCTGTTTGAGTTACTTAATGTTGTAAGCACACATACCATGCAATGAACATCTCAACCATTTTTTTAAAAAAAATACATATGTAAACTACATAACATGAAAATTATAACAAAACCAAATAAATAATAATGGAAATATTAATTTTTTGAACTTACTATTTTCCTCCTCTTTTTTTCTTCAAATTAATATTCCTGCGATAAAAAATATAGTTAGTTATTTTATTTAAATGAACATTAATAACTCAAAAAATAATATAGTTAGTTCGACTTGTGTGTTTATTGAGGGACACATGAGAACAATAAAACAGTTTAACTAAAAAGTTTAACAAAATAAGAAAGTCAAACAAAAAAAACAATTTAACAAATATAAATAGGTTCAAACAAAGTTTAACAAAAAAATGAATCCTAAATTAACACTTAAAACAAAATCCAAAACTAACCCAAATCCTAAACTATACAAAATACATAAGATAAAAAGTTTAACAAAATAATATTTTAACAAAAAAAGTTTAACAAAACCTTTAACAAATAAAAATTCCTAAACTAACTAAATTAACTAGCTAAACTAAACTAACCTAAACTAAACTAATAAACTAACTAATTAAACTAAACTAACCAAACTAAACTAACCAAAAACACAGTTTAACTAAAAAGTTCAACAAAAAAAAAAGTTTATAAAAAAAAACAGTAAATAAAAAAAATTGTTTACCATAAAGTTTAACCTAAAAATTAATCATAAATTAACACTTCAAAACAAATTTCCTAAGCTAAACCAAATCCTAAACTAAACTAAACTAAACAAGATCCTAAACTATATAAAAGATATATGATAAAAAGTTTAACAAAATAATATTTTCCCAAAAAAAAGTTTAAGAAAACCTGTAACAAATAAAAATTCCTAAACTAACTAAACTAAACAAAACTAAACTAAATTAAACTAAATTAACTAAACTAACTAACTAAACTAACCAAAAACACAGGTTAACCAAAAAGTTCAACAAAAAATAAATTTCTCAAAAAAATAGTAAATAAAAAAAATTGTTTAACATAAAGTTTAACAAAAAAAAAGTTAGTCCTAAATTAACGCTTCAACACAAATTTCCTACATAAACCAAATCCTAAAATTAAGCTAATCCTAAACTAAACAAAATCAAATCCTAAACTAAACTAAACTTAACGAAAACCTAAACTAAACGAAAATCATATAATAACAATATTTAACAAAAAATTTGACAAAATTTAAATCCTAAACCGTCACCTTCGCCTTCACTTCACCTTCACTTTCTCCCGTCACCTCCTTCTCCCGTCAAGCCGACCCTCCTTCTCCTTCTCCTTCAAGCTCGTCACCTCCTTCTCCTTTTCCTTTAAGCCGTCACCACCTTCAAGCCATCACTTCTCCTCTCTCTGCCCTCTTTCTCTCTTCACTGGATCTCTAATTAAACCCTTCCACCAACACCATTAAATACCAAACTAACCCCTACCCACCTCTTGCAAACTCCAGTAACCTAAACCTAGCTAGTACCTAGCTACTACCTACAGCCCCAGCAGAAACAAAAAACACAGAGAATATATTATCTGCGTTTTTCGTTTTAGGAAGAAGGAGACTGGGTACACTGATAGTGCCTTTTCTGAAGGCGCTATCTGTGTATTTGAGCCAACGTGGAAATAAGCACCTATTCTTGTTTCTCTTTCCCACGAGGATGTCCACGTGGACCACTCTAAGATATTTACATGAATAGCCCATTCGGAGAATGCGACATTCGTGTAAATCTGTTCCAATCAATCCACGTGGATGTCCACGTGGATTGATATATCCAAATAACACGAATAGTGCATTCCATGAATGCGCTGATTGTGCTATGTGACCAACGTGTATCGGACACATGAATAACGCCTTTTGAAAAGGCGCTATTCATGTGTCCACGTGGTCCGAAAATTTTTCTCCCATGATAGCGCCTTTTCAAAAGGCGACACACATTTTATCACAAATAAAACCACACTTGTTTTGCTCATTTAAATTGTTTTGTGTTGTACTTGTGTAAGTTTTTCATAAAAATGCTAACTCCATATAAGTATAGTTCAAGATTTTAAGCGTATATGTGTTTATATATATGTGTTTATATATAATGCAATATATATAAATGTTAATTGAACTGAATTGCAGATTGGAACTGCGAATTAAGTTGCCCAATCCGCAATCTAGTCCAATCCATGCGGATCACAACTTTTGCAATCAAATCCAATTTAACAAACTCAAATTATGAACCAATTAGCGCCAAACATACTAGATCAAACTGGATCCACATATTTGCGAATTTCATGAACACCCCTAGGGAACTCCATAAATTTTGAATCAGGTATAAGAATAGTTAGGTGTGTAGTCGTTATAGAAGGTTAGTTTATACGTATAGTATATAGCGATTAACAATCAAGTTTGTATTTATCTTATCGTTTACTTCTTTGCTCGGGACGTGCAATGTCCTAAGTTTGGTGGTATTTGATAACTCTATAACAATGATATATTTTAGTGTGTATTTTCCGTATTTTTACTTATATTAGTCTTCAATAATAACTAATTCTGTCTTATTTATATTTTTGATTGTTTTAAAGGTGATTAATGCAAATCAATACTTTTTGGAGGGAAAAAGGCTATATTCTAAGTCAGTGCAGATTGATGTTCTAAAAGAGTGTCATTATGTATCTCGTGGCAAAATTGATGTGCGGTGAAATTTGTGCTTAATTATATGGTGATGTGCTTGTTGGAAGTGTATGTGAATGGGGCGATTCAATTCATTGATATGAATGATTGTTGCTGATGACATAAGGTGACATCATAATGGGCCATGTCATGATGTAAATGAATGAGCACAAATTGGTAGAGCATATATCAGTGATGTGAGTGTGTGATGTTTTTTTTCGCAAAGAAGACCTATGGAGACCCATTGTGCGCTGTGTGTCGAGCTGCATGATACGCAAGTGTTGGATGAAACTTGATGCACATCCTAGAGAGAAATAGCTATGTTCGACTTGTAGAAGTCACATGTGCCACCAAGAAATACAACAAGTGAATCGAGAAATATAAATTACTTTAGGGTTTATCAATTGGGCTTCTCTCCTCTCCCGCTCCGTTTATTCTCAACCATGAAAATTTAATTTACATATCCCAAGTTAGACTATAAGGGAGGTTTGCATTATTATTAATTGATTTTAAGGTTTTATTATTTTAATTTGAGTTTGATTGATTTCACTATCTCTCATTTTACTGTATTCTATTAATGGTTTAGATCTAAATTGTTTGCAAGGGCCAGTGGATCGATGCTTTTAGATTGAGACCTACTATAATTAGTTGAGCATTTTGCATACGAAATCGTGTAAGAGACTCAACACAAGTGGAAATTGACTATCTTGAGTGATTGGCACCCTTTCAAGAGAAATCAAAAATTTAGAGTGTCTAGGTTAAATCGAATGGGCAAGGTGACTCAGTATCTAGGATTAGTGTTCTTACGAAACCCATTGCTATCAACACATTAAATCTTATGGCGCGTGTCTAGGGTTATGTGTCGATTAGGGAAGTAACTAATGATCATACGTTGGTTGCCAAGACTAGGAGAACTATAGATTTTGGCACGTGTCGAACCCTATAGCTAACTTATTGAAAATGAATTAAATATAAATTGTAGAATCGATGAACAAGTCGAATCTTTTATCGAACTGAACTTGTATGTCTTTATCTTTGTATTATCATTAATTACTTTCAAAAATATTCCTTTCCATTTAATTTAATTTCTTTCTATTTAGATTAGTTAATTTACTCATTTTCTCTCAATCTCAATTTTCATTTGTAGACCTTAAAAAAGACTACCAATCTCTGCGGGATTGACCATTTGCAACTATTCTGCAAATAGTTAGTTTATGTAATATATTTTATTGACACATTCGGTGTGCGTCAAAGGAGGGACGGACGGATGGGGGGACTTGCAACATAGGCGACTAGCCGTAGCAAGCCGAGTCATCCATCCTTGGAGCAACATTTATGGTTTGGTAGCTATATAAA
The DNA here is from genome assembly GCA_039657325.1 of Stephania cephalantha. Classification (NCBI taxonomy): domain Eukaryota; kingdom Viridiplantae; phylum Streptophyta; class Magnoliopsida; order Ranunculales; family Menispermaceae; genus Stephania; species Stephania cephalantha. Next base: position 15,996,376 of record CM077570.1, on the reverse strand, counting down.
GTTGTTATATTTATATGATTTCGGTATTTAGTTATTACTATATTCGTGTCGTAATTACTTTCCTTATTTTTGCATTAATAAGCTTTATAAATAAGAAGACCCTATTCTATTTAGTTTATCATGATTTTTCATGATTAATACAAATTCAATTACATCTACTTGGTATCAGTGCATGAGCCATTGATATTTGTTCCGTCGGCCTTTGAGTCAACGGCTACTTCCTGGTGTTCGCTTCCGTGCATTGTCATTCTCTATTCATGCTTCTTGTGTTTTTCGTTGCTTCGTCGCCTCTGTTCTTATGCTCATCTGCCACTTCAGTCTGTTCATTCGCCACGCATTCGTGGTTTGCATGATATGCTATGTTTTCATCATTATGTGTTGTTCCGTCTTCATCATGATCCGTGTGTTGTTTTCAATAAAAAAACCACTTGATATCCTTCTTGCACAGTCAATGTGACCTTAATTTCAACATTCAACATTGAATTGTCCGATTTGTGATGTTCTGTGCTAGTGCGTGACACGCGTCGAATGTGTACAATAAATCTCTCACTTTTATGATACTCTTAAATTTTGTAGTAGCGATAAGTGAGATCGTCTCCACAGGGATATTAAAAATTCCTGAAGAAAAAGATTTTATTATTTTTTATTTTTAATTTAATTTAATAAAACCCAAAATTTAATTAATACTTTTTAAATATAAAAATCAACTAAACTAACACAATTCAAAGTCACTAAATTCAAAGCAATTCAATTAAATGAAATCAATATATAAACATCTAAACAAACCTCCTAAATAATGAAACTTCAATCCGTTTTATTTAAAACATGTTACTTCAATCACATAGTCATGAACATAATTTATAAAGTATCCTAGATCATTAAATACTAAACATAAGTAAGTAAAAAACCTTTAGCCAGCCATTAGCTTTCCTTATACCAGTGAAAAAGCCACGTTCTAATTTTATTGGGCTAACTCATTTAAATACACAAAGAAATTAACTTCACGCAATAAAAGCGCATTAAACTTTGTGAAAACTTCAAACTACTAAATCTAACATCTTCAGAAAGTCAGTTCAACATTAGACTTAGATATCAAATTCACCTAGAACATCTAAACGGTAATACCTTTCAAGCAATCATAATTATTACTTTAAACTACATAATGAATCAAAAAATTACAATACATATTGGCTACTATGCACATAACACTTAGATTTATGATTGCAATCTGTAAAGAACAATCTGCAAATCAATAAATTAAAGAATACGATTGGTTTAAAGCATGAAGCACACAATCATTGTACGATGGCATTATTGCAAAACGAATCTAGTTCATGTTTGGAGTTTGTTTAGATTAACAAACTACTCACTCATGATCATAAATAACACCATAACATAATAATTGAAGACATAATAAAAAATACCTTATTGAAAACTTGATTCTTCCAATCTTTTCCAAAAGCAAATAAGATAGTAGTAATTGGCCTTCAAACTAAAGTAAAAAGTGTGAAACTATTGAAAGGATCTTAATTTTGTAGTTTAGGGTTCATATTTATAGTATCTTAGGTAATACATATCTTAAACTAACTCAAAATCCTTGTTGTAATCTAAAATCCGTAAAATCGACACTAGCGATTCCTCAGTGTTTCAGCTTTTAGTGGAATCGCTACGAAAATCCTTGAAAAAGTAGTCACAGTTTCCACTGATCTAAGTAGCAATTCCTATATAAATAGGAATTGGTCAGGAATCCCTAGGTTGAGTTCCACTTCTTCCTTAATCAGTTGGTGATGATTATTTGCATATTCTTTCCACTTGATCAATTCCTTCATAATCTTCATTTTTTACTCAATTTCTTCATTTATTCGAATTATCACCTGAAAATATATAAAAACAAGAAAAAACCCCATGTAATATAGTCTTGTATATCTAAAATCGTCCTAAAATATTCTATACAACATGTCTAATTATTTCTGTCTTTCTTCCATATATATCATCGAAAAGTTCTCTCTCGTTTTGGAATGATATTACTTCATCACCCATTCTTCGTGTAATTATGCGATCATGTAAGTCGATGATAGCTCCTGCAGTCGATAAGAATGGTCAACCTAATAATATCTGATCATGTTAGGTAGTTGTTAGCATGACTAGGAAATTTGTAGCGATGGTGAACCTACCACTCGTATGTGCATATTCTTTGAGACTCCTAATGGGACTGTAAAAGTGCCATTTGGCTTATACACCATAAGAAGAGGCTTGCAATGAATCCTCAATTTTATTAAAATGAACCAATGTTCAGGCATGATATTCATATTGGAACCCCTATCGAATAAAAATCCGTAAAAGGAAATTTCATTGATTTATATGTTGAGGTAGTTTTGTCCAGAATCTACTGCTACGAGTTTTGAAGGATCACCATTTTCACCAATTACCTCGTAATCTGAGTCATTCTTGTCGCACTCGAATGTGTCTCTGGATGGTTGTTTCTCCTTTTGTGATTTCTTGTTGTTTTTTTTCTTGGTGTTTTAACCATTCATAGCTTGAATGTTTCATTAGAATTAATGGTTACAATATGCTTTTCCATAGTTTTCAATTCATCTAATGAGTAGTCAACTGGGTCAAAGTTAACGATCTCCATATCCTATGAGACAAGATTTTCATGATAAGGTTTTAGTCTATGACCATTAACTTAAAAGATTCTCCATGTTTCTCTACTTTCTATCTCTACAACACAATGGCGAATTACGAGTGTAATTACAAAAGGTCACATCCATCATGAACAAAGTTTCCCAAGAAATAATTTAAGACGTGACCAAAAGAGTAAAACTTTACGTCCAACTTCAAAATTCTTAATATTTAACTTATTGTCATGAAATGCTTTAGTTTTATTTTTATAAATGAAGCACTTTCATATGCATCATTTCACAGTTCTTTCGATTTTTGGAGACTAAGACTTTTTTGTTTTCCTGCATTATCATAAATCATATTACATGTTTTGATTACCTAGTATGACTTATGTTCTAATTCGACTAGTAAATGACATGTTTTACCTGAAACTAGCCTATAAGGTATCATTCCTATGGGTGTCTTAAACGCAATTCTATATGCCCATAATGCATCTTCTAAATGAAGACTCCAGCCTTTACGTGTTGGACAGCCTTTACGTGTTGGACATTCTATCTTTTCTAAAATTGATTTAATTTCTCTGTTTAAAGTTTCACCTTGTCCACTATTTATGGGTGATATGCGGTAGAAGTTATATGTGGAACATTGAATTTGTGAAGTAAAGTAGCGACGATTCTTTTACAAAGGTGTTATCACTAATGAACGCTCAAGGTGCTCTAAAAAGGGTAAGATCCTTGATTTTAGAAAATTAACTACTATTTTAGAATCATTAGATTTCGTGGCTATAGCTTTTACCCACTTGGACACATAGTCTACGACTAATAAGACGTAAAAATCTCCATTAGATAGTGGACGAGGTCCCATAAAGTCTATTATCCAAACATCAAATACTTCGCAAAACAGAATAGGACACTGGGGCATTGGGCTCATATGTCCTAAGTTTCTGGTTCTTTGACAATTTGGACAAGCTTTTGTGTAAACATAACAATCGTGGAATAAAGTAGGCCAAAAGAATCCTAAGTCTAATATCTTACATGATGTACGACGTTGACCAAAATGTCATCCACAAGCATAAAGTATGGCAATGAGCCATGACGGATTGTATTTCCAGTTGTTGAATACATCTTCGAATGGTTTGGTCAGAACATAATTTCTATAAGTAAGGATCATCACATAAATAATGTTTAGAATTATGTTTAATCTTATTCATTTGGGCTCTTGTTAAATGGTGTGATAGTATGTTAGTAATGAGATAGTTGACTATATCGGCGTACCATGGACTAGTTACAACTATCTTATATAAGTATTCATCTAAAAATTCATCTTTAATAGCATTGGGGGTTCTCCATTTTCTAGTCTACTTAGATGGTATGCTATTAAGTTTTCGACATCTTTTCTAGTCTTTTATAGTGAGATCGAATTGTTGTAACAATAACATCCATTTTATTAATCTTGGTTTTGAATCTTTCTTTTCCATCAAATATCTTAACGCGACAAAATCTGAGTATACTATTACTTTTGTTCCTAGTAAATATGGTCTAAAATTATCTAATGTAAACATAACTATTATGAGTTCTTTTTCTTTGGTAGTATAGTTAAGTTGGCCGGGATCTAAAGTCCATGATGCATAATATATGACATGAGAATCCTCTCCTAACTTTTGACCTAAAACAGCTCTTACTGCATAGTTGTTTGCATCACACATTATTTCGAAAGGTTTTGACCAGTCTGGTGACCTTATCACATGTATGGTGATCAAGGCATCTTTAATTTATTAAAAGCTATCTTACATTCAGGTGTGAACTCGAAGGTAACATCTTCTTGCAAAAGTTTGCATAAAGGTTGTGTTATTTTGAAAAAAGTCTTTAAAAAAATGTATGTAGAACCCTACATAAGCAAGGAAAGATCGTACCTCCCTCACAGTAGTGGGGTAAGGTAACGTCTTTATAACTTGAATTTTAGCGGGGTCTACTTCTGTTCCTTTTCCTGACACTATGTGTCCTAATATAAGTCCCCAATTTACCATAAAATGACATTTTTCATAATTTTGTACTAGGGTTTTTGTATGCATCTTTTATGTACTTTAATTAAATGAAGTAAGCATTCATCGAAAGAATTACCGTATAAGGTAAAGTCATCCATGAAAACCTCATTAACATGTTCTATGTAGTCTAAGAAAATACTAATCATACATCTTTGGAATGTAGCGGGTGTGTTACATAGGCTAAAATGCATACACCTATAAGCAAATGTACCAAAAGGACAAGTAAAAGTGGTTTTTCTCGATTTTAAGGAGCTACAGGAATCTGATGAAATTCTAACTATCCATATAAATAAAAGTAATGGGTTCTTCCAGCTACTCCTTCTAATAATTGATCTATAAATAGAAGTGGGTAGTGATTTTTTCTAGTTACAGGATTTAGCTTCCTATAATCTATGCACACTCTCCAACCGTTTTGGATTCTAGTTGGTATTAATTCTCCCTGTTCGTTTGTTATAACTGTGATCCCTGTCTTTTTAGGAACTACTTGTACCGGGATAACACAATTATTATCTGCTATTGGGAATATCATTCTTACGACTAGTAATTTTAACATTTCTATCACTGCCACTTCCATCATTGGTGGATTCCATCTATATTAGGCTTATCTAAAGGTTTTTGTATCTATATTTAAGTTAATTCTATGCATGCAGGTGGCTGGACTTATTCCTTTAATATCAGTTATTGTACATCTTATTGATTTCTTGAATTCTTTTATGACATTTATTAGTTTCTCCTCCACTAAATTTGACATTTTAAATGATCTAGCAGAACTTTTAAATCTAAGTTTGGAGTTTTTAGTATAGAGGGTAAAGGTTTTACATGGTTTATTGGTAGATCCATAGAGTAAGAGAGTTCAAGGAGTGCATTATAAGTTCTAAGGCATCAAGTATCTCCCCTGTCTCGTCATCTATATCATCGTTGTCATTTAAATCCTCTATCACTTTTTCAAGCTTGTCTGACTTATTAGTTCTAAAGGTTTTGTCTATTATAGGATCTAATATATCTACTGCGCGTACTGATGAAACATCTAAAATATACTTCATAGCCTCGTGGAAGTTAAAGTTTATTATTTTATTAACTACTTCCATTGTTAGAGTTCCATTAGAAACGTCTATTTTGGCTTTTGTTATTTTTAAGAACGGGTATCCTAGGATAAGAGAGGTGGTCTTCTTTCACGTATATGACATAAAAACCGACTGGAAAAACTAATTCATTAACCTTAACCAATACATCAGATGTGCGCCGAACGCGTCAATAAGAAAATTCATAAACCAACTATTTTGTAGAACAGTGGCAAATGGTCGATCCCACAGAGATTGGTAGTCTTTCTATAGTTAAAAACAATAAAAAGGGAAATCGAGGTTTTAAAATAAATAATTTAATTACCTAATCTAACTAAACTAAATAAATAAAATAATTAAAATAACTTTCAAAACAATTAATTAATCACCAAGGTAACACCTAGGTCTACAGTTCCAAAATTCAGGATAAAGATTCAATGGCACATCATGGTCTTCAATCATTCCCAAAAAGTTATTAATTAAGATTCTCCTAGATTAACTATAGAAAATCGATATCAGCCAGAAATTCCTCATTCCCCTAATCTCGATAGCCAAGACGTCCGCCACTAATTACTTCCCTAATTAATGCATAATCCTAGACATCCGCCAATCAAGTTTAACACACTAACCGCAGTAATATGGGTATGTGGGAACACTAATTCTAAATAATCAGAACTCATTTGCTTCCAGATCGCATTTGCTTTTGGTTTAACCTAAATTCAATTGTTGCACACTCAAGAACCGAAAGGGTTTTACGGCAAACGGGTGAGTGCTCGTCACTTTATTGGTTCAAAAGTACAATTACACGGATAATATAAATCCAAATAACTATAGGTTGTCCACCTAAAAGCATGCACTGGTCATATACACACCCTAGATCTAAACCATATTCCTTAAAATCAACAACAATGAAATAGGAGAATTAAATTAAATTAAATAATAAAATAAAAGATCTCACATAATTTGCCATGAATTCATGATCCCGAATTGTTTCCCCGCCAACCTAGGCAATGGTCGAGAGAAGTCGATGCTAAAAATATAATAGTCGGTTTTTTCTATATAATACCCTAGGTTCCTTGTATATAAAACTACTCAAAATTGGTCCTTGGAGGTGAGTGAAACTAATTTTGGGGGTTGGTCTCATGACTCGTGCGCTGAGGAGCATCTGGTGGTTGCTGGACGTTCATTACATGGCTTGGGACACGTATCAACAGCTGATTGGTGAAGAAAATGGAAACCGCTGACGTGGCGCAATCTGGTTGGTTGAGAGAACTGCCGATGACTTCCCGGGTGAATGAGAGCGTGCCATGTGGCAGGTGTTGGAGGCGGAGAAGAATCGCACACATCGTGCGAAAAACTGGAAGGTGGTGCTGAACAGATCTCGAGGAAGAATGAACGGTTGCTGATACGAATGGGCTGCTGTTGGTTTGTGACACTGTCTATGCGTGAGGGCTCGACACGTGGCGTTGATGGTGTATGGAGAGCAGACGTATGGCGCTGATTTGGTGTGATGGTCCAATGACGAGTTGCCACGTGGATGGGTAGATGGGAAGCAAATAACAGACGAGTTTGGGTCAATCTGGGGGACTGTGGCAGCATGCATTTCGAGAACATAAAAGAGCTCTAGTACACTGTGTACATGAATGTGTGTCTCAATTGCGTCACCTGGTCGTTCCTTTACACCCAGTCAAATGTGCGATGCGTGTCTCGAGGCATATCATCCGATAACTATTCACTGCATATAAATACTCCATTCTAAGTATTTTTCTGCCTCGGATTCAACCGCGCACTCCGTTTCACCTGAAAATGACCTATAAATATAATTAAATATATATTTTAGAGACTTTCCACATTAAATATACTAAAATAAACTACTAAAATTATATAAATACCATCTTATTAAATATTCCCAAACTTAAGACTTTGCATGTCCCAAGCAAAGGTGTAAATGACAACACAAACTAAACTAGACTCCTAATATAAATATGTAATGACATAATTAATCCTATACCCGACTCAAATTCATGGAGTTCCTTAGACTTACATAGTTGCCAAGTAAACAAGCCATTCAAGAAATTTCGAAGTTATGATATGTCAAGACTCGCAACTCAAACACAATTAAGATATCACTTTGAAGATATAGATTCAGTCAAAACAAAGGCCATCAACTACTCACGAGTTTTCTTGGTCTATATATTCAAGCACGCAAGTTTAAAATCTCACTTAATCTATTTAAAGCACTCAAACTAAATCTTTTATTTAAGGAGTTTTCATAACTTCTGCCTTTATTCAAATTTTTTTATTCTCTATTTTTTCACATTTTTTTCTTCTTTTTTCAACAAATACGGTCCGTACTCCATTACCTATGGACCGTTTTTCTCATTTTTTTCCCACCACGAGTTTCCCTGCTCCATTTCCTAAAGTAACATGTGGGACTCTCTATATTAACAAAAGACTCCTGTTAGCCCTTCTCATTTCCACTATGATCAAGCAAATCCCCCAATGTAGGTTAAAATAATATCACTTGCGCAATTTTGACCGTCTGCTCATTTTCGTTATCTAGCACAAAATATAACCATCAACTAAGTCCCTAATCATGAAATCGTAAAAATGCTGGGCTACGGACTAGATTGAGTGTTTCTCATAGTTTTCCCTAAATTTCAAGTCAAAAAGGCTACTGTAATTTACTCATCCACAACCAAAGGCATGAAACAAAGTTTAGGGTGACTCTAAACAATAAAAATCATAATGAATAATACACTAAACACATATGCATGAAAGTGTATCAAATACTAATGAAATGAGAAAGAAATATGGAGGGACAAGAAATGAAAGAAATGATATAAAACACCACCATTACTATCTGATAATCGCATATAACTGCATAAATAAAAAATAAATGATCTCACCTGCGGTCTTTCGCAAAGAATCCATCCAAAGTCCAACCATAATCCCTAAAATACCCCCAAACTTATTTCGAACCTTGTCTTTAAGGTTCAAAACAAGTCAAGGAATCCATCTAACAAAAGAAAAAAAATAGAACATGGAGAAAGAATGAGAGGATGATACAAATGCATGCATAATGAAAGTATCTAAAAATGAGTGAATGCACAAAATCTCTCATGTCTAGGTGACTAAGGAAACTATGAAAGAACAATCATAACAAGACCAAGAACTAGTAAACATAGAAGTTAACTCAAAAGATTCATATCAAGTCTTGCGAGCCCGAAGTCTTTCAACTAAGGTGAAATCAACAAGATGATGGAATAAAGTCTAGGGTGTTAGATCTACTCAAATACCTGCCACTAATGCAGCTACTTAAGTTGGATATGACCAAACCAAGTCTCAAAACACCTAAAATCCTATAAACATGTTAATTCCTAAAAAACAAATGCGCATGTTATACTAAAAAAATAATCCATAGTCAAACCTAACAAAACTCACGGGGTGCTCCAATTTATAAATGAATAAAAAAACAAAAAATAATAATAATAAAAAATAATACAAAATAAAATTACTAAAGAAAGAAAACAAAACCTCGACAACGGCGCCAAAAATTGAAGCGCGCCGAACGCGTCAATAAAAAAAATCCTTAAACAAGATATTTTGTACAACAGTGGCAAATGGTCGATCCCACAGAGATTGGTAGTCTTTCTATGGTTAAAAACAATAAAAAGGAAAATCGGGGATTTTTTAAAAAATAATTTCATTAACTAATCTAACTAAACTAAATAAATAAAATAATTAAAATAACTTTCAAAACAATTAATTAATCACCAAGGTAACACCTAGGTCTACAGTTCCACTAATCAGGATAAAGATTTTATGGCACATCATGGTCTTCAATCATTCCCAAAAAGTTATTAATTTAGATTCTTTTAGATTAGTTATAGAAAATCGACATTCGCCAAAAATTCCACATTCTCCTAATCTCGATAGCCAGGACGTCCGCCACTAACTACTTCCCTAATTAATGCATAACCCTAGACATCCGCCAATCAAGTTTAACACACTAACCGCAGTAATATGGGTCTGTGGGAACACTAATCCTAAATAATCGGATCACATCCGCTTCCAGATCGCATCCACTTCCGGTTTAACCTAGATTCATTTATTGCACACTCAAGAACCGAAAGGGTTTTATGGCAAACGGGTGATGGTTCGTCACTTTATTGGTCCAAAAATACAATTACTCGGATACTATTAGTCCAAATAACTATAGGTTGTCCAACCTAAAAGCATGCACTGGCCATATACACACCCTAGATCTAAGCCATATTCCTTAAAATCAACAACAATGAAATTAGAGAATTAAATTAAATTAAATAATAAAATAAAAGATCTCACATAATATGCCATAAATCCATGATCCCGAATTGTTTCCCCGTTGACCTAGGCAATCGTCGAGAGAAGTCGATGCTAAAAATATAATAGTCGATTTTTTCTATATAATACCATAGGTTCCTTATATATAAAACTACTCAAAATTGGTACCGAGAGGTGAGAGAAACTAATTTTGGGGGTTGGTCTAGCGAGGTGTTTTTCCAAAAGTAAGGTGGTTTTACAATTTATTTCACAAAATAGGGTGGTGTAATTTGAAATAACAAAAGTAGCCAATAACACCTTTTGAAAAGGCGTTATTGGTTTGCGCTATCTATACAATTGCGCCGCCACGTCACCGCCACCTCACCAGTAGCCAATAACGCCTTTTGAAAAGGCGTTATTGGCCACTGTTGATGTTTGTGAGGTGGCAGTGACGTGGCTGGCCAATTGTATAGATAGCGCCTTTTGAAAAGGCGCTATCTATACAATTGAGCCACTACGTCACCGCCACCTCACCGCTACCTCACCAACTAGACTCAAATGGACATTTGAGTTTAAATTTGTCCACGTCGGGCCACGTGGGCTTACCGACGTGGACATGTACACTGATAGCGCCTTCGCAGAAGGTGATATCAGTGTAATTTTGTCCACGTCGGTCCAAGTGGCCATGCCGACGTGGACATGTACACTGATAGCGCCTTCTGCGAAGGCGCTATCAGTGTCATGTTGCCACCTCACCTTGACACATGGATAGCGCCTTTTGAAAAGGCACTATCCATGTGTCCACGTCATCACCACGTGTGCGCCAATTTGATAACGCTTTTGAATAGGCGTTATTGCCTATTTTTGAAAAAAAAACATTTTCACCCCATTTCCCTCATAAAAAGTAATTTCATATGTACTTTCGTAAAAATTTCGTCTCGTGACTCGTGCGCCGAGGAGCATCTGGTGGTTGTTGGGTGTTCATTACATGGCTTGGGACACGTGTCAATAGCTGATTGGTGAAGAAAATGGAGACCGCTGATGTGGCACGTTCTGGTTGGTTGAGAGAACTGCTGATGACGTCCCGGGTGAATGAGAGCGTGCCATGTGGCAGGTGTTGGAGGCGGAGAAGAATCGTACACATCGTGCGAAAAACTGGAAGGTGGTGCTTAACAGATCTCGAGCAAGAATGAACGGTTGCTGATACGAATGGGCTGTTGTTGGTTTGTCACATTGTATATGCATGAGGGCTCGACAAGTGGCGCTGATGGTGTATGTAGAGCAGACGCGTGGCGTTGATTTGGTGTGATGGTCCAATGATGAGTTACCACGTGGATGGGCAGCCAGGAAGCAAATAACGTACAAGTTTGTGCGTCAATCTGGGCGACTGTGGTAGCACGCATTTCGAGGACATCAAAGAGCTCTAGTAATCTGTGTACATCAATGTGTGTCTCAACTGCGTCACCTGGTCATTCCTTTGCACCCAGTCAATTGTGCAATGCATGTCTCGAGGCATATCCGCGGGTAATTGTTCACTATATATAAATACTCCATTTTGAGTATTTTTCTGCCCCAGATTCAATCGTACACACTGTTTCACCTAAAAATGACCAATAAATATAATTAAATATATATTTTAGAGACTTTCCACATTAAATATACTAAAATAAACTACTAAAATTATATAAATACCGACTTATCAACATCCTCTAATATTCCTACAGGTTGAATGGTAGATCTATCTGCTAATTGTACTACTATACCAGTTTCTTCTAACGGTATGTTTATCATTTTCAAATATATTGACAAAAGCATAACTTTAATTGAGGTGCCTAGATCACATAATGCTTTAAATATCCCAACATTTTCTATTGTGCATGGAATGAAAACATTCCAGGATCAGAATATTTAGGTGAAGATTTCTTTTGGATTATTTTTGACACATGTTCTCCTAGGCTTACTCTTTCATTGGGTTTAATTTTATTAGTGCATAAGACTTTTAAATTTTTGATATCTAGGTACGTTTTGTATTACTTCGAATAAAGATATGTTTGCTACCACTTTCCTTAAAGTGTTCAGACATTTCTTTTTCTTTTTGCAATTTCTTGATGTTCTTATTGTTTTCCAAACAGTGGGGAAATGGTGGTCTTACTATTAGACCTGATCACTAGGCTGGTACTCGCCCGGCCCGGCCCGGGCCCGGTCAACATGGGTCGGGCTTGGGCCTTGAAAACTTCAATAGGGCCCAGCCCGGCCCAAGCCCATGAAGGCCCTCTATTTTCTTAGCCGGGCTTGGGTTCGCACTTATCAACCCAGGCCCGGCTTGGCCACCCGTATATACTTGTGTCCAAAATGTGTATATATATCTTTCAAAAGTGAAGAAGTAAGGTTTGAATCCAAGTTGCCTAAATGCTACACTAGAGTATTAACCAATGTTTTAATACTTCGTTCTTGTCATCTAATTGTACAAGTATATATTTTATTATAATATGTTTTGGTTCACTATAATCAATCATCACAAAAAATAAAAATTGTTAATATTTTTTTTAAAGGCCTATTTAGGTTCGGCCAAAGCCCAGCCCGTGATGGGCTTGGGCCCGCAATACTTAGAAGCGAGCATGGGCGGGCCTAGATAGGGCTTTCAAAAAAGAAGCCCACCTAGACCCAGCCCGAGCATGCCCAAGCCCACCCGATGATCATGTCTACTTACTACACTTGGTTTATTCTTTTTGAAATCATAATTGCTTTCCTTTTGAATTTTATTATCTTTAATTTCTATTTCTTTTTTCTAATTCAGCCTCTAATTCTTTTTGAGGAACTAGTTGTTTTGGCATCTTTTGTTCTTCCATTTGTTTATTGCTTCTCAAAGTTATCACTTTTGTAGTAACCCCTATCCCGATTAGGGCGCTACCTAGTCTGAAACCCTAATTAAACCCCAGTAACCCAGCCAGGTTAAACTAGAGCCATCAGCCTCTCTGTCAGTAATTGATAAACTCAACATGTATATCGATATCAAATAAATAATAAAAAATATACGCAGAGAAGAATTAAAATTTTTTCGATTTTTAAATGATAAACCAAGTCAAAACGTAATAAACCTCGGTTATACAAAACCTCCCATCCCTTGTGATATTACAAAACTGTAATTCAAAACAAATATATAAAATAAGGGAAGATTCAATACATGGAAGAGAAGATCAAGACTTCTAAATCTTATCTATCTCGTAGTCGTAGCGCTCGTCGATTTTACTGAAATATTAATTGGGGTGAGCACCCTAACTTGCTCAGTAAATAATGAGTCGCATAGCCATCTACATTCTATATAATTATCAAGAACATCATGCAATAACAATATGCACCAATGTTAACTAACGGGAATATGAAAAGCATATATTTCAATAAATAACAGATGCAAGTACATCTGTCAATGACTATTACACAGTGATTCCTATTTTATTTATAAAATTAGGGTCGATTACCCACTGACCCCATCAATGCGATTGCTAGCCAAAAACATTGGGTGATGTGTTGTTTAGCTAATCCATTATTGCCGAATGGTTCTATCTGAAACCTTATAACGAATATGTAATCAACACAACCGATCAAATTGAGTAGGAGTTATATATAAGCCAAGAGATCAACCCTGCATCCTATAAACTTATTCTCAAAATCAGGAGTTACTCTCGTGGGTCTCATTAAGCACCATTTTTCGTTTATTGAAAACATCACAGTGTACATAGTCCCCCATTCAATCCACATACTACATGAACTACATATACTAAAATAGCCAGACAACATTAATAAATAAGTGAATCAATACTTACCTCGGTTTAGGTTTCCATTTCTAAACATCTTAAGTTTTAGGTTATCTCACGCTTTCCCGGTGTTCCACAACCTATCACAAACCATTTGTGATTAATATAGACCTTATTCCCTATGTTTAGAACCCTTAAGTCTGTCCCTAAGACCTTAAGTACTTCTAAGTAAATTACATTATAGTTACTATTTTTTTGGTTAGGAACGCGCTCCCTCACTTGGTGGGGCGTGCTCCACCAACTGAGTTCGTCCCAATTGATGAAAGGAGTGTGCTCCTCTGACAGGTGGAGCGCGCTCCACCCTATACTCTCTCGACAAAAAATGGGGCTGCAATTACTGTTCCATCACCAAATCACCACAACAACCTCAAACATTATCCTTACTCATCATGGAGGACCTCTAGTGAGATATAAATAACTTTCGAGCTAATAATAACAATAATTCACCAAGAAATCATCACCAACCATTAATTAACTAAAAACTCAAAAACCAACTTACTAACAGTGATGATCTCTGAATACCAGTTGTTTAAGCTCCTCAATTCAGTGAAAAATCCTCTCTTGATAAACCCCTCAAAACCTAAAACCCTCAGCTACTCATTCCTCTCACTCTCGAATGATCAAAATGAAGCAGTAAGGATAAAATTGATGATTTTGGATTTATAAATATGGATTTTCCTCGAGATACGCATCGCAGTATCTAGAGGCAGATCAAGTGATTAATGTGTTAAAATGACACTCACTAAAGTGACATAAGTTTTAACACCATCAACACTTACGCTCATCTCAAGGCTGATCAAACGATCCATATAATTCAAACCAAAGTTATAGTTTTATTATATATATTTATATATCAAATATATATAAATATATTTACTCCCTATATTTTCTCACCAATAAATTCACCAGACATGCTTACGAGTGTTTTCGGGTGTGCACATTTATTAATAGTTTATTTTAATATATTTAATTGTGTAAAGTCTCTAAAATATATATTTAATTATATTTATTTGTCGTTTTTAGGTGAAACTGAGTGCGCGGTTGAATTCGTGGCGAACAAATACTCAAAATAGAGTATTTACTTGCAGTGATCGGATGCCAGACAATTTGCCTCGAGTTATGTGTTGCGCGGTGGGTAGAATAGGAGACAACGTATTTCAACCAATTAGAAGATGCCACGTCAGCGGTTCTCCATCACAGCAACAACCAACATCACGTTCCAGCAGCTGCCAAGTGTCGGCCTCTCACCCTCTCCAAGCACGTCATGCAAGCAATCTCCACCAATCCCGTGTTGCTACGTCAGCAAGCCAACAAACGCACAGCAGCTCACTTGCCTCAACTGCCAACATATGTTCCTCGAGATGCGCGTCACCACTGTTTTCCAAAAAATTGCACAAGTTGCACGAGCCTTCTTCATCGCCTCTTTCCGCCACGTGTCGGTCTACCACTACACCCGCACGTCATCAGCAGGGGTCTTCTCCGATCAGACGACGCCACATGGCGAGCGGCAGCACTTTCGACCAATGCGGTGCAGACACGTGGCAGGAACCTATTTTCAGGCTAAAAACAGTCCATAGATAGTCCTCGGGGCACGAATCACCTCCCCAACACTCAAAATTAGTTTCTCCGACTCCCGAGACCAATTTTTAGTAGTTTTATATATTAGGAACCTAGGGTATTATTAGGGAACACCTGTGACGGCCCTTCTCCTACTCTAGGGCACCACTTGGCCTAATCCCGTAATTAAGCCCTAATTATATCCACGCAAGACTTAACTACGTATTAGTCAGCCTTTACAACCTAGACGCATCTTTTCTCGTGTTCAAGATAAGTAATACACTAGTCCTACCAGTTTATAAGATTTAGAGTTAATTAAAACTTTTTATTAAATTAATTAATTAACGGAAGTCTTATTGATTATGCAAAAGCAATTAGTAACTTATGCGGAAGCCATTCATAAACTCCTAGATGTGGAAAACCAGGAAATGACATCACATATATAAAGTCATCAAAATGCATTGAAACAGTAAAATAGTCTAAGTCAGGTCAAGGAACTAACGCTCAACCCAATATACAACCCCAAATAGTATATGGAAAACATATAACATATACAATCAAAATACCAAAAGAAGACCTACAATTGATGCAGTGACACGCCGCGGGCTCAGGGATAATTTCCGATCTTCTCCTTGCCTGGCCTGGTGGTAGACGACACTGCACCCACCGTCATAAAAAGAACGATGAGTACAATAATAAAATAGTAATCCTCGATGACAAGTTTAATTTGCATTTCCAAATATTCAAATGGTATTTAAAAGCATATAAATGTGAAACTTGGAAAATAAACCATATGCGAGTAAATACCAAAGTTAAACAAGTGATACTGACACTAGGCTAAGTAGTACTGATTTAGGTCCGGTCGGCAGTGAAACATGTCACTCCGACTCAATAATCATATAGCACAAGGGACTCTAACCCAAGTGTTACCAGGGACTCTAACCCCAGTGTGTAGACCACCTCAGGGACTCTTACCGCGAGTGTCATATAGTGTCAGGTAACATGTGCCGACATCCCCAGGGACTCTAACCTCGTGAGTCGCGCACACCTCGATTGAGTACGAGACCTAAATGCGAAAACTACTTTTTAAATTTCAAGAAATATCAAGTATGGATTGTCAAGGCATAGGCACATCTACACACCTAAACAAATAAGTAATACAAGTCCTCTTAAACATTTATTAGATATTCACTAACCTAATAGCATGCTATTTATCATTCAATTCACATTTAAAACAACACGAATACACATAGCATGGGATATAATCAATGAATCAAATCAAATGAATGGATATCATGCAAACTAGACTCATCAAGTAAGCATAGACACAAATAACACATGATATAAGAATACAAAGGCAAAATAGTCAAAAGGAATATGCAAGGACAACAATTAATAGAAATGAAATGCCAAGTAAAGTTGCCATTGGGTATACTCACAACAACAAAGTAAACTCCTAGCTTTCCTGGCCTCCTGATACTCCAACTCTTGTATTCGCTCTCCCGTACCATTTTCCTAAGTTCCTGAGTTTGGTGTCTCATTAGTTCAAACATAGTGGGTTTAAGCTCAATTTAATGTGTTTATTGTGTATTCAAATTGGTTTAATAGACTTTAAATCAATATTCCTAAATCAGCCCCTAAAGACTAAATTAAGCTTCAATTTCAGTCTTACATTTTAACGCACTTTTAAGCATGAAATGGTCTAAATATAGAAATCCTTCATCAGTACAATTATTGTTTTTCTCTCTCTTAGCTTTCCTGAAAGGTTTAGTTTGCAAAATTATGATTTAGAATGAAAGAGATACCATGATTTTACTAAACATAGGTCAAATTATAATTTAATCCGACCAGAGGATTTAGAAAATCTATTTCTCCCAATCTATAGTTCTTAAAAATGTGATTTTTGGTCATAAGGTAGATATTATATCCAAATACAACATACTAAAATATTAACTCATTTGGATAAGTAGTTAGGAAGTTATACCCATAAAAAATTTAGTTTCAAAACTTTCCCTTATAATTCCAGTACCTAATTGTAGAGCGTGTTTGGAAATAAAAACATTTGAATCAAAATACCTTCAGTTAAGCAAAGTTATTCCCCTTTAAATAATCTTTCAAATTCCACTAGTTTGGATCAATTTAGATTTAAAATGAGCAGATTATGACCAAACTACCCAGGATGATTCCTAATACAACATGCATAATTCTAGTTTTGGTGTTGCAACTTCAAAAACTCATATCTTTATGATTTCAAAATCAAATTAAGAACTTCAATACAGCTGGATTATCAACTTGAAATGAGGAATCTAAATATATAAATTAATTGCAAATACTCAATTATTTACCATCTGAAATTAGCCTAAAACCAGAACTTCTTCTAATTTTAACTAAAGATTTGTGCCTAGTTGATGTAGCACCCTAGCTTGAGAATTTCTCACCAACTCCCATGGATTCCTTCAACACCGTGATGATTTACTCCTCTCCAGCAATTCCTTCTTCTTCTCCAGCAAAAATGAATGAGTGATTTGGTTTGCATGTTGTTTGATCACTAATATTATATATTAAGGTGATATTCCTTCTTAGCCCTTGATCTCCATGGATTTATGCATCCCGAGGAACATCTAATGGTCAACCTCGTGCCATATATCCCACTAACGCCCACTATCTCAACCTCAAGTGACACCATTTCATTACTCACCTAGTACCTAGATGTGCCGATGTGTCTCTAGACCAATCTTATGTTTTCCATTTAATTTACTCAACTATAGGCCTTTAATTTGATTTACATTAACAAACACAACCATAGGCTTATAATTAATTCTTTATTTTATATTAGTATTAAATAAGACTTACCAAAACGCTAACTACCCGGTTCCCTGGCTCGCACGTTACTCGAGGCATGTCAACGCTCTCGTCTCAACGCCTACAACTGTACAAACAGACTTAGTAAGTCTACACAATACATAACACTAGACATACATCAATACAAAAATACAATATATCTCAGCCACGTGCCTCGGTCGGTGCACGTATCACAGTGTAGGTCCCACGTCAAAGGTCGGTGATCCTAATTAAGGACTTAAAACGGGGGTTAGAGATTTGGGCCGTGACAAATATTCCCAACAAAATGAAAATCTCGTCCTCGAAATTAAGTTTAAGTTACGATTCTACTTGACTCGAACAGGTACGGGAATTTATCTCGCATGTAGTCCTCCCGCTCCCAGGTGAGTTCCATGTCATCGTGGAACTGCCACTTGACTAGTACCTTCGGGATGGACTTGCTCCTCAAGTGCTCTACCTTCCGATCTAGGATCTGAATAGGCGGCACCTCGTAAGAGATGTCCTCGCTCAGGTTGATCTGACTCAAGTCAACTGTCGGTCGCACGCCTGCCTTCGACTCGGCTAGTCGAAGCATCGAAATGTGGAACACTGGAAGGACCCCTGACATCTGTGTAGGCAATTCAAGCTCGTATGCCACTTTCCCGACCCGTTTCTTAATCATGAAAGGCCCGATGTACCTCTGTGCAAGCTTGCCTTTTACCCCAAATCTCTGAAGACCCTTCCGATGGGAAACCTCTGTGCAAGCTTGCCTTTTACCCCAAATCTCTGAGTCTCTAATGGATCAGTTTGACCTTTTCCGTGTGGTCAACAACAATGTCAGGCCCCACTATCTCCCGATCCTCTAGCTCAGCCTAACATCATGACGAGCGACACGGTCTGCCATACAAAGCCTCAAATGGCGCCATCTCAATGCTAGCCTGATAACTGTTTTTGTAAGCGATCTCACACACGCAGGTACTCCCCCATCCACCAAACTCCGAGGGTGGAAAGTCGTATCAATCTTGTAGGCGCGTGCGCGTACGTATTGCTCTTGCATACTCCGCCTCATCCTGGACGTATACGTAACATCTCGGTCTGACATGATCGTCGATGGTACCCCGTGCAGCCTGATAATCTCTCTCGAACAGTACGCTCAGCTGATCAAACGTGTAATGCGATGCCACTGGCAGGAAATGAGCAGACTTTGTCAGTCAGTCAACTATAACCCAGATTGAGTCATGTCTCCTCGCGGTCCTAGGCAATCCTATGACAAAATCCATAGAGATGTCTTCCCACTTCCATCAAGGAATGGGAAGCGGTTGTAGTAATCCCCCGGGTCTGCGATGCTCGGACTTCACTTGCTGACAGATACCACGGTTCTTGGCCGAATCTACTGCTATCCCTGCTGTGAAACATGTCACTCCGACTCAATAATCATATCGCACAAGGGACTCTAACCCAAGTGTTACCAAGGACTATAACCCCGGTGTGTAGACCACCTCAAGGACTCTAACCCCGAGTGTCATATAGTGTCAGGTAACATGTGCCGACATCCCCAAGGACTCTAACCTCGTGAGTCGCGCACACCTCGATCGAGTACGGGACCTAAATGCGAAAACTACTTTTTAAATTTCAAGAAATACCAAGTATGGATTGTCAAGGCATAGGCACATCTACACACCTAAACAAATAAATAATACAAGTCCTCTTAAACATTTATTAGATATTCACTAACCTAATAGCATGCTATTTATCATTCAATTCACATTTAAAACAACAAGAATACACATAGAAAGTCCTCAAATAGTCATTTAAACATGAAATGACATCACATATATAAAGTCCTCAAAATGCATTGAAACAGTAAAATAGTCTAAGTCAAGTCGGGGAACTAACGCTCAACCCAATATACAACCCCAAATAGTATCAGGAAGACATATAACATATACAATCAAAATACCAAAAGAAGACCTACAATCAATGCAGTGACGCGCCGCGGGCTCAGGGATAGTCGCCAATCTTCTCCTTGCCCGGCCTGCTAGTAGACGGCTCTGCACCCACCGTAATAAAAAGGACGGTGAGTATAAGAATAAATTAGTAATCCCCGATGACAAGTTTAATTTGCATTTCGAAATATTCAAATGGTATTTTAAAGCATATAAATGTGAAAATTGGAAAATAAACCATATACGAGTAAATACCAGAGTTAAACAAGTGATACTGACACAAGGCTAAGTACTACTGATTTAGGTCCGGTCGGCAGTGAAACATGTCACTCCGACTCAATAATCATATCGCACAAGGGACTCTAACCCAAGTGTTACCAAGGACTATAACCCCGGTGTGTAGACCACCTCAAGGACTCTAACCCCGAGTGTCATATAGTGTCAGGTAACATGTGCCGACATCCCTAGGGACTCTAACCTCGTGAGTCGCGCACACCTCGATCGAGTACAGGACCTAAATGTGAAAACTACTTTTTAAATTTCAAGAAATACCAAGTATGGATTGTCAAGGCATAGGCACATCTACACACCTAAACAAATAAGTAATACAAGTCCTCTTAAACATTTATTAGATATTCACTAACCTAATAGCATGCTATTTATCATTCGATCGAGTACGGGACCTAAATGCGAAAACTACTTTTTAAATTTCAAGAAATACCAAGTATGGATTGTCAAGGCATAGGTACATCTACACACCTAAACAAATAAGTAATACAAGTCCTCTTAAACATTTATTAGATATTCACTAACCTAATAGAAAGCTCCTGATCTCCGGTACTGATGTCGGTGCCGGACAATCCATGATCATCTGATTCTTGGCCGAATCTACTGCTATCCCTGCTGCTCCAACAATGTGCCCCAAGAACTTGACCTTTGTAAGCCAAAATTCACACTTATTGAACTTAGCGAAAAGTCGGTGTTCCCTCAATGTCTGCAACGTTTATCTGAGGTGTTGCTCATGATCCTCACGTGTCCTCGAGTATATCAAGATGTTGTCAATGAAGATTATCACGAAGCGTCGAGATATGGTCTTAGTACCCGGTGCATCAAATCCATGAATACGGCGGGGGCGTTGGTTAGCCCCAATGGCATGACCGTGAACTGGTAGTGTATGTATCTGGTGCTGAACGTTGTCTTGGACCTATCCTCATCCCTGATCTTAAGCTGATGATACCTCGATCTTAGGTCTATCTTGGAGAAAAACTGTGTTCCTCTCAGTTGATCAAATAAATCGTCTATCCGCGGAAGTGGGTACTTGTTTCTAACTGTCACTCTGTTCAACTACATGTAGTCGATGCATAGTCTCAGACTGCCATCCTTCTTCTTCACAAACAGAACTGGCGATCCGTACAGTGACATCGAAGGTGTGATGAGCCCCTTCTCCCCCAAATCCTTAAGCTGAGTCCTTAACTCCTCTAACTCCCTCAAAGCCATATGGTACGGTGGTATCGCGATCAGCATGGTACCTAGTACTAGGTTGATGATGAAGTCTAGCTCTCGCGGTGGCGGTAATCCAGGTAAATCCTCTGGCAAAACATTTGGGAAGTCTTGAACAACCGGTATCTCATCTAGTCTGGGTCCCTGACTCTCCGCTACTGCATACAATGCTACCTAGAGTCTCCATCTCTCCACTAGATGCAAGCCGAACTCTCGTAGTGCTAAGTCTCGTGGTCGGGGGTGCTGTAGTAGTAGCTGTGGTGACGGGGGCGGTCAAAACCAGTTCAGTCATCTGCGCCGACATGTGAGCGATGAAATCGACGATCTGTCGCTCCTGAGCTGTCGTTTGGTCAGACATCCTCTAAAAATTGTCAACTGATACGGTGGGAGGCTGACTGTCGCTAGCTTCGGTGTCTTCGGCCTCGCGCGAATCCCCCATTGGTGTCTTCAAGTGGATAACGAACGGGAATCAGTTACTACGTGGCATAACGCATATATATACATATAGAAACTAACACGTACATAAAAGAAATCCCCATCTCACCTTCACTCAATTCCCAACAAAATAGTTCCTAAGCAAGGATCATCCGTTTTCCACTTCTAAGGTTTGTCTTTTTTTTTTATTTAACCCTAAGGTTCTAACACCTAGTCTCTGATACCAATTGTGACGGCCCCTCTCCTATTCTAGCGTACCGCCCGGCCTAATCCCGTAATTAAGCCCTAATTATTTCCACGCAGGACTTAACTACGTATTAGTCAGCCTTTATAACATAGACGCCTATTTTCTCGTGTTCAGGATAAGTAATACACTTGTCCTACCAGTTTATAAAATTTAGACTTAACTAAAACTTTTTATTAAATTAATAAATTAACGAAAGTCTTATTGATTATGCGGAAGCAATTAGTAACTTATGCGGAAGCCATTTATAAACTCCTAAGAGTGGAAAACCAGGAAATGACATCACATATATAAAGTCCTCAAAATGCATTGAAACAGTAAAATAGTCTAAGTCAAGTCGGGGAACTAACGCTCAACCCAATATACAACCCCAAATAGTATCTGGAAGACATATAACATATACAATCAAAATACCAAAAGAAGACCTACTATCAATGCAGTGACGCGCCGCGGGCTCAGGGATAGTCGCCAATCTTCTCCTTGCCCGGCCTGCTAGTAGACGGCTCTGCACCCACCGTAATAAAAAGGACGGTGAGTATAAGAATAAATTAGTAATCCCCAATGACAAGTTTAATTTGCATTTCGAAATATTCAAATGGTATTTTAAAGCATATAAATGTGAAAATTGGAAAATAAACCATATACGAGTAAATACCAGAGTTAAACAAGTGATACTGACACAAGGCTAAGTACTACTAATTTAGGTCCGGTCGGCAGTGAAACATGTCACTCCGACTCAATAATCATATCGTACAAGGGACTCTAACCTAAGTGTTACCAGAGACTATAACCCCGGTGTGTAGACCACCTCAAGGACTCTAACCCCGAGTGTCATATAGGGTCAGGTAACATGTGCCGACATCCCCAGGGACTCTAACCTCGTGAGTCGCGCACACCTCGATCGAGTACGAGATCTAAATGCGAAAACTACTTTTTAAATTTCAAGAAATACCAAGTATGGATTGTCAAGGCATAGGCACATCTACACACCTAAACAAATAAGGAATACAAGTCCTCTTAAACATTTATAAGATATTCACTAACCTAATAGCATGCTATTTATCATTCAATTCACATTTAAAACAACAAGAATAGACATAGAATGTGATAGAATCAATGAGTCAAATCAAATGAATGGATATCATGCAAACTAGACTAATCAAGTAAGCATAGACACAAAGAACACATGATATAAGAATACAATGGCAAAATAGTCAAAAGGACTATGCAAGGACAACAATTAATAGAAATGAAATGCCAAGTAAAGTTGTCATTGGGTATACTCACAACAACAAAGTAAAGTCCTAGCTTTATTGGCCTACCGATACTTCAACTCTTGTATTCGCTCTCCCGTACCATTTTTCTAAGTTCCAGAGTTTGGTGTCTCATTAGTTCAAATATAATTGGTTTAAGCTCAATTTAGTGTGTTTATTGTGTATTCAAATTGGTTCAATAGACTTTAAATCAATTTCCTAAATTAGCCCCTAAAGACTAAATTAAGTTTCAATTTCAGTCCTACATTTTAATGCACTTTTAAGCATGAAATGTTCTAAATATTGAAATCCTCCATCAGAACAATTATTGTTGGTCTCTCTCTTAGCTTTCCGAAAAGGTTTACTTTGCAAAATTATAATTTTAAATGAAAGCGATATCATGATTTTACTAAACATAGGTCAAATTGGAATTTAATCCGACCAGCAGATTTAGAAAATCTATTTCTCCAAATCTATAGTTCCTAAAAATGTACTTTTTGGTCACAAGGCAAAAAATATATCGAAATACAACATAATAAAAGATTA
The DNA here is from genome assembly GCA_039657325.1 of Stephania cephalantha. Taxonomy (NCBI): domain Eukaryota; kingdom Viridiplantae; phylum Streptophyta; class Magnoliopsida; order Ranunculales; family Menispermaceae; genus Stephania; species Stephania cephalantha. Next base: position 15,972,228 of record CM077570.1, on the reverse strand, counting down.
GCTTATTTGGATAAGTAGTTGGGGAGTTATACCCTTAACAAATTTATTTTTAAAACTTTCCTTTATAATTCCAGCACCTAGTTGTATTGCATGTTTGGAAATAAAAACATTTGAATCAAAATATCTTCAGTTAACCAAAGTTACTCCCCTTTAAATAAGCTTTCAAATTCCACTGGTTTGGATCGATATGGATTTAAAATGAGCAGATTATGACCAAATTACCCAAGTTGATTCCTAATACAACATGCAAAATTCTAGTTTTGGTGTTGCAACTTCAAAAACTCATATCTTTATGATTTCAAAACCAAATTAAGAACTTCAATATAGCTGATTATCAGCTTGAGATGTGGAATCTAAATATATAAATTAATTTCAAATACTCAATCATTTACCATATGAAATTAGCCTAAAACCAGAACTTGTTCTAATTTCAACTAAAAAGATGTGTACCTAGTTAATGTAGCACCCTAGCTTGATAATTTCTCACCAACTCCCATAGATTCCTTCAACACCTTGATGATTCACTCCTCTCCAGCAATTCCTTCTTCTTCTCCAACAAAAATGAATGAGTGATTTAGTTTGCATGTTGTTTGATCACTAATATTATATATTAAGGTGATGTTCCTTCTTAGCCTTTGATCTCCATGGATTTATGTATCCCGAGGAACATCTAATGGCCCACCTCTTGCCATATATCCAACTAACTCCCACTAGCTCAACCTCATGTGACACCATTTCATTACTCACCTAGTTCCTAGATGTGTCAATGTGTATCTCTAGACCAGTCTTATGCTTTCAATTTAATTTACTCAACTAGGCCTTTAATTTGATTTACATTAACAAACACAACCATAGGCTTATAAGTAATTCTTTATTTCATATTAGTATTAAATAAGACTTACCAAAATGCTAACTACCCGGTTCCCCGGCTCGCACGCTACTCAAGGTGTGTCCCCGCTCTTATCTCGACGCCTACAACTATACAAACCGACTTAGTAAGTCTACACAATACATAACACTAGGCATACATCAATATAAAAATACAATATACCTCGGTCACGTGCCTCGGTCGGTGCTCGTATCACAATGTAGGTCCCACGTCAAGGGTCGGTGATCCTAATTAAGGACTTAAAACGGGGGTTAGAGATTTGGGCCGTGACATTACCGAACACCGACTATTATTATTTTGTTATCGACTTCTTTTGATGATGGCCTACGTCGGCAGGGAAACACGTCGGGATTATGGATTCATGGCGTATTATGTGAGATCTTTTATTTTATTATTTAATTTAATTTAATTCTCCTATTTCATTGTTGTTGATTTTAATGAATATGGTTTAGATCTAGGGTATGTATGTGGTCCGTGCATGCTTTTAGGAGGACAACCTACAGTTATTTGGACCATTAGTATCCGTGTAATTATGCTTTTGGACCAATAAAGTGACGAACACTCACCCATTTGCAGTAAAACCCTTTAGGTTCTTAAGTGTGCAACAATTGAATCTAGGTTAAATCAGAAGCAGATGCGGTCCGATTATTTAGGATTAGTGTTCCCACAGACCCATATTACTGCGGTTAGTTTGTTAAACCCGATTGGCGGATGTCTAAGGTTATGCATTAATTAGGGAAATAGTGGCGGACGTCCTGGCTATCGAGATTAGGGGATGAGGAATTTCTGGCGGATGTCGATTTTCTATAGCTAATCTAGGAGAAATTTAAATTAATAACTTTTTGGGAAAGATCGAAGACCATGATTGTCATTGAATCTTGATCCTGATTTGTGGAACTGTAGACCTAGGTGTTACTTAGGTGTTCATTAATTGTTTTCAAAGTTATTTTATTTATTTTATTTATTTTATTTATTTTATTTAGTTAGAATAGTTAGTTAAATTATTTATTTTAAAACCACCGATTTTTTCCTTTTCGTTGTTTTTAACCTTAGAAAAACCATCAATCTCCGTGGGATCGACCCTTTGCCACTATTCTACAAAATAGTTGGTTTATGAAACTTTTATTTTATTGACGCGTTCGGCGTGCGTCATTCGATTATAGGCTTGTATTAATTTCCTATCAATCCCACATCCTATAAAATTCATTAAGCATTCCAAACAAACACAAACCATCATAGAAACCCACGTACACACTAATCGAGGTACGTCAGACTTAACCACGAGCCAAACTCGAGTTTGTTAGGATTTGGATTAACACTAATCTCCAACTGAAGGTAACAGGTCGTTAAAAACTCCCTAATTTAAAACAATTTTGTACTCGAAATTAAAGTAGACATATAATTATCTATAGTTTCGAAAAGAAATGAAAACTGCTCCTTCATATAAAACTCATGTTCTCAAGTTAGTTTCTCATCTCCGCGAAATTGTTGTTTCACCTTAACCAATGGAATTTCTTTGGTTATCATCCTGTAAATCTTACGATCGAGTATCTGAATCGACTGCTTGTCGTAAGATAAGTCTTTCCGAAGATCAAATTCATCCCAATCAACCATTGGAGTGAATTAAGTCTCAGGTTTGCGAATTATTGACATGTGGAAGGCATTATGAACTTTAGGTAATTGAGAAGATAACTCTAACCTGTAAGCAATAGGACTAATCCTTTCATGTACTTTGAACAACCCTATATTCCTTGAAACTAGCTTACCTTGCACTCCAAATCCGTACAATCCTTTTATAAGTGAGACTTTCAATAGAACGTAATCGTCCTTTGAAAGACCCAACAACCTATGATGTTTATCGGCATATCTCTTATGTTTTAGCTGTGCAGTAGTCAAACACTGACGAATCTGCTGAATTCTCTCTATGTAGTTCTGAGTCAGCTCTGGTTCTAATAAAACTTTATCTCAACCTTCGCCTAAACACTACAGTGAACGACAAGGTGGACCATACAAAATGTCAAAAGGAGCCTACCAATACTAGCCTGAAAGTTTTTATTATAAAAGAACTCACACAGAGGAATGTATTTCTTCTAGTTACCACCAAACTCCACGACACAAGCTCGTAACATATCCTCTAGCACCAAAATCAACCGCTCAGGCTGTTCATCAGTATGCGGATGATATAATCATACTGAGGTTAAGAAAAGTTCCCAATTGTCTCCGCAATTCACTCCAAAGTCTGGATGTGAATCTCATATCACTAATTGAAATAATTGACACAAGAACTTCATGAAATCTCAATACCTCACGTACGTATACCTACATAACTGGTCAAGAGGATTTTACATAAAAAATGGTAAGAAATGTGCAGGCTTTGTCCACCTGTCGACTACAACCCATATTGCATCGTGCTTATGCTTACTCAAAAGTATACTAGAAACAAATTTCATCGATATATGTTCCCATTTTTACTCAGGAATAGACAATAAATGCAATAACATTTTTGGTTTCTTATGCTTAGCCTTAACTTGCTAACACATCTCACATCTCTTTACAAACTTAGCAATATCATACTTCATTCTAGGCCATAAATAAATACGCCTCACTTCACGATATATCTTATTGTTACTTGGATGAATATTGAAAAGAGATCCATGAAATTCTTGTAGCAACTCCTACCTCAACTAATCTTGAGCCGGAATCCACAATCTATCCCTGGACTGTAACACACCATTATCAGAAACTAACCAATCAGGATGATTTATACTAGTCCCTAATATTTAATGCACTATATAATCCTGATTAGCTTCCTGACAACCAATCACCCGTTTAATCATCTCCAATTCAGTTTGAGTCTGAATTCAGAAGAACAAATTAGTAGCTTTGGAAATAGCTCTCTTAGTTGATGATGTGTCAGCTAAACTTACAGAAATCATCATTATAGATGCTTCCTCAAGAAGTCTAAACTGAGAAACTCTTGTAGTAGCTATATTCATTTTGTTTGTTCTTCTCCTACTCAAAGTAGCCTCAACCGCATTTGCTTTGTCAACACATTCTTTCTTGTTATCTGAGTTGTAATTGCATATTGATAGTATGTTAACATCTTTCTGTGTAGTTCTAAATTACTCAGGCTCAAATTAACTTGTATCATTACTTCTCGTCCCACACTAATTAACGACGAAGTAAAATATACAAATTTTTAAGGAAAACACCTCAATGTCATATATAACCTGATCATTTCAATACCAGATAAATCACGCAGTAAAATATTTCTTGCAATAATTACCACCTTCCAAGTCACAAGCTTGGGAATTACATTCTTTAGAACTAAGATTGCAGCAGATATATTGTGTTAAGATTGAGAAAGGTCTCTCCCAGCTATTAAACATTTCTTCGCCACTGGGAAGCAAACTTTCGGTTCCTCACTAAAATAATAATTCTAGTTCTCCATAAACTCTCAACTTTTTCTACACATATATCTCACTTATTCTTCCACAAGAATTAAACCACGATACTAGCAATACATTTTCAAACTCAATCAATCGTATAATTACAATATTAACAACCTCCAGTTGCCATCACAACTTAGGTTAATCCATTATAAATCTTTGAGCATGAAGTTTCATTCATATAGGGCGAGAATAATATAACCATTCAGGTTAATAACACTCAGCTTCCTTTTGCTTACATATCTCATATTTCATTATAAAATTGACACTATTAATTTTCATTCAGGTTACCAACAATTCATTCCTTTCATAATGATTTTGGATTTCACCTAAATGAATATTTTTTAAAAAATCCATAAGATTCTCTCAACATCCTTGCCTCACTTTTTATTTGAGTTCCAAGAAATTCCTTTACATGCTCAATATTATGATCTGAGATTATCCATACAAAAAACCAATAACTAATAGTGAAACCTTGACCTACTAGATAATCTCAATCAAATTCCCAAATAACACATCACTCAATTAATCATCATTTGTAGTTACCAATCCAAAAAATCAGCTGATGATGTGCCAGCCCAGGACTTCAGTTGTTAATCAGTATACATCTCTCTCAAGAGATATAATTGAGAAGCTTTTATTGCAACTACGACCTCTATATTTTTCCTTTTCAAGGCATTGTAAGCACAATCATCTTAATGAGTGATGTTTGAGAGTGAATTCCTAACATTTATTAAATTCAAGGTATTAATCTTACATTTCATTTTATCACTCTAACAATTCCACTTTTACAACTTTTATAGTTTGAAACTCACTATTTCAACCTTAGACCAATCCATTGGTTTTGTTACTTCTAGGTTATCTTTTAATGATTATTCTAAGATTCTCATTAATCTCTAAGAATGATTAAAATATTCTCAACAAACCTTTCCTCTTATTTACATGTGATTCCTTTCTACATTTAGTACAACTACAAAAATAGCTATCTCGAGATTATTAATCTCTAATAGTTTTCCTAACAAATCTGGAACTATATATAGATTGAAGTATATGCTAAAATTTTGTTCTATTGTGTCAACACACATCCCAACCAAAATAAGAAGTCTTAGTATGAACCTCTAACTTCTTTCATAATTTAGGTATCATCAAGCAAATATTGTAGTCAAACTATACTTCCACTTTCCTCCAATGCATCCTTGTATTGAATTTCAATTGACAAAATCCTCATACTTGAGTTTACTGAATGAATTACACAACGATATCAAAGATCCCCGTATCAATCGTTTGTGATTTTTAATTTTTTTAGCATTACCTTTATTTTTACCCTTGTGTTGAATATATGACAATCCCATATTGTCTCACTTACAGTCAAATCCCTTGATTTGCTGTTAATATTCAACACAATTATAATTAACTAGTCTTTGATAATTAATACTGACACTTGCAAAATCTGGTCTGAACCAAATTTACCATCACAATTTGTAATTTTTTACGACAATGCTCGTACATCCTCTAAGTCTTCAAAGATTTCATGTTATTATTGATAACATAATAACAACTTAATAAAAATAGGGTGTTAAAACTTAATACCCTTTATTTACGAACATAACATGAGTTTTAGTAAGTTCTAATGGTTTCCACCATCCATTTAAAATGATTCAGCAATCGTCTAAAATCATCTTTAAATATATTATGAACTTTGATCATACCACTGTGTCAATCAAATCTAAACTAACTTTTGATAACAACTGATTTCACCTTATTATCAGAATGAGTTATCAATCCTCGGCAATGAATATTTATTCCTATTATCGTATATTATTCTTTGGGTTCCTCAAATCCTCAAATTTAGTAACCACTCATTTTCCCCAATTTAGACTATACCAGTCTAAAACATCAAACAAGGATATCTTACCAACTTACTGCTATGTTCTAAATTAAACTATCTTCCAGTTTCACCAGTTTAAATTTTCGACTTTCATCATTTATTATCTAACAAGTTGCTTGCCATTTCAATATGGATTCACTCCATAACTAGAATTTCCTACTTCATAACAACTTATGAAGTATAAATACATTAGAGGTTTACTAACCTCAAATAGACTTTTATCGCTAACCACTAATTTACTTACTGAATAACTTCCATTATTTTTCCCAACTAGTCTTAATAATAGTATTACATCATATCTCAAAGTGGCTTACAATCTTTGAGTTTCACCCAAAGTCATTTAATATTCTATTGCTACATAATTTTCATTCTCCTAACATACGTCTTAAGGTTTTTATCCAATAGATACTTCTTTGCTGACTATTATTTATCTAATAATATCAGCAAGAACAAAACCTTTAAGAATAATTAATAGGAGAAAAGTTTAATTTCATCTTTATAAGTTTTCCTTATGTCTTTCCTTTTCAATTTTCTCGAGGATGAGACTCTCCTGAGCACTTACCTTCAATACTTTCTTATATCTTGAGAAATCGATGGACATGAACCATCTTATTATTGTTCAAGAAAGACATAACTCTTATATCTACCACGTAGTTTTAATATAACATAAAAAATAGCATATCTCGTCTCTTATATTTTGGTTACCCTCCAAAATTACGATAAAAACCATGTATTAAGTCCTAAGCTTCTTCACAACATGAGACAACTCTCAGTCAATAAACTTACGTTCCTGTACGAGGGATATACCATTACTTATTTCGAAAACAATGCAAAAAAGTCTTGTCCATGATACCAAACTGTATCAGATATACCACTTAATTCAAAAGTGATAAACCTTAGGCTTTGAAGTAGGATCTAATACAAGTTGTAGCACCCCCTATCCTGATTGGGGTGATACCCGACCTGAAACCCTAATTAAGCACTGTTAATCCAACCTAGCTTAACTAGAGCCAGTAGCCTCTTCGTCGGTACCTAATAAACTCAACTTGTATATCGATATCGAATAAATAATATAAAATACACGCAGCGGAAAACTAAAGCTTTTTTGATATTTAAATAATATACAAAACCAAGTCAAATCGAAATAAACCTCGGCTATACAAAACCTCAAATCCCTTGTGATATTACAAAACTATAATTCAATATAAATATATAAGATAAGGGAAGACTCAATACATCAAAGAGAAGATCAAGACTCCTAATCGCCTTTATCCCGTAGTCGTAGCGCTCCTCGATTTTCCTGAAATGTTAATTGGGTGAGCACACCAACTTGATCAGTAAGTAAAGATTCACAAAGCCATCAACATTGCATATAATAATGAAGAACATCATGTAATAACAATGGGCACCAATGTTAACTAACATGAATATGAAAAAGCATATATTTCAACAAATAAGCAAGTACTTCTGTCATTACATTGTGATTCCCATTTTATTTATAAAACTAAGGTTGCTTACCCATTGACCCCATCAATATGATTACTAGACCAACACATTGGGCGATGTGTTGTCTAGCCAATCCATTAATGCCTAATGGTTCTATCCTAAACCCTCTAGTGAATATGTAATCCACGCAACTTATTGAATTGAGCAAGAGTTATATATAGGTCGGGAGATCAACCCTGCATCCTATAAACCTATTCTTTAGATCATGAGTTACTCTTGTCGGTCACATTAAACATTGTTTTCTGTTTATTGAAAACATCATAATTTATATAGTCCCCCATTCAGTCCAAATACTACATGAACTACATAAACTAACATAGCCAGACAACATTGATAAATAAGCGATCCATACTTACCTCGATTTAGGTTTCCGTTTCTAAATAACTTAAGTTTCTGGTTATCTCACACTTTCCTGGTGTTCCACAACCTATCACAAACCATTTGTGATTAATATAGACCTAATTCCCTGTGTTTAGAACCCCTTAGTCAGTCCCTGAGACCTTAAAAATTCTATGTAAATTATAACACAGTTGTTGTTTTCTAGAATGAGAGCACGCTCCACCAATTAGGTTCGTCCCTATTACTGAAGAGAGCATGCTCCTCCGCTAGGTGGAGCGCGCTCCACCCTATACTGTCTCGAAATTAAATGAGACAGTAGCCACTGTTCATTCACCAAATAACCACCACAAATTCAAACACTTTCCCAAATCATCAAGAAGCACCTCCAGTGAGATATAAATAACTTTCCAGTTAATAACAGCAATAATTCATTAAGAAATCATCACTAACCATTGAATTTAAATTAAAACTCAAAAACCAACTTACTAATCGTGATGATCTTTGATTACCAGTTGTTTAAGCTCCTCAATTTAGTGGAAAATCCTCTCCTGATCAACTCCTCAAAACCCAAAACACTTAGCTACTTATTCCTCTTACACTCGAATGATTGAAATGAAGCAGTAAGGATAAACTTGATGATTTGGATTTATAAATATGGATTTTCCTTGAGAAATGCATCGCGTTTTCTGGAGGCTGATCAAGTGATTGATGTGTTTAAATGACACTCCCTAAAAGTGATATGAATTTCAATACCATCAACACTTACGCTCATCTCATGGTTGATCAAACAATCCATATAATTCAAACTAAACTTATAGTTTTATTATATATATTTATATATCAAATATACATAAATATAAATACTCCTTGTTTTTTCTTGCTAATAAATTCACTAGACATGCCTACGAGTGTTCTCGGGTGTGCACATCCATTTCAAGACCCCCTCGTCGCATTTGGTGTACCCATTATTTATTGTTTGATTACTTATTTTTCGATTATAGGCTTGTATTAATTTCTTATTAGTCCCATAACCTATAAAATTCATTAAGCATTTCAAACAAACACAAACCATCATACAAACTCATGCACACGCTAATCGAGGTACGCTGAACTTAACCACGAGCCTAACTCGGGTTAATTAGGATTTGAATTGACACTGATCTCTTGCTTAAAGTAACGGGTCCTTACAGCTTTTGCGTATGAATTAGAGTAAGGTTGAGACAACAATTTGCCTTGGTTAACCCATGGACTCATTTGCATTGCCATTTGACTTAATTAATTTTTTAGTTCAATTATATCAGCTTTTAAGGCTTAAATTTTTTGATCTTTTGCTTTATTTAAATTTTCTAATGCTATTGTTCATCGATTAATACGGGTGTTCTATATCTTTGAAAATTCTGATTGTCTATACCATTACCTATATTTGGTTTTAGGTAATTAACATTGTTGCTAGAAATGTAAGTAGGTTGATTAGGGATTGTAATGAATCATCATAGTGTTAGCCTCTTTAATTTGATTTTGTTGCACCAAGGGACACTCATCATATAGATGATTAACCTCATTGCAAAAAAAACAAATTTTACTTTGGAGTGATTTATCTTTTACTAATAATCCAACTATACTATTTAGTTCATCAAATTTATCATCCCGACATCTGGATTATGTTCCTATTAATTTCACGAGAATGGTTTTTTCATAAATTTATTTTTCCCACAATATTGGTTTTGTTGTTTTGCCATTTTGGTAATAGTGTCTCTAGCTAATGTTGGTGTTATGTCGAATAAAGATCCTCTACATACCACATTTAGGAATATTTGTTTTAAGTGGTTTAGTCCTTCGTGAAAGTGTTCTAATGAAGTTTTCTCTGTGAATCCATGTTGTGGAGATAATGATATTAATCTTTTGTATATATCCCAAAACTCACAAAAATCCTCCTCAGTTTCCATCCTAGCATTGCTAATTTGTTTCCTATCCAAACTAATTTTACATGCTAGAACGTATTGATCTAAGAAGGTTTCTAACATTTCGCACCATATGAATATAGAATTTTAAGGAAAATAGAATAACCAATCTTGAGCTTGACCTCTTATGGAAGAAGGGAAAGCCTTTAGCTTCACATATTCTAACTCTACACTTTTAAGTTCTTATCAAACTTACTATATGCATATTTCCTAATAAATTTTTGAGGATCTTCATCCCTTTTAGCTTGGAAATGAAGTAAAGAATTGAGGAATCCAGGTTCTAACTCAAAATCAGGAATCTCTACGTAAAAATCAATACACATAGGTTCGTAGAATATGATGTTTTTATTGGCTTCCCTAAAGGTAAGTTCTTGCTTGACATATGCCATATTATATGAGATGCAACGAGAAAGATTATTTAGAAATTATTTTAAAATCCTCGGCAACAACGCCAAAAATTGATACGTGTCGAGCGTGTACAATAAATCTCTCTCTTTTATTATACTATTAAATTTCGTAGTAATGATAAGTAGGATCGTCTCCATAGGGATTTTGCAAATTCCTTATCAAAGTTATTTTATTATTTTTTATTTTTTATTTTTAATTTAATTTATTAAAATCAACTAAACTAACTATACTAAACTAACACAATTCTAAGTCATTAAATTGAAAGCAATTCAATTCAATGAAATCAATATAAAATAAACATATAAACAAACCTCCTAAACAATGAAACTTTAATCTGTTTTTCATCCAAACTTGTTAGTTCAATCACATAGTCATGAACATACTTTATAAAGTAACCTAGATCATTAAACACTAATCATTTGTAATGAAATAGCCTTTAGCCAACCTTTATTTTTCCTTATATGGTGGAAAAGCCACGTTCTAATTTTATTGAGCTAACCTCTTTGAATACACAAAGAAATTAACTTCATGCAATAAAAGCAAATTACACTTTGTGAAAACATCAAACTACAAAATCTAATATCTTCAGAAAGCCACTTCAACATTAGACTTAGATCTCAAATTCACCTAGGACATCTAAATGGTAGTACCTTTCAAATAATACTAGTTAATACTTTAAATTAGATAATGAATCAAAACATCACAATACATATTTTCCACTATGCACGTAACATTTAGATTCATGACTACAATCTATAAATAACAATCTATAAAATAAGTAAATTAAATAATACGATTGGTTTAAAGCATTAAACACATAATCATGCTACAATAACTACATGACAAAATGGATCTAGTTCTTTTTTGGAGTTTGTTTAGATTTACAAACTACTCACTGATAATTATAAATACCGCCATAACATAATAATTAAAATATATAATTAAAAATATCTTATTGAAAACTTGAATCCTCCAATCTTCACCAAAAGCAAATAAAAATAGTAATCAATGAATTCCAAATTAAAGTAAAAAGTGGAAAACTATCAAAAGGCTCTTAATTTTCTAGTCTAGGGTTCATATTTATAGTATCTTAGGTAATACATATCCCAAATTAACTCAAACGTCTCGTGGTTCTCTAAAATTCTCGAAATTAGACCCAACAATTCCAAAGCAGTTCGGGTTTTAGTGGTATCGTTGGGAGATCCTTGGAAAAGTAGTCTCGATTTTCATCGATTTGAGTAGCGATTCCAATATAAATAGGAATCGGTTAGGAATCGCTAGGTTGAGTTCCAGTTCTTCCTTAACCACTTGGTGATGATTATTTGCATATTTTTTTTCACTTGATCAATTCCTTCATTATTTTCTTTTTTACTCCATTTCTCTATACATTCAAATTATCACCTGAAATATCGAAAACAAATGAAAAACTAATGTAATATAGTCTTTTACATCTAAAATCATCCTAAAATATACAATAAAATATGTCTACTTATTGACTTATCAATGCATCATCATCAGCACCTGTGCGCAAAGGTCCGCCATGCGTGGTAGTGCGACTCGTCTATTTTTGGTCATCACGTGGTAAGTCAATAAAATGACACGTTTTATAGTACATTTTAGGATGATTTTAAATGTATATGACTATATTACCCGAGGTTTTCTCTTGTTTTGTTGTTTCAGGTGATAAATGGAGTTTATGAAGGAATTGATCGGGTGGAAAAAGTATGCAAAAAATCATCTGCAAGTGAAGAAAAATTGGAATTCAAGTCAAACGATTCCTGAGCGATTTGCATGTATAAAGGAATTGTTACTCAGATCGGTGGAAATCGAGACCACTTTTCCTAGGATTCTCGCAGTGAATCTACTAAAACCCAAATCACTGAGGAATCTCTACGTTCGATTTTAAGAATTTTAGATAATCATGAGACGTTTGAGTTAGTTTGGGATAGGTACCACCTAGAATATTATAAATATGACCCTAAGGCTACAAAATCAATTGCTTTTGAGTACTTAGATCAATATTTCATTGCTCTAGGAGCCGTTACTCATTATTTTAGTTTATTTCTTTATTATTCATTGCTTTTAGAGAAGATTTGAAGATTTAAAGTATTTATTCCAGATGTATTTATCTATATCTTTTATTTACATTATTGTGATGTTATTTATGAATACGAGTGAGTAGTTTATAAATCTAAACAAAGTCCGAACATGAACTAGATCCATTTTGCAATGTAGTTATGATGAGATGATTATGTGCTAAATACTATAAGGCAATCGTATTCTTTGATTCACTGATATAATAAATTATTATTTAAGGATTTTAATCAGGAACTTTATATTGCATTCATAGTCTAGAATATGTTTTGTGATATTTGGCTTCATTATCTAGTTTAAAGTAACAACTAGGATTGTTTGAAAGATGTAACCATTTAGATGTCCTAGGTGAATTTGAGATCTAAATCTAATGTTGAAGTGGCTTCCCGAATGAGTTAGATTTAGTAGTTCGAAGTTTTCATAAAGAGTAATGCGGTTTTATTGCGTGAAATTAATGTCTTTATGTATTCAAATTGGTTAGCTCAACAAAATTAGAATGTGGCTTTTTCACCGGTATAAGGAGAACTAAAGGCAGGCTAAAGGTTGTTTACTTACGTATAATTAGAGTTTAATGATCTATTGTACTTTATAAAGTATGTTCATAACTATATGATTAAAGTAACATGTTTGGATACAAAACATATTGATGTTTTATTGTTCCGGATCTTTGTTTAGATATTTATTTATTATTGAATTTAATTGATTTGAATATTAGTGATTGAATTGTGATAGTTAAGTTAATTTAATTAGTTTAGTTAATTATTAGATTACATTATAGATTTGATTAGTGATTTTTAATTTCCATTTTAATTAAATTAATTAAATTAAAGTAAAATAATAATAAAAACCATTGAAAGACCTTTTTCCTAAAGAAGTTTGATAAATCCCTATGAAGACGATCTCACTTATCACTACTACAAATAATAAGGATATACGAGAAACGTATTGTACACGCTCGACACGTGTCAATTTTTGACGCTGTTGCCAGAGAGTTAAAACATAATTTCTTAGGAGTTTTCGACGTTGTATGGTCTATCCATTTCGTTGTTCTAATTCCAAATGATCCTTACATCTGTATGATCTTGAGGTAAATATGACTTTTAATCATAATTTAAGACAATAATAACGTAAAAAACACTAAACTACCAAAATGGAACCTAATAATAATAATAATAATAATAATAATAATAATAATAAAGAACTTACTTTTAGGCAAGTTAATTAAAACATCACTACTTATGAACCAACGTGTATTGCCTATCCTTAGGGGTTTCCCGAATTTGAAATTAGATATGGATTCATTAGTGCTCTACCTAACTTCTACGATAAAGATAATGAAGACCCAAAAAAATTTATAAGGGAATACCAATATAAAATCACTGGGATGAAACCTAAAGACTGCATGTTACAACAAGTCAAACTTAAAGCTTATCCTTCTGTATTGAAAAATCAAGCACAAGATTGGTTGTTTTATCTTCCTCAAGATTCGATAACCATATGGGCTCAAATGTTAGAAGCTTTCGTAGATCAATATATGCCTGCAAGAAAAAGTAGTACTTATAGAAGAAAAATCACAGTCATGACAATAAAAGATGATGAAAACTTTAATGAATTTTGGGATAGATTCCTAAGATTAATTTCATCATAACATAGATACACTCAAAGAGCTTTATTAGAATATTTCTATGAAAGACTAAATCATTTTGAAGAAATAAAATTAGATACCGTATGTGGTGGATCATTATTCGATGTTACACTAACATTAGCAAAAGAAGTTATTAATAAGATGACTGAACAATCTAAACAATATGGTGAAAAGACCGACACATCAAGAAAGAAACTTTATGGGGTTAATAATAAAACAAGTAATAAATTTGATAAAAAATTTGATGACTCTAACATGGTTAAACTACTAATAGAAGATAGATCAAATCAAGTAAAACCATGTGAATTTTGTAATGAAGTTACACATCATACGGGTGCGTGTCCTACTTTACAAAAAGATAATAATGAAGAAGTCAAAGCGGTTATGAACCAAAATTGTAGTACTCCTAGAAATCAATATAATAATAACAATTATTACACTAAAAAACCAAATTCAAATATTAGCTACGGTCCACAAAATCAAAACTATACCACTTATAGACCGAGAGCAACTACACAATCTACGTCAATGCAACAATCTCAACAAACTATTTAACTTACGTAACTAAATTTAGAACAAATATTGCATAACTTTATGTAGTCATCAAAACTTTATGCAAATTTTTCAAAATCAAATCAAAACTTATACGTCTATAACGAGCTGAAAAATCAACTAAATCAAATGACTTTACAAATTAACAAGTTAAGTAATCAAACTAAATTATCTACTCAAACTACAAACACTACTAATCAAGCACAAGTTAACGCTTTATTTTGTGAAAATGAAAAAGAAACAAGTACAGAAGAAAAGATTCCAAAAAGAGGTAAAAAGAAAATCAAACTACCTAAGACAATAAAATAGGAAGAATAAGAGATAATGGCTAATGTCATTCCCACCGGGGAATGGATGGTTGAACAACTGAAATGCACACCTTTTTTTGAAAGGCTATACTCATGGTATTTAGCCAAAGTTAAAGCCTATGAAAAATCTCTAAAAGTTCTGAATTAGTTAGCCAAGACAAATTAAACAATATTTATGAATCGAATAAGATATGCATTTTAATTCTATCATTACACAATGATTAGCATATGCTAGGGAGAAAGAAAATAAATAAGACATATATGAATCATTTAAGAAATTAGAATCTAATAAAAATTTAGGACAAAAGATATCATCCTTAAAGAAAATGCATAAGAAATAACCCATAAATGTTTGTCATACCATCACAATAGGAAATTCTTCTATTGAATTTTCTATGTGTGATATTGGAGCGTCAATCAATGTTATGTCACTTAAACTTTATGAATCATTGAAAATATGATCGTGAACTAATAGGCCTATTAATCTTACTTTAGCAGATAATACGATTATTAAACCGTAAGTATTATTAAAACACATCTTAGTACAACTACATGATTTTGTATTTCCAGCTTAATTTTATGTCATGGAAATGGGAGATTCAACATCACTCTATCCTTTACCTATACTATTTGGTAGACCTTTTCTTAAGACGACTAAAACTAAGTTAGATATTTCTAAAGGAATAATGTCTATGGAATTTGAAGATAAGATTGTTAAATTCAAAATTAACATTGAACACAACTATGATACCTATGAAGAATATGATGAATTATTCGATAATGAAATGGATGATAATAACTTTTTATACTTAAACTATTACGATACTTTAATGTTGTTATTTATGTAATTAATGATGTAACAGTGGAAACTACAAAAGAGATTCCAAAGAAAGAACAAGTTGAAGACACTTTAAAAGGAAAGAAAGTAACTCGAGAATAAAGAGTTAAACAACTGGAGAATGGTAAAAGCATTAAAAAGATGGGAGCTTCTAAATCCAAGTCTAATAAGAAAAAGAAAAAGGATGATTTAAGCCCTATAAAGCTTAATGGTCCTGCAAATATACATTCGCACATTCAAATCAAAGGGGCTTGATACTTTAGAGCTCGGTGTGACATGAGTTATAATGCAAATCTCATGCTCTTAGATTTCTTTCTACATACTCAATAGGAATAGAATTCACTTGCTTTTGAAAGAGTTTCTTTACCAGATGGTACTTCAATTCAACCAATAGCAGTGATCACAGATGTGCCAGTTCAAGTGAACAACTACACCATACCTACAGACTTTTTGGCCATGTCACATTTTATTAATGAAGATCCTCCTCTAATTTTAGGACGATCTTTTTTAGCTACAACTTAAGTTATTATGAAGATTCTGAACAAAACAATTACTCTAACGATTAATAACCGAGCACTTACTTTTTAGAATGGCACTAGAGTGGATAATCATAAATTCAAATTTAGAGATCCAACGTAATTCTAGAAGGATTAAGTCGACCTAATGACAGTAAACAAAAGTACTCTATGGGAGACAACCCATATTCTATGTTTATTTAATTTTACTGAAAATTTAGTTTAGTTTAGTTTAATTTAGTAAGGTCTATTTTTATTCTCTCACTTTTTGACTCTTGTATTTGAAATATTTTCGAAATTTAAACAAGGTAAATTTTAATTAAGGCGAAGGGGTGTTATCGAGTTGTTTTCGCTTTTATGACCTTTCTGCAAGTTGCATTATTCACTTGCTTATTTATATGTTTATTTATTTATTTAATTCATAAAAGTATTTAGTTAGTTACATATTTTAACCAAACTTTTGAAATTTCAGTCAATTCTACCTTAACATGAGTTTTCATGAATGATATATAAGTCAATTATATAATAAGTTGCAAAAACACTAACTTAAGCCTGGTGATTCCCCAACGAATTGGAATAACACTGGGAATCACTGGTAAAATCAGTTGCAGTACACAAAAAATGTAGTGAAAATCAGAGTATGGTGAATCCCTGACGATTCGCTTAACAACATAATCGCTGCTCATATTGGTGGGTCACTACACCTTACAACCCACTGATTCACCTAGCGATTTCTCAACAATTCCACTTAACAAAGGAATCGTTGGGCACAAATTTTGGTTTTTAAAATAAAAATCCCAAATCGCCACACAACATCAACTCATTCACACACCAAACCATTGCAACCCTTTACCAAAAATCTTAATTTATTGCCGAGATTGAACCATCCTAATCACAATCCCATAGTATTTAAATGATCTCACCACAACCTAGTCCCATTTAACCCAAAATTTCTGATTTTGGAAGTATTGAACCAAAATATGGTTTTAGAGAATCTGGCCTAGAGCTTGGAGGAATGGCCTAGAGGAGTTCAAGAGCTTAAGTCTTGAGAGGTTCACTCTCAAAGAGGTAATTACATCAACCCTAGCTCTTTACTTTAACAAATTTTTTATTTGATGGATCTTTGCAAATTTTTCAATGTTTTTCGAAATTGTTTAATCAGAATTTATTCAATTATGTTGAACAAATGGATTCATTGATTTCAATAGACTAGGCATGGCGATTACTTAGATCATTGGTATACAAATTCAATAATTTTGAAATTTTGGTATGTTTACACGCATTTACAAATGGTTTGAAAATCGAGTTTAAATGAGTTAAGGGTTTGGTTATGGTTTTTTCTTAATTTTCTTTGCTTAGTTTTTCAAAATACTAGAATTTATCATACAATTGCCTTGCGATATTTAAAAAACCGATTTTAAAGTTTATATTTGAGTTAACACTTTGATGCCAATTTTATTTGAAGTTTACGATGAATCTCAAGTTAGCTTTCCAAATGAATTTCTCCTTTTAAAATAAAGCCTGAAATTTTACCAAATTATTTTCGACAAACGTTGTTTTTGTGATTTACAGGTTTATTTATATTTTGGACTTGTGAGTTTTTGAATTTGAGACAATGGTCGGAGGTGGTAGAGGTAGAAGCCCACGAGAGAAGAAGGGGAAGACACCATTAGTTAAGAAACCCAAAAAAAAATCCAAAGGTCTAACCACATCCGTTAGGCCAATGGGGATTTTAATGAATAACCTCCAAACTAGAGTACCAAGAAAACCTTCTCCACCTTTAAGTTTTATCGATGAGTCGAAGGGAGAGGAAGATTTGAGGAAAAACCAGGAATTCATTTCTCACCCCAACCTAATAAATTCCAAAGCTCTTGATAGGATACAGAGTGACAAAAGTAAAAATAGGAGGATTAATACTGAAAAGGTTTCAATATTAAAAATGAAACTAAGTATGGGCCTAGAATTTTGGACATAATAAGGGATCAAAACTAGGGGTCGTTAACTAGGTGTTACGCAGATAATGACACGAGGTCCTCGGTTGAGATGGGTTGTGAAATTGTGGTGAGAGAGTTTTATGCGAATGGGCACGAAGATAACAATAAGATAATAGTCATAGTCCGAAGAAGACTAGTGGACTATAGATGAGTCATTATTTTTGCAATCTTTCATAGGTTTTTTGCTATGTAAATTAAGTCCAAAGTCATGTTTTATGGCTCTATATATTCACTTTAGATATTTACAGGGTATTTGAGTATATATACGTGAATTAGACAATTCCAAGAAAGAATTCAATTGTTGGTTAAAGCTGCAACACGCTTGATGCCATGCAAATGAATGGACGGCGCCTGTAGAGAAGCAGTGGCGCTACCAAGGCGCCAAAATTGGTCTGACAGTGTTAGGATCAATATAGGTGGCGTCACCCACTGCGCCAAATTTTGATTTAGAAGTTTTAGCTGACTTGAATAAAAAGACTTTCTATAAGGACCCCACCCCATGACCTAACGCCGTCCATACATAATGGCGGTGCAATGACGGCGCTAGAGTCGCAGATTAGAAATTTTGTATTTATAAAAGGTTCTTTTTTTCACGGACATTCCTATTTATATACCCAGGCCCACCTATATAAAGGAGGGACCTCTATGAACAAAAATACATTCTATTTTAGGAGTAGAGCAAGGTAGAGTAGCTTTGTTCGGCTAGGTTCCTTAATACCTAGGTCTGGGGTTAAGCTCTCAAGCCAGTAGTAGGTTGTTTTCTATGTCTTGTTAAGAGTTTCTATAATAATATTGTTTTGTTTCAGTTCTCCATCATTACGTTGCTATTTTTATTGATGTCTCAATGGTAGTTTAGAGTTTTTATATTCATTGCAAATCTCTAGGCGTAAAGCTGTTAACCCGCTTATCAATCAGGTTGAGTCATGATACTAACCGGGTTGAGATGTGGCAATCATGCAGAGTAAAAAACCTAACACACTTGTTGTTCTAGGTGAGTAACATCAAGAACTAGGCTGAATTTTTAGAGTGGTTGCCCAAGGTTGTATGGTGGATTAAGATAAATATCTAGAGAGCGGTTACCCTATCTATCGAGAATAATGGGACTAAGGTGTTGGTTACACCAACACTTATAGCTTATCTAAGGAAACTATTTTGAAACCAATCTTTTAAAGTTGATGACACAAGACATGGAAACAACATATGGCTAGATTCTGGATTCCTAGATTTATGTCTTTACTCTCTGATTTATGACTTATTTACTTTCTTGTTTAGTCGCCTTTTAGGTAAAACTCTTTCAAAAACCCGCCATACTCACTTTTCTGTTTGTTGAACCCAGTTTGACTGAATCCTTCAAATTTTACCCCATTCTTACCTCTACTACATTCCAATTGGATTTTGTAACCTATTACGGATTATATTTGACATGCATGACACCTTATCATTTACTCACCTGGTAGAATAATCTGGTATTATGGTTTACCGAAAATCCATAGGAAACAAGCCAATGAGTACCCAAAACCTGAGTATGGGTTTAGACAAAGATTTCTCAATGAGACCATTTGAAATGGTTTAAAAACAATTCCGAGGGATAGATTCCTTTTTGACAAGGATGGGTACCTAAATCACATACAAACCAAAAAATTTAGGAAAACCATAAAAGCTTGGAGGTTTTTCTTAAACACGAGTTTACAACCAAGTTTGCAACACTATCAAATAGTGATCTATAGGGTGGCTCTTTCATAGCACATAGTTTAAGGGATGAGCTAAATTGATGTTGGAAAGATAATTTATTATTCAGTAAGGAATGTCATGACCACCAAGAAAAATGAAGGATTGCCTTTTCCCTTAATGATTACGAAGTTTTGCAAGCAAAACCAAGTTCCCATGAGAGGTTAAAGGCTAGGTGTTCACCCTGATAGGACAATCACTGACGAAGTCATTGAAAACACCAAGAAGGTGTCGAGATATGTGGATATATAGGAGGAATGGGAAAGAAATGAAACACACAGGAGGGAGACCACAGAGAGAAGGAGAATATGGACAGAGAATCGAACATATTTGGAAAAGATGCAGACTGTCGTGTATAATGACAGAATGAATAAGAGCCCAGTGCCACCTGCAGAGGACTTTACGGGCATGTATGCGGATTAAATGGAGATAGCCATGATGGGGTCGATCTTGCATAACTAGATGAGAACTCAAAGACATCAAGAGTTAATGTTCTAGAACCAACATGAGATTGTGAGGAGCATCTATGGTCCGAGCGACGCATGACCAGGAGGATGAAAGGCGGGGGAGTGAACATTCAAATTCCATCTACCAAACTGAGAATGCCAAACCAGGGAGTCTTTTAAGAAGTTAATCCAGTGGCGTTAGTGGATTACATGTTCTATGATCCTGTAATGAGCTTCTAGTCTCAACAGCAATACCAATGGGATGGTGGTGACAATGCGACATTTGGACGACGGTTCTGATATTTCTTTCTTCTCTGTGTAATCTTTCACTAAGTGTTATTATGAGAGAGGTCTTTCTTTGTAATCCTATGATATATTTGGAATAATGTGTTGCATTACTAAGATACATTTGCTTTGGTGTGTTCACATTTTATACAATAGTTTTCTCAATTCCATCCTATCATTCTTATCAATTTATCAATTTATCATGTTTTCAATTACTTATGCAATGCATTCTTATGTTAGCTATTTATTTAATTAATTTATTCCTTTATGCTTCACGAGGTGTTTTTATTTTTGTTGGAAACCCGACTTTGTTTTTAAACCTTGAGGACAAGGTTTGCAATGAGTTTTGAGGTATTAAGTGAAGTGAAGTATGAAGATGTGAAGTATGGAAGAAACGAGAGGTAGAATCTATTTGAAAGTTGAACATTTTGGATTTTTCAAAAATTTTCACAATACATGTAATGTTTTTCATTTTATTTTACTTTATTTAGTTAGGAATATGGAATTGAATATAATTTTGATTTAAATGGAAGTGAAATATTATTATTCCTAATGAAAATAGAAATTTTATGATTGAAAGAAATTGTTATACCCTATCTGACATAACCTAGATTGTGTATACACTAGAAGAGTTTAGAGGGGATTGATTGCTTTGTGTTAGACATTATAATGGGTAGAAGATTGAAACAAAAGTACAAGATAAACAAGACAGATTTCTAAGAATCTTGTTATATAAAGGATATTGATCAAAGATTTTTTATATATAATGAAAAGATTTTATGCCACAATTGAAGAGAAAAAAAAAAGAATTTAGCAAATAAACTTTACTTAGTTGGAAAGAATGCTTTCTTAACTATAGTGAAAGTGAGAAGAGCTAACAAGAGTTTTTGAATGAAAAAAAAAGAAAGACCAATATATTCTAAATGAAATGGAGCAGGGAATCTATTGGTGGAAAAATGAGAGGAAATATTCATATAAAAAAGAATAATGGATTCCAAAGGAAATGGAGCAGAACCGTATATATATATATTAAAAAAATAAAAAATGAATACGTATATATCTGAATAAAAACCATAAAGAGATATAAGAAAATGGAAAGAAGTTTGTGAAAAACTCTTCAAATAAAAGATTTAGCTCGAGTGTTTATAGTTAAGTTAAGTAAAGTATAGCTTTTTGTTCCAACAATTGAATATGAAATGATGATTATTCTTGACTAAAAATTCTTATTGACCTTGATTATGGTGATATTTTAAATATTATTTAAAAATAAGATTGATTTAGTGATTTTTGTATCTTGAGATTCTATATTAGTTATCATCAGCTTGATGCTTGTCATTGGAGATTGAGAAAACCTATACAGTGGCTTGATCTTGGTGATTGGCTTTGTAGCATCCCCTATCCCAATTAAGGCAACACCAGACCTGACCTAATTAAGCTCCGGTACACCAGTTTGACTCAATTAGATTATCAGTACAGCCGCCCTTCATATCTGATAATCACAATATATTATATCTTATATCGAATAAATAATTGAAAACACAACGAAATTAAAAATTTATCGATAATATAAATGATATACTAAAATTGGCATAAACCTCGGTCGTAGAACTATATCCTAACCAAATTTACAAAATATTAATTCAGTAGAATATATAAACAATAGGGAAATCAATTCATCGTAGAGAATACTATAAACTCCTAATCTTCTCTATTCCTGAGTCGAAACGCAGGTTGACAACCAAAAATGCTAATTCTGAAATGTGTTCTCCAACTTGCTAAGTAAGTGATGCTCGTAGTGCATCAATTATCAACTACTATCAAGGAATTAATGAATAAAAATATGAAACCAAAGCATATATATTCAGACATTATAAATGATATAAACAATACATAATGAATGCAAGTTCAATAGTCAATTGCAAGTGTACCCATGACTTGTATTTTTTATTTCTTTTGCAATCAAAACAATAGTTGTAGACTTCCGTCACCCAGGATTATGACCCACGAAAACACACGTTTTGATTCTATTGTGTTTCGAAGTATAAAGTAGCTACCCACTCTTAATTGGAAAGTAGCAATTAGTTAGCATCACGAATCTGGGAGAACGGTATCGGTTTGCCTCCCAATACCTCGGTCGTCAACCTTAGTTGGATTCCCCCATCGCACCCCTCTTCGAGTTCACTTTTCTATATAACACAATTGGAAAGCAACAATCGGGTACCTCAAGTTTGTTGAAAGGAAGGTCTTAATAACTAGCCAATCACCTTCATCGTCACTCCAATCCAATTCGCTTGTCATATCTTTTTTCGGATAATTTCTCATAAAATATGTTATTAACACATTCAAGTCACGGTACATTGCCCTCATTTCCCCAGTCCATAAACTACGTGCACTAAATATAACTACTTTATGATGCATAATTGATAAGAGTATGAGTCCCATTTACTTATGCCGAGCTTTTCTAATATACCGACTTACATGATTCTCGAGATCCATACACCTTTCCACGTCCACCCATAACTTAAATCACATTAATTTTCATTAATTTACGTCCAATACTCATTTAATTAGAGTCCTAAACTGGTTCTAATCGAACTTAGAACCAATTTCTAGTGTTTTTTTAATTTGGAAAAGAGGTTTGGGCTAAATCGGGCTCAAACAAGCCTAACTGACCCGATTCCCCCAACCCCTTCTTCCTCAATAGAACATAACGTTTTGTTTCTGTTTGTTTTTTTTTTCACTTGAACCGGGTTTAAGCCTAGTTCAATTTGGAAGGGGAGACGACCTCCTGCGTCGTCTCCCTCCTCGGAAGAACTGCTCTTGCAGTTCGTTCAAGCTCCCTTCTCCTCTATCGATCTCCACCATCAACAACAACCCAAAATGCAACAACAACAATCACAACCATATCAACGAAAAGAACACAACAATGTCTCACCATGATCATCTCTCTCTCCTCTATCTCGAGCCTCTTGTCTCACTCTCAATCGATTTCAATGCCACTCTCAGGTTCATTTTCAATTTTGGTCTCACTGTTGAGAAGTTATGTTGAAGATAAATATTAGATTTCCTCAAGATTCCCATTGCATGAATCTTAAGGTAGATCTAATGAATCGATTCTATTAATGTATATTTTGATCTTTCTCACATATCTCGAGGTCGATCTGCAACCAACCCATCCCTCTTGAATGAATTATTGTGAAATAATAGTTTTCTTGAGATTTGTATGCATGAATCTAGATAACGATCCAAAAGATAGGAAATAAAGTCACAATCCTTAGTGTGATACCAAATTGATACATGCATATCCATGCACATTTATTTTCATTGAGATGTGATTGCACGTATCTCGAGGCTTAGAAAATCTCTTCAAACTCACCAATGTATACAATATTCATCTCCTCGACCCCATGCTACACGTATCTCGAGGCAAATCCAATGTTTTTCTTGTATTTGATCTAAACTTTAGGATTCATTTATATATATATGAATATATATAGGTATAACTTTGTATTTCCACGCCTATAAATTCGATGCGCATGCCAACCGACACCCTCGGGCGTGCACACTATTATACGTCCCATGTCACCCTCGACCTCGCTTATCACTAGGCGCCTACCAATTATTATTTATTTATTTTCAATAAATATTTATTATAAAATTTTATATAAATGTATAAGCCTATACTACCACGCCTATAACTTTTTCGTGCGCGCCAACAAGTTCATTCGGACATGCACGCTACCCCACGACTCTGTGCGTCACCCTTGACCGACACAAGGTATTAGTCATCTCATAATTTATCAATTATTCAATTATAGGCCAATTAATTTCAATAAATACTAATACACATCATACAAATGCCAAACATCATGCAAATCCATACACACACTAATCGAGACAAGGCGGGCTTAACCACGAGCCTAACTCGGGTTAATTAGAATTTGAATTAATATTAATCACCTACTTAAGGTAATGGGTCGTTACAGGCTTAACTTTGATTTCTGAGGTGTATTGCATAATTAGAGGTCGAGTTGTCGAATAAGGGGTTGTTCTTTAAATCTTTTTATTCTATAATGATTCTTATTTTTATGAGGGTAATATGTTTTTATTTAAAAATCATTTTTATTTAATAGTAAAAGTATATAGTCATGAAATCAAAACGAGGGAAGGAAATAGAATATGATTGAGAGTATTCCTTTACTCAGATGGTAAAGTGTTGAGTTTGGAGGTATTTGATAAGTCAATAATAAGACACGTTTATAGTACATTTCAAGATGATTTTAGATGTAAAAGACTATATTACGCATGGTTTTCTCTTATTTTTGTTATTTCAGGTGATAAATGGAATATATGAAGAAATTGAGTAAAAAGGGAAGACTATGAAGGAATTAACCAAATGGAAAGAGTACGCAAATAATCATCAACAAGTAAACAAAAAAACTAGAATTCAAGACCAACGATTCTTAAGCAATTTGAATGGACACATGAATCACTACTTAGATCGGTGGAAATTGAGACCACTTTTCCAACGACTCTCCTAGTGATTCCACATAAACCCTAATCGCTAGGGAATCGTTGGGTTCGATTTCTAGAATTTTAGATAATAATGTGATGTTTAAGTTAGTTTAGGATATGCACTACCTAGAATACTATAAATACGACCCCAAGGCCATGAAGTCAATTGCCCTTAAGTTCTTAGATCAATATTTCATTGCTCTAAGAGCCATTATTTATTATTTTAGTTAATTTTTTTAATTGCGCATTGCTTTTGGAAAATATTTGAACATTTAAAGAGTAACGACCTGTTACCTTAAGTTGGTGATTAGTGTTAATCTAAATCCTAATTAATTCGAGTTAGGCACGTGGTTAAGTTTGCCATACCTCGATTAGCGTGTATGTGGGTTTGTGTGATTGATTGGTATTTATTTGGAATGTTTAATGAATTTTATAGGTTGTAGTATAAAAAAGAGTTTTTATTTAAGCCTATAATCAGAAAATAAATAATTAAACAATAAATTGTCAATACAGTAAGTGCGATGAGGGGGTCGTGAAGTGAATGTGCACACCCGAGAATACTCGTAAGCATGTCTGGTGAATTTATTGGCGAGAAAATATAAGAAGTTTATATATTTTTATAAATTTGATATATAAATATATAAAAATACTATAAGTTTGGTTTGAGTTATATGGATCGTTAGATCGCCTTTAGATGAGCATAAATGTTGATGGTGTTAAAATTCATGTCACTTTAGGGAGTGTCATATTAACATATTAATCACTTGATCAGCCTCGAGATAACGCGATGCATATCTCGAGAATAATTTATATATATATAAATCCAAAACCATCAAGTTTATCTTCACTATTTCATTTTGAATCATCAAGAGAGTGAAAGACAAGCAGCTGAGGGTTTATAAAAATTGAGGTGTTGATTAAGAGGTTTTATCAATGTGATTTTAGGACATCAAACAACTGGATTAGAGATCATCCCTATTAGTAAGTGTAGTTTTGAGTTTCAAGTTGAATTTATATGTATGTGATTATTTCTCTATGAATTGTTGTGTTTGATCACTATATATGGGTTGTTACTTCACTAGAGGTCCTCCTTGATGATTTGGGAGAGTGTTTGAGGTTGTTGTAATGGTTTGTGGATGGAACAATTGTTGCTACCCTGTTCACTGTTGAGACAATATAGGGTGGAACACGCTTCACCTAGCAGAGGAGAGCGCTCCCTTCATCAGTTGGGATGAACTCAGCTGATGAAGCGCACTCCATCAAGTGAAGGAGCGCGCTCTCATCCCAGAAAAATAGCAACTATGCTGTAATTTACTTAGAAATTCCTGAGGTCTTACGGACTGAATTAGGGCTTCTAAACATAGGGGATTAAACGTATATTGATCAAAAATGATTTTTAATAGGTGTTGGATCACTGAGAAACCATGAGTAACCCAAAAAGTTAGGAAGTTTGGAAATTAAAACCAGAACCGAGGTAAGTATGGATTCGCTTCTTTATCAATGTTGCTAGATATATTAGTATATGTAGTTCGTATGCTTTATGGATTGAATGGGGGACTATGTACACTGTGATGTTTTTACTAAATGGAAAATGGTGTTTAATGTGATTCACGAGAGTAACTCCTGGCACTGAGAATAGTTTATATAGGAGATGCGTTACCTTCCCGGTCTATATGTAACTTCCTACCCTGTTAGATAGGTTGCACAAATTACATTGTAACGACTCATGTCCCTAACCTCGTGATTAACGTTAATTCGAATTCTAATTAAGTCGAGTTAGGCTCATGGTTAAGCCCGACTTATCTCGATTAATGTGTGAGTGCGATTGTTGTGTTGTATTGTGTTTGATTGGTGTGAGAAATAATTAACGTAACTATAGGTAATTAATGTGAATTAATATAAAACCTATAGTTAGAAAATAAATGATAAATAAAATAGACAATACGTTTGGTGTGATACATGTGAATCGTGAGGGATTACAAGGAGAGACGTGGAAGCAATGTGAACACTTGGGTCTACTCATTGGCATGCGTCGTGAATTTATAAATGAGAAAATACATAGGTGTATATATTTATATGTATATATGATTGATATATAAATATATAAATAACTTATAGTTTTGTTTAATTTTTTAAATAATTAGATTCACCTCGAGATACGCGTAGCATGGCATCAAGGAGGTGAATGGAAAGACGTTGATGATATTGTAAAGATGGTACATGCCTCGAGATGCGTGTCATCCCATCTCAAGAAGAATCAATGGGTATGTGGTTATGTTTGTTTTTAAACCATAAGATCTACCTCGATACATGTTACATATCTCAAGGAGATCAAATTAATATTTGATTTGTGTAAGTCTGCTATGTAGTGGTGGGTTTGGTCATAGCCACAAGATCGATCTCAAGATACGCAACACATTTATCGAGAAGGATCAAAATGTAAAATGGAAAGGAAATAACCATTAGATTTATCTTGAGATTCGTGCTATGCAAATCTAAAAAATTCTCATATTTATCCAAAAAAACACTTCATCTCTGTCATTCTTTTGAAAGCAAGAGAGAGAGGGCCACAATCGAGGGTGAGATTGAGAGACAGTGAGATCTAAAGATCGAAATCAAGGAGAGGAGATGACGATTTGTCAGTAAGTCATTGTTGCTGTTGTTTCATTGTTGTTGTGTTGGGTTTTATTAGTGATGTCGTTGTTGTAGTTATTGATGTTGGTGACATTGGAGATGGTGGTTAAAGGGACTCGGTTGTCTGAGGAAGAAGATGACCATGGGGTCATCTCCCCTCTCCAAAAGTGCTCTAGGGTTGGGTTACACCCAATCCCAACAAATCAAAAAATAAAAAAGAAATTGGTTTGTTGGAATAGATGAAGGGATCGTGGAGAAAAAAAAGGGGGTTGATCCCTTGAAACTGACCAAACCGCGTCCGGTTCAACTAAACTGAACCGGTCCAGTTCAGTGGATCAATCCCTTCACAAATAAAAGGAAAAATAGGAAATAATGTTGGAACTTAGTAAAAAAATTCTAGAAATTTGATAAAAATTGGGAAAAAAACATTCGTGGACCAAACGAATAGAAATTGGGTATTTTTATAAAAAGTGAAGAATTTGGGATTATTTTGGGACTTTATACAGGGTTTTTAGCTCGAAAAATATGAAATGGTCGTATCGACGTAAAAATTGGTAAATTGGTTCCAAATCTTGTTGGGACTAGTTTAGGGATTTAAATGTGAGGTATTAGATGTGGAATGAACTTAGATGGTTTATGATAGGTTCTTGAATACCGAGAAAGGTTGCGTGACACGAAAAGTTAGGAAATTGGAAATGGAACATAACCGAAGTAAGTATGGATTCGTCTAATCATCAACTTTGCCTGGCTATATAGTATATTTAGTTCATATAGTTTATAGACTTGAATGGGAGCCATGTACACTGTGATATGTTTTTAATAAATGGAAAATGGTGTTTGATGTGATTCATGAGAGTAAGTTCTTGGAATTGTGACTAGGTTATATAGGAGATGGGTTACCTACTCAGTTAGATAGGTTGCATGGATTACATATTCACTAAGAGCAGATATAACCATTTGGACAGTGACAAGTGGTCAGACAACACATACGCGCAATGTGCAGGTCAGGTTATGGTGTCACTAAAGTTGATGGGTAATCGACCCTAATTTTATAAAAATGAGAAAATTCGTAGTGTAATGGCGAATGACTTTATGAATTGCATCTGTTTATCTACAGGATTATACGATTGTTCTTAAACCCTGCTAGATATGATTCGTTCATATTGTTATTGCATTTCATTCTTGATTATTATATGGATTGTTAATAGTTCTATAATCCGTACTAATTGAGCAAGCTGGAGTGCTCAACCTAATTAACATTTCAGGAGTTTTGATGAACGCTACAACTATTGGACATAGAAGGTTTAGGAATCTTGATATTCTCTTCGATGTAATGATTCTTCCTTTATTTATATATTGTATCGAACTACAGTTTTATAATATCACAAGGGTATGGAGGTTTTATATAATCGAGGTTTATTTCAGTTTAGTTCGATTTTGTATATCGTGTTAAATATTGCAAAAAATTTTTAATTTTCACTGCGTTTATCAATTATTTTATTGTCAATATTTGATATACAATTATGTTTATCAAGATTGGATGGTAAGGTTGTTGGCTCCAGTCAAGTCTAGCTGATGTACCGGGTCTTAATTAGGGTTTCACTTCAAACGATTCTGTAATTAGGATGAGGGTCGTTACATACATACTTACTAAAAAGTTTTAGATAGAACCATTGGACATTAATGGATTGGCTAGATAGCACATCAGCCAATGTGTTGGTCTAGCAGTTGCATTATGGTGTCAATGGGTAATTGACCCTAGTTTTACTAATAAAAATTGGAATCGCAGTATAATAGTCATTGACGGTTTGACCTACATCCGTTATTTATTCGATTATATGTTTTTCATAATCCCATTAACTATCTATGGCGTATATTGTTATTGCATATCATTCTTGACTATTATATGGAATGTCGATGGCCTAGTGAATCCTTACTTACAGAGCAAGTTGGAGCGCACATCCTAATTAATATTTCACGAATACCAACAAGCGCTATGACTATGAGATAGAGAAGATTTCAAAGTCTTAATATTCTCTTGATGTAATGAATCTTTCCTTGTTACAGTTTTGTAATATCAAAAGGGATGAGAGGTTTCGTATAGCTGAGATATATTTCAGTTGGATTTGGTTTTGTATATCGTATTTAATATCGAGAAAAGCTTTAATGTCTGCTGTGTTGAATATTTTTTTTACATTGATAATCGATATACAATTGTGTTTATCATGAGATAGATGGAGAGGTTGCTAGCTCTAGTTAAATATGGCTGGGTTAGCGGGGCTTAATTAGGGTTTCAGGTCGAGTATTGCCCTAATCGGGTTAGGGGATGAGCCTAGGTTTAAGGGCTCTGTTACATTTGAAAACCCTGAGGGCTCTGTTACATTTGAAAACCCTGATACAACTTGGTATCAGAGCTTAGGTTTAAGGTATTTGTTACATTTAAAAACTCTGATATAGCTTGGTATTGCAGACTAGTCATTGCCTACTCCAAAGCTTAAGGTAATTAACTCTAATATAATGTAATATTAGAGTTTACTTCAGAAAATAACCTTATTACTTAGATACAAGTGATAATTCAGATGTAGTTTGTATCGAAGTATAAGGTTATTGACTCTGATAAACCTTGGTAGCATAACCTAGGTTTAGTAACTCTAAGAGTTGTCTTGAGTTAGGAAGAAACTTAGGATGTAATAAATGGTTTATCGTGATTTTTAGGGTAACCAAAAGATAAAAGACTAAGATATGTTATTTGTTAAGCTTTATTATATCTATGTAGTAGATATAAAGGTTACGTTTTTCCTTAATGATGATAAGATGTTTGAAGTCCATCGATTTCTCATGATATGAGAAAGTATTGAAGTCCATTGATTTCTATTTGAGATTAGGAAAGCATTAATGTAGTTATACTTCATAAGTTGTTATGAAGTAGAAATTCCAGATATGGTGTGAATCCATATTGAAATAAAAAGAAATTTATGGATAATGAAAGGTGAAATTGAGAATTTAAACTAGTGAAACCAGAATACAGTTTGTTCCAGAACATAGGAGAGAGTTGGTAAGATCTCCTAGTATGATGTTTTAAACTAGTATAGTCTAGATTTGGGAGAATGAGTTATCAAATAATCTAAGGATTTGAGAAATCCAAAGAATAATGCGTGATAGTGGGAATGAATATTCATTGCCTAGGATTGATAAATCATATTGATAATAAGGTGAAATCAGTTGTTCTCAAGAGTTAGTTGACTTTTGGTTGTCATAGTGGTATGATAAGAGTTAAGGATATATTTAAAGATGATTTCAGGTGATGGCTGGATCACTTTAAGTAAATGGTGGAAACCTTTAGAACTTACTAGAACTCATGCTATGTTTGTGAATAAAGAGTGTCGAGTTTTAAAACCCTATTTCAATCAAGTTGTTATTGTGTTATCTATAATAACATGGAATATTTGAAGACTTAGAAAATGCACGAGCATTAATGTAAAAAAATTGTAAATCGTGACAGTAATTTGGCTCATGTTAGATTTTGCTAGTGAAAGTGATAAGTCTCAATGGTAAATTACTTGTATGTGTGTTGAATATTAATAGCAAATCAAGGGATTTGACTAGGATTGAGAGGATTTGGGATTGTTCTATATTCAAAAACAAGGCAAAAAAGAAAAGTAATCTAGAAATAATTGAATATTACAAATGATTGATCCAGGGATCTCTAGTATCATTGTGTAGTTTATTCAGTTAACTCAAGTATGAGATTGTTATAAGTTAAAATTAGATACTACGATGCCTTGGAGGAAGTTGAAGTATAGTTTGACTACAATATTTGTTTGATGATACCTAAATTATGGAAGAAGTTAAAAGTTAATCCTAAGACTTCTTATTTAAGTAAAAATATGTGATGACACAATAAAGCAAAATTGTAGCTTATATTTCCATCTATATATATAATTCAAGTCATTTGAGAAGAACTATTAAAGATTGGTAATCTCGAGATAGCTATTTGATAATTGTAACAAATATGAAAGGCATCATTTGTAAATAAGAGGAAAGGTTTGTTGAGAATCATTTAATCATTCTTAGAGATTGTTGAGAATCGTAGAAGAATCATTAAAAGACAATCTGGAGGTATAAAAATAGTGGATTCGTATAAGCAGTGAATTTCAAACTGTGGAAGCTTGAAAAATGGAATTGCAAGAGTGTTAGAAATGGAAGGTGAGATTGATACCTCGGGTTTCTCAAAAGTTAAAAATTCACTAGGAATCATCACTCATTAAAGGTGATAGTGTTGGCAACGCCTTGAATATGAAAAAGATTGACGACATAGTTACGATAAAAGCTACTCAATAGTATCTCTTAAGTGAGATGTGTAATGATGAACAATTGAAGTCTTACATTGGTACATCATCACCTGAGTTGTTTGGATTGGTAACTACAAATATGTTTTTAGAGCTCAGATTGGAGTAAGTTAATAACGATTGAATGAGTGATGAATTATCGAAAAAACTGATTGAGATTATTTAGTAGGTCAAGATTTGACTACTAGTAATTAATATTCTATATGGTTAATCTCAAATCAGAATATTGAGCATGTAAAGAAAGTTCTTGGAACTCGAATAACAAAGGCGAGGCAAGAATGTTATGAGAATCTCATGGATTTCTTTAAAAGATTCATTCAGTCGAAATCCAAAATTATTGTGATAAGAATGAGTTGTTGATGACCTGGAATGAAAAAGATAGTGTCAATTTTATGAAGAAATATGATATATATCACAAGTGAAAGTTGAATGCTATTAACCTATAGGGTTTATATTATTCTTTCCATATGTGAATAAAAATTCATGCTTTGAAATTTATGATGGATTAACTTATGTTGTAATGATATCTGAAGGTTGTTGATGGTGTAGTTGTAGAACTGATCGAGTCTGAAAATTTCTTGCCAGTATCGTGGTTTAATTCTTGTGTAAGAGTAAGCGAGATATGTGTATAGAAAGAGTTGAGTGTGTATGGAGAACTAGGATTATTATTTTGGTGAGGAACCAAAAGTTTACTTTCTAGTGGGGAAGCAATGTATAATAACTGAGAGGGACCTTTCTCAATCTTAACACAATATATCTGCAGCTAATCTTAGTTTCAGAGAATATAATTTCCAAGCTTGTGACTTGGAAGGTGCAAATTACTGGAATGAATAGTTTTACTCTGTGAGTTCTCTGATATTGATATTATCAGGCTATAAAATTTAAGATGTTTTCCCTTAGATAGTTGTATGCTTAACTTCGTTGTCAATTTGTGTATGACGAGAAATAAATATATAAGTTAATTTGAGCTTGAGTAATTTAGAACTACACAGAAAGGTGCTAACAGATCATCATTATATAATTACGACTTGGATAAATGAAAAGATATATGAGGAAGTGTAGATGGTTTGAGTTTCTTAAGAACTATGACTTCACTCTAGAATATCACCCAGGTAAGGTAAATGGGGCTGCAAATGCCTTGAGTAGGAGAATAATAGGCATAGAAAATGTAGCTACTACTAGAGCTTCTCAGTTTAGACTTCTTGAGGAAGCATCTATGATGATGATTCGTGTAAGTTTAACTGATACATCATCAACTGAGAGATCTAATTCCAGAGCTACTAATCTGTTCTTCTATGCTCAGATTCGGGACCAGAAATGATTCTACAAGTGATTAATTGTTAGAAAGCTGATCAAAATTATATATCACGACAGAGTTAGCAACTAGTGTAGATCATGCTGATTGGTTGTTTTCCGATAATGGTATGTTTCGGTTCAGGAATAGATTATAGATTCCAACTCAGGATCAGTTGAGGCTGGAGTTGCTATGGGAGTCTCATAGATCTCTTTACTCTATTCATTCAGGTAAGAATGAGATGTATCGCGATATGAGGCGTGTTTTTAGTGGCCTAAGATGAAGAGTGATATTGCTGAGTTCGTAAAGAGATGTGAGGTATGTCAGCAAGTTAAGGCCGGGCATAGGAAACGTAAAGGGTTGTTGCATTCACTGCCTATTCCTGAGTGGAAATGGGAACATATATCGATTAATTTTATTTTTGATCTACGTCTGAGTTAGCGTAAGCATCATGAGTATGGGTTATAGTTGACAGGTTAACGAAGTCTGCACATTTCTTGTCAGTTTTCATGCAAGATATTTTTGACCGATTATGTGAGGTTTACGTACATGGGGTATTAAGATTTCATGGAGTTATAGTGTTTATTACTTCGGATAGAGATCCGAGATTCACGTCCAAGCTAGTGGAGTGAATTGAAGAGACCGTTGGGAACTGTTCTTAACCTCAGTATTGTATACCATTTGTCGACTGATGAGCAGATTGAGTAGTTGATTTTCGTGCTAGAGGATATACTTCGAGCATGTGATTTAGAGTTTGGTGGTAACTAGAAGAAATACATTTCTCTATGTGAGTTAATTTAGGACTACACAGAGAATTCAGCAGATTCGCCAGCATTTGACCACAACAAATTTAAGATAGAAGAGATACGCCAATAAACATTATGGATTTTTTAAGTTTTTCAAAGGACGATTTTGTTCTGTTGAGATTCTCACCTACGAAGGATTGTATAGGTTTGGATTGCGAGGTAAGCTAGCTCCAAGGATCAGTCGTTTCGATTACAAGAAAGGATTGGTCCTATTGCATACAGGTTAGAGTTGCCTCCTAAGCTAGTCAGGGATCATAATGTCTTCCACGTATCTATGCTTCACAAAACGGAGACTTAGTTCACCCTTAGGATTGATTGGAATGAATTTGATCTTCTAGAAGATTTATCTTACGACGAACAGTCGATTTAAATACTTGATCGTAAAATTTTAAGGTTGAGAACCAAATATATTTCTTTGGTTAAGGTGAAATGGTAATTTCACGGAGATGAGGAACTAATATGGAAGCAAGAGTCTTATATAAAGAAGCAGTTTCCATTTCTCTTCCAAAGTACAAGTAATTTTACGTTTACTTTAATTTAGAAGATGAATTTTTTTTTAAATTGGGGAGACTGTAACGACCCGTTACCTTAAGCTGGTGATTAGTGTTAATCTAAATCCTAATTAACTCGACTTAGGCACTTGGTTAAGTCTGACTACCTCGATTAAGGTGTGCATCGGCTTGCGTGACGATTAGAAATTGTTTGGATTGTTTAATGAATTTCATAGGTTGTAGTATGAAAGAGAATTTATATACAAGCCTATAATCGAAAAATAAATAATTAAACAATAAATAGCCGGTACACCAAGTATGACGAGGGGGTCGTGAAATAAATGTGCACACTCGAGAATACTAGTAGGCATGTCCAGTGAATTTATTGGTGAAAAATACACAAAATATATATATTTATATATATTTGATATATAAATATGGGTACTACTACCATGGGAATCAAATATATATCCATGTCATGGGTACACTATTTACAACCATTGAATTATAATCCAATACATTAATCGAGGTGTCATAAATGCATAAATCATTTAATGCACAACATATTTTGAGAAGGTTCAATGGCATGGGTATATATTTGAGCTCCATTGTAAAACTATAAGTTTGGTTTGAATTATTTGGATCATTTGATCACCTCGAGATGAGCGTAAGTGTTGATGATGTTAAAATTTATGTACTTTAAGGAGTGTCATTTTAACACTTCAATCACTTTATCAGCCTCGAGATAACGCGATGCGCATATGGAGGGAAATTCATATATATAAATCCAAAACCATCAAGTTTATCTTCAGTGTTTCATTTTGATTCATCGAGGGAGTGAGAGGCAAGCAGCTGAGGGTTTGTAAAGATTGAAGGTGTGGATTAGGAGGTTTTGCAATGTGAATTTATATGTATATGATGATTTCTCTGTGAATTGTTGTGTTTGATCACTTGAAACGGGTTGTTACCTCATTAGAGGTCATCCATGATGATTTAGGAGAGTGTTTGAGGTTGTTGTGATTGTTTGTGAATAGAACAATGGCTGCTACCATGTTCACTATTGAGACAATGCATAGAGGTATGCGCTTCCTTCATCAGTTGGGATGAACTCGACTGATGGAGCGCACTCAATCAAGTGAGGGAGCATGCTCCCACCCAAGAAAAAAACAATTATGCTGTAATTTATTTAGAATTTCCTGAGGTCTTATCGACCAAATTAAGGGTTCTAAACTTAAGGAATTAAACCTATATTGATCACAAATAGTGTATAATAGGTGTTGGATCATCGAGAAAGCTTGAGTAACCCAAAAAGTAATGAAGTTTGGAAATGGAAACCTGAACAAAGGTAAGTATGGATTCGTTTATTTATCAATGTTGATTGGATATATTAATATATGTATTTCATATAGTTTATGGACTAAACACGCGACTATGTGCACTGTGATGTTTTTATTAAATGAAAAATGGTGATTAATGTGATTCACGAGAGTAACTCCTAGAACTGAGAATAGGTTATATATGAGATGGGTTACCTTCTCGGCCTATATGCAACTTCCTATTCAGTTATAAAGGTTACGTGGATTACATACTCACTAGAGGGTTTTGGATAGAACCATTGGAAATTAATGCATTGGCTAGATAGAACATCAGCCAATGTGTTGGTCTAGTAATCGCATTAATGGTGTATGTGGGTAATCGACCCTAGTTTTGCAAAAAAAATGAGATTCACAGTGTAATAGTCATTGATTGTTTGACTTGCATCCGTTATTTATTGAATTATATGTTTTCATAATCCCGTTAGCTATTTATAGTGCATATTATTATTGCATATCATTCTTGATTATTATATGGAATGTTGATTGCTTTGTGAATCCTTACTTACTAAGCAAGTTGGAACACTCATCCCAGTTAATATTTCAAGAATACCGACGAGCGCTACGACTACAGGATAGAGAAGATTTAGGAGTCTTAATCTTCTATTCGATGTAATGAATCTTTTTTATCTTATATATTTGTATTGAATTATAGTTTTATAATATCACTAGGGATGAGAGGCTTTGCATAACCGAGATATATTCTAATTGGATTTAGTTTTGTATATTATATTTAATACCGAGAAAAGTTTTAATTTCCACTGCATTAAATATTTGTTTTACATCGATATTCGATATACAATTGTGTTTATCACAAGATAGAAGGAGAGGTTGTTGGCTCTAATTAAGTCTGGCTAGGTTACCGAGGCTTAATTATGGTTTCAGGTCGAGTACTACCCTAATCAGGTTAGGGATTGCAACATAAAGTATTTATTTCAGAGGTATTTATCTATGTCTTTTATTTACATTATTATGATGTTATTTATGAATATGAGTGAGTAGTTTATAAATCTAAACAAAATCTGAACATGAACTAGATTTATTTTACAATAAATTTATGATGAGATGATTATGTGTTTCATGCTTTAAACCAATCGTATTCATTGATTCACTGATTTAATAGATTATTATTTAAGGATTTTAATCATGAACTTTTTATTGCATGCATAGTCTAGAATG
The DNA here is from genome assembly GCA_039657325.1 of Stephania cephalantha. NCBI lineage: Eukaryota > Viridiplantae > Streptophyta > Magnoliopsida > Ranunculales > Menispermaceae > Stephania > Stephania cephalantha. The sequence goes on along the minus strand of CM077570.1, from coordinate 15,934,742 downwards.
TGTATTGTTATATTTGAATTTATTATCTAGTTTAAATTAGTAGCAAATACTAGTTTTAGGAAGAGGGAGTCGCATATAATTACTTTTAGTAGTGGTCATAACAAGAGTCAAATAGATTTTCTTTTAACAAGAAAAATAGATTGAAAAATATGTAGAGACTGCAAAGTAATACCTGGTGAAGCACTTACTACCCAACATAAGTTAGTAGTACTTTATATTAAGCTAACACGATGACATAATATGAATAAAAGAGTTAGCGACCCTAGAATAAAGTGGTGGAACCTAAAACATAGTAAACAAGTAGAGTTTAAAGAAAAACTACTAAAGGAAAATATTTGGAATCTTGACTTAGATGCTAATACAATGTGGCTAGAAATGAGTAGTTGCATAAGGAGAGTGGTATGATACGTATTAGGTATATCTAAAGGCTTGGGACCACCAAAGAAGGAAACATGGTGGTGGAACGAGGATGTCCAACGAGCAATTAAGATTAAAAGAGAGATGTATAGGAAAATACCTAAGTGTCAAGATGAAGATGTGTACAATCAATATAGAGAAGCTAGAAAACAAGCTAAAAAAGTAGTTAGTCAAGCTAAAACAAATTTTATGGAAGATCTATATACAAGTTTAGGTAATAGATATGACGAAATATATATATATATAGGCTAGCCAAATTAAGAGATAAAATGAAACAAGACTTAAGTCAAGTAAGATGTATTAAGGACGAAAATAAAAATGTTTTAACGCGCGAGGATGATATTAAGGATAGATGGAGAAGTTACTTCGATAGTTTATTTAATGATGGCCAAGTTGATACTATAGTAGATGAAAACCCACACCAAGAAAAAAATGTAAACTATACACGCAATATTAGAATTATAGAAGTTAAAGAGGCGTTGAAAAGAATGAAAATAGGGAAAGCATGTGGCCCAGATGAAATACCCATAGAGGTTTGGAAATGTTTAGGAGAAATTGGATTGACTCGGTTAACAACACTTTTCAATAAAATTTTAAAATCAAAATGGATGTCAATGGATTGGAGAAGAAGCACGTTTGTGCCAATCTTCAAAAACAAAGGAGACATTTAAACTTATGAGTCACATTATGAAACTTTGGGAACGGATAATTGACAATAGGCTAAGGAGAGAAACAACAATATCAGAGAACCAATTTGGTTTCATGCCAGGGAGGTAAACAATGGAGGCGATTTTTCTTGTAAGACGATTGTTAGAAAAATATAGAGAAAACAAAAAAGATTTTCATATGGTATTCGTAGATTTAGAAAAAGCATATGATAGGGTCCCTAGAGATGTTCTTTGGTAGGTTCTAGAAAGAAAAAGAGTGCATGCTAGATACATAGACACTATTAAGGATATGTATGGTGGAGTAGTAACGAGTATAAAGACATTTGGAGGAGCTACAAAATAATTTTCCATTACGATAGGACTACATCAAGGATCGGCTTTAAGCCCATATCTATTTACTATAGTTATGGATGAACTAACTAGACATATTCAAGAGGATATACCATGGTGTATGCTATTTGCAGATGATATTGTCTTAGTCGATGAAACTAAAGATGGAGTGAATAGGAAATTAGAACTCTAGAAGAATACATTTGAATCTAAAGGCTTTAAGTTGAGTAGGACGAAAAACCAAATACATGCATTGTGAGTTTAGAAACACGAGACATCGAGATGACGGAGTGGTAAAATTAGGGGAAGTAGAAGTTCCTAAGGTAAACCACTTTAGATACCTAGGATCAATCATACAAAATGATGGTAACATTGAGAATGATGTCACACATAGAATTCAAGCTGGATGGAAGAAATGGCGGAGTGCAACAGGGGTGATTTGTGATCGAAATGTTCCTACTAAGTTAAAAGGAAAATTCTATAGGACCGCAATTAGGCCAGCTATGCTCTATGGAAGTGAATGTTGGGCGGTAAAGCAACAACAATTACATAAGACGAACGTAGCAGAAATGAGGATGCTTAGGTGGATGTGTGGTAAAACTCGTAAAGATATAATAAGAAATATAAAAATTCAAAGACAAGTAGTAGTAGCACAAATTGATACAAAAATTAGGGAATGGCGGTTGTGGTGGTTTGGTCACCTGTAAAAATGGCCTATAAATGCCCTAACTAGAAAACTTGACTCAATAGAAACTGTAGAAATTCGACGAGGTAGGGGCAGACCAAAGTTAACATGGGATGCATTAATTAGGAGGGGTTTGAATGGTTTGAAAAGCTCACCATCAATTGCACTTAATCGAGCATAATGGAAAATTTTGTATCCATGTAGCCGACACCAGTTAATTTGGGACTGAGGCTATGTTGTTGTTGTTGTGTATCTAGTTTAAATTAGTAACTAGGTTTGTTTGAAAGATGTTACCGTTTAAATGTCTTAGGTGAATTTGAGATCGAAATTTGATGTTGAAGTGGCTTTCCGAAGTTGTTAGATTTAGTAGTTCAAAGTTTTAGCAAAGTGTAATGCAATTTTATTGTGTGAAGTTAATGCATTTTGTATTCAAAGGGGTTAGCTCAATAAAATTAGAATGTGGATTTTCCACTGGTATAAGAAGAACTAATGGTTGGCTAAAAACTATTTACTTACTCATGATTAGAGTTTAATGATCTATGGTACTTTATAAAGTATGTTCATAACTATATGATTGAAGTAACATGTTTGGATCCAAAACGGATTGATGTTTCATTGTTCTGGAAGTTTGTTTAGATATTTATTTATTATTGAATTGAATTTATATTATAGATTGGATAAGTGATTTTTAATTCTCGTTTTAATTAAGTTATTTAAATTAAATTAAAATAATAATAAAAAACCATTGAAAGTCCTTTTCTAGAGAAGTTTGATAAATCCCTATGGAGACGATGTCACTTATCACTACTACAAATAATAAGGATATATTGGATACTTATTGTACGCGCTCAACATGTATCGTCATGAGTATGTGTGGTTCAGTCCGTGTGATCGTGCTTTTTGCCCATATGCGCATCTACTTATGCGCAACCTTAAATCTTGATAATGCCTCCAATTTGCCTGTGCGTGCAACTCTGCCTATATGACATCTTTGTTTGTGCATCCTGCCATGACATTTATGCCTGTTTCTCTACATGTTCAGCGTGAAATCTTGCTTGTTCATTGCAACAATATTGCAGATATTCTAATCTTTTCTGTCCGCTGCATGTATTCATTATAATTTGCAAACTCAAATTGATTCTGAAGTCACTGATAAGTTATTATTTAGAAATATATATGTTAGTATAGTAGTATACTTAGTATAAATATCCATAAATGAGCTCGAATTGATGGTATTTATGCATTTTCAGGTGCGCAAGGCATAAATGAAGGAAATGAGTGAATTTGAGAAGAAATGGAGCTAAAGCACACTAACGTAGGTTTGGCGCCGTGGCTAAGCAATGTTGGCACTGTGGGAGTTCAAGGCACAGCGTGGGATAAGAAGGTATGGCTTGGGAGAGCAGACAAGTAAAGGAATTTGGATAGTATGGATGGCGTAGTGCTAGCGCCATTAAGGTCAAGGGACAGCACCGGGGAGACATAGGGACAACGCCAAGACCACTAAAGGAAGAATTAACACACATGATAATCAGCACATTGGCAGAGCCATGGAATTGTACACACAGTGCCGAGAAGATAAGAAAATAGAAAGTTGAGTCATATTTCGTGTTAAATTGTCAACCAGGGTTTCTAATTGTTTTAAAATGTGTTTAGAGAGTATAGATAAATATGAGAACGTAGTAAACTTACCATTTACCATAGATAAGCCACCATTAACATAGTTTAGCATAGGTTTACTTTATTCTTAAGTATTAAGGAGATTCGTTGAGAGAAGACATTGAAGACTCACGTATGGTGATTCGGGTATTGTTTAATTGATTTAATAGAAAGTTATTTCATTATATCTCTCATTTCAATGAAACCACTATGCATGTTTGTTTCAATAAATTCATTAATCTTATGGATCAATGGATCCTATGGTACAAATATTATGCTATAAACATGTATAAATTAGAATGATTAAAAAGTGCAATAGTTAGAATTTCTATTTGTTCTGAGCGTAATGCTACGAAGATCTTGATTACGTGGAGTTCTAGTTTGCACATTAGAATCTTTTTTGTCACGACAATGGGCTGAAGTGGATTTGAAAGAGATTTGTCTATTCTAATTAGGCATTGCACACACATAATAAAGATGATAAAGTTAGTTGAAAAGCATAGTATTTCATTAACCAGGTAAAGTTGTGAACTAAGATAGTCTTAATATAAGAGTAAAAGTAATTTGAATTGCTTTGTTAGATTCATTTAGCTTAGTTATGAAAACTAATTTAAAAAGGATTTACTTAGCAATGGAGTAATTTTAGCTAGATACGTATTGAGTGCATACCTCTTTCCTTAAGGACGATATCCGTAATCAACGCAAGTTAGTTACACTATTACTCAAGCGAGCCGTTATACTTGCGACCACGCACATCAACTTTTTAGCGCCGTTGTCGGGGATAGGTAGCCACTTAGACTTAGTTAGTTTGAAAAGTTGCTAATTTTTATTTTAAGTACTTTATTTTCAAATTTATAAAAACAAAAAGAAAAAGAATAAAAAGGTTTGAGTTTCAAATTTTACTTTCTGCACTCGGTCTTTCGTGTTTTCTTTTTATAGATAAATAGTGTATGCGTAGCAAAAGAAAGAAAGACTTAGGGCCTTATGACCTTGAGATTGACAAAACCAAAAAGGTAAGAAAAAGAAAAGAATCAAGATGGCTAAGGATCAAGTAAGAAACCAACAAAAGGGCCGAGGGAATAGCCAACTCGAAGGTGATTTGGTAGTGCAGGACAGAGTGCGGGGACAGAGATGGCTTCGTAACCACTTCAAACCAGAAGTTCAAAAAACTTACAATGGAGTGATAAGGCTTCCAGCTAACACCACCGAGTTCAAATTGAGACCATCTCTAAAAAACAATGTGCAAAATAGCTTGTTCAAAGGGCTAGCCAATGAAGATCTAGCTGCACATGTAGAGAATTTCTTAGAGAAGTGCGACACCATTTACATTACCGGAGTTACAAAAGAGGTGATTAGGATGAGACTTTTCTCATTCTCATTGGATGGAAAGGCCAAATCCTTGTTCTAAGGATAAAATGCAGGGAGTATGACCTCATCGGCGAAAATCAATAAAAGCTTTCTAGACAATTCATTTCCCTAGTAAAGGTCAGTGAAAAAGGCTGGAAATCCATCAATTCAAGCAGGAAGATGTCGAATCTCATAGGGAGGCTTGGGAAAGATTGAAGGAGATGCTATGGAGATTTCCAGGACATGGATATGTGAAATAGGCACAACTATCCAACCGGAGATGAGCCATAACACGAGAACACTAGTAGATGACGCAGCATGTGGTTCTCTACTAACTAAGGATGGGGATGGAGCATTGGATCTCCTAAATCTTTTGTCTCAAAATTCCACAGCCGATACTCGTTCCAAAGAGTGGAAATCAACGGATGTATATGAGATTGATTTGCAAGCTGCGATTATGGCACAACTATCCAACCGGAGCTATCAAATGGCAAAGCTTCAAATAGGACAACAAGGTCTACAAGTGCAGGCGATATAGCAACCGATTAACCACCAAGCCATGGTGGTTAACCAAATGGACATGCGGTAATGAATGGAGTTTGAGGACATCAACTTCATGAACAACCAAGGCTATGAAAATAACTTCAGGATGAGAGGAATGGCTTCTTGAAGGTTTTATCAAGGATATAACAACAACAACAACAACAACCACAACCTGAACTTCTCGTATGGAAATCTTAATAACACACTGAAGTTACCTCTAGGCTTCGATCAACAAGTCCAATAAGGGAAATCAGGGCAAAGTGAAGAGATGACTTCATCGAAGTCAATTGAGAAACTCTTGCACACCATGGACTTGAGCAATAGGGAATGCTATGAGAAGCATGAAAAAAAAATGGAAGGAGTGAAGCAAGCCACGAAGAGGATGGATAATGAGAGATCACAATCCATTAAGAACCAAGAGAAACAGATTGGTTAGTTAGCCATTACCTTGAATTCATGGAAGGAAGAAAAATTTGCAAGGAAGATAATCAACAATCCCAAAGAGAACGTTAGTTTTATTCTCATAATGAGCACTACGACAACGAATGAGCCAAGACAAGAGCAAGTGATGTACAAGCAAGAAAAATTCAACATTTTGGCTATGAGGAAACTTGAAGAGATGCATGAGAATGGAACAGATGTAAGGCAAGATGAACTCAAAGGATTCAGGCAACAAAGAATCAATGCCTTGAAGAAACAATGGAAAGCTAAACCAAAAGATGAAGGGCCTTCTGAAGAGCACTGAAAGGAAATAGCATCAAGGTATTTCCAAGGAAGCTGAAACCAAAGTTAAACTTCATACCGAGACTTCAACTAATCAAAATGAGAGATCTTAGAAAAATATGCATACCAATAATGGACATGTTGGGCAGCGTTTTAAAAATGTCTTATTTGATACTAGTGCCTCAGTCAATGTCATGCAAATAATGGACATGTCGCATGCCAATTTGAAGATTAATTGTCCCGATACGGCAAATTTGCAAGTAATTGATGGAAAGTTGATACCAATTATAGGAAGAGTCTTGAATGTGCTCGTAAAAGTGGGTAGATTCACATTTATCATGGATTTTGAAGTTATGGATCACAATATGGATGATGATGTGTCTATGATACTTGTGTGGCTATTCTTGAACACTGCCAATGCAACTTGTAAACAGGGAAGAAAAAGATCATCATGAGTATTTATGAGGACGATGATGCGGAGAAGATATTCTTTGTTAATTAGGACGAAGTACATCCAAATGGGAATGATATAATTATCCCCGATCTACAATTGGATTATCTCGACTTAGACTCGGACTAAAGAATAGAAAAGGTATCGACCTAATGACATTAAACTAAACGCTACTGGGAGGTAGTCTGTGACGACTCCTTCTCAAATTAGGACACCGCTCGGCCTAATCCCGTCATTAAGCCCTAATCTCACCACGTAAGACTTAACTAGGAATTATTTAGCCTATCCAAAACCTTATGATTTCCCAATTAATTTTTCTTTAATAAGCATTTACCTATCTTATGTCAATTTATAAATTAGTGTTAATTAAAATGTTACAATTTAAAGTCTATTCAGCGGAAGTCTTAACAAATTAGCGGAAGCTTTTAACATGATACCTAACAATTGTGCAAAAACCAAGAAATAAAGATCACATGCATATATATAATGCAATGGCGATAATGTCATAATGTATCTGGTCAGGGTGCTATCTCTCAAACCATAATATATACATCCCCAAAAGTACATAAAGACTTATAAAGTTATACAACAAAGTCAAAACCTACAAAGATTCGGTGTAGCAGTGCTCCACTGACTCAGAGGTAGTCGCCGATCTTCTCTTTGCCTAGTCTGCTACTCAATGGATTTGCACCCACCGTCATAAAAAGGACGGTGATTCCAGGAAATCAGAAAGTAACACTAAGATACATTTGTTAACATTCCCAAATATGCAATAAGTATCTAAAAGCATGATATAGCAACTATGCTGAAAGGAAAACATGCAAAGAGATACTTTAGCTAAATAAAATGAAATTGACACTCGGCTAAGTAGTAATAATCTAGGGTCGGTCGGCTGTGATCTTCATCACATCATCTTTTTCACTATATAAGGAAAGAGCTGAGCTCCACATCTCTGTGAAAGTCTGAGAAGTTCTCTTCGCCTTTATAATCATCGCAAGTGCCAGTCACCTGCGACGTATACTTGGCAACAACCCCGAGTCTTATAACTCGTGAATTCACCCAAGTTTTTCCAACAAACCCGGGTCCTATAACTCGTGATGTCACTCAAGTTATAGTGGAGAGATCCCGACATCCCCAGATTGTCTTATGACCCCGTGTGTCACCGCCTATCTCTATAATGTAAAGGTCTTAGATACAAGAAATACTTTAATATTTCAAGCGATAATATGGTTTGAGAATGCAACAAAGCAATTGCATATCTAATGCACAATAGAAATATATTTACAACACTATGTAACACTTACCTAATAGCATGCTATTTCATTGACCACATGTATTAACAATAAAAAATGACATAGCACATGATTCGGAGTCAATGAAACCATTTAACCAATAATCTATACAATGAAAGTAAACTCATAACATGAGAAGGAGAAATTCATGGTATATGGAGTACAATAGAAAAACCAATCCAAAAGACTGGAATTGAACAACTAAACAGGAATGAAATGTAAAAAAAAAATATATCAATCAGTTTACTTACAGTCCACGCAATTTCATAAGCTAATCTGGCCTCCCAACACCTTGTATCACATATCGGAACTTCCAAGACTCTTTTGTAGGTTCTTGATATCAAACTAATCTAAATAAATTAGGTTTAGGTCAGATCAAATGGGTTTAGGAACCTTAACACAAAACAACAACTTAAGACTAAACAACATTTAAATTTTAGTCTTGTATTGCAGTGCCATTTTACACATGAAATTGTCCAAATATCAAAATCCTTACCTCATATAAAGTGTTTGGTCTCTATCTTAGCTTTTCGAAAAGGTTTGATTTGCACAATTCCGATTTAAAATGAAAGAAATATTACAATTTTACTAAAAATAGCTTAAATTGGAACATAATCTGACTAGCAGATTTAGAAAATTCATTTCTCTTAATTTATTTTTTCAAAATTCATGATTTTTTTGTCACAAGGCAGCCAACATACCAAATAATAACATACTAAAAGATCAACTCATTTGGATGAGTAATTTGGGAGTTATGCCTTTTACAAGTTTAGTTTCAAAAATCTAGTAATGCATTCAATCACCTATTTGTAGAGCACTTTTGGACATGAAAACATTTGAACTACAAAATTTCCATTAGGACGAAGTTGTTCCCCTTTAAGTTAACTTTCAAATGCCACTAGATTGTGTTCATTTTGATTTAAATTGAGCAAGTTATGATTAAATTACATAGGTTGGTTCATAATACAACATGCAAAATTTCCATTTTGGTCTTTCAACTTCAAAAATCATATCTTTTTTATTTCAAAACTAAATTAAGAACTTCTTAATAGCTAGATTATCAGCTTGAAATGAGAAACCTAAATATATCAACCAATTTTAAAGACTTAATCATCTACCCTCTGAAAATGGCCAAAAACCATAATTAGTTTCTAACTTAAATGGAGAGATGTGTACCTAGGGTTGATGAATCTTTGATTTGAGCTCTAACCCCTAAACACCAAATTCATCAAAGCCTTGTTGATCTCCTCTTGAGCTTCTTCTCCAACAAGTTATTCTTCTCTCCAAAGCTTTGCAAATGAAATGAAATGTTTGGTTTGCTTGTGTTGATCAATCAATCTTATATATTAAGATAAAGTTGATTGTTAGCCATAGATCTTTATGTGCACATGTATCTCGAGACTTATCTAATGGCTTACATCTTAACACATGTCCCACTAACTCTCCACTATCTCATGCTAACTAACACCAATATTAACTCATTGGTATCTCGATGTGCCAATACGTATCTCGAGAATCATCACATAGCTATTATTTTAATTTGCTAACTTAGGTACATTTAATATAAAATCAACCATAGCCACATTAAAATTACTATTTAAGCTACACTAAATCACATTAACCTCAAACAAAATTGCCTCATCACTCCCTACCCGATCCCACGTCGGCATGCAACTCGAGACGTGTCCTCGCTCACGTCTCGACACCTATACACAATGAGTGACTTAGTAGTCTACACATATACAATACACTAGGTATACATTACAACAAATATAACATATACCTCGGCTATATTACCTCGATCAATGTACGTATCTCGATGCAAGTCCCACGTCACAAGAAACTGATCTTGTCTAAGGAATTAAACAAGGATTTAGAAATTCGTGATGTGACACAGTCTAGGGGTTGATAAATTTTAAATTTTTCAATTTCGGTTAGTTAGTTATTTAGTCTAGTTAAGGACAATTCACACATTAGTTTCTAACTTTTGAAAGTTTGTGATAAATGTGCAGGTAAAGCCATTTGCTGGGTGATGGAAATCATAATGGAAATGTCTCGACAAACTTATTAAAGAGCGAAAAAGAGCGAAAAAGTTCAGGCGACAAAGGTAAGGTACATGGGCAAATCACTGGTAAGTTTTTTATGAAATTTTTAGATATACATCGATTTCACGCGGTCATGACATATTGTACTGTAATACACAAGGTCGGGGAAGCGCCAAATAGGAATTAATGAAAAGTATATGTGAAAAATGTGGACAGAGAGGTCGACGCCATGTGTTTTAACACACGGCGCCGTGGGTACTAAGCACGACATCAGCAGGGCACCTTGCAGTGCACACAAAGACACCTCACAGTAGTGTTGATGTCGTCGTGGGTACTGTGATATTGCAGTTTATTATAAAAGCTAATAAATTATGTGTTTTTTTTTTGATGATCTATGGCACTACCGATAGAAGGGTAGTCCCACACGACTGACCTTTCACAAAAGCAAAGGTTAAAGTAAATACAGTACATGACTCTTCGAAAAAGTAAAGGCTATGAACAGTAATTGACTCTTCGAAAAAGTAAAAGCTAATGTACAGTACTGACGCTTCGAAAAAGTAAAAGCTACACTGTAGCTGCTTTATGAAAAGATGAGAAAAGATTCTCATGATGCCAGATGGCTAGCAAATAATGCTAGGAAGCATGTGCTTGAAAAGATGAGCGGCATGGGCCTGATAGCTGGACAAGTCCAGGAAGCTTGGGCTTGAAAAGTCATATGGCAGGAGCCTGATTGCGATGATAATAGAGACAATAGTATGATATCAGATGAGAGCGTAGAAATTCCCAAAGTGACGAATGTACATACTCTGGAAATCGCAAGATGGCTGGATAATGGATGTAAATTCGGATAATGGGTTTACCCAATAAATGCCATAAGGCCATAAGGAGATGAATATCTTCAGTTGTCCATAAAAAGCTTATGTTACAAGGGAAAATATTCAAATAGCACCGTGAAAAAGGTGAAGACCACACAATTTCGACTCCATTGGAGAATAATTGTTCATAAATAACATCAACCAAAGGTTGTTGAACACCAGGAGCTAAGATAGCTTGAGCAAAATCTTGACTGCTAGTCATAATTTTGTATCAGAAAGGTTATAAATGTTATCATCAGAAACAGATCTTGTTGATGACGAACATTTTGACTCAACTTGTTGAAGACGATTATTCATTTTATTTTGGAATCTTGCAATTATTTTAATTGGTCGAGAATGACTTGGGCAATATCAGTATTGATAGATGTTGAAGCAACATTGGTTTTGGTTTGGTAACCACTTCTATGAAACTGGATGAGAGAGAGGGAAACTCACTGAGTTTAATGAGTGTTGTAGGAGTTATGGGTTTTTTGATAAATGCGCAATTGAATTTATCCCACCAATTGCATGAGATATCTTGAGACAGATAGGTATGGGTAATGTTATTTTTTATAACTTGATGGGTGGCATACTGCCATTTAAGGATCCAGGGGATTGAATGTTGATGAAGAAAATGTAAAAGAGACACCTTTTGTTCTTCATATTTAGCTAACACAGTTGGAGGTAAAATATCAGAAGAATGACCAAACTTAGTCCACCAGTCGGTCATGAACCATGTAGGTAGAGAAAGTTTCATTGACTTCTTAAATGTGATATACCAGGAATGATTAGTTGTTGGGTCCTGATATAATAAAACATTTCGCCATGCATCCATATAATCTTTATAATTCACAGTAACTGCAGGTTTATCTTTTGCAATAGTCATTGACTGATAGAAGAAAGGACTATGCTGTATAGAACCGTTCAAAGAACACCATTCTACAGGAGATAGAACCTTTTGAATCTTGAATTTTGAGTAAGCAATTTCATCGGAATTTGGTCTTGTAAAGTTTTCAAAATGAACAGATTGTGTATGAATGAGAATACTCTCATATAATTTGATATTGGTGTGAGGACGAGAGGGAAGGTAATGAATACCAGGAGGCATAATGCAATTGACTTGTGTGTCAAGGGATTTATCTAAAAGGTGGTTCTCAAGAATGAGAAGAATATATCTATTTGTCAATTGATATGCTGAATGGGTTTCAGGAGAAGATAGTGGTTGAAAGCGATTCATCGCAGGAGATTTGCCTTTATTCATGATCTGTAAACAATTGATAGATGAAGGAGAAATAAGATATTCTCTTGATAAAAAATCAGGGAGAGAATTTTCAGTACCTTTAATGTATTCAATATCAAAATCAAATATACTTAATATTGATTGCTAGCGAGCAAAAATCTGTTTTGAAACCAAATTTTTAACATCTTTTAAAAGAATTTCTTTTGCGGATTTGCAATCAACACGAATCAAAAACTTTTGATTTAAAATATCAGCTTGAAATTTTTGAACACATAGCACAATGGCTAAAACTTCTTTTTGACAGTCGCATAATTGCGTTGAGCTTGATTCCAAAGTTTAGAAGTGAAACAAACAAGTTGCTCTTTTCCCCCAGGGGGTTTTTGAAGGAGGATACCTCCATAACTAGTATTAGATGCATCAGTTTGAATTATATTAAAATAATTCGAATTTGCCAAATGAAGGCATGGAAGGGCTTTGACCTTTTGTTTAATTGTTTGAATGGTTTTGGTATGCAAAGGAGTCCAAATAAATTTAGAATCCTTTTTTAACAATTCCTGTAATGGTTTTCTATCTGCTTCTGCATTTTGATAGAAATCAGAAAGGTAATTGAGGCAACCAAGAAATCTTTGCAATTGATTCTTGTCAGTTAACTGATCAGGAAATTTATCAACAAAATTTATGACCCTATTAACATGAGTAATAGTTTGATTTGATATTTTGAAACCTAAGAAGGTAACAACCGTTTGAAAGATATGCATTTTCTTTTGTGATAGCACAAGTCCATTTTTTATGATAAGAGCCTGAAAGGTATAGAGATGTTTCCAATGTTCATCTATTGATTTAGAGAAAATCAATATATCATCAATGTAAACAAGAATGAAATCATGATAAGGATTGAATATATCATTCATAATTTTTTGAAATTCAGAAGGAGCATTCTTTAGGCCAAAAGGCATAACATTCCATTGATATTGACCAAATGGAGTGTTGAAAGCAGTTTTATATCGATCAGAAGGATGAACTTGAATTTTCCAAAATCCAGATTTGAGATCAAATTTAGAAAACACTACTGCAGAAGTAGTAGCTTTAATAAGATCATTTTTATTTGGCAAAGGATAACGAATTGTCTTAAGAACTTTATTCAAAGGTTTATAATTGATAACAAGTCGAGGAACACCTCGTTCAAGTTCAGGAGCATTTTCAACATAAAATGCAGTACATCTCCATGGAGATTGAGAATGAGTAATTAATTTATTCTTTATCAAATCTTTGATTTCATTTTGACAAAGGTCTCTAAGACGAGAATTCATTTGAGAAGGATTTGCTTTAGTAGGAATTTTTGATTCATTAAATTCAGAAATATAAGGGAGAGAAACAATATGATGTTTACGATCCCAGAAGGCAGAAGGAATATCAGAACAACATTGTTTTTATAAATTTGTTTGAAAAGATTTCAATTTATCTTGAAAAGAGGGAGATTGTAAAAATTGATCAGTTTTAAGAAGTTGAATTTCATTTCTTAAGAAATTAATATGATTTTCTTTGAAATCAATTTGATTGATAATTTGATTTAAATATTTTTCTTTAGGAGGTTGAAGAAAAGAAAAGAAAATTTCATTTTCATTAATTTTGGTAGAAATACCTTTTGAAGAAACAGAGAAAGGTTGAATATGTTGAAGGAATGGAGTTCCTAATAACATATCATGCTGAAGTCCTTTGATGATAATAAATGAAGTAGGAATACATATGGATTGATGACATATATGTGCAAGAGAAATTTTATACTTGATTTTTGATTGTTTGCCATTGGCAACAGAAATATGATTATCGGTCGATTCACAGTATCGTAAAGGGACTAATCCTTCACGTATACAATTTAAATCGGCACCTGAATCAATTAAAGTCGTGCATTTATATGAAAAATCTTTTATGGCAAAGGTAATAGGTGTAAACCATCTTTGATGAGTATATCTAGTAATTGTTTCAATGAAAACATTATTAGGATCAAAATCAGGGATTGATTCGGTAGAAAATGATTCAAGGGTAGAAACTCGATCAGTTAGCATTTTGATTTCAGATTTTAACTGATTGATTTCTGCCTGAAGAGATTGAATTTTTGCTTGATGAGGTTTTTTACTAACAACTTGCATAAGACTTGAAAAAATATATTTAGTCGGGTCAATATTTAATTGATGTTTGAGTTTTTTGTTGCTTTTTATCAAGCATTGTTGATGAAGGAAGCTCTGCAGGAACATAGTCATTATGGACTGGAGAAATTAATTCAATGAAATATTTATACTTCAAAGAAGGATCAGTTATTTGTTCACCAATGGAAAGAATAAGCTCTTCATGAGCAGTTAAAACATTTATTTCAGATGAAGATGTATTGAGCATATTATTTGTACAGTGAAAAATTTCAGAATCAGAGAAAGAATAGACTCAGAATGATGAACATTATGAACTTTCTGTTTATAATTCTTTAGATGACATTTATTGGCATAATGCCCTGGCTTACCACAAGTAAAACATACATTCTTCTTTTTAGAAGATGAAGGAGAAGTTTTTTGATAAGATTTAGAAAATTTATTTGATTTTCTCTTTGGGCGAGCTTTAGGACGGGAATAAAATTGATTTGAAGAGTGTCGTTTAACACGTTGATGTCTAGCTTTTGCTAGAGGAGTGATATCTAATGTATGACCAAAGTCATAACAAAAGTTACCAAGATCTCTTTTTAAAGGATTCTTTTCTTTCTGTGATTGTCGCTTAATTCGCATATCATTACAGATAGAAATGGCACAAGTTTGAACATATTGAGTAACATCTCCATAAGATAATGCATTCCAGTTCATTGAACCATTATTTTGATCTTTGATATATTCTTTGACTTTAGCAGCAAAGAATGGGGGTAAACCGGCAATAAATCTTTCTTTCCAGAAATTTGTATCATGTTGCTCGGTTAGAAGATAAAGTTTAGAAAAGAAGGTATCTTTATACCATCGATAATCATTTAGAGTTCGACATCTTAAGTTTTGTAATTGATCACTAATCTTTTCATTAAGTGAATCAAGTTGACCAACAAAATGCCAAATAATATTAGCGATTAAGGTATCAACACCATTCGGCTGAGGTTTCCCTTGGGAATCAATAATAGGTTCATTATGTGTATCTCGGAGAACAGATCCGACAATGTTACAACGGGTTTCATAATTGAATACGTATTGCCACCAACAATAAAGTTGTCCGGTAAAGCCGGAGGCAATGGCTAAAGCAATTTGTTCTTCAGGATGTTTATAAATAGCACAAGCTTTTGCATAAACTTGCATTTTTAGAACAACATCTAAGATTTGATATTCAGATAAACCATCGATATTCCAATCATAAATGGTTGACCCATCATATTTTTTATTTTTAGGAATTTTCTCTTCGAGAATAAGATCAGCAGGAGATGGTCTAGTGTAAAATTGTTTTTGCATAGGATAACGATTTTTATAAGATGATTTATTTCGCATAATGCGATTTACGTGAAATATGATCGACGAGGAGTCAATATTAGAGCTTGTTTGAGAAGCTGAAATAGACGAATTGCATTCATCAGATTCTAAAGAAGAATCATTTATTTGATCAAGATTAGCAATAATAGGACCTTTATCCTTTTATTTAGTAGAAGTAGGGGTTGAACTTTGACCAGTCAGACTAGTAGTACTAGAGGATTTTACGAGAGTTAGCTGAGCTAATTGAGCTGTTAATTTATCCATAAAGGCATAAGAATATTTTGATGTTTGTGAAAAGGATGTTAATGGTACTTGAATCGAAGATGAAAGAAAAAATGATTTTTTAATGACAGGAACTGCTAAAGAGGCAAATGTACTAGGAGTAGAAATTTTTTGTGATTTAGCAATAACTGTAGATGTTAGAGTAGATAAGTATAAATTAGTATAATTATTTTGTTCAATGAGATGAGATATATCTTGTTTGGTTACAACACCATAATCTGTGAAAGTCGATTTAAAAGGAGAAGCCTTAATATCGTCTCGCACTTTTATAGGAGCTAAAGGTGGATGAGGTTGATCAAACTTGGTACCAGTGGTACTCTCCCAAATTGCATTTATGTGAATAGAAAGTTTGGGACAAGATTGAAATAACCAGTCAAAGAAAAATATATTCACTTGATTAGTTTTGACATAGTCAAAATATTTTTCACGGAAAATTGCTTGTTTTTGAAAAGGAATTAGCTTACAAAATATAGGTTTGAAAGGATGAGTTAAAAACTCTTGTTTTAATGAATCATAATCCATTTGAAATTCAGGAGGTGTTTCTTCTTCAATAATAGAAACAACATTAATGTGATATTCAGCAAAATCATTCATACTAGCATTATCGTCTTGCGTTGAAGATGCATAAACAGGATAGGCAACACCAATTGCAGGTGGAGGAGGACGAGGAGCTTCAGGAGGAGCTTCATCAGAACTATTAGATGGTTGAGAAGTAGCATAACGCTTTGACTGAGAGGAAAATGATGTACTAGTAGAGGTTGATGTAGATGCTCTAGGAGCAAAGATAATATCAACTTTACCATCATCATGAGTTATGATTTGATTAATTTTTTGAGACACTTATCTCTTTTGACATTCTTCTATATTTGTATCTTTGATAGTCCATTGATGTGGAATAGATACATCATTCCAATTTATTAATTGAGTACGATCAACTGTATTATTTTTTATATTGGTAGGGAAAAGGGTTGATGTTCCAGTATGCAAATTTGTATATCAACATCAGGAACAATGGATTGCATTAATTTATAATAGATGCGATAAACAACCGCAACATTAGAAATTATGCCTTTCATTTGAAAACCTTGACTATCTATACCTAAAACGGCAGCTTCATGAGCTACTTCATCATGTATACTAAAAGAGAAATTAAGAAAACAATTGAAGTAAATGGGTCCTTCAGCAAGGCTACCTTCAATCATTCCTAATAATGAATCATGAAATTTTTGATGACGTTTATCTCTTACAGAGACTAACACTGAGGTATTAAGTCCTAGAGTAACTAGAGGCTTAATAGCAACTTGAATGAGACCAATATGCATGAATTTATGAGTTTCTCTATATTTTTTAAATTTTTCAGGAGAAATGAGATAAATCTCTTGTCCTTCATCATTGATGGATATTGTGTCTTCTTCTAATTTGATTATAAAATCTTGATGTTTAGAAAAATATCCTTTATTATAAATAGAAGTAGCTTCGACTTCAGGAAGATTCCAATTTAGAAGAGATTGATCTATATTAGAATAAGAAATTTCAGAAATATTTTTAAGATCTAATTTAGATACTTTTTTAGTAGGAGGAGGTTTGCCAGAAGATTCAGATGTAGATCCATGTTCAAATTTTATCGGTGTAGGTTGAAAAGATAAAACGCGGGCTAATTTTTTACGAAGGTTACTCATGGTAATACAAATAGGTTAACACTCACTTGGTCAACGATTTATTGCTCGACTTACTGTCCTATATGCGAGACTTAGAACGCGACTAGGAAAGCGATGAAAACCAGCGATGCAAAACCACGAGAAGCAAAGTAAAAGCTTAGGCGAGAGTGAAATCTAGAAAACCAACAACGATAGAATAAACAAAGAAAATGATAAAATCAAATGGCAAAGCAATAAGAAGTATAGATGTAATGATAGTAATACTTACAGCTTTTTGATGATCTATGGCTCTGATAGATAATAAAAGGACTCTATGATTAAGGTTATGAATAAGAGATATTAAATTGTTATCCCAATTGTGATTTGAAAGGTAGTAATGCGGGACATCTGCTAGATAATAAAAAGACTCTATGATTATATAGATGAAGAAGATGAGTGCACAAGAACACAATAGGACATAAGAACACAAGACAAGAACAAACACTTTGAAGCTTACTTACTAAAACTCGATGATTCTAACACTCCATACCCAGAACTGAACACTAGACTTCTTATTTATAAAAGCATAAAAACGCACTACCTATGCAAGGGTAGTCCTACAAGACTAACCTTTCAAAAAAGAAAGGTTAAAGTAGACACAGTACATGACTCTTCGAAAAAGTAAAAGTTATGAACAATACTTGACTCTTCAGAAAAGTAAAAGCTAATGTACAGTAGTGACTCTTCGAAAAAGTAAAGGCTACACTATAGCTGCTTTATGAAAACATGAGAAAAGATTCTCATGATGCCAGATGGCTAGCAAATAATGCTAAGAAGCATGTGCTTGAAAAGATGAACGGCATGGGCCTGATGACTGGACAAGTCCAGGAAGCTTGGGCTTGAAAAGTCATACGGCAGGGACCTGATTGCGATGATAATACAAACAATAGTAGGAAACCGGATGAGAGCGGAGAAAGTCCCAAAGTGACGAATGCACATACTCAGGAAATCTCAAAATGGCTGGATAATGGATATAAATTCGGATAATGGGTTTACCCAATAAATTCCATAAGGCCATAAGGAGATGAATATCTTCAGTTGTCCATAAGAAGCTTATGTTACAATGGAAAATATTCAAAGTGCACCGTGAAAAAGGTGAAGACTACACAATTTCAACTCTATTGGAGAATAATTGTTGATAAATAACATCAACCAGAGGTTGTTGAACACCAGGGGCTAAGATAGCTTGAGCAAACTCTTGACTGCTAGTCATAATTCTGTATCAGAAAGGTTATAAATGTTATCATCAGAAACAGATCTTGTTGATGACGAACATTTAGACTCAACTTGTTGAAGACGGTTATTCATTTTATTTTGAGAATCTTGCAATTGTTTAAGTTGGTCAATAATGACCTTGGCAATATCAGAATTGAGAGATGTTGACGCAACATTGGGTTTTGGTTTAGTAACAACTTCTTTAAAACTGGATGAGAGAGATGGAAACTCACTGAGTTTAATGGGTGTTGTAGGCGTTATGGGTTTTTTGATAAAAGCACAATTGAATTTATCCCACCATTTGCATGAGATATCTTGAGAAAGATAGGTATGGGTAAGGTTATTTTTTATAACTCGATGGGTAGCATACTGCCATTTAAGGATCCAAGGGATTGAATGTTGATGAAGAAAATGTAAAAGAGACACCTTTTGTTTTTCATATTTAGTTAACACAGTTGGAGGTAAAATATCAGAAGAAGGACCAAACTTAGTCCACCAATCGGTCATGAACCATGTAGGTAGAGAAAGTTTCATTGACTTCTTAAATGTGATATACCAGGAATGATTAGTTGTTGGGTCCTGATAAAATAAAACATTTCGCCATGCACCCATATAATCTTCATAATTCACAGTAACTGCAGGTTTATCTTTTGCAATAGTCATTGACTGATAGAAGAAAGGACTATGTTGTATAGAACCGTTCAAAGAATACCATTCTACAGGAGATAGAACCTTTCGAATCTTGAATTTTGAGTAAGCAATTTCATCAGAATTTGGTCTTGTAAAGTATTCGAAATGAACAGATTGTGTATGAATGAGAATACTCTCATAGAATTTGATATTGGTGTGAGGACGAGAGGGAAGGTAATGAATACCAGGAGGCATAATGCAATTAACTTGGGTGTCAAGGGATTTATCTAAGAGGTGATTCTCAAGAATGAGAAGGAGATATATATTTGTCAATTGATATTCTGAATGGGTTTCATGAGAAGGTAATGGTTGAAAGCGATTCATCGCAGGAGATTTGCCTTTATTCATGATCTGTAAACAATTGATAGATGAAGGAGAAATAAGATATTCTCTTGATAAGAAATCAGGAAGAGAATTTTCAGTTCCTTTAATGTATTCAATATCAAAATCAAATATACTTAAAATTGCTTGCAAACGAGCAAAAATATGTTTTGAAACCAAATTTTTAACATCTTTTAAAAGAATTTCTTTCGCGGATTTGCAATCAACACGAATCAAAAACTTTTGATTTAAAATATCAGCTTGAAATTTTTGAACACAAAGCACGATGGCTAAAACTTCTTTTTTGACAGTCGCATAATTGCGTTGAGCTTGATTCCAAAGTTTAGAAGTGAAACAAACAAGTTGCTCTTTTCCCCCAGGGGGTTTTTGAAGGAGGATACCTCCATAACCAGTATTAGAGGCATCGGTTTGAATGATTTTAAAATAATTTGCAATTGCCAAATGAAGGCATGGAAGGGCTTTGACCTTTTGTTTGATAGTTTGAATAGCTTTGGTATGCAAAGGAGTCCAAATAAATTTAGAATCCTTTTTTAACAATTCCTGTAATGGTGTTCTATCTGCTGCTGCATTTTGATAGAAATCAGAAAGGTAATTGAGGCAACCAAGAAATCTTTGCAATTGATTCTTGTCAGTTAACTGATCAGGAAATTTATCAGCAAAATTTATGACCCTATTAAAAGGAGTAATAGTTTGATTTGAAATTTTGAAACCTAAGAAGGTAATAACCGTTTGAAAGAGATTCATTTTCTTTTGTGATAGCACAAGGCCATTTTTTATGATAAGAGCCTGAAAAGTATAGAGATGTTTCCAATGTTGATCTATTGATTTAGAGAAAATCAATATATCATTAATGTAAACAAGAATGAAATCATGATAAGGATTGAATATATCATTCATAATTTTTTGAAATTCAGAAATATAAGGGAGAGAAACAATATGATGTTTACGATCCCAAAAGGCAGAAGGAATATCAGAACAACATTGTTGTTGTAGATTTGTCTGAAAAGATTTTAATTTAGTTTGAAAAGATGGAGTTTGTAAAAATTGATCAGTTTTAAGAAGATGAATTTCATTTCTTAAGAAATTAATATGATTTTGTTTGAAATCAATTTGATTTATAATTTGATTTAAATATTTTTCTTTAGGAGGTTGAATAAACGAAAAGAAAATCTCATTCTCATTAATTTTAGTAGAAATTCCTTTTGAAGAAACAGAGAAAGGTTGAATATGTTGAAGGAATGGAGTTCCTAATAACATATCATGCTGAAGTCCTTTGATGATAATAAATGAAGTAGGAATACATATGGATTGATGACATATATGTGCAAGAGAAATTTTATATTTGATTTTTTATTGTTTGCCATTGGCAATAGAAATGTGATTATCGGTTGATTCACAGTATCGTAAAGGGATTAATCCTTCAAGAATACAATTTAAATCAGCACCTGAATAAATTAAAGCAGTGCATTTATATGAAAAATCTTTTATAGTAAAAGTAATAGGTGTAAACCATCTTTGATGAGTGTATCTGGTAATTGTTTCAATAAAAACATTATTAGGATCAAAATCAGGAATTAATTCGGTAGAAAATGATTCAAGGGTAGAAACTCTATCAGTTAGCATTTTGATTTCAGATTTTAACTGATTGATTTCTGCTTGAAAAGATTGAATTGTTGCTTGATGAGGTTTTTTACTAACAACTTGCATAAGACTTGAAAAAGTATATTTAGTCGGGTCAATATTTAATTGATGTTTGAGTTTTTGTTGCTTTTTATCAAGCATTGTTGATGAAGGAAGTTCTGCAGGAACAGAGTCATTATGGACTGGAGAAATTAATTCAGTAAAATATTTATACTTCAAAGAAGGATCAGTTATTTGTTCACCAATGGAAAGAATAAGCTCTTCATGAGCAGTTAAAACATTTATTTCAGATGAAGATGTATTTAGCATATTATTTGTACAGTGACAAATTTCGAATCAGAGAAAGAATCAGACTTTTTTTATGATGAACATTATGAACTTTTTGTTTATAATTCTTTAGATGACATTTATTGGCATAATGCCCTGGCTTACCACAAGTAAAACATACATTCTTCTTTTTAGAAGATGAAGGAGAAGTTTTTTGATAAGATTTAGAAAATTTATTTGATTTTCTCTTTAGGCGAGCTTTAGGACGGGAATAAAACTGATTTGAAGAGTGTCGTTTAACACGTTGATGTCTAGCTTTTGCTAGAGGAGTGATATCTAATGTATGACCAAAGTCATAACAAAAGTTACCAAGATCTCTTTTTAAAGGATTCTTTTCTTTCGTGAATTGTCGCTTAATTCGCATATCATTACAGATAGAAATGGCACAAGTTTGAACATATTGAGTAACATCTCCATAAGATAATGCATTCCAGTTCATTGAACCATTATTTTGATCTTTGATATATTCTTTGACTTTAGCAACAAAGAATGGGGGTAAACCGGCAATAAATCTTTCTTTCCAGAAATTTGTATCATGTTGCTCGGTTAGAAGATAAAGTTTAGAAAAGAAGGTATCTTTATACCATCGATAATCATTTAGAGTTCGACATCTTAAGTTTTGTAATTGATCACTAATCTTTTCATTAAGTGAATCAAGTTGACCAACAAAATGCCAAATAATATTAGCGATTAAGGTATCAACACCATTCTAGTGAGGTTTCCATAGGGAATCAATAATAGGTTCATTATGTGTATCTCGAGAACAGATCCGACAATGTTACAACGGGTTTCATAATTGAATACGTATTGCCACCAACCATAAAGTTGTCCTAAAGCGGAGGCAATGGCTAAAGCAATTTGTTCTTCAGGATGTTTATAAATAGCACAAGCTTTTGCATAAACTTGCATTTTTAGAACAACATCTAAGATTTGATATTCAGATAAACCATCGATATTCCAATCATAAATGGTTGACCCATCATATTTTTTATTTTTAGGAATTTTCTTTTCGAGAATAAGATCAGCAGGAGATGGTCTAGTGTAAAATTGTTTTTGCATAGGATAACGATTTTTATAAGATGATTTATTTCGCATAATGCGATTTACAGAAATATGATCAGACGAGGAGTCAATATTAGAGCTTGTTTGAGAAGCTGAAATAGACGAATTGCATTCATCAGATTCTAAAGAAGAATCATTTATTTGATCAAGATTAGCAATAATGGGACCGTTGTCCTTTTGTTTAGTAGAAGTAGGGGTTGAACTTTGACCAGTCAGACTAGTAGTACTAGAGGATTTTGCGAGAGTTAGCTGAGCTAATTGAGCTGTTAATTTATCCATAAAGGCATCATAATATTTTGATGTTTGTGAAAAGGATGTTAATGGTACTTGAGTCAAGGATGAAGGAAAAAAGGATTTTTTAATGACAGGAACTGCTAAAGAGGCAGATGTACTAAGAGTAGAAATTTTTTGTGATTTAGCAATAACTGTAGATGTTAGAGTAGATAAGTATAAATTTGTATAATTATTTTGTTCAATGAGATGAGATATATCTTGTTTGGTTACAACACCATAATCTGTGAAAGTCGATTTAAAAGGAGAAGCCTTAATATCGTCTCGCACTTTTATAGGAGCTAAAGGTGGATGAGGTTGATCAAACTTGGTACCAAAGGGTACTTTCTCCCAAATTGCATTTATGTGAATAGAAAGTTTGGGACAAGATTGAAATAACCAGTCAAAGAAAAATATATTCACTTGATTAGTTTTGACATAGTCAAAATATTTTTCACGAAAAATTGCTTGTTTTTGAAAAGGAATTAGTTTACAAAATATAGGTTTGAAAGGATGAGTTAAAAACTCTTGTTTTAATGAATCATAATCCATTTGAAATTCGGAGGTGTTTCTTCTTCAATAATAGAAACAACATTAATGTGATATTCAAACAAAATCATTTATACTAACATTATCGTCTTGCGTTGAAGATGCATAAACAGGATAGGCAACACCAATTGCGGTGTGGAGGAGGACGAGGAGCTTCGGAGGAGAATTTCATCGAACTATTAGATGGTTGAGAAGTAGCATAACGCTTTGACTGAGAGGAAAATGATGTAGTAGTAGAGGTTGATGTAGATGCTCTAGGAGCAAAGATAATATCAACTTTACCATCATCATGAGTTATGATTTGATTAATTTTTTGAGACACTTGTCTCTTTTGACATTCTTCTATATTTGTATCTTTGATAGTCCATTGATGTGGAATAGATACATCATTCCAATTTATTAATTGAGTACGATCAATCGTATTATTTTTTATATTGGTAGGGAAAAGGGTTGATGTTCCAAAGATGCAAATTTGTATATGCAACATCGGGAACAATGGATTGCATTAATTTATAATAGATGCGATAAACAACCGCAACATTAGAAATTATGCCTTTCATTTGAAAACCTTGAGTATATATACCTAAAACAATGACTTCATGAGCTAATTCATCATGTATACTAAAAGAGAAATTAGGAAAACAATTGAAGTAAATGGGTCCTTCAGCAAGGCTACCTTCAATCATTCCTAATAATGAATCATGAAATTTTTGATGACGTTTATCTCTTACAGAGACTAACGATGAGGTATTAAGTCCTAGAGTAACTAGAGGCTTAATAGTAACTTGAATGAGACCAATATGCATGAATTTATGAGTTTCTCTATATTTTTGAAATTTCTCAGGAGAAATGAGATAAATCTCTTGTCCTTCATCATTGATGGATATTGTGTCTTCTTCTAATTTGATTATAAAATCTTGATGTTTAGAAAAATATCCTTTATTATAAATAGAAGTAGCTTCGACTTCAGGAAGATTCCAATTTCGAAGAGATTGATCTATATTAGAATAAGAAATTTCAGAAATATTTTTAAGATCTAATTTAGATATTTTTTTAGTAGGAGGAGGTTTGCCAGAAGATTCAGATGTAGATCCATGTTCAAATTTTATCGGTGTAGGTTGAAAAGATAAAACGCGGGCTAATTTTTTACGAAGGTTACTCATGGTAATACAAATAGGTTAACACTCACTTGGTCAACGATTTATTGCTCGACTTACTGTCCTGTCTGCGAGACTTAGAACGCGACTAGGAAAGTGATGAAAACCAGCGATGCAAAACCACGAGAAGCAAAGTAAAAACTTAGGCGATAGTGAAATCTAGAAAACCAGCAACGATAGAATAAACAAAGAAAACAATAAAATCAAATGGCAAAGCAATAAGAAGTATAGATGTAATGATAGTAATACTTACAAACTTTTTTGATGATCTATGGCTCGATAGATAACCGTCCAAATGCAAAATGATAACAAACTGATATAATGATTAAGGTTATGAATAAGAGGGATTAAATTATTATCCCAATTGTGATTTGAAAGGTAGTAATGCGGGACATCTGCTAGATAATAAAAGGACTCTATGATTATATAGATGAAGAAGATGAGTACACAAGAACACAATAGGACATAAGAACACAAGACAAGAACAAACACTTTGAAGCTTACTTACTAAAACTCGATGATTCTAACACTCGATACCCAGAACTGAACACTAGACTTCTTATTTATAAAAGCATAAAGACGCACTACCTACAAGACTGACCTTTCAAAAAAAGAAAGGTTAAAGTAAACACAGTACATGACTCTTCGAAAAAGTAAAAGTTATGAACAATACTTGACTCTTCAGAAAAGTAAAAGCTAATGTACAGTACTGACTCTTCGAAAAAGTAAAGGCTACACTGTAGCTGCTTTATGAAAAGATGAGAAAAGATTCTCATGGTGCCAGATGGCTAGCAAATAATGCTAGGAACCATGTGCTTGAAAAGATGAACGGCATGGGCCTGATGGCTGGACAAGTCCAGGAAGCTTGGGCTTGAAAAGTCATACGGCAGGGGCCTGATTGCGATGATAATACAAACAATAGTAGGAAACCGGATGAGAGCGGAGAAAGTCCCAAAGTGACGAATGCACATACTCAGGAAATCTCAAAATGGCTGGATAATGGATATAAATTCGGATAATGGGTTTACCCAATAAATTCCATAAGGCCATAAGGAGATGAATATCTTCAGTTGTCCATAAGAAGCTTATGTTACAATGGAAAATATTCAAATAGCACCGTGAAAAAGGTGAAGACCACACAATTTCAACTCCATTAGAGAATAATTGTTGATAAATAACATCAACCAGAGGTTGTTGAACACCTGGAGCTAAGATAGCTTGAGCAAACTCTTGACTGCTAGTCATAATTCTGTATCAGAAAGGTTATAAATGTTATCATCAGAAACAGATCTTGTTGATGACGAACATTTAGACTCAACTTGTTGAAGACGGTTATTCATTTTATTTTGAGAATCTTGCAATTGTTTAAGTTGGTCAATAATGACCTGGGCAATATCGGAATTGAGAGATGTTGACGCAACATTGGGTTTTGGTTTAGTAACAACTTCTTTAAAACTGGATGAGAGAGATGGAGACTCACTGAGTTTAATGGGTGTTGTAGGCGTTATGGGTTTTTTGATAAAAGCACAATTGAATTTATCCCACCATTTGCATGAGATATATTGAGAAATATAGGTATGGGTAAGGTTATTTTTTATAACTTGATGGGTAGCATACTGCCATTTAAGGATCCAGGGAATTGGATGTTGATGAAGAAAATGTAAAAGAGACACCTTTTGTTCTTCATATTTAGCTAACACAGTTGGAGGTAAAATATTAGAAGAAGGACCAAACTTAGTGCACCAATCGGTCATGAACCATGTAGGTAGAGAAAGTTTCATTGACTTCTTAAATGTGATATACCAGGAATGATTAGTTGTTGGGTTCTAATAAAATAAAACATTTCGCCATGCATCCATTTAATCTTTATAATTCACAAGAATCGCAGAGGTTTATCTTTTGCAATAGTCATTGACTGATAGAAGAAAGGACTATGTTGTATAGAACCGTTCAAAGAACACCATTCTACAGGAGATAGAACCTTTTGAATCTTGAATTTTGAGTAAGCAATTTCATCAGAATTTGGTCTTGTAAAATGTTCGAAATGAACAGATTGTGTATGAATGAGAATACTCTCATAGAATTTGATATTGGTGTGAGGACGAGAGGGAAGGTAATGAATACCAGGAGGCATAATGCAATTAACTTGGGTGTCAAGGGATTTATCTAAGAGGTGATTCTCAAGAATGAGAAGGAGATATATATTTGTCAATTGATATTCTGAATGGGTTTCATGAGAAGGTAATGGTTGAAAGCGATTCATCGCAGGAGATTTGCCTTTATTCATGATCTGTAAACAATTGATAGATGAAGGAGAAATAAGAAATTCTCTTGATAAGAAATCAGGAAGAGAATTTTCAGTACCTTTAATGTATTCAATATCAAAATCAAATATACTTAAAATTGCTTGCCAGCGAGCAAAAATATGTTTTGAAACCAAATTTTTAACATCTTTTAAAAGAATTTCTTTCGCGGATTTGCAATCAACACGAATCAAAAACTTTTGATTTAAAATATCAGCTTGAAATTTTTGAACACAAAGCACGATGGCTAAAACTTCTTTTTTGACAGTCGCATAATTGCGTTGAGCTTGATTCCAAAGTTTAGAAGTGAAACAAACAAGTTGCTCTTTTCCCCCGGGGGGTTTTTGAAGGAGGATACCTCCATAACCATTATCAGATGCATCTGTTTGAATTATTTTAAAATAATTCGAATTTGCCAAATGAAGGCATGGAAGGGCTTTGACCTTTTGTTTGATAGTTTGAATAGCTTTGGTATGCAAAGGAGTCCAAATAAATTTAGAATCCTTTTTTAACAATTCCTGTAATGGTTTTCTATCTCTGCTTTGCATTTTGATAGAAATCAGAAAGGTAATTGAGGCAACCAAGAAATCTTTGCAATTGATTCTTGTCAGTTAACTGATCAGGAAATTTATCAACAAAATTTATGACCCTATTAAAAGGAGTAATAGTTTGATTTGATATTTTGAAACCTAAGAAGGTAACAACCGTTTGAAAGAGATGCATTTTCTTTTGTGATAGCACAAGGCCATTTTTTATGATAAGTGCCTGAAAAGTATAGAGATGTTTCCAATGTTGATCTATTGATTTAGAGAAAATCAATATATCATCAATGTAAACAAGAATGAAATCATGATAAGGATTGAATATATCATTCATAATTTTTTGAAATTCGAAATTCTTTAGGCCAAAAGGCATAACATTCCATTGATATTGACCAAATGGAGTGTTGAAAGCAATATCGATCGATATGCCAAAATCTAAATTTAAGATCAAATTTAGAAAACACTCCCTTTAATAAGATCATTTTTATTTGGCAAAGGATAACGAATTGTCTTAAGAAATTTATTCAAAGGTTTATAATTGATAACAAGTCGAGGAACACCTTTCAAGTTGTTTTCAACATAGTGCGTAGATGGAGATTGAGAAGGAGTAATTAATTTTTTCTTTATCAAATCTTTGATTTCATTTTGAAAAGATTTCTTAGATTTTTGAGAAGGATTTGCTTTAGTAGGAATTTTTGATTCAAATTCAGAAATGGAGTTTTACGATCGCAAAAGGCGAAGGAATATCGAAAACATTGATTTGTCAAAAGATTTCAATTTATCTTGAAAAGATTTGTAAAAATTGATCATTTCATTTCTTA
Source organism: Stephania cephalantha (assembly GCA_039657325.1). Lineage (NCBI taxonomy): Eukaryota > Viridiplantae > Streptophyta > Magnoliopsida > Ranunculales > Menispermaceae > Stephania > Stephania cephalantha. The sequence continues at coordinate 15,906,102 of CM077570.1, read as the reverse complement.
AGAAATTAATATGATTTTGTTTGAAATCAATTTGATTTATAATTTGATTTAAATATTTTTCTTTAGGAGGTTGAAGAAAAGAAAAGAAAATCTCATTCTCATTAATTTTAGTAGAAATTCCTTTTGAAGAAACAGAGAAAGGTTGAATATGTTGAAGGAATGGAGTTCCTAATAACATATCATGCTGAAGTCCTTTGATGATAATAAATGAAGTAGGAATACATATGGATTGATGACATATATGTGCAAGAGAAATTTTATATTTGATTTTTGATTGTTTGCCATTGGCAACAGAAATGTGATTATCGGTTGATTCACAGTATCGTAAAGGGATTAATCCTTCAAGAATACAATTTAAATCGACACTAAATCAATTAAAGCGAGTACATTTATATGAAAAATCTTTTATAGCAAAAGTAATAGGTGTAAACCATCTTTGATGAGTGTATCTGTAATTGTTTCAATGAAAACATTATTAGGATCAAAGTCAGGGACTGATTCGGTAGAGAATGATTCAAGGGTAGAAACTCTATCAGTTAGCATTTTGATTTCAGATTTTAACTGATTGATTTCTGCTTGAAGAGATTGAATAGTTGCTTGATGAGGTTTTTTACTAACAACTTGCATAAGACTTGAAAAAGTATATTTAGTAGGATCAATATTTAATTGTTGTTTGAGTTTTTGTTGCTTTTTATCAAGCATTGTTGATGCAGGAAGTTCTGCAGGAATAGAGTCATTATGGACTGGAGAAATTAATTCAGTAAAATATTTATACTTCAAAGAAGGATCAGTTATTTGTTCACCAATGGAAAGAATAAGCTCTTCATGAGCAGTTAAAACATTTATTTCAGTTTCAGATGAAGATGTATTAAGCATATTATTTGTACAGTGACAAATTTCGAATCGAGAAGAAAGAATCAATTATTAATGATGAACATTTTGAACTTTTTGTTTATAATTTTTAAGATGACATTTATTGGCATAATGACCAGGTTACCACAAGTAAAACATACATTCTTCTTTTTAGAAGATGAGGGAGAAGTTTTATGATAAGATTTAGAAAATTTATTCGATTTTCTCTTTGGGCGAGCTTTAGGACGGGAATAAAATTGATTTGTAGAGTGTCGTTTAACACGTTGATGTCTAGCTTTTGCTAGAGGAGTGATATCTAATGTATGACCAAAGTCATAACAAAAGTTACCAAGATCTCTTTTTAATGGATTCTTTTCTTTCTGTAATTGTCGCTTAATTCGCATATCATTACAGATAGAAATGGCACAAGATTGAACATATTGAGTGACATCTCCATAAGATAAAGCATTCCAGTTCATAGAACCATTATTTTGATCTTTAATATATTCTTTGACTTTAGCAGCAAAGAATGGGGGTAAACCGGCAATAAATCTTTCTTTCCAGAAATTTGTATCATGTTGCTCGGTTAGAAGATAAAGTTTAGAAAAGAAGGTATCTTTATACCATCGATAATCATTTAGAGTTCGACATCTTAAGTTTTGTAGTTGATCACTAATTTTTTCATTAAGTGAATCAAGCTGACCAACAAAATGCCAAATAATATTAGCGATTAAGGTATCAACACCATTAGGCTGAGGTTTCCATAGGGAATCAAGAATAGGCTCATTATGAGTATCTCGGAGAACAGATCCGACAATGTTACAACGGGTTTCATAATTGAATACGTATTGCCACCAACCATAAAGTTGTCCGGTAAAGCCGGAGGCAATGGCTAAAGCAATTTGTTCTTCAGGATGTTTATAAATGGCACAAGCTTTTGCATAAACTTGCATTTTTAAAACAACATCTAAGATTTGATATTCAGATAAACCATCGATATTCCAATCATAAATGGTTGATCCATCATATTTTTTATTTTTAGGAATTTTCTCTTCGAGAATAAGATCAGCAGGAGATGGTCTAGAGTAAAATTGCTTTTGCATAGGATAACGATGTTTATAAGATGATTTATTTCGCATAATGCGATTGACAGAAATATGATCAGACGAGGAGTCAACATTAGAGCTTGTTTGAGAAGCTGAAATAAAAAAATTGCATTCATCATATTCTAAAGAAGAATCATTTATTTGATCAAGATTAGCAATGATTGGGACCTTTATCCTTTTGTTTAGTAGAAGAAGGGGTTGAACTTTGACCAGTCAGACTAGTAGAACTAGATGATTTTGCAAGAGTTAGCTGAGCTAATTGAGCTGTTAATTTATCCATAAAGGCATCAGAATATTTTGATGTTTGTGAAAAAGATGTTAATGGTACTTGAGTAGAAGAAGAAGGAAAAAAGGATTTTTTAATGACAGGGACTGCTAAAGAAGCAGATGTACTAGGAGTAGAAATTTTTTGTGATTTAGAAATAACTGCAGATGTTAGAGTAGATAAGTATAAATTTGTATAATTATTTTGTTCAATAAGATGAGAGATATCTTGTTTGGTTACGACACCATAATCAGTGAAAGTCGATTTAAAAGGAGAAGCCTTAATATCGTCTCGCACTTTTAAAGGAGCTAAAGGTGGATGAGGTTGATCAAACTTGGTACCAGTGGTACTTTCCCAAATTGCATTTATGTGAATAGAAAGTTTGGGACAAGATTGAAATAACCAGTCAAAGAAAAATATATTAACTTGATTAGTTTTGACATAGTCAAAATATTTTTCACGGAAAATTGCTTGTTTTTGAAAAGGAATTAGTTTACAAAATATAGGTTTGAAAGGATGAGTTAAAAACTCTTGTTTTAATGAATCATAATCCATTTGAAATTCAGGAGGTGTTTCTTCTTCAACAATAGAAACAACATTAATATGATATTCAACAAAATCATTTATACTAACATTATCTTCTTGAGTAGAAGATGCATAAACAGGATAGGCTACACCAATTGCAGGTGGAGGAGGACGAGGAGCTTCAGGAAGAATTTCATCAGAACTAGTAGATGGTTGAGAAGTAGCATAACGCTTTGACTGAGAGGAAAATGATGTAGTAGTAGAGGTTGATGTAGATGCTCTAGGAGCAAAGATAATATCAACTTTACCATCATCATGAGTTATGATTTGATTAATTTTTTGAGACACTTGTCTCTTTTGACATTCTTCTATATTTGTATCTTTGATAGTCCATTGATGTGGAATAGATACATCATTCCAATTTATTAATTGAGTACGATCAACTGTATTATTTTTTATATTGGTAAGGAAAAGGGTTGATGTTCCAGTATGCAAATTTGTATATGCAACATCAGGAACAATGGATTGCATTAATTTATAATAGATGCGATAAACAACCGCAACATTAGAAATTATGCCTTTCATTTGAAAACCTTGAGTATATATACCTAAAACGGCAGCTTCATGAGCTAATTCATCATGTATACTAAAAGAGAAATTAGGAAAACAATTGAAGTAAATGGGTCCTTCAGCAAGGCTACCTTCAATCATTCCTAATAATGAATCATGAAATTTTTGATGACGTTTATCTCTTACAGAGACTAACGCAGAGGTATTAAGTCCTAGAGAAACTAGAGGCTTAATAGCAACTTGAATTAGGCCAATATGCATGAATTTATGAGTTTCTCTATATTTTTGAAATTTTTTAGGAGAAATGAGATAAATCTCTTGACCTTCATCATTGATGGATATTGTATCTTCTTCTAATTTGATTATAAAATCTTGGGCTTTAGAAAAAGATCCTTTATTATAAATAGAAGTAGGTTCGACTTCAGGAAGATTCCAATTTCTAAGAGATTGATCTATATTAGAATAAGAAATTTCTGAAATATTTTTAAGATCGAGTTTAGATACTTTTTTAGTAGGAGGAGGTTTGCCAGAAGATTCAGATGTAGATCCATGTTCAAATTTTATCGGTGTAGGTTGAAAAGATAGAACTCGAGCTAATTTTTTACGAAGGTTACTCATGGTAATACAAATAGGTTAACACACACTTGGTCAACGGTTTACTGCTCGACTTACTCTTCTCTGTCCGCGAGACTTACAACGCGACTAGGAAAGCGATGAAAACCAATGATGCAAAACCACAAGAAACAAGAGAAAAACTTAGACTCGAGTGAAATCTAGAAAACCAGCAACGATAAAATAAACAAAGAAAACAATGAAATCATATGGCAAAGCAATAAGAAGTATAGATGTAATGATAGTAATACTTACAGCTTTTCGATGATCTATGTCTCTGATAACAATTGACCGTCCAAATGCAAAATGATAACAAACTGGATATCGCTTGAATTGATGGTTGAGGTTATGAATGATAGGGATTAGTTTGTAATCACAATTGTGATTTGAAAGGTAGTAACATGGAACATCGGCTAAATAATAAAAGGACTCTATTTTTATATAGATGAAGAACAAGAGTACACAAGAACACAATAGTACATAAAAACACAGAACAAGAACAAACACTTTGAAGCTTACTTACTAAAACTCGAATTGCTCTAACACTCGATGATCTGAACTGAACACAACACAGACTCCTTATTTATAGAAGCATAAAGACGCACTACCGATACAAGGGTAGTCCTACATGACTGACCTTTCGCAAAAGAAAAGGTTAAAGTAGACACAATACATGACTCTTCATAAAAGTAAAGGCTATGAACAATACTTGACTCTTCAGAAAAGTAAAAGCTAATGTACAATCCTGACTCTTCGAAAAAGTAAAGGCTACACTGTAGCTGCTTTATGAAAAGATGAGAAAAGATTCTCATGATGCCAGATGGCTAGCAAATAATGCTAGGAAGCATGTGCTTGAAAAGATGAACGGCATGGGCCTGATGGCTGGACAAGTCCAGGAAGCTTGGGCTTGAAAAGTCATATGGCAGGGGCCTGATTGCGATGATAGTACAAACAATAGTATGAAACCGGATGAGAGCGAAGAAATTCCCAAAGTGACGAATGCACATACTCAGGAAATCTCAAAATGGCTGGATAATGGATATAAATTCGGATAATGGGTTTACCCAATAGATACCATAAAGTCATGAGATGAATATCTTCGTTGTCCATAAAAAACTTATGTTACAAGGGAAATATTTAAAGAGCACCGTGAAAAAGGTGAAGACCACACAATTTCGACTCCATTGGAGAATAATTGTTGATAAATAACATCAACCAGAGGTTGTTGAACACCAGGAGCTAAGATAGCTTGAGCAAACTCTTGACTACTAGTCATAATTCCGTATCAGAAAGGTTATAAATGTTATCATCAGAAACATATCTTGTTGATGACGAACATTTAGACTCAACTTGTTGAAGGCGATTATTCATTTTATTTTGCGTATCTTGCATTTGTTTGAGTTGATCAAGAATGACCTGGGCAATATCATTATTGAGAGATGTTGAGGCAACATTGGGTTTTGGTTTAGTAACAACTTCTTTAAAACTGGATGAGAGAGAGGGAAACTCACTGAGTTTAATGGGTGTTGTAGGAGTTATGGGTTTTTTGATAAACGCACAATTGAATTTATCCCACCATTTGCATGAGATATCTTGAGAAAGATAGGTATGGGTAAGGTTATTTTTTATAACTTGATGGGTAGCATACTGCCATTTAAGAATCCATGGGATTGAATGCTGATGAAGGAAATGCAAAAGAGACACCTTTTGTTCTTCATATTTAGCTAACACAGTTGGAGGTAAAATATCAGAAGAAGGACCAAACTTAGTCCACCAATCGGTCATGAACCATGTAGGTAGAGAAAGTTTCATTGACTTCTTAAATGTGATATACCAGGAATGATTAGTTGTTGGGTCCTGATAAAATAAAACATTTCGCCATGCATCCATATAATCTTTATAATTCACAGTAACTGCAGGTTTATCTTTTGCAATAGTCATTGACTGATAGAAGAAAGGACTATGTTGTATAGAACCGTTCAAAGAACACCATTCTACAGGAGATAGAACCTTTTGAATCTTGAATTTTGAGTAAGCAATTTCATCAGAATTTGGTCTTGTAAAATGTTCGAAATGAACAGATTGTGTATGAATTAATATACTTTCATAAAACTTGATATTGGTGTGATGAGGGCGAGAGGGAAGGTAATGAAGGCCGGAGGCATGATTAAATTGACTTGGGTGTCAAGGGATTTATCTAAGAGGTGATTCTCAAGAATGAGAAGGAGATATCTATTTGTCAATTGATATTCTGAATGGGTTTCAGGAGAGATAATGGTTGAAAGCGATTCATCGCAGGAGATTTGCCTTTATTCATGATCTGTAAACAATTGATAGATGAAGGAGAAATAAGAAATTCTCTTGATAAGAAATCAGGGAGAGAATTGTCAGTGCCTTTAATGTATTCAATATCAAAATCAAATATACTTAATATTGCTTGCCAGCGAGCAAAAATCTGTTTTGAAACCAAATTTTTAACATCTTTTAAAAGAATTTCTTTCCCGGATTTGCAATCAACACGAATCAAAAACTTTTGATTTAAAATATCAGCTTGAAATTTTTGAACACAAAGCACGATGGCTAAAACTTCTTTTTTGACAGTCGCATAATTGCGTTGAGCTTTATTCCAAAGTTTAAAAGTGAAACAAACAAGTTGCTCTTTTCCCCCAGGGGGTTTTTGAAGGAGGATACCTCCATAACCATTATCAGATGCATCAGTTTGAATTATTTTAAAATAATTTGAATTTGCCAAATGAAGGCATGGAAGGGCTTTGACCTTTTGTTTAATTGTTTGAATGGTTTTGGTATGCAAAGGAGTACAAATAAATTTAGAATCCTTTTTTAACAATTCCTGTAATGGTTTTCTATCTACTGCTGCATTTTGATAGAAATCAAAAAGGTAATTGAGGCAACCAAGAAATCTTTGCAATTGATTCTTGTCAGTTAATTGATCAGGAAATTTATCAGCAAAATTTATGACCCTATTAACAGGAGTAATAGTTTGATTTGATATTTTGAAACCTAAGAAGGTAACAACCGTTTGAAATAGATGCATTTTCTTTTGTGATAGCACAAGGCCATTTTTTATGATAAGTGCCTGAAAGGTATAGAGATGTTTCCAATGTTGATCTATTGATTTAGAGAAAATCAATATATCATCAATGTAAACAAGAATGAAATCATGATAAGGATTGAATATATCATTCATAATTTTTTGAAATTCAGAAGGAGCATTCTTTAGGCCAAAAGGCATAACATTCCATTGATATTGACCAAATGGAGTGTTGAAAGCAGTTTTATATCGATCAGAAGGATGAACTTGAATTTGCCAAAATCCAGATTTAAGATCAAATTTAGAAAACACTACGACAGAAGTAGTAGCTTTAATAAGATCATTTTTATTTGGCAAAGGATAACGAATTGTCTTAAGAACTTTATTCAAAGGTTTATAATTGATAACAAGTCGAGGAACACCTCGTTCAAGTTCAGGAGCATTTTCAACATAGAATGCGGTACAGCTCCATGGAGATTGAGAAGAGTAATTAATTTTTTCTTTATCAAATCTTTGATTTCATTTTGACAAAGATTTCTTAGACGAGAATTCATTTGAGAAGGATTTGCTTTAGTAGGAATTTTTGATTCATTGAATTCAGAAATGTAAGGGAGAGAAACAATATGATGTTTACGATCCCAAAAGGCAGAAGGAATATCAGAACAACATTGTTGTTGTAAATTTGTCTGAAAAGATTTCAATTTATCTTGAAAAGAAGGAGTTTGTAAAAATTGATCAGTTTTAAGAAGATGAATTTCATTTCTTAAGAAATTAATATGATTTTGTTTGAAATCAATTTGATTTATAATTTGATTTAAATATTTTTCTTTAGGAGGTTGAAGAAAAGAAAAGAAAATCTCATTTTCATTAATTTTAGTAGAAATACCTTTTGAAGAAACAGAGAAAGGTTGAATATGTTGAAGGAATGGAGTTCCTAATAACATATCATGCTGAAGTCCTTTGATGATAATAAATGAAGTAGGAATACATATGGATTGATGACATATATGTGCAAGAGAAATTTTATACTTGATTTTTTATTGTTTGCCATTGGCAACAAAAATATGATTATCGGTCGATTCACAGTATCGTAAAGGGGCTAATCCTTCACGTATACAATTTAAATCGGCACCGGAATCAATTAAAGCCGTGCATTTATATGAAAAATCTTTTATAGCAAAGGTAATAGGTGTAAACCATCTTTGATGAGTATATCTAGTAATTGTTTCAATGAAAACATTATTAGGATCAAAATCAGGGATTGATTCGGTAGAAAATGATTCAAGGGTAGAAACTCTATCAGTTAGCATTTTGATTTCAGATTTTAACTGATTGATTTCTGCTTGAAGAGATTGAATAGTTGCTTGATGAGGTTTTTTACTAACAACTTGCATAAGACTTGAAAAAGTATATTTAGTAGGATCAATATTTAATTGTTGTTTGAGTTTTTGTTGCTTTTTATCAAGCATTGTTGATGCAGGAAGTTCTGCAGGAATATGTTCATTCGAAGGAACTGTAGAAATTAATTCAGTAAAATATTTATACTTCAAAGAAGGATCAGTTATTTGTTCACCAATGGAAAGGATAAGCTCTTCATGAGCAGTTAAAACATTTATTTCAGATGAAGATGTATTAAGCATATTATTTGTACAGTGACAAATTTCGAGATCGAGAGAAGAGTCGACTCGGACTCGAATTATGATGAACATTATGAACTTTTTGTTTATAATTCTTTAGATGACATTTATTGGCATAATGCCCTGGCTTACCACAAGTAAAACATACATTCTTCTTTTTTGAAGATGAAGGAGAAGTTTTATGATAAGATTTAGAAAATTTATTTGATTTTCTCTTTGGGCGAGCTTTAGGACGAGAATAAAATTGATTTGTAGAATGTCTTTTAACACGTTGAGATCTAGCTTTTGCTAGAGGAGTGATATCTAATGTATGACCAAAATCATAACAAAAGTTACCAAGATCTCTTTTTAAGGGGTTCTTTTCTTTCTGTAATTGTCGCTTAATTCGCATATCATTACAGATAGAAATGGCACAAGTTTGAACATATTGAGTAACATCTCCATAAGATAAGCATTCCAGTTCATAGAACCATTATTTTGATCTTTGATATATTCTTTGACTTTAGCGGCAAAGAATGGGGGTAAACCGGCAATAAATCTTTCTTTCCAGAAATTTGTATCATGTTGCTCGGTTAGAAGATAAAGTTTAGAAAAGAAGGTATCTTTATACCATCGATAGTCATTTAGAGTTCGACATCTTAAGTTTTGTAGTTGATCACTAATTTTTTCATTAAGTGAATCAAGCTGACCAACAAAATGCCAAATAATATTAGCCATTAAGGTATCAACACCATTAGGTTGAGGTTTCCCTTGAGAATCAAGAATAGGCTCATTATGAGCATCTCGGAGAACAAATGCGACAATGTTACTACTGGTTTCATAATTGAAAACGTATTGCCACCAACCATAAAGTTGTCAGGTAAAGCCGGAGGCAATGGCTAAAGTAATTTGTTCTTCAGGATGTTTATAAATGGCACAAGCTTTTGCATAAACTTGCATTTTTAGAACAACATCTAAGATTTGATATTCAAATAAACCATCGATATTCCAATCATAAATGGTTGATCCATCATATTTTTGATTTTTAGGAATTTTCTCTTCAAGAATAAGATCAGCAGGAGATGGTCTAGTGTAAAATTGTTTTTGCATAGGATAACGATTTTTATAAGATGATTTATTTCGCATAATGCGATTTACATAAATATGATCAGACGAGGAGTCAATATTAGAGCTTGTTTGAGAAGCTGAAATAAAAGAATTGCATTCATCAGATTCTAAAGAAGAATCATTTATTTGATCAAGATTAGCAATGATTGGACCTTTATCCTTTTGTTTAGTAGAAGTAAGGGTTGAACTTTGACCAGTCAGACTAGTAGAACTAGATGATTTTGCAAGAGTTAGCTGAGCTAATTGAGTTGTTAATTTATCCATAAAGGCATCAGAATATTTTGATGTTTGTGAAAAAGGATGTTAATGGTACTTGAGTAGAAGATGAAGGAAAAAAGGATTTTTTAATGACAAGGAACTGCTAAAGAAGCAGATGTACTAGGAGTAGAAATTTTTTTGTGATTTAGAAATAACTGTAGATGTTAGAGTAGATAAGTATAAATTTGTATAATTATTTTGTTCAATGAGATGAGATATATCTTGTTTGGTTACAACACCATAATCAGTGAAAGTCGATTTAAAAGGAGAAGCCTTAATATCGTCTCGCACTTTTATAGGAGCTAAAGGTGGATGAGGTTGATCAAACTTGGTATCAGTGGTACTCTCCCAAATTGCATTTATGTGAATAGAAAGTTTGGGACAATATTGAAATAACCAGTCAAAGAAAAATATATTCACTTGATTAGTTTTGACATAGTCAAAATATTTTTCACGGAAAATTGCTTGTTTTTTAAAAGGAATTAGTTTACAAAATATAGGTTTGAAAGGATGAGTTAAAAACTCTTGTTTTAATGAATCATAATCCATTTGAAATTCGGAGGTGTTTCTTCTTCAACAATAGAAACAACATTGATATGATAATCAGCAAAATCATTTATACTGACATTATCGTCTTGAGTTGAAGATGCATAAACAGGATAGGCTACACCAATTGCAGGTGGAGGAGGACGAGGAACTTCAGGAGGAGCTTCATCGAAACTAGTAGATGGTTTTAAGTAGCATAACGCTTTGACTGAGAGGAAAATGATGTAGTAGTAGAGGTTGATGTAGATGCTCTAGGAGCAAAGATAATATCAACTTTACCATCATCATGAGTTATGATTTGATTAATTTTTTGAGACACTTGTCTCTTTTGACATTCTTCTATATTTGTATCTTTGATAGTCCATTGATGTGGAATAGATACATCATTCCAATTTATTAATTGAGTACGATCAACTGTATTATTTTTTATATTGGTAAGGAAAAGGGTTGATGTTCCAGTATGCAAATTTGTATATGCAACATCAGGAACAATGGATTGCATTAATTTATAATAGATGCGATAAACAACCGCAACATTAGAAATTATGCCTTTCATTTGAAAACCTTGAGTATATATACCTAAAACAGCGACTTCATAGCTAATTCATCATGTATACTAAAGAGAAATTAGGAAAACAATTGAAGTAAATGGGTCCTTCAAAGAAGGCTACCTTCAATCATTCCTAATAATGAATCATGAAATTTTTGATGACGTTTATCTCTTACGAGACTACTAACTAGGTATTAAGTCCTAGAGTAACTAGAGGCTTAATAGCAACTTGAATGAGACCAATATGCATGAATTTATGAGTTTCTCTATATTTTTGAAATTTTTTAGGAGAAATGAGATAAATCTCTTGTCCTTCATCATTGATGGATATTGTGTCTTCTTCTAATTTGATTATAAAATCTTGATGTTTAGAAAAATATCCTTTATTATAAATAGAAGTAGCTTCGACTTCAGGAAGATTCCAATTTCGAAGAGATTGATCTATATTAGAATAAGAAATCTCAAAAATATTTTTAAGATCTAAATTGGATACTTTTTTAGTAGGAGGAGGTTTGCTAGAAGATTCAGATGTAGATCCATGTTCAAATTTTATCGGTGTAGGTTGAAAAGATAAAACGCGGGCTAATTTTTTACGAAGGTTACTCATGGTAATACAAATAGGTTAACACTCACTTGGTCAACGATTTATTGCTCGACTTACTGTCCTGTCTTCGAGACTTAGAACGCGACTAGGAAAGCGATGAAAACCAGCGATGCAAACCCACGAGAAGCAAAGTAAAAACTTAGGCGAAAGTGAAATCTAGAAAACCAGCAACGATAGAATAAACAAAGAAAACAATAAAATCAAATGGCAAAGAAATAAGAAGTATAGATGTAATGATAGTAATACTTACAGCTTTTTGATGATCTATGGCTCTGATACCAATTGACGTCCAAATGTCATGGCGCCATGCCTTGTAAGGCACGCGCCAGTGTCATGGAATGGGTTTTAAACCCTATGTTCACCATGTCATTCACATTTACATCTAAACCCAACTACAACCAACTAAGCATACATCCCTCTAGAACCCAAAATTGATCATTTCTAAGTGAGGAAAGAGCGTTCTTAGTGATTGAGAATGAAAGGAGAGAGTGCATTGTTGATTTGCACAAAGTGGAGAGCTAGGGCTTTGAATTAGGGATTTGATCCAAAGAAACCACTATGGTTTTAGCTTGTGAGCAAAGTGAAAGGGCTTTGATCGATAGAGGCTTGGAGGAGTATTTCTACACTGGAAAGTAGTTTGGCATTAAGGTAAATTCACAATTTCATTAGTTATGCTTTGAAATTTTGAGAAATTTTGATGAAATTGCATAAATTGTGCATAAAAGGTTGTTGGATAGGATTTTTAAGTTGTTTGAATATTGAGCATCAATGTGACTTATGGAGACTTAGTTTATGTCTTATGCATTATTTGGCATGCGAATGATCTGTGTGATATAAGTTTTAATTTTTAGGTGATTTCAAGACTTGTATTGCAAGTTGCATTATTGTTGAATTGTGTGATTTTGAGATAAGTCAAGTGAATGAAGTAAGAGCAAATGATTTTGTGGCATCAACCTCAAGAGATCCCAATAAGAGAAACCAAGGTTATTTAAGTCGAAGTACTTCATTAGTAGAAAGGCCAAGGATTTGTATGAGGTGATTGAGCATAGAGTTCATTTGAGAGAGAAGAATAAATTTGTCAGCTAAGTATGATAAATGAGTGAACAACTTCATTAGGCAATAAATTGGAAGCAATTCACTCAAGACTATAGAAATAATTAAGTTAGAGGAGTAAGTGAAATTGTGTACGAATTTTATGCCAATGAAAAATTTTACTAAGAAAAATTAAGCCAATGAAGGTGAGAGGGGTGTTTGCCCCTTTTAATGTGTGTGAAATTGATAACATCTATAGGTTGAAGCATTTGAGTATGGTTGGATCCGACCCAAGTTTCTTGGATAACTTATAAGTGAAACCATATAACCGATACCTTTTTAGAGCCATAGAACGAGCATTGGTTGTTCGAGGACAACAAGGTTGGGTAATGGGAGCTGAAAATGTACCGAAGCACATTAAGAAGGTGAGTGTTAGGAAAGTCTACCGAATGTGGTAACATTTCCTTATTGCTTCTCTATACCCCACCGCTCAGCAATGAGAGATCAATAAGCCAATGGCGGCTTGTTTATATAAGATAACGAATAATAGGGAGATCAACATTGGTGAGATCATCTACAATAATCTGAAGGAGTTCATTATGTTAGTGCGAGACAACAACTTATTGTTTTCGATTTTAATAACTGAGATGTGCTTGAAGTTAGGGTGAGAGTGCTTAAAGACGAGTTTGATATTAAGGCCCAATCAACCATAGATGAGACATTTATTCTCACACTGAAATTACTATTTGGTTATCAAGACTCCGAGGATAAGAGGGAAAGAGCCAAGGGCAATAGACTTGAGGCCGAGTTGTTGTCCAAACAGGAAGAGAATCACGCAGCAATAGCAGCAGCAGCAAAAAGTTAGCCTAGAAGTTGCAAGATGAAGGATATGGAGAAGAGGAGGAGAAACATTTGGGTTTCACTAAGGGCTACGAGTTTGTAGACCCACTTATTGGAAAGTAGGACTTGGATGGTCCTAAGGTTTTTCCACCACCTCGTCCGCAACAACCATTAGTACCACCACTAGAGGACTCGACTCCATAATAGCAGGGGATATGGATTGCTGAGAAGAAGAGACAATATCAAGAGGACAGGACTCAGTATCATGAAGCCTTGATGAGATAAGAGCAAGACAAACTGAGTGTGCAGCGGGACTTCATCTTATTTGCTAATCATCAAAGGGATGTAGCTAGATATGAGAGGAGCAGATGAATGAGACCTACTGATAGGTCTTTTGGCTTTCCAATAGCACCAGCTTATGTATTTAATCCTGATGTGGTGTAAAGCAGGAGGGTGGAGCGTCCATTGACACCGTCCTATGCTAAAGGTGATGTTGCAGATTATGATGATGACGCGCAATCTTGATGTCAGTGTCTTAGGATTTCTTTAGACCTAAGGAGATGAGAGATAAATTGATACGAATTCACTATAAATTTTGGATATTTTGTTACTTATATAGTAGTTTAAATTCGATGTTTAGTTTATTATATTATATATTATGTTATTCTATGTTTATGTTTTAGAGTTTTCATGTTTCAGGCTTATTTTTAAACTTTGAGGACAAGGTTTTATTTAAGTTTGGGAGCATTAACACTACACTGTGGGAAGTGGTAAGAAAGGATGAAATAAGGATAAACACTACTGGTATGATCATTGAAATTTTATTTTTGAAGCAATTAAAGAGGAAAGCATGGTAGTGTAATTCTATTTTATTTACTTACAATTTGAACATGTTTAAGTAGTATATATTAGGTTATATAGAGTAATATGTAATGAATAAGTACTTCATTTGTATGTTCATGCGTTTAATTGAGGATGAGTGAAATAAAAGTGTTTTATTGAGTGAAACTCAATAGTATTTTTAAATTTTTGAAGAAAAAATGAAATGTAGAAACAACGGTATGATTTCATGATTAGAAACCTAGAGTTAGGGAAGACCATGAACTTGAAAAAAAAAAGTAAGGAGATTACTAGAACACTTCTTGTGGAAAATTTAAATCTTTAAGGAATTCTATAATAAGTATGAATCTTACTTAAATATAAAAAGCAAATAAAGTCTTAGTACAAATAGGGGAAAAAATAGACATCTTTAATGAAAAAGTTGGAGTTAACTTACTTGATAGAGTGAAAGTGAATAGTGCTAACAAGAGTTTTAGAAATAAAAATAATAGAGATTCCCACAAGTTCTACAGGAAATAGAGCAGAGAAGTTGATGGTTGGAAAAAGAGAGGAAAAGCGAAGTCCATAAGAAAATGAGCAGGGACCGTGAAATAAAAAGTATAAGGAGAAAGGTGAAAAAGAAAAGAAAAAGAGATAAAAATAAAGAAAAGAATGCGAGACTTAAAATAAAACTCTTCAAATAAGATATTTAGCTCGAGTACTAGTAGCTTTATTGAGTTATGTTTTCTTTCCAACTATGTTAAGTCCTATAGACTCTTGAAGTGCTAAAGTCTACCAAAGTTTGTTTAATCTATGCTTATTTGTTAGTTCTTGAGCTTAATGAGAAATCATGAGATTGTACACTTGCTACTTGAGTGTTGAGGTGAAATAAATTTGTAAGTAGTGATGGTTTTAACTGAGATTTACTTTGGTGTTTGGAAAGTGAGTTGTATGAGTTATTAAAGCTACATGTCTTGAAATTGTAAGTTTTTGCAAAGAAAAACTCTTGAGTGGATTATTAACTTGAAACTTAGTGAATTAAAGGATACTCCATTAACAATGTAAAATGAATGTTAACTAGAGTAATAGAAGTAGTTAGGATACTTAGTGAAATACACTTTTGCACGGGACGTGCAAAATCTTAAGTATAGGGGTATTGGATAAGTTATTATTTAGACTTATATATAGAGTTAGTTTAGTAGTATATTTAGTATAAATATCTTTAAATGAGCTCAAATTGATGGTGTTTAGGCACTTTCAGGTACACATGGCATAAAGCAAGGAAATGACTAAATTTGAGAAGAAACGAAGCTAAAACACACCAAAGTAAGTTTGGCGCCATGGCTAAGCAATGTTGGCGCTGTGGGAGTTCAAGACACAACGTGGGATGAGAAGACACGGTGTAGGAGAGCAGGCAAGTGAAAGAATTGAGACAGGATGGTTGGTACAATGACGGCGCCGTGAAGGTCAAAAGACGTCGCAGGGGAGACATAGGGACAGTGCTAGGACCAGTAAAGGAAGAATTGGCACACAAGATGCTCGGCAGTGGCGGCGCCGCGAGATTGTACGCACTGTATCGGTGTTAGGTTTTCAGGGTTCATACGCAGTGGAAAATTCAAAACAATTTTGACGAACCCCAACAGGATCGAAAATAAGTTTCATTAAACTAGATCTATAAAAGTAAATCATACCTTGATCCATGATTTCCTTCTCTGATTGTTCAGACTATAAGAAGTTCAAGTGCACGTCCTCTATCGAAAATCCATACACGAACAGTGACAACAATTTAGAATGCTAGCCCCAAGAGATAGAAAACATTTTTTTTTCTCTCCCGAAATCTAGAGAACTTCAAATATAGCGAAAACGAAAATCTTATTTTGTTTTAGGGTTTCAACCTCTATTTATATGTGTAGATAAACCCTCACTTAAAACCTTATTCGTAAGATAACTATTGTATTGAGGCAGTTTAAGCAAATTACACATATGCCCCTATTAATAGGTTATCATATAACAAATTGTAAGGGCTATTATGCCATAAGTTTTATGATATAAAATTAATTACTCTGGACCAATAAAAATTGCGTAAAGCCATTTTTTATGTGCGACCCAATAGATTCATGCGACATTGGCAGTGAACCAAAATCATTTTGGTACACAATTCATAAGCGGTCTTTAGCAAGGCATTATGACTACCCACGTAGCATGAATATCAAAATCGATACAACCTAATAAATAACATATATCATATCCTTTTGTCGTGCGATATCATTTGATTAAACATAAGGCATGGAAAGTCACCCTTAATGTTCAATCGTACTAGTCTCGATCTTTAGGTAAACTAAAAACATTCAAATGACATTGATAATATAAATTCACATGGACTTGACCATTATCAGTCTATCGTATCGAGGGATCCACTAATGTCTCTCTCTATACGAGAGTGAAAAATTATATTTCGATTAGACACCTTCACATATAATTCACATGGTTAAAGGAAATGTTTGATTGTGTCAAATTACCATGCTCCTAATATTGAAGTTTATGATAATCTCAAGTCGAAGGACTAAATGATATAGATATCATGAGTAATACCTATGACTTAATCCATGTGGTGTTCTCATAGTGGGTCGGTCCATTGTCTTATTCCCTAACAAGTACTCATGATCTCAATTCGTATCCTTATACTCATGATCATCATATGACCATCAATCAAGATTCACACTAGTCTTAATTCATTATAGTTCTCAGTATAATGACTGACTATAGACATTTAGCATATTGCAACAAATAGCCATGGATTTTGCTAAAAGGTAAACATATAATCAGTTATAATAAAATAGCAAAAGAAAACCTCAATTTTATTAACAAAAATTTTAAGATAAACAATATATGTGGATTGACCTAGGGCGCATGCCCCAACAGTCGGGACTTAAGTGACAATGCCGAGAAGAGAAGAAAATAAAAAGTAGAGTTATATTTCGTGTTAACTTGTCAAGTAGGATTTCTAATTGTTTTCAAACGTGTTAAGGGAGTATAAATAGATAGGAGAACATGGTAAACTTACCATTTACTATAAATTAGCCACCATTAACATAGTTTAGCATAGGTTTACTTTATTCTTGAGTATTAAGGAGATTTGTTGAGAGATGACATTGAAGACTCACGTGTGGTGTTTTGGGTATTATTTTATTGATTTGATATAAAGTTATTTCATTATATTTTTGATTTCAATGAATATTGCTATGTGCATGTTTGTTTCAATGAAGTGTAAGTAATTTATTAATCATTGGGATCAATGGATCCTATGATATGAATGCTATGCTATAAACATGAATAGATTGGAATAAAAAGTGCAATTGTTAGAACTTGTATATATTCTAGGTGTAATGCTACAAACATCTTGATCACATATTTGTTGAAATTAGATTTTAGAAGTTACCATGGTCATTGAAGCTTTTAATCTGAATATGGATTGTACAACCATAAAACATACAACATCGAGCGATATTTGTTGATTAGAGAGACACAGATAGTAAATTTAATTGGTAATAAATCAAAAGATTTGGAACATTAAAGCAATATAGAGCTAACGTTATTGACACCAATAGGTGGAGTTCTAGTTTGCAAATTAGAATATTTTCCGTCACGACAGTGGGTTGAAGTGGATTTGATGAAAATCTGTTAACTCTAATTAGACATTGCACACACCTTTTTCTAATTAGACATTACTACAAGCGAGCTGTTATGCTTGCGGCTACACACATCAGTCACCACTTTGAGTTTGAGGGGGGATGCTAGGCAGCTATATAAAGTTGCTATATTTATGCGATTTTTGTATTTAGGTATTACTATATTTATGTCGTAGTTACTTTCCTAATTTATCCATTAGTAAGTTTTATAAATAAGAGCACCCTATTGTATTCATTTTCCCATAATTAATACAAATTCAATTACATCAATAGGTTCTTTTGGTGCTAAGGTTTCTTTTCCTCGCTGGGACATGGTGATCACTTTTGCTATTTGGCTTTTAGTTCAATTACGATTTGAGTAAGTGTTTTTTAAGCCTAAATAGGCAAACTCATATATCTTGTCCCAATTAGAAGCTCACGATGAGCAATTACAAGCTTATTATTGTTCAATGGAAAGACCTAAATCAATCGTAGTAGACCCAGAAATTCGGCCAAGGTGGGTCGACACATACAATGAACCCATATAGCCTAAATAAGTCTAATGGCCCTGACAAACTTGCAAAACTATCATGATCGATGTGAACATGTAATGACCCGCTCTAATTAATCATAATTAATTTATTAATTACAGATTAAAACTCATAGCTCGGACTCATGTAGACACTGTCGACAAGTGTAGGGCATGACAACAAAGGTGTAAATAGTTATTTTTGTGTGATGCATGTCAAATTGTTGTATTATTAATTAATAATTTGCGTCGCACTAGTTAGGATTTTATTAGTCGCGTTATGCGCGTGTAGTAACGAGAGTGTAGGACATCGCGGGGGTGTGCGTAACGCATGTGTATTGAATAGTCAGGGGTTTAGAGGTCACATCACCCATTAATCATTTTTTCTCTCCTTCCCAAACAAAACCTAAAAATTTCCCTCTCTCTCTCCCTGACGACCTTCTTCTTTATCTCACCCCTCCCATTTTTTCTCCATCACTAAGCTCTCCTCACACCTCCACGGTCTCATCGTCTCTCTCGCAAAGTCTCTCCCTCTTGGCAGCTCCTGAATGTGACCTTCCTAGAATGAGGTGAATGGTTACTTTTGTTGTTGATTTGGTGGAGAAATTTGAGAGCTTTTAATGGTGATTGTGTTATTATTGTTATTAATATTGTTAAAATGTTGATTGTTGATTGTTGTTGTTAGTTGTTTAAAAGAAAACAAAAAAGTTTGCAATAAAACCAGAGATAAATTGGTGGGAAGGGGTAGCCAAGCGGGTCAGGCCTAACTACCCCAAGTGAGCCGAGTCGAGTTGGCCCAGGCTCGGGTGGGTTGGGTCGAACCGACCCTATCCCGGATCGGACCGACCAAAGTCAAGTTGGATCGGGTCAGGCCGACCCTAGTGCGGGCTCCCTAACAGCCCCATTCTGGCCCAACCCATTAAACAATTTAAATTTAAAAAAAAAATTAGAAAGAATTGATTTTTAAATAAAATAAATTACATAAAAGAGATAAAAATAGATATAAATTATGGAAAATACTAGAAAAATCAAATAAAATATGAAAAATTAGGAAAAGTAAGGAAAATGAGTTTTGAGGCTTTTTCACGCGTTTAGCACCTTGGTATAACCTGAAAAGTGTGCCTAAACTAAACTTTTTGGAATAAAATTTCAAATTTTTGGTCCCTCATTATAAACTCACTTAATGTGACTCTAAAATAATTAATGTAGCATATTTGGACACCAGGGACTTAGGAGACTATAGTCGGGTGTCGTGTGCGCATCTTGAGGCGTGAGCGGGACATTTTGAGGGCAATTTGTAATTGCTTGAGTTAAGTAAATCCACAATAAAATTAGTTAGAATTCATTTATAACACTCGATTAATCTTAAATTTCAGTTATTCTATTGTGTTATTTATTGTTTCCTATTTATTGCTTATCCATTCCCACGTGTGTATGTGTGTTTGTCGGCGGGGTCGGGCATGCACGACTCATACCTGAAGCTAGCTACCTCGGGCAGTTAGAGTAGTTGGCTTTGGGGCTACGCAGTGACTATTCCTCACGAAACCCGTTAGGTTGAGAGATGTTAAAGGGGACTTAAGTCTCCGTCATGGGTTCCTCTCAAGAGATGTTTAAGGGGGTTCAACTGTTCATGTGTTCCTCTCATTCGACTGTGAGATGTTTGGTAAGATGATCGTCATGGGTTCCTCTAGTTTAGCTAAGTCGATTCCCGGATGTCGACTAGGGTTTCTGTCACGCTACACTCGTGTCCAATTTCGACTTCTCTACGACTTATTTTCATGCGTTCATTTTATTTTGATCCAATTTGACTCACGGGCTGTGAAAATATTTTGATGTTCATATTGAGTAGTTTTTTGTGTTTGTTGTTGAGTTTTGAGGATTTAGTTGCGAAAATATTGATTTTTAGAAGTTTTTCAGTTCAAAATTAATAAAGTTTGCCTAGTTTACAAGCTATATTGGAAAATTCATAATTTCTCTGTCAATGATCCGATTTGAGTGTTATTGAAATCTATAGAAAGTTAGACATGAGTACTAAAAGTTCTTTTTAGGTCATCATGACAAATATTGAGGTTTTCAAGGCTAAAAAGTTACCATAAGTTGGTTGGTTGAAAAGCTAGTTGAAACAGTTATATAAATTAATATTTTTGGAAACTGTTCTTAAGTGTAATTTGGCCGCAGTTTTTCATTAGGTTTTGTGAATTATTCTCATTTGAAGCTTGACCCATAATATAATTGGGTATACAGGGAAGCTATTAGAACCATTTTCAAGGTGACCCGACACACCAGGAACCCCGAAATTAAGCTTAAAGTTTGTCCGTTGTAAGTAAACCCTATAGTGGTCTTTACTATTTATGAAATTTATCTTTGTACCTGCATTTGTGTTTAGTGTACATTGCATTTTGTGTCATTCTTTGTCATGCATACATGACATCTGAATAGATTTGCCCTTGCTTTGGTCGTAAGAGTGTGATGTGATCCACACTAGATGAGACGTATTGCAGGCATCTAAGGCAGGCAATGTTGACTCTGAGGTAGCATGCATTGAACTCATAGAGCTGTTCTAGGTTTATCGTGAGTGGGCCCGCTTGTTATGAGCTTAGAACAGGAAATGAGGGATCCACGTTGATACATAAATTTGTTGATATACGAAAATGCAATTACATGTCTCTATGTGTTCAGATTAACATTTTGTCAGGACCCGTCTCACTAAGTCCTGACTTAGCCTAATTACCCTAATTAGCCACCAAATCCATTCAATTTACTTTAACCAGAAAATAATTTACTAGATTCTCAAATGAAACTTCGTTATCAATATTCTAAGCGGAGCAACTTAGGAAATCTTATTGTTTAATTTCCAAGATTTTATAAAAATTTCGTCAAAGCCTCCCTTAGAAATAGGCTTTCGGCGCCAAAGACCTAATAAACAGTAGCTTAGAGAATGCCTAGAAGGACTCACATCTCTCCGAAGTTCATAATATGATATCAAAATTAAATTTAAACCTTCAACCTGAGTAAATCCACAAGTTTAAGTTATACAATCCCAAATTGGAATTAAAACTACTCTAAAACTAGACTTACTCTAATTCAAATCCTAACTCTCTTAAAACCCTTTCAAACCATTTTATTTAGCTTCATAACTCTTCCATAAGCGCTTAATGTCCTACACTCACCCTGGACCAAAAATAATATATATAACATGTTTACAACAAGAAAATTAAACTTTAAGGCATGTTCGGTTGGAGTTATATATAAGGTATAGGAATTGACTTACATAAGCCATGGCTTACAGAGATATAGGTGTTTTATTTAAAAGTGTTTGGTTCAAGTACCCACCTCTTGGTATTATAGTCTTTAAAGAACAAAGTGTTAGTGAAAAGTCTTAAATACCCATATTTACCACCAAATCACTAGGAGGCAGCGTTTCCACAGTTCATCCATCTCTTCCTTTTCTCTTATATTCTCAGCATTTTCAAAATTTGGTACTCTTCTTATCCTTGAAAATTTGGTACTCATCCTCCTTAATCAATCTCATGGCCAATCTAAAAAACAATACCATCGAAATATTTCAAAAATCATACTAAAAAATCGTAGCCAAAGCACTTATTCCTCACAAATCCTCACTCATTATCCGAAAAGGATGGATCTGATAACGAAGTTGCAGAGCTTCAATGGCGAATAATGGTTGAAGATCTGTCAAAGAAAGGAAAGCTGAAGAACTGCCTAATTGTATGTGATAGCTCCAGAAGCATGTTTGGAACGCCTCGCCGTCTATGATGTCTCCTGAAGCATGTTCAGAAAGCTGAAGATCTTTCTGGATCGTGCTGAACACACAGGAAGTTGTGTCGCTTAGGGCAGTACATCACAATAATGCATCATTTATGATGATGCGTTACATGGTGGACGCCTTCTACTTCTCCATTGTCACTCTCTGCACCATCATTTATGCTTCTCCAATACTCTTTATGACGCCTCAGTCATGAAGAAGGAGATGAGTGGATGAAGAACGAGAGGTTGTGGGTTGGGAAAGGCCACATTTAATGAAGGGTAGGATGGAATTTTCACCGAAAGATACATTAGGCTTATCTAAAGACAAGAGGGACTCTAAAGACAGGGTCCCCCTTGTCTTTAGATAAGCTTGGGTTTGAGTTCTTTCGTAAGACCTTGTATTACTTAACACTCGAACCAAACGCCAGCCTTACAACTAACCCTGGACTTGCATAAGTTAACATTTGAACCAAACAGGGCCTAACAATTTAAAACATTCACTAATGTCTTTGAGTCTTGCCCATTCTGTCTTATCTTCACTAAGAATCTTACATCATCAAAAACAACTCGAAGATGTCAGGTAAGTAAACTCCTATACTGCTCTGTACTCCTGCAAATGTTAGTCTAAATACATGGAGACATGTAATTGCATTTCCAAATAACAAGAAATTTATATAACATCGTGGATCCTTCATTTCTTGTTCTAAGCTCATAACAAGTGGGCCCACTAACGATGAACCTAGAATAGTCTTATGAGTTTAATGCATGCTACCCTAAAGTTGACATTACCTGCCATAGACGCTTGCAATACGTCTAGTATAGAATGGAGCACCTCACACTCTTACGACCGAAGCAAGGGAAACTTTATCCGAATGTCATGTATGCATGACCAAGAATGATGCAAAATGTAATGCAGACTAAAACACAAATGCAGGTACAACTATAAAATTACATAAATAGTAAAGACCACTGTAGGGTTTATTTACAGTCCAATCAACTCAAGTTGGTTACGAAGCTTCACACAACATTCCCCCCGACTCTCACATATTTCAACAAGTCCTATTAAATCACAAATTCAATATTTACATGGGTGTATGTTCAATTGAGATTTTAACGAACTTTTGGTTACTTTTAATTACTAAAAAAGTTTAGGTGTATTCAATTAAAACTTTTAGAGACTTTATAAAAGTAAGGTGTATTCAATGTGAACTTTTATAGACTTTTTAAAAGTCTATAAAAGTTTTGAGGTATTCAATTTAAGCTTTTAGAGAGTTTATAAAAGTAAGGTGTATTTAATTTTTTGGTGACTTTTGTGGTTTGGTTACAAATCTCGACTTTTATAGACTTTTGTATAAAAATACACAAAGAAATATTCAACTTCTCTGCACCACAACCCAGAAACTTTTAGAGACTTTTAATTTTTGTTGGTTCCTTTATTCAATAAGGACTTCATTGTTCACAAGGTATTTTCTTATTAATTGTTTTTATCAACTTCTCTAACCACTCCACAACTAATGGATTTCTTTGCTCACTCATTATACTCTAATGTCTATGTTGATGAAAATGAAAATGATGTCGTTATAAACAAGATCTCATTCTTGCATCATTGTACATTTTTTATAAGATTTTTTTACGAAAGAAGTTTCGTTTATTAAGTGTATAATTATAATCTCAAAAAGTGTAATATTATTATTTTTGGAGAAGATAATCGTATATTTTTTTTTTCAAATGCAAGAAGTGCTTTTTAAGAAATTTAAACTATCATTCTTAAGGAAAAAATATAAGTTTTTTTTTATGTAAGTCAAAAAAAAGTGCAAAATTTTTACACAATGATCTTATTTGATACTTTTTTGCCGCATGATTCATTTACCTATTTGTTTTGTTGATATTTATTTACTTATTTGTTATGTTACTGTGACGGCCCCTCTCCTAATCTAAGGCACCGCCCGGCCTAATCCCGTAATTAAGCCCTAATCATATCCACGCAGGACTTAACTACGTATCAGCCAGCCTTTACAACCTAGACGCCTCTTTTCTCGTGTTCATGATAAGTAATACACTAGTCCTACCAGTTTATAAAATTTAAAGTTAATTAAAACTTTTTATTAAATTAATTAATTAGCGGAAGTCTTATTGATTATGCGGAAGCAATGAGTAACTTATGCGGAAGCCCTTTATAAAATCCTTAGTGTGGAAAACCAGGAAATGACATCACATATATAAAGTCCTCAAAATGCCTTGAAACAGTAAAATAGTCTAAGTCAAGTCGAGGAACTAACGCTCAACCCAATATACAACCCCAAATAGTATCTGAAAGACGTATATAACATATACAATCAAAATATCAAAAGAAGACCTACAATCGACGCAGTGACACGCCGCGGGCTCAAGGATAATCGCCGATCTTCTCTTTGCCCGGCCTGCTGGTAGACGGCTCTGCACCCACCGTCATAAAAAGGACGGTGAGTACAAGAATAAAACAGTAATCCCCGATGACAAGTTTAATTTGCATTTCCAAATATTCAAATGGTATTTAAAAGCATATAAATGGGAAAACTAGAAAACAAACCATATGCGAGTAAATACCAAAGTTAAACAAGTGATACTGACACTAGGCGAAGTAGTGGTGATTTAGGTCCGGTCGGCAGTGAAACGTGTCACTCCGACTCAATAATCATATAGCACAAGGGACTCTAACCCAAGTGTTACCAGGGACTCTAACCCCGGTGTGTAGACCACCTCGAGACTCTAACCCCGAGTGTCATACCGTATCAAGTAATATGTGCCGACATCCCCAGGGGACTCTAACCCCGTGAGTCGCGCACACCTCGATCGAGTACGGGACCTAAATGCAAAAACTACTTTTTAAATTTCAAGAAATACCAAGTATGGATTGTCAAGGCATAGGCATATCTACACACCTAAACAAATAAGGAATACAAGTCCTCTTAAACATTTATAAGATATTCACTAGCCTAATATCATGCTATTTATCATTCAATTCACATTTGAAACAACAAGAATAGACATAGCATGGGATAGAATCAATGAATCAAATCAAATGAATGGATATCATGCAAACTAGACTCATCAAGTGAGCATAGACACAAAGAACACATGATATAAGAATACAAAGGAAAAATAGTCAAAAGGACTATGCAAGAACAACAATTAATAGAAATGAAATGCCAAGTAAAGTTGCCATTGGGTATACTCACAACAACAAAGTAAAGTCCTAGCTTTACTGGCATCCCGATACTCCAAATCTTATATTCGCTCTCTCGTACCATTTTCCTAGGTTCCTGAGTTTGGTGTCTCATTAGTTCAAGTATAGTGGGTTTAAGCTCAATTTAGTTGTGTTTATTGTGTATTCAAATTGGTTCAATAGACTTTAAATCAATCTTCCTAAATCAGCCCCTAAAGACTAAATTAAATTTCAATTTCGGTCCTACACTTTAAAGTAGTTTTAAGGTATGAAATGGTCAAAATATCGAAATATAAGTTTTCCCAATTTTTTCCCAATTTTTCTGAGATTTTTTTTTTTGGGTCGGGGTTGCTCCCCACCCCAACCCCTGTGGAATAGATGGCAGGGGAGACACCCTTGCCATCTCCACCTTGGTCGGCCATGGTGGCCGAACCCCACCCTCGGCCACCCTACCGCCAACCACCGAACCCACAACAACAACGAGGACTCACCTCGATTGTGACGTCTCCACCTTCTCCTCTCCTTCCCGGCGCGTTCCTTCTTCTCCTCCTCTTCTCATTTTCTTCTTCTTCCTCTCTCGGCAAGATCGGTTCTGTGCGTGTGTGCATGGGGTGTGTGTGTGATGTGTAGGTGTAGGTGAGGTGGTGGACACGTGGTGTTAAATTGGACAAGTGTGGTTTGGTTTGAACAAGTGTGATGTTAGGTGTCTTGACACCTAATTGTGACACTGCTAAGACACTCATCCGTGTTTTCGGGCGTTTCAACGCCCGATTTCGCGTCCGAACCGTGATATCCGCGTACCGCCGCGTCGTTAGCCACCCAATACATAGTCCATTTTTACTGAACTATAGGCCTTTAATTTGATTTACATTAACAAACACAACTATAGGCTTATAAGTAATTCCTTATTTCATATTAGTATTAAATAAGACTTACCAAAATGCTAACTACCCGATTCCCCGGCTCGCACGCTACTCGAGGCGTGTCCCCGCTCTCGTCTCGACGCCTACAACTGTACAAACCGACTTAGTAAATCTACACAATACATAACACTAGGCACACATCAATACAAAAATATGATATACCTCGGCCACGTGCCTCGGTCGGTGCATGTATCACAGTGTAGGTCTCATGTCAAGGGTCGGTGATCCTGATTAAGGAATTAAAACGGGGTTAGAGATTTGGGCCGTGACAAATATTCCCAACAAAATGAAAATTTCGTCCTCGAAATTAAGTTTAAGTTACGGTTCTACCTGACTCAAACAGGTACGGGAATCTATCTCGCATGTAGTCCTCCCGCTCCCAAGTGAGTTTCGCGTCATTGTGAAACATCCACTTGACGAGTACCTTCGGGATGTACTTGCTCCTCAACTGTTGTACCTTCCGATCTAGGATCTGAATGGGTTGTTCCTCGTAAGAGATGTCCTCGCTCAAGTCGATATGACTCAAGTCAACTGTCGGTCGCACAACTACCTTCGACTCGGCTAGTCGAAGCATCGAAATGTGGAACACTGGATGGATCCCTGACTTCTGTGGAGGCAATTCAAGCTAGTATGCCACTTTCCCAACCCGTTTCTTAATCATGAAAGGCTCGATGTACCTCGGTGCAAGCTTGCCTTTCACCCCAAATCTCTGAAGACTCTTCCGAGGGAAAACCTTTAAATAGACAAAGGCTCCCTCGGAATACGCGAGATCACCGCGATACTTATCTGCATATCTCTTATGTCTCTCCTGTGCTCCTCTGAGTCTCTGACGGATCAGTTTGACCTTTTCCGTGTGGTCAACAACAATTTCAGGCCCCACTATCTCCCGGTCCTCTGGCTCAGCCCAACACGATGGCGAGCGACACGGTCTGCCATACAAAGCCTCAAATGGCGCCATCTCAATGCTAGCCTGATAATTGTTGTTATAAGCGAACTCACACAACGGTAGGTACTACGCCCAAGATTCGCCAAACTCCGACACGCATGCCCGCAACATGTCCTCGAGGACCTGAATCAATCTCTCAGTCTGCCCGTCGGTCTGAGGGTGGAAAGCCGTCTGAACTGTAGGCGCGTACCGTACTGCTCTTGCATACTCCGCCACATCTTGGACGTATACGTAGCATCTCGATCTGACGTGATCATTAATGGTATCCCGTGAAGCCTGATAATCTCTCTCTCGAACAGTACGCCCAGCTGATCGAACGTGTAATGCAATGCCACTGGCAGGAAATGAGCAGACTTCGTCAGTCAGTCAACTATAACCCAGATTGAATCATGTCTCCTCGCGGTACTCGGCAATCCTCTGACAAAATCCATAGAGATGTCTTCCCACTTCCATCGAGGAATGGGAAGCGGCTGTAGTAATCCCCCGGGTCTGCGACGCTCGGACTTCACTTGCCGACATATACCACATTTCCTGATGAATCTAGACATGTATGCCTTCATCCCAGGCCACCAGAAATGTCTCCTCATGTCATGGTACATCTTAGTCCTGCTTGGATGTACGATAAATCTGGAACGGTGCGACTCCTGAAGGATCTCATCTCTCGACTCCGTACCTCGGTATCCACAACTCCGCCCGTATCTCGGACAACGATTTGTCGTCTCTGCCCAATCTGTACACTCTGCACTCTGCGCTAACTCGTTGAATCTCGAGTACAATCGGTCGGTCATCTGACCCTCTGACACTCGCTGTGTAGACACGTTCTGTAGTCTCATCTGTGCGCGAATCATCACCTGAGTATCGATAGGAATCTATGTCTGACATGCTGTCGCCACTGCCTCGAGTAATCCATACTCATGCATCATGTAACATCTGACCACCTCAGCATCTCTACTCGGTCTCCTACTCAGTGCATCTGCGACTACGTTCGCTTTTCCTGGGTGATACTCTAAGGAAAAGTCGTAGTCCTTTAAGAACTCCAACCACCTGCGATGTCTCATGTTCAGCTCTTTCTGTGTGAAGAGATATTTCAGACTCTTGTGATCAGTGAAGAGTGTGAATCTCTCTCCATACAGAAGGTGTCTCCAAGTCTTCAGCGCAAATACAACCGCTGCCAACTCTATATCGTGCGTGGGGTAGTTCTTCTCATGTATCTTTAACTGTCTCGATGTGTATGTCATGACACCGCTACCCTGCATCAACACACAACCTAGACCCGTATGAGAAGCATCTGTGTACAATAGAAACCTTTGTCTAGCCTCTGGCAGTACTAACACTGGCGGGGTAGTTAATGACCTCTTCAACTGAGTAAATGCAACCTCGTACTTCTCAGTCCACTCATAAGCAACATCCTTCTGCGTCAGCCTCGTCATCGGTGAAGCGATCTTCGAGAAATCCTTCACAAATCTACGGTAATATCCTGCTAACCCCAGAAAGCTCCAGATCTTCGGTACTGATGTCGGTGCCGGCCAATCTGTGATCGTCTGAATCTTGGCCGGATCTACTGCAATCCCTGCTGCTCCAACAACGTGCCCCAAGAACTTGACCTCTGCAAGCAAGAATTCACACTTGCTGAGCTTAGCAAAACGTCGGTGTTCCCTCAATGTCTGCAACGTCTCTCTGAGGTGCTGCTCGTGATCCTCACGTGTCTTCGAGTATATCAAGATATCGTCGATGAAGACTATCACGAAGCGATCGAGATATGGTATAAGTACCTGGTGCATCAAATCCATGAATAGGGCGGGGCGTTGGTCGACCCAAATGGCATTACCGTGAACTGGTAGTGTTCGTAATGTTTTCTTGGACCTATCCTCATCCCTGATCCTAAGCTAATGATACCCCAATCTCAGGTCTATCTTGGAGAAAAATTGTGCTCCTCTCAGCTGATCAAATAAATCGTCTATCCACAGAAGTGGGTACTTTTTTTTGATTGTCACTTAGTTCAACTGCCTGTAGTCGATGCATAGTCTCAGACTGCCATCATTCTTCTTCACAAACAGAACTGGCGTGTGAAGGCCCAAGGCGGTCCGGAGAACGAGCAAGCTAGTCCCAGCGAGCCACTTGCACCCCCGAGCGGTGGGAGCTTTCTATCCCACCATCCAATCCCCGTGGTCTTTCGCCCCCGGGGTTCGAACTCGCATTAAGGGGCTTTAATGCGAACCCTGGGTACCATTGGGCTACAATGGCCCAATGGTACCCAGGGTTCGCATTAAAGCCCCTTAATGCGAGTTCGAACCCCTGGGGGGCGAAAGACCACGGGGATCCTCCCACCGCCTGGGGTGCCACTCTTCTAACTAGCTTGCTCGTTCTCCGGACCGCCTTGGGCCTTCACATGGCGCTCCCCACGGTGACATCGACGGTGTGATGAACCCCTTCTCCCCCAAATCCTTAAGCTGGGTCCTCAACTCTTCTAACTCGCTCGGAGCCATGGGATATGGTGGTATCACGATCAGCCTGGTACCCGGTACAAGGTCGATGATGAAGTCTAGCTCTCGCGGTGGGGGTAGTCCAAGTAAATCCTCTGGGAAAACATCTGGGAAGTCTTGAACATTTGGTATCTCCTCTAGTCTGGGTCCCTGACTCTCTGCTACTGCGTACAACGCTACTTAGAGTCTCCATCTCTCTACTAGATGCAAGCCGAACTCTCGTAGTGCTGAGTCTCGTGATCGGGGGTGTTGTAGTAGTAGTTGTGGTGACGGGGCTGTCGAAATCAGTGCAGTCATTTGCGCCGACATGTAAGCGATGAAATTGACAATCTGTCGCTCCTGAGCGGTCGTCTGGTCAGACATCCTCTAAAAATTGTCAACTGATACGGTGGGAGGCTGACTGCCGCTAGCTCTGGTGTCTCCAGCCTCGCGCGAATCCCCCATCGGTGTCTTCGAGTGGATAGCGAACGCGAATCAGCTACTACGTGGCATAACGCATATATATACATATAGAAACTAACACGTATATATATAAGAAATCCCCGTCTCACCTTCACTCAATTCCCAACAAAATAGTTCCTAGGCAAGGATCATCTGGTTTCGACTTCTTAGGTTTGTGTTTTATACGAGTTCGTGTTTTTCTTATTTATCCTTAAGGTTCTAATACATAATCTCTGATACCAACTGTGACGATCCCTCTCCTAATCTAGGGCACCGCCCGACCTAATCCCGTAATTAAGCCCTAATCATATCCACGCAGGACTTAACTACGTATTAGTCAACCTTTACAACCTAGACGCATCTTTTCTCATGTTCATGATAAGTAATACACTAGTCCTATCGGTTTATAAAATTTAAAGTTAATTAAAACTTTTTATTAAATTAATTAATTAGCGGAAGTCTTATTTATTATGCGGAAGCAATGAGTAACTTATGCGGAAGCTCTTTATAAAATCTTCAGTGTGGAAAACCAGGAAATGACATCACATATATAAAATCCTCAAAATTCCTTGAAACAGTAAAATAGTCTAAGTCAAGTCGGAGAACTAACGCTCAACCCAATATACAACCCCAAATAGTATCTGAAAGACGTATATAACATATACAATCAAAATATCAAAAGAAGACCTACAATCGATGCAGTGACGCGCCGCGGGCTCAGGGATAATCGCCGATCTTCTCTTTGCCCGACCTGTTGGTAGACGGCTCTACACCCACCGTCATAAAAAGGACGGTGAGTACAAGAATAAAACAGTAATCCCCGATGACAAGTTTAATTTGTATTTCCAAATATTCAAATGGTATTTAAAAGCATATAAATGGGAAAACTGAAAAATAAACCATATGCGAGTAAATACCGAGTTAAACAAGTGATACGACACTAGGCTAAGTAGTGGTGATTTAGGTCCCATTCGGCGGTGAAACGTGTCACTCCGACTCAATAATCATATAGCACAAGGGACTCTAACCCAAGTGTTACCAGGGACTTTAACCCCGGTGTGTAGACCACCTCAGGGACTCTAACCCCGAGTGTCAGACATCCCAGGGACTCTAACCCCGTGAGTCGCGCACACCTCGATCGAGTACGGGACCTAAATGCAAAAACTACTTTTTAAATTTCAAGAAATACCAAGTATGGATTGTCAAGGCATAGGCACATCTACACACCTAAACAAATAAGGAATACAAGTCCTCTTAAACATTTATAAGATATTCACTAGCCTAATAGCATGTTATTTATCATTCAATTCACATTTGAAACAACAAGAATGGACATAACATGGGATAGAATCAATGAATCAAATCAAATGAATGGATATCATGCAAACTAGACTCATCAAGTGAGCATAGACACAAAGAACACATGATATAAGAATACAAAGGAAAAATAGTCAAAAGGACTATGCAAGGACAACAATTAATAGAAATGAAATGCCAAGTAAAGTTGCCATTAGGTATACTCACAACAACAAAGTAAAGGCCTAGCTTTACTGGCCTCCCTATACTCCAAATCTTGTATTCACTTTCTCATACCCTTTTCCTAGGTTCCTGAGTTTGGTGTCTCATTAGTTCAAGTATAGTGGGTTTAAGCTCAATTTAGTTGTGTTTATTGTGTATTCAAATTGGTTCAATAGACTTTAAATCAATCTTCCTAAATCAGCCCCTAAAGACTAAATTAAGTTTCAATTTCGGTCCTACACTTTAAAGCAGTTTTTAGGCATGAAATGGTCAAAATATCGAAATATAATTTTTCCCAATTGTTTCCCAATTTTTCTGAAAATTTTTTTTTTTGGGTCGGGGATGCTCTCCACCCCAACCCCGGTGGAACCGATGGCAGGGGAGACACCTCTGCCATCTCCACCTTGGTCGGCCATGGGGTTCGGCCTCCATGGCCGAACCCCACTCTCGGCCACCAACAACGAGGACTCACCTCGATTGTGACGTCTCCACCTTCTCCTCTCCTTCCCGGCGCGTTCCTTCTTCTCCTCCTCTTCTCATTTTCTTCTTCTTCCTCTCTCGGCTAGATCGGTTCTGTGTGTGTGTGCATGGGGTGTGTGTGTGATGTGTAGGTGTAGGTGGGGTGGTGGACACGTGGTGTTAAATTGGACAAGTGTGGTTGGTTTGAACAAGTGTGATGTTAGGTGTCTTGACACCTAATTGTGACACAGCTAAGAAACTCGTCCGTGTTTCCGGGCGTTTCGACGCCCGATTTCGCGTCCGAACCGTGATATCCGCGTACCGCCGCGTCGTTAGCCACCCAATACCTATTCCCTTTTTACTCAACTATAGGCCTTTAATTTCATTTACATTAACAAACACAACTATAGGCTTATAAGTAATTCATTATTTCATATTAGTATTAAATAAGACTTACCAAAATGCTAACTACCCGGTTCCCCGGCTCGGACGCTACTCGAGGCGTGTCCCCGCTCTCGTCTCGACGCCTACAACTGTACAAACCGACTTAGTAAGTCTACATAATACGTAACACTAGGCACACATCAATACAAAAATACGATATACCTCGGCCACGTGCCTCGGTCGGTGCACGTATCACAGTGTAGGTCCCACGTCAAGGGTCGGTGATCTTGACTAAGGAATTAAAACGGGGTTAGAGATTTGGGCCGTGACAGTTACTATCTTGATAGTAATTCATTAATATGTATATATGATTTTTTTATTAAAATACAAAATACTTTTTAAAAAATCAGTAATAGTTCTTAAGAAAAAGAAATGTAAGTATTCATCTATTTTTTTATAATAAAGTGCAAAATATTGTTTCAATATAAAAATCACAAAGATTTACTAGTATCAATCAAAATTATGTTTAAAAAGTTCACAAAAGTCACTAAAAATCTTAAATGTTAATAAAATTCATCAAAATGAAGTTTACGTAAAAGTTTATCAAAGTCATTAAAAGTCTACGAAAATCTACAAACTTTATAAAAGTCATCCACTTATAAAAGTAACAAAAAATCTATTAAAATCTCAATTGAATACACCCCTTTTAGAATTACCACTCTATATTAATACTTCAATTCATTTTTCAAGTCATACAAAATGAAACCACTTCCAAACTTTGATCTAAAACCTATTCTCATTAGTCTCACTAATACACTACGTCATCATGTCAACACTATTGCCAGCATGTTCATCGTTGCACCACCACGTCATCACTATCCTAGTCAACAAGCCTAGTTTGCGCTCATTTTATAACATATTAACATGTTATTGTAAACACAAACTCCACATTTATATCAACAAGGATATGCAAGAATTCAATCAAACTAAATTCCAAGCTATTCAGACACCTATAACCCATCCAAAACATGTCACAAAGTTGCATGTTTGTCAATGTCTCACTTTCACATTTTGGACAGCTTGTTTTTTTACCATTTTTCACAACTATTTTTCATTATGTTATAAGTTGTATCAAGATCCGAGCTTAAGTGCTATTCAAAGCAAGATATATAGGGATTTTAAAGAGTCCAACCTAAGTTAATTTGGATAACAAATACCCATTTAAGTCATTACGCAAAATTGCTAAGTGTCAACTGTCACAATTTGACAATTTTGAACCATACTAACATGCTATGTTCTACCCTGTTTTTCATTGATCAAACAAATTCCAACGGCCCAATCTTCATTAATCATCAAAGAAGGTTATACTAAGATTCAAACGAACATATTTGCATGTTAATCGGAGCCCATTTGATGTCTCAAATCAATGCCTCAACATGCCTACTCAAAATAGTTTTAGGAAATAACAGTGTAGTCCAAAAAAAATTTGCCTACCCACCTCCGAATGCAAATCTAATTCTCGGGGATCAAACTTGGTATATATAAATCACATTCCATAAAAGTTCTGGTATTAAAACCTGATAAGTCACTATTTATATATATTTAGTAGTTTATTTTAGTAAATTTAATTATGCAAAGTCTCTAAAATATATATTTAATTATATTTTTTTGGTCGTTTCCAGGTGAAACGGAGTGCGGTTGAATTCTTGGCGGAAAAATACTAAAAATGGAATATTTACTCGTAGTGATCGGATGCCGGATAACTTGCCTGCATTGCGCGGTGTGTAGAATAGGTGATCAATAGCCTAGCATGCCACGTGGCAGCCCTCAATTAACTTTGCAGCAGTTAAGCACGTCACTCCATTGGTTTTCCACCAATCAAGTTCTGCTACGTCAGCATGAGAACAAACCAAGCAGCAGCACATCAGCGTTTTCTCCACGAACAACAGCTCTCCGATCTTCTCGAGATGCGGTACAGCACGTTCGTCTCATGCAATGAGCGAACCGTAACCGAGATTCCTTTGTTCCTCATCACGCCACGTGTCAGCGTCTTAACTCCTCAAGCACGTCATAGCCAGAGGTCTGCGCCAATCACAAGCCGCCACGTTGGCTGCAAGGCAGCTCTCTCAACCAATGTCGTGCAGACACGTGTACAAAACTCATTTTCAACCCAAAAACACTCCCTAGATGCTCTTCAGCGCACGTGGTACGAAACTAAACCCCAAAATTAGTTTCTCTAACCTCCATAGAGCAATTTTTAGTGATTTTTTATATTAGGAACTAGGGTATTCATACGGGGAGAACACATTGGAGCTGCCACACACAACTTTTCATACTTGAGATTGTAGAGATGATGTCCGTCTAGACCAATCTTCGCCTAGGTCGAAGGAGAAACAAGTGGGATTCATGATTCATGGCAAATACTATGTGAGATCTATGATTTTTATTTATTTTGATTTAATTTCTCCTAATTCATTGTTATTGATTTTAAAGTATATGGTTTAGATCTAGGGTGTGTATGTGGCCAATGCATGCTTTTAGATGGACAACCTATAATTATTTGGACCATTAGTATCCGTGTAATTGTGCTTTTGTACTAATAAAGTGACGAACACTCACCCGTTTGACGTTAAACCCTTTAAGTTCTTGAGTGTGCAACAATTGAATCTAGTTTAAATCGGAAGCGGATGTTATCCGGTTATTTAGGATTAGTGTTCCCACATACCCAAATTACTGCGGTTAGTGTGTTAAACCCGATTGACGGACGTCTAGGTTATACATTGATTATGGAAATAGTTAGTGGTGGACGTCCTAGCTATCGAGATTAGGGGAACTAGGAATTTTTGGCGGACGTCCATTTTCCATAGCTAATCTAGGAGAAATTAAATTAATAACTTTTTGGAATGATTGAGGACCATTAAATGCAATTGAATCTTGATTCTTGCTTGTGGAACCGTAGACTTGGATGATTTCTTCTTATTGATATTATTTTTGCGAATTTTTTATTTGTGCTAGTCTAGTTAATTATTTCATTGAACTTTCTGAAAACCCCCCATTTTTAGTTAACTTGGAGTAAAACTCAAGTCATGTGGATTCGACCCCGTATTTACCACTACTACACCCTTGTGGTTAGTAACTCGATTGCGGGTTATATTTGGCACACACGACACGTGACCAAAACCTCTGTTTGGTTGTCCAGAAACAATCCCAAAGTTGGCTTAAAAACTGGACTGCACTACTATTTTTTTTACAAAACTTGTTTTTAAGCAACCAATTCGACTTCAATAGACCTACGAAACCATTTCGAAACCTCGAGCTGATTCTGAGGGACCTAGTTTGATATATAAACATCAAAACCAATGTGTAAGTTCGACCAAAATCGAATGTTTGATCCATCAAAATCATATCCCACCATGGCATGAAACTAAGACCGCACAACATAAAAACATTCAAAACATTGAAGCTTTGAAACTCCAATGAATCATCACCAACACCAACAACTAAATCAATAACCCAAATCAATTCATTATCCCTCACAACAGCCATAGTTTCCTTAATTTTTAGTTGAACCAACAACAACCACGACAAGTACAGTATTACACACATCGACAATTTAAACCATTGAATAATCCAATTGAAACCAAAAGTAACAATAGAACTTACTCTAATCCAGTGAGTTCATCCCCACTGTTCTTCATCCTCAAGCCCATCAACTTCACCAAGTGAGAAAGATCGAGAGGGAGACGACCCATCGTTTCCCCTTCATTGGTTGAGAGAGAGAGAGAGAGAGAACAAGGCACATCAGAGAGAAGGCAAATAGACCACGGCAGTGTAACAGAGACGAGATATTGAAAATGCAGAGGACGTTGGAGAGAGGAAGATCAATCGAATGAGGGAGAAAGACCAAGAGGAAGAGGAATAGTCGAGAAAATCGCGCCGAGTGATGGGTTTGATCGAATCCCATTTGAGTTCATACGACTTTAAATTGTTTTGGGTTGCCAATTGACCATTTTGCCCTTTATAATTTATCCATTGTTTTACTAATCTATTGCCTTTCGCAGTCATTTTCCATTTTCTTTTTATTTCTCATGATTATTTCCATTTTCTTTCTATTTCTCATGATTATCTCGTGTTTGAAGCACAAATTAACCTCGGAAAATATCCCAATTTCTTCAAAAATTGGAAAAAACACCTACACTCTCTAAAACACTCGTATATTATGTCTTGGTCTCAACTTGACCATATTTCGCGTTAAATAGAGTATAGTACATTCACTAAGCACATAACAAACAAAAATAATAGTTTAAACTTATGATATCTGGTCCGAAATACGTGGGTCTCGTCTCGGATACTTAAATCTCAATTTAAATCCGAAAATACTTAATTAGTCGCTTAATCAAGTTTAAAAAATTATTGGATTTCACGATTCTTCCCAACTAATTAAAAATTTTGTCCTCGAAATTTAAACTTATTGGTTAATGGAACTAAAAGATATATGAGAAAATGATCCTTCATATCCAACTCTTTTAATCCAAACCTGTTAAAACTATTTCCTAGGTGAAACCATTAAGTGGACCCAATCACTTTCGTTGTAATCAAGAACTCAGTGATAGAGATCATAAACGTTTCAACTTTTCATTTCCAAATCCTTGGTTTAATGAAAAATTATCTCCATTATTTTGCCAATCCAAGTAATTTGTGAATTTTTGACAAGTTAAACATTCAACTTTGTGGAATATTTCATAACCTTAATTCACTTTATATTTCATGTCTTGAATCTCATTCAAGCTTCAATACATTGCAAGATCTAGCTTATCTTGCTTTTCAACAAAATCATTTTCATTCTAACCGATAACAATTCCACAAGCCGATAATAATTCTTTCCTTATCCACTGAACTCTGGTACACATCCCAGTTTACTTTCTCGTCACTGATTATTTTTAATCAGTATTGTCGGTTGATCAATTCTTAAACTATCAGCAGTCTAAACATTTATATAGTAATGCAAATAATATTTGAGCACAACATCAGATACTAAGTAGACTTGGTTGTCTATCTGATCCATCACCATTCCAACATTTCTCAACAGAAACCTGAAATTTAGTCATCCCATGATTATAGATCTCAAATTACAATCCGATCAGAAAATGCAACCTGACACATCATGCAACTCTCACTCATTCTCTAAATATCTACCCACAATATTATTTAGGTTGTGGACTAGAAAGCAATTACCAATTCAAACTCGTCAGCCAATTCACTTAACTTTTCCTTTGACTGGTTAGAAAATTAAAGACTTTTTTAACTTCGTCAAGTCATTTTCTATCCATGAGTTCTTTAAGAACCTCATTTCATTCATTTAACTATCAATCACTTCCAGATTAGCTTGATCACTACTCCGGTTATTCACTATTTCTCCAATTACTGATATTACCCATCTCAATCATTACTGTTCACTAGACTTCTTTCATTACTTGAATAGAGATAGTTATCCTTAACTTGAGTAGTCATAGGTTTCTAAAAAGAGATATCGACAAATTTCATATTTATACTCTCACAGTATAACATTTAATTTGTATCTCATACAAGTTATAAATATGTCGTCTCTTTTCACCACTGCGCAATACATGCTTTTGGCTCTACTCAATTTTACAGTGGAAGAATATTTAATTATTCAAATATACGAAGTCATATACATTGTATTCTATTCAGGATTTTCAACCAATATGATTAATACTTACCAACTGAGCTGTAAGTTGTGCGTCTCTTTTTCATTTTCATTTATATCTTCAGCCTCGTACTGGTATCTTACATCAGCTCTAATTTAAAAATAACCTAGTGCTTCAAATTTCCCCACCGACTAATTATGTGGTGTAGCACAACATTTGAACCAATATACAATGTATTCGCTGATAATTGTTGTAGGTTACTTTGGTTCAACGCATTTAACATTTGGAGTTTGACTTCTCGTAAGATCCTTGTGAAGATATAATAATTTTTATCAAACTTATAGTTTGATATTCTAATTTAATTGGGACTCGTTAACCTGAAATCTCATTTTTTTCATACATATGTGAGAATTTATTGACCATTTATTTGTCTATACTTAGCTTTCAATTGACTTCAACCAAACTTCATAGACTCTTTTATACTGAACTGGACCAATTCATTTGATTATTCAAAGATTAGTTGATGCATCACACCAGTCTTATACGCAGTGAATGAATTGTGATTTTGAAACGGAGTTATTCAGACTTTTGGTCATGCACAACTACTCCAGTGTCTGGCCTTGACTAAAGGAGTCCGTTCGTGTCACTTCCAGCAGTGACAAGTCATCTCAACGTCTCATTTTATTTTATCCACAGAGTGTATTCCGCTCGATTTTTGTCAATCTTAGTTGTTCTCACATGTATCTCGTTCTTTATCCATTTTCAAACTTACGACTTTGCTCAACACCTAGGGCACTTACATCTTCATAATCTTGACTTGCAAAGACAATTATAATCTCTTTTCTTTTCAAAAATATTGCTAAGCACGATGCAACTTCCTATGATCATTCAGTCAAATGAAGTTTTCCTTTAGCTATTCTTGATTCGAAACATAGAAACTTTGTGATTCAAACAATTTTACTGTTTGTTATTGTCTTAATTTGTTTCCATTAGTCTCAAGTTTCCCGAGTTTTCTTTTCTCAGAAAGAATTTCGGTTCTTTCAAGAGACAATGTGAGATAACTTTGTATCTTCCTGTTCATCAAATTCTTTTCCATGAATTCACCTTTTCATTATAATTCAACTGAATAGATAGAAGAATTTGAATTTCCAAACTATTGATCAACTAAACAACTATTCAAACTTTTAAAGGACGTTGTTTCAATCTTTTATTTCATATCAAAGGAAATTCTCGCAATAGAAGAGCTTATACTGACGTCCTATACCAATCAGTTATTGATACTCAATCAATACATCTATATCTTTATTGGTTTCATAACTGACTATTTCCCTCAGTTATATTAGTATCGAATTATTTACAGTACCTTCTTTGTGAATAAAGACTTTCCGAGTCTATTTAACTTCCAATCACGCTCAGTTTCGTTTCATAAGTCTATTCTTCCTTTTATTCTTTATTCATGACATTACTCATCATTTCATACGAGTTAAGTATCGAACAAACAAGGAGAATAAATGTCTTATTGCATATCTGGCGATAATATAATTATATACAACAAACATATCATAATAACAGTGTATCCCAACTCAGAGTCACTTCCCAACTAATCGTGCTCACTCACTCTTTAATTTTCAACCAAAGTTTGTCTTTAAGTGAGCCAAACCTAGGCTCGGATACCAAATCTGTCAGGACCCGTCTCACTAAGTCCTGACTTAGCCTAATTACCCAAATTAGCCACCAAATCCATTTAATTCACTTTAACCTCAAAATAATTTACTAAACTCTCAAATGCAACTTCGTTATCGATATTTTAAGCGGAGCAACTTAGGAAATCTTATTATTTAATTTTCAAGATTTTATAAAAATTTCAACAAAGCCTTCCCTAAAAATGGGCTTTCGGCGCCAAATACCTAATAAACAGCAGCTTGGACAGCATGCCTAGAAGGACTTACGTCTCTGCAATTCATAATATAATATCAAAATTAAATTAAACCTTTAACCTGAGAAAATCCATAAGTTTAAGTTATACAATCCCAAATTGAAATTAAAACTACTCCAAAACTAGATTTACTCTAATTCAAATCCTAACTCTCTTAAAACCCTTTCAAACCATTTTATTTAGCTTCATAACTCTTCCATAAGCGCTTAACGTCCTACATCCACCCTGGAACCCAAAATAACATATATAACATGATTACAACAAGAAAATTAAACTTTAACAATTTAAAACATTCACCAAGGTCTTCGAGTCTTGCCCATACTTTCTTATCTTCATTGAGAATCTGACATCATCAAAAACAACTCGAAGATATCAGATAAGTAAACTCTTACACTACTATGTACACTTACAAATGTTAGTCTGAATACATGGAGACATGTAATTGCATTTCCAAATAACAAGAAAATTTATATAACAATGTGGATCCCTTATTTCCTGTTCTAAGCTCATAACAAGCGGGCCCACTCACGATGAACCTAGAACAATCCTATAAGTTCAATACATGCTACCCCGGAGTCGACATTACTCGCCTTAGACGCCTGCAGTACGTCTAGTCTGGAGTGGAGCACCTCACACTCTTACGACCGAAGGAGGGGCAACTCTATCCAGATGCCATGTATGCATGACCAAGATGATGCGAAATGCAATGCATACTAAATACAAATGCAGGTACAAAGATAAAATTTTATAAATAGTAAAGACCACTGTAATGTTTACTTACAATCCAACCAACTCAAAGTTGGTTATGAAGCCTCACACAACGTTTCCCACGACTTTCACATATTTCAACAAGTCCTATTAAATCACAAATTCAACATTTAGAGTTACAACTCTATTTTAATACTTAAATTCATTTTTCTAGTCATACAAAGTGAAACCACTTCCAAACTTTGATATAGAACCTATTCTCATTAGTCTCACTTATACACTACGTCATCATGTCAACACCATTGGCATCGCGTTCATCATTGCACCGCCACGTCGTCACTATCATTACTAATTCACCACGATTTAGCAATATTTGAATCTTTATTAGTTTAAGTTATCCTAGTCAACCAGCCTAGTTTGCGCTTATTTTATAACATATTAACATGTTATTGTAAACAAAAACTTCACATTTGTATCAGCAAGGATATACAAGAATTCAATCAAACTAAATTCCAAGCTATTCGGACACCTATAACCCATCCAAAACATGTCACAAAGTTGCATGTTTGTCAATGTCTCACTTTCACATTTTGGACAGCTTGTTTTTTTTACCATTTTCACAACTGTTTTTCATTATGTTATAGGTTATATCAAGATTCGAGCTTAAGTGCTACTCAAAGTAGGATATATAGGGATTTCAAATAGTCCAACCTTAGTTAATTTGGATAAAAAATACCCATTTTAATCACAACGCAAAGTTGCTAAGTTGCAACTGTCACAATTTGACAGTTTTGAACCATACTAACATGCTATATTCTACCTTGTTCTTCATTGATCAAACAAATTCCAATGGCCACAATCTTTATTGATCATCAAAGTAAGTTATACTAAGATTCAAACGAACCTATTCGCAAGTTCATCGGAGCCCATTTGATGTCTCAAATCAATGCCTCAACATGCCTACTCAAAACAGTTCTAGGAAAAATAGTGGAGTCCAAATTTTTTTGCCTCCTTTCCGGCCTTCATAACACTTCAAAACCGCCTCCGAATGCAAATCTGATTCTCGGGGATCAAACTTGGTATATATACATCACATTCCATAAAAAATCCAGCATTAAAACCTCTGTTTGATTGTCCGAAAACAATCCCAAAGTTGGCTTAAAAACTGGACTGCACTATTTTTTTTTTTTTTACAAAACTTGTTTTTAAGCAACCAATTCGACTTCAATAGACCTACAAAACCATTTCGAAACCTAGAGCTGATTCTAAGGGACCGAATTTAATATATAAATATCAAAACCAATGTATAAGTTCGACCAAAATCGAATGCTTGATCCATCAAAACCATATCCCAACATGACATGAAACTAAGACTGCACAACATAAAAACATACAAAACATTAAAGCTTTGAAACTCCAATGAATCATCACCAACACCAACAACTAAATTAATAACCCAAATCAATTCATTACCCCTCACAACAGCCATAGTTTCTTTAATTTTCAGTTGAACCAACAACAACCACGACAAGTATAGTATTACACACATCGACATTTTAAACCATTGAATAATCCAATTGAAACCAAAAGTAACAATAGAACTTACCTTAATCCAGTGAGTTTATCCCCACTGTTCTTTATCCTCAAGCCCACCAACTTCACCGAGAGAGAAAGACCG
Source organism: Stephania cephalantha (assembly GCA_039657325.1). Classification (NCBI taxonomy): domain Eukaryota; kingdom Viridiplantae; phylum Streptophyta; class Magnoliopsida; order Ranunculales; family Menispermaceae; genus Stephania; species Stephania cephalantha. The sequence goes on along the minus strand of CM077570.1, from coordinate 15,863,415 downwards.
AGAGGGAGACGACCCACTGTTTCCCCTTCATTGGCCGAGAAAGAGAGAGAGAGAGAGAGAACAGGGCACGACAGAGAGAAGGCAAAGAGACCACGACAGTGTAAGAGAGACGAGATATTGAAGACGCAGAGGACGTTGGAGAGAGGAAGATCAATCGAGAGAAAGACCAAGAGAAAGACAATGAATAGTCGAGAAAATCGCACCGAGGGATGGGTTTGATCGAAAACCATTTGAGTTCATACACCTTTAAACTGTTTTGGCTTGCCAATTGAACATTTTGCCCTTTGTAATTTATCCATTGTCTTACTAATCTATTGCCCTTCGCGGTCATTTGCCTTTTTTTTATTTCTCATGCTTATCTCTTGTATTTGAAGCACAAATTAACCCCAGAAAATATCCGGATTTCTTCAAAAATAGGAAAAAACACCCACGCTCTCTGAAACACTCGTGTATTACGGCTCGGTCTCAACTTGACCATATTTCGCATCAAATAGAGTATAGTACATTCATTAAGCACCTAACAAACAAAAATAATAGTTTAAACTTATGATCTCCAGTTCGGAATACGTGGATCCCACCTCGGATACTTAAATCACAATTTAAATCCAAAAATACTTAATAAGTTGCCTAATCAAGTTTAAGAAATTATTGGATTTCACGCATTTGCAGGAGTACAGAGCAATATAGAAGTTTACTTACCTGACATCTTCAAGTTGTCTTTGATGATGTCAGGTTCTCTGTGAAGACTAGACAGAATAAGAAAAGTTCGAAGATCTTTGGTGAATGTTTTGAGTTTAAAAGTTTAATTTTCTTATTATAAGCATTTTATATATAATGTTTGGGGCTTTGGGGTGAGTGTAGGTCGTGAAATACTTTTGAAAGGTTATGAGAGTCTCCTAAATTCGTTTGAAGTAAATTAAGAGGTTTATGATTCAGTTTTAGTTTATTTTGGGATTATAAAGTTGTAACTAAGGTATCAAAGACTCTAAGTTAGTATTTAAAGTTTGAATTTGATATATATTATGAATTGCGGGGAGTCGTGAGTCATTTTAGGCCTCTCCCCAATTCTACTGTCTATTAGGTGAAAGTTTTTCGGCATGCCATTTTTAGGTAAGGTGTTGTAGAGATTTTTATAAAAATACGGAGGATAACCCGTATGACTTTCTAATTTGCTCCAATTAGTAAAACAAGAATTACGTTTTGTTGATGATATAAATTTAGTTTTGGAGCTTTACTAAGGATTAAAATGGAAAGTATTTTAAGCATATAGTTAATTGTATAGTTGATGTGCCTAATTAGGCTAATTTAGGACTTAATGAGATGGTTCCTGAAAAAGTTGGAATCAGAGCCTAGGTTTGGCTTAATTGAGGAAAATTTTGGTTGAAAAACAAAAAGTGATTGAGCACGATTAGTTGAGTAGTGACTATGAGTGGGGATACTTTGTTATTGTGATATGTTTATTGTATATTATTACATTATTGTTAGATATGCGTTAGGAAGTTTATTCTCATTGTCTATTTGATACTTAACTCTTGAGATGTTACGAGTTAGAATAAGATCAGATAATAATAGAGAGAATAGACTTATGAAATGATAACTAAGCATGATTGGACATGAAATCGCTCGAGAAGTCTAAATTCATAAGGGAATTTTGTAAGTAGTCGTTCGATACCAACAAACTAAGGGAAATAGTCAGTTATAAAATGAATAGGAAATTGGTTGAGCAAGAAGTCTAATTAATTCAAGAATGCAAGTACTGAACATAGACTCATTTAAAAGTAAAAGGATTAAAATATTACAATTTTTAAACGCTTAGAAAAATGCTAAAATATACTTAAATTAAGTCTCAAATGATTGAGAATCGCACGGAAAATGTAAAATGAAATTAAGGCTTTTGAGAAGCAAAAAATATGAATTATCTTGTATTTTAGAATGAGGTTAGTACTGGTTGAATATGTAATTAGGGAATACCTATTCTACAAAGTATTGGTTGAATTCATAACCAATTGAAGAGCTGTTTTCGAAAATAGTCTCAATGAAAGAAAAAGAGACAAGAGCTTCGAAAATAGAAATTGATTAGACAAATTGAGTTTAGACTTTAAAAATCACAATGGGATTGTGATAGGATCAGTTAAATTGTCTAAGTCGGTTTCTATGAAAATATAAATATTTTGCAGTAAAGTATTATCTCCTTTGCAAAACAAAATACAATGTGGAATAAAAAATAAAATCATGGTTTGAAATAATCAAATGACATATAAATAGAAGTATTAAACGTTTTGGATTGTTTCTTACTTAAGTTGCTTAATTATAAGTGACATTGAGTATAATGCTTCTATAAATCAAACAAAGTAATGGTGAGATGAATAAAAATATACAAGTTATAAGTAATATTTATTAACACCGGATTAGGTGTTGTTATGAAACAAAGATCAACGAAATTTTTAACTTGAAAATAAAAGGTGTAATGATAAGATTAACGTGTTAGAAGTTGAGATTTGGGGAAAATGGTATTAAAATAGCTAGAATCAGCTATTAAATAAAACACAAGGAGTTGTGTCTTGAAAATTTGAAATACCCAATAGTCACTTCTAACTAAATTTAGTTATGATGCCTATCACTATGACATATAATGTGACCAAGGAAGAAATAGATGTATTGATGGAATATCATTAAGTGATTTGTATAGGAAGTCAGTAAGACCTCCTATACAGCAAGGATTTTTATTTATAGGATTTAAAGGATTGAAATAGCATCTTTTAAGATTTTGATTGTTAATAAGAGTTTGAAAATTCAAGTACTTCTATCTCATCAAATGAACAATAATGGAAAGGTGAATTCATAAAAATGCACTACAAAAAAACAAAAATCGAAACGAATTTTCCGTTTCGATTTATAAAATTCCGTCTCGATAGGAATCGAAACGAACAGAGACGAACGCGTTCGTCTCTCGAAAACGTCGTCGCCGATACGATCGAAACGGAAAACGGATTCCATTTCGATTAGAGACGAATAGAGATTTTAAAATATCCGTTTCGATTAGAGACGGAATAGAGACGGAAAATATCCGTTTCGATTAGAGACGATTTAGAAACGAAATTAGAAACGAATGAGAGACGAACAAAATGGAATTTATTTCGAAATGGTACATTTGTAATTGCATTCGTCTTTGATTCCGTTGTTGATTAGCAACGAATCGAGACGGAATTAATAAATTTATGAATTCGTCTCTCGATTCCGTTTCTAATCAAAACGGAATCGAAATTAATCGAGACGAATGCAAATAGTCCGTCTCGATTCCGTCTCTAATTAGAAACGGAATCGAGACGACGATTATTCCGTTTCGATTCCGTCTCTCGATTCCGTTGCTAATTAGCGACGAATCGAGACGAATTCTTATTTCCGTCTCGATCCGTTTGTGATTGATAGAAATATTTCTGAAAATTAGAGACGGAATAGCAACGGAAAATTTGAATTCGTTGCTAATCCGTCTCTAATTTTCTGTTTTGTTTAAATATGGCATTGATACATAATCCAATTGATTCTCCAACCTAAAAATCAAAATACAACCCGATATGACATACTCCATCGCCTCGCACCCTCCAACAACTCCTTGGGGGTGCTAACATCCCCCAAAGAAGCCAAATTGCGCATCCATACATCGACAAAATATATCAACAAAAATTAAAAAGAGAAAGAAAAAATGTGAAACTCAAAACTAGCCAAAAAATTATATATCCACTTTAAAGTTGTCATGTATTACAAAAGCTCCAAAATTTGGAAGTATAGACAAAAACCACCAATCCTATCGTTCAACAAGCAAAAAAAAAAAAGAACACTCACAAAAGGTCCAAAATTTGGAAGTATACACAAATAGGACTTCATCTAATAACTAAAACGCAGCTTTGAAGCATTTCGAATCTCCATCCGAGGGCAACAACCAAAGTGAGTATGCACTGAAAGAAGTAGGCAAAGGAGAGATTATTGTACTAAGGATGTACATTGGAAGCGAATGAGAAAAATGGTGGATTTGAAGAAACATAGAAATTACTAATAATCATACATAACAAGTCGGCTCCGAACCTAATTTATAATTTCTTTACGATTGAGTTTGCTTTGGTCTTTTGTCAATTATGCACATATGTAGGTAGAGAGGAGTACTAGAGGTAATAAGGAACATGAAAGAGGATAATGGTGAAGTGCAAGAATGCTAAAAGGAAAAAACTAAACTCAAATTTGATCCCCAAACTCCCATCAATGCGTAGGAAAATAGCAACATTGACCCCCAAACTCCCATCAATGCAACATTCACAGCTTCAAATTTGATCCTAAACTCGAATTTCATCCCATCTAAAAATGCTTGTGCTCTCGAAAACAAACCAAATGCCATGTGTTCCTACTTTAAAAAAAAAATTCCAAATTTACATTCAAGAAATGCAAGAAGAAAAGAAATAAACCATACAATGAGGAATAAGAAAGCTTCCAAAAAATACATGAACATCAAGCAAATGCAGCCAAGGACTCAAGTTTTGTTGTTGTTGTGAGTTTGGGGGTCAATGTTGCTATTTTCCTACGCATCGGAGATGGCGAACAATGTATCTATAAGATGCACCTATCATGTAAGTTGAGTTGGATTATTTATCAAGCTTTGAAAGGCTTGCATTTCAACATGCATATGATAAGTAATGGTGAAGTGCAAGAATGCTAAAAGGGAAAAACTAAAAGTTAAGCACAAACCTATCATGTAAGTATGATTCTAGAACTCATCCTCTCACCCCATCTAAAACTGTTGTGTGCTGCTCCAAAGGTGACAAGCCATGTGTTCCTACTCAAAAAAAAAAACAAACCAAATTTGGGATTATCAAAAGGAAGAGAAGAAAAGAAAAAAGAGAACAATGTATCTATAAGAAGTCATCATCTCATCCACCAACCTCTCTATTTTCCCACCTCTCTATTTTCCCATCAATCTTGATAGGAAGTCATCATCTCATCCACCAACACCGCCGCGTGCTCCAAAACAAATCCCATGTGTTCCTACTCCCAAAAAAAAAAAAAAAAAAAACCAAATGATGTCCTCTCGGTGCAAGAAGAAAAAAAAAAACTCACAAATAGAATAAGAAAGCTTAAAAAGAAAAGCTCACCAAAGAAGAAGCAAAACCGAGATAGGAATGAAGTTATGTTGTTGTTGTGACTTTGTGGTGTTACCGTAGGAACTGTCGTGATATCGCTTGTGATTTTGGTCCCGCTCGTAGGAACCGCTCACTCTTGCTCTTCGGTTACAGAAGAGGAAGTCATGCGACAAAAAGAATGCACAAAAATGGAACATCGACCTAAAAATGCACAAAAAGAAGTGTCAATCATAAAGTAATTCGAAGAATTTCTAAAGTTGTCTACACTATAAAACGTTTAATCTAAGAATTTGAAACAAACAACAAGTGAAGTACCTATGTATCACCAACCTGCTCATCTCTCGAGAGCCACGCTTACGTCTCACGCCCAACATTGTCCCCTTGTTGGGGTGGATCGACCGTATCTATTTGCGGCGGCTGTTGCTGGTCATGAGGTGGCGGTGGTGGTGGCGGTGGTGGTGGTTGTTGCTGAGCTAGGCCTATTTCGTCCATGTCCATCCCAAGACGCTGATGCATGAACTCCATAACCTTTCGTAGTTGCTCCGCAATGACATCGAACTCGCCCGCGCACCACATCCGGCGGCGTCTCGCGACGTGCTAGCACCAGGAGCTCCGTATCTCCTCTTTCTTTCTCCCACGGACCCGAGTCCGTAGACACGTCCTTTGGAAGACTCACCCGCCACATTGAGGTACACCGCCTCATCATCCACCGATTGCTCCGGTGTAGCTCGGGTCACCTCCCCGACGTCCGCTCTGAGCCTATCCCGCATATATGCACAACAAACAAAATACATGATATGGGGTAAGTGAAAGACTTACTAATATTTTACACATCATTTCTATACTTACATAGAACCGCTTCGATCTAGTATCGATGAATGTCATCCCGTCGTGATTAACTGTGTGGAGATGCAAATACAAGTCATTCACAATCGGTGGCGTATCGGATGAATCACTGCGTGCGCAGACCAAGCATAGTGAACAAGAGTATAAATGTACAAAATATCCTAGATGTTACAAAAACTTACCAATCTTTCTTGGGTAGTCACAAATGACACGGAACCACCACCGTGCTTCGAGGGTCCACCCCAGGGCCTTCGACCTCGTGTTCCTATTCTCCGTCGCTTGCCTAGACCTAGCCTCGGAAGTCCTCGCTCTCCCGATCGCAAGTATCTCCTCCATGCCTCATCTCGTAACATAAACCGGTCGCACCCGATTCTTCTTCAACTTGTGCATCAACGCGGTGTACCTTGTGCTCGCAAGCATGTCGTACGCCGCCGCACGAGATCCTCGGGAAGCGCATCATCCCATCTAAAAAATATCTACAAATTGGCGATTGCTATTGTTAGCACTTATTTGAGAAAATAGTATAAATCATAAGGCATATGGTAGTCTTGTTTACCTTCCATTGGCGCCGATTGGTCTTTATGATGAGGCGCACGACTTCCAACAATACCCTTCAGAATCATCCATCGTTTAAAAACTTTTGTCATCCTCCGTGCACAAAAGTGCGAAGGATGCAACTCCCCGTGTTTCATGAACATGGATATCACCTTAACTACTTCTCCAATATTTGACATCCATATTGAAAATGACATATAAAAGTCAAACACAAACTTACGTATCATTGGCAATCGCGTGATAGGGATCCCCGCACGCGAGGGGGCTCCATCCCCGTCCTCCGAGGTGGCCGCGGAGGGCCCGTCACCTCCAACCCCGCTCTTACGTCTTCTTGTCGGATGCCGCCGGTGATGCCGTGGGCCGGGGTGCAGCAGCCTCGTGGGTAAAGGAGTCATTGATGTCGGAGAAGGTGTGGGGAACCGTATATTAGGCATAGTCCTTGATGACGACGATGATGGTACGTACGACGACCCCGACGGTATGGAAGGGGAAGGTGACGCCGCGGCCGTATCGTGCTCGAGAGACCGAGAAGTCGAATCGATAATGCAGTATCGAACCACGACCTCGACCGCCACGACCTCTATGGACCCCTCCCGTGGCCCGACCACGAGGCCGCTTGGTATTTCGCCGCCGCATGTCGGTGCCGCACCTATTCCGCCCGGACGATGGCCTCCTAATGGCAAACCTCGACATCCCCTACGACCACGTCCGGCCATGATACCTAACAATATTCACGATAAAACATCGAAAAGAAGGGCATACAAAAAGTAGAAATTCACTAAATTATTGGACTTAATAACACAGATCCATGCAAATAAAAGTAACTACATTATTGGTCGTTGACATATCATATACATACTTTATTCGCTATCATCCGTTTCAAATTCACTCTCATGAGTAGAAGGTGAGGATTCTTCTTCTCGATTCATCTCCACTATAAACTTCATCGCTTGGACCCGCTTCAACAATGAATCGAGTCCCGCCGAACATCCAGATTGTTGATATCGGCGTCCGCATCATCGACTACACACGTGGTGGGCATCCCATCTTGAAAGCAATCTCGCCGAGCCCCGGTCATTATCGTCTTTGCTAGTTTCCTCGTCGGCCGAATTTTGGTCGACAAAGAACAAACCGCTAGCCATTCTTGTCGATCGTTCCGCATAGAAGGGTACGAAAGGTAGTAGACTTGAGTGGCTTGCATTGCTAGTACAAATGGCTCGTAGTTGTTATATCGTCGACTTCGATGAACCTCTACCAATTGAAGTGTTGGGTGAGTCCTCACACCATGATTCGATGTAGGGTCATACCATTCGCACTTAAACAAGACCACACGTTTGAGGCCGGTATACTCAATCTCCACAACCTCTTGCAAGATCTCCATAATAGTTATGGGAAACATCAGCGTAGTTTGAACCCTTCACCAAAACACCGCCGCTCTCCGCGTCGATCTATTAACGTCATATGTTGCGGAGTGGAACTTATACCCATTAACAAGGTAACCAGGGTAGACAAGACATGATCGACTAGGACCAACAGAAAGATCAACGAGCGTCTCGTCAACTATAGAATTCCGAGCCTATTCGTCAAAATTAGAGATGCAATATGACACATTAGTTATGGGAGAAACATTTGAATCTTTAACGTACAAAAGTAATGACCTTACATATGTTTGAAACCAAATGGGGAAGTTGTGCTCTAGACTACTATCAACTTGCGACTCCCCCATTGCTTGAGTGATTTCTTCGACGAATATCCTAGAAGAAACGAACGTGTAAGTCGGATGTCTTAATAAAATATGAACAATGAATGTACTTGCATTATTGAAAGAAAGTGATGGACATATCGAACGTAAGGAGCGATCTCTCGGACAATTGAGCAAGATGTACGAATGAGCGGCATTATACTCCCGCTCGTTAAGTACCGCTCCTTCGACTTGCCCATGGGTCGACCAGATAAGTGAAAATTGAGAAATTGCCAACGAAGTTCGGTGTGGGCCCGAGACCGCCATCGTCGTTACGTGGCACTTTGTCATGCAACGTAAAGACGTGATCTTCGAAGTAGTAAGAACAAAAGGATGTGACCTCTTCGACCAAATAAGCATTACACATGGAGCCCTCAACCTTCGCTTTGTTTCGCACATTGTTCTTCAAATGTTTAAGGTACCTATATGAATGTTATAGGAAATGTTGATATAAAACCTATTGAATGGGAAAATAATATCAAGGGCTCAAGATAGTACCTCTCAAATGGATACATCCATCGAAATTGAACGGACCGCCGACGGCCTCGTAGGCCAAGTGGATTGGTAGGTGTTCCATAGAGTCAAATAAGCTTGAGGGAAAATTTTTTCCAACTTGCAAATGATTTTTGGTATTTCGACTCTAAGACCTCCATATCTTGATACCGACACATTTCGCAAGAAGGGACCTAAAAATAGGCTTAATTCGCTAATTGCAACCCAAACCGGGTTTGGGAGAAGTTCTCTCGAATGCAATTGGTATCAACCGTTGCATGAATATATGACAATCATGGCTCTTCATGCCGAACATTCGCAGCTTTCTTTGGATCTACACATCGACCAAGATTCGATGCGTAACCATCAGAAAACGCAACTTTTCAACCCACTCGCACAATTTTTGTCTTCTTGATGTATCAAGAGCATAGCACCCAAGGACGTAAGTATTTGTCGCCGAATCAATGTGTAGAGAAGGTCGGTGACAATATTCACGAATATCTTGCCTCGATTTTGCATTGTCCTTACTCTTGCCCTACACACATAATAGTGTTGAATATGTTGTCAAAAACATTTTTTTCGATGTGCATGACATCTAAGTTGTGGCGGATCAAGTTTGTCTTCCAATACGGCAAGTCCCGAATATGCTTTTCTTCCTCCATCCCGAATTCTTAGCTATCCGCCCATTCACGTATTCGCGCCGATTTCACACCTTCATCAAGCCAAACAATTCAATTTCGCCAAAATTTCTTCACCAGACGGCAAAGCGGGCGGATCATCATTTATGACCATTTTGCCTCTAATGAAATTTTTTTGTCTTTCCTTAATGGTGATGACTTCTCCAAGAAACGACGATGACAAATAACCACGATGTCTTACCACCATTTCGCAATTGAAATGCATTTGTATCCTCCATACAATATGGACAAGCGTACTTACCGTGTGTGCTCCAACCGACAACATGCTATATGCGGGGAAATCACTAACAAATCCATAAAAGGGCAACTCGCATGACAAAATTTGTCTTGGTGGAAACGTCGTATGTAACCACCCCATTGTTCCATAAATCTTGCAACTCTTTCACAAGCGGTCAAGGAACACGTCGATTTTCTCGCTTTGGGCTGGTCGGTCCAGGAACGATAACCGTTAAGAACATAAACTCGATTTCATGCACATCGACGGTGGAAGGTTGTAAGGAGTCAAAATCACGGCCACGAAGAGTACGATTTCCGAAATCCCAAATACTTGAAAACCATCAGTGCACAATCCTAAACGAACATTCCGAACCTCGCTGGCAAAGTCTTTATTGACGTCATTAAAATGTCTCCAAGCAATCGAATCGTAACAAGTTGTTGCATAACATCTTCAGCGATGAATGATCTCCATGCCATCGCATATGTTTTGCGGTTGACTCAGACGCATACAATCGTTGCAACCGAGGGCCCAAAGGGAAGTAGTACATTCTTTTGCAAGGGCGGTTTTTTGTGTTCCGACCACGACCTCGTCGATGTGCAACGTATCGTGATTTCCCACAAAATTTACATGACGTCAACTCGTAGTCCACTCCCCAATAAATCATACATTGGTCCTCACAACAATCTATTTTCTCAACAGTAGACCTAGACCTCGCATTAGTCTTTTAGTGGCATAAAAATTCTCAACCATCGAGTTGTCATTTGGCAAACAATCCTTCATGAGTTAAATGATTTCATTATACCCTCGTTCGATATATAATGTTCGTAATTGATCGCAAGTAATCTTGCCATTGCGACAACGTTGTCATGGTTTCGCAACCAGGCCACAATTGTTCCCTACTTGCATCAATCATGTCATATAGTTGGCGTGCTTGGGGTTTGGTGATTCTTCCACGCATTCCAATTGAAACTTGGACCCGCCACGTTGTGTAGCATCTCGCGGTAAGGTGTCTGATCGTATCCTCCCACATCAAGATCATCAATATGGCAATCCATTTCGTGAAAATTTTGCGGCCCTTCATCTCCGTTCTCACCATGTTCGTACTAACCGTGATATCCCCGGACAAATCCATACCTACATAGGTGGTGCTCAACCGTTTCGACGTCCAGTGCACGGAACAAGTCGACATTTCTTAAAATTGCACGGACATCTAATCTTCCTTTCACTTTGGTATGTAGGACAATGTTGTTTTGCAAATGATATGAATTCTTTAACCTTCGCCGCGAATTCAATTCGAACGTAACCGTTGTCGAGCTTGCCGCTTGTACATCCAAATGTCTCGTTTGTAGACGACATTCCTAGTCAACGTAACCCTTGTCGAGCTAGGTTGTCTATTCAAGTAATGAAATAATAATGATTAAGATGATAAGAAATCTCACTAATTGGAGAATATTGTAAATCGGAATAGCGATCTACACCATCTAGAAGAAATTGATAGCTAAGTGAAAGAACGAGGTTCGCACATTAAACTCATGAATAGAGAATAAATTGACAAAGTTAGGAAGTCATTAATGAGTCATCACAATCTAAAGAGAAGGAATTGATTGAGTTATGTTGTTTATGTAAGAAGCTTGGCATTATCAAAAGGATTGTTGTAAATGAAAGACATGATTCAAAAAGAAAGATAAGCCTACTACTTTTGTATGTTCGAATTAAATCTTATCAAGTTTCTTTAAACACTTGGTGGATTGACTCGGTGCTACTATCCATATTTCTAAGATGTCAGTAAGGATTTCTTATGATCCAAACCATAAAGGAAAACAAGAATCTATCGTCCTAATCATAGTACAAAAATTGTAGAAACTAGAAATACAGATTTTATTGAGAATGGTGAAGTCAATGAGAGTATTACGCCATAAAATGTAAATATTTGAGAAGTAAGGGATCACATCCTTATGCCCATTACTTATAAGAACAATGGCAATTCCTCTCGATATAATTCACACCAATAAGACAGCTTGTAGGCAAACTAAAAGAAATAGCATTAAGAAGGTGTGAAAGATCGAAAAAATCAGCTATTCTAAATGATTTTGAGGTATATATGCAAGAAAATGATTATGATATAATAATTACTAATGATCCAATATCTTACTAAAAAATCCTAAATCACGTTGATTCTGACAAATGGATCGATGCTATGAAAGATGGGTTGAACTCGATGGCTCAAAATGAAGTTACTTGATCTCGTTGAATTGCGGAATAAACGTGACTCTAGTGGTAATATTGAGAGATATAAAGCTAGACTTATAGCCAAATATTTTACTCATAAATATGGTATTGATTATACGTAAACTTTATCTCCAGCTTTCTAAGAAATACTTTTTCAGAATAATTATGGCATTAGTAGCTCATATTGACTTAGAGTTGTAGCAAATTGATGTACGATACTTTTCCTAAATGAGAGTTTCGATGAAGAAGTTTACATCGGTTTGCTAAGAATTTAAGATTGTTGGTACTTTAACATATTGTATGTAAACTTAAGAAATCAATATATGGACTTAAGCAAACTTCTCGACAAAGGGTATCTTAAGTTTAATGATACAATAACATGTTTTGTTTGTAAGGAAAACATCATTGATCAATGTATATATCTTAATGTTAGTGGGAGTAAGTTCATATTTTTGATATGATATGTTGATGATATTATGCTTGCCATAAATGATTTTGGTCATTTATTTGACACTAAGCATTTTCTCTCAAAAATATTTTTGAGTATTCGTGGTATCCAAACACTTTGTCTTACTCGTCCCACATGCCTTAGATTGCAAAAAGAGACCACCAAGAGTCTGACATTTAGTTGTGTGGGGAATCGGTTGAGGCCGTGCGCCTAACCTATATCGATATCGAGGCATACAAATACCACATAGTATCAACGCGTCTACTACTTGTTCACTCATACCTCCTTAAGGTTATAGGTTTATTCCATTCTCTAGAAATGTAATGTGAAATAGCAACATTCACTAAAAGAGTAATCCTAGTGTTTCTAACCCTAACTAGTAGTAGAAATTAAGTAATTATAGGTACTATTCAATCGTAACCAACAACACCTAACTAATCAATCATCCATAGCAAGTGCATGAATATGAAATTACTAACAACTATAACATCAAACGACAAAGTAATTACCTCAAGACATGATTCTAATGTATTATAATGTTGATCATGACATGCTTTACCGATAAAATAAACATGGAATAACAACCAAATACGGATGACATGCTTTACCGATAAAATAAACATGGAATAACAACCAAATACTTTAATCAATATAAATCTTGAATTGCTCAATTAAAAGGTTGAAATGAAATAGTACATATTAATAAACCTAAAAATAGAACAAGCATAACCTCAAAAACTATGCATGTAAGAGAAGAGCGAACAAAAACTTCTAAACCAAACAAAAGACACAACATTAACTTAATAGATCAAGTGAAGAACACCAACTAATGCACATGAAAGCCAATCCGGGGAAAATGTGAGCAGATACAATGTGAAGAGAATTCGGTGTTAAAATTTTTTTTGTTACCTTGACGAGTTGAGAGAGCGGAGCGGTAAGCACAGAGCGACCAGAGAGCAGAGAGCAATGAAAGAAACCGGAGATTCAAGATCGAAATTCAAAAAGAATCAGAACGATGTGCACTCATTCACTGCACAATCAACCAAGGAACAAATCAAATCACTCAAGAACAGTTAAAATAAAACCTCATAAAGTAATAACAATTATAAGAACTGAACTCTTTAAATATGTCACCTGATCAAGAGTTTGTTCCTTCACAGTTCATAAACAATAAGGTAGTACTATAACACGGCCAATTGCCAAGACGAATTTACAAAAATAAAAAGGATTCCATGACCATAATAGCTAAGACCTTTCAAGAAAATAAATTTTTTTTTTAAATCCATTTATTAGACTAGTATAGCTGAGCCGCTAAGAAAACCTAGTATACACAATGGTCAGCCACATTATGTTCATTTCCTATGTTTGAACATCAAGGCATATATATGATCGCCTTGCCTAGCGATATAGCTTCAGCTTCAAGTGAAAATCTATAACATATTTCATTCATGAGCATAATATTTGCAATGCTAACAAGTATTACGACTTTAATATTCCCCGGATGCCGCAGATAAGGTACGTAGGAACACCGGACACCCCGAATATTTATTGATAGATGGAAATTTATGAAGTCTCGCATGCTTAATTTAAATTGGAAAATCTTTCAAGATAAAAAATCTTCTTGCCTTCAACTCCGATCTTTACTAGAAGATCGAACTATCAAATGAACCATAGCGGAAACTTAAATAATTCTCATGTCACCCTTGGTTTTCCATAAATTTTTTAAATTAGATAAACAAGGGGACTAGAATGCCAACCTGACAGACGCAAAAGTTGAGCGAAAACATTGTAGCAGTTCAGTACTTCCTCAAAACCGTCACAAGGTGAATGATCTCTATGAAAGTTAAGAGCTCTTGATCATGAGTGTTGCCTGCATTATAAAGAACAATCAAAAACAAATAGATTATATCAGAATGTAGTAAGACTCCAAAACTACAAATGCCTTGCTAACCGGAATCAGAGACCAGAGAGAGCGAGAGATATCGGCGATGACGGAGACCGGCGCGACGAGACGGAGAGAACAGAGAGACGGCGAGACCAGAGACAGCAGAGAGACCAGTAGCACGACCAGACGGAGAAACGGAGACCACCGCGACGAGACGGACAGAGCAGAGACAAGCAGAGAGACCAAATAGCACGACCAGACGGAGAGAGACGAGACGATCGAACGGGATGGACGTTTGGGGACGAGACGATCGAATGAATTTGGACGAGACGGAGAGACAGATTTAGGTTTTTGGAATTTTTTCGTGAAAATGATTTAGGGATTTCGGCTGTTTTGTTGGGAGGGGGGGGTGTGGGGTGCGGGAAAGAGGAGAGGGTGCCATGATCCAAGAAAATACAAATCTCGAGGAATGATGAACGGTCATAAGAAATGAAGAATTTGGCGGGAATGGTGGCGCCAAATTTTAGAGACGGAATTTAATTCCGTCTCTAATTCCGTCTCTAATTCCGTCTCTGATCCGTCTCAAATCCGTCTCTGATTTTTTCCGTGTCAATTCCGTCGCTAATCGTAATCAAAATTTAGAAACGGAACTTATTCCGTTTCTAATTCCGTTTCTGATTTAGAAACGGAACTTATTTCCGTTTCTAATTCCGTTTCTGATTTGCTGTTTTTTTGTAGTGATGGAATTGATGAACAATAAGATACTTTGATATCTTACACAATCTCTTGAAAAGTACCGAATTTCTTTTTGAGAAAAAGAAAGTCAAGAAATCAGAGCCAAATGAAAATAAATTAAGGCAATTACTAACATTAGAACTGTTTGGTTCATAAAATTTCTCTGTTTTGAACAAAGATTGGCTAAAGAGGACCTCAACTCAGTAAATGATAATAAGAATTCGCACCGTCCTTAGCTATAATTTCGAAAAAAGAAGAGATGAAACAAATTGCTTTACTAAGTTAAGGTAAAGAAATTGTAAGTGGTCTAAGTGTTGAACGGAGGTGTAATAAGCTTGTAAAGGGACTAAAAGTGAGATCAATGTAAGAATAGCTAAGATTGACAAAAACTGAACGGAATCGACTCTGTGTATAAAATAAAATGAGACGCTGAGATGATTTGTGATTGCTGGGAGTGACACGAATGGACTCATTTATTCAAGGTAAGGTACAAGAGTAGTTGAAAATGACTAAAAGTCTAAGTAACTCAGTATCATAATCATAATTCATTCACAGCGTAAAAGACCGATGTGACGACATCTGTATTTGAATAATCGAATGAATTGATGATTGTCAGAATAAAAGAGTCTATGAAGTTTCATTAAACTCAATTGGAAGCTTAAGTATAGGTAAACTGAATGGTCAAGAAATTTTCACATATGCATGGAAAAGAGAAATTTCAGGTCAACGAATCCCGATCCAATTAGGATGTCAAACTATAAGTTTGATAAAACCTACAATATTTTCACAAGGATCTTACTAGAATTCAAACACCAAATGTTGAAAGCATGGTGAAGAGAAAATGATTGAGATCAAGATGATAGAAATCTCGGTAGTTGGAGAAATGATAGAAACCAATGCGAAAATGTGGAAATCGGAGTAGTAGTAATCAAGACAATCTCGAAGAGATTGGTAGTTATGTAAAAGTAATGAGGTTCATCGTAAACTTATGAATAGAAAATGAATTGAACAAGTTAGAAAAGTCATTAACTTTTGAACCAGTAAAAGGAAAAGTTAAGTCAATTGGGTGACGAGTTGGAATTGGTAATTGCTTTCTAGTCCACAACTTAAATAATATTGTAAGTATACATTTAGAGAATGAATGAGAGTTGTACGATGTGTCAGGTTTTTTTTCTAATTAGATTTAAAATTCGAGATATCTTGTCATTGGATGATAGATGTAATTAAAGATCTATAGTCATCTGATGACTTATGTAATTTCAGGTTTCTGTTGAGGAATGTTGGAATGGTGATGGATCAAATAGACATGCAACTCTACTTTATATCTAATGGTCAAATATCATTTGCATCACTTATATTTAGATTAATGATTGTCTAAGAATTGGTCGGTTGATAATTCCAAGGAAAAGATGATCATCAACGAGGAAGTAAACTGGGATGTGTATACCAGAGTTTGGTGGATAGGGAAAGAATTATCATTAATTTGTGGAATAATATTTAGATAAGAATGAAAATAGTTTTATAAAAAACAAGATAGGCAAGATCTTGCTAAGTATTGATTCTTGAATGATATTCAAGGCATGATGACAAGTCATAAATTACACACATTATTTAGAGCATTTTAGTATGTTGTATGGGATAAAGTGTCGTAATATAGTCCTAATAGCTTATATTTATCTATTTCAGGTTTTTAAGGAGTATAATTGAAATCGGGACGAAAACGGTGTAAAATGCATATATAATAGTCATACGTTGGATTTATCTAAAAAAACGTGTTGCGCGGATCGCGAGTCCGTGAATCGGAGCCCACAAGGCTGATGTGAAGTGATGATGACGTGGCTGTAGTGAGTTGGGCGTATGATGATGTGGCAATGAGCTATTGGTGGAGTGATGTATTCTATGATGTGTTTGCATGGCCCATGCAAAAGGTGGCATTGGCTATGTTCCAATGTGGTAGAGTGCAAGATAGTTAATGTACATCCTTTAAAAAGTGTATTTGATCTACCTCATTATACGTGATGAACAGTTGTCATTATACGTGATGAACAGTTGATGGTCACCATTTTGTATCAAACCGTGGTGGTTTAGAAATCGTTGGATCTCTAAACCATCTAGGCTACTTGGCCATTTGTGATAAGGTTGCAAATCTTTTACATATATGTCAACCACAACAGCTGACCACAACTGTTGAGAAAATAAAAGAGAATAAAAAAAAGTGATTTGTGGGAATCGAACCCGAGCTTCATCTGCACCAAAATATATTCGAGCGCCTAACCAACCAAACTGGACGTCGAAGTTTAAAGGGAAAATGAAGGTTTTCTTAACAAATAGATAACATTAACCTAAATCAAATAATAAGTGATCGACACAAAGTTTGTTGCTATCGCTATAGAGTATCTAGCCTATTCTAGCCTATCTAAACCACTCCAGTGGCTGAACCGAAAATTAAAAAATAGTATAAATAAGACCCAGCCCTCCTACTTAACTATCTCTCTCTCTCTCCCCTATTTTCTTTTCTTTTTATTTCTTTTTTAGTATTAATGGAGTTTTTCATAGTTATTATTAGCTAGTTTATTTTCTAGACCAAGGGATTGCTACATTATGGTTGTAAGTTTTTTATGAGATCTTTATTTTAATAGTTCTTTCATTATTATTCAATGCACGTTAATCACAAATTTAACAAGTTGTTTTTGTGTATTACAACTAATAAAGATTGTATTGCATTCATAGTGCACAATATGTATTGTGATATTTTGATTATGCATCTAGTATAATTATTGACAAAAATTATATAGAAGTAGTAACTAGAATTAATATATAGGGCATTTCTCGAGTAGATCTTTTGGGTAATTGTGTTCTTAGTTGTTTATTATGCAGCTTCAGTAATATTGGCTTAGATTAGGCATGATTTTCACAAATTGTAACGCAATTTTACTGCCTAAAGTTAATTTCTTTGAGTATTAAAAGAGTTAATTCAATAAAACTAGAATGTAGCATTTCCATTGAATTTAGGAAAATCGGTGGCTAGCTAAAGGCTATCAACCTATTATTGAATTGTTTGAACTCATTTTTCATGATCGACGATTAATTGACTACAACTTAGTTAGTAATTACATTTGGTCTAGATTATATTATTCGCATTAGTTTCCTTATTAATTATTAATCTTGTGTTTTTATTATTTGCATTGCATTCCTTAATTATTATCCTCATGTTTATTTAATTATTTATTGCATTCAAAATAATATAGTTAATTAGT
The DNA here is from genome assembly GCA_039657325.1 of Stephania cephalantha. Taxonomy (NCBI): domain Eukaryota; kingdom Viridiplantae; phylum Streptophyta; class Magnoliopsida; order Ranunculales; family Menispermaceae; genus Stephania; species Stephania cephalantha. The sequence goes on along the minus strand of CM077570.1, from coordinate 15,845,183 downwards.
AATTATTAAAATGTGATGAAAAAAATCTTTTTAAACTAAAGAAAGTTACACAGTCCCTGTGGAAACGATCCCACTTACCGCTACTACAAATTTAAAGTATAATAAATAAGCGGGTATTATTATTATTATTGCACGCTCGACACATGTCACATGAAATGTGAAGTAAAGTAAGGTTATCCGATATTCCACAAAGTTGATAGTTTAACTCGTCGAAAATTCACAAATTGTTAATAGAGATGGCGAAATATATATATATATATGCGCTAGCCAAATTAAGAGATAAAAAGAAACAAGACCTAAGTCATGTAAGATGTATTAAGGACGAAAATCAAAATGTTTTAACACGCGAGAAGGATATTAAGGAGAGATGGAGAAGTTATTTCGATAGTTTATTTAATGATGGCCAAGTTGATACTATAATAGATGAAAACCCACACCAAGAAAGAAATGTAAACTATACACGCAATATAAGAATTGTAGAAGTTAAAGAGACATTGAAAATAATGAAAATAGGGAAAGCATGTGGCCCAAATGAAATACCCATAAAGGTTTGGAAATGCTTAGGAGAAATTGGATTGACTTGGTTAACAAAACTTTTCAATAAAATTTTAAAATCAAAACGGATGCCAATGGATCGGAGAAAAAGCACGCTTGTACCAATCTTCAAAAACAAAGGAGACATTCAAAGTTGCTCAAACGACCGGGGAATTACACTTATGAGTCACACTATGAAACTTTGGGAGAGGATAATTGACAATAGGCTAAGGAGAGAAACAACAATATCAGAGAACCAATTTGGTTTCATGCCTTGGAGGTCAACTATGGAGGCGATTTTCCTTGTAAGACGATTGTTAGAAAAATATAGAGACAAGAAAAAAATCTTCATATGGTATTCGTAGATTTAGAAAAAACATATGATAGAGTCCCTAAAGATGTTCTTTGGTGGGTTCTAGAAAGAAAAAAAGTGCATGCTAGATACATAGACACTATTAATGATATGTATGATGGAGTAGTAACGAGTATAAAGACATTTGGAGGAGCTACAAAAGAATTTCTCATTATGATAGAGCTACATCAAGGATCGGCTTTAAGCCCATATCTATTTACTTTAATTATGGATGAACTAACTAGACATATTCAAGAGGATATGCCATGGTGTATGCTATTTGCAGATGATATTGTCTTAGTGGATGAAACTAAAGATGGAGTGAATAGGAAATTAGAACTCTGGAGGAATACATTAGAATTTAAAGGCTTTAAGTTGAGTAGGACAAAAATTGAATACATGCACTGTGAGTTTGGAAACACTAGACATCGAGATGACGGTGTGGTAAAATTAGGGGAAGTAGAAGTTTCTAAGGTAAACCACTTTAGATACCTAGGATCAATCATACAAAATGATGGTAACATTGAGAATGATGTCACACATAGAATTCAAGCTAGATGGAAGAAATGGCGAAGTGCAACAGGGGTGATTTGTGATCGAAATGTTCCTACTAAGTTAAAGGGAGAATTTTATAGGACCGCAATTAGGCCAGATATGCTCTATGGAAGTGAATGTTGGGCGGTAAAGCAACAACAAATACATAAATTGAACGTAGCAGAAATGAGGATGCTTAGGTGGATGTGTGGTAAAACTCGTAAAGATAGAATAAGAAATATAGAAATTCAAAGACAAGTAGGAGTAGCACCAATTGATACAAAGATTAGGGAAGGGCGGTTGCGATGGTTTGGTCACCTGCAAAGACGGCCTACAAATGCTCCAACTAGAAAACTTGACTCAATAGAAACTGTAGAAATTCGACGTGCTAGGGGCAGACCAAAGTTAACATGGGATGCATTAATTAGGAGGGGTTTGAATGGTTTGAAAAGCTCACCATCAATTGCACTTAATCGAGCACAATGGAAAAGTTTGATTCATGTAGCCGACCCCAGTTAATTTGGGACTGAGGCTATGTTGTTGTTGTTGTTGTTGTTGTTGTTGTTAGGATTGACAAAGTAACAGAAATAACTTTTCATTAAACCAAGAAATTGGAAATGAAAAGTTAAAGCGTTGATGATCTCTACCACCAAGTTGTTGTATATGACGAAGGCGATTGAGTCCACTTAACGGTTTCACCTTGGAGATGGTTTTTACAAGATTAGATTAAAAGAGTTGTATATGAAGGATCATATTCTCATATTAGTTTTGGTTCAGTAACCTGTAAGTTTAAATTTCGAGGATGAAATCTTTAATTAGTTGGGAAGAATTGTTAAATCCGAGAATCTCATAAACTTGATTACGCAACTAATTAAGTATTTTCATATTTTAATTGAAAATTTGGTAGCCAAGGTCGGACCCACATGTTATGGACCAGAGATCATAAGGTAAAATGTTAGTTGTTTTATGATGAATGTCAAGTGTATGTATTATATGGTATTTTATCATGAAGTCAGGGTATGTCGAGGTGTACCCTCAATTTATCATAATTGAGGTTGCAAGTGAATGTCTGAAGAGCACGAGTGCAAATAAATTTTCAGTTGCTCAAAAATTAGTAATCAAGTGTTAAGTATCACGCAAGTATTTTGCCTTAGTTAACGTGCAAGTTAAGATCAGTGGCAGTTTAAAATGAGAATGAAGTTGTTGTAAGACCTTGCCTCGAGTTTTGTATCAGTTGGTGGTGGTCGTGGTTAAGATTGAGTCCATATTCGTGTAAGTTTAGCTAAGTATATATGGTTACAGAATTGGTCCAATAGACTTTGGTATGTCATAGACAAAATTAAGATTTTTTGGGTTTTGGCGTGACAAAAACTAGTTTTATGGACATCTTATGGACTTGGACTGTTTAGTTGAGAGGCTTGCTCAATTTGGTGAAAAATCGGATCCAAAACGAGCACTGGAAATCGAAATACGTCAAAATAGGGATTTCGAGAATTAATAAATAAAAAGAAATTAAGTAGAAGGTTTATATATAAATATAAAAAATAATCAAATTAAAATCCAGATCAAAACGTTTGTTTGGATTTCAACAGAACGTTTTTGAAACGTTCTATCGTAATTCTCTCAACTCGGGTTTTTACTCCACAATCTCCCGATGTCTGATTTTCATCCAATCTCTCTCGGCAAAACTATAGAGCATCGCGAGACGGTCAGTTCAAGCTAAGTTACCATGGTAGAAACAAGGTATTCAGCTCGCAATTTGGTAAATACTCAATTCAGGGAATTTTCCTCAATTCAATTTGAGTTATCGCGATTTCTCCATTTCTTTTGCGATATTTTGATAGAAATCGGTAGAGATAGTTTTGAATAAGTATATTGGATTGATTTGTGTCAATTTGGAATAAATCTCACTGGAGTGGGTCGGGGTTTTAATGAACTGGGTTAATGTGATTCAGTTTATAACTATTTTGGAGATGTTTTTATAGTTGATATTGATTAACATTAGGTTTCTAGATGAAGCGATTGTTGGTTTTGATATAATTTGACTCGAGAGGCTGTGAAAATATTTTGATGATGGTATCGAGTGGTTTTGTTGTGTTTTTTGTCGAGTTTTGAAGATTTAATTGCAAAAATATTGAGATAAGTTTTTCGGTTCAAAATAAATAAAGTTTGTCTAATTGACATGCCATATTAGAAAACTCATAACTTCTTCATCACTGATCCAATTTAAGTGTTCTTAGAGTCTATGAAAAATAGGACATGAGTGCTACAAGTTTCTTCTAGGTCATCATGACAAATATTGAGGTTTTCTAGGCTAAAAAGTTACTCCAAATTGGCTAGTTTAAAGCCAGTTGAAACAGTTATATCAACTAATATTTTTGGAAACTGTTCTCAAACGTACTTTGGCCGCATTTTTCATTGGGTTTCGTGATTTAATCTCACTTGAAGCTTGGCCCATAATATAATTGGGTATTCAGGGAAGCTATTGGAATCATTTTCAAGGTGATCCAATGCTCCGGGAACCCTCAAATTAATCTCGAAGTTTGTTGGTTGTAAGTAAACCCTACAGTGGTCTTTATTATTTATGAAATTTATCTTTGCACCTACATTTGTGTTTAGTTTGCATTGCATTTCGTGTCATTCTTGGTCATACATACATTGCATCCGGATGGAGTTGCCCCTGCTTCAGTAGTAAGATTGTGAGGTGCTCCGCTCATGTCTAGAAGTACTGCACGCGTCTAAGGCGGGTAATGTCGACTATTGGGTAGCGTGCATTGAACTCATATGAGTGTTCTAGGTTCATCATGAGTGGGCCTACTTGTTATGAGCTTAGAACAGGAAATGAGGGATCCACGTTATTAATATACATTTTTTGTTATTTGGAAATGCAATTATATGTCTTCATGTATTCAAACTAACATTTTGTAGGAGTAAAGAGCTACGTAGGAGTTTACATACCTAACATCTTCGAGTTGTTTTTTATGATGTCAGGTTCTCTATGAAGACCAAACAGAACAGGAAAAGCTCAAAGATCTTCGGTGAATGTTTTGAGTTTAAAAGTTTAATTTTCTTGTTTTAATCACTTTACATATAATGTTTGGGGCTTTAGGGTGAGTGTAGGTCGTGAAATACTTTTGAAAGGTTATGAATGTGGCGGCTTTTGAAAGGTTATGAATGTGGCGGCCCCCATTCTCGCTAACGCCCCTAGGGTGACGTGTCTCTCTTACTTAATACCATTTAAACAAGTAATTTAGTGATAAACTCCTTGTCTCACCACTACATATATATATGGCCCAACTACATGTGTCTAGTACCTGCCCATCCTCTTTATGACTCGTAAATCGTGTCCACAAGCGTATTATCTAATAAATTAGTAAATTATCCTTATGTCCATTCTCAGTGGGAATCTAACTGTTTCAATTGTTACCTAGTTGGTGATTTATTGAGATACTAACCATACTAATGGGTTGTATTTTAAATGTTAACATATTCAACGGAAGTCTTACTTAATACCATTTAAACAAGGTAATTTAGCATGATAAACATTGTTCAAAGGCAAAAACCTACTGTGGAAAACCCTGGAAAGTACTCTATATATAAGCGACATCACCACTACACATATATATATATATATATACATGTGTAAAACAATAGTCGGTAGCGATCTCAAGAAACATCCATATAGAAAACTCGAGATACGCAAAAAAATTCATGATATAGATAGCATAAAGCAATGAGAGCATAGTTGTGGCTTAAACATGAGTTTGACAAAAAAAAACGAAACATCTAAGAGCCGACATATTGGAGCCTAATGCTCATCTAGTGGTGGTGTGTCTAAACACTCCTCCTCGAGGATGGTGGTGGACGTGCTGAGAAGCCGGAGGCATGATCATTACGCGCGGTCCGAATCCCAGGAGCAATTGACCTCGATGCGACGAAGCCGATCTCCTCCCAATACCCAAAATATACAAAATATCAAAAATAAACACGTACAAGTAGGTCCTCGACAAAGTTTCATAGTGGACAATCATGGCTTGATCATTTGATGTAGTCACCTAGGATCCCCTTGCCCTACTACTAGTACTAAGATCAAACAAATACAATAAGTTGCTGAAAAATAATGAGATACACTTTACAACACAAAGTATGCAAGTATGAGAATAAATGGAATATGCTCAAAAATCAAGTTTAAGTGCATCATCGCAAAACGACAGATGACGAGTACAATAAGTAAAATCCCAAGGAACTCCTCTGAGCATTCATGTAATAAAGTAAAAGAAATACAAGGAATGATGTCAAGTAAACATGCGGAATATAAAACAGACAACTGTAAATGGCTCATCGCATGAATAAGTAACATACAAGCTAACAAATGTGTGTGCTCGCTCCAGATGGACTAGACTGTACTTCGGATCACCAAGTTCTCACCAGTGGTCACGTCCAACTAGCACGACACTTGGTCCCTAGCGGCGCAGGCCAAATCCGCTGAGTCACCGACACGTGCACCAAGGCAAGGCTAGGTTGCCATTCACTGAGGGTTGGGTCACAAGTGCTACAGTTCAGTGCATCATGAACACACAACAAGGAAATCTGGGGGAGTAACCTCAACCCACGTCCAAGTAACCGAATTGAATAATGAACATCAAGGAATGATAGAAACAACATGTAAGCAGAATAAATACTCAGAGTCTTTCAGTTGGGTTTTACAAACCTCAGACCGCTCTCCGACCTGTCGGGACTCTCAGATCTGACTCGACAAGCTCCCTAACACCGAGCTACAGTCCACTAAGTCCCTGAAGTCCAATTTTAATAAGTTTAGGTTATTTATGAGTGTTTAGACATGTATTAAGTTGAAAATAACCAAAACAACCCTTAACTTCATAGTTCATCTGTCATTAGCACGCTAATTTGGTATATCTAGTGCGCTAGTTTTGAGTTATCGCGCTAGGGGGGTGTACCTAGTGCGCTAGAAGGAATTAGAGCACTAGGAATTTTACCTAGCGCGCTAATGTTCTTCATTTCGAAGAACAGTTGCACACTCAGGACGGTGAACGTGCTAATAGTTCCAATTAGCGCGCTAATTGCCTTCTGGGACAGAATTCTCAATTTGAGAATTCTTTCCTAGCCCTCTCAATTAGCTACTCTAATTGGTTTTACACCACCTCCTCATTAAAATAACTTCAATACATAAATTAGAACACTCTAGAAACCTCAAATTACATATATTTCCACAATCACGCATTTACCACCATCTCCATTAACAACCAATTTCATCAAATCTAACTAAACCAGTGATAAATTCTCCCTATATACGATCTAATAACATGAAATGCATCATATGTACACAACAAACTAGAGATTTAATCATCAAACTCGAATTTCACTAAACATACCAAAAAATGGGTTTATTTGCAAGCTTAGAAGGTGGAGAAGATGATTACCTAGGTTAGATCACTTGATTTGATGCCTAGGTTGTTGAATTCCTAGCTAGAAATCCTTCTTCTTCCTCTGGATTTTATGGTTTTGCATGAAATGGGTGAGTGTTAGGATCAAACACTCCACTAACTCTCATATATATATATATATATATATATATTTTATGGAATCAATTTTACGTACGTATCCTGAGGCATATCTTGTGGTTCATAAGCATGCTGTCCTATACCTCCTGGTGACTCCAATAGCACACTCATCATCTAGTACCACTCACTATGTTAATCTAGATGTCCATCTTATGGCCCATTTTATTTAATGTAAACTATAGGCTCACATTACATTAAGCCTTATCCAACCATATGGCTAGTGTTTTATTTATCAAATTAAATCAACTCATGGTCACACTAACCCTCGGCTACCCGTACCCGATGTCGCGCGTCTCGACACGTATTTCGAGGTGCGTCATAGCCTATTGTTCAAGTTTATTTAATTAGCCTATGGTTACAATAATTATGTCAATTTGATCACCTATGGTTACATTAATTATGTCAATTTGATAACCTAAACATGTTTATGTAAGTTTATTTAGTTTTCTCTAATGTACCCGTATCTCGCCCCTCGATACTCCCGTTAGCACGCACTTCGAGGCAGTTACCCGTCACACAACCTCAAACGCTCTCGTTATTCAACATACACACATGCGATGTATTTAACAAATAATTGAATAAATTGCATCGCAATTAAGCCATCTAATACACAATTTAACCAGTGTACCTAGGTCGAGGTGAGTCCTAGCCTACCCGCGGCGTTCACGTGGATCTGAGCTGGCGTCCATGTTTGCAATTACGAGATAATTAACGGCATTAATAAAATGGGTCATTACAATTCTTCCTAACAAAATAAAATTTCGTCCCAAAATTTAACTGTAACTTAAATCTAATACCAGAAAATAGTTGAGGGTATCGCTCTTTCATCGTCGACTCGAGCTCCCAGGTGAGTCCCACTATCGTATGATGCTTCCAACGAACTAAGACCTTAGAGAGTTCCCTGTTCCTGAGAATATGTACTCTGCGGTCAACGATGTCTATCGACCTATCCTCGTAAGTCACGTCAGGCTGAACCTCAATCTGTCCCAACTCAATAGTCAGTCTCGGTTTTGCCCTAGCTAGTCTCAACATCGAATTGTGAAATATAGAATGAACTCCAGCTAACTCAGCAGGTAGCTCTAATTGATGCGCAACACTGCACACTCACTGTGCAATCCTGTATGGCCCAATGAACCTCGGCGCCAATTTCCCTTTAATACCAAACCTCTGTTGAACCTTCCAAGGGGAAACCTTCAAATATACCATGTCGCCCTCCTCATAGCTTAGTCCCTCGTGATAACGATCCGTGTATTTTTTCTGTCTATCCTGTGCAGCTCGTAACCTTTGTCGAATTTGTCTGATCTTCTCCAAGTGATCAACAATTATCTCAGCCCAATTATCATTGTATCTTTCGGCTCCGCCCAACAGGCAGGTGATCTACAAGGTCTCTCATACAGTGCCTTAAACGGTGGCATGCCAATGCTCGCCTGATAGCTGTTTTTATATGCAACTCACACAAAGGCAGATAATCCTCTCATAAACCCCCAAACTGCAATATACAAGCCCTGAGCATATCCTCCAAGATCTGTATCAGTCGCTCTAACTGTCCGTTGGTCTGAGGATGATAAGTAGTACTAAACTTTAAGCTGGTGCCAAACTGCTCCTGTATAGCCTCCCAAAGCTTCGATGTCAACCTGGGATCTCTATCTGATACGATGGAAATTGGCACTCCATGCAACCTAATAATCTCCCGCTCAAACAATATACTTAGCTGGAGAAACGTGTATCTCATGGAAATCAGAATGAAATGAGCTGATTTCGTCAGTCTATCAATCACTACCCAAACTGCATCGTGACGCCTCGATGTCTGCGGTAGTCCACTAATAAAATCCATGGTGATGTGCTCCCGTTTCCATTGTGGAATGGGCAATGGCTGTAACGATCCACCGGGTCTCTTCTGCTCAGTCTTCACTTGCTGGCAAATATGACAACTCCTGACGTATAGGCCTATGTCAGCCTTCATCCCTGGCCACCAGAATAATCATCTCAAATCATGTTACATTTTGGTCTGACCAGGATGAACTGTGTAGTGAGACCTACTACTACTATATGCTATTTCCTTGGGGAATAAGTATAATATTGGGAAGGAGATCTATGACTTCATTATGCACTCAAGGAAGAAACAGCTAAAACTCTATCTATCGTGCTTACCAACTTTAGTGTTTTGAAAATACTGTCATTGAACAGAATAATGACAAGTTGGAAAAAGTGGTGGAGGAGGTTAGACTGGCTCGTCAAATGAAATCTAACAATAGAATTATTGATATTGACTTCTCATGCCTAGAGAAGAAGTTATCAGCTGTTCAATTCTGGCTATTATCAAGCCAACTATTGATGCTCTTGTTCAGACCGTTTTCAAAAAGCCTATACGGAAGTCAAAAAGGATCTTGAAATAAAAGACTGTTAAAGTTACTAAAAATGAGGATACCAATCCTATCGAAGTGCAATCTTTAGGAGAGGAAATTACAAGAGGGGAAGATTCTCTTCTTGCTTCTACAGGACAGACTGAAACTGCGACTTGATATGAGTTCATGTGCTGTACTTCTTAATCAAACAAAGGAAGTTACCTTGCCTGTCGAGTTTCACGATATAGGAGATAATCAAGGTAACTTTACTGAGTTACACTTTGATTTGAGTGTTATTACTCATGTTACTACTGGGATGAGTACACTTAACTCCCGTATGATGAATTATGCAACTGATGGTGAAGACGTTGTAACACCAAATGAGGTTCCTAATGTGACTGTAATTGCACAGAAAGAGTCTCTAGAAAAATCAGATACACTCATGTTGATGACTCTACTGTTGTTAACCTTGAGGGCATTCAGCTCCCTTCGGTTACTGTAATATTGGAACATACTGTTGAGGCTCTAGTGAACGAAGATTTACAACTAAAGGCCAAGTATGTCAATCCATCTCCCCACTCACCTTGAGTATGAGGATAATGAAGTCAATCAAGCCATTCCTACCACTTCAACCGAGCCAACAACTATTGTTGATGTTACTGTTGCACCTGTAACTTATGCTCCTATTACTGGTGCCATGACATAGACAGAGGCTGCTAAAGATAGCTCTTCTCCAACTCAAGATGAACCTCTGTAAGAACCAAGTTCTCTGGTGGTGATGAGACCAAACATCTCGTACTTCGACTACTTCTTAGATAGCATTATTGATCTCACTATCTACAAGGAACATGTAGTTGCATAAATGCAACCAATGCAAGAAGAACTGGACATTGTTGATGTCAAACTTCGCCGATTAAGGTGGCTAGTTAGAACACACCTGTAATCTCTTTGACGGTGTTTAGTTAAAAGCGAGAGCAAACAAGAGAGATACTATAAGGTTAAGTTGTATTTTGATTTTGTAAGTACATAAACTTGAAGTTTTAAGTGAATTTTATGGTTGTACTTATTGGCTGGTGACTATAATATTTTTGGGGCTAAAAAATTTACGTGTTGTTACTTTAATACATCGGTAACAGTACATTATAAGAAGTTCCTAAAAAATTTGGTTATCTTGCTAAGTTACTATTTTTTACCAATCTACGCTAAACGGGAGATTATTAAACCCTAACTTACTACGTTTGGGTTGATCTATCACTATTGGTAGTATATTGTTAAAACAGAAGTTAAGTTAGTTAGGTAGATGATGCAATCAAGATGGAAAACCTGACTAAGCAAGATGTACGTGAGTGTATACAACTCAGTGTAAGACTACAATGCAAATTCCAGTGAAGGTTATAGTATCAATATCAAAGTAAAAACAAAGACATATCTGAAATAGAAATATGAATTGAATACGAGTTGGATACCGAAATAGAGCAACTGTCAGTATTAGTCTACAACAGTGAAGAAGTTTGATACCGCAAGCAGAGAACTTCAAGATGGATTACAAATATAAAATCCAAGAGAAAGGTGTATAAAGGACTAAAGGACTTTATGGAAACAATGAGTCAAGATTCTTGAAGGAATAAAAGACTTAGTTGTTGAACATTGGATGATTCCAATAGAAACTACAATTGGAGACCAAGGAGGTTTTTCGAGTTGTATTGTGTTTGGGACTAAATTCTTAGATAGAGTAGATAGACTGAGTCTATAAATACTCAAGATCGCCATTGTGTGGATCATCATTTTTTACTTGAGTTTGAGAGAGGAAGAGATCATTATAGTTGTTGTACACATGATCAATTTGATTAATTGATTGTTTAGGCTGAGCCTATATAGAGGAAGACATTCAAGTCTTACTGCAATATCAATTCTATTTGTAGTTTTGATATGTGTTTATTAGTTCATCACTGATTCGTTAATCTAATTAGTTCCTATGATTTCCAATACTTTAACAAAATTGGTGAATATAGGTAAAAGATCGGGATTTTTGTAAAAGGGTACAATGGTTTGCTAGTGTGAATGGTTTGGTGTGTATGACAATTTGGGTATTAGTTTTAAAAACCATAAATCGTGCTCAGCGATTCCTGTGTAAGTGGGATCACAAGGAATCACTATATGAATCGGTATTAATTGAGTTGCTATTTTTACAGATTTAAGCATTGATTCTCATGTATGACAAATTGCTGAGAATCGCTAGACTTGCATTAAGTTTTCCTGTGTTCTGCTACCGATTTTCCAGCGATTCCCTCGATTAATCTAAATCGCTGGGGAATCGCTAGGCCTGAAATATGTTTTTTTTTGCAATTTATCTCATAATTAACTTATACATCATTCATAAAAATTCCTATAGGGGTAAAATTAACTAAAAATTCGAAAGCTTAAGTGGGACATGTAACTAACTAAATACTTTTATTAAATAAATATATATAAGCAAGTAAATAATGCAACTTGCATAAAGGCCATATAAGCAAAAACAACTTGATCACTCCCCCTTAATTGAAATCACCTCAAAGTTTGAATTCTGAAAATATTTCCAATACAAGAGTCAAAAAATGAGAGAACAAAAACATACTAAACTAATCTAAATTCCTAATAAAATTAAATAAACATAAAATAGACATTGAATATGGGTTGCCTCCCATAAAGCGCTTTTGTTTATGGTCGTTGGTTCGACTTAACCCTTCTAGAATTAGGTTGCATCTCTAAACTTGAATTTAGGAATTTTCACTCTAGTGTCATTTCAAAAAGTGAATGCTCGGCCATTAATTGTCAGAGTAATTGATTTATTCAGAATATGTATAACAACTTGAGTAGTGGCTAAGAAAGGTCATCCTAAAATTAAAGGAGGATCTTCATTGATAAAGTATGGCATTACTAAGAAGTCTGTGGGTACGGTGTTGTTGTCCACTTGAACCAGCATATCAGTGACCACTCCTATTTGTTAAATTGAAGTTCCATCCAACAAAAAGAATCATTTTGAAGCAAGTGAGTTCAACTCCAATAGAGTATGTAGAAAGAAATGTATGGGCATGATATTTGCATTAGCGTTTATATCACACTGAGCTCTGAAGTACCAAGCTCATTTGATTTTAATATGCAAATGTATGCCTCCAAGATCATTAACTTTTATAGGACTCAAGACCGGTTTTTTCTTTTTCTTATTATGCTTGAATCTAGAAACTCACGTCTTGCTAATGCTTTTACCATTCTCCAGTTGCTTAACTCTACATTCTTGAGTTACTTTCTTTTCTTTTGAAGTGTCTTTAACTTGTTCTTTCTTTCGAATCCCTTTATCAGTTTCCATTGTTACTGCATTAATTGCATAAATTTCAGCTTCAAAGTTCTCACAATAGTTTAAGTCTAAAAAGTCATTATCATTTATTTCATTATCAAATAATTAATCATATTCTTCATAAGTGTCATAGTTATGTTCGTTATTAATGTTGAATTTGACAATCTTATCTTCAAACTCCATAGAAATTGTTCTTTCATAAATATCTAAGTTAGTTCTAGCCATCTTTAGAAAAGGTCTATGTAACAATATGGGAAAAAATTGGGTGATGTTGAATCTTCCATTTCCATGACATAGAAGTTAGCTGGAAATACTAAATCATGTACTTGTAAGAAAATGTCTTCTAATAAATACATACGGTTTCATAATGGTATTGTTTTGCTAAGGTAAGATTAATAGTTATATTATTTAATGATCATATTTTCAATGATTCATAAAGTTGAAGTGACGTAACATTAATTGATGCTCCGAGATCACACGTAGCAAATTAAATAGATGAATTACCTATGGCGATGGGTATGACAAACATTACTGGGTCGGAACATTTCTCAAGCATTCACTTTTTAAACTCAGATAATTCTTTAGTAACTTTACCATGAGTTGATTCTGTTAAAATTTCATTAATCTCTAATTTCTTAAATGGTTCAGATATGTCTTTTTTAGTTTCTTCCTCCTTAGCATTGGCTAATCGTTGTGGAACGGTAGAATTAGAATGAATATATTCATTCGTTCTCTGAATATTGTTTACTTTGTCTTGGATAACTAATTTAGAATTTTATAGAAATTTCTCGTAGGCTTCAACTTTGGCTAAATACCATGAGTATAGCCTTTCAGGAAAAGGTGTATATTTTAGTTGCGTAGCCATTCATTCCCTAGTGGGAATGACATTTGTCATCATCTCTTCTTTTTCTTGTTATAATGTCTTAAATATTTTAATTTTCTTTTTACCTCTTTTTGGTGTATTTTCATGCGTATTCGTTTCTTTTTCATTTTCAAAAAATAAAGCGTTAACTTGTGCTTGATTATTAATGTTCGTGGGTTGAGTAGTTACTTTAGTTTGATTACTTAACTTGTTGATTTGTAAAGTCCTTTGACTTAATTGATTTTTCAGCTCATTAATAGATGTATCGGTTTTAATTTGATTTTGAGAAATTTGTGTAAAGTATTGGTGACTTTGGATAATAAATTTATGTAACATTTGTTCTAAATTTGGTTGCATAGGTTGAATAGTTTGTTGAGGTTGTTCCATTGGTGTAGATTATGCAGGTGTTCTCGGTCTATAAGTGGGATGATTTTAATTTTGTGGACCATAGCTAGGGTTTGAATTTGGTTTTCCATTGTAATAATTGTTGTTATAATATGGGTTTCTAGAAAGACCAGAATATTGGTTCATAACCGCATTGACTTCTTCATTGTTATTCTTGTAAAGTAGGACACACATCCGAAGGATGAGTAACTTCATTATAAAATTCACATGGTTTAACTTGATTTGATTTATCTTTTAGTAATAGCTTAACCATGCTAGTTAGCTCTTTAATTTTTCATCAAATTTATTACTTGTTTTATACCTCATAAACTTTCTTTCTTGATGTGTCGGTCTTTTTACCATATTGTTTAGATTGTTTAGTCTTCTTATTAATAACTTCTTTTGCTAGAGTTAGTGTAACATCAAATAATGATCCACCACCTAAGGTATCGATACTATTTGTTCAAAATGATTTAGTCCTTCATGGAAGTATTATAATAAAGCTCTTTGAGTGTATACATGTTTTGGAAAAGATGAAGTCAATTTTTGAAATCTATCCAAAATTTCACTAAAATTTTCTCCATCTCTCATTTTCTCGACTGTGACTTGTCTTCTATAAGTACTAATTTTTCTTGAAGGCATATATTGATCAAGTAAAGCTTCTGACATCTGAGTTTATGTGGTCATCGAATCTTGAGGAATATAAAACAACCAATCTTGTGCTTGATCTTTCAATACAAAAGGAAAAGATTTAAATTTGACTTGTTATAACGTTAAGTCTTTAGGCTTCATCCCATTGACTTTGTGTTGATATTCCCTTATAAACTTTTTAGGCCTTCATTGTCATTACTACAAAAGTTAGGTAGAGCACTAATGAATCCAGATCTAAGATAAAAATTTAAGAAATCACTCAAGATAGACAATACACATTGGTTCCTAAGTAGTGATATTTTGATTAGCTTTCCTAAAAGTAAGTTCTCTATTATCATTATTGTTATTAATATTAACTCATTGGCTTCCATTATGGTAGGTTAGTGTCTCTACATTGTTGTTATCTTAAGTTACGATTAAATGTCATATCTACCTCAGGATCAAACTGATGTAAGGATAGTGGAATTAGAACGACGAAGTGGATAAACTATACAACTTCTAAAACTTTCAAGAAATTATGTTTAAATCCCCAGCAACGGCGCCAAAAATCGACATGTGTTAGGCGTGTACAATAAATTTTTCCTCTATATTATACTTTTAAATTTTTATAGTGGGAATAATCTCCACAAGGATTTATCAAACTTCTCTAGGAAAAAGTACTTTTAAAGGTTTTTATTATTTTTACATTAATTTAATTAATTAAAATAGTAATTAAACTAACCAATAATTAACTATAATATATTAATAATAATAATTAACTAACTATATTGACCTAACTAACACAATTCAAACTCAATATCAATAAAATAGATTCAATTCAATAATAAATAAATATTTAAACAAACATTCAGAACAATGAAACATAAACTCGTTTTGCATTCTAAACATGTTACTTCAATCTATATAGCTATAATCATACTTTATAAAGTATCATAGATCATTAAACTCTAATCATAAGTAAGTAAACAACCTTTAATCAACCATTTGTTTTCTTTATACTGGTGGAAAACCCACATTCTAATTTTATTGAGCTAACCCCATTTGCATAGACAAAGGCATTAACTTCATGCAACAAAACCGCATTACACTTTATGAAAACTTTGAACTACTAAATCTAACACCTTTGGAAAGCTACTTCAACATTAGATTTATATCTCAAATTCACCTAGGACATATAAACGGTCATACCTTTAAACAATCCTAGTTACTACTTCAAATAGATAATGAATCCAAATATCACAATACACATTCTAAACTCTATATGCAACACAAAGATCATGATTAAAACCAATAGATAATAACCTATTAAATCAGTGAATCAAAGAACACGATTGGTTTAAAGCTTTAAGTACATAATCTTCTCATCATAAATACATAGCAAAACAGATCTAGTTCACATTTGAACTTTTTTTTGATTAACTAGCTATTCACTCATAATCATGAATGACATTGAAATAATATAAATAAAAGACATAGATAAATACCTCTAGAATAAATACTTTAAATCTTTAAATCTTCTTCAAAAGCAATGAACAATAAAGCAATAACTAAAACAATAAAGAATGGCTCCTAAAGCAATGAAATATTGATCTAAGTACTCAATGGCAACTAAGTTTGTAACCCTAGAGTTGTATTTATAGTATTCTAGATAGTAAACATCTCAAACCAACTCAAACAACTCATAGTTATCTTAAATTCTCAAAATCTCCTCCAGCAATTCCTCAGCGATTCATGTGTAATTGGACTCGTTGGGTAAATCTATAAAACTAAAGTCCCTGTTTCCACCGATCTGACTGGCGATTCTTGGTCTCTAGGAATCGTAGGGAATTGTCAAACTTGTGAACTAGTTCTTTCTTTATTCCTTGGTGACGATTCTTTGCATATTATTACAACTTGATTAATTTCTTCATAATCTTTCCTTTTCCTTCATTTCTCTATATATTCATGTTATTACCTTAAATAACAAAACAATACAAAACACAATGTAATATAGTCTTTTACATCAAAAATCATCTTAAATGTATTATAAAAATATGTCTAATTATTAACTTGTCATTCCCACGTCAACTCTTCATCACCGTGGAGTTGCCATTTGACGAGGACTAATGGAATGTCCTTATTCCTTAAACTATGAACTTTTCAATACAAGATATGTATGGGTTGCTCCTCATAAGTGATATCCTCTGCCAAGTCGATCTAACTCGTCTACCATCGGTCTGTCACCATCTCTCGACATATCTAACCGTAACATCGAGATGTGAAAAATTGGGTGGACTTCTGCTAATTGTGGTGGTTATTCGATCTTGTAAGAAACACTTATGACTCTCTATAACCTTAAATGGACCTATGAATCTTGGCATGAATTTTCTTTTGATTTTGAATCGTTTATGACTCTTCAAAGGCGAGACCTTCAGAAAGACATAGTCTCCCTCCTTATATTCTTATCCGTCTGGGTACTTGTCAGCATACTTCTTTTGTCTCTTTTGAGCGCCTCGAAATCGCTGATGTATCTGCCCGATCTTCTCTATGTGATCTACTACTATATCTGGCCCAACTGCCGCAATATCATCAAACTTAGCCTAACATGATGGAAACCTACAAGGTGTGTCGTATAGTGCCTCAAATGGTGCCATTCAAATGCTAGCATGCCAAATTGTTCGTGCATACTCCCCTATGACTTTAATGTAAACTGAGACCCTATATCTAACACAATGGAGATCGGAACTCCATGTAATTTGACTATCTCTCATAAAGACTACTTAGCTGCTCAGATTTGTACTTGGTAGAGACTGGTAAGAAGTGTGCAGACTTGGTCAATCTATCCATGTTCACTGGCAAAATCCATAATGATGTGTTCTCACTTCCACTAAGGAATAGGAAATGTCTTATGATGGCCCATTTCTCCAAACGGGGTACTGCTCGGCTTAATCCCATCATTAAGCCCTAATCCTAGCTACGTAAGACTTAACAACGTATTATTCATCTTTTTTATCCCATTTACCTCGTTATATGTGTTTAGGATAATTATTATTTATTAATCATTAATTGTTATTTTCAGAGTTAACTAAAACTTTTTAATCATTTTAATATTATCAGCAGACAACTTGATAAAATTTGTGGAAGCATTATAAAAACACCTACTGTGGAAACCAAGTAAATAGATGATCACATGAAACCAAAAAGAGAAATACATGCATCAGTGTGGAAGTCTAGTCTCTCAACACAATATACAACTCAAAAAGTATATAAATACGTAAATAATAAATACACAAAATGATCACTTACAAAAGTAGCAAAAACCACTCGCCAATGGCTCAGAAGTAGTTGTCGGTCTTCTCCTTCCTTGGTCTGCTACTCGATAGATCTGTACCTACCATCATAAAAATGACGACAAGTACAATAAAGTATAAAGTAAAACTTGAAGGTTATTCATCTACATTTCCAAGAAATACAAGGAACGGTAGCTGAAAGCATACTAGTTATGAATAATGAAAAGCTAAACAAAAAGTATGCAAATAGTTGCCAGGCTTCTACAAGGAATGATAGACATAATGATTATGCAAATCTAGGTTTGGTCAGTCGACATCCCCAGTGACTCTAACCCCGTGTGTCACTGATAAGTGATTATTTATACTTATATATATGGTTAGTTTAGTCATATATTTAGTATAAATATCCTCAAATGAGTGCTAAAACATGGTATTATTGCATTTTTATGGAACTAAGGTGTTATAAAAGGAATTAAGAAAAAACAAGAAGAAACTAAGCAAAAAACCTATATAATCAGAGTTGGCATCATGGGAGCATGAGTTGACGTTGTAGGAATATAAGACAAGGTTTGGGGATGAAAGGCACTATGTGGGAAAGAAGTAAAATGAAGAAAATCAACTCTGGAGGTCCGGCGCAGTGGCACCACCGTAGCACACAAGGGACAGCGTCGGGACACCCAAGGGATGTCGCCGAGACTCTAAGAGCTTAAAAACACACAATAAAGTAGTGGTATAGTGGCGACGTCATGGCTTAACACACATAGTGCTGGGGCAGTAAGTGATAACACCAACTTTGCAGGAAATAGAAAGTGAAGCTTTAATTCGGGTTAAATTATAATTTAGGGTTTCTAATTATTATTAAGGAGTATAAATAGGTATTAGGACGTGGAAAACCAAGAGGACACCACCACATAAAATGAGATTAGCCTCTATTAGAGTAAGTTAGAATTGAGTTTGAATAGGACCAAAAAGTGATAATAAAAAATGCAATGGTTAGAATTTGTATTGATTCTGAGCATAATGCTTTAAAAAACTTGATCACGTGACTAATGAATTTAGGATTTTGGAGTTATCATGGCCATTGACGCTTCTAATCGTGATATGAACAATACAACCGTAAAATACACAATATCGATAGATAGTTGTTGATTAGGGAGGCAGGGATAATAAACTTAATTGTTATGAATCCAATTATTTGAGACTTAAAGCAATGTAGAGCTTACGTTATTCATACCAATTGGTGGAGTTCTAGTTTGTACATTAGAATTTTCTTCGTTACAATAGTGGGTTGAACTAGATTTGAAGGAAATATGTCTATTCTAATTAGGCATTGCACAAAACATAGTGAGATGTAAACATGAATATTAAAAGCATATTATTAAATTACCTAGGTGAAGTTGTGAACTAAAATATCCTTAATATAAGAGTTCAAGTAAAATTTAAATTGAGTTTTTAGAGTAAATTAGTTTAGTATAAAACCAATTAAAAGTGAATCCCTTAGCAATAGTTCAATTTAAATAAGTAATTAACAACTAGTGCAAAAACATTTCCCCGAGAACGATATCCGTGATCAAAGTAAGTTGGTGACACTATTACTACGAGTGAGATGTTATACTTGTGGTACGCACATCAAGTTTTTGGTGCTATTGTCGGGGATAGGTAGCCATTAGATTTACTTATTTAGTTTGAGTAGTTGCTAAGTTTAATTTTCTATACTTTACTTTTAAGTTCATAAAAAGAAAAATAAAAAATAGGCTTATGTTTCGATTTGACTTTCTGCATTTGATCTTTTTGTTTCTTTTCAAAGATACTTAGTGTATGCGTAGCAAGGGAGAGAAAGACCTAGTGCCTTACGATTCAGAGATTGAGAGAACAAGCAAGGGAAACAAAAAGAAAGGAGCCAAGATGGACGAAGAGCAAGCTAGCAACCAATAGCAGGGCTAAGAGAATAACCAACCCGCCGGTGATCTGGTAGTGCAAGAGAGAGTGCGAGGACAGAGATGCCTTTGTGACTACTTCAAGCTTGAAGTTCAGGAGACATACAATAGAGTGATGAGGCTTCCAACCAGCACCACTGAATTTGAGTTGAGACTGTCTCTTATAAACATGGTGTAAAATAGTCTATTCAGCGGGCTATTTAATGAAGATCCAATTGCCCATGTTGAGAATTTCTTAGAGAAGTGCAATACCATGCACATTACCGGAGTTACTAAAGAGGTGATCAGGATGCGATTTCCCATTCTTATTGGGTGGAAAAGCCAAATCCTGGTTCCAAGGGCTCAATGCAGGGAGTATGACCTTATGGGCAGAAATTAATGAGAGATTTCTAGACAAGTTATTTCCCGCAGTAAAGGTCAGTGAAATGAAACTAAAGATTAATCGGTTCAAGCAAGAAGACACCAAGTCTCTTGGCGAGGCTTGGGAAAGATTCAAAGAGATGTTGAGGAGACGTCCGGGACACATATACGTGAAATGGGCACAACTATAAATTTTTTACTATGGGATAAATTACAGCACAAGAATGCTAGTAGATGTCGCATCAGGTGGCTCTTTACTTACTAAGGATGATGATGGAGCATTGGATCTCCTTGATTTTATGTCTCAAAACTTTACAGCTGGTACTCATTCCACAGTAAGGAAACCAGCAGGCGTCTACGAGATTAACTCACAATCGACAATTATGACACAACTATCAAATTTAAGCAGTCAAATGTCGAATTTTCAGATAGGACACCAAGGTCTACAAGTAGCACAACAAATCATGAATCACTAAGGCATGGTGGTTAACCAAATAGACGTATAGCAGGGAATGGAACATGAAGACATCGGCTTCATGAATAACCAAGGCTACCAAAACAACTTCAGGTCGAAAGGAGTGGCTCCTCAATGGTTTTATGAAGGATACAACAACAACCTAAACTTTTCATACGTAAACCCAGATAATGCACAAAAATTACCTTTAAGGGTTTAAACAACAAGTCCAATAAGGGAAATTGGGGCAGTGCGAAGAGATGGCTTGTTCTAAGTCAATTGAGAAGTATTTGCAAGCCATGGAGGTGAGAGATAAAAAGCGCCTTGAGAAGCATGAGAAAGAGTTGGAAGGAATAAAGCAAGCCATGAAAAGGATGGATAATGAGCAATCACAATCCATTAAGAACCTAGAGAGTCAAATTGGTCAACTTGCTATTGCCTTGAACTTGAGAAAAGAATGACAGTTTCCTAGCAACACCATCATCAATCCCAAGAAGAACGTCACTGTCATTCGCATGATGAGCACTACGGCAACAAAGGAGCCAAGATAAGACCAAGTAATGTATAAGCATGAAGTGATGCATGAGCACAACACGGAAGTGAGGCAAGATGAGCTTGATCGTTTCAAGAAGAAAATAATCAATGACTTGAAGAAAAAGAAGGGGAAGCAATAATGGAAGGCCAAGAAAAAAGATGAAAGACCTCCTGAAAAAGACCCACAAGGCAATGACATCAAGTTGGTTCCAAATAATTTGGAACCAAAGTTCAAGTTTGTCCCGCGATATCAACCTATCAAAAGGAGAGATCCTAAAGAGATAACACATCGATTTCAAAATATCTTATGTGATACGGGAGCCTCAGTCAATGTCATGCCACTGATGGACATGATTCGTGCAGACTTGAAGATCAATTGTTTGGATACGACAATCTCAAGTAGCAGACATCAATTTGATACCTACCATAGGAAAAGTTTTGAATGTGCAAGTGAAAGTAGGTAGATTCACATTCATTGCATATTTCAAGGTCATGAAGCGCAACATGGACGGTGATGCATCTATGATACATGGGCGGCCGTTCTTGAACATGGCTAAAGTAATTTTAGACATAAGAGAAAGAAAGATCACGATGAGTATCGATGAGGACAATAATGCTGAGAAAATTGACTTTGTTAATGTTGAAAAAGACATCCGAAAGGGAATGACATCATAATCTTCGATTTGCAGATGGAGCTTCTCGATTTAGACTCGGACTAAAGAAGCGAAAAGGCGTCAGGCTAATGACGTTAAATTAAGCGCTACTGGAAGGCAACCCAAGGAGTTAAATTTTGAGTTTTTGAATTTCAGTTAGTAATTAATTATTTAGTTTAATAACTACGATTAACAAGTCTTAGTTCTAATTTTCAAAAATTTGTGTCAAATGCGTAGGAAAGACCATTTGCAGAGTGATGATTCATCAAAATGGAAATATCTCGAGAACTCGTTGAAGAGTGAAAAAGAGCAAAGGAGTTCAAAATGGTGAGTTAAGGTGCATGGGCGAATTGAAAGGCAAAATTTTATAATTTTTTATATTTTCATAGATTTACGATCACGACACCTTTTGTGAGTTGTACACAAAGTCAGAGGAGCCTAAAAGGAGAATTAGCGAAATATCATACGCAAAGGTGTAGGCAGATGAATCGACGCCGTAGGTATTACCCATGACACTGTAGGTAAAAGCCACAACGCCGAGGTGGCAGCGAGCTAAAAAAATAAAAATGCCCTGTCATGGCGTCGTACTTATAAGGCACGGCGCTGAGGTCAAAGTGAGGGTTTTAAATCAAGTTTTTACACCATTCGCCATAGTTACACTTAAACCCTACCAAAAACCCCCAAGCATACACCCCTCTAGAGCGAAAGTTTGATCATTTTCAAGTGAGATTAGTGAGTTCCTAGTGATTTAGAGTGAAGAAAAAAACACATTGTGAATTAGCACAAGTTGAAGAACTAGGGCTTGGATTTTTGGAATTTGATTCCAAATAAAGCTAGGGTTCTAATTTGTGAGAAAATTTTGAGGGCTTAGATTAGACAAGACTTGGAGGAGTGATCTATACCAAAAATTAATCTGACATTGAGGTACATTTACAATTTCACCTAGTTATGCTTTGAATTTTAAAAATTTCGATGATATTGTATGAAATTGTGGATTTGAAGTTAAAGGATAGGTTTTGCAAGATTGTGTGAATGTGAGCATTAATATCACCCATGGAGACTTAGTTGATATTTTTGCATTATTTGGCGTATAAATGATCCATGTTATACGAATTTTGATTTTTAGGTGATTTGAAGACCGAGTTGCGTTGCATTGTTATTAGTTGCTTGAAATTGAAGAAAATAGCAAGAACGAGAAAACAAGTTAGCTAAAATAAAGCAAATGATTTTGAGGCACCTACCTCTAGAAATCCCAATGAGGAAGAGCCTTGAACTTTTAAATCCAAATTTTCATTTGTAAAGAGGCTAAGGACCGATATGAGAAAATTTTACGTTGGGAATTCATTTATGAAAGAGGAATTAATTTGTCGGCCAAATACGATAAAAGAGTGAACGATTTCATTAGGCACCAAATTTGGAGCAAGTCGCTCAAGACTATATGGAGAATAAAGTAAAAGGAGTGAGTGAGATTGTTTTTAAGTTCTACACCAATGCGAAGTTTACGGCTAAGGATGGAGCTAGTGAATGTGAGAGGGGTTTTAGTTCCTTTCAATAAACGTTAGATCAAACTTTGGTTGGGTTCATAAATAACCATATGAGTATTTTTCTCAACCTTAGGCTAAATTTAGCATTTTCTCTTACTTAAGTTAATTTGATTATGACCAAACTTTGGTTTATAAGCCATTCTAACCTAGTCTCATTAATCCTATTAGTTTGGATCCATAATAAAACTTAAGTATTTTTTTTCTTCAAACTTAGACTAGCTGGATATGTTTTATTAGAATAACCTAGCTTACCGTTTGATTTCATTTAGGTCCTAAGTAACAACTAGCCATATATTGAAATTTACAACGATCCTACCCAATGCCCTCACGTGTACACAATTCAAAGCAAACTCTCGTCCATTGACGTCAAAGGTCAAAACCATAAAAATTGTGTACACTATAAATATATATGATAATGTACTACATGGTGTGAAACACAAATAAAATAATTTTAATTATTACTTTGATGTCGATGCTCGAGTGTTGACCGAGTGCGCCACGTAAGATTAGTTGTCAGGTCATGATCCTACGAAGCATACAACTAGGATTAAATTATTGGGGTCGTTTCAGCCTCGTAGTGGGAAGTTGTAGTTTCTCTCTTATCATAAAAGAGAAAAGAGTTTAGTTATAAGTAGCATTATAGCTTGAGATCGCTTTGGCTTGAACTTCTATAGGCAACATTTATGCCCGCACAATGGAGGTCCAAATCCAGTAGAACAAGTAGAGGTTAATTGGGAAAGAAGTTGGGAGTTCAAGCCTCGTAGTGGGAATTTGTAGTTTCTATCTTATCGAAAAAGAAAAAAAAGTTAAGTAGCTCTATAGTTTAAGTTCGCTTTGGCTTGAACTTATATAGGCCACATTCAGACCCACCTAACCGATGTCCAATAGAACAAGTAGAGGTTAATTGGGTAAGAAGTTGAGAGTTCAAGCCTCGTAGTGGAAAGTTGTAGTTTCTCTCTTATAAAAAAAAAAATGTTTAGTTATAAGCAGCACTATAGTTTGAGTTTGCTTTGGCTTGAACTTCTATAGGCCACATTTAGGCCTACATAATGGAGGTCCAAATTCAATAGAAAAAGTAGAGGTTAACTGCATAAGAAGTTGGGAATTGAAGCCTCCTTGTGGGAAGTTGTAGCTTCTCTCTTATCAAAAAACTTTAGTTAAGTAGCTATATAATTTGAGTTCGCTTTGGCTTGAGCTTCTATGGGCCACATTTAACCCCACATAACGAAGGTCTAATAGAACAAGTAAGTCCATCATGTGAATTTTGAACACGTGTTAAACATGATGAAGTTTTGTAGAGAAAAACTCCACATATAAGCTAAGGGGTCTTTAAACACAGAGACATGAACTTGTATATACAAATGAACAAAATAATGAACACTGCCTCTCGTCAAAGTACCAATTAGTCCATAATCTCACAAACTCAATCTACGCGCATACATATCTCTAGCTACATCAATCAACGCAAAGATCAAATTATAATGCCCCCTCTATTTTTACGGTGCCACGACGAAAGACGGCGTAATGATTGCCGCAGCGATTTGGTTTTCATCTAAAATTGAGTTTGACGTAATGATACGCATATACAAACCAAATTAGACTTTGATTTAAAAAAATATCGTAACTGAAAGAAATCAATTAATTACCAGCTGAACTGGGACCACAAACAGCTGAATCGATAGACATAGTAATCCCAAGTCTAAAACAATCAGATCTAATCACACTTACTTATGCAACAAATTAATTGAAATAATTCAGAAATTAAGTTTAACATTCTATAGTTATTTAATCGTGCATTAATTATATAAAAGTTAATAAATTTTCTTTCATGTTTAAATTAATTGAATTGAACACTACTTAAATTTCATTTAAATGGTTGAAATAGAGAGACTTTCTTTTATTAAAGATTCAACATGGTGGAATCACATTTATAAAAAAATAAATAAAACAAACATAGTGGAATCACTTGCCAAAAGGCAAGATTTGAGGAGGTTGTGAATTCGACTCTTATTTAAATAAAAAAACATGGTGGAATCCTTCGTCTATAAAAATGGTGGAGTAATTCTGATCAAGACTATACATAAAAAAATGTCTCATCATTTACGTAATGTAAGGAAAAAAGGGTCATTTAAGCTCCTAAACCAAACAACAAGGGTCATATTACCCCTTAAAGTTATTTTAAGGCCATCCATATCATTAAGGTGAATAGAAAGGGCCACTTCAACTTCCATTAACTTCCTATAATTTTTTGTCAATTTCTAATCCACATGTGTATTCAAACTTATAAACATTCTTACAGAGTAATGGTAGATCAATCAAACGTGGAAAGCAAGGCTGGGTTTCTGTGACGGCCCCTTCCTTAATCTAGGGCACCGCTCTACCTAATCTAGTTATTAAGTCTTTAACTTAGCCACATAGGATTGAATAACGTATTAGTCAGCCTTTTTTCATATTTTTCCGGTTGTTCGTATTCAGAACAAGCATTATACAATTCTCGTTATTGTTAATTTCTTGGTTAATTTAAAATCTTTTATCATTTTAATGTTATCAACGGAACACTTAACAAAATCTGTGGAAACATTATAAAACTCACGGAAGCATTTAAAAAAAACACCTACTATAGAAATCAGGTAAAAAGACGATCACATGTAAATCGAACAGTATAGTACATGCATGAGTCAGGGAGTCCAGTCTCTCAACCCAATAAAAGCCCAAAACCATTCAAAGAGGTGTAAATAATTAATACACAAAGTGATCACCTACTATTTTCTAGGGATCAAAGGTGGGATCAAAGGTAGTCGTCAATCTTGTCCTTGCCCGGCCTGCTACTCAATAGATATGCACCCACCATCGTAAAAAAGACGGTGAGTACAATAATGTAGAAAGTAACACTAAGAAACATTTATCCACATTTTCAAACAAAATAGGAAGACATACAAAAGTATATATTCATAAAAAATACTGAAATGGAAAGATGCTAGAGAATAACACAATTAAACAAAATGAGACTGACACGAACGTTAAAGATTAACAAAGTCCAGTTGGCCTAGATATTACCCTTTTTATCAGAGATCTTAAGTAATAGCTTATTTAGCATGTAGGTACTATCATTATTTGTTATGAAACACGACATATCGACCTCATCTAATAGGTTAGCACACATAGAACTTCAATATTACCATAATTGGTCGGTGCTTGTTCATTTCATCAACCTCATATAGAAGGTCCGTGTCACTAACTAATCAGAATACTGACATCCCCGGGTCCTATACTTTGTGTGCCGTTTACACCCCAAATCAAGTTAAGAAGCTTACACATGTTCTAATTTGACAATAATCATTATTTTTCACGAACACTAAATTCAATGCATGACATTCAAAATACAAACAAAAAATTAAAATGAAATGAAACGGAGAGAAATATCTCAATCAATTTACTTACAATTCACACAATTCCAAGCTTAAACTGGCTCTCGACCACTCCAAACTCATATCCAGACTTTTAAATCCGACCTCGATTCGCTCCCGGTACCCGAGCTACGTCCCCTTAGTCCCGTGAAGTCAACTAAACGTGTTTATTGTGTATTCTGATTGGTTTAATAGGTTTTAAGTTGATTTTCTCAAAATAGCCCTTAATTAACATAAAAAAGTATAAATTTTGGTCATGTATTGCAGCGCGTTTTTTAGTATGAAAAATATTCGAATCTTAAAACCTTCCCATTGGTCAAAGTTGTTGATCTCTATCTTAGCTTTAAGAACTATGAGGTTTGTGTAATTTTGATAAGAATCGAAGGAGATATGGAAGTTTTACTACGGTGACTTAAAAGAGTTTTAGATTCCGACTAGCAACTTTATAAATTTTATTTCTCCTAAACCGTAGCTTCAAAACTCATAATTTTTTTACTGAAGCCTAAAGGCATATCTAAGAACATCATACTAAAAGATGAGCTTAACCCAATAAGAAATGAGATAGTTATGCTCAAAACAGATGGACATTAGCAAAACTGTGAACCTAAAAATTTGCAGATTTATCACCAAAGTTGCATAGGGTTTTTAGCTTAAAAATATTTGAATTTCAAAATCTTTCAATGGGCAAATATTTTTCACTTCGAGTTAGCTTTTTAATGCCACCAGAATGAGTCCTTTTCGATTTAAAATGAGAAAGTTATGACTAAAATATAGAGGTTGGTTCATAACAATATGCAAGATTTCTAGTTTTTATTTTTTACAACTTCATGAATTTCAAAAATTCATAACATAATGAAAACAAATACAAATCCAGAAATTCTTTATTATAGAGTTAGTAAAATTCATTAGGAGTCTAAATATAGAATTATATTTTGAAAACAAAGTCATTTGCCTACTGAAATTGGTGAAAACCCAAAACTGAACCAAAACTTGCAATTTTTGTTTGAATTACACAAAGTGGTGATGTAGATTGGTTTTACCTAGATGTGAAGCTTCCTTAACTTGATCATCACCACCTAAATCTCTGAATTTTCTCAGCATAATGTTGCATCATCTCCCCTAGATCTCCTTCTCCATTTGAACGTATAAAATGTGATGATTTGGTTTGTTTCCATTAACTCCAATATATATAATAGGATGACTAATTTGTGACCTTTGATCTTATATGAAACGCCCATCTCTAGGAACATCTAATGCTTATAACTTGGTCCTACAATCCACTAAATACATCAAGTTAACACCCATATTGACACCAAGTTACATAGTGATGGTGATAATACGCATCCCGAGGCATATCAATGCCCTTTGTCTTATTTTTCCAACTTAGGTCACATTGATGTAAATTCAACTATAGCCACTTTAGATTAGTTATTCATCATATTTAACTAAATTATGACTTACCATATCACTCTCTACCTCGGTCCCACGCCGACACTCATCTCGAGGCGTATCCTCGTTCATGTCTAAAAGCATGTATACAAGTAGAAGTGATTTAATAATCATACACATATAAAATGCACTAAGCATCCATCATACTAAAATAATATATTACTCGGTCTTCATGCCAAGTGTTGGGACTGTGTACCTGCTATCGGGCCATGTCACAGGTCAGCGACCCTTAATTACATACTAATCCACTATTACCATTTTAAGTCATTACAATCTTCCCAATTAATAGAAATCTCTTCTTCAAGATTTACTTTATCCCAATTCTCATTTTTAATTATCTTTTAATTCTCATTGTAATTACCTTAGCCCCAAAGCCCGCCTTTCTCAACTACCACAAATGGATCCACTTACCTCTTCAACCTGCGTTCACATATCTTAATAGACAAGTCCACACTTAGCAAACTCCCACATATCATCACTATATACGGGACTTTGTTCATAGTACTTAAAAGCAATTTTGCTAAGTGTAACTTTCTAAGTAGTTTTTTTAGGTGCTTCTTATTCACGTAACACTTCTCCTATTTATCAGATTCTTAACTGGTATATTATAGACTAAGTTGGATCACCCTCAATAATCCAAGCATCAACTCTCCCGCAAATTAACAATTCCAATTCATGTAACACAAGCTAAGTTGGCTCAACCTCGACCATATCTTCAACAAACTATTGTAAGTGTCTATAGCAATCCCAATAATTCATCATCGTTTCTCTCTCAGCTCATTGCAGGTTCATGAACTTCTTATTTATTCTATTATTCTATGTCGGGGCTGGTGTAGCTATCTTCGCCCCCTGGTTGATCTCTCATCGTGCTCCACAAGTCAATCGCCTTCGAGAATCAGTTTCTACATGTATATCATATATATACATATACAACATAACATGTACATATACAATCCCCATATCAAAGATCATATGGTTTTAACATCTAAGATTTATCTTTTTATCAAATTTATGTGTTACTTATTGAGAACATTGGCTTTGATACCAACAGTGACGACCCCTTCCTTAATCTAGGGCACCATCTGGCCTAATCCTGTTCTTAAGTCCTTAACTCTCCCATATAGGATTGAATAACGTACTAGTCCGCCTTTTGTCATATTCTCCCTGTTGTTCGTGTTTAGAATAATCATTATACAATTCTTATCATTGTTAATTTCATGGTTAATTTAAAGCCTTTGATCATTTTAATGTTATTAGCGGAACACTTAACAAAATTTATGGAAACATTATAAAACCTCCTGAAGCATTTATAAAAAAAATACCTACTGTGGAAACAAGGTAAGAAGACGATCACATTTAAATCAAACAGTATAGTACATGCATCAATCAGGGAGTCTAGTCTCTTAACCCAATATACAATCCAAAATCAATCAAAGTGACATAAATAATTAATACACAAAGTGATCACCTGCCCTTGTTTAGGGCTCAGAGGTAGCCGCCGATTTTCTCGTTGCCCAGTCTGTTACTCAATAGATCTGCACCCACCATCATAAAAAGAACGGTGAGTATGGTAATGTAGAAACTAACATTGAGAAACATTTATCCACATTTCCAAACACAACAGGAAGATATCTAAAAATATATATTCATAAAAAATAAATACCAAAATATAAACATGTTAGAGAATAACACAGTGAAACAAAATGGAATTGATGCGAATGTTAAAAATTAACAAAGTCCAGTCAGCCCTGTGTCCAACACATTGGCTTAGATATTAATATTTTATCACATAGATCTCAGGTAATAACCTATTTAGCAATGCACGTAAATACTATCCTTATTAGTTATGAAACACATCATATTGACCTCATGTAATAGGTTAGCACACGTAACATTTTGGTATTACCCTAATTGGTCACCGCTTGTTCATTTCAACAACCTTATACAGTAGGTTTGTGTCACTAACTAGTCGGAGTACTGACATCCCCGGGTCCCATACCCCATGTGTCGCATACACCCCAAATCAAGTCAAGAAACTTAAATACATGTTCTCATCTGACAACAATCACAATTTTTCACAAATACCAAATTGAAGGCATGGCATTCAAAATACAAACAAAAAATTAAATTGAAATGAAATAGAGAGAAATATCTTAATCATTTTAATTACAGTTCAAGCAATTCCTAGCTTAAACTGGCTCTCGACCACTCCAAACTCACACCTGAACTTCTAAATCCAACCCTGACTCGCTCCCGATACTTGGGCTACGTTCCCTCTCTCCCCTCAATTCAACTAAGCGTGTTTATTATGTAATCAGATTGGTTGTATGGGTTTTAAGTTGATCTTCCTAAATCAACCCCTAATTACTAAATAAAGTTTCAATTTCGGTCTTGTGTTGCAGCACATTTTTTAGCATGAAAACATTTGAATCTTAAACCTTCCCATTGCTAAAAGTTGTTGGTTTTTATCTTAGCTTTCTAGAACTATGAGGTTTATGCAATTTCGATTAGAATCAAAAGAGATATGAAAGTCTTACCATAATGACTCAAATGGTTTTAGATTCTGACTAGCAACTTTGTAAATTTAATTTTTTCTAAACCATAGGTTCAAAACTCATGATTTTTTACTGAGGCCTAAAAACACATCCTAGAATATCATACTTAAAGATGAGCTCAATCCAATAAGAAATTAGGGAGTTATGCTCAAAATAGCAAGTCATTAGCAAAAATGTGAACCCAGAAATTGCATTTTCATCACCAAAATTGTAGAGGGCTTTTAGACATGAAAATATTCGAAATTCAAAATCTTTTCCCCTTTGAGTTAGTTTTCAAATGCCACTAGAATGGGTCTTTTTTTACTTAAAATTAAGAAGTTATGACTAAAATATAGTGGTTGGTTCATAACAACAAGATGCATAATTTTTAGTTTTTATTTTACAACTTCATGAACTTCAAAAATTCATAACTTAATGAAAAAAACTAATCAAAATCCAGAAATTCTTTATTGTAGAGTTAGTGACATTCACAAGAAGTCTAAATATGGAATTAGATTTTGAAAAAAAAAAGTCCTTTGCCTACTGAAATTGCCAAAGAACAAGAATTAAACCAAAACTTACAATTTTTGTTTGAGTTTCACAAAGTGGTGATGTAGATTGGTTTACCTAGATGTGGAGCTTTTTTAATTTGATCATCACCTCTTAAATCTCTGAATTTTCACAGCATAATGTTGCATCATCTCCCCCAGATCTCCTTCATTTGCATGTATAAAACGAGATGATTTGGTTTGTTTCCATTAACTCCCATTTATATAATGGGATGACTAATTTGTGACCCTTGATCTTGTATGAAACACCCATCTCTAAGAACATCTAATGCTTACAAATTGGTCCTACAATCCACTAAATCCGTCAGGTTAATACCCATATTGACACCAAGTTACATAGTGATGGTGACAATACGCATCCCGAGGTATATCAATGCCTTTTGTTTTATTTTTCCAACAGGTCACATGTATGTAAATTCAACTATAGTCACATTATATTAGTTATTCTAATCATATTTAACTAAATTAGGACATGCCACATCACTTTCTACCCTGGTCCACGCTGGCACGCATCTCGACACGTATCCCGTTTGTGTATCGACATTTTTGTACAAGTAGAAGTGACTTCATAAGTCTACACATATACAATGCACTGACACGTGTCGAGCGTGCATAATAGTTTTTCGTATTTTACTATTATTTGTAGTAGTGATAAATGGGATATCGTCTCCACATGGATTTTGCGAACTTCTAAAGAAAGTATTTTTCTTGTTTTTCTTAATTTAGTTAATCTAATTAAACGGGAATTATAATATCAAATAACTAAAATCTATAAATACTAACTTAATTAATCAAATTAACTAACTTAAAAACAATTCAATGCAAACTAAATTAAACAATACTCAAATTCAATATAAATATAAATATCTTAACAAACATCTAAACAAACCCCCATTAAACAATGTAATATACTTGGATTGCTTTCAAACACTAGAATATAATATTACTTCATAATATAGTTATAATCATAACATATGGAACCTTGGAATCATTAAATCCTATTTTATAATAGGTTTATAGCCTTTAGCCAGCTATCGATTTTCTTAAATTCAATGTTAAAGCCACATTCTTATCATTGTAAATCTACTTATTGGATAAAATGCAACACCATAAAAATACGATAGCATTAACACTCAATGAAAATCATGCCTAGTTAAGCCAATAAAAATCAGAATATGCTAATTAATAAACAACTTAGAACACAATCACCTAAAACATCCACTTGGAAAAAGCCTTATAGATTAATCTTAGTTACTAATTCTATAATTATTGTCAATAATTAAAGACAGCGATTTAGAATCAAAATACCACAATACACATTTGCAACTATGCATGCAATATTCAGCTTCATTAGTTGTAATACGCAAAAACAACTTGTTAAATTTGTGATTAACGTCTATGAATAGATTTAAAGCATTAAGTACGTGATTCCATAATTATAACTATCTAGCAATCCAAAATATATACATGTCTAGGGTTTGTTTAAATTGATAAACTACTCACTCATATTGGAAATAAACAATGCAATAATATAATTAAAAGACATCATGAATAAATATATAAATACCTCTTAAAATAAGTCAAACTCTAAGGTAACTTCAAACCTCAACTAAAACTAATAAAAGACTTATTAAACATGTAAAATAGTTTTGATAGATGAGAGAGAGCAAAGGAGAGAGTTATTTCAAAATTTTCTGGTCTTATTTATAGTCTCCTTAAGTATACATATCCTAGATAAACTCAAGTTTTTCATATTAATCTAAAAAACCTATAACCGGCCTCAGCAATTTGTCAGTGATTCCTAAGTTGTACACAAGTTGTTGGGTCAATCACCTGAATTGGCTCTCTTTGCACCACCAATTTAGTTGGCGATTTCTAGTATGTTTCCCAATTCGTTGTTGATTCATTGGCACTTCTCTGCTACTGATTTAGGTGGCGATTCCTAATGCAAATCGCTAGCTAATCGCATGACTTCTTTTTTTATTGACTGTTTTGCTCTTCTTCATCTTTTTCTTCCATTTCTTCATTTTCCTATTTAAATCCTGAAACTACAAAAACAAGAGAATGCCTAGTGTGATATAATCATTTACATCTAAAATCAATCTAAGTCACAGTGTAAAACATGTCTAAATATTGAATTGTGAAGCACTAAGCATCCATCATAACAAAAATAATATGTTACTCAGTCTTTGTGTCGAGTCTTGGGACCGTGTACTCGCTCTCGGGCTACGTTACGGGTCAGCAACCCTTAATTACGGACTAATCCATTATTAGCATTTTGGGTCATTACAATTTCACTTAACACATAGTGAATCCATCATACCACTTCTCAAATCCCATTTATGATAAAAATAAATTCGAAATATAAATACATAGAGAAAGAACTCAAAAATAACTAGAAGTTCTCGAGCTTGCTCTTTTCTCTTAATTCCATTTATGGAAGCTCACATCATCAAAAAGAACTTGATAATGCCTGATAAATAAACTTCTACCTTAATTCATACATTTAGTAATAACAAGAGATAATATGAAAATTTGTGCAATAATACCAACTAAACAAGAAATACAAGTATACAAGATGATTTCTATGATCCATTTTTGTTATAGGTTCACTAATAAGTCGCGCCATTCAAAAGTGAGCTTAAAACACTAGTAAGAGATCATGTATGCAACCTAGAAAACTTGTTCATCTATGGTCTACTTGCCCCAGTATATCTGGTCAATGTGCCTAGTCTATAGTGGAAAAACCCTTCCATCTCCTAAGGTGAAGTAGGGCCATGCCAAAATCTGTATGATATGGATGCATGTTCAATGATCACATGTTGTGCGTGTCAAGTATAACCCGTAATAGCTTACCAAATCCTACTGGAATGTAGTAGAGGTAAGAACGGGGTAGAATCCACATGATTCAGTCAAACTGCATTCAACAAACAAAAAAGTAAATCTGGGGGGTTTTTGAAAGAGTTTTATCTAAAAGCCTAGTAAACAAGAAAGTAAAATAGTTGTAAAACAGAGAATAAAGACATACCTAATTCTAGGAATCCATAATCTATCCCCGTTTTGTTTCCACGTCTTGTATCATTGACTTTAAAAAATGGGTTTCAAAATAGTTTTCCTTAGATAGGCTATAGGTGTTGGGGTCACCAACACCCTAGTCCCCCTATTCTCGATAAATAGGGCAACTGCTCTCTAAATACTTTTCTTACTCCACTGTACAACCTTGGGCAACCGCTCTCAAGATTTACATGAGTAACACTAACAGCTTTGTGGGAACACCTACCCCTAGACAACCTTGGGCAACTGCTCTAAAGATTTAGCCTAGTTCATGATGTTACTCACCTAGAGTAACAAGTGGGTTGGGTTTCTTGCTCTAGGTGATTGCCACTTCTCAACCCAGTTAGTATCACGGACTCAACCTTATTGATAATAGGTCAATGAGTTTTACGTGTAGAGATTTGCAATGAATATACAAACTCTACACTACCATTAAGACATCGTTAAAACAACAACACGAAGATAAAGAACAGAAACGAAGCATTATTATTATAGAAAGTCTCAACAAGACGTAGAAAATAACGTACTACTAGCTAGAGAGCTTCATCCCCGACCTAGGTATTAAAGAACATAGTCGGACATGGCTACTCTACCTTGCTTTGCTCCTAAATCACTCTGAATATCATATATATTCTTTCATAGAAGTGCCTCCTATATATAGGTGTGCTTGGGTACAAGAATAGCAACTTCCGGGAATAGAACCTTCTAAAAACTTCCAAAAACTTCTATTCTGTGATGTTGGAGCTGTCCACGACATCGTGGTTATATGGGTATGGCGCTAGGTGGCGATGTGGAGACATATAGAAAGTCTCAGGCAGCAAGTCGGTTTGAAACTTCTAATTATGAACCTGGCGCCATGGGTGGCGCAGTCCGTTCTAGTTTGGTGTGGTGTGTTATCTTGTCATGACGCCTTCCTTGGTGCCATGGGTCTTCACTGCATCGTCTATCCACTCTGGCAGCGTGAAGCATGCTGAGCTTTGACCGATGTTTAACTTCTTTCCCGATTTTTCCCAAATCACGCACAAATGCTCAAGTACCCTGTAAATCTCCAAAGTAAACATATAGAGCCATAAAACCCGACTTTGGACTTGATTTATATAGCAAAACACATATGAAAAAGTGCATAAATAAAGATTCACCATTCAACAAATTTCACTCTCGTGCAAATATAATCCATGCGAATGTAAAACGCAAGAATATATTTTACTTACAACCGACTAAATTTGAGGGAAATTGTCAGGGTTCCCGGAGCGTCAAATCACATTGATAGTGACTTTAATCTACATACACAATTATATTACAAGTCAAGGCCCTAATGAAATCAAATCATAAAACCCCCATGAGAATTGAAGTTAAAGTACCATCGAAAACCATTTCCAAAAATAATAACTTATAATAGTTTCAACTATCTAACTTGGGGTAACTTCTTAGCCTTGAAAACCTCAAGATTCATCATTCTAATCAAAAGAAAACTATAGACTTCACTTCTTTTCCATAGACTTCAAAAATACCCAAATCGAATCACAAATGAAGAAGTTATTAATTTTCTTATATGACATGTTCACCATGCTATATTTTTGATAATTTTGAATTAACAAAATTTCTCCAAATTGATGTTTTTGCAATGTATTTCCCAAGACTTTATACAAATACCAAGATATCATTCAATACCTATTTCAAAACATTTTTCACAAATCTGTAGCATCCACTAGGACCAAAAATAATGATTAGTTCCTCCAAAATAACAATTCAAATCAAATTCAATTACCGAAAATAGCTTCAAAGTAGTTGAAGTTTCAACTGATTTCAATCAATTTCATAACTAAGAAATTTAACCTATATCGCTAAAAATTTACTCCAAATCTATAGCATCCCATATTCCAATTAAGGCGATACTCGGCCTGAAACCCTAATTAAGCCCTAGTACACCAGCTAGACTTAAATAGAGCTGAAACGTGTCGAGCGTGTACAATAAATTTCCCTTCTTTATTATATTTTTAATATTTTATAGTGGTGGTAAGTGGGAATCTTCTCCACAGGAATTTGTCAAACTTCTCTAGGAAAAAGTACTTTTAATGGTTTTTATTATTTTTACTTTAATTTAATTAAAATAGTAATAAAACTTACTAGGTCAATCTATAATATAATAATAACTAACTAAACTAATTATACTAACTTAACTAACACAATCCAAATTCACTACCAATCAAATAAATTCATTTCAATGATAAATAAATATCTAAACAAACATCCAGAACAATGAAATATCAATATGTTTTGCATCCAAACATGTTATTTCAATCATATAGTCATGAGCATAATTTATAAAGTACCATAGATCATCAAACTCTAATCATAAGTAACTAAACGACCTTTATCTAACCATTAGTTCTCCTTATACCGGTGGAAAAGCCACGTCTCAATTTTATTGAGCTAACACATTTGAATACACAAAGACATTAACTTCATGCAATAAAACCACATTACACTTTGTGAAAACTTTGAACTACTAAATCTAACACCAACATTAAATTTAGATCTCAAATTCACCTAGGACATCTAAATGGTTATACCTTTCAAACAATCCTAGTTACTACTTTAATTAGATAATGAATCCAAATATCATAATACACATTCTAGACTATGCATGCAATACAAAAATCATGCTTAAAATCAATAGATAATAACTTATTAAATCAATGAATCAAAGAATACGATTGGTTTAAAGCATTAAGCACATATCCATCTCATCATAACTACATAGCAAAACGAATCTAGTCCATGTTCGGACTTTGTTTATATTGATAAACTACTAACTCATAATCATAAATAACATCGCAATAATGCCCTCTTAGCAAATTAGTGCTTAGGGGATATCCACGGCAAATTAGTGCAAAATTATAGATGGAAAGTGGGTGATGGTGCTTCCATTCGTATTTTCAAATATCCCCAACTCCTAGATTCTTCAAATCAAAGAATACAATCTAATCTCTTTGTCGATTTGGAGGTGGCTACTATTGATCAGTTATTTAACATGGAGAGTAGAGTTGGGATGGGGATATACTCAAAGATATCTTTGAAGAACGAGATAGAAATCTGATTCTATCTATTCCTCTAAGCAATAGGAATGTCCTAGACGAATGGATGTTGGGTGCAGATTCGAATGGTGCTTATATACTAAAGGGAGGCTACAACGACTTAATGGGAGCGATAAAGCATAACTCAAATG
Source organism: Stephania cephalantha (assembly GCA_039657325.1). Classification (NCBI taxonomy): domain Eukaryota; kingdom Viridiplantae; phylum Streptophyta; class Magnoliopsida; order Ranunculales; family Menispermaceae; genus Stephania; species Stephania cephalantha. The sequence goes on along the minus strand of CM077570.1, from coordinate 15,807,612 downwards.
ATTTTGAGAGGTGGAATAATTTATGGCATTTGGGAGTTCCACCTAAGGTAGAAAGTTTTATGTAGAAGACAATACAAAATACCCTACCAACTGCCAGAAACTTATATAATAAACGAGTCTCCATTGATTTAATGTATTATTTGTGTCACAGAAGGGAAGAAGATGTACATCATGCACTAGTTTTGTGTGACACAGCATCTCAATGTTGGCGTACATTGCACATAAATACCTCTCAGTCAAAGGATCCTTCATTTAAACAGTAGGCGAGGGATTTATTTCAATCATGTATTGGTGAAGTTTTTGAGGTAATAGCAGTGGTGATGTGGAGTGTTTGGAATAATAGAGATTCTAGGGTATGGTAGAATCGACGTCAGACGGCCATTAAAATAGTGGAGTCTGCAAAATTGTTTTTGCTGGCGTGGAAGAATGCTCATCGTGGGAGGTTTACAATAGACAGGGGAGCGACTATTGCAGAGTTCCTTAAATGGCAAAGATCGTGTAGAGATATGCAAAGTGTAATGTGGATGCATCTACCAAAGCGAATAATGGCATGAGCTCATTAGGGGCGATCTTGAGGGATGACGATGGACATTTTGTGGTTCCATTTGGTGGATCATATGAGGATTTCCATGAACCCAGGGTTGCAGAGGCGATAAGACTTAGAGAATTCTTGATTTGGTTGAAGGCGAGAGGCGATCAACGTGTGGTGTTGGAGTTGGATGCGCATGTAGTAGTCCATGTTGTTTAGAAGAGCTTAATTTATAACTCATATTTTAGAGTAGTGATCGGGGATTGTATTGATTTGTTAAAGTACATAAGGTCCTATTCTGCGTGTTTTGTTCGTATATCAGCTAATAAAGCTGCTCATTATGTTGCAATGGAAGTTTATTATATGTCTGGTCGGAAAGAATGGTGGTATGTACCTTCTTTCCAATCAAATGTTCTTTCTTCATATTTGAAATAAAATGAGCTAATGGCTTCATTAAAAAAAGCATCGCGATAATGTAAATAAAAGACATAGATAAATACCTCTGGAGTAAATGCTTTAAATCTTCAAATCTTATCCAAAAGCGATGAACAATAAAGAATGGCTCCTATAGCAATGAAATATTGATCCAAGTACTCAAGGGCAACTGATTTCGTAGCCTTAGGGTCATATTTATAGTATTCTAGGTAGTAAACATCCCAAACTAACTCAAACTAATCGTTGTTATCTAAAATCCTCGAAATCTGGTCCAACAATTCCTCAGCGATTCAGGTTTAAGTGGAATCATTAGAAGAATCCTTGGGATTGATGTCTTTGTTTCCACCGATCTGTGTGGCGATTCTGAGTACATAAGAATCGGTTAGGAATCGCTATTGAAATCCGAATTTTTCCTTCACTTGTTCATAATTCTATTGCATACATTTTTCACTTGATTAATTCCTTCAAAATCTTCCATTTTTACTCCATTTCTTCATATATTTCATTTATTACGTGAAATAATAAAAACAAGAAAAAACCCCATGTTATATAGTCTTTTTTTATTTAAAATCGTCCTAAAATGTACTATAAAACATGTCTAATTATTGATTGTCCAATACCCCCAAGCTCAGCACTTTGCGTCTGCAGCAAATGAATACTCTCAATAATATTATCTTTTCTTCCCTCGTTTTGATTTCATAATTATATACTCTTATTCTTAAATAGAAATTATCTTTAAATTGAAACGTATTACCCTCATAAAAATAAGAATCATGATAGAATAGAAAGATTTAAAGAACGACCCATTTATTTGACAACTCAACCTCTAATTGTGCAATACACATCAAAATTCAAAGTTTAACCGATCACCCCTGCTGCAATATGATGAGAGGCTATTCCTCCCGGACAAGGGGGTCAAAACCATCTACGCCCCACGCGAGTCAAGTCACTATATAAGTTTTCTCGATCTCCACTAAAAAGCATTAAGCTTACTATAACTAATATATAATCTTAAGATACAAAAACCAATAAATCAATCTCATTTTCAAACAATATTTAAAATATCACCACAATCAAAATCGATATGAACTTTTATTCACTAATAATCATCATTTCATATTTATTTGTTGGAATAAAAAGATATACTTCACTTAACTTAGTTATAAGCACTCGAGCTAAATATTTTATTTGAAGATTTTTTATAAACTTCCCTCCATTTTCTATATACCTCTCTTTCTTCATTCTTCAATTCTATATTCATTTTCTTTTTTATATTGTATTCCTACGGTTCCCTGCTCCATTTCCTTTGGAATCTGTTATTCATATTTATAGAAATTATTCCTCTCATTTTTCCCACCACTAGATTCTCAACTCCATTTCCTTTGGAATATGTGGGTCTCTCTATTTTTTCTTTAAAAACTCTTGTTAGTTATTCTCACTTTCACTATAGTCAAAAAAGTATTCTTTCCAACTAAGTAAATTTTATTGGCTAATTCCCATTTTTCTCTTCAATTGTGGCATGTATATAATATTTAATCAATAACCTTTATATAACAAGATTCTTAAAAATCTATCTTATTTATCTTGCACTATTGTTTCGATCTTCTACCCATTATAATGTCTAACACAAAGCAATTAATCTCTTCTAAATTCCTCTAGTGTATATACAATTTAGGTTAAGTCAAATAGGGTATAACAATTCCTTTACATCATGAAATTTCTATTTTCATGGGTAATAACATTATATCACTTTCATTTAAATCCAAATTATATTCAAATTTTATATTCATAACTAAATATAATGAAATGAAATGGAAAAATATTACATGTATTATAGAACATTTTGAAAAATTCATAATATTCAACGTTTAAATAGATTCTACCTTCCGTTTCTTCCATACTTTGCATATTCATACTTGACTTCACCTAATACCCCCAAATTTATTCCAAACCTTGTCCTCAAGGTTTAAAAATAAAGTCGAGTTTACAACAAAATAAAAATACCTCGTGAATCATAAATGAATAAATTAAATAAATAACTAACATAAGAATGAATTTCACAAGTAATTGAAACTTTGATAAATGTAAACATTTCTACGCATCATAGGATTTAAATTGACCACATCAAACCATTGAAAAAAATATGAACACATCAAAGCAAATGTGTCATTGTAACAAACCACACCAATCATTTCATAGGATTACAAACATATACCTCTCACAATAACACTCAAATAAACAGATAACACAGAGAAAAATAAAATATCAAAACCACCGTCCAGATGTCGCATCGTTACCACCATCCCCTTGATCTGGTTGTTGAGATTGAAAGCTCTTTGCAGGATCATATAACCTGCAATCCACTCCCTCCACTAGGTTATCTTCAGAAAAGACTCCCTAGTTGAACATTCTCAGTTGAGTTGATGGAATATGAATGTTAGCTCCCCCGCCTTGCATCCTCCTGGTGATGCATCACTCGAACCCATAGATGTTATTGGTAATATCGCATTAATTCTGGAATATGAACTCTTGATATCTCAGATTTCTCATCTAATTCTGCAAGATCGACCCAATCATGTCCATATCCGTCTGATCTGCATACATACCAGGGAAGTCTTTTCCAGGTGGCTTTGGGCTCTGGTTCGTTTGCTCATTATACGCGGCATTCTGCATTTATTCTGAATTTCTTCTATGTTATGCCCGTATTCTTCTTCTTTCTATGGTCTTTCTCTCGTGTGTATCATTTCTCTCTCAGTCCTCCTCCTAATCAACATATCTTGGCACCTTTGTAGTGCTTTCAATGACTTTGTCGGTGACAGTCCTATCCAGGTAAACATCTAGCCATACACCTCTCATTGGCACTTGCTTGCAAAACTCCGTAATAATTAAGGGAAAAGATAATCCTTCATTTTTTTGGTGGTAATGGAATTCCTAATCGAATCATAGAAAATTTTGCTAACAACAATATAGTCGATCTCTTGAACTATGTGGTATAAAAGAGCATCCCTATAGTTTACTATCATAGTGTTGCAAATTGGTTGTAGGCTCGCGTTTAAGAAAAAGCTTCAAGCTTTGGTAGTTTTCCTAAAGTATTTGGCTTGGATGTGTTTTTGGTACCCATCTTTCTCACAAAGGAATATGTCCCCCGAAATTACTTCTAAACCATTGCAAATGGTTTCATGGGGAAATCTATGTCTATACCCATATTCAAGTTTTAGGTACTCATTATTCAGTCTCATATAGGATTCTAGTAAACCATAATACCGATTCGTTTTTCCAGGTGAATAGTCCACTGGTCTTCCTCGGACTATGGCTATTGTTTTATCAATGTTTTCGTGCCAGTTTGCGTAAAACCCTCTTACTAAGATTTCACAACCCATTTCAACAAAGGACCTCGCATCATTATCGACGTAATTGTCCCTAGTTAACAATCTTCAGTTTCTCTCCTTTATTATGTTTAGGGTCTTAAGCACATACTTAGTTTCATTTTTCGCATTGAAACCCCTATCGTGTATGATTTTTCTTTTCTTACTAATATCGCTCTTCATCCTTTTAAGAGCTTTGGCATTGATGAGATGTTGGGGTGAGAATTGAATTCTAGGTATGTAGCGGCCTTGCGCCTTGAGGTCACTGGGTGAGCTGCTATGCAGGTCCCATAGCCCTGCCGACATCATCGCCACATCAGTGCTCCTCGATAGTCGTTCTAACTCGTTAATAAGTGATTATATAAATCAATTATACAATTATTTAACTAGTCTTTCATTTTTCATTTACAAAGTTGCAAGTTGATAATCAGTAATTTACAACGAAAGTCTTATCATGGCATAACCATAGTTTTTCATAACTTTCAAGTCATATAGAGCATTAGTCCTACTGTGGAAAACTCAAAATATGGTACATTGTATATCAGGCAACAACATACAATGAAAAGTAAATATATACACATGTAAAGTGTCTATCAAGTCTCCCATAACCTCAAAAGTAAACAAAATATCAAAATGAACACGTACAAGTCCTGGACTGTTGGCAATCAGAGATAGTCGCCTAGGATCTCTTTGCCCATACTTGTACTAGGATCTGGACTTAGTCATCACAACAAAACAAATGACGAGTCCAGTGACTAAGATCCCAAAAGAAAACCATCAAGCATTCAATAATAGAGAAGCCAAGAATAATGTTAAATAAACATGCGGGAATAAATAGGCAACTGTAAGATAATCGCATGCCTAACTAACACCAATAGAAATTAATTAATTGTATCACACGTAGCAAACTAAACAATACTTCGTCAATCTGGATGATCTCAACACCCCGTACCACACAGGCTATAATTACTCATGATGGTCATAGTCATAGTGGCATCGAATCATATTATACTTCCTAGTTATAATCAGGTCTCTGTAAAGCACTACATAAATATCATCGTTGTGTTATGTTATAGGTTCAGGTCGAATTAGTGAAAGAACGACTGGAACAGTCGGTGTTGGAGTTTTGGTAATAAACATGAACATAGCCAAATATGTTCAGGGATGTAACTCACCTTCAGGCAAGGTTGAGTGCTAAGAGATGGGTAGCAAGGCATTCCATTCTCAAAAGTGTCGATATTGAACTGAAGTTTTGGCATCGAGTGTTATAGTCTAGTCTGTTCGGTAGTGAGATTCGACGTCGTTAGTTGGTTCCACCACATCACTATCCCCATCAAGATAACAAATAGAAGATCGTGAATGAGTGTCGTCGTCAGTTGTCCCGCCAAAAATTCACCCTCCATACGAAAAGAAGAACTGAAGATCAAAAAAGAGTGACGTCTTCTATTATTTCATCACATTTTTTCCCCGTGAAGAGACAAGAATGGCGTCGTCTATGGTTCAGTCACATCTTTCTTTCCATGAAAAGACAAGTGTGGCATTGTCCGTAGTTCTGTCACATCTTCCTCTCCATGAAACGATAAGCAGTAGTGGTGTCATCTACAGTTTCGCCACGACTTATTTTTTGTGAAAAGATGAGTAGTGGTGTCGTCGGTTGTTCCGCCACTACTCCTTCCCTTGAAGAGACTAATAGTGACGTCTTCAGGTGTTTTGCCACACTTGAGTTGTAAGCCAAATGAGATAGTTCCATCTGAGATTCCAGGAAAAAAAAGAATCAAGTATCAAGTTCATTAGGGTTGTTGGATTATCCTAATAGTGTCGCGATTCGAAGATATTGTTTACCTTAAATTTTGAGATGAAATTTCTCCTAGTTAGAAAGAATTGTAATGGACTAATTTTATTGGCATCGTTATTCGAGTTATTTTCAGACTCGACACCACCTCAGGACCACGTGGACGTCTCGGATAGGCTAGGGCACGACGACTGGGCATAAATGGTTATTTTTTGTCTGCTGGTTGAATATACTGCGGTGTTTAACTCAAGCAAGTCTCATATTACATCACATGTGTGAGTTACTTTGAAATATTGTGTAAGGATGTGTGACGGGTAAATGCCTCGTAGAGCATGTCGACGGGGATACCGGGTAGGCGTAGTATGGGTACACTAATTCTTATAATGCTACAATGATTAAAAAAAGGTGAATGTGGCATTAAATAGATAATCAAACTTTGGCCTAAGGCATAATAATCGAGTACATCAAGGATTGGTGCGCCTCGAGATGCAAGCCGAGACGCAGGGCACTGGCTACCAGGTAATTGGGTGCTAGAGGGAATTTAAGACCCTAAATAGCCTACATATGTATAAAAGTGCCTAAGTTAAACTAATTGAATCAATTGATTACAAATGCCTGTAGTTGGATGAAAAAATTAATGGCATAGATTTGCCTCGAGATTCGCACTAGAATGAAATCCTAGGATATTTGAATTAGGAATTGGTGTTAACAAGATCGATGTTAGTGGAGTAGGGTGAACAAGGACCATTAAATTGACCTCGATATACATGAACATAATTGATTCTAACATAACCAATATATAGCTAAGTTAATGGGAAATCTCTTCATGCAACAATAATAAAGTTTGTTATTGGGTTGGAGTGCTGGAAAATTTAGCAAGAACTAAAAGAAATGGAGGCCATCTACTAAAGGAATCAAGCTAAGAAGATCAAATCCAAGAGTTCATCATCTAGGTACAAAAACCCATTCTTTGCTTGTTTAAATTTATCAAAAAAATATGTACAAGGAAACTCAAGTTTTGGAGATTTTGTGCAAAAATGAATTTCAAATATTAAGCTACTATTTTTCTTGTCTAAGTGTTTTAAACTAATTTTGATTATCAATAATGGCTTCAAACTAGTTTTGGCAAGTAATTGGGGTTTCAAGAGTTCTTGATGCATGCATGTTAGTTCTTAGCAAATTTCTTGACCTAACCTCTGTAAATTAAGCCTAACTATCACATACGTACTCCAAATAGGGTGGATCATACATCATTGGAAAGCTTACTTAGAGACAGCAACTTCAGTCCCTAGCATATTTTTGAAATTCAAGCTCTTTCTAGCTCAAAAATGCTCTGCAATCAAGCAGTTGAAATGCTATTAAGTGATTTTTATAAATGAACTTTGACAAGGTATTACTCTCTCAATTCTTATCGGATTGAGCTCATCTTTTAGTATGCTATTTTAGGGTATGTTAGCTACCTTGTGACTGAAGATTACAATTTTTCGAGTTATAAATTGGGAGAAATAATTTTTACAAGATTATTGGTCGGATTTGATTCCAATTTGAGTTGTTTTAGTAGAAGTTCGATATCTCTTTCGTTTTAAATCGGAATTTTGCAAACCATACCTTTTCGAAAAGCTCAGACATATAGCAAAAACTTTTTGGTCTTCGATGATTTGGGATTTAGAAAGATTTAATTTGGCTGCAACATATGATACCAAATTGAAAGTAGAAACTTTATATAGTTTTTAAGGGGCTATTTTGGGAAATATAACTTTAAACTTAATTTAAACACCTTAAGTCACTTTAAAATATTGAAAATTGGTCTCAGGGACTCGGGGGCTATAATACGGTAGTCGGGAGCATAGTGGGATCAGACCAGGGTGTTTTTAGGGTTTCGAAGTGCGATTTGAGGTGTGTAAATCCCTTAAGAAACACCTCTTGAATATTTAGTTATTTCGATTTTGCTATCTTATATTCTTTCTTTTTCATTATCTATGTTCTATCATTGCTTTGATTTGGTATAAAAGTCGGTAGTTTTGTTCACCGCCGGGTTTTATTCGGATGTTGTGTTGTACGGGCTCTAGTACGCGAGACTATAACACATGTCACTTTCACCCTTGGTGAATGGAAACCCAAGCTGTTGGCCTCATCAATGCATGTGTTCGGTAGGTTATGATACGGACCAATCCTCCGCTAATAGTCCGAATATGAGCCAGTATGGTACGGGCAGTTGAGATCATCCGGATTGAAGAAGTATGGTCTAGTTTGCTATGCATGACACAATTATTTGGTTTCTATTGAGTGTTAGTTATGTATATGATTATCTTACAATTGGATGTTTATTTCCGCATGTTTATTTAACATTATTCTTGGCTTCTTTATTATTGAATGCTCGGTGATTTTCTTTTGGGATCGTACTCACTGGACTCGTTAACTATTTTGTTGTAATGACTATGTGCAGATCCTAGTACCAGTAAGGGCAAGGAGATCCTAGGCGAGTATCTCTGATTGCCTACAGTCCAGGACATACTAGTATGCGTTCATTTTGATATTTTGTATTACTTTTAAGGTTATGGGAGACTTGATAGACACTCTACATGTATATATATATATATTACTTTTCACAATATGTTGTCACTTGATATATAGTGTACTACATTCTGGGTTTTCCAAAGTAGGACTGATACTCTATATGACTTGAAAGTTATTAAAAATTATGGTTATGCTATAATAAGACTTTTGCTGTAAATTAATGATTATCAACTTGCAACTCTGTAAACGACAAATGAAAGACTAACTAAATAATGGAATAATTATTTATATAATCATTTATTAACGAGTTAGCACGACTATCGAGAAGTGCTGACGTGGCGATGACATTGGCAGGGTTGCTGGACTCGCACATCAGCTCCACCGATAGCCTCCAGGCCCAAGATCGCCACAAGGTGTCTCATCAATCTCTTCCACTCCCTCCTACTCGTTAGTAAAATTTAAAGGTGGAGAAAGTTCTCTAGTTACTCTAGTTCAAGGGTTATTTATCAAAATCCTCGTTGGCCTAATTGGTGTGGGTGGAGCTTTGGAGTTTGGCTTGGGTTTCTCTACTGATGGTGCCTTCCCCTTCTCCTCTCGTGAGCTTCTACCTCGACCTCATTCGGTAATTGTCTCAAATTAAAAAATTCACAAGTCCAAAAACTAAATAAACCTGTAGATTATAAAAACAACTTTTGTCATAAATAATTCGGTAAAGTTCAAGACTTTATTTTAAAAGGAGAAGTCCATTTAGAAAGCTAGCTTGAAATTCATCAAAACCTTAGAATAAAATTGACATCGGAGTGTTAACTTAAATATAGACTTTAAAATCAGTTTTCTAAATATCGTAAAGTAACTAGGTGATAAATCATAGTCTTTCAAAAACAATGCAAATTAAATTAAAATAAAACCATAACAAAACACCCAAACTCATTTTAAACTCGTTTTTCAAACCATTTGCAAATGTGTGTAAATATGACAAAATTTCGAAATTGTTGAATATGTAAATCAACGATCGATGTAATCGCAATTCCTAGTCTATTTGGAATCAATGAAACTATTTGTACAAGATAATTGAGTAAATTTCAACAAAATAATTTTTAAAAACATTGAAAATTTTTTCCAAAATCCCTCGAATCAAAAATTCGTTAAAGTAAAAAGTTAGAGTTGATGTAATTACCTTTTTTAGAATAAATCTCTCAAGATTTAAGCTCTTGAACTCCTATAGAACGTCCCTCCAAGCTCAAAGCCAAATTTTCTAAAGCCCTAGTTTTGTTGAACACTCTCAAAATCGAGAATTTTGGTTTGAATGGGATTAGGTTGAGGTGAGAATCACTTAAATACAATGAGATTAAGCTTAGGATGGTTGAATCTAGGAAAGAAATTGAAATTTTTGTGAAGGGATGCAAATGTTTGTTAATGTAAATGGGTATGTATTTGTGGCGATTTAGGGTTTTGGTTTTAAAAATCGAAAATCATGCCCAGCGATTCCTGTGTTAGTGGAGTTGTTGGGAATTGCTAGGTGAGTCGGTAGTAAGTGAGGTTCAGTGACCCACTGATCTAAGCAACAATTCCTTTGTAAGGTTAATCGCTGAGGATTCGCTAGACTCCAAATTTGCACTAAATTTCATATATTCTGCGATCGATTTTGCCAGCGATTCGCATTGTTATTCCAAATTGTTGGGGAATTGCTAGGCCTAATTCACTGTATTTGCAATTTGCTCTATAATTAACTTATAAATCATTCATTAAAACTTACATTAAGCTAAAATTGTCCGAAATTTTGAAAGTTTGAGCGGGACATGTAACTAACTAAATACTTTTATTAATTAAATAAATGAACTTATAAATAAGCAAGTAAATAATGCAACTTGCTTAAAGGCCATATAAGCAAAAACAACTCGATCACTCCCCCTTAATTGGAATTACCTTAGAGTTTAAATTCCGGAAATATTTTCAATACAAGAGTCAAAAAGTGAGAATAAAAACATACTAAACTAAACTAAACTAAATTTCCAAAAAAATTAAATAAATATAAAATAAACATAGAATATGGGCTGCCTCCTATAGAGCACTTTTGTTTATCGTCATTGATTCGACTTAAGCCTTCCAGAATTAGATTGAATCTCTAAACTTGAATTTATGATTATCCACTCTAGTGCCATTCCAGAAAGTGAGTGCTCGGCCGTTAATCATCTGAGTGATTGTTTTGTTGAGAATATCCATAACACCTTGAGTAGTAGCTAAAAAAGGTTGTCCTAAAATTAAAGGAGGATCTTTATTGATAAAGTGTGGCATTGCTAAAAATTTATGGGTAAGATGTAGTTATTGACTTGAACTGGCACATCCGTGACCACTCCTATTGGATGAATTGAATTTCCATTCGGTAAAGAAAAACGTTCATAAGCAAGTGAATTTAGCTTCAATTGAGTGTGTAGAAAAAAAAACATGGGCATGAGATTTGTATTAGAGTTCATATCAAATTTAGCTATGAAGTACCAAGCCCATTTGATTTCAATTTGCAAGTCTATAACTCCAAGATCATTAAGCTTTACTGGACTTAAATCCAGCTTTTTCTTTTTCTTATTGTACTCGGACTTAGAAACTTCCATCTTGTTAATGCTTTTACCATTCTCCGGTTGCTTAACTCTCCATTCTTGAATTACTTTCTTTTCTTTAGAAGTGTATTCAACTTGTTCTTTCTTTGGAACCTCTTGATCAATTTTCATTGTTACTGCATTAATTGCATAAATTTCAGCATTAAACTTATCATAATAGTTTAAGTCTACAAAGTCATCATCATACATTTCATTATCAAATAATTCATCATGTTCTTCATACATATCATAGTTGTGTTTAGTATTAATCATGAATTTAACAATCTTATCTTCAAACTCCACAGATATTGTTCCTTTAGAAATATCTAACTTAGTTCTAACTATCTTTAGAAAAGGTATATGTAATAGTATAGGAAAATGATTGGGTGATATTGAATCTCTCATTTCCATGACATAAAAATCAGCTGGAAATACTAAGTCATGTACTTGTACAAGATGTTTTCTAATAGTCCATATGGATTAATAATTATATTCTTTGGTAAGGTTAGATTAATAGGCGTATTAGTTAACGATCATATTTTCAATTATTCATAAATTTTAAGTGACATAACATTAATTGATGCTCAAAGATCACACATAGCGAATTCAATAGATGAATTTTCTATTGTGATCGGTATAATAAACATTCATGGGCTAAAACATTTCTCAGACATTCTATTCATGGGCTAAAACATTTTCATTAGATTTTTCTAAAAATTTGTCATTATAGTCAAAGAAGTTTTTAGTTGACTCCATTAAAATTTCATTAATCTCTAATTTCCTAACTGACTTTCACATGTCTTCATTAATTTTTTCCTCCCTAGCATTTGCTAATTGTTGTGGAACGATAAAATTAGAATGCATATCTTCGTTCGATTCACAAATAATTTTTACTTTATCTTAACCAATTCAGAATTTTGTGGAGATCTTTCATAAGCTTCAACTTTGGCTAAATACCATGAGTATAGCCTTTCGGGAAAAGGTATGTATTTTAGTTATTCAGCCATCCGTTTTCTAGGGGGAATGATATTTGCCATCATCTCTTCTTCTTGTTGTTCTATTGTCTTAGGTATTTTAATTTTCTTTTTACCTTTTTTTGGTGTTTTTTCTTGCGTATTTGTTTCTTTTTTTCATTTTCACAAACTAAAGAGTTAACTTGTGCTTGATTAGTAATGTTTGTAGTTTTAGTAGATATTTTAGTTTGATTTCTTAACTTGTTAATTTGTAAAGTCATTTGACTTAATTGGTTTTTCAACTCGTTAATAGGCGTATCGGTTTTAATTTGATTTTGAGAAATTTGCATATAGTTTTGATGACTTTGGTTCATAAGTTATGTAATATTTGTTCTAAATTTGGTTGCGTGGGTTAAATAGTTTGTTGAGGTTGTAGCATTGGTGTAGGTTGTGTTGGTGCTCTCGATCTATAAGTGGTATAATTTTGATTTTGTGGACCACAACTAAGATTTGAATTTGGTTTTTTAGTGTAGTAGTTGTTGTTATTATATTGGTTTCTAGAAGGACCAGAATATTGATTCATAATCGCGTTGACTTCTTCATTATTATTTTCTTGTAAACTAGGTCACGCATATGTAGGATGTGTAACTTCATTACAAAATCCATATAGTTTAACTTGATTTGATCTATCTTTTAGTAGTAGTTTAACCATGTTAGATAATTCATCAACTTTTTCATCGAACTTATTAATTGTTTTAATATTAACCTCATAAACTTTTTTTCTTGATGTGTCGATCTTTTCACCATATTATTTAGATTGTTTGGTCATCTTATTAATAGCTTCTTTTGCTAGTGTTTGTGTAACATCAAATAATGATCCACCACATACGGTATCTAAGATTCTTTGTTTAAAATGATTTAGTCCTTCATATAAGTATTCTAATAAAGCTATTTGAGTGTGTCCATTTTGTGGACAAGTTGAAATCAATCTTTGAAATATATCCTAAAATTCATTAAAATTTACATCATCTTTCATTTTCACGACCGTGACTTGTCTTCTATAAGTAGTAATTTTTCTTGCAGGCATATATTGATCTAGGAAATCTTCTAACATTTTAGCCCATGTGGTTATTGAGTCTTGAGGAAGATAAAACAACCAATCTTGTGCTTGATCTTTCAATACAAAAGGAAAAGCTTTAAGTATTACTTATTCTAACGTGCAGTCTTTAAGTTTCATCCCATTGACTTTATGTTGATATTCCCTTATAAATTTTTGTGGGCTTTCATTGTCCTTACCTTAGAAATTAGATAGAGCACTAATGAATTCATATCTAAGTTCAAATTCAGGGAATCTCTCGGAATATGCAATACACATTGATTCATAAGCAGTGATATTTTGATTAGTTTGCCTAAAAGTAAGTTCTCTATTATTATTATTTTTATTAACATTAAAGTCATTATTAGCTTCCATTGTGGTAGGTTGGTATTCTCTACATTGTTGTCTTAAGTTACGATTAAATGTTATATCTATTTCGAGATCAAACGAATGTAAGGGTCTTATGGAATTAGAACGATAAAATTGATAGACCATACAACGTCTAAAACTCCTAAGAAGTTATGTTTGAATCCCCGACAACATCGCAAAAAATTGACACGTGCCGATCGTGTACAGTAAATTTTCCTCTTTTATTATGCTCTTAATATTTTGTAGTAGTAGTAAGTGGAAGTGGTATCTATAAGGATTTATCAAACTTCTCTAGGAAAAATGACTTTTAATAGTTTTTATTATTTTTACTTTAATTTAATTAAAATAGTAATTAAATACACTAATTCAATCTATAATATAATAATAACTAACTAAACTAATTATACTAACTTAACTAACACAATCCAAATTCACTATCAATCAAATAAATCTAATTCAATGATAAATAAATATCTAAACAAACATCCAGAACAATGAAACATCAATCCGTTTTGCATCCAAGCATGTTACTTCAATCATATAGGCATGAGCATACTTTATAAAGTACCATAGATCATTAAACTCTAATCGTAAGTAAGTAAACAACTTTAGCCAGCCTCCTTATACCGGTGGAAAATTCATGTTCTAATTTTATTAAGGTACCCCCTTTGAATACACAAAGACATTAACTTCACGCAATAAAACCGCATTACACTTTGTGAAAACTTCGAACTACTAAATCTAACACCTTCTGAAAGCCACTTCAACATTAGATTTAGATCTCGAATTCACCTAGGACATCTAAATTGTCATACCTTTCAAACAATCCTAGTTACTACTTCAATTGATGATGAATCTAAATATTACAATACACATTCTGATCTATGAATGCAATACGAAGATCATGATTAAAATCAATAGATAATAATATATTAAATCACTGTATCGATGAATATGATTGGTTTAAAACATTAAGCACATATCCATCCCATCATAACTACATAGCAAAACAGATTTAGTTCGTGTTCGAACTTTGTTTAGATAGATAAAATACTCACTTATAATCATAAAAAAACATCACAATAATGTAAATAGAAGACATAAATAAATACATCTAGAATAACTACTTTAAATCTTTAAATCTTCTCCAAAAGCAATGAACAATAAAACAATAAACTAAAACAATAAGGAATGGCTCCTAAAGCAATGAAATATTGATCTAAGTACTCAAGGGCAACTGATTTCGTAGCTCTAGAGTTGTATTTATATTATTCTAGGTAGTAAACATCCTAAACTAACTCAAACTAATCGTTGTTATCTAAAATCCTCGAAATATGATCCAACGATTCCTTATTGATTCAGGTTTAAGTGGAATCACCGAAAGAATCCTTGAAATTGCTGTCTCTGTTTCCATAAATTTGAGTGGCGATTCTGGGTACATAAGAATCAGTCAGGAATCACTGGTGTTGAAATCATGTTTTTGTCCTTCACTTGTTGATGATTCTCTTACATACTCCTCCCACTTGATTAATTCTTTTATAATCTTCATTTTTTACTCCATTTCTTCATATATTCTACTTATTACCTGAAATAAAAAAATAATAAGAGAAAACCTCGTATAATATAGTCTTTTACATCTAAAATCATCCTAAAATGTATTATAAAACATTTCTAATTATTAACTTGTCAAGAGCCAGTAGCCTCTCTTTCCTGTACCTGATAAACTCGATCTGTACATCGATATCGAGATAAAAATCTAAGTAAACGCGGCGAAAAATTTAGAACTTTTCGATAATGTAAATGAGACATAGAATTCCAGAGTTTATCAAAACAAACCTCGATTAGATTATTTCCCAACCCCTATTATATTACAACAATGTTATTCAAACACTATATATATACAAAGAAGGTTCATTACATCGTAGAGAAGACTAAAAGACTTTTATGCCTTCTCTTTCCCTTTTTGCCGAAACGTTGGGCTATGAACCTGAAATGTTTACAGGGGTGAGCGCTCCAACATGCTCAGTAAGTGACTCGCAATTATTTATCAAAAATTTATTTTATAAACAAGAATAATGAATAACAATATGATTCCAATAAATATTTAATCAGTGCATCAGAATGGTATAACAATAAATAACATATGCAAATCAACAGTTTAATAGCAACTGTACTTGTAACATAACTTTTCATTTTAGTTATAAGAGTCATCTCTCAGTTACTCTAGAATAACACTAATGAAATCCACACATTTGTTCGATGTGTGATTTCATCAAATGTATTCGAAACAAGCTGAGTCTTCGTCCTCTTTTGGATAATGAACGATGATATTAATCCACAGACTATAAAGGTGGGAGGGTAAGGCTAATCCTTAGCGATCTCATAACCACTTCACATTCGGTTAACTTACTCTAACTCACCTTCGAGTTATATATAAAGTTTTATGCATGTCACAACATATTGCTCCCCTTTTCCTATTACATACACTATATGAACTAAATATACTACTTTACATAGCACAATTGATAATATAATTAAGTCTCACTTACCTTTGTCGAATCTCCCTAAGTTTCGTTTCAAATTCATTAACTCTCGGGGTACTTGAACCTCTTCTGGTGTTTAAGCACCTAACACAAACCATTTGAGGTCAATATATGTCTAATAATTAAGGTTTAAAACCCCTAGACCAGTCCGGAAACCCTCAGAGATTCTCATGAATAAATCAACACTATTTATGTTTTCTAGGGTGGGAGTGCTCCCTGCTTAGGTGGAGCGTGCTCCATCATCTGGTTCATCAATTTTCATGAAAGGAACGCACCTCCCTGCTACAGGGAACGCGCTCGACCATCGAGTGACCAAATAGAGAACAGGGCAGCAACTCTTGTTCGATCACCAAATCATTATCCAACTTCCTCGAGACGTCGGGGAGGCTCGAGGAGGGCTTTTAATGAGGTCTTACATTGTGTACATCACCTAAAACCATAATTAATGAGAATTCGTCACCAATTCACGAATTTCACCAAAATTTCAAAACCGAAAGTAAAAAACTTGATGAAACACTTACCATGACCCAATTTAATTGTAGTTGATTTCTTCTACCTCCCTTGATCACTCTAACAATCTCTCGATCACTCCAGAAATCAAATCATCCCTCACTCTATCAATCTCTCATTCTCACGATCAAACAGTGAGATAAGTTTGAAATTGGTTTTGTTTTTATATATTGATTTCCTCGAGATACGCAACGTGTGATCTCGAGGTTGATCCAATTGAGATTATCTTAAAGTGACACTGATCTTGACACATCTTCCACTTACGTTTATCTCGAGGCAATCCAATGGTTCAAATTAATTAAATCAAACTCTAGGTTTATATATATACCTATGTTTTTTAATGCCTATAAATTCACCGGACGCACTAACAAGTACAATCGAGCATGCATATCCATTCCACGACCCCTCGTCGAACTAGATGTACCAGCAATTTATTAATTATTTATTTATTTCCCAACTATATGCTTATATTAATTTATATATCAATATGATATAGTATATTTAATCCATTATCACATCATCCAAACACTATAGAGTCATTCCAACACACTTACACACTAATCGAGGTACGCCGAACTTAGCCACGAACCTAACTTAGGTTAATTATTAGGATCCGGGTTAACTATAATCACTTACTTAAGGTAACGGGTCGTTAAAAAAATCAGTGCAAATAAACCTAATAACAAATTCACAATAATTACAACCAATCCTAATAAAAAACCCCTGAGAAAAATGAGCAATTGTGAGAATTAAAATTAAAATTGAGGAGAATATCAAGTATTTAGAATTTACCACTTTCTGAGCCGAATCCCTCATATCTATTGCTGAAACGTCATTCAAAATGTGCGCTCCTCTCGCAACGCTCTACTGATTTACGAAGAGAAATTGAGAGAAAAATGAATGATTGTAGATCGGGATAGAGAAATAGGAGTGTCAAGAAAATAGAGAACGAAGAAATCTAAATGAAACTGATCGTTCAGTAAGTTTCGATTTTAAAGATTGAGCTACTAGCTTGACCTGCTAGCTTCATTTTTTTATTTATTAATTTTTTGAAATCTCTATTTTGACTTCTTTCGATTTCCAATGCCCTTTTTTATTCAATTTTTTACCAACATGCAACTTGAGATAAAACCTTGCATTGGTGTTGTTTTCCTTTTTTACCATCATGAATATCGACTCGCATGTAAATCGGGGCAAAGCCTTACGTCAACTTTTTAACACTAATGAAACTTGATTCCAGGCAAACTATTTTTTTTTAATTTCCACATAATATACATATAAGACAACGCACTCGGAAAATCATCATAAACATAAAATTATAAATAAACCAGCTTTTCATTGATCACCTCAATCCACAGCCTACAATGTAATTAAGACTAATTAGTCTCGTAAATAGGCCTTAACACATGTTTATGAAATTCGGGATTTCACATTATTAGCCTTGTTATGGTGTTCTAGGGATTAGTAGCACCTTAGTGGTGAGCGATGCCCTGAATTTAATTAGGGGTTGTCACATACGCCCCAAAGAAACACACAAGTTCCACACTTACCCTCTCCGGAGTTTTTGCTTGATTGACACATTTGATGGAAATATATATCCCATTAACACACCCAAAGAAATATTTCCAAATCTAACACATTTTGTGCCATGTCACTGCCACATCACTGCCATGTATTTTTTTTTTTTGATTGAGGAAAACGTGACTTGTAGTCACGACTTGCATTTGGAGCAAGTCGTGACTGCAAGTCACGACTTGCTCCATAGACTAGCAAAAGTTTGTTTTTGTGTTGCATTTGAATTTTTTTTTGTCTTGTACAGAGCATATCAGAAGTGAATTGTTTTTTTTGTCACAGAATAGAGCGAGATGTCACAGAATTCCCAGAGCGAAGGAATGAATGAGGATTGCTTATCTCACCAGCTAATTCATCCCTAGGACTCTATTTCCTACTCACAACCTCAGTCACTCCAAGTGCCACTCACGCCTATACAAAATATTCGACTTGTTGTTAAAGCATAATCATTAGTGGGCTCACATTGATATATGTACTTCACTTAGAACAGCAAATGTGAGCTCGTGACATGGGACAGGAAACAAAGAGATTAACTAAGCAACAAAGTATGCTTTCAATTTCAGTCCTATATTTGTCCCTAATAGGTGTGATTTTGCTATGTTTGTATTTGAGCTGTTGGTCACAAGTGGTGAAGTTGTTCAATAAATAGGAATCATGAATGGTTGGCCTATTATTGTTGATCTAAAATGTGTGAACATGTCAAAGAAGTACTACAAAGCATTATATAAACCAAAAAACATTATATAAACCAAAAAACATGATATAAATGAAGAACTTGGAAATTGAAGTGGAAGAACTACAAAGCATTATATAAACCAAAAAACATGTCATGTGAAAGTAAAAGAAGTCCTAATCTGACCCCAAATAATGACTTCCAGTTCCACAACGTGTTCTCTTTACGACTCGCACATTACGATTTAAAGCTAATGGCACATTCGAATGGCCCACATCAGCAGGATTTTGAGCATCTTCTCGTTGAATATCATCGATATCACGCATTCCACCATCATGAGTACTTGTAGTCCCAGAAAAATTCATCCTTACTGGACTTGCATTAAAATGGCGCGAAGATGTAGGTGCCCTATCAAATGGAAAGGCTTCCGTAGCCTCGAATGCCATGTTGGGAGGAACTGATGGAGTATGTGGAGTGTCAAACTCGTTGAGAGGTACTGATGGAGTGTACAGAGTCTCGAACTGGTTGAGAGGTACTGATGGAGTATACACTGGAGTGTCATGCCTCGAACGTGTATCATAATGAGAAGATTGATGAAAAGCTTCAAATGATGTGGGCATATTATGCATGCGATAATCCGCATGTACTGCAGTCAAAGTCGATGCAGCTATATCTCTAATACGTGCAATTGACACATCATCACCCAATGTCAACTGATGAATTGATGTCATTCTATGTGCCTACATATTAAAAATTTATGAAGTTGTATGCGAAAGTAAAATCAAAACAACTATTTGAAAGACTTCATGACTAAAAAAAATGAAATTGTACTTACCAATGCCTCAGCAATAGCTCCACGACGAGACATAAATCGTTGTGTAATGCGACGATACCATAGCATATACGGGTCGTAAAATTGCAATGGCTCCTCCAATATGTCATCAGTTGCAATATTGGAAGCACGTTCGTTCCACAGGCAGACATAAGCACTATGTTCTGCACTCCAATCCTTATCCGTTTTCCCTCTCAAGTCAATCTTATGTAGCTCCATGCTTGTGCTATGTAAATGTGGTATCCTTTGGTTCAAACCGAATTGTCGCATGACTCTATCAGGATTATACATTTCGACAACACAGAAGAAAATCAAAGGTGCCCTCGTTCGCCAAATAGCACGACCACTGCTACAATACGCAGGAAGGTCCCTTATAACCGTCTCGGGATACGGTTCCCAAATTACCTGAAGTTATAAAATACAACTTCAAATAAATAAAATTCACATTTCACTATTGTTGAATTAGGTAATTGAAAAAATAATAAAGTATATTTCTTACTTCATCGGGTGCTTGCATGTCAATCATTTCTCGGTATTTTGTCAGCACATGCATTGATGTTCCCGTGGTCTCCAAGGCATGTCTCCACCTAAAGAAATGTACAAAACAACACAAAGCATGAATGAATGTACATGTAGATTAATATACTCAAATTGAAATTATTATGTTAAAAAATAATAATTACCTATGACCATATGGAGGAGGTGGAAATAATTCTTCGTTCGGTATGATGTCGTCTCGAAGATGCCCTCTCATTATTGGTGCTAGAAAAGGCAACCTATCCCATGCCCATAATTGCAATAGTATGACCGGACCCGCAATCTCTGATCCATCAACGTCGGCTGCAAGACACAATTGTCTATATAGGTGAGGCAGAGTTGCACTACCCCAACTGTATTGTCCTGCCTCCTCAAAATCCTCCAAAAATTGCAAATACATGATGTGAACTAGATTGTTAGACTTGTCCGCAAATAAAGTTCCTCCAAGAAGTTGTAAGATGTACGCTCTTGCGTAGCGTTGCATTTCCACATCATCAGCATTATTTGGAAGGTTTGGAAACCATCTTGATAGTTGGCGAATTTGGATCCGTCCTCCAGTCCTGTTGTTTTCAGGGAATGGGAAGCCTAGTTGTGTCATACATAAGGCATCGTAATCTCGCTCGACACGACCAGTGATTGGCAATCCATCGACAGGTAACCCTAAGATGATTTGTACATCTTGTAGGGTAATAGTCATCTCGCCAACTGGGAAATGAAACGTGTGCGTTTCTGGCCTCCACCTCTCTACAAGGGCAGTAATGAGATGCCAATCAATTGATATGAAACCTATTCGCGCCGTTCCATAAAACCCAGATTCCTGAAGATGCCCAACTATTCGTTGATCCAGTGGGACCGATCGATGTAGTGCAGCTGAATTACGCCTGATAGTCAATATACCAGGCTCATATGGAAAACGAGATTTAAGTTACAATAGTTAAAATGTAGCTACGAAACTATAAATTTAGAGAAACAGTCGAAAAGAAGTACTACCGGTCCATTCCAAACGCAAGTAGATTTATGTAGAGCTTGCATAGTCAACACCGAATCATCTATAGGGCCAGGATCCATATCGCGCTTGAACCCCAAATCATTAGCAATGTTGTCATTAATTCCATAAACCAATGAAGAAACAGTACAAGACACTAGTACATTCCATTCAAGAAACAATTAAGTTAAAACAAAAGTGTGCGAATAATACGAAAACATCTATTTTTAAAGTAAAGAAGAGACTGTACTAGTGTAGTGTTGTTTCCATCATCAGTATGGCATGCATGGATTGATTGTTATGGATTGATTGTTGTGCTCTATAATTGGTGAATATATTCACATTTTTAGAGCATGCATTGAATGTTAATACGAAAACATCTATTAACATTGATTGTTAATACGAACACATCTATTCACATTTTTAGAGCATGCATGGATTGATTGTTATGCTCTATAATTGGTGAATATATTCAATTCTATACATGCATGGATGGATTGATTGTATCATCTCATTTCCAATGAGATGATATTGTCTAAATTAGGTTTATGGAATAAAGTCTTGATGAGTTGAGTGCACATAATATATGATGATATTTCCAAGATAGGGCAAAAGTTTCTAAAACACTATTGTTAAAAATATAAATTAAGGCACCCAATGTAGTCTACAAATAAGCATACATGGACTTATTTCATTGTATGATAGGGCGTGCCAACTTTGTATAAGGTCACAAGAGCATGGGCTTCGAACAAGATTTTCTCAAGTCTAATAATACTCAAACTTTAGACCTCTAGATTAAGTACATTTACTATATTTCAAGAATACCTTTGACGCTAAGCACTTTTGTTCATTCAACAACAATAAACCTTTGATTCCAAATTAATTAAAATCAGCAAAATGAATCGAATTTTTCACTCTGCTCGATTTAATACAGTTGATGGTGTAATCAAACACAATGACAATAGAAGTGGATGCGAAACATAAGACTTGAAATAGCCTATCACTATGAAGCATTAGGCGGTTGTCCTTGCTGACGACGAGAGCAAGTGCGTCTATTGTGTCCATCCTGCTTACATATACTACATCGCAGCGTTGTTGGGGTTTCTCTCCATTCCTTTTCTCGCTGCATATGACGTGGCTGTTTCTGATTGACTCTCCAATCCATCTCTGTGCGCAAACGTCGTGTTTGAGGACGACCTTTTTTGACTCGCTTTCGATATGGATCAGCCAGCAACGTGTGTGGAAGTCTAGCGCTAGGCCAATAATCTACGTGAGGAATAGGTTGGAAATTCGCAGCATAACATTGACTGTACACAGACAATCTGTAGTATGACTCAATGTACTGACAATGATCTATGGCAACACTGGCGCAAACTGCTTGAACATGGGAACATGGAATGCCAAAACACTGCCATTTCATAAAAGTGCATCTGCGAGCCTCCAATTTCACCACTTGCTTGTTAGACCCTTTTCTCAAATGATAGCCACGTGGTGCAGTGATGACTTCAAATGTTCCATTCTCACGATTCACTAATGTCACATTGTGCCCTCCAGCCGCCTTTCCCCAATGTAACAACTTATTCAGTGCGAACCTTGTGTACATTTCGCCCCTTCCTATGGCTGCACCTATTTCGTCGTGTCTTTTGTTAAAGTACGCCATGACACGATAAAATGTAAGTTGCACTAAAGCGGTGATGGGGTAAAATCGCGCGCCTTTAAGGACCCTGTTAAAGCATTCTACATTTGTGACAAAAAAAATTCCAAATATGAATTAGCTTCTAAACGTAATAAATCAAACACATTAAGTAAGTAATAGTAACAAAATATAGACACAATGAATACCTGCTAGATTTGTAGTCATCCATCCGTATCGATATCATTTGTCGTATGCGTTCGTCCATTGTGCTCGATCAAGGTCATTAAACCACGCAATACATTCGACGTTCATTTGTTGCAGTTCTTTCATGGCTGCCTTAAATTTCCGGGCATGATGTTGTGCACCTGCTAAGTACACCATATCTTTTAATTCTCGACTCCCGAATCTCATGTTGAAATTACTGCATATGTGACGGAGACAAAATCTGTGGTGAGCTCTTTCAGGGGTCCATCCATTTTGAGGATTGTTCATTGCCAACAATATTCCAGGGTGTCGATCGAAAATGACACATATACCATCCCTATCAGTCACATGATGTCGCAAACAAGCCATAAACCACCCCCAGCTGTCTTGACTTTCCTCATCTACAATGACAAATTCTAAAGGAAATACATGACTATTATTATCAACAATGGTGGCTATTAGGAGTTTTTGTTTGTATTTTCCATACAAGAATGTGCCATCAATTTGTATAATTGGTCTGCAATATCTAAAGCCTGCAATAGAAGGTGCAAATGCCCAAAAAACCCATTTGAATACAACCTCATTGACGGCATTAGGCTCGCCATACCGCCATTCCACACGTGTCCCTGGATTGCTTTCTTGAAGAGCGGTCATCCACCGCAGCAACATTTTATACAATTCTTCCCAATCTCCAAATATTTTAGCAATTGCTTTCTTCTTCCCCAACCAAACTTTTTTATAATGAACATCATAACTGAATTTGTCCTTGATAATCTGATGAAGCACTGGAACTGAGATGGACGGATCTCTTCTCACCACATTTTCTACTTCACGGCATATAACGGTGGAGTCCAAATGCGCATGATCCTTGGACAGTTTAGCATATATACATGTATGTGGTCCTGCATATTTACTGATCTCAAACATTCCATGGGATTTTCTTCTCGAACACCGCAACCTCCAAGTACATCCTTCTAAATATTTCTTACAACGGACAATCCATACATTAGGTGTAGAATGGGTCACCACAAATCGCATGTGTCCTTTGATGCTATACAATTTCACGGCATGCTGGATATCTACTTTACACATGAACCGCATGCCTTTCTCAAGTTCTGATGCCTCATTCCATAAAGACCTAGAAGGGATCATTGCATTCTCGCATATAGGTTGCATTGCCTCACTACTCAATTCCATAAATACAGATGAAGGTACGACAAATTCACCTGCACCCACGGGCGCACCATCAATTCCAGCAGCCTCTTCATTGAAAAAATCATCGTTCCCATATTCGTTCGAAATTGGAGGGCAAGATAATGAGCCATCATCGGCTATGACTCGATTTAATGTGTATCGAATCATGCCATCATCAACATGATGAGCATCAACCCCTTCATCGTCTACATCATCATCGCCACTCTCTTCACTAGTATCCCCGTCACTACCATAATAGTCGTCATCTTCCTCAGTATTCATATCATCACAGGAACGAGCATCCTCGTCCATTTCGGGGTTTGCGGTCATCAAAGGCGATGGATAATGACTATGTTCAAAAATTGGTTGAGTACTAGGTCTAGCTCCAGAATCTAACACTATATTACAATTAGAACTATTATACGATTGCCTCTGAACTAAATCTAAATATAGCTCCATGCAAGTTGGTGGTGGAAAATCACCCACAATCTCCCAAGCTTCTTTCAAAGTCGCTTCATCATCTATTCGCAAAGGGACATAGTTGGACGTTCCACTTCCAATGTACGCAGGATATCGATATGTCATGTTTAATATATGTAATTCATTGTCTATCTCCAATGAATTACAGATAAAACTCACAAGTTCATCGTACCCTAAACCCATCTTCGATCTGAGATGTCGAATAGGCGGTTTCGTGTACGAAATCCCTGATGGTCCATCAACCATGTCTCCATTCATATAGCACAACAACGTTACTCTTCGATCAACCATTATTGAATCTATATATGTAGAATATAATTGTTAATCAATAGAAGTGATGATAATTATAACACACACTTGGCACAAATATAAAAAGTTGGTCTTGAATAGTCCAAGCAATTGTACTAAAGGAGCATTCAACAATTGAAAGAAAGATATATAATTAGGCACCTTAGTATTTAAAAAAATTAGTCATTACTTCATATGTACTATATATGTAGAAGAAGGTGATGGTCAAGTATTCTAATAATTGACCAATGTACGTAGGAGAAACCATATATTATATTTGTCATTTTCATGCAGAACATTCATTTACAATTTTACATACCTTAGTCATTACTTAAACCAAATACTTAATTGACTGAAACATCATTGTTATATTAGTTATACTTGCAATAGTACCGTTTGCCTTAAATCATTTCATTTAGTATTGAATTCGATCCATAATACGTATGACATTACAAGGCCAATTGAAAACATCTTAATACATGTTTTGCTCGACCATAAATGGACCTTATTTCTATACTAGCATGGATCGACTACAAGGATTAAACTCTTTCACTCAAAGAGTGACAACAACTAAGCCGAGGCTGTATACTAGTAAAGGACGGCTACATGGATCATACTCTTTCACTCCCCAATGTACTTTCAAAATCGTTACCACCCGGGGTATCGATAACACATCCGCCTTATTCTCATATTAGTTCGAGTCAAACAACATCGATATCTAACTATGTTTGAAAAAAACAAATCATGCTCAATAAAAAGCCTTGCACATATATGTATAACTGTAATTATATTAAACAAGTTCTACTGCAAACTAAGTTTCCTAGAGCTTCTCCCCAATATTGTTCTCAATGCAATAGATTTCAATAAAGCAACAACATTCTCCCCAATGTATCATTACTTTCGATATCTAACTATGTTTGGAAAAAAAATGGTCAAGCTCAATAAATTTTTCAGTTATGATGTATATAAGTCATTATATATATATTATATATATATATATATATCATGCAGAGAATTGCTTATTATCATTGTTCATTAATTCACTATATTAATTTTTGAGACCCCAACGAAAATGCATTTTTTGAACTAATTTATCAATGAACACAATTGAAAAACGATTTTTACCAATACAAACGAGACCGGTTGTGAATGCGAGTAGTGACAGTGGAGGCAATGACCGACCAATGGAGGCGAGCAACGCCGGAAGGTCGCTCGCTCGAGAGCCGTAGTAGGCGATTCGCGCCGGTGGGACAAGACCACAAACGTAGCCAGGAAGCGAGCAACAGAGCCGGCAGGAGGCGAATCGCGGAACCGGCCAAGGCAATGCGCGGCGGGATGGCAAGCTGCGGCGGCCGGCTAAGCAATGCAGCGGCGGCGGCACGTCCGAAAGCCACCAAGAGTCACCTAAAGGTTAGAATGACCGGCGGACAGCGGCGGCGGCACGTCCGGCAGGCACAATGAGTCACCTCAAGCTTCCAACGACCGGCGGGTTACGGACCACGGAGGACGGACGGCCGATCTTCAAGTCGCCAGACGGGATATGGAGCCGGAGTCGGTCGCCGGAGATAAGAAATGCGGCGGCGGATTTGAAGGAGATGGCTGCTTGGGGTGCTTGGAGTGCTTGGGGGGGTGGGGTTTGGGGTTTCTTGCTTGGGTACACATGAATGTTTGAAGCAGGAAACCCGTGACCTCGGGTACACATGGAAATCGTGACCCGAGGTCACGTTTTTCACCGGGTGAGTTGCTCTCCCGCTTACCTGGCAGTGACGTGGCAGTGACGTGGCACCAAATGTGTTAGATTTGGAAATATTTCTTTGGATGTGTTAATGAGATATATATTTCCATCAAATGTGCCAATCAAGCAAAAAACCCTACCCTCTCCACTCCCTCCCATTCGTGCCCACCAACGTCCTCCTTTACCAGATAAAAATTGCCATAACATTGTATGCTAAAATTTCGTTTGTTTTTATGAAATCAAGTTTCTACAACATTAATGCAAGTCCATTGACCTCATTTTTTAGGCTTGAAATTGAGAGTTTTCTTATCTTCTTAGGTGAAAATGGTGGTTTAAATAACTTGTTTTGTGATTTTACAGGGCATATGATGATTTAACCACATTTTTGTGTTTCTTTTTTTTTTATGATGAAATGGCATAGGAACGACCAATGGAAGAGGATTTAGCAAGAGGGAGATGTAATTTATTTATTTTTCGGTATTTTTGTGGTTCTTTAGCATTTCTCAAAACGAAAGTAAGAAGCCTCATTTTTTGAGTGATTCAGTCACGCATGTCTGAACTCTAGCTAAAGTGTTAGTCGAAACCCATCAAACATTTAGTTTGAGTGTTGACCAGGTCCCACTAAACCTTTAGCTAGAGTGGCAGCAAAAGCTCATCAAATATGTAGTTGGAGAGTCGATCCAAATAATCAAATCGCGTTATACCCGATAAATAACATCAAATTTGGCCAAATCGTGCAAACATCACTTCACGGCTTGGATGACGCGTGAAAATGATAAGGAAAAACCAAGAAATGGCTTCAACAAAATGCAAAAATGTTACGATATAGAACTAAATTGACCTAAAACACCGAAAAAAAGGACGCGATTGGAGAGAGTTCGATGATGATTTCGAAGGTGGAGTACGTCGGTTGGAACGAAGAGATATTTTACGGAGTTAGGTGAAAAAATTGAGCCTTTAGACATTTTATTTTGTATTTGTGATGCCTACAAAATTGACTTGCCCCTCGTAAATATGTAGGGCGTCTATACAACGTGACTCAAAATTATTTACATCCAATTTTGCTCAACATGATGCACAAAACACCGTATATGCATAGTTGAAACACACCTAAATCTAACTAATCTAACAAACTCTTTACGTAGACCCAATGTCCATATCAAACTCAACAAACCCACAATAATATACAATCTTATCTCAAAACAATCAAATTTCAATGAAACTAAAACTCTTTAATTAGACACAAACTAAAATATTAAAATCTTAATTATATTAGAATGTAGAGTTTGAGCTAAATACCAACGAAAGGAGCAGCTTGCAATTGTATACACATCCATAGACTGAATTATTAGCTACAAAAACTTGCTCTTGCAACCCCTGATATCCAAGTAATTCGTATTCTTAAAAAGCATACATGTACAGAACTATCATGAAAATTTCGAAAGGGATTGTTGATATTAATTACAAACATACCCAAAATTCTCAAAAGTTAGTTTCTTGATGGTCTTTTCATTAATCGTGACCAGCCAAAACAGAGGAATACCAAAAAACCAAACAGTACTAATTTAAGATACCTCTCCATTAGGATTCCTGAAAATGAGTTCTGCAGTAAGGGCATTGAGACTGGGAAGTAAGCCATGGGAGTACACACTTGGAATGGTATCTGTGAAAGCATGGAAGATTAACGACTGGTTGCTCCATCTGGAACTCATCCAAGCATATGGCACACACTTCTTTTTGTGATTTTTGACGTTGAAATCCACTCGACCACTTCTGCAGTCTCACGAACTTCATGTAGTTAGTCTCATGAGTTTCATTGTTAGTCGTTTTTCTGCAATGATTTTGATCGTCGTGGCCATTGTTAATCCTCCTCCTGTCATTCATGAAATGAACATTGTATATAAGTTTGATGTAACAAAGTCATGAACCATAAGAACTTAAAGAACGTTATGTAGAGATTTGAAGTTCACTAATCATGACTCTGAAACATGTATAGGCAATTATTTTTTTCTTTATATTATTGTGAAGATCATATTGAAGCAAAGCCCCAATTAATCTCCGAATCAAGAAATATGCTACCACAAGAGTGGTGCTTCTAGCCAAAAGTTTTAGAGCTTTTTCTTCCGAAGACTAAAAATGAGATATCTGATGAAGGGAGGAACACGCGTGCCATCGTATGACAACCTCTTGGATAATGACTCTAAAACATTAGCACGCATTTTTTATTTTTATTTTTTCCCAAATGAAATCTTCAAGAGCTATTACATTCACTAGAAGAATTTTGGCTTTTTATAGCACCTAATTCATAGGGGTTTTTAGTAACCCCTATGTATTAGGCGATTAAAACCCAAAACCCATAGACCCGCTAAGTTAAATGCCCCACTCAACAATACACATTTCCTCATCGTCTACTCACCTCAACTGAAGAACCCTAATCGCTCAAATCCCACTTTGACGAACCTCAAAACCCTAATCACTCAAACCTCATCTCTCCTCCACATAACACCCCTTCACCACGCACACTCAAAACCCTAATCGCTCGAATCCCTCTTTGACCAACAACATTTCCAGCTGCACTGCTCAATTTCCTCCACAAAATGGATTTCGAAGAAGAAGAAGAAGAAGAAGAAGATGAAGATGATGATGATGATGATGATGATGATTGTCTACTCTTGCTCACTGATCTCTCTCGTCCAGGTACGAATCCTACTCTCTTAATTCCAACCTCTTGCTCATCATCTGCAATGGACGCCTATTCATTTTCTTCGATTCTTGCTCCAATCAGAGCTTCTATCAATTCATTTATCTCTTAATTCGAACCCTCTCACTCTGGTCTTCGTTCCTCTGCTCGCTCTCCGAATCACGTCTATTGTTCAGTGGTTCCTTAGTTACGTCCACGAACGAGGACTTAAATCGTTTGTGCTAGGGTTTTTTATGAGCCTCATCAAGTGAGTTGATCAAATTCAATTAGTTGTGCAAAATTTTGAACAAGTAACACTGATTTTGTTGATTTTGTGTGATTTTGGGACCTAGCGGTTGATTCCAAGTGTGAGGCTTCGCATTGAATCCGAGAAACATAAGGTTTGGGAATTGTTTTGTTGTTATAGTATTTTGTCTTATTTTGTGATATTGAGGCTTGTGTTGTTGTTATATGGATTGCAACAAATGTGTTCAAAGTCCTTCGCTTGTGTAGTGATTTGTATTGTTTGGGGCATAGTTGGTGATTTTCACCGATTTACAATTCATGAACTGTGAAACACTCCTTTTCAAAAACGCGAAGGCTCTAGAGTTCTCTATGAAGAACCTTTTAATGGACTTGCCACCCCTTTGGGGGCATAGTTGGTGATTTTATTCTTTTTTTTTTCCTTGCAATTAGGGTTCATGAAAGCACCAAATCTCATGTTTTTGTGTTCGATCGTTGCAGGAGTTTTTGTTATTCGAAAAGTGCTCTTCTAAGGTTTCTAGGGTCACGCAATAATGTGGGATCTAGGTGAGAACAAATAATTTTTTATCAATTTAATAGTTTCACTTTCTACAACATTTCTATTTTATTTTAAGGGACGTTATAGGATTTTTCCTCTCTTGTTGGGCATGTTTGTGCATTAATTCATATGTATGTATAAAACTCATTGGGTGTGCTAAGATCAACAATTAGATTGTTCCATATTTACATGGGCTTTTTTCACTCGTTATGGTGAATTGGTGATACTAGCTTGATTTAGGTCGTCCTTTCACATACATGCACGCACAAGAAAACAACAAACAAACAAATAACGACATAGCCTCAATTACTTAATTGGGGTCCACTACATAGATCAAACTCTTCCACTGTGCTCCTCGAGCACATACAAGAAAAGGGAAAAAAAAGTAAACCCTCAATTTTGGTAGTAGTCTCTTATAAGAGATACTTATGCAACATACTTTCATTGGTACTCTATTAATCTACTCATTTTATGGTTTTGCTGTTGTTGTTGCTTGTGCTAACTGCTTATGCCTTTCAGTGCCAAGAACTACGAATTAAGAAGAATCTATTGACGACGTACATCCAGTGAAAGAGGAATATGGATGGCCTCAACCACAGTGGCTTGTATCTTTAATTAAATGGCGAGAAGAAAACAGAGGATTCTGCAATTGTATGTATTTAATGCTCGACAATATTATCTACTTTTTCCCATCTTTTTTATATAAAAAAGTAATTTATGTTAACATATTTTGTTGTTTTGTTCTTGATATGCAATGTAGATTTTTTTCGTAATGAAAAATCAAGGGAAGATTCATATTATAGATGATTCATATTCGTTCGAATTACTTCTAAAAATGTATTTTTGGGAGGTAAGTTATAAAAAGCTTTGCTTGTACTTTTAAGGTGCTTTGAACATCGTGGAACTATCCAAATCAAGATGTCTAGACCTATTTTTCACTATATTTTAATGTTTATGTCAAATAATCACATTACTTGTTTTTCTAATCTCTGATATGTCTCCTAATTTTGGTTTCCTCGAATGAGATTAGTTGGAAGCATTGTAGAACTAATAAAAGTTAATAGAGCACTATGCTCGAATAAAATGTAGTGGGTCATTTGACTCGAGATTAGATCTCATACTTAATGACTTCATTAAAATGCAAATGCCTATGTAGTCTTAAATGGCCTTACCTAAATTCAAAAAAAAAAAAAAAAAAAAAAAAAAAAAAATGGCCTTGCCTTGGATTAATTTAATCACAATATTTCCAAGCTTAACAAATCCCAAGTGATCTATCCTTGCTGCTGGACATGACTAATTTGCCTAAAACTGTTAAAAACTACTCTAGCTGTGGAAATCCTTTTGTACATGATAAATTGATTGGGTGATTTAATTAGTAACTGGATTAGTTTGTATCAATATGATAAATTAAGAGAGTTTTAGATAGAAAGAGAATAAAAGTCTTTTTTAGATAGGGAAAAGACCAACAATTATTTGATGTTTGACCCAGTGGGTTTCTACTTCTCCATGCAAGCGGCACCAGGCACGCACTATTAGTTTATATCTCCCGTTTATGCTATTATGTGCTCGAAGCTTTTATGTGTTGCACTATTGGTAAAAGTACTCCAGATTATCTACTTATCTCATGTGCTACTTTTTCTCGGCTTTATATCATGCTAGTTAGTCTTCTAAATAATTTGTTGTCTTGCTGCAGCTTAAGGGTGCTGCGCAACTAGCTCTGAAGAAAATGCCTTTTGCTGAAGAAGAAGCATTGTCACAGGTTAGAAATACTGCTTGCTAACGATCAAAAATCTGAATGATTTGGAACTAGTGTGAGGACTTATTTGCCAGAAGAGTTCCTCTTATGTAATTGTTTTGG
Organism: Stephania cephalantha; assembly: GCA_039657325.1. NCBI lineage: Eukaryota > Viridiplantae > Streptophyta > Magnoliopsida > Ranunculales > Menispermaceae > Stephania > Stephania cephalantha. The sequence continues at coordinate 15,775,433 of CM077570.1, read as the reverse complement.
CACAATTGGTCACTGAATATTTACAAAATGAGGGCTATACTTTTCAACATTTAATCCACCTTATAATCCACAGGTGTTGAGCTTTTATCTCACAAGTTGAAAAATTCTTATTGCACTTCTACAGTAAGCATAAATATTGAAGAATAATAGGATGAGCCTTTCTATAACAACAGATGGAATGCTTATTGCTTACTATTATCTTTCTTTTCTCATACCATTTCTCCCTTCGCACTTTCACTTCTAGAGCGAGTACAAACGAGGTGTTAGCGCGAGGAATTTTGAAGTTGAGGATTTAAAAGCTCAAGCCTCATTGGTATGTCTCTTATTTTTTGTACCGCAAACTCTTTTGTATTTTTAAATTTGTTTAAAAAATCTGTAGCCTGCCTTTTTAATAACTTTACTGTACTTTTTGAATGCTTGCATTGTTTCAAGTATTCATTGATTACTCTCCATGATTTCCTGAAGGTTCAAGATGATGATGATGAAGTTCCAGGATTGGGAGAAGAAGATGAAAGTGTACCTCCATTTGTTAATGATAAGAGTTAACTTCATGTTGAATCGCTGATGGCCTATATTTATACTGATTTTGATAATGGTTTCTTTTTGTTTTTAACAGAATGACTTAATTCATGCATGGAGTATGGATATGCAGCTGGGGCTACCGTGCACAAGTAAATCTCAATGCCTTAGACCTTTATCTTGTTAATCGTTGGCTTGTCACCGGAGTTGATGTGCAAATTATAAATTTGATAGGGTGATCGAACAAAGAATGTAGGGGTTGTTGATGCAGAGTACATATAGTTCATCTAGGTCTGCCAACACTGGGGGGATTGGATGAAAAGGTAAAGACTACTTATTCATGGAGTTAAAGATAGATTCTTATGTTGCTATACTAGTTGATACATATTCTAAGATGCCTATTTTTTTAATCAAGTCTTCTGCACTTGTTTATAATTACTCTACCATATGTTTAATTTGGATCAGTCGTTGAGGTCTTGTTATTTGAAAATTGGTGAAGTTTTACTTCTATGCACTTGCAAATCAACAACAAACTGCCAATGCCTCCTTTCCTTCTTGTACGAGGGACTTTTTTTGACTTCCCGCATGGACTTGACGAAAACAAGTGCTAGATCTATTTCATGTTTTTGTTAATAAACTCCCTAATGTACCCCAAGTTTATATTTGCCCCCCCCCCCCCCCACCAAGAAAACCCTCTTTTCATCTTTGTGATCTCCAATCTCCAACCCCTTGTTGCAAATCATATTTTTCTCCCTCTTTACTCAATTAGCTCTATATGCATTCCGAGATTGACTCTTTAATCCTTAAAAGCTAAGACTCAACACAAATAAAGGTTCTAACCATTCAAGAATATGAATCAAATCTCAATCAAATACTATAATCAAGATGTTGTATTTGATAGTGAATTGTTAGTATATGGACAAAGAGATGAGAAGGGGTGTAGAGATTATAAAGTAGAGGAGAAAATGAGACGAGTCTATAATTTAATTAGGGGTGGGATATAGAAAGTGAAAATTAAATAGAAGAGGAGAAGGTGAGTGTAGTGGGTGAGAAAGGAGTTGGGGATGTGTTTAAGGTTTCATTTAGGGAGAGGTGTAGAGAGTGAAAAGTAAAGTTGAGGAGGGGTGTAGAGAGTGGAAAGTAGAAAGGGAAAAAGAAATGAAATTGGTTCATGATTTAGAGTGAGATTATTTATGTAATTTTGCCTAAATGCATTTTAGTTTAAAAATATAATAAATTAAATGGAGGGCTGATATAGGGTATGTATACATATAATGTCTTTTTTTTGTAGTAATGGAATGCGTGGTGACATGAAAATCATGCATTTTGTGAATAATTAGATGAAAAGAAATTATTTTATTATATTGAAAAACGAGTCCGAACAAAAAATGGGTCTTGTATATTTTATAAACAGTGTCCGTTTCAAAAACGGGTACGTGTCAGGACACTATTTTTAGTTGTTAATAAGGGGGTGTCCGGACTCGTACCCATCTGAATCCGTTTTATTGTCACCCCTACTTGTACCCACAATATTACTTCTACACATCTTCTACCTATAATGTCAAAAACCGACATTTAAAATATGGACATTATTATTGCCAATATCATCTCACACGTTGACAGACATTGACACAAAAAAAAAAAATTTACGAAGTAACTACTAGCCCCCTTTGCCCTTCTATCGGCACCTCAATACAAGTTCTAAAAACCTCATAGTGAACTCCCTAATCTACCCCTAATATTGCCCCTCATACTCTCTCTCTCTCGCCATCCCATCTTTGTTATCTTACTACACTCAATTCCTAATCATCGTCGTTCACTTCTCCATCGACTTCGTTTCCCACCCATCATCGTCCATTCCCTCAAAACCTTATCATCATTCTCTACAACCAATCACACTTTTCACACCCTAGCATCTCACCCCACCCATCACCTGTCTCTGTTATCGTCTTCTACAGCATCGCTCACGCATAAGTTCCACCATGATCCTATCTTTTCATCCGCCCCAATCTAATTACTTTTTTCATGCTGGGCAGCAGCGAAATAGTAAGGCCGATGTCAAATTAGGCAGCGGATTAACTTAGATCCGATGCCGGCTTCGACAAAGGATTAGCTTAGATCCGTTGACACTAACGGCTCACTTCTTGTGCCGCTATCAAATCTGTCAGCGGATCACCTCTTGTGCCTTGGTCACCTCGTGTCTTGGTCGGAGGTGAGAGCGGCTCACTATTTGTGCTGCTACCAAACAGAGTAGCGACACAAAAATATTGAAAAGTTTGTGGGGAGGACAAGAAGCGGTAGTGGGTGTGCGGGTGGGGGTTGAGCCAGAGGAAAATCATGTAGGAGGGGGAGAGATGACGTAGGGGGTGAGGGGTTTGGGAGGAGATGAAGTGAGTTATTGAATGGAGGAGATTGATGATGATGTGGATTTAGGGCGGGCGGTAGTTTTTATTTTCGGTGTAGGGGGCAGGCAAACATATCATCGGGGTATCATTGGCAAGTTTTATAAAAAGTGATGGGACAATTAAAATGTTATACTACCTTAATGGGGCTAAAAATAAATGGTGGGTTGATATAAGGGTAGTAGTCGATCCTTTTTTTTATTTCAATATCCGTTCCATCTTATGTTGTAACCATTTTTCCCCAATTCACGTTCCCATATGCATCCGAGAGAGTCCAGGCTATTTCCGGCGATAAACGATCGGGAAATCCAAACAAGAAAAACTCAGATGATCACCATCTAAAACGCAACCTCTCAAAATGCCCAAAACATAAACCTAGAAAGCATAAGAAATTAATAAAAAAATTTAGAAAAAGAGCTGAAACCCAACCTGTAACCACCATCTCCGGCAGCGGTGGTGAGTGTTGAAGCGGCGGTTGGTCGGCGGAGCTTCTCCTCGAGCCTAATTCGAGCTTTAAAAGCAGCCTCGTCCATGTCGGAGGATGGCGGCGAGATTAGAAGAGCCAACGTGGGATCCCGACAGGAGGCCTTGACAGAAGAAGAAGAGTTTCTGGGAAATTGGTGGTGTTGTTGGTGGTGGTTAACTCGTCTCCGCCGTGCCAGCTCTACGCCTGGTAACATACCAGCCATGGCTCACCAAATGTTAGAAATCTGAGATGAGAGAGCGATCGGAGTAATAGAGGTGTGTCGCAATCACGCACAACCAACGACGCACCATTCCTTCTTTTCTGTTTGTCACGAACAAGAAGTCTCCACGAAATTGAGGTGAGTTGAAAAGTACGAATTTAGCCCAAGAAGGGATAAGTTAGACAATAAATTGGTGTCAAATCATGGATATGGAGAAGATTTCTATCTTATATGATACTAAATAGAGATTTACCTTCTAAAATGATCTTCAATGGTAATGTGAATTTAGACCATGAATTAATGAATGTAACAGTCTACCGCTATGTCTAGAAGTAGACATTATAGTAGACATCTTCCACTTTGATTTCATGCCAAAGTGGAGGGTGTATACCACAATGTCTACTTCTAGACATTGCGGTAGACTGTCACGTCAATTAAAAAAATTTATTTTTTTCAAGTCTTTATTAATATTATGAAAAATAAAAATAAAAGTGTCAACTCATCAATCAATGATCTAAATTCACACTACTATTGGAGATCATTTTAAGAGGTGAATTTCTATCTAGTGCCACACAGAATAGACATCATCTCCATATCTATGATGTGGCACATATCTATGGTCTAAATCCATGTTACCATTGGAGATGCTCGTAGTGGGTAATTGGTTAAATCATTAAGACATAATTATCTTAAAAAATCATTAATGCAATTAGGCAAAGTAACGTGGTCTAGATCGCAGTTTAAATGACAAATCCAAAATCTGCAGCAGGGACACTATACTATTTGATGATTGATCGGAGTAAATTAGAACATCAAACCGGGCTATATGGACTCATACAATACCTTAACAGCCAATGTAAAATTGTAATCAACAACAACAACAACATAGCCTCAGTCCCAAATTAACTGGGGTCGGCTACATGGATCAAACTTTTCCATTGTGCTCGATTCAGTGCAATTGATGGTGAGCTTTCCAAACCATTCAAATCCCTCCTAATTAATGCAACCCATGTTAACTTTGGTATGCCCCTACCTCGTCGAATTTCTACAGTTTCTATTGAGTCAAGTTTTCTAGTTGGGGCATTTGTAGGCCGTCTTTGCAGGTGACCAAACCACCGCAACCGCCCTTCCCTAATCTTTGTATCAATTGGTGCTACTCCTACTTGTTTTTGAATTTATATATTTCTTATTCTATTTTTACGAGTTTTACCGCACATCCACCTAAGCATCCTCATTTCTGTTACGTTCATTTTATGTAATTGTTGTTGCTTTACCGCCCAACATTCACTTCCATAGAGCATAGCTGGCCTAATTGCGGTCCTATAAAATTTTCCTTTTAACTTAGTATGAACATTTCGATCACAAATCACCCATGTTGCACTCCGTCATTTCTTCCATCCAGCTTGAATTCTATGTGTGACATCATTCTCAATGTTACCATCATTTTGTATGATTGATCCTAGGTACCTAAAGTGGTTTCCCTTAGGAACTTCTACTTCCTCTAATTTTACCACTCCGTCATCTCGATGTCTAGTGTTTCTAAACTCACAGTGCATGTATTCGGTTTTCGTCATACTCAACTTAAAGCCTTTAGATTCTAATGTATTCCTCCAGAGTTTTAATTTCCTATTCACTCCATCTTTAGTTTCATCCACTAAGACAATATCATCTGCAAATAGCATACACCATGGTATATCCTCTTGAATATGTCTAGTTAGTTCATCTATAAATAAAGTAAATAGATATGGGCTTAAAGCCGATCCTTGATGTAGTCCTATCGTAATGAGAAATTCTTTTGTAGCTCCTCCAAATGTCTTTATACTCGTTACTACTCCATCATACATATCATTAATAGTGTTTATGTATCTAGCATGCACTCTTTTTCAAACATACCCACTGATTTAAATGCAATAAAAGAGTTTGATTTATGTAGCCGACTAATTTAAGATTGAAGCTTTGTTGTTGTTGTTGTGGTGGTGGTCGATTGCCAATTAGGATGGCCTCAAGGAACTATATGATAAAAAAAAAATTAAAAATACTTCATATCAAAATAAATTAAAAATATTAAATATGAAAAAAAATAAGTGTCTAATGATCAAATGTTTACAAATCAAAGTCTAAGGACCAAATGAAAAAACACAAAAAGTCTGGGAGCCAAATTATGCATTTTGCCTAAAAAAATATGATAAGCAAGGTTATCAAAGGAATAATATGATAAGCAAAAGCTTAGAAAAATCTCAAATGGCATTTCTGATTCTTCTGATGTTCCAGAATTAATGAAGGGTACATAAGTTAAAAAAGGGGCTTGGTCACGGTTGCTTTGTGATGGTCCATTTACGCTAATAAAGCGAAGTGAAGCTTCTCGGAAGTGTGAGAGCAATTTTTTATAGTTCAACAGAGATATGGTCTTGGCGGGTAGTTGTGGTGTCTTTATGGAATGAAAATAAATTTGGCGCATTTTATGCAACAGGGGAAGGTGCTTCGAAGTTACCTTTATGTGACGTGACGGTAACCCCTCGTAGAGACTTAGACCAAAGCGTATGAATCCGGCCAAGCCGATTTATATTGAGGGCCGCTAAGGGCACCCCACCTTTTCATGAAGGCACTTAAATTATTTGTAAAAATTCCAGTAAAATTGGAAAAGACCATTTTGCCCATGTATATATAATGATTCAAACCCCACAAATCATTTTGACAAAGAAAAAGAGCACCCCACCACCAAGCTTGAACCACAAAGCCACATTGCGTTTGGCGAGCGTTTATCGATTCTTGCGGATTGACATCATCCGACAGCGATGTAACAATGTTTGACAACCATATGATGGTTTTTTAGAACTGTTTAGTTGGGTAAAACTGTGAAAATGATGATTTGTTTGTCAACGTAGGGTTTGGTAATTTCCTCAAATCCGAACTTGTTTCTACTATATAATGGAGGATTGTAATGCTACGGTGCAAGAGGAGGTTGAACTTGAGGTAATTTTGCGAATTTATTGTGTTTTTTATGAGGTTATCCGAAGTTTCGTCGATGTGCGCTATTGTTTCGGCCTCGCAGACCGAGATATATTGAAATGTCTCGGTCATGAGAGGACCGAGCCTACTCTAACCCTCTCGCCAGTGTACAACCGAGAGTAGGAGAAAATTCTCGATTGTACACCACCGACGCCATATTACCTATCACTAATTGTAGCTCTCGTCATGTCTCGGCCGAGATAATCGAAGTATTCTCGCCATGCGTAATCGAGACACCGTGAACTCTTCCGCCTTCGTGGCCGAGACTCGCGAGTTCCCAAAATTTAGCTTCTCTCTCGGTCATGCTTGGCGAGACAAGCAACACGCCTCTCGCCTGTGTGGCCGAGAACCGCGATTTTCCAATTTTTTTACCATTCTACAAACCGCCACACACACATTACAACTACTCTACCAAATGTAACTTAATTATATTATAAACGTAACTTCAAACGATCGATTTCGCGTAAAATCTGTGTGTTCGACGATCTTCAACCGAGCCCTAATTTGGAGACGAAATCGGCTCACACCCCGACCCTACAAACTGCAAAAAACTCGTACAACGAAGGAGAAACACAAGGGGAGACACGGGAAACACGATTTCGGGGATTCCTCTCACAGGTCGGTTCAAAAGAAATGGATTCTTCCACAAGATTTCGGTGAAGGTGGTGGTGGTGGTGGTGGTGGTGGGGTGCGAGAGTTTTTTGCACGAGGGGTATTTTGGGTATTTCGGGTCTAATTTTTGGGTGCCCTAGGTAAATTGGTTTGTGCCCACATTAACTGGGTGCCTTCATGAAAAGGTGGGGTGCCCTTAGCGGCCCTCTTTATATTTCGGGACAATGCTTCTTTTTTTTTTCACGAGACAATGCTATTTGCTACATACTTTACATACTTTATATACATGCATTGAATAATGTCATTCAATTTGTATGAACTAATCGGCATCCTGATCTTCGCACGCGGGCAAGACTAAGTATGAAAATTTGATAAAAAAAATGTTGAAAAAAATGTAAAAATAATTATTATGTAATTTCTTATATGAATTTAAAGTCGCTCATTTTAGGTCCCTCAACAATCAATAAAAAAAATACTTGCAAACACTATGCATATTTTTAAATCTACACAAAACATTAAATATTTACAATATTATATAGAAATAGTCTGGTTTGAACCCATGAAAAAAATTACTGATGCAAAGCAAAAATTAGTTTAGATGAGTAAAATAAGTTAGATTTTTTTTATTCCATAACTAAGGTAAAACGCATTTTGAAAATGCGTTTTTAGTAGGAGCAAAATTTTGGTGTTGAAAATACACGAATGGCGCATTCTCCGAATGCGCCATTCGCGTATTTTGTTTAATCCAACGTGGCGTCCACATGGATTGTTCGATGACATGAATGGCGCATTCTCCGAATGCGCCATTCATGTATTGTGAATAACCCACGTGGCGTCCATGTGGATTGTTCGATGACATGAATGACGCATTATCCGAATGCACCATTCATGTATTGTGAATAACCCGCGTGGCGTCTACGTGGATTATTCGAATACATGAATGGCACATTCCAAGAATGCATCATTCATGTATTCTGGTCTGTGACAATGGATTGTCATGGACCGTCCTCTTCCTCAAGAACGTATGGAATATTCCCCGCGTTCTCGAGATGACGGGCTAGGGTTCAGAGGTATAGGTTGGGGGTCAAAGGGATTGAATGGGGTGGTTTTTGGTGGGGTGTTGGTGGGTATTTAGAACTAAAAAGAGGGAGGTTGTTCATTCGTGAACGCGGAGAAAGCAGAGCAGCAGAGACGAGGTGGGAAAGAGTAGCAGAGCAACATAGACGAGGAAGGGAGACCGCGAGAGAGAGAAAATGTCTTGAGAGAGACCGAGAGAGGGTCTCGAGAAAGACCGAGAGGGAGAGAGAGAGAGGGGGAAGGGAGACCGTGATAGAGAGGGGGAAGGGAGGGAGACCGAGCAGAGAAGGGAGGAAGACCCCGAGAGAGAGAGAGAAGAGAGAGAGAGAGAGAGAGAGAGAGAGAGAGAGGTCTCGAGAGAGACCGAAAGGGAGAGAGAGAGATGAGAAGGGAGACCGTGTGAGAGAGAGGGGGGAAGGGAGGGATACCAAAAGAGAAGGGAGGGAGACCGAGAGAGAGAGGGTCTTGAGAGAGACCGATCGGGGGAGAGAGGGAGGGGAAGGGAAACCGCAGAGATAGGGGGAAGGGAGGGAGACCGAGAAAGAGAGAATGGATGGAGAGAGAGAGAGAGAGAGAGAGAGAGAGGAGAGAGGGGGGAAGGGGGACCGTGAAAGAGAGAGGGGGTCTCCAAAGACCGAGAGGGGTGGAAGGGAGTACACCGTGTGAAAGAGAGAGGAGAGGGTTGGGTTGGGTTGTGGGTTGGGTCGGTTTTTTTTTATCAAATACGATAGATTTAATTGGGTTGGGTAGTGATGGTAGTGATAGAGTTGGGTTGGGTAGTGATAGAGTTGGGAGAGTTGGGGGTTGGGTAGTGATAGAGTTGAGTGAGTTAGGTCAGTTGAGTTGTGAGGGAGTTGGATATTTTGGGATTTTTTGTTGAGTTTTTTGTGGTTGAAGAGGTTGTTAAAACTTAAAATGTTCGAATTTTTTTTATTTTATTTTTACATAATACCATTGTAGTTAGTAATATTTATTTAAATAAAAGTTAACTTTTTTTTTTAGGGAATATCAAATTGAAGATCGAGAAAAAAGGGGGAAATTCAAGTACAAAAATTTATTTATTAAAGTTTTATTATGTTTGACTTAGTATTTTACTGTTAGGAAATTAGTAAGTACAATAATTTTAACATATGTCTTAATTAAAAAAACTTGATAATGTAGAAAGTTAAAAGCTTACTATTTGCTCGATGAACCTGACTTAGTGATAGATTTTGTCTTTGATTTGTATATATATGGAGCTAAATATGAGACATACAGTATGAATATGTAAAACGTCGATGAACCTCATTTAGGATGCAAATATGATTTATTAATTGGTACTTCATGCAGACGAATGAGTATGCTCTATAGTTGAGCTATTAAGGCGATCTTCTACATCAAAAAGTTTGATTACGCTTTAAATCCCCAATTTGATTAACTTTGGCGTTTGATATATATGCAATCTTTTTACATCATCATTGTTCAATAAATTATGTAGGTCATGGAACATATGAACATCTCATTTCTCTTTTATGAGAACGATAAAATCGTAAATGGTATGAATGACATTGGGTACAACGCACTCCCATCAGTAGTGTTGATGCTTAAGTTTGGGACGAGTAGACAACAATTGATGGATCACGTGTGAAACACATTCAATATCTCATCTACGGAAACTATAGTAAGGATGACTTATCGTCGCGTGATAATCATCCCCAAGGGTTCACAGTATTTTGTTCCCGTATTCCTGGAAGACGCGACGCACTTTGACTTGACGCAGACGACAGTAGCCAATCTACTTTTAACGTAGATATTTATTTAACATTTGAGTCAATCGACTATTTTCAAAAATCATGCAGTTCATACACAACTAGTAGATGAAGATGTCAGCACGTCGGATACTAGATCGATGATGGAAAGATTGCATATGCAATCACCACAAGGTGATGATGAACCAAACATCGATGATGACATTAATGACACGGACGAGGACGTGCGTCCCCCCGAGGATGCTGCACCATCTGTCGATTAGGAAAACCTAAATGTTGTTACGGATGACCCAAGGTATGAACCTTCAAGGGCGAAAAACGTGCAAGATGATGAGCAGTTTGCTATCGATGAAGAGAATTTCATAAGGGAAGAAAGTGATGATGAAGTTCACCAACCATTGCCGGTGTATAATGAGATCGATTGGGAGGTGGCTAACTCCACTGCGACCCAACATTCTCATCAACAGACTGGGTGAGACATGGCTAATTTTGAGTTGGAAATAGAGATGTGCTTTGACAACAAAAAAGACTTACAACATGTCGTCAAAGTGTGGCATGTTAACAGACATTATCGATATCATGTGATGGAATCAACTACAACTCTGTGGGCGATCAAGTGCATAAATGCGTAAGACGGGTGCGTGTGGGGTCTTCGTGCTTATTTCCGAAAGAAAACGCAATTATGGGAGATCACACAATTAGACTTGCCGCACAACTGTATAAATCCCAACGTAGAACGAGGTCATGCCCAACTCGACGCCAACATGCTTGCGCGAGAGATCCAAAGCATTTTCCAGATAGATCAAACAATAACTGTCAAGGCATTAATACAAATAATTAAGAGAAAATACGGACACGAAGTAAAGTACAAGCGAATGTCGGATGCCTAAAGGAAGTCATTTGCAAATGTATTTGGAGATTGTGATGACTTATACGCTAGATTGCCAAGATAGTTGGCGGCTATGAAGTTAAATAGTCTGAGGACAACAATCGAGTGGTCACATAGACAATGGGCTGTTGATGAGATAAGGACTGACTATCATCAATTTCGTCGTGTGTTTTTCGCATTCGAAGCATCAATACAAGCTTTCAAGTTTTACATGCATCTTCTTCAGATTGACGCGACTTTCTTATATGGCAAATATAGTGGTAAGCTAATGATTGTCATCTCAGTTGATGGTAATGGACACATACTACCGGTTGCATTTGCTGTTACAGAAACCGAATCTACGGATTCGTGAGGATGATTTTTGAGGATGTTGCGTAAACACGTGACGGATAGAGATGATATTTGCCTTATTTTTTATTGTCACCCTGGCATTCTGGAGGCGGTCAACACATCGACCAATGGTTTTTGTCCCTCAAAATGATATCACCGTTATTGTCTGCGACACTTGGTCAGTAATTTCAACACTCAATTCAAAAATGAACCCTTGAAAAACTCCTTTCTTGAGCAGATGCTCAACATCAAGAACGAAAACTTAATGCGTGCATGAAGCGTTTTGCATACTTATCATCATGAACCCCTCAATGTGTGCAATATGTCAATGTCATCCCTAAAGAATTATTGACTCAATCGCATGACGGAGACATGCGGTACAGATGAATGACTTCTAATGGTGTTGGTATGTAAATGCAAGTTCTATTTCACATTCAACGATTTAGTTATCGCTGAAGTAATATTACTTACACGAATTTATTTTTCAATTGTATAGTGTTTTAACGGTGTATTGAAAGATGCTCGATTCTTGCCAATAACAGCGATGACTCAAATGACTTACTACAGATTGGTGACATACCACGATCGACGTAAACAGAAGATCAATGAAGCAATCTCAAACGGCCTATCCTACACAAAATATGTCACGGATAAACTAACACATTATGAACAATCTGCAAGGAGGCATCAAGTCAAGTTGATAAATCATGACATAGGTTAGTTTGAAGTGCTGAGTGGACGACATGGAGATCGCATGCATAAAGGCAACAATACCCAAGTTGTTATCCTAAAGGACCGGGTGTGCAGTTGCAATAAATGGCAATCGTTTGGTTTCCCTGCTCATACGTGTTAGCTGCATGTGCCTTTATTCGAGTGAGTTACTCGCAATTTATTGAGCCATACTACATGATAGATGTGTACGCGCAATATTACTCCACAAACTTCAAAGCCATTCCAGATGAGAAATATTGACCGACTTTTGCGACGAAGATCATACCGGACCAAAAGTGCAGACGTGGCCGAGGGAGACCAAAGGGAACGCGAAGGAAAAACGATGGATCTTCCTATTGTTTCTAGAGCCTTGCGATGTGGCATCTGTCATCAAGAAGGACATAGAAGAACAACATGTCCTAATAAAGACCGTGATCGAGTCCCTACTAGGAAGAACCGATGCGGCATTTGTCGTGCAGAGGGACATAACAAAAAAAATTGTCCAGCCAGAGCTCAAACTTCCAATCAAAACCAATAGTCCATATTGTATATTGTTTGTAATTGGCTTAAGTTGGTAATTTGATTATTGACCTTTTTTTGAAGTATCCTGAACTTTTCCATCATGAAATGTTTAGGTATTCGTTATTGTTTGAACGTATAATAATGAATTGTGGTGACGTTTCGAACAACACGACTAATTTTTTGAAATCCCCAAATTGTAGTTTGTACACCAATGGATCCAGGTCCATTTGATCCTTCACTGTTACATCTCCAATTTACACACAAATTCTCGCGAGCTTGGAGGGGTCAGATAATTTTTTTAAAGATGGATACGTCTAATGTTCATGCGTAAACGTATAATATACATATATATCGACTAAAATATTTTCAATTATAAAGTATATCTGTATATGAAACATTGCGCGTGCGTCAAAGACGTGGTGTCGTTGATCGAACGGTGCAGTATCATTCTCGAATGATCTCATATCTACGTTCCAGTGGGTTCTATGAGATTTCACGCGTATCATTTTTTAGCCTTGATTGGGCTTTAATTACTGCATTCGTTAAGAGATGGCGCCCAGAGACACATACATTTCACATGCAATGTGGCGAGTGCACTATTACACTCCAGGACGCGCGGGTACAACTCGGCTTACCTATCGAATGTATGCCTGTGACAGGAACCACCGATACAGACTATGCTGAGGTATGTGAGAGGCTACTTGGTGGAATTGCTGATTGAGATGACCTTCATGGAAATAAACTTAAAGTCGAATGGCTTGAACGTAACATACCAGCTATATATGACGACAGCGATGAGGAATCGGTGCGACGTTACGTTCGATCGTACGTACTGCAACTTATCGGTGGTTGTCTATTCGCCGACAAGTCAAATCGATATGTACGTTTGATGTTCTACCATTGCTCGAGGATTTTCAAACAACTGGACAATATAGTTGGGGGAGTGCCTGTTTGGCTTATTTGTATAAGGAGTTATGTCCCGGATCTCTCGTGGGTGCACATGAGGTTGCAGGCACGTCAATTCTTGTACGACTATGGGTCTGGGATATATTTCCATTTATAGCACCAAGGCGTTTGGGTGTTCATAGAGTTCAACCTCGAACAGTGGATGGAGAACCCATGCTTATTGACGTTCCATTGGGACACATGTAATACAAATGTTATTTCGTAAGTTCTATAAAATGAACTCCACTTTTGTTTTACTAATTTATTGTTTTCTATACATATGGATCGATGCATTTTCGGTTACGCAGAGTGCGACGCACGTTTTATCAGCTTACCGTGATGCACTCGACTCGCAGAATGAGAATGAAGAGTGTGGCAACTTTATGATGAAATCATCGGGTCTCTTCCCGAATACTGTACTGACGGTCACGGTAGTTGGCTATCGACGTGTCCTCTAATATGTTTCCACATAGTCGAGTGGCATCGACCAAAAGGGGTTACGAGACAATTCAGAATGATACAAGTCGTGCCACCAAACTGTGATTACGACACCCGACTGCACCGCATCAAATTGCAAGGACGCACTCAAGAAAATTATGTGGCTTTTCACGCAAACTTTATACAAATACGGGAAAATCGTGCTGACAGCATAGTAACAGCGGAACAAGAAGAAGGACATGATCAACGAGACTACATGACGTGGTATCGATCAGTCACTAGACGATTCATTGGACACGACGAGGCTTTATGTGACTATTCGGTAACCTTGAAACTATTATTTTGTTTTTCTCACGAGTTACATCTTAAATTGCGTGTATTAAACTCCTGTTTTTTATATCATTGTAACTTCGTGCATCAAGTGCGGCGAGTGTTCATTGAAGATAGGTACGAGCAAGGTCTTGCCGCGCTTGATGAAGACATCAAAATTTTAGATGAAGATGAAAGGCAAATGTCTACTCTATGGAATGATGGGATTGATGTCGAACAGACCATAAGTGAGGAGAATGAAGAAGAAGTTGAAGTAGATGGTCAGGGTAAATCAAATAGAGAGGTGATAAGAATAACAACACAAACAAAGATTGTGGGTGAAAGCACCATACGTCCTCGTCCGCCACATCTATCTCGTCGGACAGACACTGCTGCTGAGAGTAGCAGACGTTCTCCTCCACCACGTTCATCTCGTCCAAGAGCGAGAAGAAGAGAGATTGTTGGTGAAAGTAGCCAACGTTCATCCCCACCACGTCATTTTTCTCATAGGTACATTCCTACATTGCCCCCAATGCAACCAGAACCTCAAATGTTTGTACCTACGCCGCCGATCATGAATCTTCCTCCTTACCATTTTGATCCTTAAGCACCCAGGTCGTCGTATTCATATATGGACCATTGAATGCCTAGACATCCAATGTATTCTTCATTGCCTCAACACAGGCCGAGTCCATTTACTCCACCATGTTATAATTACAATGTCATACAGTGGAGATGGCTCATTCATGAACCTGCTAAGCATGCCACCACCTCATGTTCCTTTCAGCCAACCACAAAAAAGTCAGTATTTTGGAACGGTATAACCTCCTATTTTTGGAAGCATTAGTACCAGAGGTGAGTCGAGTGAACCAGAGAAAGAACATCAATCGACTCAATGAAATTCAATGCAAGATCAGCAACCTCAACAAACTCAACCGGATGTACG
Source organism: Stephania cephalantha (assembly GCA_039657325.1). Lineage (NCBI taxonomy): Eukaryota > Viridiplantae > Streptophyta > Magnoliopsida > Ranunculales > Menispermaceae > Stephania > Stephania cephalantha. The sequence continues at coordinate 15,760,290 of CM077570.1, read as the reverse complement.
AACACGACGTCTAACTCGAAAATAGAGTACGCCCGATTTGCATCATGGAGCAACAACGTAACGTAACCGTTGATAGGCCTGTATGATGAGTTTTTTTTATGTCGTGATGATTTTTTTTTCCAATTTATATCTTAGGTGAATGAAGTTGCATACAAGTTTTTTCATGGAATGAACTTATTTTTCAAAACTTCCTTATGGTTTTAATTTTAAATTCTAGATAAACAAATAACGTAGTTTTGCATGGCTTGCATGGTTTGTAGTGGATATGCATGAGTTGTCCCCTCGAGATACGTGCGTAACGTTTGCATTTATTGTCCACCTCGAGATAAGTGTGTCATTTGCATGGTTTATCCTCCCCGAGACACGTGTGTGATGTTTGCATGGTTTACTTAGATTGCGCAAGGTTACATGGGTTGTCCACATCGACATACATGCGTGACCTTTGCATAGTTTGCATGGATTGGACGAGGTTGTAGGAGTTGTCCACCTAGAGATACGTGCGTGACGTTTGTATAGATTGCACGAGGTTGCATGAGTTACACACCTTGATGTACGTGGGTGGTGTTTGCATGAATTGCACGAGGTTGCATAGGTTGCCCACCTCGACATACATGCGTGGCTTTTGCATGAGTTCTCCATCTCGAGATACATGCGTGATGTTTGAATGGGTTGTTCACGTCGAGATACGTGCGTGTCGTTTACATGGGTTGTCTACCTAGAGATACGTGTGTGGCGCGGGTTGTTCATCTCGAGACACGTGCGTGTCGTTAAGTTGCATGGGTTCTCCACCTCGATACGATACGCACGTGTTGCTTGTAGTGGTTCTCATTTTTGAGTTGAACTAATAACTCCTTTTGAAAATGAGCTATTCATACAAAATACAAGTGTATGAATAGCCCATTTTCAAAAAGAGTCATTCATACAAGTTCGTCCACCTCATCAAACCACCATGCCACCTCATCATCAATGTCTCATTTTCAAAAGGAGACATATATTACTTTTATAATTTTAAAGTAACCCTCCTTATCTAGTGAATAAAAAAGTAAAGGCCCATTACTTTGTGAAAAACTCCGAACCCAAGACCATTTACAATTATGATATCATTATGTCACATTACACGTTGTGAGAGCTTCTCACACGCCACATATCGCGTTGTGAGAGCTTCTCACAGAAACAATTCTGAAAAGAAATAAAAATAAAAATTATATTTGTATAACAATTAAAAACATAACCTAAAAAATATGTATAGCTTAATTTCTTTTTAAATAATCTAATATATCATGTAGTATCTAATAAATAGAAAATCTCGAAAAAAAAACTTAAAAACTAAAAATCTTATTTGTATAACAATTAAAAACATAACCTAAAAAATAGCAAAAAAAATAATTAGAAAATTAAAGTTTTAAAACCAAAAATCCTATTTGTATAGCAATTAAAAACATAACCTAAGAAATAGCAAAAAATCGAAAATTAGAAAATCAAAATTAAAAAACCAAAAATCATATTTGTATAACAATTAGAAACATATAGCAAAAAAAAATGAAAATTAAAAAGTTACGAAAAAAAACTTAAAAACCAAAAAAATCCTATTTGTATAGCAATTTAAGAACTAACCTAAAAAAATAGCAAAAAAAACGAAAATAAAAATTATAATTTAATTAATGAAGTCACCACGTCACAGTCAAAATCTTATTTTATGTTTTACCATCTTATCTCTCACTTAAGTGTGAGAAAGATAAATAACTTGTGTTTTTTATTATTTTGTTATAATTCTTAATTATGATATCATCATGTCACGTTTCATGTTAGGAGAACTTCTCAAAAACCACATGAGACATTTCACAAAAACAGTTCCTTTGTTTATATATATATTAATTCTTATTGGGTTTGTTGGGCCATGTTTTACATATGTGTAAAATGGATAATGTTTTGATAACTAACAATATCTCATATTTCAACCATTTTTGTGACGTGGAGAGAGTTCTCTAGAAGTGTTTTCGAAACTCTCGGGCTGTGAAAAAGACCGGAGTTCCATATAAACGAAATAGGACAAAGACACACTTTTGCGAATACTTTTTAATTCCTATTTTGATCAAAATCTTCATTGGTATCAGAGCAACTAGGTGATTAGATATCTTGCACACCTAGATGATTTTGGGGTTTTCGCCGAGTTGGGTTTGAATACTTCTTAGATCTATTTTTTTAGAATTATTTTATTTAATTCTATTTTTTAATAAAAAAAAATTGGGGTTTCATGGATTCTGGCTGTCACTGGAATCCGAGCACGATCGAAGTTAGCGTATCCATTGGGTTGTTCATCGTTGTGATCCGATCTCAATGAACCCAATAGTCGTTGGCTTTTAGTTGTTAGAAAGCCGAAAAAATCAAGAAAACCACCATGCAAAATGACGATTTTATGGATTTTTTCGTCAAAATCCGGTAACGACTGCAATCAGCGCACTTACCGAGGTGCTCGCCGGGGCAAGCCAGGCGCGTGGAAACCTCTGATCGGCGGAATGGGTCGACGGTGGATGAACACCAAAAATGGTGTGTGCTTCTGTTCATTCTAGATCTGGACAACTTAAGGATGACCATCTGTCAAACTTAGTCAAGGAAGAAAATGAGTAATATATGGTTAAACTAAAGTTGACTGTTCAACTTCAAATTCTTTTGACGTGACACTTTTTTTTTTTTTCTTTTTTTTTCAAGCAATCAATTTTGATCGGTCAAACTAACTTTTTCCTATTAACTTAAAAAAATCATTTTTTTAGATAAACAGTTTCTTAAACTCATCTCTTCGTATTTTGATGTATTATAGTTATTACTATAGTTCATTTTAACAAATGCATAGTTTAGACATATGCATTTTTTTTTTTTTTTGTGATACTAAAGTTTATGTGGCTAACTTTTCAGTAAACTAGTAATAAAATCAACTCTTTTTTATTTTCATATCACATTTTTTAAAAAAAAAAGAAATTAGTAGTACATAATATAACCAAAACATTTTTATCATAAATGGCTGGTTGTTCACGTGTCATTCGTGCCAAATATAATCCGTACTTGAGTTACCAATCCCACAGGGGCATATTAGTGGTAAATACGAGGTCGAATCCACATGACTTATGTTTTACTCCGAGTTAACTAAAAATGGAAATTTGGGTTTGTTTTAGAGATTTTAAGAAAACAATTAATTATAACTACTAGAAATTAAAGTTCGCAAAAGTAAATTCAATGAGAGAAAATACATAGGTCTATGGTCCTACAATCCAAATCAAGATTTAATAACATATCATGGTCTTCGATCTTTCCCAAAAGATTATTAATTCAATTCCTCCTAGATTAGCTATAGGAAATTGACATCCGCCAGAAATCCATAATATCCCTAATCTTGATAGATAGGACGTTCGCCACTAACTACTTCCCTAATTAGCATAACCCTAGACATTCGCCAATAAGGTTTAATGCATTAACCACATAAAGTTCTGTGGGAATACTAATCATAAATAACTGGATCATATTCGCTTCCAATTTAACCTAGATTTATTTGTTGCACATTCAAGAACCGAAAGGTTTTAACGACAAACGGGTGAGTGATCGTCACTTATATCAGTCCGATCGTACGATTACGAATACGATTGTCCCGATTAATTATAGGTCTTCCACCTAAAAGCATGCAATGGTCGTAATACATACCCTAAGTTTGCACCATAATCATGAAAACAACGACAAATAAAATAGAAGGAATTGAAATAATTTAAACTATAAATAAAAGATCTCACATAACACACTATAAACCATGATTCTGGACTTGCTTTGTCTTCGACTTAGGAATATAGTGCTTAGCCGGACATCGTCTTGAAGAACTCCATTAAAAATAATAAAAGAAAAAAAAAGAATTCGGTTGTCTAGAGAGACTAAATAAAACCCTAAAGTTTTATTTGTATGTTTCTTCAATTTTGGTTTCTGGAGGTGAGAGAAAATGGAATTCGTGGGTTATTTGATGACTTGTGCGCCTAAGTTGATCCAACGGTTGTTGTTGCTTGAGAGCTGGAGCCTTGGACACGTGTCATGCAGGGATTGGATGTGTGTTGCTCATTCGATTGGTGGAAAATGTTGTTCTGGATTTTTATGGGCGATTAGGAGCTCAACATGTAGCTGTTAAGGGATGTGAGAGAACACGAAGAAAGTCATGCATCAATCTGAGAGACGGTGCAGTACACATCTCGTGACACTTGTTGAGTGTGCACAATAATTTTCAGTAGTTTACTATTAACTTATAGTAGTAATAAGTGAGATATCGTCTCCACAGGGATTTTGCAAATCTCAAAAGAAAGTATTTTTGTTTTGTTTTGTTTTTATTAATTTAGTTAATATAATTAAACATGAATTAAAATATTAAAAAATTGAAAAATATAAATATTAACTTAAATAACCAAACTAATTAAACTAATTTAAACAATTCAAATGCAAACTAAATTAAACAATATTCAAATTTAATTCAATATAAATAAACAAACCCACACTAAACAAATGTAATATACTCGGATTGCATTTCAAACACTAGAACATACCATCACTTCACTCTATAGTTATAATCATAACATACGTGGAATCTTGAAATCATTAAATCCAACTTCATAATAGGTTGATATACCCTTTAGGCAACCATATATTTTCCTAAATTCAATGAAAATGTCACATTCTTATCATTGTAAATATACCCATTGGATAAAATGTCACACCGTAAAAATACGATAGCATTACACTCACTGAAAATCATGCATAATCTAAGCCAATATTAACCAAAGCCGCATAATAAACAACTTAGAACACAATCACCTAGAAAATCTACTCGAAAATGCCCTATAGATTAATCCTAGTTACTACTTCTATAATTGTTGTCAATAACTATAGACATAAAATCAGAATCAAAATACCACATAACACATTTGCAACTATGCATGCAATACTAATCTTTTTTAGTTGTAATACGCAAAAACTTGTTAAATCCGTGATTATCGCGTAGAATAGATTTAAAACATTAAGTTCATGATTACTTAATTATAACTATCTAGTAATCCAAAATATATTACGTGTCTAGGGTTTGTTTAGATTGATAGACTATTCACCCATGCTAGAAATAAACAATGCATAAATATGATTAAAAGACATAATGAATAAATAGATACCTTAATATAAATCAAAGCTCCAATGTATCTTCAAACATAAACTAAAATAGACAATAAAATAATGTAGAGCAAAAGGAAAGCAAAAGGAGAGAGTTATTTCGAAGCTATCTGGCCTTTTTTTTATAGTCTCCTTATGTATGCATATCTTAGATAAACTAAAATTCTTCATATTAATCTAAAAAATCCGTAACCGACCTCAGCAATTTGTCAACGATTCCTAAGTTATACACAAATTACTGAGCAAATCACTAAGTTTAGCTCTCAGTGTTCCACTTATTCAACTGGCGATTTCTAGTTCATTCTCAAATTCACTGTGGATTCGCTGGCCTTTTCTTGCTGCCGATTTAGGTGACAATTACTAGTGTTATTCCAAATCGTTGGCTTATCATTAGACTTTTTTTTTCTAGTTTGTTTTGCTATTCTTGCTCTTTTCTTCCATTTCTTTATTTTCCTTTTTAAAACCTGAAATCACAAAAACAAGAAAATACCTTGCGTAATATCATCATTTTTATATAAAACCAACTTAAGTTACACTGTAAAATATGTCTAATTATTGACTTGTCTAATATCCCAAAACTCAGCACTTTGACGTCTCGAGCAAAAGAATTCTCTCAATCATACGCTCTTTTCATTCTTTGTATATTGATTTCAAATTAATTCATCTTAACTTTAAATAACATAGATTTTAAAGTAGAAGTGATTTTCAATTGGAAACATATTACCCACAAGTAAATGAAAGTTATGATAGAATAAAATGATTTAGACAAAATGAAACATTATTGAATGATAACTCAACCACCTAATGTAACACTCTTTAAAACTTAAAGTTCATTACTAAGGCCAGTACACAACATAAGTTTTCTCAATCGCCGCTGGCAAGCATCAAGCTTACGATAACTAGTATAGAATCTCAAAACACAAAAACCACTATATTAATTTCAATTTTAGAAAATATTTTATAATAATACCACAATCAGAATCAATAGGAATTTTGCCAAGTTACCAATGAATATATCGTTCAAAACTTATTAGATTAAGAAATATTTCATTCAACTTTAGCTTCAAGTACTCAAGTTAAATCTTTTCTTCTAAGAGATTATGAACATCCATTTTTTTTCATCTCTTATTTTCTTTCTAATTCATTCTAATTATTGTTTTAACATATTTTTTTTTACTTTTGCTTTTGAGTCCCTGCTCCATTTCCTTTATATATTCTCACATTTTTCCCACTATAGATCCCCTGCTCCATTTCCTTTGGAATCTATATAACTCTCTATATATTTATAAACTCTTGTTAACACTTCCTACTATCCACTAAAGTTGAAAAAAGTATTTCTTCTAACTTATATAAATTTGTTAGTTTCTAACCAATTTCTTCTTTCAATTGTCGCATAATAACTATCTATATATACTATAAAAATATTTAATCAATAGCCTTTTGTATCACAAGATTCTTAGAAATTTGTCTTGTTCATCTTGCACTTTCGTTTCGACCTTCTACCTATTATCATAACTAACACAAGACATTCAACTTAGTGTTCACATCAAGTAGTAAAGTTAATAAAAAAAAGTAAAAAATTGATTCCTTCTATCATAAAATTCATTTGGGTAATAAAAATATCACTTCAATTTAAAACTTATTATAGATTCATTATCGTTCTTACTAACAATAAAGTAAAAAGAAAATCATACTTACTTGAATTTGGAAGAAATTTGAAAAATCTCATCAACTTACTTGAATATTAGATTAAAAGTAATTCTGAATTTTTCTTCTACTTTTTTTTTCCTTTTATTACCATCAATGTCATACTTCACATAAAATACACCCAAAATCATTTTAAATCTTGTCCTCAAGGTTTTAAAATGAAGTTCGATTTTCAACATGACAAACATACCACGTGAAGTATAAAAGAATTGATATAACCATAAATTTGACAATTAAGAAATTAATAAAGTTAATTTAATATTATAATAAGACATAATGCATAAAAATTTAATGAATAAACTTCATCATTATATATCAAGTGTATTAAATTTCATACCCAAACACTGAATAAAATGTAACACATAGTATACCACCATAACACAGTATCACCAAGAAAAACAAAGTATATCACCACTACCAGAACTACATAGAAGAGCACTCATAGTATCACTCAGAGACATAAAATAAATAGTATAAGGGAATCAATGTCGGCGTCCGGAAGTCGCGTTGTCATCATCTTCCACTGGATCAATCATCTAGGGTTGGTAGCTCTCAGTGGGGTCGTAGAGGTGGTATTCATAACCTAACGATGTTGAAACATCAAGATTACTGCTAAGTGATAATCTCATCTATGTAGATGGTACATGAACATTTGCACCTCCTCGACGTCTGTTTCTCCTGGACATCGTACGCTCCATCCTGTGGATGTTTCTTGCTAAAGCTATCTGGTTTTCAAACACTAGTTCTTGATTACGAAGAGTGGTCATCTGATTGCACAAAATTGCACCCATAAAAGCCAACTCCGAATCTTTCATGTATAATTCATTGTAATCCCTAGCAGGCTGCTCCATGCTCCGATTATTACTAGCTTGCGACATTTCCTCTAAAATTCGCCTCGTGCCATCTCTGATTTTCCTTCTCTGTTCAGTTTCTCTTCTAGCTATGTCAGCCCTTTCTCTCTCATCCTTTGTATCTTCATAACCATTCACTATTCCATATCTCTGTATAACCTCATCAGTAATGGTCTTTTCCGATAAAACATCCATGTCAAGCCCTGCCATGTTCACTTGATCCTCCCTACAAAAGGCTGTAATCATCAAAGGAAAAAGGTAGTCCATCGTTCTTCTTAATGGTGATGGCACTCCTAATCGATTCATAAATAATTTTGCCAGCATCCAAGTATCATAATCCCATGAAAATGTGGTAAAGTAGGGCAGCTTTGTAGTTCACTATCTCGTAGTGCTGCATGCTCGGCTGTAAGATGACATTGATGAAATAACACCAAACTTTAGTGGTCTTCCTAAAAAAATTTGGTGGTTATGTGTTTGGGGTATCCTTCCATATAAAAAATAAATCTATTTCCATGGATTGCCTATAAACCTTCATTATTATCTCAGTGGGGTAATGGTATTTAATGTCATATTCGTGCTTGGGGTACTCGTCGTTTGTTTTTGGTGAAATTCAATAATCCAAAATACTAGTTTATTCTTATAGTGGAATAATCCAAGTCCTCCCTCGAACTCGGGACTCAGTCTTACTTTCACTTCCATATGCGTTGGCATAAAACTCTCTCACTAAGACATCGCAACCCTGTTCACTAGGAACATTCTCTAAGTCTTAGTGGTTATAATCCCTAATCAATAAACCCTAGTTCCTGGTCTCGATGATATCTAGGATCCTAAGCGTATACTTGAATTTGTTCGTTACGTTAAATCCCCTATCTGGGATCAATTTCCTATCCTTAATTATTGACGCGCGCCGAACGCGTCAATAAAATAAAATTCATAAACCAACTATTTTTTAGAATAGTGGCAAAGGGCCGATCCACAGAGATTGGTGGTCTTTCTAAGGTTAAAAACAACGAAAAGGAAAAATCGGGGGTTTTAAATAAATAATTTAACTAACTAATATAAAATAAACTAAATAAATAAAATAATTAAAATAACTTTAAAAACAATTAATGAACACCTAAGTAACATCTAGGTCTACAGTTGCACAAATCAGAATCAAGATTCATTAGCAATCATGGTCTTCAATCTTTCCCAAAAAGTTATTAATTTAAATTCTCTTAGATTAGCTATAGAAAACCGACATCCGCCAGAAATTCCTCATTCCCCTAATCTTGATAGCCAGGACGTTCGCCACTAACTACTTCCCTATTTAAAGCATAACTTTAGACATCCGCCAATCGGGTTTAACACACTAACCACAGTAATATGGATATGTTGAAACACTAATCCTAAATAACTAAATTGCATCCGCTTCCGGTTTAACCTAGATTCAATTGTTGCACGCTCAAGAACCAAAAGGGTTTTACGACAAATGGGTGAGTGTTCGTCACTTTATTGGTCCAAAAGTACAATTACACGGATACTATCACTCCAAATAACTATAAGTTGTCCCCCTAAAAGCATGCAATAGCCATATACACACTCTAGATCTAAATCATAATCCTTAAAATCAACGTCAATGAAATAGGAGAATTAAATTAAATTAAATAATAAAATAAAAGATCTTACATAATATGCCATGAATTCATAATCCCGACTTGTTTCCCAGCCGACCTAGGCAATCGTCGAGAGAAGTCGATGCTAAAAATATAATAGTCGGTGTTCTAAATATAATACCTAAGGTTCCTAATATATAAAACTACTAAAAATTGGTCTCAGGAGGTGAGGGAAACTAATTTTTGGGGTTGGTCTCGTAACATGTGCGCCGAGGAGCATAGGGCTGTTTGGACGTTCAATTTGGAGTCATGTACACGTGTCGCACGCCCATTTATCCATCTGCAACAGGCAACTGACGTGCCGTCGTCTGATTGGAGAAGAAATGTGCAATGACGTGCTGTGCATGGAAAGCCCGCCACGTGTCGAGCGGTGGTTGGTGCAAAGCTGCTGGAAGACGTGCTTGAATGCTGGAAATGCTGACGCGTGGATGCAGGAGGCACTGGTGTGGTGGAGTCGCACAAATCGTGCCAAAGTGTTGGAGACTGCAAACGTACGCATCTCAAGGAAAATGAATGGCTGCTACGGTTTGTTTTTACGTGCAGTTGCTGACGTGTCATCATCTGATTGGAGAGAAGAGGCTGCTATCTCCTATTCTACCCACTGCACAGCATAAACTCGAGGAAAATCTTTCGGCATTTAATACTGCTTGTAAATACTCCATTTTGAGTATTTTTCTGCTCTGGACTCAATCGCACACTCCGTTTCACCTAAAAACGATTAATAAATATGATTAAATATATATTTTAAAGAATCTCTATATTAAATATACTAAAATAGACTAATAAAAACCTATAAATATCGACTTATCAAATACCCTCAAACTTAAGACTTTGCGCGTCCCAAGCATATGTGTAAATGACAACACAAACTAAACTAGACTCCTAACATAAATATGCACTGACTCAACTAATCCTATACCCGACTCAAAATTCATAGAGTTCATATGGTTTACATAGTCACCAAGTTAACAAGCCACTCAAGAAATTTCAGAGTTATGATGTGTTAAGACTCGCAACCCAAACACAATTAAGATCACACTTTCAAGACATAGATTCGATCAAAACAAATGCCATCAACTACTAACAAGTTTTCTTGGTCTATACATTCAAGCACACAAGTTTAGAAATCTCACTTAATCTAGTGAAAGCACTCGAGCGAAATCTTTTATTTGAGGAGTTTTCACAACTTCCGCCTTTATTCATTATTTTTATTTTTTTCACATTTTTTCTTTTTTTTTTCAACAAATACGGCCCTTGCTCCATTTCCTATGGACCGATTTTCTCACTTTTTCCCACCACAAGTTTCCTTGCTACATTTCCTATGGAAACCTGTGGAACTCTTTATATTAACAAAAAAAACTCTTGTTAGCCCTTCTCACTTCCATTATAATCAAGCAAATTCCCCAATATGGGTTAAAATATTACCACTTGCATAAGTCTGAGCGTCTACTCCCTTTCGTTATCTAGCACAAAGTCCAACCATCAACTAAGTACCTAATCATGAAATCATAAAAATGCTAAGCTACTGACTCGATTGAGTGTTTCTCTTAGTTTTCCCTAAGTTTCAAGTCAGAAACGCAATCATAATTTACTCATCCACAACCAAAGGTATGAAACAAAGTTTCAGGTGACTTTAAACAATAAAAAAATAAAAAACTATACTAAATACATATGCATGAAAGTGTATCAAATACTAATGAAATAAAAGAGAAATATGGAAGGACAAGAAATGAAACAAATGGAAGAAATGATATAAAACACCACCATTACCATCCGATAATCGCATATAACCGCATAAATAAAAAATAAACGATCTAACATGCGGTCTTTTCGCAAAGAACCCATCCAAGTCAATCCATAATCCCTAAAATACCCCCAAACTTATTTCGATCCTTGTCCTCAAGGTTCTAAACAAGTCGAGGAATCCATGCAACAAGAAAAGATAGTTGTGAAAAAGAATATGGATAAATAAATAAGAAGATGATACAAATGCATGCATAAATGAAAGTCTCTAAAAAGTAGTGAATGCACAAAATCTCTCATGTCTAGGTGATTAAGGAAACTATGAAAGAACAATCATAACATGATCATGAACTAATAAACATAGGAGTTAACTCAAAAGATTCCAATCAAATCTTATGAGCCCGAAGTCTTTCAACTAAGGGTGAAATCAACAAGATGACGGAATGAAGTTTAGGGTTTTGGATCTACTCAAAGACCTGCCACTAATGCGGCGACTTAAGTTGGACATGTTCCAACCAAGTCTCAAAATACCTAAAATCCTATAAACATGTTCCAAAAAAATGCTCACGTTATACTAAAAAAATAATCCATAGTCAAACCTAACAAAACTTATGGGGTGCTCCAATTTATAAATGAATTAAAAACAAAATAATAATAATAATAAATAATAAAAAATAAAAATACCAAAGAAAGAAAATCAATCCCCGGCAACGGCGCAAAAAATTGACGCGCGCCGAACACGTCAATAAAATAAAATTCATAAACCAACTATTTTGTAGAATAGTGGCAAATGGTCGATCCCACATAGATTGATGGTCTTTCTAAGGTTAAAAAACAACGAAAAGGAAAACTCGGGGGTTTTAAATAAATAATTTAACTGACTAATCTAAAATAAACTAAATAAATAAAATAATTAAAATAACTATAAAAACAATTAATGAACACCTAAGTAACACCTAGGTCTACAGTTCCACAAATCAGAATCAAGATTCAATGGCAATCATGGTCTTCAATCTTTCCCAAAAAGTTATTAATTTAAATTCTCCTAGATTAGCTATAGAAAATCGACATCCACCAGAAATTCATCATTCCCCTAATCTCGATAGCCAGAACGTCCGCCACTAACTACTTCCCTATTTAATGCATAACTCTAGACATCCGCCAATCGGGTTTAACACACTAACCGCAATACTATATATTTGTGGGAATACTAATCCTAAATAACTGGATTGCATCCGCTTCCGGATCGCAGCTAAGGAAATCGGTAGCAGTTTGCAGAATTTTCAGTGTAATTTTGAGGCAGCGATCCCTTACCGATTCGACATTATAACTAAAAATCGATGCATAAATCGCAAAGCCACCAAAGCCCATGACATAGAAGTCAACGAAAAATACTAAGTCATTTACTTTGACTAAGACATCTTCTAGTAAACCATAGTGTGTAATAACAGTGTTGTTAGCTAAAGTAAGATTAATATGTGTATTAGTCAACGAAGTTATTTTCAATGACTTATATAACTTGAGTGACATAACATTTATTGATGCTCCAAGATCACACATAACAAAATCTATTAAATGAGTCCTTATTGTGATAAGAATTCCAAACATTATTGGGTTGAAACATTTCTCATGTATTTTCTTTTTAATTAAAGGAGACACTTTTATCTTATGTTTTCCTTAGATTCTTCTAAGAATTTATCTTTTGATTCAAAGAATTCTCTCAAAACTCCAACATAGTTAGAAAATCCCATAATTGGTTTCATCATCGATTTGATGATTTTTATTTTTTAAATGCTTCAAGAATGTCTTCATTGATTTCTTTCTCCCTAGCATCAGCTAATCGTTGTGGAACGGTAAAATATGAACACATATCTTCATTCAATTATCATAGATCTTATCATTTTTATTATTATCAATTAACTCAGACTTTTGTAAAGATTTTCATATACCTTAAATCTGGCTAAATACCATGGGTACAGTCTTCTAGGAAAATGTGTATATTTCAATTGTTCACTCATATATTCTCTAGTAAGAATGACATTAGCCATCATTTCTTCTTATTCAACAGTCTATGAACCTTTTTTTTATTACTGTATTTAAGTGTCTTACCAACCATAGTTGTGTCTTTCTTATTACTGAATATAACATTAACTTGTGCTTGATTAGTAGGAGCAACATTGGCTTGAAGAGGTGCTTTTGCTTGACTACTCTGTTGAGTACTTAACCTATTTATTTGTAAATTCATTTGACTTAACTGGATTTTCAATCCATTAATAGTAGTATCAGTCATAACTTGATTTTGAGAAATTTGTTTAAAGTTTTGATGACTTTGACTTATAAAGTGATGCAGGATTTGCTCTAAATTTGGATTCGGAGATTGAGTATTTTGTTAAGGCTGCTGATTAGGTGCAAATTGTATCTAAGCTTTTGGTCTGTAAGTGTTATAATTTTGATTTTGAGGACCATAACTAAAATATGGACTCGGTCTCCCAGGATAATAAGTATTATTATATTGATTTTTTGGGGACCAAAAAATTGATTAATCATTGCGTTAATCTGTTTAGTATTTTCTTCATGTAGATTAGGACACACATATTTAGGATGTGGAACTTCATTACAGAATTCGCAAGCCTTAACTTGAATAGATCTATCATTAACTAACAGCTTAACCATTTTAGATAATTCATCAATTTTATCATCAGATGCATTATTTTTCTTATTATCACCTTCATAGAGTCTTTCTTGAGGACTCAACTTTTTTACCATATTGCTTACATCGTTTTACCATTTTATTAATTGCGTCTTTCGCTAAATTAGGTGTTGTCTCAAATAAATACCCACCACATATTGTGTCTATTAGTCTTTGATCAAAATGGTTGAGTCTTTCATAAAAAATATTATAATAAAGTCTTTGAGTATATTTATATTATGGACAAGAAGAAATCAGTCTTTGGAATATATCCCAAAATTCATTAAAGTCTTAATCGTCTTTCATCTTCGCAAATGTGATTTGCTTTCTATAGTAACTAATTTTTCTAGCAGGCATATATTCATGTAGGAAAGCTTCTAAGATTTGAGTCCATATAGTTATGGAGATAGAACAATTAGTCTTGTACTTGATGTTTCATTGCAAAAGGAAAAGCCTTAAGTTTGACTTGTTCTTAAGTACATTCTTTCGATTTCATCCCATTAACTTTATATTGATATTCTTTTATGAATTTCTATGGGTCTTCATTGTCTTTACCATAGAAGTTAGGTAAGACACTAATAAATCCAGATCTAAGTTCAAATTCAGGAAATCCATCGGGGTATGCTATGCACATATGCTCATATGCTGTAATATTTTGATTTACTTGCCTAAAAGTGAGTTCTCTATTATTATTATTATTATTATTATTATTACTACTGATAACTCTATTATCATTGTTATTATTAATGACATTATCATTAATATCATTATTATTATCTTCCATCCTATTAGCTAAATTTTTTCTAAGTTGTTGTTGTCGTCTTAAACTCCGATTAAAAGTTCTATCTATTTCAAGATCAAACGGATGTAAAGATCTTGTTGAATTAACATGACGAAGTATGTAGACCATACAACGTCTAGAATCCTTATAAAGTATTTAAAAATCTCGGGCAACAACACCAAAAATTGGCACGTATCGAGCGTGAACAATAATTTCTCGTATTTTACTAGTAACTTGTAGTAGTGATAAGGGAGATATCGTCTCTACAGGGATTTTACAAATCTCAACGGAAAGTATTTTTTTGTTTTGTTTTTATTAATTAGTTAATCTAATTAAATGGATATTAAAATGTTAAATTATTAAAAACTATAAATACTAACTTAAATAACCAAATTAATTAAACTAATTTAAACAATTCAAATGCAAACTAAATTAAACAATATTAAAATTCAATTCAATATAAATAAACAAACATCTAAACAAACCCCCACTAAATAATGTAACATACTTGGATTGCAGTTCAAATACTAGAACATACCATCGCTTCACTCTATAGTTATAATCATAACATACGTGGAATATTGGAATCATTAAATCTTACTTCATAATAGGTTGATAGCCTTTAGCCAACCACCGATTTTCCTAAATTCAATGGAAATGCCACATTCTTATCATTATAAATCTACCAATTGGATAAAATACAACACCATAGAAATACGATAGCATTACACTTTGTGTAAATCAAACCTAATCTAAGCCAATATTAACAAAAGCCAATTAACAACTTAGAACACAATCACTTAGAACATCCACTTGAGAAATGCCCTATAGATTAATCCTAGTTACTATTTCTATAATTGTTGTCAATAACTATAGAAATAAAATCAGAATCAAAATACCACATAACACATTTGCAACTATGCATGCAATACTATTATTCTATAGTTGTAATACGCAAAAACAACTTGTTAAAACCGTGATTGACATTTATGGATAGATTTAAAGCATTAAGTTTATGATTCCTTAATTGTAACTATCTAGCAATCCAAAATATATTACATATCTAGGGTTTGTTTAGATTGAAAGAGTACTCATTCATGCTGAAAATAAGCAATGCATAAATATGATTAAACGACATTTTGAATAAATATATACTTTAATATAAATCAAAGCTCCAATGTATCTTCAAACATAAACTAAAATAGACAATAGAAATAAAGTAGAGCAAAAAGAAAATAAAAAAGAGTTATTTCGAAGCTCTCTAGCCTTTTTTGTAGTCTTCTTACGTATACATATCTTAGATAAACTCAAATTCTCGTAACCGACCTCAGTGATTTGTCAGCGATTCCTAACTTATACACAGATTTCTAAGTAAATCACTAAGTTTAGCTCTCAATGTTCCACCGATTCAATTGGCGATTTCTAGTTCATTCTTCAATTTGCTGGCCTTTTCTTGCTGCCGATTTAGGTGGTGATTCCTAGTCTTATTCCAAATTGCCGGCTAATCACTAGGCTTTTTTCGAGTTGACTATTTTGCTCTTCTTGCACTTTTCTTTAATTTCTTTAATTTCTATTTTAAATTTTGAAATCACAAAAACAAGTGAATACCTAGTGTAATATCATCATTTATATATAAAAACAACTTAAATTACACTATAAAATGTGTCTAATTATTGACTTGTCATCTCAAGGTAAGTTCGAATGTTTTATTTGCTTTCAACTGATTTAATATCTGTGTACATCCTAAGGCTTGATCAATGGCTACTCAAGGCGTTGTGGTAATAGTGTGTTTGGTTCTGCGTCATTTGATTGCTCTTCTATCTTAATCCATTTTTGTAGTGCATGTCTTGAGGTAGATCAGACGGTAGCCGAACATACTGCAGGAATGACTTATTCTTAGTCAATTTTAAATACTTTCCTCAATTTAATTGTCACCAAATTTCTTTTAAACCACTACATCATCAACACAGACCAATGTGGGTCCCACCATCCACCAAACTATCACGAAGTGTGTGCAAGCTCATTTTTAATGCCAAACATTAAGAACACTTCAAAAGACCATGATTTATCTCTTTTTCACCAAATTGCCTATGAACCATTAAAAATATAAATAAAAGAGAACTAATTAATAATAATAGGCATTAAGTCCCAAAAATACATAAAATAAACATCTAAAATATATTATTATTATCAACTTATCAAATACCCCCAAACTAGGGACTTTGCACGTCCCGAGCAAAGGTATAAATGACGAAACAAAAGTAAACTAGACTCCTAATATAGTTATGAACCTTACTTAACTAATCCTATACCTGATTCCAAGTTCATGGAGTTCCTTTAGTTTATATAGTCACCAAGTCAACAATCCACTCAAGAAATTCCAGATTTATGATATGTCTATAACCGCAATCCAAACATAATTAAGATCACATTTTAAAGACCTAAACTCGGTCAAGACAAAGGCTATCATCTACTCACGAGTTTTGTTGGTCTATATACTCAAGCGCGCAAGTTTACAATCTCTGTAATATAGTGTAAGAACGCTTAAAAGGTACCATAGGCGATAAATACAACCACACTCTTCACTATTGTAGACTTAGCACCAATGAGGATCAATAGAACTTTAAGTAAGTTGTAACATAGCTATGGTAAAGTACCAATGGAATGATATAAAGGTAATGAAAAGCATTGGAAAACTAAAACTTAGACTTTCAAAAGATATGCAGAGAACATGAAAGTGGTATATACTGCACTTAACTTCAATTTTCTTTTAATATGTGTAATCCTCACATTTTTCCATCATCCGACACCCTACTCCATTTTCTTGGGGATATTGTTTTAGGTGGGAATCTTTAATCATTAATTGATTTTTTTCATCATAATTGATTTCCCCTTATTTTGGGTATATAAACAATTTTTTTCTTCCTCTTCATGTCTCTTTTTAAAGATTTCACGAAAATGATTAGCTTCCAACTAGGTAAAGGATTATATCAGGCTATGGTTATGGGTTTAACAATAGGTATGAAAGACTTAAAGGTTATTTGACAAGTCAATAATCATACATATTTTATAGAACAATTTAGGTTGAATTTAGGTATACATGATGATATTACACTAGGTATTCTCTTGTTTTTGTAATTTCAAGACTTAATTAGGAAAAATGAAGAAATGGGAGAAAAATAGGAAGAAAGTCAAAACAGTAAACTGGAAAAAAGGTCCAACGATTTATCAACGATATGAAAATACACATGAATCACCATCAAAATGGCCAGCAAAAGAGCCAGCAAAAACCCAACAAATTGAGATTTACACATGAATCGCCAGCTGAATTGGTGGAGCACTAAGAGATATTTTTAGTGATTTACTCAATGATTTGTGAACAACATATGATTCGCTGATAAATCATTGAGGTCGTTGACGAGTTTTTTTAGATAAGAACGAGGAATTTGAGTTTATCTATGATTTGTACACTTAGGGAAACTATAAAAAGACCTTAGAGCTTTGAAATAAGGGCCCTCAATTAGCCATTATTAGTTTTAAAGTCTTTTCAATTAGGTTTAGGTTAGTTCATTGTTCATTACTTTAATTATTTGTTTATTGCAATGTTTATTATTAGTATGTGTGAGTAGTTTATCATTCTAAACAATACTCTGGACATGATTGTAAACCGTTTATTAATTTAGTCATAATGTAGAATTTACGTACTTAATGCTTTAAACAAATCACACACGTCAATCAAAGTTTTAATAAGTTGCATTTGTGTATTAAATTTAATGATTCTTTGTGTAACGATCCTAAAAATCTACCTCATGCCACGTGTCATTTCAAGGTCGTACGTGGGACCCACTTGTCTTGATATATATGTCCAAATCTCGGGAGTCGACACCGAGGTATGCTATTTTTGTTTGATGCTTGCATTATTTATTAGACCAAAGATTGAACAAGTTAAATTAATTAAATTTGGTAATGTGCGGGTAAGGTACACGCGGGGCATATCGATGTCGAGACGAGCGGAGGCGTACCTCGAATTGCGTGTCGACGTGAGACCGAGGTATCGACTTATTGGGTAAGTCTAATGTGAGTTAAATGTGAATTTATGTAATTGAGTGAATGTGGCCCCTTAGACGTGCCTCCAGATACGTGTGCACAAATGGATGTGTGGTCATAGTTCAATTGTTATCCAATACAAATAACTCAAACCTCTCACTCTCTCACAACGTTTTGGCAAGGAAGGATGAGAGAAAGAAGAGAGATTGCTGGAGTGTTGGAGCAAAGAGAAGAGCAACCAGTAAGGGTTGAGAAGTAGTGGTGATCACACTTGCAAGAACATCAAGCTAGGTACCTCTCCATCTCCATTAACATCATTTGAACACTTTGGTCATTTCAAACTCTTGAATTTGATGTTGTTGTTGTTGTTGATTTTGGGTGAGTAAATGTTGGGTTTAGAGTTTGATTGTACATCTCATTTGTGTGCATTAAAGTTGAAGAAGAAGAAAAGAAAAAAAAAACACAGGAAAATTCAAAAAACTTCAAGAAAAATTGAAAAAAATAGGAAAGGTTGAGGAAATTATAGAAAAGTTGGTTTTGACGTTGTCGGAAGTTTTTGCACCGAAAAATTTTCTCGAAAAGTGTGGCACCACTAAGATTTTCCTAATTTGAACAATTTTGGGAGTTAAAATTCTAAAATTCCTCAAATAGGCTTTAACACAATATAAATTTGCCCATATGATTATCAGGGACATAGTTTACTAGTGTCGGGTATTAGGTACGGATTTGGAGGTGTGTCAGAGTCGATTTGAGTGCATATTAGCTTGGATATAGGTAAGTAAACCAGTGAGGGATTTTACAGTTATTTCATGAGCTTTAATCTGTTGTTATCGCTTTGTTCATCATTTCTTTTGAAATTTCCATTGGTTGAGTGGTCCATTGGCAAGTGAGTCATGGTTAGTATTTATCTGTGATATGAGCTCTTATTTAGACGCCGTTGATATCTCCTAATTAAGTGTATGTTGGGAGCACTTATCCGGGTCTATGGATATCTAATAGTCGCAAGGGTTAGGGCTGGTAGGGTGTGTCTCGTCCTAAACCCGAGTCTGCTGGGCTTTTGCCGCGACTCGACGACCTCTTGGTCGGGACTCCTTGCTATTCGGTTTTTGTATTCTGGGCCCTCACTTTATCGATTGAATTATTTATTGTCTTTTATATTCATTCGTTGCCTGTTCCTTTCTTTCTATTTGCATGAATTATACTGATTTATTTATTTCGAAATGCTGTATATATGTCCTGCTTGGCGTTACTTACCTGGGCTCGTCATTCTTGTGTTTGACGGAGTGCAGATCCACAGTCCGGCAAGGTGAAGGCTCCACAGATAGGAGATATCATTTGAGGATATCGGAGCAGTTCCTACCACTTGTATGACATAGGTGATTCTTTTGTATTATTAGATATAGTTGTTTTGAAAAACTAGGAGTTGGGTTTCTGAGAGATTTTAGGCATGTATATCTTGTGTTTACTCTCATCTGAATGTTCATTGATGATGATATACATATCCGGGGTTTCCACACTTTAGGTTGTCTTAATTTGTGTCTTTGAGGTTTTTTAGTTAGTTTGAGGTTTAATTGCCTCCGCTATAACTATGATAACTCACTAATTGATTAACTCAACTTTAATTACTTGATAAATGGTAAATGAAGGCTGACTAGGCTTACGTGACTCAGCGAGACGGGCTCGGGGGTCCACGTAAGTCTAGGCCGCGCGGGGCCCAGTTTAGGATTGTGGAACTGGGGCTGTCACACTTTGTATTGAGTGCATAGTGGCCAATATGTTTCTTAGTAAATGGTATCTAAATCTATGTCTATGATTATTGACAACAATTATAGAAGTAGTAACTAGGATTAATCTATAGGGAAAAAATTACCCGAGTAGATGTTCTAGGTGATTGTGTTTAGGTTATTTAATGACTTGCATAATTTTGGTTTTTATTTAGTTTGGATTAGGTATGACTTTTATTAAGTGTTAATGCTATCGTAATTTCTAGTTTATTGCATTTTATCCAATAAGTAGAGTTACAATGATAAGTATATAGCTTATTTCCATTGAATATAGGAAAGTCGATAGTTTGCTAAAGGCTATCAACCTATTGTGATTAGAGTTTAATGATTTAAGATCATTGTATAAATATGATGATTTGATTATGACTATGCTTTAATGAAAATGTCCTGATATGACGGTTTACACATCATTGTCTAAGATGTATTGTTTAGATATTTAATTTATATTGATTTCTCGATTTTTTGTTTGACAATAGATTAGTTTATTGAATTTAAATTTCTTATAGTTTAATTATTTTAATTGATTAATTGTTTAGTTTTTATACTAATAGTGTTTAATTCCCTTTTTAATTAGATTAGTTAAATTAAAGTAAATTAAATCCAATAAAAATTTAGGGTAGCCTTAATTTTGAAGAGATTTACAAAATCCCAGTGTAGACGATATCCCATTTACCACTAGTTCAAATAATAGGAAAATATAGAAAACTATTCTGCACGCTTGACATGTGTCATTGTGTTGGCTCAAAATAGGTTAAATAGGGAAATTACTCTAAGTAGGCTTAAGGCTACAAGTTCGCAGTGAAAAATAGCCTAAATCATTTCCCCAAGTGGTTTAGTCATCGGAGTTCAGCCTCGAGTGGGTTACACCCTCGTTCTAGCACTCTAGAAATCTAAGTTTTTTCGACCTGCACAGTTCTGACCGTCTGCCCATTTGGTATCTTGCATAAGGCTTAACCCACATACTAAGTCCCTAATATGAAATCATAACATGTGGGGCTACGGGCCAGAGTGAGTGTTTCTCCTAATTTCCCCAAAATTTCAAGTAAAAAAAAGCTACCATAGTTTAGTCATCCATAATCAAAGGCATGAAATAAAGTTTTGAGTTACTCTAAATAATAATAATAATAATAATAATAATAATAAAATTATACTAAATACATGCATGAAAATGTATCATATCCTAGTCAAATGGAAGATAGAAGTATGAATGGAAAGGAAATAGAAATGTAAATACAAGAAAATAAGAGAAATAACACCATCATTACCATCCTTCTACTGCATACTTGAAAAAAATTAATGATCATACTTGTGGTGTTTAGCAAAAAGATCCATCCAACACAATTCACAATACCTAAAATCCCCCAAACATATTCCAAGCCTTGTCCCCAAGGTTCAAAACTAGTCAAGATATTCACACATAGAAACAAACAAGAGGGTGAAAGAACATAATATATATAGAATTAAGGAAATGATACGAGTTTATGCATAGTAATAAGAATACAAATACAATGAAACCAAAAAAAATAAATCGAAATTTGGGTTTCCTCCCAATAGCACCTTTGTTTACAGTCTTTGGCTCGACTTAGTCTGAGCCTGTTAATCAATATAGATTGGTTCTGCAAGTGACACGCTCTCCACATTATGACTCGGGAAGTCTTCATAAAAGATATTCAATCTATGGCCATTCATTTTGAAAACATTACCAGTTTCTAAACTCTGAATCTCTACTGCACCGTGATTATATACTGCATAAATCTTATGACGAGATTGAAATAAAACCTATTTTTGACCAACACGAAAAGATCTCCTGGAGATATTGCGATCATGGAACAATTTGGTATTTTCCTTGAAAATCTGCGTATTTTTATACGGGTAGTTCCTGATTTCCTCTAATTCTTGGAGAGTAAGTTTTCTCTTTTTTCCTGCTTCATCGATGTTCATATTAAGCTGTCATAGCTAGTAGGATTTATGTTTAGCTTAACTGACAGGTAACATGTTTTTCCAAAGACAAGGTGGTAGGGTGACATTTCAATTGGGTTTTAAACGTCGTCCGGTAAGCCCAAACCGCATCATTGGTGTGCGTATTGCAAGTATAACAACTCGCTTATAGTAATAGTGTAATCAACTTATGTTGAACATGGATATCATCTTCAGGAAAAGGTGTTTGCGCTAGTTGTTAATTACCTATTTAATTTGAGCTATTGCTAAATGATTCACTTTTAATTAATTTTATATCTAAACTAAACTATCTAAAAAACCAAATCAAACTTTACTTGAACTTTTATATTAAGGATATCTTAGTTCACAACTTCGCCTAAGTAATTTAATACTATGTTTTGTATTCATGTTTACATCTCACTATGTAGTGTGCAATGCCTAATTAGAATAAACAGATTTCCTTCAAATCCACTTCAAGCAACTATCATGACATAGAAGATTCTAATGTGATAACTAGAACTCCACATATCGGTGTGAATAATGTAAATTCCACATTACTTTAAGTCTCAAATCATTAGATTCATAACCAACTAAGTTTACTATCCGCGCCTCCTTAATCAACAACTATCTATCGATGTCGTGACTATTCATGTTTGAATTAAAAGCTTCGATGACCATGATAACTCGTAAAGCCTAAGTTCATTAAACACGTGTCATTATGTCTAAAGCATTACGCTCATAATCAATTCAAATTCTAACCATTGCACTTTTTATTATCACTTTTTATTCATATTCAAAGCATAACATTCATACCATAGGATTTATCGATCCCTAAGATAAATAGACTACTCAAACATCATTGAAACACATATCACAATTCAATATGAAATTCATTGTAAATCATAGATGAATATAAATATAATATTGACTACAAACATGGACTCTTCTATGTTACTTTAACAAAAAGCCCTTAATACTCAAACTCAATGCTAACTTACTCTAATGGAGGCTGATCTCCTTCTATGTGGTGGTGTCCTCCTAGTTTACTACGTCCTAATACCTATTTACACTCCCTAATAACAATTATAAACCATAAATTACAATTTAACCCGAATTAAAGCTTCACTTTCTATTTATTGTGAAGTTGGCATTGTCAATTACAGCCCCGACGCCGTGTGTGTTAAGCCATGGCGCCGCCACTGCGCCACAATTTCATTGTGTGTTTTTGAGCTCTTGAGTCTCGGCGTCGTCCCTTGTGTGCCATAGTTCCGCCACTGCGTTGCATCTCTAAAGTTGATTTTCTTTATTTTCTTCTTTCCCACGTCGTGCCTTGTATTCCCACGACGTCAACTCATGCTCCCACGGCGCCAACTCTGATTTTATGGGTTTTTGCTCCGTTTCTTCTCGTTTTTTCTTGATTCCTTCCATTACACCTTAATTCCCTAATAATGCAATAATACCATGAATTAGCACTCATTTGAAAATATTTAAACTAAATATATGACTAAACTAACCCTATATATACGTATAAATAATCAATTATCAAATACCTCCAGACTTAAGGTTTTGCGTGTCCTGGGGAAAGGTGTATTCTACTAAGCCTCATAATGACTAGTTCTCATTCAATTTACATTGTTCATGAAGTATTATTCAATTTACTAAGTCTCAAGTTAACAATCAACTCAAGAGTTTTTTTCCTAGCAAAAACTTATATTTTTAAGATATAGCTTTCACAACTCATATAACTTCACTTTCAAAATGCTAAAGTAGATCTAAACCAAAAACCATCACTACTCACAAGTTTGTTTCGTTTTAACACTCAACTAGCAAGTATACAATCTCATGATTTCTCATTAAACTCAAGAATTCACAAATAAGCATAGATCAAACTCATTTTTGGTAGACTTTAGCACTTCAAGAGTCTATAGGACATAACATAATTGTAATGGAAACTTAACTCAATTAGCTACTCACACTCGAGCTAAATCTTTTATTTGAAGAGTTTTAGTTTACTTCCACCTTCTTTCTCTTTAATTTTTCTCTCATTTCTTTGCTTCTTCTTTTCATTTTTTATTTAAACACTCCCTGCTCCTTTTCCTATGGACTCTATTCTTCCTCACTTTTTTCAACCATCAAGTTCTCTGCTTCATTTCCTGTAGAAGTTGTAGGATTCTTTCATTTTTTCTTTTTATTCTAAAACTCTTATTAGCATTTCTCATTTTCACTAAATCAAGTAAGTTAACTCCAACTTATACCATACAATACCTATTTCTTCCCTTTTTGCACTAAGTCTTTATTTGCTTTGCATTTTCAAGTACGATTCACACTTATTATGGAAATCCTTAGAGATCTATCATTTTCCACAATAATTTCTTGCTTTTGTTTCAAGTTCAAGGTCTTCCCTAACTTTAAGTTTTTAATCATGAAATCACATCGTTGTTTGCTACATTTCATTGTTCATTCTTTAAAAATTTAAGAATACTCTATTAAGTTTCATATTAACAAGATACTTGTAATCTACTCATCCACAATTAAAGGCATGAACATGCAAATGAACTACTTATTCATTGCATATTACTGTATATAACCTAATCTATACTACTTAAACATGCATATAATGAATAAACTGAGAAATTTATACACTACCATGCTTTCTTCCTTAATTGCTTCAAATTAAAATTAAACCGATCATACCTTCAATATTTATCCATATTTCTCAGCCTATCTTACTACTTTCCCATAGTGTAGTTTAATGTCAATGCCCCCAAACTTAAACAAAACCTTATCCTCAAGGTTTAAAAGTAAGCTTGAAAAATGAAAGCACCAAAACACACAAACATATGTAATAACAAAAGTTATAATAAACTAAACTAAACATAAAATTAAAATAAGTAAATAGTTAACAAAATATCCAAAATGTTATAAAATATTGGTATCAAAAGCACTCTCAACTCCTCACGTTTACGAGAATCTTAGAATACTGACTTGATGACTGCACGTCATCGTCATCATCATCATCATCATCATCATCATCATCATCATCATCATCATCATCATCATCATCATCATTTGCATCATTAGTTCTAACCTGCGATGGTGTCAATAGACGCTCCACCGTTCTACACTACACCAAATCCGGATCAAACATGTATGTCGATGTTGCTGGAAAGCCTAATGACCTATCAGTGGGTCTTAAATGTTTGCTCCTTTCATATCTAGGTATGGCTCTATGATGAACGATAAACAATATATAATTTCGCTACCCATTCCGTCTGTGTTGCTCTCACCTCTCCAATTCTTGCTCATATTTGAGCATGGCTGCCTGGTATCGTGCTCTATCTTCCTGGTACTGTCTCATTATCTCTGCTACCCACAACCTCTACTTTCGCAAAGTCAAATCCTCAGGTTGTGATATAAGTGCCTATGGTGGAGGAGATAGTGGAAAGACTTCAGGACCATCCAAGTCCTGCTCTACTATCTTTAGTTCTACAAACTTGTATCCGTGAGCAAATCCTTGTTGCTGTTGCTCCTCTTATTCATTCTCTTAATCTTCTAGCTCATAGGCTAGCTCTGCTGATGCCGTTGCCTGATCTTTTGCCGCTTCCTGATTTTCTTGCCTCTTGGCCAACAACTCGGCCTTCTCTTTTTCCTCCTCGGAGTCTTGATAACCTGGTGATGATTTCAACGCGAGCATGAAAAATTCATATATGGTTTGTTGGGCATCTATATCAAATTCTTCATCATCTCTCATTCTCACTTCGGCCTTTAAGCACATTTGAGTAATAAAAATAGGAAACAATAATTTGTTGTCCCTTTTCGACATGGACTTCTTCACACTGATGTGTATGATCTCCTCGATGTTGATCTCCCCGAACTTCGTAATCTCATAAAGACAAGTCGCTTTTAGCTTGTTGATCTCACCCTGCTGAGAAATGTGGTATAGCGATGCAATAAGCAAATGTTGCCAAATCCAGTAAACGTTTTTGATACTCCCCTCTTTAATGTGCTTCAACACATTCTCAGCTCCCATCGCCCATCCTTGTTGTCTTGGGACAACCAGTGCATCTTCTATGGCTTAAAATGGGTATATATTATAGGGCTTCTCATATAACTTCTTTGGGAAAGTTTGCATGAGCATAAAATCAAAAAAATCCCACTCAATCCTTTTGCTTTATTCTCCCTATAGTCTTGAGTGAGTTGCTGCCAATTTCCGTGCCTAATGAAATTATTCACTCTTTTATCATATTTAGCCAGCAAATTAATTTCCCTTTCACAAATGAACTCCCTACGTAAAATCTTCTCATATTGGTTCTTAGCCTCTTTACTAATGAAAAATCAGGATTTAAAGGTCTAGGATCTTCTTCGTTGGGGTTTCTAAAAGTGGATGCCTCAAAATAATTTGCTATAGTTTGACTAACTAGTTTCCTTATTCTTGCTTTTTTCTTCAAATTCAAGCAACTAACATAAATACAGCGCAACTTGGTCTTCAAATTACCTAAAAACCAAAATTCATATAACATGGATCATGCATATGCCAATTAATTGCAATAATATCAACTACGTCTCCATGGGTGATATTAATGGTCACATTCACACAATCTTGCAAAAACTATCCTACAACCTCAAATCCACAATTTAATACAATATCATCAAAATCTTCAAAATTCAAAGCATAACTAGATGAAATTGTAAATGTACCTCAATGCCAGATTAATTTTCGTTGTAGATCACTCCTCCAAGTCTTTTTTGATCCAAGCCCTCTAACTTTTCCCACCAACTAGAACCCTAGCTCTCTTTGGAATCAATTTCCAAAAATCCAAACCCTAGCTCTTCCACTTATGCAAATCCACAATGTATTTGTTTCTTTACTCTAAATCACTAGGAACTCACTATCTCACTTAAAAATGATCAAACTTTGGCTCTAGAGGGGTGTATGCTTAGGGGTATTTGATATGGTTTAATTGCAAGTGTAGAGAATGGTTTGAAAAATAGGTTTCAAATCCTCATTTAGACCTTAGCGCCGCCATTGCGTCAACGATGCGGTAGGGCATTTTTATTTTTTTAGCCTGCTACCACCTCGGCACTGTGACTTTTACCCACGGCGTCGTGGGTAATACCCATGGCGTTAGCTCATCTACCCACATCTTCGCGTATGAGTTTTCGCTAATTCTCCTTCGGCGCTCCTCCGACTTTGTGTACAACTCACACAAGGTGTTGTGAGCGCATAAAACCCATGAAAATATAAAAATTAATAAATTTTACCTTTCGATTTGCCCATGCACTTATCTTCACCGCTTTGAACTCCTTCACTTTTTTTGGCTCTTTAATGAGTTCTTGAGACATTTCCATTCCGATGAATCATCACCGCGAATGGTCTTTCCTGTACATTAGATACAAACTTTTCGAAAGTTAGAACTAAAACTTGTTAATTCTAATTATTAAACTATATTTCTAACTACTAATTGAAATTTAAAAACTCAAAATTTAAAACCCTGGGCTGCCTCCCAGTAGCACTTAATTTATCGTCATCAGCCTGACACCTTTTCACTCGTTTAGTCCGAGTCTAAATCGAGAAACTCCATCTACAATCGAATATTATGATGTCATTCCCGTTCGGATGTACTTCTTCACCATCGACAAAGACAACCTTCTCAATATCATCGCCCTTATCGATACTGATCGTGATCTTCCTATATCTTATGTACAAATTTGATTTAGCGGTGTTTAAGCATGACCGCCTAAGTATGATAGACACATCATCATCTATGTTGTGGTTCATGACCTCAAAATTAGCGATGAATTTGAATTACATGCACATTCAAAACTTTTCCTATAGTAGGTATCAAATACCATCTACTACTTGCAAATTCATGATTTCTGGACAATTGATATTCAAGTCTGCATGAATCATGTTCATCAATGGCATTACATAGATCGGGATCTCGTATCACATAAGACATTTTGGAATAGGTGTCCGTCAATGTTTATTAGTATGTTTATTTCTCTTGGATCTTTCCTTTTGATCGGTTGAAGTCGCATGATGAACTTGAACTTTTGTTTTGATTTCCTTGGAAACAACTTGATATCATTGCCTTATGGGTCTTCTTCACAAGGTCCTTCATCTTTCTTCTTGGCCTTCCATTGTTGTTTCCCCTTCTTTTTCTTCAAGGCATTGATTCTTTATTTCTTGAAACCATCAAGCTCATCTTGCCTCACTTTCGTTTTATGCTCATGCATCTCTTCATGCTTACACATTACTTGGTCTTGTATTGGCTTATTTGTTGCCATAGTGCTCATCATACGAATGGCACTTACATTTTCTTTAGGATTGGTGACGGTACTGCTAGAAATTATCCTCCTTTCTTTGAGTTCAAGGCTATATCGAGTTGACCAATTTGCCTATTTAGATTCTTGATGGAATGTGATTGCTCATCATCCATCCTTTTCATGGCTTGCTTTATTCCTTCCAACTCTTTCTCGTTCTTCTCATGGCGTTCCCTATGTATTACTTCCATAGCTTGCAAATACTTCTCAATTGACTTCAAAGAAGTCACCTCTTCACTTTGCCTCCGTTTCCCATGTTGGACTTGGTTCTTGAAGCCTTGAGGTAACTTCAGTGCATTATTAGGATTCCATAAGAAAAGTTTGGGTTGTTTCTATTGTATCATTGATAAAATCGTTGAGGACCCACTTTTTTAGGCTTGAAGTTGTTCCTATAGCCTTGGTTGTTTATGAAGTTAATGTCTTCATGCTCCATACCGTGTTGTACATCTTTCTGTTTAATCACAATGCCTTGGTGATTCATGGGTTGTCGTGCTACTTATGGACCTTAGTGTCCCATTAGAAGTCTTGCCATCTGACTACTCAGATTTGATAGATGTGCCATAATTGCTGCTTGTGAGTCAATCTCGTAGACGCCTATTGGTTTCCTTACTACAAAAGGAGTATCGGCGGTAGAATTTTGAGACATAAGATCGAGGAGATCTAATACTCCATCCTTATCCTTGGTAAGTAGAGAGCCACCTAACGCAACATCTACTAGCATTCTCGTGCTGTGGTTCATCACATAGTAGAAAATGTAGAGTTGTGCCCATTTCACACATCCGTGTCCTGGAAATCTACTAAGCATCTATTTGAATCTTTCCGAAGCCTTACCAAGAGACTCGATGTCTTCATGCTTGAACTGATTAATCTCATGTTTCCTTTTGCTAACCTTCACTGGGGGAAATAACTTGTTTAGAAATCACTTATTTGTTTTCACCTATAAGGTCAAATCCCTACATTCTGCCATTGGAACCATGATTTGGCTTTCCCACCCAGTGAGAATGGGAAAAATCACATCCTGATGACATCTTTTGTAACTCCAGTGATGTGCACTGTGTCGCACTTCTCTGAGAAATTCTCAACATGCTCAATTGGATCTTCATTGGATAGCCCATTGAATAGGCTATTTTGTACCATATTTATCATAGACAATCTTAGTTCGAACTCGATGGTGTTAGCTGGAAGCCTCACCTCTCTATTGTAAGTCTCCTAAACTTCGGGCTTGAAGTAGTCAGGAAGGCATCTCTGTCCTTGCACTATCTCCTGCATTACCATCCACCTGGGGGTTGGTTATTCTCGCAGCCCTGCTGTTGGTTTCTAGCTTGCTCCTCAGCCATCTTGACTCCTTTCTTTTTCTTTCCTTTGGTTGTTCTCTAAATCTTTGGGTCGTAAGGCGCTAGGTCCTTCTCTCCCTTGCTACGCATGCACTAAGTATCCCTTAAAAGAAAACGCAAAAGATAAAGTGTAGAAAGTCAAACTGAAACTTAAGGCTATTTTTTATTTTTTGTTTTTATGAACTGAAAATAAAACTTAGCAACTACTCAAAATAACTAAGTAAATCTAATGTCTACCTGTCCCCGAAAATGGCGCCAAAAACTTGGTGTGCGTGCCTCAAGTATAACATCTCACTTTTAGTAATATTGCAATCAACTTACGTTGATCACATATATCATCATCAGGGAAAGGTTTTTGATCTAGTTGTTAATTACCTATTTAATTTGAACTATTGCTAAGGAATTCACTTTTAATTGGTTTATATCTAAATTAAACTATCTAATAAATCAAATCAAACTTTACTTGAACTTTTATATTAATGATATCTTAGTTCACAACTTCACCTAGGTAATTTAATACTATGCTTTGTATTCATGTTTACATCTCACTACGTTGTGTGCAATGCCTAATTAGAATAGACATATTTCCTTCAAACCCACTTCAAACCACTATCGTGATGGAGAAGATTCTAATGTGCAAACTAGAACTTCACCTATCGGTGAGAATAACGTAAGTTCCACATTGCTTTAAGTCTCAAATCATTGGATTTATAACCAACTAAGTTTACTATCCGCGCCTCCCTAATCAACAACTATTTATCAATGTTGTGTGTTTTATGATTGTATCGTTCATGTCTGGATTAAAAGCTATAATGGCTATGATAACTCTTAAAGCCTAAGTTCATTAAACACGTGATCAATATGTCTAAAGCATTACGCTTAGAATCAATACAAATTCTAACCATTGCACTTTTTACTATGACTTTTTATTCCTATTCACAGCATATGATTCATACCATAGGATCCATTAATCCTTAAAAATAATATACTACTCACACATCATTGAAACACATATATGATAGCTCAATATGGAATTCATTGCAAATCAAAGAAGAATATAAATATTACCTTGAATTAATCAACGAAACGAAATATTGATTGCAAATGTGGAGTCTTCGATGTTTCACTAACAAAAACTCCTTAATACTCAAAATCAATACTAACTTACTCTAGTAGAGGCTAATCTCCTTCCATGTGGTGGTGTCCTCCTAGTTTACCAAGTCTAATACCTATTTATACTCCTAAATAACAATTAGAAACTCTTAATCATAATTTAACCTAAATTAAAGCTTCATTTTCTATTTCCTACGAAGTTGGCGCTGTCACCCGACGCCCTGTGTGTTAAGCCACGACACTGCCACTGTGCCACAACATCATTGTGTGTTTTTGAGCTCCTGGAGTCTCGGCACCATCCTTTGTATGCCACAGTGCTGCCACTACGCCGAACCTCCAGAGTTGATTTTCTTCATTTTTCTTCTTTCCCACGTTGTGCCTTTCATCCCCATGCCGTGCCTTGCATTCCTACAACGTCAACTCATGATCCCATGGTGCCAACTCTGATTTTATGGGTTTCTCCTTCGTTTCTTCTAGTTTTTCCTTGATTCCCTCCATTATACATTAATTCCCCAAAAATGCAATAGTACCATGAATTAGTACTCATTTAAGGATATTTATACTAAATATATGACTAAACTAATGCCATATATTCGTATAAATAATCATCAATCATCAAGACGTGTACTCCAATCTTCCTGATTGGGATTCACCATTTTTTCCAAGATAGATTTGATATTTTTATTAAAGATCTCTGCCTGGCCACTTGTTTGGAGATGATATGTCGTAGACATTATATGATTGATATCATACTTCCTCAAAAGACTTTCAACCATACGGTTGCAGAAGTGAGTGCCACTATCATTAATTAAGGTACGTTGGATACAAAATCTTGTAAAAATATTCAATTTTAATTATTCACATACCACTTTAGAGTCATTAGTGCGGGTAGCTTTTACGTCTGCCCATTTAGACATGTAGTTCACCACTAAAAGTATGTAAACATTACCACATGACACTAGAAATGGTCCCATGAAATCAATACCCTATACGTCAAATATTTCACAGATATGAATGAGGGTAAGTGGCATTTGGTCTCGATGACCAAGGTTACCAGTTTTCCCACAGTTAGAACAAGTTTTAGTGAACATGTATGAATCATGGAAAATTGTGGGCCAGTAAAACCAACTCTCGAGAACTTTCCTAGCCGTCCTACGAGGACTGAAGTGGCCATTGCAGGCGTAAGTGTGGCAGAATGACAAGATGGAGTGACTCTTAGTATGACAAACACAACGCCTGATAACTTGGTTGGAGCAGAATCTCTTTAAGAATGGGTCATCCCATACATAATATTTACAATCGTTTATTCTTTTGGGCTTTCGAAAGGTGAGGGGTTAGTTCATCAGAAGTGATGTAGTTCACCAAATCTGCATATCAGGGAAAATATTATGTAATAGCATAAATGTGCTCGTCAAGGAAGTCATCCTTAAGAGGAGTAGGATGTTCACCATTCTCAATCCTACTGAGATAGTCCGAGACTAAATTCTTTGCACCACTTTTATCTTTAATTGTGATGTCAAAGTCTTGTAGTAGGAGTATCCATCTAATAAGCCTAGGTTTAACATTTTTTTTACTCATAAAGTATTTTAAGGCTGCGTGATCAGAGTAGATAATGACATTGGTTCCCAAAAGATAGGGCCGAAACTTCTCGAATGCGAAAATAATGGCTAGGAGTTTTTTCTCAATAGTGGTGTAGTTCATTTAAGCAGTGTCCAGAGAATGAGAAACATAGTAAATCACATGTGAAGCTTTCCCAAACTCTTTGTCCTAAGACTGCATCCACTGCGTGATTGCTAGCATTACAGATAATTTTAAATGGAAGCTCCCAATTAGAGGATTTAATCACTGGTGTGCTAGTGAGTGAGTCTTTGAGTGCATCAAATGCATTCTTACATGCCTTGTTAAACTAAAAAGGCACGTCTTGTTGGAGTAGATGGCATATGGGTATTGTGATCTTCGAAAAGTCCTTGATGAAACATCGATAAAAATCAGCGTGTCCAAGGAAAGATCTAATCTCTCGCACATTTATAGGGTAAGGTAGTTTCTTGATAACATCAATTTTAGCTTGATCTACCTCTACACCTGTGGTTGAGACAATGTGTCAAAAAATAAGACCTTGGTCCACCATAAAATGACATTTTCCGTAGTTTAGACCAAGTTCTTCTCGATAGACCTACTTAGCACCTTAGTCGGATTCATGAGACAACTATCGAATGATTCACAGTAAATAGTAAAGTCATCCATTAAGACCCCTATGAAATGCTCGACGAAATTTGAAAATATACTCACTATACACCTTTGAAAGGTGGCAGATGCGTTGCATAACCTAGAGGGCATGCATCAATAGGCAAAAATGCCAAACGCGTAGGTAAAGGTCACCTTTTCCTGGTCTTCAACTGCTACTGGTATTTGGTGATAACTAGAGTAACCGTTGAAACAACAGTAATGAGAGTAACTGGCTAGTCTCTCTAACATCTAATCGATGAATGGAAAAGGGAAGTGGTCTTTTCTGGTGGAAGCATTTAGCTTCATATAGTCAATTGAAACGTGTCAAACATGCACAATAGTTTCTCGTATTTTCCTATTATTTGTAGTAGTAGTAAGTATGATATCGTCTCTATAGGGATTTTGCAAACTTCTCAAGAAAGTTGGTATTTATTATTTTATTTATTTTGCTGTAATTAATTTAATTAAAACGAGAATTAAAATCTATCTAATTAAACTATGTAATTAAACTAACTTAATTAAACTAATTAAACTAATTAAATTAACACAATTTAAATCAAGTAACCAATATAAGATAAACATCTAAACAAAACCTCTTAAACAATGAAATTAAATCAGATTACCTCTGAACATTCAAACTTAACTTAGCTTAACAAACATAGCATACTAGTTATAATTATATCATGGAATCTTTAGTTCATTAAACCAAATATCATAATAGGTTGATAGCCTTTAGCTATGCACAGATTTTCCTATAATCAATGGGAAAAGCCATATTCTTACCATTATAATTCTACTTATTAGATAAAACACAATAAACTAGAAATTATGACAACATTAACACTCAATGAAAATCATGCCTAATCTAAAACCAAGTAAAAAACTAGAATATGCTAGTCAATAAATAACTTAGAATACAATCACCTATAACGCCCACTCAGAAAATTAGCCCTATAGATTAATCCTAGTTACTACTTCTATATAATTGTTGTCAATAATTATAGTAGAATCAGAATCAAAACATCACAATACATATTTGCAACTATGCATGCAATACAAAAATCATTAGTTGTAATATACAAAAATAACTTGTTAAAACTGTGATTAATGTATATAATTGGTTTAAAGCATTAAGCACTATAATAATTATAACTAACATGCAATCTGATCTAATTCTTGTTCAGAGTTTTTGTTTAGATTAACAAACTACTCACACATATTAATAATAAACATTGCAATAAACAAATAATTGAAAGACACTAATGTCAAACACCTATATTAAATAAGTTTTGAATCTCCAAAGAGTCTCCAAAAGCAATGAACAATGAACTAAACTAAAACTTAATTGAAAAGACTTTAAAACTAATAACGACTAATAGAGGGCACTTGATTTCGAAGCCCTAGGGTCCTATTTATAGTTTCCCAATATGTATATATTATAGATAAACTCAAATTCCTTGTTCTTATCTAAACAACTCGTCATCGACCTTAGCAATTCCACTTTGTGCTCAAATCATTGAGAGAATCATTGAAAAACTATTTATGTGCTTCACTGATTTAGCCAACAAGTCCCGTGTATTTTGGACTCACAGGATTCGCTGGCTATTTTTCTAAGACCGACTTTGTCAGCGAATCCTTTGTATTTTGGATTCGCTGGGAAATCGCGAGAACTTTTTGCTGCACTTTTTCCCGCACTTAACCAAATTCTCCACTTTTAATCCCATTTTCTTTCATTTCGTCACTTTTCCTTATTAAATCTCGAAATCATAAAACAAGAGAATACCCAGTGTAATATCATCATTTTCATTTAAAATCAACCTAAATTACACTATAAAACTTGTCTAATTATTGACTTGTCATCAATGCATACCCGTGATATATTTTGAATATGGGTTGGAACCAACTTACCATGTGAATTGCTGACTACTATGACTCACGTTTTTGTAGGAACTACTTGGACATGATTCACCCATTTACTATCATAGATTGGGAAAATCATGCCAGCATCAATGAGCTTCAGTACCTCCTTTTTCACGACACCCATCATAGGCATATTGAGCCTCCTCTAGGCTTATCTCGTAGGTCGTGCCTTTTTCCATATGTATTTGTTGCATGGAAGTGGAAGGGCTCAAACCTTTGATATCCGCTATAGTCCAACCAATAGCTTGTCTAAATTCTTGGAGTACTCGTGAGAGTCTCTCCTCATCCAATTATGTAAGTTTGGTTGAGATGATCACAGGGAGTGTGTCATTCTCACCCAAATACATGTACATCAGGAGCTCGGGTAGTGGCTTTAGCTCAAGTGTGGGAGCTTTAACCAGGGAGGGGGAGTTTAAAGTCAGTAGTAGGAAACTCCAAATGACAGACATTTGGGGGCAGGGAATGGAATGAACCTAACTCAGTAATAGTATCATCGACATTAGTATCGAGGGTTAGAACAATCTGGTGGATATGAGTAGTGTCAAGATGATTCTCTAACACTACTTGAACTACATCATTACCACTCATGAGCAAAGTTCGCTGAATGAGTGGATCCACATAGTCCATGGTACAGACTATGGAGGACAATTCACCAGGGTATCACATTGCATCGTAGATATTGAACTTGATGACTTTACCGTCAAATTCCACAGTAAGAGATCCATCATCCATATCTATTTTCATCTTCCCTATCTTCAGGAATGGGTTTCCAAGTAAAATTCATGAAACATTAGGGAATGGTTCCTCTTTCGTATCAAATATGTTTAAATCAGCACGAAACACGAATTGATTTACTCAGATTAGAACGACTTCAAGAACACCAATGGGCCTGACAACTGAATGGTTTGCCAACTGAATGACAATACTAGTCTCCTCTAGTAGGCCTGCATTCAATGTCTAATAAATAGACAGTGGCATAACATTAATGGAAGTGCCAAGGTCATACGTAGCTCTCTGAATATTTACACAACCCATAACACAAGGCACCGAGAACATCCCAGGATCCTTGCATTTAGGGGCAACTTATTTTGTAGGATAATCATGAAAGTTTCTCCCATTTGGATTTTTTGTTGCCGTTTAGTTCCCTTTGTAGGTGCATAGTTCATTAAAAAACTTTGTTACCTAGAGACTTGCATTAGAGCGTCGAGGAGTGGAATATTTATTTCTACTAGCCGAAAGGGCTCGAGAATTTCTTTCTCTTCCTTTTTTTTCTTGTCTAGGATGATTCGTTATGTAAAATGAGGTTTGACCTTGAAAGTAAGCGGTGTTTCCTTTTGAGTAGTTACTATTTGTTTAGGCGCAGACGGGGTCACTACTAACTCATGCTCTTCTTCATATGCCTGGTCTTTAGCATTAGTTGTCCCAATGTTCTTTTTGGATTCCTCCAGCTCTTTATCGCTTCTGAGTGTAAATGCGTTAGCACTGACGTTAGTATTCAGGTAAAATTGTGAAGGCAACTTTCCTTTATCCTCGAGACATCCCAATTGGTGTACCATTTGGCCCACTTGGATTTCAAGGTTGAGCTCCATCGCATTGTTATCACTGATGGATTTATCAATGTTAGCCTTAAATTGAGCAATATCTCTAAAAACTGAGCAATATCTCTCATAAATTGGCTTTACTGAGCCATAAGAGCTTTCATCATATCCTTAACTGAATAGGAGTTATTGGAAGGTGTAGGCAACAGTTGACCTCTGGGGATAAAGGTCCGATAGTTTTTATTTTGAGGCCCGTAATTGAAGTTCAGGTTGTTCTGCATCGTTGCATGATTATAGGTGTTCCTTAATGGGGCTCTAAGTGGTCCTTGGAACTGATTACACATGTCGTTGACTTATTAATTGTCCTCAAAGAGAGTAGTACACTTTCGATTGTGTGAGTTGTGGCTGCGTAAAAGCTACAAGCCTGGACTTACACTTTGCCAGAGGTGATGAGGCACTCCATCATAGAGGTTAATTGGTCAATACTTCACTTAGTAGAATTTGAAACTGCTCCTGTAGTGAGACTTTGGTATGCGGTATCATCAAGATCTCCATAAAGGCGTGACTGCTATTCGATGTCCTCGTATAACCGCCTCATCGGAGCTGGTGTCTTATCTAAAATGTGATCCCCGTACGCATTATTAATCATTCGTCTCTCTATGAGTATCATGCCAACATAAAAGAAATGAACTATGGCCTTCTCAGTCTGGCAATGCTATAGGCAACTAACAATCAATCGCTTAAAATGATCCTAATATGCACCAAATGATTCCCCTGCTTTTATTTTGATGCTGCATATGTCCTTGATGAGCTGAGCAACTCTATCTTCAAGAAAATACTCTTTTAAAAACTTAGTTGTCATTTCATTCTAGGAATTAATGCGTCCAGGCAAAAGATAGAAAATCCATTCCTTAGATTTGTCTTTAAGACAAAACGAAAAACACCTAAGCTTTACTGTGTTCTCATCCGCTGTAGAGGGTTTCATAGACTTGAAATATGAAATCCAAAATTTTATAAACTTGATTAAAAGAATAATTTAGTATTTTTTGGATTTTAAGTAGAAATTTGATATATAAGGTGGGACCCATGTGTTACGGACCCGAGATAATGAGATAAAATCTTATTTTTGCAGGCTGCATGCATAATTGGTGTAATAAACTCTATCCATCGCAAAACATAGTCAAATTGAGAATTAGACGCGATGTTCGCGTATTTTGGAGCGCGTTGGTATTTTTGCCAATTTTTGGCAAAAATGAGGTATTTTTGGGGGTTTAATTTGAATTTAAAAATAAAAGGATAAACACGAAAAATAAAAATGAGAACTAAAATTACTGAAAAGAGTGGTTTGTGTATTAAGGAATGGATAAATTTGGAAGGACATATATGTAAATTTTCACCCCAAAACCATTACTAAGAATGTGAAATTGAAAGTGGTTAAAGCCCAAAACCCGTTTCCTCCTAATTTATCATCCTTTTTTTCAATTCTCTCTGTTCTCTCTCGCTCTCTTGTTCGATCGCAACTCTCTCACTCTCTTGACAGTCCCTCTTCTCTCTCTGGTAGGAAATCATCCTCTCCCTATCTCTCCTTACTAATCTTGTTTAAAATATTAAAATTAAGAAATTATTCAGACCATGCTTGCTGTAGTGCGTTGATCAAAGGTGAGCATCAAATTGAATTTCGATTTATTGTGGATCAAATAGGAATTGTTATGATGGTTTCATTTTGAATTGATGAGATTGAGATTTTTGTTGTTAATCCTTGATTTAGAGACAAAGAAAGGAGGTTTTGATCGAAAAAAAAATAGAGAAGAACAAAACTATTTTGGTGAAGTGAGTTGGTGTAGTAGATTAAATTGTTGATTGATGTTTACAACTTGAGGAATTTAAGAGTCTTGTGTTTTGTTTGTGGTTTGTGATCAATTTTGGAATTTTTTAGGAATGATTTACATACTAATTAATCAATTTTTTGAAATCAAAATGATGAAATTCATAGTTTTGAACTGTCGATTTATGAAAAGTTAGGTATAGTTAATTTCTTCAATTCTTAGTATTTGGTGATGATCTTTGGTGGATGGTACTTCATATAGCCTATTTTTATCTAAGATTTTCTGTTTTAGGTTTTCCTATAGTTTGGTTAGGTTATTGAGAGTGTGTACATAGGTCACAACCTTAGTTTTAAATTGCTCGAAAGCCTGAAATATTAGCTAAGAATAAAAACTGCTTGCAAGTAAACAAGTTAGGTCGATAACTTGAGGTATCAAACGACATCCAAATTACATGGGGCTAAGCTCATTTTAACCCTTGCCTATAGTATTTTACATAGTAGAAAGGTACAAACTTAGAATCATTTATTTTACAGGTGAAAAAATGGTGCAAAGATAGCCTGCAAGCCATTGTCAAACTTGAAAACAATTTTGATAGTTTCGAGTAACCATCTTTGACGAATGATTCAAAGGCCTTATGGATGTCCAAAATACTTGCGAATAGGTTCATTTGAATATTGGTATATCCTATTTTAATGGTCAATAAGGTTTGTAGTGAAATTCAATGGTTTAGAGGTCAAAATTTAGCATTGAACATAGAGTCTTGCTATTGAAAATTTGCACTACTTAAAATTTGACAAAGTGTTGAAGGCTTATTTTGTGGTAGTTTTTACTTTAAATATTAATGAGATACTTATATAAACATTGAAATGCAATGTTTACGTGTTTACAGAGATCTTATATAGTAATTAAAGCTTGTTAGGGGATTCGAATGTCGTTGTAACTTGAAATATAAATTTGAAGTATTAAAATAAAGTCTTAACTCTAAAATGAAATTTTATAATTTCATAGGACTTACTGAAGTACGCAAAAGCCGAGAAATGTTGTGTGAG
Source organism: Stephania cephalantha (assembly GCA_039657325.1). Classification (NCBI taxonomy): domain Eukaryota; kingdom Viridiplantae; phylum Streptophyta; class Magnoliopsida; order Ranunculales; family Menispermaceae; genus Stephania; species Stephania cephalantha. The sequence continues at coordinate 15,720,578 of CM077570.1, read as the reverse complement.
GCTTCATGATCAACTTCAAGTTGGTTGGACTGTAAGTAAGCCCTATAGTGGTCTTTACTATTTATGGAATTTATATTTGTAACTGTATTTGTGTTTAGTTTGCATTGCATTTTGTATCATTATTGCTCATGCATACATGACATCCGAATAGAGCTTCCTCTACTTCGATCGTAAAAGTGTGAGGTGTTCCACTATAGACTAGATGTACTGTAGGCATCTAAGGTAGGTAATGTCGAGTCCGGGGTAACATGCATTGAACTCATAGGACTGTTATAGGTTCATCGTGAGTGGGCCTGCTTGTTATAAGCTTAGAACATGAAATGATGGATCCACGTTGTTATATAAATTTCTTGTTATTTAGAAATGCAATTACATATCCTTATGTATTCGGACTAACATTTGTAGGAGTACAGAGCAGCGTAGGAGTTTACTTACCTGATATCTTCAAGTTGTTTTTTATGATGTCAGATTCTCAATGAAGACAAAGAAGACCTGATAAGACTGGAAGACCTTGGTGAATGTTTTGAATTCTTAAAGTTTAATTTTCTTGTTTTAATCATTTTATATATATTGTTTTGGGCTTTGGGGTGAGTATAGGACATGAAATACACTCGAATAGGTTATGAGAGTTTTCTAAATTAGTTTTAAGTATGTTACGAAGTTTATATTCTAGTTTGGTTTATGTGAAACTATAAAGTTGTAACTAATGCATTAGTGACTCTAAGATAGTTTATAAATTTCAATTTGATATATATTATGAACTGTGGGGAGTTGTAAGTCCTTTTAGGCTTCTCCCCATTCTATTGTCTATTAGGTGAATTTTTCGGCAGGCCACTTTTAGGGGAGGTGCTGCCAATTTTTTTATAAAATATGAACAATACTCAATATGATTTCCTTATTTGCTCCAATTGAAATAATAATGAATTGAGGTCTATTGAGGATTTAAATTTAGTTTTTGGAGCATTATTAAGTATTAAAATGAAAAATACTTTGAGGTGCAAAGTCAATTGTGTTGTTTAGGTGCCTAATTAAGGTAATTCGGCTAAGTCAAGACTTAGTGAGACGGGTCCTGATAGACTTGGTATCAGAGCTATGGTTAAGCTCAATTAATGATATTTTGATGATAATGAGTTTATGATTGAGTCGATGGGGAAGTTTGGGTTAAGGCTCTTGGATTACATTAAATTAGATGAACTTAAGTGATGGTCTTGAGGAACAAGGTTCAGTAATGAGGCCGCGATTAGTTGGGAAGTAACTGTAAGCTGGGGATACTTTGTTATTGTGCTATGTATGTCGTATATTATTATATTATCGCTAGATATGCGACAAGAAGTTTATTCTCATGGTCTGTTCGATACTTAACTCTCAAGATATGACGAGTGAGATTAAGAACATACAATTAAAAAGTGAATAGACTTGTGAAACAAAATTGACCGTAAATGGATGTGAAATAGACTTGTAAAGTTCGAATTCATAAATATGTTTTAAGTAGTTCGATACTATTATAAATGAACATTGAATCCTATAAAAAATTTAAAGTATTAAACTATTAAAAATACAAAATGCTCAGGTAAATGTTAGCACAGACTTAAATTAAGTCACAAACAATTGAGAATCGTTTGATAAAACATGAATAAATGAAGTTGAGACTTATGGGAAGCACAAGATATGTAATAATTTAAGTTTTAGAATGAGGTTAGTACCAGTTGAATTAGTAACTCGAAAAGACCCATTCTATAAAGTATTGGTTGAATTTATAACCAATTGAGGGTTGCTTTTAAAAAAATTTGTCTGAACAAGGAAAAAGGAGACACGTGGTTTGAAAATAGAAATTGATTAGAAAAATTGAATATTGACTTGGAAATTACAATGAGATTGTGATATGATCAGTCAAGTAGTCTAAGTCAGTTTCTACGAAAGTAAAATACTTTGAAGCAAAGTATTATCTCATTTCCAAAACTAAACACAAGTAGTTGTGTTTTGAAATTCAAAGTATCAATAATCACTACTAACTAAATTAAGTTATGGTGCCTATTACTACGACTTAAAATATCACTAATGAAGCGATAAAGTACTGAGGGAGAATAAGTAAATGATTTATATGGAAGTCAGTATGAAATTCCATATATAGAGAATCTCGATTGATATGAAATAAAGGATTAAAACAATATCTTTTAAAATTTTGTTTAGATGTTAAGTTAATCAAAATAGTTTGAAAATTCAAATTAGGGATCTTTTCAGTTGAACAACTGTGGATAAATGAAATCATTAAAACTAAAGTGATGAGCAGTGAGATACAAAGTTATCTTACACAGTCTCTTGAAAAGTATTGAATTTCTTTTTAAGAAAAAGAAAAATCGGGAAATCAGAGACTGATGCAAAAAACTTAAGGCAAAAACAAACAGTTCAACTGTTTGAGTCGCAAAATTTCTCTATTTCGAATAAATGTTAGCTAAGGAAGACTTCAATTGACTGAATGACGATAAAAAATTGCATCGCCCCTACCTATGTATTTTGAAAAGAGAAGAGATTTAAATTGCCTTTGTAAATCAGGATTAAGGAGTTCAAAGTGGCCTAAGTGTTGAGCAAAGTCATGAAAAATTTTAAAAAAGGAGCCAATAAGTGAGATCAATGTGAGAATAGCTAAGATTTACAAAAATGGAATCGAGTAGACTCTGTATCGTAATGACGACTCATTCACAGTGTAGAAGACTTACGTGGCGTCTACCTGTCTTTGAATAATCGAATGAATTAGTGAGGTTCGGTAGAAAAGAGTTTATGAAGTTTCGTTAGAGTCAATTGGAAGCTTTAAGTATAGGCAAATAAATGGTCAATAAATTCTCACATTAATATGAAAAAGGGAGTTTTAGGTTAACGAGTCCCAACAACACTTAGGATGTCAAACTGTGAGTTTGATAGAACTTAATTTATTTTCACAATGATCTTGCAAGAAATCAAACATCAAATGTATAAGTTTTGAACCAAATTAATATACGACTGATATCAATGAATATGTTGTATATTGGTTCAAATATAGTGCTACACCCCATGATTAATCAGTGGTGAAAGTTTTAAAGTATGCTATTAATTTAAATTGGAGAAATGGTGAATAACTGAGTAGTGATTAATGTAATACGAAAGAGATTGGCAGTTAAGTAAAAAAGAATGAGGTTTTTTGTGAGCTCATGAATAGCGAATGATTTGAAGAAGTTAGAAATGCCGATAACTTTCTAACCGGTCAAAGAAAAAGTTAAGTGAATTAGCAGACAATTTGGATTTGATAATTGTTTTCTAGTTCACAACCTAAATAATATTGTGAGTAAACATTTAGAGAATGTTTAAGAGTTGCATGAGGTGTTAGGATTCATTGTCTGATAAGATTAAATTTTGAGATATCTCGTCGTGGGATGACATATGTAATTAGAGATCTATAGTCATGGGATGACATATGTAATTTTATGTTTCTGTTGAGAAATGCTGGAAATGATGATGGATCAGATAGACACACAACTCTACTTTGTATCTAATGTTGTGCTCAAGTATTATTTGCATCAGAATATAAATATTTAGACTGATGATAGTCTAAGAATTAATCGAATGGCAATCTTAATAAAAATATGATCGGTGATAATAAGCAAAATGAGATGTATACTGAAGTTTGTGGATAGGGAAAAAATTATCAACAGTTTGTGGAAGTGTTATCAATTAAGAATGAAAACAATGTTATGAAGAGCAAGATAGACTAGGTCTTGCTATGTATTGATGTTTGAATGCGATTCAACGTATGAGGTTAGAAGTAAAGCAAGTTTACTGGATATTCCACAAAGCTGATTGTTAACTCGTTAGAAATTCATAAATTGTCAGGATTGGCAAAGTAATGGAGATAACTTTTCATTAAACAAAAAGTTGAAAATTTAAAGTTGAAATATTTATGATCTCTATTATCGAGTTGTTAATTACAACGAAAGTAATTAGGTCCACTTAACGATTCACCTTGGAAATAGTTTTACAGGTTTAGATTAAAAGAGTTGTATAAGAAGGATCATATTCTCATATCTCTTTTGGTTTAGTAATTTGTAAATTAAAATTTTGAGGATGAAATTTAAATTAGTTGAGAAGAATTGTGAAATTCGAAAATTTCATAAACTTGATTAAAAGAATAATTAAGTATTTTTCGGATTTTAAGTAGAAATTTGATATATAAGGTGGGACCCATGTGTTAAGGACCTGAGATCATGAGATAAAATCTTATTTTTGCGTGTTGCGTGCATAGTTGGTGTAATATACTATATCTATCGTGAAATAGAGTCAAATTGAGAATTAGACGCGATGTTCGCGTATTCGAAGTGCGTTGGTATTTTTGCCAATTTTTGGAAAAAATGGGGTATTTCTCGAGGTTTAATTTGAATTTAAAAACAAAAGGATAAACATGAAAAAAATGAGAGGTGAAATTACCGAAAAGATCTGTTTGTGTATTAAGGAATGGATAAATTTGGAAGGACATTTATGTATATTTCCACCCCAAAACCATTACAAACAATGTGAAATCGAAAGGGGTTAAAACCCAAAACTTTTTCCTCCTCATCTATCGTCCTTCATTTTCAATTCTCTCTTCTCTCTCACTCTCGTGTTCGATCACAACTCCCCCTCTCTCACGATAGTCTCTTGTCTCTCTTTGGTAGGAAATCATCGTTTACTTCTCTCTCCTCATCGATCTTGTTTAAAAGATTGGAATTGAGAAACTGTTGAGACCATGCCTGCTGTAGTGCGTTGATCAAAATGATGAAATTCATAGTTTTGAACTGTCGAGAAAGGAAAAGTCGGGTAAATTTAATTTCTTCAATTCTTGGTATTTGGTGATAATCTTTGGTGGATTGGTACTTCACATAACCTATTTTATCTAATATTTCCGATTTTAGGTTTTCCTATGGTTTGGTTGGGTTTTTGAGCACGTGAACATAGGTCACAACCTTAGTTTTAAATTGCTTAATAGCCTAAAAATTCGGCTAAATATAAAAACTGCTTGCAAGCAAGCAAGTTGGGTCGATAAGTTGAGGTATTAAACGATATCCAAATTACATGGATTTATGCTCATTTTAACCCTTATCTATTGTATTTCACATAATACAAAGGTAAAAACTTGTAATCATTATTTTGGCAGTGAAAAAGTGGTGCAAAAGTAGCCTGCAAGCCATTGTCAAACTTGAAAACAATCTTGACAGTTGCAAGTAGCCATTTTTGACGAATGATTCAAAGGTCTTATGGATGACCAAAATAATTGTCAATAGGTTCGTTTGAATCTTGGTATATCCTATTTTAATGGTTAATAAGGTTTGTAGTGAAATTCATTTGTTTAGATGTCGAAATCTATCGTTGAACATAGAGTCTCGCTATTGAAAACTTGCACTACTTTTAATTTGACAAAGTGTTGAAGGCTTATTTCGGGGTAGTTTTTACTTTGAATATTAATGAGTGACTTATAGAAACATTGAAATGCAATGTTTAGGTGTTTTCAGAGATTTTATATTGTCATTAAAGCTTGTTAGGGGATTCGAATGCCGTCGTAACTTGAAATATAAATATGAAGTATTAAAATAGAGTTTTAACTCTAAAATGAAATTTTATGGTCTTATAGGACTTATGGAAGTACGTTAAAGTCGAGAAACGTTGTTTGAGGCTTCGTGACCAACTTTGAATTGGTAAGACTGTAAGTAAACCCTATAGTGGTCTTTGCTATTTATGAAATTTATCTTTGTACCTGCATATGTGTTAGTTTGCATTGCATTTTGCATCATTCTTGGTCATGCATACATGACATCTGGATAAAGTTGCCACTACTTCGATCGTAAGTGTGTGAGGTGCTCCACCCCAGACTAAATGTACTGCAGGCATCTAAGGTGGGTAATGTCAACTCTCAGGTAGCATGCATTGAACTTATAGGACTATTCTAGGTTCATCGTGAGTGGGCTCGCTTGTTATGAGCTTAGAACTGGAAATGAGGGATCTACGTTGTTATATAAATTTCTTGTTATTTGGAAATGCAATTACATGTCTTCATGTATTCGGACTAACATTTGCAGGAGTACAGAGATGTGTAGGAGTTTACTTACCATACATATTCGAGTTGTTTTTAATGATGTTAGATTCTCAATGAAGATAAGGAATAACGGACAAGACTCAAAACCTTTGTGAATGTTTTGAATTCTTAAAGTATAATTTTCTTCTCGTAATCATTATATATATTGTTTTGGGCTTTGGGGTGAGTGTAGGACATGAAATACTCTTGAATGGGTTATGAGAGTATTCTAAATAAGTTTTAAGTAAGTTACAAAGTTTATATTCTAGTTTGGTTTATGTGAAACTATAAATTTGTAACTAATACATTAGAGACTCTGAGATAGTTTATAAATTTCAATTTGGTATATATTGTAAACTGTAGGGAGTTGTTAGTCTTTCTAGGCTTCCCACCATTCTATAGTCTGTTAGGTGAATTTTTCGACAGGCCACTTTAGGCGAGGTGCTACTGAAGTTTTTATAAAATATGGACAATACTCAATATGATTTCCTAATTTGCTCCAATTGTACTAATAATGAATTAAGGTCTATTGAGGATATGAATTCATTTTTTGGAGCATTATTACGTATTAAAATGAAAAGTATTTTAAGGTGCAACGTTAATTGTGTTGTTTAGGTGCCTAATTTGGGTAATTAGGCTAAGTCAGGACTTAGTGAGATGGGTCCTAACATGCAATTAGTTTGAAACTCTTTTAGAAAACTAAATTGGTTTTCATTATCTCTTCCATTTAAGGAGGGTACGAGATGGATAAACTCGAACTTCAACTTAAATTCTTCGACATTCTTTAGATAGTTAATGCAGAGGGGTTGTTGTGCCAAAAAAGTTTGAAGGTCATGATTGGCGTGCGCTATAGTGACTTGGCGATTTCCAGCTTGCACCATGTTTATAGGATTTTGGCCTTGTTGTTGGCTAACTTTGGGTTTTCTATTCAACCTTTTAAATGTTATCTCGGGTTCAGGATTTCCATGCAATAATGAACCAGTCGATTGTGACCGAGTGAGTCTAGGGATCAAGAAACTAAAAAACATAAAATGAAACTAACTATACTCAGAATAAAGGACTAGTCCCCGACAGCGATGCCAAAATTTGTTAATGTATCGTTCGTGCCAAATATAATGCGTACTCGAGTGACCAATCCCACAGTGGTGTAGTAGTGGTAAATATGGGGTCGAATCCACATGACTTAGGTTTTACTCTGATTTAACTAAAAAGGGAAATTCAGAAGTTTTTTTAGAGATTTTAAGAAAACTATTAATTATAACTACTAGAAATTAAAGTTCACAAAATTAGATTTAATGAGAGAAAATACCTAGGTCCATGGTCTTACAAATCCAAATCAAGATTTAATAACATCTCATGGTCTTCAATCTTTCCCAAAAGATTATTAATTCAATTCATCATAGATTAGCTATGGGAAATCGACATCCGCCAAAAATCCCTTATTCCCCTAATCTCTATAGATAGGATGTCTGCCACTAACTACTTCCCTAATTAACACATAACCCTTGACAACTGCTAACAAGGTTTAATGCATTAACTGCATAAAGTTTCGTTGGAGTACTAATCCTAAATAACCAAATCGCATCTGCTTCCAATTTAACCTAGATTTATTTGTCGCACACTCAAGAACCGAAAGGTTTTGACAACAAACGGGTGAGTGATCATCACTTATATGATTCCAATCTTATAATTATGGATACGATTGTCCCGTTTAAGAATAGGTCTTCCACCCAAAAGTATGCAATGGCCATAATACATACCCTAAGCGTGCACTATAATCTTGAAAACAATGAAAAATAAAATAGAATGAGTTGAAATAATTTAAATTATAAATAAAAAGATCTCACATAACACGCTATAAATCATAATTCTGAACTTGCTTCGTATCTAACCTAGGAATATAGTGCTTGACCAGACACCATCTTGAAGAACTCCATTAAAAAAATAAAAGAAAAAAAACTCGATTATCCGGGGAGACTAAATAAAACCCTAAAGTTCTATTTATATGTTTCTTCAATTTTGGTCTATGGAGGAGAGCAAAGATGGAATTCGTGGGTTATTTGATGACTTGTGCACCTAGGATGACCGATTGCTGTTACTTGAGAGCCAGATTGTTGGACACGTGTCACGCAGGGATTGGCTATGCATTGCTCATTTGCTGTTATGGCAGACGCGGATTGGTAGAGAATGACAATTACAACCAAATTTGAATATGCATATGAGGAGTTTATATTTGTATTTTAAAAACCAATTTTGAATATATATATATATATGTACATTGTTTTAAACCTTAAACTCTCTTTTCTAAACTAACTAACATTAACAAACATAACCAACTAAACTAAATAAACTAATTAACCAAGTAAGTAACTAACTATAGTATTAACCTTAACCAAACTAAAATAACTAACCTAACCAAACTAAACTAACTAACAAACTAAACTAAATAACCTTAACTAACTAAACTAACTAACTAACTAACTAACTAACTAACTAACTAACTAACTAACTAACTAACTAACTAACTAACTAACTAACTAACTAACTAACTAACTAACTAACTAAACTAACTACCTAAACTAACCTAACCAAACCAAACTAAACTAACCTAACCAAACCAAACTAAACTAACTAACTAACTAACTTCAACTAAATTAACTAACTAACTAAGTAACTAACATAACCAAACTCATTAAAAAAATAAAAGAAAAAAAACTCGATTATCAAGGGAAACCAAATGATCGCCATTTATTACTGGGGAGACTAAATAAAACCCTAAAGTTCTATTTATATGTTTCTTCAATTTTGGTCTATGGAGGAGAGCAAAGATGGAATTCGTGGGTTATTTGATGACTTGTGCACCTAGGATGACCGATTGCTGTTACTTGAGCCGGTCTTAATCACGTCGAGTAGATTGTTGCGTTTCCTCCTGGTACTTGACTCGGGACTTCACCTGCCTCCCCGCGATCGATGCTACCAAAAATAGGAGGTGGAACCATCCCGAAATATTGGCTTCCTCGCATGGGGTTGGGGAATGGAACATGAGGCTGCGGCATGGTCAACAAGTTCATGAATGAAGGTCTCCACTATACGCCATATTGTAATTATATGGAGTAGGAGTAGATGGACTAGGTTGTACACAACCAAACGATTAGTAATTAATAAAAGTTCACACAAGCAACATATGTACGACCTTTAGTTACTTCACACAATATACAAACTTCGACTATAGGTTGTCATTGGATGGTTGAGGTCTCAACGGACAATTTTTTTTGTTATGTCCCTCTAAACGACATATACCACAACGGTTCTTCCTAGTTGGTACTCGTTCACGATCTTTATTTGGACATGTTGTTCTTCTATGTCCTTTTGGTGACAAATCCCACATCGCAAAGGTCTTTGGACATTAGGAAGATCCATCTCCGTAGGTCTACGCGATCCCTTAGGTCTCCCTCGGCCACGTCTCGCGCCGGGGTCGGGTATCGGGCTGGTCCCAAAAGTCGGCCAAGCATTTCTCATCTGATGGCCTTGAATTTGTACGAGTAGCGCCAGATTGTTGGACACGTGTCACGCAGGGATTGGCTATGCATTGCTCATTTGCTGTTATGGCAGACGCGGATTGGTAGAGAATGCTACTATGGACGTGTATAGGCGAATAGGAGCTCGACACGTGGCTATTGTGGGACGTAAGAGAACATGGAGAAAGTCGTGCATCAATCTGGGAGATGGTGCAGTACGCATATCAAGGTAAGTTTAAATGTTTTATTTGCTTCTCAATTGATTTGATATCTTTGCAGATCTCGAGGATTGATCAAAGGCTATTGAAGGTGCTGTGATAATAGTATGTCTGGTTTTACGTCACTCGACTGCTCCACTCTTTTAATTTTTTACTGTGCGTGTCTTGAAGTAGATTAGACGGTAGCTGAATTCACTTCAAGAATGACTTAGTCATTTTTGAAGACTTTCCTCAACTAAAATGTCATCAACTTTCTTCTTCACCACCATATCATCAACACGGACCAATGTGGGTCCCACCAAGCTATCTCAAAGTGCGTGGAAGCTCACTTTTTAATGTCGAACACCGAGAACACTTCAAAAGACCCCAATTTATCTCCTTTCCATCAAATTTTCTTTGAACCACTTAAAATATGAAAAAAAAGATTTAATTAATAATAATAGGTATTGAGGTTTAAAAACACATAAAATAAGCATTTAAAATACAGTATTATTACTGACTTATCACTCGTGAATGTGAGTGGCGAGATTCTAGAAGCAACAATCCATATGAGGTATTTCAACATTACAAAAAGAATCCTACACACTCAATCATTCAACATACAAGTACATTTAATAAAATGTACAACCTAGTCAAACACAATAGGTTTTATGTGAGCCACAAGAATCGAGGTTTGACGCTACTTGACTCCCTCAGTATTTCTTGGAAACCCATGGTGGAGTTCGGCAAAAGGGAATTTCTCTCAATAACTTTGGAAAAATTTCTTATGAAAGGTAGAGCAACGTCAAATTCGCAAAGGAATTCAGTGGAACGTTGTCTTATCCTATTTTCCACAAAAAAGTGCACAAGGTATGCATTTCTTATTTCTGTTATGGTTATATTATGGCACCCTTTGATTAATTAGTTTTAATGCATTTTAAGTGGGAAATTAATTCTGCGAATTATTTTTAAATAATAGTAGTATGTTTTTGGGCTTATAAGTGATGATTGTAAGCATAGCGAACTCTCAATCTTATACCCATAAATAATTATTAATTATTTTAAATTAATTCAACGGCAAATAAATGGAAGATTGTTTTTTGAATAATCAGATTAATGAATGGTTTTGTCTTTAGTATCCATAGCTTCAACGACAAAAAGTATCATTGTTGAGCTGAACAAGGGCGAAAAGTTTAATGGGGACGATTTTTGTATGTGGCATCGAAAGGTGCAATATAACTTAGAAGAGCAAGAAGTCTTGGAGACTCTTGAAAACGTGATCCTGGAGCCTGAAGAGGCTACGACTGCTCAACATATTAGGGATCATGATGCACTTGAAATATGGAAACTTAAAAATCACATTACTCGCACTACGTTGTTGTGCTTCATGCAAGACGATCTGATGTGCAAGTTTGAGCAGTTTGATACTGCTAAGGAAATGTGGAATGCACTGAAGCAGAGGTTTGGGATGACTTTCCCAACAAGTTGTGTCAGTTTACTATCAAATTTGAAACATATGTCAAACATCAGGATCACTTGATGAAACAACATCTTAGAGAGATGTCGAATATGATACGTGAACTGAATACTGCTTGTCATGTTCAATCATATAAAAAACAAATCCAAGTAGTCATCCGATTACTTACTCGAAATTAAGAGCACATGAAAGTTGCGATGACCCACAACGAGAATATCAAGACTTTTAATGATATTGCTCATCATGTGGAGCTGGAAGCAGATCGCTTGAAAGCTGTTAAGACTTCTACTCAGGCAATGATTGTGTATGGAGGCTCTCAAAGTACTTCCTTTAAACTTAAAGGAAAGCCAACAACTAAGAAAGACAAACACATTGTGGATCACCCTCTAAAACTGACACGTCCCGCAAGTATAACGGCTCGCCTGTAGTAATAGTGTAATAAACTTACATTGATTATGAATATCGTCCTTAGGGAAAGGTATTTGCACTAGTTGGTTACCTATTTAACTTTGAACGATTGCAAAGGAAATCCTTTTTTAATGGTTTTATACTAAACTACTATATCTAACAAAACAATATAAACTTTACTTTAACTCTTATATTAAGAATATCTTAGTTCACAACTTCACCTAGGTAATGAAATACTATGATTTTCAATCACTGTTACATCTTAATATGTTATGTGCGGTGCCTAATTAGAATATAAAGATTTTCTTCAAATCCACTTTAACCCACAGTCGTGACAGAAAAGGTTCTAATGTGCAAACTAGAACTCCACCTATCGGTGTGAATAACGTGATGTCCACATTGCTTTAATGTCCCAAATCTTTAGATTTATAACCAACTAAGTTTACTATCCGTGTCTCCCTAATCAACAACTATCTATCAATGTTGCAAATTTTATAGTTGTACCATTCATGTCCGGTTTAAAAAGCTTCAATGGCCATAATAACTTCCAAAACCTAATATCATTAAACATGTGATCAAGATGTCTAAAGCATTACGCTTAGAATCAATACAAAATCTAACCATTGAATTTTATTCACTTTCTAATCATGTTCATAGCATAGGATTCATACCATAGGATTCATTGATCCCTAAGATGAATAGCTTACTTACACTTCATTGAAACATACATATCACAATTCATAATTGAAAGCATTGAAATAAAAAATGAATATAAATATATTACCTTCAATTAACCCAATGAAACCAAACTTGAATTACAAAACTGGAGTGTTCAATGTTTTCTCCAGAAAAATCTTCTTAATACTTAAAATCAAAGTAAAACTATGCTAAAATACTATAATGACGGCTAATGGTAGATATGTATTTAGTTTACCACGTCATAACGACATTTATACTTCCTAATAACAATTAGATACCATACTTTACAATTTAACTCGAAATAAAACTTTAAGTTTCTATTTTCTTTGAATTTTGCGGTGTAACTTATCCCTTGGCACCGTGTGCGTTAAGCCACGGCGCCACTACTGTGCCAGCTCCTGTGTTCAATTTTTTATCTCCTATGACCTCGGCGCTGTCCCCATGACCTCTGCTGTCATCCCTTACTTTCCACAGCGCCTCCACTGCGCCAAGCCTACAGCCTTGATTTCTTCACTTTGCCTTCTCTCCCACGCCGTGCCTAAGTCCTCAACATTATGCCTTATACACCTACAATGCCACCATGTGTAGCCACGGTGCCCAACACACTTTCATGGGTTTTTGCTCCGTTTCTTTTCATTTTTGCTCATTTCCTTATTTTACACCTTAATTACCTGAAATAATTACCTGAAAATGCATAAACACCATTAATTAGAGCTCATTTAGGGATATTTATACTAAATATACTACTAAACTAACCTTATATATAAGTTTAAATAATCACTTATTAAGTACCCCCAAATTTAGAATTTTGTGGGTCTCGAGCAAAGGCGTAGTTTACTAAGTCTCCTAATAACTAATTCTCGTTCATTTTACATTGTTAATGGTGTATCTTTTAATTAACTAAGTTTTAAGTTAATAATCTACTCAATAGTTTTTCTTTGCAAAAACTTGTTATTTTTAGACATGTAGCTCGAACAACACATATAACTTCACTTCAAAACAATTAAGTAGATCACAACGAAAATCATAATCACTCATAAGTTTGTTTCACCTTGACACTGTAGTAGCATGTATGAAATCTCATGATTTCTCTTTAAGCTTAGGATTTCAAAAATAAGCATAGATCATACTCAACTTTGGTAGACTTTAGCACTTCAATAGTTTTGGTAGACTTTAGCACTTCAATAGTCTATGAGACTTCATATAGTTGGAATTAAAACTTAACTCAATTAGCTACTCGCACTCGAGCTATATCTTTTATTTGAAGAGTTCTATCTTGTTTCTGCCTTTTTTTTCTTTATTTTATCCTTATCCTTTTCATTTTTTTAATTTTATGGTCCCTGCTCATTTTCCTATAGACTCTATTTTTCCTCACTTTTTTTAACCATCAAGTTTTATATTCCATTTCCTGTAGAACTTGTTGGATTCTTTAATTTTTTATACTTCTAAAACTCTTGTTAACACTTCTCACTTTCACTTAATCAAGTAAGTTAAGTCCAACTTTTCATTTACAATGCCTATTTCTTCCCCTCCTTGCACTAAGTCTTTATTTGCTTTGTATTATCAAGATTTACACTAATTATAGAATCCTAGGAGATCTAACTTTTTCCACAAGAAATGTTCTAGTGATATCTTGCTTTTATTTCAAGTTCAAGGTCTTCCCTAACTCTAAGTTTCTAATCATGAAATCATACTGTTGTTTCCTACATTTCATTATTTTCTTCGAAATTTAAAAACACTATTTTGAGTTTCATATCAACAAGATATTTGTAATCTACTCATCTTTAGTTAAAGCCATGAACATGCAAATAAACTACTTATACATTACATAGTACTATATAGATCCTAATCTATACTACCTAAACATTCAAATAGTAAGTAAATGAAAAACTTATACAGTACCATGCATTCCTATTTAATTGCTTCAAAAATAAAACTTAAATGATCATACTTGCAGTGTTTATCCTTATTTTTTAGCCTATCTTACCACTTACATAGTGTAGTTCAGTGTTGATACCCCTTAAACCAAACCTTGTCCTTAAGTTTGAAAATAAGTCTGAAACATGAAATACACTAAAACACACAAACATATATAATTACACAAGATATAAAATCATAAACTAAACTAACATAAAATTTAAACAACTAAATACTTAATAAAATATCCCAAATTTTAAAGTAAATGGTATCAATGTATATCTCACCTCTCTAGGTCTAAAGGAATCCTAATACATTGACATCATGACTGTGCGTCATCATCATCATCTGCATCATCGGCTCCAACATAGGATGGTGTCAAAGGACGCTCCACTCTCCTATTCACACCAAATCCTGATCAAACCAATAGTTTAGTAATGCTGGAAAGCTAATTGACTTGTTAGTAGGTCTCATCCGTTTGCTCCTCTCATATCTCGCTATGGCTCTCTAATGATCGACAAACAACATGACATTATGCTGCCCATTCTTTCGGTGTTGCTTTCTACTCTACATATCCTGCTCATATCATAAAGGTTTCTTGATACTGTGCCCTGTCCTCTCTATATTTTCTCCTCATCTCGGCTATCCACAACGTGTGTCGCCATGAAGTCAAGTCCTCTGGTGCTAATACTGGTGCATGTGGTGGATGAGGTGGTAGAAAGACCTCAGGACCATGTAAGTGCTGCTCTTTAATCTATGGGTCTATAAATTCGTAGCCTCATCAAATTCGTGTTGTTGTTGCTCCTCATCTTCTCTATATCCTTCATCTTCTAGTTCATGGGCTAGCTTCGCAGCTTCTGCTGCTCCCTGATCTTCTCACTGTTTGGCCAACAACTGGACCTCAAGTCTAGCTCCCTTGATTCTCTCCTCCTCGGAGTCTTGATAACCACTTGGTGATTTCAATGTGAGCATGAAAGCTTCATCCATGGTTGCTTGGGCATCAATATTGAATTCTTCTTCATTTCTTAATGACACTCCGGTTTTCAAGCCAATATGAGTGATCAAGATTGGAAACAAGAATTTGTTGTCTTTCTCTGACATGATAGACTCATTCAGGTTGTTGTAGATGATCTTGCCATGTTGATCTCCCCGTTCTTTGTAATTTCATAAAAACAAGCCACTTTTGGCTTATTGATCTTACCTTGCTAAGAAGTAGGGTATAATGAAGCAACAAGGAAATGTTGCTACATTCGGTAAAATTTCCTAACACTCCACTTCTTTATGTGCTTCAGCACTTTCTCAGCTCCCATGACCCAGCCTTGTTGTTCTTGGACAACCAATGTTCTTTATATGGCTTTAAAATGGTATAGGTATAGGGTCCCTCATATATCTTAATTAGGAAACTCGGTTCGGCTCCATACAAACTTAAGTACTCCAATCCAAAGATGCTATTAATTTCACATCAATTAGAAGGAACAAAAATCCCACTCACCATCACAGGCTCATCTTTCATAGTGAACTTCGCATTAACACAAAACTCATAAACAATCTCACTCACTCTTTACCTTCATTCTTTCTATAGTCTTGAGTGAGTTGCTCCCAATTTTTTTGCCTAATGAAGTTATTCACTCTATTATCATACTTGGCCTAAAAATTTATTCCTCTCTCATAAATGAAATCCTAATATTGGATATCCATATATATATATATACTTGGCATCTCTACTAATGAGAATTGTGGATTTAAATGGACTAGGCTCCTCTATAGGATCTCTTGAGTTAGATGCCTCACAAGTCATTTGCTCTAGCTTGGCTAATTTTTTTTCCATATTCTTGCCATTTCTTCAAATTCAAACAACTACAAAACAATGCAACTAGCAATTCGAGTCTTCAATTCACCTAAAAATTTAAATTTATATCACACGGATCATACATATACCAAATAAGGCAAAAACATAGACTAAGTCTCCATGGGTAAAATTAACGCTCAACATTCACACAATCTTGCAAAACCTATCCTACAACCTCAAATCCACAATTTAAACAATTTCATCTAAATTTTTCAAAATTCAAAGCATAACTAATGAAATTGTAAATCTTACCTTAATGCTGGATTAATTTTAGGTGTAGAACACTCTTTCAAGTCTTTATCAATCCAAGCCCTATCACTTTTCTCACAAACTAGAACCCTAGCTCTCTTTAAAATTAAAATCCAAAAATTTAGCCCTAGCTTTCCAACTTGTGCAAATCCACAGTACACTTGCCTCTGTCACTCTCAATTACTAGGAACTCTCTTATCTCACTTAGACATGATCAAACTTTGGCTTTAGAGGGATGTATTCTTGGTGGTTGTGAGGGGAGGGGGCTTGGTTACAAGTGTGAAGATATTGGTCAACAAGGGTTTAAAACCCTTATAACGACATTGGCGCTGTGCCTTATAGGGCATGAGGACGCAGTGGGGTTTTTGTTCTTATTGCCCTACTGCCCTATTAGCCAGAGGCTTATACCCACGACACCATGGCTCATGGTCACGACGTCGAGCTGTCTGTCCATGTACTTCGCATGTATTTCTCATTAATTCCTCTTTGACGCTCCTCCAACTTTATGTATCACTTATACAAGATGTCGTGACTGCATGAAAACCGTGTAAATAAAAAATTAATAAATTTCACCTTTGATTTTTCCATGCACCTTTCCTTCACCAATTTGAAATCTTTTAGGATCTTTAATGACTTAATGAGACATTTCCATTCAGATTAATCATCACCCGGCAAATGGTTTTTCTTAGACATTCGACAATAATTTTCGAAAGTTAGAACTAAAACGTGTTCATTGTACTTATTAAACTAAAAAACTAGCTACTAACTGAAATTGAAAAACTTGAAATTTAAAAAACCCTGGTCTGCCTCCTAGTAGCACTTAAGTTATTGTCATTAGCCTGATGCATTTTCACTCATTTAGTCTGAGTCTAAATCGAAAAGCTCCACCTACAGATCGAAGATTATGATGTCATTCCCGTTCGGATGTACTTCTTCACCATCAACAAAGACAACCTTCTCAGCATCATTGCTCTCATCGATACTCATTATGATATTCCTCTCTCTTATGTATAAATTTGCATTAGTAGTGTTCAAAAATGGTCACCTAAGTATAATAGACACATCATCATCCATATTTTGATTCATAACCTCAAAATCTATGATGAATGTGAATATACCTACTTTCACTTGCACATTCAACACTCTTGCTAGAGTTGGTATCAAGTTGCCATTTACTACTTGCAAATTTGTGGTATCGGGATAATTGATCTTCAAATCGGCATGACACATGTCCATTAGTGGCATGACATCGACTGATGCTCTTGTATCACATAAGACATTTCTAAACTAGTGTCAACCGATGTTTATTGGTATACATATCTCTCTAGGATATTTCCTTTTGATAGGTTGAAGTCTCAAGATGAACTTGAACTTTGGTTCCGGCTTATTCGGAACCACTTTGATGTCATTGCCTTATGGAGCTTCTTCAAAAGGTCCCTCATCTTTTGGCTTGGCCTTCCATTGTTACCTCCCCTTCTTTTTCTTATAGGTATTGATTCTTTATTTCTTGAAACCATCAAGTTCATCTTGCCTTATTTTCATGTTATGCCCATACATCTCTCTGAGCTTCCTCATAGCCAAAGTGTTGAAATTTTTCATCTTGTACATCACTTCCTCTTGTCGTGGATCCTTTGTTGCGGTAGTAATCATCATGTGAATGGCACTCACATTTTCTTTGGGATTGGTGAGGGTGTTGCTAGGAAACTGACCAATTTTTCTTTCTAATTTCTTAATGGATTGTGATCGCTCATCATCCATCCTCTTCATGGCTTGCTTCACTCCTTCCATCTATTTCTTCTGCTTCTCATGGCGCTCGCTGTTGCTCATGTCCATGGCTTGCAAGTATTTCTCTATTGACTTCAATTAAGTCATCTCTTCACTCTGCCCCTGCTTCTCCTGTAGGACTTGTTGATCGAAGCCTTGAGGTAACTTCGGTGCATTATCAGGATTTCCGTAAGATAAGTTCAGGTTGTTGTTGTTGTTGTTGTTGTTGTTGTAACCATTGAGGAGCCATTCCTCTCGGCCTAAAGTTGTTCCCATAGCCTTAGTTAATCATGAAGTTGATGTCCTCATACTCCATTCCCTACTGTATGTCCATTTGGTTAACCACCATAGCAAGGTGATTATTTGGTTGCTATTCTACTTGTGGACCTTGGTGTCCCATCTGAAGTTTTACCATTTGACTGCTCATATTTGATAACTGCTTCATAATTGCAACTTGCAAATCAATCTCATATACCTATACTGGTTTCCTCACTATGGAATGAGTATCAACTATAGAATTTTGAGGCCTAGGATCTAGGAGATCCAATGCTCCATCCTCATCGTTGGTAAGTAGAGAACCACATGCTGTGACATATTCTAGTGTTCTCGTGCTGTGGTTCATCCCTTAGTACAAAAGCTGGAGTTGTGCCCATTTCACGTATCCGTGTCCCGACATCTCCTCAGCATCTCTTTGAATCTTTCCCAGGCCTTGCCAAGAGACTCGGTGTCTTCCTGCTTGAACTAATTAATCTTTAGTTTCATTTCGCTGACCTTCGCTGGGGGAAAAAACTTGTTTAGAAATCTTTCATTGATTTCCTCCTAAGAGGACATACTCCCTAGATTCAGCCTTTGGAACTAGGATTTGGCTTTTCCTCCCAATCCTAATGGCAAAAATCTCATCCTAATGATCTCTTTTGTAACTCCGGCTATGCGCGATGTCGCACTTCTCCAAGAAATTCTCAACATGTGCAACTATATCTTTATTGGATAGCCCATTGAACAGACTATTTTTTACCATGTTTATATGATACATTCTTAGTTTGAACTCAGTGGTGTTGGCTGGAAGCCTTATCACTCCATTATAAGTCTCCTGAACTTTAGGCTTGAAGTAGTCTCAAAAGCATCCCTGTCCTAACCCTATCTTGCATTACCAGATCACTTACGGGTTGGTCATTCCCGTAGCCCTGTTGTTTGTTTCTTGCTTGCTTGTCATTCATTTTCATTCCTTTGTTTTTCTTTCCTTTGTTCATTCTTTCAATCTCAGGGTCGTAAGGCACTAGGTCCTTCTCTCTTTACTTCGCATGCACTAGTTATCCCTAAAAAGAAAACACAAAAGATCAAGTTCAGAAAGTTAAACTTAAAACTTAAGCCTTTATTTTTTATTTTTGTTTTATGAACTTGAAAGTAAAATACGTAAAATAAAATTTAATAACTTTTCAAACTAATAAAGTAAATCTAAGTGGCTACCAATCCCCATCAACAATGCCAAAAACTTGATACGTGCCATAAATATAACGGCCCACTTGGAGTAATATTGTAATCAACTTACATTGACTACGGCTATCGTTCTTAAGGAAATGTTTTTACACTAGCTGGTTACCTATTTTACTTTGAACTAATGCTAAGGAAATCATTTTTTAATGGTTTTATAGTAAACAACTCTATCTAATATAACAATATAAACTTTACTTTTAACTCTTATATTAAGAATATCTTAGTTTGCAACTTCACCTAGGTAATGAAATACTATGTTTTTCATCAATTGTTACATCTTAATATGTTGTGTGCAATGCCTAATTAGAATAGAAAGATTTCCTTCAAATCCACTTTAAACCACTGTCATGACAGAAAAGATTCTAATGTGCAAACTATAACTCCACCTATTTGTGTGAATAATGTGATCTCCACATTGCTTTAATGTCCCAAATCGTTAGATTCATAACCAACTAAGTTTACTATATGTGCCTCCCTAATCAACAACTATCTATCGATGTTGTGTTTTTATCATTGTACTGTTCATGTCCAGCTTCAAAGCTTCAATGGCCATAATAACTTCTAAAACCTAATATCATTAAACATGTAATCAAGATGTCTAAAACATTAGACTTAGAATCAATACAAATTCTAACCATTGCACTTTTTATATTCACTTTCTAATCATGTTCATAGCATAACATTCATACCATAAGATCCATTGATCCCTAAGATTAATAGAATACCCACACTTCATTGAAACACACATATCACAATTTATAATTGAAATCATTGAAATTAGAGATGAATACTAATATAATAATTTCAATTAAACCAATGAAACCAAACTTGAATTGCAAAACTGGAGTCTTCAATGTTTTCTCCACACAAATATTCTTAATACTCAAAATCAAAGTAAACCTATGCTAAAATACTATAATGGTGGCTTATGGTTGATATGTGTTTAGTTTACCACGTTCTAATATCTATTTATACTTCCTAATAATAATTAGAAACCATACTTTACAATTTAACTCGAAATAAAACTCTAACTTTCTAATTTCTTCGAATCTGGCGGTGTTACTTAACCCTCGGCGCCGTGTGTGTTGAACCATGGTGCTACAACTCTGCCAACTCTTGTGTACACTTTTTCATCTTCTGCAACCTCCCCATGACCTCTGTCATCGCTCCTTACTTTCCACAGCGCCACCACTGCGCCAAGCCTACAGCCTTGATTTCTTTATTTTGCCTTCTCTCCCATGCGGTGCCTAAGTCCTCAACACTGTGCCTTGTACACCCTTAGCGCCACCATAAATAGCCATGAATCCCACCATAATTTTGTGGGTTTTCGCTCCATCTCTTCTCAAAATTTTCCCATTTCCTTCTTTTACACCTTAATTACTTGAAAATGCATAAACACCATTAGAAATCGAAAAATGTCAATCGTAAGCAAGGCAAGCGAGGTGACAAAAAGAAGGATAAGAAAGATATGTCATGTCAAAACTTTAGATAAAAATAACATTTTGTTAGGGAATGTTCTGAACTAAGAAAATATCAGGTATTTTCTTTTCATGCATCTCACCATTGCTTTGTGTCTAGCAATGTTTTATTTGTTGACTCTAATCCTTTGTGGATTATTGCTTCATGGGCAACAAGCCATGTAGTGAAAGACCATGTGGCTTTCATTGAGTATCACCACTTCCCAGTAGAAGCAGAGTAAATATATGTTGGAAATAACACGCGTGTAGCTGTTCCATGAATTGAAACCTATTAATTAAAGCTACACAACGGGCGCACACTACTTCTGCATGATGTCATATATGCCCCAGAAATAAGGTTAAACTTAGTTTTAGTGTTCCTTCTTTTTAGTCTAGGTTTCATTTTGAATGGTTTCACTATATTTTTAGACACCGCACTTTATGGTTTTGGATACTTGTCTAATGGTTTCATTATTTTGGACATTGAAGGCAATGTTAAAATTGATGATAATAATGGTTGGTTTCTTATTTCTATATCTTCAGGCTCTGTTAGTTTTGATGCAAATATATGGAATGCTAGATTGGGTCATACAGGGCAAGATCGAAATAAAAGACTTGTTAGAGAAGGCCTTTTGGGCTCACTCATAAAGGTTGACTTACCTATTTGTACACATTATGTAGCTGGAAAACAACTAGAAACTATTCAGAATGACTGTAAGAGTTGATAATCCATTGTCATTAATACATTAAGACATATGTGGTCTAATGATTGTTAGTGCGTGACATGGTGTATTATATTTTATCACATTTATTGATGATTTTACTCGTTTTGGTCATGTTTTTTTTATCTCACATAAAAATGAAGCGTTTGATTGCTTCAAAAGATACGTAACTCTAGTTGAAAATCAATTAGAGAAACATGTCAAATTGTTGTGAAATGGGCGAGGATGTGATTATTTATCAGATCAATTTAAAGAATATTGTGATAAAAAAGGATTGCTAGACAGCTTACCATCATTGGCACTCCGCAACAAAATGGCGTAGCAGAAAGGCGTAGTCGAACTTTATTATATATTGTTTGATCTATGATGGCATAAGCAAGTCTTCCAATTTCATATTAGGGAGATGCATTGCTAACCGCAGCTAATGAGCTAAATCTAGTAATGTCAAAATTAGTAGTTTCCGCACCATATACCCTATGGACTGGGATAAATCTCAATCTAAAAAATTTGCGCTCTTAATGTTGCACAACATATGTTCACTCTCCATCCAATCAATGTGGAAAATTGGGACCAAGGGGAAAGAAATATATTTTTGTTAGATATTTTGAACATTCCAAAGGGTTTATGTTCATTGGTGAACAACTAGATGGTAGTTTTATTAAATTTGAATAAAGGGATGCCACTTTTTTGGAAAATGAGTTTCCTAGCAAAGTTGAAGCAACAAGCAATCTCATTTTTTATAAATTGGATTATTCTTCAGAGAATGTAGTCTTAGAACTACATTCAATTGCAGTTGAGACTAATTCAAATTTGACTCCTATTCTTGATTCTAGTGTGAGTGACATTCCAATATATGCTTTAAATACAGAAGAATTGCGTAGAAGCAATCATAAATGTGTGCCTCAAAGACTTTTTGAAATTGAGGGTCAGGCTTTTATAATTGCTCTAAATGATAAAAATGAGACCTGTAATGTTAATGAGGCTTTATCATCATCAGCTAAGAAACAATGGCTAAAAGCAATGGATGAAGAAATAGAGTCCAAGAAATCTAACCATATATGAGACTTGGTTGATCTACCTCTTGGATGTAGATCGATTGGGATAAAATGGGTTTTCATGATCAAACATTAGGTAGATGGATCAATTGAAAGATTTAAAGCACGTTTAATGGCTAATGGATTTGCGGAACAAGAAGGAATAGATTATGAGGAATATTTTTCACTAGTTGTAAGGCTTGAGTGCAAAGTGTGCAAGCTTAAAAAGTCAATATATGGTCTTAAACAATATTCAAGACAATGGTATTTAAGATTTCATCAAGTCATAATTTTCTTTGAAATTAATATGATTGATGAAGATCATTGTGTATATATATCAAGCATTCTTATCAACAGTTTGTGATATTATCCTTATATGTGGATGGTATATTCTTAGCTGGAAACAACATTGATTATGTTGTCGCCATTAAAGAATGTAAGTCCTCTAATTTCGATATGAAGGGCATGGGTGAAACAACTTCATATTGGTGTGAAGATTCATATGAAGCTTTCTAAAAGAACTCTTGCTTTATTGCAAGAACAATACATTACGAATATTCTTGAACGACTCAAAACGAAAAATTGTAACCCCATTGACATTCCAATTGCTTAAGGTGAAATCCTAAGCATGGAAATGTGCCTAGTGACTCTAATTAAGAAAGACAAAAAGTCCAATGTCCCATATGTTACATCGTTAGTTTAGTTAGCAGATATCAATCAAATCCTTGACAAGCTCATTCGAAAGTGGTGAAAATGATCTTGAGGTATTTGAAAGGCATTATGGATTTATGTTTGTGTTACCAAAGTAATGATCTGCAGTTACTTGGGTACTTTGATATGGATTGTAGCGGCGATCCAGATGAACACAAATCAAGTTAAGGATATGTTTTCCTATTGAATAATGGTGCAATCTCATGCAGAAGTAAAAAGCAAACATGCATTGCTTTGTCAACTATAGAGGCATAATTTGTCATTTGCGCTGTTTCAGTTCAAAAGGCAATATGGCTTATACGTTTCATTATGCACTTGTAAGTCATCAAAAGTGCATTGAAACCAGTGACTATATTTAATGATAGTCAAGCAACCACTTCCTATATGAAGGATCCGAAGTATCATGGAAAGACAAAACATGTCGACAAAAAATATAACTTTGTGAGAGACATCATAGCAAGAAAAGAAGTTTTCATATAACGAATTCCTACTCAAAGGATGATAACAGATCAAAGGATGAAACCTATCGCTGAAGATGTTTTTCTAAGTAACGTAAAATCCTTGGGATTGCGTAAACTGTAAATTATTTGCTATAACTTCTTATTTTAATTTAATAAATAAGCTTTATTGGAATTTGTTATTTCTTACTTTGATATAAGTCATTATTGACTGGAAGTATGCACATACACTGATTAGCTTTCTCACAAAGGTAAATCGCCTTTGGTGCTAGCAGCAGTGAGCAGAGATAAGACATTAAAACTTATTTGATAAATGTTTCCTTAATTGGAGTCAAGATGAGGTCATTTATGTAAGACTATAATAGATTTCCCACTATGTATTAAGCTTGGAAACAAAAACTAGATGCGAGATCTAATGATTGGCGCCTAATTATGGTGAGCTGCATAAATTTCGGGTTAGGCGCTTTGGGAGTTACTGAACTAAGATTTGCACAGTGCATTTAGAGAATTGCATACACTCTTATATAGAGTTTCTCTACTGTGACATGTAAAGAATTACATGTATTTTGCGACCACTTAAAAGAAAATAGATAGTAAATCCCAGGATCTTTAATGTGTGAGTCTAATTGAAAGAAGTTCTTATATATTTAAGACTTCTTAAATTGCCCTTATGACGTTTGACTACGCTATGAAGTAAGGAATTACTGCTTGTTACTTTAGTGAGTTACATATGGTCAAGTATGATTCGGTCTAAAGGTGTTACATTAGGAAAACTACTGATTCTAAACTAAGTAGTGGGAGGGCAAAGGAAGATCATAGGGAATCACATCATTTGAATTTATATTCTATGTCGCGATTCTTGTGTTGCATCAATCGGATGGCAATATTTAGTTATAATTTAATGTTATAAATTTAAGGCTCAAATTGCTCTTGAAGGGATTAAAGAATGTTTTAAATAGACGTGACTATATGGATTTGGGGAAAAGTGAGTTATATATATTAAAAGGATAGATGTCTCTATGCTAACTCTAATTGAGTTCCTAGTATAGAGCTCCCGCTAGTAGGTTATCTTACGGTCGCACGGCCCATTAGTTATAATGAAACACTGTCAATTGAGAACTTAATGTTTTTATTCAACACATGATGTGCGAATGGGAGATATCTATGTAATCAAAACACGGGGAGCCCATGTGTGTGATGAACCTGACTTGACAAGAAAGTCTACACATGATGTGTGAGTGGGAAAAGTTGGGCCACATTTTACATGTGCAAAAAGTATAATGTTTTGATAACTAATAATATTTCATATCTCAACCATCCTGATCTCTTGGGAAAACTAAAAATGATCTTATAATAAAATCACATAATGCATACAATAAGGCTTTTGGCATTTTTGTGTAGTGCAGAGAGTTCTGTAGAAGTGTTTTCTAAACTTTTGGGCTGTGGAAAAGACCGAAGTTCTACACAAACGAAATAGGACAAAGGTACGCTTTTGCTAATACTTTTTAATTCCTATTTTGATCAAAATATTCAGGCTTAGTCTATATTATTTCCTTGAATTAAAAATGACATGATTCTCTGAGTAAATTGAGCCACGAGAGTAGTGTGTGGGACAGTGGGAGGGAGGTATTTCTCAAACTATTGTTTTGTGTTTTTTTTCTTGATTATGAGCTCACGAGGAGCAACTACAACCCTATTAAGAGGCAATTTCATCTCAAGAAAAATGCTGGAGTAACATACAGAGGGCGCCGGCTTCAAACACCAAGCTGATGTGGATCGTATATGGCTCTAACGTGTGGGTCCATCTATCTTTTGATTTCAAACAAAATAAAAAAAATGAAAAAACAAAAAATTCTTATTACCAATTGACGTACGACTGATGACTGAGTGAAAACTAACTATACGGATTGACTGGGGTCATTGTAACTGATCAAGTAAAAAATTTCTAACTTCACTCTCTTTTGAGGGAGAAAACCCTATCTCTTTCATTTGGCTCCCCAAATCTAATTGCTGAAATCTTAAAAATCCATGTTCACCCAAAACTGAAGGTTTGGTTTGAGCTCTTATGGGCAAGTTTTTTTGAGTTTTTGGCACACAGGTAGAAGAAGGTAGGGAATCTCGGTACTTTTGAAAAGACAAAAAAGATGACCATCCCCTATCCCATGTAAGATTCTCCTTGTCCGAACTTGATAATTCAGTCAATCATCGACTTTTTTCTTGTCTTCTATGAATATTCTCCTTTGTTTGATGGGTGTCAATGTGGACCATCTACGACTTACAAATTAGTGGCTAAGTGAAATGGAGACCATGTATGGGTTACCCAAGTTTTTTCCAAGTGAACTAGGGATTCAGCTTATTGCATCTACTAAACCCACTATTTCGCTTGCTTTGCAAACTACTATAAATGATTTGGTGTCACTATTCCATTTGTTACGGTGTTACCATATTTAAGATTGTTAGGGCTTAATGATGGAAAATCTCGGTGCACCATCAAACATTAAGGATTAAAAAATTACAAAGTTAATTTTAAACCTAATGTCAATGAATTTTAGAACATTTGGTTGTTTGAGCTTAATTTGGATCCAAATGTAAATCTTGAATCACATTTTGGTTGATTTAGATTAGGCTGATGTGGGTAATTTCTAATGTGGATCGACTGAGGCAATGGGAGCACTTAAGGAAGTGGTATTAGTTGAGGCAGTGGGATCAACTGAGTCAATTGGAATGCATTGCCCAGGTCAAACACCAAAGACTTGGGGAGTATGGAGGATGGGGCAACCAATAGAGAAAACAAGTGATTTAGTCTGCTTTTATTAGATACTTTGGATTAACTCTTCATTTTGGACATGTTTAAACTTTGATTTTGGTCATTTGGTTTATTTTTGATGCTATCAGCCACTTGATGACCTCAACTCTCCGAGGCTTGAATTGGTGTCCTTACTAAGCATCCATCCAAGTCTAATTTTTGTGGTATGGTATGATGCTATTTGTGTTAACATTTTTATTCCAAATATGTTTTCTAAGTAGTTGATTTCATCCTATGTTCCTTTTTGTCAAAATATTTCATGTTATGTTGTTACTAGGGTTAATGTTCATGTTAATGAAGTAGTGGATGAGCTTGGGTTCATGGGTATACTTGAGTTGTTTGATGGTTATTTATGCTAATATTGGTGCCAACTCAAGGCTAACCTCAAAATCTTCTTCGTTGGTGCTTGATGACAACCCTAAAAAATTGACAAAACTAACAATTAATGGATTCAAAACACGCACAGCATACATATAACTTGTCCGTCCAACTTGGAAAACACATTAATGGCCTCTATGGTTCACATACTTCGGTGACCTAAAATCATGGGGTTAATTTATACTATGATTAACACTTCGGTTTAGGTATTAGTGTGATAGCCCCGCACCCCAAGGCCGCTTGGTGAGCTGCTACGCGAGTCCTGTAGGCCTACTGATGTCGATGCCACATCAGCATTCTCGTAGTACATGCAAACTTGTCTTTTTCGTTATGCGATTGACGAGTTATTCAGTATTTCTGATAAATTATATTCTTAAGATTTACTGTCTTTTATATAGGAATTTTATAAGTCGGGAAATATGGCTTGTGTTTTACAGACACTTTACAATAAATAATCAATAGAATACAGTGGAAGCCTTAAATAATGAACAACCTACTGTGGAAAAGCTAGAAATAGTACCATGTATATAAGACGACAACATACATATAACAAAATATATACATAGTGTCTTATAAGTCCCCAAAATAACGCTGAGTAAGGCAAAATATCAAAGTAAACACCTACGAGTATGTCCTTGACAGTTGGCAAGTCCAAGATAGTCGCCCAAGATCCCCTTTCCTCTACTCATAAAAGGATCAACACTCATTCATCCAACAAAAATGATGACGATTCTAGTGAGTAAAATCCCAGAGAAGTCCACATAACATTCAACAAAAAATCAAATACGAGACTAATAGACATGCAAGTATTACATCTAGCAACAAAAAGATATACTTGCATGAATGTAGATCATTAGTGAAAATCAAAGCAACATGTTAATAATCAAGTAGACATATAAGGCACAGAGAATACGAAATGCAAAGAAATATAGTAAATTAAATAACAGGTAAATCAACATAAAACCTTGATTTGATCACTCTATAATAACTGACTAGACCTCACTTATGTCCGAGTAGTCGATCTAGAACTACGACCCACTGTCCCTTAAATCGAAGTAACAATTCAGGTTGCAATCAACAAAGTATCCGGGTGTAACGTTCTCCGGTCCAACAAACTCTAACCTATGCAATAACAATAACCCCGACTAACCACTCAACCACATATTCAACATGAACGAGCAGTACTAAAAACATGATGTTGGTGAAATAAAACCAATCGGCACTCGGAAAACATAATAATAAATGCAAACTAAATTCAGCGAAGCATTCTCGTGGGATTTACGCACCTCAATCTCACGCTTGCTCCTATTTTCCCTTAAACGTCATGCTCACATCCTGAAATTTTTACCCAACACTCCATAATAATCCCACTACATCTTTGGCGTATAAACTTTAGTAGCATTAGGTGTGTTGTGTCATTAAGTTAAGTTTTAGAACTCTAGGACAAGTTTTAATTCCATAAACTTGTAAAAAGAATCATTCCTACGCCTAATGCTTAGCCTCCACCCTATTTTGATTTATCAAATGGCTGATTCTTTGTGGTTTAGAGGTCTAATGGGTGAGATCGCTCTCTTAGATTTCTGACGATGGGTGGAGAGTCGAAATAAGAGTTAAAATGAGAAAGTTATGGTTATTTTACAAAAGTCACTTGGGTATGCAGAAAGTGGCACCGCGAGAAGGAAAAACTGGTGCCCATGGTTCATTTATGGCATCGTGCCTTAAACATAGACGATGCCAACATTATTGAGCCTCTAAAACAGTGCTATTTATAAGGCACAACGCCACCCATGATGCCAGGTATGAGAGGGGTCCGATTTTGAAGTTTTTCATCAAAAATTTAACGCAAACTCCCCAATTTCGATTTCACAGTTCTAGATCCCATCAAAATAGTTTCAAAGGGTTTGAGAACAAAAAAGCAACCACAAATTACAAGTTTCATGTATCAATTCATTAAATTCATCATCAATTTACCTCAATCAACCAAGATTTAAGCATACATTGTCAAGAACATTCATGTACCATTAAAATCAATATTGGAAAACCTGATTAGTGAATACATTAGACTTGAAACATATCCATTTCATAGGAAAATAGTCAGTAATCACAATTGAATTCATTTTTTTGGTTAGAACCCCAATAAAACATGCACTCTAGCTATGCTTATACGAAAATGAGGAGAAAAGTTGAAGGCTTACCCAAGAATTGAGGATGAGAACCCGATTTTCTAAGCCTTAATGACTTCAATTCCTTCCTGAATTTACAATTCTAGAAGCTTTCTTTGTCCCAAAATCTTAATTTTTCATGTGTGTATGCACGTTGAGAAAAGTCACTAAGTGTTGGGTTTTATAGTGGTGTTTGATTATCAATTCAAACCTCATCTCTAAGACAATCAAAGGCTCTTAACTGAATCAACCATACAATTTTTTTTGACTCACTTGTGACACTTGTTAGCTTAATCTTGTACATACTAGTACCCGGTTATCTAACATTTAGTGCCCCGATCCTCGGCACGCATCACGAGGCGCGCCATAATTTTTGCCTATTCGACTAACTCGACTTAGCCTTTGGTTATAATATCCATTTTATGCCTTACTTAACTTGATTATTGTCATTTCATTCTAATTAGTGTTCTTGTACTTCACATACCTGATACCTGCGTCTACACATTTTTCTAGGTAAATACCCGTCACAAAACCTTGCTTGACATATTAACATTCTAGTACACACATGTGATGCAATATGACAATTAACAATTTAAACACTGCAATATAACAACCATCACGCAAAAATAACTATTTTGTCTAGTCCGACCTATCCTAAACCTATCTATGGTATCTACGTAGATCTGGACTGGCGTCCTAGTTTGAAATCTCTAAATCAATGCGATTAATAAATATTAGACAGTTACAATTCATCCCGACTAGGGGAAATTTTGTCGCGAAATTTAAGGTAAATAAGATCTCATATTACTAAACCAGTATGTTGATTTAACGGCCAAGGAACCTCAGAACCAAGTTCTTCTTGATCCCAGATCTCAAACAGGACTGAGTCATTTAACCCTTCGGGGTAACTTTTCGCTATAGCTTTCCATCTGCCCCTAGCAGCTTGAACTTCTTAACAACACTATATAACTGTATTCTTGGGCGTTTCCCTACACGCAAATTGCCCTGCTAGGCCTTTAATACAACTCTTCATATAACTGTAATTAGATCATCGCACGAATACATAACATTGTAAATTAAAAACGTGTATGTCCGTCCCAATTCGACTAGAATGTACTTCACATCTCCAAGACCCATTTAGTAGGTGCCCCCACTACTCTTTCACATGGTTCCTTGCGGTGGTTGGCCTATTCCTGCACTCCACAGACACGTGCACCAAAGAGCAGCTCGGGTTGCCATTCAGCGAGGGCTTAGTCACACATACTTTAGGATAGTTGTAATGCAACCATTGAATCTTCGTATGTATAGGTAAGAATCAATTCTTCAAAGTGCATGTATATCCATCTCTGACTAGCTAGAACATTTCGCAGTACATCGAGATCCCTCTAGTGACTACCCTACTAGTCCATCACCAGATAGTTCTAGACCATATTATGGTATGTCAAGATCAATCCAATGATTGCTCTACTAGTACATCACTCGATAGCCCTCCTATGGTCTAGTTGTTACTCAACCTTACTTGAAGGTAAGTCATGTCCACGAACATAGTCAACAATGTTATGCTTATTGCCAAGCCTCTAACACCGACTATTCCAGTAGTGCTTTCTTTAACTTCACCTGGATCCATACCATCACAACCATGGTATTTTTTGTAGTGCTTCATAGAGCACATGACTCTAACTAGGCAGTGAAATATAATCCAATGACATTGTTACTATGGCCATCATGAGTAACTCTCATTCATGTATAAGTTACATATTTTCTTATTTTGTCTCTTTATAGCATATACTTAGTAATTTCATATACCTTGTATATAATATCTAATGGAGAGTAACCATTAATCCATAAATGTTAGTCATCACTCTTTTCATTCTCGCGTCTTCTAAAAGTTTTATGTCTTCAGATCCTTAAATCTGCAAATCACCCGTTTCCTTTGTCGCTCTATCGTGATGCCTCTGATGTCTTCTGTTACTGCAGGCTCTAACTCAACTTCTAGTTCTAATTTTTCCTCTTTATAGATGAGATGGCAGTGTGGGCCCCTATCGACCTCACTGTCTGAGAACAATCATAAAACTTCAGTGGAGTTACTCAAACTATCATGATTGAGAGACTAACTCTATTGTTGTGGCCAGAGCTAAAGGTGTCTTAGTGCACATTTCGAGTCATCTCCACACTGTTAGTTATCCATAGGATCTTCTAGCCACTCCTCGGTCTCGAGTCTTCTAGCTATCCTTGTAAAAATCTACCTACAATATTTTGACTACCTTCCGCTACTTGTCCACTTCTAAAACTCTTTCTTCTAAGTCTTGTACTTATCGTCTCTCTATAGGCCTTTCAATTAAGAACACCCTCGATCTATAATCGTGGATTGTATGAATTCTCCATCATACCTCCCATGTTTTTTCAAGATCTAATTTATTACCCATACTGACAAGGTTGGGAAATGCCATGCCCTCAGCCGCCGTGCCAAGATCTAAAATATATATAGTCTCTACTCACAATCATCACTATCCTCTTTAGCGTGAAATTAATACATATAACTAATTGCGATTATCATTATCTTCTTTAACATGAAGTTTATACATATAATTTAGCAAAACATTAGGTTCTCATTACCTATACAAAATGACCTGGCATTCTAAGTTCTCACCACTACATACTATGTATCAACTTCCTGAATTGGGGCTCTAACCCATAATGGTATCTCTAGTATTGGCGACATAAATATCAGTGGGCATTTGAAATGATGTTTTCCCACCTCTCTACAATGTGATCACTCCTGTACGCACTCATATCCTAATAATGCAGTCTCGTCACTTTGCAAATCTGTCTCTGGCGCATGTGGTGCTACTGTAGCCTTCGTTGGTCTCGGCGGACACACTTTTTTCTCATGTCCTCTATGGCCACACCAAAAATACATACATCATTGTCTTGCCTTTGCCCCCGTCTCCTTGAACTCTGGCTCGGATTACTCCCATAATGTGTCAGAGGTGTGGTACTCGATCACACTCCCTATCTTTATGAGGACCTACAAATGTTAGTGTGTACTCCTTCTATGTCGTCTGCCATGTCCTCCTATACTCATCACAAGTGCTATACTCGGTCGGCACCGTCTTTGGGTGTGGTGTGGGTGCCGTTACACGAGCCTTATGCGTCGTAGTATCTATCTCAACTGCCTTAAATGTCTGGAGTCGAGCCTGATGAGCAGCCAAATCCTTAAGATATCTTGGCAGTGTGCACATTATACTCGTCTAATCGATCATTTGTTTCTAGTGACGAAAAGGGTTGTCCAAACATCATAATTTGTATTGAGAAACGTGTGTCGAATCAACATATATATGTGTATAGTACATATATCATAGAAACATAACACGTATATAACTCATAACTCTACTCATCTCACAATCACTTCCTAACTAGGGTTTTAAGGTAAGTACACCGAATTTCCACATCTAAGATTTGTTTGTTAAAGTTTTATGATCTTTCAATAACTCCCAAAGCTTTCAAACCATTTTCTCTGATACCAAACGTGATGGCCCTGTGCCCTGAGGCCACCCAATGAGCTGCTATATGAGTCCCGTATCCCTGCCGACATCGACACCACGTCAACATTCTCGTAGTATGTGCAAACTTGTCTTATTCATTATGTAATTAACTAGTTATTCAATATTTCCAATAAATTATTTTCCTAAGATTTACTGTCTTTTAGTTTGAAATTTTATAAGTTGGGAAGTATGACTTGTGTTTTTCAGAGAATTTACAGTTAATAATTAATTGAATACAGTGGAAGCCTTAAATAACGAACATCTTACTGTGGAAAACTCAACAAATAGCACAATGTATATAAGGCGAAAAATACATAAATATATATATATATATATATATATATATATATATATATACATGTACAAGTGTCTATAAAGTCCCCGAAATAACCCAAAGTAAGGCAAAATATCAAAATAAATACCTACGAGTGTGTCCTCGATAGCTAGCAAGTCCAAGATAGTCTCCTAAGATCCCTTTGCCTCTACTCGTAGAAGGATCTACACTCAGTCATTCAACAAAATCGATGACAAGACAGTGTGTAAAATCCCAGAGAAGACACAATATTTAGCAAGAAATCAAATTCAAGACTACAAGACATGCAAGTATTACATTTGGAAACAAAAATATATACTTGCATGAATGTAGCTTATTAGTGAAAATCAGAGCAACAAGTAAATAATCAAGCAAACATATAAGTCACATAGAATACGGAAAGCAAAGAAACATAGTAAATTAAATAGCAACTAAATCAACATAAAACCTCAATAGATCACTCTCTAATAACTGATTAAAACCCCATCGTCTCCCGCTGGTCGGCCTAGACCCACGACCCATGGTCCCTTGAACCGAAGTAACAACTTACGTTGCAATCCATCGAGTGTCCGAATGTAACATTCTCCTGTCTAACAACCTCTAACCTATGCAATAACAACCAACCTTGTTTAACCACTCAACCTGTTATTCAACTTGAATGAACAATAATGAAAACATGATATTAGTGAGATAAAAATAATCGACAATCGAAAATTATAATAATATAAGCGAATTGAATTCTGTGAAGCATTCTCATGGGTTTTACGCACCTCAATCTTGCGCTCACTCAAGTCTTCCCCTAAACGTCAAGCTCACTTCTCGAAATCATTACCTCACATTGGAAAATAATCCCACTATATCCCCGGCGTATAAATTTCAGTATCATTAGGTGTGTCGAGTCTTTAAGTCAAGTTTCAGAACTCTTGGACAAGTTTTATGTCCATTAACTTGTAAAAAGAATCATTCCTACGCCTAATGCTTAATTTTTAGCCTATATTTGATTTATCAAATGGATAATTCTTTGTTGTTTAAAGGTCTCATGTGCATGATCTCTCTCTTAGCTTTTCGACGATGGGTGGAACATCAAAATCAGAGTTAAAATGAGAAAGTTATAGCCGTTTTACAAAAATCACTATGGTACGTAGAAAGTGGCTTCGTCAGAAGGAAAAACTGGCATCGTTGGTTCATTTCTGGCGCCATGCCTTATGCAAGGACAATGCCAACTCTACTAAGCCTCCAAAACAGTGTTGTTTAACGGAATTTGGTGGTGCACCTTGTAAGGCACGACGCCACCCACAACGCCAGGCACGGGAGGGGTTTGATTTTGGGGTTTTTCTTCAAAAATTTAACACAAACTCCCTAAGTTTGATTTCATAGTTCTAAATCCCATCAAAATAGAATCAAAGTGGTTTGAGAACAACAAAATAACCATATTTTACAAGTCTCATGTATTAATTTATTAAAGTCATCATCAATTTACATCAATCCACCATGATTAAAGCATGCATTGTCAAGAACATTATTGTACCCTTAAAATCGTTTTTTGAAAAAAACTAGTTGGTTTATGCATTTGACTTAAAGCACATCACATCCATTTCATAGGAAAATAATGAGCAATCACAATTGAATTCATTTTTTTTTTTTGAGAACCTTATTAGAACATGCATTCTAGCTATGCTTATGAAAAAAACGGGAGAAGTTGAAGGCTTACCCAAGAATTGAGGATGAGAACCCAATTTCCTAAGCCCAAATGACTTCAATTCCTTCCTGAATTTACAATTCCAGCAGCTCTCTTTGTCCTTAAATCCTGAATTTTCTTGTGTGTATGCATGTTAAGAAAACTCACTAAGTGTTAGGTTTTATAGTGGTGCTTGATCGTCAATTCAAACCTCATCTCTAGGATAATCTAAGGCTTTTAATTAAATCATCCATACACAATTTATTGGCTCACTTGTGACACACATTAGCTTGGTCTTGTACATACTAGTACTCGATTATCCGATAGACAGTGCCTCGCGCCACGACACGAATCTTGAGGTGCGCCATAATTTTTGCCTATTCGACTAACTCGACTTAGCTTTTGGTTATAATAACCATTTTATGCCTTATTTAACTTGATTATTGTCATTTCGTTCTAATTTAACATTGACTAGCCTTAGTGTTCTCATACTTTGCCTACCCGATACCTACGTCTACATGTTTATCTAGGCAAATACCCGTCACACAACCTCGCTCGACATATCAACATTCTAGTAGACACATGCAATGCAATATGACAACTAACAATTTAAATACCGCAATATAACAACTATCACACAAAAAATAACTATTTTGTCTAGTCCTACATGTCATAACCCTATCTACGGTGTCCACGTAGGTCTGGGTTGGCGTCCTAGTGCGAAATATCTAAATAAATGTGATTAATAAATATTAGGTCGTTATGATTATTCAGTTTTGGGTAAATTATTCGGTTATGAGTATTAAGGATGGGATTAATGTGGTTGCAATAGGTAAAGTTACTAAAGTGCTCCTTTATTTCTACATACATCCTCAAATCAAGAGATAGTATGCCATTGCAGCTGCAGATAAAAGCTCCTACCCATGAATTTGAATTTGAAAAACATAGTATGTGGAACTAATGAATTTGAATTTGAAAAAAAAAAATGAAAATGAGATCAGAACGGGAAACATGCTTATCACCTAGAACCAGCCAATGTGTCTTCCCCTATTCGAAATCGTGCAGTCATTCCCTCTCCTCTTCTCACATAGTTTGCTAAGGTTGCGTTCTTCCTTTTTTTATTCTTTACCAGTCTGCTAGGGTTTTTTTTTGTGTCAACAAGAAAGAGTAGAAGTTCGATTATGTTTTTGTGTGTATTTAATTAGGGCAATTTTGAGATTTGGTAAGTGATATGGGTGGGAATAAATAATATCATCAAAACCATGGTTCATATTAGTCCTAAGATTGTAGACTATCTTAGTCATATGGACTATATAATAGGCAAACCGAACACCCGACTTAAGTAGTCCAACTACTTAATCTTGGTTAATACCATGAACTAAATAGGCCATAAAATTGTGAACAAAATACATGCCTTGGGCAAAAGAAAAACAAGAATGAAGACCTAAACATGCATAACTAAAACCACTAATCCCAACAAAAAAAAATTTCATACTAAACCTTCAGAACTAAAACCACTAATCCTAAAAAAAAATATGATCCATACATGATACAATGACCTCCATAACAAAAATCCATTTCTTAATCTTTTCTTTTGATCACTCTGGTATTCGTTTCAAATATGATTGTCATATCACCACTAAGTGTTAAGTGCCTAATGAATAATGTTGAAAGTTCCGGCTCAACACACCATTCCAATTTAATCGCAATTAAATGTTCTATATCCACCTTGACATGTACTGCTACTTCCTTCACTACAACAAGTGGCTCGTATTTCAGAATCATCATCTCTCTATCTTCTATTTAGTCATGGAGGCTTTATTAAGTTAGGAAGTGGGAGGTCGACCTAGTGGAAGAACTTGGACCGATCATTGTCACAGATAGTAAAAGGTATTCCTTTGTTGGGGCCTTCCTTCTTCACGATTTCTTTTGTTGAGGAACCTTACTAAACATATAGAGCAATATGGCCTCCATGGGCAATTCACTTTGATGTGGTCGTTCTTCCACATGTCCAACATGATCCATTGTTAATTAGTGTCATATCTATTCAAAAGAATGGACAATCAACAAGAAAATGAGCAACATTTATACATTTTTTCGTACACAAATATGCACATTCAATCTTTTTAATCTAAATATACTGCAAATGTACAAATAAAAACACTTCAACATTTTAGCAAAATACTTAACAAACAATTATTAGTAATACACTTAACGAATAGGGAACAAATACTTCTCTTAATAATCAATAAAGAGCAAACCCGTAAGGATTCACAAATTTAGAGCAACACCCCAAATAACACTACCTTAAAAATACATTCACAACAAAGGGTTCACAAATTCAGAAAAAAACCTAAATACCACTTTAAAAAATAAATTCACCTTAAACTACAATACAAGGGTTCAAAATTTCAGATGAAAACCCCAACTAACAAACCCTATATAACTAGGAAAATGAAAACATAACAAGCCTTATATAACAATTTTAGATCCATATCCTACATTTCAGAGACCACGATTGAAGTCCCATTCCAAGCGCTAGACCCTCTAATTGTAAAATAACCTTAAGCCCTTTATGTTCATGATTTTCTAAGGAAAACCCTAAGTGATGAAAATGAATATGAACTACTTAAAATTTTGATGAAGAAAAAACCCAGACTCTCTAGCTTCCAACCCAAAATTCAAAACGAGAACCCTAAACCCCCTTAATCGAACCAAACAAACAAAATGTAGCAGTATTATCGGATTTATGAAGGATTAACAATAAAAAATGTTGGATTAATGAACCAAACCGTGTCAATAGCACCCTTATTGAGCCCTCTTCTTCAAGTCGACTCTTCGAGCCACATCTTAAACCTTAAACCCTCAAGCCTTCTGTGAAGCCTCCTTCTAGGAACCGGGATGGTCTTTGTTTTTATCTCCTCAAAAGTATAGAGACTCCCTCCCTCACCCCTGAAGAAAAAACTCTTCAAGACTCCACTGAAACACCTAGTCAATTCTCTCCAGCTGTGTGCCAAAAACTCAGAAAAATTTGCCCGCAAGAGTCCAAACCAGACTTTTAATTTTGGATGAACATGGGTTTTAAGCTTTTATTAATCGATTTGGGGTATCCTATAAGGGAGATAAG
This sequence comes from Stephania cephalantha, assembly GCA_039657325.1. Lineage (NCBI taxonomy): Eukaryota > Viridiplantae > Streptophyta > Magnoliopsida > Ranunculales > Menispermaceae > Stephania > Stephania cephalantha. The sequence continues at coordinate 15,682,539 of CM077570.1, read as the reverse complement.
GTGTTCTCTCGATTAAAGAAGCAAATTTGAATTTTTTCGGCTTAATCAACTCTAATGACCCTTGTCAATCCGTGCAGTCAATCGTCAATTGATCATAAGACTTTTTGGTTTTTTTCATTTTTTATTTCATTTAAAAGCAAAAGATAAGTGGGGCCCGCGCGTCAAAGCCGCGTAAGATCCACATCAGCTCAGTGTTTGAAGTCGGTGCCCGATGTATGTTACTTCAACATTTCTCTTATCTAAATTACAAGCTCACGAGGAACAATCTCAAACTTTCTAATGTCTAGAGGAAAGATCTACCTAAAAATAAACTCATACTGGACTCAAACAACATAGGCGAGTCACAATAAATTCATAGAACCTACGTAAGCCTATTGGACTAGATGGGACTTAACTATCAGGGTCCGTATTGCACTTGAATTTTTCTACCAAGATTATGATGAAATTCAAGTAAATATTAACTAATGATCTAGCATTTATTTTGTATTCCTCAAACCCTTTCCATCGCAATGGAAATGCTAGATCTTGGCCATCGCAACTACAGTGGAAATGTTAAACCTTAGCCATTGCTCAAACCGATGGTTCAATCTTGTTCGAATAATGCGCTTTTGGATCAATTTGACCCTTATTTCAAGTTGGTTAATATGGGTGATGTGATGTTTGGGTGCTTAGTTTTACCAATGAAGTGGGTAGTTCAATACTTTAATAGTTTTTATATAAGCCCTTGATGGTTTTCCCACACTCTTCAAGCTCCGAACCCTACTTGGTATCACACTAGTAAAATCTTAATCTTAATCAAGTTTAACATAATTCCTAAATAGAAACTCAATTACTAAAAAAAATCAAAGTAATTCCTAAGCTTTCTAAAAGTGCATTTCATATGATTTTTCAAAATATTAAATTTTTGTTGTAGCTTCATTACAGCTAATTAATTTTGAGAACAATTACTTAATTTTTGGTTGCAAAAACTAAGCTGTAAAACTACATATCTAATGAATGAATGAAATCAGGTTAAGAAAAAAAACATTATACAAGTTGTCAAAGTATCGCTGGTGAGATGGTAGAGGCATCACTTGACAAAATGTAGCATCTTTTATCTCGATTAAGGCGATACTTGTCTTGAAACCATAATTAAGCCCCGGTACACTAACCATATATAACTAGAACCAACAGACACTCCTCCCGTACCTGAGAAACGAAACATGTATATCGATATCAAAATTAAAATCAAAGTAGATGCATTAAAAAATTTAAAACTTTTTCGATAATGCAAACGATATTTGAAGTCCAGAGTTTATCAAATCAAAACTCTTTTTTACGAAACCTCCCAATCCATGTTATATTACAACAATAAAACTCAAACAATATATATATATATATATACAAAAAATGTTCATTACATCGCATATAAGACTATAAGACTCCTATGCCTTTTCTTTTTCTATAGCCGAAACACCCGGTTGTGAACTTGAAATGTTAAGATGGATGAGCATTCCAACATGCTCAGTAAGTGATTCTTATGAACATATCAATCATCAGCTAGTATTAAGGATCAAGAAATAGTAGTAGGAATTTTATAATCTTACGCCCTTCCCATGTGACTCACTGTTGGAACATTTCCTTCAGTGTCACTGCCATGTCATAAGTTTCACGGCCCGAATCTTTCCCAAAGTTCAGTTTTATATTTGCGAACATGACATTTAATCCATGTACTAATAGATGGTAGTTTAAAAGGAACCATTAATCTAAGACATATATCCTTGTTTATATGGTTGATAACATTTATCAATTTTCTAATTAAAACGGGGAAATTAGTCTTAGGAATTATTTTGTTTTTATCAAGGATTGATTGCAGTTACTCTTGATTAGTGTTACTAGAAGTTTAAGTTCTACACTTAGAAGATTATGCAGAATAATTTATTAGTGAGTAATTAAACTCCCAGTAAATCAATAACCATCGTAAATATTAATTTAATGGTCTAAGATCCATATTTCACTTAATTTTGAGACAGTTAAGGCATGACACTCAAAATCAAGTTATTTAGGTAGGTAACCATTACCAATTGAATCATATGCAACTTTCAGGTTCTTTGTGAGGCCTAGACATCATATGTCACGAGATATTACATCTCATCTATGCGTAAAGCCCAAGACCATTTTAATAGCTTTATTAAGTCAAACCAATTTAAAACATCCTAGTAACCGTTACCCAGCTTGCCTCACTAAGATAACATAATACACCCTACTAAGGTAGACCCATATTGATGTGATCAAGGCCTTGACAAGTGTTTAAAATGGGTGGCATTAACTTAAAATTCTAATCGAGGGATTTTTATCAAGTTTTATGATCCATGTAGTGTTTTACAATGACTAATTCTAGCATCTATTTAATTATGGAATATCATATATATATACCCAATATGCATAGAACAAAGATCATTAAAATAAAACAAGAATAAACATCTTCATATATCAACAAGGCATCATAAAACAAATCAAGACAATTAAATACCTTAAAATTTTCCAAGTGCATGAAAGATTATATTTTCATTAATCTCATTAATTAAATATATCTCAATATAATTTTTATCGGACTCTATTTAATTAAAACCCATTTTACTTAAAGATTCTAATTAATATTGATAATAGTTCCACTAATTAAATTGATATTAATTCAATTAAAACACCTTCTAATTAAATAAATTCAAATGAATTGATGAACAATAACCCCATTTAATTAATGGTAATTAATCAATTAAAACTTCTTTCAATTAATATATATATAAAACAATTAATATAAATAAATTTGAAATCCTATTACAACTTGACTTGCTAGCCTGGATGGCTAAGGCAATCGTTGGGAATGATGGGGTCTAGGGATCGAATCCTACTCTCAACAAAAGTTGCTTCACTTTATTATGTAATCCTATTACAATCAGATCTGTAAATAAATTATAATTTGTAATCTTATTACAAGTTGATTTGCTTGCTAGGATGCTAAAGGCACTTCAACAAGTTGGGTAACTAGGGATCGAATCCCATCTTAGCCAAAGCTCTTGATTTTTTTAATCAATATCATTACTTTCATATCCCATACAACCACCAATATATTAAATTACACATATCTATGTACACAAATAGTGAGATCTTATCCCCAAATTTGATACGCACCAATTTTGTGCATGTATGTGCGTGATGGTGCGACTACATCAACAACACCATGCCAATACTTTCACACTTTCGCATATAGATTAATTCTATTAAACGCAATGATGCAACCATATATAAAATATCATTATTGACTTATATATATCATGTATATAAAAAATAAGGGCACATTAAAATTTAATTAAATCATGCCATGGTTGACTTATATATATCACGTATGTAAAAAATAAAATAAAGGCACATTACAATTTAATTAAATCATGCCTACTGGCTCTGAAACCACTATTGGGTTTTGGGGATCATACGCAGCAGAAGTTTTCGAAACCTTTTCGAACATCCCCGAACCAAGATCATATTGATTTCATTAAATTGTTGTGTCAATAAAAAAATAATACCATAGTAAGAATAACTCCATGTTTGCCTTTTTTGGTATTAATCAATTCCTTTAATACGCAACGAGAGACGAACGTCCTATATCAGAAATCCACACATGAATGGACGATCACGATCCAGAGTGCTAGCCCCAAAAATCCTAGGACAAAAACTCTCACAAAAATTCTCTAGGAGAAATCTCTCTTGGGAATTCCCTACAACAACAGTGACCCTAATGTCTTATTTATAGTAAACTAGGTCAAGTTGTAAAAGAACTCCATCTCCTAGTCACACTCCAAATAGAGTCCTAGATAAAGTCCAACTCTAAAAAGGATAAAGTCATAGATAATCTACAATTACTAATCCAATAAGAGTTGTAATTTATCTAAAAACTCAAATAAGAATTAAAGTCATACTATAATTGCAATTAGAGTCCTATTCGAAATAGAATTTACTAAGAGAAAAAATTTCTAGTAGCACTAGAAATGTATGAGAATCTTGAATCCTAGTCAAACTGGGACATTTAATGAGAATCTTCAAAATGAATTTTATCATATAAAATTTAGTAACCCAGACAATATTAAATCATGCAAATCCGTTCTTTGTGTGCGACCCAATAGGTTTATACAATGTTGGCAGTGAACCAAAACCATTACGGTATACAAGTCATAAACGGTCTCTAGCAAGGCATTATGACTACCCAAGTAGCATGAAGATCAATAAATCGATATAACCTAATAGACATTGTATATCATATCCCTTTGTCACGCAATATCTTTTGATTGAACATAAGACATTTAATGTCACCCTTATAGTTCAATCTACTAGTCTCAATCTCCAAGTAGACTGAAATTGTCAAGTGACATTGATCTAATCAATTTACTAGATATGGCCATTTATCGGTCTAACATATCGAGAGGGCCAATAGATATATCTTTCTAAAAAAGAGGGACAAATTTCATCTTGATCACACAACATCCACACAATAGTCGAGCAATGACCATTCACAATCTTTATAATCATCCGTTTAAAGACAACGTTTGATTGTATCAAATCATTGTGCTCCTATTATTGGAGTCTCTAGTGATCTCAAGTCAAATGACTAAATGATATAACTCTCATAAGAATCACTTATGGCAGACCATGTAGTGTTCTCATAGCGGCTCGGTTCAACATCTGTTCCCCGACGAATACCCATTATCTTGATCCGTATCCGTATACGCATAATCATCACATGATTATCAATCAAGACTCATACTAGTCTTATTTTATTATTGTCCCCACAATAATAACTGACTAGGGACATTTAGAATAATACAATAATTATCCATGGATACTATTATAAAAGGAAACATGCATCTACTTATAATAGTTAAACAACGTTTACAAAATTGGCCTATAGCACATACCCCAACAATTTATGCATTTTGTGGATAGATAAATGCTCCAGGCAATGACATGTTCACTTATGTATTTCACAATTGTGTCACTTCTTTGCTTATTACTTCATCATGGATGCAATGCTTGAGTAGAGAATGATCATGTGGATACTAAACTGCTCCAGCATTTCCTTTATACTTAGCCAAATCTCTAGCATTTTCTTTAACTTAAGGCACTCAAATCCTTTGGCACATCAACAAATTTTCATGTGTCGTTCGTGCCAACTATAACCTGTACTCGAGTTACCAATCCCTTTAGGTGTATTAGTGGAAAATATGTGGTCAAATCCATAGGACTTAGATTTTACTTTGAGTCAACTAAAAAGGGAAATTCAAGGGTTTTTCAAAAGATTTTAAGAAAACAATTATTTAAAACTTCTCGAAATCAAAGTTTCAAAGTGAATTCAATGAGAAAAAATAACTAGGTCTACAGTCCCAAAAATCCAAATCTAAATTCAATAGCATGTCATGGTCTTCAATTTTTTCTAGAATATTATTAATCCAATTCCTCTTAGATTAGCTATAGGAAATCAACATCTGCCAAAAATCCCTAAAACGTCTGCCACTAACTTTTTCTCTAATCAACAAATAACCCTAGACATCCGCTAGTAAGGTTTAATGCATTAACTACAATAAAGGTATGTAGGAATAGAAAAATCCCTAATTCGATAGCCAACAATCCCTAATTCCCCTAATTCTAAATAATCGAATCGCGTCCACTTCCAATTTGACCTAGATTTATTTGTCGAACACTCAAGAATCGAAAGGTTTTGAAGGAAAACGAGTGAGTAATTGTCACTTATATCGGTCCAATCGTACAATTATGGATGCGATTATCCCGATTACTTATAGGTCTTCCACCTAAAAACATGCAATGACCATAATACATACCCTAAGTTTGCACCGTAATCATGAAAACGACTACAAATAAAATAGAAGGAATTTAAATAAATGAAATTATAAATAAAGATCTCATATAACACGCTATCAACTTGGAATCTAGAATTGCTTCGCCTCCGATCTAGGAAAAGAGTGCCTAGCCATACATTACCTTGAAAAACATCAAAAACAATAAAGAAAAAAGAAAAGGCAATTTGATTGTGTAGCGTAGAGAGTTTCATTAAAACCTTAAAGTTTATTTATATGAATGGGTACTACTACCATTGGAATCAAATATATACCCATGTCATGGGTACATTAATTACAACCATTGAATTCTAATCCAATACATTAATCGAGGTGTCATAAATGCATAAATCATTTAATCCACAACACATTTTGAAAGGGTTCCATGGCATGGATATATATTTGAGCTCTATTGTAGAATATCCCTATATGAATTCCTTAAATTTGGTCTCTAGAAGAGAGAGAATCAAATTCGTGGGTATTTTCTAGTCTCGTCCGCCTAGGTAGATCAGATAGCTGTTATTGCTTTATTACAGGAGTCTGACGAGTGGCAAGCGCTGATTAGTTGAACGTTGCTGGTTTGTTGTTGGTCCACTGATGTGGCATACGCGGATTCATTCAGTTGCTGCTGAAGACGTAGCTTGGTGAATGGGAGGATAACATATGGCAGCTGCAGATGGGGAAGAGTTCGTCTTTAGACTCGACGAATAATAGGAAGTGTGTATTATTGCGCATCTCGGGGTAAGGTTGATTATTTTATTTGCTGCTCGTCTGGTACATTTTTGGGTAGATCTCGAGGCTTGATAAACTGTTGTTGGAGGCGTTGTGACTCAAGTGTGTCTCCTTCCTGCGTTCCTTAGTGTTGGTCCTCTCTCTAGTCCATTATGCAGTGCATCTCGAGGCAGATCAAAGGGTTGTTGAGCACACTGCAGGAATGACTTATAGTTAGTTATTTTTGAACGTTTTCCTCAACTAATGTGCCACCAAACTTCTTCTAAACCACCATATCATAAACATGAACCAATGTGGGTCCCACCAAGTTGTCTCAAAGTGCGTGCAAGCTCGCTTTTCAATGCCAAACACCAAGAACACTTTAAAAGACCCCAATTTATTTCATTTTCATAAAATTGCCTTTAAAACACTGAAAATACAAATAAAAGAGAATTAATTAATAATAGTAGGCAATGAGATCTAAAAACACATAAAATAACATCTGAAATATATTATTATTACCGACTTATCAAATACCAAAAACTTAAGACTTTGCACGTCATAAGCAAAGGTGTAAATGACAAAACACAGGTAAACTTGATTTTTAATATAGTTATGAACCTAACTTAACTAATCTTATACCAAATTCTAAACTCATGGAGTTCCTTTGGTTTAAATAGGTGCCAATCAACAAGTCACTCAAGAAACTTCAAAGTTAGATATGCCTAAAACCACAATCCAAACATAATTGAGATCACACATTAAAGACCTACACTCGGTTAAGACAAAGGCTATCAAGTACTTACGAGTTTTCTTGGTATATATTGTTGGGTTTCGGGGATCACGCGCAGCGGAAGTTTTCGAACCTTTTCGAACATCCCCGGACCAAGATCCTATTGATTCCATTAAATTGATGTGCCAATAAGAAATCATACCTTAGCAAGAATAACTCCATGTCGGCCTTGTTTCGTGTTGATCGATTCCTTTAAGTTGCTGCCAAAGACGAACGTCCTCTATCAGAAATCCACACATGAACAGATGATGACAATCAGAAGTGCTAGCCCCAAAAATCCTAGGACAAAAATTCTCACAAAAATTCTCTAGGAAAAATCTCTCTCGGGATTTCTCTACTACAATTGTGACCCTAATGTCTTATTTATAGTACATTAGGTCGAGTTGTAAAAGAACTTCATCTCCTAGTCACACTCCAAATAAAGTCCTAGATAAAGTTAAACTCTAAAAAGGATAGAGTCATAGAGAATCTACAATTACTAATCCAATAAGAGTAGTAATTTATTTAAAACTCAAATAAGAATTAAAGTCATACTATAATTCCAATTAGATTCATATTCAAAATAGGATTTACTGAGAGACAAAATTTCTAGTCACACTAGAAATGTATGAGAATCTTGAATGCTAGTCAAAATAGGACATTTAATGAGAATCTTGAAAATGAATTTTATCAAATAAAATTCATTAACCCAGACAATATTAAATCGCGCAAATCCGTTCTTTGTGTGCGACCCAATAGGTTCATACAACGTTGGCAGTGAACCAAAACCATTTTGGTACACAAGTCATAAGCGGTCTCTAGCAAGGCATTATGACTACCCAAGTAGCATGAAGATCAATAAATCGATACAACCTAATAGACAACGTATATCATATCCCTTTGTCATGCGATATCTTTTGATTGAACATAAAACATGGAATGTCACCCTTATATTTTAATCTTCTAGTCTCGATCTCTAAGTAGACTAAAATTTTCAAGTGACATTGATCCAATCAATTCACTAGACATGGCCATTTATTAGTCTAACATATCGAAGGGCTCAATAGATATCTCTCTAAAAGAGAGGGACAAATCTCATCTTGATCACACAACATCCACATAAAAGTCGAACAATAACCAATCACAATTTTTATAGTCATCTAGTTAAAGACAACGTTTGATTGTATCAAATCATTGTGCTCCAAATGTTGGAGTCATTTATGATCTCAAGTCAAATGACTAAATGATATAACTCTCATGAGAATCACTTATGACGTTGACAATGTAATGTTCTCGTAGCAGGTCGGTCCAACATCTGTTCCCAACAGATACCCATTATCTTGATCAATATCCATATATGTATAATCATCACATGATTATCAATCAAGACTCATACTAGTCTTAATTTATCATTGTTCCCATAATAATAACTGACTAGGGACATTTAGAATAATACAATAATTATCCATGGATACTATTATATAAGAAACATGCATCTACTTATAATAGTTAAATAACGTTTACAAAATTGGCCTAGGGCACAATCCCCAACATCTCCCACTTGCACTAGGTCTAATCCTACATGTATCTACCAACATCTCCCACTTGCACTAGGTCTAATCCTACATGTATCTAATACTGAGTAACCTTAATACATTCTTAGTGGAAGAAGTTTGATTATGTATGTGCTACATTATTTGTTATTGATGTTCTTTAAATATGTACGTTATTTCTTTTGTAAGACAAAAACGCTCAAGTGATTGTTTATATCTATAGTGTGATTTAGGTTCCATAACCTAAATTTGTCCATTGGTTTTACAATAAAAGCCAACATTATTTTCAACACTTGGAACCATGCCTTATTCAATCATGACCTTACGATCTAAACATTTTCTTTAGCTGCATCAAATGCCGCTAAAAACACAATTTATGTTATAGGACTTGTTAGAGTGAGTTTAGAACATTTCGAACTCATTCCTACGAAGTTAACACATATCCATATTGCGATCATTAATCTTTTATATTAATTTGAAAGTATGCATCATGTAACCATTTACAAGACTCATATCTTTCAAACCTCTGCAAATCTAATAACAACTCTCAAATGCTTCTGAAGTACTTAAGAATGTTATTAATAAATATCCAGTGACCTTCACTGGAATGTATTAGTTGTATGAATGTTTTGCCCAAAGCATATGACATATCAAGTTGAATGCAAAGTATAACATATGTGATGATTCCCATAGCTAATGCGTAAGAAATTATATTCACTTTGTCCCTTTCATCATTTGTCTTAAGACTTTGAGTCTTGCAGAGACTAATGTTATAAGACATAAGTACAAATTCTTTTGAGAATCTCATACATTGAAACCTTTTCATTTATTTGTCTTTAGAAGCAGTCTTATTTAAAGCAATTAACCTTTTAGATCTATCTCTATAAATCTATATCACAAGGATGTATGGCTTATTGTCTAAGAATCTCATTGAGTAACCTTCCTTAACCAAGACTTGACATTCTGCAGGGTTAAGACGTAGTTTCCAATGAATAATATATCATTAACATACAAATTCAGAAAGAAAATTGCGCTCCCACTAACCTTTATGTATTCACAAAGTTTAAATTTGAATCAATAAATATAATTCATTAATTATTTTACCAAAACAAAGATCCCGACTCTGATAAGCTTACTATAATCCATAAACGGATCCTTTAAGCTTGCATACCTCTCTCAAATTCTCAAAATAATAAAAAAAACCTTAAGTTGTATCATACACATATTTAAGGAGCATAGAGCAATGCTATTTTTTACATCCGTTTATCATATCTTATAGTCGAACAATGAAGTAATGACAATAGAATTCTAGAACTTGAGCTTAGCTACCAGTGAAAATCTTATCATAATCAACACCTTGATTCAGATTGGAATTTTCGATAATCCGTGCTTTTAAGTATGCATCTTTTCTTTTTCATGTCACTTTAACTCATTTACATCCAATGGTCATACCATCTTCATGTAAATAATTCAAGTTTCAAACTTGGTTAACATACATGAATTAAAATTTAGAGTTAATAACACTTAGTTTCTTTGTTCAATCTAGATAAGCCATGTCTCTTGATAAGTAGTGATTCATTCTGATCCAGTATCAAAAATACATCACAACTATCAATAATATGAAATTTCAAATTTCTCTGGCCAATTTCTAATTTTTCTAGATTTTCAAGAGATATATGTAACTTGTGTATACTCAACTAGCTCTAAACTTTGTTGATCTTCCTAATGTGGTTCGGTTCTGATTTGTGGCTCTTGAGCATTTCAAGATTTCTTTTATTCCCTATAGTGTCTTTAAAAATAAACTTTTTATTTAAAAAGACATGATTTTGAGCAACAAAATATCTTGTTCTCAATTGTATAAAATAATATCATAGTGTTCAACCACAATTAGACACAAAAGACTTAGGCATCAAACTTTATGTGACTTAACGTCTTACGCAAGTCTCGCCGCCTCAAATCTCAAGAAAAGACAAACTAGGTCTTCTTATTCTATATTATATATGGAGTTTTATCAACCACTTTAATGAAAATAAGGTTTAGTGCGAGTGCCTTGGTTTCTAATGTATAGCCTCAATAAGACATCATAAGAAATTTTGTGTGACACGTCATAAATCAAATTATATCCTATATAGTTCGATTTCTCCTCTTAAAACATCATTTATCAAATGACGTTTCTAGTGGAGTTAATTGCAAGACAATCTCATAATTTCGAAGATGGTCACTTAAACTCTTGGCTCAAATATTATCCACCTTGATCGCATCAAAGTAAGTTAATAGTTTGCCAAGTGATTTTTTTATACTCATCTTGAAATGTTCGTAACAATTCAAAATTATGTCTTCCTGATAGGATTTGTAATTCATTATAAAATGAACGATTTCATTCTATGAAAAACAAAATTCATTCTTTAAGGCTTTCTTTAGAACTTGGCAAAGTCTAGCTCACAACTATGGTTTATGTGTTCAATACAAGCACCTTTTGTAACTTTTACATTCCCTTTATCTTTCTTTATTCAATTCCTTTATGTTACGAACCATCAAATATATATCTAAGGCCCATTTTTATTATTATGTCTTACAATTTTAAACATCATATGCAACTGTAAACAATGTTCTTCATGTCTTTCAAATTATGTAGTACAAAATTATTTTGATGAATTATAGATCAAATCTACTGCCAAACTTTGGCACATGAAGATTCAAGCCTTTTGAGATAATTAATATAGTTCTTTCATGTTTCAAACATAAATACATATTAATAGGTTCTCAACCATTTTACAAAAATCTAGGAATTTTACAATCTTATGCCCTTCCCGTGTGACTTACTGTTAGAGCATTTCCTTCAGTGTCATTGTCATATCATAAGTTTTCACGGCCTGAATCTTTCCTAAAGTCCAGTTTTATATTTGCTAACATGACATATAACCCTTGTACTAATAGATGGTATTTTAAAGGAATCATTAATCTAAGACCTACATCATTATTTTATGGTTGATAACATTTATCAATTTTCTAATCAAAAAGGGAAATTAGTCTTGGAAACTAATTTATCCTTATCAAGGATTGATCGCAGTTACTTTGGATTAGTGTTACTAGAAGTTTAACATCTACACCTAGAAAATTATGCAGAATAATTCATTAGTGAGTAATTAAACTCCCACTAAATCAATAACCCTCGTAAATATTAATTTAGTGGTCTAAGATCCATATTTCACTTAATTTTGAGACAGCTAAGGCATGACACTTAAAATCAAGTTATTTTGGTAGGCAACCATTACCAATTGCATCATATGCAACTCTTAGGTTCTTTATGAGACCTAGACATCATATGTCACAACATGTTACATCTCATCTATGCCTAAAGCCCAAAACCGTTTCGATAGCTTTATTAAGTCAAACCAATTTAAAACATCCAGGTAACCGTTACCCAGTTTGCCTTACCAAGATAACACAATACACCCTACGAAGGCAAACCTATATTGATGTGATCGAGGCTTTGACAAGTGTTTAAAATGAGTGACATTAACTTAAAATTCTAATCGAGGGATTTTTATCAAGTTTTATGATCCATGTTGTGTTTTACAATGACTAATTCTAGCATCTATATAATTATGAAATATCATATATATACCCAATATGCATAGAATAAAGATCATTAAAATAAAATAAGAATAAACATCTTCATATATCAACAAGGCATCAGAAAACAAATCAAGAAAATAAAATACCTTCAAATTTTCCTAGTGCATGAAAGATTATATTTTCATTAATCTCATTAATTAAATATATCTCAATATAAATTTTATCGGACTCTATTTAATTAAAACCTTTTTTAATTAAATATTATAATTAATATTAATAATAGTCCCACTAATTTTAATTGATATTAATTGAATTAAAACATCTTCCAATTAAATTAATTCAATCCAATTATTGAACAATAACCCCATTTAATTAATGGTAATTAATCAATTAAAACTTATTTCAATTAATATATATAACTCAATTAATATATGTATAGTTGTAATCTTATTACAACTTGGAATGGATAGCCTAGATGGCTAAGTCATTCCAATGAATCGGTGGATGAAGGATCGAATCCTACTATCAACAAAAGGCCACCGTATTATGAGTAGACTTGCTTTTAATTTTATTTTGTGATCTTGTTACAAGTGGAATTGCTAGCTAGGATGGCTAAAGCATTCCAAAAAAAGTTGAGTGGCTTGGGATCGAATCCCATCTTAGCAAAAATATTTTTACTTTTTTTATATAAATATCATGGCTTTCATATCCCATACAACTACCAATATATTAAATTACACATATTTATGTACACAAATAGTGAGATCTTATCCGCCAAATTTGATGCGCACCCATTTTGTGCATGTATGTGCATGACGGTGCGAGTACATCAACCACACCATGCCGGTACTTTCACACTTTTGCATATAGATTAATACTATTAAATGCAATGATGCAACCATATATAAAATATCATGATTGACTTATATATATATATCATGTATATCAAAAATAAGGGAAATTTACAATTTAATTAAATCATTCGTACTGGCTCTGATACCACTGTTGGGTTTCAGGAATCATGTGCAGTGAAAGTTTTCGAAACCTTTTCGAACATCCCCGAACCAAGATCATATTGATTCCATTAAATTTATGTGCCAATTAAAAAATACCTTAGCAAGAATAGCTCCATGTCTGCCTTGTTTTGTGTTGATCGATTCCTTTAAGACGCTACTAGAGACGAACGTCCTCTATCAGAAATCCACACACGAACGGATGATCAGAATTCGGAGTGCTAGCCCCAAAAATCCTAGGACAAAAATTCTCAAAAAAATTCTCTAGGAAAAATCTCTCTCGGGAAATCTCTACAATAATCCTAATGTCTTATTTATTGTACACTAGGTCGAGTTGTAAAAGAACTCCATCTCCTAGTCATACTCCAAATAGAGTCCTAGATAAAGTCCAACAATAAAAAGGATAGAGTCATAGAGAATCTACAATTACTAATCCAATAAGAGTTTTAATTTATCTAAAACTGAAAAAAGAATTAAAGTCAAACAATAATTCTAATTAGAGTCCTATTAAAAATAGGATTTACTAAGAGACAAAATTTCTAGTCACACTAGAAATGTATGAGAATCTTGAATCCTAGTCAAAATAGGACATTTAATGAGAATCTTCAAAACGAATTTTATCAAATAAAATTCATTAACCTAGACAATATTAAATTGGCAAATCCGTTCTATGTGTGCGACCCAATAGGTTCATACGATGTTGGCAGTGAACCAAAACCATTTTGGTACACAAGTCATAAGCGGTCTCTAGCAAGCAATATGACTACCCAAGTAGCATGAAGAACAATAAATCGATACAACCTAATAGGCATTGTATATCATATCCCTTTATCACGCGATATCTTTTTATTGAACATAAGACATGAAATGTCACAGTTATATTTCAATTTACTAGTCTCGATCTCTGAGTAGACTGAAATTGTCAAGTGACATTGATCCAATCAATTCACTAGACATGGTCATTTATCCGTCTAACATATCGAGGGGCCCAATAGATATCTCTCTAAAAGAGAGGGACAAATTCCATCTTGATCAATTAACATCCATATAATAGTCGAACAATGACCAATCATAATCTTTATAATCATCCGATTAAAGACAACGTTTGATTGGATCAAATCATTGTGCTCCTAATGTTGGAGTCTCTGGTGATCTCAAGTCAAAGGGCTAAATGATATAACCTCATGAGAATCACTTATGACATTGACTATGTAGTGTTCTTATAGAGGGTCGGTCCAGCATCTATTCCCGACAGATACCCATTATCTTGATCCGTATCCGTATATGCATAATCATCACATGATTATCAATCAAGACTCATACTAGTTTTAATTTTTTATTGTTCCACAATAATAACTGACTAGGGACATTTAAAATAATACATAATTATCGATGGATATTATTATAAAAAAAAAAACATTCTTCTACTTATAATAGTTAAACAACGTTTACTGAATTGGCCTAGGGCACATACCCCAACATATACACTCAAGTACGCAAGTTTACAATTTATGTAAGATAGTGCATCAACGCTTAGAAGGTAACATAGGCGAGAAATGCAACAACACTTTCCACTATTGTAGACTTAACACCATTAAGGATCAATAGGACTTTAAGTAGGTTGTAACATGGCTAAGGTTATATACCAAAAAAATGATAAAAGGGTAATGCAAAGCATTGGAAAATTAAAACTTAGACTGTCAAAAGATTTTCAAAGAACATGAAAGTGACTTATACTGCACATAATTACATTTTCTTTTAGTATGTGCAGTCCTCACCTTTTTCCAACCACCCGGCTCCTTGCTCCATTTCTTGCACATACCGATTTAGGTGGGAATCTTTAATCATGACTTGATTGTTTTTTCGGCATGATTAATTTCCCTTTATTTTGGGTATATAAAATTTTTTTTCTCTAATGTTTTTCTCCTTCTTTTCATGTCTTTTTTTAAAGATTTCAAGTCTAAGACTAGCTTCCAACTAGGTAAAGATTACATCGGGCTATGACTTTGGGTTTAACATTAAGTAAGTAGGAATTAAAAGTTATGTTGGCTAAAAAAGGGTTAACTATGGAAATTACTTTAGGTAGTCTTAAGGCTGAGGGTTTTCATTCAAAAATGGCCTAAATCATTTCCCTAAAAGTGGTTTAGTTATAGGAATTCCTCCTCGAATAGGTTACACCCTCGTTCTAGCACCTTAAAATTTTTATTTTTTTTCCACGTGCACAGTTCTAACCGTCTGCCTCTTTTGGTATCTTGCACAAAACTTAACCCTCACACAAAGTCCCTAATATGAAATCATAAAAATGTGCTATCAGCCAGAGTTAGTGTTTCTCCTAATTTTCCTTAAGTTTCAAGTCAAAAAGACAATCATAGTTCACTCATCCACAACCAAAAGCATGAAGCAAAGTTTCGGGTGACTCTAAATAATTATAATAATAAAAACGATACTAAATACTTGCATGAAAATGTATCATATCCTAGTGAAATAGAAGATATAATTATGAATGGAAAAAAAAAGAGAAATGGAAAGATAAGAAAATGACATAAATAACACCAACATTACTATCATTCGACAACATAATTTGAAAAAAAATTAACGATCATACCTATATTCTTTGGCAAAAAGACCCATCCAACATAGTCCACAATCCTTAAAATACCCCCACACTTTTTTATAAACCTTATCCTCAAGGTTGAAAACAAGTCAAGAGGTTAAGACATAAAAACAACAAAAAGGGTGAAAGAATTTAAAAGATATAAAATTATGGAAATGTTACGAGTTCTTGTATAATAATAAGAGTACTAAAATAAAGAACCAAATCAAGATAAACTGAAGTTTGGGCTGCCTCCTAATAATGCCTTTGTTTACAGTCTTTGCCTCAACTTAGTGTGAGTTTGTCAATCAGTATTAATTGGTTCTGCAAGTGACACGCCCTCCACATTATGACTCGGGAAGTCTTCATAAAAGATCTTTAATATGTGACCATTCATTTTAAAAGCATTACCTGTCTCCAAACTCTGAATCTCCACCGCATCGTGATCATACATCGAAGTCACCATATACGGTCTTATCCACCTCAATCCCC
The DNA here is from genome assembly GCA_039657325.1 of Stephania cephalantha. Taxonomy (NCBI): domain Eukaryota; kingdom Viridiplantae; phylum Streptophyta; class Magnoliopsida; order Ranunculales; family Menispermaceae; genus Stephania; species Stephania cephalantha. The sequence goes on along the minus strand of CM077570.1, from coordinate 15,665,941 downwards.
GCTTACCTACCAAAATCTTAACGCGAGATTGAGATAAAAGCACTTTTTTGCCAACACGAAAAGATTTCAAAGAGAGATTGTGATCATGGAACAATTTCTTCTTTTCTTTGTAAACTCACGCATTTTCATACGCGTCGTTCCTGATTTCCTCCAATTCTTGGAGAGTAACTTTCATTTTTTTTCTAATTCATTGAGGTTTATATTAAGCTATTTCATGACCCAGTAGAATATATGCTCAAGCTCAACTGGCAGGTAACATGCTTTTCCAATGATAAGGCGATAGGGTGACATTGCAATCGGGGTTTTAAACGTTGTTCGGTAAGCCCAAACTGCATCATCAAGACGTCTACTCAAATCTTTCCGAGTAAGATTCATCGTATTTTTCAAAATAGATTTGATCTCCCTATTAGAGATCTCTACCTAGCCACTCATTTGGGGATGATATGACGTAAACATTCTATGAGTGACATTATACTTCCTCAAAAGACTTTTAACCATACAGTTGTAGAAGTGAGTGCCTTTATCATTAATTAGGGCACGTGGGGTACCAAATCTTTTGAAAATCCTCGATTGTAAGGATTTACATACCACTTTAGAGTTATTATTGTAGGTAGCCATTGCTTTTATCCATTTAGACACGTAGTCCATGGCTAAAAGTATGTAAACATTACCAAATGAAACTGGAAATGATCCTACGAAATCAATACCCAATACATTTAATATTTCACTGATATGGATTAGGGTAAGTGGAATTTGGTTTTGATGACCAAGGTTACCAGTTTTTAGACAATTAGGACAAGTCTTGATGAATAAGTATGAATCATGGAAAATAGTGGGCCAATAAAACCCACTCTGAAGAACTTTCTTAGGTGTCCTACGAGGACTAAAGTGGCCACCGCAATCGTAAATGTGGCAGAATGCCAAGATGGAGTGACTCTCAGTCTGAGAAACACAACGTCTGATAACCTAGTCAGAGCAGAATCTCCATAAGTATGGGTCATCCCATATATAATGTTTGGCATCGCTCATAACTTTGTTCTTTTAGGCTTTAGAAATGTGAGAGAAAAGTTCGCAAAAAATGGTGTAGTTCACCAAATTCGTGTACCAGGTAAGATTTTCCATAACAGCATAGATGTACTCATCAGGGAAGTCATCTTTAAGAGGAGTAAGACGTTCACCATTCTCAATCCTGCTGAGATGGTCTGCAACTAGGTTATTTGCACCACTTTTATCTTTAACTGTTATGTCAAACTCCTAGATTAGGAGTATCCATGTAATGAGCCTAGTTTTAGAATCATTTTTACTCATAAGGTACTTTAAGGCTGCGTGATCAGAGTAGATTGTAACAACCCTAAAATTTTAACACGTTCCACGTGCCATTTCAGGACTATGACCTGGATTTGTCGTGACGTGGCACACTCGATCAACCATCGGAGTTGCCGCCAAAGTATTTTATTTTTCGGTAATTTGTGTATAATCTATCTAAAATAAAATGCACGCAATTTAATTATTTTATTTTTAACACCGGTTTACGAGTAAGGTTACTTCTCGAGATACGTATGTTTACGGGTATGGGACTATAGTTTGATCAATAATGATTTAAATGGCAGGGTATAGTATAACAAAACATTGGTAAAGTGAATGAATGGACCAATGTAAGAAAGGACACCTCTTAAAGAAAATACAACACACAACCAATCACATTTTGACACCTAGGTAACTACCATATACTATCAGCCCACCTCACATTATCCCATCCCCTCACTTCACTCTCTCTCACAACCAAAACACCACCCTCCTCTTTCTTTCATCCTACTCCTCTCATCTCTTGGTCTCTAATCTCCTTCCCCACTCTCAATTTGCTCTCGAGTGTTTCGAATTCTCTCTCAGTGCTCCTTTCCTGCCGTAAACTTTATCGTCGTTAGGTGTGCTCCACTTTCTCTTCTATTGGAGACAGGAGGTAAGAAAATATTTATTTTCATAAAAGTTTTATATATTTTGAGAAGGTTTTTGAAAGGGAGTCTATGTTGTTGATGGTGTTGAGGGTGTAGTGATAATATGTAGAATGGGGAAGAAGAAAAAAAATGAAGAACGAACAGAGAGAAAAAAATTGCTCTTTATTCGTTTGAAGAATGGGGAGTGCTACGCGTGCATGTGCAGTACCGGCCTAGCCAACTTGGCTGGGCCTAGGCCCAGCCTAGTTAGGTCGGGCCACCTCAGGGTGGCGGAACAGAACCGAGCTGAACCTGACTCGATCTAGCTACCCAAATCAAATATTTTTAAAAAATAATATAAATAACATAAAATTAAAAAAAAAAACCAAAGAAATTCAAGAAAATTAGGAAAAAAATTAGGAAAAAAATAGAAAAGGTTGAGAAAATTATAGGAAAGTTGGCTTTGAGGATTTTAGGGGGTTTTTAGACTAGAAGTTCTCCTTGAAAAGCGTACCACAGCTACAATTTTCTTATTTTGAACAATTTTAGGATTTAAAAATCTAAACTTTATCAAATAGGCTCAAACACACCTAATTTATTGTAAATCGATACTACGAGACAAGGAGACTAGAAGACTACTGTCGGGTATCGAGTGTCAGTTTAGGGAGAATGTTAGAGCCACGAGGGATTGATAGCATGGATTTTAGGTAAGTAAAATCGGCTAGGAAATGCGTAGTAGTTCATTTGTGCTTATATTTTATTGATATTGTATTGTGTCCCTTTCTTGGTAATCTCGCCCTTATATGAATGTTCGAGGGCCAAGTATGTCATGAGAGTGTCATTGATGGAGTGGTCGTATGCTTGCAATCAGGGCCATGACCTCGAGTCAGTAGATTGTTTGTTTGAATGAGATGCGTTTTATCCGGGGCAACGCCCTCATTTTTGACGGTGTAGGTATAGCAGGCGCTGCTTCAACTCTATAACCCCAACCTTGTAACATCCGCATTCGGTGGTCTTGGACTATTTAGGCGCCTCTCAAATTGTTTTTTTCACACTCATTTCTTGTTGTAATTTCGTTTTACAGTCTTATTATCATGTTTTTCCTTATAGCTTTTTTTCTATCCGCATGACTTTTATATTGTTTTATTTAATTTGTATTATTGTTTATATCCTACTGGCTTTTACTTATTGGGCTCGGCATTCTTGTATTTGACCGAGTGCAGATCTGCAACCGAGCAATGGCAAGTTGTCGATACTTAGTGATCTACTCTTAGGACATCGGTCTACCCTCCCTTATTCACTTTTGTTGGCTTTTTATTTTTTTGTATTACTTATATATATTGTTTTATCACACTGAGGATACTTGTTTGGGTTAAGAGATACATATGACTTGTATTTCATTTTGCTTATTTATTACACTTGACATCAGATATACATGATAACATATGTTTACAGGGTTCCACATTTAGACTGTCCGACCTTTTTACTTTATTGTTGAGCTATTTAATGTATTAATTACTTATGCTAACTTTTAAAACTTGAAAAATACTAATAACTTAACTTAGAATTATGAATTTACTTATATGGATGGATCAGAAGGCTGACTAGGCCTGTGTTGACCTTGCGAGGGTAGCTTAGGGGTGGGGAACTAGGTCATCACAATTGGTATCAAAGCCTAAGATTTAACACCTAGCTCTTGGCTAACCCACAACAAGGATAAGACACAAATCAGTAAAAAAGTTAGGACAAGATTGGAACCTAGAGTGGATCCCTATGATCCTGACTTAAAGTCTTAGTTCGTAAGTGAAGAGAGTTAGGGAAATTAAAACTTAGATCCTATATATGAAATTTTTCGTATTGTACTATATTACATTAGTAACTATACGCTGATCAGAGACTCGCTTACTATTGCAGATCGCGATGGCATTTCAGCCTAGGTCAAGAGATCATAGTGGGACTGCATGTTCTCGATTCGCAAGTATAGAGGGGGTACAGTCTTTGACTCAAGGGTTCACTTCCTAAAATCTGCTATTGGACAAGATCCTAAGGATCCTCAGGGCGCAAACCACGGCTACACCATCACCGTCTTTGTCAATAATGTCGATTGCTAAAGTGGGGAGTGCGCCTACCATACAGGTGACTCCAGCGGTTATTATTGTACCGACCCCAACAATCATAACTAAGATAGTAGCGGTTCAAACCGATACAATACAATCCGCACCACCTACATTGGCAAAGACTACACTGACTACGCCCACAAAGATAAGTACTAGAGCAACAACCGAGGCGAGATAGACTCCTGAGTTTCAGAGACACCACCCGGCTGAGTTCTACGGTGGTATGAATCTCGAGGCAGCAAAGAAGTTTATGAAAAGACATGAGAAGATACACGACATCTTGGCCACATCGCAGCATATGAGATAAGTATATCATCAGGGTTGATGTTTGGAGAGGGTGATGCATGGTGGCTACCCAGGGTAAGCCCAAGGATTGGGCAGAGTTCAAGAGGATGTTTAATCATAAGTACATTTCGCCTTTGGTTCTGAAGTCGAAGAGGGCCGAGTTTTAGAGCATCCGATAGTGCATAGGGAAGTCGATGATGCAGTATATGAACAGATATTTACAATTATTGGAGTATGATAGAGGTATAGTTGACACAGACGCCGACCAGGAACATTACTTCATCGATGGTCAATTGAGGGACAATAAAGGCACCATGGTGACCACTAAGCCAGGGAGTGTAAAGGCGACGTATGAAGGAAAAGCTTAGCCTGAGAGACGTACATGAGCACACACCCCCATGAGATCGTTTTAGCACAGGCACTAGCGCAATCATATTATAAGCTAAGTGGTGACAAAAGGAGGAAGAGACATCAATCATTTCGGCTGAGAGATGTCAAGGCACATATTGTAGGATTTGTGACACCACCATCCTGTCCAACGTACATCGCGCCAGTACCACCTCCTTCAGCATTGAGTTATGCCAGTACATCATAGCAGCCAACATATTCAAGGCTACCACAGCTATATCAACAAACTAAGGGTAGAGGCCGAGGCGGTGGTTAGGGGAAGAGGTATGGACAGGGTCAAGAATAGAAATATGACCAGAGACGAGGACATAGGTCTAGTCGAACATAGGGACAGGGCCAACAAATTACACCAAGGCCGAGACCACACCGAGCATGTTTTGATTGTGGATAGACGGGCATTTTGTTAGTACATATCCTCGACTAGGCAGGGCTCAGCCACAGCAGCGTAGAGAGTAGGTTCATGTCATCGTCGCACTAGATCCAGCTGCCACCCATAAACTTATCGAGGTATGATTCATATTTATAGTCAATTTATGCATATTTTAATTGATTCACGGTATAGAATATCTTTTATTTAGGATCGTATGGTGGATGAGTTAGGATTGAGACTTATTAGGCTAGAGCGATTTTTAATCCTCAACATGACAGCTAGGGACAAGATATACCTGAACCTATTATGTGTTTATGCCTATTTGAGATAGAGGACCATGAGATATCCACGGACTTGAGGGTAATGGAGTTCCTAGAGTTCGACACCTTATTAGGCATGGATTGGTTAGTCGTGTACCATGCACAACTTGAGTGTTTCACCAAGGTGGTTACATTTCGGCTTCCAAATCAAGCAGAGTTCAATTTTTAGGGGACTTAGAGCACATTACCAATCATCCGAGCCAGAGTGGCCACGAATTCAGATCTCGAGACTTTTGCTATTATTTTAAATATGGCAAAGAGAGTTGAGACAAGAATGGAGGTGATGCCTATTATATGCGAGTTTTCAAATATTTTGCCCATAGAGGTCCCACGATTACCACCGCCCAAAGAGATTGGCTTCATCATAGACTTGGTCCTAGGGACCAAACCCATATTAATTCCTTCGTATTGGATGTCTCCTAAGTAGCTAGAGGAGCTGGGGACTCAGCTTGATGAGTTGTTAGATTTGGGAGTTATATTTCTCAGCATGTCACCTTAGGGCGCACTAGTATGGTTTATCAAAAAGAAAACGGAAGTTTGAGGCTTTACACTAACTACCGACTGCTTAAAAGCATCACAATGAAGAACAAGTATCCACTCCTATGCATTAAAGACTTGTTCGATCAACTAATAGGTGCAAAGTGGTTCTCAAATATTGATTTAAGATCCGGATACCACTAGTTGAGCATTCTTGATGAGGATTAGGAGAAGACTGCTTTCCGCACTAGATATGGGCACTGCCAATTTAACGTCATGCCTTTTGGTCTGACGAATGCCCTGGCGATGTTCATGGATCGTATGCACCAATTATTGATAGAGTATTGGGATAGATTCATGATAATGTGATGGCTCATAGAGGTCTAATTTCTTGGGCATATTGTTGGAGCCAGCGGAGTGTCAATAGACCCTGCTAAGATTAGAGCAGTAATTTATTAGCCTACACCAACATCATTGATAGAAATCCACTATTTTTTAGGACTGGTAAGCTACTACAGACGATTTATGCTGGGTTTTTCAAGATTGTCGGGCTGATGATACAATTGGCTAAGAAAGAAGTTAGATTTCAATGAAATAATAGTTGTGAGCCTGTTTTCTAGACTCTGAAGGAACACTACGACACTAGTATTGGCATTACTAGTGACGAGAAAAGGTTTAGAGGTGAACACCAATGCTTCTAAGGTCAATTAGGTTGTGTTTTGATGTTGTGTTTTGATGCAGGACGGTAGAGTGATAGCTTATGCATCCTAAAATTTTAAGATTCATGAGAAACATTACCCTACTTAAGACTTTGAGTTAACAGCAGTGGTTTTTGCATTGAATATTTTGCATCGTTACCTCTACGGAGAGAGATTCACGTTATCTACTGACCATAAGAGTTTGAAGTACCTCATCATTCACAAGGAGTTGAATATGAGATAGAGGCGTTAGCTAAAGTTTCTCAAGGATTATGATTTCTCTTTAGAGTACCACCCAAGGAAGGCTAATGTTGTAGTAGACGCATTGAGCCGAATAAGAGCAGACCCATAGATAGTGACTTACCATACGACATACGAAGATGAGTTACTTGAGGCAGTTGAATTGATGAATTTAGTTGATATATCGACCACTACCAGAGTGTTGATTTGATGTTAAGTGAGGACTCAAATGATGTCTATACAAAGTGTACTTGAGGTTTAACAGGCAGATGAGCAGTACCTGAAGTTTAGTGAGTTAGCTCAGAGTCCTGATCACCCGAAGTGGAGTCAGTCGACAGACTCATGTCTGAGATAAAGAAGGAGACTATGGATTCCATCGGTGGCTCAAATTCACAATTAGATACTTCAGGAGGCTCATCGCAGATCAAGATGTATGCAGATATGCATCGTCTATTCTTGTGGCTAGGAATAAATATCGATGTTAGTGAGTACGTTTGAGCGTCTGAGATATACCAACAAGTTAAGATTTGGCATCGGAGCGAGATGATTTTTTCAACCACTTCCCATTCCTCGGTGGAAGTGGGAGCAAATTATAATAGATTTTGTTAGTAGATTACCTCGATCTCAGCGTAGCCATTATAGCAACTGGGTGATTGTGGATAGGCTTACTAAGTCAGCGTAATTCTTACCAGTATATACAACACATTGGATTAGTTAGCAGGTTCGTACGAGCGAGAGATTGTTTGGTGACACGGAGTTCTATTAACCATCGTGTCAGATAGAAGATCACAATTCACATCGCAGATTTGGCAGAGCATGGCATGCAAGCACAATTTGGCACCAGATTAGATTCGAGTACGGCTTATCACCCAAAGATAGATGGACAGTCGGAGGAGTTGATCAAGGTGTTAGAGGATATGCTATATATGTGCTTGTTGGAATGTAGTGGTTCTTAGGAAGAGTATCTCCATTTGTGTGAGTTTGCTTATAATAATATTTATTAGGCCAGTATTGGGATGACATAATTTGAGGGACTCTATGGCAAGTCATGTAGATCTCCATCATGTTGGGTAGAGCCCGAGGATTTAGCAGTTATAGGGCCAGAGATTGTAGTGAATCACACAAATAAGATACGATAGATTAGACTACGTTTGAAAAGTGTAAAAAAGAGACAGAAGAAATATTACGACAAGTACCTCGGTGAGTCATAGTATAATGAGGGAGCCTTACAAGAGATTTGGAATCAAAGGAAAGCTCAAGCCAGGATTCATTGGTCTTTTAAAGGTTAAGATCAGAGTCGGCAAGGTTGAATATGAATTAGATTTCTTGCCTCAATTATCCAAGATCCACCCCATATTTCAGATTTCGATGCTTTGGCTGGATATGTCAAGAGGATGTGTACGACCAACAGTGGATCTAAATCAGATAGATATGAGAGAGGACATCACCTAAGAGGACGACCCTATTCAGATATTGGACCATCAGGTGAAGAGACTGAGGAATAAGGATATCCCATCAGTCCTCGTCAAATGGCAGCATCACGGGGATGAGGAGCTGACTTAGGAACTAGCGTCTTATATGTACGAGCACTTTCCATACCTATTTTGATTCCGCTTAGTCTTACTTCAAGTTAATTTAATTTCGAGGACAAGATTCTTATTAGTTGGGAAGACTATAACGACCCTAAAATCTCAACCCATGCCACTTGGCATTTAAGGACTGTGACCTAGACGTGTTGCGACGTGACACACTCGGCCAACCATTGGGAATCAACACCGAGGTATTTCATTTTTTGGTGATTTGTGTATTACCTATCTAAAATAAGAATTAATGCATGCAATTTAATTATTTTATTTTGATCGCTGGTTTACGAGTGAGGTAACTTCTCGAGATACGGCTGTTTACGGGTAAATGACTATATTTTGATCAATAATGATTTAAATGTTAGGGATATAGTATAACAAGGTGTTGGTTAAGTGAATGAATGGACCAATGTAAAAATGACACCTCATTGACAAATAAAACAAAATACAATACAAACCACTCACATTTTGACACCTAGGTAACTACCCTATCCCATCAACCCACCTCACCTTATCCCATCCCCTCACTTCACTCTCTCTCCAACGAAACCACCACCCTCCACTTTCTTTCATCCTACCATTCTCATCTCATGGTCTTCCATCTCCTACCCCACTCTCAGTTTGCTCTCGGGCGTCTCGACCTCTTTCTTGATGCTCCTTGTCTCTAGTAAACTCTATCGCTGTTGGGTGCGCTCCATTTTCTTTTCCATTTGTGATAGGACGTAAGAAAATATTTTTTTTCATGAAATTTTTATGAATTTTGAGAGGGTTTTTGATGGGGATTCTATGTTTTTAATGGTGTTGATGTTGGGGCACATGCCCTAGGTCAATCTAAAAACATTGTTTATCTTATGATTTTAGTTAATAAAATTGTGATTTCATTTACTATTTCATTACAAGTGATTGTATGTTTACCTTATAGTAAGATCCATGGGTATTTGTTGAAATATCCTAGAAGTCCCTACTTGGTCGTTATACAGGGAACTATAATGAATTAAGACTAGTGTAAATCTTTATTTATGGTCATGTGATAATAATGCGTATAGGGATACGAATCGAGATCATGAGTACTTGTTAGGGAATAAGGTACTGGACCGACCCTCTATGAGAATACCACATGGATTAGTCATAGATGTTACTCATGATAGCTATATCATTTAGTCATTCGACTTGAGATTACCATAGACTTTAATATTATGAGCATGGTAATTTGATACAATCAAACGTTGTATTTAACTGGACGATTATAAAGATTGTGACTGGTTACTATGTGAATAATATGTAAAGGTGCATAGTCAAGATATAATTTTCTCTTTCATATAGAGAGAGATATCAGTGGATCCCATGATATGCTATACTGTTAAATTGCTATGCCTAAGTGAATTGATAAAATCAATGTCACTTGGATGTTTTCAGTCTACCTAAAGATCGAAACTAGAACGATTGAATATTAAGGGTTACTTTCCATGCCTTATTTTTAATCAAATGATATTGCACGGCAAAAGGATAGGCTATATGTTATTCATTAGGTTGTATCGATTTTGATATTCATGCTACTTGGTTAGTCATAATGCCTTGCAAGAGACCGCTTATGACTTGAATACCAAAATGGTTTTTGGTTCACGGCAAACGTCGTATGAACCTATTGGGTCACACACAATGAATGGTTTTGCACAATTTCAATTGGTCGAGAGTAATAAATATTATATGATAAAATTCATGACATAAAAACCCTTATGATTTGTTATGATAACTTATTAATAAGGGTATTTGTGTGATTTGCTTAAATTGCCTAAATAGAATAGTTGTATTACAAATAGGATTTTAAAGGAAGGCTTATCTACACATATAAATAGAAGTTGAAACCCTAAAATGAAATGAGATTTTTGTTTTTGCTATTTTCAAATTCTTTGGATATTGGGAGAGAAAGAAAAATGTTTTCTATCTCTCTTGGGCTAGCACTCCAAATTGTGGCATCGTTCATGTATGGATTTTCGATAGAGGATGCACACTTGAATGTCTTGAAAATTGAACCATCAGATAAGGAAATCATGGATTAAGGCATGATTTGCTTTTGTAGTTCTTGTTAAATGAAACTTATTTTTTGATCTTGTTGGAGTTTTTCAAAAATTGTTTTGAATTCTACACTGCATGTGAACCCCAAAACCTAACAGTGGTATCAGAGTCATAGGCTCAGTTCCATTAACGTTTGCATGTTTTCTTTGATTTATATATGATATATGTATGAAAAACATGATATTGATTAATGTATACATAATGTACATATAGGTTCTATGATAATTGTTATCAAGAATTGGTTTTATAGCATGTTGTTAATTGATGTATATTGATACATATGCATGATTTGATTCAATGATATAATTCATGTTTAGAATATTTCGATTAACATATGTTTTTAATATTAAACGATGGGAATTTCGTATGTTCATGGTAGAAGTCCTGTTTAGGTTAATGTGATTCTCGTGTTGAATAAGTATTCCAATTTTGTTCAATAATTATGTATGTCTCCTTGATAGAATTCATGATTAGGTTAATAAGATTAATTTAATATGATTTTGGTGTTGAATGCATGATTAATATTTCGTTGCTTGATTCAATTTTTTGTTTTATATGAATATGAATCAATATTGGTTTTGATCATATATCTCATTGCGGTTATCTGTTAGTATATTCCTATTAAATAGGGGATAAACTTGTAATCGGATAAGAATTACAAATCCTATAAGATAGGTGATATATATAACAAATTCGTATTGGATAAGGATTCAAATTATCTTAAATCCTAATTGAATTAGGATAAGATATTAAGTTAGAGGTGTGCCCGTGTTAATTAAAAATATTTTAATTAATATTTTCAGAATTAAAATAAGGTGCAGTTTTGGTCAATTGGATTGGTAAAATAATAAGAAATTTTTGGCAATTTTTTGATTTTCGAAACTGGAATTTGTTGTCTAAAAAACAAAATAGGAGCGCTGCCCCTTTACCCCCGTCGTCTGACCGGTCAGTGGAACCGTCGCTAACTGTTTGTAGCGCAAGGAAATTCGTATGATAGTCAATATAAGTAAAATTTCCTAACTTGTTTAGTGATTGAACATGCATTGTAATATATGATATTTATCTTGTTTAAATTATGATCACTAAAACAAATAAAAATCTCTCTTCCATATTTTATGTCAAGTGCCATCCATTCTCAAACACTTGTCAAGGCTTCGATCACATCAATATGGGTATGCCTCAGCAGAGTCTATTAATTGATCTTGGTGTGGAAAGTTGAGTAACGGTTACTCTATTGTTTGAAATGATTAAACTAGATGAAGTTATCAAAATGATTTTGGGCTTTAGGCACTAGACGAGATAAAACGTACTAAGATATAAGATGTCATAATCTCATAAAAATAATTAAAAGTTATCTACGATGTAATTGGTAATTGGTACCTACCTAAATAACCTAATTTAAAGTGTCATGCCTTAGCTGTCTCGGAATTAGGTGAAACATGGATTTTAGTCCTTTAAATTAAAATAGCATTTTTAGGAGGGTTGTTAATTTAGGTGGAGTCTATTCCTCTATACTAAAATAAGATTTTTCATAATCTTTGTTCTAGATCTATGGCCTCAAATCACAATAATCCCTCATCACTGCGATCCATCCTTGTGAAGGATAACTTGTTTGGGACAAACTTTCTCGACTAGTTCAAAACCTTAAGAATTGTTCCTAAGCATGAAAGCAAGTTGAACGTCCTGGATGATCCTATTCCTGAGGAACCACCAGCAAATGCTTTTAGAGCCGTGAAGGATGCACATACAAAGCATGTCTACGACTCAACTGATGTTGCACGCATTATGCGTGCAACCATGGTTTCTGAACTTCAGAAAGACATGGAACACATGGAAGCTTACTACATGGGTATGATGCTGAAGGAAATGTACCAACAGGAGTCTAGGCAAGAAAGGTTCGAGGCAGTCAATAATCTTCATTCTTGCAAAATGGCTGAGGGTGTGTCAGTTACTCCTCATATTATGAAAACGAAGGTCTATATTGACCATCTTGACATACTTGGATTTCCCATAAGCTAAAAGTTGGTTACGAACTTGATCCTGAATTTATCGCTTGATAGTTATTCAGAATTTGTGATGAACTATAACATGAATAACATGGAGAAGTTTATCTCAGAGTTGCATTTTATGCTTAAAACTGCTGAGCAGAATGTCAAGTGTAGCATCCCAAATCCCGATTAGGGTGATACTCGGCTTGAAACCTTAATTAAGCCCCGATAACCCAGCCAGACTTAACCAGAACTAGCAGCCTATTCCTCTGTGCCTGATAAACTCAACCTGTATATCGATATCGAATAAACAATACAAAGTATACGCTGCGGAAAATAATTTTTTTTTCAATATTTGTACAATATACATAAATACAGAGTTTATCAAAACCCAAAACCTCGTTTATAAACCTCCCAACCCAATTTATATACAATAAAATAGATCAAACAGTGTATATATGTACAAGGAGGTTCATTACATCCTAGAGAAGACAACAAGACACCTAAATCTTCTCTTTACCCAAAGAGAACCTAAAATATTAAATTTGGGGTGAGCACTCCAACTTGCTTAGTAAGTAAAGATTCAAAAAGCCTTCAACATTCCATATAATAATTAAGAACATATGCAATAACAATATGAGCCAATGTTAACTATTGGATTATAAAAAGCATGTAATTAAATAAATAACAGATGCAAATCATACAATCATTTACTATTACACTGTGATTCTCATTTTATTTTTAAAATTGGGGTTGATTACCCACTGACCCTATTAATGCGATTGCTAGACCAATACATTGGCAGATGTGTTGTCTAGTCAATCATTAATGCCCAATGGTTCTATCCAAAGCCCTCTAGTGAATATGTAACCCACACAACCTATCTAACTGAGTAGGAGTTACGTATAGATCGAGAGATCATCCCAGCATCCTATACAAACTGATCTCAGTTACAGGAATTACTCCCGTGGATCACATTAGACACCATTTTATGTTTATTAAAAATATCACACTTTACATAGTACCCTATTCAGTCTGTAAACTACATGAACTACATATACCAACATATCTGGGCAATATTGATAAATAAGTGAAACCATGCTTACCTCGACTTAGGTTTCCATTCCAAATTCCTTAACTTTTCAGGTCATCACGCTTTCCCGGGGATCCAACACTAATCACAAACCATTTGTGATCAATATAGGTTAAATACCCTATTTTTAGAATCCATAATTCAGTCCCTAAAAACCTCAAGAAAATCTAATCAAAATATACCAGCATTGCTATTTTCTGGAGTGAGAACGTGCTCCCTCACTAGGTGGAGTGCACTCCAGCAGCTGAGTTCATCCTCATTGATGAAGGGAGTGCGCTCCACCCTGTACTATTTCGATAGTACATAGGGCAACAACCACTGTTCCATCCACAAATCCACAAAACAACATCTAACCCTCCCAAAATTTATTAGAGAGGACTTCTAATGAGGTAACAAACCATTTCCTGTCAACAAACATCATAATTCACAGAGATATCATCAACTACCATCAAATAGAACTTTAAAAACAAAATAACTAAACTTAGCAAAGTAATGATCTCTGGATTCTTATTTGTTTAAGCTCCTCAATCTATGTTGAATCAACTCCCTGAGTGATCTCCTATGATCAGAATCAAAACCCTCAACTTTCTCTCTCTCACTTTCTTGATCAATTATGGAGATAATTATAAGGTTTTTAGTTTAAATATATGGGTTTTCCCCAAGATACGTATCGCGCTATCTCAAGACTGATCGAATGATTGATGTTCTAACACGACACCCCAAAAGTGACACACATGTTGACATCATCAACACGCATGCTTATCTCGAGGCGATCCGACGATCCATATAAATCAAACCAACTTATAGTTTTTAATATATATATTTATATATCAAATAGATATAAATATATATTTCTCATTTATTTTCTCGCCAATAAATTCACTGAACATGCCTACGGTATTCTCGGGTGTGCACATTCATTTCACAACCCCCTCGTCGCACTTGGTGTACCGGCTATTTATTGTTTATTTAGATATTTCCCAATTATAGGCTTGTATATAAACTCCATTTTACACTACAACTTATAAAATTCATTAAATACTCCAAACAAACACAAATCATCATGCAAACACATGCACATGCTAATCAAGATACGCTGAGCATAACCACGAGCCTAACTTGGGTTAATTATGATTTGGATTAACACTAATCACCAACTTAACATACCGGGTCATTACAGTCTCCCCAATTTAAAGCAATTTCATCCTCGAAATTAAAGAAAATATAAAATTACCTATAGTTTCAAAGAGAAATGGAAATTGCTGCTTCATATAAGACTCTCACTCCCAGGTTAGTTCATCATCTCCGTGAAATTGTCATTCCACCTTCACCAAAGGAATCTCTTTGGTTCTCAACTCCTGAATCTTACGATAAAGTATTTGAATCGATTGCTCATTGTAAGATAAGTCTTCCCGAAGATCAAATTCATTCCAATCAATCCTTGGAGTGAACAGAGTCTCTGTCTTGATAAGCATAGACACGTGGAAGACATTGTGAACTCTGGCTAGCTGAGGAGGTAACTCTAACATGTAACCAATAAGACCAATCCTTTCTTGAATTCTGAACGACCCACTATACCTTGGAACTAGCTTACCTCGCAACCAAAATTTATATATTCCTTTCATAAACGAGACTTTCAACATGACAAGATCGTCCTTTGAAAACTCCAAAAATCTACGATGTTTATCGGCATATCTCTTTTGTCTGAGGTGTGTTGTAGTCAAACGTTAGCGAATTTGTTGAGTTCTCTCTGTGTAGTTTTGAATAAACTTCGGCCCCAACAAAATTGTATATCCAACCTCTGTCCAACACGCATGTGAATGATAAGGCCGACCATAAAGAGCTTCAAAATGAGGCATTCCAATGCAAGCCTGGTAGCTACTATTATAAGAGAACTTACACAGAGGAATGTATTTCTCCCAGTTACCACAAAACTCCAAGACTTAAGCTCGAAACATATCCTCTAGCACCAATATCAACCACTCAGTCAGTTTGTCAGTCTGAGGATGGTATGTCGTACTGAGGTTAAAAAAATTCCCAGTTGTCTCTGCAATTCACTCCACAGTCTTGACCTGAATCTTGGATCTCTATCCAAAATAATCGACACTAGAATACCACATAATATTAATACTTCATGTACGTACACCTCACATAATTGGTCAAGAGGATCTCGCATGGAAACTAGTAAGAAATGCGCAAACTTCGTCAACCTATAAACTACAACCCATACCATATCATGCTTATGCTAACTCAGAGGTAAACCAGAAACAAAATCCATCGATATATGTTCCCATTTCTGCTTAGGAATAGGCAACGAATGCAATAATCATTTAGCTTTCTGATGCTCGACCTTAACTTGCTGACATATCTCACATCTCTTTACAAACTCAACACTATTGGTTTTCATCCCAGGCCACCAGTAAACATACCTCATATTGCGATACATCTTAGTGTTGCCTAGATGAATAGTGTAAAGAGATCTATGAGATTCTCGTAGCAACTTCTGCCTCAACTGATCCTAAGCTGGAATACATAATCTATCCCTGAACCAAAACGCACCATCATCAAAAACTGACCAATCAGGATGATCTACATTAGACGTTAACATGTGATGTTCAATATAATCTTGATCAGATTTTCCGACAATCAACCATCCGCTGAATCATCTCTGGTTCAGCCCGAATCTGAGCAAAAAAAAAATAGATTAATACCTCTTGAATTAGCTCTCTCAGTTGATGATGTGCCAGCTAGACTTTCATGAATCATCATCACTAATGCTTCCTCAAGAAATGTAAATTGATAAGCTCTGACAGTACCTATGTTTTCTTTGCCAGTCCTTCTCCTATTCTAAGCATCAGCAACCACGTTAACTTTGCCCGGATAGTACTCGAGAGTGAAATCATAATCCTTGAGGAACTCAAGTCATATTTCTTGAGGAACTCAAGTCATATTTGTTGCCTTATATTTAATTCACTCTGAATAAGAAAATATTTATGTGTGATGATTCCTTCTCCAAATTAGGGCACCGCCCAGCCTAATATTGTCATTAAGCCCTAATCTCACTACGTAGGACTTAACAAGGAATTAGTCAGCCTTTTTAAAAATTTTCAACTTACAATGGATTTTTCAAAATAAGCATTTTCTTATCTTATGTCAATCCATAAATGCGAGTTAATTAAAACCTTAAAATTTTAAAGTTTAATCAGTGGAAGTCTTAACAAATTAGCTAAAGCTTTTAACATGATACCTAACAATTATAGAAAACCAAGAAATAAAAATCGCATGCATATATATAATGAAGCGAAGACAATATATCATCATGTGTCTGGTCAGGATGTTATCTCTCAACTCCAAAAGTATATAAAGACATATAAAAGTTATACAACAAAACCTAAAACCTACAAAATAAGGTGTAGCAGCACTCCACTGGCTCAGAGATAGTTGTCGATCATCTCTTTGTCTAGTTTACTACTCGATGGATCTGCACCCACTGTCATAAAAAGGATGGTGAGTGCGGGAAAGTAGAAAGTAACACTGAGAGACATTTGTTCACATTCCGAAATATGCAACAAGTATCTAAAAGCATAACAATAGCAACTATGCTAAAAGAAAATCATTCAAAGAGATATTTTAGTTATTTAAAATGAAACTAACACTCAGCTAAGTGGTAATGATCTAGGGTCGGTCAGCCGTGATCTTCATCACTTCAGCCTTTTCCATTATTTAAAGATGGGGCTGAGCTCTATATTTATGTGAAGGGCAGAGCAGTGCTCTACGCATTTATAATTATCCCAAGTGCTAATCCCCTGCGTTGTATACTTGCCAACAACCCCGGGTCGTATAACCCGTGATGTCAACCAAGTTGTACTTGCTAACAACCCCGAGTCCTATACCTCGTGATGTCACCCATGTTATAGTGGAGAAATCTTGATCACCCTAGGTAGTCTAATGACCCTTATGTGTCACGCGTACCTCTATCATATCATGGTCCTATATATAAGAACTACTTTCACATTTCAAAAGATAAAGTGGTTTGAAAATCCAACAAAGCATTTGCATATCTAATGCACAATGGAAATAGATTTACAACACTATGTAACATCTACCTAATAACATGCTATTTCATTTGATCACATGAATTAACAATCAAAAAGACATAGCACATGATTTGGAGTCAATTAAATTATTTAACCAACAATCTATATGATGAAAACAAACTCATGAAATGAGAAAGGAAACAAGTCATGGTATATGGAGTACAATAGGCAAATCAGTCCAAAAAATAGGAAATGAACAAATAAACAGGAATGAAATGAAAATAAATATCTTAATCGGTTTACATACAATCCATGCAAATTTCCTAGCTATTTCGGCCTCCCAACACCTCGAAACTCGTATCTGAACCCTCGAGACACCTCCCTAGGTTCTTGATATCATTTAACATGTTTCTATGTGTGTTTAGACCTTACTTGGGGTATTAGATTTGTTTATAGTGTTTAACTAAATTTAATAAATTGCATATTTTTATGCTGTCATAGCACCTAGCGTGTTGGGTAACTTGATTAGCGCACTAGTGACATCATTAGCGTGCTACCAAGTTTCTCTAGTGCGCTATACAAAGTCAGCACGCTAACTGACTTACCTAGCTTGCTATGTGTAGGAAAACCCATAATTATACAATTAGAATTATGAGTTTTCTCTTCTCCACACCTACCCCTATACCTTGGGAACTCTTATACACACCTCCAGAGCCCTAATACATCAACAACAACATAAAAATAGTCATACATATCATCAAATTCATGAATTAACTAAGTTGGTATTGTAAGTGAATTACCTAGTTGATGTATTCCTAGCTTGATCAACTCCTACACCAATACCACTGATTTTTCCTTCACGAGCTTGCTGATTTCTTTTTCCTCAATCTTCTCCAGCAAGATTTATTCTCTACTAAGTATTTAGAAATGAAATGTTTGGTTTGCATGTGATAATCAATCAATTTTATGCATATTAAGATAAAGTTAATTGTTAGCCATTGATCTTATTGCACCTACGTATCTCAAGATCGATCTAATGACTTACACATTAACGCATTTCCCACTTACTCTCTACTTACTTGATCTAATTAACTCCAATTGCAAACTTAATTGATTTTTAGATGTGCCGATAAATGATCATCACTTGGCTATTGTTTTAAGTTGCTTAACTTAAGTACAACTAATATAAAATCAACTATAGAAACATTATTTCAACTATTTAAGCTACACTAAAGTATATCAACTCACTACATCACTCTCTACTCCAGTCCCATGTCGACATGGATCTTGAGGCTCATCCCCACTCACGTCTCTACACCTAAACACAAGTAGGAGTTACTTAATAGTTTAGATATATACAATACACTAGGCATACATCATAACAAATATAACATATACCTCGGCCACATTACCTCGATCACGACACTTATCTCGATGTGGGTCCCACATTATGGGTAACTGATCTTGATTAATAAATTAAAGTCAGATTAGAAATTTGGGCCGTGACAAATCTTCCCAACAAATGAAAATTTCATCCTCGAAATTAAACTTAAGTTAAAGTTATACCTAACTCGAAACGCTATAGAAATCTATCTCGCATATAGTCTTCCTACTCCCAATTGAGTTTCGAGTCTCCATGGTACTACCACTTGACTAACACCTTCGAGATAGACTTGCCTATCAACTGATGTACCCTTCTGTCTATGATCTATACTGGTTGTTCGTCGTAAGATACATCCTCGCTTAGCTCGATCTGGCTCAAGTCAACCGTCAGTCTCACACTTGCCTTCGACTTGGCTAGTCGAAACATAGAAATATGAAATACTAGATAAATTTCCAACATCTCTAGAGGTAACTCAAGCTCATATGCAACCTTTCCAACTCATCTCTTCATTTTGAAAGGCTCGATGAATCTCGGTGCTAACTTTCCTTTCAAACCAAACCTGTAAAGACCCTTCTGAGGTGAAATCTTTAAATACATAAAGCCTTTGAAGAATCTGTCATACCTTGTATGTGCGATCAACAACAATTTAAGGCCCTACTAACTCTTAGTCCTCCTACTCAGCCTAATAAGATGGCGAGCAAGACGGTCTGCCATGTTGATACTTCGAAGAATTTCGTAAACTTGATTAGGATACTGATTATGTATTTTCATATTTGATTTTTGATTTAAGTATCCGAGGTAGTTTCCATTTATTATAGACCGAAGATCAGAAGTTTAAATATTATTTTTGTGTATTGCATGCTTAGTGGACATAATATACATTATTTTGTCACAAAGTTGGGTGTGTTGAGGTGTATCATCAATTTGTCATAATTGGGGTTGTAAGCGCGTGTTTGAAGGGCACGAGTGAAAATAAATTATTAGTAGCTTGAAAACTAATGAATCAAGTGTTAATCCCTACGTAAAAATTTTGCCTTAGTTTACGTGCAAGTTGGGATCGGTTGCAGTTTTAAAGTAAGAATGAAGTTGGTACAAGAACTTGTCTCAAGTTTCTTATCAGTTGGTGGTCGAGGTTGAGATTGAGTCTAAATTTGTGCAAGTTCGGTTTAGTATGGCAAGAGAATTGATCCAAAGGGTTCTGTATGTCGTGGACAAAGTTAATATTTTTGGGGTTTAAGTGTGATCAGAACCAGTATTATTGATATTTTATGAAGATGGACTATTTTTTCAAGAGTTTGGTTCAATTTGGTGAAAATCGAATAGAAAACGAGCGTCGAAAGTTCAAGCACGTTAAAATAGGAATTTAAGGAATTAATAACTAAAAAGAAATTAAGCTGCTGACAAGCAGCTGAAGGGTTAGATATAAATATTTATATGAAAAATCAAATGAAATGAATCGTTTCATTTCATTTCTCACCAGAGTAAAAAAAAATCGTTCTCTAAACCCTCTAACTTGGGTTTTCACTGCGCAACCTCTCGACGTCTGATTTTCGCCCAGTTTCTTTTTCCAAAATCATAGAGCATCGTGAGACGATCAATTTGAGATAAATTTCTACGGCAGAAATGAGGTATTCGACTTGCAATTTGGTAAATTGTCAATTAAGAGCATTATCCTCAATTCAATTTGAATTCTAGTGATTTTTCAATTTCTCTTGCGGGGTTTGGATAGAAATTGGTAGGGATAGTTATAAATTGATGTATTGAATTGATGTGCACCGATTTAGAATATATCCCACCAATGTGGGTTAGGATTTTGATTAATTAACTAATGTGATTCAGTTGATAACTATTTTGGAGATGTTTTAGAGTTCATATTGATTTAAATTTGGTTTCTGGAAGAATGGATTATTGGTTTTGATCCAATTCGACTCCACGGGCCGTGGGAATATTTTGATGTTGGAATCGAGTGGTTTTCGTGTGTTTGTTGTCGAGTTTGGAAGATTTAATTGCGAAAATATCGATTTGGAGAAGTTTTTGTTTCAAAATAAAATAAAGTTTTCCTAGTTGACAGACCATATTTGAAAATTCATAACTTCTCCGTCAGTGATCCGACTTGAGTGTTATTAGAGTTTATGGAAAGTATAACATGAGTACTACAAGTTTCTTTTAGTTCATCATGATAAATATTGAGGTTTTAAAAGTTAAAAATTTATCCAAATTGGCTAGTTGAAAGTCAGTTGAAACAGTTATATAAATTAATATTTTTGGAAATTATTCTCAAGCTTACTTTGGCTGCAGTTTTCATTGGGTTTAATAATTTAGTTTCACTTGAAGCTTGACCCATAATATAATTGGGTATGAAGGGAAGCTATTGGATGCACTTTCAAGGTGATCCGACACTCCAAGAACCCTACAAAATAAGCTCAAAATTGGTTGGTTGTAAGTAAACCTATATAGTGATCCTTACTATTGATTGAATATCTTTATCCTGTAATTATATCATAGTTTTCATTGCATTTTATCATTCTTGGTCAGACATACATAGAGTGAGTGTGGGGGATAAGCTTGTTTCAGAGTCTGGTTTGATTGAAACTAGGTTTTGGTCCTGCCTCTATGCCGTCTAGTGAGACTAGCGGAGTCTAACGCCGAAAAGTTATCTCTGCATTTCATGATCTCTTAATATTGTCTTTGTACTATTTTTGGAAGTCGATGTCTGATTATAGTTTGGAGATTGTGATAGAGTGGATTGCATGTCATATTAACACATATATTTTATTGATTATTTGGAAATGCAATTACATGTCTCCATCTATCAAACTAACAATTATAGGAGTACAGATCAATGTCGGAATTTACTTGCCTAACATCTTCGAGTTGTTTTGATGATGTCAGATTTTGTATGACGACAAGGGAAAAGTGGACAAGACTCAAAAATTGTGGTGATTATTGTCACAAATTAAAGTAAATTCTTGTTTTAAATTGTTTATATTTTTATCTTAGGATTCTTGGGGTAAGTGTAGGACACGAAGTTTATTTGAATGGTTATGAAAGTCTCCTAAGTTAGTTTAAAATACATTGAGAGGTTTATGATTCAGTTTTGGTCTATTTGAGATTGTAAAGTCTTGATTAAGTTATCGAAGACTCTAAGTTCATTCATAAATTTGAATTTGATATATATTATGAACTGCGGGGAGTTGCGAGTCCTTTTAGGCTTCTCCCCAATTTTGTTGTTTATTAGGTGAATTTTTCGACAGACCACTTTCAGGGGAGGTGCAGCTGAAATTTTTATTTAATATGGATATGATCTTTTAATTTGCTCAAATTCAAAAAATTGTGAATTGAATTTTATTGAGGATATAAATACAGTTTTGGAGCCTTGGAAAAGATTAAAATAATTATTATTTTGAGGTCAAAGTTGAAAGAATGGATTAGGCTGACATGATTATCAGAAGATTAAGGTAATTTAGGTCGGTCAGTAATTTTAATGATGAGGGGGCTAACAAACTTGCTATCAGTGCCTAACGTTTAGCTCAGTTGAGGATAAACTTTGGTTAGAAACCAAAAGGAGATTAAGCGCAATTAGTTAGGAAGTTATCGTGGCTAGGATATTTTTGGTTATTATGTTATATTTATGATGTGTATCTTTGTATTGTCGCCAGATATGCTATAGGAAGTTTGTTCTCCTTGTCCGTCCGAATTCACCAAGGTGTTGTCAATAATTAGATATTAATGTAACTGATGAAAGTTATCAGTTATGAAACCAATAGGAAATTGGTTGAAAGGGAAGTCTAAATGTTTCAGGTATGTAAGTACTGAACATGGATTTGTTGGAATTTCAAAGTATCAGACTATTAAAATTATAAAATGCTCAGGAGAATGTTAAAATAGTATTAACAAAGGAAACGGATACAAATGCTTTTCAAAAATAGAAATTGATTAGACAAACTAAAGTTGACTGAAAAATTACAATGAGATTGCGATATGTATAGGACGGTAGTATAAGCTCCTATATTGTGAGAATTTCCATTGATGTGAATTAAAAGAATGAAACAACATCTTTTAAGAGTCGCATTAGTCATTAAGTTAATCAGAGCTTAGAAATTCAAATTCTTTTATCTATTCAGATGAACAAAAATAAACAAATGAATTCATCAAAAGTAATTTGATGAACAGTAAGATACAAAGTTATCTTACACACTCTCTTGAAAAGTACCGAATTTCTTTTTGAGAAAAATAAAAGTTGGGAAATTTAAGAATAATGGAAACAAATTAAGGTAATAACAAACAGTAGAACTGTTTGAGTTGCAAAATTTCTCTGTTTCGAATAAAAGCTAGCCAAGGAAGACTTCAACTGATTGAATGATCATAAGAAGTCGTATTATCCTTAGCTAAGTTTTAGAAAAAAGTAGAGTTAAATTGTCTTTGTCAGTTAAGATTAAGGAGCTATAAGTGGTTTAGTTATTGAGCGAAATTCATGGTTTGTCTATAAAAGGACTAAGATTTAGATCAATGTGAGAATAGCTAAGATTAACAAAAACAAAATGGAATAGACTCTGTGTATAAAAATAAAATGAGGTGTTGAGATGACTTGTGACCGCTTTAAGTGCCACGAACGGACTCCTTTAGTCAAGGAAAGACACTGGAGTAGTTATGCATGACCAAAAGTTTGAGTAATTATGTTTTATAATCATGATTCATTCATAGCGTAGAAGACTAGTGTGATGCATCTACTTGTCTTTGAATAATCGAATGAATTAGTGACTACCGTTGGAATAAAAGAGCCTATGAAGTTACATTGTTGGAAGTTGAAGTATATGTTACTAAATGGTCAAGACATTCTCACATATGCATGAATATGAAAATTTCAAGTTAGCGAGTCCCGATAAGACTTAAGATATCAAACTATAAGTTTGATGGAACGCGATATATCTTCACAAGGATCTTACAAAGTATCAAACTCCAAAAGCTGAAAGTTTTGAACCAAAGCAACTATACAATTAATATCAGTGAATATGTCATACATTGGTTCAATTTTAGTGCTACACCACCTGATTAAACAGTGGTGAAGTTTCAAGCAGTATGTTATCTTAAGTTGGAGTTGACATAAGGTTGCTGAAATGGCAGTGAAGATACAAATGAAATGAAAAGAGACATACAACTTATAGCTCAGTTAATCAGTATTATCTGTATTAGTTGAAAATGTTGAATAGAGGATAGTGTATCTAACTTTGTATGTTTGAAGAATCGAATATTCTTTCAGTGTAATTGAGTAGAAATGAAAAATATAGCAAATTTAGAAACTCGTATGCGACACAAGTTAAAAGTTATACTATGAGAGTATAATCATAAAATATATCAATATCTCTATTTGAGTTAATAAGAGTAGTCTAGTGAACAGAAATAACTGAGATTGATGATTAATTGAATGGAATAAGGTTCTTAGTGAACTTATGAATAGAAAATGATTTGACGAAGTTAGAAAAGCCATCAATTTTTTAACTAGTTAAAAGGAAAAGTGAAGAGAATTGGCCGACCAATTGGAATTGGTAATTGCTTTTTAGTACGATGAGTGAGAGTTGCACAATGTCTCATGTTTTATTTTCTAATCAGATTGAAATTTGAGATTTCTTGTCATAGGATGACAGTTGTAATTCGAGATCTATAGTCATGGGATGAGTTGTGTAATTTCATATTTTTGTTGAGAAACGTTGGAATGATGATGGATCAGATAGACACGTAACTCTACTTTGTATCTAATGTCGTGCTCAAGTATTATTTGCATCACTATATAATTTTGACTAATAATAGTCTAAGGAATTATCGGCCGACAATTCTAATAAGGAATGATTAGTGATGAGAAAGTAAACTATGTGTACCAGAGTTTGGGTAGATATGGAAAGAATTATCAACTGCTTGTGGAATAACATTTAGTAAAGAATGAAAATGGTGTTATGAAAAGCAAGATAGGATAGATCTTGCTATGTATTGATGCTTGAATGGGATTCAAGACATGAAATATGAAGTGAACTAAGGTTATTGGATATTCCACAAAGTTGATTGTTTAACTCGTCAAAAATTCGCAACTTACAAGGATTGGCAAAGTAATGGAGATAACTTTTTATTAAAAAAAAGATGTTGGAAATGAAAAGTTAGAATGCGTATGATCTTTACCACTGAGTTGTTAATTACAATAAAAGTGATTAGGTCCACTAAACGGTTCACCTTAGAAATGATTTTTACAGATTTGAATCGAAATAGTTATATATGAAGCTTCATTTTCTCAAATCTCTTTTTGTTCAGTAACCTGTAAGTTCAAATTTTGAGGATGAAATTTTTAATTAGTTGGGAAGATTGTGACATCCAAGAATTTCGTAAATTTGATTAGGATGCTAATTAAGTATTTTTCAAATTTAATTTGCGATTTAAGTATCCGAGGTAGGACTCATCTATTACAGACCAGATATCATAAATTAAAATATTATTTTTGAGTCTTGCATGCCTAGTGGATGTAATATACGTTATTTTATCGCGAAGTTAGGGTGTTCTGATGTGTATCCTCAATTTGTCATAATCGAGGTTTCAAGCGCGTGTCTGAAGGGCACAAGTGAAAATAAATTATTAGTAGCTCAAAAACTAATGAATCAAGTGTAAATCCCGACTGAAGATTTTGTCTCGTTTACGTGCAAATTAGGACCAGTTGCAGTATAAAATAAGAATGAAGTTGGTGCAAGAACATGCCTTAAGTGTCATATTAGTTGGCGGTGGTTGAGGTTGAGATTGAGTCTAAATTGGTACAAATCTCGTTTAGTACGGAAAGAGAATTGGTCCATAAGGTTTAGTATGTCGTGGACAAAGTTAAGATTTTTGGGGTTTTGGTGTGACCAAAACCATTGTTATGGACGTTTTATGAAGATGGACTATTTTGTTGAAAGTATGATTCAATTTGGTGAAAATTGGATAGAAAGCAAGCGTCGCAAGTTAAAGCACGTCAAAATAGGGATTTCAAGAATTAATAACTAAAAAGAGATTAAGCTACTGATAAGCAGCTGAGAGTTTATATATAAATATATTAACATTAAAGACCAAATGAAATGAATCATTTCATTTCATTTCTCAATATAGAACTAAAAAAATTTTGTTCACTATACCCTCTTACTTGGGTTTTCACTCCGCGACCCTCGACGTTCGGTTTTCTCCTTGTTTCTTTTTGCAAAATTGAATAGCATCGCGAGACGATCAATTCGAGCTAAGTTTCTGTTGTGGAAACGAGGTATTCGGCCGCAATTTAGTAAATTGTCAATTCAGGGCATTTTCCTCAATTCAATTTGAATTCTCGAGATTTTTCAATTTCTCTTACGGGGTTTTGATATAAATTGGAAGGGATAGTTATGAATCGATGTATCTGGTAGATGTGCACCGATTTGGAATAAATCCCATCAACGTGGGTTAGGGTTTTGATTAATTGAACTAATGTGATTAAGTTGATAACTATTTTAGAGATGTTTTTAGAGTTGATATTGAATTAAACTGGGTTTCAATATGAATGGATTATTGGTTTTGATCCGATTTGCCACGGACTGTGGGAGTATTTTGATGTCGAAATTAAGCGGTTTTGTGGTGTTTATTGTCAAGTTTTGAAGATTTAATTGCAAAAATATTGATTTGGAGAAGTTTTTCAGTTCAAAATAAAATAAAGTTTGCCTAGTTGACAGGCCATATTGAAAAATTCATAACACCTCCATCGATGATCTGATTTGAGGGTTCTTAGAGTCTATGGAAATTATGACATGAGTACTACAAGTTTCTTTAAGGTCATCATGACAAATATTAAGGTTTTCAAAGTTTAAAAGTTACTTCCAAGTCGGCTAGTTGAAAACCAGTTGAAACAGTTGTATAAATTAATATTTTTGGAAACTGTTCTCAAGCGCATTTTGGCCTCACTTTTCATTGGGTTTAGTGATTCGGTCTCACTTCAAGCTTGACCCATAATATAATTAGGTACACAGGGAAGCTATTGGATCTATTTTCAAGGTGATCCGACGCTCTGAAACCTTTAAAAGTAAGTTCAAAATAAGTTGGTTATAAACAAACCTAACGGTGATCTTTACTATTGATTGAATATCTTTGTAACTGTAATTGTGTCATAGTCTACATTGCATTTTGTCATTCTTAGCCATGCATACATAGAGAGAGTGAGGGGATAAGCTTGTTTCAGAGTCTAGTTTGAATGAAACTTGGTTTCAGTCCTGCCTCTACGCCGTCTAGTTAAGCTAGCGGAGTCTAACGCCAATAAGTTATCTATGCATTTCATGATATCTTAATACTGTCTATGTACTATTTTTGGTAGTAGACGTCTTATTATAGTTAGGAGACAGCAACATATTGGATTGCATGTCATGTTGACACATATATTTTATTGATTATTTGGAAATGCAATTACATGTCTCTATCTATCTAACTAACAGTTACAGGAGTATAAATCAATTTAGGAATTTACTTGTCTGACATCTTCGAGTTGTTTTTGATGATGTCAGATTGTGTATGACAAAAAGGGAATAACAGACAAGACTTAAAGATTGTGGTGATTGTTTTCACAAATTAAAGTAAATTCTTGTTTTAAATTGTTTATATTTATTATTTTGGATTTATTGGGGTGAGTGTAGGATGTGAAGTTTATTTGAATGGTTATGAGTGTATCCTAAGTTAGGTTAAATACATTGAGAGGTTTATGATTCAATTTTGGTCTATTTGAGATTTGAAGTTGTGATTAAACTATCGGAGACTCTAAGTTAATTCATAAATTTGTATTTGATATATATTATAAATTGCAGAGATTTTTGAGTCCTTCTAGGCCTCTCCCCAATTATGTTGTCCATTAGGTGAACTTTCTGGCAAGCCGCTTTTAAGGGAGGTGCCGCCAAAATTCTTATTAAATATTGATATGATATTTTAATTTTCTCAAATTGAACTAACTTGAATTGAGTTTTATTGAGGATATAAATATAATTTTGGAGCCTTAGAAAGGATTACAATAATTATAATTTTAAG
Organism: Stephania cephalantha; assembly: GCA_039657325.1. Classification (NCBI taxonomy): domain Eukaryota; kingdom Viridiplantae; phylum Streptophyta; class Magnoliopsida; order Ranunculales; family Menispermaceae; genus Stephania; species Stephania cephalantha. The sequence continues at coordinate 15,637,883 of CM077570.1, read as the reverse complement.
GTTAAAATTGAAAGAATGGGCTAGGCTGACTGGATTATCAGAGGATTAAGGTAATTTAGGCTAGTCAATCATCTTAATGACGAGAGGGTTGACACATATAAAGCCTCAAATGGTGCCATTTCAATGCTAGATTGATATTGTATGCAAACTCACACAACGATAGGTACTCCTCTCATGATCTGCCAAATTCAAGTACACAAGTCGTGACCATTTCCTTGAGAGTCTGAATCAACCTCTCAGTATGTCCATCAGTCTGAAGGTGAAAGGTTGTGCTAAATTGTAGGCGTGTACCATATTGATTCTGAATACTGCGCCACATCCTGGACGTATATATAACATCTCTATCTAACGCCACATTCAATGGCACCCTAAACACCCTTATAATCTCCTTCTTGAACAATATACTTAATTGGTCAATGTGTAGTGAGTTGCAACTGGTATGAAATTGGCATATTTCGTCAATCTATCCACAATCACCCAAATAGAATCGTGTCGATGGGTAGTCCTCGGCAATCCTCTTACAAATTTCATGGCTATGTCTTCCCATTTCCATAGTGCAATGGGAAGCGACTATAATAATCCTCCAGGCCCGCGATGCTCAGCTTTCACCTACTGGCAGATCCTACAGTTCCTAATAAGCTTCGATACGTCCGCTTTCATCCCAGCCCACTAAAAAATGTTTCTTCATGTCAAGGTACATCTTTGTCCTGCCTGGATGAACAGTTAACTGGGAATTGTATGAATCATGAAGAATCTCATATCTCAGCTCTACCACTGCCGGTAGCCACAATCTGTCTCTAAATCTCATACACTGATTCGTCGTCTCCGTGTAGTTAATACTCAGTACTCTGTGCTAACTCACTAAATATTGGGTATAAGATGTCGACTCTCTGACCTTCTGACACTCTCTGTACAAACATTGTCTGAAGCCTCATTTGTGCATAAAACATCACCCAAGTGTTGGTGGGAATATCTGACTGACTTATCATTGTCGTTTCCTCGAGTAATCCATACTCATGCGTCATATGGCATCTAATAATCTCAGCATCTCCATTTGGTATCATATTTAGCATATTAGCAACTACGTTAGCTTTTCCTAGGTGATACTCCAGAGAAAAGTCGTAGTCGTTCAGAAACTCCAACCATCTACGTTGTCTCATATTCAGCTATTTCTGTGTGGAGGTATTTCAAACTCTTATGTTTAGTATAGAGCGTGAACCTCTCTCTATACAGATGATGTCTCCATATCTTTAGAGCAAATATTGTGGCTGCCAACTTTAAGTCAAAAACGGGATAATTTTTCTAATGTATTTTCAGCTGTCTGGATGCATAAGCCACGTTGCCTATATCCTGCATCACACACAACGTAGACCTGTTTGAGAAGCATTTGTGTATATCAAGAGTCCCTGTCCAGCCTCTGGCAATATCAATACTGGTATGGTAGTCAACAACCTCTTCAGCTAAGCAAATGCCTCATTGCATTCCTCAGACCAATCAAGTCTGACGTCTCTCTAGGTTAATCTGCTAATCGGTGAAGCGATCTTTGAAAAATCCTTCACGAACCTACGATAAAATCCTATTAATCCCAAAAAACTCCTAATCTCTATAACTGACGTCAGTGCTGGCCAATCCATAATATCCTGAATCTTAGCCAGACCTACATTAATACAAGCTGCTCCAACAACATGTCCCAAAAATTTGACCTCTGAAATCCAAAATTCACACTTCCTGAACTTGGCGTAGAGTCTGTGCTCCCTCAAAGTCTGCGATATCTACTTGAGGTGCTTCTCGTGATCCTCTCAAGTCCTCTAATATGTCAATATATCATCGATGAAAATAATCACGAAGCAGTCAAGAAATTGTATCATCTCCTGATGCATCAAATCCATAAACATGGCAGGAGTGTTGGTCAAAACAAACGGCATAACTATAAACTGATAGTGTTTGTATTTCATGTTAAACGCTATCTTGGACCTATCCCCATCCCTGATCCTAGGCTGATGATACCCTTATCTCAAGTCTATCTTATAGAAAAAATACGCTCATCTCAGCTGATCAAATAAATCGTCAAACCTCGTTAATGGATACTTGTTTCTGAATGTGACTTTGTTCAACTGTTTGTAGTCAATATACGCCTCAAAGTACCATCCTTCTTCACAAACAGGATTGGCACTCCCTTTGGCGACGTAGAAAGTGTGATGAATCCCTTCTATCCCAAATCCTATAAATGACTCCTCAATTCCTCCAACTCTCTCGAAGCCATACAGTACGATGGTATAAAAATAGGTCTAGTGCTTGGTACCAACTCAATAATGAGATTTATCATTCTTAGTGGTGGTAATCTCGATAAGTCATCCGGAAACATGTCAGGAAACTTACATACAACCGAAATCTCCTTAAGTCTAGGTCCTTGACTCTCTGTTATGATTTACAATGATACGAGAGTCTTCATTTCTCCACTAGTCACAAATAGACCTTTAGTGCCCTCTTCTCTCAGTGTACTACCACTATATGTGAACATCGGACGCCCTGGAATCTTAAATATCACTATCTTACTGAAATAGTCGATATGAGTGTGATATGCTGCTAACTAATCCATCCCTAACAACACATCAAAGTCTAAGTACTCGAGAACCTTGAAGTCTGCAGATAACTCTACCCTGCCCATCTGTACTAGACATCCCTCGACAAGACAATTAGGGTAAACTATATCCCCTGCTGCAGTACTCAAAATCAAATGTACGCTAACTTTAACCGGTGTCAAATCTAAGATATATATCATGCGACTAGAAATGAAAGATATTGTAGAACCTGAATCAAACAAGACATAAATCTTACCACAAATGGAAATCTTACCCTCAATAAGTCCTTGTAAAGCATCAGCATCAGGTTGTCCTACCATGTGTACACCTTCGCGACTCTACATTGGAACCACAGCTGCTGGCTATGGACAACATCGAATCACATGCCCAACCTATCCACGCTTGAAGCAAGTAATTGGCCTACACTAACTCTGTGTCCAATCCTGGGCTTGTGTCAATCTTTGTCCCTGTGGGGAAACATCTCGACCTCTACATATACCTATACCACCATGCTACTACTGACGTGACGCTGGTGGTGCTCGTATAGTTGGTAAAGTTGTAGGAGCTGGCAATGTAGGTCTGACTGGTAATGGCAAGGGAGGTCTACCAATAATAGTCTGCAATGGCGTAGGAGATGATACATAGGGCACAACTGAAGTGATTGTGCCTGACCCCTGAGAACCTCTCTCCCATCTCCTTGGTCCCTTGCCCCTACATCTCCTCCTCTCGAACTATGCAACCTGATTGGGAGTCAACGCTAGTCCTAACAGTGTCCTATCGGCAACTTTGCCTAAATAGTAGGTCTCATGAGAAAGTGCATGCTCATAAATCTCGCCCAAAGTCCTAGCACTTGAACTGACCACATAAAACCCAATATCTGGCCTCAATCCTTCTTTAAAATGGTACACAACCTCTGAATTATCTTTCACTAGATCCCGGGTAAACTATCTCATATAACCATATATGTATCTATAGCTCATCACCGATTCATCAGCTCTTTGTCTCAGATTCATGAACTCCTTCCTCGACCTCTTCATCACTGCTAGTGGGAAGTACTACTTGTAGAACTTCTTCTTGAATACATCCCAAGACTCAAAGTTTGTGACGATCCTAAATTCCAGGCCACCTTGCTACCCGCCACGTCGCATCCCACGTTAACTAGCCTTGCCACGTCATGGCCCGCTTCTCCTTGACTCCTCCTAATGAGTTACTTACACACTTCCAGCTAACCTTAGTTCCGCTAAATAATCATTACATAAGTATTAATAATTCAGTTAGCTAGTTACTCAATTTATAAAGTTATATTGTAATTTTTCAGCGGAAGTCTTTTAATGAGTGACATATGCAATGTTTAACAATCCTAAGTAGTGGAAAACCTGGGAAAAGATACCATGTATATATCAAGGCGAGATAAGTATAACTAAAGTTCCATATACATGTAATCAGTGTTCTATGGTCCCTAAAACCTAACAAAAGTAAAATAATCATATTGATATCACACACGAGTTGGCTCCACAATCTCAGAGGTAGTCGCCCAGTACATCCTTGCCCTTGCTCGTTGAAGGATCATCACTCAGTCACTCAACAAATATAGTGACGAGTCCAGTGAGTAAAATCCCAAGAGAAGTCCACACAATATTCATGAAATAAAACTATAAACTACGAGACATGCGAATAAACACCTAGCAATAGTACGCCATATTTTCATAAATGTGGGCAACATACGACAAGCAAAAGCAGTAGTTTGAAATAAATAAACAACATTTACTAATTAAATAAGCTTGGAAATTAAGCAATAATCTGTAAACATACGTATAATCAGGAGAAAACCCTAACCTACACCAGCCAGTAATCGATAAATCAAATACGATCCAAGTATATACTTACAGGTTTACAGTGGCTAAACCCTAACTACGGTTATCAGATGAACCCATCCAGACGTTATTTCAAGTCAAGGGAACACCCTAAATCTTTCCCGATAGTCATAGATATATTCTACAGTCGTCGACACGAGCACTAAACACAAGTAACCCACGCAAGCGATTTAGCCACAACCAATATATACGCAAACTAAAATAGGAGAGAAACCCATGTGTGCCCACCAGCAGTCACACATGAAATGCGATATCGATAAATCAAAACCATGAATTCTGTGAAGCATTCTCAATGGGTTTACGTACCTCAATCCGCGCTTCAACTTCCTTAGACTCCAGTATCCGACCCGACTAGCTCCCTGATACTCGTGCTACGGTCCCCTAAGTCCTTGAAGTCTAATTTTACATGTTTAGTATGTTTGTAGGTGTTTGGGATATGTATTAAGTCAAAAATCCCAAAATAGCCCTTTATGTTCAATTTCTATTTGTTGTTAGCGCGCTATGTAAATAGGGTAGCGCGCTATGGACAGTATGTAGCACTACTATTCTTCATCCTGAAGAACAGTTGGAAACCCAGAACGATTAGCACGCTAACCGTTCAAGGTAGCGCTTTACCTGTCCTATGGGATAGCATTCTCAAGTCGAGAATTTTATTTTTCCCTTCATATTTAGCTACTGAAGCCTATCTAACACTCACTCCATATCCAATCAACACCAAAACAACGACCATAACAATTCATAACATCTATTTGATGAAATTAATCAATTCCATGAAATCCACTAATTTTTCCAAATTTCAATCAAAACTCCAATTTCATGCCAATCAGTTATGAATTCTTTATGAGAATTGTCTATACACATGTAATTCATCAAGTTATCATCAAATATCAGTCACTCATTCCTCAAACTCGAATTACACCAAAACATATAAAAATAGGTTCATTTCATAGAGTAGAGGGTGAAGATGATGATTACCTAGGTTTAATCCTTAGATTTGCCCTCCAAAGCCTTGAAATCCAACTTTCCAGCAATCTTCTTCTCTCCAGCAAAATGTGTAGATGATTTGGTTTGCATGTTATTTAATCAACCATCTTATATATTAAGTTGATGTATATTTCTAGTCTTTGATCCTCATGTGTTTACGTATCTCAAGGTTTGTCTTATGGTCCACCTCTAACCACTTAGCCCAGTAACTCAAATCCGTGTGACACTAATTTATACTCTCATAGCTCCTAGATGTGCCAATGTGTATATCTAGGTAAATTATAGGGTTTTCAATTAATGAACTAAACTATAGGCCTTGTTTTGTTTTAATTTAATTGCCCTTACTTAGGCCCATTTTAATACATATGGTTAGTGTTTTATTTATCAAAATTAACCAAATTATGGTCCCACTAACCTTCAACTACCCGGTACCTGGTGCCTCGCGTCTCGACAGGCATTTTGAGGTACACCATATCCTATTGTTTTAATTGAATTTTACTTGGCCTCTGGTCACATTACCCATTTTAATTGATTAACTAGTCATCCTGACATGGATTAGTCTAGTTCCCCAGTGTACTCTTAGTTCGCCTACTCAATACCTACATTGACACACCTTTTGAGGTGAACACCCGTCGCACAAACTCGCTTGATAGCAACATACACACATGCTGTGCAATATAATAATAATAATTTTAAACACCACATATACACAACCACCATCCATAAATAACATATTTCCTTGGTTCTCGTGTCCAAGCCAACCAAGTTGTCCACGTAACACTCGAACAACAATCGTTAATCCCCGAGATCAACGTTAATCCGGGTTTAATTAATTTGGGCCGTTACAAAATCACCATTAGAAGCTATCATTGTACACCACCAAACATCAGCATCTCTTTGTAGTGTATACGACGAAATCTCAGCTCAAAGTCTGTCCTCGATCCTTAAGATTTTACGCAACTTCTCCTGAGACAACACCTACTTCTTTATCTTTTTAATGTCTCGCTGACCATCAAAGTATACTGGCTTCAATCTGATGAAATCCTTCACCAACTAAACCGTTGTTGTCGAGCAAGAAAATGTAGATGTGAAAGATGGTGTATAAACTGTCTCTATCGCTAGTGTTGTTACTACTAGTATAGCATATGCTATCGGAGCAGCTATCATCGGTAATGTAGGAGTAGTAGTAGTAGTAGTAGTAGTAGTAGTAGTAGTAGTAGTAGTAGTAGTAGTAGTAGTAGTAGTAGTAGTAGTAGTAGTAGTAGTAGTAGTAGTAGTAGTAGTAGTAGTAGTAGTAGTAGTAGTAGTAGTAGTAGTAATAGGAGCCAGTGTCAGTGCTGGTGGAGCAAAACGTGACATCGTCATGGTAATTAAATATGCTAATTGTTGTCCCTAAGCAGCTACTTTGTCAGATAGCCTCTGAAAATCATCAGCTGATGGAATAGGAGGCTAGTTCCCATTAGCACTCGCATCCCCGCTACCGCGTAAATTAGCCATCGTCGTCTGCAAGTTAATAGTGAACGTGAATCAGCTACTACGTAGATAAAGCATATATACATATAGAAACTAACATGTACATATAAGAAATCCCCATCTCGCATTCACTCGCTTCCCATCTAACGGTTTCTAGATAAGGATCATCTGGTTTCCGCGACTAAAATATATGTTTTATGGTTTAAGTTTTATTTGTTACTATTAGGAAAGTTGGCCTTTGCTACCCAACTATTGCTTTGGTATCAAAATGTAGAATAACTATATTCCCACACTTAAGCTTTATAAACTTAGGCTCTGATACCACCTGTGATGACCCCTTCTCTAAATTAAGGCACCACCCAGCCTAATCCCATCATTAAGCCCTAATCTTACTAAGTAGGACTTAACAAGGAATTAATCAGCCTTTCTAAAATTTGTCTACTTATAGTTTATTTTTCAAAACAAGGGTTTTCTTATATTATGTCAATTCATAAATCAGAGTTAATTAAAACCTTAAATATTTAAAGTTTATTCAGAGTAAGTCTTAACAAATTAGAGAAAAATTTTAACATGATACCTAACAATTGTGAAAAAACCAAGAAATAAAGATCACATGCATATATAATGAAACGACGATAATATATCATCATGTGTCTGGTCAGGGTGCTATCTCTCAACCCATAATATATATACAACCCCAAAAATATATAAAGACATATAAAAGTTATACAATAAAACCAAAAACCTATAAAATCTGGTGTAGCAGCACTCTAGTAGCTCAAAGGTAGTTGTCGATCTTCTCTTTGCATGGTCTGCTACTCGATGGATCTGCACCTACCGACATAAAAATGATGGTGAGTACAAGAAAGTAGAAATTAACACTGAGAGACATTTGTTCATATTTCAAATATGCAAGAAGTATATAAAAGCATAACAATAGCAACTATGCTGAAAGATAATCATGCAAAGAGATACTTTAGTCAAACAAAATGAAACAATACTCGGCTAAGTAGTAATGATCTAGAGAAGGTCAGCCGTGATCTTCATCACTTCAGCCTTTTCCACTATTTAAGGATGGAATTGAGCTCTACATCTTTGTGAAGGTCTGAACAGTACTCTACGCTTTTATAATTATTCCAAGTGCCAGTCACCTGCGATGTATACTTGCCAACAATCCCGAGTCCCATACCCCGTGATGTCACCCAAGTTATAGTAGAAAGATCCTGATCACCCCAGGTAGTCTAGTGACCCCCGAGTGTCGCACGTACGTTTATCATATCGTGGTCCTAGATATAAGAACTACTTTCTCATTTCAAAAGATAACATGGTTTGAGAATCCAACAAAGCATTTGCATATCTAATGCATAATGGAAATAGATTTACAACACTATGTAACATCTCCCTAATAGCATGCTACTTCATTTGACAAAATGAATTAACAATCAAAAATGACATAGACATGATTTGGATTCAATAAAATTATTTCACCAACAATCTATACTATGAAAACAAATTCATGAAATGAGAAAGGAAACAAGTCATGGTATGTGGAGTACAATAGGCAAATCAGTTCAAAAGAGTAGAAATGAACATATAAATAGGAATGAAATGAAAACAAATATATCAATCAGTTTACTTACAATCCACGCAAATGTCCTGGCTATTTCAGCCTCCCGACACCTCAAAACTAGTATCCGAACCCCTGAGACACCTCCCTAGGTTCCTGATATCATTTAACATATTTTTGAGTGTGTTTAAACTTTTACTTAGGGTATTAGACTTGTTTATAGTGTTTAAGTAAATTTAAGAAATTGTAGATTTTATGTTTTCATAGCACGTAGCGCGTTGTGTAACTTGATTAGCGCTACCAAGTTTCTCCAGCGCGCTAGCTGACCTACCTAACACGAGTGCAGGAAAACCCAGAATTCTGTAATTAGAATTCTGAGTTTTCTCCACACATAGGCTACCCCAACTCCTTGGCAACTCTCATACACACCTCTAAAGCTCCACGACATCAAAAACAACATAAAAATAGCCATACATATCATCGAATTCATGAATTAACTAAGTTGCTAGTGTAAATGAATTACCTAGTTGATGTATTCTTAGCTAGATCAACTGTGACACTAATACCATTGATTTTAACTTCACGAGCTTGCTGATTTCTTCTTCCTCAATATTCTCCAGCAAGATTTCTTCTTAACTAAGTTTCTAGAAATGAAAATGTTTGATTTGCATGTGTTGATCAATCAATCTTATATATATTGAGACAAGGATGCACCTATGTATCTTGTGACTAATCTAGTGACTTACACATTAACATATTTCCTACTTACTCTCCACTTACTTGATCTATGTAACACCAATTGCAACTTAATTGGTTTCTATATGTGCCAATACGTATCTCAATGATCATCACATGGCTATCGTTTTAAGTTGTTTAATTTAGGTACATCTAATATAAAATCAACTATAGCAACATTATTTCAACTATTTAAGCTACACTAAACTAATACCAACTTACCACATCACTCTCTACCCCGATCTCATGCCTGCACGCATCTCGATGCGCATTTCCACTCTTGTCTCGACACTTAAGCACAATTATGAGTGACTTAATAGTCTACACACATACAACACACTAAGCATACATCATAACAAATATAATATATACCTCGACCATATTTCCTCAGTCTTGCCACGTATTTCGTTGCGAGCCCCACATCACGGGTCAAAGATCTTGATTAAAATATTAAACTCATATTAGAAATTCAGGTCGTGATATTCAGACTCAATGATCTAAGAATACTATAAACTTCTCGCCATACAAGTAGTGCCTCCAAATCTCCAGGCAAAAATAATTGCAGCTAGCCCAAGTTAATGAACTGGATAATTTCTTTCATGAACCTTGAGTTGCCTTGAAGCATAAGCTATAACCTTGCCTTCCTACATCGGCACACAACCCAAGCCTAAATGAGAAGCATCACTATAAATCGGTAACTTTTTTCCTAATTTAGGTAATGTAAGAACAGGTGTCGTAATCAAGCTATCCTTCAAACCGTTGAAGACAGCCTTGCACTCATCTGACCAAACAAAGTCAACATATTTCTATGTTAGTCGAGTCATTGGTAGAGCAATACGAGAGACACCATCAATGAACTGTCTGTAATAACCCTCTAACCCTATAAAACTTCGAACCTCTGACACTATGGTAGGAGTAGTCCAATCTCTAATTACCTCAACCTTCACTGGATCAATAGATATACCCTCGGCATTATCCACATGTCAAGAAATCTGATCTCTGAAGACCAGAAGTCGCAATTACTAAACTTGGCATACAGCCGATTATCCTTCAAAGTCTGCAATGTAACTCAGAGGTGGTGCGAATGCTCTTCTTCAGTCTTCGAATAGATCAAAATATCATCGATAGACACAATGATAAAATAGTCAAAATAGGGTTTAAACAACTTATGCATCAAGTCCATGAACATAGCAGGAGCATCAATGAGCCCAAACAACATCACTGTAAACTCGAAGAGCCCATAACAATTACTAAAAGTCGTCTTTGACATATCCTCATCCCTAATCCTTTGTTTATGATAACTCGACCTCAAATCAATCTTCGAGAAATTTCTGGCACCCTTCGACTGATCAAACAAATCATCGATCCTGGGCAATGGGTGTTTGTTCCCGATAGTCACTCGGTTAAGCTATCTACAATCAATGCACAAACATAGGGTTTCGTCCTTTTTCTTCACAAAAAGAATCGGTGCTCCCCACGGTGACATACTAGGATAGATAAACCACTTATGTAGCAACTCCTAAAGCTGAGTCTTCAACTCACGTAATTCCTTTGGTGTCATACGGTACGGAGGAATAAATAAAGGTTTAGTACTAGGAATAAAATCAATGATGAAGTCAATGACACATGGCGGTGGAAGTCCAGACAAGTCAGATTGAAAGACTTATGAAATTCCACAAGCCACGGGTATCTAACTAACCTTAAGTTCCTAACCAGGCTCTCCAAATGTGAAAACTCCTGAAATAACTTCAAAATCTTAAGGTGTAGCTTCCATTCCACAAGTTGCAAGTCGTGAAGGATTATAGCCTTTATAGACTATAATTTCAGAAAGGTTAGGGATCTGAAAGATTACCCTCTTATGGAAACAGTCAATACTTGCATGTTATGCTGATAACCAATCCATTTCTAGTAGTGCATCATATTTCAAGAACTTCATTACCCTCATATCAATTGGTAGTTCATTCTCTCCAATTTTGACTACACATCTCTCGCAGATAAAGTTTAGGATAAACCTTCTCACTCACTGTTCTGTTCCAAATTAATAATGTATTGGCTCTAACAGGTTTCAATTGTAACTCATCAACTATTGTACCAGCAATAAAGGAAACTATACAACCAACATCAATCGAAACATGAATATTTCAACCATAAATGTTTAACATACCTTCCACAAGCCTCTTATTAGCCTCTAGGTCTTCCTCAGCCACCGCATGAGTCTGCCCTCGTGTCGGTGGTGCTGTACTGCCTACCGATATGGCTGGTGGTATATAACATTCTTTAAATATGCCTTGTCTGCCCACATCGATAACATATCGTAGAAGCCTTTTGAGGAAAACTACTGGCCTGAGGGACTTGCCCCAATCAACTCGGTTTCTATGATGATTGTGCTCTGCTCTTGCCCTTACCTCCAAATTGAGGTGGTGGTAAAAGTGGTTTGGCTACTGAAGCTTGAGAAACTGGTGGGACTGATGCACTAACAAAAGTCATCCCTACATATCCTGATTGTGTAGCTACTCCAACTACACTCCTTTGCCTCTTCTTAGCCTAAAAGAAGCAAATTCCTGGATTCTCTGACTTCCAGGAAACTGTGGTGTTGGTGATGGCGTAATTACTATTCTAGAAGGTCTAGCTAAAAGGGCAGCATCCATCTCCATCGCACTTTTGAATATAAAAGCATAGCTAGTGCGATGATGAGAGGAAACCACAACTCTAATCTCGTAATTACACCCACCATGAAACAAATCTATTTTGTTCTCTTCCTGCTCCATCATCTCATGAGCAAATTCACTCAACTCAGTGAACCTCCTCTCATATTCCTGTATAGATATAGCTCCCTATTTCAGCTAGATAAACTCAGTCTTCTTTCTGTTCCTAACTGATTTCTGGAAATATTGCCTGTAGAACATGGTCCTAAAATGTGTCCAAGTGGTGACACTTTTCCCCTCTATCTAAAGAATTCCACCACTTCCATAAAGAATCAATCAACAAAAATGTGACCAGTTTGACCTTAAACCGGTCCTCAACATCCACAGTAACAAATAGTTGACATATCTCTAATAACCAAGTCTCAGCTATCCCTTCTTCCATTATGCCATCGAATCTCATAATATTGTAATTCATGAATTCCTTAAGGGTTTTGAGAAATGCAACCTTCTCAGAATCCACTGGCACCACGACAGCTATTTCTGGTACCTAATTATGTGCTAATACTGGTTGAGCTGGAGCTACTATTATCTCAGATCCTCCCTCAACTCGACTAACCTCGGGACTGGTTGCAGGTTGTGTCTCAAGTCGCTATACTGGTGGTCTTATCTGAGCCATCAGCATAGCCATAAGTTTTTCTGAGACTCCGTAAGTTCCCACATTTTCTGTTCCGTTAAAGATTTCCACTGATGTTTAGTTTCCCTGTTACCCTGACACCCAGGCATATATGAACCTTCTCCTTGATCTACCATTAGATTATGAAGTCAAATGAGATATAAAATCATTAGGTAACATTCAGAGAAAACAAGGCTATATAATAAATAACAATATGTTCAGCAAATAATGTATAATGATTTACGCGTGTCGAATGCGTCAAATTATATAATCACGATGAGATTACCAATGACCACAAAAGACCAAGTTTTAAACCTAAGCTAAGAAATTAAATATAACTAGGGGTGTTCACAGGCATAATTTCTAATTTAACTAAAAAAAAGAATAAAAATAACAAGTAAATATATCAGTCAGGGGGGAAACAATCTAAACCATCAGCACAAATCTCCACAATTTGACATAATTTTACATACGGTTCTCAATCTAATCAAAGCATGCAATTCACAGTAAATTAGTGTAGCTATAGATCCGTAACGTACGCGAGCCCTCGCACTTCCCTATTTCGATGGTCAAGGTACAACAATGACCACTTCCCTAGTCAAACACATAACCATATACTCAAGAGAATTGAGTTTAATGCGTTGATCGCAATGGGCTTTGTGAAGGCACTACACCTAGACAACTTGATCACTAGTGTGTCCGGTTTAGCCTAGATCCCTATGGTGTTCAACCGGTCCCAAAAAGTATTAATCAATTAGTATGGTCAGATACCACTAATGTGGTCTTATTGCACAAGAACGGGTACATACAACCTACTGGCATGTAAATAAAGATTTAAACACGTGTTTAATCTCAATAGTTCAAACAATATCAAAGGGAATAAAATAATATGAATAACAAAGTAAATAAATAAATAAATAGATCTCACATATGCGTTTATTCCTAAAAGGGTGATTTGATCCACCACTGGCTCAGATTGAAGAACTTAGCCGGCCATCGTAGTGGTAGACTCCATTAAAATCCAAAAACAATGTCTAGAACAATGGTTTGTGGAGAAGAAAAAAGAAAAAAAAAACACAAAAAACTGCTAGAGAAGAAGAGAAAATAAGAATGTCGATCCCCGTGCCAAAACCTCTCCTTAAACTGCCAAAATTGGGTCCCCAATGCCTATTTTGGAATTTGGTTTGAACCAAGTGTGCCGAAGACAATCGTGGGGCTGTTTTGAGGTGCAAACAGGGGGGTCTCTGCCACGTGTCATAGTGTGATTGGCCGAGCAGGCTGGCAGCGGTAACATGGCGAGCAACGATTGGGCAAGGACTGTTGTTGACTGGCGTGCTATAGGTGGGGATTCAACACGTGTCGTACGCGGGTTAGTGGAGAACTTGACACGTCTGGTGGGCAGGGACAGCTGTATAGCAGATGCAGGAAAATGGGAGCTTGACGCGTGGACTACAGGTTGAAATGGAGCAACTTTGCAGGGGCACGTGTCCACAGCTTGAGCGTGGACTGCTGCAAGTGGCGGCTGCTGACGCTGGACGAATGGGCCAGTAGCTCCACGACACGTGGGATGGAAAGAGGGTGAAGTTTGCACAAATCGTGCGTTGATTTGGAGATGTTTACATGCGGATCTCGATGCTAATCTGAACAGTTCTGATGTACTGTGTACATAAATAAGTGTACCCGATGCGTCACTTAGCTGCTGGTTACCCCCTACTCAACTAGGTAGTGCGTGTTTGGAGGCAAATCCTCTAGTATCTTATCACTGGATATAAATAGTCCATTTCACACAGTTTTTTGCCATGAATTCAACCGCGCACCTCAAAAGTCTTAAAAATGAAAAATAAGAATAATTAGGCCCATATTTCGAAGACTCAATAATAAAAATAACTAGATAAACTATATATAATATGCCTAATTAATGACTTCTCAAATATCCCCAAACTTAGGACTTTGCACGTCCCGAGCAAATGTGTAAATGACACACATACAAACAAACTAGACTCCTAATAAAGCTATACGCTGACTCAACTAAACTATACCCGATCTAAAATTCATGAAGTTCTTTTGGTTTACATAGTCGCCAAGCTAACAAGCCACTCAGGAAACTTCAGAGTTATAATATTTTAAGAACCGTAACCCAAACACAATTAAGACTACACTTTCAAGACAAAGATATGGTCAAGACATAGGCCATCAACTACTTGCGGGTTTTCTTGGTCTATACATTTAAGCACGCTAGTTTACAATCTCCACGAAAATAACGCATGAACGCTCAAAAGTACCATACACAAGAAATGCAACCACACTCTCCACTATTGTAGACTTAAGACCAATAGGAATCAATAGGACTTTAATAGGCTGTAACAAGGCTAGGGAAGGGTACCAAGGAAGTGATATAAAGGGTAGGCAAAACATTGGAAAACTAAAGCTTAGACTATCAAATAAATCCCTGAGAACATGAATGTGACTAAACTGCACTTAAATTCATTTTTCATTCAAAATGTGCAATCCTCACCTTTTTCCAACCACCTGGCTCCCTGCTTTATTTCCTGTGGATGTCGTTTTAGGTGGGACTCTCTAATCATGAATTTTCCCTTAATTTGGGCATGTAAACAATTTTTTTCTCTAATTTTTTTTTTCTCCTAATGTCTCTTTCTAAGAATTTCAAGTCTAAGCTTAGTTTCCAACTAGGTAAAAGGATATAAGACTAATGGCTAAGGGTTTTTAATGATAGGTAATCAAAGAAATTATGTTTAATTTTGCTGAAATGGGCTAACTAGTGGTAAGATGATGGGCAGGTCTAAGGCTAGGGGTTTAAATCCAAAAATGGCTTACATCCTCGTTCTAGTACCCTAGAAATCTGACTTGCACACTCTGCCCCCTTTGGTATCTAGCAAAAGGCTCAACCAACATACTAAGTCCCTAATCATGAAATCATAAGAATGCTGGGCTACGGGCTCGAGTGAGTGTTTCTCATAATCTCTCTTGAGTTTCAAGTCAACAAGGAAACCATATTGTACTCATCCAAAACCAAAGGCACGAAACAAAATCTCGGGCGACTCTAAACAATATAAAAATTAAAAACTACACTGAAAACATGCATGAAAGTGTATCAACTCCTAATGAGATTAGAGAATGAGATATGGAGGGAAAAGAAATGGAAGAAATGAGTGAATAAGAAATACCAAACACCATCAATACCGTCCGACAACCACATATAATTGAAAAAAAAATTAACGATCTCGCCTGCGGGCTTTTGCACAAAAACTCATCCAACTCAGTCTACAAATCCTGAAGTACCCCCAAACTTATTCCGAACCTTGTCCTCAAGGTTCAAAATAATTCAAGAGGTGCACATGGAAACACACAAGATGGTGAAAGAACATGATAGATATAGAAGTAAGGAAATGATATAAGATCATGCAGAGGACTGACAGTAATCCTAAATCTATGAACAGAATGAAGACGGGTAACCTTACCAAATCTCAATGTGACTAACCGTAGGTATAGAACATGTGATGAGCCGTAGGAGTGAAACCAGGCTCTCAAGGTCCGGTGTTCTATGCAGAGGTCGCAACACCTGTAAAAAATTACAAGGATATAATGATATGAATACCACAAAAATACTAAAATAAAAATAAAAAAGGAATGGGGATAAAAGCTTGGGGTGCCTCCCAAAAGTGCATTTTTTTAACGTCATTGGCTCAACTCAGTTTGACTCTCCCTAAGTCAAAGTACTCTACAACTGCAAGAGTTTTCCTCTCGATCTCGTGCTATGGGAAGTTCTCATAGAATGGTTTCAATCAGTGCCCATTAACTTTGAAAAATTTCCCTGTATATGTGCTCCTGATCTCGATTGCACCATGTCCAAACACATCAGTAACAACAAAAGGTCCTAGCCATCGTGACCTCAACTTCCCTAGATGGAGAGTTAATCTGGAATTATAAAGCAGGATCTTTTGGCAGACTACGAAAGTCGTACGAGATAAGTTGCGATCGTGGAATGCCTTGGTTTTATCCTTGTAGGTTCGAGCGGAGTCGTAGGCATCGTTACGGATCCCGTCCAATTCTTAGAGATCCAGTTTTCTCTCTTTTTTGGATGCGTTGAGTTTCATGTTGAGCTGTTTGACAGCCCATAAAGATTTATGCTCTAACTCGACTGGCAAGTGGCATGATTTGTTCAAGACTAAGCGATACAGAGACATTTCGATTGGTGTGTTATACGCCGTTTGATAAGCCCATACCGCATCATCAAGGCGTGTACTCCAGTCCTTTCGTGACGGGTTTACGGCCTTCTCTAAAATGGCTTTAATCTCCATATTTTACACCTCTGCTTGGCCACTCGTTTGAGGATAATAAGCTGTAGACGTACGGTGTGTAACATTATACTTGCGCATGAGATTTTCAACAATGCAGTTGCAGAAATGGGTACCTCGATCACTAATCAAAGTCCGTGGAGCGCCAAAATTCAAAAAAATTCATGATTTCAGGAAATCGCATACCACTGATGAATCATTTATGCGAGTGGCTTTAACTTCCACCCATTTGGACATGTAATCCACCGCTAGTAAGATATAGAGAAAACTATGTGACAGTGGAAATGGCCCCATGAAGTCAATACCCAGAACATCGAAAATCTTGCAAATTTAGATCGAGGTCAGTGGCATTTGATCCCTACAACTCAAGGTACTGATAGATTGACATCTGGCACTAGTGTTCGCGTATAGATATAAATCATGAAAAATGGTGGGCTAGTAAAACCCGCTCTCTAAGACATTCAAAGTTGTTCTACGTGTACCGAAATGCCACCGCATGCATATGAATAATAGAATGCCAGTATAGATTGTGTCTCAGTCTAGGAGACACCTCGACGAATAACCTGATCAGAGCAAAACTTTCACAAGTATGGGTCATCCCATACATAGTATTTAGAATCGGTCCGAATTTTATCCTTTTTGGCTCACGTAAGGTGAGGTGAATATTCTCGTGTAACGAGGTAATTTACCAGATCCACAAACCAAGGGAGTTCCTCAAAGATTGCTAAGAGATGTTCATCATTAGGGAAATCATCTCGAAGCGGGACAAGTGCTTCACCATTCTCGATACTACTGAGATTGTCAGCAACAAGATTTTCTGCACCACTTTTATATTTAATCTCGATATCAAACTCTTATAACAAGAGTATCCATCAAATGAGACGAGGTTTAGCTTCCTTTTTGGTCATAAGGTACTTTAATGCAGTATGGTCAGAGTAGACGACCACCTTAGTTCCCAAGAGATAAGGCCGGAATTTCTCCAAAGCGAAGACGATAGCTAGAAGCTCCTTCTCTGTAGTGTTGTAATTCAGTTGGCAAGGATCAAGAGTTTGGGAGGCGTAGCATATGACATGAGAAGTGCGCCCGACTCGTTGCCCAAGCACCGCACCCACAACGTGGTGGCTGGCATTGCACATGTTCTTAAAAGGTAGCTCCCAGTTGGGAGCTCGAATCATAGGAATAGAGATGAGAGAATCTTTGAATGCATCGAATGCACTCCTACATGCCTTGTCGAGATCGAAAGGCACATCCTTCTAAAGAAGGCGACATAGGGGTTGTACAATTTTAGAGAAATTCTTAATGAATCGCCTATAGAAACCGGCATGGCAAAGAAATGATCGGATTTCTCACACAGTCTGGGGTAAGGCAATTGTTGAATTACTTCAATCTTTGTCGGGTCTACCTCCACACCCCCAGCAGACACGATGTGACCCAAGATATGACTTTGATCCATCATGAAAGAAATTTCTCGTAATTGAGGATCAAGTTTTTCTAGATACATCGATGAAGAACCTTAGCAAGGTGACTAAGGCAAAGATCGAATGAATCGCCGTAAACGATGAAATCATTTATGAATACTTCGATGAAGTGCTCAACAAATCCAGAGGAGATGCTTATCATACACCTCAGAAAAGTAGCAGATGCATTGCACAGCCCAAAGGGCATGCGCCGGTAAGCGAAAATACCGAAAGGATAGATGAAGGTGGTATTCTCCTGATCCTCAGGTGCTACGAGAATCTGGTGAAAACCAAAGTATCCATCCAAGCAGCAGTAGTGAGACCCGCCTGTTAAACACTCTAACATCTGATCAATGAAAGGCAATGGGAAGTGGTCTTTCCTAGTGGAAGCATTGAGCTTCCTGTAATTGATACAAACCCGCAATCCATTTTGGACGCGAGTTGGGACTAACTCACCCCGTGAGTTCGTGACCACCGTGATCCCCATTTTCTTACGAACCACCTAAATAGGACTAACCCACTTACTGTCGAAGATCGGGTAGATCATCCCAGAGTCAAGGAGCTTTAGGATCTCCTTTTTAACCACATCCATTATCGGTGGGTTCAATGTCCAATGTGGTTCTCGTGAAGGTTTAGACCCTTCTTCCAATGCATCTAATGCATGCATGTGGAAGGGCTAATACCTTTGATGTCAGCAATCATCCACCCTAGGGTTTCTTTGAACTCTTGAAGCACATGAATCAGTTTCTTTTCCTCTGGTAATGTCAGTTTAGTGGAGATGATCACTGGTAAAGTATCATTCTCACCTAAAAACACATATTCGAGGTGGCTGGGCAGTGGTTTCAGCTCCAATGTGGGGGCTCGCTCTATAGATGGGAGAACTGTAGAGTTTGAAGTAGGTAAGTCAAGATATGCTAGGGTGGGAAAATAGAGTGTAGCAGAGTCCAACTCGGAGATCAGCTCCTCGATCTCATTATCGAGGACGAAGCATTGCTCTCGCAAAGAATGGTGTCGAGATGATTCTCTAACACCACTTTCATATCATCACCTTTCACGAGAAAGGTATCCTGGACAAGTGAGTCCACACTGTCCAAGGCAAGTACCATAGAAGAGGCATCGCAGGGATGGCGCATCGCATCATAGATAATGAACTTAATAAGTTCACCATCAAACTCCATGGTTTGAGAGCCACTGTGAACAACAATCTTGATCTTGGCAGTCTTAAGGGAAAGGCCTGACGGGCGAGATTAAGGACAAATAGGGGCATGGCTGAGTTTTCATATCGATGATATAGAACTCAACAGGAAATATGAGCTCACTAACCTTCACCAGGATGTCTTCCAAGACACCAACAAGACGAACAATGGATTGGTCAGCCAAATGTATGACAAATCCAGTATCCTTTAGAGGGTCAGCCTTCAATGTCTCATATATGGATAGTGGCATGACATTGATAGAGGCGGCGAGGTCGCACATAGCTTTCTGGATTTCAACTTCACCAATTGTGCAAGGGACAATGAACATGCTCAAGTTCTCACACTTGGTGGGCAACTTTTTTTGTAGGATAGATGAGACATTCTCACCTACGGTGATTTTTTCATTGCCTCTGAGTCGACGTTTGTTGGTGCATAGGTCTTTGAGCAACTTAGCATAGAGGGGCATATGTGCTAAGGCATCAAGAAGTGGTATGTTTATCAAAACTTTCCTCAAGATTTGAAGAATTTCCTTCTCTTCTCCCGCCTTTTTATTCTTAATGAGGCATTGAGGGAACGGGGGTAGGATTTTGAGAGAAGGTTGTGCTTCCTTATCCAAGTTTACCGTTTCAGTGTGAGACGGTTGAACTTCGAGCTCCTACTCGACTTCCTTGGATTTAAAGGCGGCCTCTTTAGGCTTGGGTTCTTTAGGGGACTCCTCCAACTCTCTGCCACTATGAAGTGTGACAGCATTGACATTCGCATTAAGATTCGGATATGGTTAAGAAGGGAGCTTGCCTTTCTCATCTGTACGCCCAACATGCAAGGCCAGTTGCCTAATTGAACCTCGAGACTTTTAATGCTAGAAGCATGGCTCTCGATTGTTTCATTTTTTAGTTGGGCCAAGTCTTTAGAGAATCTGTCTTGATTAGCAATGAATGTCCTCATCATTTCTTCTAAAGACCCCGAATTCTGAGCGGGTTAGGACTGTTAAGGAAAAGGTTGTCCCTTTGGAACATAATGGAGGAAGTTCTCGTTTTGGGGACCATAACTATGATATGGTCTTTTAACGGCATGATTATAAATGTTACCGCAAGCTTTAACTTGAGCTTTTCCTGAGGTGAGGAATCACTCCATGAGATCAATGAGTTTATCAAGCTTGCTATTGGTAGAATTTGTAGTCGTACAGAATTTGTGGTCCTTGGAATCTGCCACCTAAAGCGTTCGCCTACTCCATCATAAAGACTTCATGAGGGTCCCTCTTCCTCGTCATCAATGTAATGACGTGACTGACTTGCTATAGAGTCGTACAGATCAAACATCTCCTCAGTGGTCTTACATCTATAATCGCCTCCACAAGCATTGTCAATCATCCGTTTCTCAAGGGGTGTAAGTCCCATATAGAAGAAACGAATGATGGAGAGGTTGATTTGGCCATGTTGGGGGGGCATTGCACAAGTAAGCGCTAATAACGACCCCAATAATCGTTAAAAGATTCACCCCATTTCATTTTGATACTGCGTATCTCTCTAATAAGTTAGGAGGCTCTAGATTCAGGGAAGAACTCTTTGAGGAATGCATAAATCATGTCGTTCCAATTTTTTATGGAACCAGGGGAAGATAGAAGAGCCAGTCCTGAGCTTTATCCTTAAGACATAAAGGAAAAATCGAAAGTTTGACTTCGTCTTCATTGACTCGAGGGGGAATCATGGTCCTACACTTAGAATGGAAGTCCTTGATGAAGGTGATTGGATCCTCACGATCCAATCCATGGAAGACATGGAGCAGGTTAATGAAACCCGATCTGAGCTCAAAATTGCCCTTATGGGCTGGGAATGTGATGCAGTGTGGCTGATGAGCCAGGAGATCTTATATCCCATCATTCGCCATCCCAATAGTAATGCAACGATCAACCTGAGGTTGTGCCCAATGGTTAGCTTGTAGCATTTGTGGAGCGGGATCAACAACTCTTTGATCGAATGGTTGATACTGGTGTACTATAGACCTCTGCTGTTCCACTTGTGCATGTGATACAGCTGGTGCAACAAACTATCGAGGAGGAATAACTAAGGTTTCTTGTGCATGTGATACAGCTGGTGCAACAAACTATCGAGGAGGAATAACTAAGGTTTCTTCCTGCCCCTCACGTGGTGCAACGGGTGCATGTGGCGCATGTGGGATCCCAATGTGATCAACCATCAGAAGAGGTTGCTCGTCGTTCAGTTGAACTCTCGAGGAGTGGTTCCTCCGCCTAGTTTCTTTCGAGTTCTGACGGCAGGTCTATTCGATCTCCTGATCAAAAGGGAGTAAAGATCCGACAAACATCAATCGACAAAGACAGTGGGACATAAAGGTGAACACTAAAAAATAGAAAAAAAATCCTAAGTCAAAAATAACTTGGTCCCCGGCTACGACGCCAAGATTTGACGCGCGTCGAATGCGTCAAAATATATAATCCCGATGAGCTTACCAATGACCACAAGAACTGCAGTAGTGGCAAGCACGGGGTCGAACCACAAAGACCAAGTTTTCCACCTAGGCTGTGAAATTAAATATAACTCGAGATGTTCACAAGAATAATTTCTAATTTAACTAAAAATAAGAAAAAAAATAACGAGTAAATATATCAATTAGGGGGGAAACAATCTAGACCATCAGTATCACATATATCCACAGTTTTGCATAATTTTACATACGGTCCTCAATCTAATCAAAGCATGCAATTTATAGTAAATTAGTGTAGCTATACACCTAGTAACGTACGCAGGTCCTCGCACTTCCCTAATTTGATGGTCAAGGTACGACGATGACCATTTTCCCAGTCAAACACAAAACCCTATACTCAAGCAAATTGAGTTTAATGCGCTGACCTGAAAGGGCTTTGTGAAGGCACTACACCTAGACAACTAGATAACTAGTGTGTCCAGTTTAGCCTAGATCCCTATGGTATGCAACAGGTCCCAAAAGGGATTAATCAATTGGTATGGTCGGATGCCACTAATGTGGTCTTATTGCACAAGTACGAGTGCATACAACCCACTGACATGTAAAGCAAGATTTAAACACTTGTTTAATCTCAATAGTTCAAACAATATCAAAGGGAATAAAATATTATGAAAAATAAATTAAATAGATAAATAAATAAATAGATCTCACATATGTGTTTATGCCTAAAAAGGTGATTTGATCCACCGCTGGTTCAGATTGATGAACTTAGACGACAATCATAATTGTAGACTCCATTAAAATCCAAAAACAATGTCTAGAACAATGGTTTGTGGAGAAGAAAAAAAAAAAAGAACACCAAAACCGCTGGAGAAGAAGAGAAAATAAGAATGTCGACCCCTTGCTAAAACCCCTCCTTATATTGCCAAAATTGGGTCCCCAATGCCTATTTTCAAGTTTGATTTGTGACAAGTGCGCCGAGGACAATCGTGGTGTTGTTTTGAGGTGCAAACAGGGTTTCTGCCACGTGTTACAATGTGATTGGCTGATGACTATTGGTGACTGGCTTGCTACAGGTGGGGACTTCACCATGTGTCATACGCGTGTTGGTGGAGAGCTTGACGTGTCTGGTGGGCAGGGACAGCTGTGCAGCAGATGCAGGCAAATGGGAGCTTTACGCGTGGACTGTAGCTGGAAATGGAGCAACTTTACAGGGGCACGTGTCGACAGCTGGAGCGTGGACTGCTGGAGGTGGAGGCTGCTGACGCGGGACGAATGGGCCATTAGCTACGTGACACGTGGCATGGAAGAGTGTGAAAAATTGCACAAACCGTACGTTGATCTGGAGATGTTTACACGCAGATCTCGAGGTTAATCTGAACAGTTCTGATGTACTATGTACATAAATAGGTGTCCCTGATGCCTCACTTAGCTGCTGGTTACGCCCTACTCAATTGTGTAGTCCGTATTTCGAGGCAAATCCTTCGGTATCTGATCACTGGATATAAATAGTCCATTTCACACAATTTTTCACCACGAATTCAACTGGCACCTCAAAAGTTCTGAAAATGACAAATAAGGATAATTAGGCCCATATTTCGAAGACTCAACATTAAAAATAACTAGATAAACTATATAATATGCCTAATTAATGACTTGTCAATGATGTTTCATTTTCATTTTCTTCCTAAACACGATAAAACCGTTTATCATACCCTAAGCTTATTTATAACTTGATATAATCCTCAAAGTCAATAAACTTAGGTTTCGGTGCAAAGGAATATGCTATCATTTACTTCAAAATAAAATTCGAAAGTAAAATCGAGATCAAAGCCTTGTCCGTGATACCAAACAGTATCAAAGTCACCATTTAATTCAAAAGTGATAAACCTTAGGCTCTGATACCAAGCAGTAGCATCCCATATCCTGATTAGGGCGATACTCGACTTGAAACCCTAATTAAGCCTCAGAAACCCAGCCAGACTTAATCAAAGTCGGTAGCCTCTCCATTTGTACCTGATAAACTCAACGTGTATATCAATATCAAATAAACAACACAAAGTATACGCAGCGAAAAATTAATACTTTTTCGATAATACAATATACAAAAATACAGAGTTTATAAAAACCCAAAACATCATTTATAAACCTCCCAACCTTGTTTATATATAAAAAATAGATCAAATAGTGTATATATATACAAGAAGGTTCATTACATCGTATAGAAGACAACAAGACACCTAAATCTTCTTTTTGCCCTTCGCTAAAGCGTTAGGCTGCGAACGTAAAATATTGAATTTGGGGTGAGCACTCCAACTTGCTTAATAAGTAAAGATTCACAAAGCCATCAACATTCCATATAATAATCAAGAACATTATGCCATAACAATATGCACAAATGTCAACTACAGGATTATAAAAAGCATATAATTCAATGAATAATGGATGCAAATCATACAGTCATTGATTATTACACCGTAATTCCCATTTTATTTGTAAAACTAAAGTCGATTACCCACTAACCCCATTAATGCAATTGCTAAACCAACACATTGGCCGATGTTCTGTCTAGTTAATCCATTAACGCCCTATGGTTCAATCCGAAACCCTCCAATGAATATGTAGCCTACGCAACCTATCTATCTGAGTAGGAGTTACATATAGATCGGGAGATAATCCCCGCATCTTATAAAACTTGGTCTTCATTCCAGGAGTTACTCTCGTGGATCACCTAAGACACTGTTTTCCGTTTATTAAAAATATCACAGTGTACATAGTCCTCGATTTAGTCCATAAACTACATCAACTACATTTACTAACATATCCAGGCAATATTGATAAATAAATGAATCCATACTTACCTCGTCTTAGGTTTACGTTCTAAATTTCCTAACTTTTCGAGTCTCATGCTTTCCCGGGGATCCAACACCTATCACAAACAATTTATGACCAATGTAGGTCTAATAGCTATATTTAGAACCCTTAGTTCATTCCCTAAATCTTATAGAAATTCTAATCGAAATACAACAGCATTGCTGTTTTCAACCTCACTTATGAAAGGAGCGTGTTCCTCTGCAAGGCGAAATGCGCTCTACCCTGTACTATTTTGATAGTACACAGGGCAGCAGCCACTGTTCCATCCAAAAATCCACAAAACAACAACCAACACTTCAAAAATTCATCAGGAGAACCACTAATGAGGTAACGAACAATTTCCAGTCAACAAACATCATAATTCATAGAGACATCATCAACCACCTATGAATTGAACTTCAAAAACATGAAAACTTAACTTACCAAAGTGATGATCTCTGCATTCTTAATTATTTAAGCTCTTCAATCCACATTGAATCGGCTCCATGAGTGATCTCCTAGGATCAGAATCAAAACCCTCGACTCTCTCTCACACTTTCTCGATCAATTATAGAGATAAGTATAAGGTTTTTCGTTTAAATATATGGATTTTTCTCGAGATACGCATCGAGCTATCTTGAGACTGACTGAATGATTGATGTGCTAACATGACACCCCTAAAGTGACACACATGTTGACACCATCAACACTCACGCTCATCTCAAGGTGATCCGACGATCCATATAATTCAAACCAACTTATAGTTTTTTAATATATATATCAAATATATGTAAATATGTGTTTTTCGTATGTTTTCTCACCAATAAATTCACTAGACATGCCTACGAGTATTCTTGAGTGTCCACATTCATTTCATGATCCCCTCGTCACACTTGGTGTACCGGCTATTTATTATTTATTTACATATTTTCTGATTTATAGGCTTGTATATAAAATCCGTTTTATACTACAATCTATAAAATTCATTAAACACTCCAAACAAACACAAATCATCATACAAACACACTCACACTCTAATCATAGTACGCTAGACTTAACAACGAGCCTAAATCGGGTTAATTAGGATTTGGATTAACACTAATCACCAGCTTAAGGTAACGAGCCGTTACATTAAGAAACCCAATGCTAATGTGTTGATGGTTTATAAAGGAAAGGCTTTAAAGAAAAAGGGCAAAGGCAAGGCTAAAGTTGCCAAGGTTGTTGTGACTGTCATAAATCCTATGGAACAAGTCAAGCATAAGGCTGCTTCTACTTTACAGTCCTAGAAGGAAAAGGAAAAAAAATGATATTTTCATTTCTACCATGCACCTAGGCATTGGTTCAGATATCGTAAGCTCTATCTTGAAGATTTAAAGAAAAAAAAAAAGTAGTTCGAGTATTGCTTCAGGTATTTACGTTATTGAAGTTAACTTGTCTGCTAGTGATTCCTGGGTATTGGATACCGGATGTGGATCTCACATTTGTATTAATGTCCAAGGTCTCACCAAAAGTAGAAAACTAAAGAAAGGAGAAGTGATCCTATAAGTTGAAAATCAAGCAAAGGTTGTTGCGTTGGATGTAGGATACTATGAGTTAAGTTTTCCTAGTGTACTTGTTTTAATTTTAAATAATTGTTATTATATCTCTGCCTTGAGCATAAACATCATTTCAGTTTCATGTTTGGATTTGGATGGTTTTAATTTCATTGTTATAATTAATAAATGCTTTATTTCTCATGAAGAAGTTTTCTATGCGAATGTTGGTTTGTGTGATGGTATTTATATTCTAAACATGAAAAGATCAACAGATACTCCTATTCTTAATGTAAATAGAAAGAGATTCAAGTCAAACAATTTGAATCAAACCTACCTTTTGCATTGTCGTCTTGGCCACATAAATGAGAAACGCATTTATAAACTCCATAAAGATGGAATTTTAGATTCATTTGATTTTGAATCATATGAAACAAGTATATGTTGTTTACTATGCAAGATGATAAAAATTCCATTTACAGGACACAATGAAAGGGCAAGTGATTTATTGGGTCTAATACATACTGATGTATACGATCCTATAAACACAATGGCTAGAGGTGGTTATCAGTTCTTCGTTACTTTAACTGATGATTTGAGCAAACATGGATACGTGTATCTCATGAAACATAAAGGTTAATCTTTTGAGATCTTTTGAACATTTCAAAATGAAGTGCAAATCAAATTGGTAAAACTATTAAAGCATTTTGATCAGGTCGAGGTGGTGAATATTTGAGCTAAGAGTTTGATGATCATCTTAAAAATTGTGGGATTGTCTCATAGTTATTTCCACCAACAACTTCACAATGGAATGGTGTTTCTAAGAGGAGAAATCAAACATTATTGGATATGGTTTGATCTATGATAAGTCATGCATATCTTCCTATTTCCTTTTGAGGTTATGCCTCAAAAACTACTTTGTTTACATTGAATCATGTTTTTTCTAAAGCAGTTGAGAAAACAACATATGAGATGTGGTTTGTGAAAAGACCAAGTTTGTCTTTCCTTAAGATTTGGGGCTCTGAGGTTTTCGTATGATGACAAATCGGAAAAAAAAATTATCAGCCAAATCTACCAAATGTGTATTTGTTGGTTATCCTAAAAAAATTAGAGGATACTACTTTTATAATCCCACTTAGAACGAAGTGTTAGTTGCTCGAAATGGTGTCTTTATGGAAAAAGAGTTTATTTCAAAAAACAACAATGGGAATAAAGTAAGTGTTGAAGAAGTTCAAGAACCATAAATAAACACTCAACCGCCAGTGAGAGATTAACAAAGTCTTGAAATAGTTGAACCTCTACAGGTATCACAAGGCTCGGATAGGTTATATAGGGAAAGACATCAGCTTGAGAGATTTGGATTTCTTATTACTGATAGTAGTGAGGTGTTGCTTATGGATCAAAATGAGCCTACTACTTATCAGGAGGTTATGTCTAGCCCTAAGGCAAATAAATGTCTTAATACCATGAATTATGATATGTTATCTATGTATGATAACCATGTTTGTAACCTGATTGATTTACCTGAAGGTGGTAAGACCATTGGATGAAAATGGGTTTTCAAAAAGAAAACTGACATGGATGGAAATGTGCATACTTATAAAGCATGGCTAGTAACAAAAGGTTTCATACAGACTCAAGGTGTTGATTATTATGAGACCTTTTCTCTTGTATCCCTGCATAAATCCTTTAAAATTCTAATTTCCATAGCCGCATATTATGACTATGAGATATGACAAAAGGATTTCAAAACATTTTTTCTAAATGGAAAGTTACTTGATGACGTGTATATGATACAACCTGAAGGGTTTGTTCATCTTGAGAACTCTAAGAAGGTGTGCAAGCTTCGAAGATCCATTTATGGATTATAGCAAGCTTCTCAAAGTTGGAATCTTCGTTTTCATGAAGCAATTAAGGAATTTGGTTTCATTAAAAATGAAGATGAGCCTTGTGTATACAAGAAGGTCAGTGGGAGCATGGTTGTTTTCCTGGTACCGTATGTTGGTAATATATTACTCATTGGAAATGATATTCTAACCTTGCAGAGTGTCAATACTTGGTTAGGGAAGTGTTTCTCAATAAAGGGCTTAGGAAATGCGGGCTTAGGAAATGCAGGCTAAGTCAAAAGTACTTATAAAGATAAGGTACCGAATAGGTTCAGTATGCAAGACTCTAGAAGAGGGTCGTTGTCAATATCTCATAAGTCTCAACAAGACTCAATATCAGAAGACTAATGATGAGCATGAACGCATGAATACGATTCCATATGCATCAGCTATTGGATATATCATGTATGTCATGTTATGCACCTGACCTGATGTATCATATGCTTTGAGGTACCAAGTAAATATCAGTCTGATCCCGGTGAGAGTCACTGGATAGCAGTAAAGAACATTCTTAAGTACTTGAGAAGAACTAAAGAAGTATTTTTGGTCTATGGTAGTTTGGAAGATGAACTTGTTGTAAATGGATACACAGATGTAAGTTTTCAAACTGATATAGATGACTTATGATCGCAGTCTGGATATGTGTTTGCTTTAAATGGAGCCGCGGTGAGCTAGAAAAGTTCAAAACAAGAAATTATGGCAGATTATACATCACAAGCTGAGCATATTGCAGAGTCTGATGCAACTAAGAAGGCAGTTTGTATCAAAAAGTTCATATATGAACTTGGTGTGGTTCCTAGTATAGCTAACCCCGTTTGGTTATATTGTGACAACAACGGGGTGATAGCACAGGCCAAAGAACCAATATCATACAACTGATCCAAACATATACTTAGACGTTTTCATCTGATTCGAGAAATCATTAAAATGGGAGACGTGAAGATTTGCAGAGTTCTTATAGAAAACAATGTTGCAGATCTTTTGATGATAGCTCTTTCACAAGCGAAACATAATGTTCATCTTAGGTCATTACGTATTAGATATATGATCGATTAGCCCTAATGCAAGTGAGAGATGTTGGGGCATGTGACCTAGGTCAATCTATAAACATTATTTATCTTATAATTTTAGTTAATAAAACTAAGGTTTTTATTTGTTGTTTTATTATAAGTGATTGCATGTTTACCTTATAGTAAGATCCATGGGTATTTGTTGAAATATCATAAATGTCCCTAGTCGGTCATTATACTGGGAAGAATTAAGACAAGTATGAATATTGATTAATGGTCATATGATGATCATACGTATAGGGATATGAATCAAGGTCATGAGTACTTATTAGGGAACAAGGTGTTGGACTGACCCACTACGAGAACACCACATCGATTAAGTCATAGGTATTACTCATGATAGTTATATCATTTAGTCCTCGACTTGAAAGTACCATAAACTTCAATATTATGAGCATGGTAATTTGACACAATTAAATGTTGTCTTTAACTGGAAGATTATAAAGATTGTGATTAGTTACCATGTGAATAATATAAGAAAATGTGTAATCAAGATAGAATTTGTCCCTCTCGTATATAGAGATATATCAATGGATCCCTTAATATATTAGACTGTTAAATGGTCATGTCTAAGTGAATTGATATGATCAATGTCACTTGGATGTTTTCGATTTACGTAAAGATCGAGACTAGTACTATTGAACATTAAGGGTGACTTTTCATGCCTTATGTTTAATCAAAGTATATCGCACGACATAATAATATGATATATATTATTCAATAGGTTGTATCGATTTTGATATTCATGCTACTTGGGTAGTCATAATGCCTTGCTATAGACCGCTTATAACTTGTGCACCGAAATGTTTTTGGTTCACTGCCAATGTCGCATGAACCTATTAGGTCGCACACAAAGAATGGCTTTGCATAATTTCAATTGGTTCATAGTAATGAATTTTATTAGATAAAATTCATGACATAAAAACTTTTACGATTTGTTATATGATAACTTATTAATAAGGGCATTTGTGTAATTTACTTAAACTGACTAAATACAATAGTTGTATTACGAATATGATTTTAAGTGGAGGCTTATCTACACATATAAATAGAGATTGAAACCCTAATACGAAATAAGATTTTCATTTTTGCTATTTTCAAATTCTCAAGATATTGGGAGAGAAAGAAAAAACATTTTATATCTCTATTGGGGCTAGCACTACAAATTGTGTTACCTTTCGTGTGTGAATTTTTTATAGAGGGCGTCCACTTGAACGTCTTGGAAATCGAACAATCGGATAATGAAATCACAGATTATGGTATGATTTACTTTTGTAGTTCTTGTTTAATGGAACTTATTTTTATCCTATTGTGGTTTTTTTAAAATTGTTTTGAATTTTTCGTTGCGTATGAACCTCAAAAACCAATAGTTGAGGTAGTAGTGATGATAGAAAGAATAGGGAAGAAGAAGAAGAAAAAAAATAAATGAAAATGATGAACGAACAGAGAGGAAAAAAAAAACTTGCTCTCTGTTCGTTTGAAGTGGGGGGGAGTATTGCGCGTGCACACGCAGCACAGGTCTAGCCAACTAGGCTATCCATCCTTAGGCCCAGCCTAGTTGGGTCGGGCCACCCTAGGGTGGCTGGACCGAACCAGGATAAACCGGACCAGGTCCAGCAACTTAAACCAAATATCGTTTTTTAAAATAATATAAATAACCAAGAATTATAAAAAAATCAAGAAAATTTAAAAAATAGGGAAAAATAGGAAAAAAAAGAAAGAGGTTGAGAAAATTATAGGAAAGTTGGCTTCGAGAATTTCGGGGGGGGGGGGGTGTTTTACACCGAAAATACTCCTAGAAAAGCATGCCACTGCTACGATTTTTCTATTTTGAAAATTTTAGGATTTAAAAATCTAAACTTTATCAAATAGACTCAAACACATCTAATTTGTTGTAAATTGATACCAGGAGCCTAGGAGACTATTGTCGAGTATCGGGTGTCAGTTTGGGGAGCGTGTCACAATTGCAAGGGCTTGATAGCGTGGATCTGAGGTAAGTAAAACCAGCTAGGAAATGAGCAGTAGTTCATTTGAGCTTATATTTTATTGATATTGTATTGTCTCCAATTCTTGGAATTATCACCCTTATATGAGTGTCCAAGGGCCAAGTGAGTCATGAGAGTGTCTTTGATGGAGTGGTTGCCGGCTTGCAACCAGGGCCATGACCTCAAGTCACTGGATTATTTGGTCAAAATGAGATGTGTTTTATCCGATGCACCGTTGATATCCCTCATTTGCGATGGTCTAGGTACAGTAGGCGTTGACACGTCATAGGACCCGAGTCTTTTTGGTGCTGCAGTGAATCTATGACCTGACCCTGTGGCACCCGCATTTGGTGGTCTTAGACTACTTGGGCACTTCTCAAATTGTTTCTTAGACATTCATTTCTTATTGTAATTCCATTTTACAGTCTTATTATCATGCTTTTCCTTATGGCTTTCTTTCTATCCGAATGACTTTTTAAGTGCTTTATTTATTTTGAATGACTATTTAGATTATACTAGTTTTTACGTACATGAATCGGCATTTTGTGTTTGAGTGAGTGCAAATCCGCAGCTGAGCAAGGGCAAAGTGAGGATACTTGGCGATCTACTTTTAGGACATCGGAGCGGCCCTCCCTTACTCACTTTTGTAGGTTTTTTTATTTTTTTTGTATACTTATACATGTTGTTTTATCACACTGGGGATACTTGTTTGGGTTAGGAGATACACATGACTTGTATTTCATTTAGCTTTTTTATTATACTTGACATCATATACACATGATTACATATGATTACAGGGTTCCACATTTAGGTTGTCCGACTCTTTTACTTTATTATTGAGCTATTTAATGTTTGAATTGCTTCCGCTAACTTGTAAAACTTGAAAAATACTAATAACTCTACTTAAAATAAAGAATTTACTTATATGGATGGATCATAAGGCTGAGTAGTCCTGCGTTGACCTAGCGAGGCTGGCTCAGGGGTCCACATGGGTTTAAGAGATGCGAAGCTCAGTTTATGGGGAACTGGGGTCGTCACATAGATAATCACCTTGGTTCCTAAAAGATAAGGCAAAAACTTCTCAAGTGCGAAGGTAATGGCTTGGAGTTCTTTCTCAGTAGTGGTGTAGTTCATATGAGTAGCGTCTAGAGTACGAGAAGCATAGTAAATCACATGTGAAGCTATCCCAACTCTCTGTCCAAAGACTGGACCCACTACATGATTGCTAGCATCACACATAATTTCAAATGGAAGCTCCCAATTGGGGGCTTGAATCATTGGTGTGCTAGTAAGTGAGTTTTTGAGTGCATCAAATGCACTCTTACATGCCTTGTCAAACTCAAAAGGTATGTATTTTAGAGTAGATGGCATAAGGGTTATGCGATCTTCGAAAAATCCTTAATGAAACGTCGATAAAAACCAACGTGTCAAAGGAAAGATCTAATACCCCCACTTTCATAGGGTAGTGTAGTTTCTTGATGACATCAATTTTAGCTTGATCTACCTCTACACCTTTATCCACCATAAAATGACATTTTTCGTAGTTTAGAACCAAGTTCTTCTCGATACACCTACTGAGCATCTTAGTCAGTAAAGTCATCCATGAAGAACTCTATCAAATGCTTAATGAAATATGAAAATATACTCACAATGCACCTTCGAAAGGTGGTAGATGCGTTGTATAACCCAAAGGGCATTCGCTGATAGGCAAAAAAGCCACATGGACAAGTAAAGGTCATTTTTTCCTAGTCTTCAGGTGCTTTCAGTATCTGGTGAAAATAAGAGTAAGCGTCAAGACAACATCAATGAGAATGATCGATTAGTCTCTCCAACATTTGATCGATGAATGGAAAAGGGAAGTGGTCTTTTCTATTGGAAGCATTTAGCTTCCTGTAGTCAATGCATACCCGCCATCCATTTTGAATATGGGTTGGAACCAACTCACCATGTGAATTTGTGACTATTGTGACTTTCATCTTTTTAGAAACAAGTTGGATAGGACTTACCTATTTACTATCAGAGATTTGGTAAATCATGCAAGCATCAAGGGGCTTAAATATCTCATTCTTTTCGACATCCATCATAGGTGGATTGAGGCTCTTCTTAGCTTCTCATAGGTTTTGACCCTTATTCCATATGTATATGATGCATACAAGTGAAAGGGCTCAAACCTTTGATATCTGCTATAGTCCAACCAATAGCTTTTTAAATTCTCGGAGTACTCGCATGAGTTTCTCATCTTCCAATCGTATAAGTTTGGTTGAGATGGTCACAGAGAGTATGTCATTCTCACCTAGAAACATATATTTCAGGTGCTCAGGTAGTGGCTTCAGCTCAAGTGTGGGAGCTTTAACCAAGGAGGGGATAGTTTAGAGTCAGTAGTAGGCAGCTCCAAATAACAGACATTTGGGGGCAGAGGTTGGAATGAATCTAACTAAAAAACAACATCCTCGACATCAATATCGAAGGTTAGAATAATCTTATATATATGAGTAGTGTTAAGATGATTCTCTAACGCTACTTGAACTACATCATTGCCACTCGTTAGCAAACTCAACTCAATGAGATGATCCACAAAGTCCATGGTACAAACTACGAAAGTCACATCACTAGGGTATCGTATAGCATCATAGATGTTGAATTTGATGATTTCACCATCGAACTCCATGGTAAGAGATTCATCATCCACATTTATCTTTGTCTTCACGTCATCAAGAATAGGCGTCTAAGTAGCACTGATGAAGCAATGGGGAATGGTTCCTCATTTGTATCTACGACACAGAAATCAACAGGAAACACGAATTCATTCATTCAGACTAGAACGTCTTCAAGAACACAAACAAGTCTGACAACTAAATGATGTACCAACTAAATGACAATACTAGTCTTCTTCAGTGGGCCTACATTCAATGTCTCATAAATAAACAATGGCATGGAAACACCAAGGTCACACATAGCTCTCTGAATATTTACATCACCTATAACACAATGCACCAAGAACATCTCAAGATTCTTGCATTTATGGGGCAACTTCTTTTGTAGGATAGTCATGGCAGTTTCTCCCATTTAGACTTTTTCATGCCTTTTAGTTTCCTTTTATTGGTAAATAGTTCCTTAAGAAACTTTGCATACATAAGGACTTGCTTCAGAGCATCGAGGAGTGGAATATTTATTTCCACTCACTGAAAGGTATCAAGAATTTCTTTCTCTTCCTCTTTTTTTCTTATCTAGGATAAGTCGTTAAGGAAAATGAGGTTTGACCTTAAAAGTAGGCGGTGCTTCCTTTTGAGTAGTTACCATCTTTTTAGAGTATACAGGGTCACTACTAACTCATGCTCTTCCTCATTTTCCTGGTCTTTAGCATTAGATGGCCCATTGCTCAGTTTGGGTCTCATCAGCTCTTTGCCATTTCCGTGTGTAACTGCGTTAGCACTCGCATTAGGATAGGAGTAAGGTTGTGAAGGCGACTTTTCATTATCTTCGAAACATCCTAATTGTTGTGATATTTGGGCCACTTGAATTCTAAGGTTGCAGACCATCGCATTGGTATCATTGATGGATTTATCAGTGTTAGCCTTAAATTGAGCAAAATCTCTCAAAAATTGCCTCTGCTGAGCCATAAGAGCTTTCATCGTATCCTCAAGTGAAGAGGAGTTATTGGAGAGTGCAGGCAACAGTTGCCATTTTAGGACAAAGGTCAGGTAGTTCTAATTTTGAGGCACGTAATTGAAAATCTGGTTGTTCCTCGTCGTTGCATGATTATAGGTGTTCCCAAATGAGGTTCTAGGCGGTCTCTAGAATTGATTACCAATGGCATTGGCTTGTTGATTGTCCTAAAAAAGTAGGACATTGATCAGTTGCGTGAGTTTTGGTCGCATAAAAGCCACAAGCATGGACTTGGACTTTACCATAGGTGAGGAGACTCTTCATCATGGAGGTTAATTGTCAATTTTTCAATCAGTAGAATTTGGAACTACTCTTGTAGTGAGACTTTTGTATGCAGTATCATCGAGATCTCCATAAAGGCATGACTTTTGTGTGATATCCTTGTATAACTACCTCATTTGAGCCAGTGTATTATCTCGAAAGTGACCACCACACGCGTTATCAATTATTTTTCGCTCTATGGGTGTCATGCCAACATAAAAGCGATGGACTATAGACTTCTCAGTTTGTCCATGCTGCTAGCAACTAACAATTTGTGACAGCCCCTCTCCTAATCTAGGGCACCGCCCGGCCTTATCCCATAATTAAGCCCTAATCCTATCCACGGATGACTCAACTACATATTAGTCAGCCTTTACAACCTAAACGCCTCTTTTCTCATATTCAGGATAAGTAATACACTAGTCCTACCACTTTAAAAAATTTAGAGTTAATTAACATTTTTTACTAAATTAATTATTTAACGGAAGTCTTATTGATTATGCGGAAGCAATTAGTAACTTATGCAGAAGCCATTTATAAAATCCTAAGTGTGGAAAACCAGGAAATGACATCACATATATAAAGTCTTCAAAATACAGTGAAACAGTAAAATAGTCTAAATCAAGTCGGGGAACTAACGCTCAACCCAATATACAACCCCAAATAGTATCTGAAAGACATATATAACATATACAATCAAAATACCAAAATATGACCTACAATCGATGCAGTGACGCGCCGCGGGCTCAAGGATAATCGCCGATCTTTTCCTTGCCGGGCCTGCTGGTAGACCACTCTGCACCCACCATCATAAAAAGGACAGTGAGTACAAGAATAAAACAGTAATCCCTGATGACAAGTTTAATTTGTATTTCCAAATATTCAAATTGTATTTAAAAGCATATAAATGGGAAAACTGGAAAATAAACCATATGCGAGTAAATACCAGAGTTAAACAAGTAATATTGACACTAGGCTAAGTAGTGGTTATTTAGGTCTGGTGGCAGTGAAACATTTCACTCCGACTCAATAATCATATAGCACAAGGGACTCTAACCCAAGTGTTACCAGGGAATCTAACCCCGATGTGTAGACCACCTCAGGGACTCTAACCCCGAGTATCATACAGAGTCAGGTAACATGTGCCGATATCCCCAGGGACTCTAACCCCGTGAGTCGCGCACACCTCGATCGAGTACGAGACCAAAATGCGAAAACTACTTTTTAAGTTTCAAGAAATACCAAGTATGGATTGTCAAGGCATAGGCACATCTACACACCTAAACAAATAAGGAATACAAGTCATCTTAAACATTTATAAGATATTCACTAGCCTAATACCATGCTATTTATCATTCAATTCACATTTAAAATAACAAGAATAGACATAGCATAGGATAAAATCAATGAATCCAAACAAATGAATGGATATCATGCAAACTAGACTAATCAAGTTAGCATAGACACAAAGAACACATGTTATAAGAATACAAAGGCAAAATAGTCAAAAGGACTATGCAAGGACAACAATTAATAGAAATGAAATGCCAAGTAAAGTTGTCATTGGGTATACTCACAACAACAAAATAAAGTCCTAGCTTTACTGGCTTCCCAATACTCCAAATCTTGTATTCGCTCTCACGTACCATTTTTCCTAGGTTCCTGAGTTTGGTGTCTCATTAGTTCAAATATAGTGGGTTTAAGCTCAATTTAGTGGTGTTTATTGTGTATTCAAATTGGTTCAATAGACTTTAAATCAATCTTCCTAAATCAGCCCCTAAAGACTAAATTAAGTTTCAATTTCAGTCCTACATTTTAACGCACTTTTAGGCATGAAATGGTCTAAATATCAAAATCCTCCATCAGAACAACTATTGTTGGTCTCTCTCTTAGCTTTCCAAAAATGTTTAGTTTGCAAAATTCTGATTTAAAATGAAAGAGATATCATGATTGTACTAAACATAGGTCTAATTGGAATTTGATACGACCAGCGGAATTAGAAAATATATTTCTTCCAATATATAGTTCCAATAAATGTGATTTTTGGTCACAAGGCAGAAAATATATCCAAATACAACATATTAAAAGATCAGCTCTTTTGGATAATTATTTAGGGAGTTATGTCCTTAACAAGTTTAGTTTCAAGACTTTCCTTTTTAATTCCAGCACCTACTTGTAGAAAATGTTTGGACATGAAATTGAATCAAAATACCTTCAGTTAAGTAAAGCTATTCCCCCTTAAATAAGATTTCAAATGCCACTAGTTTGGATCAATTTGGATCTAAAATGAGCAGATTATGACCAAATCACCCAGATTGATTCCTAATACAACATGCAGAATTCTTGTTTTGGTGTTGCAACTTCAAAAATTCATATCTTTATGATTTCAAAACCAAATTAAGAACTTCAATATAGCTGGATTATCAGCTTTAAATGAGGAATCCAAATATATAAATCAGTTGCATATACTCAATCATCTACCATCTGAGATTAGCCTAAAACCAGAACTTGTTCTAATTTAAACTAAAAAGATGTGTACCTAGTTGATGTAGCACACTAGCTTGAGAATTTCTCACTAAATCCTATGGATTCCTTCAACAACTTGATGATTCACTCCTCTCCAGCAATTCCTTCTTCTTCTCCAGCAAAAATGAATGAGTGATTTTGTTTGCATGTTGTTTGATCACTAATGTTATATATTAAGGTGATGTTCCTTCCTAACCCTTGATCTCCATGGATTTATGTATCCCGAGGAATATCTAATGGTCCACCTCTTCCCTTATATCTCACTAACTCCCACTAACTCAACCTCAAATGACACCATTTCATTACTCACCTAGTTCCTAGATGTGCCAATGTGTATATGTAGACCAATCATATGTTTTCCATTTAATTTACTCAACTATAGGCCTTTAATTTGATTTACATTAACAAACAAAACCATAGGCTTATAAGTAATTCCTTATTTCATATTATTATTAAATAAGACTTACCAAAATGCTAACTACCCGGTTCCCTGGCTCGCACGCTACTCGAGGTGCGTCCCCGCTCTCATCTCGACGCCTAAAACTGTACAAACCGACTTAGTAAGTCTACACAATACATAACACTAGGCATACATCAATACAAAAATACAATATACCTCGACCATGTGCCTCGGTTGGTGCATGTATCACGATGTAGGTCTTATGTCAAGGGTCAGTGACCCTGATTAAGGAATTAAAACGGGGTTAGAGATTTGGGTCGTGACACAATTAATCGCTTA
The DNA here is from genome assembly GCA_039657325.1 of Stephania cephalantha. Taxonomy (NCBI): domain Eukaryota; kingdom Viridiplantae; phylum Streptophyta; class Magnoliopsida; order Ranunculales; family Menispermaceae; genus Stephania; species Stephania cephalantha. Next base: position 15,599,421 of record CM077570.1, on the reverse strand, counting down.
AAAAGATCCCAATATGCACTAAATGATTCTCCCGCTTTCATTTTGTTGCTGCATATGTCCTTGATGAGTTAAGCAATTCTATCCTTAGGAAAATACTCATTTAAAAAGTCAATTGGCATTTCATTCTAGGAGTTACTTAAACAGGCTGAAGATAGAAAAATCATTCTTTGGTTTTGTCTTTGAGACAAAATGAAAAATACCTAAGCTTAACCGTGTCCTTATCCGTTGTAGAGGGTTTCATGGACTTGCAATTAGTCTAAAACTACTTTAAAAATGTAACTGGGTCTACATTCTCTCTTCCAAGAAAGGAAGGTAGGAGATGAATAAACTCAGACCTAAACTCAAATTCTCTGGCATTCTCCGGATAATTAATGCAGAAGGGGTGTTGTGCCAAAAATGCTTGAAGGTTTTGATTGGAGTACCCCATAATGACTTGGCGATTTCTAGCTTGCGCCATGTCTAGAGGCTTTTGGCCTTATTGATGCCTTAAGTCGGGGTTCCCCGTTCAACCTTTGGAATGTTCTTTCAGGTTTATGATCGAAAGGCAACAATAAACCAGTCGATTGTGACCAAGTAAGTCTAGGAAACATAGACTAAGTAAAAGAAAAAGAAACTAAACTATACTTAGAATAAAGGACTAAGTCCCCAGCAACGGTGCCAAAATTTGTTCACATGTCAAATGTAATCTGTACTCAAGTACCAATCCCACTTGGGTGTGATTGTGGTAAATACGGGGTCAAATCTACATGACTTAGGTTTTACTCTCAGTCAACTAAAAAGGAAAATTCGACGGTTTTTCAAAAGATTTAAAAAAAACAATTACTTGAAACTACTAGAAATCAAAGTTTGCAAAAGTGAACTCGATGAGAGAAAATACCTTAGTCTACAGTCCTACAAATCCAAATCAAGATTCAACACATAGGTCTTCGATATTGCTCCTCTATCTAGTCCATTGTGCAGTGCGTGTCTCGAGGCAGATCAAAGGGTTGCTGAATGACTTATAATTAGTCATTTTTGAAGGTTTTCCTCAACTAATGCACCACCAAACTTCTTTTAAACCACCATATCATCAACAAGGACCAATGTAGGTCCCACCAAGCTGTCTCGAAGTGCATGCATGCTCATTTTTCAATGCGAAACACCCAGAACACTTCAGAAGACCTTGATTTATTTCCTTTTCATCGAATTGCCTATAAACCACTGAATATATAAATAAAAGAGAATTAATTCATAATAATAGGCATTGTGATCTAAAAACACATAAAATAACACTTATAATATATAATTATTACCGACTTTATCAACCAACCACCATCCTAACTCAATGTGGGACTTCGAGGCTGCCTTGAGATGTGTGCTATCACATTTTATGAAGCAAATCATCAAAAGCACTTTAAAAGGACCCCACTTTTATTCTTTTGAGCAACTAGGCTAAAAACAACAAATGAGCAAAAATAAGTCATGAAAAGCCAATTTTGGAGACTATAGTGCATCATAATTATGTAAATACACATCAAAATGGGGAACAAGTTGCTAATTAACAAACGCTCTCTCTCTCTCTTCTTCGCTCAAAATCTCCAAATTTCACCGTCTCGATTAATCGATAAAGCTCAACTTAAACGTCAAACTCTTTGATCCTTACCATGGTGGCATCGTTGTTCATCATCTCTAATAGCGCCTCGTGTCAGCTCCGACGCCTCAAGCCACCGTTACAAGCCCAACATCATCGTCCAATCTATGCCAAAAGGTCGATCCCTTATAGAACCCTAGGTTAGTAGTCACACTCTTCTTTCTTCTCATTCTGTGATATCTTTTTGTTGGATCTGTTTTTCTAGGGTTTCAATTCATCAATTTTAGTTAGGCCAAGCTTGAATTTGTAGTTCAATTTTTGAGTTAGATCCATCTCTCGTGCTAAGGTTTTGATTTATGAGTTTTAGTAATTAATCTGATTTTGCGGATTTAGATCTTCCTGAAACAGGTCAGTTCGATGTAGATGCTGAGTGATGATGATGAGTCTTCATCGATTTTTGTCATATTTTTTATTCCAATGAGCGGTGGTGGATGAGATAGATAAAGTTTTGCGGGGGTGTGGTAAGCCAGATGCAGAAGGAAGAGAGGAATGAGAAGATCCTTCACGGTCTGTTGAAGCTTCCGATGAATCTGAATTGCATTAATTGTAATAGTCTGGTGAGGGTTCCAAGTTTTGGTTTTGCTGATTGCATCCATTGTAATAGCATCGCTGAGTTTTCGGTGGAATTAGATCTGACTTACTAGTGTATGGCTCTGTTTGGCATGGCTAGCTGATAATCTAGCTGATAGCTGATAAACTAGCTGATAGCTGATAATCTAGCTGAGAGCTGATAATCTACTAGCTGGTAGCGGAAAGCTGATAATCTAGCTGATCAACTAAAGATTATTTGGAATGATAGCTGATTGATTAGCTGATAAATGCAAAATGACAATAAATGACATATGACACAATTAAGTATATTAATTATATAATCATATAATTAATTGTTATAAATAACTCTGTATTTTATTTACAAAATACAATTAATACCATAAAATAATATATATTATTTAGAAAACTAAATTATGTGTGTCCATAAATGCTTACATGAAAATAACTCTATATTAATTTATAAGAATTTGCAAAAAATAAACACATGTAAATAAAATACAATAAAAGATTTGGATTACTATACATATACCTAACGCATCATCCATAATTGAGAAGCAATGTTATTGCGAATATTCTTCATTTATAGAGTAGTCTCTCTATAACTTCCATGATTGATGTCGTCATCAATAACATTTGGAAGTTCGTCAAGAGGTACATAATCTGGATGTTGTGCAACGATATTGAACAATTCGTCATCCTGTGCATTTTTTCGTATATAATTATGCAATGCAAATGCAACTATTATGATGTCAATTTGAGTTTGTACACTAAATTGCGGCATAGCATTAAGTATCTTCCATCTATTTTTCAATACTCCAAATGACATTTCGATGCAACTTCAAAGAGATGAATGTGCACGATTAAAAACATTTTTTGCATTGTTGGGACCAACATTTTCAAACTGATTTTGGTGGTATTTTGTTTTGAAATATGGCACTAAATACCATCGCCTATCTGGATATCCTTTATCCACCAAATAATATTTGCCTATTGAAAGAAAAAAAATGGCATTACATGATTTATAAATATCATATGACAATAAGGTAAACTCAAAAGTATTGGTACCTTCTGGCGGCTTTGGAAAGTTTAACTATGGCGTATTAATTGCATGGAGGAAAATACGTGAATCATGTGTCGATCCCTCCCATCCAGCTGATTAAATGTGAAGCACATTCAAAGTCACATGCTGCCATGACATTGAAAGACGTGAAAGTTTTTCTCCCCTATAACGCATTTGATATGCCTTAGGAACACATGCAACAATATGGGTATCATCAATACATCCTATGCAATCCTGTTGTATTAAGTATAAATGGTTATATAATGTACAATCAAATTATAAAATAGTAGGTGACAAATATTTTTATATTGTCTTACCTTGAGATAAGGCATATATCGTTCGTCGTGAAGGATGTGAGACGGTATGGATTGAAATGTATGATCAGTTCGTTTTATCATATCACGTGCAAAACCCTTAAAGCCATTGCTTCTACCGGTAATAATTTCCAAAACCTCATGAAATGATCTACTTATAGTCTCACCAAAACGTTGAAAACGCTATCCTAAGTCCCTATTAGAGGCACCCTTGGCTAATACATATACAAATATACCTACTTTCTCTATAATTGTTACTCTGCTTCGTTCCAAACCATATTTTAATTCTAAATAATTGCATAGTTCTATGAAAAGCTCTTTTTCCATCCTAAAATTGTTCTTCCTTTGAGCGTAATGTCCGTTTAGAATTTCCATCATCCAAGATTCTCCTGTTTGAAGTGAAGTCATGCATGATTCTTTATATATGTTTTTGTAATAATGTGTAGCAGCTATAGCCCATGTCGTGTATCCGGATATAACAATAAAACCAAGTCTTTTCATTCTCTACATTTGCAACTCTTCGATATCCATGATACACCTGATATGCATAAATAACATGTAACTAAAAGATATATGAAATACTTTTAAAACAAAACACACACACATAACTAAAAGTAATTTACATAAGTTCATAACTCTTGAAAATGCATGTCAATTTATATAAATTGAGAACTAAAACATAATCCAACTCCAAATACAACTAATAAATGTAGAAAGAAAGATGTCTAAAAAAATAAATGCAGCAAAGAAAAAAAAGAAAACATACGCAAATAATACGAGCATGGTCTAAACATTCACTTATTCCTACGCATAAAATCTAGCCAAACTTTCCTATTGTTATCATCTTTCATGTTTACAAATATCTTTCTCTTTGTCTCGTCTGAAATAAAGTCATGCGCAAAGCACCACAAATCGCTACCCTCCTCTAAAGTGCCTTCATTAACCATACGACCGATAATACTCATTCCAGTGTCAATAGAACTATCTGATACAACTTGAGATCTTGCATGATTTTCCATCTTCATAATTTCTAATGCCTCATTAGAATTAGAAAGCAAAGAGTTCAATGAAGCAGCTAGTATTGCAGATCCCCCTCCTGACCGTCTCCTTTTTCGTTTGGGTTGAACAAACTTAGAAGGCTGGTTTGTAGGCCTCTTGCTGCTATCACCTTTTCTAGACTCCAAGTTGGGAACTTGATTCCTAGTAGAACTTTGATTGTTCTTAAACACCTTTACGAACTCTTACTTCATTCAAAAATTCATTGAAATTGTTGTCCGAGTCGAGTAATTGGTCATAATGGTTATATTCAAAATACGCATCTTCAAAAATATTTCCTGTAGCTTTATTCATGTCATTTTCATTTGCACCAATTTCTTCATTCTCTTTGGCTTCCTCAACATTCATAGTCATATTTGTCGGTGGGTCCATAGAGGGTGAAACATTATCCCATCCATTTGCACAACTATCATCGAATAGTTGAGCCCATAAATCTGAAAGTTCTTGACCGGGTGATTTGTTGCGAAATGCTTTAACTTCGGGATTTTCCTACAACAAAGAGAATTTATACTAATGAGTTTGTACTAAATCAACTTTCTTTATTATTATATTAATTAATGGTATGAATATAACAAAAAAAACTAACCGCAATTTTTTTCTCCCACCACTCGTTTGAACAACTCAGTTGTCCCGTTGTAGGATCCCATCCTAGGCCAGTTTCACTAAGCAATAAAGTTTTCCAAAGCTTCCATTGCTTCTTCATATGATCAAACTTGTTCTTGCAAGAGGCAATCGACATTTTTATCTTTATTTCATCTTCCAACATCTCGCTAATTTTGTTCCATTTAAAATTACTTCCACGCCCATTGTGCATTATGTACTTGAGGCAAACTTCACAGAAAATCTTTTCATAACCTTTCCATTTAAATACTTTTACTCCTTCCGCATCATCATTAATCAAAGCCATTTCTAGCTACAATCATATTTAACACCAACAAACATAAGAGATAGTTGAGTGTTGAAACAAATATTTATAATCATTACAACTAAAAAGAACAACCGCAATTCTATAAATATCTCGGCAATTGAATAAAAAATAAATTACATAAAGAAATTCTTTCTTTAGGTTGTCTTAATACCACCTAAAAGTCTCTAAATTTTTATTTGTGTGTATAGTACGTAGGAATAAAGTTCATGAATTTGAAATTCATTAGACTTTTTTTTTGATAAGATAGAGATATTTATTGATTGAGACAAAAGAATGGGATTGGGATAAAAAAAATAGTAATTATATACATCAAAATGCATCTCTTTCAAAGCAAAAAACAATATGGACTATAGACTTCATAAGCTAAAAAAACTTTCACATACCCACACCATTATCCACATCATATTCATGTTGACCTAACTCTACCAGTTGTAGTTGCTAAAAAAAACTCCACCAGTTGTGTTTTCAGTTAAGAACTAGCTCGATGGGGCATTGTGTAGTTCGACCAACCAAACAAGCAACCAAAAAAATAGAAAAAAAATTTCATGAGATGAGACACCTCAACAGTTGAATTTCATAAAAGATGAGGTGCCTCAACAGTTGCATCAACGTATGATTAATGATGGGCAGCAGGTATCAATGCTTAAAACTCTATTTATATTTCTATTTTATGCTCATCATATGGCACATGATTCAAAACTCTAATTCTATTTTATGCTCATCAGATGACGCAATTCAGTTTAGCATCTATTACCCTGCGGCACAAAGCATATGCATCGAGCATCGAAACAAACTCTAAAGAAGATGAACTCGAAATAATCTCATTGCAAAATTCATTGAATAGGCATCGAAAAAAAATCTACTAAACCACGTTCATCAAAAAATCTACTTAGCCGAATAAGAAGATATCAGGGAGATCACCCATGAAATAAAAAAATTACAGAACTAACAATTGATATCTTACAAATATGGTCCTTCAACCCAAAATTCCAGTCTCTAATGCCCGATCGCCAAAGAGAAATAACAAAGCCTGAACGATTGAGAGATAGCCAACTCCTAAAGAAAAAAAATAAAAAAGCAACGCTGGAAATCCCTAACGTGATATAGCAAATCTGTTTGTATTTATCCCTATTTGGTTTCTAATTTCGCGGGCTACTAATATTCGCGGGGTTTGTTTAAGTATTTGCGTATTTTGTTTCCACTAATTTGCAAGGGCATTAATTTATTAATACCGTAAAAATGAGGGTATAATCGCGAGAAAAAATCCAAACGACGGATTTTCGGTTCAAACGCTACTAAGAGTAGCATTTCAATTGGGAGCTTATCATCTAGATTATTTTTAAAATAAGCTACAAACCAAACACAGCTTAACAAATAAACTAGCTTATCAGCTAGCTGATAAGCTAGTTTATGCTTACCAAACAGAGCCTATATGTGATATGCTTATTATATGCAGTACACTGTTATAAATTATGTATACACAATACATTGAATTGCCTTTCGTTGTATATACAAACTTTACTGCTTTTATGTACTTTGTAAGGCATATCGATATTGGTTGCTTTAGGTTTAGGCTTAGGATCAAGTGAGTAACTCGTTCTTATGTAGCCGACCCCAATTAATGTGGGATTGAAGCTTTGTTGTTGTTGTATCATTTAATTGGCTCCACACCATAAAGCTATTAAGAAAATTGTAATTTCTTGTTTGTGTATTTCCTAATCTTTTGTTTATGAAACACATGTTTTTCTGGAACATTATATCATGCTTTATGGTATGGTTCGGTATGTTCCCTCTTGACTTCTTCTTTAAATAATTTTGTTAACATAGAAATGTGCATTAACATTTAGAAAAATCTGAACTAAGTTACTTGAAGAGTGAACCATGTATTTCAAATTCAATTCCGATCTCTCGGCTTGTAGTATTCATCCCTTATGAAGTTTGAGTGGCTTTTCATGCTCAGTGCTGTCTGCTTGAGATCTCTTCTTTTAAGTTTGAGTGGCATTAACATAGAAATATGCATTAACATTTCTTCGACTGTTGTATGCATGAAAAATCTCATAAAGTCGTTGATGGTCAATAGCAGAGGTTTTGGAGTTGTCTTATAGTTTTTTATGTTATTTTAATTGGATCTGAGTTTTAGAGTTAAAGTTTGTTCATTTGGGGTGATAGTTTTGCACACAGTTCCGCCTTACAAGCTCCCTTCTTTGACGAAACAATACTTGTTCCTTGTTTTTCATTCATGTGAGCCTTATACGAGTTTTGGGCATGGTTGGCCAGTAGGGATGCAAACGAGGCAGAGAATCCCCGTTGGGGTGGGGAATCTCCGCAACGGGGACGAGTACACAAAATTTAAATAGGGATGGAGGCGGGGATGGAAAGAAAATCTCATACCCGCGTGAGTACTGGTAAAGGGTGTTTAGGCATGTGCCCTAGGTCAATTTATAAACATTGTTTATCTTATAATCTTAGTTAATAAAATAGAGGTTTTCATTTGCTATTTTATTATAAGTGATTACATGTTTACCTTATAATAAGAACCATAGGTATTTGTTAAAATATCATAAATGTCACTAGTCAGTCATTATACTAGGAACTATAATGTGTTAAGACTAGTGTGAATCTTAATTAATGGCAATGTGATGATCCCTCGAAATGTTAGGCTGTTAAATGGTCACGTCTAAGTGAAGTGATATGATCAATGTCATTCGGATGTTTTCAGTCTACCTAAAGATCGAGACTAGTACGATTGAACATTAAGGGTGACTTTCCATGCCTTATGTTTAATCAAATGATATCGCATGACAAAAGGATACGATATATGTTATTAATTAGGTTGTATCAAATTTTATATTCATTTTACTTGGGTACTCATAACGCCTTGCTAGAGATTGCTGATAACTTGTGTACCAAAATGGTTTTGGTTCACTGTCAACTTCGCATGAACCTATTGAGTTGCACAAAAAGAATAAGTTTGCGCAATTTCAATTAGTCTAGAGTAATGAATTTTATATGATAAAATTCATGACATAAAAGCCCTAACAATTTGTTATATGATAACTTATTATTAGGGGCATATGTGTAATTTGCTTAAACTGTCTAAATACAATAGTTGCATTACGAATAATTTTTTAAGTGAGTTTATCTACACATATAAATAAAGGTTGAAGTCCTAAAACAAAATCTTATTTCGTTTTTTCCTATTTTTGAGTTCTTTGGATTTTGGGATAGAAGGAAAAACATTTTCTTATCTCTCTAGGGGTTAGCACTCCAAATTGTGGTCAATGTTCATTTGTAGATTTTCGATAGAGGACGAGTGCTCGAGCATCTCGGAGATCGAAGAATCGAATAAGGGATTTATGGATTAAGGTATGGTTTACTTTTTGTAAATCTTGTTTAATGGAACGTATTTTCGATCCTGCCGGGGGTTTTTCAAAAATCATTTTGAATTTTTCGCTGCGTATAAACTCTTAAGCCCAACATGGGGATGAGGAAAAATTTATCCACGGGGATCCCCATTGGTAATACCCGTAGGTATACCTATTAGAGATCCCCACGGGGATCTTCTCGAGTATCCCCATTGGAGAAGATCATCGGGGATCCCCATAAATCAATGTTATATATGTATACATACATACCATATGATATATTATATTAATATTTCATGGTTTCCACCCCAAAACACTAGTGATAGACATAACAAACAAACTCTAATAAGATTTATAATTTTATATCATTTAGTTAAATAAATAAAATATTTTTATTATCATACTATATTAATTATATGATTTGTTTTGAATCGTTTGCAACTATATTTACATTTTACAAATTTAGAATCAAATGAAAAAATTGCAAAACTTTATTTTACAAATTACCAAACTACATTAAATGTATGCCTAAGCTAGCAATAGATATATGTATATTGTGTATATAAATACCATTTAAAAATACTAATATACATATACATATGTATGTGTCTATGACACCTTACTTTTGTAACTTTTTTTTGAGAAAAATTAAGTGGGGAGTAATATTTCCCCATGGTGATTCACCGCGGAGATCCTCAATGGAGAATTAAACAGGGAAAAAAGTTTCCCCTCAGTAATTAGAAGGGGACGGGGATAAAAATTCATCCCCGCATGGAAATGAGTACGGGGATGGGGATAAATTCTTAAGCGAAGATGAAGTTGAAGATGGGTCCCCATTAGACCTGTTCACTGGGCTGGGGGCCCGCTAGGCCCGCCCAAGCCCACCCGACATATACTGGGCTTGGTCTTATAAATTGAAGACTAGCCAGACCCGGGCCCGAGCTTGTCAAAGTCCGCCTATTTAATAGGCAGGTCTGGGTTTGTGCTTTTGGCCCAAGCCCGCTCGCTTTGAATAAGAAAGGTATTTTTTATAAATACCTTGTATGAAAATTAATACTTTATATAAAAAGTAATGCTAGATGTGAGTTTGTGAGGTTCGAACCTACACTTTCACACTCATTTGAATACATTCTAACCAATTCACTACTCTTTTTTTTTTGCTAACTCTTGAAACTTAATAAATATATTTAATTTTGTAAAAATAATAAAAAACCCAACTAAGCCTGCCCAAGCCCGGCCCATACTAAGCCCGCCCCATGAAAAGTCGAGCCTGGGCGGGCTCGGACAAGGCCTTGAAAAAAAAAAGCCCAGGCCCACCCGTTGAACAGGTCTAGTCCTCATCCCCTACCCTCCCCATTTGCATCCCTATTGGCAAGCAAGTAATTTTCTCTTCTTTCACCTAACATCAATGTTACTATGGTTTCCAATCTTCTTTTTGAGTTCTTGCTAGATTTTGTCATTTTTGTGTTTACTTTCTGACATAATGGTTTTAGGATTATGTGATACTATTTCCAATATTCCGATACTATATGTTTTTCTCTTAAGAGTTCACAAAAAAGTCGTGTTTGTATCCATAATACCAACAAAGGAAAAATTCACCGACTTATAATGTCTTGCTTTAATTTGATGGGATGATGCGAAAATCAGAAACTTCTATAAGTTCACAATTTGGGTTTCTAATAACATGTAGTTGTGAGTTGTAATGCTTTGGGCTTGGTTTTCTTTTATGCTCGATGAGCTTCTTTGTTCGACCTTTGGAATGGCATAAGAGGTTTGTATTAGCGATAGTTTACTTGTTATGTTGAAACAAGTTCATTGCTCAAACATGAACTAATAAGCACCAGAAGCTAGACTTTGCAAGGCATTGGCTTTATTTTATTTGGTTCTACAATTTGGCATATACACTTTGTTACGATTGGTTAGATTCGGTTATCATCACGATCACCATGATTGATGTCTATCCTCAATGTGGTTACAAGATTATAACTACTTTATTTGGTCTTATCTTTTGATGTATTATCGTCACGATCACCACGATTGTTGTTTATCCTCAATATGGTTACAAGATTATAACAGCTTTTATTTGGTCTTATTTTTTGATGTATCTATGTATATATAAATAGATGTAAAGTTGTACTCAAATACTCAATTGAATAAAGGCTCCATTCTTGATAAACTATCATGGTATGAGAGCCCTAAGTGCTTTTGTGAGTCTTTGTTTCGGTCTCCACCTCTAATCTTTTTCTTTATCAGCCGCTCAACCAGCGTATGAAGCACTCATCCGTGCATCTGCATAATCCATGAAGTGAGGCACTTCGTCTGTCGATTGAAGTAAGACTTTTCGTGCATCTCCATGAAGTTTGGGATTTTTTTGTATTTGTTCATCCAGCCTTCAACCAATCATAACACACTTCATTATCCTTCTTATTTGACATCATGGTGTCATGAATGTACTAACTGGGAATTGCGCTGGCACAATACGTTGGTAAGTTGGAGAATGGCATAATCTTTTATAGCAATTACAACCGTGGAACGCCTCTAACATTCTGAATAAGTGTTGAATAGGTATGTTACTTTTCCCTCTTTTAAAAGAAGAAGAAAGAAATTGTAACGGCCCTAAAAATCTAACACGTGCCACGTGTATGTGGGACCCACTCGTCGTGATCTGGATTGAATCGACACGAAATAGTGTCAAGTTAAGGTTTAGACGCGGTGTCCCCATATTTTGGTGTGCAATGGTGTTTTTGGCAAAAAATGAGGTATTTTTCGGGGTTTAATTCGGATACGAGGAGATAAGTATGAAAAAAAAATCGGATAATAAGAGAGAGGAGAGAGGAAAGAGAGAGAAAAATAGAGAAAAGGGAGAAGAGAGGAGAGAAAAAGGAAATAAAGAGAGAGGAGAGAGAAAGGAGAGAAGAGAGAGAGGGAAAGAGAGAGAGAGACGAGAGCGGAGAGAGTGGCGAGTAGCGGCGACTTTGGCCAAGTGCGACGCAGGCGGTGTTGCGGCTCGGAGGAGCTGCTGATGTTGATGCCGACCGAGCAGCGCGGCGGACCAGCAGCGCGGATGGCGGCTCGCGGTCGACGCGGAGGCCGCGGACGGCGGTTCCAGCGACCAGGAGGTGGCGCGACTGTCGGGATGATGATTAGCGGCAGTGCAACAGTGGGCAACGGCGGACGCGACGATGGCGCTCTTGCTCGCGGAGGAGCGCACACAATAGCTCTGGCGGAATCAGCAGCGACAACAATACGGTCCACCAGGACGCCGGCGAGGAGGAGCGGTGACTCAGCATCGGCAGCGGCAACGGCGTGGTGAACGACGCGGAGCAACGACGCGGTGGCGCGTTGCAGGGCCGATCGATCCCCAACGAGACAACAACAGTGAACAATGGAGGCGTAACTTCGACGAAGCTCGACGACGCGATGGATTGCTCGCGGAGAATGTAAGTAAACCAGATAGGAAATTGTACAGTCATTTCATTTTACTCTATTGAATATTGTTGTTCATTGCTTTGATAACTATCTTTGAAATTGTTGTTGGTTGAGTGGTCCATTGGCAAGTGAGTCATGGTTACTGTTTATCTGTGATATGAGCTCTTATCTGGACTTATCTGGGTCTGTGGATATATCATAGTCGCAAGGGTTAAGGTTGGTAGGTAGTGTCTCGTCCTGAACCTGAGTTTGCTGGGCTTTTGTCGCGACTCAACGACCTTTTGGTCGGGACTCCTTGTTATTTGGTTTCTCGTATTCCGGACCCTCACTTATCGATTGATTTGTTTACAGTCGTTTATATTCATGTGTTCCATGTTCTTTCTTTCTAATTGCATGAATTCGATTGATTTATTTATTTTGAAATGTTGTATATATGTTCTACTGGCGTTATTTACTTGGGCTCGTCATTCTTGTGTTTGACGGAGTGCAGATCCATAGTCCAGCTATTATATGAGGATAATGGAGCAGTTCTTACCACTTGTCATAACTCTGGGATTTTGGGCATGTATATCTTGTATTTACTCTCATCTGATGATGATATACTTATGCAGGGTTCCACAATTAGGTTGTCCAAGTTTTTTACAATTATTGTTGAGTTATTCAATGTATTAATTGCTTCCGCTAAATTGTAAAACTTGAAAAATAATAACGACTCAACTTAAAATTATGAATTTATTTATAATGGTGGATTGAAAGGCTGACTAGGCCTGCGTTGACCTTGCGAGACTGGCTCGGGGGTCCACGAGGGCTTAGGCCGGGCGGGGCCCAGTTTGTGGGAAACTGGGGTCACCACAGTTGGTATCAGAGCCTAGGTTTATAGACCTAGTAAGGCATTGTGATACCAACGTCACAGTTGGTATCAGAGCCGTCAACGTTGGTATCAGAGCATAAGGTTTATGATCCTGACTTAGAGTCTTAGTTGGGAAGTGAGGAGAGTTAGGGAAATATGAGCTATTTGATGTGTTGTATACTCTTACTATCGATAGCTATGTTGTGGTCGAGAAATCGCATTTTTGCAGCTTGCGATAGCTGATCAGTCCGAGACCAGTTATACTGGTCTGAGTGATATTCACGAGAGAGATGAGATGTCCCAGCTGGTCACCTCATATGGCCAACAACTTTAGGAATCGTCGACGTTTGAGAGCACTGGCTACAGCATCGCCTTCTACATCGCCGACCAGACATGAGGGAGTACACGTTCAGGCTGAGAGAGTACCATTGACTCTTAATACATCGGCGGATGATACACCGAGCACGCCCACTGATGAAAGTACACGAGTGACGGCTAAGGCGAGGCAGTTTCGCGAGTTTCAGCGATATCACCCAAAGAAGTTTCCCGTGGTACGGATCTCGGAGCAGCAGAGAAGTTTATGAGGAGTCACGAGAAGATTCATGACGTCTTGGCCACACCAGAGCATATGAGGCAGAGCATTTCATCAGCTTCGTTGTTCGGAGAGGCTGATGTGTGGTGGCGTAGCATGGTGGCTACGAAGGGGAAACTGAAGGACTTGGCTGAACTCAAGGAGAGGTTCAATCAAAAGTATTTCTCACAAGCGGTCAGGAACATGAAGATGACCGAGTTTCAGAACATCCGACATGCGGCTGACGAGACAGCGATTCAGTATAAGGGCCGATATTTGTGGTTGATGGACTATGCCGGAGGCATAACTGATACGGACGTTGATCAGGCCTACTACTTCATGAATGGCCTGTTGGGTGAGATCGATTCTATGATGGTGACCACAGCTCCAGGAACGTTGCAGGAGGCGTATGCGAGGAGTTTAGCCAGTGAGACTTTTCTGAGCACGCGCACTGGTACAGCAGTCGCAGCTCCACCACCAGCACAGTTAGGTGTCAGACCGAACGTGACGGGAGGAAGAAGAGACCCAAACAGTGGAAGTCGAGAGATCAATCTCAAAGTGTGGGGTCTGTTGCATCTCCACCATATACAGCGCGAATTGCGCCAATACTAGCTGCTCTAGTACATAGTTATATCAAGACACCACGCCTACGGCACCGTCAGTTCTCACCACGCGCATCGATCGAGGACTGAGGGCAGTGACAATGGCAGGGGCATAGGTAGTGGTCAGAGGCAGAGGTATGTACGGGGACAGAGTGTTCCATCTGGATCGGGATCTCAGCGTACTTGTTGGGAGTGTGGAAAACCAGGTCACTTCGGCAGTACGTGTCCACGATTGGGAGAGGATAGCCACAGTAGAGCCGAGAGTAGGTTCATGCTGTTGTCGATGAGTTGGGTTTGAAATCCACTAGACGAGAGAGACTAACGAATAGTCCGAGAGACTGGTTCAAATTTTCACGGACATACGGAGGATGTGTGTGTATGACGGTGGATTATGGAAATGGTATTTCCCTTTGAGTTTTTCCCATATATGTTTCGAGGATGTTGCCCTGGCATATATTGGAGGGAATGAGACAGATGGTGTAAGGTGTGTAAGGGCATTACACAGCCTGCAGGTCTCGGAGGAGCCCAGCTCGTCATGGAGGAGCCCAGCCTTACAGAGTAAGATGGGGGTATGGCCTGAGGCGGGTATGGCTTTGGGCCTTCACAAAACACTATCTTCCTTTGTGAATTGCTTCAATTTCGAGGACGAAATTTTCTTTTAGTTGGGAAGATTGTAACGGCCCTAAATATCTAACTCGTGCCACGTGTCATTTCAAGGTCGTATGTGGGACCCACTCGTCGTGATCTGGATCGAATCGACACGAAATAAGGTCAAGTTAAGGTTTAGACGTGGTGTCCCCGTGTTTTAGAGTGTAATGGTGTTTTTGGAAAAAAATGGGGTATTTTTCGGGGTTTAATTCGGATATGAGGAGATAAGTATGAAAAAAAAAGATCGAATAATAAGAGAGATGAGAGAGGAAAGAGAGAGGAGATGAGAGAAAAAAGAGAGAAAGAGAGAAGAGATGAGAGAAAAAAGAGATAAAGAGAGAGGAGAGAAGAGATAGAGGGAAAGAGAGAGAGACGTCGGAGAGAGTGGCGAGGAGCGGCGACTCCGGCCAAGTGCGACACAGGCGGTGTTGCGGCTCGGAGGAGTTGCTGGTGCGGACGCCAGCCGAGCAACGCGGCGGACCAGCAGCGCGGATAGCGGGTCGCGGGCGACGCGTAGGCCGCGGACGGCGGTTTCAGCGACCAGGAGGTGGCGCGGATGTCGGGATGATGATGAGCGGCGGTGCAGAAGTGGGCAACGGCGGATGCGACGGTGGCGCTCTTGCTCGCGGAGGAGCACATACAGCAGCTCTGGCGAAATCGGCAGCGGTAGCGGCACGGTCCACCAGGACACCGGCGAGGAGGAGCGGTGACTCAGCAGCGGCAGCGGCAACGACGAGGAGCAACGACGCGGTGGCGCGTTGCAGGGCCGATCGATCCCCGACGAGACAACGACAGTGAACAATGGAGGCGTAACTTCGACGAAGCTCGACGACGCGATGGATTGCTCGCGGAGAATGTAAGTAAACCAGATAGGAAATTGTATAGTCATTTCATTTTACTCTATTGAATATTGTTGTTCATTGCTTTGATAACTATCTTTGAAATTGTTGTTGGTTGAGTGGTCCATTGGCAAGTGAGTCATGGTTACTGTTTATCTGTGATATGAGCTCTTATCTGGACTTATTTGGGTCTGTGGATATCTCATAGTCGCAAGGGTTAGGGCTGGTAGGCAGTGTCTCGTCCTGAACCTGAGTTTGTTGGGCTTTTGCCGCGACTCAACGACCTTTTGGTCGGGACTCCTTATTATTTGGTTTTTCGTATTCCGGACCCCACTTATCGATTGATTTGTTTACAGTCATTTATATTCATGCCTTCCCTGTTCTTTCTTTCTAATTGCATGAATTCAATTGATTTATTTATTTCGAAATGATGTATATATGTCCTACTGGCATCACTTACCTGGGCTCGTCATTCTTGTGTTTGACGGAGTGCAGATCCGCAGGCCAGCTATTATATGAGGACAATGGAGCAGTTTTTACCACTTGTCACAACTCTGGGATTTTGGGCATGTATATCTTGTATTTACTCTCCTCTGATGATGATATACTTATGCAGGGTTCCACAATTAGGTTGTCCAAGTTTTTTACAATTATTGTTGAGTTATTCAATGTATTAATTGCTTCTGCTAAATTGTAAAACTTGAAAAATATTAATAACTCAACTTAAAATTATGAATTTATTTATAATTGTGGATTGAAAGGCTGACTAGGCATTCGTTGACCTTGCGAGACTGGCTCGGGGGTCCACGTGGGCTTAGGCCGGGCGGGGCCTAGTTTGTGGGAAATTAGGGCCGCCACAGAAATGATCTTTTCATCTTATTAAACTTAGAATTATACCTTGGAAATTATTATCTGACGCATGTTTTTGTTTTTTAGAACTAGCCTACTTGTTAAGAGGAGCATGTTTTCGTTTCTTAGAACTAGCCTACTTGTTAAGATTTTGTGAATTCGGGAGTATTGACAATACATATTATTTCAGCGAGCAACTAATGAGTATAATAAAATCAATTAATTCGGCTTTGTTGTTGCCCTATTCGACCTACTATATCCTAATTGTTCAGTACAATTCACTTCCTCTCGAATCAATAGAGAAACTATGTATAGTATCGACTTTAGAATGGTATAATGATCGGCATATAGTTTTTTGTTTGGTAGTCAGGCATAGATTTCAAAAGTGCAAGAAGTGAATGATATAATTCAAAATCCACAATCTATATGAAATAACTACATTTCTTCGAGTCCAATGGATCTATTATAACTTGCATGATCTCATCATCCAATTACACTATCTTGTCAAACCTTTACTTGCTAAAAACATCTAGATATCCACGAAACTTTTTTGGTACTTTGTAGTTTCTTTTTATGGGTCAATTCAATTGTTGGATGGATTTGTTGTATTGTGATTCATTTAACATGGAATTCATTATGCAACCCCCTAACATGATTTCTTGTGGGAAATTAAGATCCTCTGTTTTATATTGATAAACTTTAATTAATGTGATTTATGAAATAAAAGACATAGGATCTCAAGCAAACTTTATTTGTTTCTATTGTTCAATTGAATATGATAAAATGGCGAATTCAATTGGAAAATCTTACTTCATTCAGAGCTCTGCTCATTATAGGAGAAATTCTTTTGTTTTGTTCCACGTTTACATATGCCGAAGGATTTGATGGAGTTTGGAAGGGTAGGGTTTTAAGTACTTTGGAAAACACTCTTTGATTTGATTGGGTTGAGATCATTTGAGAAATATTTGTGAGATATAACTTTATGGATTCATCTACATTTTCCAATCGCATTCATTTGCTATTTGTTACCATTTATTTTCTTCGATTGTTTATTGAACATGTTTAATTAATTTTGGCGATCATTGATTCACACTTTCAATTATTTTCTAAAAAGTACTTGACCCCTACATGTTTTTTACAGGGATTATGTCTTGGATATGTAAATGATACGTTGATCATTATGTAGATAGATGAAATGATGTTGATTAGACCATTGCAATGTTTTTTTTCTTATGACTGTTATATGTTTTTGTTCATGTAAGTGGACTAATTGGATAGGCTACTATGTGTCAGAGACATCTTTCTGTTAAGTGGCATAAAGGCCATAAGTTTGAAGATGAGAGCTTTGAAGAGAAGTTTCTCCGTTGGTTGCTAAGAGCTTGTGAGAAATGATGTAATTAGGAAGGATTTAGTTGTATTTTTATTAAAGGCCAAGAGTGGATATTGATTTGTGTATTTCTATGATTGTATCATGAGTTTTTTCATTGTATTAGATATTGATGCATATAAAAGTTTAAATATAATTTTTTTTCCAGAAATTTAGATTTTAGATTATTGTTGACTGCCGTAGTAAGGGCTGCCAATATTTTTTCACTTAAAAAAAACTATCAAACCATTTGATAGAGGTCTAAAGCCTCTAGAGAAGATAAATGTCTTTGTAGGGGTTTCAAACCCCTATCAAATATCTAGAATTCATAAGGGTTTAGAACATCATCTAACCATCTTGAGATAAGATAACAACTTAAAGGATGACACTTTTTATAGAGATCGAAAACCCCTATTAAATGTTTTTATAGAGGTTTAAAACCTCTATGAAAAGGCAAATATGTTCCAGTGAATATGTATTCAATTTGACAAGTAATGACACGTGTCGAGCATGTACAATAGTTTCCCGTATTTTTCTATTATTTGTAGTAGTGATAAATGGAATATTGTCTCGACAAGGATTTTGCAAATCACTTCAGAATTAAGACTATCCTAAATTTTATTAGATTTAATTCACTTTAATTTAACTAATCTAATTAAAACAGGAATGAAACACTATCAATCTAAAAACAAAACAATTAGTTAATTAAAATAATTAAATTATAAGCAATTGAAATTCAATAAATTATTCTATTGCAATTCAAACAAACAAGTGAGAAATAAATATAAATAAATTAAATATCTAAACAATACATCTTAGACAATGATATGTAAAGCGTCATATCTGGACATATTCATTAAAACATAGTCATAATCAAATCATCATATTTATACAATGATCCTAAATTATTAAACTCTAATCACAATAGATTAATAGTTTTTAGCAAACTATAGACTTTCCTATATTCAATGGAAAGAAGCCATATCCTTATCACAGTAACTCTACTTATTGGATAAAACGCAATAAACTATAGCATTAACACTCAATAAAAGTCATAACCAATCCAAACTAAATAAAACTAGAATTATGCTAGTCATTAAATAACTTAGAATACAATCACCTAGAACATCCACTCGGGTAATTTTACCTTATAGATTAATCTTACTTACTACTTCTATAATTGTTGTCAATAATCATAGACATAGATTTAGATACCCTATACTAAGAAACATATTGGTCACTATGCACTCAATAGAAAGAATCATTAGTTGTAATACGCAAATATATCTTATGAAAATCGTGATTGACGTGTGTGATTGGTCTAAAGCGTTAATCACAAAAATTCTACTTTATGACGAAAGTAATGAACGGTCTACAATCATGTCCATAGTAATGTTTATAATAATAAACTACTCACCCATATTAATAATAAACATTGCAATAAACAAATAATTGAAAAAAAATTAATGTAAAATACCTTTATTTAATAAGTCTTGAATCTCCAAAGAGTCTTCAAAAGCAAAATAAACTAAAACCTAATTAAAAAGACTTTTAAAACTAATAATGACTAATTGAGGGCCCTTATTTTGAAGCCCTAAGGTCTTATTT
This sequence comes from Stephania cephalantha, assembly GCA_039657325.1. Classification (NCBI taxonomy): domain Eukaryota; kingdom Viridiplantae; phylum Streptophyta; class Magnoliopsida; order Ranunculales; family Menispermaceae; genus Stephania; species Stephania cephalantha. The sequence goes on along the minus strand of CM077570.1, from coordinate 15,579,754 downwards.
ATAGTTTCCTTAAGTGTACATATCATAGATAAACTTAAATTCTTTGTTCTTATCTAGAAAAACTCGTCACCGATCTAGGCGATTTGTTAGTGAATCATATGTTGTTCACAAATCGTTGAGTTAATCACTGCAAATATCTCTTTGTGCTCCACCGATTCAATTGGCGATTCCTATGTAATTTCAATTCGCTGGCTCTTCTTTGCTGTCGATTTTGGTGGTGATTCGTGTGTAATTTTTATCACAATGAAATCGCTGGACCGTTTCTCTAGTCGACTATTTTTCTCTTCTTCTTTTCGTTCTTCCATTTCTTCATTTTTCTTAATTAAATCCTGAAATCACAAAAATAAGAGAATACCCAGTGTAATATCATCATTTTCATATAAAACTAACATAAATTACACTATAAAACATGTCTAATTATTGACTTGTCAAATACCCCAAAACTCAACACTTTGTTGTCCCGAGTAAAGGAATACTCTCAATCATATTCTCTTTTCATTCTTTATATCGTGATTTCAACATAATTCATCTAAACTTAAATAATATATATTTTTAAATAGAAGTGATCTTCAAATAGAAACATATTACCACAAGTAAATCAAAGTTATGATAGAATATAATGATTTAAGAGAAAAATGAACCATCCTTTAATAATAACTCAATCAACCAATGCAATACCCTATAGAACATAAAGTTCAATCAATACTAAGGCCAGTATACAATATAGGTTTTCTTAATCTTCACCGACAAGTATCAAGCTTACAATGGCTAGTATAGAATCTCAAAATATAAAAACAATAGATTAATCTTAATTTTATAAAATACTTTATAATAGCACCAAAATCAAAATAAATAAGAATTTTGCCAAAATATTAATGAATATATCATTTAAAACATGTTAGATTAAGAAATACTTCACTCAACCCTACCTTCAAACACTCGAGCTAAATCTTTTCTTCTAATAATTTAAGAACATCCGCTTTTTTCATCTCTCATTTTTTTACTCCATCCTAATCATTTTTTTTCTTAATTATTTTATTTTGCTTTTGACTTTTTTTGAGTCCTTACTCCATTTCTTGTGGACATTCTCACATTTTTCCTATTATAGATTCAGTGCTCCATTTCTTATGGAATCTATAGGACTCTATATATTTGTAACTCTTGTTAGCACTTCTCACTGTCCATTATAGTTGAAGAAAATATTCTTCTAACTTATAAATTTCGTCAATTTCTAACCCATTTCTTTTTTCAATTGTGGCATAATAATTTTTTGTATATATACTATAAAAATACTTAATCAATGGCTTTTGTATCACAAGATTCTTAGAAATATGTATTTTTCAACTTGCATTATTGTTTCGATCTTCTACTCATTCTCATGACCAACATAAGGTAATTAAGTGCATATATCAACTAGTAAAATTAATCAAAAAATGTATCAAAATTGATTCTTTCTATCATAGAATACACTTGGGTAATAAAAATATCACTTCCATTCAAAAATCTATTATATATTCATTCCATTATATTCTTAACTAAAAACAAACTAAAATGAAATTCATACTTACTTGAATTCGGAAGAAATTTCGAAATATTTCCTCAACTCACATGAATATCGGATCAAAATTTTGAACTTTGCATCAATTCTGAGCTTATCTTCTACCTTTATTTTCTTTCCTTGCTTTCTTTGTTATGTTTGTAATGTTTAACCTTAAATACTCTCAAACTCATTCCAAACCTTGTCCTCAAGGTTTAAAAATTATGTTTGGGTTTTCAACAAAACAAATATACCTCATGAAACATAAACAAATTTATATGTGTAATAAAAATTTGTAATGAAATAGGCAAATATATAATTCTACAAACTTCAAAAGAATGGAATGCAAAGGGAACATATTTCATTCATAAGCAAAAGGCAAGAGCAATACAGTTAATCATTCATTGATTTCATTTCATACAAAAGAAAATAAACTACATATGGCGGTGTCTGGAAGTAAATTCATCATTATATTCATCATCTTTATCCATTCCAACAGAAGATTGTGAAACATAGTTATAAGCTCGGTTGTAAGTCCCAGCTGAAACTTGCAACTATAAAAATGGAATGTCGACACTTCTCATCGATTTTGCAAATGACTATCATGCCTCCTTTCAGACATAGAATGATAACGTTGTAAAGACTTCTCATTTACTGCTTTCATTTCTTCATTTCGATGGATTTTCAATTGGCTACACATAAGTGAAAAAATATGATCCAAAAAAAATCCTCTCATCTTATACTGTGACGAAGATGATGTCGAACTCGTATCAACACTTGGTACATTCACTCGAGCCATCAATCTCACCGCTTTCCGTGCGGCTTCTTTTGTTTTTGTTATATTTTCTTTGCTTCTTTGTCTTCTTGCTTCTCTCGCATTTATCGCATAAAATGATTCATTTCCATCTTCCGAGTCATTATATCCTACTACTTTCTTCTTTTTTGTACTCCTCCATCATTTATTGTCTTCTCGGGCAATATATCGAACTTATTATTGAAACCCACCCTTGCTTGCCTACATAATTGAGTGATCAAAATTAGGAATAGTAGTCCTTCGTTTTTCATAGCCTTCATTGCAAACTTTATAGATTTGTTTATAATATTCCTAACATTGATATAACCCTTCTTCATCACTATATGGTAAAATAAAGCAGCTATAGGGTTTTTCACTTCAAAGTGTTGCCTAGTTGAATAAAAACTTGCATCTATAATATAACTCCAACTCTTCGTAATTTTCCTAAAATTGGTTGTTTGGATAAACTTCAGGTGTCCTTCACTATCAAGCGCAAATTCCTTTCTCGGAAGTATCTCTAATGCGTCTGGAATCATTACATAAGGATACGATTCCTTATTGACATAAATGACATTCAAGTAATCCTCGTCCTTCCTCTGATTGTTTTATGGTAGACTAAAACAATTATTCAATCTCTTAGGCGATACATCAATTTATTTTCCTTGCACTACTAATTTATCTCATTCATTACTAACATGTCCATTCATATAAAATTGTCGCACAATTCCTGAACACCCTTTTTCTCCTCTACCAACATAGTCTCTCAGAAGGTGCTCTCATCCTCGATCTCTGATGATGCTCATAATCTTATACTCATACTTACTCACATTCTAAATATTGAGCCCTCTCTCAGAAATTATTACCCTTTTCTTATCACTATAGTACCTCCTTTAAGCTCTAGGTATCACAGACAACAAAAGTTCATAAGGTACTAAATAACTAGGGTCTAGATTCTCAAAATATTCATCCTTATCAGATGACAATGGAGACTTTCTCTGAGCTCCGCCCTACCAGATCTAGGTTCTGTAATGCTAACCCTGGTAGGTATAATATTCATTAGGCATCATGCATACTTCTGCTTGGGTTTTTTTTTTGCATTACCCCCTTCCTTTTATCTTGCTTACAATTCCTACATCGTCCTCTACCTCCTCTCGCCATATAAATACTCAACTATGATGAAATAGGTAAATTGAAATCCTATATTTGAAAATTTCAAACGATCAAGGTATGAAAAATAATTATGTGAAAAGGTTTTATCATTGAATCTCGAAACAGTTAAAATTTTTACGTCTAAAATAATTTCATCGACATATTCCTATCATAATTATGTTTACACTGGAGAAATTCATAAAAACCACTCGAACTGATTTGAAAACCCATATTTAAATTGAGAATTTGTATCTAAACCCATTTTTCAAAAACAATTTTGCTATAAAAATTCATCAACCTCATTTGCCGAAAATATTATCAAAATTTGATTTTTCAAAACATCGAAATCAAAAGAACGCTAGAGTATCGATTTATTACCTTCTTAAGAGTGAATCCCTCAAGTAATATGCTCTATTAGTTCCTTACACTCCCTCTCCAAGCTTCAATTTGGAAAACACCTACCTAAACCCTAACTTAGTTGTATGAGCTTGATTTCAAAATTTATGGGGTTTAATCACTCCTAAACAAGGTGGTATTTCCTTAAATAAGCTATAATTTAAGCTTTTAAGAGTTAGATCTAGACAAAAATCGATTAACGATCGAATGGGTGTAAGGGTTTTCGGTGTGAAAGGGTTTACGATTTGGCGATTTGGGGTTCTATTTTTTAAAAATGTGTATTTGTTCTCAGTGAATCAGGGTTTAAATGGATCACTAAGAAATCGATGCCTAAATTGCTGAAAATGAGCCTCGTTGGTCCACTGACTAGCTCAGCAATTCCTAGTGTAAACATGAATCGCTGACAAATCTCTGACTTATTTTTACACTAGAAATTCTCAAACAGCCGTCGATTCCTCCCGGTGATTCCTAATGTTATTTGGTATTGCTGGGAAATTCCTGACCAATTTCTACTGTTTTTTCAATATATCAAATATTTTACTAATTTTTCACACATATTCATCATATTTAAGGTAGAATTAAAAAGTAATCAACAAGAAATATTCTAAAATGAAAATTTGATTTGTAACTAGGAAACATTATACTACTAACTACTTTCTTTACTGAATATTATTAAGGACAAATATAGTTTACCTGAAAGATAACTCGATCATCCTCCTCTTAATTGGAAATACCCGAAAAGAAAGTGAAAAGGAGAGAGAAAATAAATATTCTAACTATTTACTAAAACTGAAAGTAAAAATACAATATGGGTTGCCTCCCATAAAATGCTTTTGTTTATAGTAATTGACTCGACTTGATAGATAAAATTACTTGTCATTCAGCTTAAGCGAGTCAAACTTACCATTAACATATTCTTCATCATTCTTGACATATTCTGCTTCTTTATCATCTTAACATCCGCATAACGTCCTTCATTAGGTCTGCTAAACTCGTAGTACTTTTTTTTTCAAAGTAAAATTTCTTCCCTTCATAGCCATCGTCAAAACTTTTGTCTTTGAAGTAATCGTCCATCTCTTAACCATTTTGTAGGCACATATAATAATTTCCCATTTTAAGTGTGACTATACTTTTATCAACATCGAAAACAACTCCAGCCTTCTTGAGAAAAGTTTGTCCCATCAATATCACGTCATCCTTTTCATTCATTGTTACCACCAAGAATTGGTGAGGTACTTGAACCGTCCCACTTGCAGTGGCATATTCATCGACATTCTTAGTGGAAAGATTTTATCACCGTTTGGTTTATTGACAACCAAAGGTTGTATAAATCAACTTGGCCTTTCTGAACAATTGTTTTAGTAAGATATTCATATCAGATCCTGTGTCAAGTAGAATAACAAGAAAATTGACTTTATTGATCAGCACGTGGAGGAGGATTTTCACTGGATCATATATGAAAATTTCCATCAGATGCCCTAGATGCTTTTGTTTCTCATCAGTAAATTCTTCTTCCATTTGTCGCTTCCTTTTTTATTGTTGCACTTTAGGTTGTGGCTCTTTAGGTTGTTGTTTCTTTGATTTCTTCTTCTTATTGCGCAGCTTTTTATACATCCAGAGTTTAATTGTTTCATCCTTAACGGTTTCACTTGCGCTGATGTAAACATTGAACTTCTTTTCATTACATTTCAAACTTTGTTTCTCAGGCACGAGATTGATGATCTCCATATTTTGTTCTACAAGATTTTCATAATAAATTTTTAACCTATGATCATTTACTTTAAATATTTTTTCTTGTTTCGAAGCTTTCTATTTCTACTGTGCCATGAGGCAATAGATTCATAACCATAAAAAGTCATATCCATCTTAAAGAGAGTTTTCTAGGAAATAATGTAAGTCTTGAACAAAATAGTAGAACTGTATCTCCTACTTGAAAATTTTTAGGAATTAATTTCTTATCATGAAATGCTTTGGTTTTATCTTTATAAATTGATGCATTTTCATAAGCGTCATTCCTAAGTTCTTCTAATTCTTGAAGACTCAACTTACTTTGGTTTCTTGCTTCATTATAACTTATATTACATGCTTTTATTGCCTAATAGGCTTTATGTTCTAGTTTTACTAGTAAATGACATGCTTTTTCAAATACTAACCTATAAGGTGTCATACATATGAGTGTCTTAAATGTTGTTCTATATGCCCATAATGTGTCTTCTAATCTAAGACTTCAATCCTTAAGTATTGGACTAACTGGTTTTTCCAGTATTGACTTAATTTCTCTACTTGAGGTTTTAGCTTGTCTACTAGTTTGTGGGTGATATGCGGTAGATGTCCTATACGTAACATTGTACTTAGCAAGTAGCTTAGCAACTAATCAATTACAAAAATATGAACCTCCGTCACTAATAAGTGCTCTATGTGCTCCAAAAACTGTAAAAATATTTGATCTAAGGAAATTAATCACTATTTTTAAATCATTAGTTTTAGTAGCTTTTGCTTCTACCCACTTATACACATAATCTACAGTAAGTAAAATATAAACATAACTATTTGATAGGGGAGAAAGTCTCATGAAATCTACCCCATACATTAAACAATTCACAAAAAAGAATAGGAGGTAAAGGTATTTGGTTTCTACGTCTTAAGTTTCAAGTTCGTTGGCAATTTGGACAAGATTTTGTATAAAGAAAACAATCACGAAATAGAGTGGGGCAAAAGAATTTGAAATTTAAAATTTTAAGAGCAGTTCTATTTGGACCAAAATTTCCTCTACATGCATAAATATGACAATGAGATATAATTGATTGTACTTTCGATTGCGGTATACATCTCCTAATTATTTGGCCGGTACAAAATTTCCATAAATAGGGATCATCCCAAAAATAATGTTAAGAATCCTTTTTAATTCTATTTTTTTGAGCTTGATAACCTATTGATGGTAAGATAATTAACTATATCAGCATACTATGGGCCATCAGTCTTTATACTATGCAAAGGTTCATCCGAAAATGGTATGTGGTTCTCCATTTTCTAACCTACTCAAATGATGTGCTACTAGATTTTCGGCTCCTTTCTTATCTTTTATAGTAAGGTCGAATTCCTGTATAAGTAATATCCATCTTATTAGTCTTGGTTTAGAATCTTGTTTTACCATTAAGCAATGCTACGTGATCTAAACAAACTGTCACTTTTGTTCTTAATAAATAAGTTCTAAATTTTTCTAAGGCAAACATTACCATTAAAAGTTCCTTTTCAGTAGTGGTATAGTCTGTTGGGCTAGATCTAGTGTCCTAGAAGCTTAATACACAACATGAGAATATTTTCCTTCTTTTTGACCTAAAATAGCTACAACTGCATAGTTACTTGCGTCACACATTATTTCAAAAGGTAACGAATAATCTGGTGATTTAATCATAAGTGTGGTTGTTAAAGAATCCTTTAATTTATTAAATTTTATCTTGCAATCATCAGTAAATTCAAAAGGAACGACTTTTTTGTAAAAGTTTGTATAAAGGTTGTGTTATTTTAGAAAAATCTTTCACAAATCTTTTATAAAATTCTGCATGGCCAAGAAATGAACGTATTTCTCTCATCGTAGTGGGGTAAGGTAACGTTTGACTACTTGAGTTTTGGTTGAATCTACCTCTATTCCTTTATGTGACACTATATGTCCTACTATAAGTCCTTTATCTACCATGAAATGGCATTCTTCATAATTTAATATTAAATTCTTTTCTATGCATATCTAAAGCACTTTAGTTAAATTAACTAAACATTCATCGAAAGAATTAACATAAGCAGTAAAATCATCCATGAGGACTTAAATAAAATTTTCCATATAATCAGAGAAAATATTAACCATACACCTTCGAAAAGTTGCAGGAGCATTACATAAACCAAAAGGCATACGTCTATAAGTAATGTATCAAAGAGGAAGTAAAAAAAAAATTCTTAATCTTCTAGGGCTACAGGTATTTGATGAAATCCTGAATAACCATCTACACAATAAATAATGGGTTTTCTAGCTAATATTTCTAACATCTTATCCATAAACGGGAGTAAATAATGGTCCTTCCAAGTTGAGGCGTTCAACTTCCTATAATCTATACATACCTTCCAACCATCATGGATTCTAGTTGGTACTAACTTTCCATGTTCTTTTTATTATTACTGTAATTCATGTATATAAATCATGTCTATTTAGGAACTACTTTGACTAGGCTTACACAACTACTATCAGCTATTGGAAATATCATTCCTGCATCTTATAATTGTAATATTTCAACTTTTCCTACGTCCATCATAGGTGGGTTTAATCTACATTGAGCCTGTCTAGAAGCTTTTGTGTCAGTTTCTAGATTTATCCTAAGCATACCGTAGTTGAACTTATTCCTTTAACATCAGCTATGGTCCATCCTATTGCTCTTTTAAATTCTTTCAGTACATTTATTAATGTATTTTCTTTTAAACTTGTTAGTTTATTAGAAATTATCACTGGTAACTTATTATAGTCCCCTATATAAACATATTTCAAATGATCTGGTAAAGTTTTTAGATCTAATTCTAGGGCTTTAACTATATAAGGTAAAAGTTTTAAGTAAGATCTAGATAAATCTAGGTAATAAGTAAGTTTCGGTAGATCATTATATGATTACAAATTATTTATTATCTCTTTTTTCTCCTCGTCTCTATCATCATCTTTTTCTAAATCTTCTATTACCAATTCCAATTTATATGTTTTATCTTTTCTAAAAGATTTGTCTATTAATGGGTTTATCATATCTAATGTGCAAAAGGAAAAGATATCCATTGGATATTTCATTGCGTCATATATGTTAAAATTCACTGTATCGTCATCTACTTCCATTATTAATGTTCTTTTTGAAACATAAATCTTTGCTTTTGTTGTTTTCAAAAATGATCTTCTTGAAATTAGAGAAGTTCTATTAGAGAAATTATATTTTTTCATGTATAAAACATAGAAATCTGCTGGGAAGACTAAATTATTAACCCTGACTAGTATATATTCTAGTAACCCTACTAGTTTAAAAGTAGATCTATTTGCAAATTGTACCACTATACCAATTTCTTCTAAATGTACACTAGTCATTTGCAAATAAATAGATAAAGGCATAACATTTATAGAGGCTCCCAGATCATACAATGCTTTAGAAACTCATATATTCTCAATCGTATATGGGACGAAAAACATTCCAGGTCAGACTATTTAGGAGATAATTTCTTTTGGATTAGTGCTTATACGTGTTCTCCTCCACTCACCTTTTCATTAGCCTTAATCTTATTAGTGGATAAATCTTTTATAAATTTCAGATACTTAGGTGGATTTTGAATGACTTTAAACAAAGGTATATTAACTACTACTTCCTTTAATGTATTAGAGATTTGTTTTTCTTCTTGCGATTTCTTAGCATTTCAATTATCTTCCAAACGATTAGGGAATGTTGGTTTTATATTAATTGGTCTATCTTTATCAGGCTCATCACTTTTTTCGTTGGAAGTCCTTTACTTGTTTCTTCAATTTCTTTCTCTAATTTTGCTTCTATTTCTTTTCTAGAAACTAATTGGTCTGGAATTTTAGGTTCATCTATCTCCTTACCACTTTTTAGTGTTATGGCTGGTGTTTTTTCATATAAAGTAGGGTAAGGTTGAGATGGTAATTTCCTTTGATTTACGAATTCACTCATTTGTGTAGTCATATGACTTAATTGGTTTTTCAACTCGGTCGTATCATTTTGTAATGTTTGAATTATTTGATCTTTTTCTCTTTCTGAATTTTTTAAAGTTTTATACCTTTGATAACCCTGATTGTTGTTACGATTGCCTGCGCTTGGCTGTGAATAATTTATATAACTATTAAAGTTATAAGTGGGATCAACAAATCCATCATATTGTTTCATTATAGCATTAGTTTCTTCTATTTTGGTTTGCTATCTCAAAGGGCATTCATAATTAGAATGACTTAATTCATTATAGAAAACACAAGGTTTAACCTTGCTTGATCAATCCTTTAGTAATAATTCCACCATGGCTTTCAACTCATCTATCTTATCGTTTGATGTCTTATATGTCCTTTTATTCATCTCACTTAAATTTTCCTTAATTACTTCATTCTTCTCACCATATTGCTTAGATTGTGTAGCCAATTTTTTTATAGCTTATCTTGCTAAAGTTGGTGTTATGTTGAGCAAAGACCTTCCACATACTATATTTAAGAATCTTCGTTCTAAGTGATTTAATCCTTTATAAAAATATGGCATTAAAGTTATTTCTGTAAATCTATGCATTGGACATAATGAAATCAATCTTTGATACCTATCCTAAAATTTATCAAAAGTTTCTCCAATTTCCATCTTAACATTACGAATTTTTTTTCTATATAAACTAGTTTTTCTTGCTGGGACATATTGATCAAGAAAAAGTTGTAGCATCTCTATTAGTTATGGAATTTTGAGGGAAGTAAAATAACCAATCTAAAGCTTGTCCTTTTAATGCAGAAGGAAAAGCTTTTAATTTAACATAATCTATTTCTATATCTTTAGGTTTCAACATGCTTACTTTGTGAGCAAACTCTCTAATAAACTTTTGAGCATCTTCATTATCTTCACCATAGAAACACGGTAAAGAATTTATGAATCGGAACTTCAATTCGAATTTTCAAAATTGTGTTATAAAATTTATGTACATAGGTTCATAAGTTGTGACATTCCTATCAGATTGCGTTAAAGTTAGTTTTTCCTCGTCTTCAGCTATATTATATGGCATTCAACAATAAGGTTTCTAAGAGATTATTTTAAAAATTGTCTGCAACGACGCCAAAAATTGACATATGTCGAGCGTGTACAATAGTTTCTCGTATTTTCCTATTATTTGTAGTTATGGTAAATAAGATATTGTCTCCGCAGGGATTTTGCAAATCTCTTTAGAATTAACGCTACCCTAAAGTTTTATTTGATTTAATTTACTTTAGTTTAACTAATATAATTAAAACGGGAATTAAACACTATCAATCTAAAAACAAAACAATTAATTAATTAAAATAATTAAATTATAAGCAATTTAAATTCAATAAACTAATTTTATGCAATTCAAACAAACAATTGAGATATCAATATAACTGAAATATCTAAATGATATATCTTATACAATGATATGTAATCTGTCATATCTGTACATTTTCATTAAAGCATATTCATAATCAAATCATCATATTTAAACAATGGTCATAAATCATTAAACTCTAATCACAATAAGTTGATAGCCTTTAGAAAACTATCGACTTTCCTATATTCAATGGAAATAAGCCATATCCATATCATTGTAACTCTACTTATTAGATAAAACGCAATAAACTATAAATTATGATAGCATTAACACTCAATAAAAGTCATACCTAGTCCAAACTAAATAAATATCAGAATTATGCAAGTTATTAAATAACCTAGAACACAATCGCCTAGAACATCCACTTAGGTAATTTTGCCTTATTGATTAATCCTAGTTACTACTTCTATAATTGTTGTCAATAATCATAGACATTGATTTATCTACCCTATACTAAGAAACATATTGGCAACTATACACTCAATACAAAGAATCATTAATTGTAATAAACAAATACAACTTATTAAAATCGTGATTGATGTGTGTGATTGGTTAAAAGAATTAAGCATATAAATTCTACATTATGACTAAATTGATGAATGATTTACAATCATGTTCAGTGTATTGTTTAAAATAATAAACTACTCACCCATATTAATATTAAACATTGCAATAAACAAATAATTGAAAACATTAGTGTAAAAAACCTTTATGAAATAAGTCTTGAATCTCTAAAGAGTCTCCAAAATCAAAATAAATTAAAACTTAATTGAAAAGACTTTTAAAACTAATAATGACTAATTGAGGGCCCTTATTTCGAAACCCTAAGGTCTTATTTATAATTTGCTTAAGTGTACATATCATAGATAAACTCAAATTCTTTGTTCTTATCAAAAAAACTCATCACCGACCTCAGTGATTTGTCAATGAATCTTATGTTGTTCTCAAATCGCTGAGTTAATCATTGAAAATATATCTCTATGCTCCACCGATTCAACAAGCAATTCACGTGTGACTTCAATTCGCTGAGTATTCGCTCGCTCTTCTCTATTGCCAATTTTGGTAGCAATTTCTGTGTAATTTCGTATCGCAGGGAAATCGCTCAACCTTTTCTCCAATTTACTATTTTGCTATTCTTCCTATTTTTCTTTCATTTCTTCATTTTTCCTAATTTAATCTTGAAATCACAAAAACAAGAGAATACCCAATGTAATATCATTATTTTCATCTAAAACCAACCTAAATTATACTATATAACATGTCTAATTATTGACTTGTTAAGTAACATACTAACATCCATGGCTATGTAATGTTGCTAACATGTTACGGCTACTTATGCTACTCGATTGTTGATGTTGGTTTACATTATCACTATTTTTCATACTTTGAGTGGGGTCACTAGGCCGTCCCAAATTCGCTAATGTGGTACTATAGTGGTTGGCTCGATAATTATGTGGCGTTGTGGAGAGCTTTCACTTAGATGAATCTCGTCATACGTGGCTACTGTAATTTGGCCCATTATGGGGGCCACATTTATGGTAATCTCAATATCTTTAAGAAGTATCTCCTCTCCCCTTAAATCTCATTACCCCTTTATTCTCTCTATATGTAATATATTAATAAAACCTAAACTTTTTTTCTTTTAGAAATCAATTATTGTTTTGATTAAGAACATATTAGTAATATAGTAGCAGCCCCAAATCTCAAGGCCGCTACGTGGAGCATCGCGGCCCCCGGCCTTGTCACTTCATTGACCCACTAGGTCCTACACGCCATTGACATCCGTTGCCACGTCACTACTCCTTGTTATGCGTGTTAACTCATTCCGTTCAATTAGTTTAGTCAGACAATTAAATCACTTTTAGCATTAAAACAGTGAAAGTCTTAAATTAGAGTAAGTAAAACAAATAAGTTTATCATCATATAAAGCATCATTCATAAGAGCATGTCCTACTGTGGAAAACTCGGGAAAGTACTCTTTATATAGGCAATAGTACTAATAAGCAGTAATATATATACAAGTACAGTGTCTCTCCAGTCTCCCAATACCTAAAAGTAAAGCAAAATATCAAAATAACACATACTAGTGGGTCCTCAACCGCGCCCCTACTAGTTTTGGGATCTGCACTCGGCCATCACAAAAAACCAGATTGAGAGTACAATAAGTAAGACTCCAAAAGAAGTACACCAAGCATTTATAAGAAAGTAAATAGATATCAATAATCATGTCAAATAATCATGTGGAAACTAAACAGGCAATTGTGCTTCGATGTTTGTTCTAACCGACACATGCACCTTAGTGCAACTCAGGTTACAATTCACCGAGTGCCTGATCACATGTGCTACAGCCTAGTGAGCCATAAGTACACTATTAATATTAGGTGGGAGTAAATCAACCACCAACCCAATTGTATCACGGAATAGAGTACAATAACAAGGAATAGGAAATCAGCAATGGAAAAGTAAACCCTCGGTGACTTTCAAATGGATTCTTATGTACCTCAAAACGCACTATGGAGTCTTGCACACATCTCGAGATACACGCCCGACTCCCAACTATACTCTCCTAAGTCCTTGGTGTCCAATTAAACCATTTTAAGTGATTTCGAGTCAAATTAATTAACTTTATTTTGTAAGAGCAAAAATTAGAATTTTATTACAATTTTTTATTGTGGCACATTTTTTCCAATTAACCGGGGTACCAAATGCTCGAAATAGTCACAAAAACCTAATTTCCAATCCATTTTCTATTTTCTTATATTTTTTAACTTTTTTGGATTTTTCATCATTTTCTATTTATTTTTTCCATATTTTTTGTATTTTATTTTATTTAAATCTATTTTAAATTTATTTTTAAAAATTATATTATTTGATTAATGGGGGTGGAGTCCCTTGACCAGGTCTGACCCGCTCGGTCTGGCTTGGCCCGGTCCAATCCCATCCCAAAATTGTTTCAACAGAGGTGAATGTCTCTGTTTTTTTCTACTCTTTCTCTTCAACAAATACAACAACAACACCACCATATCATCAACAACAACCCAACCACCATTAATACCTTGTTTTCTCCAACATTTAACAATAATCAACTATCACCATTAAAACCCCAATTTGAGCTTCATTTTAATGAGAAATTGAAAGAAAGTAGAGATGTTCACCTTGATTACTTGTTTGCTTGATCAAATCACTTCAAAAACTCCAAGAGTCTCATAAAATCTCACACTTTCAATGGTTGTTATCAACTCTTCAAAGAACTTACACACTCTCTTTTATATGTTGAAGAGAGGGAGAGAGAGGAAATGTGGGAGTGGAGTGAGGAATGAGTGGTGAAAATAATTTTAAGGGTATTAGGTGGTATAGGTGGCATTTTCTTATTTGGTCCTCATTGAAAAAAATTTAGCCTTGTTCAATTATCTCCCGTTACTGGTGTCCTGCACCTCGGGGCGCCATAGTTGCCACTTTCGATCAATTAGCCTAGACTATAGGTTTATCATTAATATTTTGTCACATTTAATTAATTTGATTATCCAAATCATTTTCCTGACCTAGTGTATCTACATTTCACTTGCTCAGTACCCATATTGACATGTTTTTCGAGGCGAATACCAGTTACACCATCTCATTTGGTTTAACGATATAAATACTCACATGCGATGCGAGGTAAAATAATTTAACATACAAAATCGCAAATAGGCCAACATCACACAAAAAATTATTGTTTACCTAGTCAAGAGTGCCCTAACCTATCTGTGGTATCCACGCGGATCTGTGCTGGCGTCCGAATCTGAAATAGTCAATAATAACGACATAATTAAAATTGGGCTGTTACAACTCTTCCCAACTAGAAAATAATTTTTATCATGAAGTTTTGAATACATTGAAGCTTCGTACCGTGAAATAGCTGAGGATAACGCTCCCGCATAGTAAACTCGAGCTCTCAGGTGAGTCCATCAATACCACGTGCTGCCAACAAACTAACGCCTTAAGGATCTCCCTGTTACTAAGAGTCTGAATCACGGGATCCACAATCGCTATCGATCGCTCCTCAGATGTCGCATCAGGTCAAACCTCGATCTGTCTCAAGACAACCATCGGTCTCGATCCTGGCCTAGTCAGCCTCAACATTGAGATGTGAAACGTAGTATGAACCCCAGCTAACTCTACAAGTAAGTCCAATCTGTAAGCGACATTGCTAACTCGTGTTGCGACTCTGAACAGTCTTATGTATCTCGGCACCAGTTTCCTTTTAATCCCAAATCTCTGTTGGCCCTTCCAAAGGGAAACCTTCAAATAAACCATGTCTCCCTCCTCACAGCTCAGACCCTCGTGATATTTATCCGCATATTTCTTTTATTTGTCTTGTGCCACCTGAAGTCTCTGTCGAATCTGCTTAATCTTCTCTGTGTGATCAACATCTATCTCTGGCCCAATCGTTGTTGTATCCCCAGGCGCTGCCCAACAAGTAGGAGATCTGTAGGGCCTGCCATACAGCGCCTCAAACGGAGGCATCCCGATACTTGCCTGATAGTTGTTGTTGTAAGAAAACTCACACAGCGGTAGATAATCCTCCCACGAACCTCCGATCTGCAAAATAGAAGCCCTAAGCATATCCTCCAGAATCTGTATCAATTTCTCTTACTATCCGTCTATTTGAGGATGGTAAGTCATACTAAACCACAACTTTGTGCCAAACTACTTCTACATTGCCTCCCAAAATTTTGAAGTCAACCTAGGATCTCGGTCAGATACAATAGAGACTGGCACCCCATGCAATCTAATGATTTCCCTCTCGAAGATAAGGCTCAGCTGTGGGAACGAATATCTCATAGAAATAAGAATAAAATGCACCAATTTCATTAGTCTGTCAATCACAACCTAAATCGCGTCGTGTCTCCTCAAAGTCTATGATAACCCACTGACAAAATCCATAATGATGTGCTATCATTTCCATTGTGGAATTGGTAGTAGTTGTAGTAAACCGCCTGGTCTCTTATGCTCAGCCTTAACCTCCTGCAAATATGACAACTCTTAAGATACTCGCCAATGTCAGCCTTCATCCTTGGCCATCAGAACAATCGCCTCAAATCATGATACATCTTGGTCTGGCAAGGATGAACTGTGTAGCGAGACCTGTGTGCGTCCCCTACAATTCTGTCTCGTATCTCTTGAATTGCAGGTATCCACAACCTCCTTCTGTGTCTCAAACGCTGATCCATCGACTCTGCCCAATCCGTACACTCTGGATCCCGAAGCAGACCACTAAACAGCTCATAGAGCCCATCAGTCATCTAACACTTGGCAAGCCGCTCAATAGATACAGTCAAGACTTTCATCTAACAACAAATATATGGTTCGTCAGTGGTAAACACCTCTGTCATGC
Source organism: Stephania cephalantha (assembly GCA_039657325.1). Lineage (NCBI taxonomy): Eukaryota > Viridiplantae > Streptophyta > Magnoliopsida > Ranunculales > Menispermaceae > Stephania > Stephania cephalantha. The sequence goes on along the minus strand of CM077570.1, from coordinate 15,563,380 downwards.
ACATAACTGACGTCGCCTGTAATAAGCCATGCTCGTGTGTCATACGCCGCACCATAGTCCGACTGTCAATACCATTCCTACTCAATGTATCAACAACAACATTCGCTTTCCTTGGGTGATACTAAATATCGAAGTCATAGTTCTTTAGTAACTCAAGCCATCTCCTCTGATGCATGTTCAGGTCTCTCTGAGTGAAAATGTATCTAAGACTCTGATAATCGATGTAGAGTACAAACCATTCTCCGTAGAGATAATGTCTCCAAGCCTTCAGTGCAAAAAAGACTGTTGCAAGCTCTAAGTCGTGCACTGGATAGTTTCCCTCATGGGGCCTCAAACTTTTAGATTAGTAAGCTACTGGTCTGCCCTCCTGCTTCAAAACACATTCGAGTCTAATGCGTGATGCATCCGTATACAGTGACAAGCTCTTGCCCAGCTCTGGCAATGTCAACACTGGTGCAGAAGTCAATCTCCTCTTCAACTCCCAGAAAGCCTTCTCACACTCTTTCGACCAATCAAATCTAACATCCTTTTTGTTCAGTCTAGTCATCGATGCTGCAATCGAGGAACAATCCTGTATGAATCGACGATAATACCCTGCTAGCCTTAAGAAACTCCGAATGTCAGAAATAGACTCAGGCATTCTCTAGTCAATAATCGCCTGAATATTCTCTGAATCCATAGAGATGCCTTGATTGCTAATGATGTGTTCGAGAAACTTCACCTCACTCAGCCAGGAATCACACTTGCAAAACTTGGCATATAACATGTGATCCCTCAATGTCCTCAATCCTGTCTTGAGGTGACTCTCGTGCTCCACTCGAGTCCTGCTGTAAATCAATATGTCGTTGATAAAGAAAATGACGTATATATCCAAGTATGGTCTCAAGACCTTATGCATCAGGTCCATGAAGATCACCGGGGTGTTAATTAGCCCAAAAGGCATGGCTATAAACTCAAACAACCCATATTTTGTACTAAAAGTGGTCTTCTTAATGTCCTCTTCTTGAATCCTCAACTGATGATAGTCTGAACGCAAACCAATCTTCGAGAAGAACCTGGCGCCTGCCAATTGATCAAAAAGATCCTTGATCATGGGGGGTGGGTAACGATTACTGACTGTCACCTGATACAACTTCTTATAGTCCACATACATCCTCATTGAACTATCCTTCTTCTTCACAAATGACACTAGAGCTCCCCATGGTGACATGCTAGGGTCAATGAAACCATTATATAGTAAGTCATCCAATTACCTCCTGACCTCTTCTTACTCTAACAGTGACATTCGGTAAGGTTTGCTAACGATCGACTGAGTCCCTGGTCTCAACTCAATGATGAACTCAATCGCTCATGGCGGTGGAAATCCTTGAACTACTAGAAATACGTCAAAAAAGTCTCGAACTACTGGAACATCTTCAATCCTGACCTTAGTCCTAGCCTCTGGCTCAACTATCACTATAAATGCCTCCATCTCCTGAGTCGTAGCTAGTCGGCCTCTAGTAATAGGTAGTGCGGTCACGACTCCGGCAAACGTGAACTCTGGAATCCTCGGAACTCGAAACATGACAGTTTTCTAGAAGCAATCCTGTTGTGCATGATATGTCACCAACCAGCCCATCCCTAAAAGTGCATCAAACTCGAGGTACTCTAGGACTCGTAAGTCTATCGATAACTGATGCCCCTCTACCTCTATCGTCCAGTCTCGACATATCTGGTTAAGGTATATCTTACCCCTAGCGGCTATACTGAGAACAAGGTATGTGTCTAGCTTCTATATTTCTAACCCTAACTCTAATATTATGCTTCCAACAATAAATGATAATGTGCTACCAGGATCTATCATAACATGTATCGATCTACCCATAATAGATAACATACCCCCGAAGAGCTGTCTAATCGCATCTATGTCTGGCTGCGTAACTGCATGTGCTCTCTCCCTAGCATGGCCCTTTTATGCTCCTAATAATGTTGGTGGTGCCCTGCAATCAGCCTTCAGCTGCCCTCTCTAACCACAATGATGACATCGACATTTCTCTTGCCTCCCGTCCTGCCTGTCTCCGAATCTCAGACCCTGACCCTAGTCTCTCTGACCACTATCACGGCCTCCTTGATCCATATCTTAACGGTACTATTGTGGCTGTTGTCGCTGCAACTCTGTGGGTGCTGGTATTAAGGCGTGCGTCTGCTGCCTCTCCTCATACTGAAGCTAGTTGTCCCTGTGATCACCCCTACTGTCCCTATCTCGTCGATCATCTCAGCGACCCCTGTCAGAATGATCTTTCTATCTTTCGGTCTATGATCTGACTGAGAACCCTGACCTCAATGCATGTCGTACACCTGCCCTCTCTCTAGGAGCAGTGTCTCATAAGATAATGCTCAATCGTATACCTCCTAAAGAGTAGTAGCCCTTGCGGAAACTATCGCGTCAAAAATCTAATCATTAACTGACGAAATAGTAAATCTGAAGTCTCTTTGTGCACGCAACATCCATCAAGAACTGCAATAGGTATCGGTACCACTCCATGTATTACATCAATGAGCGGTTACCCTGTCATAGGGCCAGAAAATCATCCCTCAACCTGAGCCTCACCTCCATGGGAATGAACTCGTCGTCGAACAACTCTCGAAACTCTTCCCATGTTGTCAGCTCCGGGTGGGTATCCAGATAAGTCGTCCACAAGATCACTGCATGGCCTCTCAGACACGCTCCGGATAAACATGCCTGTATGTTGTCGTCATTCTGTATCAGCTTATGGAAGCGCTGATGCGAGACTATCCACTTCCCTGCTGCCTCAGGGTCTCCACCTTCCGAAGAAATATCCTGGCTAAAACTTCATAAACTCTCGTACAAGCTTCGCATTAGGGGTAAAGACGAATACGGAATTAGCAACAACTGTAGGAGTGACCGGCTGCTCGGTAGTCGTACATGGTGGCGTAGGAGTCAAATTCTCTAACTTTATCATAATTGCTGGCGACACTCCCTCAGCATGTGCCTCTGAAACTGCTGTATCAATAGGCATTTATGGTGTAGCTGGGGCGACGACTGTGCGTATAATAGGTGCGACAAGAACTGTGGGAGCTATTACTGCTGCTACGGCAGCTGCCGCGGTCTGAGCCCTAAGTAACTGGAGGATTTTCGCAAACTGAGAATCATGAGTGGCAAGTCGATCGTCTATGCTTTGAGTAGAAGCGGTAGCAGTAGTAGTGGTGTCCCTAGTAGGATCGCTAGTCTGTCCTATCTCAGGCCGTGTAGAGGGATGTCCGTCCATCGTGATCTGCATCAAAAAGCGTGTGTCAGATCAGCCTCGGTATATATACGCGTGTAATATATCATTTACGATAAAAATTAACACATATATAAACCCTAACTCTACCCGTCTCACCATCACTTCCGAACTAGAGCCTTAAGGCAAGTACATCAGGTTTCCACATCTAAGGTTTTTTTAAGTTTTATGTTCTTTCATTTAATTTCCCGAGGTTCCTAGAACTCTCGCTCTGATACCACCTATAGCGGCCCCAAATCCCAAGGACCCTATGTGGAGCTTCGCGGCCCTACAGCCCTGTCACTTCATTGACCCACCGGGTCCTACGCGCCATTGACGTTCATTGCCATATCACTACTCCTCGTTATGTGTGGTAACTCATTATATTCAATTAGTTTAGTTAGAAAAGTGAATCATTTTTAGCATTAAAACAGCGGAAGCCTTAAATTAGAGTAAGTAAAACAAATAAGTTCATCATCATATAAAGCATCATTTATAAGAGCATGTCCTACTGTGGAAAACCTGATAAAGTACTCTTATATAAGCGACAGTACTAATAAGCAGTAATATATATACCAGTACAGTGTTTCTTCAGTCTCTCAATACCTAAAAGTAAAGCAAAATATTAAAATAACACATACTAGTGGCTCCTCAAGCGATGGGCAATTAGATGGAATCGCCAAGTATCCCCTTGCCCTTACTAGTACTGGGATCGGCACTCGACCATCACAAAAGGAAGATGGAGAGTACAGTAAGTAAGACTCTAAAAGAAGTACACCAAACATTTATAAGAAAGTAAATAGATACCAATAAGCATGTGGAAACTAAACAGGCAATTGTGCTACGATCATCATATGAATAGATAACATGAAAGAGAAACAAAGTGTGTGCTCATCCCGATCAGACTAAACTGTACTTCGGACCCCAGGATCCTTTTGGTGGGTGCCCTCACTTCCTTTCAAGTGGTTCTTCGCAGTGCTTGTCCTATGTCTACTCTAACCGACGCATGAACCTTAGTGCAACTCGGGTTGTAATTCACCGAGTACTTGATCATACGTGCTACAACCTAGTGTGTCATAAGTGTACTACGAATATCAGGTGGGAATAACTCAACTACCAACCTAAATGTATCATGGAATAGAGTACAACTACAATGAATAAGAAATCAGCAATGGAAAGTTAAACCTTCAGTGACTTTCAAATGGATTCTTACGTACCTCAAAACGCATTCTGGAGTCGCGCTCAAGTCTCGAGATACGCGCTCGACTCCCAATTATAGCTTCCTAAGTTACCGGTGTCCAATTAAACCATTTTAACTGATTTAGAGTCAAATTAATTGAGTTTATTTTGTTATAGCAAAAATTAGAATTTTATTCCAATTTTTTATTATGGCACATTTTTCGGGTTAACTGGGGTACCAAATGCCCGAAATAGTCACGAAAACCCAGTTTCCAATCCATTTTCTATTTTCTTATATATTTTTTTCTGATTCTTTGAATTTTTCAAAATTTTCTATTTATTTTTCCATATTTTTCGTATTTTATTTTATTTAAATATATTTTAAGTTTATTTTTAAAGATTATATTATTTAATTAATGGAGGTTGGGTCCCTGGACTGGGTCAGGCTCGATTCGACCCAACAGGTCGGGCCCGGTCTGGCCCAACCCGGTCAGGCTCGGATCGACTTGGCCCAGTCCAGGGGTCCCACGCACACACATGAGTGTCCCCTCCCAAAATCATCTTCAACAGAGACGAAAGTTTTTTTCTAATTTTTCTTTTTGAAAATTACAACAACAACACTACCACATCATCATCAACAACCCAACCACCATTAATACCTCGTTTTCTCTGACATTTTACAACAATCAACTATCACCATTAAAATCCCGTTTGAGCTTTATTTTATTGGAAAATTGAAAGAAAGTAGAGATGTTCACCTTGATTACTTATTTGCTTGATCAAATCACTTCAAAAACTCCAAGAGTCTCATAAAATCTCACACTCTCAATGGTTGCTATCAACTCTTCAAAGAACTTACACACTCTCTTTTATGTGTTAAATAGAGGGAGAGAGTGAGGAAACGTGGGAGTGGAGAGAGGAATGAGCGGTGAGCCTCATTTTAAGGGTATTAGGTGGTATAGGTAGCATTTTCTTATTTGGTCCTCATTAAACGCAAATTTTAGCCTTGTTTAATTATCTCCGGTTACCGGTGTCCCGCATCTCGGCACGTATAACACATTGCGCCATAGTTGCCAATTTTGATCAATTGGCCTAGACTATGAGTTTATCATTAATATTTTGTCCCATTTAATTAATTTGATTGTCCAAATCATTTTTTCGACCTAGTGCACCCACATTTCGCTCGCTCAGTACCCTGTATCGACACGTTTTTTAAGGCAAACACTTTTTACACTATCTCACTCGGTTTAACAATATAAATACACAAATGCGATGCAAGGTAAAATAATTTAATATACAACATCACAAATAGGTCAACATCACATAAAAATCACTATTTACCTAGTCTGGCGTGCCCTAACCTATCTGCGGCATCCATGCGGATCTGAGCTGGCGTCCGAGTTTGAAAATAGTCAATAATAACGGCATAATTAAAATTGAGCCGTTACCAATATACATAAACATAACAATATGATTATTTGTGTAATTAATTGTAATAAGTTAACAAAGTTAACATTTTCTTTTAAAAAAAATTAATCGATATTTTGATTAAAAATTTAATTAAAGATTACCAAAAAAAGATTTGCATTATATAGTGGCGAGCTTTGAGAATGCCAAAACATTTTTTTGATGTAAAAAAAAATAATTTATTTTTTTCTTATTAACGTTTTCTATTATCCGTATTGATCGTATTATCTTTGAATACATATAGTACAATTTATATATAATTTTATTTTAAAAAAGCACCCTCTTTTCTAAAAAAACTCTATATATAGAAAGAAAATGTGTAGTTCATAAAACTATATAAATCTAATATTAGCATTAGCATATGAAAAATAGTATGTCTAAATCAAATAATTTTTTATAGAAAAAAAAAATATAAAAAGTCTCATTTCTCATGTTGCCTTAGGCCCCAAAAATGTCATGGTCGGCCCTTACGTCAATGAATGTAATTAGATTGAATATAGTGTTATGGCAAATTCATTTGTACTGAATATTCCTTGAATTAAGGAATATTTGTGATTGATTTAAGGAATTAATTGTGGCGGCCTCGCAGCCCGACACTGCCAGGTGGGAGTTGCTCCTCGCCTTGTAGGTCCCGCTGCACCATCCATGTCACGACCCGTAAGGTCCCGCGCTCCGCTGGCATCGTTTGTCACACGTGCATCCTCAGTGTGCGTGCTAACTTGTCGTGTTGTCTCTATATAATAAACCAATTATGGACATTTCCTTTTTAAGTCATGTATATTTAGGGTATATTGTCTTTTAGTTTCGAAGTTTGCGAGTTATACATATGGCTTGTGTTTTACAAATTATAGTTAATAAGCAGTAAATTAACGATGGAAGTCTTAGATTGACATAAAAGCATTATGTGTGTGTGTCGTATGTCACATAGCATCTATCCTAATGTGGAAAACTCGGAAATAGAGTACTCTATATATAAGGCGACATGATAACCAAAAGATCAGCATATATACATGTACAATATTTCTCTAGTCTCATTGTTACCTAAAATAAGACAAAATATCAAAAACTAACACGTACGAGAGTGTCCTGGACAGTAAGTGAGTAGAGATGACAACCTATGATCCTCTTTGTAACATCCCCTAACTCAATTAGGGTAATGCCCAGTCTAAAACCCTAATTAAGCATCGATATACCAATCGAACTTAAATAGAGTAACAGTATAGTCGTCCTTCATACCTAATAATCATAATACATTATATCGTATATTATATATTGAATAAATAATTGAAAACACGTCGGAATTAAGATTTTTTCTGATACTACAATCGATATACTAAAATTGACATAAATCTCGTTATTAAAACCATATCCCAACCTTGGTTATTACAAAACAATAATTCAATAAAATATGAAAAAATAATATGGAAATCAATTCACAGTAGATAAGACTATAAATTCCTAATCTTCTCCATTCTTGATTCGAAGCGCACGTCAATAACTTAAAATGTTAATGGGGATTGAGCACCCCTACTTGCTTATTAAGTGATGCTCATAAACCGGTCAACTATCATCTCATATGAATGATTTAATGAATAGCAATATGAATCCAAAACATATCTATTCCGATATTGAAAATAATATAAACCATAGATAACATAATGCAAGTTCAAAGGTCAACTGCAACCACACTCGTGACTTGTAAATTTGAGTTTAAAGGCAGAGTCGTACACTCGCATTACTCGAGAATACAACCGCATAATCAACACACTGCACTACGTGTGATTCTGTTGGTTTATTCAAGCTTGATCGAGCTACTAACTCTAACAGGACAATGTCGACTAAGGTAAAACTCCAGCTTAAAGATGATGAAAGGGTGGAATCCATTTTCAGGCGTACCGTTTCCTTTTATTAGGATAAAGGGCAGAATTCATTTACAGGTGTACATTTCCAACCTCAGTCTCGATCTGCATTGTCGCACAATTTAGATCATTTTCACATTTAAAACATTCAAGTCACAGTATGTTGTCCCAATCACGGTCCATAATGTTATATGAACTAAATATACTAATTTACGATGCATAATTGATAAAAAAACGAGTTCCACATACCTGTGCCGAGCTTTCCTAACCTTTCTAAACTATTCCAATCTCCAAAAGAACTTCCAGGTAAATCTACATTTAAATATATTCATTTTTGTCAATTTTTGTGTTCTTTGAGTCATACAGCAACCATAAAGTCCTCGGTTCAAATCCCACTTGAATCTGAAACCCTAAAACTTATTTTCCAATTTGTTCTTTTATTTTGATCATTTTACGTTTTACAAGGTGAAAACCCTGGTATAAAGTCTCACACGAATCCCAAATTCTTCATTTTTCATAGAAATTAATCAATTTCTATTTATTCAATAAATATATTACTTTTATGATTTATTTCCTATTATTGGAATTTTTTTATGAATTTTCTTCATTTTTTTTCATTTTTCTTTAATTCAATCGAGCTGAATCGGCCTAGTTCAAGGGCCCAACCTATTTCTTCTTCCTCTAATGGAATAGATTGTTTTGTTCTCTCTTTTTTATTCAAATGTTCAATTAGGAGGAGAGACGACTTCCTACACCATCTCCCTCCTCGGACGAACTGCTCTAGCATATCGTGTGAGCCTCCCAATGAAACCTCCATTAACAACACCAAGAACAACCCAACAGCAACGACATCAACAAACAACAACCACAACACAACATAACCTCACCTTCTCAATCTCTCCATCGCCTCTCCTTCTCCTACAATCGATTTTGAGATCTCTTTCTATCTCTCTCAAATTTTCAATCCCTCTCTGACTATTTTTTAAAAACTAAAAGAGGATGAGGTGGTGTTCATTCGTTTGGGTTCAATAAGAGATTTTTTTGAGACTCGTATACGCGAATCTCGAGGCTGATCCAATGGTTCAATCCTTTTCATTTAATGTTTTGATCTTTCTCGAGGTACGCGTTACATATCTCGAGGTCGATCTCTATGGTTATTAGCAAACTCATCACCTCCTGGCCGACTTATAATCAAATACAATTTTTTTCGAGATTCGCAAGCACAAATTTCGAGGATGATCCAAAGGATATGAAATAAAGTCACTCCTTAAAGTGATGCCGATTGTAATACATGCCTAGCCTTGCATATTGATTTTCCTTATGATTTCCTTATATGCATCTCGAGGCGTGGATACACATGTCCAACATGAAACGTTCAACACATTCACTTCCTCGATTCAAGTGTAACACGTATCTCGAGACGAATCCAATGTATACTTTAATTTAATTTAAACTTTAGGATTCATTTATATCTATATTCACCTATGTGTTTTAGCTGCTATAAATTTGTCGCATGCGCCAACGATTACCCTTGGGCGTGCACACTATTATACATCCCACCCGTGTCACCCTCGACTGCACGTGTCACTAGGCGCCTACCAATTAATAATTATCTACTTATTCTCAATATATATACAATTTACGTATGAATATATATAAATAAGCCTATATTAACACGCCTATGACTTCGCAGTGCGACCTACGAGTACACTAGGGCGTGCATGCTACCTCACGACCCATGTACGTCACCTTTGACCCCCACACGGTATTAGCATCCCAAATTTTTTAAATATTCAATTATTTCCATAATTAATAATACAACTCATTTAAACACAAAATAACGCGCAAATCCATGCACACACTAATCGAGAAAAGTCGGGCTTAAACACGAGCTTAACTCGGGTTAATTATAACTCGAATTAATGCTAATCACCTAGTTAAGGTAACATGTCATTACAGTCTCTCCAATTTAAGAAAATTTCGTCTTCGAGATTAAAGGAGACGTACAAGTTACCAGTAGTTCTGAAGAGAAATGAAATTTGCTCTTCCATATATAACTCCCATTCCCAAGTTATCTTTTCATTTTATGTGAAACTACTATTTTCTTTTAATCCGAACCTATAAAGCCCTATCATAGATGAGACTTTCAAAAGCACAACCGAAATTGTCTTTTGACTCTCCAACAATCTATAATGCTTATCTCCTCAATTTTTTTTATCTTAACCAAGTTGCAATTATAAATCGCCTAATCTACCATACCCTCTCTATGTAGTTCTTAATTATTTCATTTCCACAAAAGCTATATCTCCAGTCTTTATTATGTACATCAACGTACAATATGATTGAGCATATTCACCTTTATCATCCGATGATATAATCCACCTGATTACCCCTATTATTAGAGAGCTCACATAAAGGAATCATTTTTCTTTCACTTGTCATACATTTAGACACAAGCTCAAAAATTTAAGTTTTAAATGGACAGTGAATGCTCAGGGTGATTAAGGGTTATTGATGATAAAAGGGGAGTTTCTCTCCTGGCTAACCTTTTTCCTCATTCAGACCCAATCAGTCATACCATATCCCACTTCCAAGCATTTCAGATAACCTACTGATACTGACGAGGAAACGCAGACTTCAGTCAATCTATCAACTACAACTAATACATCATTGTGTTGATGCCAAGATATGCTAATCTTGTTTCATAACTTACAATTATGTTTTTTTATCATTGGATATAGACAACAATTTATCTAACCCATCAGGTTCTCAATATTTAGTCTTAACTTACTGAATAGATCTTATATCTCTTTATGAATTTCATAACATATATCACCTTTTCAGATAATCCACACTTTTTCATCTTATACTTCAATACAATATGACATTGCCTTTACAAACAATATAAATAGATTTATGACATCATCGAAATAATTCTTGTCTAATATCCTTTCAAATTTGAGATCTTCATTTTCGAATCTAATGCGTTAAGCACAATTTCAATAGACAGTTTAAACTGGATATTAACTTTTAATTGCCAAATCTTAGCGTATCAATTGAGTCCAATTAGACTTCTTAATCACCATATCACCTAGTTAATTAAACATTTGGCTCAGCTCCAATCTGAGATTCAAAGAACAGATATGTAATTTTCAATTCCAACAACCTAGTTGATGATGTGCCTACACAGGTATTTATTCTATCGTCATTATTACACATCCCTCTTAAGATATAGTACTGAGAAGTTCTTATTATAATTACACCTCATGTTCTTTTATCTACTCAAAGTATACATTAATCACTTTGTGTGGATGATCTCTCGGAGTGAATTCATTATATTCATAAATTCATGTTACTCTCTTTTTTTTCATTTTGACAACTACACTCTTCAAGCTCGCATAGCTTGAAGATATATAATTCCCATTGCACCACTAATTGATTTTCATACTTCTCATTCGTCTTCTAGTATTTCCTCTAAGATTCTCTAATCTTAAAGATAACTAAAAGACTCTTCAAAACCCTTTCACATGAGTATATATATGTATTTCAAACCCTATGATGAATGAATAAACTTGCACAACCTATTCAATTGAATGGATTCAAAATTAAGTTGGGATCTACATCCATAATTTATAATCCTAAGTCTTGACTCTAAGATTTATCTTTGCAATTCATTCTATTCGTCATTTCAAATATATTTCAAGCTTTTATTCTACAAGTAATGCCTTAAATTTTTTGGTACGACTACCAAAAAGTTATTTCACAATAGTTCTTATTAACCTTCCTTGGACTTTATAATAGTATAAACTACAATCTCTTACTTTGTTGTTTCAACACACAGCTACCTGAAATAAAGTATTAGATTATACCTTTAACTTTTTTCATATTCCAAGTATAACCAAGCAATTATTATTGTCAAAATACATTTCAATTTCTTCTCAAGGCATCCTTACGTTATTTATAATTTATCTCAATTTCACTCTTGGGTTAATTGAATGTACAACATAATGATACCAGAAATCTTAGTATACCTTGCTTGTATCATTCATTTATTTTACGATAACACTATTTTTTTCCTATTTTGTGTTAAATGTGAGACAATTCTCTAATTTTCTCAATCCTGGTCAAATTCATTGACTCCCAATCCACATTTAACACATCTGAGTGATTTATATTTGAAGCTAAGTATTTGCACTTGCAACCTTTGGTATAAACTAATTTATCATCAGAGCTTGCATAACTCTGCAATAATGTTTGTGCCTTTTCTAAGTCTTCAATCCTTTTATATTATCATTGGTGACACAATGGTACTCTTATATCAATAGAGTTCATTAACTATCTATTTTCTTTTTATGAACATAACATGAGCTCTAGTGACGACTCGATTTTTAATTTGAGGATTAATCGATAATCTCGAATTATTAGTAGTTAATACCCGACCAAGAGTCACGGTAATTTGAAATACTCGAACATCTATAAAAGAAACAAAAAATAATTTTAATTGTGTTTGACGCGTAATTACGTGTAGTGTATAGTATCGCGACATTATTTTGACTTAATTAAATTAAATTCATGCGACGAGGAGACTCTAAACTATTAATTTATTTAATAATAGCTAAGACAAGGTTCAAACAAGGGTCGCGTCTGTTAATTGTGTAACTTTTGGAGTCAAAAAGTGACTAGGACGAAAGACAACCTTTAGATCTACTTATAAGTGAGTTGTATTGACCCTTGATCATTAGTGTCACTTCAATCGAGAAAGAAATGGAGAGATAAGTTTAGCTCTCACTTAAAAGATATGGAAATAAGCAGGGCTGGCAAAACTTGTCCAGACCCGTTTGTTCGGTTTTGTCCGGACCCATTTTAAACGGGTTCGGACAATATTTTTGTGAAAAACATACGGGTCTGGACAATTTTTTTAAGTCCGTTTAAAAATACGGGACCGGGTCTGGACAAAAATTTCAAAAAAACGGGTACCCGTTTAGTGATTAATTTGAAGGGCATATAGGTAATTTCACACTCCATAACCAAAGTCACCAAACCAAACAGCCCAAAGTCCAAACTTAAACTCCAAACCCTCACCTGTGCCGTCACCCTCTCCCTCCAGCTCTCGCCTCTGCCTCTCAAGTCCAAACCCTCACGCCGTCACCCGTCAGTGTCGTCGGCGCGTCGCCCTCTCCAGCTCTCGCCTCTGCCTCTCACCCTCTCCTTCACAAGATCAAAATGGTCCAGTCGGGTGTCGGCGACTGTGTCTCGAGCTCCACTCTCCGCAGCAGCGCAGCTCACGGCCAGTCGGGCGTCGGTGACGCTCGCCGGCTCTGCCTCTCACTCTCCCGACTCTCACCTCTCCCGACTTCGTGGACCCGTGGTCACTCGATCTTTCGCGGCTTGCCGGCTCTGCCTCTCACTCTCCCGGCTTCGTGGTCACTCTGCCAGTCCGCCACAACTCTGCCTCTCCTCTCGCCTCTCAATTTTTGGCCCGCAGCGCAGCTCTGCCCACTCATCTCTCTGCTCTCAATGTAAGTTTTTTCTACTCCTTCTCCATTCACATCCATGTTTCTTGTTTGATTTTTCTAAAAATCGGACAAAACGGGAGCCGTATGTTTTACAAAAATACGAGACTGGACAAAAAAAAATGCCCGTTTTAAAAACGGGAACGGGCCCGGACACTAAATTTAATCATTATAGAAAGGGGTGTCCGGTCCCGTTTATGTCCGGTCCAATATTTTTTCCAGCCCTAGAAATAAGAGATAAAAAAGAGGTTTCAAAACCCAATTTTGTTTTCATCCCCAACAAGGAATGTTCACAATGAGAGTGACGAACGCATATGAGAGAGGGAGAAGAGGCCGGACAGCAGCAGGCAGCACGGTCATGGGGAAGACGACGAATGGTGGCGGTACCACCGGCTTGCTTGCTCGTGGAGGAAGAGCTCCCGGACATAAGTGACAACTCTGACGCGGCTTTGATTTTTTTAGCGGAGTTCGCTCTCGAAGAAAGGAGAGAAAGGGAAGGGAAAGAAAGAGGAGAAATGGAGGATCCTTATTTAGAGAGCCAAAATCTTGGAGTTGAGACTCCATTAAAGGCTATGGTGAGACCCTAAACATATCTTGAGTTCAAATTTGAGTTTAAAATCTATAAATCCATAGAGTTCTTTCTAAGTTGTAGTTGGTTCCTAAAAGGTTAGGCTCTTGTCAATTTTGAAATGATTTTGTTGTTCTTAAACTTATGTTAAACAAGCATAGTTCTAATTTTTGTTTGCAATCTAACTTGATGTTTATGGATTCTTGGTTCTTATAAAAAAATTCAAGTTGTTTTGGTCAAATCAAAGCTAATTCATGTTATTTGGGTCATACCATTTGATTTGTATATCAAATATTTGATAAAATGCCACAAAGAAGTCCTACTTGTATTCTTCTAAATTTTAATGCACCAATCTATGGTGGTTTTGGAGACCTTAATTTCTTAGTGGATTTCTACAAATAAATTGGACTAAGCTTTCATGATTTTCAAGTCTTGTTAATGTTTGGAATAAAAGGCTATTTCATTTTGGCACTAGAAACCTCATTGAAAGACTAGGTGAAGTGTTGAACTAAACTCTTGGCTTAATTGATTTTAATTGTTATTCTTTGCGATTTCGCTTGGATGTCTTTGAAACTTAAGTTTTGTAAATAGTCTTGGAAAGGAATACACTCTCGATGTTTGATAAAAATGCTTTTAAGAGAACTTTTTTCTTTTTCTTAAAGTTTGGAAGCTCAAATTGAGCTCGACAAGATTGTAAATCTCTTTAAGTTCAAGTTTGGTCAAAGCTATGAATTATGGACTTTTTTATTATTGTCATATTCGACCTATTTGCGAAGTTCGACATAAAAATGAGTTTTAATCTATTTTCTTGAAAATGAACACAACTTATTGAAGCTATATTTGATGTTTCGATGAATCTAAGAAACTCAAAACCTTAAAATAGACTTAGTATATAACATCAAATGTTTAGACAATTGTATGGTTTTGGTTTAAATCTCTAGAACAAAGGTTTTCTGAACTTGGGGTTTGTTGACTTATATTCATTAAGTTCAAGAGTGAAACTAATATAAGATTGTCATAATATGTTAAGTCATTTATGTAATGACTTGAGTCTTTAAAAGAACTAATTGATAAATTAGTTCATTTGAGCTACAGAAGGCCTCTATTTAGTAAATGGTCCCTAACACAACTTTGCTATACTACGTATGATGGTAGATATGCAAGTAGGAATAAGTTATAGAAAAATATGTAAAAATAAATAAAAATTTTAGAAAAATTTAGAAAAAATCATAGAAAATATGAGGAATTAGAATAAAGTATAAAACTTGGTTTCGAGATATTTTAGGGCACTTAGCACCCCGCGTAACCTGAAAAAATAATGTGTCACAACTAAAAATTAGAATAAAAATTTTAATTTTTGTGCCCACAATATTAAATCAATTAATAAGACCATAAATTATTTAAAATTGGTATATAGGATACTCGAGGCCGAAGGAAGCTTGGGGATTGAGGGACGGGTATTCAAGGGTACGAGCGAGCAGCTAGGACCGAGTATATATCGCATTTTAGGTAAGTAAATTCCACCAGAAAAACAAGCACTATTTATTTACTGTTTTATTTTATTACATCATTAAATTATGCTAGTTTGGACTTGTTTGACTACTTCACTCATGCGTGTGTCTGTACATGGTCGACGGGACGGTTTACCAGCTCCCTCGTGATGAGCGATCCGATAGTTGCTACGGTTTCAGTCATGCCCTAGACTACGCGTGAGATTTACTCCGCGAGTCGATGATTTGAGATATGGTGTCGTGAAAAGTTACCTCTGACACAGATTCCTCTCATTTGAGGCAGTTGGCAGGGAGTTTTAAACTCTTATCCAACAGAGTTCCTCATTAACCTTGGAGCGGTGGTGGGGAGTTACTTCGTCACCAGAGTTTTCTCGGTCCAGTGTTATTAGTCTCAAAGTTTAGCAGATATATACCACATCCGCGTTCGACATTTATTGCTTTCCTAGCTACTTATCTTCATGCTATTATCCCTTTTCAGTGCATTTCTTATTGACTAGCATGATTTGTAGCCATTTTATTTACATTCTTATTTAATGCAATGTAACGCCCCTAATTTTCTGAATCTATAATATAGTCCCGACATAAAAATAAATTAATAGATATGCATAGTGTTTTTGTATTGGTGTGACTAATGCGTGTATTATATGATACTTAGTTACTTAGAGGTGGAATTAGCCTAAGTGAAAGGAAAAGGGGATTATTAAATGATGTAAATAAAGAATAATGGCAAGGATTGTAAATATACATGAGGGCATATATGTAAAAGACAAAAAGATAGACTTAATGTGAGCTCTAGGAAGCTATACAAACCACTAGCACTTAAGCTCATCTTGATGAGATGACTTAGTCCACCAAACCCTAGCTTATCTAACAAGCTATACAAACCACTTTTAAGGCTTCTAGCCACTTTTATTTGAATAAGCTATTGGAGAACTTGAGAAGAGAACCCTAGGAAGCTTTGTTGGTGGATTTGGTGGAGGAGAGGGAACTCACATCAAGTGCACACAAAGCTAGGTAAATCATTCATCTTCCTTCTCTAATATTCAACTCTTTGATTTTGTTTTTTTTTTCATAATGTTTAAGGTAGGAGATGAATCATGATATTTGTGTTTTGAGTATGTATTCTCGAATTTGTATTATCTAATGTTTTTAAGTGGGTTTACAAGGTTTTTAATGTTCAAATGTTTTTCTTCACGTTCCCAATAGTTGTATATGTGGGTTAGGAGCCTTCCTTGATGAATTGATGCAAATATGTGATGAACACATAGTTTTTCATCATAGGTATGTGTTGAATCCGAGATTGGTGGTGATTGTGGCTATGGTTTTGATTGTGGAGTACTTTGATTTCCAGATTTGACGAATCCTTGATGGTTTGGTAAAGCTTTTTCTTAAGTTTTCAACAAGAACAATTAATAGATTTGAGCCTTGATGTTTTGATATCAAATCGATGGTTTTGTTGTTAGAAAATGTGTTTTAGGATGCTATTTACTAAATTTTGAGCCAAGGGAACGTCGAGGAAGGTTCGGGGGAGTTTCAGGGGTCGTTGGGACTTAATCAGAGAGTCGGAGGGCACACAGCCCGCACAACGCCGCAGCTGACGTCCTTGCAAAATACTAATTTTTACCTCGACTTTAAATGGTCATAAATTCTTCGTTTTAACTCCGATTTTGACATTTCAAAAACTGTTGGAAAGCTTATATAAGGCTTAACAACATGAGATTGATAAACCACTCAAAATGAGTATTTAACTTATTCGAAAATGTGTTGGAAATTAAGAGCACCATTAAGGTCTTAAATGCGAGTTTGAGTACAAATTCCGAGTACGGGACTACCCATGGTCCATAATTCTTAATAAACTTATCCAAGAGTGTTGTGAACCTAATAAAGTGTGTATAAAATGTAGATACTCAAGGAACACCGTGGGAACGCATAGAAGGTTCGAAATTATGATTTAGCAGCGCTTGAGGTAAGTGGGGTTTGCTCTATTATCAATCATGTCATGCTATTAGTTATACTAGGATTGTCTTCAGTAAATTGTTGATATTTTACTTGGAATCCATCTTTAAATTTCTTCTATGAAATATGTTTCATATTATGTCTTTTTATAAGTCTATTCTTTTGGATGCCTGCGAAACTGATATATGCTGAATAAATATACTTGGTACCATGGTTGTGAGGGTCGGAGGCCACTGATCCCTCCACCATTATGACTCTATGGAGTATTAGACTTGTGAACTCCAGTTTGTTGGCCCGCAGTGCTGGGGGAAGGATAAGCTAAGCAAGGACAATAGGTATTTAGACTTGTGAACCTCAAGTAGTCTAAACCGCAACATAAAGGGAGGGATAAGCTAAGGCCTATTACAGGATCAGACTATTGGTACTTAGACTTGTGAACCTCTTGCTAAACTATGACATTAGGGGAAGGATAAGCTAGTGCCCGATGTCTAGTTGGAAATATCAGTTGCCACTCTTCTTGACTCTAAAGGCATTCAATATCATCGTTATCCTTGTTTGATATTCGAGTTGGGCATTGTTGTTCTTTTTATCTCGCTATATTATTATGCTTGATTATGTATATCTTAATGCTCGGAAAATGATAATGGATCTTATGATTTGAACTATTGAAATCTAGTTTGACTATTTTACTAGGTAGTACTTTGATGATTGATGGTAGAGTAGGCTTATGTTTTACTGAGCCCGTTGATATATTTTGCTCACCCCACTATTTTACCCCCTGGTACCTCAGCTGCTGCTTAGGATAAAGGAAAGGGCAAAGCCTTAGCTTAGAAGCTCTTTTCTTGTTTGCAAGGTTTAATAATAATTATCTATTTGCTTTAAGACTTTATGTAATAAACAGGGGATTTATTTGGGTAGATGTTTGAACCCAAAGTACCTGATTCAGTTTATGTTTAATTTGGCATGCAAGACTTCTACATTTAGTTCCACATTTTATTAGACAATAAAGGCTTTGTTATATTCCACACCTATTAGCCCGGTTTAGTCTATTTTGTAAAATGTCTTGTTTTGTTTTCAAAGGTTAAGGCTAACTAGATCATCGCCTGACATCACTGGGTTATCTCGAGGGGTTTGGCAATGGTTTAGGCCGGGCGGTCCAGGCCCACAAGGGTTTGGGTCGTCTCATGCAACTTGTGTTTCTTCTAGGGATTTACTCACTAGACTTGTCATTAACTTTTTGCATGGATGACCGAGTACAGATCCTAAAATGAGTTGGGGAAGGCCGTACTTAGCAACTTCATCTGATCATCGAGAGCCTCCGCTAGCCCATCTCATAGGTGTTTGTATACATTATACTACTGTTTTGGGTATATTTTGGGAGACTTGATACACTTATACATGTATATTGATCATATTGTACATTCTGTCACCTTATGTATACATGGTATCCTTTTGATGGGTTTTCCACTACGTAGGGCTTGTTAATGAAGTAAATTTTCTGATATTTATCATTCGCTTTATCTAAAATGAAAGACTTCCGATATTATTGATAGCTCACACCTTTAGTTGAAAAGACCAAGAAACAACTAAATAACTTGTCAAAAAAATTAAGTGAGATAAATGAATAGACTAACTAAACCAAATTAAGAACTTATTTTCATAAAACACTGGATAATTAGAATAGTTAGGCAAATTGAAAAGGTTAAGTACTTGTCGCGAGCCGACATGGAAAGGCGTGCAGATGATGTGGCATAATTTCGTAATGTGCCCGGCGGCATGGCGGGGCCTAAATTGCCTTGGGATTTGGAGCTTCCACAGTTGGTATCAGAGCCTAGGTTCAAGCGAGCATAAGGAAAAGTTAAATGAAAGCGAATAAAACTTAACAAACGAACTTAGAATGTGGAAACCCCGATAACCTAACTGTCATGGCATATCTCACTAAGTCTTGACTTAGCCTAATTCCCCTAATTATGCCCCTAATCCATCCAATTAACTTTTCACCTCAAAATAATTTTTATTTCATTCCTCAATAATGCTTCAAAACTAAAATTATATCCTCAATGAAACTCAATACACGATTTGTTTAATTTGAGCAAATTAAGAAATAATACAGATTGCTCTCCGTATTTTTATAAAAAATTTCGACAACACCTCCCCTAAAAGTGGCATGCTAGAAAATCCACCTAATAAATAGCAGAATGGGGAGAAGCCTAGAAGGACTCACAACTCCCCGCAGTTCCCAATATATATCAAATTAAAACTTTTAAACTAACTTATAGTCTCGGATGCATTAGTTACAAATTTATAATCTTTAAAATAGACCAAAACTGGAATTTAAACCTCGTAACTTATTTTAAACTAATTAAGTAAACTCTCATAACCTATTCGAGAGTATTTCATGACCTACGCTCACCTCAAACCCAAAACAATAATGTATAGCATGATTACAACATGAAGATTAAACTTTAAAAAAAACATGAAAACATTCACAAAGGCCTTCGAGTCTTGCCCATTTGTCCTTGTCTTCACATAGAATCTGACATCATCAAAAACAATTCGAAGATGTCAGGTAAGTAAACTCCTACACTACTCAGTACTCCTGCAAATGTTAGTCTGAATACATGGAGACATGTAATTGCATTTTCAAATAACAACAAATTTATATAACAACATGGATCTCTCCTTTCATGTTCTAAACTCATAACAAGCGGGCTCACTCCTGATGAACCAAGAACAGTCCTACGACTTTAATGCATGCTACCCCGGAGTCGACATTACCCGCCTTAGACGTCTGAAGTAAGTCTAGTCTGGAGTGAAACACCTCACACTCTTACGACCGAAACAGGGACAACTCTATCCAGATGACATGTATGCATAACCAAGAATGATGCGAAATACAATGCAGACTAAACAAAAATGCAGGTACAAAAATAAATTACATATATAGTAAAGACTACTGTAGGGTTTGCTTACCGTCCAACCAACTCAAGGCTGGTTTCCAAGTCTCACAAACGTTCCCCGGCCTTCACATATTTCCACGTTTCCTATTAAGTCATAAAATTTCATTTTAAAGTTAAAACTCTATTTTAATACTTAAAATTTATATTTCAAGTTACAACGGTATTCGAATCTTGTAACAAGCTTTAATGACTATATAAAATCTCCGAGAACACCTAAACATTGCATTGCAATATTTATATTAGTCTCTCATTCATATTCCAAGCCAAAACTACCCTGAAATAAGCCTTCCACACTTAGTCAAATTATAGGTAGTGTAGATTTTTCAATAGCGAGACCCTATGTTCCACTCTAAATTTCAACCTCTAAACCAATGAGTTTCACTACAAACCTTATTGATAATTAAAATATGATATACTAAGATTCAAACGAGCCTATTTGTAAGTATTTTGGGCATCCATAAGACCTTTGAATCATTTGTCAAATATGGCTACTCGCAACTCTCAAAATTGTTTTCAAGTTTGACAATGGCTTGCAGGCTACCTTTGCACCACTTTTTCATCGCCAAAATAAATGATTTTAAGTTTTTACCTTTCCATTATGTAAAATAAAATAGACAAGAGTTAAAATGAGCTTAACCCCATGTAATTCAGATGTCGTTTGATACCTAAACTTATCGATCCAACTTGCTTGCTTGCAAGCAGTTTTTATACTTTGCCAAATTTTGGGACTTTTGAGCAGTTCAAAACTAAGGTTTTACCTCATATTCAAATTATCAAAACTTCACGCACATTTACCTAACCTTACAATCAAAATTCTCATATAAAATTAGGTTGTATGGAGTACCAATCCACCAAAGATCATCACCAAATACCAAGAATAGAAAAAATCAACCATATCTAACTTTTCCTACCTTGACACATCAAAGAACAACAAAAACTTGTCAAAACTTATTCAAATCAATTCCAAACTATTCAAAACTAATTAAATTGATAAAAACTGACCAAATACAATTGACTTCAAGCAAAATCCATTTATCTATATCCTCAACTCATCAAATTGATTCACTTTAAGACAACAGTTTCATTCTTCTCTTTTCTTTTTTTTTCTTCTTGCATTAATAACTCCTACCAAACGATCAAACCTTAAATCAACAATTATAATAATAGTTTAATCAACAAAATTAACTTAACTCACCTCACCAATTGTTTGATCCACCTCTGCTCTTCCATGCTTCTGTTCATCACCATCGTTATCAAGATGGAGAGAGACAGTGAGTTCGATAGAGAGTAGCGTTGTCGAGGGGGAGAGTCGTGAGGGGGAGAGACAAAACAACAAGTTGATGGAGGGACGTGAGTGCAGCTACGGTTAGGCCAAAAGAAATGATGGAGAATTGAGCAAGAGGATAGGGAGGCAAGGCTTGGGAAATAAGATGAAAGGGGGAGGGTAGGGATGCAAATGGGTAAAGGAATACCTACAGGTGATGGGGATTTACCTTAATGGGTACGGGTATGGGGATTTTAAATGGGAATAATTGTAGGGATGGGTACAAAACCTCATACCTTCAAGGGTATGGGTACGAGTACGGGTATTAAAATATCCCCACGGGGATCCTAATGGTAATCCCCACGAGTAATCCCCAATGGGATACCCACGTGTAATCCCCACGAGGATACCTATGGTTAATTCCCACGAGGAAACACATCTACCCATTGGGATCCCAATATATCAATTTATACACCATATGATATTTATTATTTATATATATGCCATATGATATTTATATATAAATATTACATAATATTAAATAGTTTTCACTCCGAAACACTTATACATATGACAAAAACCGCATAATGAGATTTATAATTTTAATTTATTTTGTTAACTAATAACTCTATGTTTTGTTTTGAATTGTTTGCAACTATATTTATATTTTAGAATTTTAGGATCAAAAGTACTAAAAAACATTGATGACTTGGTGATTTTAAGAGAAAGCGACTTTAATGAATATTTTGAATTTGGATTTTTCGTTTTGCATATGCCAATAATTTTGTAGAAACTTAATTATAATTGTTAGCACTTAGTGTTAGAATTTTTATTGCATGATATGTTTTTTTTTAAATTTTGTTGGAATTTCAACAATTGTGTTGTTATGTATGTATATTTCACACCTTATTTGTTACAATTTTTTTGGAGAATCCTTGCGGAGATCCCCAATGGGGAATAGAATGACGAAAGAAATTTCTCCATGGGGATTCCACATCCCCACAAAAATCCCTATGAAAATCCTCAGAAGGATCCCCAATAGGGAATGAAATGCGTAAAACATTTTACTCATGACGATTCCCCATACCTATGGGGATTTGATGGGTATGGGGTTGGGTATGAGAATTCATCCCCATATGGGTATGGGTATGGGTATGGGTATGGGTGATAAATATTTTAGTGTGTATGGGTATGGGAATGAGGTCCCCATCCCCTACCCTATCCATTTGCATCCCTAGGGGAGGTTTGATCGAAATCACTATTCACATATAAGTGAAATGGGTTTGGGTTGGTCAAATTACCAATTTGCCCTTTATATTTATCCACTGCTCTTCACTTACTAATACCTATCTTGGTCATTTATAAATTTTCTTTTAATTTTCCATGTTTATCTTCAATTTTAGATCTAAATTAAACCCCGAAAAATACCCCAATTTCGTCCAAAATTGAAAAAATTCTCAACGAGCTCCGAAACACACGGACATCGCTTTTACACCTTAATTCAACCCTATTTAGCGACGAATCGAGTATAATACAACAACTAAACACTTGTCATGTAAAATAATATTTTTTCACTTATGATATGTAGTCCGTAATGCGTGGGTCCCACCTCGGATATCCAAATTCCAACTAAGATTTGAAAATCCTTAATCTCCTAATCAAGTTAATGAAATTCTCGGATGTCACACTAACTTAGAGCCTTAATTGGAAAATGTAGTAAGGTGGGTAGTCTAGGGTTTTATACGTGTATGTTTTGTTTTGTAATATGTATATATATGTGTATATGACACTGGACCGAGGAGAACAAGGATGGGTCATAGGAGCTGAGAATGTGCCAAAAGCACATAAAAAAGGGGAGTGTTATGAAAGTTTACATAAATGTAACAATATTTTCTTGTTGCTTCATTATACTTCACTTCTTAGTAAAGTGAGATTAACAAGCCGAAAGCGGCTTGTCTTTATGAGATTACAAAGAATCGGGAAATCAACATTGGTGAAATCATTTATAACAATCTGATGGAGTATATCATGTTAGAAAGAGACAATAATTTTTTTTTCCTATCTTGATTATTCAGATATGCTTGAAGGCCAGAGCGTAATTGATAAATGATGAAGAATTCGATATTGAGGCTTAAGAAACCATGGATGAAGCTCTCATGCTCACATTGAGATCACCCCTATGTACCATGACTCTGAGGATGAGGAGAGAGAGAGAGAGAGAGATGATGGAGCTAGACTTAAGGCCGAGTTGTTCTCCAAATGACCAGAGGATCAGGCAGCAGCAGTGGAACTAGGCCTGGAATTACAAGATGAAGGATATAGAGAAGAGGAGGAGCAACATCAGCAGGGATTTGCTAAGGGCTACGAGTTTGTAGACCCACATATTGGAGAGCAGGACTTGGATGGTCCTGAGATCTTTCCACCACAGGCACCAGTACCACCACCAAAGGACTTGACTCCACGATAGCAGAGGTTATGGAAAGCCAAATGAGGAGACTGTACCAATAGGACAGTGTGCAGTATCAGGCAGCCGTGTTACGATATGAGCAGGATATGGAGAGGAGAGAACAATACCGATGGAATGGATAGCATAATTTCATGTTGTTTATGATCATCAGAGGGACATAGCTAGGTATGAGAAGAGCAGACAGATGAGACCTACTGATAGATCATTTGGTTTTCCAGCAGCACCGGACTATATGTTTGATCAGGATTTTGTGCAGAGTAGGAGGATGGAACGTCTATTTATACCATCTTATGCTGAAGCTGATGATGCAGATGATGATGATTACGCGCAATCTTGATGTCGGTGTCTTAGGAGTTTTTTAGACCTGGGGAGATGAAAGTGACATTGATACCATTTATTTTTAAGTTTGAGATATTTTGCTAAATATTTAGTTGTTTAAGTTCTATGTTTAGTTTAGTTTATGATTATATAACTTGTGTTATTACATATATTTGTGTGTTTTAGTATTTTTAATGTTTTAGGCTTTTTTAACCTTAAGGACAAGGTTTGGTTTAAGTTTGGGGGCATCGACACTACACTACACTATGGGAAGTGGTAAGATAGGCTAAGAAATAAGGATAAACATTGCATGTATGATCGTTTAAATTTTATCTTTGAAGTAGTTAAAGAGGAAAGTATGGTAATGTATAGATTTTTCATTTTATTTATTATTTGAATGTTTAAGTAGTATAGATTAAGTTATATATAGTAATATGTAATGAATACGTAGTTCATTTGCATGTCCATGCCTTTAACTGAGGATGAGTAGACTATAAGTATATTGTTGATATGAAACTCAAGAGAGTGTTTTAAATTTTAAAGAAGAAAATAATGAAATGTAGCACAATGGTATGATTTCATGATTAGAAACCTCGAGTTAGGGAAGACCTTGAACTTGAAACAAAAGCAAGAAACTAGAACACTTCTTGTGAAAAAAGTTAGATCTTTAAGGATTCTATAATAAGTGTGAAGCTTACTTGATAATATAAAGTAAATAAAGACTTGATGCAAATAGGGGAAGAAATAGGCACTGTAAATGAAAAGTTGGAGTTAATTTACTTGGTTTAGTAAAAGTGAGAAGTGCTAACAGGAGTTTTAGAAATAAAAGAAAAAATGAGAGAATCCCACAATTTTACAGGAAATGGAGCAAAGAACTTGATAGTTGGTAAAAGTGGGAAAAACGGAGTCCATAGGAAAATGAGCAGAGACTGAAAAATAAAATAAAAAAGAAAAAAGAAAAAAAAGAAGAAAAATAAAGAAAAGAATGCGGAAGTAAAATAAAACTCATTAAATAAAAGATTTAGCTCGAGTACAAGTAGCTAGTTGATTTAAGTTTCCTTTCCAACTTTGTTAAATCCTATAGACTCTTGAAGTACCAAAATCTACCAAAAATGAGTTTGATCTATGCTTATTTGTGAATTCTTGAGCTTAATAAGAAATCACGAGATTGCATACTTGCTACTTGAGTGTCGAGTTGAAACAAACTTGTGAGTAGTAATGGTTTTTGGTTGTGATCTACTTTGGTGTTTCGAAAGTGAAGTTATATGTGTTGTTAAAGCTACATGTCTTACAATATAAGTTTTTGCAAAGAAAAACTCTTGAGTGGCACTACAAAAAATTAACCCTACGACAACATGCAATGTTTGCCATATTCGACGTAAGACGACACATAGCGATAAGTCCTCTTTTTAGATGTTGTCAAAAGTATTAAGGTTTTAACAACATTTTTTGCATGCCATCACAATAATTTTTTAATGTTGTTGTATTTCTTCTTTTGATAAACTTTGAGATTTTACGGCATCTACAAAGTGTCATTTTATTAGTCAACGACACGTGAAATGATTGCTATCAATAATTTTGGAAGACATTTTTTGCTTGTCGTCACAAACATTTTTTAATGTTGTTATAATTTTACTTTTGATGCGCATTGAGATTTCATAACTTCTAAAGATAGTCATTGTATAAGTTAATGACATACCAAGAGATTGCTATAAAAAAATCTTTTAAAACTTCAACAACATTTTTAGCGTGACGTCATAAGCATTTTTGAACGTTGTTATGGTTCTACTTTTGATAAACATTGAGATTTCACAGCTTCTAATTAAGGAAAGTCCTTGTGTAAGTTAACGACATACAAGGAAATTGTTGTAACGAAAGCCACGACTTCCAATTTAATATTGTATTACTTTTGTTTTAACAGCATTGAAAGAACGTTGCAAACAAACTTTTTATGACTTGCATGAATGTTGCATCTTTAATTTTAATGACATAATAAATGTCGTAGTTTTGTACTCGTATTTTCAAACAAATTTAAATTTAAATATTTTTTAAATTTATAAAAACATGAAATATATAATATTCACAATCGTAACCATTTACAATTCTAAAGAACAAAATAGAATATTATATTCAAAACGAAGTGCATACAAGAATTAGCGTCATATACACGTCTACCCTTTTTAAATAAAAAAAACAACTAATAAATTTATCAAACAAATAGTTTGATAACATCTACAAAAAGACACTACAAAATACTCAAAAGACACTACAAAATACTTTATATTGTCCTTGCAAAAAATACATTTCACGCAATCTCCTTCAACTTAAAAATTATGATTTGCACTTGCAACACAATTAAAAATAAAATTAATAATAATTAAGAACAAAATAAGATATTAAATAAATAAAATGTTATAAAGAGATATTGTAACACATACAAGTCATTTATCGCGTCTCATCTAAAAATTCTAGAAAAATTGTCGCTAATTTTCGCCCCTACAATTTAACACTTAAAAAAAAATTAGGAACGTATCGTGGAAACTAATTTGTTAAATAAATTAAGTCTTCGTATATCTTTCCATTAAAAGACAAAATATAAAATAAAATTAGTAAAACCAGTTCTAACAAATATTGAAACTTAAACAAATTAGCTTTTGCGACCTTTAATTTAACACAAGTAAAGAAAGTTAATAAATTTATGAAGTATTTACAACTAGTAATTATTATCATTTGATAAAAAAAATAGAAAGCTTTACAAAAATATGAACCAAGGATATCATTAAGGTGTCCCTTTTTATTAGATCACAATTCAAGTTATATAGAATCAATTAAGTAAGACTCCACGTGAAGTAAAAAATTATAATAATAAGTATGACTCCACTCCGATAAGTCTAACCTAGCTGAAAGAAAATAAGATAATTCTTTTAGTTAAAAATCATTCATGGGAATCTAACTAACAATCATATGTTCTAAAATTAAAGAAATTCTTTCATCCTACTTTATGAGTACCTTCTTAATTAATTTCTTGTAAGCACTTGGGCATTGTAAACACCAAGAACTACTACCACAATAATATTAACAAGAATGGATAAACTAGAACGTGGCCCATTAGAACCATCTTTCTTTTTTTTTGATATAGTGATATAGTGCTTTCATAGCATCAAACACAATTTCTAGTCTTTGTGCAAGTTGTTTGTAATTAAATAGTGTTGTTGGATCCTATGATATGTTAAACCAAGGTTCTATTCCCTATTGGAACAAGAAATGTTGTTTTAAGCATTTCATCAAACACTTGGAGTGAAATTAAAACTAATTAAGTAAATGTATTAACAATGTGTAGTTGACAATTAATTTGACACTTTTAAAAAAAATTGAATGAATATCACTTAATAATTTAGTACTTAAAATGCCTAAAATTATAATTTTGCAATATACATAAATCTATCAAACGATTGGGATTACGTGAACAATATTTTCAATCCATATTAGGAAAAACTTTAACAAGAATTCTAATGCAAATAAATGTTTTAAAACTATGTTACAAAATATATTATATGTGACTACAAAGATATTTATTATCAACAATTGATTTTTTCTAAGTTGTAAGGGACTTAATTCTTATCAAACAAAGTCTCGATTTCAATTGTGAATGATGAAAAAAAATAAGTAATTGTGAGGGTTGACCCTCGTATAAATTCCAACAATCTCGATCATAAATTTGTCAGTGCATTTGATGACGGATAGAATGTGTGATTAATTGATATTAATCTTTTTAAAATATTAAAAGTTATTTACAACACATATTTAACAGCCATTATATCATGTGTTCCACCACATTCGCATAAGGCATGTCATGTAATATGGACAACTTTTACAACACACATCTAAGAGCTATCATACCGTGCATTACATGACTTTCGTATTAGGCATGTAATCTAATATTGAAAGTTTTTTATGACACACGCTTAACAGCCTTTATACCATGTGTGACATAACATTCTCATTAGGCATGTCATCGAATATTAAAAGTCTTTTACGACATACATTCACTAGCCATTATACTATGAGTTACACGACATTTGCATCAGGCATGTCGTATAAATTGAAAGTTGTTCATGACATACATTTAAAAGCCTTTATACCATGCGCGACATAACATTTGCATTGAGCATGTCATCGAATGTCAAAATTCTTTTACTACACATATTCATCAGCTATTATACTATGAAATGCACAACATTCTTTTGATAAAAGTTGTAATCTATATTGATTTATGAACAAAGATGGTAATGATAACAAACATTTTTACGCATGTCAATAGAAATTGTATTAAATGACAATGCAACTGCTTGTCGTCTTGCATAATTCGTCGTAGGTCAAAATTCTTGTAGTGTGGATTATTAACTTGAAACTTAGTGAATTAAATGATACTCGATGAACAATATAAAACGAACGAAAACTGGTTATTAGGAGACTTAGTAAAATACACTCTTGCTCGAGTGGCGCAAAATCCTAAGTTTGGGGGTATTTGATAAGTAATTATTTAGACTTTTATATAAGGTTAATCTAGTAGTATATTTAGTATAAATATCTCTAAACGAGCTCTAATTAATGGTGTTATTGCATTTTTAGGTAAGTAAGGTGTAAATGAAGGAAATAAGCAAAAATAAGAAGAAACATAGCAAAAACCCACGAAAGTATGGTCAGCGTCGTGGCTACACATGGTGGTGCTATGAGGTGTTAAGGCACAGCGTGGAAAGGGAAGGCACAACGTGGGAGAGCAAAGCATGTAAACAAATCAAGATGAGAGGCTTGGTGCAGTGGCGGCATTGTGGAGCCTAAGGGACTACGTCGGGACATCATAGTGACATCGCTGAGGTCACAAGAGGTAAAAAGAAATGCATACAGAGGTGGTGTAGTGACAGCGCCATGGCTCAACACATGCGGTGTCGGGGCATAATTGACAGTGCCAGACAAGAAAAAATTAGAAAGTTAGAGTTTTATTTTGAGTTAAATTGTAAAGTAGTATTTCTAATTGTTATTAGGAAGTATAAATAGATGTTAGGACGTAGTAAATTCATCACATATCAACCATTATAGTATTTTAGCATAGGTTTTCTTTGATTTTGAGTATTAAGAAGATTTGTGAGGAGAAAACATTGAAGACTCCACTTTTGCTATTCAAGTTTGGATTTATTAGTTTAATTGAAGGTAATATATTTATACTCCTCTCTGATTTTCAATTATGAATTGTGATATGTGTGTTTCAATGAAGTTTGAGTAGTCTATTAATCGTATGGATCAATGGATCCTATCGTATGAATGTTATGCTATGAACATGAGTAGAAAGTGAAAATAAGAAGTGCAATGGTTAGAATTCGTATTGATTTTGAATCTAATGCTTTAGACATTTTGATCACGTGTTTAATGATATTAGGTTTTATGAGTTATCAAGGTCATTAAAGCTTTTAATCAGGACATGAATGGTAAAACCGTAAAATAAACAACATCGAGCGATAGTTGTTGATTAAGGAGGCACGGATGGTAAACTTAATTGATTATGAATCCAAAGATTTGGAACATTAAAGCAATGTGGAGCTTACGTTATTCACACCGATAAGTGGAGTTCTAGTTTGCACATTATAATCTTTTCCATCACGACATTGGGTTGAAGTGGATTTGAATGAAATATGTCTATTCTAACTGGGTATTGCACACAAAATATTAAGATGTCAAAGTGGTTGAAAAGCATAGTATTTCATTAGCTAGGTGAAGTTGTGATCTAAGATTTCCTTTATATAAGAGTTAAAGTAAAGTTTACATTGTTTTGTTAGATAAAGTAGTTTAGTATAAAACCATTTAAAAAGATATTTCCTTAACAATAGTTCAAAGTTAAATAGGTAACTAACTAGTGCAAAAACCTTTCTCTGATGACTCTATTCGTGATCAACATAAGTTGATTGCACTATTATTACAAGCAAGTTGTTATACTTGCGGCACACATATCAGCTCGCACACGGTGTGCAGCGCGGCCTGGAAAGATTTAACATGATATCAGAGCCGATGGTTCGATTGAGACCTGTCGAAAATAGAGATCCCTTGGCTAGATTTTTGTCCAAGGTGGAATGTGAGATGTGTGGACCAAAATAATAGTCCTACATTGATTAAATGGAAACTTCATGATGAAGTATATAAGTGATGGTCTCCCCTTAACTAGCATTAAGGTCTTGAGATAAAACCTCACAAAAAAGGGTTGAATGTGGCTAAATTAGGGGCATTATCGGTGTTGGCGGAAGTCTATTGGGTCGTGCATGCATGTGCGGCGCGGCTTGGAGAGTTTTAGGACCGAAAGGTTTAGTCCCACATCGATTAAATATGACTTCATAAAGAAGTACATAAGTTGTAACGGCCCAAAAGTTTGACTTGTGCCACGTGCCAGGTCAGGGTCGTATGTGGGATCCACTCGTCGGAATACGTATGTCCGAATATCCAATTTGATATTATAATGCAAATTATTGAGCCGTTTTACGAGTTGGTATACGCGAGAAATTTTTTGAGCCGTGCCGACGTGGGACCGAGGTAGCGGCTTAATGTTGGTGTAATAAGTGGCTATAGTGGTTTTAATGTGGTCACATTAAAAGAACTATGCAATGGCCTATAGTTTGTTAAATAAAACGAGATGCATTGAATTCGCCTCGAGATTCGCATTTTGTGAGACTCGAGAAGAAGTGAATTATTGGATTTACCTCGAGATTCATGCAACACGAATCTCGAGGACACTTGTTTTCTTTTTCTCACTATGAAAGGAGAGAGGAATGAGAGAAAACAAAAAAAAAAGATTTGGATAAGATTTGGATGGAAGAGAGAGAGAGAGAGAGAGAGAGGGAAGAGAAGAGAGAGAGGAAAAGAGAGAGAGAGAGAGAGAGAGAGGGAGACTGCTGCGCGGCGGAGCTCCGGCGAGGGCAGCGGCTCCAGCGAGACTGGAGGCCGCGGACGGCGGCTCGCGGCGAGACGTCATGCCAGCTGTAACACGTGCGGTGGCGCGGCTGTGGAAACGACGCACCAGCAGCGCGGCGCGCGACACGATGCGACGCGAAGGCGCTCACCAGTGGCGGCGGCTGTGGGGGACGACGGTGAGCCTGCAACGCAGAGGATCAGCAGCGGAGCGGCTCCGGCGAGCGGGACGCGGACCAACGGCTCCAGCAGCAGCTGCTCGCGGATGATGGCGGCGGCGGCGTGGTTTTGGTGGAGCCGGCAGAGGCGTGGCAAGGCAGCAGCGGCGGTGACGGCCGGCACCTGCAAGGCAGTAGCGGCGCGGCGGTGACGCCGGTAGCGGTGACGGCGGCGGCGCGGGGAACACCGCGGTGGCGCTTTGCCGGGCCGATCGATCCCCGACAAGACAACAACAGTGGACAAGGCGTCGTGACTTCGACGAAGCTCGACGACGCGATGGGTTGCTCGCGAAGGAGACGGGAGGCGTAGGCCGTGGTGAGGTCCTACACCATCTTGTGCATTTCGTTGCCTTTATTATGGAATTTGCGATTTTAATCGCGAATATATTGATGTGAATGACGTAAGTAACCTAAAAGGTATAAATGGACACCAGGGACTTATGAGGTATAGTCGGGTGTCGGGTGCGCATATCGAGGCGTGAGCGAGACGTTCTCGAGGTAAGTAAACCAGTTAGAAAATTGTACAGTAATGTCATTGCTTTGATATTGTTGTTCCTTGCTTTGATATCTATCCTTGAAAATGCTATTAATTGAGTGGGTCCATTGGCAAGCGAGTCGTGGTTACTATTCATCTGCGATATGAGCTCTTATCTGGACTTATCCGGGTCTGTGGATATCTCATAGTCGCAAGGGTTAGGGCTCGGAGGCAGGTGTCTCGTCCTGAACCCGAGTCTGCTGGGCTTGTACCGCTACTCAACGACCTTTTGGTCGGGACTCCTTGCTATTTGGCCTCACTTATCGATTGATTTATGTCTTTTGTATGCACGCGTTACTCCATTGGCAAGTGAGTCATGGTACTGTTTCTCTGTGATATGAGCTCTTATCTAGACGCTGTCGATATCTCCCAATTGAGTGTACGTTGGGGGCACTTATCCGGGTCTGTGGATATCTCATAGTCGCAAGGGTTAGGGCTGGGAGGCAAGTGTCTCGTCCTGAACCCGAGTCTGCTGGGCTTTTGCCGCGACTCAACGACCTTTTGGTCGGGACTCCTTGCTATTTGGGGACTCATTTATCGTTTGATTTGTTTACAGTCTTTTCCATTCATGCGTTACCTGTTCATTTCTTTCTAATTGCATGAATTCGACTGTTTTGGTTATTTCGAAATGCTGTATATATGTCATACTGGCATTACTTACTTGGGCTCGTCGTTCTTGTGGTTGACTGAGTGCAGATTCGCGGTCCAGCAAGGGGAAGGCTCCATAGCTAGGTGAATTTTTTTGTATATCTTTTATTTACTCTCATTCGATGGTGATATAGTTATGCAGGGTTCCACAATTAGGTTGCCTAACTCTTTTACATTATTGTTGAGTTATCTAATAAATTGCTTCCGCTAATTTGTAAAACTTGCAAAATACTAATAACTCAACAATAAATTGTGAATTTAAGTATAATGATGGATTGGAAGGCTGACTAGGTCTGCGTCGACCTTGCGAGATTGGCTCGGGGGTCCACGGGGGCTTAGGCAAGGCGGGGCCCAATTTGTGGGAAATTGGGGCCGTCACATAAGTGATTATTTTTCTCCTAAAAGCACTGAGGTCTTTTAAGATAAAACCCTACACCTAAGAGTTGAAGGTGGTAAAGTTGGGGATAATATCGGTACTGGTGAAGATCATATGCTCGCGGAGAAGTGTCGCAGGCGGGACTTTTGCGGTTAATGTGCCGCAGGTATGAAACTTTAACATGGTATCAGAGCCGACGATTTGATCAGGACCTATCAAGAAAAAAAGCCCTTGGATAAATTTCAATCCAAGGTGAAGTTTTGAAGATGTGTGGACGAAAAGGTTTAGTCTCATATCGAAGTACGTAAGTGATTATCTCCCTCCTAATAGCACCAAGGCCTTTTGAGATAAAAACCTCACACCGAGAGTTGAAGGCGGTTAAGTTGGGGACAATATCGATTAAATAAGACTTCGTAAAGAAGCATATGAGTGATTAACTCCTTCCAACTAGCACCGAGGCCTTTTAAGATGAAACCCCACACTTAAGAGTTGAAGGTGGTTAAGTTGGGGACAATGTCGGTGCTGGCGGAGATCTACAGGCTCGCGCGCATGTATGTGACGCGGCTTGGAGAATTTTACATAGTATCAGAGCCAACGGTTCAGTTGGGACCTGTCTAAAAAAAGCCCCTTGGATCATGGCTTTCGGTCCGAGGTGGAGTGTTGAGATGTGTGGACCGAAAGTTAGTCCCACATCGATTAAATAAGACTTCGTAAAGAAGTATATGAGTGATTAACTCTTCCCAACTAGCACTAAGGTTTTTTAAGATATAATATCATACCTAAGAGTTGAAAGTGATTAAGTTGGAGACACTATCGGTGATGTCGGAGATCCACGGGCTCACGCACACGTGTGCAGCTCAGCTTGAAAAATTTTACAATTTGCTTTAGTAGTATATGCAACACTACATAGATTTCTTCATGTTACGGATGAGAAGCATCTAAGGCCAAAAAAAAAAAAAAAAAAAAAAAAAAAAAAAAAAAAATGCAACCGGCGTATGTATTTGACAGGAGCACATGAGCTCCTAAACTGCTTGGATTCAATTTCATGATCTCGATTGCAGCATATTCAGCTAGCTCAATGTCGCCATATAACTTACAAGCATTGAGCATTGCCCCCCAGGCAGACGTTTCGTTCGATGTTATGTTGTTGTTGATGAAGTCATTTGCTTCCTGCAAAAGGCCACAACGACTAGAAAGATCCATCATACAATTGGGGTGCTCAATGGTTGGGGAAATATCATATTGGAGCTAAATTATTCTACCAAGATCCATGATGAACTTGGAGTAAATATTAACTAAAGATCTAACATTTATTTTGCATTCCTAATAAAACCATACCCGTCGCAATGGAAATGCTAGATATTGGCTATTGCAGCTACGGTGGAAATGCTAGACCTTGGCCATCGCTCAAACCGATGGTTCAACCTTGTTCGAACAATGCGCTTTTGGCTCTAACTTGACCCAATTTCAAATTGGTCAGTATGGGTGATGGGATGTCTTGGTGCTTAGTTTTATCAATCAAGTGGGTAGGGGTGAATATGAGATCCGTAAATCCGCGAATCAAATTCGATCAAATTCAACTAACTCTAATTGGTTTATAATTGAGTTTGTCGAGTTGGACTAGATTGCAAAAGTTAAAATCAGCATGGATTGGACATGATTATGGATTTCATATCTTAATCAACATATCCAACTAACTTTTATCTACACTAATATTTTATATATGCATATAAACTTAAAAATCTTGAACTATATTGAGATGATGTTAGCATTTGTGCTACTAATCCATGTATTTTTTTTTGTACGCTTGGAGATATAATTCTTTGTAATTAAATTATTTTATTTCATGTTTAAGTACACATTTTATGCTATAAAGTCAAATAAATATAGATAATTTAAATTTACTTTTTTTTCGAAATTTAAAATTCCTTTATTTGAACTAAAAGTTGTACTCATCATTTTCTCACTAATTACAACTTTCTTTATTACTTATTAGAATTTGCCTAAGTTTTAATTTTGAAATAAGTATTAATTTTGTGTAACGACCCCAATAATCTAATTCTAGTTGTACGCTTTGTATGACCGTGATCGGGCGGCCAATCTTACGTGGCGCACTCGGTCAACACTCGGGCCTCGACGCCGAGGTAATAATTAAAATTTTTTATTTGCGTTTGATCCCTTGTAGCACATTATGCCTATCTATTTATAGCGTACACAATTTTTTATGGTTTTGACCTTCAACGTCTATGGACGGGAGTTTACTTCGAGTTGTGTACACGCAAGGGCATTTGGGTAAAATTGTTGTAAATTTCAATATATGGCTAGTTGTTACTTAGGACCTATATGGAATCAAATGGGTACGTCAGTTATTTTAATTTAAAACCTATCTAACTAGTCTAAGTTTGAAGAAAAATAAATACTTATGTTTTATTATGGATCCAAACTAATAGGTTTAATGAGACTAAGTTAGAAAGGCTTATTAACCAAAGTTTGGTCATGGACAAATTAACTTAAGTAAGAGAAAATACTAAATTTAGCCAAAGGTTGAGAAAAATACTCATATGGTTATTTATGAGCTTAACTTACGAACTAAATGTCATGAAACATTATTGGGATTTAAATGGAGATCATTCTTTTGGGGGTATTAGATGAACTTATGGATCTCTTTGTTGACAAACTCTAGGAGATTAGTGTGCATCTACGGAGTGCATGTCCCATTAAATAAGGAGTCATGTGTCATGATCTTCTTAGAGATTTATGAGATTGAGAGATACAAAGTTCATCTAGTGGCTAGATTTTAATGACTAAGACTATAAAAACGGCTTTTCTTTTCTAAAGGCATTAAGAGAAGAAAAAAATTTCAGCAAGCTTTGTTGTGAGATTTTGTGATTTCGAGTTAGAAAAACTTGTAAATCGAGAGAAGGAATTGAAGCCTCAAGTGATTCAAAGCCTAGATAACAAGTTTTCTTTCATTTTATGCTCAAATATTGGTGTCTTTAATTCATGTATGTGCTGAGATTTTAGGGCTTTTGTTTCTCACTCTTTGGGAAGATTTTGATCTCAATTATACTGATTACAAAGCTTTTGAAGAACCCAATTGATGGTGTCAAAAATTGGTCAAGAAACATAATACTTATACTGCTCAATTGGGGTTTTCTTTAAATCTTAAACCATAATGGACTGAGTTTGTGTGTCGTTAGTTGTTTAATGTATGGATTTTTACTCTTAATAGGAATGTCTTATATGGTTTCAAAAGCTGGACATTTGTGGTTAAGTTTGAGCAAGCTTTGGTGTTTATGTTGTTTATGAATAGCACATATTTGATGAAATGCCAACTTCTTAGTTGAAATACTAGATAGCATAAGTCGTTCATTTCTTCTCCGAATTGGCTGGTTCTTTTATATGTTATTATTGGATATTTGAAAAAACTCACCAAAAATCACGTTTTTTGGATGTGAAGTTTGAGAGTTATGAATTTTTTAACACTGTTGGTCCAAAACGCTCTCAAATTGAGTTATTTTGGTATTTTGAGCATAACTCTCTCAATTTTAATCGGATTTGAGCGTACCTTACCATTTCGAAAAGCTAATACATAGAATGACAACTTTAGATCAGTATTTATTAAAAACTTAGCCATCTTCTTTGTCGAAAATGGGCTGCAAATCAGTGCTAATCCGTCGAGATATTCCTTTTAAAAGTGTTTGGATGTCGAGACCTCGGGGTCTCCACTAGTCTAAAAATAACCAAAATATCCAGAATAGCTTGAAGTACTATAATTTAGATTTTCCAAGAGTTTCAAGTAATTCTGAGGTGTTTTGAATGGTTTTCCAAATGAGTTTTGAAATAGGAAAAACTTTACTTACTTAATGAGCTTATTTTTTACTTAACGTGTTCCGAGCATCAAATAATGTCGGAATTGAACCAAAGTTTTTAGAACATGTTATTAGATCATAGTTAAGGTGTCGACTGAGTTTCGTGATTTTTCAGTTTTTCTAACTCAATTTTCAAGTCATGCTTCAAATAAGAGATCAATAATTACAAATAAGGGCTTAAAGTTTTACTTAGAGTCTCAAATTTGGTTTTTTGATCATATTGATGAGATTTTATCACTCAACAACTTTGGTTTAAAGTTAATAGATTTCAATGAACCTGTGACGGCCCCAGTTCCACAATCCTAAACTGGGCCCTGCCCAGCCTAGACTTACATGGACCCCCGAGCCCGTATCACTGAGTCACGCAAGCCTAGTCAGCCTTCTTTTATCATTTACCATTTATCAAGCAATTAAAGTTGAGTTAATCAATTAGTGAGTTATCATAGTTATAGCGGAAGCAATTAAACCTCAAACTAACTAAAAAACCTCAAAGACACAAGTTAAGACAACCTAGAGTGTGGAAACCCCGAATATGTATGTCATCATCAATGAACATTCAGAGGAGAGTAAACGCAAGATATACATGCCCAAAATCTCTCAAAAACCCAACTCCCAGTGTTTCAAAACAAGTATATCTAATAATACAAAAAATTACCTATATCATACAAGTAGAAAGGACTACTCTGGTATCCTCAAATGATATCTCCTAGCTGTGGAGCCTTCCCCTTGCTGGACTGTGGGTCTGCACTCAGTCAAACACAAGAATGACGAGCCTAGGTAAGTAACGCCAAGCAGGACATATATACAGCATTTCGAAATAAATAAATTTGTCATATTCATGCAAATAGAAAGAAAAGAACAGGGAACGAATGAATATAAAAGACAGTAAATAATTCAATCGATAAGTGAGGGTTCGAAATACGAAAATCGAATAGCAAGGAGTCTCGATCAAAAGGTCGTTGAGTCGCGGTAAAAACCCAACAAACTCAGGTTCAAGACGAGACACAGCCTACCAGCCCTAACCTTTGCGACTATGAGATATCCACAGACCCGGATAAGTGCCCTCAACGTACACTTAATTGGGAGATATCAACGGCGTTCGGATAAGAGCTCATATCACAGATAAATAATAACCATGACTCACTTGCCAATGGACCACTCAACCAATAGAGATTTCAAAAGAAATGATGAACAGAGCAATAACAATAAATTTAAAGCTCAAGAAATAACTGTAAAATTTCCTAGCTGGTTTACTTACCTCGATCCACATGCTTATTCCTAACTTATCCGGCCTCCCAACACTCTAAAACGCGTTCTCGGACCTACATATCTCTTCCTTAGATTTCCTGATATCATTTTAGTATCAATTCAAGTTCAATATCCTTGGTTTAGAACTCTTAAACCATACAAATATTACGACCAAAGTACGCTCGAGAGCTATTTCTAAAAATAATACTTTATAATAACTTCAAAGTATTATCAACTAGCCCACTAGAGTTACGGTTTTAACTCTGAAAACCTCATAATCTATCATGACAACCAAAAAAAGTACTTGTACTCAAATCGGATCACAAATGGATAAGTTATGAATTTTCTAATATAGCATGTCAACTTTCTCCAAATCAATATGTTCGCGATTAAA
The DNA here is from genome assembly GCA_039657325.1 of Stephania cephalantha. Taxonomy (NCBI): domain Eukaryota; kingdom Viridiplantae; phylum Streptophyta; class Magnoliopsida; order Ranunculales; family Menispermaceae; genus Stephania; species Stephania cephalantha. The sequence continues at coordinate 15,524,810 of CM077570.1, read as the reverse complement.
TCCGCAAAACTTCATAATAAAGGCCACGAAATCACTCGATACCAACACCAAAATATGGTTTAGGACCTCACCATGCCTTCAATGGAGTCATCAACTCAAACTCCCCTTTTGAGCTTTCATGTCTAGCAAAGGATCTCTCTTTGTTTTCCTTTCTGCGAACAACGTCGTCGTCGCGCCACGCCATCCGCGCGCCGCTGCTGGAGCCGCGCCGCCGTCCAGCCATCCACGCCGGAGCTCAGGCTGCCTCGCCACCGCTGCTGCTGGCCTTACCATTCGCCTGCTGGTGTCGTGCCGGCCATAGCTCCGTCGTGTTGAAGGCTCGCCAAACCCTCACCAGTGGAGCCACTCACCATCACCGCTGTCAACGCGCCACCGCGCCTAGCTGCTGCCGCTCGTCCGCGAGCTCCCCTTCGCGCCGGTCTCCTCGCTGGCTCGCCGCTACACCGGGAGCCGCCGTCCGCACCTCCGTCACTACGAGCCGCTGCCCGTGAGTCGGAGCTCCGCCGCGCCCGCTCGTCCTCGCTGCTCGACTAGCATCCGCTCCAGCAACTCCTCCAAGCCGTGCCACCGCCTGCGTAGCATCTTCCCCGGAGCCGCTGCTCTTCGCTGTCGTATACGGCATGCCGGGACTGCGCCATCCGCCCTGGTGCGCACGCGAAGAGGACAGGAAGAATGAGGGGTCTCCCCTCCTTGTATTGTGCGGATGAGATAGGGTTTTAGCCGACAAATTACCTAATTGCCCTTTTTACAAATAATTTGCTTTAAAAGTTGAACCATAGCCACTTATTCAAATCAAAGGTAAAGTTAACTTAATTTAAATCAAACACATCAAGCACAATTATTTTTATTTTATTCAAACACTTCGATCAACCGCAACTCAATCGGATCTTAGACCACTAATAAATCGTGATTAGCAATTAATTAACGAATTAAAATTACGGGTCGTTACAGAACCAACACCGAGAATTTAAGAAATTTCAATGAGTGTTTTAGCCGCATTTCAAGTTGCATATAAACCAAGGTTTTGAAAATTAGTTTAGGGTCCCTAAGGAAATGTTTTGCAAATCAATGCATTAAACCAACTTGAAATGATTTCTAATGGACTTTGATGATTCAATAACACTTAAAAATAATAGAGAAATGTCTACGACATTGTAACACCAAGTTTGGGCATTTTGATCGAGTTAAGGGTCAAAAGGGTGTTTAAAATGATTAAAAGAGGTCTCTATGGGGTTATCCTTTCGCATCAAGCCTTTGTATATAGTAAGAATAAGTAATTAGGGACCCTGATAATTTAGCATAAACTTGTTTAGGATACATTGAAGTTGGGATTTGGTCTAAGTCAAATAGAAAAGACATTGAGGCAAATAGTGGAATGTTTTACAATGAACTGAGATAATCAAACTTAAATAAGCTCTAACACATACCAAATGAAATCTAATAGGTACTAGGGGCTAAGAGCATCAGTGCCGGGTATCGGGAGTGTAGTATGAATGTGTAGGAGCCGCGTTTAGCTTGGATATTATTGCATTTTGAGGTAAGTAAACCAGTAAGAGCGTCAACATGATTTCTTTCAACTTTTATTGTTAATCTCTTGAAAAGCATGTCATATTTCTATTCCATTCTTCTTTCAAGTGGTGTAGGGTCTAGGTAATCCACCAATTGTTATCTCACGGGTTAAGCATCCGGAGTCACCGTGGCTTCTCGCTGAGGATTATGCAAGGGATAAATCATTTGGCGTTATTATGGCTTACCTTGATAGTTTAAAAGGGGATGTTGGAAGCGACTTGAGGAGTCTGCAGTGACTAAAAAGTCGTGTAGGGGCAGTTGGAAGTGGCCTTAGGCCCGTTGTGTCGACTTCAAGCTGTGTTTTGGTCTGACGACCCGCAGTTTGGACAGGATTACCTATTCACCTATCTATTTTGCTTCCTTGCCACTTGACTTTCACTGCTTTACTTGATTAGTCTGTTTATCATTAACTTTACCATTTATTTACAGCTTTCTTTAAATACCCACATGATTTAGAGACTATTGTCATTTATTATTCAAAAATACTGTTGAATCTCTTCTGACTTTACTCATTGGAATTGTCTCCATCACTTGTGACAATCGCAGGTTCCTCTAGTAGTAATGGTGAGGAGCTCAAGATTGGTAATTGCCTCTGAGTTTCCCTCAAATTCGGCTCTTCCTTTGTTACTATCGTAGGTATTTTGATTGTATCTATTATAATATACTAGACATTTTTATACACGTATGGGTATGGGTTTTCAGAGATACACTTGAAATACATGTATGTAATGCTTATTTACATTGTCATCACCTGAGATATACATGAGATCCATATTGTGCAGGATTTCCACACATAGGAATTGTCTCGAATTCAGTTAGTTTTTTTGTTGCTTTAAATAGCTTTCCGTTGCGTAATAAATATTAAGACTTGTTAAACTAATTAACGCATATAATAAGCAACCAATGGATGAATAATTCGAATAAGATGCTGACTAGGCATGCTTTGACTCGGCGGGGGTTAACCGAGGCTCCACATAAGCTTAGGCCGGGCAGGGCCCAGTTTGAAAGGATTGGGGCCGTCACATTTTGTAATTACCAATTTGTATAACTTGATCTAGTTCGATCCGCATTAAATTGGTTCGAGTTTGATGAATAAAATAAATGGACTGGACTAGAATGCAATTCCTTAATCTGTAATAATTGGATTGAATTATGGATTGACCCTAATTGGATTGGATCCAATCCGTGTTACCCCTTCAATAGTTTATTACAAGCTCCTGATGGTTTTCCCACACTCTGCAAGCTTCGAACCCTACTTTTTTCGATAAGAAAGAAACAACTTGCCCCCAATGGGGTTTGAACCCATGACCTCTTACTCCGAACCCTACTTGATATGACACTAGTAAAATCTTAATCTGAATCAAGTTTACAAAATTCCTAAATAGAAACTCATTACTAACAAAAACCTAAGTGATCCCTAAGCTTTCTAAAAGTGCATTTCATGTGCTTCATTACAACCAAATAATTTTAAAAACAAGTAGGCTTTTTTTGATTGCAAAGAAAATATTTCATAGGAAAAGAACATTTTCTCACGAAAGTTTTTCCGAGTAAATGTTCATAAGAAAATTTTCTTACATTGATTTGATTGCATATATACAAATTTTTCCCTCAAAACTCACTAACAACAAATTTTGAAATAAAGACGAAAACTTACCATATATATTAAACGTATTACTTTTTATATTTAAAATATAAATTTATGGATCTTAATATGGAAACTAGATCATTTTCTAAAAAAAAACTCAATTTGCTAACCTCAATAGGTGAGAAAATATATGAGTCTTAATATGGAAACTCGAAAATAGTGAGAATATTAATTTTAGCAATCAAACGCAAGAAAATGTAATTTTCCCACGAAATTTACCATTTTCTTTGAAACATTTTCCTTTTCCGTTATATCAAACAGGGCCTTATTTACCTTTTGGTTGCAAAAACTAAGCTGCAAAAGTACATATCTAACGAATGAACGAAATTAAGAACATTATACTAGTAAATGTAGTGCTCTGACTATCATGTCAATGGAATGAAATTAAACACCAGAACAAAAGAACTTAAAAGGATGTAGACTAATAAGTTTCAGATAATTGTATTGATGTAGAACATTAATAGAAAAAGAGAAAAATTGTATTGATAACAATATGTACTCAATTTGACAAGTAACATAATGTTGTTTGCCACCATTTTTTTGGTCTAAGTCACCCAGTATCCGGATTATCTGACTACTCCGGGTTCGCCCCGAGTCGCGTAGGTGGGGAGAGCTCCCAACGTTGGTGCTTTCATTCTCAGGACTCGAACTAGTGTCACTAATTAAGGGACAACAACCCGCCTCCAGTTGTGCCAACCAACCGTCGGTATGTTACCGCCACCTTCAATGTTGTTGAATTGTTGGCTTACATTATCACCATTTTTCACACTAGGAGAGGGGGTTCACTGAAAGTAATTCAATTGAATATAGTGTTCTTGTAAATTCATTTGCCTTAGCAGTACGTGCAACACTGAATGAATTTCTTCATGTTGCGGATGAGAAGCATCAAAGGCAAAAAATTCATGAACAATACCGTTCACCTCTATTGAGCTGCAACCAGGAAGTTTCCCAATTCCCATTTCCTTCATGGCGTTCCTAACCTTCCCAACCTTGCTCCATCTCGAAGCTGTGGCGTATGTATTTGACAGGAGCACATGAGCTCCCGAACTGACTGGATCCAACTTCGTGATCTCGATTGCAGCATATTCAGCTAGCTCAATGTCGCCATGTAACCTACAAGCATTAAGCAATGCTCCCCAGGCAGATGTTTCGTTCGATGTTCTGTTGTTGTTGATGAAGTCCTTCGCTTCCTGCAAAAGGCCACAACGACCGAAGAGATCCACCATACAACTGTTGTGCTCAACGGTTGGGGAAATATCATAGATCCTAGTCATCAAATTGAAATAATAGCGACCCTCATTCACCAAACCTGCGTGAGAGCAAGCACTTAGTGCTGCAAGAAATGTGATGCCATCAGGTTTCACGCCATTCTTAAGCATTTTGTTGAAAATCTCTAAAGCTTGTAGGCTATGACCGTGCATCGCAAACCCGCTTATCATGCTGCTCCATGTCAAGAGGTCCTTCACGAATGTGGTATCAAAAACTTTGAGTGACAAGTCTACTCTTCCACACTTTGCATACATATCTATGAGGGAAGAAGCCAAGTGACCAGTCAATCTTACATGGTTTCTCTCAATATAAGCATGTATCCATATGCCCAGTTCAAGAGCCCCAATCCTTGCACAAGAAGACAGAACAGTGACTAAGGTAAGACCATTAGGAGTAATCTCAGCATTCAGCATATCGTGGAAAATGCGTAATGCTTCATTGAAATAATTGCACTGAGACAACCCAGTCATCAAGGCATTCCACGAGGCAGTGTCTTTGCAAGGTATTTTGTTGAAGAATTCGATTGCAATCTCCTTTTCCCCGCATTGTAGATAACCAACCATCATCAAAGTCCATGATACCTCATTTTTTAATGGCATTTTACTGAACAACAAATCTGCAGAATCCATGCGGCCAAACTTAGAATACATGCCAATCAGAGAGTTGCTCAAGTCAATTGCCGTGACGACTGTTCCTTTACAAGCATACCCATGAATCGTTTCACACAAACGTCGATCTTCTAACTCCATACATGCTGGAAGGACATTGACAATGGTAGCTTTATCAGGTTTTTCACCAAGAGCCTGTACAGCGGATAAAAGACATGAAAGTTGTTATAATAGGAAACTAGATTGGTCGTTGAATTATGAATAGAAGTATCATATATACCAGCATATCTCTGAACAGTAAGACCGCTTCTCGAAAGCAACCATTCGAGACATAGCCGGTAATCAAAGCATTCCAAGCCACAACATTGCGGTTCGGCATCTGATCAAAAAGCTTGATAGCAATCTCCAAATGGCCCAAACCTGCATACCCACTAACCAATGTAGTCCAAGACACGACATCTCTCTCACTCATTAGATTAAACAATTGACAAGCTTTGCCCATTTCTTTAAACTTGACATACATATTCATCAAAGCATTCCTCAAATGCAAAGACAACACAACTCCATTCTCATCGATATACTCATGAACCCGCTTCCCCGAATCACAATCTTCCGTTCTAGTACAAGCAGTCACCATTCTAACAAGCGTAATCGCATCCGGTTTAAAACAACACTCCTCTACCATCAACCAAAACAATGATTTCACTTCTTCCCATTCACCCGATTCAGCATAACCCATTATAATCACATTCCAAGACACCACACTCCTCTCAGGCATTTTATCAAACAAGCAGCGAGCGTCGATTAACTCCCCACATTTTGCATACAAACGAATAACTGCATTCACTACATACAGATTCTCAATTGCATTACTCTTAATTGCAAATCCGTGAAACTGGGTTCCTTCCGACAGGCCCAAAACCCTCGAACATGCCTTCAAAACCGAGGCGATCACATAAGGGTTGGTAACAATCGAAAGAGCCGGTTCATGAAACATCAATGCAATGTACAATAAAACACATAGCTCTGGTTTGGGACTATTAGAGAGATCTTTGATCAAAGAACTCCACCAAGTCATATGATCTTTAGATGAGATAAAGATGGGCAATCGAGGGTCGTTGATGGCACCCAATTTGAAGAATTGGGCGCGTGATTGGTGAAGAAGTTGTTGATGGGCAGAGCGTTTTGTGAGATGTGAGAGGAAGTTGGTTGAGATGGGCATCGAATTTGGTAAGTTGGAAGTTTGAGTGCGTTGGGATTGGGGAGGTGGTATTTTCAGTTGAGCAAGCATTGGAATCGTAGTTGTTGTCATTTTGCCGCTAAGGCGCAAGCACGCAATGAAGTCTCTGTTTATCAATAAACACAGATGATCGGGGCCGTTAGATTTGCACGGATTGGACCTAGAGATACGTCTACGCACTCAGGTTTAGGCCCGCGAGTAAATTGCTCGCCAGATTTCAAGTAATCTAAAAAATTATGTTTTCTCTTAAGTTTAGCTAGAAATTTTAATTATTAAATTTTTCATTAATGTGTAAACCTGTTGAGCTTGTGAGAGAGAACAACAAATTTATTGGCAAAATGATATGAGACATGGGTAAAGAATAAGTTAAGAACAATTATTTTAGAGGCCCGCTATGGGCACCCCACCATTTCATGAAGGCACACATAATTTTTCTCATTTCCCAATCTAAAATGTAAAAGACTATTTTGCCATATATACACACCCAAACCCCACAAACCATTTGCAACTCAAAACTGGGGCACCCCACCACCTTGAGGAAGAAGTGAACCTAAAGCCACAATTGTGTTTGCCGAGCGTGTATCGATTCTTGCGTCTTGACATCATCCGACAGCGAGGTAACAATGTTTGACAACCATACGAAGCTTTGAAGGAACTGTTTTTTGGATCAAAAACTGTGAAATTGATGATTTGGTTTGTCAACAAAGGGTTTCTCAAATTTTTAGACGTTTTTTCACGAGCGCGATGGATTCGGCCTCGCAGGACCGAGAGTTATGCAAACGTCTCGGTCAACATCCACCGAGAAATGAATAAAAGTCTCGGTAATGGACAACCGAGAGAAATGATACGTTCTCGGTTGTACGTCACCGACAGGACATAAACTATACACTTCGACTTACTCTCGTGATGTGGTGACCAAGACGACAATAAAAGTCTCGGTCATGGACAACCGAGATCTATCTTACACTCTCGGTTGTACATCACCGACAGAACATAAACTATACACTAATGGTTGCTCTCGTGAAGTGGTGACCGAGATAACAATATAACTCTCGGCCATTCGTTGCCGAGACTGTGTAAACTATACTGGCCTGTCTAGCCGAGAACCACGAGTTCCTAAAAGTTTCCCCTCAGTCTCGGCCATGCTTGGTCGAGACTGTAAACAAAATCTCTAGCCTGTGTGGCCGAGAACCACGACTTTCCAATAAATGCACCATTGAATGCACCGCCACACAAACATAACAACTACTCTACCAAATGCAACTTAATTAAACTATCAACGTACCTTCAAACGATCGATTTCACGACTTGAGTGTGTGAATGAAAAACTTGAACCGAGCCCTAATGTGTAGACGAAATCGACCAAAACTCGGAGCCTTCAAACTCGAAAAATGTCCTACAACAGCGGAGAGAGACGGAGAGGAACGAAGACAACTGAGATTCGGGATTGCTAGCTGGTTCGTTGACGAGAAGTAGGGCAAGTCAAGCAAGATGACGGTGGTGGGGTGGTGGAGTGCCTCTGTTTTGCACGAGGGGTATTTTTGGGATTTCGGGCCTAATTTTTGGGTGCCCTTGGTAATTTGATTTGTGCCCTCAATAAGAGGGTGCCTTCATGAATTGGTGGGGTGCCCTTAGCGGCCCTCTTATTTTATTTACCAGAGAGAAAAAAGAGTCTATAAATATGTAATTAGTTATAATAGCTATCCAAATTGAAGTGTAGAGCGAGAGTGAGAGAGTTATAATATGTGGACTACATAATATAATCAATCGATTATATATATATAATTTAATAATCGTTACTTTAAAAAAGTTGTATAGCTGTTGTTTTTTTTTTTTTTTTTTTTTTTGTTACAGTTGTATAGTTGTTTAGTAACACTTAAACAATGGCACACTTAAATGTAGGAAGATGATAATCTTAACATTTTAGGAGACATACATTTGCTACACAATGGTGTAGATATGATTGAGATGGGTGGACCCCACAAATTTTAAGGGGAATCTACACCATTGTGTAGCAAATGTATGTAACAAAAGAATGTCAAAAAATCATTTTTCTTAAATGTAACACGATTTTGAGATAAGGAAAGATATCCAAATTAATGTACCGGTTGAATGAGAGTTATATATGCGGACTACATATAATCGATTATATAAATAGGCATAAATCGAAATAAAAAAAATCGAAGAAACTAAAATCGCAAATAATGTTATGCATAGAAAATATAGGCGACTTCCAAAAAAGTAGGCATAAATAAGTGATTAAAGGGTATAAACGATAATTCAAGTCACGAACGAAATTTTTGTTATTGGTGCTTTTAATTAATCTAATAGCCTATTTTTATATTCCAAAAAATATACTACTTTATTTCTATTCCGATTTTTTTTGACAACTAATTATAATTATTTGGATTTAATAGCGGAAATGCCCTTAATTAATGGTAGAATAATAAATTTAAGTGAAGGTTGAAAGACTTAATAAAAAGTAAAATCTTAAATTCAAATGATGGTTGAAAGATTGATTATTCCTTTAATTAAGGGTATGATAGTAAATTGAAGCGACCGTCGAAAGACTTTATTAAAGGTAAAATAATAGATTCAAAGTGTAAAACAAAAATCTATTGTGAAACATATTTAACACATACAAATCGAAGACGTGATGGGCACCAATATGCACGGAAGCCAAATATTGTTTGATTGATGTTAATTAACCAATTACCTATTAAATAGGTGATTACCTATTAAATAGCCCATTATTTTCTATTTAATAGGTAATTGGTTAAGTTAAAAGTGAAATAAACTATTAAAAAGAAAATCAGTTATTAAATAAGTAATTAAAGGTTTAAAAAGGTAATTCAAGTGACGAAAGAATCTTTTGTCATTCGTACTTTTAATATATAGGTAGATAGATATATATATGTTATTTTTGGGAGCAGCTAAACAAACCCAAATTTTTGTTTAGATGACCCCTTTTTGAATTTTTACTTCATCATACCCCACTTTTTTTTCAAAATTCTAAAAATGCCTTTGGTGTAAACCATTACAATCACCCTCACCCCAACACCCCTCAATCATCACCATTTCTCGATTTTAGTCATTGTAGAGCACTTGTATTAAGTCACGAAGTGTTGTAAGAGTATTTTTTTCGTTGAATAAGGTCAGATCTGATCACGTCATGTTCTAGAAGTGAAGAAGTGTCACTCACGGGTGTTGGATACACAGAGACGACGCCTCTGAAGAGGTGTCAGACATATAAGGTCAACACATCTAAAGATGTAACGGTCGACTACGACCGAGACTGCAAAAAAAAACTAGGTCTCAGTGGGTGACGGAGGAATCCAATTGAGACCTCTTTAGAGGTTTCAACTTTGTGTGTCCGACAGCTTTGAAGATGTGTCGGCTCTGTGTGTCCAACACCCGCGGGGCAATAAGAACGAATAAAAAAATTTCAAAACTCCCAAAAAAATACATGAAAATGACCAAAAAATAATGGGTTTTGCTAGGAATCACTTAATATTTTCAATTTCATCAAAATGTTGCACTCAAAAACAAAGATTCAACCACCAAATCGAAGCCTTAAACCTAACAACAATCCCACAAACAATACCGACTCAAAAAAGTTAAAAAAAAAAACTAGAAAAACTTCAAAATCGACACTAAAAAAGATGAGAATGCGATTTGAAAGAAGGGATGATTGAGGTATGGGCAAGTGGGCTGTGTGGGGCATGGGTAAATAAGAACTCTTTTTATATGAAGTGGTAGTTAGGTAATTTCACTATGGTGGGATCCTCTACGTAAAAATTATGGTCTGTTTAGCCTCTCCCTTATTTTTTGGGTTAATTTCACCGATGGTCACTAAAGTTTGCAGTTTGTAACACTTTGGTCACTTAACTTTCATTTGTCCCAAATATATCACTCAACTTTACAAAACGTTTCAACAAAGTCACTCCGACCACTCTCCGATCAAAAACCCACCGGCGCTGCTGAAGTGGCGCCACGTGGGATTTCATGGGAGGTCACTTAACTTGTTAAGTGATGACATGGCATGCCACATACACACCCACCCACCCACCCCACCCCACCCCACCCCACCACCATTAAACCAATTTCTATTCTTCCTCTCCAACCCCCTTTTTTTTTTTCCTCTTTGAAACGGCTTGGTCTCTCTCTCTCTCGCGATTCTTCTCGCGCTCGTGCTCTCCACCCCCGGATCGTCTTCTTCGCCGTGCTCTCACTCTCGCGGTTCCTCTCTCGCGGTCGCGCCGTGCTCTCCCCTTCCCCCAACCGGTTCGTCTTCTTCGCCGTCCTCTCTCTCTCTCGCGTGTACATCTCTGTCTCTGTCTCGCGCGCGGCCCAGCCGGCCTCGACAAAGACGAGGCAAGGTCGTTGTCTCGCGAGCTTCGATCCCGCGCAACCAATCGGCCTCGACTTCACGGTGCAAGGTGTCAATGTAAGAGATTTATTCTTCGCACTTGGTTTTTTTGGATCGATGATAGATTAAACAGGGGAGTTTAATAGGCAAATTTTGTTTTGTTGGGTAGATATGCAAAGTGATTGTAGGATTAATCGATTCGGGCATGCTTAGATTCCTGGTTTGTTATTGTTTATGAATGGTTTATTCCACTATACGTATGTATTAAACTTCATGAATCTCCAAGATCTTGTATAATTCCTCATCACCGCAATACACTTTTTGTTATCGAAGTGGTTCCATTTTAGTTTGTCGGCTAATCTGTACTCTATTAATTATTGCTTTGTTAACAAGTTGACATTGGTGTTTTTGTGGTCAATTTCAATTAAGTGCAAGACAGAGTAGTTACAACATTATTGGATCGGTAAAACCTGAACTAACCATTGTTCTTTCTATTTGTGTTTGTGTTTGATATGTCGTTGAAGAAACCGTTGTTGCGTTCCCGCTTTGAATCTAATCATATATTGTGAAGGGAAGTTAACGAGACTTTCGTTGTTACTTAGTGCTCTACTTTACTTCTATATGTTCTTTTGAATATATTTAACTGTTTGGTTTTGTGGTTTTGTACATCTCAAGGGACATTTTTAACATCCTTATCATTGCGGAATCATTTTCACAATGGAGATGATGGTCAAAAAGAAGTGGAGCCTGTCTTAGAACAAAGATATTTTGGGTCCCCGAGATATTAGAGAGCAAGAATTAATGGACTTAGAGGTTAGTCGGCAAGAAGAAGTGGAACCTCCTAAGAACAAGACAATGGAACAATTCAACATGAAGAAGTAGAATCGGATGAAGGCCATGATTTTTTCGAGAGTGACAATGATGTTGAGGACGATGATGACTATCAAGAAGTTGTTGACGAACAACGCACAATAGAAAAAAGGAAGGCCTAAGGTTATTACTTCACCTCGTAGTAGTGCACTTGCGATTGTTGAAGTGCATGACCAAGACTCGACTATGCAAAGATCGGATGAGCTCCACACGATGATGATTCCGATGGATCGAGAAGATGAGTTATGTAGAGTTCGATGAGTTCAAAGACATGGCAAACCCACAAATCGAATTAGGCATGAAATTCTCTTCTTTCAAGACATTTAAGTGGCATGCGAGGAATTGGGGTATTCAAAATAGGCAACAAATACGCTTTACTACGAATGATATGAAACGGTGCATATGTAAATGCCAGCGCTTCAAGTCTAGCAATTGTGAGTTTCGAATTTTTGCTTCTCACGCGTGGGTAAAGATGACTTGTCAAATTTGCCATGTTGAAGGTCATAATAAACGCCGTCATACTCGTGGTCAAAACAAGGTATATCTTGTTTTACTTATAAAAGTTTATATGTTATTAAAACACTTGTTATATTTTTGTGTGTTGTGACTTTGCATTTATATAATATTTAGAGAAAGAAAGGGCCAAGTGAAGGAGTTCAAGTGGATGAGAATTCTACATGTGGCGAGACACCTCTTGAACAGGTATGTATGTTACATTGTTGGAGGGATTAGAATGGTTTGGAATTGAATTCCATAATGTATTAATAATGTATTTTAAATCTTGACAGCTTAACCTTTTTACAACTAATGATACAATTGTGAGTGCTTCCCAACCTCTTCCTACAATGCCAAGTATGATGGATTGTTCACAACCTATTCCAAGGATTTCTCCAAAGTCAAGAGCGAAGATTCCAGTTGTTCGACGTCGTGGCGGTGGAAGAGGTGGAGTAATTGAAAGAGGTGGATGATGTGCAAAGGATGCGATTGTTTTCCGGATATATGGGTGAAACTTCCATGTTGGATGATGTACAAAGTATGGGAGAATTTTTTTTTGTGCATGTGTAATGGCAACCCATTTTTTGTAATGACAATCTATTTTAGAATCTATGGAAACCGATGTGGAGTCGTGTTCTGACTTGCATCTCATGCTGAACTCTTTAATGTATCCAAATGCTTAATTAAGAGTCAAATATCCAAATTCATGGGCATCAAGCAAATTGAATGCGCTCGGCTTTGAACAAACTGGGAAAAAAAATCTTGAATTCATCTTCTTTTTTTTTTGAGATTGACCATAAACCTTATTAATGAAGCTATAAATCATGAAAAAAATAGCAAAGAAAAAAAAAAGATTTCAAACAGCAAAGAAAAAAAAATCTTGAATTCATCTTCTCTTGTTTTTGAGCCTGATTATGCATGCAGGGTATTCAATTTGTGAATTAAAATAGATTCCTACAAGCGTAGAAGAGCCGAATTATAGAAACGAGAGTATTCAATTTGTAAATCTAAATTAATTTGCACTCTAAACTTTTGAATTCAACACAGTTTAATTTTTCATTCATAAGCTACAAAACCACAATACATGGTTTGGCATAAGTTCTACACAAAATGACACTACAACTTTTCCCTTCGATTCCAACCGAAGATGACTACTTCGTTTCCCCTCCAACCATCGTGTTTACTTGTATACAATGAAACCAAACAACAATACAATGACAACCAAGCATAACCAACATGCAACTGCACAACCGTTGAGTTTCCTACGCCCATTAAACTCGTCTTGCAACCTCTTCTCGCTTTCCATTCGGTCTAACTTCCTCAACAACCCATTTATAACAATCGTTGCCCGGTCAGTCATTTCAGGATCAAGCCAGTAAAAATATTCGCAACCGCATCTATGCTGCAGAACAACGAAGATTTTCATTTAACAATTTCATAGAATATACACATTTCCGTACAAACCGTGTATTTCCTGCATCTATAAAATCGTCGTCCTGGATTTGTAGCCGTCCACGAGGTGAACACCACCGCTGCACGCGCCGCAATAACAATACTCGTGTCCTTTGACGAACTCCATGATTTTTGGCCAAGCTACAAATATAACAATGTAGCTACAAACAACCAAACTCTTGTCAAAAAACTTCCATCATGATATCAAGAAAAATAACAAACAAAAGTTCCTAAAATATCAAAGAAAGACAAGCATGCCACTCTAATTGAAATTTGAACTAAGGTTGTGGCCCTTGAATGAGTGCTATGGATAAAGCAGGTTCATGTAGTTGATCCATATAATTGGGAAAAAGGCTTATGCAGACAAGAGTTAATGTAGTCAGATGCACTTCATATCATGCGCCTTTACTTGATTCGAGGTGTGTCTGACAACCGCGGTTAACGTCTCTATTCATGTCATCATAATAAACCTCTTTTGCAAAACAAAGAACTTTATGTGAAAGAGTACTATGAAAGTGGCTACATAAAGGATGTACAAAAACAAATTATAGGGTTTTCCATAATTGAAGAATTCATCAAAGAAAGTCACAAATGCACTTTAAATTAACCAAAGATTTTTTGTGCAAAGTTAAAAAGAAGGAAAAAAAGTAATACACATCAAGATCCATGATTCTTTTAGATCTTGTGGCCTTGTCTCGTAGGGAATCTAAGAAAGAATTACTTAAAAACCGCAAATCCTTACAACTAAGTTCCAAATTAGGCGCTCATGACCACTCATATAATTGATTGAAACTAGTAAATCAAGGGAACTCCCCTCATATGAGATTTTCATCTCGATACGCTTCAAGCAGAGCATCCGCTATTGGTTATATTGGTTACACAATAAGCAACTCTTAATTTACTCTACATGTTTTATATCTTAATATCTATTTCTCGCTTTAAGGACAACCTCTATTTGTAATTGAAGAAAGAGAAGGTCCACATACTATCTCAAAAATGAAAATTTTAACTACCAGACTCTTTTTCTTGGTGTGCATCAATGTAAAATTGACATGCAAAAAGAACTAATACATCGACACAAAAATATAACAATGTAGCTACAAACAACCAAACTCTTGTCAAAAAAACTTCCTTCATGATATCAAGAAAAATAACAAACAAAAGTTCCTAAAATATCAAAGAAAGACAAGCATGCCACTCTAATTGAAATTTGAACTAAGGTTGTGGCCCTTGAATGAGTGCTATGGATAAAGCAAGTTCATGTAGTTGATCCATATAATTGGGAAAAAGGCTTATGCAGACAAGAGTTAATGTAGTTCTTCAAAACATTTCATGTGAGATGGACGAGACATCATTTGCCTGCAAAGTTGTTGGTTCATGCCTTCATCGAAAAATAATTAAGCATTCATATGTGCTACTTTCAAGGTATGCATCAAAAGTTCATTCAAGCATATCTACTCACTTTCACATACGTGGAGGGACAACATAATACCATAAAACAAATTCTAATCAAATAGATGAGAATACCATAAAACCTTCTCCAATGCACAATGTGGATTGCAAATGTGAAGATCATTGAATTTTGTAAATCATGTTACCGCTAATTTATACATCGGTGTTAATTAAAGGTCCAAACAAGCATCAAAGAACAGCTTTTTTTTTTTTCTCGCTTGCCTTCATATTTTTTTCACTATATGGTATAATTGCGAACATATATCCGAGACCCTTCCAAAGAATCACCGCAACATTGTGGTCTAATTGCGTAAAAATCAATCTAATTGCGAGAAAAAAAATTGAGGTAGAGGACGAACCAAAAAAAGGGGGGGGGTGTCTTTGTCGAGGCCTACTGGATCGCGCGCGAGACAGAGTCGAGATGTACACGCGAGAGAGAGAGAGAGAGAGAGAGACACGGCGAAGAAGACGAACCGGTGGGGGGTGGGGAGCACGACCGCACGACCGCGAGAGAGGACGGCGAAGAAGACGAACCGGGCTGGGGGAAGGGGAGAGCACGACCGCGACCGCGAGAGAGGAACCGCGAGAGTGAGAGCACGGCGAAGAAGACGATCCGGTGGGTGGAGAGCACGAGCGCGAGAAGAATCGCGAGAGAGAGAGAGACCAAGCCGTTTCAAAGAGGAAAAAAAAAAAAAACAGGGGGTTGGAGAGGAAGAATAGAAATTGGTTTAATGGTGGTGGGGTGGGGTGGGGTGGGTGGGTGGGTGTGTATGTGGCATGCCATGTCATCACTTAACAAGTTAAGTGACCTCCCATGAAATCCCACGTGGCGCCACGTCGCCAGCGCCGGTGGGTTTTTGATCTGGAGAGTGGTCGGAGTGACTTTGTTGAAACGTTTTGTAAAGTTGAGTGATATATTTGGGACAAATGAAAGTTAAGTGACCAAAGTGTTACAAACTGCAAACTTTAGTGACCATCGGTGAAATTAACCCCTTATTTTTTCTTTTTGTATTTGTAATAACATACTTTTGAGTTTTGATACATACATTTTTCCAGATAAATGCTTGGGATCTTTTCCAAAAAAAAAAAAGTTACTCAATAATTTTTCTTAATGGTATGTTTGCTTAGGGGCGTAGCTTAATGGCCATGTTTGATTCGGTATTTTAGCTAACGCTTAGTTTTACCCAAATATTTAAATGCATGCTTACCAAAAGACACATCACATTGTCTTTAGGTAAAACCAAGGTTACATCGGTAAAAAATTCAATACTGCCAAATTTCTTTTCTTTCCAAAACAGAGCAAACATGTTGAAGCTCCAACCAGCGAGAAGATCTTTCACCATTGAAGCTCCCACTAGTCGAGCAGATCCTCTCGTGAAATCAGTCTAACATATCATCCCGCCAACCAGTTGAGCAGATCCTTTTCTAAGATTCGCCACCACCCATCGACCATCTTTTCTTCTCCATCAAGCTCCTCAACTAGCGTCAGTAGTTGAAGATCGGCAACAAGAGTTATCGTTGAAGCTCTACCATTCAAACTATATTTTTTCTTCTCTGTTTCATAAGATTGTTGGTTCAAGCTTTGCCATTGAGATTTTTTGCTCTTATTTCCTTTTTTGAGATTATTGTTTCCTTAATTTTGTGGAAGATCTATCATTTTTTTTGAAAACGTTGAAGATCAACGGGGATGTGGATTAGGTTTGGATGTACGCCACCTATAACTGAATAAACATTGAAACAAAAAGTCATATTTAATGTAAATATGTATTTCGAATGTCAAGTTGACCAGAAATAAAAGGAATAGACATTGTTTATCCCCAATGTCAATTCATAGCCAAGCCATTTTTTCTAAAAAGATATAAAAAAATTAATAAAATTTGAAAATAAAAAGTGCAATCCACATTAGCCATTGATGAGAACTATTGAACTTCAATGTCTATTTAAGCCACTTAGGATGAACATTATCTCTATGTTGCTAACGTGACATCAACCAACGCCTACAATCAACATTTTACCATTAGAGCTGCTCTCATTAACGATAATATGTGCACTGAATCTTTTTATGAGATTGTTGTTTCCTTTTGAAATGAGGCGATATGTAGCTAGGGTTTTCCATATGGAAAAGAAAGTAGAAATAGGTAATGAATGAATGCAATATAACGTTAAAGTAATTTAACTCTAATTAAATGTTATCACTCAAAAATTAAGGTTGCGAGAATTTTCTTTGTCATTTTCGGCCTATCTGTACATCAACTTTAATAGGTTCGAATCTTATTGTCGTGTTTAAGAGGTGCAAGTCATTTCTACTCCGACCAATCACTTGCTGCAAGTTAGAGAAGTTGCAACAAGTTATGACTTTATTTTTAAAAAATTAAGTAATATGTTATGAATTCGTTTCTAATGAGATGGATCAATTATTCGCATATCATTAGGAGTTCTATTCTTTTTTTTTTTGTAAGGAAAAGACCTTCAAGTCGAGTGGTTAGCTAAAGTCTAAGCAGATATAATTATTAGTTAATAACAACTCGATATTTTCTGGCGAGTCGCTAAGAATTCTAGATCTTTCCGAACTCAATAGTCCCATTTTAGCTAGAAAATCTGCGCAAAGGTTATTCCTCTGTGAGGTTCGAGATAATGTAACCTCCCAACGTCGTCCCATCAGTTATTTGATGTTGGAGAGCAAGAGAGAACTTGAAGATGCCACACACGGTCCCCTAACGAGTTGCAGAATCTCCATGGAGTCGGTCTCAATCTCTACTCTATCTAGTAATTCTAATTGCTATGCTAGCTGCAACCCTGTCAGGACTCCCTATAGTTCCGTTGTCAACATTGAACATGGGCCCAGCGTTAGAACCCTCTAATCCATTACCCCTTATCATTCCTTATGATACCACCGTCCGTTGTAGCTCCTCCATTCTCACACCTCGCACCGTCCGAGTTCAATTTGAACTAGCCCTTTGGAGGTTCCCTTCACCCAGCCGAAGATCTCCCTTGCTCTCTGTTAACGACCCCACTTTGCTTGAGGGTAGTTTGAAATTCCTTCACCTTGCAGAGAATAAACCTCACGTTGTCCACAATATCCATTTGTTGGTCGTTGAAAACGTGTTTGTTTCTCTATAACCAGATAGACCATGTAGCCGTCCTGAAAAGAATATCCCAATCAACCTATCTGTATCTCCCCTTGAATTCACCATTCAAATTCCTCTTCATCCACTCTTTAAAACTCAAGCCAAAGAAGTCATGTCATTCACTCAGCTGGAGTAGGAACTCACATATCCCCCTCGAGAGGGGGCAATCTCGTACCAAATGTAGTGCAGTATCTTTGGCGTTTCCACAACACGGACAAGTTTCAAGGATCGGAATGCCTCTACTAATTAACATAGAGAGAATTAATAGCTACTCTTTCGTGAAATAAAAACCAGAGGAATGAACGAACCCGTTGCGGGCCTTTCCATTTCCAAATCCGAGATCAGGTTTGCTTATCCCTCACATCAGGATCGATGTCCAACATATCATATGTTATCTTCGTAGATAACTTCTCATTCTTGTTAAAACCCCACTGCATACAATCTCCCTGCTTTGTTTCGCGGGGAGGCATGATGACCCTGATAAATTTTGATACCTTCGATGGTATGATCTCGTTAATCATACCCTAGTCTCAACAACCATCAATCACGCAATCATTGACACAAAGCCGAAGTTTAGCTGCACTTAGTTGCCTATTAGCATAATGGAGTTCCATTCAAGTTGGAATCATGGTTGTCTAATTTTTTGATTTGGTAAGTTGTCTAGTCTTAAGAAATGCTTGTCTAATTAAGTTGATTTCTCATAATAATAATAATAATAATAATAATAATAATAATAATAATAATAATAATAATAATAAACTTATCTAGGGATGCAAGTGAGGCGGATAATTTTTACGAAGGACGAGGATTCCCCACAACGGAGGCGAGGATGAAAAATTTAAATGGGGATGGAGGCGGGGATGAAGAGAAAACTTCATACTTGTGTGGGTATAAGTACAGGGATGACAAAAAATATATATATCCACGAGGATCCCCATGGGAAATCCCAAATAGTAATCCTTGCGGGGATCCTCATGGGTATCTCCATTAGGGATCTCTAGGGGGATTACCCAACCATGGGGATCCCCGCGGGTATCCCCATTAGGGAGATCCGTGGGGATCCCCATATATCAATTATAAATATACATACCATATAATATATTATATATAGATTTATATATTATATGTATATAACACTAGTAATATACATAACAAATAAATTTTAATGAGATGTAAAATTTTAATGTATTTAGTTAAATAAATAAAATATTTTTATTACAAAACTACATAAACTATATGTTTCGTTTTGAGTTGTTTGTAATTATATTTATATATTTTATAAATTTAGGACCAAATGAAAAAAATTGCAATGAAAAAAAACTGCATTAAAGTTTTGATTTTCCACTAAAACAAGTTAAATTTCATCTAAAAAACTTTCTTATTAAAAAATTTAAACAAATAGCCCAACTCAAACTCCACCCAAAAGCCCAACTGAAGGCCTGAAATAAGCCAACCCAAGGCCCATTTGGTTTTTTTTTTTTTTTTTTTTTTTTTTTAAGAAATGGTCTAATTAATTTAGGAAAGGGAGCCACTAATTGGACTCATTCCTCAGGCATTCCGCATTTAGATTTTACATTGCCATCTCACTAATTGGACCCAAATACCTTGCTTCCAACGAAAAACCCCATCAAATATATGGTTTATTTTAAAAACGAAATTATTAAATTTATTCTTAATTTATACTTAATGAATTCATTATATTATTTGTATATGAAACACTCGTGTGATATTTTTTTTTAGTTGAATAGCCCAAAGAGGAGCTTCTTGTTGTTTGACACCCGTTTTATTTATTTTTATATTTATCGATAGATAACTAAGAATACTGACGATTGTCTAAGAGAGAAAAGAAAAAAAAAGAGACAAAACTAAGTAGAAATGACAATTCTTTGTACGGCTCATCAGCCCGATTTTATCTGACTTGAAAAAAATATGTTTTGACATTAATTTTTTAAACTAGATTGAGTCTGGGAAAAGATGTGTTGTTTGAACTAAAATCTGGTCGCGACAAAACCTTTAATCCCGAACCCGACCAGAATTTTCAAGGAAACCTACTTTTACTTTAAGGATATACTACTATTCATTGTATAATTAACAAAAACAACAATAAAAATTTTAAATTACATAACACATATATAAATAATGTACTAGTTTAATTTCAAGACTTGCTTAGATTGCTTGATATACATTATTTATTTTGTCGTTTTCACAAAAAAAATATTATAATGTCTTGTGATTTAAAATTATAAAAACAACTACTAACCTAGATTGCTCAAGATTATATTTATAACAATTTTATTACTTAAAAACACTTTTAAACATAAAAATAATTTTATAAAAACGTAGTAAATTTGGACAATTAGATAATACTTAGTTTTAAAGTAATCTGGGTTGGAAAAAGAACACTTGTTCAAGTTAAAAAAGGGGCTGAGTCCACACAACGAATATGCTCATTTATACCAAAGCGAAACAGGACCCGTTCACACCCGAAAGATTGACACCTCTACAACTAAGTAAATACTCAACATTATTAATGTTTTTTTTTTCTTATTTGTGATGATAAAACCAAAAATAAATGTAATATCTTTGTAAACTGTTGATCCTTCATTTATTAAGTCTTGAGCTCGATTCCCCATGACAGCCAAATGTCGGGCCACTGATGATATCTTTCTGCAATCCCATGGTCCATGGGACTAGTCAGACAAGGGTTTGGATACTCATAGTTAATAAAAAAAACATGCATGCATGGTTTATCCTTTATTACTAATTTTTAACAATTTCATGATTAGCAATCCCCGCCCCCTTAATTAATAGACATTTTTTTTCCAATTATAAGCTCACGAGGAGCAATCACCAACTAGCTTACCGACGCTTAGTGGAGTATACCTAATTGGTCATAGTATACTCATCTATCTAATTAAGTGAGTCACAACACACCCAAAGAGCTTAGGTGAGCCTAACAAGCTTGACAGGCCTGCACATAACTATCATTAAATCCATAATGTACATTACCATATAGTTGGACTGGGCCGAATTGTCTAGAAAAGTAATGTTGTCCACATCTTAAATTAATTAGCCAACTGAACTTGTGTGACGACCCCAGTCCCCATAAACTAGGCCCCTTCCCCCAGCCTAGGCTTACGTGGACCCTCGATCCACCCCCGCCGAGTCAACGCACGCGTAGTCAGCTTCTTATTTGAATTATTCATCCATTCGTTGCTTATTAAGTTTGTTAATTAGTTTAAAAAGTCTTAATACTCATTACATAGCGGAAAGTAAGTTAAAACAACTTTATATAAAATAAACTACATTCTGGACAAGTCCTAGATGTAAAAATCCTACATAGTATATGTTATGGATCTTTCTTTAATCTAGGGTACCGCCCGACCCAATCTCATCATTAAGCCCTAATCTCAGCCGCGTATGACTTAACAACATATTAGTAAGCCTTTTTGTCTTATTCTTTTCATAACTCGTGTTCAGGATAAATATTATTCATTACTAGTTAGTTATGATTTTCAGAGTTAATTAATTATTTTTTATCATTTTAATATTATCAACTGAAGACTTAATTAATTTACGAAAGCATAATAAAACACCTATATGTGGAAACCAGAAAAATAGATCACATGCATATCAAAATAGGAAAATGAGCAGTGCGAGTACACGTATCAAGTTAGGAATAGTCTCTCAACCCATCGAAATATCCTAAAAAATACAAGAAAGACATAAGTAAGTAAATTCGACACTATACACATACAAAAGTAGCAAAACTTTCTCGTGAAGGCTAAGAGGTAGTCGTCGATCTTCTCCTTGCCCGACCTGCTACTAGATGGATATGCAATTGTCACCAAAGATGACAATTCCAATAAGTCAATCCTAAAGCCACATATCCACATTTCATGAATAGAAAGATAAATAACTAAAACATATCAAAGGAAACGCATGCAAGTAGTTACTAGGGTAGACTAGCAAATTAGTGAGTGCGAGAATTAACAGACTAAGGTGCAATATGAGTGATACTAAGTTCAGGAACTTATGAGGTCCTAGACTCATCGATAGCGGTCTTTCGACCAATAAGAATGGAGCACAGCCTGACCTCACGAGGTCCATCGGGTCATAGTAAAGACACTATCCTATCTCCATAGGAGTCCTCCATTATATTTGTGAAAAGCACAGTCCTATAGCGAGCCCCAAGTTTGATAGGGGTTCGTCGCGTTGTGCAGCAGGAGCACAACCCTATCCATAGTGAGTAATGTTATGAACGCAACTCCTAACGTGTCCGTGAGACGTGTCCGATAGGTCTACCCTATCGAAACTCTATACTCATCGGATCAAAACTTTGCACAAGTCACATTCAACTAGAAATATAACCATATATTTATCAAGGTTTCAAGTCATGTTTATTGAAGAATTTATTTGAACATGTCAAGGGAATCATCAATATTGACAAATCAAGATAATTGAAAACTCAATCAAGATAGATAACATTTACATATTGATCAACACTTAGAAAAGTGATCATTGAAATCAATGGGAGTATCCAACATAAGCCACAAATACAAAGTTCGACGATGAGTAAACAACATGGATTTATGTCAACGAAAAATCATACCATGGTATGGAAATGACAAGAACAATTCATTAGAAGTAAACCATGGTAATATCAAAAATAAATCAACCAAAAAAGTTCAAGCACATGTATCAAAGACTTTTAAGTGGAAGGAAATAGAAACAAGTGCACTACAAGTTTACTTACCTCAAAGCACGTGATTTCTTAGCTTAAACCAATCGTCTCACACCACGCGTCGCATTCCTTACACCGAACGCAAATTCTCTAAGATCAACTTCCAATGTTTCATGTGTTAGGACCTTATTTGAATACTAGCGAGTAATTATAGTTTAGCTAACAACTTTTATTGAGGTTGCTTCAAGCTATCTTAATAACATTTAATATGCTCTAAATAATAACATTCAACATACTTTAAAATACTAACATTTGAACTTTAAGCAAACTTAAACTAAGTCAAACAGTCTTAATCCAAATAAACAAGCTTGAAAACTCATAACAATCTTATTTCTATTGAGCAAGCTCAAAACTTATAACGGTCTTAATATCATCGAGCACATTATAAACTTATCCTCTTTTGAGTCTGCTTAAACTGCACATAATGAATTGTATGCAATTCTAAAGCTTTCGATTATTGATTCTAAGAATACTCAAATCACCTGATCAAACTCGGTCCATTTGGCTTAAGAAAAAACTATATTGAGTTCCAACATCATCATGCAATCATTTATACTCAAATTTCATGCAATAAACATCCAATCACCACTAAGTAAAGTTACTATCCATCTTCTTCTTCACATAACACAACTCGACAATCATAAAAATCTCCACAATGATCCTAACAAAGGATTTTCACTAATTAAGGGTCGATCAACTCTTATGAACCCACATGTACCAAAACTCATCAATAACAACAACTTGAAACATAATTTCTATAGAGATTTGGTGAAGAAAACATATTAAGAGCTTTAATGGAATTGTCTTTTTTCATTCTATGAGCTCCACTAATTTAGATTCATACTCTTTAGCATCAACCTTCTTGGATATTCAAAAATTCCAACAACAAATGCAAGATTTTCTACAACTTCTTTGATCTCCTAATTTTCTCACAAGCTCTCTAATGGTGTCGAAGTTTATTTTGCATGTTGAACAAGAGACCATGAGACTTATATGGTCATTGACTTTAAAGCTAATCTCACTCACAAATCTTTAGATGAATCGAAGACTCACATTAAGCCATCACATTCCGACCACTTGTCCCTTTTTACATGACACCTAACATGCACCTTATTTTCTAGTGGTCCACTTACACATGTCATAAAAAATTTCTCATTTTTTCCATGCCCTTTTAAATTAATTACAAGTAAGTCTAATTCCACAAACTTATAAGTTGTCATTGAGTTTCACTATATTTACAATCAAACCATAAACATAGTTTATTTAAGTTAGCAAATATTAATTTAGTTTAAATATAGCTACTAACGAAAGTATGGACTTTTATTATATGCAAATTCAAAGTCTATTTAAGTATTCATCACAACATCTATTATCCATATCTCGCGCTCGTACGCATCTCGAAGCGTGTTCTTACTCACACGTCGAATTAGTGAATAAACAAGCTAAATAAGTTTTTCGGGTATAGTGTATAGACATACAATACACTAGGCATCCATCACTCAAAAATAATATATTACTCGGTCTCCATGCCGAGTGTTGGGAACGTGTACCTGCTCTCAGGCCACGTCACGGGTCGATGACCCTAATTTGTGACTAATTTACTATTTATAAATTTTGGGCCATCACAATATAGATCTCATATATATCTCAGGTGACGACAATGTAAATAAGCATCATATACATATAGATCAAGTGTATCTCTCAAAACACATATCCAAATATGTATAAAAAAACATCAAGTATAATATAATAGATACAATTAAAATACCGACGAAAGTAATAAAGGAAGAGCCGACTCTGAGGGAAACTCAAAGGTAGTCACCAATCTCGCACTTCTCACCCTTGTTACTAGAAGAACCTGTAATTGTCACCAGTGATAGAGACAATTCCTATGAGTAAAGCCAAAAGATATTCAACAGTATTTCTTAATAAATGACAATCGTCTTTAAGTCATGCGCGTATTTAAAGAAAACTGTACATAAATGGTAAAGTGCATGATAGACAGACTAATCAAGTAAAACAATAAAAGTCAAGTGGAAAGGAAGCAAAATAGATAGGCGAATAGGTAATCAGACCAAACTAAAGGTTATCAGATCAAAGCATAGCTTGAAGTCGACACAACGGCCCTAAGGCTAGTTCCAACTGCCCCGACAAGACTTTCTAGGCACTGGGGACTCTTTGAGTCTTTTCCAATAAACCATTTTAAACTATCAAGGTAAGCCACAACGATGTCGGATGCTTTATCCCTTGTATAGTCCTCAATGAGAAGCCAAGATGACTCCGGATGCTTAACCCTCGAGATGACACAACTGGTGGGTCACCTAGACCCTCGGCTACTTGAAACGAGAATAGAATATAAGTATGAAATAATTTCAAGATATTAACAATAAGAAGTCGAAAAGAAATCATGTTGACGCTCTTACTGGTTTACTTACCTCAACTACACAAAAATACCGATTTTGGCGGCTCCCACGTGGCTCCAAATTAATCCTCGACACTTGACACAAGTTTAATAGTCACCTAGTATCAATTTAAAGTAGTTTAAGCATGTTAGAGACACTTTCTATTGCATTATTGAAAACAAACAATGTTGTTACATCTCCTTTGGTCACAAGACTTGTGATCACAACCCATTGTGGGCACAAATGTCCCCTGTGGGCACATGCATCTTCTATGGACACAGACGTCTCCTGTGGGCATAGACAACTCCTATGGGCATAAACGTCTTGTGGGCACATACGTCCCCTATGGGCACAAATATCCCTTGTAGACACAGATGTCCCTTGTAGGCACAATCACTATTTATCATCTTCCCAATATGAACGAAAATGACCACAATTTCATCATCGAATTTCGACCCAAATAAAAAAACTCTTGTTCATTATGGGTTCATTTGACCTCAATAGCTCTTAATTAACCCAAAGTAGCAATTAACAATGTTTAAAGCCTCAATTTGTGTAAATTTGTATGCATTCATGACATAGAACATCAAAAATCATGAATACTAGAAACCTCTACAAAACCATTAAATTGGTTCATATTTGAAAACCCCATAAATGGAAACAAATTGAGCTTAAAAATCTCAGCACATATGTTGTACAAGAAAAATCTCATTGCACTTATATTGACCATGAGAAAACGAGAAAGATTTGGAGGGCTTACATAGGGCTTCAATCCTTGTATGGATTCCTTGGATTTCTTGGCTTGAACTTCTTTTCCTAATTCAATTTCATTAAACTTTCAGTAAGAACCCTTCATTTTCTCTCCAAACCTAGTTGAACTTTTTTTTTTTCTCTTTTTCTTCTAAGTTGTCGAGAACATAGAATTTATATACATAGGAGTGTAAATCATAGTCCTTTGATCCTCTTCATATCACATAGTGTTAAATCTCTAAGCTAATCTAGGATCCTTATTAATTGAGACATGCATGCCATGGATGTCCACTAACTTATCCTAGGATCTCATAAATTTTGGATCTCTTAGTACATCAAGGCTAGAGCAACCCCCTTGTTAACCAAGGTTTATTCTCATAACTTACCCGAGTTAAGTTAGTCCAATTTAAGATTCTTTTTTTGTTCATGAACTGACTTTGGGAAATAAATAGACTTGGGCTTATTAGTGCAACTTATGCTAAATAAACAAACTTGGGTCAATTATATTTTATTCTCGACTTAGGCATATACATATAAATACAAATGACTTAGGTTATTTCAATTTAAATTTGTTTCATTACACAACTTAATTAGGTGTATAATTTAGTTAAAATGGAATATAAGTTATAAATTAACCCCAATTCTCGATCTACCCCATCATCCGCGCGCACACATCTCGAAGTCACTCTTTCGCTCGTAATTAAAGTCCACGATCGAACCTAGCTACATTAATTGTGCATGCTACATAATTAGGTAGATATAATACACGACATCAAACACAAGTAAAATAATTAAATTATTACCTCGGCGTTGATGCCCGAGTTCAGACCGAGATTGTCATGTAGGGCTGGTTGCCAGGCCACAGTTCTATTAGGCAGATGACTAGGATTAGATTATTCGGATCTTTATAACTTGAAAAGTTTATTTGACAAAAAAAAAACTAGGAAAACTTAAAGTTTACGATAATAAAGGGCTAAATTACACTCACGGTTTTCCAACTTTATAATTTGTAACACTTTGGTCATTGAACTTACATTTATAACAATATAGTCACTCAATTTCGCAAGTTGAAACAACTAATCACAACTCTTTATAAGCTGTAACATGAAAGTCATTCGATGGCTTTTCGTTTGGAGGTGCAGCGAGAGTTCACACGTGGTGCCCAGTGGCCTCTTCTCTCGCATAAAGTTAAGTGAATTTTGGTGCCATGTGACATGTGCACCTTCATCGGACCTCCAATCGAAAAGCCACGCGAGTGACTTACGTGTTACAAATTATAAAGTTTAGTGATTAGTGTGTTACAAGTTACAGAGTTGAGTGATCATATTAGCGTAAATTAAGTGACCAAAGTGTTTAGAAATTATAAAGTTCAATCACCATGTGTGTGTAATTTACCTAATAATAAAGCCAAAACATAAGTATTATCAGTTCTCTGACAAAAAAGTATTATCAGTCGAGAGTACGTGATGACAGGTAGACGAAAAGCCATGTACATGGGCATGCATGATGCATGTATACGTGCATGTGCTTCGTTGATAAATTAACAAACAATATAATAATTAATGGAAGAACAGCTTCTATTGCCACTTCAAATCAAATCAAAATCTTTATTTGTATTTCCCTCAAAAAAAAAAAACTTTATTTGTATATGTATTATGATGTACAGTCTACATATACTTGTTATTTTATGTATATTTCAGGAGTATTAAAGGGAATGTTCCTTGCTCTCAACCGATTTATTGAACTGAATGTACATGCTAGAATAAGTTAGGCAATAAGAATCTTATAAAATAGAATGGGTACTGCCATTTAGACTCAGTTTTTTTTTTTTTTTCATTATCCTCTAAAGTTTAACCACTATTCAAACACCCCTCCATACATTAGGGGGATTTGAATTTTTATTTTTTATTTTTTAGTTTTTTTATTAGAGGACCCTCCAAAAACACAACTATTTGTTAAAAATTGAAAAAACTCCTTTATGAGTCTACATACTAATAAACATGCAATCTAATTTTTCGCCAGAAAAGTATATGTATTTTAGCATTAAAATTCTGAAAATAGTTGTTCTAGCTCCTCATTAAAGTGATTAAATGTTGTTATTATGATTGCTATTTTGTTTGTTGTATTTTTTTTTTAATTAAGAAGCATGTTTCTTAATTATAGAAAAGACAGTTTAATTAATTTGTAGCGAATATGCTAGAGTATGTTATGTTTTCTTGAAAAGTATGTTATTTCTTTTTTGTTTTTAAAGTAAAATAAAAATTCCATTAAGCATGATGATTTAATACATTCAATAGAACATGACTAGACATATAATCAATAACCTTGATAAAATCACATTGATTTGCTAATCCTAATTATTCTATTAAAGAACCTTTAATTGCCATGTAGTTGATTTTCAAAAACTATGACCGTAGCAATGAAAGAGTATGAAAATCAATGATTGTTCTCTTGACAAACGTGTGAAACACAACAATACACAAATATATTAGAACCATAACGAAAAATAAAACTTGCGACAAGAAAAACCAAACATAGACTTCTGACAAGGAAAGAAAAACACAAACTTTCAACATTGGAAGAACACTGATTATTGAAAAGATAAGCTAATATATATATATATATATATATATATATATATATAAGTTGGAGGAGCTCTCTCTCCTTCCATCATTTCATTTTTAGGATTTTCTCAATTTTTTGTTTTAAGATATCTATTTAGTTGTGTTATTTATTGTTTTAAGATATATTCATCCCCATATTTTTGAACAACCAAAAACCCAACCTTGAACAACCAAATGACGGTCTAATTAATGAAGGGTTTATTCAATGCATTAAGTCTTTGTTTCGAATCTTACAACATCCCTTTGGTTACCGCAACATCATTTATATTGTTTATGACACTGAAATAACAATTAAGTTCATTTGAATAATTTTTGTTAATGAAGGGTTACTTCAATGCATTAAGTCTCCGTTTTGAATCTTACACATCCCTTTGGTTACCACAACGTCGTTTATACTGCTTAGAGCACTGAAATCACAATTAAGTGTATTTGAATTCTTTTCTTGGTTAATGAAGGGTTGTTTCAATGCATTTAATCTCCGTTTCGAATCTTACATCATCCCTTTGGTTACTGCAACATCATTTACACAGAACATTAATCTTCTGTTTATATATAGATCATATGTTCACAAGTACCGCAGATCTAGCAACATCCAAGTACCTCTCTCAGAGTTTTCACACACGAATGCAATGTTGTGGTGATTGTTGAGCCGTATGACACTCAGAAACATAGCAGAGATTTTGCAGTGCGATTGACAACTTCACATCTCTATGTTCGTTGTTGTGAGGATTGTTCAGGGTGTTTGCTATGTGCTGATTTATAAGTAAATATTTTTTTTACCCTCTATTGTATATTCTTTTCTAAGAAATATAGGTTGATTATTGTGAATTGTAATTTTAATTGTAAAACATATTACAGTATATTCATGTAAATTAATTTATTAACTTTCTCTTAAAGTTTTAATAACTCCTGTGCAAACGACTAGTTAAAATATAAAACCAACACTTGAAAAAAAATCAAACCAACAACTGTAATTAAGCGTAGATACATGCTTGAGCAATAGATAGAAGTAGATACTAATCGAACTTGAATGATGGTAGATGCATGCGTGTAGGAGGAGCAAGCGATGACAATGATGGATCTAATAGCTGCAGGAGGACTGAAACTCTCAGATCTGAATATATGTGAATTTTACAAAAAAAAAAGCAATAAACACTGCTATTGGAGCCATCGTCGATCAAAAGAGAAGGTCAACTGTGGTTCAAACGAAAAAATCACAAAGAAGAATTAAAGAGAAAATGAGGTTTTAGAGTTTGGTATGTTATTCACCAAATCATTTTATGAAATAAATGTTGAGTTATCAAATCTTAAATCTCAAATTATTAGCCAAGTTTTTTTTATTTCCAACTAGAAAATTAATTAATATCAAATGGGTACGTATTGTACATATATTCCCAAATTAAATAGTTTTCTATTCCATATTCTCTCATTTTTCATGAAATTAATCCTATAAAATGATCATCAATTTCAAAACAAATGTAATAAATCATATAGAACCATTTGGTTTGGTGATCCGAGACAGAATCAAACTGAGAATCTTTCATTGAGTACTAACAGAAAAATTGTCTACGCTAAGAATAGTTTTGGGGAATTGAAGGTATATCATGAGCTAAAGCTGGCACAGCTTGGCAAGAAACAAACAAGTGGTCAAATGGTGCCTTCTCTAATCTCAACATTGAGAGCAAGTAAGGAAACAAATAAACAAACCATGTGGGTGCCAACTAAATCTATCATTAAATATTGTAAGAATTATGTATTCTTGGTAGTTAAGACCATTAAATCCATGCTTGACATCTCAACGACCACGTTACTCTAGGCTCGATCTCCTCGATCCCTCTCCTCGTTTTTACTTTCAATCACACTTCTAATTGAACTCCCGATCCATTTAATTTATTTAGTTGTTTAATTTAATAAACTGAAAGTTAATGAAAATGTGAATGCCTCAGTGTCAGTATATCTGTGCATAAACACACATAATCCCATTTGAATCATTTGGTGTAGAGATTTTTTGGGGTTAGTTTGAGGTGCTATATGAATTAATTAATTTTGTGGATCGTGTGCGTTGCTCTCTAGATTTAGGTTTCAAGTGCTTTGTTGTTGTATGAAAGTAATAATACACATTTCCACCAAGGGCGTTGATCAAGTGCTAAGTTCGCTGACCAAGGCAAATGTATTGAGTTCGAAACTTGCCCCCTCATTTCTCCCTTCGATTTCTTTCTTGGGTTCCTTGGCGGTTGGGGAGAGGAGAGGCAACTAAGAACCCTCAAAGGATTAGTCGGGTCCACCATTAGTCCAGTGTTAGCGGCGATGGCTCGGATAGCCTCGGCTATCAAAAAAAGAATGTAGTAAAACACACTTTATATACTTCCTATACAAGATGCAAGTGAACAAACTACAATCAAACGAGTGGATGCATCTCTTGTAACAATCTTTTTGACATAAATTACCTTCAAACTCAAAAAATAGTTCCTATAAAAATTATGACACTTTGATACTCATGTGAAAGATGGAGAGTGATCCAACACAAGGAACTCAATTTACTAGAAGAGCATAAATAAGTTATCCAAATTGTATCTCTCTGTTGTACATATATTTATTTATTGTTCAAGTCCTATTTAGCCGCCGCTTCTTTCTTCCTCCAAAACACTAAAATACTTTCTTGATTCTCCATCATGGTTTTTGATCTTGAGTCACTACCA
Organism: Stephania cephalantha; assembly: GCA_039657325.1. NCBI lineage: Eukaryota > Viridiplantae > Streptophyta > Magnoliopsida > Ranunculales > Menispermaceae > Stephania > Stephania cephalantha. The sequence goes on along the minus strand of CM077570.1, from coordinate 15,493,494 downwards.
ATCTTCTTTTTCAATCGGCGGTGATTCCAATCACATCTTTTTACACTTTATTCATTCAATAAGATGCAGATCTAGTAAGATTTATAAAGATTGGTTCCATCTTTGTTGCGTCACATCTTCCTCAACAGTTGTGCATGGATTTGTCCGGCGACCGGGTTAGTCTTTTGTTCAAGTTTTTTTCATCTTATAGTTAGTTTGTCTTCCCTAGTTGGAAGTTTTTGATTTTCTTCCCTTATTGGAAGTATTAAGTTTTATTTCCCTTGTTAGAAGTCTTGTTATTCACTACTTGGTTCAAGTGGTGTTTGTGTATTGCCATGTGTTTCAATGTTGTACACAATAATCCTTGATGTCACACTGTTCAATCTCACAATGGCGTTCACAGCCAAATTAATGGCAGTTCTTTTGAACAATGTTAAGAGCGATGGCGATGGCGGGGGGGCGATGGTCGGGCGCGAGTATGGACAGGGTCCTAGTTCTAGTCAGGTACAGAGACGAGGACAGAGTGATCCATTTGGATCGGGATTCCAACGTACTTGTTGGGGGTGTGGACAGCCAGGTCACTTCGTCAATACGTGTCCATGACTGAGCAGAGGGCAACCACAACATAGCCAGTAGTAGGTTCGTGGTATTGCAGCATTAGATTCGGCTGCTACTCGTAACCTGATTGAGGGTATGATTTACATTTGCAATCATTTTATGTACACTATGTTGGATTCTGGTTCTACGATATCTTTTATTTCCAGTCACTTGGTTGATGAGTTGGGTTTGAAACCCAATAGACTAGATAAACCCTTGATCTTTAGCACAACTGCTGGGGACAAGACATACCCGAACTTGTTGTGTGTTGATTGTTCGGTAGAAATAGAGGGTCATGTTTTGCCAGCAGATCTGAGAGAATTGGAGTTCCTAGAGTTTGATGCATTGTTCGGCATGGATTGGTTGAGTGCTCATCATGCACAGATCTATTGTCGCAGCAAGAGAGTTACGTTTCAGATTCTCAGACATCCCGAGATCAGTTTTCAGGGGACTTCGACTAGTTTACCGATTACCAGAGGCAGAGTAGCTTCTAGCGTAGATGTTGAGACATTCGCTAGTGTTTTGAGTACGACGGAGAGGGTCGAGACTACGTTGGAGGAGGTACCTGTCGTGTGTGAGTTCCCAGATGTTTTTCTGGAAGAGTTACTAGGATTACCACCGCCTAGAGAGATTGACTTCATCATTGATTTGGTATCGGGGACCAAACCTATATCTATTCTGCCGTACCGGATGGCTCCGAATGAGCTAGAGGAGCTGAGGGGACAGCTTGATGAGTTGTTGGAGTTAGGTTTCATCCACTCGAGCATGTCACCTTGGGGCGCGCCAGTCATGTTTGTTAAGAAGAAAGATGGGAGCCTGAGATTATACATTGATTACAAACAACTCAACAGGGTTACAATAAAGAACAAGTATCCACTTCCTCGCATTGACGACTTGTTCGACTAGCTAACAGGAGCACAGTGGTTCTCAAAGATTGATTTGAGATCAGGGTACCATTAGCTGAGGATTAGAGAAGAGGACAGGGAGAAGACTGCTTTTCGCACACGATACGGTCATTACCAGTTTACAGTCATGCCTTTAGGGTTGACTAATGCCCCGACAATGTTCATAGATCTCATGCATCGAGTGTTGAGAGAGTATTTGGATAGGTTCATCATTGTGTTCATCGACGACATCCTTATCTACTCCAAGACCCGTGAGGATCACAAGGAGCACCTCAAGATGATTTTGCAGACTTTGAGGGTGCACAGACTGTATGCAAAGTTAAGCAAGTGTGAGTTTTGGCTTACAAAGGTCGGATATCTTGGGCACATCATTGGAGCCAGCGGAGTGTCAGTGGACCCCGCTAAGATCAGAGCTATGATAAATTGGCCTACACCACTGTCAGTGACAGACATCCGCAGTTCCTTGGGGTTCTCAAGCTATTAAAAGCGTTTTGTTCAAGACTTCTCGAAGATTGCGGCACCGATGACGCAATTGACGAAGAAGGATACGAGTTTTCAGTGGAATGACGGTTATGAGAAAGCCTTCAGGACTTTGAAGGAAAGATTGACTACTACACCAGTTTTGGTACTACCTGAGTCAGGGAAGGGTTTTGAGGTGAACACCGATACTTTTAAGGTCGGTTTGGGTTGTGTTTTGATGCAGGGTGGTAGAGTGATTGCCTACACGTCCCAACAACTGAAGATTCACGAAAAGAACTACCCTACACATGATTTAGAGTTAGCTGTAGTGGTATTTGCATTGAATATTTGACGTCATTATCTCTATGGAGATAAGTTTGTGTTGTTTATTGACCACACGAGTTTGAAGTACCTCTTCACTCAGAAAGAGTTGAACATGCGACAGAGACGTTGGCTTGAGTTTCTCAAGGACTATGACTTCTCATTAGAGTACCACCCGTGGAAGGCCAATGTTATTGCAGACGCATTAAGCCGCAGAGGGGTAGACTCAGATATTGTTACTTGCCTCATGACATACGAGTATGGGTTACTCGAGGCAGTTGAGCTGATGTATTATGTTGATATCCCGACCAGTACGAGAGTGTTGATTTGTGGGCATATGAGGACTTAGACAGTGTCGATTCAGAGTGTACTTGAGGGTTAGCAAGCATATGAGCAGTACCAAAGGTTCTTGGAGTTTGCTCAGAGTTCGGATCATCCAGATTGGAGTCAGTCAATAGACTCATGCCTGAGATTTAGAGGTCGACTGTGGATTCTATCAGTGGCTGAGTTACGTGATGAGATGCTTGATGAGGCTCACCGCTTACGATTCATCCGGGTCGGACCAAGATGTATGCTGATGTACGTCATCATTTCTAGTAGTCAGGGATGAAAACCACTATTTTTGATTACGTTCGAGCGTGTGAGGTATGCCAGCGAGTTAAGGCTAAACATCAGAGACCCGGTGGGTTATTACAACCATTTCCCATTCCTTGGTGGAAGTGGGAGCATATTGAAATGGATTTTGTCAATGGCCTACCTCGATCTCAGCGCAGACATGATAGTATCTGGGTGATTGTGGACAGGTTGACGAAGTCTGCGCACTTTTTACCGATCTCTACCACATATCAGGTGGATAGGTTGGCGAGTTTGTGCGAACGGGAGATTGTTCGACTACATGGAATTTCGTTATCAATTGTATCAAACAGAGGGCCATAGTTTACATCTCAGATTTGGCAGAGCATGCAGGCACAGTTCGGCACGCGGTTGGATCTCAGTACAACCTATCATCCCCAAACTGACGGACAATCAGAGAGACTGATTCACATTCTCAAGGATATGCTGAGGATGTGTGTGTTAGTGTACGGTGGATCATGGGAAGAGTATCTTCATTTGTGTGAGTTTTCCTACAATAACAGTTATCAGGTCAGTATTGCTATAACACCATTTGAGGCACTCTATGGTAGATAGTGATATCTCCATCTTGCTGGGCGGAGCCCGAGGATGTAGCATTTATTGGGTCAGAGATTGTTGTGGATCACACATAGAAGATATGAATGATCAGATTGAGGCTGAAGGGTGCAGATGAGAGGCAAAAAAAGTATTATGACATGTATCACGGCGAGTTAGAGTACGATGTATGGAGCCATGTGTATTTGATGGTTTCTCCAATGAAGGGTCTTAAGAGGTTTGGGATTAAAGGAAAGTTTGCGCCGAGGTTCATTGGTCCGTTCAGAGTGTAGAAACGAATAGGCAAGGTTGCGTACGAGCTGGAGTTGCCACCTCAGTAGTCTGGGATCCACCCTGTATTTCATATTTCTATTCTTCGACTGGATAGGTCAAAAGAGGACAAACGACTGACAGTGGACTTGAGCGAGATAGACTTGAGGGATGACATTACTTATGACGAGCAGCCTATCTAGATTCTGGACCGTAAGGTGAAGATTCTTAGGAACAAAGAGATCCCATCAGTCCTTATCAAATGGCAACATCACGGAGATGAGGAGCTGACATGGGAGCTCGAGTCATATATGCGCGAGTACTTTCCCTACCTCTTCTGAGTTTCAGTAAGTTCTTCCCTTGTGATTTGATTCAATTCAAGGACGAAATTCTAATTAGTTGGGAAGACTGTAATGACCCTAAAATCCAACTCGTGCCACGTGTCATTTCAAGGTCGTACGTGAGACCTAATTGTCGTGATACGCATGTCCAATTCTCGGGCGTCGACACCGAGGTATGTTATTTTTGGTTGATGCTTGTATTATTTATTATATAATAATTGGACTATTTAAATTAATTGGTTTCAAAAATTTGCGAGTAAGGTACACGCGGGGCATATGGTGTCGAGACATGAGCGGAGACGTATCTCGAGTTGCGTGTCGACGTGGGACCGAGGAAGAGATTTATGGAGTAAGTTTAAATTGAGCTAAATATGATTTTGTAGTAGCTTTGATGTGGCTATGGTTGGTATACAATTAATGGGCCTAAGTTAGTGTAGCAAATTAATTAGCCACATGATGTGCATCGAGACACGCATTGAATAATCTAGAGACAAAATGAGTTAACTATTGGTGTCAATTAGGAGTGGTTAGTGAGACAAGTGTGTCAATATACACCATTAGACATGTCTTGGGATACGTATGTGGAAATGGATGTGTGGCTATGGTTCAACCATATCTATTCCCATACAAAAATCACAAATCAACCATACAAGCTAAGTTTTTTTTTTCAACTCATCGTTTGAGCAAGAAAAGAGAGTTTGCTGGAGTCATCAAGGAGGAGGAGAGGTGGAGAAAAACTAGTGAGATTAGTGAAGCTTTGGTGATCAAGGTTGGTGTGAGCATCAACTAGGTAAGTTCATACACTAATTAATTTAATTTAGCTTGATAAATTCATGAATTTGATAGGTTGTTGATGGGAAGTCTATTACGGACCCTTGGCGAAGGAGAGTAAAGGATCCAGGGCGTGGAGGATGCCTAGACATGCAAGAAAGCATAATTCTGCACTGCTGAATTCTGGGTTCTGCAATGTCTAGCGCGCTATGCCCTTTGGGTAGCATGCTAGGCGTTCTGGGCAGTTAAGTGTTCTTCGACAAGGAAGAACACTAGCACGCTATATGTTTTCACCTAGCACACTAAAGTTACGTAACGCTGTGTGACTTCCCTAGCGCGCTACCGAGGCTCAGGACATAAACTTTTGAAAGTTTTGAAAACTTATTAAACCTAATTAAATTAGTTTTAATCCAACCCTAACAACTGTAATCCACTCTAAAACATATCAAACAACTCCAGGGAACTAAGGGGAGGTCTCGAGAGTTCGGGAACGCGTTTTGGGGTGTCGGGAGGCCGAATAAGCTTGGAACAAGCTTTGTGATTTGGAAGTAAACCAGCTAAGATATTTACGGTATTTCATTTTAAGCTATTAAGTATTGTTGTCATTGCTTTGATATCTATCATTGGAAATTCCATTCTGATTGAGTTGTCCGAGGGCAAGTGAGTTAACGGTGATCCTTGGAAGGAGTGGCTGGCTGAGGTAACATACCAGAGTCATGACTTTGGGATGCACTGCACTTTATACTAGTTTTTAGCGGGGTGTGAGTTCTTAGCGTGGTTGTTCTAGGAAGTCTCACTATCTCGTGGGTTTAGGGTTTGTGAGTGTACCAAGTCCTAGAACCCGAGTCTTGATGGTTTGCCAAGACTTAACGACCTGTTGGTCGGGACTACTTGCACCTCTCTATTTGCATCCCTGAACACTCATGTATCGATTGCTTTTGATTTATTTATAGTTTTTTATTTATTCATGCGTCCTTATACCTTTCTTTCTATCCGCATGAATATAGACTGATTTATTTATTTTGAAATGTTGTTTAGTATCCTACTGGCGTTACTTACCTGGGCTCGTTATTCTCATGTTTAACTGAGTGCAGATCCGAAATCGAGAAAGGGAAAAGGGCCTGTACTAGGAGATCTACTGTGAGGACTTTGGAGCAGGCTTCCTTATCGTACTTTTATAGGTTTTGTATTACTTATGTATATTGTTTTTATCACATAGGGTATATGGGTTTTGTGAGATACTTTAGGACATGTATATGAAATTATATCTCTCTCATCTGTTCATTATACATGTTGATTGTGATATGCGGGGTTTCCACACTCTAGGATGCCCTGACTGATTGATTTAGAGTTGTTTAGATTTGTTTAAGTCGAAATTGCTTCCGCATAACTTTTGACAACTTACAAATTTGAATAACTTACGATAAATATTAAATTTTGCTGCCTTGTAATAAAAAAATAGTTAGGAAGGTTGACTAGGCATGCATTGACGTCGCGAGGATTGACTCGGGGTCCATATAGTCTAGGCCGGGCAGGGCCAGGTTTGGGTCGTGGAACTGGGGTCATCATAGTTGGTATCAGAGCCAGGTTTAGATAAAAGCTAGGTTTTTTCGCATAACTCAAGAACAAACCACGACCAACATAAGACACAAATAAATAATAGAGTTAGGACAATGTTGGAACTTATAGTGGAACCTTATGATCTTGACTTAAGTCTTAGTTGGGTTGTGGAACTGGGGCCGTCACAAGGCACCCTCGATGTCAAAGATTATCCCCCCATCTAGCCAGTCGGGCAACTTCGAGGGATGACTATACTCTGATCTTCTATCCTCCAGCCAGTACGACAGTTGGAGGATGTTTTTTGCCCTTCGATTCTGCACGCCGTCAGGCCGATATGATTCAGGCTAGGTCCATGCATATAGGGTTCTTGGGAACCGCCAGTTCATACTAGAAAAAGATTGAATCATATTTAATTGCTGCAATTTACTTATATTATTCATTATTGAATTACATTATGCGATGACTTTTATAAAACCATGTAGTTCACTTATTAGGGGGCCTTTTGGAAACCCAAATCTTCCTCCAGTGATCGAGGGAAGGGCAAGGCGCACCACCAAGACGACTTTAGACTGCCCTGATCTTCACTGTAGGAGTGATCTTTCTTGTGTATCTATTTTGTTTTATAGACCGAACTTACATTTTTGTTCATGTATGGATTATGGGATCCTTTTGCACATGTTCTTCGATTTGAATTTATGGTACTGATGATATAACAAGTGTTTTCCCCGCTTAGGTTTCCATTTAATTTTCAATATTTTATTATATGTTCATCAAATTCGGCACACACTTGAATTTAACTTAATTGTCGAAAAAGCAACTGAATCATTTTAAAAAAAATTTATAACTTGGAAATCATGAATTTCAATGGTGCCACGAGCGTGTGACGACCTGAATTAATTAAATCGAGATTATACTCTAATTAGGGATTAATGACCAGTAATTCTAGTTGACGTGTTAAACTCGATCGACCCTCGTGGAAAAAGTCGACGTAAAGTTATTATTTTTGTGTGATGCGTGCTATTTTGATGTATTATTTATTTATAAATGGCGTCGCACTAGCTAGTTTCCATTATCGAGTTGTGCGTGAGCGCCTTGAGAGCGTATAATACCTTGGTTTGTGCGTAGCGCGGTTATTAGACAGTTAGGACTTAGGTAAATAAAAGCTAGGTTGAACTAGTAAAGCTACTAGTGATTTTTCCTAAGCTAAGGTTTATATAATTTATCAAAATAAGGCCTAAGTTACTAAATTAAACAAAATAAAATTAAATAAAAACTTGAAGTGTGCCTTGAGATGCGCATTGGCGCGAGGCGCCAAGGAGCCGAGTAGTCGGTAGCTTAGTCGACAATGGAGATAAATAAATGTGATATCTACAAACTAAGCTATTTATTTTGATATGCCTAAAGTTATAAAAATTTAGGCTAAGTGAAATAAAAATAATAACAAAACCTAATTTGAGACATTTAATTGAGACCTCTAGATTATCCTTGTGATGACTCCATCAAGAGTATCCTAGAAAATTTAGTGTACATTAAAGGTGCATGGATTATTTAAATCCAAACCCTTGGTGTGCATCTAGATGAGTAAGTGAAAGAAGATGAAGGGCTAGAAGTGGACTCAAAACCAACTATATAAACAAGTGTGATCTTGAACACATGCAAAACAAAGCCCTGGATTTATCTGAAAAGAAGAATTAAGGGCTAAAATCTTGGTGGAATTGGTGAGATTAAGAGCTCAAAACGGAGGTGATTCAACCTAAAAAAACGAGAATCAAGGAAGCTAAACCAGGTCACAAATATCAACCCTTTCGACTTGGTTTTCCTTGCTTTCTATGCATCAAAATTGGATTTTTTTTTTTGTTAAAAACGAGATTTCTTTGAATTTATTGAACTCAAATTGTGTAAAGACACCATTGAGTTTATTAACAATCTAATTTTTGAGTTTTTGTTGGTGTTGAGTTTTTTCTAAAAATGCAACAACTTTTAAGTTTTGTTAATAAATTGTTGTTGTTGACGATTTAGTTGTTTAGTTGTTGTTGATGATTTGTTCTTGTTGTTGTTGTTTATTAAAAAAAAACCTTCAAAGAGCAGAGATGTGCATTTCGTCTCTGATGATGACGATGGCCATGGCGTGCGTGTAAGCCCTGGGCTACCCCAGCGAACTAGGCCCGATTCAGGTGGGCCCAACCGCATACTTTAATATTAATTTTTTTAAAAAATAAATAAACACCAATTTAAAATGAAATATTTTTTTTAAAATTATAAAAATAGATAAAAATTATGAAAAACTCAAAAAAATTGGGAAAAATAAAAATTGGAAAAAAATAGAAAAATGAATTTTGATAAAACTTTGGGGGTTTCGCACCGGGTGTATAACTCGTAAAGTGCGACGTCACTAATATTTGGACTAAAATTATTTATTTTTAATCACACTATAAACTCAATTAATTTGACCCTAAAATATCTAAAGTAATATATTAGACACCAGGGATTTAGGAAACTAGAGTTAGGGGGTCGGGTGCGCACTTCGAGGCTTGAGCGAGACATATTAGAGGGTTATTTGCGATCGTTTGAGGTTTGTAAAACCATTAGAATTTAGGCTTGCATTCATTTATAGCATTGTTTATTTCCATTTGATATTTGCACTATTATTTCCTTCCATGTTGTACTCTCTTCCCGTGAGTGTTGTGTTGCTCGTCGATTGGGTCCGTCATGGCATATCCTTGCACATGGGGCTCGGTACCCCAGGGTTTGCTTGAGTAGTGTGCATATGTTGGCAACCACGGTAGAGGTTACTTCTGCAAATGTCCTGGACGATTCAGAAGGATTTGTAGTGAGTTTACTTCCGTCATCGACCCCTTCCCTTAAAGGATTAGACGGTAGTTTGACTACCGGCTGCCGGATATCTCTCATTCGACCCTGTGGAGTTGGTGTAAGTTTCTCGCCAGTAGGGTCCACTCGGTTTAGTGACTTCGACCCCCGATTTGGTGTGTTGTGACCCCTTATTCATTTAACTTTGCTTTAGTTGCTACTTATTTTCATACGATTTACTTATTTCCTGTCCTTTAAATTACTAACATGAATTGTAGTCGCTTAATTAAATCTCTTGAATATTGGCCGAACTTCTCTGGATTTTAGTTACTGGAATTTCCCTCATTGTTTTTGCTATGTGGGAACAACAATGGTTGTAAATTCTAGATCCTCAGTCAAGCTGGGGAAAGGAGGTACTAGACGACTGTCTCTGAGGTACCAGGACCTCACCAAATTTTGTGTAGGTGGTTGTATATATTTATTTACTGTTTTATAGAGTTTGAGGAGGACTTATGTACCCGATACATGCATATTAACTTCTTTTGCATATTTTGTCACTACTTACATGATATGTTTTGTATATTTGCTGGGTTTCCACACCGTAGGTTGTTTGTTGATGCATAAGTCTTCTAAATTTATTATATGCATGTTTTAAGACTTCCACTTAAATTAATCAATTGATATGAACTTCTCAAGTCGTAGTAAACATCTAACTTGTAAATTCTTGAACTAAATGACTTAATAACTCGAAAATCACTAAGTTTGGCTAACTAAAATTTTGGATAAAGGATAAGCTCGTGGGCCATCATCGATAAGCGCATAGTGACGTGGCGTCTTAGTGACTTGTCTGGCGACATGGTGGTGCTAGTTTGCATAAGAATTTGGAGCCGTCACAGTTGGTATCAGAGCCTAAGTTCAAGGAAACCTAGGGAAAAGTTTAAGGAACTCGATTAACACTTAACACAGAAAATTAGACGTGGAAACCGAAAGATCTTGACTTAGAACCTTAGTTGGAAAGCGAATGTGAGTCGAGTAGTATCAGGGCTTATACGTTATATATTTTAATTATAATTATATATACGCGTATTCGAGACTGATCTAAACACACTTTCAACATTGCAGATACGACATGGATAGACAACCAACTCCACCCGCTACTCATGGAGGTCAGACAAGTGACTTGACTCGCACCGTAAGTGTAGATCTTATCATTGCTAACAGAATCGCTGACAAGCAGTTCAAGGTACTTATGGAGATGATGCACACCCAGTTTGTCACGATCACAACACTTTTAGCCTCGCGTGCACCAACCACTATAGAGATGACTGCACCCCGATTGTCCAGGTGACTGCAGTCACGACGATGAGGATTGAGATACCAGTTGAGGTTGCCCCGCTAACTTTTATCACTGAGATCCCTACAAGAGTAGTCGCACCAATAGTTATGCCCGTAGCGACGCTGGTACTTACCTCGACACATGAGATTATTTTTTAGACATCCTTATCAGTTGAGGCGAAGCTGATTAAGGAATTTGTTAGGTTTTAGCCAGGCTACTTACAAGGAGTCGGAGATATTGAGATCACAGGGAATTGGGTTCTCGCGCATGAGAGACTTCATTGAATTTTGAGGATCCATGATAGTATTCGCACCAGGATTTCATGGTATATGCTTAGATGAGAAGCTGCAGTTTGGTGGATCACTTACATCGATACTCATGAAGACCTGACCACTTGGGCAAATTTACGCCGAGTGTTTTACGATTATTACATCTCGCCAGAGATACAACTGAGGTAAAAAAAGGATTTTTAAAATTCGAGACATCAGTTATGCAATACATAGAGCGATACTGGTACTTACTTCAGTTCGCATTCGATGTGGCTTGCACGGATCGACTACAGATCTATTATTTCGCTAGGGGACTTCAGCCAGAGATAGCTAGTGTTGTATTGTCTGCAGGAGCTAGGACCCTACATGAGATTTAGGAGAGGGCATTAGCACACAAGACTTGCATATTATTGCTCGATGTCGTTCCCATGCCAGCAGCAGACGACCGACAGTCACAGTAGGATAGGAAGAACAAGAGGAATCGAGATTAGAGAGATATATGTGGGTAGATGCCTAGACATGATGATCAGTAGGCGGTCAGCGCCCATGCCATTGTACCCGCATGACCAGCTCAGACTACAGGTAGTGGATATGTACAGCGGCAGGGTCAGGGATTGACTCATGACCAAAGGGACAAGGATCGAGGAGAGCATGACCATGATTATAGGACAGGCACTGGAAAGGGGCAGGGTTCAGGACAGAGAAAATATGCGATATGTTTTAAATGTAAATAACGTGGGCACTACAAGAGGAAATGTTCGAGAGTGATAATTGCACCAACTCTCGCACCGCTAATACGAATCAGGGAACAGGCTCATGCAGTGGTAGAGCTAGCTCGTGGGTGATTAAGCAGCCTACCGCGGGTAAGACTTAAGATTGATAGTGCATGGAGTTTAAGAATTTCAAGTGAGTGATTTGAAATTTACAAATCTTATCATATCTAGATGCATATCCATGAGAGTTAAGGTTTTTTTATGCTATCTAGAGTTAGTGAATGTTTGAGTCTCGAAACGACACCTAGAGATGAAATTACCCTAATGGGATTTGCAGGATGCACCAATAACCACGAACATGAAATCAATGATAGAAAAGTAAACCCTCAGTGACTTTCAGATGGAATCTTACGTACTGTACTCTCCATCTTACTTTTTGTGATGGTCCAGTGCAGACCCTGCTAGTAGGGGCAAGGACATTTTGGGCGACTTTATCTGACTGCCCGCGGTCAAGGACCTACTAGTACGTGCGATTTTGATATTTCGTTTACTTTTGGGAAATGAGAGACTGAATAGAGACTGTACTTGTATATATTACTGTTTAATATTGTCGTCTATATACAGAGTACTTTCCCTGGGTTTTCCACATAGGAGTTGCTCTTAAAATAATGCTTAATACGATAATAAATTTAATTGTTTTATTGGTTTCAATTTAAGACTTCCGCTGTTGTTTTTATGATTAAACTGTCGAACTAAATTGATTAACGAAGGGAGTTAACACGCATATCGAGCAGTCATGTTGTAGCAAAGGGCGTTAGTGGCGCGTGGGACCCAGTGGGTCAAGGATCCAACAGGACTGCTGGGCCAGCGCCTCCCCACGTGGCAACCTCGGGTTTTGGGGCCTTTACAAATTGCTGACACCAAGGACATAAGATGCTATAGTCAGGTGTCGGGTGGGCATATCGAGATGCGAGCGAGTGCGTTTTTGAGGTACGTAAGATTCCATTTGAAAGTCACTTTACTTTTCTATCATTGATTTTCGATTCGTGGTTATTGGATGCTATTCCCCCTATTCCTTGTTATTGATTTCCGTGACACATTTGGGTTGGGGGTCGAGACTTTGCTATTCGTTGTGTATTTATAGCACACTAGGCTGTACGCGGGAAAACCAGGTGAAAGGAAGTGGGGGCTTCCACTGAAAGGATCCTGGGGGTATGGAAACCAGGTGAAAGGAAGTGGGGCACCCACCGAAAGGATCTTGGGGGGTTCGACGTACAGTTTAGTGTGACCGGGAGGAGTACACGGTTCGTTTCTCTCGTGTTATTTATTCATGTGATGATCTTAGCACAGTTGCCTGTTTAGTTTCCGCATAAGTACTTGACATGTTGATTGATATCTGTTTATTTCTTATAAATGCTCGGTGTACTTCGTTGGAATTTTACTAACTGTACTCTCCATCTTACTTTTTGTGATGGTCGAGTGCAGACCCTGTTAGTAGGGGCAAAGGGATTTTGGGGCGACTTTATCTGACTGCCCTCGGTCGAGAACCTACTAGTACGTGCAATTTTGATATTTTGCTTTACTTTTAGGAAATGGGAGATTGAATAGACACTGTACTTGTATATATTACTGTTTAATATTGTCGCATATATACATAGTACTTTCCCCGGGTTTTCCACAATAGGAGTTGCTCTTATAAATGGTGTTTTATATGAAAATGAATTTAATTGTTTTACTTGTTTTAAATTTAAGACTTTCACTGTTGTTTTTATGATTAAACTGTCGAACTAAATTGATTAACGAAAGGAGTTAACATGCATATCGAGCAGTCGTGTTGTAGCAAAGGGTGTCAGTGGCGCGTGGGACCCAGTGGGTCAAGGATCCGACAGGACCGTTGGGGCAGTGCCTCCCCACGTGGCGAACTCGGATTTTAGGGGGCCGTTACAAATTGGTATCGGTATCAGAGCTTAGGTTCAAGCGAACCTAGGGGAAAGTTTAATTGCTTAAGACATTGTGATACCACGTTACAAAGTGGTATCAGAGCGTGGTCGACTCCGTTGGAGGAAGCGTAGGTGTCCTTAAACTGATACCACGCAACTGGTATCGGAGCGAGAGTTTCGAGGAACCTCGGGAAATTAACTGAAAGAGCATAAGACTTAAAAATTTAAAATTTTAGATGTGGAAACCCGATGTACTTGTCTTAGAACTTTAGTTGGGAAGCAAAGTGAGCGGGTAGTACTAGGACTTATATGTGTATATATTGATAGTAATACTTATATACATGTAGTACGACGCTGACATGCGGCACGTTCGCGATTTACTCATTCGACATGGATGGACGACCAATTCTTCATGCGAATAATGGGGCTAGACGAGCAATGCAGTATGGTGGACCGCCCATACAGCTGCACACGAAGAGCCGAGTACTTGGGCATAATTTAAGGAGGTATACCCCAATTGAGATTCAGATGAGATTGATAGATGAATTCTTGACGCTGAGGCAGGGTGGCCGGACTGTGTCGCAATACATGGAGAGATTCACATATCGACTTACTTTTGCGATGGATGTAGCTGAGACCGAGCGACTTCAGGTCCATTACTTTATTCGAGGATTTCGACCAGAGATTTAGGGAGCGCAGATTGTACGCTAAGTTTAGTAAATGCGAGTTTTTGCGTTCGGAGGTGAAGCCCTTAGAACACGTGATCAGCGACAGATGTACTTCAGTGGACCCGAGTAAGATTCATGTTGTCATCGACTGGCCTACACCAGAGTGCACGACAGACATCAAGAGCTGTTAGGATTGGCAGGATATTATCGACGCTTGTACATGAATTCTCCAAAATTGCAACGCCGAAGACTAGATTGACCAAGAAGGTGAATGTGATGTGGCTTTCACAGAGTTGAAAAAGAAGTTGACTTCTGCACCGTTATTAGTGTTGTCAGAGTCGGACTAAGAGTTGACTGTTCATACGGATGCTTGTAGCACCGGATTGGGATGCGTCCTGATGCAGGGAGACAGAGTGATAGCTTATTTATCGCGTTAGTTGAGGACTAATGAGAGAGACCGGACAGTGCGACAGTAGTTGCTAGATGACATACGAGTTTTGTTTACTTGAGGCGGCAACAACTATGAGTTTGTCAGAGGTTCCAGATGCTGCAGAGGCACATATTTACAGACAAATGAGAGTACCGAAAATATCCATTCCGCGTGTGTTGGAGTGTCGGAGAGCTGATGTGATGTATCAGAGGTTCAAGGACATGACAGAGTTTAGATTTTTCAAATTAACGCTTAGATACATAGGATCGTTCAGAGTCGCAGCACGACTTGGCAGTGTAGCTTAAATATTAGACTTGCCAGAAGAGTTAGTTGGGGTTCATCCGACATCTCACATTTCAATGTTGAGACTCGCTAGGTCAGGGCCGAGATCAACGATTGAGTTGGGACAGGTGAAGATACATTTTGACGTGATCTATGATGAGAGACCGATAGAGATTGTCGACCTTCAGGTACAGATTCTTCGGAGCAGGGAACTCGCGAAGGTCTTAGTTCGTTGGCAACATCATAGGACGGATGGACTCACCGGGGAGCTCGAGATGACGATAAGAACATGTTACCCTCAGCTATTCTCTGGTATGGCATTTGGGTTATAGTTAAATTTCGGGACGAAATTTCTTTTAGTTGGGAAGACTGTAACGGCCCGAAAATTCGACTCGTGCCACGTGTCATTTTAGGGTCGTATGTGGGACCCACTCCTAGAGATCCAGATCGAAATCGACGCGAAATATTGAGGTATTTTTCGGGGTTTAATTTGGATGCAAATCGAGGACACTTTTGAGTTGAAATCAAAAAGAAAATGTATATATATGAAATATATATATATATATATATATATAAGAAAAGAAGAGAGAGAAAAGAAAAGAAAAGAAAAGTGAGAGAGAGAGAGAGAAGAAAAGAGAGATATGAAGAGAGTGAAAGAAGAGAGAGAGAGATATCGTGAGGTGAGAGAGTGGTGGAGCGCCATGCGCGAGAGAGACATCAGCCTTGCAATGCAAGTCCGCCCGACAATGACGATAGCGGCCGGTGGAGGCGGAAGCCGCGATGCGACGACCATCGCAGCGGCGAAGCCAGCAGCGGAGCAACCAGGGAAGTCGCGGACCAATGAAGCAGCGCCATGCGAACAGATCGGCGCAGCGCAGCGGCGTGGACGATCGGCCAATGCCGAGCAGCAGCGGCGGCGGCGATCAGCCAGCGAGCAGCAGCAGCAGCAGCAGCAGCATGGCGGACCAGGACCAGCGGCGACGCGGCGACGACGGCGATAGCTCAGCGCCGAGGGTGGCGCGATCGCCACAGCAGACGCCGCGAGGAGACGGCAGCAGCGACGCAGCAACGCCGGCGAGTGGCGGCGATGAAGCGGCGGTGGCGTCGGCCACGACAGCGACGTCGACGCGGCAGCGACAACTGCTCGATGACACCGGCAGGGGTGCGACGATGACAACAGCGCCGACGAGTGGTAGCGGTGGCGCGACTGTGGTACCGGCAGCGGCGTGGTGACGACGGTGGCGCGACTTTGACGTCGGCGCGGTGAATAACGTGATGGCGTTGTCGGACTGATCAGAGGTGCGAATCGACGAATGCCGACGACGCGATGGAGGTGAGGTGTACTTCACCTAATTTTAATTGTGATTTGCATGATTTAGTAACTTAAATGGTACAAATGGACACCAGGGACCTAGCATGCTATAGTCAGGTGTCGGGTACGCATATCGAGATGCGAGCAAGTGCGTTTTTGAGGTATGTAAGATTCCATCTGAAAGTCGCTGAGGGTTTACTTTTCTATCATTGATTTCTTATTCGTGGTTATTGGATGCTATTCCCCCTATTCCTTGTTATTGATTTTCGTGACACATTTGGGTTGAGGGTTGAGACTTTGCTATTCGTTGTGTACTTATGGCACACTAGGCTGTACGCGGGAAAACCAGGTGAAAAGGAAGTGGGGGCTTCCACTGTAAGGATCATGGGGGTATGAAAACCAGGTGAAAGGAAGTGGGGCACCCACCGAAAGGATCCTGGGGGGTTCGACGTACAGTTTAGTGTGACCAGGAGGAGTAAACGGTTTGTTTCTATCGTGTTATTTATTCATGTGATGATCTTAGCACAGTTGCATGTTTAGTTTCCGCATGAGTACTTGACATGTTGATTCATATCTGTTTATTTCTCTTATAAATGCTCGGTGTACTTTGTTGGAATCTTACTAACTGTACTCTCCATCTTACTTTTTGTGATGGTCGAGTGCAGACCCTGCTTGTAGGGGCAAGGAGATTTTGGGTGAATTTATCGGACTGCCCGTGGTCGAGAACCTACTAGTACGTGCGATTTTGATATTTTGCTTACTTTTGGGAAATGGGAGACTGAATAGACACTGTACTTGTATATATTACTGTTTAATATTGTGGCATATATACATAGTACTTTCCCCGCGTTTTCCACAATAGTAGTTGCTCTTATAAATGATGCTTTATACGATGATAAATTTAATGGTTTTACTTGCTTTAAATTAAGACTTCCGCTGTTGTTGTTTTTAATGTTATAAAAAATGATTAAACTGTCGAACTAATTGCTTAATGAATGGAATTAACATGCATATCGAGGAGTCGTGTTGTGGATAATGGCGTCAGTGGCGCGTGGGACCCAGTGGGTCAAGGATCGGACGGGACCGCTGGGTCGGCGCCTCCCCACGTGGCGACCTCGGGATTTGGGGCCGTTACAAAGTGGTATAAGAGCTTAGGTTCAAGCGAACCTAGGGGAAAGTTTAATGGCTTAAGACATTGTGATTCTACGCCACAATTGGTATCAGAGCATGGTCAACTCTGTTGGAGGAAGCGTAGGTGTCCTTAAACTGATACCACGTCACAAGTGGTATCAGAGCGAGAGTTTCAAGGAACCTCGGGAAATTAACTGAAAGAGCATAAGACTTAAAAATTTAAAATTTTTAGATGTGGAAACCCGATGTACTTGCCCTAGAACTCTAGTTGGGAAGCGAACATGGGACGGGTAGTGCCAAGGCTTATACATTACATATTTTGATTTGTAATTGTATATATGCGTATATATGCGTATACGAGGCTGATATGGACGTTTGTGGTTTACTCATTCGACATGGATGGACGACCAATTCTTCATGCGAATAATGGGGCTAGACGAGCAGTGTAGTATGGTGGACCGCCCATACAACTGCACACGGAGAGCCGAGTACTTGGGCATAATTCAAGGAGGTATACCCCGATCGAGATTCAGCTGAGATTGAGAGATGAGTTCTTGACGCTGAGGTAGGGTGGCCGGACGGTGTCGAAATACATGGAGAGATTCACATACCGACTTACTTTTGCGATGGACGTAGCTGAGACCGAGCGACTTCAGGTCCATTACTTTATTCGAGGATTTCGACTAGAGATTTAGGGATCGCAAATTGTACGCTAAGTTCAGTAAATGCGAGTTTTGGCGTTCGGAGGTGAAGCCCTTAGGACACGTGATCAGCGACATAGATACTTCGGTGGACCCGAGTAACATTCACGTTGTCATCGACTGGCCTACACTAGAGTGCACGACAGACATCAAGAGCTGTTAGGAATGACTAGATATTATCGACGTTTTATACATGACTTCTCCAAAATTTCAGCGCCGATGATCAAATTGACCAAGAAGGATATGATTTTTTCATTTGGTCCAGTGAATGCGAGGTGGCATTCACAGAGTTGAAGAAGAAGTTGACTTCTGCACCGTTATTAGTGTTGTCAGAGTCGGACTAAGAGTTGACTGTTCATACGGATGCTTGTGGCACCGGATTGGGATGCGTACTGATGCAGGGAGACAGAGTGATAGCTTATTTATCGCGTTAGTTGAGGACTCATGAGTGGGACCGGACAGTGAGACAGTAGTTGCTAGATGACATACGAGTTATGTTTACTCGAGGCGGCAACAACTTTGAGTTTGTCAGAAGTTCCAGATGCTGCAGAGGCACATATTTACAAACAAATGAGAGTACTGACAATATCCATTCCGCGCGTGTTGGAGTGTCGGATAGCTGATGTGATGTATCAGTGGTTCAGGGACAAGACACAGAGTTTATATTTTTCAAATTGGCGTTGAGATACATATGACCGTTCAGAGTCGCAGCACGAGTTGGAAGTGTGGCTTACAGATTTGGACTTGCCAGAAGAGTTAGCTGGGGTTCATCCGACATTTCACATTTCAATGTTGAGACTCGCTAACTGGTAAAGATACAGCCTGACATGACATATGAGGAGAGATCGATAGAGATTGTCGACCTTTGGGTACAGATTCTTCGGAGCAGGGAACTCGCGAAGGTCTTAGTTCGTTGGCGGCGGCATCATAGGACAGAGGAACTCACTGGGGAGCTCGAATCGACGATAAGAACACGTTACCCTCAGCTATTCTCTGGTATGGGATTCGGGTTACAGTTAAATTTAGGGAGGAAATCTTTTTTAGTTGGGAAGACTGTAACGGCTCGAAAATTCGACTCGTGCCACATGTCATTTTAGGGTCGTATGTGGGACCCACTCCTCGAGATCCGGATCGAAATCGACGCGAAATATTGAGGTATTTTTCGGGGTTTAATTTGGACGCAAATCGAGGACACTTTTGATTTGAAATTAAAAAAAATGTATATATATGTATATATATATATATTAATATATATATATATATAAGAAAAGAATAGAGAGAAAAGAAAAGAAAAGAAAAGTGAGAGAGAAAGAGAAGAAAAGAGAGATATGAAGAGAGTGAAAGAAAAGAGAGAGAGAGATCGTGAGGTGAGGGAGAGAGAGAGATAGATCGGTGGTGAGCGGAGGAGATCTTTGCGGCGAGAGAGATCTGGCGGTGGCGAGTGACGCCAGAATACGCTAATGGCGCGGCTCAAACGAAGCTTCTTCACGCGAGCGAGATGGCTGCAAGACTGCTTTCGGCACGACGGACGGCCAGCAAGCAAGCAGCAGCAGGGCAGCGGCGATGATGATCGCGGCGCGATGCGGTCTTGATGGAGTAAACGAAGAAGCGGCGCGGTTAACAACAGCGTGGCAAAGCAAGGCAGCGGTGAAGGCCGCGCTTCGCTAAAGCAGCAGCTGCCAGCAGCGGCAGATCGGCAGACAACAGTTGGACGACGACACGACAGCAGCGAGCGAGACAGCAGCTGGCCGACAATGGCGACAATGACGGCCGGCAATGGCGGAAACAGCGAGGATCAGCAGCAGCAGCAACCGCAGCAGGCAGGGCAGCCGGCAACAGCGATACAATGGCTTCACAACAGCTGGCAGCAGCAGTGGTGCAGCAGCAGCAGCAGCAGCGGCAGCCAGCGGTGGCGCGACGATGTGCGCAGCGCGGCAGCAGCAGCGCGGCGGTGATCGATGGTGGTGCGTCTTCGACGTCGGCGCGGTGAACAACGCGATGTCGTTGTCGGAATGATCGTAGGTGCGAAACGACGAATGTCGACGACGCGATGGAGGTGAGGTGTATTTCACCTAATTTTAATTGTGATTTGCATGATTTAGTAACTTAAATGGTACAAATGGACACCAGGGAGTTAGGATGCTATAGTCAGGTGTCGGGTGCGCATATCGAGATGCGAGCGAGTGCGTTTTTGAGGTACGTAAGATTCCATCTGAAAGTCATTGATGGTTTACTTTTCTATCATTGATTTCATGTTCGTGGTTATTGGATGCTATTCCCCCTATTCCTTGTTATTGATTTTCGTGACACAATTGGGTTGGGGGTCGAGACTTTGCTATTCGTTGTGTACTTATGGCACACTAGACTGTACGCGGGAAAACCAGGTGAAAGGAAGTGGGGGCTTCCACTGAAAGGATCCTGGGGGTATGGAAACTAGGTGAAAGGAAGTGGGGCACCCACCGAAAGGATCCTGGGGGTTTCGACGTACAGTTTAGTGTGACCGGGAGGAGTACACGGTTTGTTTCTCTCGTGTTATTTATTCATGTGATGATCTTAGCACAGTTGTCTGTTTAGTTTCCGCATGAGTACTTGACATGTTGATTGATATCTGTTTATTTCTTATAAATGCTCGGTGTACTTCGTTGGAATCTTACTAACTGTACTCTCCATCTTACTTTTTGTGATGGTCGAGTGCAGACCCTGCTAGTAGGGGCAAGGACATTTTGGGGGACTTTATCTTACTGCCCGCGGTCAAGGACCTACTAGTACGTGCGATTTTGATATTTTGTTTACTTTTGAAAAATGGGAGACTGAATAGAGACTGTACTTTTATATATTACTGTTTAATATTTTCGTCTATATACATAGTACTTTCCCTGGGTTTTCCACATTAGGAGTTGCTCTTAAAATAATGCTTAATACGATAATAAATTTAATTGTTTTATTGGTTTCAATTTAAGACTTCCTCTGTTTTGTTTTTAATGTTATAAAAAATGATTAAACTGTCGAACTAATTGCTAACAAATGGAGTTAACACGCATATCGAGGAGTCGTGTTGTGGATAATGGCGTCAGTGGCGCGTGGGACCCAGTGGGTCAAGGATCGGACAAGACCGTTGGGCCGGCGCCTCCCCGCGTGGCGACCTCGGGATTTGGGTCCGTTAAAACTTTGTAACGGCCCCAAATCCCGAGGTCGCCACGTGGGGAGGCGCTGCCCCAGCGGTCCTATTGGATCCTTAACCCACTGGGTCCCACGCGCCACTGACGCCCTTTGCTACAACACGACTGCTCGATATGCGTGTTAACTCCCTTCGTTAATCCATTTAGTTCGACAGTTAAATCATAAAAACAACAGCGGAAGTCTTAAACTTAAAGCAAGTAAAACAATTAAATTCATTTTCATATAAAACACCATTTATAAGAGCAACTCCTATTGTGGAAAACCTGGGGAAAGTAATCTGTATATATGCGACAATATTAAACAGTAATATATACAAGTCCAGTGTCTATTCAGTCTCCCATTTCCCAAAAGTAAAGCAAAATATCAAAATCGCACGTACTAGTAGGTCCTTGACCGCGGGCAGTCAGATAATGTCGCCCAAAAACTCTTTGCCCCTACTAGCAGGGTCTGCACTCGACCATCACAAAAAGTAAGATGGAAAGTATAGTTAGTAAGATTCCAACAAAGTACACTGAGCATTTATAAGAGAAATAACAGATACCAATCAACATGTCAAGCACTCATGCGGAAACTAAACAGGCAACTGTGCTAAGATCATCACATGAATAAATAACACGAGAGAAACAAACCGTGTACTCATCCCGGTCACACTAAACTGTACGTCGAACCCCCAAGGATCCTTTCGGTGGGTGCCCCACTTCCTTTCACCTGGTTTCCATACCCCCAGGATCCTTTCAGTGGAAGCCCCCACTTCCTTTGACCTGGTTTTCCCGCGTACAGCCTAGTGTGCCATAAGTACACAACGAATAGCAAAGTCTCGACCCCCAACCCAAATGTGTCACGGAAATCAATAAAAAGGAATAGGGGGAATAACATCCAATAACCACGAACATGAAATCAATGATAGAAAAGTAAACCCTCGGTGACTTTCAGATGGAATCTTACGTACCTCAAAAACGCACTCGCTCGCATCTCGATATGCGCACCGATCTCGCCACACCTGCTTGTCATGCTTGGATTCGCTGAGTGCCGCCGCCAAATGGCCGTCCAGCCAACGCTACTGCGCAGCGCAGCGCCGCCGCTTACCGATCCGCCGCGCTGCTGGTTCGTCCGCAATCTCGCAGTGAGTCGCGCTGCTCGTCCGCGACCTTCGATCTTGGGACGTCGTCCGGCCCGCCTCGGCTCGATCTCGCCTTCGCCGTCGTCGCCGCCGTCCGCCATCGTCCACGCCATCGCGCACGCGCGCCGATCTATCTGCCACCGCCATCGGTCCGTGACCTCCCAATATGCCGCGTCGTCATTCTGGCTGGCTGCTGCCCATTATGTCTTGGCCGTCGTTGTCGCGGATCCGGTCGCGCCGCCTCTCTCCATCGTCTTCTTTGATCTCTCTGGTTCTTCTCTCTCTCTTACTTTTCTTTTCTTTTCTCTCTCTTCTTTTCTTTTCTTATATATATATACATTTTCTTTTTGATTCCAAATCAAAAGTGTCCTCGATTTGCATCCAAACTAAACCCTGAAAAATACCACATTTTCGCCACAAATTGACGAAGATGCCCTTGTAGTACGAAATACGGAAACACCGCATCTAAACCTTAACTTTACCATATTTTGCGTCGATTTCGATCCGGATCACGAGGAGTGGGTCCCACATACGACCCTAAAATGACACGTGGCATAAGTCGAATTTTCAGGCCGTTACAGTCTTCCCAACTAAAAGAAGTTTCGTCCCGAAATTTAACTATAACCCGAATCTCATACCAGATAATAGCTGAGGGTAACGTGTCCTTATCGTCGACTCGAGCTCCCCAGTGAGTCCATCTGTCCTATGATGGTGCCGACGAACTAAAACCTTCGCGAGTTCCCTGCTCTGAAGAATCTGTACCCGAAGGTCGAAAATCTTTATCGGTCTCTCCTCATATGTCACGTCAGGCTGTATATTTACCAGTCCCAACTCAATCGTCGATCTCGGCCCTGATCTAGCGAGTCTCAACATTGAAATGTGAAATGTCGGATGAACCCCAGCAAACTCTTCTGGCAAGTCCAAATCTGTAAGCCACAGTGTCAACTCGTTCTGCGACTCTGAACGGTCCTATGTATCTCGGCGCCAATTTCCTTTGCTAGACTCTGTGTCATGTCCTTGAACCTCTAATACATCACATCAGCTCCCCGACACTCCAACACGCGCAGAATGGATATTGTCGGTACTCTCATTTGTCTGTAAATATGTGCCTCTGCAGCATCTGGAACCTCTGACAAACTCATAGTTGTTGCCGCCTCGAGTAAACAAAACTCGTATGTCATCTAGCAACTACTTCTCACTGTCCGGTCCCTCTCATGAGTCCTCAACTAATGCGATAAATAAGCTATCACTATTTCCCTGCATCAGTACGCAACCCAATCAGGTGCCACAAACATCCGTATGAACAATCAACTCTTAGTCCGACTCTAACAACACTAATAACGGTGTAGAAGTCAACTTCTTCTTCAACTCTGTGAATGCCACATCGCATTCACCTTCTTGGTCAATCTATTCTCCGGCTCCGACATTTAGGAGAAGTCTTGTACAAGCGTCGATAATATCCTGCCAATCCTAACAGCTCTTGATGTGTGTCGTGCACTTTGGTGTAGGCCAGTCGATGACAACGTGAATCTTACTCGGGTCCATCCGAGTACCTCATCGCCGATCACGTGTCCTAAGGGCTTCACCTCCGAACGCCAAAACTTGCATTTACTGGACTTAGCGTATAATCTGCACTCCCTAAATCTCTGGTCGAAATCCCCGAATAAAGTAATGGACCTGAAGTCGTTCGGTCTCAGCTACATACATCGCAAAAGTAAGTCAATATGTGAATTTCTCCCTGTATTGCGACACCGTCCGGCCACCCTGCCTCAGCGTCAAGAACTCATCTCTCAGTCTCAGCTGAATCTCAATCGGGGTATACTTCCTTGAATTATGCCCAAGTACTCGGCTCTCCGTGGGCAGCTGTATGGGTGGTCCACCATACTGCACTGCTCTTCTAGCCCCATTATTCGCATGAAGAGCGGTCGTCCATCCATGTCGAATGAGTAAACCGCGAACGTGCCGCATGTCAGCGTCGTACTACGTGTATATAAGTATTACAATCAATATATACACATATAAGTCCTAGTACTACCCGCTCACTTTGCTTCCCAACTAAAGTTCTAAGACAAGTACATCGGGTTTCCACATCTAAAATTTTAAATTTTTAAGTCTTATGCTCTTTTAGTTAATTTCCCGAGGTTCCTCGAAACTCTCGCTCTGATACCACCTGTAAAGTGGATTCAGAGCATGGTCGACTCTGTTGGAGGAAGCGTAGGTGTCCTTTAACTGATACCACGCTACAGGTGGTATCAGAGCGAGAGTTCCGCGGAACCTCGGGAAAATAACTAAAAGAGCATAAGACTTAAAAATTTAAAATTTTAGATGTGGAAACCCGATGTAATTGTCTTAGAACTTTAGTTGGGAAGCAAAGTGAGCGGGTAGTACTAGGACTTATATGTGAATATATTGATTGTAATACTTATATACACGTAGTACGACGCTGACATGCGGCACGTTAGCGGTTTACTCATTCTACATGGATGGACGACCAGTTCTTCATGCGGATAATGGGGCTAGAAGAGCAGTGCAGTATGGGGGACCACCCATACAGCTGCCCACGGAGAGCCAAGTACTTGGGCATAATTCAAGGAAGAATACCCCGATTGAGATTCAGCTGAGACTGAGAGATGAGTTCTTGACGCTAAGGCAGGGATGCCGGACGATGTCACAATACAGGGAGAAATTCACATATCGAATTACTTTTGCGATAGATGTAGCTGAGACCGAACGACTTCAGGTCCATTACTTTATTCGAGAATTTCGACCAGAGATTTAGGGAGCGCAGATTGTACGCTAAGTCCAGTAAATGCGAGTTTTGGCGTTCGGAGGTGAAGCCCTTAGGACACGTGATCATCGACAGAAGTACTTGAGTGGACCCGAGTAAGATTCACGTTGTCATCGACTGGCCTACACCAAAATGCACGACAGACATCAAGAGCTGTTAGGATTGGCAGGATATTATCGACGCTTGTACATGACTTCTCCAAAATCTCAGCGCCGAAGACTAGATTGACCAAGAAGGTGAATGCGATGTGGCCTTCACAGAGTTGAAGAAGAAGTTGACTTCTGTTGGGTTTTGGGGTTCATACGCAGCGGAGATTACAAAACAGTTTTGACAAAAACCCCAACAAGATCCGAATCTAATTCCATTAAAAAACTTTTAAACCATGAAAAACTTAATCATACCTCAATCGCAATATACCTTTCAGAAGGTTGATCGATCTCTAAGGCGCTGCCAACGACGAACGCCTCTCTATCGCTAGCCTACACACGAACGGCGGCCGAGATTTGAAGTGCTAGCTTCGAGAGAATACCAAACCTTTTTGTTTCTCTCCAAAACGATCCAGAGCATACCAAAAACCCTAAGTCGTTTCTAAAACGAAAATAGAGTTTCGGCCTTTTTTCTTTCGTACCTGTGTTCTAACTTAAAGCGTCTATTTATACAACCCTTGTATATAGACGGTTAAGTAAATTACACATATACCCTTACATAAAGAAGTATAAGTGTAATACACCACAAGGACGTTTCCGTCATGAATTTTATCATATAAAATTCATTTTTCTGAACCATCTTAAAATCTCGCAAAACCATTCTTAATGTGCGACCCAATAGGCTCATACAACGTTGGCAGTGTACCAAAACACATTTTGGTATACAAGTCATAAGCAGTCTCTAGCAAGACATTATGACTACCCAAGTTGTACGAATATCAAATCGATACAACCTAATCAATAGTGTATATAACATCCTTTTGTCACACGATATCCTTTTTATCAAACATAAGGAATGGAATTGTCATCCAACATGTTCAATCGTACTAGTCTCGATCTCTAGGTAGAAAAAAACATCCAAGTGACATTGATCAATATCAATTCACTTAGACTAGGCCTTTTAACGATCTAACACATCGAGGGATCCACTAGATATCTCTCTTTATATGAGAGGGACAAATTCTATCTCGATTACACAACTTCATCACATTGCTCACACAAGTAACCAATCACAACCTTTATAATCGTTCGGTTAAAGACAACGTTTGATTGTGTCAAATTACTTGTGTTCCTAATGTTGAAGTCTCTGCAATCTCAAGTCGAGGACCGAAAAATATACCTATCATGAGAAACAACTATGACTTAATCCATGTGATGTTCTCATAGCGGGTCGGCCCGATTTGTTCCTTAACAAGTACTCGTGATCTTGATTCGTATCCCTATACGTATAATCATCATATGATCATCAATCAAGACTCACACTAGTCTTAATTCATTATAGTTCCCGGTATAATGATCGACTAGGGACATTTAGGATATTTACGTAAATACCCATGGATCTTATTATAATGTAAACATGCAAATTAATTATAATAAACAACAAATGAAAACCTCTATTTTATTAACTAAAAGTATTCATAAAGACAGTTAATGGATTGACCTAGGGCACATGCCCCATCATCTCCCACTTGCACTAGGGCCAATCATACATGCATCTAATGCCTAATGATCTAACATGACCATCATGTTTTGCTTGTGGAAGAGCTTTTGTAAATGGATCCGCAACGTTATCTTCAGTAAGTACTCTGCAAATCTTTACGTCTCCCATCTCAATAATTTCTCTGATGAGATGAAAACGCCTGAGTATATGTTTGGATCTGTGGTGTGATCTAGGTTCCTTGGCCTGTGCTATTGCCCCGTTATTGTCACAATACAAACAAATAGGGTTAGCAATACTTGGAACCACACCTAGTTCAGAAATGAACTTTTTGATCCAAACTGCCTCCTTTGCTTTGCATCGGACGCTGCAATATACTCAGCTTTCTGTTGTAGAATCTGCCACGGTCTCTTGCTTCGAACTTTTCCACTTACTGCACCCCCATTCAAAGTAAACACATATCCAGACTGCGATCTAAAATCATCTATATCAGTTTGAAAACTTGCATCTGTGTAACCATTTACAACTAGATCATTTTCAAAACCTCCATAGACTAAGAACACTTCCTTAGTCATTCTTAAGTACTTAAGGATGTTCTTTACTGCTATCCAGTGACTCTCACCAGGATCTGACTGATATCTGCTTGTAGTGCTCAAAGCATATGATACATCAGGTCGAGTGCATAGCATGGCATACATGATAAATCCAATAGCCGATGCATATGGTATCTTATTCATACGGTCTCGCTCATCATTTGTCTTAGGACATTGATTCTTGTTGAGACTTATGCCATGATACATTGGCAACAATCCTCTTTTAGAGTCTTGCAAACTGAACCTATTCAGCACCTTGTCTATGTAAGCACTCTGACTTAGACCGATTAGCCTCTTAGATCTATCCCTATAGATCCTTATCCCTAGGATATAGGCTACATCTCCTAAGTCTTTCATTGAGAAACACTTCCCTAACCAAGACTTGACATTCTGCAATGTTGGGATGTCATTTCCAATGAGTAATATATCATCGACATTCAGTACCAGAAAAACAACTACACTCCCACTGACCTTCTTGTATACACAAGGCTCATATTCGTTCTTAATGAAACCAAAATCCTTGATTGCTTCATCAAAATGAAGATTCCAACTCCGAGAAGCTTGCTTTAATCCATAAATGGATCTTTGAAGCTTGCATACCTTCCTAGAATTCTCAGGATGTACAAAACCTTCAGGTTGTGTCATATACACGTCCTCAAGCAGCTTTCCATTAAGAAATGCTATTTTTACATCCATTTGCCATATTTCATAGTCATAATATGCAGCAATGGCAATTAAAATTCTGATGGATTTAAGCATGGCTACTGGCGAAAAAGTTTCATCATAATCAACACCTTGAGTCTGCCTGAAACCTTTTGCTACAAGTCTTGCTTTAAAAGTATGCACATTGCCATCCATGTCAGTTTTCTTCTTGAAAACCCATTTACATCCAATGGTCTTACCACCTTCAGGTAAATCAACCAAGTTTCAAACTTGGTTATCATACATGGATTGCATCTCGGAATTCATGGCACTTAGCCATTTATCTGAGTCTGGTCCAGACATAGCCTCCTGATAACTGGTGGGCTCATTTTGATCCATAAGCAACACATCACGACTATCAGTAATGAGAAATCCGAATATCTCTGGATCATGTCTTACCCTACCAGATTTACGTGGGCCTTGTGTCACTTGCGGAGGTTCAACTGGTTCGAACGTTGTTGAACTTCCAAGATGCGGTTCGTGTTTATCTGTGATTCTTGAACTTCTTCAAGATTTATTTCTCTCCCACTAGTGTCTTTTGAAATAAACTGTTTTTCCATAAAGGCACCATACCGAACAACAAACACTTTATTCTCAGCGAGATTATAAAAGTAATATCATTTTGTTTCCTTAGGATACCCTACGAATAAACACTTATCAGATTTAGGTGCCAGTTTTTCTGAGACTTGTCGCTTTACGTAAGCCTCACAACCCCAAATCTTAAGAAAAGACAAACTAGGTCTCTTCCCGTACCATATCTCATATGGTGTTTTATCAACCGTTTTAGAAGGAACTAGATTTAGAGTGAAAGCTGCAGTTTGTAATGCATAACCCCAAAAGGCTAATGGAAGATCTGCATGACTCATCATAGATCGAACCATATCTAATAAGGTTCGATTTTTCCTTTCAGAAACTCCATTCCATTGTGGAGTTGCTGGTGGAGTCAATTGGGAGACAATCCCACAATTTCTAAGATGATCATCAAATTCTTGGCTTAAATACTCACCACCTCGATCTGATCGAAGTGTTTTGATAGTTTTACCAAGTTGATTCTGCACTTCATTTTGAAACGTTCGAAACATCTCAAATGATTCAGCTTTATGTTTCATAAGATATACATAACCATATCTGCTGAAATCATCAGTAAATGTAATGAAATGCGATAACCTCCTCTAGCCATTGTGTTTATAGGACCGCATACATCAGTATGTATTAGACCCAATAAATCACTTGCCTTTTCACTGTGTCCAGTAAAGGGACTTTTAGTCATCTTGCCCAGTAAACAAGATACACACGTTTCATATGTCTCTAAATCAAATGAATCTAGAAGTCCATCTTTATGGAGCTTCGTTATGCGTTTCTCATTTATGTGCCCGATACGACAATGCCAAAGATAGGTTTGATTCAAATCATTTGATTTGAATCTCTTTGTATTTATGTTAAAGACTGGAGTATCAGTGGACTTTTTCATGCTTAGAATATAAAGACCATCATACAAATAAGCATTTGCATAAAATATGCCTTTACGAGAAATGGAACATCTATTATTTGCAATAATAAAATCAAAACCATCCATATCCAAACATGAAACAGAAATGATGTTTCTGCTCAAGGCATGCACAAAATAACAATTATTTAAAGTTAAAATAAGTCCACTAGATAAAACTAAGTCATATGATCCAACGACCCGAGGCGTGAACTCTTGCTCCATTCCCTACGCGGATGATGACTTCTCCTTTCTTCAACTTTCTACTTCAGGTGAGTCCTGCACATTTATACAAATGTGAGATCCACATCCGGTATCTAATACCCATGAATCACTAGTAGATAAATTAATTTCAATAACATAAATACATGTAGTGGTAGTCGCACTACCCTTTTTCTTCCTTAGATCTTCCAGATAGAGTTTGCAATTTCGAACCAATGTCCAGTGCATGACATGAAAATGAAAATTTCCTTCTTTTTCTTTTGAGTGTTTTGAAGCAGGAACAGGCTGGGGCTTGACTTGTTCCACAGGCTTTGCAACAGTTGCAGCGGCAGCCTTGACAACTTTAGCCTTGCCTTTGCCTTTCTTCTTCATTCCCTTTCCCTTTTGGACCATCAACACATTACTAGAGGTTTCTTGATATTTTGTTCAGCGAGCTTTTGAGCATCAAATGCAACTCGAAATTGATTTCTCCATATTATTCATATTGTAGTTCATCACAAATTGTGAGTAACTTTCCGGTAATGAATTTAGGATCAAATCCGTAGCCAACTCTTGGCTTATGGGAAATCCGAGTCTATCAAGCTGGTCAACATAGCCCTTCATCTTCGAACATGAGGACTAACGACGCACCCTCGGTCATCTTGCAAGAATGTAGGTTTTTGATTGTCTCGAACCTTTCTTGCCTAGCTTCTTTGTTGGAACATTTCCTTCAGCGTTATAGCCATGTCGTAGGCTTCCATTAGTTCCATGTCCTTTTGAAGTTCAGGAACCATAGTTGCCAGCATAATACATGCAACATCAGTAGAATCGTTGATATGCTTATTATGCGCATCCTTCACAGCTTTCGTAGCATTGGCTGGTGGGTCCTCAGGGATTGGAGCATCCAGGACATACAACTTGCGTTCATGCTTGAGAACGATTCTCAAGTTTCGAACCGATCAAGAAAGTTAGTCCCGAGATAGCTTATCCTTCTTAAGGATGGATCGCGATGACGAGGGGATTATTGTTACTTGAAGAGGCCATTGATCTACAATAAAGATTATGCAAAGTTTATTTTAGCATAGAGGAATAGACTCCCACTAAATTAACAACCCTCCTAAAACACACTTTGTTTATTTAGGGGACTAAAATCCATATTTCACCTAATTCTATGACACTTTGGCATGAAACACATAACTAGATTATTTAGGTAGGTAACAATTACCAATTACATCTTATGTAATTTTCGATCCTTTTATGAGATATGGGACATCTTATGTCTTAGCATGTTTTTATCTCATCATTTGCCTAAAGCTCAAAACTATTTTGATGGCTTTATTAAGTCGGACCATTTTAAACATTTAGGTAACTCTTACCTAACTTGTCTCACCAAGATAACACAATACACCCAAATATGGTGAAACCGTATATTAGTGTGATCGAGGCCTTGACAAGTGTTTAAAATGGATGGCGTGAGACTTAAAATTTAATAGAGGGATTTTATTCGATTTTAGTGATTTTATGTAAACAATGAAATATCATATATTTTATTGATTTCTTAAATTACTAAACAATTTGGAGATTTTCTATCTTGTTCACTAATAAATGAATTTATGTGCGCTAGGATTAGTTAGATTAGCGGTCCATTAGCCATCAATGTACAATATGTATCAAGGTAATGGTCGATTTGGCAAATCAATGGACACGGACGATATAGGGGCGCCCCTTTTTTTTTTTTTTAAGACGAATCTCAATTCCGAAAATTGAAATTCGCTATAGAAAATCATATTTTTCGCTGATTTTACTATACTAAATTTACCCCTTAATTTATCCAAAATTAAGTCAATTAAAACATTTTTAATTAACCCGGGCCCACATCTAACTAATCATCTTATCCTAATCCAATTAGGACTTTAGATATTTGAATCCTAGCATATCACCAATAACAAACTTCTCCATATTTATCTCCTATCCAATAGGGATAACGAAACCGATTTTGCTTATATCTCCTAATCTAATTTGTTATCTATCTTTATCAAATAGAAACTTCATAACAAAATAGATATAACAAGATAAATAAATAATTTCAAAAATTAATTATTTATTTTGGATTTAAGATATTTGAATCCTAGTATATCACCAATAACAAGATTCTTGATATTTATCTCCTATTCTAATTTGTTATCTATCTTTATCAAATAGAAAATTCATAACAAAATAGATATAACAAGATAAATAAATAATTTTGAAAATTAATTATTTATAAATAAATAATTTCGAAAATTAATTATTTGCAATTTTGGTCTTCATCCAAATAATCACAAACATGTAATTGAATCATGAACTACTATTCCAATCGAACCGAATGGTGTCATGGATCATAGAACACGAAACTCAATTCATTAAAATTATTCAAATTAACCAAACATGGTTACTAGCATGTAAGAAACAAATTTCAATTAAATCACGAATATATGTATCATATACACAAAACATGATAATAAATCTCACAGAAAACTTATGTATATCACATATACATCAACTATTAACATGCTTTCAATCATATATCATGTATATATCTAAAGAAAACATGCAATGAGTTTAATGGAATCAAACTCGAAGGCTCTGATACCACTGTTGGGTTTTGGGGTTCATACGCAACGAAGATTACAAAACAGTTTTGACAAAAACAGGATCCGAATCTAATTCCATTAAAAACGTTTAAACCATGAAAAACTTAATCATACCTCAATCGCAATATACCTTTCAGAAGGTTGATCGATCTCTAAGGCGCTGCCAACGACGAACGCCATCTATCAAGCGATCCACACACACGAGCGGCGTAGAGATTTGAAGTGCTAGCTTCGAGAGAATACCAAACCTTTTTGTTTCTCTCCAAAAAGATCCAGAGCATACCAAAAACCCTAAGTCGTTTCTAAAACGAAAATAGAGTTTCGGCCTTTTTTTCTTTCCTACCTGTGTTCTAACTTAAAGCGTCTATTTATACAACCCTTGTATATAGACGGTTAAGTAAATTACACATATACCCTTACATAAAGAAGTATAAGTGTAATACACCACAAGGACGTTTCCGTCATGAATTTTATCATATAAAATTCATTTTTCTGAACCATCTTAAAATCTCGCAAAACCATTCTTAGTGTGCGACCCAATAGGCTCATACAACGTTGGCAGTGTACCAAAACACATTTTGGTATACAAGTCATAAGCAGTCTCTAGCAAGACATTATGACTACCCAAGTTGTATGAATATCAAATCGATACAACCTAATCAATAGTGTATATAACATCATTTTGTCACACGATATCCTTTTTATCAAACATAAGGCATGGAATTGTCATCCAACATGTTCAATCGTACTAGTCTCGATCTCTAGGTAGACCTGAAAACATCCAAGTGACATTGATCAATATCAATTCACTTAGACTAGCCCTTTTAACAGTCTAACACATCGATGGATCCACTAGATATCTCTCTTTATATGAGTGGGACAAATTATATCTCGATTACACAACTTCATCACATTGCTCACACAATAACCAATCACAACCTTTATAATCGTTCGGTTAAAGACAACGTTTGATTGTGTCAAATTACTGTGTTCCTAATGTTAAAGTCTCTGGCAATCTCAAGTCAGAGGACTGAAAAATATACCTATCATGAGAATCAACTATGACTTAATCCATGTGATGTTCTCATAGCGGGTCGGTCCAGTACTTTGTTCCCTAACAAGTACTCGTGATCTTGATTCGTATCCCTATACGTATAATCATCATAGGATCATCAATTAAGACTCACACTAGTCTTAATTCATTATAGTTCCCAGTATAATGATCGACTAGGGACATTTATGATATTTATGTAAATACCCATGGATCTTATTATAATGTAAACATGCAAATTAATTATAATAAACAACAAATGAAATACTCTATTTTATTAACTAAAAGTATTCATAAAGGCAGTTAATGGATTGACCTAGGGCACATGCCCCATCAACTTCTGCACCGTTATTAGTGTTGTTAGAGTCGGACTAAGAGTTGACTGTTCATACGGATGCTTGTGGCACCGGATTGGGATGCGTACTGATGCAGGGAAATAGTGATAACTTATTTATCGCGTTAGTTGAGGACTCATGAGAGGGACCGGACAGTGAGACAATAGTTGATAGATGACATACGAGTTTTGTTTACTCGAGGCGGCAACAACTATGAGTTTGTCAGAGGTTCCAAATGCTGCAGAGGCACATATTTACAGACAAATGAGAGTACCGACAATATCCATTCCACGCGTGTTGGAGTGTCGGGGAGCTGATGTGATGTATCAGAGGTTCAAGGACATGACACAGAGTCTAGAAAAGGAAATTGGCGCCGAGATACATAGCACCGTTCAGAGTCGCAGAACGAGTTAACAGTGTGGCTTACAGATTTGGACTTGTCAGAAGAGTTTGCTGGGGTTCATCCGACATTTCACATTTCAATGTTGAGACTCGCTAGATCAGGGCCGAGATCGACGATTGAGTTGGGACTGGTAAAGATACAGCCTGACGTGACATATGAGGAGGGACCGATAAAGATTTTCGACCTTCGGGTACAGATTCTTCAAAGCAGGGAACTCGCGAAGGTTTTAGTTCGTCGGCAGCATCATAGGACAGATGGACTCACCGGGGAGCTCGAGTCGACGATAAGGACACGTTACCCTCAGCTATTATCTGGTATGAGATTCGGGTTACAGTTAAATTTCGGGACGAAATTTCTTTTAGTTGGGAAGACTGTAACGGCCTGAAAATTTGACTCGTGCCACGTGTCATTTTAGGGTCGTATGTGGGACCCACTCCTCGTGATCCGGATCGAAATCGACGCAAAATATGGTAAAGTTAAGGTTTAGACTCGGTGTTTCCGTATTTCGTACTACAAGGGCATCTTCGTCAATCTGTGGCGAAAATAAGGTATTTTTCGGGGTTTAGTTTTGACGCAAATCGAGGACACTTTTGATTTGGAATCAAAAAGAAAATGTATATATATATATATATTAGAAAAGAAAAGAAGAGAGAGAAAAGAAAAAGAAAAGTAAGAGAGAAGGAGAAGAACCAGAGAGATCAAAGAAGAGAGGGAAAAAGATAGAGATCGTGAGGAGCGGAGAGAGGAGAGCCGACGAGGGACGATGGAGAGAGCGCGCGATCCGGATCCGCGACGACGACGACGCCAGCAGCATGGCGCGCCAGCAGCCGACAGCGCGCGAGGAGGTCGAGACCGGCGGCAGCGCGGTGGCGGACAGATCGGCGCGGCGCGATGGCGTCGACGATGGCGACGCGATGACGACGCGAACAGCGAATCGAGATCGGAGCCGGAGGCGGGCGGACGACGTCCCCGCATCAAAGGTCGCGGACGAGCAGCGTGACCCTTGCGAGGTCGCGGACGAACCAGTAGCGCGGCGGATCGGGAGGCGGCGCGGCTGCGGCCGTGGGGGGTTCGACGTACAGTTTAGTGTGACCGGGAGGAGTACACGGTTTGTTTCTCTCGTGTTATTTATTCATGTGATGATCTTAGCACAGTTGCCTGTTTAGTTTCCGCATGAGTACTTGACATGTTGATTGATATCTGCTTATTTCTCTTATAAATGTTTGGTGTACTTTGTCGAAATCTTACTAACTGTACTCTCCATCTTACTTTTTGTGATGGTCGAGTGCAGACCCTGCTAGTAGGGGCAAAAAGTTTTTGGGCGAATTTATCTGACTGCCCGCGGTCAAGGACCTACTAGTACGTGCGATTTTGATATTTTGCTTTACTTTTGGGAAATGGGAGACTGAATAGACACTGTACTTGTATATATTACTGTTTAATATTGTCCCATATATACAGAGTACTTTCCCCGGGTTTTCCACAATAGGAGTTGCTCTTATAAATGGTGTTTTATATGAAAATGAATTTAATTGTTTTACTTGCTTTAAGTTTAAGACTTTCGCTGTTGTTTTTATGATTTAACTGTCGAACTAAATTGATTAACGAATGGAGTTAACACGCATATCGAGCAGTCGTGTTGTAGCAAAGGGCGTCAGTGGCGCGTGGGACCCAGTGGGTCAAGGATCCGACAGGACCGCTGGGGCAGCGCCTCCCCACGTGGCGACCTCAAGATTTGGGGCCGTTACAAAGCAATTTGTAACGGCCCCAAATCCCGAGGTCGCCACGTGGGAATGCGCCTGCCCAGCGGTCCCGTCCGATCCTTGACCCACTGGGTCCCAGAAGCAACTGACGCCATTTTCCACAACACGACTCCTCGATATGCGTGTTAACTCTCTTCGTTAAGCAATTAGTTAGACAGTTTAATCATTTTTTCTAGCATTAAAAACAACACTGCGGAAGTCTTAAATTGAAACCAATAAAACAATTAAATTTATTATCGTATTAAGCATTATTTTAAGAGCAACTTCTAATGTGGAAAACTCGACGAAAGTACTCTGTATATAGACGACAATATTAAACAGTAATATATACAAGTACAGTTTCTATTCGGTCTCCCATTTCCCAAAAGTAAACAAAATATCAAAATCGCATGTACTAGTAGGTCCTTGACCGCGGGCAGTCAGATAAAGTCGCCCAAAATGTCCTTGCCCCTACTAGCAGGGTCTGCACTCGACCATCACAAAAATTAAGATGGAGAGTACAGTTAGTAAGATTCCAACAAAGCACACCGAGCATTTATTTCTCTTATAAATGCTCGGTGTACTTTGTTGGAATCTTAGCTCCGCCGCCGGCCAGCACTGAAGCGACCCCGCCACCCCTGCCGCGACCCTGCTGCTACCTCGCCGCCTCCTATCCGCTGCCGATCGGCCACCGTTGGGCTGCGTCATCCTCAGCCCATTGCCGCCATGTAAATCATGCAGCGCCACGCCATGCGCCAGCTAGCTCACCGCCGCACATGGCTGTGGGTGTCGCGCCATGCATCGTCGTCGCGGATCCGGTCGCGTCGTCGTCGTCCTCGGCGTCCTCGTTGTGTCGCCCGCTCCTCACCTCACGATCTCTCTTTCTCTCTTCTTTGATCTCTCTGGTTCTTCTCACTCTCTCTTACTTTTTCTTTTCTTTTCTCTCTTTTCTTTTCTTATATATATATATATTAACATATATTTTTACATATATATATATACATTTTCTTTTTGATTTCAAATCAAAAGTGTCCTCGAGATTCGTGCAACACGAATTTCGAAGCAAACTCAATAATTTCACTTCTTTGTCCACCGCCTCTCTGCTTGACCAAAATTGTCTCGAGTCTCGCAATTTGTGCATCTCGAGGCACCAACCTGCCTAATTTCCGAAATTTTGATACTTGCGCTACCCGCATCACGAGGCGTATCAAATGTACACGTTAAAACCACATAAAGCGACTATCTCAGTCCCACGTTGGCACACAACTCGAGGTGCGTCCCCGTTCGTGTTTCGGCTCCCCGAATTCTCCGCGTATACGTTTCTCCACAATTAACATCTCCATTCGAGATTCAGAAATACGCATTTCGGCAAGTGGGTCTCACATACGACCCTAAAATGACACGTGGCACGAGTCGAATTTTTGGGCCGTTACAGTCTTCATAACGGCCCCCCAAAACTTGAGGTCACCACGTGGGGAGGCGCTGCCCCAGCGGTCCTGTCGGATCCTTGACCCACTGGGTCCCACGCGCCACTGACGCCCTTTGCTACATCACGACTACTCGATATGCGTGTTAACTCCCATCGTTAAACAATTTAGTTCGACAGTTTAATCATAAAAATAACAGCGGAAGTCTTAAATTTAAAACAAGTAAAACAATTAAATTCATTTTCATATAAAACACCATTTATAAGAGCAACTCCTATTGTGGAAAACCCGGGGAAAGTACTCTGTATATATGCGACAATATTAAACAGTAATATATACAAGTACAGTGTCTATTCAGTCTCCCATTTCCCAAAAGTAAAGCAAAATATCAAAATCGTACGTACTAGTAGGTTCTCGACCGCGGGCAGTCCAATAAATTCACCCAAAATCTCCTTGCCCCTACTATCAGGGTCTGCACTCGACCATCACAAAAAGTAAGATGGAGAGTACAGTTAGTAAGATTCCAACAAAGTACACCGAGCATTTATAAGAGAAATAACAGATACCAATCAACATGTCAAGTACTCATGCGGAAACTAAACATGCAACTGTGCTAAGATCATCACATGAATAAATAACACGAGAGAAACAAACCGTGTACTCCTCCCGTCACACACTAAACTGTACGTCGAACCCCCCAAGATCCTTTCGGTGGGTGCCCCACTTCCTTTCACCTGGTTTCCATACCCCCAGGATCCTTTCAGTGGAAGCCCCACTTCCTTTCACCTGGTTTTCCCGCGTACAGCCTAGTGTGCCATAAGTACACAACGAATAGCAAAGTCTCGACCCCTAACCCAAATGTGTCACGGAAATTAATAACAATGAATAGGGGGAATAGCATCCAATAACCACGAACATGAAATCAATGATAGAAAAGTAAACCCTCAGTGACTTTCAGATGGAATCTTACGTACCTCAAAAACGCACTCGCTCGCGTCTCGATACGCGCACCCGATACCTGACTATAGCATCCTAAGTCCCTGGTGTCCATTTCTACCATTTAAGTTACTAAATCATGCAAATCACAATTAAAATTAGGTGAAGTACACCTCACCTCCATCGCGTCGTCGACATTCGTCGATTCGCACCTCCGATCCGTCCGACAACGTCATCGCGTTGTTCACCGCGCCGACGTCGAAGTCGCGCCACCGCCGTCATCGCACCGCTGCCGGCGTCACTGCCGCACCACCGTCGAGCCACCCGCTGCTTGGCGTCGCCGAGCAGCATTCTGGCGTCATGCCGGAGGCTGCGCCGCCTCGCTGCCGTGCCGCTGTTGGCTTGCTGCTCGTGCCGATCCCGCCACTACGCTGCCGCGGTGCGGCCGCTGCCTCGCAGCTCCGGCCGTCCCTACCCGCGCCGCTGCTGGCTCTGCCGCCATGCTTTGCCGTCACTGCTACCGCGCCGCTGCAGTGACGCGCCGTCCGCACCTAGCCGCTCCGCCGCTCGGCCTCCGCGTCGCTGTCCGCGGCCTCCGCGCGTAGCCGCGAGTCGCACTGCTGGCCATCCCGCGATCTGCTGCCGGTCGACGCCCCACCGCGCCTACCGCGGGAGTCGTCGCTCACCGGTGCCGCCCACACCGCCGATCTCCTCCGCCGTAGATCTCTATTTCTCTCTCCTCTTCTCTCTCGTCTCCGCCAGTTCTCTCTCTCTTTTCTTCTCTCTCTCTCCTCTCCTCTCTTGTTTCTCTCACCTCCCGATCACTTTCTCTTTTTGTTCTTATCCAGATGTGTCCTCGAGATTCGTGCGGAGCAGAACTCGAGGCACATCAAAAACATATCTATTCAATGTTTTCCTTAAAATTTGAGCAGCGCGCATCTCGAAGCACCATAAATAATTACAACACTACCACCTCATTTCACGTTCTCGACACTCGCGCCACACGCATCCCGAGGCGCATCCATTGTACACATTAAAATCACATAAAGCGACTATCTCGGTCTCACGTTGGCACGCGACTCGAGGTGCATCCCCGTTCGGGTTTCGGCTCCCCGAATACTCCGCGTATACATTTCTTCCTCATTAAGTAAACTTGTGTCCTCGATTTGCGTCCAAATTAAACCCCAAAAAATACCTCAATTTTTCGCGTCGATTTCGATCCGGATCTCGAGGAGTGGGTCCTATATACAACCCTAAAATGACACGTGGCACGAGTCGAATTTTCGGGCCGTTATAGTCTTCCCAACTAAAAGAAATTTCGTCCCGAAATTTAACTGTAACCCAAATCCCATACCAGAGAATAGCTGAGGGTAACATGTTCTTATCGTCGACTCGAGCTCTCCGGTGAGTCCCTCTTTCCTATGATGCTGCCAACGAACTAAGACCTTCGCGAGTTCTCTGCTCCGAAGAATCTGTACCCGAAGGTCGACAATCTCTATCGGTCTCTCCTCATATGTCACGTCAGGCGGTATCTTTACCAGTCCCAACTCAATCGTCGATCTCGGCCCTGACCTAGCGAGTCTCAACATTGAAATGTGAAATGTCGGATGAACCCCAACTAACTCTTCTGGCAAGTCCAAATCTGTAAGCCACACTGTCAACTCGTTCTGCGACTCTGAACGGTCCTATATATCTCGGCGCAAATTTCCTTTTCTAGACTCTGTGTCATGTCCTTGAACCTCTGATACATCACATCAGCTCTCCGACACTCCAACACGCGCGGAATGGATATTGTCGGTACTCTCATTTGTCTATAAATATGTGCCTCTGCAGCATCTGGAACCTCTGACAAACTCATAGTTGTTGCCGCCTCAAGTAAACAAAACTCGTATGTCATCTAGCAACTACTGTCTCACTGTCCGGTCCCTCTCATGAGTCCTCAACTAACGCGATAAATAAGCTATCACTCTGTCTCCCTGCATCAGTACGCATCCCAATCCGGTGCCACAAGCATCGGTAGGAACAGTCAACTCTTAGTCCGACTCTGACAACACTAATAACGGTGCTGAAGTCAACTTCTTTTTCAACTCTGTGAAGGCCACATTGCATTCACCTTCTTGGTCAATCTAGTCTTCGGCTCTGCAATTTTGGAGAAGTCATGTACAAGCGTCGATAATACCCTGCCAATCCTAACAGCTCTTGATGTATGTCGTACACTCTGGTGTAGGCCAGTCGATGACAACGTGAATCTTACTCGGGTCCACTGAAGTACCTCTTTCGCTGATCACGTGTCCTAAGGGCTTCACCTCCGAACGCCAAAACTCGCATTTACTGAACTTAGCATACAATCTGCGCTCCCTAAATCTCTAGTCGAAATCCTCAAATAAAGTAATGGACCTGAAGTCGCTCGGTCTCAGCTACGTCCATCGCAAAAGTAAGTCAGTATGTGAATCTATCCATGTATTGCGACACCGTCCGGCCACCCTGCCTCAGCGTCAAGAACTCATCTCTCAGTCTCAGCTGAATCTCGATCGGGGTATACTTCCTTGAATTATGCCCAAGTACTCGGCTCTCCGTGGACAGCTGTATGGGTGGTCCCCCATACTTCACTGCTCTTCTATCCCCATTATCCGCATGAAGAACTGGTCGTCCATCCATGTCGAATGAGTAAACCGCGAACGTGCCGCATGTCAGCGTCGTACTACGTCTATATAAGTATTACAATCAATATATACACATATAAGTCCTAGTACTACCCGCTCACTTTGCTTCCCAACTAAAGTTCTAAGACAAGTACATCGGGTTTCCGCATCTAAAATTTTAAATTTTTAAGTCTTATGCTCTTTCAGTTAATTTCCCGAGGTTCCTCGAAACTCTCGCTCATATACAAATTTGTAACGTGGTATCAGTTTAAGGACACCTACGCTTCCTCCAACGGAGTCGACCATGCTCTGATACCAATTTGTAACAGCCCCCCCAAAACCCGAGGTCGCCACGTGGGGAGGTGTTGCCCCAGCGGTCTTGTCGGATCCTTGACCCACTGGGTCCCACGCGCCACTGACGCCCTTTGCTACATCACGACTGCTCGATATGCGTGTTAACTCCCTTCGTTAATCAATTTAGTTCGACAGTTTAATCATAAAAACAACAGCGGAAGTCTTAAATTTAAAACAAGTAAAACAATTAAATTCATTTTCATATAAAACACCATTTATAAGAGCAACTCCTATTGTGGTAAACCCGGGGAAAGTACTCTGTATATATGCGACAATATTAAACAGTAATATATACAAGTACAGTGTCTATTCAGTCTCCTATTTCCTAAAAGTAAAGCAAAATATCAAAATCGCACGTACTAGTAGGTTCTCGACCGCGGGCAGTCCAATAAATTCACCCAAAATCTCTTTGCCCCTACTAGCAGGGTCTGCACTCGACCATCACAAAAAGTAAGATGGAGAGTACAGTAATTAAGATTCCAACAAAGTACACCGAGCATTTATAAGAGAAAAAATAGATACCAATCAACATGTCAAATACTCATGCGGAAACTAAACAGGCAACTGTGCTAAGATCATCACATGAATAAATAACACGAGAGAAAC
The DNA here is from genome assembly GCA_039657325.1 of Stephania cephalantha. Taxonomy (NCBI): domain Eukaryota; kingdom Viridiplantae; phylum Streptophyta; class Magnoliopsida; order Ranunculales; family Menispermaceae; genus Stephania; species Stephania cephalantha. The sequence goes on along the minus strand of CM077570.1, from coordinate 15,451,691 downwards.
AAACCGTGTACTCCTCCGGTCACACTAAACTGTACGTCGAACCCCCAGGATCCTTTCGGTGGGTGCCCCACTTCCTTTCACCTGGTTTCCATACCCCCAGGATCCTTTCGGTGGAAGCCCCCACTTCCTTTCACCTGGTTTTCCGCGTACAACCTAGTGTGCCATAAGTACACAACGAATAGCAAAGTCTCGACCCCCAACCCAAATGTGTCACGGAAATCAATAACAAGGAATAGGGGGAATAGCATCCAATAACCACGAACATGAAATCAATGATAGAAAAGTAAACCCTCAGTGACTTTCAGATGGAATCTTACGTACCTAAAAAATGCACTCGCTCACGTCTCCTTACGCGCACCCGACACCTGACTATAGCATCCTAAGTCCCTGGTGTCCATTTGTACCATTTAAGTTACTAAATCATGCAAATCACAATTAAAATTAGGTGAAGTACACCTCACCTCCATCGCGTCGTCGACGTTCGTCGATTCGCACCTCCGATCCGTCTGATAACGCCATCGCGTTGTTCACCGCGCCGACGTCGAAGTCGCGCCACCGCCGTCACCGCGCCGCTGCCGGCGTCGCTGCCGCACCACCGTCGCGCCACCGCCGCTGCCGCCGGCGTCGCCGAGCAGCCGCCGGCGTCACTCCTTGTCGGAGCTGCGCCGCCTCGCTGCCATGCCGCTGTTGTTGCTCGCTACCGTGCCGATCCCGCCACTGCGCTGCCGCCGCGCAGCCGCTGCCTCGCAGCAGCGCCTGCCGTCACCGCCGCTGATGCCTTGCCACGTTGCTGCTGGACCGCGTCTCCTCGCCGCTGCCGCTGCTGTCCGCCGCTGCCGCTGGTCCGCGACCTCCCTACATGCGCCGCTGCTGGCTGCGTCGTTGCCGGCCGTCATCTGCTACCGCGCCGCTGCGTGACGCCGTCTGCACCAGCCGCTCGGCCTCCGCGTCGTTGTCCGCGGCCTCCGCGTAGCCGCGAGTCGAACTGCTGGCCATCCCGCGATCTGCTGCCGTATGACGCCCCACCGCACCTGCCGCGGGAGTCGTCGCTCGCCGGTGCCGCCCACACCGCCGATCTCCTCCGCCGTAGATCTCTATTTCTCTCTCCTCTTCTCTCTCGTCTCCGCCAGTTCTCTCTCTCTCCTCTCCTCTCTTCTTTCCCTCACCTCCCGATCACTTTCTCTTTTTGTTCTTATCCAAATGTGTCCTCGAGATTCGTGCGGAGCATAACTCGAGGCACATCAAAAACATATCTATTCAATGTTTTCCTTAAAATTTGAGCAGCGCGCATCTCGAAGCACCATAAATAATTACATCACTACCACCTCATTTCACGTTCTCGACACTCGCGCCACACGCATCCCGAGGTGCATCCAATGTACACATTAAAACCACATAAAGCGACTATCTCGATCTCACGTTGGCACGCGACTCGAGGCGCATCCCCGTTCATGTTTCGGATCCCCGAATACTCCGCGTATACGTTTCTTCCTCATTAAGTAAACTTGTGTCCTCGATTTGCGTCCAAATTAAACCCCAAAAAAAACCTCAATTTTTCACGTCGATTTCGATCCGGATCTCGAGGAGTGGGTCCCACATACAACCCTAAAATGACACGTGGCACGAGCTGAATTTTCGGGCCGTTACAGTTTAGGTTGGAAAACCCTAAGTACTCTTAACACTTCGAGAGATGAACCTTAAAGTTTTGGCACCCAAATAGGCTGGCGACACATCGTTACATTAGGCGAAGGATAGGGCCGAGTGTCTATGGCTCGAGAGTAGTTTGCGACATATAATCGTGCTTGTTTTGGACACATACAAGTTTGGAAATCCTCAAAGGTGATAGGGGTCTATATGGTGTAGGGCTATTAGAATTTCTTTCCTTATGGTTATGAAATCGGCATGTTAGTTGGGCAGGGTTATGGACGGGGAAGTGGTAGGTTGAGGAGATGTCGTGCATGACACGCACCTATATCCCAGAACAACGTTGTGCCTCTAGATTGATGATCACTTTGAGTACAGTCGTTGGTGGTTATTATCGGGGCACAAAATAAGATTTTTGTTGTATAAGGGAAGAATATCCATTGTTGTATACTAGCAACTGACTTACTAATCGAAATTTGTGGACATCATTCGAGGCATTATGGAGTAGACCGACTAATAGTTTTCCTACGATACTAGAGGTACCAAAAGGTTGAGTCAGGGTTGAGCCTCTAGATACTTAAATCGCACTAGGATTTATGCGACGTCCATATTTGATTTAGCAAATACCTTAAGTTTAAATTTTGGGACGAAATTTCCTTTTGTTGGGAAGATTGTTACGGCCTGAATTAATTAAATCGAGATTATACTCTAATTAGGGATTAATGACCTGTAATTCTAGTTGACGTGTTAAACTCGATCGACCCTCGTGCAAAAAGTCGACGTAAAGTTATTATTTTTGTGTGATGCGTGCTATTTTGATGTATTATTTATTTATCAATCGCGTTGCACTAGCCAGTTTCCATTATTGAGTTGTTCGTGTGCGCGTTGAGAGCGTGGAATACCTTGGTTTACGCGTAGCGCGAGTATTAGACAGTTAGGACTTAGGCAAATAAAAGCTAGGTTGAACTAGTAAAGCTACTACTAATTTCCCCTAAGCTAAGGTTTATATAATTTATCAAAATGATGGCTAAGTTACTAAATTAAAAAAATTAAATTAAATAAAAGCTTGAAGTATGCCTTAAGATGCGCATTGGCGCGAGGCGCCAGGGAACCGAGTAGTCGATAGCTTAGTCAACAATGGAGATAAATAAATGTGATGTCTATAAACTAAGCTATTTATTTTGGTATGCCTAAAGTTATATAAATTTAGTGTAACGACCTGCATTATTTAATCTTAATTAATTTATTAATTACAAATTAGGACCTGTAGCTCAGACCCTCGTGGACACTGCCGACAAGTCTAGGGTACGCCAACCAAGGTATAAATAGTTATTTTTGTGTGATACATGATTATTTATTGTATTATTATTTAATTCGCGTTGCGCTAGTTAAAAAATTAATTTGGTCGCGTTTTGCTCGTGTAGTGACGAGAGTGTAAGACGTCGCGAGGTGTAACGCAGATATATAGAGTAATCAGGGGTTTAGATGTCACATCACCCATCACATCACACCTACCCATAACATCATCTCATACCTCACTTTTTCTCTCTCCTCCCCAAACAAAACCCATAAATTTCCCCCACCCTCTCCCTCTCTCCTTAATGAACATCTTCCACTTCCCACCTTTCCCATTCTCTCCATCACCAAGCTCTCCCTCACCGAGCTTTCCTCACTCCTCCACGGTCTCGTCGCCTCTCTAGTGAAATCTCTCCCTCTTGGTGGCTCCAGCGGTGACCTTCCTAGACCGAGTTGAGTGGTAGATTTGGTTGTTGATTTGGTGAAAAAATGTGGGAGCTATTAATGGTGGTTGGATTGTTCTTGTTGTTAATATTTTTGATTGTAGATTGTTGATTGTTGTTGTTTGTGGAAAGGAAAAGAATAGAAAAACAAAAAAAAATTGGCAATTCGTCTCTAGTGAAAACCAGAAAGAATTGAAAAGAAAGGGTAGCCAGGTAGGTCACGTATGCCTACCCCAGGCAAGTTGGGTCAGGCCCGGGTGGGCCAGGTCGGACCGACCCAAGTCCGGTTGGACCGGGTTGGCCAGACCCAAGTCTAGGCGGTTGGGCCGAACCAGGCCCAGTTCGGGCCCAACCCATTAATTAGGAATACACGTATATGACCATATTTTATATTTTTGCCGCTTTTTGATATACATGGTATTTCATGTCGGGTTTCCACACTATAAGGTTGTTTATTAATGCAAACTTTTTAGTACAATATTTGCATTCCTTCAGGACTTCCGCTTAGATATTCAACTTATATTAATTTAATAAATCGCGAACAACTTATCTTAGTTAACTTAATGTAATTATTCATAAATACATGATAAATACTAAGTTAATGAGAATAAAATACAAATGAAGGTTCAGGTCACGGGCCATCAAGGACAAGTGTGTGGTGATATGGCATGCTTAGTGACGAGTCCGACGACATGGCGATACCTAGTTTTCCTCGGAGTTTGGGGCCGTCACATTTAAGCTAAGTGAAATAAAAAAAAGTTATACAAATTTAGGCTTTGGGGCTAGTATCATTTGAAATTTTGGCTAGGTTAATTATAATGAGAATAAAATTAAAATAGATCATCCCATATTCTTTAAATAATGAATAACTAAGAGTCAACTTGTGAGTGACTCCATGTAGCAGCCCCAAACTCCGAGGCCGCCGTGGGACCCGCCACGTCGCATCACACGTCAACAAGCCTCGTCATGTAATGGCCTGCTTATCTACGACGCCTTGCGACCTAACTGAGTGCTTACACGTTTTACATGAAACTCTAACTTTGCTAATTGATCTTTATATTGCCTACTTATCTACGACGCCTCGCGACCTAACTGATTGCTTACACGTTTTACATGAAACTCTAACTTTGCTAATTGATCTTTATATAATTATTAGCGATTTAAATTAGTCAGTTAATCAGTTTATCAAGTAATACTACAATTTTACACACAAGTCTATTAGTAAATAAATTGTGCAATATTTGACAATCCTAAGTAGTGAAAAATCCAGCAAAAAGATACCATGTATATATCAAAGGCAAAATAAGTACAACAAAAAATATATATACATGTATTCAGTGTTCTACGGTCCCCAAAGCCCAACGAAAAGTAAATACATACATATTGTAATCAAACACGAGCTGGCGTCACTATCTCAAAGGTAGTCGCCCAATACCTCCTTTCCTTTGCCCTTGCTCGTCGAAGGATCTGCACATGGTCACCCAACAAACACAATGACGAGTCCAGTAAGTAAAATCCCAAGAGGAGTCCACACAATATTCATGAAATAAAACTGGTAAACTACAAGACATGCGAATATAACATATGACAAAGTAAATCATATTCCCATGAATGTAGGCGGCCTACAATAAGCAAAAATAGCAACAAATAAATGTAACAACACATACCAATAAGTATGCTCAGAAATAAAACAACAATGAATAAATAAATAAACGAATAATCTGAGAAAACTCCGACCTAAACCATCCAGTAATCGATAAAATAGGATATGAACCATGTATATACACACGGGTTTATAGTAACTAAACGCCAACTACGGTTAACAGATGAACTCCAAACGCTATTTCAAGTCAAGGGAACATCTTACATCCCTCCCGACGGTCGTATATGCATTCTACTATCGTCAATAGAAGTGTTAAAAACAAGCAAATCCATACAAGTGATTTAGCCACAACCAATATATACACAACCGAATTAAAGTGAAAACCCACGTGTGCACATCAGTAGTCACACATGTGATCCGACATCGATAAAGTAAAACCATGGATTATGTGAGGCATTCTGATGGGTTTATGCACCTCAATACACTATCCGACTTCCCTAACTCTCGAACCCGACCTCGCCTAGCTCTCCGGTTCCCGAGCTACGTTCTCTATGTCCCCCGAAGTCAATTAAGTATGTTTATTGTGTATTCAGATTGGTCGAATATGTTTTAAATTGATCTTCCCAAATCAGCCCCTAAAGACTAAATAAAGTCTCAATTTCGGTCTAGTGTTGCAACTCATTTTAAGTAGAAAACTGTCCGAATCTCAAAACCTTCCCTTAGTACAAAGTTTTTTGTCTCTATCTTAGCTTTTCGAAAAGGTTCAGTTTGCAAAACTTCTATTTAAAACGAAAGAGATCGCAATTCTACCAAAAATAGCTCAAATTGGAACCTAATCCAACCAACAGACTTTGAAATACTTATTTCTCCTAATCTATAGTTTCAAAAATCGTAATTTTTTGGCACAAGGCAGCTAACATACTTAATAACAACATACTAAAAGATCAGCTCATTTGGATGTGTAATTAGGGAGCTATGCCTTTCAAAAATTTAGTTTCAAAAATCTAGTAATGCGTTTAATCACCTATTTCCATATCGCTTTTAGACATGAAAACATTCGAATTACAAAATTTTTAGTAGGAAAAAGTTGTTCCCATTGGAGTTAGCTTTAAAATTCCACCAAATTGGGTCCATTTCAATTTAAAATGAAGAAGTTATGACCAAATTACAGAAGTTGGTTCATAATACAATAGGCAGAATTTCAATTTTCGTCTTACAACTTCAAAAATTCATATCTTTTTTTTTTTTATTTCGAAGCCAAATTAAGAACTTCTTAATAGTCGGATTATCAGCTTGAAACGAGAAATCCAAATATATAAACTAACTTCAAACACCCAATCATCTACCCTCAGAAAATGACAAAAAACTATAATTGATTTCAAACTTGAAATAGAGAGATGTGTACCTAGGGTTGGTGACACTTTGATTTGAGCTCTAACTCTCATTGGTCTCCCTCAATTTCTCAATCAAAACCCTCCTCAACTCCAATGATTTTTTAGCTCACATGTATATGTTGAGCTCCTCCACTAAGTATACGCCATATATAATTATATTAGTAAGTGGATTAATTATCTAAATCTTTGATTTACTATTAGTTAATTGCTAGGACATGTGTCCTCCCTCAATGCCACTTGTCCCAAATGAAACCACTTGTCCCACATGAAGCCACTTATCCCACATGAAAGCCACTCATCTTGCCTTGTTATATGTATTCTAGGATCATCACTAGGTTGATAAAAGGTTCAATTAATTCCTATCCAACTTAGGACTTTATTTTATCTTAAATCAAATTAATTCACCTAGGCACATAATTACATATGGTTAGTGTGTTTAGTCATATATTTAACATATTTGCAGTCACACTAACCCCTGATTAACCGGTACTCGGTACTTCGCACCCCAAAATGCATATCGATGTAAGACATATTTTACTTTATCGAATGAACTAATTTAGGCTATAGTTTTAATTAGACACCATATCCTACTATTTAGATTATTCTAACATCCATGAGTAACTCATACCTGATACCGCGTCGTCACGTTTCCCAATATACCTACTCGTCACACCAATTTTCCCGATAGCAACGTACACACATGTGATGCAATACAATAATATAATGATTTTAAACACCGCATCATGAGAAACTATCATCCATAAATAACACATACCCTTGATTCTCATGTTCGAGTTAACCGATTTGTCCACATAACGACCGAATTATGGCTGTTAATCTCCGAGATTAACGTTAATCCTAGTTTAATTAATTTAAGCCATTACAATTCATCCCAACTAGGGGAAATTTCATCCCTGAGATTTAGATCTCGAGGAACCTCTAGTTTACTTAACCTATCCCTGTATGACCATGCCTCACACCTTGCTTGTACCATTCTACGATCCTTTGAACACCCCCATTACTCTCATACCCATGATAAGGGACGTAGTGTTGCACAGAGACATAGGGGCGTTCCCCCAAGGTGATCATGATCCGTCATGCTCTTCGACACCTACGGAACCAACTCTCAGCTCGATTCCATGCCCGAGTTTCCCTAACCCAATTACCTAACACTAGGTAATCGTATACTTTTTCTATCATGTATCAGTACATAATAGACTTAACTATCTATACCATGATATATCATAACATATCATGACCTACCTTAACTTACCATGTATGCATGAACTTTAACAACAATTATTCAAAATTTTAAACCATGTACCCTGAACCTGCTGCTGGGACGTCTCTCGGCATGGCTCCTTCACCACATGCATCGACTCTCAATTCTACACTGGTGTCACTGCTGCTACAGTCGTCGATCTTTATGGACATTCCCTCCTTACATGACCCTCCTGCCCACATCGCCAACACGTGGTCTTCTATCCGGGTCTTGCCTGCTGACTCCCTAACCCCTGAGTCGGTCTCTGTAGTGGCGCTAATAGTGGTGACATAACATAAGCTCTGGTTGTTCGATCATTGTCCTTACGGTCTCAACTGTAATGTCTGTCCTCTTTGTTATCCTAATCTCTCTGTCTATTCTGCACAGAACTCTGTCCCGCTTGCCTCTCCAACTCAGTGGATGAACGCATGTCGCCCCTCTACATCAGATGTGTCTCACTAGTAAATGCTCTATCATACATGTTATGCAGTGACTGGGCTCTAGTGGAAACAATGGCTTTGGCTATATCCTCAATTAATCCTTAGACGATGTAATAAATCTATAGTCTCTCGGTGCCCACGATGTCCGTAGCAAACAATAATAAGCATCGATACCTATCCATGTATTATAACACTGACCTGCCGCACTGTCTCAATGCTAGAAATTCCTCTCTCAACCTCAACTGGATCTCGATCTAAATGAACTGATCGTAGAAGACCTATCAAAACTCTGCCCATGTAGTCAGATATGGATGAGTGTCTGTGTATGTTGTCTACCACACAACAACATCTCCTCTCAGTATATGCCTTGATATCCTGGCCTGTATGATATCGTAAACCTGAAATAGCTTAGCCTCTGATGCGCGATCAACCATTTCCAGGCTGCCTTAGGGTCTCCGCCTCCATGGAAATATATGGGATTAAATTTGATGAACTCCCTCATCGACTTGACCTCTACTATATCGAAGTCTCAAATACGTCTATTTGTGTTAACGTAGTTGTCGACATCTTAGTCGTAGCTGTCCCTGTCTCGGTCTACACTACTTCGGTGCAATAACCACAAGCGAAGTCTCATGTACCACTGCCTTCATCGGTACAACCAGGATAGTCGGTGCGACTGTCGTCGGAACAAGTGTCATCTCAGTCGTGCTTTGTATTCGAGCACCGGTGAGTGATGCAAGCGCCTCTCTCTTTGTGCATATCATCTCCATCAATATCTGAAAGTGCCTATCGTAAGTTGTGAATCGTGCAGCTATTACAGGATCTAAACCCTCATCTTTGGTCTGATCACTCATTTGACCAACATCAGTAGTAAGTAGAGTCGATTGGGCATCCATCGTGATCTGCATCGAAAAGCATGCTCCAGATCACCTTTTGTATACACGTACATAATATATACAATAAAAAACATAACACGTATATAAGCCCTATCACTACCCGACTCAAGTTTGCTTCCCAACTAGAATTCTAAGTCAGGATATTCGGGTTTCCACATAATGTTTGTTTGTTTAACTTTTATCCAATTTCTTTAAACTATTCCCGAGGCTCCATCGACCTGGCTCTAATACCAACTGTAGCGGTTCCAAACTCCAAGCCCACCGTGGAACCCGCCATGTCGTGTTACACGTCAGCAAGCCTCTCCACGTAATGACCTGCTTATCTACGATGCATAGCGACCTAACAAATTGCTTACACAATTTACATGAAACTTTAACTTAGCTAATTGTTCTTCATATAATTATTAGCGATTTAAATTAGCCGGTTAATCAGTTTATCAAGTATTACTACAATTTTACATAAAAGTCTTTAAGGGAATAAATTATGCAATATTTGACAATCTTAAGTAGTGGAAAACCAGACAAAAAGATACCATGTATATATCAAAGGCGAAATAAGTACAACAAAAGATCTATATACATGTATTCACTGTTCTACGGTCCCTCAAACCCAACGAAAAGTAAATACATACATAATATAATCAAACACGAGCTGGCGTCACTATCTTAGAGGTAGTAACCCAATACCTCCTTGCCCTTGCCCTTGCTCGTCGAAGGATCTGCATTCGCTCACCCAACAAATACAGTGACGAGTCCAGTAAGTGAAATCTCAAGAGAAGTCCACACAATATTCATGAAATAAAACTGGTAAACTACGAAACATGCGAAAATAACCTCTGATAACAGTAAATCATATTCCCATGAATATAGGCAGCATTCGACAAACAAAAATAACAGCGAATAAATGTAACAACACATACCAATAAGCAGGCTCGAAAATAAAGCAACAATGAATAAATAAACAAGTGAAAAATCCGAGCAAACCATGACCTAAACCAGCCGGTAATCAATGAAATATGATAGGAACCACGTATATACTCGCGGTCTTATAGTGACTAAACCCCAACTATGGTTAACAGATTAACCCTTCAAGACGCTATTTCAAGTCCAGGAAATCTTACATCCCTCCCGAAGGTCGTAGATACATTCTACGGCCATCAACACGAGCACTAAAAACAAGCAAACCCGTGCAAGTGATTTAGCCACAACCAATATATACACAATCGACTTAGAGTGAAAACCCATATATGCCCACCAGCAGTCACACATGTAATTCGATGTCGATAAAGTAAAACCATGGATTATGTGAGGCATTCCAATGGGTTTATGCACCTTAATACATGCTCCGACTTCCCTGGACTCTCAAACTGACCTCGCCTAGCTCTCCGATACCTGAGCTACATTCTCTCAGTCCCCTGAACTCAATTAAGTGTGTTTATTATGTATTCAGATTGGTTGAATATGTTTTAAATTGATCTTCCCAAATCACCCCCTAAAGACACATAAAGTCTCAATTTCGGTCTTGTGTTGCAGCGCATTTTAGGTAGAAAATTGTCCAAATCTCAAAACCTTCCCTTAGTAGAAAGTTTTTGGTCTCTATATTAGCTTTTTGAAAAGGTTCGGTTTGCAGAACCCTTATTTAAAATGAAAGAGATATCGCAATTACTCCAAACAGCTCAAATTGGAAGTTGATCCGACTAACAAAATTTGAAAATTTATTTCTTCCATTCTATAATTTCAAAAATCATGATTTTCGGTCACAATGTAGCTAACATATCCAGTAACAACATATTAAAAGATCAGATCATTTGGATAAGTAATTAGGGAGTTATGCCTTTCAAAAATTTAGTTTCAAAAATCTCGTAATGGATTCAATCACCTATTTGCAAAGCATTTTTGGACATGAAAACATTCGAATTATAAAATTTTCAGTAGGACAAAGTTGTTCCCCTTTGACTTAGCTTTCAAATGCCATTAAGTAGGGTTCATTTATATTTAAAATGAAGAAGTTATGACCAAGTTACAGAGGTCGGTTCATAATACAACAGGCAGAATTTCAATTTTGGTCTTACAACTTCAAAAATTCATATCTTTTTTATTTCAAAGCCAAATTAAGAACTTCTTAATAGCCGAATTATCAGCTTGAAACGAGAAATCCAAATATATAAACCAATTTCAAAGCCTCAATCATCTACCATCTAAAAGTGACAAAAAAACCAAAACTAATTTCAAACTTGAAATAGAGAAATGTATACCTAGGGTTGATGACACTTTGATTTGAGCTCCAACTTCCTTGACCTCTCAAAATTTCTCAGCCAAGACCTTCCTCAATTCCTCTTATTTTTTAGCTCACATGTATTTGTTGAGCTCCTCCACTAAGTATAGGCCTTATTTAATTATATTAGTAAGTGGATTAAGTAGCTAAATCTTTAATTTATTATTAGTTAATTACTAGGACATGTGTCCTCCCTCAATGTCGCTTGTCCCAAATGAAACCGCTTGTCCCACATGAAGCCACTTGTCCCACATGAAAGTCACTCATCTTGCCTTGTTATATGTATTCTAGGATCATCACTATGTTGATAAAGGGTTCAATTAATTTCTTTCCAACTATAGGACTTTATTTTATCTTAAATCAAATTAATTCACCTAGGCACATAATTACATACGGTTAGTGTGTTTAGTGATATATTTAACATATTTGCAGTCACACTAACCCCCGATTAACTAGTACCCGGTGCCCCGCACCTTCGACACGTGTATCCTCGTAAGCCATATTTTACTTTATTGAATGAACTAATTTAGGCTATAGTTTTAAATATACATAATATCCTACTATTTAGATTTGTCTAACATCCCCTAGTAACTCTTACATGATACACGCGTCGACACGTTTCCCAATGTACCTATTTGTCGCACCAATTCTCCTGATAGCAACATACACACATGTGATTCAATACAATACTACAATGATTTTAAACACCGCATTATACACAACCATCATCCATAAATAACATATACCCTTGATTCTTATGTCCGAGTCAACCGAGTTTTCCATGTAACGCCCGAATTACGACCGTTAATCCTAGAGATAAATATTAATCCTAGTTTAATTAATTTAGGATGACATATGCACTAGCAAGACTTGAATTATCGCCTTTGTAGATTCAACAGACATCAGACGACATATGCCGAAATGCAACGAGATAGGAACATACCATGACTGTGTCTATAAGGCTAAGGAGACTACCCATTTGCTTAAGATGCCATCAAATTGGACAAATTAGTCGATATTGTCCACAACCTGCGGGTTCCCTCTATGAGAAGGCCGAGAGCAGAGTCAATTGTAGCACTATTAGTTTATAGGATTAGAAGAAAAATGAAGATCCACATGCCCCCATTATAGAGATAGAGGTCGACGCACACTTAAGCAGCGTCGACAGTACCGAGTATACAGTCAGCGTGCTATAGATATGGACAGACTGGAACATTGATTAGATAATGTCCGTACCCTCAAGACTATCAGCAGCCTAAAATGCAGCCATAGACCGGATATAGAATTGACGTAGAGGCGGAGCCAGACCTAGAGGCGGCTAATGACCCAAGTGAGGGTACGCATTCATTCATTATTGCCTTATTCATGCACTGTTTTAGTTAGATATAACAGTAGTTGCACAAGTGATTCGGAAGATAAAGTTGATCATTAGACTGATGAGAATGACTCGAATAAGTTCATATTACGTGAGTTAATGAGATAATGGAAGTAGTATTACCTGATAAGCAGACTCAAGACTTTCCAAATGATAATTATGTCTAGCAAGATTCCTTTTGAGTATTATGACAAGAGTACCGTATATTGTGATAATGTGTATGTGGTAGCTAAGCATGGGCTCACCCATCAAAATATTTGAACCCAGGTTATATGATCAGTGGATCCACTTGTGGTAATTGAGAAGTACGGGCTTTGGGGCTAGTATCATTTGAAATTTTGGCTAGGGTTATTATAATGAGAATCGAATTGAAATATATTATCCCATATTCTTTAGTTGATAAAGAACTAAGAGTCGACTGGTGAGTGACTCCACATTTAGGGTTATGATTGAATTAAGAGATTAAACATTTGATTAATTCAAGTTTAATTTTGAGGACGAAATTTCTATTAGTTGAGAAGATTATAATGGCCAAAAATTTAATAATAGTAAATTAGTTCCTAATCAGGATTACCGACTCGTGACGTAACTCATAAAGCGGGTACACGGTCCCAATACTCAATGCGAGGACCGAGAAACATATTACTTTTGAGTGATGAATGCCTAGTGTGATGCATGTATGTACATTATACCTGAGAATATTTATTTAATGTTATATTTTGTAAGTTTGGCGCGTGAGTAGAGACATGCCTCGAGATGCGTATCGGTGTAGGATCGGGGTAGAGAGTAATATGGTAGGTTATAATTTAATTAATTATGATTAATATAACGAATCTAATGTGCCTATAGTAGAATGTATATAAATGTGGCTTAAGATAAAAAAAATAAAACTAGGAACATTGTTGTACCTCAGGATGCGTATTGTCATCATGGATGAGTCAGTCGATTGTAGGACCAATTTATAAGCCATTATATTGTTATAGAGATGAGCGTGTAAATAAGATCGAGGGCCACCATTAAACCTCACCACATTATAAAGGTAAGTTAGTGGGGATTTCATTAAACCATTTCATTTACATGCGAAGGGAGAGGGTGAAGTTCTGCAGAAGAAGAAAATATGAGTTAAGCTTGTTGGGTTTTCTGGGAATTCAAAGAAATTAGTGGTTCAAAGCATCAAGAGCTAGGGATCAAACTACAACCCTAGGTATACATCCATCTCTTTCAAGTTTGAAATCGGTTCTGATTTTTAGTCATTTTTAAAAGGTAGATCTTTGAGTCTTTGAAATTGGTTTATAGATTTGGATTCCTCATTTTGATCTGATAATCCGGCTATTAAGAAGTTCTTAATTTGATTTTAAAATAAAAAAGTTATGAATTTTTGAAATTGTAAGACAAAATTTGAAATTATGCATGGTGTTGTTATGAACCAGTCCCTGTATTTTGGTCATAACTACCTCATTTTAAACCAAAATGGACTCATTCTGGTGGCAATTGCAAGTTAACTCAAAGAGGAACAACTTTTTCCTACTTAAAGATTTTGAAATTATAATATTTTCATGTCTAAAAATCCTCTGCAACTTTGATGATGAATATGAAATTTCTGGGTTCACAGTTTTGCTAATGTCCTGTTGATTTGAGCATAACTCCCTCTTTTATTATTGGATTGAGCACTTTTTTCAGTATGATTGTCACGGCCCAAATCTCTAACCCCCATTTTAATTCCTTAATCAGGATCACCGACCCGTGACGTGAGACCCACACCGTGATATGCACACCGACTGAGGCATGTGGCCGAGGTGTATTATATTTTTGTATTGATGTATGCCTAGTGTTATGTATTGTGTAGACTTACTAAGTCGGTTTGTACAGTTGTAAGCGTCGAGACGAGAGCGGGGACGCGCCTCGAGTAGTTTGCGGGCCGGGGAACCGGGTAGTTAGCATTTTGGTAAGTCTTATTTAATATTAATATGAAATAAGGAATTACTTATAAGCCTATGGTTGTGTTTGTTAATGTAAATCAAATTAAAGTCCTATAGTTTTGGTTTAAAAATTTACAACACTTAAACTTACCTCAGGATACGCGCTAGCACACACTCCTATGATATGTGTGTCAATATGTTGTGTTAGGGAGCTGGAATTAGTGGGTTAGTAGGAATGAATGAGAACCACAAGACAAACCTCGAGATACGTAATTATATAAGGATGAATGGCCAAGAATCAACCTCACATTGATATATATATCAAACACATGCAAATGGAACTGCTTTGATCCTGAACATGTTGGAGAAGAAGAGAAGGATTTGTTGCTAGAATTAGAGCGGGAGAACATCAAATTGGAGGATCCAAATTAGGGTAATCATCTTCTCCATCATCTCCTCTATCTAATGAACACATTTTGGGAGTCTTAATGGAATACTGGATTTAAGGGTTAAATCACTAGTTTTGTTGTTAGTTTGTCAAATTTCATATCTTATGAACAAATAAATGGAAGATTAATCAATGGTTTAAAGGAAATTGGGTTTTTGAATAATTTGGGAAAAAACTAGTGAATTTGTGAGATTTGAGAAAACGTATCAAATTGTTGTTTTATGGTAGTTCTAATTGTTGTTTTGCGTCAATTTGATATTGAAAAGGTGTTAATTGGGGTTTAGTTAGCTAATTGGAGACTTTTGGACATAGTTTTTGAGTTGAAAATTATGTACCAGAGGGCAATTAATGCACTAATGATGAAAATTAGTGCGTTAATGATTCTGGGTAGAAACTCAATTTTAGTTTCACGATTAGCGCGCTAATAAGCCCTATTAGCGCACTAATTAGACACCAAAAATTCAAAAAAAATGTGTTTTAATAACGTAGCTAGTTCAAACCAAATTTTGACACAACGATTCTTAGATTTACGGGGTTTTAACATATTTTAGAAAATTTACCTCGATAAAAGACTATTTAATAATTCTTAGGTTTGAAATAAATATTAGTTTTATGAGCTAATAGACACTAAATTGAGCTTAAACCCACTATATTTGAACTAATAAGACACCAAACTCAGGAACCTAGGAAAAGGGAGAGAATACAAGATTTGGAGTATCGGGAGGCCAGTAAAGCTAGGACTTTACTTTGTTGTTGTGAGTATACCCAATGACAACTTTACTTGGCATTTTATTTATATTAATTGTTGTCTTTTCATAGTCCTTTTGACTATTTTGCCTTTGTATTCTTATATCATGTGTTCTTTGTGTCTATGCTCACTTGATGAGTCTAGTTTGCTTGATATCCATCATTTGATTTGATTCATTGATTCTATCTCATGCTATGTTTATTCTTGATGTTTTAAATGTGAATTGAATGATAAATAACATGTTATTAGGCTAATGAATATCTTATAAATGTTTAAGAGGACTTGTACTCCTTATTTGTTTAGGTGTGTAGATGTGCCTATGTCTTGACAATCCATACCTGGTATTTCTTGAAATTTAAAAAATAGTTTTCATATTTAGGTCCCGTACTCGATCGAGGTATGCGCGACTCACGGGGTTAGAGTCTCTCGGGATGTCGGCACATGTTATCTGACACCGTATGACACTCGGGGTTAAAGTCCTTGAGGTGGTCTACACACTGGGGTTAGTGTCCCTGGTAACACTTGGGTTAGAGTCTCTTGTGCTATATGATTATTGAGTCGGAGTGACACGTTTCACTGCCGACCGGACCTAAATCACCACTATTTAGCCTAATGTCAGTATCACTTGTTTAACTCTGGTATTTACTCGTATATGGTTTATTTTTCAGTTTTCCCATTTATATTCTTTTAAACCATTTGAATATTTGGAAATGCAAATTAAACTTGTCATCGGGGATTACTATTTTATTCTTGTATTCACCATCTTTTTTATGACGGTGGGTGCAGAGCAGTCTACCAACAGGCCGGGCAAGGAGAAGATCGGCGATTATCCCTGAGCCCGCAGCGCGTCACTGCATCGATTGTAGGTCTTCTTTTGGTATTTTGATTGTATATGTTATATATGTCTTTCAGATACTATTTGGGGTTGTATATTGGTTTGAGCATTAGTTCCCCGACTTGACTTAGAATATTTTACTGTTTCACTGCATTTTGAGGACTTTATATATGCGATGTCATTTCCTGGTTTTCCACACTTAGGATTTTATAAATTGCTTCCGCATAAGTTACTAATTGCTTCTGCATAATCAATAAGACTTCCGCTAAATAATTAATGTAATAAAAGTTTTAATTAACTCTAAATGTTATAAACTGGTAGGACTAGTGTATTACTTATCCTGAACACGAGAAAAGAGGCGTTTAGGTTGTAAAGGCAGACTAATACGTAGTTGAGTCCAGCGTGGATAGGATTAGGGCTTAATTACGGGATTAGGTCGGGCGGTGCCCTAGATTAGGAGAGGGGCCATCATAATGATGTTCTAGGATATGTTTTTAGGCTTCAGTAAAAAATCATGAGTTTTGAATCTATGGTTTAGGAGATATGAAATTTATAAAGTTTTTGGTTGGAATCTAAAACTTCTTTGAATCATTATGTTAAAACTTCCATATCTCCTTTGATTCTTTTCGAAATTGTGCAAACCTTATAGTTTTGGAAAGCTAAGACATAATTTTAAAAATGTCCTTTTGTACTACAACACATAATTTTAATGTTTTGGTAATTGAAATCAACTCATAAACTGTTGCACCAAAACTATCTTTATTTATTAAAGTAGATTTCAACATAAACAAAGTATTAAAGGGTTGATTGTAAGATATTAGAATTTAAGATCACTTAACCAATATAAAACAAGTTAAACTAAATTTTCTAGTACACTTCAGGAGCTTAGAGATGACTTATAGTGTATGGAGCGTGAGTTTAGAGTGGTCGAGAGCCAATATAGGCTAGGAATTGCGTGTATTTTAGGTAAGTAAACCTGTTGAGGCAATTCTCTCTATTTCATTCTATTACTGAGTTAATATACAGTCATTTGGACTATTTTAATGCTAATATTGTATTCCTAATGCCATGCCTTGTATATAATTTCGTGTCTATAATTTCTTTGGCTATAATCATCGTGTAATGACTTGTCGCATGACATTCTTTATTTGGGTTTGGTTCTATGATTGAATTTATTTATTTGTCGCATGACATTCCTTATTTGGGTTTCGTTCTATGATTGAATTTCTTTATTGTTGTTAATCTTGGAGCTATCAAAATGTCTTCTTAATAGCATGCTATGATTTGTTTGACTTTCTTATTGGTGTATGTACATACCTATGTCAATATGTTTGTTGTGTGATACTTGTTTATATAATCTTCAACATGAACTCTTTGATAGGCACAACTTGAGGAACCCACCTTCGTAGGTGCCCGTTGCAAGATACATTGGGTTAGAGACCCTAAAGATGTGGGCACTCCACACAGCTGATTTTCTTATGTAATTCATGAGTAGAGCGTTTCACAAGGTTAGGGTCTTTAGGGATGCTGACATTCCACACAGCTGATTTTCTTAGCGCGACACGCAAGGTTAGTATCCCTAGGGATGTCGGCTGACCAAACCTAGATTTGCATGATCATTCTGTCTATTATTCCTTGTAGAAGCTTGACAACTGTTTGCATATTTTCCTTTCGATTTTTTCTTATTCATAGCTATTGTATGCCTTCAGTTACCGTTATTTTTATATTTTAGAAATGTAGATAAATAGCCTTCAAGATTTACATTCTACATTACTATACTCACCGTCATTTTTATGATGGTGAGCCCTCGGCGTGTAGTTTTGTTACTTTTGTAGGTGATCATTTTGTGTATTTATTACTTACGTCTTTACATACTTTTTGGGTTATATATTGGGTTGAGAGACTAGACTCCCGACATATGCATGTATTTCTCTGTTTGGTTTCATGTGATTATCTTTTTACCTAGTTTCCATAATAGGTGTTTTTATAATGCTTCCACATATTTTATTAAGTCCTCTGCTGATAATATTAAAATGATAAAAAGGTTTAATTAACTCTTAAAATCACGAATAAAGATAAAATTAATAATACTTATCCTGACCACGTATAACGAGGTGAATAAGACAAAAGGCTGACTAATACGTTGTTAAGTCCTACGTGGTGAGAATTAGGACTTAATGATGGGATTAGGCCAAGCGGTTCCCCATTTGGGAAAACAAAATGTTACACAAGCACAGTCCAGGGGTCGAGGTTCTCGAGGCAAAGCAGACATTACTTGTTGGGGTTGTGGTCAGGTAAGACAATGTCGTACCGAGTGCCTGACACAGTTGTATGCAGTGTAGTCAGCGAGTTAGACTGAGTAGTTGCCTGCCGTAGCAATGTCGTATAGTCAAGCCACCCGAGAGTTGATCACGGGTATTATTTCTATTTATGGATTGAGCAAGCACACACTTTTAGATTCAGTGTCCATAATCTCATTCATATCAAGAGGCATGGTAGACACATTATGGTTATGACCACTAAGAGCGGTTAGGTATCTCATACTTAGTATGGACGCGTGAGATAGAGTTTACCTTAACCTTATCTGCGAGATGTGCGTGGTGATAATTGAAGGTTACAATTTACCCATTGACCTTCGTGTACTCAAGTTCCTCGAGTTTGACGCACTTTTAGGTATGGACTGGTTGGCGTCATACCATGCTTACGTGGAATACCATCGAAAAGTAACTTTCCGCATTTCGAGACTTGCGAAGTTTGAGTTTTGAGGTGCGTCAACAGCCGAGAGTAGTACTAGAGGCCGAGTTGCGATGTACAGAGAGATCGAGGATCATGCGACACTTTACGGAGCTTTGGAATTTGTGAAGAGGATTAAAGACATCCCGGTCATATGAGACATTTTCGATTTCATTATTTAAGTGAAGGAGGGAACGAAGCCAATCTCAAAGGCTCAATATAGGATGGTGAGACTAGAGTTGATTGAGCTGAAGAAGCAACTCGAGGAGTTATCCAACACCGAATTTATATAGCCGAGTATTTCGCCATAGGGCGTACTAGTTTTATTCATCATAAAGAAGGACAGATCGTCAAAGCTTTACATTGTTTAGAAGGAACTGTACAAGGGTACAATCTGAAACAAGTATCCGCTACCTTGAATTGATGACTTGTTCGACTAGTTGAGTGGTGTTTGGCATTTCTCAAAGATCGACCTAAGATCAGGCTACCATAAGGTACATGTCAAATATGAGGACATCGAGAAGACCGTGTTCCGCACGAGATACGGGTCTTTCCAGTTCACAGTGATGTCGTTAGGTCATGAACATGCCTGCTACGTTTATGGACTTGATGCACCGGGTGTTCAGAGACTACCTAGATAAGTTCATGATAGTGTTCATTGACGATATATTCATCTACTCATGGAAAACTAAGGACCACGAGAGTCTTTCGGAAATTACCTTACATACTTTGTGTGAGCACTGATTGTACGCAAAGTTTAGCAAGTGTGAGTTTTGGATGGACCGAGTCAGATTCTTGGGGCACGTAGTTGGGGCATACGAGATTTTGGTTGATCCAGAGAAGGTCAGAGCGATTATTGACGGGCATGCGCCTACTACACTGATAGAGGTCTAGAGTTTCCTTGTATTAGCGGGCTACTACATAAGGTTTGTTCAAGATATCTCTAAGATAGTCACGTCCACGACCTCCAGTTGGTGGCGGTAGTCTTTGCACTAAAGTTATGGCGACATTATCTCTACGATGAGAAGTTCATGTTATTCACTGATCACCAGAGTCTCAAGTATTTATTCACTTAGAATGAGTTGAATATGAGACAACGGAGGTGGCTCGAGTTGCTGAACGACTGCAACTTCACAATTGAGTACCACCCTGCATAGTGAACATTGTTGTAGATGCCTTGAGCCGGAGACAATTAGCGCCGCATATTTTAGCAGAGTTTGAGTTATTAAAGGTTTCGCTTGTGATATATGTTTTAGAGGTATCGGCAGATACAGGGATTTGTGCACAGTTGGGTCTATAGCTGATACATGTCTAGACGATTATCGATGGACAGAGGGCAGATTCGAGCTATGACCGATAGCGCAGTTTGGTTGATAGTCCTGGATTTAGAGATTGGATAGTGGCAGCAAATTAGAGTATGAGGTTTTGGGTTCCATCAGTACTAGAGTTAAGGTAGGACATTCTGCGAGAGTCACACCAATCTCGATATAACATTCACCTAAGTGTCTCCAAGATGTACCAAGATGTACGACGATTATACTGGTGGTCAGGCATGAGGCAGACATAGCAGGTATATCAGGAGATGCGAGATATGTTAGCAGGTTAAGGATGAATATCAGAGACCCAGAGGATTACTCCAGCCATTACCCATTCCTCAGTGGAAGTGGGAGCACATTGCAATGGACATGGTGACATGATTACTGACTACCCCGAAGAGCCACGATACAGTATGGATTATCATCGACAATTTGACGAAGGCAGCACACTTCCTACCAATTCAACTCTCTGCCTCGTTTACTAGCCTAAACTAGATTTATGAGTGGGAGATAGCTAGGTTACATGGGGCGCCAGTAAGCATAGTGTTAGATAAGGATCCTCCGTATACATCAGGGTTATGGCACAGTATGCAAGATCAGCTGGGCACTCGAATTCACCTCAGTACGGCTTATCACCCGCAGATAGACGAACAATCAGATAGGTTGATTCAGGTTCTAGAATAAATGGTACAGGCTTGTTTACTCGAGTTCGGAGGTCATTGGGAGAAATATTTAAACCTTTGTGAATTTTCTTACAATAACAGTTATCAGTCGAGCATTGGGATGGCGCCGTTTAAAGCATTGTATGGCATACCGTACAGGACATCGTTATGTTAGGTAGAGGTGGCGTATATAGTGGAAGTTAGGCCAGATGTGGTACAAGATCACACAATGAAGGTGAAGCTGATTCGTCGAAGATTACAGACAACACAAGATCGGTAAGAGAAATACGCCAATCTCGAATGTCGGGCAGTTAAGTTCGAGAAGGGGGACTTTGCATACCTGAAGTTGTCACCTACGAAGGGACACCGGAGATTTGGATTCTAGGGGAAGCTCGCAGTGTGTTATATGGGACCATTTGAGAACATAGAGAGACTTGGGAAGGTTTCCTACCGGTTAGCACAGCTGCCGCATATATTAAGGGTACACCCAGTGTTTCACATTTCTATGTTGAGGAGATGTGAGGGTACGACACGAGATATAGTGGACAGGGAAAGGTTGGTGGTCAGACTAGACACGACTTATGAGGAGCGGTCGATTGAGGTTTTTAACTAGAAGGTGCAGACCCTGAGACACAGAGAGATTCCCTTGTGAAGGTTAAGTGGCAGTTCCATGGTGACTAGGAGTTCGCGTGGGGGCGCGAGACCTACATGTGAGATCACTTTCCCAAGTTATTTGATTTATGTATAATTTAAATTTTGAGGACGAAATCCCTTAAGTTGGGAAGATTGTGACATCCCGTCACTGACCAAAACGGGCTCAGCCCAATCCGACCAAATCGAAGGCCCGAACTCGGTTCGACCAAGTAACGTGGCCGTGCTTGACGCTAGTAAATTATAAAATAATTTTTTTTGTGCGTGTACTATTTAACAAATAATAAATAATTATAAATACACACATGGCACAAGATAATACAAGGAATGGGTTTCACCTCGGGATACGCGTTGGGCAGGAAATACACGACTTAAGCTAGTATCATGATTTATTACCAACTTGATTTAATTTGACCTAAGTGGTGTATTAAAAATTTATTAATATGCCTATGGTTTGATTGTAATTATAGTGAAAATCAAGATCAAATTTAAATTTGTGGAGTTAGACTTGCATGTAATTAATTTAAAAGGGCATGGACAAAATGAAAAATGTCTTATGACATGTGTAAGTGGACCAATAGAAAATAAAGTGCATATTAGGTGTCATGCAAAAAGGGATAAGTGGCAGTTTGATTTTGAGTTAGTGGAATGCGATGGCTTAAATTTGAGTTTTTGATTCACCTAAACATTTGTGAGTAAGGTGAGATTTAAAGTCAAGGACTATATAAGTTTCACGGTCCCTTGTTCAACATGCGAAATAAACTCCAACACCATTAGAGAACTTATGAGAAAATTACGAGATCAAAGAAGTTGTAGAAAATCTTGCATTTTTTGTTGGATTTTTTGAAGATCTAAGAAGGTTGATGCTAGAGAGTATGAATCTAACTTAGTGGAGCTCATAAAATGAAAGGAGACAACTCCATTAAAGCTCTTGGTATATTTTTTTCACCAAATCTCTACAAAAATTATGTTCCAAGTTGTTATTGATGAGTTTGGTTCATGTGGGTTCATAAGAGTAGATCAACCATTAATTAGTGAAAACCCCTTGTTGGGATTGTTGTGGAGATTTTTATGATTGTGGAGTTGTGTTATGTGAAGAAGAAGATGAATAATAACTTTACTTAATGTTGATTGGATATTTATCGCATGGAATTTGAGTATAAATGATTGCATGATGATGTTGGAACGCAATGGAGTTATTTTTAAGCCAAATGGAACGAGTTTGAGGTGATTTGAGTATTCATAGACTCAAGAATCGAAAGCTTTAGAGTTGCATAAAACTAATTATGTGCAACTTGAGCAGACTCAAAAGAAGATAAATTTCTAATGTGCTAAATGATATTAAAACTGTTATAAATTTTGAGCTTGCTCAATAGAAATAAAACTAGATTTTTGTGCTTGTTTATTTGGATTAAGACCGTTTGACTTAGTTTGAGTTTACTCAAATTTCAAATGTTAGTATTTTAAAACATGTTGAAGGTTATTATTTAGAGCATACTAAATGCTATAATTTAGCATACTCAAAGATAGCTTAAAGCAAACCTCAATTTAAGCAGTTAGTTAAACTATACTTACAAGCAAGCACTCAAATAAGAACCTAACACACCTAAACTAATACAAAACTATACCAGGAACCGAGAGAACTATTGTCGGGTACGAGGCACGTGGTCGAGCTTCGGCACGCCACACGCGAGGTTTATGAACAATGAGAATTTATAAACTTTATTACATATCATACTAGAAATTGCATAATTAGATGTGCACCGCATCATAATTACTTGTGGCCATGCATCTAGACATGTGGACCATTAGGAGTCGACTCCGAGGATTAAATGGGGCGCCCTCAACAGCGAAGAGTCTCCCCCTCGGCTAGTATGGCAGTTGTAAGATCTTTTTTGCCCTCCGGCCTTTCCTACGACGGGGTTAGAGTATATCGGTGTCGGTAGGGTTCACGAAGTCGCTTGACGAGACCTTCCCCGATCGTCGATACTAAACACCACAAGGCCGACGGGATTCAGGCTACGTCCATGCAAATGGGGTTATTGGGAACCACCGGTTCATACTAGAAAATGATTGAATCATGCTTAATTCCTACAATTTACTTATATTATTCATTTTCAAATTACATAATGTTGTAACTTTTATAAAACCATGCCATTCACTTACTGGGGGCCTTTTAGACCCCAGATCCATCCTCAAGTGATTGTGGAAAGGGCAAGGCGCACCAGTGAGACGACTTTAGACTTCACCGTAGGAGTAATCTATTTTGTGTATCTATTTTGTTTTATATATCGAATTTACATTTTTGTTCATGCACAGATTATAGGATACTTTTGAACTTGTTCCTCGACTTAGATTTGTGGTACTGATGATATGACAGGTGTTTTCCCACTTAGGTTCCCATTTACTTTCCAGTATTTTATTATATGTTCATCGAATCCTGTATACACTTGAATTTAACTTAATTGTTGAAAAAAGGAACTTAATGATTTAAAAAAAATTTATAACTTGGAAATAATTAATTGTTTAGGGAGTTGAATTGTTATTACTTGCGAAAACAATTAAGATGTACGTGGTACGATGATAACCAATCCATATTTAACAAGGCCTCAAACTCTAGGAATTCCAATTCTATTGGGTTTACAAGTAACTCGTATCCCTATATCTCTATGGTGTAATCCTCACATAATAGATTAGGGTATATCGTGTCATATCTGTCGCATTGAGGATCAAGAGTCTATTAAGCCTAGTAGGTCTCAACCCAAACTCATCTACCATGCAATCAAAGATAAAAGACACTGTAAACCCTGAATCAATTATGGTATGCTTAAATCTGCGACAAACATAAATCATACCCTCTATGAGATTACTTAAAGCCTCTAGATCTGGTGCAGAAATCACATGCGCACGCTCACGAACCTACTGCGGTGCCTTGCCGAGCTGTGGGTAATTGCTCTTAAAGTGCCCCGTTTGACCACACTTAAAACATGCACGATGTGGTCCATGTCTCGACCTCTGACCCTGACCACTAATTTTTCCTCGGCCCTCAATCCTATGATACTACTGATGCGGTACAGACTGTGATGGCTACTATGGTCGACATACATCACTCTATGCTTAAGCATATGATACTAACGTGGTGCATGTCGGTTGTGCAGGTGTTGCTACTAATCCCACACTCTTAGCCTTGATATCCCTCGGCCTAAACTACCTGTCTGTTCCTATTCTTACCACCTCGTGACCTATATCTTGATTGTGTCTCTGCTTATACGACACCGCCCTCTACTGGATGGGTACGAAAATATATCTCCCTATCCAACTTGCGTTTATAAGCTTTTCGTAGATCCATAAGTAATCTCGTGACTTAATACCCTCCAACCTCAGATAGCAGTCCCTTAACAAAGAAATATGTCGACTCCTCATCGATGTCTGCTAGTCTACTAGTAAACTGTAAAAGCTGCTTAAATCGTCCCATATATTCTATCACTGACTCCCTTGGGATCTATCTTAGCATTAGAAACTCAATCCTCTTGTCTTTGATGACTAAAGGCGAGAAATACTTGAGGTTAAACCGCTGCTTAAATTCTGCCTAATCTTTGAGCACTCTTTGGGTAGCTACCATGCTCCACCATTAGTCATCAGCCTCTCCATATAATGAAGTTGACTATATCCTCTGTCTCGTCCTATCCTCGGTGGCAATGACATTATGAATCTTCTCGTAGCTCTTCATAAACTTCTTTACCACCTCGCGATATGTACCTCTATAGAACTTGGCCAGTGTATGTCTCACAAACTCCCATGCCTATCTAGCATCAATTGTCGCCTTAGTACTCGTCTCGCTAGGCACATGCAGTGGTCTCTACTGGTGTAGGTGGCATGGGTAGCACCAACTATGTTCGTATCGATACCATCGTTGTTGATATCGGCTCTGCCGGTATGATGGAAGCCTATAAAGTGGCATGTAAAGCACGCGCACTCCCCTCAGGAGTGATGGGCACTTCTGATGTAGACGGTGATGTTCCTCAGTAGCTTGAGGATCTCCTCAAGCTGATGGCTGTGAGACTTGACCAGCTAGTTAGAGACAAGGTACATGCTTCTCATTTACAATATGTTGATGATACAATTTTTCTTATAGAAGGGGGGAGTCGAGACTTAAAGGCAATAGTTGGTACTTTAAAGGAGTTTAGTGAAATCCTAGGCTTGAAAACTAACGTGTCTAAAAGCCAAATAGCGGGATTAACTTGGAAAATGAAGTAGTAGAACAAATGGGTAATAATGTAGAGTTGGGTTACTACTTTTGAAGTACTTAGGCCTTCCATTATGTGGTATTCCATGTTCAATTCATTTATGGGCTCCCGTCATAGGAAAGATTTCTAGGATGCTAAAAAGTTGGAGAAAAGGGTATCTTTAAAAAGGGGGAGGATGTGCTTGATTAAATCAGTGTTAGAAGCTATATTAATTTACCATAGGTCCATCTTTAGGATTCCAAGTAGAGTGATTATGATTATTAAGAGTGCATTTAGGATAATTCTGTGGCAAAAAATGAATGAGAATAAAGGACGTAGCCTCATTCGATGGAAAATAGTGGAAAAATCTTTGCTTTGAGGAGGTTTAGCAATATGAAATCTTTATAAAAAGAATCAAGCTCTGGTGTCTAAATGGTTATGAAGGTTTTTAAGAGAGAAAAAGACATTATGGCATAAGGTTATCAAAAGTATTTATGGGTTACGACCTAATAGATGGGATGGAGTGGCTCGTAAGGTTTTACACCGTAGTTCATGGAAGTTTATTCATTCCAATCTCACAGCTCATCAAGAACACATAGCTATACAAATTAGTGATGGGTCATCGCTCTATTTTTTTGAGGAAACATGGTTGAGGAACTCATTTTTTTCATTAAGTTTCAAAATATGTTCTCATTTTCTTTGCATCACAATCAACCCGTCTCTCATTTTACATGTCATATGCATGGATCGAATGACATTCACTACATTTGAAACCTTCACATCCCAAATAGACTTCCTATGAGATTAAATGGGGAGAAAATGAACTTCTTAATGTCTCAAGTCAAGTTAGGATTTATTCTAATGTGAAGGATAAAAGAATTTTGAATCTTGATTCTTCTGGAGTCTTCTCATGCAATTCGTTTTTTAATCATCTTATTCATGGTTCTAGTTCATTTATGCATCAAGCCTTTATGGGACTTTGAAAGGCCATAATATCTTCTAAAGTTAAGTTTTTTAGTTGGTTTCTATTGCATGGTGATTTGATACATGTGACAAGCTCCAACGAAGGATGCCCTATATGGTTATTTTACCTCATTATTGTTCTATGTGCATGAAGGAAAGTGATCATGCATACCATCTCTTTTTTAGTTGTCATGTGATTTGTCAAGTGTGGAGCAGGTGAGACATTTTCTTAAGAAGACTTGTTGAAAATCCTAAATCCACGAATGGATTGAAATCTAGCTTGGAGAAGTCGGTCGGGAAAAGAAGAAGGAAACACATCAATGGAGTAGCTATGTTTGCAATCTTATAGGGTATTTGGCTTAAGAGAAATAAAAGAATTTTTGAAAATAAGGAGCAGTCAATCAAAGATATATGAGACTCAACTAGATTAATGGCAACGAGATGGATATCTTGTAGCAAACATAGCTCAGGTTTCTCTTTTGTCGATTGTTATTAGCATTGGGGATAGATTGCTTAAAAGCCATGATTGGGAAGTCTTAGTTCTCATTTTTTGTGAAATACATTACTTAGTTTATGTTACAAGGTAGATGATTTATGGGTGTTATATTGATTCACTACTTCATTGGAGGATTTCTTTTCCTCACGTATCTCATATTGAATAAAGTTTTCTTTGCTATCAAAAAATAAATCTATATATTCATCTTGGCGCAATGCAGATTCCATAAATTGGAATGAATTAGATTAACAAGTTAGTGAAAGATACTAGTCCTTACCATATATAGTGTAGTAGTTTACTACTAACTCTTTGGACTTAGATTCCAAACATTTTCGAAATATATCTCTTGAACGGTAAGATGTGTCTCTTGTGAAATAATTAGAGCGGTTTTGTCCTGCACATTATAGTATCAAAAGAAAGTTAGTGGAAGAGAGTCGGATAAAGAATTTTCTAATTCATAATTATTTGAATAGATTATAATGATATCCTAATTATATCGAATATAATTTGTGCAAATCCCGACAAAAACATATGAAAAGTGCAAATATCATGGGTACCAATCATATTATAATGATCTTGCTAGATTAAGAAATGAATAGCATAAAAAAGTAATCTCCCCTTCCCACACATCCTTATGGCCAGTTATTAAGTACATATATGGTCAAGACAACCCTAACAACTTTGCTGCCATTATGAATGTATGGAGCACAAGGACCAAG
Source organism: Stephania cephalantha (assembly GCA_039657325.1). Classification (NCBI taxonomy): domain Eukaryota; kingdom Viridiplantae; phylum Streptophyta; class Magnoliopsida; order Ranunculales; family Menispermaceae; genus Stephania; species Stephania cephalantha. The sequence continues at coordinate 15,423,348 of CM077570.1, read as the reverse complement.
GCAATGTTCAAACATTTAAGGGATATATAAATTTTTTGAAAAATCACAGCCGTACAGTACATATTTTTTAAAATTATTAAAATAGGATAGTTTTTTTTTATTCTCTCAATAAGGTATTCTGGCTTTTGAAAATGCGTAATATTTTTGGGATCTAAGCCTTACAAGAATGGCACATTTTTTTAATGTGCCATTCTTGTATTTTTTCTGGACCAGTCCACGGGATCCAAGTGGACTGATCTACACCATATTTCAAGAATGGTGCACCATCTCCAGACGTCTAGAACGTAGAGAATATATTTTTTGCGTTCTAGAGAATTAGGTCTAAGGGCTTAGAGGGCACTGGTTTCAGGTTTAAGGTAGCTAGGCCGAGCTTTCAATTAGGTAGGTAAGAGTTGGGTGTCTATTTAATGGGGTAGCGAGTTGGTGGGCGTGTATTTAGAGTCAAAGACAGAGAGAGAGATAGAGAAAAAGAGAGGCAACTGGTTTTTAATAGAGGGGAGAGAGAGGGTAACACGAGATTGAGAGAAGGTAAGGAAGGTTGAGAGGAAAACCCGATTGAGAGAGAGGCAGTAAAGTCGAGAGAGGCAGAAGGTGGGAGAGGCAAGGGTGGCCACTGTGAGAATGTAAGGTGAGAGAGGCAACACGGTCTAGATGAGTTTAATCTTTTTAGCTTGAGCATGTATGTGTTTGTGTTTAGCTTATATGTATGTACGTTTATGTATAGGCCACGGTTGTGTATGTGTGAGAGATTAGCCCAACTGTATCTATAATTTATTATGAGAGAGACCGAACTGTACATGTGTTCGATAGTGTGTGTGTAAGAGGGTGTCTTTCTTCCCAAAAAAGTGTCTCTGTGTGTGTCTATGTTCGAAAGTGTGTGGGTGTCTGATAACTCGTTAATTGCGTATTATTATATATGTTATTTACATATTTTTTTATAGTCAAGTCTCCAAAATATTAGCCTAATTTTATTTATTTATTACTTTCAGGCTTAATGGAGTGTACGGTTGAATCCGAGGCAAAAAACTATGCAAAATAGAGTGCTTACATGCAGTGTGAACAACTATTAGAGGATATGCCTCGAGACTCACATTCCATAGTGGATGAAGTAATGGACAACAACTAATTGATGTAGGAAGTGACACACTTTAGGCACTTAGTCTTCACAACTGTTTGTCACACCTCGGGATACGCATCAATAAGCTCTCCCAGGAATTCGGCGACTCACATGCACTCATTTTCTCTCAACACAACAACCCTTGATCTTGCCTCGGGATGCATGTTGTTGATGTCTCTTACTAATTCGCTGAATTCCTATGAATTCTTTCCTCGCCTCAGCAGCCCTCGAATGTGCCTCGTGATGCGTATTGTACGCTCTCCCTCTATATATATATATATATATATCTCTCTCTCTCGATGGCTATTCTAATTTTTCTTTTCTTTTGTATTCTTAAAATTGTGATAGACTAATCTCCTGGCTTAGGTAAGACTGCGAGGGAGGTTCGACTACTCTTATTCGAGGATATGTGAGATTTATTTATTTTAATTTCATTGCTTTTCATTATTATTTTATTCCCTTTATTATTAATTGATTAATTAGGGTTAAATTTATAATTAAACCTTGATTTAATTGCTAGTGAGTCGTATGCATCCGTCCTTATGTAATAAGACCACACAAGTGGCAATTAACTATACCAATTGATTCACCTCTTTTGGGACCAGTTAAATACCTTAGGGATATAGGCTAAATCGGACGCACTAGTGATCCGATTGTCTAGGTGTAGTGCCTTCACAAAACTCATTGCGCTCATCATGTTAAACCTAATGCGCTTGAGTATAGGATTATAAGATTGGCTAGGGAAATAGTCATTGTCGTACCTTGGCTATTGAGAATAGGAATTGCGAGGAACCGCGTACGTTACCGGGTCTATAGCTACACTATAATACTTTTGATTTGCATAATTTACATAGATTGAAGACCAAATCCAATTTTTATTGAACCGAACTTGTATGTCTTGACCTAGGTAATTTTCATTACTTAGTTTTAAAACTATTTTTCCCCGTTATATTTAATTCCTTGTTATTTAAATTAGTTAATTTGTTCATTCTCTCAAAATCCCTATTTTCCCTTTTCTTTTAAAACCTTAGAAAGAATACCAATCTCTGTAGGATCGACCCTTTACCGCTATCTACAAAATAGTTGGTTTAGGAACTATATTTTATTGACGAGTTCAGCGCGTCATTGTCCATTTTCATTCATTTGTCTATCTAGCTACTAATTAATTTGTCTTTTTCATTCATCGATTTTGATATACTTTCAGTGTATCACTCACCCCTATTGTCCCTTTCCTTTGTGCTTCACCACATGGGTTCATAAGCTAAATATGTCATCTTTCATTGTATTAATTCCTTTCTTTGTTTTTTTTAAAGGGCAAGTACTATAGCTACAACTATAGATGATCATATATATAGATCGATGTACACATGTATAGTTGAGACCACGTCCTTAAATTTGCACCAACTAGACGACAAGGTTCAATTTCTTTTTTATAACTTTGCAAAAGTGATGATATATATATAGTGGAAAAGAATTTGAAAAATGAGACAAGTACATGCGAGATCTAAAAAATGTTTCTTCGCCTCATTTTTTCTTGTTCTTTTAAAAAAAGTGTTTGTGTGTGTGTGTGTGTGTGTCTATGTTTGACAGTGTGTGGTTGTCCATTTTTGTTCATCCAAAAAAGTGTGTGTGTGTGTGCGTGTGTGTGTGTGTGTCCAATTTAGACAGTGTGTAGGTGTGAATGTTTACTTTTGACAGTGTGTATGTTTTTTTTCAAGATCCACAGTGTGTGTTATGGTGTTTTTGCCATTTTGTAGTGTGTTTGTGTGTGTTTAATTTTTCACTTTCTAAGTTCTTTTTATATTTATTTTACAGGGAAAATGACTTGAGGATCAAAGGAGAGCACCACAGTAATTAAACCGTAAGAACAATAAATATTTTATAGTGATTATAACATTTTATCATGAATGAATGTTGTAGATAAATGTTAGTTATTAAGTACGACTTGAAAAAAATTTGTAGCATAAACAACTAAGTTTTTATAATTTTGTTTTTTTTTATTTAAATTTCAAAAGAAAGACACAATAATTGAATGAATATTAAATTGAAGAACATAAGATGAGGGAAACAAGTAAAAATATTTGTTTTGTTTTTCTTTAATTTTTTATTTGATTTGTTATTAAATTCATATTATGTAGTCATGTTGTTTTTTTTTTAGAAAAAAAAGTGGTTAAGTAGCATGTGTTCAATGCGCGTTAAGTGTAGTTTAACTGCGTTTTTAATTTTTTTGTGCTTAAATAACTTTTTTAATAAAAAGAAAATATTATAATTGGCATAGCATATTGTTTGTAGAAAAATATTTTAAAAAATAGAGACAATAATTGAGTGATAAAAAATATATAAATGAACAGCGATAACAAATAAAATGGTTGCACCATGAATATTTTTGTTATCCAAAAGTTTAATCTTCATTCTATTTTTCATTTTGACTTCATGTGTAATATGTTATATCATTTTTTAAAATGTAAATATGAGTTATTGATTGTTACTTGAAGCGGACGAATGATTATGCTCTGTAGTTGCGCTATTAAGGTGATCATCTACATCAGAAAGTTCGATTGCAGTTTAAATTCCTAATTTGATCAACTTTTTGGCTTGATGTTTATGTAATCATGTTACATTATTAATTCACTAAATTATGTAGGACATGTTAGATGCATATTGGATTCCATGACCTTAAATAGAGACTTATTTTAAAACATTTTGTGACAATATCTTCACCTATACATATGTATTAAAGATCGATCGACTAGTAAATTTCATCAAGATTTCTCAAACTTTGATTAATTCTTATATGATATATATATATAGATATAGCTAGGTATACATATAAAAAATGTTCATATGTCTTTCCCTAATTGAATTAAATGGAATTAGAAATAAACCTAGTACTTGTTAGCTAGATATATATATATATATATATATATATATATATATATATATATATGTTGATATTCAGTAGTAGTGCTCATGTAAATATAAAAAGTATAATTTAGGTGCATGATGTTGTAGTTTACAATTAACACATGATTTTCAAAAACCTAATAGATTATAAGTATATTACATAGTTTTTCATTGAAAATATCCAAAAAGTTATGCATATTTAAAAGCTTTTACGTACCTACATATATGGAAGAGCCAATTGTGAATCAAACAAATATACCATATGAATCTTAATATATAGTTATCATGTTATAAACTTTATAAAAAAATGGATTCCATCATATATAATTAAGTTTGGTGTTTTTTAGAATAATAGAAAGTAGTGACTTACTGCACTTAAGTATTTCTTCTTATGTACTTACTCGGCGAACCTCATCTAGAGATAGATTTTGTGTTTGATTTGTATATATATGATGCTAAATATAAGACATAAATTAAGAAGAAATAAAACTTTGATGAAATACATGCTCTGTTTTAATTGATTTAGTAGTAATCATTATTTAGGATGCAAATATGAGTTATTAATTAGTACTTCATGCACACGAATGAATATGCTCTGTAGTTGCGCTATTAAGGCGATCTTCTACATCAGAAAGCTCGATTGCGCTTTAAATCTCCAATTTGATCAACTTTTTGGCTTGATATATATGTAATCCTTTTACATCATCATTGTCCAATAACTTATGTAGGTTATGGAACATAGTAACATGTCATTTCTATTTTATGCGTACGGTGAAATTGTAAACGATTTGAATGGGATTAGTTGCAACGCACCCCATCAGCAGTGTTGATGCTTAAGTTTGGGACGAGTAGACAACAACTGATGGATCATGTGTGTAATATGTTCGGTATCTCATCTACAGAGTCTCTAGTTAGGATGACTTATCGTCACATGATGATCCTCCTCGGAGGTTCGCAGTATTTCATCCCCGTGTTGTTGCAAGACGCGACGCACTTCGACTTGATGTGGGCAATAGTGGCCAATCTACCATTATCTCTAAAGGTAGATATTTATTTAACATTTGAGGCAATCGACTCTTTTCAAAATCCTACAGTTCTTTCGCAACTGGTAGATGAAGATGTCGGTACGGTAGACACTAGATCGATGATGGAAAGACTGCATATGCAATCACCCAAGGTGATGTCGTGCAAGATGGATTTGTTAGTCCGGTAGATGATGATATTAATGCCTCTAGTGACGATGACCTAACGACGAAGACGACAATGACACGGATGAGAACGTACGTCCCCTCGAGAATGCTACACCATCTGTCGATTGGAAAAACTTAAATGTTATTACGGATGACCCAAGGTATGAACCTCTAAGGGCAAAAAACATACAAGATGATGAGCAATTTGCTATCGATGAAGATAATTTCATGAAAGAAGCAAATGATGATGAAGTTCACCAACCGTTGTCGGTATATAATGAAATCGATTGGGAGGTTTCTAATTCCATTGCAACCCAACATTCTCTTCAACAGACTGGGTGGGACATGTCTAATTTCGAATTGGAAAAGGAATGTGCTTTGACAATAAAAAAGACTTAAAACATGTCGTTAAAGTGTGGCATATTAACAAATATTGTCAATACCATGTGATGGAGTCGACTACAACTCTGTGGGCGATCAAGTGTAAAAGTGCGCATGACGGGTGCATGTGGCGTCTATGTGCTTGTTTGCAAAAGAAAACACAATTAAAGGAGATCACACAAATTAGAAGACGCGCACAACTATATAAATTGCAACGTAGAATGCGATCATGCCCAACTCGACGCCAACATGCTTGCGCGAAAGATCCAAAACGTCGTCCAAATAGATCAGACAATAGCTATCAAGGCATTAGTGCAAATACTCAAGGAAAAATACAGACACAAAGTAAACTACAAGCAAATGTAGGATGTTTAAAAGAAGGCAATTACAAATGCATTTGGAGATTAGGACGCGTCATAAGCTAGATTTCCAAGATGGTTGGTGGCTATGAAAAATAAGAGTCTGGAGACAAAAATCGAGTGGTCACATAGACAGTGGGTTGCTGATGAGATAAGGACAGAGCATCCTCAATTAGCATCAATCGAAGCTTTCAAGTATTACAGGCCTCTTCTACAAATTAACGCGACTTTCTTGTATGACAAGTATAGTGGTAAGCTAATGATTTCAATATGTGTTGATGGTAATGGACACAAACTGTCGGTTGCATTTGCCGTTGCAGAAACCGAATCTATGGAATCGTAAGGATAGTTTTTGAAGATGTTGCGCAAACACGTGACAGATAGAGATGGTATTTGCCTTATTTTTTATCGTCACCCTGGAATTCTGGAGGCGTTCAACACACCGACCAATGGTTTTGGTCCCCCAAAAGGATACCACCGTTATTGCCTACGATACTTGGTCAATAATTTCAATACTCATTTTAAAAGTGAACCCTTGAAAACCTCCTTTCTCGAGCTGCTACTGAACATCAAGAACAAAAATTTAACCTGTGCATGGAGCATTTTGCATACTTATCATCATGAACTCCTCAATGTGTGCAATATGTCAGTGTCATCCCCAAAGAACTATGGACTCAATCGCATGATGGAGGCATATGATACGGATGTATGCCTTCTAATGGTGTTGGTAGGTATGAAATGCAAGTTTCGTTCAGTTTTCGACAATTTAGTTATCGCTGACCTAATATTACTTACACAAAATTATTTTTCAATTGTAGAGTGTTTTAACGGTGTATTGAAGATGGCACGATTCTTGCCAATAACAGCGATGACTCAAATGATTTATTACATATTGGTGACATACCACGATCGACGCAAACATGAGATTAATGAAGCAATCTCGAACGGTCTCTTCTACACAAAATATATCATAAATAAACTCACATATTATGAACAATCTGCAAGGAGGTATCAAGTCGATTTGATAAATCGTGACATATGTGAGTTTAAGATGCTGACTAGAAGACATGGAGATAGCATGCATAAAGGCAACAATACCCAAGTCGTCATCCTGAAGGACCGAGTATGTAGTTGCAATAAATGACAATCATTTGGTTTCCCTTGCTCACACGTGTTAACTGCATGTGCCCTTATTCGAGTGAACTACTCACAATTCCTTGAGCCATACTACAGGATGGATGTGTATGCGCAATGTTACTCCTCTAATTTCAAAGTCATCCCAGATGGGAAGTATTGGTCGAATTTTGCAACAACGATCCTACCGAATCCAAGGTGCAGGCATGGCCGAGGGAGACCCACGGGAAAGTGAAGGCAAAACGAGATGGACCTTCCTAATTTTTCGAGGGCCTTATGATGTGACATATGTCATCAAGAAGGACATAGACGAACAACATGTCCTATTAGAGACCGTGCTCGAGTCCCTACTAGGAAGAATCGATGCGGTATTTGTCGTGCAGAGGGTCATAACAAGAAAAATTGTCCAGCCAGAGCTCAACCTTCCAATCTGAACCAATAGTCAGTTTTGTATTTTGTTTGTAATTGGCATGAGTTAGTAATTTGATTACACTGATATTTTTGAAGTATCCGAAAATGTTACATCATGAAATGTTTAGGAATTCGTTATTGTTTTAACTTATATTAATAATTTGTTGTGACTTTTCGAACAACACCACTAATTTTCTTAAATCACTCGATTGTAGTTTGGACACCAATGGATCCAAATCCATTAGATCCTTCACTTTTACATCTCCAATCTACGCACAGATCCTTGCAAACCTAGAGGAGTCAGGTAAACTTTTTAAAATGTATACTTCCAATGTTTATGCACGAACTTATAATACATATGCATCGACTAAAATATTTTCAATTATAAGGTGTATGAAACAATTACACTCCAGGATGTGGAGGTACAGCTCGGCTTACCTATCGAAGGTATGCCGAGCTGACATTATTGGAATCGACTTGAAGTCGAATGACTTGAACGTAATGTACCAGCTATACAAGACAACGACAATAAGGAAATGGTGCAACGTTATGTTCGATCGTACATGCTACAACTTATTGGTGGTTGTCTATTCGCCGATAATTCAAACCGATTTGTACATTTGATGTTTCTACCGTTGCTTCAATATTTTCAAACAGCTGGACAGTGTAGTTAGGGAAGTGCGTGTTTGGCTTATTTGTACAGGGAGTTATGTCGCGGATTTCGCTCGGGTGCGCAGGAAGTTGCTGACGCGTCAATTCTTATATAGTTGTGGGCATGGGATAGGTTTCCATTTATAGCACCAAGGCACCTGGGTGTTTGTAGAGTTCGGCCTCGAACAGTGGATGGAGAATACATGCCTATTGACGTTCCATTGGGACATAGGTACTTAAAATATTTTTCGTAATTTCTATAATATTAAGTCCATTTTTTTAACTAATTTATTGTTCTGTATACAGATGGATCGATGCATTTTCAGTTACTCAGAGTACGACACACGTCTTATCAGCTAACCATGATGTATTCAACTCGCAGAAGGAGGATGCCGTGGTGTAGCAACCTTATGCTGATGTCATCGAGTCTCTTCCTGAATATTGTACTGAAGGTTACGGGAGTTAGCTATCGACGTGTCCTCTAATTTGTTTCTGCATAGTCGAGTGACATTGACCAGAAAGGTAATGAGATAATTCAAAATGATACAGGTTGTGCCACCAAACAGTGATTACAACACCCGACTGCACAACATTGAATTGCAAGGACATACACAAGAAAATTGAGTGGTTTATCATTCAAACTTTATACAGATGTGGGGAAATTATGGTGATAGCATAGTCAAAACAGAACAAGAAGGATGACACGATCAAGAAGACTAAATGATGTTGTATCGATTAGTCACCAGACGATTCATTGGACACGACGGGGCTCTACATGATTATTCGGTAAGCTTGAAACTATTAGTTTGTTTTCCTTACGAGTTACATCTTAAATTGCGTGTATTAACACCTAAATTTTTATATCAGTTTAATTTGATGCATCGATTGCGGCGAGTGTTCATTGAGGATGGGTATGAGCAAGGTCTTGATGCGCTTGATGAAGGCATTAAAATCTTAGATGAAGATGAATAGTAAAGGTCTACTCTATGGAATGATGGAAATGATGTTGAACCGAAAATACATGATAAGACATTTGAACAAGAAGATAAAGAAGAAGATAAGGGCCGATAAAATAGAGGGACAAAAAGAAGAACAACATAGACAAAGACTGTAGGTGAGAGCAGCAGACATCCTCGTCCACCACGTCCATCTTGTCAAATAGAAACTGCTATTGAGAGTAGCTGACGTTCTCCTCCACCATGTGCATCTCGTCCGAGAGCGGGAAGGACATAGACTGTTGGTGAGAGTAGCCAACGCTCATCCACACCACGTTCTTCTTCTCATGGGTACATTCCAACATTGTCCCCAATGCAACGAGAAGCTCATATGTTTGTACCCAAGCCACTGACAAAGAATTTTCCTCCTTACCATTTTGATCCTTATGCACCCAGGCTGTCGTCTTCATATATGGACCATGAAATGCCTAAACATTCAATATATGGTTCATTACCTTAATACATGCCGATTCCATTTACTCCACCATATTAAAATTACAATATGCCATATAGTGGAGATGGCTCATTCATTAACTTATTAAGCATGTCGCCGCCTCATGTTCTGCCAGCCACATACATGAAGTTAGTATTTTGGAACGGTTCAACCTCCTATCTTTGTTTGCATTGGTACTAGAGGAAGAATATCAATCGACTCAACGAAATTCAAGGCTAGATCAACAACCTCAACAACTCAACCGGATGTACAAACTCAACGTCCAACTCGACATAGAGTACGTCCGATTTGCATCACGGAGCAACAACGTCAACGTAACCGTCGATAGACCTGTATGAGTTTTTTTGGTGTCGTAGTGATTTTTTTTAAAAAAGTTTATATCTTAGGTGAGTGAAATTGTAAAGTTTATTTTTCATGAAATGAACTTATTTTTCAAAAATTCCTTATTGTTTTTATTTTTAAATTCTAGCCAAAACTTTAAAAGGTGCAGAAAGTGCCTTTAATCTGTAGATGCACCATATGAGTTTCATTGATGAGCGAGGCCAGTGAAGGCAAGAAAGGCGGTGGGGTGCGACTGGCTAGCTTGACAAGGTATTCATCCTCATTAATACTTCGTTTAAGAGAAACTTATATGAGATCTTCATTTTTCTATCGACTAGTTATGCTAATGAGTTTTTCTTTTTTAAAATTATTAAGTCAATAACCAAGAAACATGGGGTTACATGGGTTTCGGATTAAAGCAATAAAAGGATTTTAATTTTTATTCCACCTCTCATCAGTTTCTCTATCTCTATCTCGGTGTTCTCAATTTGTATAGGATGCATGATGTTGCATGGGGTTGCATGAGTTTGCATGGGGTTTGTATGGACTTACAATTGCAATTGGTATGCGAGTCGTCTATATCCACCTCGAGATATGTGCGTGACGTTTTCATAGGCTGCATGGGTTTGCATGAGTTGTCCACCACGAGATATGTGCGTGACATTTGCATAGGTTGCAGGGGTTGTCCACCACGAGATATGTGTGTGATGTTTGCATGGATTGCATGGGTTTGCATGGGTTGTCCACCTCGAGATTTGTGCGTGACATTTGCATGGGCCGCATGGGTTTGCATGGGTTTGCATTAGTTGTCCACCTCGAGATATGTGCGTGACGTTTGCATGGGTTGCATGGGTTGTCTACCTCGAGATATGTACGTGACGTTTGCATGGGTTTGCATGGGTTGTATGGGTTGCATGAGTTTACATGGGTTGAACAAATAACTCATTTTCAAAAAGAGTAATTCATAAACTTGTTAGGTTAAACAAATAACTCCTTATCAAAATGAGTAATTCATAGACTTAATATTTTGTATGAATAACTTCATCTCAAAATGAATAATTCATACAAAGTGGAAATGTACACCAAGTCATCACCACGTCATCAGTACATTAGTTTTGTAATTTTAAGGAAACATTCCCTATTTGATGAAAATAAAAGTAATCCCACGTCACTTTTTGAAATAGCCCTAAATTTTTACATTGGACTTCTCAAAGCCACTCATCTATAAAAATATGATTGTAGTTTCATCTTTACAGTACATTATAGGCATATGGCCGCTCCTGATGGAAAACGATTTGGTGACATTTTCTCGACACTGCCCTTTGACACAATGGCGCCGTTGGAAATCCTTCGATTATATATTAAGATTTAGATGTGAGCCGACATATCTTGATTCACATCCAAAGACCAAAAGAAACAATTTTGCGTCAAAAAGGTGCATCCTATCATTTTCCTTCTTGATATCTTATGCTCATAACTACTAACTTAGAGCATCTTCAATGGGGATGTGAATTGGATGTCAATGTGTGCCACCTAGGACTAAATAGACATTGGAGCGAAAAAAAACCTCTATAATGGAATGTGCATTTTGAATGTCAAGATGACGTGGATAAACATTGTTTATTTTAAATGTCAATTCTTGACATTCAAATTGACATCCATGTTGGATAATATAGGTTTTTTAAAAATATTTAATTATTTTAGTTACACTTTTATTTTCACATTTTAAATAATAAAAATACAAAAAGAAATGTCACCTCATCAATTGAGCCACAAATTTACATCTACCATTAGAGACTATTTTGAAGTTGAATGTCAATTTGAGCCACATGGGACAGACATCATTTTCACATTGAGAATCCACACTCACAATCCACATTTACCATTTGGAGATGTTCTTACCTCCTCAACGCTCCTACTAGCTTCTCTTAAGTTTCTGTGTGAATATATGGTACGCCAACCATGATCCCCTGATATTGCAACATTTAAGAAAATTTTTCTATTAAATCTACATCTGTTGGCTAAAAATTAAGACAAATCAATCATCTGGTCTCTGTCATGCCATTCACTCTCTATGTTAAGGTAAAAGGACAAATTAAATTACTAGTGCCTTTTCCAGACCAACAAGACTTAGCCTCAGTTTGATATAAGGAAAAGAAAAATATTCAAAGAAAAAGAGTAGATTTCGTGATAAGTTTTCATAATTATTTCAAAACTTCTTGTTGGTGAATTTTGAAGGAAAAAATTTTTATATGTGCAATCAAACACATGTAGAAAAATTTTCTTATGAACATTTACTTGAGAAAACTTTCTTAAAAAAATGTTATTTTCCTACCAAACATTTTCTTTGTAATCAAACAGGGTCTTAATAATGCATGAATTTTTTATTTATTTTTTTGACTTGAGTGGGAGTCGAACTCACGACCTCCGCAAACCTTGTCTTTTGGCAAGCAACGCCTTTACCATCTCCTCGGAGAAGCTTTGGTTGATGCGTGAATCTTTCTTTCAAGATAAAACGAACCAATAATAATCTCGCATCCTTAAGGTTTTTTTTTTATTTTTTTTATTTTCTTGATTACTTACATGATCACATCCTTAAGTTTTGCTAGTAGTAAGATGTTCATTAAATCTAAGAACTAAGACCACTTGAAATGTTGATCATGGCCCAATTGGCGCTATTAGGTAAAGGTTGTGAGGGATTTACAAAAATATTTATAGCGAGATGGATGATGCAGCGCTTGCCTTTGCCTTTGAAAGGTTGCAGGTTTGAGTCATGTTGGTTTCTTATAAAAAATATATATATGTGAGGGATATTTGTGTTTGCCTGTGTCTATTAATATGAAAACGGAAACTTGCAAATTCTCAAATTTGTTGTAATATACAGTTTAGTCCCTCTATATTTTAAAATGAACCATTTAGTGACATTTAACTAGAGTACTTTTTCATAACTAAACTAAAAGGTCTAAAAAACGTTCTTTAAAAAAATAAATAAATAAATGTATAAATATATAAATAAATAAATAAATAAATAAACATTGCGACCATATTACACTGCCGTTTAACATGAGGAATTTTTGAGTGGCTAAAAACTTAACAAAAAGATTGAAAATGCATATTTTTCAAAAATAGAAGATGTACGCAATTATTCAAATTTCAAACAAACCTTACTCAAGAGGAACTTGTTGCTTACTTGCAAGTGAATTCTTAGATAAAAATAAAATAAACTACATCTCAATTTAACAAAAGGATATATTTTTGTGTGACGGTAAGTAATTAATAAGTTTAAAGTACACATTTTTAAAAATAAAGGGACTAATGTGCAAATTAGGGCAAACCTCTAGAGACATTTGTAATTTACCCAACTAGTTGCCATCCCGCACTTCGCGCGCGAGCAAAATTAAGTATTAATATATTAGATGAAAATAAACTTGTTGAAAAAAAATATAAAAAAAAAACATATTTTGTAATCTCTAATATGACGAAGTCAAGAACAACATCATCCAATTTTCCCATAGACTCCACTATGGTTCTTGTCACGGGGCCGTTAAGTGAGGGGTTTACCCTAAGGAAATTTTTCTATCTCAACCCAACCCGTGGTGCCTAAGGGCCACCTTAGTTCAGCACTACCAATACTCAAAGTAAATGAACAGCAAGCAATAGCAACAAGGAAATGTTTTACTAAGCTCTCAATGAGAATACAACTATGGTACTCTATACTTCCCCAAGCCTAGAGTTCATGGCTTTATAGATCAGCCAACAAGTAGTTACATAACGGTCTAGGACACATGTCCTGATTACATCGATTCATAGACTAAGTAAAACCTCACTCCTTTGTGGTCAAGGCAGTTACCCAACTGCCTTGCTCCCTTGCTGCCACCTGGTTCCATAACCGCCTCAACTGCTTGGTCAATTAACACTTGCTCCATGTATTCGGGACATTCTTGGACGTGCCTTGGTCATGCCAGTGGCCATGCCAAGGTAGTTACCCAACCGCCTAGAACCGCCTTGACTCGGTCCATCCACGCCTCAAGGGACTTGGTCCATGCTTCTCTTAGGGACAGGGACTGCTCGGTGGTGCCTGGCCGTGCCCAGGCACCCTGGGTGCTAGCCGGGCCTCGGTCGAGTCCCACCGGCTCGGGGTGGCTCGGACCATGGGTCCGTGGGTCTTGCCTTGGCATGGTGCCCAAGGCATGCTCGAGGGTCTTCCTTGCTCCTGTGCCCATGCCGCCCCTAGGAAAGACCACCTCTCCTTATAGTAGATGTTAAGTTGTTTCTTCAGCTCCAATAGGAAACATCAAATGAGACCAAGCGTACTTTGACTTGGTCAACGCCCAAGTCAAGCTTTGTCAACCCTTGTCAAGGTATGCCTTGCCCGTGCCAAGGCGCGACCTTGCTCGTGCCAAGGCGCGACCTTACTTGTGCCAAGGCACGACCTTACTTGTGCCCAAGGAATCTGTCTTGTTCGTGCCCAAGGAACTTGCCAAGGCGCGACCTTGCTCATGCCAAGGCGTGACCTTGCTCGTGCCCAAGGAACTTGCCAATGTTTGCCCGTGCCTGCGCCAAGGAACTTGCCTAAGTTTGCCTGTGCTGCGCCAAGGAACTTGCCTAGGTTTGCCCGTGCCTGCGCCAAGGCACGTGCCAAGGCGCAACCTTGCCCGCGCTTAGGCACCGTGCCTAGGCGCGCGCCAAGGCGCGACCTCCTTCACGCCTGTGCGCTGCCCCATCAGTTCCGCATGCTATCCCGCGACCAAACCTCATGGAACCATCCGAGCCCTCCAGAACTCGGTTATTTGCTAGGTTTCTCGCTGCCCAGCTCAACCTACTCGGGTCATGCTATTGAGAGCGTGACAAACATCCCCCCGCCGAAATGTTCGATGCCCTCATCGAACTGCTCGGTTGCTGCTGCTTCTGGTAGTCTGCTATCTCATTCTCAAACTGCCATAGAGTAATGTCCCGCTCCCAAGTAGGTTCCTCAACATCAACCCACTTGATCAAGTAAAAAGTTCGCCTATTTTTCTTGCTCTGGCCACGTGTCTCGTGGCTTAGAATTTGCTCAATATCTCCCGAATCTTCGTCCGTACTAAGGGTGGAGCCCGTCTCGCTGTGCTCCTCCCTGGATTTGCCTCATCTGAGTGGAAAGGTTTAAGATAGCTGACATGGAATGTAGGATGTATCTTCAACCTTTCTGGTAGCTTAAGGCGATAAGCCACCCTCCCAACTCGCTTGACCACCTCAAATGGTCCTTCGTATCGTTGTACCAGGCCCTTGTGCGTCTCCTTCTTGTTGAACTTCTTCAGTATCTGAGGAGTAAGCTTCAACAAGACTAGGTCCCCTTCCTGGAACTCTAAGGGTCTTCTGTTCTGGTCAGCATACTTTTTCATTCTCCGGACAGCTTTGGCCAAACTGTCTTGAGCTGCCTCCCTTAGCTCCTGCATGTTCCTCGCGAAGAGATAAGCCGCTGGGCTCGACCCCATCGACTTTGATTTGGCTACCTTATGTGGAGTAGCCGGTTGTTGTCCTGTCACCACCTCGAATGGACTCAGCTCTGAAGCTGAGCTTTTGTGAAGGTTGTAGCAGAATTGGGTTGTATCAAGTAGATCCAACCAGTTGGACTGACTTGCATTCATATAGTGTCTGAGGTAGTCCTCCAGCAATGCATTGATCCTCTCCGTCTGCCCATCCGTTTGGGGATGGTTTGCTGTGGAAAACTTCAGCTCCGAACCCAACAAATTGAACAGGGCAACCCAAAACCTTCCAGTGAACCGAGCGTCTCGATCACTGATAATGTCCTCCGGTATCCCCCAATATTTTGCCACATGCTTCAGGAACAACTCCGCAGTTAGATCCGCATCGCAATTCTTCGGAGCTGCTATGAACTTAGCATACTTCGATAATCGATCCACCACCACAAGCACGTTAGTCATTCCCTGCACTTTAGGAAGACCAGTGATGAAATCCATAGATATACTCTTAAAAGGTTTGTCTGGTACAGGTAAAGGCTCCAGCAACCCTGGTGCCTTCCTCCTCTCTGTCTTGTCTTGCTGGCACACAAGACAAGTCCGCATATATTGATCTACGTCCTCCTCCATCTTAGGCTAGAAGAACGAACGTGATAAGAGGGCATAGGTGTGCTCCATGCCCGGATGCCCAGCCCACCGATTATCGTGTGTCTCCCTCAGAAGTAGTCGCCTTAGTCCCCCAGTATTAGGGACATATGGACGTCCCCCTTTTTCATAAAAGACTCCATCATCGCACCAAAACCTCTGAGTGACCCACTCAGCCACTAGCTTTAGCATCTTCGAACAAACAGGGTCCCTGCTCGTCTCCCTCTTTATGCGAGGCAGGAATTCGCTTTCCAGCCTCACCGCTGCTGCCACCATTTCAGCCACCACCTTGCGACTAAGAGCGTCCGAAACTGAGTTAAGCCTTCTAGGCTTATGGTCGAACTGAACATCAAATTCTGCTAGGAAATCCAGCCACCTCGCCTGCTTCTGATTGAGTTTCTTCTGACCCATGAAGTACGTGATCGCCGCATTGTATGTCCGCACCACGAAACTAGTTCCCAACAGATAATGCCTCCAAAGGTGGAGAGCATGAATCACATCCAACATCTCTTTCTCGTGAGTCGGGTACCTCTGCTCCGCTTCTTTCAGCTTCCTGCTTTCGAAGGCAACGGGGTGTCCCTCCTGGACAAGTACTGTCACGACCCAAATCTCTAACCCTGTTTTAATTCCTTAATCAGGATCACCGACCCTTGACGTGGGACATACATTGTGATACGTACACCGACCGAGGCACGTGGCCGAGGTATATCGTATTTTTGTATTGATGTGTGCCTAGTGTTATGTATTGTGTAGACTTACTAAGTCGGTTTGTACAGTCGTAGGCATCGAGACGAGAGCCGGGACACGGCTCGAGTAGCGTGCGAGCCAGGGAACCGGGTAGTTAGCATTTTGGTAAGTCTTATTTAATACTAATATAAAATAAGGAATTACTTATAAGCCTATGGTTGTGTTTGTTAATGTAAATCAAATTAAAGGCCTATAGTTTAGTAAATTAAATGGAAAGCATAGGATTAGTTTAGAGATACACATTGGCACATCTAGGAACTTGGTGAGTAATGAAATGGTGTCACTTGAGGTTGAGATAGTGGTAGTTAGTGGGATATATGAAAAAGGTGGACCATTAGATATTCCTAGGGATACATAGATCCATGAAGATTAAGGGCTAGGAAGGAACATCACCTTAATATATATTATTAGTGATCAAACAACATGCAAACCAAATCACTCATTCGTTTTTGCTGGATAAGAAGAAGGAATTGCTGGAGAGGAGTGAATCATCAAGGTATTGAAGAAATCCATGAGAGTTGGTGAGAAATTCTTAAGCTAGTGTGCTACATCAACTAGGTAAGTATCGTTGTAGTTGAAATTAGAACAAGTTATGGTTTTAGGCTAATTTAAGATAGTAGATGATTGAGTATTTGCAATTAATTTATATATTTGGATTCCTCATTTCAAGATGATAATCCAGCTATATTGAAACTCTTAATTTGGTTTTGAAATCATAAAGATATAAATTTTTGAAGTTGCAACACCAAAACTAGAATTCTGCATGTTGTATTAGGAATCAACCTGGTAATTTGAACATAATCTACCCATTTTAAATCCAAATTGATCCAAACCAGCGGCATTTGAAATCTTATTTAAAGGGGAATAACTCTGCTCAAATGAAGGTATTTTGATTCAAATGTTTTTATCTCCAAATATGCTCTACAAATAGGTGCTGGGATTAAAAAGGAAAGTTTTGAAACTAAACTTATTAAGGGAATAACTCCCAAACCACTTATTCAAATGAGCCTATCTTTTAGTATGTTGTATTTGGATATATTTTCTGCCTTGTTACCAAATATCACATTTTTAGGAACTATAGATTAGGAGAAATAGATTTTCTAAATCCGCTGGTCGGATTAGATTCCAATTAGACCTATGTTTAGTAAAATCATGATATCTCTTTCATTTTAAATCAGGATTCTGCAAACTTAACTCTTCTGGAAAGCTAAGAGAGATACCAACAATAATTTTATTGATGTATGATTTCGATATTTTGACCATTTCATGCCTAAAAACTGCTTTAAAGTGTAGGACTGAAATTGAAACTTAATTTAGTCTTTAGGGGCTGATTTAGGAAGATTGATTTAAAGTCTATTTAACCAATTTGAATACACAATAAACACCACTAAATTGAGCTTAAACCCAATATATTTGAACTAATGAGACACCAAATTCAGGAACCTAGGAAAAGGGTACGGGAGAGCGAATACAAGATTTGGAGTATCGGGAGGCCAGTAAAGCTAGGACTTTGCTTTTTTGTTGTGAGTATACCCAATGGCAATTTTACTTGGCATTTCAATTCTATTAATTGTTGTCCTTGCATAGTCCTTTTGACTATTTTGCCTTTGTATTCTTATATCATGTGTTATTTGTGTCTATGCTCACTTGATGAGTCTAGTTTGCATGATATCCATTCATTTGATTTGATTCATTGATTATATCCCATGCTATGTCTATTCTTGTTGTTTTAAATGTGAAATGAATGATAAATAGCATGCTATTAGGCTAGTGAATACCTTATAAATGTTTAAGTGGACTTGTATTCCTTATTTGTTTAGGTGTGTAGATGTGCCTATGCCTTGACAATCCATACTTGGTATTTCTTGAAATTTTCAAAGTAGTTTTCTCATTTAAGTCGCGTACTCGATCGAGGTGTGCGCGACTCAATGGGGTTAGAGTCCTTGGGGATGTCGGCACATGTTACCTGACACTGTATGACACTCGGGGTTAGAGTCCCTGAGGTGGTCTACACACCGGGGTTAGAGTCCCTGGTAACACTTGGGTTAGAGTCCCTTATGCTATATGATTATTGAGTCGGAGTGACATGTTTCACTGCCGACCGGACCTAAATCACCACTACTTAGCCTAGTGTCAGTATCACTTGTTTAACTCTGGTATTTACTCGCATATGGTTTATTTTCCAATTTTCCCATTTATATGCTTTTAAATACCATTTGAATATTTGGAAATGCAAATTAAACTTGTCATCGGGGATTACTGTTTTATTCTTGTATTCATCGTCCTTTTTATGACGGTGGGTGCAGAGCCGTCTACCAACAGGTCAGACAAGAGAAGATCGGTGATTATCCCTGAGCCCGCGGCGCGTCACTTCATCGATTGTAGGTCTTCTTTTGGTATTTTGATTGTATATGTTATATGTCTTTCAGATACTAATTGGGGTTGTATATTGAGTTGAGCGTTAGTTCCCCTACTTGACTTAGACTATTTTACTGTTTTAATGCATTTTGAGGACTTTATATATGTGATGTCATTTCTTGGTTTTCCACACTTAGGATTTTATAAATGGCTTCCGCATAAGTTACTAATTGCTTCCGCATAATCAATAAGACTTCCGTTAATTAATTAATTTAATAAAAAGTTTTAATTAACTCTAAATTTTATAAACTGGTAGGACTAGTGTATTACTTATCCTGAACACGAGAAAAGAGGCGTCTAGGTTGTAAAGGCTGACTAATACGTAGTTAAGTCCTGCGTGGATATGATTAGGGCTTAATTACGGGATTAGGCCGGGCGGTGTCCTAGATTATGAGAGGGGCCGTCACAGTTGGTATCAGAGCCTAGGTATTATAACCTTAAGGATAAATAAGAAAAACACGAACTCGTATAAAACATAAACCTTAGAAGTGGAAACCAGATGATCCTTGCCTAGGAACTATTTTATTGGGAATTGAGTGAAGGTGAGATGGGGATTTCTTATATATACGTGTTAGTTTCTATATGTATATATATGCCACGTAGTAGCTGATTCGCGTTTGCTATCCACTTGAAGACACCGATGGGGGATTCGAGCAAGGCTGGAGACACCGGAGCTAGCGGCAGTCAACCTCCCACCATATCAATTGATAATTTTTAGAGGATGTCTGACCGGACGACCGCTCAGGAGCGACAGATCGCCGATCTCATCGCTTACATGTCGGCGCAGATGACTGCACTGGTTTCGACTGCCCCAGTCGCCACAGCTACTACTACAGCACCCCCGACCACGAGACTCAACACTACGAGAGTTCGGCTTGCATCTAGTGGAGAAATGGAGACTCTAGGTAGCGTTGTACGCTGTAGCGGAGAGTCAGTGACCCAGACTAGTGGAGATACCGGTTGTTCAAGACTTCCCAAATGTTTTCCCAGAAGATTTACCTGGATTACCGCCACCGCAAGAGCTAGACTTCATCATCGACCTAATACCGGGCACCAGGCTGATCGAGATACCAGCGTACCACATGGCTCCAGGGGAGTTAGAGGAGTTGAGGACTTAACTTAAGGATTCGGGGGAGAAGGGACACCTTCGGTGTCATCGTGGGGAGCGCCAGTTCTATTGGTGAAGAAGAAGGATGACAGTCTGAGACTATGCATCGACTACAGGCAGTTGAACAGAGTAACAGTCAAAAACAAGTACCCACTTCTGCAGATAGACGATTTATTTGATCAGCTGAGAGGAGCACAGTTTTTCTCGAAGATAGACATGAGATTGGGGTATCATTAGCTTAGGATCAGGGATGAGGATAGGTCCAAGACAACATTACGGACACTACCAGTTCACCGTAATGTCATTTGGGCTGACCAACGCCCCGCTGTATTCATGGATTTGATGCACCGGTTATTGAGACCATATCTCGACCGCTTCGTGATAGTCTTCATCGACGACATCTTGATATACTCAAGGACACGTGAGGATCATGAGCAGCACCTCAGAGAGACGTTGCAGACATTGAGGGAACACCGACGTTTTGATAAGCTCAGCAAGTGTGAATTTTGGCAAGCAGAGGTCAAGTTCTTGGGGCACGTTGTTGGAGCAGCATGGATTGCGGTAGATCCGACCAAGATTCAGACGATCACGGATTGGCCGACACCGACATCAGTACCGGAGATCAGGAGCTTTCTGGGGTTAGCAGGATATTACCATAGATTCGTGAAGGATTTCTCGAAGATCTTTTCACCGATGACAAGGCTGACACAGAAGGACGTTGCTTATGAGTGGACTGAGATGTGCGAGGCTGCATTTACTCAGTTGAAGAGGTCATTAACTAACGCGCTAGTGTTAGTACTGCTAGAGGCTAGACAGGGATTTCTAGTGTACACAGATGCTTCTCATACGGGTCTAGGTTGTGTGTTGATGCAGGGCAGCGGTGTCGTGGCATATGCATCGAGACAATTAAAGCTACATGAGAAGAACTACCCCACGCACAATCTAGAGTTGGCAGCGGTTGTATTTGCGCTGAAGACTTAGAGACACCTTCTGTATGGAGAGAGATTCACACTCTTCACTAATCACAAGAGTCTGAAATATCTCTTCACACAGAAAGAGCTGAACATGAGACAGCGCAGATGGTTGGAGTTCTTGAAGGACTACGACTTTTCCTTAGAGTATCACCCAGGAAAAGCGAACGTAGTCGAAGATGCGCTGAGTAGAGACCGAGTAGAGATGCTGAGGTGGTCAGATGTCACATGAAGCATGAATATGGATTACTCGAGGCAGCGGCCACAGCACGTCAGACAGAGGTTCCTACCGATACTCAGGTGATGATTTGCGCAGAGATAAGACTACAGACCGTGTCTACACAGTGAGTGTCAGAGGGTTAGAGGACCGACCGATTGTACTCAAGATTCAGCGAGTTAGCGCAGAGTGCAGAGTGTACAGATTGGGCAGAGACGACAGATCAGTGTCTGAGATACCAAGGCAGGTTGTGGATACCAGAGGTGTCGGAGCTGAGAGATGAGATCCTTCAAGAATCGCACCATTCCAGATTTACCGTACATCCAGGCAGGACTAAGATGTACCACGACATGAAGAGACATTTCTGGTGGCCTGGGATGAAGGCAGACGTGTCTAGATTCATCAGGAATTGTGGTATCTGTCAGCAAGTGAATTCTGAGCATCGCAGACCCAGGGGATTACTACAGTCGTTTCCCATTCCTCGATGGAAGAGGGAAGATATCTCTATGGATTTTGTCAAAGGACTGTCGAGGATCGCGAGGAGACATGACTCAATCTGGTTGATAGTTGACAGACTGACGAAGTCTGCTCATTTCCTGCCAGTGGCATCGCATTACACGTTCGATCAGCTGAGCGTACTGTTCGAGAGAGAGATTATCAGGCTACACGGGGTACCATTAACGATCGCGTCAGATCGAGATGCTACGTATACGCCCAGGATGTGGCGGAGTATGCAAGAGCATTACGGTACGCGCCTACAGTTCAGTACGGCTTTCCACCCTCAGACCGACGGGCCGACTGAGAGATTGATTCAAGTCCTCGATGACATGTTGCGGGCATGCGTGTTGGAGTTTGGCGGATCTTGGGCTGAGTACCTACCATTGTGTGAGTTCGCTTATAACAACAATTATCAAGCTAGCATTGAGATGACGCCATTTGAGGCTTTGTATGGCAGACCGTGTCGCTCGCCATCGTGTTGGGCTGAGCTAGAGGACCGGGAGATAGTGGGGCCTGAAATTGTTGTTGACCACACGGAAAAGGTCAAATTGATCCGTCAGAGACTCAGAGGAGCACAGGAGAGACAAAAGAGATATGCAGATAAGTATGGCGGTGATCTCGCGTATTTCGAGGGAGCCTTTGTCTATTTAAAGGTTTCCCATCGGAATGGTCTTCAGAGATTTGGGGTGAAAGGCAAGCTTGCACCGAGGTACATCGGGCCTTTCATGATTAAGAAACGGGTCGAAAAAGTGGCATACGAGCTTGAATTGCCTCCACAGATGTCAGGGGTCCATCCAGTGTTCCACATTTTGATGCTTCGACTAGCCGAGTCGAAGGCAGGCGTGCGACCGACAGTTGACTTGAGTCAGATCGACGTGAGCGAGGACATCTCTTACGAGGAGCAGCCCCTTCAGATCCTAGATCGGAAGGTGCAACAGTTGAGGAGCAAGTCCATCCCGAAGGTACTCATCAAGTGGCAGTTTCACGATGACACGGAACTCACTTGGGAGCGGGAGGACTACATGCGAGATAGATTCCCGTACCTGTTCGAGTCAGGTAGAACCGTAACTTAAACTTAATTTCGAGGACGAAATTTTCATTTTGTTGGGAATATTTGTCATGGCCCAAATCTCTAACCCCGTTTTAATTCCTTAATCAGGATCACCTTGATGTGGGACCTACACTGTGATACGTGCACCGACCGAGGCACGTGACCGAGGTATATCGTATTTTTGTATTGATGTGTGCCTAGTGTTATGTATTATGTAGACTTACTAAGTCGATTTGTACAGTCGTAGGCGTTGAGACGAGAGCGGGGACACGCCTCGAGTAGCGTGCGAGCCGGGGAACCGGGTAGTTAGCATTTTGGTAAGTCTTATTTAATACTAATATGAAATAAGGAATTACTTATAAGCCTATGGTTGTGTTTGTTAATGTAAATCAAATTAAAGGCCTATAGTTGAGTAAATTAAATGGAAAGCATAGGATTGGTCTAAAGATACACATTGGCACATCTAGGAACTTGGTGAGTAATGAAATGGTGTCACTTGAGGTTGAGATATTGGTAGTTAGTGGGATATATGACAAAGGTGGACCATTAGATATTCCTAGGGATACATAAATCCATGAAGATTAAGGGCTACGAAGGAACTCACCTTAATATATATTATTAGTGATCAAACAACATGCAAACCAAATCATTCATTCATTTTTGCTGGAGAAGAAGAAGGAATTGCTGGAGAGGAGTGAATCATCAAGGTGTTGAAGGAATCCATGAGAGTTGGTGAGAAATTCTCAATCTAGGGTGCTACATCAACTAGGTAAACATCTTTTTAGTTGAAATTAGAACAAGTTCTGGTTTTAGGCTAATTTCAGATAGTAGATGATTGAGTATTTGCAATTAATTTATATTTTTGGATTCCTCATTTTAAGCTGATAATCCAGCTATATTGAAGTTCTTAATTTTGTTTTGAAATCATAAAGATATGAATTTTTGAAGTTGCAACACCAAAACTAGAATTCTGCATGTTGTATTAGGAATCAACCTGGGTAATTTGGCCATAATCTACCCATTTTAAATCCAAATTGATCCAAACCAGCGGCATTTGAAATCTTATTTAAAGGGGAATAACTCTGCTCAAATGAAGGTATTTTGATTCAAATGTTTTTATGTCAAATAGGTGCTGGGATTAAAAAGGAAAGTTTTGAAACTAAACTTATTAAAGGCATAACTCCCTAACCACTTATTCAAATGAGCCGATCTTTTAGTATGTTGTATTTGGATATATTTTCTGCCTTGTTACCAAATATTACATTTTTAGGAACTATAGATTAGGAGAAATAGATTTTCTAAATCCGCTGGTCGGATTAAATTCCAATTAGACCTATGTTTAGTAAAATCATGATATCTCTTTTATTTTAAATCAGAGTTTTGCAAACTAAACTTTTCTGGAAAGCTAAGAGATATACCAACAATAATTTTATTGATGGATGATTTCGATATTTTGACCATTTCATGCCTAAAAACTGCTTTAAAGTGTAGGATTGATATTGAAACTTAATTTAGTCTTTAGGGGCTGATTTAGGAAGATTGATTTAAAGTCTATTGAACCAATTTGAATACACAATAAACACCACTAAATTGAGCTTAAACCCAATATATTTGAACTAATGAGACACCAAACTCAGGAACCTAAGAAAAGGGTACGGGAGAACGAATACAAGATTTGGAGTATCGGGAGGCCAGTAAAGCTAGGACTTTACTTTGTTGTTGTGAGTATACCCAATAGTAATTTTACTTGGCATTTCAATTCTATTAATTGTTGTCCTTGCATAGTCCTTTTGACTATTTTGCCTTTGTATTCTTACATCATGTGTTCTTTGTGTCTATGCTCACTTGATGAGTCTAGTTTGCATGATATCCATTCATTTGATTTGATTCATTGATTCTATCACATGCTATGTCTATTCTTGTTGTTTTAAATGTGAATTGAATGATAAATAGCATGCTATTAGGCTAGTGAATACCTTATAAATGTTTAAGTGGACTTGTATTCCTTATTTGTTTAGGTGTGTAGATGTGCATATGCCTTGACAATCCATACTTGGTATTTCTTGAAATTTTAAAAGTAGTTTTCGCATTTAGGTCCCGTACTCGATCGAGGTGTGCGCGACTCACGGGGTTAGAGTCCCTGGGGATGTCGGCACATGTTACCTGATACTGTATGACACTCGTGGTTAGAGTCCCTGAGGTGGTCTACACACCGGGGTTAGAGTCCCTGGTAACACTTGGGTTAGAGTCCCTTGTGCTATATGATTATTGAGTCGGAGTGACAAGTTTCACTGCCGACCGGACCTAAATCACCACTACTTAGCCTAATGTCAATATCACTTGTTTAAATCTGGTATTTACTCGCATATGGTTTATTTTCCAATTTTCCCATTTATATGCTTTTAAATACCATTTGAATATTTGGAAATGCAAATTAAACTTGTCATCGGGGATTACTGTTTTATTCTTCTATTCACCGTCATTTTTATGACGGTGGGTGCAGAGTCGTCTACCAGCAGGCCGGGCAAGAGAAGATCGGTGATTATCCATGAGCCCGCGGCGCGTCACTTCATCGATTGTAGGTCTTCTTTTGGTATTTTGATTGTATATGTTATATGTCTTTCAGATACTAATTGGGGTTGTATATTGGGTTGAGCGTTAGTTCCCCTACTTGACTTAGACTATTTTACTGTTTTAATGCATTTTGAGGACTTTATATATGTGATGTCATTTCCTGGTTTTCCACACTTAGGATTTTATAAATGGCTTCCGCATAAGTTACTAATTGCTTCCGCATAATCAATAAGACTTCCGTTAATTAATTAATTTAATAAAAAGTTTTAATTAACTCTAAATTTTATAAACTGGTAGGACTAGTGTATTTCTTATCCCGAACACGAGAAAAGAGGCGTCTAGGTTGTAAAGGCTGACTAATACGTAGTTAAGTCATGCGTGGATATGATTAGGGCTTAATTACGGGATTAGGCCGGGCGGTGTCCTAGATTAGGAGAGGGGCCGTCACAAGTACCTCTCCCAATGCTCGATCTGATGCGTCCGTGTGCACTTCGAAAGGTAGGTCAAAATTGGGCAGTCCCAGTACTGGTTCAGAGGCAATGACCCGCCTCAGTTCTGCCATGGCTTGGTTGCATCGATCCGTCCATGAACAAGCTCGATCCTTCTTCAATAGATTTGTCAGCGGTGCCACTCTCCTTGAGTAGCCTTCCACGAACCGCCGATAGTAGTTCGCCAAACCCAGGAATGACCGCAACTCCTGGACCTTCGTGAGGTTTGGCCACTCCGTGATCGCCCGCACCTTCTCTGGGTTCATTTGTAATTTGCCTTGGCCTACAACATGACCAAGGAAAGAGATCGTTTGCGCAGCAAACTCACATTTCTCCCTCTTTACATACAAATGGTTAGCCCTCAAAGTAGTTAGAACCATCCGTAAGTGATCCACATGATCTTGGAGGTTTTGACTATAAATTACAATATCGTCAAGATAAACTACCACAAACCGATCGATGAACTCCCTCAGTACATCGTTCATTAAATTACAGAATGTAGCAGGGGCATTTGTCAAGCCAAATGACATGATTAAGTATTCAAATGATCCATACCTAGTCACCATGGCCGTCTTAGGGACATCTCCAGCTGCGATTCGGACTTGGTAGTACCCTGACCTCAAGTCCAACTTTGTGAAGTAGGCCGCACTGGATAGCCCATCGAACTAGTCCGCCACCAACGGGATATGGTACTTGTTCTTCACCGTCGGCTTGTTCAGTGCCCTGTAGTTCACGCACATCCGAAGTGATCCATCGTGTTTTCGCTGGAACAGGACTGGTGCTCCATAGGGTGCCTTGGATGGCTGGATAAATCCAGCCTCCAACAACTCCTGCAACTGCTTCCTCAGCTCCTCCAACTCCTTTGGAGCCATTCTATAAGGGGCCTGTGGTGGGGCTTTTGAGCCAGGGATCAGCTCAATCTCGTGGTCAATTACCATTTATGGGGGTAATTGTTTCGGCAACTCCGCCGGCATTACATCACTGAAGTACTCCAGTACCTCAGCAACTGCATCAGGGACTTTTGCTTTGTCGTGTATGCCTTAGTCTCCATCAAGGCCGCTAGGTATGTTGGTTCACCCCTCCTTAGTCCATCTTTCACTTGAATGGCTAAAAGATGGGACAGCTTTGTACTTTCTTTCCCTAAAATTGTGTTGGTCGCAGGAACAAAGCAAGGATGGGACTTGTTCATCACAAACAATCCCTTCAAGAAAGGCATCAAGGCATTGCTCCCCAAATGTAGAAAGTCATTCCCTAGGATGACATCAAAATCATCCAAGGGAACTGCCATGAGGTTGATCTTTCCCTCCCAATATCCAACCTTAACATTCACATTAGATGTCATACCTTGAATTTGCTTTGCTTCAGAATTCACGGCTTTCATTCGATTGGAATTCTCAACAAGATCTAGTCCCAGCTTCTCCACCATGTGGTCCGCCACAAATGAATGTGTTGCTCCCGAATCCACCATAGCCAAGACTCGTTTTTGGTTCACCTCCGCATCAACGTACATAAGCCCCTCTGAAAGGCTTGTCTTGGCTTGTTGAATGGCATTCAACAATTGCAATGGGTTCATTCGGGGCTGGCCATCATCTTCCGCGATCAAGACCGAGAGTTTATCCTTCTTTGGGCAGTCCCGTGCCCTGTGAGGGCCATTGCAAATGAAGCAGCCCTTGTGTGAAGAACTTGATGAGGGCTTTGCGTCTACTTTCGGGCCTGGCTTCGAGCTCACTTGCTTAGGAGGGAAAGGCTTCTTCTCGCCCTTCTTGTAGTGGTCCTTGAACGGCTTCTTCTCCTTGTTCTTCCCCTCGCTCATGGAGGAACTAGTCTTGAAGTCCACAAGACTATCGGCTGTCGCAATGGCCCCGGGCAAGTACTTCACCCCTTGCCTCCTTAGCTCGGATTGAGCCCATGACTGCAATCCAGTAGTGAAGTTAAAGAGCTTGTCATCTTCTGACATATTTTTGATGTCCAGCAATAGAGGAAAACTCCTTAACGTAGTCTCGAACCGATCCCGTCTGTTTGAGCTTGCGCAAGGCTTCCCGCGCTTGCCAAGCAGCATTGGTAGGAAAGAATTGATCCTTCAACTCCCTCTTGAGCACCTCCCAATCCACGATCTTGGGTCTACCCGCAGCCGCATCATCATCTACTATGGTTCTCCACCAGAGTTTAGCGTCGCCTTCTAAGTACATGGAGGTCAAAATGACCTTTTGATTCTCCTCCGTCCGAGCAGTAGCAAAGTATTGCTCCATGTCCCAAAGGAAGTTATCAAGCTCCTTCGCGCTCCGCTTGCCTGAGAATTTCTTTGGCTCCAGCACCTTAGTTCTAGGCTTTACCGCAATTGCAACCTCCGAGGTTCCACCAACGGCTCGCTTGAGTAGACTCACCTCCAAAGCCATTGTCGTGGTTGTTTCGGTGGTGAGTTCTCCCACCGAACGTACATCATCTACCAGCTCCTGAAATTTGGATTCCCACATAGCTATCATAGCCTCTTGTGACTCTCCTCTAGTCACCAAGGAAGCCACCAACATCTTCAGGCCTTCAATGCACTGTGCCGACATTGAAGACTCCGCCGGGGCAGTCATCGTCGCCATCGTGTGTTCTAGGTGAGCTACCCTATCACTTAGATCACTTGCTGCTTGGGTCGCCATCGTCTCCGAAACGGGGCTCTGATACCAATTGTCACGGGGCCGTTAAGTGAGGGGTTTACCTTAAGGAAATTTTTCTCTCTCAACCCAACTCGTGGTGCCTAAGGGCCACCTTAGTTCAGCACTACCAATACTCAAAGTAAATGAACAACAAGCAATAGCAACAAGAAAACGTTTTACTAAGCTCTCAATGGGAATACAACTCTGGTACTCTATACTTCCCCAAGCCTAGAGTCCATGGCTTTATAGATCAGCCAACAAGTAGTTACATAACCGTCTAGGACACCTGTCCTGATTACATCGATTCATAGACTAAGTAAAACCCCACTCCTTTGTGGTCAATGCAGTTACCCAACTGCCTTGCTCCCTTGCTGCCACCTGGTTCCATAACCGCCCTAACTGCTTGGTCAATTAGCACATGCTCCATGTATTCGGGACATTCTTGGACGTGCTTTGGTCATGTCAGTGGCCATGACCAAGGTAGTTACCCAACCGCCTAGAACCGCCTTGACTCGGTCCATCCACGCCTCAAGGGACTTGGTTCATGCTTCTCTTAGGGACATGGACTGCTCGGTGGTGCCTGGCCGTGCCCAGGCACCCTGGGTGCTAGCCGGGGCTCGGTCGAGTCCCACCGGCTCGGGGTGGCTCGGACCATGGGTCCGTGGGTCTTGCCTTGGCATGGTGCCCAAGGCATGCTTGAGGGTCTTCCTTGCTCCTGTGCCCATGCCGCCCCTAGGATAAACCACCTCTCCTTATAGCAGATGTTAAGTCGTTTCTTCTGCTCCAATAGGAAACATCAAGAAATGAGACCAAGCATACTTTGACTTGGTCAACGCCAAGTCAAGTTTTGTCAACCCTTGCCTAGGTATGCCTTGCCCGTGCCAAGGCGCGGCCTTGCTCGTGCCAAGGCGCGACCTTGCTCGTGCCAAGGCGCGACCTTACTTTTGCCCAAGGAATCTGTCTTGTTCGTGCCCAAGGAACTTGCCAAGGCGCGGCCTTGCTCATGCCAAAGCGCGGCCTTGCTCGTGCCCAAGGAACTTGCCAAGGTTTACCCGTGCCTGCGCCAAGGCACGTGCCAAGGCGCAACCTCGCCTGCGCCTACGCACCGTGCCTAGGCGCGACCTCCTTCACGCATGTGCGCTGCCCTATAAGTTTCGCATGCTATCCCGCGACCAAACCTCATGGAACCATCTGAGCCCTCCAGAATTCGGCTATTTGCTAGGTTTCTCGCTGCCCAGCCCAGCCTACTCGGGTCATGCTATTGAGGGGGTGACAGTTCTAATCTATGACTTCTTACTTCCACACAAGTACTAAATCATTGGGCCACCCAATTTTGATTGGTCTATAAATAGAGATTTTTTTTTATGGTCCTATAAATATTTTTTGAAGAAATAGTCGTCATCCAAACTTTTCTAAGGACGTAAACTGATAGAGTACCGAGAATTTTCTCCTAACCCTTGCGCAATTTATGATACTAATGCTTGTATTGTCACAAAACTATTTTAGGGATGCGCAACTCTTTTAGGGATGTAAATAGGCATAGGGAGGTAAACAGGTAGAGTACCCGTGAAATATCTTCCTATCTATACCAATCTCAAATCCGATTATAATGTGCAAAAAGCTATCATGCATGGGAACCTTTGGCGTCCCTCACAATGTGTCTCCATTCATTAACTAATCCATGAAAGAAAAACAAAATTAATGGACCAATATCTACACTAAATACTAAGAAATGTGTGCAAAACAAAAAGGCAAAATGATAAAGTCTGGAGTGTATATGAGCAACACCATATTACATCGTGGCTAAAAATAGCCGATCGTGGACCAAGCGTAATGTTATAATTGCATCTTATTCTTATAGTCGACAAGTCCCTTGAATAAGCACATCATTGGCTAAAATTAGTTAATTATCTCTAC
The DNA here is from genome assembly GCA_039657325.1 of Stephania cephalantha. Lineage (NCBI taxonomy): Eukaryota > Viridiplantae > Streptophyta > Magnoliopsida > Ranunculales > Menispermaceae > Stephania > Stephania cephalantha. The sequence goes on along the minus strand of CM077570.1, from coordinate 15,392,693 downwards.
CTTTTTTTTTGAATGAGAACTAATTAATTATCTCTATCTAATTACAATTTGTAATTAAGCATACAAAATAGGGATTTAAAAAAGCCACATGTCACCTCGTGAAAGCTTCTCAAAAGCCACATGTCACCTCGTGAGAGCACTTCAAGAAAGAACTGATTCAGCAACAAACTAATCTGATGCTGAGGTGGTAAGATTTTGTTGCTAAACCACTCTGCAACAAATCAGCGACAGATAGTAGTTGTTGGTAAAATATTTGTTGCTGGTGCACCCCAGCGACATAATAAGTATTATGTTGCTGTTCAGCGACAGATTTGTGACAAATATTTATCGCTGAACAAAGAATAAACACATCTCTTTTCGATTGAAGTCCAGTCAGCACGGACGTGTCTGTCGCAACTCTGTTGTTGTTCGAAGAATGACGAACGTCGTCGCAGATTTGCTAGTCAAGCGAAAGACGCTTTCTGTCATAAGTTTGTTTCTCGTTTAGCGACAGATGGCTGATCGTGCCCATCAAGAAAGACGCCTTGTGACAAATTAATGCGCAATACTGAAATGTCGTTAATTGTCGAATGGTAATTTTTTCAAATAAAATTATAAACAGTAAATAGTAAAAGGAAAACCTGCAGTAAAATCTGCAAAAACAAATTAAAAGCTACTAATATTACAAAAATTGGAAAGATGTATGTATATTATCAAAATTTGACAAACAATGTCTACAAAAGAATGAGATTAACATTTCATAATTAGTATTATACTATAAAGTAGTAAATGAACATTATTCAACAATCTACAAACAACTACACAAGCTGGCTACACAAATTTACATATATACAATGTGTACAAAACACTCCTATAGCATTCTTTCACCGATACATAGATATGCACTATACAAATTCTTTAGCTAGCAGAGCATATCCCATCCAAATCCTGAAAATTAAAAGGAACATGAACAATATTCGACATGCAACCAAAATATTCCAACACAAATTAAAATAACATCACATCCAATTTAAGTGAAATTGAAGACTATAAATACTCTTCTTAAGCAACTTGAGATGTAGGCTACTTATTTAAAAAGTATAGTTGAATCTCAACTTAAAAGGCTAGGTTAAGGTTTAATATAGTCGGATTTGTCCCTAATCTAGCTTTGATCAATGTAATAAGTAAACTATAAAGCAAAATCATTCGGATGGAATCAAAGAGAGTTGTAAGATTAAAAAGAGAAGACAAGGAAAAGAAAAAAGGAAGCCAAGTACAAGATAGAGCACTCTTTCAATCAAATATAAGGTCTAGTGTGGCTTTTAGCAAAACTCATTCTAACACAAAAGGTGCATTCATTGAGAATCCAATCTTTTCATTTAAGGAACATACGAGGACAGTGAGACATCTAAATGTAAATTGAAGTAAAAACGTGCTCATGTAGTCTTGCATACTGGGCCAACTTTGTTTCATGAAAGATTATTGATAAGCACATGTGTTTTGGTTCCCATGTTCCTTGTATAGTAAGACCGGTATTTGAAGGTCCACGAGTGCTCCGAATAGGATGTACTGGAATCGGATTAAGCGAGGCTGGGACTATGATTCAAAGGTCCATCGCATCAACTTCCTGGTCGCGAGGCACTCCACGAGTCTGTTATGCCTTCGTGCTAGTCCACCGGAGTGAAGCTCGGGCCGATGGCTGTGTCGGTGTGCGAGCGGTGTATGAAGGGGAAGGAGAGAGGCGGCGGAGTCGCGGATGAGGAGACCAGCGGCGGAGTCGCGGATGAGGAGAGCAGCGGCGGAAATGAGATATAGGCCCTCCACCAGTCTGCTATGCCATTCGCGCCAGTCCACCGGAGCAACGCTCGGGCCGATGGCGTCGGCGTGCGAGCAGCAGTCAATGCAGAGGAAGGAGAGAGGCGGCGGAGTCGCGGAGGACGACGATGATGAGAGTGGCGATGAAATAGACCGGGATGACGACGGCGACGGTGGTGGCGATAGTGATGGCGACGATGATGCGAAGGGCGGTGAAGGGGGTTTGGCGGGGGTGCTTTGCGCAGAGAAGGGACGAGGAGGAAGGGTTTTGCTTTTTAATTATTTTTCTTATTGCGACAGATTATGTTCGCGATCTGTAGCAGATCAGTATTCTTTGCTACAGATCAGCGACATAATCATGTCTGTCGCTGATCTGTAGCATATATGTCACAGCCTCATTTTTAATTATTTTTCACTCGGCGACAGATCAGCGACATAATATGTCTGTCGCTGATCTATAGCAGATCTGTCACAACCACATTTACTCGTATCGGCGGGAGAAATCAGCGACAGATCTGTGACAACATACAATCTGTCACAATGTTTTGTCACAAATCAGTCACTGAATAATTGCTTTTGAGTCAACCGAGTCAAACGGACTGTCTGATGTACAACTGTTGCTGATTTGTTGCTGTTTAGCAACAAATTCTTTCTGTCACAATTTTTTTATGCTATTCCACCATGTTCTTGTAGTGGAGCTTCTCACAAAAACAATTCCTTTTATATATAATAGTAAGTGAGTACGTGCTCCACACGTGAGGCGAAGAATTTTCATTTCCACAAAACTATTTTTTTCTCTTTTTCGGTTTATACAAGACTTAATTGGGATTGTAATGGTTGATGATTATCAATTTATATTTGACATCTTGAAGATGATCATTTGAAAAAAAAATGTTAATTTTAATCAAAACAAACAAAAAAAATTGTTTTCAAAAAAGTATAGTTCCAACTCTAAACCATTAATTCTTTTCAAAAAAAATGAAACTATTAAATATTGCACAATTTTTTTAATTATGCTAAGCCTATCAAATGGCTTCTTTATTTTGAATAAAAAATAGCTTCTTTACAGTCAATGGTGATGGAATAAACTGTAGATTCTGATTGGAAGTCCAAAAAAAAATGTAGACTCTGATTCCGCCTTATCTAACTCAATTTTATGATATTTATTGTGTAATTATAATATAAATCCATTACTATAAATATAGAACTTGCAACAACATGTTGGATCTGGTGGTCAATAGCACTACTTACCATAAAAAAAGAGGCTTCAAAAAGCAAAAGCTCTAGATACGTACTCAACCAAAAAAAAAAAAAGAAATTAAATTTGATCACTGCTCTAATCAAAAGGACAAACAATTTTATTTTTTTTTCTGTCAAAGAAGTTGAATAGAAAAAAAATGATACATAATTCAACATGTAATATATGCTCCTTCAGTAGTTGATATTTTATATCATTTTTTTAATTTAATAGAACTCCACATGTTACGTGCCCACTCATGGCTCTATTCAAGAAAATCATTGACAAAGAATCATTGGTTCCTCCATTTCTTAGTGTATATATAGCTAGCCTCTTGCTCATCTCCTAAGCAATAAACAACACGAATAAAAAAAATGAAAAGAAGGCGTTAAGAGTTGAGAAGAAAATTATGCAAGGATAGAAAATAATGTTATTTCTACCTTGTTAGGTACCAGTAAAACTGGCAGTCTCGTAGGATATATTGGGTTGACCCTTTTCTAGATTTTGCCTATGTACAGAGTACATATCTTTTCATATATGTAAAATACATACAATTTTTATTTGCTCTTACAAAAATCATCATTTGAAAGCGAATGAACACAACTATGTTCGTGATACGTACCTCGTTAAGAATCGCCAATTCCGATGTCAAAAGAGTGTAACTAACCGATGGAGAGAATTCCCAAGTATGTACATACATAGCAGTCAATTGTGAAAATATGTTATATAAGAATAACAAAATTCTCAAAACTAAGCAACTATTAACAACCTAGATGTGAACGATTAAAAAAAATAAAAAGCCTAGATGTAAATAGTAATTAAGTGTAAGAAGAATTCAACAGAGAGAATGCTTAAGACATGCATCTTGATTAGTGATGGACAAAACAAAGTGTCATTATTAGTAGACCAATTAAAATGTAATAAATTAGTAGACTTACTGAATTGACACTTAGATCGATAAGGAGATGTGTTGTTGCAGAGACCACATGGATAGCTTCTCAAAATCAATTGTCTCTTTCTCCCATTGAATTATCAAAATTGGTCTCCAAATTTTTACTACCAACTGAATGAAAATTAATGGGATAATGTTTTACGGTTTAACAATAGTGCTTTCTTGATTTGGTAACTGATTTGCGGTTGAAATTGTTTTGAGTCAAACTCGAACGTGAGAGAAATGGAGTGAAAAGATGAAGTTAGAGAGCTAGAAGATAGGAGGGGAAGAGAATAGTTAGGAAGGAGGAGTGCAAGAGTGGGACACGTGTCAGGGATAGATGTGTTAATTACAACGGAAGAGAGGGCTTCTATAATCATTTAAATTGCTAATTACATTTAATTACCTTTAATACCCTTGCATACCTTTTTTTTTCTAAGCCTTGCTGTCTCTTTTAATTTACAAACATATAGAGGGCATTCTTGGCAGTTTGGTGGCCAAAATAGCTTCACCGTCAACTGCCAAGAATCCTCATTATATTAGTATATAAATCTCCAAATCCCACTTTATTAGGAAACAACTTATTAATTCGGGTATTTTTAGAAATTAATTCAATTTTGGTCCGCAAATTTAAATTCAAAATCGCCTATTAATTTGGAGTTATCAATTAAATTACTAATTTATCCCAAATTTTAAATATTTGTATCAAAGCACTTAGGGGCATTGTCGGGACTTTTAACCAAAAAGGCTTCACGGTTAACCGCTTTGAATTTGCTATTATAATAGTATAGATAGATATAAATCTCCAAATCCCACTTTATTAGGAAACCACTTATTAATTCGGGTATTTTTAGAAAGTAATTCAATTTTGGTCCGCACATTTAAATTCAAAATCGCCTATTAATTTGGAGTTATCAATTAAATTACTAATTTATCCCAAATTTTAAATATTTGTATCAAAGCACTTAGGGGCATTGTCGGGACTTTTAACCAAAAAGGCTTCACGGTTAACCGCTTTGAATTTGCTATTATAATAGTATAGATATAAATCTCCAAATCCCACTTTATTAGGAAACAACTTATTAATTCAGGTATTTTTAGAAATTAATTCAATTTTGGTCCGCACATTTAAATTCAAAATCGCCTATTAATTTGGAGTTATCAATTAAATTACTAATTTATCCCAAATTTTAAATATTTGTATCAAAGCACTTAGGGGTATTGTCGGGACTTTTAACCAAAAAGGCTTCACGGTTAACAGCTTTGAATTTGCTATTATAATAGTATAGATAGATATAAATCTCCAAATCCCACTTTATTAGGAAACCACTTATTAATTCGGGTATTTTTAGAAAGTAATTCAATTTTGGTCCGCACATTTAAATTCAAAATCGCCTATTAATTTGGAGTTATCAATTAAATTACTAATTTATCCCAAATTTTAAATATTTGTATCAAAGCGCTTAGGGGCATTGTCGGGACTTTTAACCAAAAAGGCTTCACGGTTAACCGCTTTGAATTTGCTATTATAATAGTATAGATATATATATATATATATATATTAATAAAAAGTACATTTTATACTGCAAACTTGGTTCAATAAAATGAAACATCAATTTCTTGCATATGAATTGTCAACCATGCACCAAGTAGTTCATTAAGCATTTCTAGCGGTTTAAGTATCAATCACATTTCTAATATTTAGGAGATCAGTCAATAGTAGGTGAAGTCAATAATACATGCAATAACAAAATAAAACCAACTCTTTGATTGAAAGCTAACAACATTAATTTTAGAAATGTTATATGATCGATTCAGTCCTAAATCCACATGCAATCTTTTGGCCACTAATTGTCCATTATGTCCACGCTTGAAGTGATTGCAGGATAAAAGATAATCCAAGCTATACATCAAGAGTAATTTAAGGATAAACAAAGATTTCAGAGCAGGCTCCATCGATTATAATAACTAATTGCTCGAATATACTGACATTGTTTGGTCAATCAGGAGATCAGGACTCATTTTACTCCAAGAAACTAAAACTAATTAATCTCAAATTTCTAACTTGTGGAAAATCACTAAACTATGCAAGAAAAGAGAAATAATTTCTTACTTCTTCCCTTTTAAAGTCATATTCGTGAATTTTTTATTACAAGTATATAACAATCGGAAAACGAGAAATTCAGAAGCAATTTTTTATTTTCTCACAATAATTTCTACAGGCTACCTTCTTAAAAACTTCAGTAAATTGCCAGCTATTGTTTTTTCCCAACCATTCCTATTAGTCCATATACCACTAACTTGAAGTAGCTTGAAGTATAATTGCTTCAATTATAAGTTACTTAAAGAACAACTAACTTTTGAAACTTACCAAAACAAATAATGAAGGGTAGTGAAAAGGGAGGGAAACTAAAAGAGACTACAAATGCAGCCTACTTTAAGAGAAGATTGTTGTAGATAAGTAGAGAAACTAAAAGAGAATAAATGTCTAGCCTAATTATATTAAGATTCAATAACTAAATGGCCGAAAATTCCCTAACATGATTTGGGAACACACTTAGGTCTCACTCTCATTAAGGTGCACATACAAACATCTTGGTACATATATTAAGGATCCAAGCAATAATAGCCCATTGTTAGAATGAATCACTGATGGGTCACGTGTTGATTATGTATTGGAGTGAGTGGGTGTTGTAAGTGATGATGTGGCAATCCGTTTGCTCTCAATCTAACGGTTGTGATGTGTTAGATTGAGTGGCTGAGATCACTTGTATGTAATACTATATAAATGAAGAAACACAACAGAGAGAGAGAGTAATCTGAATCTCTCTTTCATTTCTTGCTCAAGAAGACTCCTCGTCTTCATCTGGGTTTTCTGGGTAGAAATGATGATTCAATACCCAACAACCCCTCCGACTCCTGGTTTCTCTCGGGTCATGGGTTCCCAATGGACTCTTGCAAGAATAATTGAGCTTAAGTAGGGACGACAAAAAAAAAAAGGATTCAAACACCAAAGACTATTAAGAAAAAAAAAAAAAAATCAACCCTAAAAGAGTGACTTGTGAAGAAAGTGAAGGCTCATATTCACTGCACTTTGGGATCGCAGCACAGTTGGTGAGAGACATGGAAGCATATGACTCTAACAATAAATAGTCGTGCTCCAAGGACATCAACCACGCATACAGGTACTTACTTGTACATTGTCAGATGCACCTTGAATCACACAATAAAACTTGATCCGCGGCACATATGCCCTTTATACACGGTTGATTCCCTGCCCATGTAGCATTTTTGAACAATAAAGCCCAAAGCTGGCGCTTACAGAACTACAGAAGACAGGAACACCACGTGCCCTACAGACCCCCAACCCATCATATCCCTCTAATTAGTGGGACATATATACCCTTAAGACCCCAAAAAGACCCAATTGGACAGTCGTCCACCTCTCTCACTGCCTCACATGAGTGTCTCACACAGATTCTCCAATGTTTATTAACCCCAAACAGCACATGCCTCCTATCCTGTCTCACCATTAAATATACATCAAAGAAATTACCAACATGCCCTTCTCCACGTGTCAATCACCCACTACTCGCACCCCTTACTCTGAAGTTTTTGACTTTGCCAAGATAAGATATATTTCCAGTTTTCAGCCACCCAAATTAAAAGGGACTGTGATAAGAATGACATACTTTTGATACATCATACAAAGATTTGCTATTGAAGTTGTTTGTGTCCATTGAATAGACATTGACATATTTGCATGCACATCTCGATGCGCATCCAAGGAACTGCAATGTTAATCTATATGTTTCCCACTAAAAAGTACATGTTCAATAATGTGGTTAGTTGGGCATAGTACACTTTGCTACCATAACAAAACATACATGGAGAAGAGTTGAGAGATACTGACCAGAAGAGAAAAAAAGAGAGGGCAAGATGGGAAATTTGGAGAGGTTCATTAAAGCCGAGGAATCTATTCCATTGATCTTCATGAAGTTGGCACATCATACAACGAAGTAGAATGGAAATTCACCTTCTTTGCTTCTTCCTTTAAAACTATTTCCTGTGGCACACATTAAACAAAGCCAAGGCAACAGAGTTACAGATCATCAATGAGAAATACAAGAGAACCCAAATTTAAAACTAACAAGATTAAAGGTATTGTGTGAGAGAGAGAGAGAGAGAGAGAGGGAATGGAACAGAATAGAGGTTTTGTCTCTTGATAGCACAAGAACATGCATGGGAGCTAATTCCGAGGGGGCAGGAGGAGATTATGAGATTGTAAGGAGAGGGAGTGGTGAAAGTGAGAGATCCATATACCATCTGTTCCTTTCTTATCCATTTTGTTGTTGTTGGTTCTCTGTAAGTGTGGTTGATCTTTGAGGGCCTGAGCCTGATAGAGATGGGAAAAACAGGCAAATGGATAAGAAACTTTCTTACAGGAAAGAAAGACAGCAAAGACAAAGACAAGGTTGCAACAAGTAACCAACCTTCACCTTCTCCTCCTCCATCTTCTAGTGCTTCATCGTTGGCACTTGCCGACAAGCAGAATGCAATGCCGATTGCTGCTACTACTCCCACTACTCCCAAAGAAAAGCGAAGATGGAGCTTCCGCAGATCTGCAAATACAAGCCCGGCAGCCAAGGGCTCCAATTCTACAGACTCTACTCCGATCCAGCAGCGGCCACCAACACCACCACCATCCGTTCAAGTCATTTCGGAGTTTGAGAATGAACAGAAGAGACATGCCATGGCAATGGCGGCTGCCACAGCTGCTGCTGCTGATGCAGCCATTGCAGCCGCACAGGCCGTGGCTGCAGTGATCCGGCTAACAGCTGCTGCCACCGAGAAGCAAAATTCCTTGGCTGAAGAGGCTGCCGCCATCAAAATTCAGTCTGTTTTCCGTTCTTATTTGGTAATTCTCACTGCAAAGAAATCACCAGTTTTTATAACTTTGAACCTCTACTTTTTCTTATCGGAATTTAGGACCTGTACTTGTACAATTTGTTTTGCATCAACAAACAGGCAAGGAAAGCGCTATGTGCATTGAAAGGATTAGTTAAATTGCAAGCTCTAGTGAGGGGTCACCTAGTCAGGAAACAGGCTGCTGCTACCCTTCGATGTATGCAGGCATTAGTGACATTGCAGGCAAAAGCCTGTGCTCAAAGGGTGCGAATGTTGGATGATTCACCTCCCGTCAGTCAGAGGCCATCCACAAGTAGAAAATCTGTAAATGACAACCGCATCGGGCAACCGCACAATGTAAGTATTTTCCTGCAACAATTTCACCTTCCAAATGTTCCTTCAATAAAGAGTCTCAATCCCAAATTAGTAGGGGTCAATCAAAGTCTTCGATTCCTTCAATACAGAAAACGTTCACAACAACATAACAACAACATAGCCTCAGTCCCAAATACAGAAAACGTTCACACTTCAGAAAAAATAAAAAGAAAAGAAGCTGCTCAAAATAAAGCATTATATAAAAACGAACCAAAATAAAAAAAAAAAAAAAAAAAAAAAAACACACACACTTTATATCAAAACCGAAGGTAAAAAATTGGTATCAAGATCAATGTTTCAGATGTATTTTAAATTATATTGCCTAGAAGATGCAGAGAAGAAAAACCCATTACATTGTTTACCATTGATATATTGTGTAATCTTCTGAATATAGGAATTGGAGGAGAATGTAAAAATTGTCGAAATGGATCTTGGAGCATTGAGAGGAAGCTCGAAAGGCAGGAACAGCTACTCTGGCCAACCACAAGTTGAAAGAATAGTCGAACCCAGATTCTCCACGTACTATTCCGAGCAACAAGGAACACATATCAACCAAGACCACCTACAACAGCTCTCACCTGCACCTTCAGCTTTGACAGACATGAGCCCAAGAACCTGCAGTGGCCATTTTGAAGAGTACTACAGTACAGCACAAAGCAGCCCCCATTTTTATTCTGCAGTGGTCAAACCAGACCAAGCAAGAGTCCCATTTGCTTTTCCTAGACCTGAATACCCTGAATCCCTGTCCCATGACTATCCATTCTTTCCCAATTACATGGCCAACACAGAGTCCTCACGTGCTAAGGTTCGTTCACATAGTGCACCAAAGCAGCGCCCAGATACATATGAGAGACAACCAAGCAGAAGGAGAGCCTCGATAGAAGGAAGGAACATACCTCGGGCTGTTCGGATGCAGCGCTCATCTTCACATGTGGGTGCCTCTGTCCAAGGATATCAGTATCCATGGTCAATGAAGCTTGATCGGTCAACAATGTCTCTCAAGGACAGTGAGTGTGGCTCAACCAGTACAGTCCTCACGAACACCAACTACTGCAGATCTATCGTTTCACATGAGGTAGGTGATCATCATCTTAAAGAGTAGTTGTTCACGAACATATGAAGGATATGTTACATTCGAAATATTCCTGGAAATAAACATAATTAAGATAATTGTGATGAAACATCTCCCATGATCCCACCGATGGGACAATATTCTCATAGGTAGATACAGTTTTCCTTCTATCCCACAGAAGTCTTACATGCCATATTTTCTGTGTTTTTATTACAACAGCCACATGGGAATGGGGACTGACACTTTTATCCTTCACCACCGAGCTGGAATTTTTTTGTTGACTTGGGGATTTAGAATGATTGACTATGGAATTCAAGATGCAGTAAGCAAAATTGTTCAAATTTGATTTGCCAAGTAAGAGTTAACACTACTGCATGTAGTTTTACCTTCAAGAGAGTGGGAAAAAGAAAAGAATGTTCTTGCTTTTTTTTTAGTGATATTGTATTTTCTTTGCTACTTCTGAGGCTTTGACAAGCAGGATTGGTGATAGAATTGTACATGCTTTTGTATTTCATTGAAAGATATTTCTAAGAGTTGTGGGCTTATCAATAATACCTTGTCCTTGACACATTACGTGCACGATCTATTACGTGCATGATCTACTAAACAATGCTGAAATCTCGTTATCTCTTTGATTGCATACCACTGGCACCATAGTACTGCTTGGTGGTTTCACGCGAGAATTCTGCAAATGTCATCCCATTCTTCAAGCGTGATGACAGAGGTGGGATTATTTTATGAATCACTTGAGTGAGGTCATGAGATTGCCGCACCTCACTTGAAGGGGATACAGATTCTGCTGTTGACTGAATTTCCTCATCTTCCATCTCTATATATCTATCACATTCTATTGAACTTTCACAAATGGTTTCTGGGATGATGAAAGTTTTGTCCCATGCTGGTTGCAAAAAGACAACAAAAGTTTCTCTACTCACGAACCCTTGTTTTGCTGGTCGGCACACCGAGTGAAGAGTAGAACATAGCTTCCCTTTTGATAGTACGTCAGCTGATTCTCCAACTTGAACAACAAAACTTTCAGGTGGACATTTCACCAAACAAATGCTTTTCCGGGTTGGGTGAAGTATTTGCAAATAAGAGTGTCCATCAGGAGGAGAGCATTCTTGCTCAAAAGACATGCGAAGCCCTTGTTTTGCTTCTGTAAGAATAGACGAAATGAACATGGGAACAGTAAGAACAGTGAAAATTCCATAATCATAATGCCATTGTTCCCACAAGTTGGAAAGAGAAGTTTTGCAGGATTTAGCATTGTTTCCACCGGTCACTAGGTTTAAGTTTTTAACTGGCGCTTCCTCATTTAGATTACTAATTCCAGAAACACCTCGCCCATGAAGGTGTGCGGAGAGATTATTTGTCAATCTCTTACTTGATCCTTTTGCTTTCCTTGCTTCCTTTAAAATACAGTTATCTAGAGTTGAATGATAGTGAATAAGGCGCCCTTTTGCAGCTCTTGACTCCAATATGCTTTGTTCTAGCTCTTGCCCACCAATGGCCATATCACATAATCGAGCAAGAAGAAGACCAACCTCCATCATGCAGTTACCTAGCTCCCTAAAGTTATTTTCAAGACTCTTGAATTCTTCATCACTTGGATCGTGCAAGCTTCCAGAACCTAGATGCGCCTCAAAAGTGTCTTTGGCAGTATCATTAGATTCACCAAATGCAATTGTATCCTTCACATATTTTAGCTGCAAAGCAAATGAAGAGACTCCTCGATCTGGATTCTTGAGAGGAACATCAGTGCATAAGCTGTACTCCTGGAAAATACAGAAAAGAAAAAAAAAAAAAAAAAAAAAAAAAAAAAGTAAGGAACATAAAATAGGCAAAAATATTCAATCCTGAAAAAAAAAAATCTCCTGTGATACTTAGCACATTAAATCACACATCTGCTCTTCTTTTAAATTGAGAATGAGTTAATAAGTATACTCATTGTTAAAATAAAATATGACAATTCAGTATTCAAACTACTTAAATGGTGTAAATACACCTGGGGCTTTTCAAGAACAAATTGAGCATTTTTATTTTTATGTTTTTTGGTGTTAACAACTTGAGTTTCTTATTAATAGAGATCAGCATTTGGGGAATAACAACACTTCCATGCTTAGCAAATTAAATCACACATCTGCTCTTCTTTTAAATTGAGAATGAGTTAATAAGTATATTCATTCGTTGTTAAAATAAAATATGACAATTCAGTATTCAAACTACTTAAATGGTGTAAATACACGTGGGACTTTTCAAGAACAACTTGAGCAATTTTTTTTTTTTTTTTTTTTTGTGTGTGTGTTAACAACTTGAGCTTCATATTAATATAGATCAGCGTTTTGGAATTACAACACTTCCCTAAAAGAAAATTCGATGGCAAGACAACAGAAACACAGCTAAAGAGCTGCAAAATTTTCAAAGACATCAAGGCATACCAACGACATTTACCTCGAGGAGAACCAATCCCTCAGCACTGCTTGGGTTGTAGAACTTTTACAATTATCAAATAATATAGCTAGGTATAACACATATTTCTTATGATCTCAAGATTTGTTGATAGATTCAAGGAACAGCAAGTTTCAAGACCTGTCTTAGGAAAGGTTTTAAATTTCATAGAATGAGAAGTTTTCAACATACTAACTAAAGAATGATGATGTTAACTCAAAAGTGTACAAATATCAACTTGGTTGAATAGTAGGTTTCCTTTTATCTCCCTCTTCTAAGTTCTAAAGAAGTAAATACTTCAATGTTCGTGATAAAATGGAATTTCTGGGCTTTAATACAAGTGTAATAAAAGAGATAAATTACTGAGAGCTAAACTCCATATGCAATTAATAGGCAATAGCTAACAATTCTGAAAGAGCCTAGAAATAGAATTCATAATGTAAGAGTGATGAGTGTTAATGATAAGAGTTTAGAACCTTGAAAAACATTTAGCATCATTTGCTGCATCATTTCAACTCATCTCAGACTTGAAGAAAAACGTTTAAGACTAAAAAAGAACTCAGTTGAGTGTTGGACAATTATAAGAGGTTCACTAGGTTTCAAATTCATAAGGGTAACAATAGTCCCAAGATTATCAAAGTATTCCTGAGAGATAAGAGACTGTGGAATAAGTATGATCACATGAGATGACAGATTGCGACATGAATAATGCCTTTTAAGGGCATTACTTTTAGCTGAAAGCACTAGAAGAAATCCACTTTTTCCAATAGGCTATTTACATGCATCATAAAGAAAAAAAATCAGCCCCAGCACATATATTGCATGACTAAAAGCCTCCATGAAACTATAACCAAAGCCTTACTGAACCAGCTTGCTCTATTAATGTACAAGATCAAGCCTATTGGTATTAATTGGCCTGGTGGTCAATCACCTAAAACCATATTCACGTGTCAAGAACACAATGTACAATGACATGTTTCTCAAGGACCATAAAATTTTCCGTCTCACTGCCTTTTTTATGCATTGTAGACTGCAATTCATGTTGATCCCTCCTCCACTATCACTTAATTCTCCCCAAAGGCAATATGGTTTTTTTTTTGGGCTTGAGAATATACTAAAGTGCCACTCTTTCTTCATTTGATTCAACACATGACAACACACCCTTCCTCATCGTGCTGTTAAAGTAATTTTTGCAAATAGTTGTTACTTAATTTGATGTTCTGCAAATTCCATTGCTTCCAAACCAGCCACTTGCTTAGGCAGCATTTTCACTCCTTTTTACCCTATATTCCACTCTCGAATAAGCATATTTTCAATTTTCCACTGATTATCATTTTGTTGGAAGCATGTTGCTCAAGAATATTTCGGCATATCACGCATCTGAACAAATGATCATTTTCTTGGAAGCATGCTGAGAGTTTTGAATGCAAGCTTTTGGGTTCTTAGGTTCAAATTCTCCCTCCAAACAGGAATTCCAACTACGACTAGGATCTCCAAATCAAATTTGGAAATGTATGTGATCAGAATCACAGCCCCAAAACTGTTGGATAAAGTTTTTTTTTTTTTTTTTTTTTTTTTTTGAGGCCCTCAACAATAGATTTGGAAGGAGAAGAGCATTCAACTCGTTGGATCTGAGGACTTCGACCATGAAATCGCTTGATCCAAGGACGTTGTGCGATCCACCTAGGAGACAACTCGAGAGTGGGTCAATCCATGCTAACTCGTAGAATTTTTAAACAGAAAGTATGAGTTTGATAGCCATGGTAATTAATCAATGAAAGATGAATTTTCTAGCATTTTTTGTTCTCTTTTCTAATTATATGGCATTATGCTATATATATGACCTAAGTAACATCCACATAATTTCTTTTTCTCATCTTCACATTTGAAGTCACTTTTACGAACTTCTATCGATGAATTTGACATTCTTTAAAACAAGCAATTCTTTCGAGAAGAAAATCGATAAGTTAAATATATTATCACAACCGTTGAATCAAGTGGCTCAAACTTGTAATTTAAGTTGGACTCAAATTAGTTTCCTACATGAATTCATGCATACACGGTGATTACACATGGGATTAATTTGTAATTGGATACAAACTACGTTAAGGTGTTGTATTCCAATTAGGAGTTAATATTTGTGTTGGTTTATGTGTACAAGCATGTAGCACCAATAAATAGGTGAGTACGGTTAAGTGAAATGACAAAGTTTTAGGGTGTTGAGCGTACGGGCATTGTCAAGCAAGTACATAACATATAATGTTGATGTGCTTGTTGAGGGGCCAAGAGCAATAGTGATGGTCGTCATACGAACGCATTTGCGGGTATGTACATGGCACACTAGGCTGTAAGATTGAATCTTGTTGGGATATCTATCTGGAGTTTAGATAGAGAAGGTTTTTCTTTTGTGTACTAAACTATTGATAGTAGATTGTCTTGTTTCTTGCCCGTGATTTTTTCCCTAATTTTGGGGTTTTCCACGTAAATCTTGTGTCCATATTTTCTTTGTGGTTTATTTATCTTTGGGTATATTCGTGTGATTGCGATTGTGGGTATTCCGCGGTGATTCGTCACAACAAATTGGTATCGAAGCCAAGATTCAGATCTAAGGGGTCACACTATTAAGGTGAAGTTTCAGAGATGTTGAAGTACACAAGTACGATGAAGTTTGATATGGAGAAGTTTGACAAAAAGATAAATTTTAGCTTGTGGAAAATTCAAGTCAAAGATTTGTTGATTCAATCTGGGTTGCGTCAAGGATTGAAGGGTCGTGGGAAAGAAAGTGATGAGAATTGGCAAGAGTTGGATTGGAGGGTGGCAAGCGTAATAAGACTCAATTTGGCAAAGAATGTTATTTCGAACATGAGGAATATTTCTTCGGCGAAAGGTCTTTGGGAGAAATCGGAGACTGTATATGCGGAAAAGCATGTCAAATCGGTTCTACCTGAAGGAGCGGTACCATCACCCAAAGATGGATGGAGGTACAAGTATTACTAATCATCTTAGTGCTCTTAACGAGATTGTCTCTGAACTTGAGGAATTGGGAGAGCACATCAAAGGTGAGGACCAGGCGCTCAAGCTCATCTGATCACTTCCGCCTTCGTTCAAGCACATGAAGCCAACACTGATGTACGGAAAGGAAACCATCAGTTTAGCAAAGGTCACTATCATGTTAATATCATAGGAGAAATTGATGAAAGGTGAAGACAACGATTCATTTAAAAACTCTGGTTTGATAGCCGTTGGAAAAGGTTCCTAGAAGTACGGGAAAGCGGTCTGTTGGAGATGCGGTCAACTAGGGCATCTCGGGAGAGACTGCAGGAATAGAAAAGGAAAAGGAGCGGGTTTGACAAAAAGCTCCGGCTCAACAAAAGGGGATTTTGATGTTGAAGGTGATGACGCTGACAATTTCTTAGTTCTCAAGAATGATAGTAATTATCATATGTGTCCAGCAAAGAATAAGATTGGTGATCAGAAGAGAGAATGGGTAATTGACAGCGGTGCCACAGGGCAAGCATACGTACATGAGGCATGGATCGATAATTATGCAAGTTGTATGGGTGGCAAAGTTATGTCGATGGCCGACGGCTCTTTGCGATCGATATTGGGAGTCAGTGAAGTTCAGTTGAAGTCGTGTGACGGACGCATCATAAGTTCAAAACGCTTCGAGATGTTCGACATGTGCCAAGTTGTACTCAAAATCTCATTTCTCTTTCCGAATTAGATTCTGAGGGTTACATGTACTCTGGGCAAGGTGGAGTATTGAAAATATTCCAGAAGTCTTTGTTGGTCATGAAAGGCGTGAGGAAGAAGAACTTGTTTGTTTTTATGCAGAAACATGGAGCAAGGTTAGGGCTTCAAGAGTTGATCAAGAAGTGGGTTTCGGTTGTTGATAAGTCCAAATAGGCAGGATTTGACTTGGTTCATTCTCGGTGTTGAGAATGCTGGCCCGAGAGGACGGTATGGCAAGAGCAAGGTAGTAAGTTTTGGCCAAGGTGAAGGTTTGTTGAATCGAGTGGCTCAAATTTGTAATTTGAGTTGGACTCAAATTAGTGTCCTACATGAATTCATGCATACGCGGTGATCACACGTGTGATTAATTAGTAATTGGATACAAACTACGTTAATGTGTTGTATTCCAATTAGGAGTTAATATTTGTGTTGGTTTATGAGTACAAGCATGTAACACCTATAAATAGGTGAGTATGGTTAAGTGAAAGGACATAGTGTTAGGGTGTTGAGCGTACGGGCTATGTCAAGCGAGTACATAACATATAGTGTTGAGGTGCTTGTGGAGGAGCCGAGAGCAATAGTGAGGGTCGTGCATACGGGTGTTTGCGGGTATGTACGTGGCACACTATGCTGTAAGATTGAATCTTGTTGGGGTTTCTATCTGGGATTTAGATAGATGAGGTTTTTCCTTTGTGTACTAAACTATTGATAGTGGATTGTCTTGTTCCTTGCCCGTGGTTTTTTCCCTAATTTTGGGGTTTTTCACATAAATTCGTGTCCTTATTTTCTCTATGGTTTATTTATCTTTGGATATATTCGTGTGACTACGATCTTGGGTATTCCACGGTGATTCGTCACAACAATAACTCATATCATAAGTAGTAAGACATCAGTGGAAGATGGATTTTTTACTTTTCCCCAAACTGATTATCCACTCTAATTGCACATACTATAAATTATTTCACTAATCTGTCACTATTACAGGAGACCAAATAATGAAGAAGACCTACAATTAATAAATGCAAAGGTAAAATAAAACTTACATCACACTATATGAATTATCATTGGTCGCAACATATGCTATATAACCATGATTTATTTTCATTTATCAAGAAGAAACACAAATGACATCCATCTACCTAGAGCAATCCATTCATCTAAGAATGTAAATCACCACTACCTTCCTCTTGAATCATCAATAGCTCAAAGCCTAAAATCCTTCAATAAAGCATAGTTAAGCACAGAAATACATACAAGAAGAGATACTCCAAATTGAGACAATGACCAAAAAGTGAGTAATCAAAAAATCAATCCCTGCCACCAACCAAGTGGATGGCTGACTGGTTTGGTATGAGGTTACTTGGATAAGAGGTAAGGGGCTCGATTGAGCCTCATAGTCGTAGTGAACAAGTTATTGTGACTCAATTAATTATGTGAGTTCGAGTATACCTTGAGAACTCGTCGACGATCTTCGTCACTGAGAAGCGCGAGCTTTCGGGCGAGAGGTAGGAGAGATCGACGGAGGTCAGCGGCAGCTTTGGGGACTGGAGAGACGAGTAGCAGACCAGGCCCAGAAGGACCTAGGGTTTCCATCACAGCTCTGGAGATGGAGTCCAGCCTTTCATTCTCTTCTTCTGAAAGGGAGTATCGAATGGTAGATGAGTACGAAGACAACAATGTAAGATCTGAGAAGGATAGCTTAAATGGCTCGATTATCTCCGCGTCGATTTCATCTTCCATTAATGACGTTTTCTACAACTTCCTCTGCTAAGATTTTGAGGGGACTGGTTTCCAGCGGGGAATTAAGTTGGCAATAGCCTCACAGCATCTCCAAATGGTATCATGAATTTAGACCATAGATTGATATCATATCATAGATGTGGAGAGGATATTTATTTTATGTGGCACTAGATTGACATTCCTCTCTTAAAATGATTTTCAATGGTAATGTGGATTTAGACCATCGTTGATACTTTTATTTTCAATTTTCATATTATTAATAAAGGCTTAAAAAAATTAAAAACTTTTAAAAAATTAATAATGCTGACATGGTAGTGTACTACAATGTCTAGAAGTAGACAGTCTAGTAGACATCCGCCAATTTGATTTCATGTCACATATGATGGACATTATGAATCTATGGTTCCATTAGAGAACATTTTTGGCAAAACTAATCTTTTGGTCCCTGAACTTTGAAGGTTTTACACTTTTAGTCCCTCAACTTTGAAAACAACACATTTAGTCCCTCAACTTTTCATATAGTGTAAATTAAGTCCTTTTGTTAGTCCAGTCATGGTTATTGATGACGTGGCGAAATGCAATCGCCACGTGGCAATGAACCACCCGGTTCAATGAACCCCAGCAAAAAACCGGTTCATTGAACCCCAGCAAATGAACCCCAGCAAAAAACCCCACCCTTATTTTCTCTCTCACGTTCGTTCCTCTTTCTCTCCACGATTTCTCTCCTCTCTCTATTTCTCTCTTGCTCTCTTGCTCTCTGCGTTCTCTCCTCCACGGCTCTCCCGCTCTCCCTCGCGCCTCGCTCGCTCTCGGCCTCGCGCCGCCGCCTCGCGACCTCCTCTGCCGCGCGACCGCCGCCGCCGCGCGACCTCCGCCTCGCGACCGCCACTGCCTTGCGACCGCCGCTGCCTCGCAACCGCCACTGCAACAGTTCTCTAGTTTTTCTTTTTAATTTATGAGCATCGGTGTCATATTTATCTGTATATTGGCGTTAAGATTGAAGTTGTGCATATGCATATATGTGAAATGATTTTAGAGAAAGAATGTCAGTACATTTCTGAATCTAGGCAATTGCAATTTTTTTTGGTTCTGTTGACGCAATTGAATTGAGAATGATTAATCCCTAGTGTAAAAGTGGTTAGTAAAATGGAAGGGATCAGGTGCAGTTTTAACCATCAAGATATTCTACTTTATTTAACAAGTTAGATAATGGGATATAGTAAAATGGAAGGGATCAGGTCGCGCGGCAGTGGCGGTCGCGAGGCTTGGGCGGTCGCGAGGCGGAGGTCGCGCGGCGGCGGAGGTCGCGCGGCGGCGGAGGTCGCGCGGCAGAGGCGGTCGCGAGGCGGCGGCGCGAGGCGAGAGCGCGAGCGAGGCGCGAGGAGAGCGGGAGAGCCGTGGAGGAGAGAACGCAGAGAGCAAGAGAGCAAGAGAGAAATAGAGAGAGGAGAGAAATCGTGGAGAGAAAGAGGAACGAACGTGAGAGAGAAAACAAGGGTGGGGTTTTTTGCTGGGGTTCATTTGCTGGGGTTCAATGAACCGGTTTTTTTCTGGGGTTCATTGAACCGGGTGGTTCATTGCCACGTGGCGCCACGTGGCGATTGCATTTCGCCACGTCATCAATAACCATGACTGGATTAACAAAAGGACTTAATTTACACTATATGAAAAGTTGAGGGACTAAATGTGTTGTTTTCAAAGTTGAGGGACCAAAAGTGTAAAACCTTCAAAGTTCAGGGACCAAAAGATTAGTTTTGCCAACATTTTTTGGGTTGAATGTGAATTGTATCCTAAGTGGATCCATTTCCACCCCGATCCATAGTCCCATTAGAGATGCTCTAACATGCAGACTTTTTCCGTCCAATTAATTGGGCCATGAGGCCCGCCTCAGCCCTCTCTTATTTCTTCAAAAATGACAAATAGTATAATATATGGTAACATTTTAACTTTTTTACAAATTTATCCTAACGTTTTAATTTTTACAAATACATTCTAACATCTAAAGTTTCTTACAAATTTATATCAACGTTTCAATTTTTACAAATACATCATAAAGTATTAGCTTTTCACAAATTTATCATAAAATCTTCATATTTCTAAGTTTCCAACCTTACAAATTGTAGCTCATAACACGTGAGAGAAATTTTTCCCATTTACAACTACAAGATTAAATGTAATCTCAAATCAAGCCGAGTTTATTCATAAGTTACAATTTAAATAATTTCAATATGTTAGGATGTATTTGTAAAAATTGAAATGTTAAGGTAAATTTGTCAAAAACTTTAAACGTTATAATATATTATGCTATTTACCCTTTAAAAAATCGAGTAAGGATTAAGGCTTATATTTTTTTTAGAGCCATCCGCTTTGGGCATGTCAATTTGGCACAATCATAGGAAGTCCCTTATTTGCATATGGATTTCGAGTGCACATTAATACACACACATCAATGCAACAATAAAAGGGTCATAAAATCAAGAAGTGCCGAATTGACGTTTCCCAAGTGGGTAAAAAAATAGTAGTATTCTTTCATTTTTGCCCAAAAAACATAGTCTCATTAGTCGTTCTTGACCACTAGAAACACAGACTATCAATGCGATCCTACTATAGATGTCAACCGCGTCAAACCTATCAAAACCACCAAATTTGCCCTCTTTTCCTATTCCAAACTGCAATTACTCTTATTATTCCATTTTTGTCAAAAAAAAAAAATTGTTATGTTAGGGGTTTTCCATTTTTTTCATCTCCATATTTTAGATTGCAATTTGTTACGACTCGGATCATTTAACCTAGTGATCACCTTAAACATGAGTCATTATTGGACTAATCTCGACCGACATTGAGTTATGATCGAGTAAGGTTATTTATAGTATTGTATATATACTTTGGGGTGAGTTTGTTGTTTTGTATATATAGGTTATAATTTGGAAATCAAAACAAAATGGGAAGCCTATAGTCGATGTAATTAATCAAGAGCTTTTGGATTCGTCTTGGAATACGTAGCATACTAACAAGTCTGTAAATATGCTATTTTTTGGACTATAATTGGTGTATTTTACAAGATTATATCTCCCATTTACGAGACTTATTTGTGTTTTATGTGATTACAGGGTCTAAAGAGACTATTTGAAGAAAAGGAGATGAAACCAGTCAAAACCAGTTGAAAAAGTCTAATTAGTGTCCAATGATTCCCAACGACGTGGAGATGAACGTACAGTACGAGACATCGTTGGTGCGAACTTTAACATGACAGAAAACAAAGCATCGCAGTGCCTTGCTTAGCAATCCTCAGCGCCTCCACATTTTGAACGTATGGCGTTGAGGTCGGTTACTAGATTTGAAGATGGAATTTTGTGGTTTTAAAAGATTTTGGATGAGATTTGTTTATATCTTACTACTTCTATAAATAAGACCTTAGGGGAAAACCCTAGAGACATGTTACTACAGACATGATTTTGGATGAGATTTTGGACAATATTTTCATATGAAAAGACATATTTTAAGTACAAAGAATTCTTTTGATTTCTTTTGGTAGTAAGTTCCAACTCTTTCACAGTTCATTAATGTTTTTTATTTTTCATTAAAGAATCATTGATGTTTCTACAGCCATGAGTGATTAAACACTCTGTCTAGATCAAGAGAGTCTTGATTGTAAGTTACGGGTTTTAATGAGATTCTTGATTTAATATATTTAAGTTTTTTTATTGATTCTTGTAATTCCATTTTCACCGATTTATGAGGTTTTAAGCTTGCATGGTTTGACTTTTCTGTTGTGTAAGTTTGTCACATGTCGTGCGTGCCAAATATAACCCCTACTCGAGCTACCAATCCCACTTGGGTGTAGTAGTAGTAAATACGGGTTGAATCCGCATGACTTAAGTTTTACTCTGAGTTAACTAAAAAAGGAAATTCGAGGGTTTTTCAAAAGATTTTAAGAAAACAATTAATTAAAACTAATAAAAATCAAAGCTTGCTTAAGTAAATTCAATGCAAGAAAATACATAGGTCTACGGTCCCACAAGTCCAAATCAAGATATATTAGCAATTTAGCATGACATGGTCTTTGATATTTTTCAAAAGATTATTAGTTCAATTCCTTCTAGATTAGCTATATGATTTCGACATCCGCTAGAAATCCCTAATTCCCCTAATCTCAGTAGCTTGGACGTCTGCCACTAACTACTTCCCTAGTCAACACATAACTCTAGACATCCGCCAAAAAAATTTAATGCATTAACCGTATAAAAATTTGTGGAATACTAATCCTAAATAACCAGATCGCGTATGCTTCCAGTTTTTCCTAGATTTATTTGTTGCATACTCAAAAATCGAAAGATTTTGACGGCAAACGGATGAGTGATTCTCACTTATATCACTCCAACCGTACAATTACATATACGATTGTCCCGATTAACTATTGGTCTTTCACCTAAAAGCATGTAATGACCATAATACATACCTTAAGCTTGCACCATAATTATAAAAACAACAAAAAATAAAATAGTAAGAATTGAAATAAATTAAATATAAATAAAAGATGTCACAAGTCATGTCATCAATCAAGACTGAGCTTGCTTCGCTTCCAACCTAAGAAAAGAATTGTTTAGCCGGACATTGTTTTTATAAATACCATTAAATTATAAAGAAAAGAGAAAATAAAACTAGAGAGTTATGTAACGGTTGTCGAGAGAAAAAAGAACAAAAAGAGTTTTTTTGTATGGGTAGTGCTAGATGGACTCTTTGAGTCCGGACTTCCAATTTTTATGTATTTATAAATCCTCCTTGTAGACCTTTGTTATTATGGTGAATGTGTCAAGCAAGTAGAGCTTTTTTGTCATAAACTTTTGTTGAGTTCAAGGATGTCAAAAGTCCCACTTCCTTCTCTCTATTATAATGTGTCATAAATTCTCTATCTCTCTCTCCTAATAAATGTTGAGATGTTAATTACTTATCTATTTTCGTACTTACATTTGCCACACATTTGTGGAACCCTTTAGATAAACATCGTTATTACTACCCGTACATCTCAATGCAAGAAATTGAAGTAACAAAAGTATCCCATACATCTTTCTAAATATTGTATATTTTTATTTGTTTATATATATGAGTATTTTTAAGCACGAATTAATTTGTTTTTTATATTTTTTGTAAAAAATTATTTTTGTATTTCAGTTTTATTAAACTCAAAAACTTCGTAAAAAAACTCTATACTAACTAATTTAATTAATAATGATAGAATGACTCCTTTCCAAAATAAATAAATAATGATAGAGTGACGCCACAAAAATCATATGCTTAACTTTTTTTTTTATCCAACATATACTTAAATCTGATTATGCATGTGTGATCTAAAAAAAAAATCAACTATATATCAACGATTATATAAAAAATGAGAAACATAAACATACTAACAAAAAAATATTGTTAATACTCGTCAATTATATGTTATTATCCTTTTATTTACATCCCAGTTTTATTATTTATATTTCTTTATTAAAATTAATTTAAACTAGTCAATTATTGAGACCCTGATTTTTTGTTTTGCCCTAGGCCTTAAAAATGTCAGAAACAACCTTGGAGCTCGAGGCAGTGCTTGAACAAGATGGGGGAGACTCTGGAGAAGACAACGTGATGTTAGGGTTAAGTGAGTTGAAGTTTTAGTTTTGAGTTGACGATACTCCTCGAGATACTACAATAATAATAATAATTATTTTTATCATGCTTAGTTTGTTATTGTTGTTATTATTATTATTATTATTATTATTATTATTATTATACCTCATTTTGGCCATCTCCGTGCTCACGCAATAATTAATTACGATGTTCATCTTATATTCGCTCCTCAAAGATCAACATTAGTGATATTGATCGCATATTTTTCAAGTTCGGGCCTGCCCACACATACTTGAGCATGCTCATCAAGAAATATTTTGGAAAATTTAAGGGTGCGATATCAAGAGACGAGAGTATTTCTACACAACCTACTATGCCCCTAGACGAGACCTATGCTTGTTTGGGTCCTCTCCAGGTACGTCTTTGGGCAAATCTTGACAAGGCTTTCTGCACAACAATGGCGAAGCATAACCACGTCTTGGGCCATTTTCATATACGCCTTGATTAAGGTTAGAGCATGAAATGCTTATAGTTTAAAGTGTAAGGTTAATATTTTATTGAGCTTGTGTTAGCTCGTTTCACAAGAATCATGACTCCCTTAATTCACTCTCATCTCCAAATACGCATGGATCTCGAGACAAAATTCATTCTCGTCTCCATGTATGCACGGGTCTCAAGAATTAAAGAGCATGTATGCACGAATCTTGAGATTAAAGGGCATGTACGCACATATCTCGAGAATTAAATAGCACATATGCACGAGTCTCGAAAATTAAATAGCACGTGCGCACGGATCTTGAGAATTAAAAAAACACTTAACTACGGATTTCGAGAATTAAAGAGCACGTATGTACGTATCTCGAGAATTAAAGAGTACGTACTCACAGATCTCGAGAATTAAAAAACACGTATGCATAAATCTTGATAATTAACAAATTAGGAGAATTAAAGAGCATATACGAACGGATCTCGAGAACGACAAGTAAAGAGAGATAATTAAGGAGACAAGTATAGAGAGGGAATGGGAGATAATTAGGGAGAGAACGGATAGTCATCTGGAAAATAGTGCTTCCTAATT
This sequence comes from Stephania cephalantha, assembly GCA_039657325.1. NCBI lineage: Eukaryota > Viridiplantae > Streptophyta > Magnoliopsida > Ranunculales > Menispermaceae > Stephania > Stephania cephalantha. The sequence goes on along the minus strand of CM077570.1, from coordinate 15,367,765 downwards.
GAAGAGAGAGAGAGAGAGAGGGATAATGAGAGAGAGAGGATCTGGAGAATGACTCTGTGTCTATGTTAAATGACCAATTTGCCCTTGCTCATTTAATTTGACTCACTCTCCATTTAAAATTAGATTGAGACCCACTAAAGTGTTCTAAATTATGAAAACACCCTTTGAGTCTAGACTCTTTGAGTCCAAATAGATTTTTTGTTCTTGTATTTGCTCCCTGGAAGAGAGAGAAACTCTCAAACACCTCAAATTCATTGCATCTCGGACTAATCTACTCTACACGTATGCCGAGGCATATCAGAAGCTATTGGAGCTCGTGGATGGGGACATGTGTCATACTCGGGGTTGGAGGGAGCGCATGGGCAAAACTCACGAGGGCCGCTAAGGGCACCCCACCATTTAATGAGGGCACCCACTTAATGTGGGCACAAACTGTTTTACCTGGGGCACCCAAAAATTAGCCCCGAACTATCGAAAATACCCCCTCGTGCAAACCCCTGAGCACCCCACCACCCTCGTGCAAACCCCTGGGCACCCCACCACCACCACCACCCTCGTCCACCGAACTCCTTGTGGAAGAATTCATTTGTTTTGAACCGACCAGTGAGAGGAATCCCCGAAATCGTGTTCTCCGTCCCTCGCCGTGTGTTTCTCCTTCGTTGTTCGAGTTTTCTGCATTTTGTAAGGTCCGGTGTGTGAGCCGATTTCGTCTCCAAATTATGGCTCGGTTGAAGATCGTCAAATTAAGTTACATTTGGTAGAGTAGTTGTAATGTGTGTGTGGCGGTTTTTTCAAATGTAAAAAAATTGGGAAATCGTGGTTCTCGGCCACACAGGCCAGAGACCGTGTCAACTGTCTCGGCCTTGGCCGAGACAGAAGCTAATATTTTTGGGAACACGCAGTCTCGGCCACGAAGACCGGAAGAGTTAACTGCGTATCGGTTGTCCACTTCCGAGAGGGTCTCAGTAGGCTCGGTCGTCATAGGACGAGAGTCAGGCGAATTGAAATGGTCAATCCATCTCGGTGGTGTACAACCGAGACCTTTTCATTGGACTCGGTTGTACGCGGCCGATATATTGGAATACTTGTCGGTCATGGGTGACCAAAAATATGGGTTTTTCACGAACCTGCTTGACCGAGACATCAGAAATGGATGAATTTGAACATTACAGTTTGAAAAAAAATTTGGTTGTATGTCAAACTAACAATACAAGATTGAAAATCCATCACGACAATTTGCACCGAAACTTAGTTAATTATAAATCTCCGTAACATTCAAACTGACTCTAAAAAGGGTCCATCCATAAGTAAACAACAATCAAAACACAACAACAATCAAAACACAAGACACACATTTGCATATACATAGAACATTCGGACGAATTGGCAAAATTTCTAAATGTTTAGCCGTCTAGGTACAAGCTTTAACCTACGGTGTATCTAAATCTACAACGGTATGGTGGCTTCATGATCAACGATTGCAATGGGCGCGATGTCTCGAAAAACGAATCCATCTCGCCAACCTTTGGCGCAGATCCTCAACGTACCGATCCCACGATGGATATAAGGATGGCAATGGTGCATTCACACGCAACTGCACCTGTCAAAGTGAACAATAGAACATAGAAGATATTGTCACAAACCCGATTAAGGGGGAAACAAACCAATTCACAAAAAATCATAGAACTTACCCTAACCCAATGGATATTCCTTTCATTTGCCATTGCAATGATAAGTCTGTTGTGCAATGACGACGGTGGAGTACTACGTAGAGGTAGGAATGTGGAGGCACTCCCATGCGAGAGGTTGACGAGAATGACATTGAATGCGGTGGATACTAACAATCCCATGTCCGGAAGTGTCAACCATTCTTTGAAAGATGCTCCCTCTTGCTTTCTCTCGGGCAATGCACCGCATTCTTGACGATCTCGAAACTCGAGCCAAGCACTTCCCGCCAAAGGTCTTCATACCCGATAATCTCATCGTACATCCTTCTACGCACAATCCTCCACCCGTCTACGTCGGCAAGTCGAAGCCCGTAGGCTATACACCGATATCCACAATTTCCATCGGAAACGACATCGATAATGGCCTCAACATGTGGCAACCAATCCGGTTCTAAGCAATGACTATAAGCCATGTTAGATCCACTTTGCGTGCGTCGGACACGACGCATTTGTGGAACATTGACTTTCTTACGCCTAGAAGCTTTTGTGGAGTGGGAGGACTCAAATCCGATTGGAGATCGGGGGGTGCCTCCGACACAGGGGGTGCCTCCGATTGGAGACCCGGTGTCCTCCCACCCGCATCCTCAACTTCCCGCTCGCACTCCACAAAAGACGAAGGTGGACTAATCTCCCTAAGCTTGCTCACTTTCAGTCCTCCCCCGCATCCTCAACTTCCTCCCCCCCTTATCCAATCTTCTGCGTGTCGTAATTGTGCCTCCCACAAATCACGGTGACATACCATAAGGAGTCGATTTTCCTTGACGTTAATTTGGAAAGGGCATCCACATTTCTTCGTACCAGTGTGACTCCTCGCCTTTTCATCATTCCTTGATTTCTTTAAAATTTTTGCCGCTTTCCCCTTCCCTACTCTCTGAGCCAGTCCCCTATATGTCCCAGACCTCTCACATGCAATTTTCACCCTTCCCCTGCGCTTAATGCCCCCGGCATCCGAGCGCTTCGTTACTAACACAAACTTGTTCTCACCACCAATCATTTGGAGCCATGAAATAGCCGCTTCTCGAGAGGGGAATGGCTTAGAAGGTGTAAAAGTGTCCTTGTAGTCTGGAAAATTACTAGATAACGGCATTACCTGCAATACAAACATTGTAACATTATAATCAACCAAAATGTACAGCACAATCACAAAAAAACCCAAAAAAACATGTTCTCGGTTGTACAGGTCCGAAACTTTCTTCAGAGTCTCGCTTACGTACGACCGATATTTACTCATTACTCTCGATCGTACCAGACCGTGACCTTTGTGAATTCTCTCGGTCCTCTATGACCGAGACGTTACCATACATCTCGGTCCTGCGAGGCCGAAACGATCGCGCACCCAGAGAGAAACTTCGGATAACCGCAAAAAAAAACACAAAAAATTTGCAAAATTACCTCAAGGATGACCTCCTCTGGCACCGAAGCATTACAATCCTCCATTATACAGTGGAAACAACTTCGGATTTGAAGAAATTACCAAACCCTACGTTGACAAACAAATCATCATTTTCACAGTTATACACAACTAAACAGCTTCTAAAAAACCCGAATATGGTTGTCAAACATTGTTACCTCGCTGTCGTACGAGCAAGAATCGATCAGCTCTTCGCCAAACGCAATGTGGCTGTCGCTTTGTGCTTCAAGCTTGCTGGTGGGGTGCCCTAACTCCTTGTCAAAATGGTTTGTGGGGTTTAAACCATTATATATATACAGGGGCAAAATGGTCTTTTCCATTTTTGCTGGAATTTTTTCAAATAAGTTGGGTGCCCTCATTAAATGGTGGGGTGCCCTTAGCGGCCCTCAAACTCACGCATGGTTGTGTGTTTCTGCTCGTGGGCTCATTGACGTGGCGTGCTTAGATTGGAAGAGAAGACGTGAACGCACGAATGAATGAGAGAAGCATGGCACTGATGATGGGGAAAACACAGACGAGTGGGACGAGCATGTGCGAAAGTGTGGGAGACAGTATAGCACACATCCCGAGGTAAGGTTGAGACCCTTATTTGTTGTTGATCTTATACTAGTTTCTGTGCAGATCTTGAGGCATTTGAACGGCTCTGAAGGCCCTGTGACTGTGTCTCTGATTTGTGTCACTTAGCTGCTGCTCCTCTTCTAGTCCATCAAAATAACTCTAATTTCTATCGAATTCGACCAAATTGCATCCAATACCTCTGAACTACTAAAAATATAAAGAAAAGAGAATAATTAATAATAATAGGCATTGAGATCTAAAAACACATAAAATAAACACCTAAAATATATTACTATTATTGAGTTATCAAATACCTCCAAACTTAAGACTTTGCAGGTCCAAAAAAAGAAATATAAAACATGCGGCTAATGCAACTAGACTCCTAATATAGTTATGATCCTACACTAATTAATCCTACACTCGATTCCAAGCTCGTGGAGTTCTTTCGGTTTAAATAATCGCCAAATTAACAAGCTACTCAAGAAATTTCGGAGTTATGATATGTCTAGAACCACAATCTAAACATAATTAAGATTACAATTTCATGACCTAGACTCGGTCAAAACAAATGCTATCAACTACTCACGAGTTTTTTTGGCCTATACACTCAAGCACGCAAGTTTACAATCTTTGTAAGATAGCGCATCAACGCTTACTGGCTACCATAGGCAATAAATGCAACCACGCTCTAGACTTAGCACCAATGGGGATCAATAAGGCTTTAAGTAGGTTGTAAAATAGCTAGGGTACCAAGGATATAAAGGTAATGCGAAGCATTGGAAAACTAAAACTTATACTGTCAAAAGATTTCCAGAGAACATGAAAATGGCTTATACTACACTTAACTTCAATTTTCTTTTAATATGTGCGGTCCTCACCTTTTCCCAACCACCTGGCTCCCTGCGCCATTTCTTTTAGATACCGTTTTAGGTGGGACTCTATAATTATGACTTAATTTTTTCATCATGATTAATTTCCCCTTATTTTGGGTATATAAACAATTTTTCCCTATAATATTTTTCTTTTTCTTTTCATGTCTCTTTCTAAAGATTGTAAGTCTAAGACTAGCTTCCAACTAGGTAAAGGATAATATCAGGCTATGGTTATGAGTTTAACATTAGGTAAGAAAGAATTAAAGGTTGGGTTGGCTCAAAATAGGTAAACCAGGGAAATTACTTTAGGTGGGCTTAAAGCTAAGGATTTTCATTCAAAATGGCCTAAATCATTCCCCAAAAAGTGGTTTAGTTATAGAAACTTCGCCTCGAGTGGGTTACACCCTCGTTCTAGCACCCTAAAAATTTGACTTTTTTACAGCTCTGAATGTCTACCCCTTTTGGTATCTGGCATAAGGCTTATCCCTCATACTAAGTCCCTAATATAAAATCATTAAAATATCGGGCTATGGGCTATAATGAGTGTTTCTCTTAATTTTCCCTAAGTTTCAAGTCAAAAAGGCAACCATAGTTCACTCATCCATAACCAAATGCATGAAGCAAAGTTTCATGTGACTCTAAATTCAACATATGCGACATATGACACTATGTAAGGTCCAAATGCAAGAACAAACATAGATAGACACATGTCTAAATGCATGCATGAAAATGTGTCATAATGTATCATATCGTAATGAAATGGAAGATAAAAGTATGAATGGGAAGAAAAATAAATGGAAAGATAAGAAAATGAGAGAAATAACACCACTATTACCATCTTTCAACCGTAATATTGAAAAAATTAACTATCATACCTGCGGTCTTTAGCAAAAAGATCCATATAACACAATCCTTAATCCCTAAAGTACCCCCAAACTTATTTCAAACTTTTCCCTAAGGTTCAAAACAAGCAAATAGATTCACACATAAAAATAAACAAAAGAGTGAATAAATATGATAGATATAGAATTAAGGAAATGTTACGATTTCATGCATAGAAATAAGAGTACTAAAAAATTAAATAAAAATTTGGAATGCCTCCCAATAGCGTCTTTATTTACAGTCTTTGGCTCGAACTAGTATGAGCTTGTCAATCAATATATATTGGTTTTGCAAGTGACACGCCCTCCACATTATGATTCATAAAGTCTTCATAAAAAATCTTCAATCCGTGGCCATTCACTTTAAAAGCATTACCAATTTCCAAACTCTGAATCTCCAGCGCACCATGATCATACACCACAATCACCACATACGGTCCTATCCATATCGATCTTAGCTTACCTGCAAAATCTTAAGACGGGATTGAAAAAAAACACGTTCTGACCAACGCAAAAATATTTCCTGGAGAGATTGCGATAATGGAACAATTTGGTCTTTTCCTTGTAAATTCGCGCATTTTCATTCGCATTGTTCCTGATTTCCTTCAATTCTTAGAGAGTAAGCTTTCTCTCTTTTCCTACTTCCTCGAGCTTCATATTAAGTTGTTTCACAGCCCAGTAAGATTTATGCTCAACCTCAACTGACAATTATTACGCTTTTCCAAAGACAAGGCGGTGGGGTAACATTCCAATCGGCGTTTTAAACGTTGTTCAATAAGCTCAAACAACATCATCAAGACGTGTACTCCAATCTATTCGAGTGGGATTCATCGTCTTTTCCAAGATAGATTTGATATCCCTATTAGAGACATCTACCTGGTGATGCGTGCCGCAAGTATAACTGCGAGCTTGTAGTAATAGTGCAATCAACTTACGTTGATCAAGGATATCGTCATCAGGGAAAGATTTTTGCACTAGTTATATATTATCTACTTAACTTGACCTATTACTAAGGGATTCACTTTTAATTGATTTTATATCTAAACTAAACTATTTTACCAAATCACTTTAAACTTTTAGTTGAACTCTTATATTAAGGATATCTTAGTTCACAACTTCACCTATGTAATTTAATACTATGCTTTGTATTCATGTGTACATCCCAATATGTTTTGTGCAATGCCTAATTAAAATAGACATATTTCTTTCAAATCCACTTCAACACACTATCGTGACGGAGAAGATTCTAATGTGCAAACTAAAACTCCACCTATCAATGTAAATAATGTAAGTCCCACATTGCTTTCAGTCTCAAATCATTGGATTCATAACCAACTAAGTTTACTATCTGCGCCTCCCTAATCATCAACTAACTCTCGATGTTGTGTATTTTACGGTTGTACCATTAATGTCCAGATTGAAAAGCTTTAATGGCCATGATAACTCCTAAAATCTAAGTTCATTAAATAAATGATCAAGATGTCTAAAACATTACGCTCAAAATCAATACAAATTATAGCCATTGCACTTTTATTATCATTTTTTATTCCTATTTAAAAGCATACAAATCATACAATAGGATCCATAGATCTCTAAGATAAATAAACTATTCACACATCATTGAAACACACACATCACAATTCAATATAGAATTCATTGCAAAACATAGATGAATATAAATATTACCTTGAATTAATAAATGAAACCAAATATTGATTGCAAACGTAAAGTCTTCAACGTTTCTCCAACAAAAACTCCTTAATACTGAAACTCAATGCTAAATTACTCTAATAGAGGCTAGTCACCTTCTATGTGGTTGGTTCTCTTTTGTTTACCACGTCCTAATACCTATTTATACTCCATAATAAAAATTAGAAACCCTAAATTACAATTTAACCCGAATTAGAACTTCACTTTCTAATTTCGGCAAAGTTGGCACTGTCACTAATGCCCCGACGCCTTGTGTGTTAAGTGACGGTGCTGCCATTGTGCCACAACTTCATTATGTGATTTTTAGCTCCTAGAGCCTCGGTGTCGTCCCCTTTGTGTCCCGGTGCTGTCCCTTGTTAACCACAGCGTCGCCACTGTGCAGGGACCTCCAGAGTTGGTTTTCTTCATTTCTTCTTCTCTATCCCACGTCGTGCCTTTCATCCCCACGTCGTGCCTTCTCTTCCCCCAGCGCCAACACATGCTCCCATAACGCCAACTTTGATTTTGTGGGTTTTTGCTCCGTTTCTTCTCGTTTTTTCTTGATTTCTTCCAATAAACCTTAATTCCCTAAACATGCATTAATACTATGAATTAACACTCATTTGAGGATATTTATAGTAACTATACTACTAAATTAACCCAATATATATACTTATAAATAATCACTTATAAAATACCCCCAAACTTAAGGTTTTGCGCGTCCCGAGCAAATGTGTGTTCTACTAAATCTCTTAATAACTAATCCTCATTCAATTACATTATTCATGGAGTATCCTTTAAATTTATACACTATCAATGAATATATATATGCTATGTCTGAGTGAATGGAATGAAAGCACAAAGTGACACACAATTTATAGTGGTTAGATCCAAGCGATCTACGTCGCACTACCTAACCTCCCTATTAGGATTTTTAACCAAAACATATTGCATAATATGTGTTACAACCTAAGCATACAAGCCTGTAGAGTGCTTAATTACAATTAGGACTTCCCACTCTAATAGCAACTAGGATTATGTGCTCTAGTCTCAACTAGGTGTTCCCTCGAATTAGATTCCACTGAAGTCTTACAATCATACAAATACAATAAGTTGCTGAAAAATAATGAGATACACTTTACAACACAAAGTGGTATCAAATTCAAACACTAGTGAGCCTCCTAGAGCCTAACAACTCTTATGCATCTGCAAGTATGAGAATAAATGGAATATGCAAATATGTCAGAGCTCTTGGAACTCATAGACTAATGCTGCGGAACGATGAGCACCTTGCCATTAATCCATTGCCTTCATCGTCGCCGTTGTCATGTGAAATCGTTTTAAAAACTTAATATATTAGTGTAACTTAGATTTCAAGTCTACAGAACAATAGTTTAACAAAAATCAAGTTTAAGTGCAAAACTTTTGTTCAAATCAATCTTAGGGTTTGATAAAATAAATTTAAGTGCAAAATGATTTGAAGTTTCGAAGTGAAAACTCGAAAACCTTGTGGGCAGAAAGTGGTCCAAGAATTTCCGGTGTTTATCAAACAACATCGACACGGGCCTTAATTTTGGCAAAGCCATGATTTTCAAATCAATTACAGTTGGGACAAAACTATGTAGACGAGATTAAGTGGTGGCGGCGGGTGGTCGGGAAGTGGTGGGGCAAACGGGAAGAGGACGGTTGGAAGTGCGAGATTTTAGATCTTGTTAGGACTTTCTTTGGGAGAGATGTGAGTTTTGATGGTAAAAACAAAATTATAGACGCAAACAAGAGAATTATCCATGAGAGTGTCACATGCTTTCAGGGAATCTTTAACATGTCCTCACATACTTTGCTTGATTTATAAAAATGCCATGTTTGTCAAGCCTAAAATAGATCAAGAATTCATTACATTATGACCCAGATATCATCAACATAAATTTGTGTTTTCAAAGTGGGATCTAGCGTTCCTTTCTTGAATCCTTTTTCAAGTAGGAAAAGTCTGTCATACCAAGCTCGTTGTCTTAGTCCATACTGAGGCTTTTTGAAGATGATATACATGACAATGTTCATGATCTTCAAAACCCGCTACATATACCTCTTCATTAATGAAGCCATTTAAGAATGCGCTTTTAACATCCATTTGATATAGTAAAAACCCATTGTAGCAAGCATAGGCAAGTAACTTCTTGCTTCTTAGCGTGCTAATGAAATCACAATTTCACCTTTTTCATTCTTTTTGTTTCTAAAACCCATTTGGTGCCTATGCTTGGGCTACTAATGTCCATACCTTGTTCCTAACAAAGTGGCTTACTCAAGTTTCAAGTTAACAATCCACTTAAGAGTTTTTCTTTGCAAAAACTTATATTTTTATGACATGTAGCTTTGACAACATATATAACTTCACTTTCAAAATACTAAAGTAGATCTCAACCAAAAATCATCACTACTTACAAGTTTATTTTGTTTCAACACTCAAGTAGCAAGTATACAATCTCATGATTTCTCATTAAACTCAGGATTTCACAAATAAGCATAAATCACACTCATCTTTGGTAGACTTTAGCACTTAAAGAGTCTATATGACTTTTACGTAGTTGGAATAAAAACTTAACTTAACTAGCTTCTTGCATTCGAGCTAAATCTTTTATTTAAAGAGTTTTAGTTTACTTCCACCTCCTTTTCTTAATATTCTTTATTTTCTTTTCTTCTTTTCATTTTTATTTAACAACCCCTGCTCCTTTTCCTAAGGACTTATTCCTCCTTACCTTTTTCAACCATCAAGTTCTCTACTCCATTTCCTGAAGAACTTGTGAGATTCTCTCATTTTTTTTTCTAAAACTCTTGTTAGCACTTCTCACTTTCACTAAATCAAGTAAGTTAACTCCAATTTTTACTATACAATTGCTATTTCTTCCCCTCTTGTACTAAGTTTTTATTTGCTTTGTATTTTCAAGTAAGATTCACACTTATTATATAATCCTTAAAGATCTAACTTTTTCACAAGAAATGTTCTAATTTCTTGCTTTTGTTTCAAGTTCAAGGGTTTCCCTAACTCTAGGTTTCTAATCATGAATTCACATTGTTGTTTGCTATATTTCATTATTTTTTCTTCTAAAATTCAAAATATTCTCTTGAGTTTCATATAAATAAGATACTTGTAATCTAATCATCCACAATTAAAGGCATGAACATGCAAATGAATTACTTATTCATTACATATTACTATATATAACCTAATCTATACTACTTAAAATTCATAAAATAAGTAAAACGAAAAATTTATACACAACCATACTTTCCTTCTTAACTGCTTCCAACTAAAAACTTAAACGATCATACTTGCAGTGTTTATCCTTATTTCTCATAATATCTTACCACTTCCCATAGTGTGATGTAGTGTCGATGCCCCCAAACTTAAACCAAACCTTACTCAAGGTTTAAAAATAAGCCTGAAAAATGAAAACACTAAAACACACAAACATATGAAATAACATATGCTAACTAAACATTAAAATTGAAATAACTAAATAGTTTACAAAATATCCTAAATGTGAAAAATGTATGAATGGTATGAAAAACACTCTCAACTCCCCAGGTCTAAAGGAATCCTAGAACACTGACTTTAGGACTGTGCGTCATCATCATCATCTGGATCACTAGCTCCATCTTGTGATGGTGTCAATGGATGCTCCACCGTCCTACTCTGCACTAACTCCAGATCAAACACGTATGGTGGTGTTGCTCCTCCTCTCCTTCATTCTCCTTATCTTCTAACTCCTAGGCTAGTTCTACTGCTACTTGATCTTCTACCTCTGGGCCAACAACTCATCCTCACGTGTAGCTCCCTCGACATCTCTCTATGTCTCTATGTCCTCATCCTCCTCTTCAGAGTCTTGATAACCAGGTGGTGATTTCAACGTAAGCATGAAAGTTTCATCCATGGTTTGTTGGGCATCTATATCAAAATTGTTCATCACCTCTCATTCTCACTTTGACCCTTAAGCACATCTGAGTAATCAAAATAGGAAACAACAATTTGTTATACCTTTTCACATTATGGACTGCCTCAGACTAGTATGTATGTTCTCCCCGATATTGATCTCTCTGAACTGCGTAATCTCATAAAGACAAGCTGCTTTCGGCTTGTTAATCTCACCCTGCTGAGAAAAGGGGTATAGTGATGCAACAAGAAAATGTCGCTAGATTCTCTAAAGCTTTCTAATGCTCCCCTTCTCAATGTGCTTCAGCACATTCTCAGCTCCCATTACCCATCCTTATTGTTATGGGCCAATCAATGCATCTCCTATGACTCTAAATGGGTATAGGTTATAGGGCTTCTCATATAATCTAACCGAGAAACTCGACATGGATTCATACGAGCTTAATTCTTCCAACCCATAGAAATTATTGATCTCTCATCTATTGAAGGGAACTAAAACCCTCTCACCTTCATTGTCTCATCCTTAGCTGTAAACTTCGCATTAGCATAGAATTAAAAAATAATCCTACTCACTCATTTAACTTCATTCTTCCTATAGTCTTGAGTGAGTCGCTCCCAATCTCGGTGCCTAATGAAAGTGTTCACTCTTTTATCATATTTGACCGACAAATTTATTCATCTTTCGCAAATGAACTCCTTACGTAAAACTTTCTCGTATCAGTCCTTAGCCTCTTTACAAATGAAATATTTAGATTTAAAAGCTCCAGGCTCTTCATTATTGGGGTTCCTAGAGGTAGATGCCTTAAACTCATTTGCTCTTATTTGGATAACTTGTTTCCTTGTTCTTGACATTTCCTTCAAATTTCAAGCAACTAAAAAAAATACAATGCAACTTGTTCTTCAACTCACCTAAAAATTTAAAACTCATATAACATGGATCATGCATACGCCAAATAATGCAAAGATGTAAACTAAGTCTCCATGGTTGATATTTAATGCTCACATTTACACAATCTCTACAAAACCTATCCTACAACGTCAAATCTACAATTTTATACAATATTATCAAAATTTTCAAAATTTAATGCATAACTAGATGAAATTATAAATGTACCTCAATGTCGGATTAATTTCTAGTGTAGATCACTGCTCCAAGTATTTTCCAATCCAAGCCCTCTAACTTTTCTCACCAACTAGAACCCTAGCTCTCCTTGCAATCAAATTCCAAAAATCCAAGCCCTAGCTCTTCCACTTGTGCAAATCCACAATATGTTTCTATCTTCACTCTAAATGACTAGGAACTCACTAATCTCACTTGAAAATGATCAAACTTTGGCTCTAGAGGGGTGTATGCTTGGGGGTTTTAGTAGGATTTAAGTGCAAGTGTGGAGAATGGTGTGAAAAATGGGTTTAAAATCCTTGTTTCGACCTCAGCACCGCCACTGCGTTAACGACATAGTGGGGCAATTTTAATTATTTAGCCTGTTGCCACCTCGGCATTATTGGCTGTACACACGGTACCGTGGGTAATACCCATGATGTCAGCTCGTCTGCTCAAATCTTCGCGTATGATTTTTCGCTAATTCTCCTCCGCCGCTCCTTCGACTTTGTATACAACTCACACAAGGTGTCGTGACCGCATAAAATCTATGAAAATATAAAAATTAATAAATTTTACTTTTCGATTCGCCCATGCACCTTACTTTCACCGCTTTGAACTCCTTAGCTCCTTTTCACTATTTTAATGAGTTCTCAAGACATTTTCATTCTGATGAATCATCACCAAACAAATGGTTTTTCCTGCACATTCGACAGAAATTTTTTGAAAGTTAGAACTAAAACCCGTGAATTATAATTCTTAAACTAAATAACTAACTACCAATTAAAATTCAAAAACTTGAAATCTTAAAACCATTGGGCTACCTCCCAGTAGCGATTAATTTAACGTCATTAGCTTGATGCCTTTTTAGCTTGTTTAGTCCAAGTCTAAATCATGAAGCTCTATCTATAAATCAAAATTATGATATCATTCACATTCAAATGTACTTCTTCACCATCAACAAAGACAAGTTTCTCAGCATCATTGTTCTCAATAATACTTATTGTGATATTCTTTTCTCTTATGTCCAAACTTGCTTTAACCGTGTTCAAGAATGACTACCCAAGTATCATAGATACATCATCGTTCATATTTTGGTTCATGACCTCAAAATTCATGATGAATGTGAATCTACCTACTTTCATGTGCACATCTAAAACTCTTCCTATAGTAGGTATCAAGTTTTCATTTGTTACTTGCAAATTTGTGGTGTCCGGACAATTGATCTTCAAGTCAGCATGTATCATGTCCATTAGTGCCATGACATTGACTAAAGCTCCCGTATCACATAGGACATTTCAGAACCAGTGCCCGTCAATGTTTATCGGTAAGCTTATCTCTCCAAGATCTCTCATTTTGATCAGTTGAAGTCGCGGTATGAACTTGAGCTTTGGTTATGATTTCTTTGTAACCAACTTGATGTCATTGCCTTTTGGGTCTTCTTCGGGAGGTCCTTCATCTTTTTTCTTGGCCTTCCATTGTTGTTTCCCCTCTTTTTTCTTCATTGATTCTTTACTTCTTGAAACCATCAAGCTCATCTTGCCTTACTTCTATTTTGTGCTCATGCATCTATTCATGGTTATACATTACTTGGTCTTGTCTTAGCTTCTTTGTTTCCGTAGTGCTCATCATGCGAATGACACTAAAGTTCTCCTTAGGATTGGTGACGGTATTGCTAGGAAACTATCATTCTTTCTTTAAGTTCAAGGCTATTGCAAGTTGACCAATTTGCCTCTCTAGATTCTTGATGGATTGTGATTGCTCATTATCCATCATTTTCATGGCTTGCCTTAATCCTTCCAACTCTTTTTCATGCTTTTCATGGTGCTCCCTATCTCTTACTTCTATGGCTTGCAAATACTTCTAAATTGACTTCAGTGAAGTCATCTCTTCACTCTGCCCTAATTTCCCTTATTAGACATGTTGTTCGAAGCCTTCAGGTAACTTTAGTGCATTATCAGGATTTCCATAAGAAAATCTTGGGTTGTTGTTGTTGTATTCTTGATAAAACCATTGAGGAGCCACTCCTCTCGGCCATAAATTGTTTCCATAGCCTTTGTTGTGTTGGGTTTTGGGGTTCATACTCGACTGAAATTACAAAAACAATTTTGACAAAAACCCCAACAGGATCCGGATCTAATTCCATTAAAACATTTAAACCATGAAAACTTAATCATACCTCGGTCGCAATATACCTTTTTGAAGGTTGATCGATCTCTAAGGCGTTGCCAATGACGAATGCCCTCTACTAGTAGTCCACACACGAACGGCGGCCGAGATTCGAAGTGCTAGCTTCGAGAGAATACCAAACCTTTATGTTTCTCTCCAAAACGATCCAGAGCATACCAGAAAACCCTAATTCGTTTCTAAAACGAAAATAGAGTTTCGACCCTTAATCTTTCATATATGTGTTCTAACTTAAAGCGTCTATTTATACAACCCTTGTATATTGATGGTTAAGTAAATTACACATATACCCCTACTTAAAGAAGTATAAGTGTAATACACCACAAGGACATTTATGTCATGAATTTTATCATATAATATTCATTTTTCTGAACCATCTTAAAATCTCACAAAACCATTCTTAGTGTGCGATCCAATAGGCTCATACAACGTTGGCAGCGTACCAAAACACATTTTGGTATACAAGTCATAAGCGGCCTCTAGCAAGACATTATGACTACCCAAGTTGTACGAATATCAAATCGATACAACCTAATCAATAGTGTATATAACATCCTTTTGTCACACGATATCCTTTTGATCAAATATAAGGCATGGAATTGTCATCCAACATGTTCAATCGTACTAGTCTTGATCTTTAAGTAGACTGAAAATATCTAAGTGACATTGATCAATATCAATTCACGTAGACTAGGCCTTTTAATAGTCTAACACATCGAGGGATCCACTGGATATCTCTCTTTATATGAGAGGGACAAATTATATCTCGATTACACAACTTCATCACATTGCTCACACAGTAACCAATCACAATCTTTATAATCGTTCGGTAAAAGACAACGTTAGATTGTGTCAAATCACTGTGTTCCTAATGTTGAAGTCTCTCGTACTCTCAAGTCAGAGGATTGAAAAACATACATATCATGAGAAACAACTATGACTTAATCCATGTTATGTTCTCATAGCGGGTCGGTCCAGTACTTTGTTCCCTAACAAGTACTCGTGATCTTGATTCGTATCCCTATACGTATAATCATCATATGATCATCAATCAAGACTCACACTAGTCTTAATTCATTATAGTTCCCAGTATAATGATCGCTTAGGGACATTTAGGATATTTCTGTAAATACCCATAGATCTTATTATAATGTAAACATGGAAATTAATTATAATAAACAACAAATGAAATCCTCTATTTTATTAACTAAAAGTATTCATAAAGACAATTAATGGATTGACCTAGGGCACATGCCCCAACATGTTGTTCATGAAGTTGATGTTTTCATGTTCCATTCCATACTGTATGTCCATCTGGCTAATCACCATGCCTTGGTGATTCACGAGTTGCTTCGTTACTTGTGGACCTTGTTGTCTCATTTGACTGCTCAGATTTGATAGTTGTCCTATAATTGCAGCTTGCGAGTCAATCTCAAAGACG
Source organism: Stephania cephalantha (assembly GCA_039657325.1). Classification (NCBI taxonomy): domain Eukaryota; kingdom Viridiplantae; phylum Streptophyta; class Magnoliopsida; order Ranunculales; family Menispermaceae; genus Stephania; species Stephania cephalantha. The sequence goes on along the minus strand of CM077570.1, from coordinate 15,351,972 downwards.
CCGCTTATTTCCTAACTGTGGAACAGGTACAAGAGGTAGAATTCTAAGACAAAAGACCAATAAGATCCAATGCTCCATCCTCATCTTTAGTAATTAGAGAGCCACCTGATGCAACATCTACTAGCGTTATCGTGCTGTGGTTCATCCCATTGTAGAAAATCTAGAGTTGTGCCCATTTCACGTATCCGTAATCCGAACATCTCCTCAGCATCTTTTTAAATCTTTCCCAAGCCTCACCAAGAGACTTGGAGTCTTCTTGCTTGAACTGATTAATCTCAAGTTTCCTTTCGTTGACCTTCACTGGGGGAAAAAAGTTTTTTAGAGATCTTTCGTTGATTTCTGCCTATGAGGTCATACTCCCTGCATTCAGCCCTTGGAACTAAGATTTGGCTTTTCCACCCAGTGAGAATAGAAAAAGTTGTATCCTTATCACCTCTTTTGTAACCCCGGTGATTACATGGTGTCACACTTCTCCAAAAAAATCTCAACACGTGCAACTGGATCTTTATTAGATAGCCTGCTGAACAGACTATTTTGCATAACATTGATCAGAGATGGTCTTAGTTTGAACTCCATGGTGTTGGCTGGAAGCCTCATCACTCCATTGTAAGTCTTCTGAACTTCTGGCTTGAAGTAGTCATGAAGGCATCGCTATCCTCACACTCTCTCCTGCACTACTAGATCACCTGCGGGTTGGTTATTCACTCGGCCCTATTGTTGGTTTCTAGCTTGCTCTTCAGCCATCTTGACCCATTTCTTTTTCTTTCCTTTAGTTGTTCTCTCAATCTCGGGATCATAAGGCACTAGGTCCTTCTCTCCCTTGCTACGCATGCATTAAGTATCCCTAAAAAGAAAACACAAAAAATCATGTGCAGAAAGTCAAACTAAAACTTAAGCCTATATTTTTTATTTTTGTTTTTATGAACTAAATACTAAAGTACTGAAAATAAAACTTAGCAACTACTCAAACTAACTAGGTAATAGTAATGGCTACCTATCCCCGGAAACAGTACCAAAAACTTGATGTATACTATAAGTATAACGAGGAGCTTGTGATAATAGTAGTGCAATCAACTTACGTCGATAACGGATTTTGTCCCCAGGGAAATGTTTTTGCACCAGTTGTATATTACCTACTTAACTTGAACTATTGCTAAGGGATTCACTTTTAATTGATTTTATATCTAAATTAAACTATTCTAACAAATCACTTTAAACTTTAAGTTGAACTCTTATATTAAGGATATCTTAGCTCACAACTTCACCTAAGTAATTTAATACTATGCTTTGCATTCATGTGTACATCTCAATATGTTTTGTGCAATGCCCAATTAGAGTTGATAGATTTCATTCAAATCCACTTCAACCCATTGTCGTGACGGAGAAGATTTTAATGTATAGACTAGAACTCCGCCTATCGGTGTGAATAACGTAAGTTCCACATTGCTTTAAGTCTCAAATCATTGGATTTATAACCAACTAAGTTTACTATCCGCTCCTCCCTAATCAACAACTATCTCTGGATATTGTTTATTTTACGATTGTACCGTTCATGTCCATAATAAAAGCATCAATGGTCAGGATATCTCCTGTCTAAGGCATTACGCTCAAAATCAATACAAATTCTAACCATTGCACATTTTAATTATTATCATTTTTTATTCCTATTTCAAAACATATCATTTATACCATAGGATCAATTGATCCCTAAGATAAATAGACTACTCGCACATCATTAAAACAAACACATCATAATTCAATATAGAATTCATTGCAAAATAGAGATGAATATAAATATTACCTTGAATTAATCAATGAAATCAAATATTGGTTGCAAACATAGAGTCTTCAACGTTTCTCCAATAAAAACTCATTAATACCGAAACTCAATGCTAAATTACTCTAATGGAGGCTAATCTTCTTCTATGTGGTTGGATCTCTTTTGTTTACCACGTCCTAATACCTATTTATACTCCTTAATAATAATTAAAAATCATAAATTACAATTTAACCCGAATTAGAACTTCACTTTCTAATTTCGGCAAAGTTTGCGATGTCACTATGCCCTGACGTCGTGTGTGTTAAGTGATGGCATCGCCACTGCGCCACAACTTCATTATGTAATTTTTAGCTCTTAGAGCCTCGTCGTCATCCCCTTTGTGTCCCAACGCTGTCCCTTGTTAGCCACAGTGTCGTCATTATGCCGGACCTCCAGAGTTGGTTTTCTTAATTTCTTCTTCTCTCCCACGTCGTGCCTTGTCTTCCCAAAGCGTCAATACATGCTTCCATGATGCCAACTCTGATTTTGTGGGTTTTTTCTCATTATTCCTTGATTTCTTCCAATAAACCTTAATTATCTGAAAATGCAATAATACTATGAATTAACACTTATTTGAGGATATTTATACTAACTATACTACTAAATTAACCGTATATATGTATAAATAATCACTTTTCACCTGGCTACTCGTTTGGGTATGATACGATGTAGACGTTCCATGAGTGACATTATACTTCCTCAGAAGACTTTTAACCATACGATTATGATAGTGAGTGCCTCTATTACATATTAGGTCGCGTGGGGTACCAAATATTGTAAAATCCCCGATTTAAGGAACTCATATACAATTTTAGAGTCATTAGTGCAGGTAGCTTTAGTTTCTACCCACCTAGACACATAGTCCACAACCAAAAGTATGTAAATATTACCAAATGACGCTAGAAATGGTTCCATGAAATCAATACCTCATACGTTGAATATCTGACAGATATGGATCGGGGTGAGTGACATTTAGTCCCGATGACCATGGTTACTAGTTTTTTGACAGTTGGGACAAGTCTTAGTGAACATGTATGAATCATGAAAAATAGTAGGTTAGTAAAACCCACTCTCAAGAACTTTCATAGCTGTCCTACGAGGATATAAGTGGCCACCGCAGGCGTAAGTGTGGCTAAATGCCAAGATGGAGTGACTCTCGGTCTGAGAAACACAATGCCTAATAACCTAGTTGGAGCAAAATTTTCGTAAGTATGGGTCAACCCATACATGATATTTAGCATATCTATTAACTTTGTTCATTTGGGCTTTAGAAAGGTCAGGGGAAAGTTTGCCAGAAGTGATGTAGTTCACCAAATCTGCGTACCAAGGAAGATCTTCCATAACAGCATTTATGTACTCATCGGGGAAGTCATCCTTAAGAGGGGTAGGACATTCGCCACTCTCAATCCTGCTAAGATGGTCCACGACTGCATTCTTTGCACCACTTTTATCTTTAATTATGATGTCAAACTCCTATAGTAGGAGTATCCATCTAATGAGCCTAGGTTTAGCATCCTTTTTACTCATAAGGTACTTTAAAGCTGTGTGATCAGAGTAGATAATCACCCTTGGTTCCCAAACGATAAGGCCGAGATTTCTCAAGTGCGAAGATAACAACTAGGAGCTCCTTCTCAGTAGTGGTGTAATTGATTTGAGCACCGTCTAGAGTACGACAAACATAGTAAATCACATGTGAAACTCTCTTGACTCTCTGTCCTAAGACTGCACCCACTGCATGATAGCTAGCATCACATATAATTTCAAATGGAAGCTCCCAATTGAGGGCTTGAATCACTAGTATGCTAGTAAGTGAGTCTTTAAGTGCAGCAAATGCACTCTTACATACCTTGTCAAACTCATAAAGCATGTCCTTTTAGAGTAGATGGCATATGTATTATGTAATCTTCGAAAAGTCCAAGATGAAACATCGATAAAAATCAGCTTGTCCAAGGAAAGATCTAATCTCTCGCACATTCATAGGGTAGGGTAGTTTCTTGATAACATTAATTTTAGCTTGATCTACCTCTACACCTCTAGCTGAGACAATGTGTCCCAAAATAAGACCTTAGTCCACCATAAAATGATATTTTTTGTAGTTTAGATTCAAGTTCTTGATACACCTACTGAGCACCTTAGTCAGATTCATGAGACAACTATCGAATGAATCACCGTATATAGTAAAGTTATCCATGAAGACATCTATGAAATGCTCGATAAAATCTGAAAAGATACTCATCATGCACATTTGAAAGGTGGCAGGTGCGTTGCATAACCTAAAGGGCATGTGCCGATAGGCAAAAATGCCAAACATACAAGTAAAGGTCGTATTTTCCTGGTCTTTAGGCGTTACCAGTATCTGGTAAAAATCGGAGTAACCATCAAGACAAAAGTAATGAGAACGAACAACTAGTCTCTCCAACATCTGATCGATGAATGAAAGAGGGAAATGGTATTTTCTGGTGGAAGTATTTAGCTTCTTATAGTCAATGCATACCTACCATCCATTCCAAATACGAGTTGGAACCAACTCACCATGTGAATTATTGACTACTGTTACTCCTATTTTCTTAGGAACTACTTGGACATGACTTACACATTTACTATAAAAAATTAGGGAAATCATGTCAGCATCAATGAGCTTCAGTATCTCTTTCTTTACGACATCCATCTTAGGTGGATTAAGCCCCATTTAGGCTTATCTCGTAGGTTTTGACCTTCTTCCATATGTATATGATGCATGCAAGTGGAATGGCTTAAACCTTTGATATTCGATATGGCCTACTCAATAGCCTTTTTAAACTTTTGGAGTACTCGCATAAGTCTCTCATCCTCCAATTATGTAAGTTTGGTTGAGACGATCACATGGAGTGTGTCATTCTCACCTTAAAACATGTACTTTAGGTGCACAGGTAGTGGCTTCATTGTGTAAACTTTAATCATGGAGGAGGAAAATTTGGAGTCAATAGTAGGCAACTCCAAATAACAGATATTTGGGGGCAGGGGTTAGAATTAATCCAACACAGAAACAACATCCTCGACATCAGTATCGAGGGTTAAAACTCTCTGGTGGATATGAGTAATGTAGAAATGATTCTCTAACACTACTTGAACTTCATCATCACCACTCGTAAGCAAAGCCTGCTCAATGAGTGAATCTACACAGTCCATGGTACAGATTGCGGAAGACACATCACTAGGATATCACATTGGATCATAGATGTTGAACTTGATGACTTCACCATCGAACTCTATGGTAAGAGATCCATCATCCACATATACCTTTGTCTTCACCGCCTTCAAGAATGGGCGTCCAAATAGCACCGATGAAGCATTAGGGAATGGTTCCTCCTTTGTATCCACTACATAGAAATCAGCAGAAAACACGAATTCATTTAATCGGACTATAACGTCTTCAAGAACGCCAACGGGTTTTACAACTGAATAGTTTGCCTACTAAATGACAATACTAGTTTCCTCTAGTGGACTTGCATTCAATGTCTCATAAATAGACAATGACATGACATTAATGGAAACACCAAGGTCACACATAGCCCTCTGAATACTTACATCACCTATAACACAAGGCACCAAGAACATCCCTGGATCTTTGCATTTAGGGGCAATTTCTTAAGTAGGATAGCCGTAATGGTTTCTCCCATTCAGAGTTTTTCGTTGCCTTTTAGTTTCCCTTTGTTGGTGCATAGTTCCTTCAAAAACTTTACATACTAAGGGACTTACTCCAGAGCATCAAGGAGTGGAATATTTATTTCCACTCGCATTCTTCCTTTTTCTTATCTAGGATAAGTCATTGTGGAAAATGAGGTTTGACCTTAAAGGTAGGCGGTGCTTCCTTTTGAGTAGTTACCATCTATTTAGGAATAGACAGGATTACTACTAACTCATGCTCTTCCTCATTCACTTGGTCTTTGGCATTAGATGGCCCATTGTTCATTTTAGGTCCCTCCAGCTCTTTGCCACTTCTGAGTGTAAATGCATTAAAACTCGTGTTAGGATTCGGGTAAGGCTGAGAAAGCAACTTTCCCTTATCCTCGAGATGTTCCAATTGTCGTGATATTGAGACCATTTGAACCTTAAGGTTGCGAACCATCGCATTGGTATCACTGATGGATTTCTTAGTGCTAGCCTTGAATAGGGCAACATATCTTGAAAATTAGCTTTGGTGAGCTACAAGAGCTTTCATCATATCCTTAAGTGAAGATGAGTTATTGGAGGGTGCAGGCGATGGTTAACCTTTAAGGAAAAAGGTATGGTAATTTTGATTTTGAGGCCTGTAACTGAAGTTTGAGTTATTCTTCAATGTTGTATGATTATAGGTTTTCCTAAATGGGACCCTAGGTGGTCTTTGGAACTAATTACTTATGGCACTGACCAGTTGATTATCCTTAAAGATAGTAGAACATTCATTAAATGCATGATTTTTTGCTATACAGAAGCCACAAGCCTTGACTTGCACTTTACCAGAGGTAAGGAGATGCTCCATCATGGAGGTTAGTTGGTCAGTTTTTTGGTTCGTAGAATTTGAAATTGGTCCTGCAGTGAGACCGATACGTAGTATTATCAAGATCTCCATGAAGGCGTGACTACTGTGCGATTTCCTCGTACAACTGCTTCATCTGAGCTGGTGTCTTTTCTCGAATGTGACCTCCACATGCGTTATCAATTATGCATTTCTCTAAGGGCATCATGCCAACATAGAAGAAACAAATTATGGCATTTTTAGTCTGGCCATGATGCGGGCAACTAGCAATCAATCGCTTGTAGCAATCTTAATATGTAGCAAATGAATATCTCGATTTTATTTTGATGCTGCATATGTCCTTGATGAGCTGAGCAACTCTATCCTCTGAAAAATACTCTTTAAAAAACTCAGTTGTCATCTCATCCCAGGAGCTAATGCAACTAAGTGGAAGATAGAAAAGTCATTCCTTGACTTTGTCTTTAAGACAAAACAGAAAAGACATAAGCTTAACCATGTCCTCATCCGCTATAGAGGGTTTAATGGACTTTGAGCTAGTCAGAAACTTTTGTTTAGAAAAGTAATTGGGTCCTCATTCTCGCTACCATGAAAGGAAGGTAGGAGATTGATAAACCAAGACCTCTACTCAAAATCTCTGGCATTCTCTAGATAATGAATGCAGAGGGGCTGTTGTGCCAAAAGACCTTGAAGGTCTTGATTAGCATGCCCCATAGTGACTTGACGATTTTCAGGTTGCGCCATGTCTAGAGGATTTTGGCCTTTTTGTTGCCTAAGCTGGGCCTCCCTATTCAACTTTTAAAATGTTCTCTCGGGTTCAGGATAAAAAGACAACAATGAACCAATCGATTTTGACCGAGTGAGTCTCGGGAGCATAAAACTAAGAAAAAAAAGAAAGAAACTAAACTCAGAATAAAAGGAGTGTCCCCGACAACAATGCCAAAATTTTGTGATGTGTTGTGCATGCCAAATATAACCTGTCCTTGAGTTACCAATCCTACTTGGGTGTAGTAGTGGTAAATACAGGGTCGAATCCATGGGAGTTAGGTTTTACTCTAAGTTAACTAAAAAGGAAAATTCGGAGGGTTTTTCAAAAGATTTTAGGAAAATAATTAATTAAATAAACTAGAAATCAAAGCTTGCAAAAGTGAATTCAATGCGAGAAAATACCTAGGTTTACTGTCCCACAAGTCCAAATCAAGATATAATAGCATGTCATGGTCTTCGGTCTTTTTCAAAAAATTATTATTTTAATTCCTTCTAGATTAGCTATAGGATTTCGACATCCTCTATAAATCCTTAATTCCCCTAATCTTAATAGCTAGGATGTCTGCCACAACTTCCCTAGTCAACGCATAACTCTAGACATCTGCCAATAAAATTTAATGCATTAACCATATTAAAATCCATGGGAATACTAATCCAAAATAACTGGATTGCATCCGCTCCCAATTTAACCTAGATTTATTTGTTGCATACTCAAGAGCCGAAAGGTTTTGACGGCAAATGGGTGAGTGATTGTCACTTGTATCAGTCCAACCGTACAATTATGGATACGTTGTCCCGATTAACTATTGGTCTTCAACCTAAAAGCATGCAATGGCTATAATACATACCCCAATCTTGCACCATAATCATGAAAATGATAATAAATAAAATAGAAGGAATTAAAATAAATTAATCATAATTAAAATATCTCATAAGTCATGCCGTCGATGTAGATTCAGGCTTGTTTCGCCCCCGACCTAGGAAAATAATTGTTTAGCTGGATATTGTCTTGATAAGTACCATTAAATTATAAAGAAAAGAGAAAATAAAACTAGAGAGTTGTGGAACAGTCGTTGAGAGAAAAAAGAACAAAAATAGCTTTTTTAATGTATTTGCTCTCTGGAAGAGAGAAACTTTTAACACCCCAATTTTGTTGCATCTCGGACTAATCTACTCTACACGTGCACCGACATATCAAAGGCTATTGAAGCTCGTTGATAGGGACACGTGTCACAGTCGGGTTGGAGGAATGCATAGGAAAAACTCATGCATGCTTACGTTTTTTCCTGGTGGGCCTGCTAACATGGCGTGCTTGGATTGGAAGAGAAGACGTGTACACACGAATTAATGAGAGACGTGTGGCACCGAGGACAGGGAAAACACAAATGAGTGGGACGAGCATGTGTAAAAGTGTATGAGATGGTGTAGCATGCATCCCGAGGTAAGGTTGAGACCCCTTGTTTGCTGCTTATCTAATATTGGTTTTTATGCGGATATCGAGGCATTTGAATAGTTCTGAAGGCATTGAGAGTCAAATGTGTCTCTAATTATTGTCACCTGGCTCCTACTCCTCTTTTAGTCCATGAAAATAACTCCAATTTCTACCGAATTCGACCAAAGTGAATCTAATGCATTCGAACTACTGAAAATAAAAATAAAAGATAATTAAAATAACAATAGTTATTGAGATCTAGAAACAGATAAAATAAACACCTAAAATATTTTACTATTACCCACTTATCATAAGTGCACATGCATTATGCTTAAGTTAGAACTCATATATAGTAGTCTTACCGTCACACGGTGAGGGAGACTACATTGATAGTAACTAGGATAATGGATCGTTCGCTTTCTAGAAGTCATAGGTTTTTTTTTTTTTTGAAATATAGGTTGAGTAGTGGCGCTCGTTAGCTATTGCCTAGGTCAAGTGCTTTTACGAAGCTCAATGTATTTAACTTGTAGTCTTGCGGGGAACTCAGAGTTGCAACCTTGTTATTATGTGGTTGTGTTACACGTTCTTTCTATTGACATAAGAAAAGCGAGGTGACGGATAGTGGGTTAGTCACTATAGCTTGCCTATAAGAGTCTTTCAGAAAACCACTTTTGAATATGTCAAATCCTTAAATTTCTAATTCAATAATTATGGCTAATTCGGATTAACGAATCCTAATTATGGTTTAGGCCACGAGTCAGGAGCTGAGGACCTGTGAAAATACGAGTAATTTTCTTTTCAGGTGATGTGCGCCTAGTGTTGTGCACTATATATTATGTTATTTTGCGAAATTTAAGTTAACTGAGTAAATTCGATATTTACAAGGTTTTATCTTGATATACGTGTCAAAGCGAGAGAGTTAAAATGTTGAACCGAACTATCATTTCAAATTTTGCAAAAAATAATGGTATTTAAGTTTAATAATTCAAATTTTTGAACGTTAATTGGATTTAACGAGATGACTTGGGTCCCACACCTCGAATTACGTATAAGACAAGTTGTCAAAGAGTTTCAAAACATGTTTGTGAATTCTCTAATTTTCAGCGGAATTGGTGTATTTTCAAGGTTTAATTTGGACTCGAAATGAAAAGATAATTACGAAAAATAATAGAAAAATGCCAAATTACCATTAGGGTCATTGGAATTGAATTGTATAAGAAAAATACTGAAAGGCAAAATGGTCATTTTGTTGATCCCCCTTAAAAATGAAATCAATAGGGTATTCTTCTTCATTTCTTCCTCCCCCTACGCACGCCCTTTTCAGTGTAATGTTTTCACATGTGTTCGCTTCTCCCTCTCTTTCATCTCTTCTCTAGTATAACCCTCTCTTTTGTCACCATTGTTGATAAAAAAGAGAAATAGTGGGGTTGTCGCGGGTGACAACAGTAGTTTATAGGTGAGTTTCAATTTCGATTTTGATTTTTGAGGACTGTGGTAATTGAATAAGGTAGGGTTTGATTTCGATTAGGTTGTAATGGTTGTTTGTTTATTAATGGAGAAGAGATGGAGGAGGTAAGTTTTATTGAAAAAAATAGTCAAGAAAAAAGATGAGAGAACAGGGACATTTTGGGAGGAAGATAACCAAGGGTGGGAGAAGACCAGGGGTGGAAGATGATCAGGAGGGGGTGGTTTTGAAGGAGACAATGTTGGGGGTGGGAAAGAACCCCAAACATTCAAATAAAAAAAAAAACTGAAAACAAAACTCTCTGTTTCGTCTTCAGTAGGAGGCGAGGAAGGGGATGATCCTAGGATCGAGGCTGAATTTGGTTCGGCTCAGTTGAGCCAAGCCGGGCCTAGTCTAGGGATCAAACCATACTTCCCATACAAAAAATGGTTTTAATTCGAAAAAAATTTAAATAAAATATCTGTAAATTAGGAAAAAAAATCAAAAAAAGTGATTTTTGGACAAATTAATTGAAATTAGGGATTTTTTTGAGAAATGATGATTTTAAGATTTCTTTAAGGATTTATACCAAGGCTTTTCTCGTAATGCGTGTTCCGACACCGATAATACCCAAAATTGTGAAAATTAATTTAAGCCTAATCTAGGTTAATTTTTGATTTTGAACCATAATTTGTAATCAAAATTGAGATCCAGATATTCGAGGAGTTGATTTGGAGGGATTTCAGGGTTTTTGAGTCGAGACAGGCCTAAATAAAATATATTAAATTGGAAAAAATGGTGGAATTGTTTGGAATCTTATCGGATTTATAAATGAATTGTAGGACGGCTATTGAAACCCTGTGTGGACTATTTTACAGACACGGAGCGCAAGGAGTAACGGTGCGCATTTATTAGGTTAAATAAGTCCCATAATAACCTTTATATTATATGATTATAATTTCGTATAAATTGTATTGAGCCTTGATATTACATTTTTATTATACATGCATACATGGGGAGGGGGAAGGGAGGATAAGGTCAATTCAAGTCTCTTTATAGTATTTACTATACCGTGGTTATCATGAGGGGCTGTAGTTATTAATATTTTGCATCACGTGCTTATCATGAGATCACGTTGAACTAGATCATACTCTCATAGTCTAGAGGAACGAGACTCGTTTGGTTATCCTCTCTGAGCGTGAGTCCTTATAATTTTTTATTTACCATTTTTAGAAAACATTATCTGATTGTGGTCAGATAACAGAAACGGGATGGATTCACGATTGTATTTAAACTCTTTTGATTATATTATTTGTTTAAGCTCTTGGATTACTATGCATTTGATTATTACAGGAGTACTAGATAGTCTGTGATTTACTTATTTGACATTATTGAATTTTTATAATTGGGTAATGATAAAATCGAGTGGCGACAAGGAAAGGGAAGCTATCAGATTTTCTCTGACTTCATTAGTTCCTTTCTCTCTATGTATGTATTGTTTTTGAATATAATATACTATATAAATGGGTTCTTGGGTTCATGTGTAGTTATGATCTTCTTTGGAATGGTTTTAACAGTTTTAGGACAAATTGAAATATAGTGGAGCTAAGGTAATAATGATTTTAGGATTTTGGAAACCTAAAATAGGCTAGAATGAATAAATAATTTTTGTTAATGCAATATACATTGTTATGGGTGGATTGTGAGTCCTTCGACCTTTCCATCAAGCTGAGCAGGTTTTGTTGAAGACTTTTGAAGGCCGAGTTGTCCGGTGTAGGTTTAAGAATAGAGGAGGTGCGAAATTTTTTTACGAAATGTTGAGAATAACTTAATCAATCTAAATGAACTTTGTGATTTGAGATTTACTTTAGAATCCTTTGGGGTTGATAAAGAATTATATTTGATAATCAAGACGATATAATTTTAATTATTTATTGATGGTGAGATTAAGGCTGCTAGATTATCAGGAGATTAATGTGACATCCGAGAATTTTATAAACTTGATTAGGCGGCTAATTAAGTATTTTTGGATTTAATTTGGGATTTAAGTATTCGAGGTAGGACCCACGTGTAATGGATCGAAGATCATAAAATATATTTTATTTTTGTGTGTTGTGTGCTTAGTGTGTGTATTATATGGTATTTTGTCGCGAAGTCGGGGTGTGTTGAGGTATATCCTCATTTTGTCGTAGTCGGGGTTGCAAGTGAGTGTTTGAAGGGCACGAGTGAAAATAAATTATCAGTTGCTCAAAAACTAATTAACCAAGTAGTAATCCTCATATGAAGATTTTGTATCGGTTTGCATGCAAATTGGAATGGGTGGTAATGTAATGTGAGAATGAAGGTTGTACAAGACTTTGCCTTGAGTTTCGTATCAGTTGGTTGTGGTCGCGGTTGAAATTGGGTCTATTGGTGCAAGTTTAGCCAAGTATGGCAAAAAAATTGGTCTATAAGGGTTCAGTAGGTCGTGGACAAAGATATAATTTTTTAGTTTTAGTGTGACCAAAACCAGTGTTATGGAAATATTATGAAAATGGACTATTTTGTTAAGAGTTTAGTTCAATTTGGTGAAAAACCGGATTGAATCATGCGTCCGAAGTTAAAGCACGTCAAAATAGGGGTTTCAAAAATAAATAAATAAAAAATTAAGTTGCTGACAAGTAGCCGAGGGTTTATATATACAAAAAAACAAATAAAAAAATTGATTTCAATTGAACGAATAGAATGTTCGTTCTTAAACCTTTCAACTAGGGTTTTCACTCTGCGAGCTCTCGACGTCAGATTTTCACCGAGTTTCTTTGTGCAAAACCATAGAGCATTGCGAGATGATCAGATCGAGCTACATTTTTGTGGTGGAAATAAGGTATTCGGCCCGCAATTCGGTAAATTGTCAATTCAGGGCATTTTCCTCAATTCAATTTGAATTCTCGCGATTTTTCAATTTCTCTTGTCGGGTTTTGATAGAAATTTATGGGGATGGTATTGAATAAATGTATTTGGTAGATGTGCACCGATTTGAAATAAATCCCATTGACGTGGGTTAGGATTTTGATGTATTGAACTTTTCTAATTCAATTGATAACTATTTTGGAGATGTTTTTATTAGTTGATGTTTATTTACATTGAGTTTTTGGATGAATTGATTATTGATTTTGATCCAATTTGACTCCACGGGATGTGGGAATATTTTGATGTTGGAATCGAGTGGTTTCGTGGTGTTTCTTGTCGAGTTTTGAAGATTTAATTGCGAAAATATTGATTTGGAGAAGTTTTTTAGTGCAAAATAAAATAAAGTTTGCCTAGTTGACATGCCATATTGGAAAACTCATAACTTCTTCGTTGGTGATCCGATTTGAGTGTTCTTGGAGTCTATGGAAAGTATGACATGACTACCACAAGTTTCTTTTAGGTCATTATGACAAACATTGAGGTTTTCAATTTTAAAAAGTTATCCCAAGTTGGCTAGTTGAAAGCCAGTTGAAACAGTTATATAAATTAATGTTTTTAGAAACAATTCTTAACGTGCTTTGGCTGCAATTTTCATTAGGTTTCATGATCTGTTTTCACTTGAAGCTTAACCCATGATATAATTGGGTATGTAGGGAAGCTATTGGATCTATTCTCAAGGAGATCCGATGCTCCGAGAACCCCAAAAATTACGCTCAAAGTTGATTTAGTTGTAAGTAAACCTTACAATGATATTTACTATTTATGGAATTTAGCTTTGTACCTATAATTGTATCATAGTCTGCATTGCATTTTATTACTCTTAGTCATGCATACATAGAGTGAGTTACGATGATAAGCTTGTTTCGGAGTCTGGTTTGGTTTCAATCCTACCTCTACGCCGTCTAGTGAGACTAGCAGAGTCTAACGCCGAAAAGTTATCTCTACATTTCATGATCTCTTAATACTGTCTTTTTACTATTTTTAGAAGTCGACGTCTGATTATAGTTAGGAGACAACTATTGTAATAGCCCATTTTATTAATGCCGTTAATTATCTCATAATTGCAGACATGGACGCCAGCTCAGATCAACGTGGACGCTGTGGGTAGGCTAGGACACACGTCGACCTAGGTACACTGGTTAAATTGTTTGTTGGATGGCTTAATTGCTATGCAATTTATTCAATTATTTGTTTGGTACATTAACTCCACCTATGTTGTACACTATGTGCGCTACATAGTCGGTCCCAAGTCCGGATAAAGGAGGAGGACTCTGACACCCATTTTTTCATACCAAAAATGGGTAAGGGAGGTCCCAAACTCACTTTTCATACTCAAAAAGTGGGAGAGGGAAGCCCCAAGCTCATTTTCCATTCTTGGAAAATGGAGGAAGGTTGCGATAGGTTAACAGCCAGCGTAAAACTTTTGTCATTTTTCATAAATGGATCAAACATATATAAACCTTACCGACGCGCTGCATCGGAGCCCGGGTGTAGTGAGAAATGAGCAAGGGTGTGTTTCACATCGCCGCCTGGGTGTGAAGAAAAATGAGGAAGGGTTCCCACTCATAGGACGTGTGTGGGTAAAGAAGCTAGTCCCTTCACATCATTGCCCGGATGTGAAGAAAAATAAGCAAGGTTTCCCACACAAAGGACGGGTATGGGTAAATAAGCTAGTTCAAAACGATCACGAAAATAAAAACAAAATCATAGATATGGATACTAGATCTTTTAGACAAAATAGAAATAGAAAAGGAAAATAAATACGAAGGGGAGAAAAAATTCGTTTAGGAACATGGAACATAGGAACACTTACGGGGAAGTCAATAGAACTAGTAGATACCATGATTAGAAGGAGAGTCAATTTTTCTTGCCTCCAAGAGACAAAATAGGTAGGAGAAAAAAGTAGAGAAATAGGAAGCACAGGGTTTAAATTGTGGTACACCGGTATTGATAGAAAATGCAATGGAGTAGGAATTGTGGTGGATAATGATTATAAGGATAAGGTCGTAGAGGTTAAAAGAATGGGGGATAGATTGATTCTAGTTAAATTAATTATTGGAGGCGAAAAAATTAACATACTTAACGCCTATGCACCACAAGTAGGATTAAGCGAGAGCATCAAACGCAAGTTTTGGGACGATATTGATGGATTTATGCAAAGTATACCATTAGATGAAAAGGTTTTTATTGGAGGAGATTTAAATGGGCATGTCGGGGCAAGTAACGATGGGTTTGAGAGAGTTCATGGAGGTTTTGGTTACGGTAATAGAAATGAAGAAGGAGAATCAATCTTAGAATTTGCTTCAGCATACGATCTTGTCTTAGCAAATACTAGTTTTAGGAAGAGGGAGTCGCATATAATTATTTTTAGTAGTGGTCATAACAAGAGTCAAATAGATTTTCTTTTAACAAGAAAAATAAATAGAAAAATATGAAGAGACTGCAAAGTAATACCTGGTGAAGAACTT
This sequence comes from Stephania cephalantha, assembly GCA_039657325.1. Taxonomy (NCBI): domain Eukaryota; kingdom Viridiplantae; phylum Streptophyta; class Magnoliopsida; order Ranunculales; family Menispermaceae; genus Stephania; species Stephania cephalantha. Next base: position 15,336,597 of record CM077570.1, on the reverse strand, counting down.
ATTACCCAACATAAGTTAGTAGTACTTGATATTAAGCTAACACGATGACATAATATGAATAAAATAGTTAGTGACCCTAGAATAAAGTGGTGGAACCTAAAACATAGTAAACAAGTAGAGTTTAGAGAAAAACTACTAAAGGAAAATGTTTGGAATCTTGACTTAGATGCTAATACAATGTGGCTAGAAATGAGTAGTTGCATAAGAAGAGTGAGATGAAACGTATTATGTATATCTAAAGGCTTCAGACCACCAAAGAAGGAAACATGGTGGTGGAACGAGGATGTCCAACAAGCAATTAAGACGAAAAGAGAGATGTATAGGAAAATACCTAAGTGTCAAGATAAAGATGTGCACAATCAATATAAAGAAGCTAGAAAACAAGCTAAAAAAGTAGTTAGTCAAGCTAAAACAAATTTCATGGAAGATCTATATACAAGGTTAGGTAATAGAGATGACGAAATATATATATATATATAGGCTAGCCAAATTAAGAGATAAAAAGAAATAAGACATAAGTCATGTAAGACGTATTAAGGACGAAAATCAAAATGTTTTAACGCGCGAGGATGATATTAAGGAGAGATGGAGAAGTTACTTCGATAATTTATTTAATGATGGACAAGTTGATACTATAATAGATGAAAACCCACACCAAGAAAGAAATGTAAACTATACACACAATATTAGAATTGTAGAAATTAAAGAGGCATTGAAAAGAATGAAAATAGGGAAAGCATGTGGCCCAGATGAAATACCCATAGAGGTTTGGAAATGCTTAGGAGAAATTGGATTGACTTGGTTAACAAAACTTTTCAATAAAATTTTAAAATCAAAACAGATGCCAATGGATTGGAGAAGAAGCACGCTTGTGCCAATATTCAAAAACAAAGGAGACATTCAAAGTTGCTCAAACTATCGGGGAATTAAACTTATGAGTCACACTATGAAACTTTGGGAGATGATAATTGACAATAGGCTAAGGAGAGAAACAACAATATCAGAGAACCAATTTGGTTTCATGCCTGGGAAGTCAACTTTGGAGGCGATTTTCCTTGTAAGACGATTATTAGAAAAATATAGAGAAAAGAAAAAAGATCTTCATATGGTATTCGTACATTTAGAAAAAGCATATGATAGGATCCCTAGAGATGTTCTTTGGTGGGTTCTAGAAAGAAAAAGAGTGCGTGCTAGATACATAGACACTATTAAGGTTATGTATGATTGAATAGTAACAAGTATAAAGACATTTGGAGGAGCTACAAAAGAATTTTCCATTATGATAGGACTACATCAAGGATCGGCTTTAAGCCCATATCTATTTACTTTAGTTATGGATGAACTAACTAGAAATATTCAAGAGGATATACCATGGTGTATGCTATTTGCAGATGATATTGTCTTAGTGGATGAAACAAAAGATGGAGTGAATAGGAAATTAGAACTCTAGAGGAATACATTAGAATCTAAAGGCTTTAAGTTGAGTAGGATGATAATCGAATACATTCACTGTGAGTTTATAAACACTAGAAATCGAGATGACGGAGTGATAAAATTAGGGGAAGTAGAAGTTCCTAAGGTAAACCACTTTAGATACCTAAGATCAATCATACAAAATGATGGTAACATTGAGAATGATGTCACACATAGAATTCAAGTTGGATGGAAGAAATGGCGGAGTGCAACAGGGGTGATTTGTGATCGAAATGTTCCTACTAAGTTAAAAGGAAAATTTTATAGGACCGCAATTAGGCCAGCTATGCTCTATGGAAGTGAATGTTGGGCGGTAAAGCAACAACAATTACATAAAATGAACGTAGCAGAAATGAGGATGCTTAGGTAGATGTGTGGTAAAACTCGTAAAGATCGAATAAGAAACATAGAAATTCAAAGACAAGTAGGTGTAGCACCAATTGATACAAAGATTAGGGAAGGGCGGTTGTGGTGGTTTGGTCGCATGCAAAGGCGGCCTACAAATGCCCCAACTAGAAAACTTGACTCAATAGAAACTGTAGAAATTCGACAAGGTAGGGGCATACCAAAGTTAACATTGGATGCATTAATTACGAGGGATTTGAATGGTTTGAAAAGCTCACCATCAATTGCACTTAATCGAGCACAATGGAAAAGTTTGATCCATGTAGCTGACCCTAATTAATTTGGGACTGAGGCTATGTTGTTGTTGTATTTGTTAGATACATCGCATGTGTGTATTTTGAATAACGAGAGCGTGCGAGGTTGTGTGACGGGTAGCTGCCTCGAAGTGCGTGCTAACACGAGTATCGAGAGGCTAGATACGGGTACACTAGAGAAAACTCAATAAACTTACATAAACATGTATAGGTTATCAAATTGACATAATTAATGTAACCATAGGTTATCAATTTGACATAATTAATGTAACCATATGCTAATTAAATAAACTTGAACAATAGGCTATGACGCACCTCGAAATGCGTGTCGAGACGCGGGGCACCTGGTACGGGTAGCCGAGGGTTAGTGTGACCATGAGTTGGTTTAATTTTATAAATAAAACACTAACCATATGGTTGGATAAGGCTTAATGTAATGTAACATTAATAGAATAAATGAAAGCCTATAGTTTACATTAAATAAAAGGGGCAATGATATGGACATCTAGATTAACATAGTGAGTGGTAGTAGATGATGAGTATGCTATTGGAGTCACCAGGAGGTATAAGATAACATGCTTGTGAACCACAAGATATGCCTTGGGAAACGTACGCACAATTGATTCCAACAAAACATATAAATAGAGGGCTTAGTGTAGTGTTTGATCACAACACTCACATATTCATGCAAAAGCCAGAGAAAATCAGAGAAATAAGAAGGATCTCCAACTGGAATTCAACACTATAAAGACCAAACCAAGTGATCTAATCTTGGTAAACATATTTTCCACCTTCTAAGCTTGCAAATGAACCCAATTTTTATATGCTTGGTGGGATTTCAAAATTTATTATGCATGCTCTGAATTTTGATGAAAAGTTGATCAATTGCATGTTGTTAGATCGTATATAGGGAAAATTATCACTGGTTTAAATAGATTTGATGAATTTGATTGTTAATGGGGTTATGGTGAATGCATGAAATTGAAGAATTTGGGTTAATTGAAAGATCTGGATTGTTCTAATTGATGTATTGAAGTTATTTTGATGAGGAGAAGGTGTAAAACCAATTAGAGTAGCTAATTGAGAAGGCTAGGACATAATTCTCGAATTGAGAATTCTGTCCTAGAAGGCAATTAGCGCGCTAATTAGAACGATTAGCACGCTAACCGTCCTAAGTGTGCAACTGTTCTTCGAAATGAAGAACAATAACGTGCTAGTTAAATTTGCTAGCGTGCTAATTCCATCTAGTGCGCTAGGTACACCCCCTAAGCGCGCTAACTCAAAACAGCGCTAGGAAGACCAAATTAGCGTGCTAATGACGGATGAACTATGAAGTTAAGTGCTATTTTGGTTATTTTCAACTTAATACATATCTAAACACTTATAAATAACCTAAACTTATTAAAATTGGACTTCAGGGACATAGTGAACTGTAGCTCGGTGTTTGGGAGCTTGTTGGGTCGGATCCGAGAGTCCGGGGAGGTCGGAGAGCGGTGTGAGGTTTGTAAAACCCAACTGAAAGACTCTGAGTATTTATTCTGCTTACATGTTGTTTCTATCATTCCTTGCTGTTCATTATTCTATTCAGTTACTTGGACATGGGTTGAGGTTCCTCCCCGGATTTCCTTGTTCTGTGTTCATGATGCACTAGACTGTAGCATGTGTGACCCGACCCTTAGTGAATGGAAACCTGAGCTTGCCTTCGAGCAAGTGTCGGTGACTCAGCGGATTTGGCCAACGCCGCGAGGGACCAAGTGTCAGGCCAGTTGGATGCGACCACTGGTGGGAACTTGGTGACCCGAAGTACAGTCTAGTCCATCTAGAGCGAGCGTACACATTTGTTAGCTTGTCAGTTGTTTATTCATGCGATGAGCCATTTACATTTGTCTGTTTTATATTCCGCATGTTTACTTGACAACATTCCTTGTATTTCCTATACTTTATTATATGAATGCTTAGAGGAGTTCCTTGGGATTTTACTTACTGTACTCGTCAACTGTCTTTTTATGATGATTGAGTGCAGATCCTAGTACCAGTAGGGGCAAGGGGATCCTAGGCGACTACATCTGATTGCTCGCTGTCGAGGACCTACTTGTACGTGTTTATTTTTGATATTTTGTATATTTTGCGTATTGGGAGACTTGAGATAACACCGTACATGTATATATACCTATTGTGGTGATGTCACTTATATACAGAGTACTTTCCAGGGTTTTCCACAGTAGGACTTTCCTTTGAACAATGTTTATCATGCTAAATTACCTTGTTTAAATGGTATTAAGTTAGACTTCTACTGAATATGTTAACCTTTAAAATACAACCAATTAGTATGGTTAGGATCTCAATAAATTGCGAACTAGGTAACAGTTGAAACAGTTAGATTCCCACAGAGAATGGACAAATAATATAAGGATAATTTACTAATTTATCATATAATACACTTGTGGACATGATTTACGTGAAATAAAGAGGACGGGCAGGTGCCGGACACGTGTAGTTGGGCCAGCCGACAAGTAGTACACGGAGACACGTCACCTTGGGGCGGCAGGGGCCGCCACAGCGATAGAGTGGATTGCATGTCATGTTGACGCATATATCTTATTGTTTATTTGAAAATGCAATTACAAGTCTCAGTGTATCAGACTAACAATTACAGGAGTACAAATCAATGTAGGAATTTACTTACTTGACATCTTTGAGTTATTTTTGATAATGTCTGATTCTATATGAAGACAAAGGAAGAGTGGACAAGACTCGAAGATTGTGGTGATTGTTTTCAAACTTTAAGGTAAATTGTTGTTTTAAGTTGTTTATATATATTGTTTTGGATTTTTGGTGTGAGTGTATGATGTGAAGTTTCATTGAAAGATTGTGAGAGTCTCCTAAATTAGTTTAAGAAAAATTGAGAAGTTTAGATTTCGATTTTGGTCTATTTGAGATTGTGAAGTTGTGATTAAGCTATCAGAGACTCTAAGTTAATTCATAAATCTGAATTTGATATATATATATATATATTATGAATTGCGGGGAGTTGTTAGTCCTTTTCTAGGCCTTTCCCCAATTCTGTTGTCTATTAGATGAATTTTTTCAGTAGACCACTTTTAGGGGAGGTGCTGCCAAAACTCTTATTAAATACGGACATGATTTATGAATTTTCTCCAATTTAACATATCATGAATTGAGTTTCATTGAGGATAAAGATTTAGTTTTAGAGCTTGTAAAAGATTGAAATAATTATTATTTTGAGGTTAAAGTTGAAAGAACGGATTAAGCTGACTAGATTATCAGGGGATTAAGGTAATCTTGGCCGGTTAGTCGTCTAAATGTCGAGAGGGCAGACAAACTTGGTATCAGAACCTAGGGTTGGCTCAATTAAGGATAAACTTTGGTTGAGAACCAAAGGGTGATTGAGCGCAATTAGTTGGGAAGTGACTGTGAGCTGGGGTATTGAAATTAATGTTTTATGTTTGTGTTGTATGTATGTATTATCGCTAGATATGCGATAAGAAGTTTATTCTCCTTATCCGTTTAATACTTAACTCATAAGATACGACGAGTAAGATTTATTCGAAATGGATAATTAAAAAAGAGAATAAACTTATTAAACGAAACCGAGCGTGATTGAATGTGAAATAGACTTGTGAAGTCTGAATTCAAAAAGGTGTTGTAAGTAGTTCGGTACTAAGATAACTGATGAAAGTATTAATTATGAAACTAATAGGAAATTGGTTGGGAAGAAATTCCAATGATTCAGGTATGTAAGTATTGAACATGAATTTTTTGGAAATTGAAAGTATCGAACTATTACAATTATAAAACGCTAAGAAAAATGTTAAAATAGTCTCAACAAGGAAAATGGAGAGACATGTTTTTGAAAGTAGGAATTGATTAAACAAACTTAATTATGACTGAAAATCACAATGGGATTTCGATAGAACTAGTCAAGTTGTTTAAGTCAGTTTCTACAAAAATAAAATACTTTGAAGTAAAGTATTGTCTCCTTTTCAAAACAAAATATCAAGTGAAATGTGGAATATAACCCTAGTTTAAAACAATCAAACGACTTCTAAAAAGAAGTACTAAAAATTTTGATTGTTTATTACTCAAGTTATCTATAAATGACGTTGAGTATAGTGGTTGTATGAGTCAAATAAAGAAATTATAAGACAAATGGATAACACGAGTCAAAAATAATCTTTTTTAACACCAGATTAGGTATTATTATAAAACAAAGATTAGTGAAATTTCTAACTTAAAAATGAGAAAGTGTACTGTAAGATCAACTTGTTAGAATTTAAGGTATTGGGGAAGTGGTCTACTAATAGCTTTAAGTAACTATTAAACATCAACACGAGTAGTTGTGTTTTGAGATTCAAAGTACCCAATAGTCACTTCTAATTAAATTAAGTTATGATACTTATTACTACAACCTAAAATAAAACCAATGAAGAGCTAGATTTACTGATTGAATATCAGTAAGTGATTGGTATAGGAGGTCAGAATGAGCTCCTATATTACAAGAATTTCCATTTATAGGACTTAAAGGATTGAAACAAAATTCTTTAAAAGTCTGATTAGTCGTTAAGCTAATCAGAGTTTGAAAATTCAAAATTTTCTTCTCTTCAGTTGAATAATAATGAAAAGGTGAATTCATCAAAAAAATAACTTGATGAACAGTAAAATACAAAGTTATCTTACACAGTCTTGAAAAGTACCAAATTTATTTTTGAGAGAAATAAAATTGAGAAATCTATGACTAATGAAAAATAATTAAGCCAATAACAAACAATTTAACTGTTTGAGTCGCAAAATTTCTCTGTTTCGAATAAAGGTCAGCCAAAGAAGACTTCAATTGATCGAATGATCATAAGAAACCATATTGTCCTTAGTTATATTTTGGAAGAGAAAAGAGATATAAATTGCCTTTGTCAGTCAAGATTAATGAGCTGTAAGTGAGTCTGGTTGTTGAGCGAAGGTCGTGGTTTGTTTATAAAGATATTAATATTGAGATTAATGTGAGAATAGCTAGGATTGACAAAAACATGATGGAATAGACTCTGGGTATAAAATAAAATGAGACATTGAGATGACTTGTGACTGCCGGAAGTGACATGAACGGACTCCTTTAGTCAAGGCTAGACACAGGAGTAGTTGTGCATGACCAAAAGTTCGAGTAACTCTATTTCATAATCACGATTCATTCAAAGCATATAAGACTAGTGTGATGCATCCACTTGTCTTTGAATAATCGAATAAAAGAGTCTATGAAGTTTTGTTGGAGTTAATTATAAGCTTAAGTATAGGCAAATAAATGGTCAAGAAATTCTCACATATACAAGAAGTGAAATTTCAGGTCGAGTCCCAATAAGATTTAGGATTTCAAACTATAAGTTTGATAAAACCTAATGTATTCTCACAAGGATCTTATGAGAAATCAAACTCCAAATGTTGAAAGTTTTGAACCAAAGTAGTATACAACTGATATCATCAAATATATTGTATATTGGTTCAAATGTAGTGCTACACCACGTGACTAGTCAGTGGTGGAGTTTAAAACTCTAGGTTATTGTAAATTGGAGTTGATGTAAGATACCTAAAATGAGGATAAAGATACAAATGAAATGAAAAGAGACGTATAACTTACAACTCAGTTAGTTAGTATTATCCATATTGGTTGAAAACGCTGAATAGAGGATAATGTATCTAACTTTGCATGTTTGAATAATTGAATATTATTTCATTGTAATTGAGTAGAAATGAAAAAAAGATAACATATTTATAAACTTGTATGTGATTCAAGTTAAAATTTATACTATGAGAGTATAATTATGAAATATGTTGATATCTCTGTTTAAATATGTATGTGTACTCAAATTAAGGATAACTATTTATATTCAGGTAATAAGAGTAGTCTAGTGCACATAAATAACTGAGATTGATGATTAATTGAATGGAATGAGGTTCTTAGTGAACTCATGAATGGAAAATGATTGGACGAAGTTAGAAAAGTCATTAATTTTCTAACTAGTCAAAGGAAAAGATAAGTGAATTAGTTGATGAGTTGGAATTGGTAATTGCTTTCTAGTCCACAATATAAATAATATTTTGAGTAGACATGTAGAGAAAGAGGAAAAGTTGCAAGATGTGTCAGGTCTCCTTTTCTGATCAGATTGAAGTTGATATCTCTTGTCATAGGATGACAGATGTAATTAGAGATCTATAGTCATGGGATGACTTATGTAATTCCATGTTTCTGTTGAGAAATGCTGGAATGATGATGGATCTAATAGACACGCAACTCTACTTAGTATCTAATGTTGTGCTCAAATATTATTTGCATTACTTATATTAAGACTGATGATAGTCTAAGAATTGGTCGATCTACAATTCTAATAAGGATGATTAGTGATGAGAAAAAAACTGAGATGTGTACCAGAGTTTGGTCAATATAGAAAAATTATCAGCAGTTTGTGGAATTGTATTCAGTTAAGAATAAAAAATTTATGTTATAAAAAGCAAGATAGGCTAGGTCTTGCTATGTGTGATGCTTGAATGGGATTCAAGGCATGAAATGAGAAATGAAATAAGGTTATTGGACATTCCACAAATTTGATTGTTTAACTCGTCAGAAATTCACAAATTATTAGAATTGGCAAAGTAATGGAGATAACTTTTCATTAAACCAAGATGTCGGAAATGAAAAGTTAGAATGCATATGATCTTTACCACTGAGTTGTTAATTACAACGAAAATGATTGAATCCACTTAAAGGTTTCACCTTGGAAATGATTTTTACAGTTTTGAATTAAAAAATTTGTATATGAAATATCATTTTCTCATATCACTTTTGGTTCAGTAACCTGTAAGTTTAAATTTCGAGGACAAAATTTTTAATTAGTTAGGAAGATTGTGACATCTGAGAATTTTATAAACTTGATAAGGCGGCTAAGTAAGTATTTTCGGATTTAATTTAGGATTTAGGTATTCGAGGTAGGACCTACGTGTTATGGACCAGAGATCATAAGATATATTTTATTTTTGTGTGTTGTGTGCTTAGTGTGTGTGTATTTTATGGAATTTTGTCATGAAGTTGGGGTGTGTTATGGTGTATTCTCTTTTTGTCATACTCGGGGTTGCAAGTGCATATCTGAAGGGCACGAGTGAAATAAATTATTAGTTGCTCAAAAACTAATTAGCCAAGTGTTAATCCTCACATGAAGATTTCATCTCAGTTTGCATGCAAGTCGGGATGGGTGGTAATGTAATGTGAGAACAAATTAAAGGTTGTACAAAACTTTGCCTCGAGTTTCGTATCAATTGGTGGTGGTCGCGGTTGAGATTTGGTCTATTAGTGCAAGTTTGGCCAAGTATGACAAGAAAATTGGTCTATAAGGGTTGAGTAGGTCGTAGACAAAGATAAGATTTTTTGGGTTTTGGTGTGAACAAAACCAATGTTATGGACATTTCATAAAGATTGACTATTTTGTCAAGAGTTTGGTTCAATTTGGTGAAATACCGGATTGAAACGTGTGTCGGAAGTTAAAGCACGTCAAAATAGGGAGTTTGAGAATTAATAAATAAAAAAAAATTATGCTACTGACAAGCAGTTGAGGGTTTATATATATATATATATATATATAAAACAAATAAAAAAAATTAATTTCAATTAAAAGAACAAAACGTTCGTTCTTAACCCTTTCAACTTGGGTTTTCACTCCACGAGCTCTCGACGTCTGATTTTCGCCTGGTTTCTTTATGCAAAACCATAGATGATCACAAGACGATTAGTTTGAGCTAAGTTTCTGCAGTGAAAATAAGGTATTTGGCCCATAATTTAGTAAATTGTCAATTCAGGGCATTTTTCTCAATTAAATTTGAATTCTCGTAATTTTTCAATTTCTCTTGCGGGGTTTTGATAGAAATTGGTAGGGATGGTTGTGAATTGATGTGCATCGATTTGGAATAAATCCCACCAACATGGATTAGGGTTTTGATGAATTGAACTAATGTAATTCAATTGATAACTATTTTGGAGATATTTTTTTAGTTGATATTGATTTACATTAGGTTTTTGGATGAATTGATTATTGGCTTTGATTAAATTTGACTCCACGGGTTGTGGAAATATTTTGACTTTGGAATCGAGTGGTTTTGTGATGTTTGTTGTCGAGTTTTGAAGATTAAATTGCGAAAATATTAATTTGGAGAAGTTTTTCAGTTTAAAATAAAATAAAGTTTACCTAGTCGACATGCCATATTAGAAAACTCATAACTTCTCCGTCGGTGATCCAATTAGAATGTTCATGGAATCTATGGAAAGTATGACATGAGTAGTACAAGTTTCTTTTAGGTCATCATTACAAATATTGAGGTTTTCAAGGTTAAAAAGTTATTCCATGTTGGCTAGTTGAAAGCCAATTGAAACAATTATATAAATTAATGTTTTAGGAAACAGTCTCAAGCGTACTTTGGCCGTAGTTTCATTGGGTTTCATGATTTGGTTTCACTTGAAGCTTGACCCATAATATAATTGGGTATGCTGGGAAGGAATTGGATTTTTTTTCAATGATATCCGACGCTTCGGGAACCCCGAAAATTACACTCAAAGTTGGTTTGGTTGTAAGTAAACCCTATAATGATCTTTACTATTTATGGAATTTATTTTTGTACCTGTAATTGTATCATAGTCTGCATTGCATTTTATTATTCTTGGTCATGCATATATAGAGTGAGTGAGGGGGATAAGCTTGTTTCGGAGTCTGGTTTGATTGAAACTTGGTTTCAATCCTACCTCTACGCCGTCTAGTGAGACTAGCGGAGTCTAACATCGACAAGTTATCTCTGCATTTCATGATCTCTTAATACTATCTCTGTACTATTTTTGAAAGTCGACATCTGATTATAGTTAAGAGACAACGACAGAGTGGATTGCATGCTATGTTGATGCATATATCTTATTTTTTATTTGGAAATGCAACTACATGTCTCTATGTATCAGACTAACAATTGTAGGAGTATAAATCAATGTATGAATTTACTTACCTGACGTATTCGAGTTATTTTTTATGATGTCAGATTCTATATGAAGATAAAGGAAGAGTGGACGAGGCTCGAAGATTGTGGTGATTGTTATCAAAATTTAAAGTAAAATATAGTTTTAAGTTGTTTATATATATATTGTTTTGTATTTTTGGGGTGATTATAGGGCGTGAAGTCTCATTGAAGGATTGTGAGAGTCTCCTAAGTTAGTTTCAGAAAAATCTAGAGGTTTACATTTCAATTTTGGTCTATTTGAGATTGTGAAGTTGTGATTTAGCTATCAGAGACTCTGAGTTAATTCATAAATGTGAATTTGATATATATTATGAACTATGGGGAGTTGTGAGTCCTTCTAGGCCTCTCCCCAATTATGTTGTCTATTAGGTGGATTTTTCAGTAGACCACTTTTAGGGGAGGTGCTGCCAAAATTTTTATTAAATACGAACATGATTTATGAATTTGCTCCAATTGAACAAATCATGAAGAGAGTTTCATTGAGGATAAAAATTTAGTTTTAGAGCTTGTAAAGAATTGAAATAATTATTATTTTGAGGTCAAAGTTGAAAGAACAGATTAGGCTGACTAGATTATCATGAGATTAAGGTAATCTAGGTCGGTCAGTCGTCTTCATGACGAGGGGGCTGACAATTAAGGTAATCTAGGTCGGTCATATGCCCTAATTATGTGGTGTCTGCAAATGTTGGTATCAGAGCCAAGAATTTGAAAGGAATCTTATTGTTTGAGGTTAAGTGAGTAACTAGTTGGGAAGTAATAGTATGGAACGGGGTTAACAAGTTTAAAAACATTATGAATATATTATTTGTGTTTTATATTATTGAGATATTGATGGATATAGGCTTGCCAAACCACTTTTCTTGCAATTTTTGTTGCGAAAAACTATGAGTGGACAGCAAGAGCAGGGTCAGGGATCTGACAAGAGTAATAGGGATCCACAACATGTGGATTCAAATATGATTTGGGACTTGGCTCAGTATGATTGTCAATTTAATTATCTTTTGAGGTTTGTAGTGCCGTCGAGAATGATATGCACAAGTACATGTATGAGTTACAGGAGGAACTTGGCACCAAGGAACGAAAACTCGATAAAATTAGCTGAAGTTTAGTTGAAGTTTATCGAAGTTGAAGCGATCGAAACGAGGTTCATGAGTAGTTTAAAAACTACAAAACTTTGTCGAAGTTTATGTTAAAAATCAACAACATTGATACAAATTAATATGGATCACTAAAAATAAGGAGAAATTGCAGACTTTTCAATAAAAAAATCGTATATGTGTGTAGGAGACGGAAGAGTTGAGGGTTGTAATTGATGATGACTTTTGGAGGTTATTGAGAATTTGAGAGTGACTCACTGTTGCATGCACATCTCTACACCAATCATGCGATCCCTTGATTTTGCATCAAGATTCACTTTTGCACACACATCTCTACAATGCTTTGTAGTTTTATTGATGTATAATATCAAAAAATGGTTAAATTCTTTTGCTTTAAATACCAACCCACATAAAAAACATGTTTCGTAATTTTATTTGTAATTATTATCGCTAAAAAGTGAATGTGCAATTAATAAAATGGTTAAAGAATCAAATTAAGTGTAAATATTATCGCTAAAAAGTGATCTACCATACAAAATATACATGACGAATGCCAATAAAATTGACTTAAAACCTTCGAATTGTAAAAATATTTTAGGTATATATGCATAATTGTGATTCTTTTGACATCCTATAAAATGAGTTTAGTTTATAGACTTTTCAGCGCGAATCACAACGATATTAGGTCGTTGTGGAGTCAGGTCAGGGTTCAATTGTTGAGGGAAAGAAAATGTTTTCATCTTGATTTGATCCGAAGTTTCAAAAAAAGGAAAGAGTGGAGGACTACCATTCACGCCTACGACAACTGTTGTACCATCATACGTACACCGTAATCCTTTTCCGAGTACAGCCAGTAGGCAATCTGAGATGATGCAAATAGGCTTAGTACAAACTTGATCAAAGTCTTTTCAGTCTTTAGGTAGTATATGTACACCTCAGTTACAAAGAAGAAGGGGTAAAGGCCGAGGATCTCAGAGATAAAGTGCAAGTCAGAGATCGTCACCTAGTCATGCATCCTTTTGGTCAGTAAAACCTATGGTTACTTGCTTCTACTGTGGGTAACAAGGTCATTATAGTCGAGTATGTCTAAAGTATTCGGGTTTGATTATTGGTTTTAAGTGTAGGAAGAAGGGACACATTTATATAAAAATTATCTACAACTTGCAGGGTCATCCTTTGGCAAGTCACAACCTCAGCAACAGACCAAGGAACATATACATATGATAACAAAATCAGGTTTTGAGGTAAATTGTAATCTTATTGAAGGTAGTATTTGTGTTTTCGATCGTCATATATATATGTATTAATTGATTCTAGTTCTACTATTCCTTTTATATTTGGTCATGTGGTAACTGAGTTAAGGTTAATTCCAATGCGAGTCCCTATTCATTCCTCAACGCAGTGATTGGAGATAAGGTGTATCCTCACTTTATATGTGAGAAATGTGTCATTGAAATCTACGAACACGAGATGGCTATTGATCTACATGTGTTGGAGTTTCTGAAATTTGTTGTGCTGTTGAGAATGGATTGGCTAGTAGCTTATCACAGAAAGTTGGATTGTTTCTATAAGATTGTGTTCTTTTATATTTCGGGTTGTTCAGTTCTTACATAGACTGAAACATCGTCTAGGTTACCTTTGACAAGATGTAGGCAAGCCATTAGGGAAGAAATGGAAACTCTTACCAGAACTATTAATATAGAGGCTATATTTGAACTTAAACGAGAGGAGATTCCTGTAGTGTGTGAATTCCCTGATGTCTTTCGTGATGATTTACCTAGAATTCCACCTCTAAGAGAGATTGATTTTGTGATTGATTTGGTTCTTGAAACTAAACCAATATCTATTCTTCCTTATGAAATGGCTCAGAAGAAATTGTAGGAGTTGCATAAACAGTTAGAAGAGTTGCTTGATAAAGAGTTTATTCACCGAAGCATGTCGTGGTAGGGGGCACAAGTCCTTTTTGAGCAAAAAAGGATGATAGTTTGAGGCTTTACATTGATTATAGACAGTTAAACTAGGTAATTGTTTGAAATAAATATCCATTGCCTCGAATTGATGATTTGTTTGAATAATTGAATGATGCCAAATTCTTTTCTAAGATTGATCTTCATTATTGTTATTATCAGTTGAGAGTTTGAGAAGATGATATGGAGAAGTCAACGTTCAATACTAGATATGGTCATTTTTAGTTTGTTGTTATGCCATTTGGGTTGACTAATGCTTTGAAGATGTTTGAGGATTTGATATAGAAAGTATTGTGGCCGTATCTTGATCACTTTATGATAATATTCATTGATGATATCTTGATATGCTCTAAGACTTGCGAGGATCATGAATAGCATTGCAGAGTTATTCTTCAAACTTTGAGAAATTATAGGCTGTACGCCAAATTTTACAAATGCAAATTTTGGTTGTTCCATTTGTTAAATGAACTTAGAAAAATGTTCCATTTGTTTGGTCACCGGAATGCGATGCTGTATTTTAGGAATTGAAGAAATGTTTGACTTCGGTACTAGTTCTTATATTGCTTGAATTGGAAAAGGACTTATATTTCATACTGATGCCTCGAAAGTGGGGATTGTGTGTTAACGCAGAATGGTAGGGTGATTTCTTATGCTTCTCGTCAATTCAAGATTCACGAGAAGAATTATTCTGTTCATGATTTGGAATTAACGACGATTACGTTTGCTTTAAAGGTGTGGAGACACTATTTGTATGGGGATCGCTTCACGCTATTTTTAGATCATAAAAGTTTGAAGTACTTATTCTCTAAAAAAGAGTTGAATATGAGGCAAAGACGATGGTTTGGACACTTGAAAGACTTTGATTTTAGTCTTAAATACCATCTGGGTAAAGCAATGTTGCTGCTGCTGCACTAAGCATGAGAAGTACTAAAACCTTGCGGGCAGCTAGTCGATTGACTTATGAGTATGATTTGCTTGAAAAAGTCATCACTATGACTTTGTTAAAATCCCTGATGCTGATAATGAACCGATTTATGCTCTGCTTATAGTACAAATTGTCTCTCTTAAGAAAGTGATAAAATGTCAACAAAGTGATGTGAATTATGGGAAGTTCAAGGGGTTTGCTATTGACAGTAATATCCAGATTGGGCTGAGTCTGCGGATCAGAGTTTTAGGTCTAGAGGCAGATTGTGGATTCCATCGATATCTAAGATTCAGAATGAGATATTGAGAAAATCTCATCAGTCCGGATATAACATTCATCCTAACAGGACCAAAATGTATCATGATATGAAACGATTGTATTGTGGCCAGGGATGAAAGCTGATGTAGATGAATATGTGAGGAGATGCGAGATTTACCAATAGGATAAGGCTGATCGGTGGAAACTTAGGGGTACATTGCAGCCACTTCCAATATCGTAATGGAAATGAGAACATATTATAATGGATTTTGTTACTCACCTGCCCATTTTTCGGAGGAAACATGACGTAGTCTGGGTTATTATTGATAGACTAACAAATTTTGATCATTTTTTTCATATGCCCATTTCAGATACTTTTACACATCTAAGTTTTTTTGTATGAACAAGAGGTGGTTCGCTTGCATGGGGTGCCGTCGGTGATGTTTTCTGATTGTGATGCTCGGTACATATCGTGATTGTGGCAAAGCATACTGATGCGTGCCACAAGTATAGCGGCTAGCTTATAGTAATAGTGCAATTAACTTACATTGATCACAAATATCGTCCTTAGCGAAAAGTTTTTGCACTAGTGGTTTACCTATTTAACTTTGAACTATTGCTAAGGAATTCACTTTTTAATTGGTTTTATATGAAACTACCTATCTAACAATCAAATCAAACTTTACTTGAACTCTTATATTAAAGATATCTTAGTTCACAACTTCACCTATGTAATTTAATAGTATGCTTTGTGTTTATGTGTACATCTCAATATGTTGTGTGCAATGCCTAATTAGAATAGGTAGATTTCCTTTAAATCCACTTTAACCCACTATCGTGATGGAGAAGATTCTAATGTGCAAATTAGAACTCCACCTATCGGTGTGAATAACGTAAGCTCCAAATTGCTTTAAGTCCTAAATCATTGGATTCATAACCAACTTTGTTTACTATTCGCACCTCCCTAATAAAAACTATCACTCGATGTTGTGAATTTTAAAGTTGTACCGTTTATGTCCAGATTAAAAGCTTTAATGGCCATAATAACTTCTAAAGCCTAAGTTCATTAAACACATGAGCAAGATGTCTATAGCAGTACGCATATAATCAATACAAATTCTAACCATTGCACTTTTTATAATCACTTTTTATTCCTATTCAAAACATAGCATTCTTACCATAAGATCCATTGATCCGAAATATAAATAGACTACTCGTAATTCATTGAAACATACACATCACAATTCACTATGGAAATCATTCCTATTCAATGATACGAATCTTGAATTGCAAACGTGAAGTCTTTAATGTTTTCTTCATATAAACTCCTTAATATTCAAACTCAATGTAAACCATATGCTAAATTACTCTTATGGTGGATAATAGTTGGCATGTTGTTTGTTTACCACGTCCTAATACCTATTTATACTCCTTAGTAACAATTACAAACCCTACTTTACCATTTAACTCGAATTAAAACTCTACTTTCTCTTTCCTACGTGTCTGGTTCAGTCACTTACTGCCCTATCGCCGTGCCTTATAGCCCACTGTGCCACTAATGCATACATATTTTTTCACTCCCAAAGGTCTCAACGCTGTCACCTGCATACCCGACGCTGTCTCCTGTGTACCACAGTGCCGCCACTGCGCCGAAATTCTAGAGTTGGTTTCTTTACTCTTTCTTCTCTCCTAAGCTGTGCTTTGTATGCCCATATCATTAACACCTATAGCTACAACGCCAAGTGTGTTTCTGTGGGTTTTTACTCAAATTTTCCTACTTTCCTCAATTCCTTCCTTTACACCTTAATTCCATGAAAATGCAATAATACCATGACTGTCAGACCCCACCTAATTAGGGCATCTGATCAGCCGAGATTACTCTAATCCCTAGATAATCTAGCACCATTAACCTCTCTATCAATAAAAAATTAAGAATAAGATATTGTATTCTTCAATTTATAAAATATTGTCAACCACTAAGGATTCTAAACTGAATCTTAAACCTTAAAGTTCTGTAAAAATTAATTATATAATCCTCAAAGTTTGTTTACATTGATTACATTATCGTCAAGATTTCGTAAAAATATTTCGACGGCACCTCCACTATTTCAAGGCCTACACCGCAAATCCTGGCCTTAAAAAATCATCAACAAAACCTGCTTAGTTTTGGTGGAAATGTCGAAGGACTCACAATCCACTCATAACAATATATATTTCATTAACTAAATTATATTTTCATTCTAACTTGATTTAAAGTATCAAAATTCTTAAACTAGCATTACCTTAATTCCAAAATTATTTCAATTCATCCTAAAACCGTTCTTGCCATTCCAAAGGAATCCTACTCACACTCGAACCCAAAAACCAATTTATACCATATAATATAATTAAAAAGCAATACATACATAAAGAAAAGAACTAAACAAGTCATATACAGTCGGAAAGCTTTTATTTTCCTTTGTAGTCACTAGAACCTATCATTATCTAATTATAACAATTCGATAATGTCATATAAGTAAATCCCATACTATCTAGTACACCAGTAATAATCAAATGCATAATAATCCAAGAGATTGAACGAATAATATAATCCAAGAAATTTAAATACAATCGTGAATCCATCCCGTTTTTTCTATTCGAATACAATCAAATAACATTCTCCGAAACTAGTAAGTAAATAATAATAAGGACTCATGATAGGAGAGAATAACCAATCGAGTCTCGTACCTCGAGTCTATCAAAGTATGATATGGTTCAACTTGATCTCATGATAATCACGTGATGCAAAGTATCAATGACTCTATCCCCTCAAGCATAATATAATTCTACCTTGTACACAGTCAAGTAGACACTATAAGTTCTATCCTTTAATACACAATCAGGTAGCTTAATATATTATGTGCACAAAGTCAGGTAGACACTGAATAGTTCTACCCTGTAATGCAATCAGGCATATACTATAAGGAGAATCGAATTGCCTTATTCTCTCAATCCGTGTATGCATGTACAAGAAAAATGCAATTTTAAGGATCAATGCAATTTATACGAAATTATAATCATACAATGTAAAGGTTACTATGAGATTTACTTAACCTTACAAACGTGATATCACAACTCCCTTGCGCTCTGAGTTGGTAAACTAGTCCACACGGTCTCTAATCGCGGTCCTACAATTCATTAATACGTCTTGTAAGCCTCCACAACAACTTCACCATTTTTTCAATTATTTGCAATTTAAACACAATCGCATCCCAAAACTCCAAAAATCCTTCCAAAATAATTTATTCGATGCTCAGATTTCATTTTTTATATATTTATCGGTCCTCCTCGACCCGTAAACCCCAAAATCCCTCCAAATCAACCTTTCGGGTGTCTGAATCTCAATTTCAATTCAAATTATGATTCAGAATAAAAAATTAACCTAGACTAGTTTTTAAAATAATTTTCCAAATTTTGAATATTTTTGGGTATCGTAGCACGCACTACGAGAAAAATAGCGAGCATAAATCCTAGATAAAATCCAATAACCCTCATTTTTCATAAAACTCCCAATTTTCACCAATTTGTCCTAAAATCCTATTTTTATGATTTTTCCTAATTTCTAGGTTTTTATTTTATTTTATTTTTTATTTGAAAATAGGGGTTTGACCCTTGAACCGGATCGGTCCTTTTCAGTTAAACCAGATCGGTTCAGGCCGGTTCGAGGGAACCCAACCACTTTCTTCTTCCTCTCGTCTTCTCTTACATAAAACCACTTTTTTTATTCGTTAGGGTTGGGTTTAACCCAACCCCAGAGTACCTTTGGGGGGGGGAGATGACCTCTCCTTCCTCGAACCACCGTCTTCTCCAACCTCCATGATCGTCTTCACAACAACATCAATCACAATCATGGCAACAACACATAACAATGATCAACAACAAAACATTAACCCACAATCACTGTCTTACTTTCAAATTTCTTCTTCTCTTCACTGGTTCAAATGAAAAAAATGGGGAAGAAGCTACTGTTGTTTGCAAAGCATATATATTAGATTTCCTTGAGATTCGCATCACACGAATCTCGAGACAAATCTAATGATTTCCATCCACAATATAAATATGACTTTCCTCAAGATACGTACAACATATCTCGAGGTCACTCTTTGGCTCAAAATAAAGTTGAATGAGGTTGTGGGTTGTTTAGATATATTTTAGGATTTCTTTGAGATTCGCATCATACGAATCTCGAGGAAAATATAATAATTCACTTATTTTATTTTATTATTCTTCATCGAGATTGGATAACACACATCTCGAGGCATGTAACACCTCACCAATAGCCATCGAGTCGTCCAACCATTTCAACTCCTTGACACTTACGTTATGCGTATCTCGATGCGTATCCAATGTATATTTTTTTAATTTAATTCAAACTATAAGATTGATTGATATATTTATATAAATAAACTATATTATATATAAATATATACACTTATATATTTGCGGCTATAAATTCGCCACGCTCGCCAACCACCAACCTTGGGCGTGCGCACTATTGTACACCCCTGTGTCATAAGGCACCCATCAATTTATTAATTATTTAATTTAATTTCATGATTTTTTTTCTATTTACGTCCGAATAAATCCCTAAAAAATATACCCCAATTTTGCCTAAAGTTGGAGAATTTACCAAAGCGCTACAAAACTTCCAAACAACTGGTCTGACACCCAAATCGAGGTGTGGGGCCCACGTCGGCTCGTTAAGTCCGTTTAAATATAAAAATTCAAAATTTTAAACTTAATTACAATTATTTTTTGCGAAATTCAAAAGAATAGTTTAGGTAAACGTTTAAACTATCTCGACAATTATCTCGACACGTATCTCGATACAAAACCCCTAAATTACCAAGATTAGAGAAAATTCTCTAACACGCTCAGGAACTCTCGAACACCAAGTATACACTCCACTTAACCCTATTTCGCGTCGAAATAGTATATAATTCATCAAATAGGCAGACAACACAAAAAAATAATATTAGAATTTATAATCTACAATTTGTAACACGTGGGTCCCACTTCGGATACTTAAATCTCAAATTAAACTCGAAAATACTTAATTAGCCACCTAATTAAGTTTATAAAACTTTCGGATGTCACAATCTTCCCAAGTAATTAAAAATTCCGTCATCTAAATTTAAACTTATAGGTTATTGAACCAAAAGAGATATGAGAAAATGATTCTTCATATACAATTCTTTTAATCCAAACTTGTAAAACCATTTCCAAGGTGAACCGTTAAGTGGACCCAATCACTTTCGTTGTATTCAATAACTTGGTGGTAGAGATCATAACCACTTCAACTTTTCATTTCCAAATCCTTGGTTTAATGAAAAGTTATCTCCATTACTTTGCCAATTTTGGCAATTTGTTAATTTTCGACGAGTTAAACAATCAACTTTGTAGAATACCCGATAATTTTACTTCATTTCTCATTTCATAACTTGAATCCCATTCATGTATCAATACATAGCAAGACCTATCCTATTTTGCTTTTCATAAAAGAATTCTCATTCTAATCTGAATGCTATTCCACAAACCACTGATAGTTTTTTCCATATCCACCCTAACTCTAATACACATCGCAATTTACTTTCTTATAAATAGCTATCCCTTTTTATTTTAATTATCAGTCAATTAATTCTTAGACTATCATTAGTCTAAAATCACATATTCATGCAAATAATATTTGAGCACAATATCAGATATTAAATAGAGTTACGTGTCTATCTTATCTATCACCATTCCAGCGTTTCCCACTAGAAACCTAAAATTACACTAGTCATCCAATGACTATAGATCACATAAATAAATGCCATCCTATAACAAGAGATCTCAAATTCACAATCTGATCAAAAATAGAATGTAACGGCCTAAATTAACTAAACTAGGATTAACGTTAATCTTGGAGATTAACGGTTGTAATTCGGGCGTTACTTGAACAACTCGGCTGACTCGGACGCAAGAACGAAGGAAATATATTATTTATGGATGGTGGTTATGTATATGTGGTGTTTAAAATTATTATTATTATATTGCATCGCATTTGTGTATGTTGCTATCGGGTGAGTTTGTGTGACAGGGGTTCACCTCGAAAAGCGTGCCAACGCGGGTATCGGGTAGGCAAACTATGAGTACACTAGGAAATTCAACTAGTTCACATTAAGTTGACTGGTTGAACAATGAAAATGGGTAATGTAACAATAGGCTAAGTAAATTCAAATTTGAACAATAGGTTATGGTGCCCCGCGAAAATGCTTGTCGTGACGCGGGCACTGGGTCCCGGGTAGTCGAGGGTTAGTGGGATAAAAAATTGGTCATTTTGATGAATAAAAACACCAACCATAGGTATTATGATGGGCCTAAGCAATGTGATTAAATTTAAATAAATCAAGGCCTATAGTTTGGATATTTAAATTGGATACTATATGATTCTTCTAGAGATGTACATTGACACATCTAAGAACCGTTTGGAGTATCAATTGGCATCACTTGAGTCTCATTAGTGGGAGTTAGTGTGCTAGGTGGCAAGATATGTGCCATTAGATAAGGGATACATAAACACATGGAGATCAATGGCCAAGAATAAAACTAACCTTAATATATATTGATGATTTGGTTAAACACATGCAATCAAACCATTTACATTTCTAAAAAGCCAGAGAGCAGAGGAGGAGATTTGGAGATGGAGATCATCAATTGAAGGCTAATTTGAAGGATCAAAGCCAAGGTAATCATCTTCTCTATCTCATCTACATTAAAATGAACTTAAATTTTGTGGGTGTTGGCGAAAGTGGAGAGTTTAGGATAAGTCACTGATGATGATGAATTGTTAATGAATTACTAGTATTTTTAGGTTTCAACTGGGAATTTATAATGGTTTTGATGGAAATTTGGGTTTCTGGTAAAAATTTGGAAAAATAGTAATTGCATGACAATTTGTGAATTTTGATCAAAATGTTGTTATGAGGTGTTTTATTTGATGTTATGGAGTCTATTTTAAGTGGAGAATATGTTGGAAAGGTTTAGGTAGCTAATTGGGAAGTTCGGGATGGAATCTGTCACAAAGGGTAATTAGCGCGCTAACTAGACCTATTAGCGCACTAATGATTATGGGCATTTAACTATTTTTTCAAAATGTAGAACAGTAGCGCGCTAGATAGATCCCTTAGTGTTCTAACTCCACCTAGTGCGCTAGGTAGAACTATTAAGGCGCTAATGCCAGGTAAACACTGAATTTAAGCACTGATTTGGGGAATAATGACTTAATACATACCCTAACACTTGTAAACAACTTAAATATGTAAAATTTAACTTCAGGGACTTAGGGGACCGTAGCTCGTGTCGAGGAGCTTGTTGGGTCGAATACAGGAGTCCGAGGAAGTTGGAGCGCGGATTGAGGTGAGTAAACCCATTGGAATGCCACACAAAATTCATGGTTTATTTTATCGGTGTCAAATTACATGTGTGACTGCTGGTGGGCACACATGGGTTTTTCACTCCTATTTTGGTTTGCGTATATATTGGTTGTGGTTAAATCGCTTGCGCGAGTTACTTGTGATAGTGCTCGTGTCGGTGGTAGTAGGACATACTTGTGGCCGTCGAAAGGGATTAGGGTGGTCCTGATGTGTAACAACGTCAGGAAGGGACCATGCCATTTACTAAAGTTGTGGTTTAGTAACTGTAAGCCTGTAAATATATATGTGGTTCCTATCTGATTTATCGACTATTGGCTAGTGTAGGTCAAGGTTTGCTCGTGATTATACGAATGTTTACTGATTAATGCTTTATTTCTGAACTGGTTTAGTTGATATATGTTGTTTATTTGTTTCACGCTACTGCTTTTGCTTGTCGTGTGCTTCCTACATTCATGGGAATATGACGTACTATTGTCAGGTTTTATATTTGCATGTTTCATAGCTTATCAGTTTTATTTCATGAATCTCGTGTGGACTTTTCTTGGGATTTTAATCACTGAGCTCGCCACTATATTTGTTGGGTGACTGAGTGCATATCCTTCGATGAGCAAAGGAAAGGGCAAGGAAGTACTGGTGACTACCTTTGATATTGTGGAGCCAGCTCGTGTGTGATTCCGGTATGTATTTATTTTACTTTTGTTGGGATTTAGGGACCATAGAACACTGATTACATGTATATGGAGCTTTTGATATACTTATCTCGCTTTGATATATACATTGTATCTTTTGCCCGATTTTCCACTACTTAGGATTGTTAAATACTACATAACTCACTTAATTTAAGACTTGCGCTATAAAATTGCAATATAACTTGATAAATTAATTAAATAGCTAACTAAATAATTAATGCCTATGTAAAGATTAATTAGCGTAACTAGGGTTAGCTGGAAAAGTGTAAGCAATCAGGTAGGTCACGAGACGTCAAGGATAAGCGGAACATGACATGCAAGGCTTGGTGATGTGGAATGCTACGTGGCGGGTCCCAAAGCGGCTCGAAATTTGGGGCCGTCACAGTTTGGTATCAGAGCGAGGTTTTAAGGAAGCCTCGGGAGTAGTTTAAATAAAAGAGAATAAAACTTAAAAAAAAACCATTAGATGTGGAAACCCGAAGATAATGACTTAGAACCCTAGTTATGAAGCACACTTGAGACGGGTAGTGATAAGTTTATATACGTTTTATATTTTGTTATATATATGATATGCGTATATATATCGAGGTTGATCTGGGGCACGCATCTAGATGTTGATCATGGACGGACAGTCTACTACCCCTCATGAGACTGGACAAACTATTGATGTAGCTAGGGATTCCCCTGTTACGGCGAGTGTAAAGGATCGAATTTCGGCTCAGAAGACTCAGATGGCCAAGGTACTACATTTATTAAGGGATCAGACCATCGCACTAACGACACATGCTACATCAGTTGTATCACCCTAAGATTCAGGAGTAGTTATAGCATGTACGGAGACAGCCATCGCCCCGGTTGTTCCCAGACACCAGTGTATAGAGTAGCTATGCAGACACATTGTGATGGCCCCTCTACTAGTCTAAGGCACCGCTTGGCCTAATCCCGTAATCAAGCCTTAATCATATCCACGCATGACTTAACTACGTATTAATCAACCTTTACAACCTAGACGCCTCTTTTCTCATGTTCAGGATAAGTAATACACTAGTCCTACCAATTTATAAAATTTAGAGTTAATTAAAACTTATTATTAAATTAATTAATTAGCGGAAGTCTTATTGATTATGTAGAAGCAATTAGTAACTAATGCGGAAGCCATTTATAAAATCCTAAATGTGGAAAACCTGGAAATGACATCATATATATAAAGTCCTCAAAATGCAGTGAAATAGTAAAATAGTCTAAGTCAAGTCGGGGAAACTAACGTTTAACCCAATATACAACCCCAAATAGTATCTGATGACATATATAACATATACAATCAAAATATCAAAAGAAGACCTACAATCGATGCAGTGACGCGCCGCGGGCTAAGGGATAGTCGCCGATCTTCTCTTTGCCCAGCCTGCTGATAGACGGCTCTGCACCCATAGTCATAAAAAGGACGGTGAATACAAGAATAAAATAGTAATCCCCGATGACAAGTTTAATTTGCATTTCCAAATATTCAAATGGTATTTAAAAGCATATAAATGGGATAACTGGAAAATAAACCATATGCGAGTAAATACAAGAGTTAAACAAGTGATAATGACACTAGGCTAAGTAGTGGTGATTTAGGTCTGGTCGACAGTGAAACGTGTCACTCCGACTCAATAATCATATAGCATAAGGGACTCTAACCCAAGTGTTACCAAGGACTTTAACCCCGGTGTGTAGACCACCTCAGGGACTCTAACCCTGAATGTCATACATTGTCAGGTAACATGTGTCAAAATCCCCGAGGACTTTAACCCCATGAGTCGCGCACACCTCGATCGAGTACGAGACCTAAATGCGAAAACTACTTTTTAAATTTCAAGAAATACCAAGTATGGATTGTCAAGGCATAGGCACATCTACACACCTAAAAAAATAAGGAATACAAGTCCTCTTAAACATTTATAAGATATTCACTAGCCTAATAGCATGCTATTTATCATTCAATTCATATTTAAAACAACAAGAATAAACATAGCATGAAATAGAATCAATGAATCGAATCAAATGAATGGATATCATGCAAACTAGACTCATCAAGTGAGCATAGACACAAAGAACACATGATATAAGAATACAAAGGCAAAATAGTCAAAAGGACTATGCAAGGAAAACAATTAATAGAAATGAAATGCCAAGTAAAGTCGCCATTGGGTATACTCACCACAACAAAGTAAAGTCCTAGCTTTACTAGCCTCTCGACACTCCAAATCTTGTATTCGCTCTCCCGTACCCTTTTTCTAGGTTCCTGAGTTTGGTGTCTCATTAGTTCAAATATAGTGGGTTTAAGCTCAATTTAGTGTGTTTATTGTGTATTCAAATTGGTTCAATAAACTTTAAATCAATCTTCCTAAATCAGCCCCTAAAGACTAAATTAAGTTTCAATTCCAGTCCTACATTTTAACGCACTTTTAGGCATCAAATATTCCGAATTTCGAAATCCTCTATCAGTACAATTATTGTTGATCCATCTCTCAACTTTTCGGAAAGGTTTATTTTGCAAAATACTGATTTAAAATGAAAGAGATATCATGATTTTACTAAATATAGGTCTAATTGGAATTTAATCTGACTAGCGGACTTAGAAAATCTATTTCTCCCAATCTATAGTTCTTAAAAATGTGATGTTTGGTCACAAGGCAGAAAATATACCCAAATACAACATACTAAAAGATCAGGTCATTTGAATTAGTTGTTAGGGAGTTATGCCCTTAACAATTTTAGTTTCAAAAATTTTCCTTTTTAATTCCAGCACCTGCTAGTAGAGCATGTTTGGATATAAAAACATTTGAATCAAAATACCTTCAATTAAGAAAAGTTATTCCCCTTTAAATAAGCTTTCAAATGCCACTGGTTTGGATATAAAAACATTTGAATCAAAATACCTTCAATTAAGAAAAGGTATTCCCATTTAAATAAACTTTCAAATGCCACTGGTTTGGATATAAAAACATTTGAATCAAAATACCTTCAATTAAGATAAGGTATTCCCCTTTAAATAAGCTTTCAAATGCCACTGGTTTGGATCAATTTGGATCTAAAATGAGCAGATTATGACCAAATTACCCAGGTTGATTCCTAATACAACATGCAGAATTCTAGTTTTGGTGTTGCAACTTCAAAAATTCATATCTTTATGATTTCAAAACCAAATTAGGAACTTCAATATAGCTGGATTATCACCTTTAAATCAGGAATCCAAATATATAAATCAATTTCAAATACTCAATCATCTACAATCTGAAATTAGCCTAAAACCAGAACTTGTTCTAATTTCAACTAAAAAGATGTGTACCTAGTTGTTGTAGCACCCTAGCTTGAGAATTTCTCACCAACTCCCATGGATTCCTTCAACACCTTGATGATTCACTCATCTCCAGAAATTCCTTTTTCTTCTCCAGTAAAAAATGAATGAGTGATTTGGTTTGCATGTTGTTTGATCACTAATGTTATATATTAAGGTGATGTTCCTTCCTAGCCCTTAATCTCCATGGATTTATGTATCCCGAGGAATATCTAATGGTCCACCTCTTGCCATATATCCCACTAACTCCCACTAACTCAACCTCAAGAGACACCATTTCATTACTCACCTAGTTCCTAGCTGTGCCAATGTGTATCTCTAGACCAATCCTATGCTTTCCATTTAATTTACTCAACTATAGGCCTTTAATTTGATTTACATTAACAAACACAACCATAGGCTTATAAGTAATTCCTTATTTCATATTAGTATTAAATAAGACTTACCAAAATGCTAACTACCCGGTTCCCCGACTCGCACGCTATTCGAGGCGCATCCCCGCTCTCGTCTCGACGCCTACAACTGTACAAATCAACTTAGTAAGTCTATACAATACATAACACTAGGCATACATCAATATACAAATACAATATACCTCGGCCACGTGCGTCGGTCGGTGCACGTATCAAAGTGTAGGTCCCACGTCAAGGGTTGGTGATCCTGATTAAGGATTAAAACGGGGTTAGAGATTTGGGTCGTGACACACATGCAGAGAGATCTACAACTGTTGTTGTTCCACTAGAGACGCCGACTCTTACGCCTCCACCCACGACTACAGATCATACGACTGCTACTACGTTGGTATTTGTCTTGGCCCCATAGGCGAAGATGTTGAGGGAGTTCATGAAGTTTCAGCTAGGCTTTTTCTATGGCGGCGGTGATCCTGAGGCTTCAGGGAAATGGATCGTTTCCCATAATCGGTTTCATAAGCTGATGAGGAACGATGAAAGCATCCAGGCGCGACTATCCTGAACATGCTTGAGAGGTCATGCAACAGTTTGGAGGACTACATATATTGATACCCATCCAGAGCAGACGACATGGGCTGAGTTCAGAGAGTTATTCTACGACCAGAATATACCCATGGAGGTGAGGTTGATATTGAGGGAGGACTTTTTGACCCTGAGACATGGTAATCGGACACTGATACAATATATGGAGCGATTCCAAAATCTACTTTAGTTTGCTATGGATGTGGCTGGGACTGAGTGACTACATATATACTATTTCAAATGAGAGGTTGATGACAGGATTGCTGAGGCAGCAGCGACTTCTAGAGCTCGTACTCTTCATGAGATATTCGATCGAGCTTTGGCATAGAAGATCTTCTTGATGCAAAGAGAGGGTAGGCGTAGCACTGGGTCTGAGATATAGACTGGATAGAGTTCTTGACAGAAGAAACAGATAGATCGAGATAATAGAGAGGACAGACAATACGGTCGAGATCGTAGGGATGATTATTAAGTAGCCAAATCTTATGCTGTACCCACATTATCAGCGCCACCACTGAGATAGGTACAAGACCAGGGAGGCAGGGACTGGAGATTGCAAGGTCAGGGCCGAAGGTCCTGATATGGTTATTCGACAACATGTTGGCAGTGTTGGCAAGAAGGGCACATCAAGAGGGATTGTCCTAAGAGATCAGTGACTCCATCAGTGGTGACACTAGTGTAGACTCGAGAGCCAGTGCACAGGGTGACGAAGCCAGACCAGGAGATGTCCCAGCAGCAGATTCAGGGTATGTGATTTATAAATAATTTTAATAATTACAGTTTAAGTTCATGCATGCATAGTGGTACAATGAAGATACCATGGTATATCATAGTAGTATGATGATAGATTATTGTGTTATGACATATGATTGTCATAGGTCGTAGCATGACATAGGATTGTCATGGTAAGTAAGTATAGGTCGTGGTATGACATGGGATTGTCGTGGTGAACTAAATGAGGTTATGGCATGGCATGGGATTGTAATGGTATGTGATGGTTGGTTAGGACTATTATGTTGGGATATATGATAGGAGAG
Source organism: Stephania cephalantha (assembly GCA_039657325.1). Classification (NCBI taxonomy): domain Eukaryota; kingdom Viridiplantae; phylum Streptophyta; class Magnoliopsida; order Ranunculales; family Menispermaceae; genus Stephania; species Stephania cephalantha. Next base: position 15,307,649 of record CM077570.1, on the reverse strand, counting down.
GTTTATAGTTACTGGTGTTAGGTAACTGGGTTAGGGAAACTTGAACATGGAAATCGAACTGAGAATAAGTTACGGGGATATTGGAGAGAGAGAGTGACTGATTTTGACAAACTCGACATCATGCGCCTATATCTCAAGGTAACACTACGTTCCCTGCAATTGGAGAGGTGGGGGTGTTCAAGGGACTATAGAAGGGTACTATTAAGGTGTGAGGTTTAGTCACACGGGGATAGGTTAGATGCACAAAAATTTACTGGAGATTTAAATTTTGAGGATGAAATTTCTCCTAGTTGGGAAGGATTGTAACGGCCCAAATTAATTAAACTAGGATTGGCGTTAATCACGGGGATTAACGGTTGTAATTCGAGCGTTACATGGACAACTCTGTTGACTCGAATGCGAGAACCGAGAAAATATGTTATTTATGGATGGTGGTTATGTATATGTAGTGTTTAAAATTGTTATTATTATATTGCACTGCATGTGTGTATGTTGCTATCGAGCGAGTTAGTGTGACGGGGTTTGCCTCGAATGGCATGCCAACGCGGTTATCGGGTAGGCGAACTACGAGTACTCTAAGAAACTCGACTAGTTCACGTTAAGTTGACTAGTTAAACAATTAAAATGGGTAATGTAACCATAGGCTCAGTAAATTCAAATTTGAACAATAGACTATGGCGTGCCTCGAAATGCGTTTTGAGACGCGGGGCACCGGTGCCGGGTAGTCGAGGGTTAATGCGATCACAAATTGGTCATTTTGATGAATAAAAACACCAACCATAGGTATTATGATGGGCCTAAGCTAATGTGATTAAATTTAAATAAATCAAGGCCTATAATTTGGATTTTTAAATTGAATACTATAGGATTCTTCTAGAGATGTACATTGACACATCTAGGAACCATTTGGAGTATCAATTTGTGTCACTTGAGTCTAGTTAGTAGGAGTTAGTGGCCTAGGTGGCAAGAGATGTGCCATTAGATAAACTTTGAGATACGTAAACACATGGAGATCAATGGCCTAGAATCGAGCTCAAATTAATATATATTGATGATTTGGTCAAACACATGCAACCAAACCATTTACATTTCTGAAAAACAAGAGAGCAGAGGAGGAGATTTGGAGATGGAGATCATCAATTGAATGCTAATTTGAAGGATCAAAGCCAAGGTAATCATATTCTCCATTTCATCTACATGAAAATAAACTCAAATTTGTGTGTGTTGGTGAAATTGATGAGTTGAGGATTACTCACTGATGTTGATGAATTACCAGTTTTTTTATGCTTTCAATTGGGAATTTACAATGGTTTTGATGGAAATTTGGGTTTTTGGTGAAAATTTGGAAAACTAGTAATTGCATGACAATTTTTGAATTTTGATCAAAATGTTATTATGAGGTTGTTTTAGTTGATGTTTTGTAGTCTATTTTAAGTGGAGAATATGTTGGTTGGGTTTAGGTATCTAATTGGGAAGTTTGAGATAAAATTCTCAAGTTGAGAATTCAGTTACAGAGGGTAATTAGAGCGCTAACTAGATCTATTAGCGCGCTAATGATTCTGGGCACTTAACTGTTTTTCAAAATGAAGAACAGTAGTGCGCTAGACAGATCCCTTAGCGTGCTAAGTAGACCCATTAGTGCACTTATGCCAAATAAAAACTGAATTTAAGGACTGATTTGGGGAATTTCGACTTAATACATACCCTAACACTTGTAAACAACTTAAATATGTAAAATTGAACTTCAGGGACTTAGGGGACCATAGCTCGTGTCGAGGAGCTTATTGGGTCGGATACGGGAGTCTGAGAAAGTCGGAGCGTCGATTGAGGTGAGTAAACCCATTGGAATGCCTCACAAAATTTATTGTTTGTTTTATCGGTATCGAATTACATTTGTGACTGCTGGTGGGCACACATTGGGTTTTCACTCCTATTTCAGTTTGCGTATTTATTGGTTGTGGCTAAATCGCTTATGCGAGTTACTTGTGATAATGCTCGCGTCGACCGTAGTGGATATACTTGCGACTGTCGAGAGGTATTAGGGTGGTCATGATGTGTAACTGCGTTGGAAATGGACCAGTCGTTTACTGAAGTTGAGGTTTAGTCACTATAAGCCTGTAAGTATCTACGTGGTTCCTATTCGATTTATCGACTATTGGATGGTGTAGGTGAGGGTTTTCTCGTGATTATACGGATGTTTACTGATTAATGCTTTTTTCTGAACTGGTTTAGTTGGTATATGTTGTTTATTTGTTTCACACTACTGCTTTTGCTTGTCGTGTCCTGCCTACATTCATAGGAATATGACGTATAGCTGTCAGGTGTTATATTTACATGTTTCGTAGTTTATCACTTTTATCTCATGAATATTGTGTGGACTTCTCTTGGGATTTTACTCACTGGACTCATCACTGTATTTGTTGGGTGACTGAGTGCAGATCCTTCGACCCGCAAGGGCAAGGGCAAAGAGGTACCGATCGACTACCTCTGAGATTTTGCAGCCAGCTCATGTGTGATATCAATATGTATTTATTTTACTTTTGTTGGGATTTAGGGAACATAGAATATTGATTACATGTATATGGAACGTTTGATATACTTATCTCGCCTTCATATATACATGATATCTTTTGTCGGGTTTTCCACTACTTAGTATTATTAAATGATGCATAACTCACTAATTTAAGACTTTCGATGTAAAATTGTAATATAACTTAATAAATTAATTAAATAGCTAACTAAATCAATAATGCCTATGTAAAGATTAATTAGCTTAACTTGGGTTAGCTGAAAAAATGTAAGCAATCAGGTAGGTTACGGGGTGTCAAGGATAAGCGGGCCATGACGTGGCAAGGCTTGGTGACATGGAATGCTATGTGGTGAGTCCCAAGGCGGCCTGGAATTTGGGGCCGTCACATAGAAACCTGACACATCGTGCAACTCTCACTTATTTTCTAAATATTACTCTAATATTATTTAAATTGTGGACTAGAAAACAATTACCAATTCCAACTTATCACTCAATTCACTTAACGTTTTTTTTGATTGGTTATAAAATCATCTTTTCTAATTTCCTCAAATCATTATCTAACGATGAGTTCATCAAGAACCTCATTCCTTTCACTTAACTGAGACCTCCCACAAACCCACCTTGTAATCACTTACTATTCACCACTTTTTCCACTACAAAAAACAGCAGATCAGAAACGGAAATTTCCGTCTCTGATCAGCATAAATTTCGTCTTTAATTCAATTCTGCAACTGAACAGAGACGGAATCTATTTCGTCTCTAAAATCGTTGTCGTTGATTCAATCAGCAACGGAAATGTGTTTCCGTTTCTGATTAGAGACGGATTAGAGACGGAATTTAGAAACGGAACATAGACGGAACAGAAATGCAAATTCTTCAAAAGTGTACAATTGTAATTGTATTCCGTCTCTGATCCGTCTCTGATTAGCAACGGATCAGAGGCGAAATTATTGGATTCCGTCTTTGATCCGTCTCTGATTAGCAATAGATCAGAGACGGAAATACCGTATTCCGTCTTTGATCCGTCTCTGATTAGCAACGGATCAAAGACGGAATTATTGGATTCCGTCTCTGATCCGTCTCTGATTATCAACGGATCAGAGACGGAATACAATAATTCCGTCTCTGATCCGTTGCTGATTCATGCATCTATTCCTCGAAAATTAGAGACGGAATAGCAACGGAATCTCTGAATTCCGTTGCTAATCTGTCTCAATTCCGCTTTGTTTAGTTTTCAAACCTAAGCTTAATCCAATTGGTTCTCCATAACATATAAACCTGAAAATACAACCATTGGACCTGCTCCATCGCCTGCACCCCCTCCAACAACTCATTGGGGGTGCTAACATCCCCCAAAAAAGCAGAATTTGACATACATACACAAATCAACAATATATATCAATGTTGAGTCGTTAATTATGTAATATTATATAGGTTATTTATATATTTTTACTGTTAAGTCTCCAAAATACTAGCCTAATTGCGTTTATTTATTATTTTCAGGGTTATTAGAGTGTGCGGTTAAATTCGGGGCAAAAAACTACGCAAGAATCGAGTATTCATATGGCCAAATCCGTCAACATCGAAAATCGTGTTAGTGCGTATCTCGAGGCAGATTTGGTGGGCCCACACGTGTTATGGTATTTAAATGAAAATAAGTGGAGCATGATGGCGTTGATAACAATAAGGCATGAGTTAGTTGGATTTGCATTATATATGGGAAAATATATACATATCTATCGATATATATATATATATATATATATATATATATATATATATTAGATATTCTGTTGGAGACATGCATATAAAGCAAACAAAAAAAGGAAACAGAGAGAGTACGTCCAAACTCATCTCATCTTTCTCTCAGAGCAGCCTTGGGATTAACCTCGGGACACGCATCGCTACTGTCTCCCACAAATTAGCAAACATTCGCGCGTCTTGACCACGCCAATTGCTGCCACGCGTTCTCTCCACGTTCCACAAAAGTTGCCCTCAACCAATCACACGATGACACGTGGCAGTGGATGAAGCAAATTCATCACGATCGTTCGATCGTCCTCGGTGCACGTGTCACAAACAGTTTTATAGGTTTTCGCGAATCGGGACAGAGAGATATATATTTTTTTCTTTTCACTTTGGAAGGAGGAGGAACGCACAGGGGGATCTTCTACTCGACCATTCCGGCCGAACGCCTTCTCTCCCATTTTTTATTTTATTTTTTCTCTTGGTGTTCTTCAATTATGCGAGGCTAAAACCTCTAGCCTAGGCAAGACTGCGAGGGAGGTTCGACTGTGCGTATCAATGGATTTGTGAGATTTAAATATTTTAATTTCAATCTTTTCATTATTATTTTATTTTCTTTGGTATTATTTGAACAATTGAAGTTAAACACTTGTTTAAACTTTGATTTATTTGTCAGTGAGTCGTAAGCATCCGTCCTTGTGCAATAAGACCACACTAGTGGCAATTGACCCTACCAATTGATTAGTCCCTTTTGGGACCGGTTGAATACCTTAGGAATCTAGGCTAAATCGGACACACGAGTGATCCGGTTGTCTAGGTGTAGTGCCTTCACAAAGCCAATTGTGGTCAACACATTAAACCTAATTCACTTGAATATATGGTTGTGTGTTTGATTAGAGAAATAGTCACCGTCGCTATCGAGATTAGGAAGTGCGAGGAACCGCGTACGTTACCGGTTGTATAGCTACACTAGGATATATTGATTTGCATATTTTACATAAATCGAAGACCAAATCCAATCTTTTATCGAACCGAACTTGTATGTCTTGACCTAGGTGTTTTTATCAATTGTTTTCAAATTATTTTCATTATTTTCATTGTTTTGTTTATTTTGTTTATATTTAGATTAGTTAATTAATTCATTCTCTCTTAAACCCCGATTTCTCTTTTTTTTGTTTTTGTTTTGTTTTTGTTTTTTTGTTTTTTTGTTTTTTTTTGTTTTTTAAAAATAATAATGAAAAGATTGAAATTAAAATATATAAATCAACTCCTTGGGGGTGCTAACATCCCCCAAAAAAGCAGAATTTGACATACATACACAAATCAACAATATATATCAACAACAAAGATTCAAATGAGAAAAAACATAAAATTCGATATTAAAAAAGATTTATATATTCACGAAACGTAGTCAAGTATAATAAATGTTTAAGATACCTAAGTATCCATAAAAAAACTACAATTCTCATTGTTCTACAACAACCATAAAAATACCTAAGTATCATAAAGTTGCCCATCCTCGTTGTGCTAGCACTGGGATGTGCTAGCATCGGATCTACGTATCTTCTCTTCTTTCTCCATAACGACCCGAGACTCAGACACATCCTTTGGGACAGATCACCACCCGCCACCTTGTAGTACACCGCCTCATCATCCACTGGCTGGTCCGGTGTAGTCTGGGTCAGCTCCTGACGTCTCCTTTGGAGCTTAGCCTGCATGGATCAACAATATTTTGTTAACAATATAATAGTAGCATTAAGTTAAGAAGGCAGCAAAATGAAGAGATAAGTAAAAAAAAATAAAGTTGAGAAGGCAAATCTTACATTTATCAATTAAGTTGAATAATTCTGCAACCTCCATATGAATCTGTACTTAAGAAATAGTGCAAATCTTACATTTATCAATTAAGTTTAGAAGGCAGCAAAATTTAAATAAAATAAACTTCTAAATGAAAAAAAGAAAGGAGAAATTCCTTCACAACCAAACAACATATCATATAAAATACAAAATTGTAAAGCATGAAAATGGAGCACACCATCAATTGCTCTAGCTCCACATAACAAAGCTTAATGTCCTTACCTTTATACTAATAAATAAATAAATAAATAAAAACCCTCAAATAAATCTCTAGAAACTTTAAATTTTAAAATAAGAAGCTAATCATAATTTACGAATTTTTTTTTTTTACCAATTGTAAATTAGAGGTTAATCATAATTGACAAATAATTCTTATTGTTTAGCAATTGTAAGTTAGCTAGAGGTTTATTATAATTTACAAATAGTTTTTATTGTTTACCAATTGTATATTAATTATTAAATTTTAAAAATGTCACATGTTTCTTCCCAACTAATACCCAGTTCAAAATCCCACGCATTCACCTTATTTAATAAATAAATATTATAAGCTAAGAACCTATAATTAAAAAGCATATGACATAGTACTAATTATACAGTACAGACTGCACAAATAAATATTTCATCGACATTCAACCAACAATAGACTTAACAAAGTCAACAAACTTTATGAAGAAAATGTGAATTGAGCATAAAGAAATGAAGCTTCAAGCTTAGAAGGGATTGTCCTCTAGGAGAACCCCCAACACATTAATTAACCAAATTCAAGCACCTTTGATTCGGCACATTAACAAAAATTTTCAACAAAACCACCTCTAAAACTAAAAAGAAAACGCCACCTTTAACATTTCAAAGCAACATGAACTTCACATGCACTTCTATTCACAAACGTTTCCAACAAAACAAAAACAACCAGCGAGATCAATATTAATATTAAATGAAACATCGTGTCCACAAAGAAGAACCAGAGCTGTGCAATTATCAGTAAATGTATCATTCGTTTAAGAATGAATTGAAAATCTATGAAAAGCAACAAAACCAAAATGCAATATTCTCTAAAAGAAAAAATAATTTAAAAAATACGTCCAACAAGACTTGACCTAGAAAAGCCTTACCCAACCAAATGAGCTTTGTCACATGAATTTCATTTCTTTATCCCTCGATTGAAAGTTAAATCAACCTCACCAATGGAGAAGCTGTAGAGATGACAAGAGATGCAGTAAACAAAACATCAAACATAAAGAAAAACGAGTTGGATAAAAAACTAAAATATGGATTTAGCGACATTAAACTTTTAAACCATCTCCTCCTATAAGTATTTTCATATCCCTTCTCTTTAGGTCAAAGACAACCAAATCTATTCTTTCTACTTAACCACCAGGATTAAACTATTGTCTTTTTTGAGGCACATAATAATAAAAAATACTACACTGTGACATTCACATATCCTTGAACATTATCATCTTTAGTTGTTACACTAGTACCCTTTAGTTCTTCACCTAGATGGCTAAAGTATATTCTTAATCACCAATGATATTAATCAAATATCACATCTAATTCTTTAAAGATCTCATTTAGTCACATCCTTCTCAATATTCTCATCTCAGTCAACTCATCCTCCACACATATTGTTACTTATCATGGATAACTTTATTAAAAATAAAAGTTTGACAATAAGACGTGCCTTTTGTCTGAGCCATAAATTAGCACCAGAACCTTTACCCCACATAGTCCTCTAGCAACCAATTGAGACTTGCATAATTACCGAGATAAAGCTAATATCAACAGGCACATGAAAAGACTGGATACGTTAATATCATAATTAATTAAAACACCAACTTCATGTTCAAAAGCAAACCATGTTGCTATCTTACAAAGATCATTCATATAAACACTTCGTCAAGGTGGAAAATGAGAAAATCCAATAACCTAGGTAAGGCTTTAAGTGCACAGATCATGGCAAAATATAATCACTAAGTAGATATTAATTGAATTTCAAAACGATGCTGATCCAACACAGATTTTTGTGATATTAGTTGCAAGCACCTGTTATTTGATATCGAATTGATGTGATAATCATGTGCATGAGCATATATTCTGCGACATCTAGCTACAAGGCTTGTTTCATGGCTAGAAACCTGAAAAAACATCAAGCACGATACAAATGTTGGTACTAGGAAAACGAAAACACACCCAATCGCTACAAGCAGATGAGTTTATTTAAAAATGAGTTATATGTAACATTGCCACCATTAATAAAGAATGCCAGAACAAAAATACCAACAAATAAATAAATTACAAAAATGAATTGAACAATTACTTTTTAGTTTCAACAACTATTCTTGAATTTCATGCTCTTTTTAGATTTAGAGATGAGAGAATTTGGGGATTCTGCATTTTTCAATCCATGAGAAAGGTTTTCAAATTAGAAATATTGCAAGTGACTGCAAAATCGTAAGCTTATCGCAAAGACTTTAGCAGCAAGATCGAGAGAGATATTGTACTACACAATCTTAGATTCTTTCTCGGTTTGTATTTGTTAAAGGTACATGGAATACTGGATGTGACTGTCTTTCTAATGAGGGCTATAAATGAGTTTAAAAAAATAATAATTAAGCCTTCCATTAAAATTGACCTCTCGGAGAAATATGATCACATAAAGTAAAAGTAGTATTTCCTTGATCACGAGATGGAAATGAAAGGGATGGAATGAGATAGGGAAATTAGATAAAGGGGTGTCCATCATTAATAAATAATTCGATAATGACTAATGGGAGGCTAAGAGGGAAATTAAAGCTTCTAAGGGGACAAGACAAACCGATTCTCCTTTCCCATTCTCATTCACCCAAGTATAGGATACAATATACTTGGTCAAATGATGGAGAAGGCAAGGGAAGCAAATCTCACAGTGCAGTATTTTTTATTTTTATGGAGCCCTTTCTCATACGGGCGCTACACAATACGTTGCTGCGGTAAAAAAAAACATCAAACATAACATACTAATGCAGATGAGACTAATATCTTAATATGAGCAAGCTTTAACAAAACAAAACAAATGTGTCCATATTGACACTTGGCTAAAAAATGGGGATAAAGAGACATAATTTCAGTACGGGAAGCACAAACACCTATGAAATTAAAATCCAAAAACATACAATTGCACACAGTTAATAAGTGCCATAGTTGACAAAATAGCTTCATTAGCAGTAAAATTTCACTTCTATGTAATAAAATAAAAAAATATGTCAATTTTTTAACTTTTGCAATAATCATTACAAGAGAAACACATATAACAATAGCAAAGGCAACATAAAAAAACATAAAAGTGTTGATAATAACATTGAAACCATTTTCATCAAGCAGAGATAACAATGTCTGCATTCAACACAACTATATGTATAGCATTTTCGCCGAAGAAGATGTAGAAACCTGAATTAAACACCCGTCAACATCTTATATCATCATTTGCTGCATACAAAAAACATGTAACAAAGATGGAGGAAAATAAAATACAATAACCAGAAGAAGCAGCTATCAAGCATAATGATTAAAAAAAAAGCGAAACACTTTCCAATCGAAAAGATTACCCGCATTGAACGCATCATCAAAAACTGTCTCACATCACAATTCAAATAAACAAAACAACTAAATTGAAAACCAACTCTGATCTACTCACAAAGTATGATTCGATGGCATCGAACCCTAGAACCAATTCTGCGAGATTCCTTTCAAAGACCAGACAAAATCCATTAATTAGATTGAAAATACAACCCAAAATTGATGAACAAAAAGACCCAAAAAATAAAAAACTGGAAGAAGGGTGGTTAATAAATCCAATCATACATAATCTACAAAATATGGGATTCAATTGCAAACCTGAAATCGGGTTTAATGAACGCAGCAGAAAGATCGAGAGGGAACAGCGGCGACGGCTTAGGGTGCGGCGACGGGTTAGGGTGCGGCGAACAGCGGCGACGACTTAGGGTGCGACGACGGGTTAGGGTGCGGCGACGGCTTAGGGCTTCCGAGTCTCCAATCTCCGACAGACGGCGACGGCAGACCTGACGGCCTCGTCGCAGCCTCAATCGCAGCGACGACAAAGATTTAGGGTTTGGGAGAGAGATTTCGGTGAGAGAGAGAGAGAGATTTGACGGTGAGTGAGATCCGGTGAGAGAGAGCGGTGAGATTTCGGTGATAGAGCGGTGAGAGAGAGCAGAGAGCGTGAGAGAGAGGTGAGAGAGAGAGAGAGCGAGAGAGAGAGAGAGAGAGCGAGCGAGAGAGAGAGAGAGCGCGCGACGGTGAGAGAGAGAGAGAGAGAGCGTGACGGTGAGAGAGAGAGAGAGAGAGAGCGGTGACGGTGAGAGAGAGCGGCGAGAGCGGTGACGGTGAGATTTCGTTGAGAGAGAGAGAGCGGTGAGGGAGAGAGGTTTGTTGAGAGAGAGAGAGAGCGGAGAGATATTTTAGGGAGAGAGAGAGTTTTGTGGTTGGTCCCATTTTTTGGGTATCTAGATCGAAGCACGCACGAATCTCGAGACGTAATGGACGGTTGTAAAAAAAAAGTTTTGGTGGGAATGTTGGCGCCATTATTTAGAGACGGAATTTAATTCCGTCTCTATTTCCGTCTCTATTTCCGTCTCTGATCTCTCTCTATTCCGTCTCTGAATTAGTCCGTCTCAATTCCGTCTCTAACCACTTTTTTCTTAGCAACGAAACTTAATTCCGTTGCTAATTCCGTTTCTAAATGTCATTTTTCTTGTAGTGTTCTCATTGTCTGAATAGAGACAATTATCCTTAATTTTAGTTGATATACATTTCTAAATAGAGATATCAATATATTCGATGATTATACTATCATAGTATAACTGTTAAACTTGTATCTCATACAAGTTGAGATACAAGTTGTGAATATATTATTTCTCTTTTCATTTATACTCAATTACAATTAAAGAATATTCAATTCTTTAAACATATCAAGTCAGATACACTGTATTATATTCAACATTTTTAACTAATAGGGATACTACTGACTAACTAAGCTGTAAGTCACATTTCTCTTCATTTCATTTATATCTTCACTAATATACAAGCATCTTACATCATCTCCAATTTACATTAACTAGTGCTTTAAACTTCACTACTGACTAATAAAGAGGTGTAGTACTACAATTGAACCAATGTACAACATATTCACTGATATTAGTTGTACACTACTTTTTTTCAAAACTTTCATCATTTAGAGTTTGACTCCTTGTAAGATCTTTGTGAAGATAATATTAAGTTCCATCAAACCTATAGTTTGATATTCTAATTTGATCGGGACTCGTTAACATGAAATTTTCATTTTCATACTAATGGAAGAATATGTTGACCATTTAGTTGCCTATACTTCAGCCTCCAATTGACTCCAACGAAACTTCATAGACTCTTTTATACCGACTGTCACCAATTCATTTGATTACTCAAAGATGGATGGACGCGTCACACCAATCTTCTACGCTGTGAATGAATCGTGATTATGAAATGGAGTGACTTAGACTTTTGGTCATACACAACTGCTCAAGTGCCTTACCTTGACTAAATGAGTCCGTCCGTGTCACTTCCAGTCAGTCACAAGTCATCTCAACATCTCATTTTATTTTATACATTGAGTTTATTCTTTAAAGTTTGTCAATCTTAGCTATTTTCACATTGATATTGCTCGTAGTCCCTTTATAATATTACCACGACTTTCGCTTAACAAACAACCCATTTATAGCTCCTTAATCTTGAATTTGAAATGCAATTTATATCTCTTCTCTTTTCAAAAATATAGCTAATTAAGGATGCTGCGACTTTTGATTATCATTTAATGAATTGAAGTCTTCTATAACTAATCTTAATTAAAAACAAAGAAACTTTGTGACTCAAACAGTTAAACTGTTTGTTATTGCCTTACTTTATTTCCATTAATCTCAAATATCTTGACTTTTCTTTTTCTCAAAAAGAAATTCAGTACCTTTCAAGAGACTGTGTAAGATAACTTTGTATCTTATTATTCATCAAATTACCTTAGATGGATTCACATTTATTTTATTATTCATCTAAAGAGATAGAAGAATTTGAATTTCCAAACTTTGATTAACTTAATGACTAACCAAATTCTTAAAGGATGGTATTCCAATTTTTAATTCTTGCAAATGGAAATTCTCTCAATATAGGAGTTCATACTGACGTACAACTCACTTACAGATACTCAATCAATACATCTATCTCTTCATTGGTTATATTTTAAGTTGTAGTGATAGACATCATTACTTAATTTCGTTAGAAGTGACTATTGGGTACTTTGAATCTCAAAACACGATCACTTTTGTTGATATTTAATAGCTAATCCATGCAATTATTAGACCACTTCCCCAAAACCTTATGTTCTAACACATTCATCTTATCACTAAAATTCTCATTTTCAAGTTAGAAATTTTTATTGATCTTTGTTTTATAATAACACCCAATCCGGTGTTAACAAAGATTACTTCTAACTCATATATTTCCGTTCATTTTATCTGTACTTTATTCGATCCATAGAACCAATATACTCAACGTCATTTATGGATAAGTAACTTGAGTAATAAATAATCAAAGTTTTCGTTACTTTTATATAAAAGTCATTTGATTGTCCTAAACAATGGTTCTATTCAATTCTAATATTTTTTTAATTCGGAAAGAAGACAATACGTTGCTTCAAGTATTTAGTTTCATAGAAACCAACTTAGACAACTTGATTGATCCAATCATAATTTCGTTGTGATTTCAGAGTCAAGATTCAATTTGTCTAATCACTGTCCATTTGTATATTTTCGATAACCACGTGTCTCCTTTTTCTTTTCATTTGAGACTTATTTGAAAGTAACTATTAGTTGATTATGTATCAAACCAATATTTTATAGAATAGGTCTTCCCGAGTTAACCGTGCAACCAGTACTAACCTTGTTCTAAAACCCAAGATATATATATCTTGTGTTTCCATAAGTCCCAATTTCATATTATGTTTTCCAAAGGATTCTCAATCACTTGAGACTTAATTTAAGTCTATTTTAATGTTTTCCTGAGCATTCAAAAATTATAATAGTTTGATACTTTTGATTTGCAAGAAATCCATGTTCAGTACATGAATCATTTGGTCTTCCATTCCAACAAATTTCTTATTGGTTTCATAATTGACACTTTCATCAGTTATATCAGTACCAAACTACTTACAACACCTTTGTGAATTCGAACCTCACAAGTCTATTTCACATCCATTTACACTAACTTTTGTTTCATAAGCCTATTCTCTCTTTTAATTATTCATTTCTAGGCTTACTCGTCCAATCTTACGAGTTGAGTATCGAACGAATAAGGAGAATAAACTTCCTATCGCATATCTAGCGATAATACATACATAAAACACAAATATAACATATTTCATAAAGTTTTTAAACTTTTTAACCCAGTTCCATCGCGTTACTTCCCAACTAATCGCGCTCAATCACCTTTTGCTTCTCAACCAAAATTTTATTCTCAATTGAGGCAAACCTTGCTCCGATACCAATATTGTCAGACCTCACCTAATTAGGGCATCTGACCGACCTAGATTACCCTAATCCCTTGAGAATCTAGAAGCCTTAACCTCTCCATCAATAAACAATTAAGAATATGATCTTGTAATCTTCAATTTATAAAATATTGTCAACAACTAAGGATTCTAAACTGAATCTTAAACCTTAAAGTTCCGTAAAAATTAATTATATAATCCTCAAATATTATTTACATTGATTACATTATCCTTAAAATTCCGTAATTTTTTTTGACAACACCTCCTCTATTTCTAAGCCTACACCGAAAATCTCGCCCTTCAAAAATCTTCAACAAAACCTGCTCAGATTTGGTGGAAATGTCGAAGGACTCACAATCCACACATAACAATATATATTGCATCAACCAAATTATAATTTCATTCTAACTTGATTTAAAGTATCAAGATTCTTAAACTAGCATTACCTTAATCCCAAAATTATTTCAATTCATCCTAAAACCGTTCCAGTCATTCCAAAGGAATCCTAATCACACTCGAACCCAAAAACCCATTTATACCATATAATAATTTCAAAAACCAATAATCAAAATCTATCATTATCCAATTATAAAAATTCGATAATGTCAGATAAGTAAATCACACACTATCCAATACACTTGTAATAATCAAATACTTAATAATCTAAGAGATTAAACGAAAATCATAATTTAAGGAATTTAAATACTACAGTGAATCCTACCCATTTTTGTTATCCGACCACAATCAGATAACATTCTCTTACAGTGGTAAGTAAATAATAATAAGGACTCATTCTTGGAGAGAATAACCAATCGAGTCTCGTACCCCAAGTCTACTAAAATATGATCTTGTTCAACGTGATCTCATGAGAATCACGTGATGCAAAATATTAGTGACTCTAGCCCCTCAAGCATAATATAATTCTGGTTGACACTATAAGTTCTACCCTGTAATGCAATCAGGCAAACCCTATAAAGAGACTCGAATTGCCTTATCCTCTCAACCCGTGTATGCATGTACAACAAAAATGTAATTTCAAGGATCAATGCAACTTATATGAAATTATAATTATATAATGTAAAGGTTTCTATGGGATTTACTCTTACAAATGCGATATCCCAACTCCCTTGCGCTCCGAGTCGGTAAACTAGTCCACTCGGGCTCCAATTGCGATCATACAATTCATTAATACGTCTTGTAAGCCTCCACAACAACTTCACCATTTTTCAATTATTTGTAATTAAAACCTAATCGCATCTCGAAACCCCAAAAATCCTTCCAATATAAATTATTCGATGCCCAAATTTAATTTTTTATATATTTATCGATCCTACTCGACCCAAAACCCCAAAATCCCTCCAAATCAACTCTTCGACTGTTCGAATCTCAATTTTGACTTCAAATTGTGATTCAGAATAGAAAATTAGCCCATATTAGGCTTTAAAATAATCTTCCAAATTTTGAATATTTTTTGGTACCGTAGCACGCACTACGAGAAAAATACTAGGCATAAATCCTCCATAAAATCCCATAATCTACATTTTTCATAAAAAATCTTAATTTTTACCAATTTGTCCAAAAATTCTATTTTTATGATTTTTCCCTAACTTCTAGGGACATATTTTATTATATTATATTTTTTTATTTGAAAATAGCGGTTTGGCCCTGAACCGGACCTGTTCAAACCAGTTCAGGGGAACCAAACCCTTTTATTTTTCCTCTCGTCAAACAATTTTTTTTTATTTATTTGTTGGGGTTGGGATTAACCCAATCCATATTACCTTTGGGGAGGGGAGATGACCTCACAGTCATCTCCTTCCTCGAACCACCGTCCCCTCCAACCTCCATGACCGTCTTCAAAACAACATCAACCACAATCACGACAACAACACATAAGAATGATTAACAACAAAACAATAACCCAAAAACTCACATCGAGTCTCAATTTCTCTATCCTCGGACCAAATCTCGGTATCACACAATTTCTCTCTCACTTTCGAATATTTTTCTTCTCTTCACTAGTTCAAGTGAGAAAAATGGGGAAAAAGCTACTATTTTTTGTAAAGCATATATATATATTAGATTTCATCAAGATTCGCATCACGCGAACCTCCAGACAAATCTAATGATTTCCATCCATAATATAAATTTGACTTTCCTCGAGATATGTACCACGTATCTCGAGGTCAATCTTTGGCTCAAAATAAAGTTGAATGAAACGGTGGGTTGTTTGGATATATATTAGGACTTCCTCGAGATTCACATCATACGAATCTCGAGGCAAATAAAATAATTCACTTATTTTATTTTATTGTTCTTCCTCAAGATTGAATAGCACACATCTCGAGGCATGTAACACCTCACCAACAGCTACATAGTTGTCTAACCATTTCAACTCCTAGACACTCACGCTACACGTATCTCGAGATGCATCCAATATATATTTTTATTTAATTCAAACTATATGATTGATTTCTATATATATAAACTATATTATATATAAATACATATACACCTATATATACGTAGCTATAAACTTGCCACCCGCGCCAACGACAACCCCCATGTGTGCACACTATTGTACAACCCATGCATGTCACCCTGGACCCCACGTGTCACTAGGTGCCTACCAATTTATTAATTATTTTATTTAATTTCGTGATTATTTCTTCTATTTACATCCAAATAAATCCCTAAAAATATACCCCAATTTTGCCAAAAGTTTGAGAATTTACCAAAGCGCTCCAAAACTTCCAGACAGCTGGTCTCACACCCAAATCGAGGTGTTGGGCCCATGTCAGCTTATTAAGCCCGTTTAAATATAGAAATTCAAAATTTTAAACTTAATTACAATTATTTTTTGCGAAATTCGAAATGATAGTTTAGGTAAACATTTGAACTATCTCGAGACTTATCTTGGTACGTATCTCGAGATAAAACCCCTAAATTATCAAAATTAGAAAAATCACCAACGCGCTTCGGAACTCTCGGACACCGCGTATACACTCCACTTAACCTTATTTCGCGTTAAAATAGTTTATTATTCATCAAATAGGCTCACAACACACAAAAGTAATATTAAAATTTATGTTCTCCGATCCGTAAGACGTGAGTCCCACCTAAGACACCTAAATCTCAAATTAAATCCAAAAATAATTAATTAGCCACCTAATTAAGTTTACAAAATTCTCGGATGTCACAATGACTTAAAGCTCATTTAAAGATATTTATACTAAATATATGTTTAAACTAGCCTTATATATACGTATCAATAATCACTTATCAAATAACCTTAAACTTAAAATTTTGTGCGTCACGAGCAAAGGTGTATTATATTAATTCACCTAATAACAAATTCTCATTCAATCTAAACTGTTTATGGAGTGTCCTTTAATTTACTAAGTTTCAAGTATACAATCCACGCAAGAATTTTTCTTTGCAAAAACTTGTCCTTTTTAAGACATATAGCCTTAACAACACGTATAACTTCACTTTCAAAACACTAAAGTAGATCTCAATCAAAAACCATTACTACTCACAAGTTTGTTTCATTTCAACACTCAAGTAGCAAGTATACAATCTCACGATTTCTTATAAAGCTCAGTAATTCACAACTAAGTATAGATCAAACTCATCTTCGATAAACTTTAGCACTTCAAGAGTCTACAAGAATTAACATAGTTGGAATGGAAACTTAATTGAATTAGTTACTCGTACTTGAGCTAAATCTTTTATTTGAAGAGTTTGAATGTACTTCCGCTTTCTTTTCTTTATTTTCTTCTCTCATATCTTCTTCCTATTTTCATTCATTTTTCTTATTTAACAATCCCTGCTACTTTTTCTAACCATCAAGTTCTCTGCTCCATTTCCAGTAGAACTTGTAGGATTCTCTCATTTTTTCTCTAAAACTCTTGTTGGCACTTCTCACTTTCACTAAATCAAGTAAGTTCACTCGAACTTCTAATATACAATGCCTATTTCTTCCTCTCTTTACACTAAGTCTTTATTTTTTATTTACAAGTAATTTTCACACTTATTATAGAATCCTTAGAGATCTAAATTTTTTCACGAGAAGTGTTCTAGTTTCTTGATTTTGTTTTAAGTTCAAGGTTTTCCCTAACTCTAGGTTTCTAATCATAAAATCACATCATTGTTTGATAAATTTCATTATTTCTTCTTAACGAATTGTAAACATTCTCTTGAGTTTCATATCAACATGATACTTGTAATCTACTCATCCATAAATAAAGGCATGAACATGCAAATGAACTATTTATTCCTTACCTATTACTATATATAACGTAGCATCTCCTATCCCGATTAGGCATGAAATCCAAATTAAGCCCCAGTAACCTAGCCACACTTAACTAGAGCCAGCAGCCTTTCCATTTGTACCTAATAAACTCAACCTATATATTGATATCAAATAAATAATTCAAAATATACGCAGTAAAAAATTAAAACTTTTTTGATAATTAAACGATATACATAAATACGGAGTTTATCAAAATCTAAAACCTCATTTATAAACCTCCAAACCCTGTTCATATACAACAAAATAACTCAAGTAGTATATATATAAGCATGAAGGTTCATTATATCTTAGAGAAGATAATAAGACTCCTAAATCTTCTCTTTTCCCTTCGTTGTAGCGCTAGGCTGCAAAAAATGAAATATTAAATTTGGGTTGAGCGTTCCAACTTGCTCAGCAAATAAGGATTCATAAAGCCATCAACATTCCATACAATAATCAAGAGCATTATGCAATAAAAATATGCACCAATGTTAACTAATGGAATTATGAAAAGCATACAATTCAATAAGCAACATATGCAAGTCAATTTGACAATAACTATTACATTGTGATTCCCATTTTGTTTGTAAAACTAGGGTCGATTACCCATTGACACAATTAATGAGATTGCTAGACCAACACATTAGTCGATGTGCTGTCTAGTCAATCCATTAATATCAAATGGTTCTATTCCAAACCATCTAATAAGTATGTAATCCACACAAACTATCTAACTAAGTAGGAAGTTACATAGAAGCCGAGAAGGTAACCCATCTCCTACATAACATGTTCTTAGTTCCAGGAGCTACTCTCATGAATCACATTAAACATAGTTTTTTGTTTATTAAAAACATCACAATGTACATAGTCCCCCCATTCAGTCCATAAACTACATGAGCTACATATGCTAAAATAGCTAGGTAAAATTGATAAATAAGCGAATCCTCACTTACCTCAGTTTAAGTTTCTGTTAAACACCTATCAGAAACCATTTGTGATTAATATAGGTCTAATTACATTTAAAACCCCTAAATCAGTCCTTAAGACCTCAGGAAATTCTAACCAAATTATAGCAGAATTATTATTTCTTGAGGTGGGAGCGCGCTCCCTTACTTGGTGGCGTACACTCCATCAACTAGGTTCATCCCAACTGATGAAAGGAGCGCGCTCCTCTGCTAGGTGGAGCGCTGTCTCGATAGTAACCAAGGCAGCAGCCACTGCTCCATCCATAAATCATCACAAAAATAATCAATACTCCCAAAATATCTCAGGGAGGACCTCTAGTGAGGTATAAATCCATTTATAATCATAAACAACAAAAATTCATAGAGAAATCATCACTAACTATTGAATTGAACTTTAAACTCAAAAATTAAACTCACCAATAGTGATGGTCTCTTATCCAATTGTTTGATATCCTCAAATCAAATTGCAAAACCTCCTAATCCACTCCTTCTAATTGTTGAAACCCTCAGCTGCTCTCCTTTCTCACTCTTTTGATTGATCAATAGGGATAAGTTTGAAGGAATTCATTTAAATATATAAATTTTTCTCGAGATACGCATCAGCTATCTCGAGGCTGATCAAGTGATTGATGGGTTGAAATGACACCTCCAAAAGTGACATACATGTTGACACCATTAAAAATTACTCTTATCTCGAGGCGATTTTACGATCCATATAATTCAAACCAAACTTATAACTTCAATATATATATCAAATATATAAATATATATCTACACCTCATGTATTTTCTTGCCAATAAATTTACCTGACATACCTACGAGTAATCTCGAGTGTGCATATTCATTTCACGACCCCCTCGTCGCACTTGGTGTATCGACTATTTATTGTTTATTTATTTTTTTTATTATAGGCTTGTATATAAATTCTCTTTTATACTACAACCTATAAAATTTATTAAGCATTCCAAACAAACATAAATTATCACACAAACACGCGCATACGCTAATCGAGGTACGCCGAACTTAACCACGAGCATAACTTGGGTTAATTAGGATTTGGAATAACACTACTCACCATTTTAAGGTAACGTGTCGTTACATATAACCTAATCTATACTACTTAAACATTCATATCATAAGAAAAGAAAACATTTATACACTACCATGCTTTCCTCCTTAACTGCTTCAAATTAAAAATTTAAATGACCATACCAACAATATTTATCCTTATTTCTCAACATATCTTACCACTTTCCATAGTGTAGTATAGTGTCGATGCCTCCAAACTATACCAAACCTTATCCTCAATGTTTAAAAGTAAACCTGATATATGAAGACACTAAAACACTCAAACATATATAATAACACAAATTATAATAAAGTCAACTAAACATTAAAACAAGTAAATAGTTAACAAAATATCTTTATGTTAAAAATTTATGAATCGTATCAAAGTCAGTCTCAACTTCCCAGGTCTAAAGGATTCCTATTACACTGACTTCAAGACTGTGCGTCATCATTGTCATCTACATCATCAGCTCTACCTTGGGATGGTGTCAATGGACGTTCCACCCTCTTATTTTGCACTAAATCTTGATCAAACTCATATGTTGATGTTGTTGAAAAGACTAATGACCTATCAATAGGTCTCAACCATTTGCTCCTCTCATATCTAGCTATGTCTTGATGATGATCAACAAAAAACATGAAATCGTGCTCCCCCTTCCACCAGTGTTGCTCTTTCCTCCCCATATCCTGCTCATATCTCAGCATGGCTACCTGGTATTACGCTATATCCTCCTGGTACTGTCTCTTCACCTCTGCTATCCATAGCCTCGGCTATCGTAGAGTCAAATCCTTAGGTGGTGGTACAGGTGCCTGTGGTGTTGGAGGTGGTGGAAAGACTTCAGGACCGTCTAAGTCTTGCTCTCCTATTTCTGGGTCTACAAACTCATAGCCCTTAGCAAATCCTTACTGTTGTTGCTCCTCCTTTTTTCATTTTCATGGTTTTTTTAGCTCTTGGGCTAGTTTTGCTTCTGCTGCAGCTCGATCCTCTTACCTTATGGCTAGCAACTCAGCCTAAAGTCTAGCTATCTCAGACCTCTATCTCATCCTTGAATTCTTGATAACCAGGTGGTGATTTCAACGTGAACATGAAAGCTACATCCATGGTTTGTTAGGGCCTCTATATCAAATTCTTCGTCATCTCTCAACCTTACTCTGGCCTTTAAGCACAGTTAAGTAATCAATATATGAAACAACAACTTGTTGTCCCTTTCCTACATGATTGACATCTTTAGAGTGGTGTGTATGATATTCCTGATGTTGATCTCCCCAAACTTCATAATCTCATAAAGACAAGCCACTTTTGGCTTGTTGATCGTTCCCTGCTGAGAAGTGGGGTATGACGATGCAACAAGAAAATGTTGCAAAATCCTATAAACTTTTCTAACACACCCTTCTTAATATGCTTTGGCATATTCTCAGCTCCTATGACCTATCCTTGTTGTCCTGGGACAACTAATGCATTTTCTATGGTTCCAAATGGGTATACGTTATAGGGTCTCTCATATAGTCTAGCCGAGAAAGTCGGTATGAATTCATACAAGCTTAATTCCTCCAACCAATATAAATTATTGATTTCGCATTTATTGAAGGGAGCTAAAACCCCTATCACCTTTATTGGCTCATCCTTAGCCGTGAACTTTGAATTAGCATAGAACTCAAAAACAATCCCACTCACTCCTTTTACTTTATTATCACTATAGTATTGAGTGAGTTGCTCCCAATTTCAGTGCCTAATGAAGTTGTTCCCTTTTATCATACTTGACCGACAAATTAATCCCCTTTTCACAAATGAACTCCCTACATAAAATTTTCTTATATCGTTCCTTAGCCTCTCTGCAAATGAAAAATTCAAATTTAAAAGGTCTAGGCTCTTCATCATTAGGATTTCTTGAGGTAGATGCTTCAAAATCATTTGTTCTAGTTTAGATAATTTGTTTTCTTGTTCTTGCCATTTCTTCCAACTTTAAGCGACTAACAACAACGCCATGCAACTTGATCTTCAAATCACCAAAAAATTAAAAATTCATATACTATGGATCATGCATACGCCAAATAATGCAAAGACATCGACTCAGTCTTCATGGGTAATATTAATGCTCGCATTCACGCAATCTTGCAAAACCTATCCTACAACCTCAAATCTATAATTTCATACAATATCATCAAAATTTTTAAAATTCAAAATGAAATTATAGATGTACCTCAATGCCGGATTTATTTTCGATGTAGAACACTCCTCCAAGTCTTTTTCAATTCAAGCCCTTTCACTTTTCTCACCAACTAGAAACCTAGCTCTGCTTGGAATCAAAATCCAAAACTTTAAGCCTTAGCTCTCCAACTTGTGCTAATCCATAATGTACTTGTTTCTTCACCCTCAATCACTAGAAACTTACTAATCTCACATGAAAATGATCAAACTTTGGCTCTAGAGGGATATATGCTTGATGATTGTGGAGGGGTTTTAGTATAAGTGTGACGAATGGATGCAAAATAGGGTTTAAACCCCAAGGCACTGCGCCGTCACATCACCGCACATAAGACGATTCAAAAATGGTGTTCATCGATGTTTATCTATATGCTTATCTCTCCATGATATTTGCTTTTGAAAGATTGAAATCGCGGGATGAAATTGAGCTTCAGTTCTGGTTTCTTCTAAACCAACTTGATGTCAGTGCATTGTAGGTTTTTTTCTGAAAGTCCCTCATCTTTTTGCTTGACCTTCCATTGTTGGTTCCCCTTCTTTTTCATCAAGGCATTAATTCTTTATTTCTTGAAACCATCAAGACCTCACCTCTTTATTGTGCTCATGCATCTCTTCAAGTTTCATAACCAAAGTGTTGACCGTTTCTGGCTTGTACATCACTTGGTCTTGTCTTGGCTCTTTTGTTGCCGTAGTGCTCATCATGTGAATGAAAATTACGTTCTCCTTGGGGTTGGTGATGGTGTTGCTAGGAAACTATCCTTTTTTCCTTGTGTTCCAGGCTATAGCAAGTTGATAAATTTGCCTCTTTAGGTTCTTGATGGATCATGATTGCTCATTATCCTTCCTTTTCATGGCTTGCTTTATTCCTTCCAACTCTTTCTTGTGCTTCTCATGGCACTCCTTATCTCTCACTTTCATTACTTGCAAATACTTCTCAATTGACTTCAGTGAAGTCATCTCTTCGCTCTGCCCAGCTTTCCTTATTGGAGTTGTTGTTTGAAGCCTTGAGGTAACTTCAGTGCATTATGAGGATCTCCATATGAAAGTTTTGGGTTTTTGTTGATGTATCCTTGATAAAATCGTTGAGGAGTCACTCCTCTCGATCTGAAGTTTTTCCCGTAGCCTTGGTTGTTCATAAAGTTGAAGTCTTCATGCGCCATTCCCTGATGTATGTCCATTTGGTTAACCACCATGCCTTGTTGATTAATGGATTGTTATGCTACTCGTGGACCTTGATGTCCCATATGATGTTTCGCCATCTGACTGCTTAGATTTGATGGTTGTGAGATAATTGCGGCTTGTGAGTCAATCTCATAGATGCCTGTTTGTTTCCTTACTATGGAATGAGTACCGACGGTGGAATTTTGAGACATAAGATCAAGGAGATCCAATGCTCCATCCTCATTCTTGGTAAGTAGAGAGCCACCTGATGCAGCATTTACTAGCGTTCTCATACTGTGGTTCATCCCATAGTTGAAAATCTAGAGTTGTGTCGATTTCACGTATCCATGTCCTGGACATCTCCTCAGCATCTCTTTGAATCTTTCCCAAGCCTCGCCAAGAGACTCAGTGTCTTCTTGCTTGGACTGATTAATCTCAAGTTTCCTTTTGTTAACCATCACTAGGGGAAATAACTTGTCAAGAAATATTTCATTGATTTCTGCCCATGAAGTCATACTCCTTGCATTCAGCCCTTAGAACTAGGATTTGACTTCTCCACCCACAGAGAATAGGAAAAGTCGCATCCTGATCACCCCTTTCGTAACTCTGGTAATGCGCATGTTGTCGCACTTCTCCAAAAATTTCTTAACATGTGTAACTGTATCTTGGATAGCTTGTTGAATAGACTAACTTGAATCATATTTATCAGAGATGGTCTCAGTTTGAACTCGGTGGTGTTGGCTGGAAGCCTCATCACTCTATTGTAAGTCTCATAGATTTCTGGCTTGAAGTAGTCACGAAGGCATCTCTGTCCTCGCACTCTCTCATGCACTACTAGATCACCTATAGGTTGGTTATTCCTGCGGCTCTATTATTGATTTCTATCTTGCTTCTCAGCCATCTTGACTCCTTTCATTTTCTTTCCTTTGTTCTTTATATTAATCTCTGGATAGTAAGGCACTAGGTCCTTCTCTCCCTTGCTATGCATGCACTAAGTATCCCTGAAAAGAAAACACAAAATGATCAAGTGCAGAAAGTAAAACTAAAACTTAAGCCTATTTTTTGTTATTTTTATTTTTATAGAACTGAAAATTAAAGTACTAAAAATAAAACTTAGCAACTATTCGAACTAACTAAGTAATACTAATGGTTACCTTTTCTTGGCAATGGCGCCAAAAACTTGATGTGTGCCTCAAGTATAACGACTAGCTTGTAGTAATAGTGCGATCAACTTACGTTGATAACATATATCATCCTCAATGAAAGGTTTTTGCACTAGTGGTTTACCTATTTAACTTTGAACTATTACTAAGGAATTCATTTTTTAATCGGTTTTATACTAAACTAAACTATTTAACAATCAAATCAAACTTTACCTGAACTCTTATATTAAGGATATCTTAGTTTACAACTTCACCTAATTAATTTAATACTATGCTTTGTGTTCATGTGTACATCTCAATACATTGTGTGCAATGCCTAATTAGAATAGATAGATTTCTTTCAAATTCACTTCAATCCACAGTCGTGATAGAAAAGATTCTAATGTGTAAAATAGAACTCCACCTATCGGTGTGAATAACGTTAGCTCCACATTTCTTTAAGTCCCAAATCATTGGATTCATAACCAACTAAATTTACTATCCGCGTCTCCTTAATCAATAATTATCGCTCGATGTTGTACATTTTACGATTGTGCCATTCTTATCCGAATTAAAAGCATCAATGGCCATGATAACTTATATAGCCTAAGTTCATTAAACACGTGATCAAGATGTCTAAAGCATAACGTTCAAAATCAATACAAATTCTAACCATTACACTTTTTATAATCTTTTTTTATTCCTATTCAAAGTATAGCACTCATACTTTAGGATCCATTGATTCCTAAGATAAATAGACTACTCGCACTTCATTGAAACACACACATCATAATTCATTATGGAAATTATTGAAAATTAGAGATGAATATAAATATTACCTTGAGCTTAATCAACAAAATCAAGCTTGAATTGCAAATGTGAAGTCTTCAATGTTTTCTTCACATAAACTCCTTAATACTCAAACTCAATGTAAAACCTATGCTAAATTACTCTAATGGTAGCTAAAAGTTGGTATGTTATTTGTTTAACACGTCCTAATACCTATTTATACTCCTTAAGAACAATTAGAAACCTTACTTTACAATTTAACTCAAATTAAAACTCTATTTTCTATTTCTTACGTGTTTGCCACTATTACTTACTGCCCCGACACAGTGGCTTATAACCCATTATGTCACTACTGCATACATGGTTTTTCACTCCTTGGTTTCTTAACATTATCACCTGCATAACCAGTGTCGTCCCCTATGCACCACAATGCCAGTACTGCGTCAGACTTCCCGAGTTGGTTTTCTTTACTTTTCCTTCTCTCCCACGCTGTTCCTTTCCTTCCCACGTCGTGCCTTGTATGCCCATAGCGCTAACAACTATAGCCATGACGCTAAGTATGTTTTTGTAGGTTTTTACTCCATTTCTTCTCGTTTTCCTCAATTCCTTCCTTTACACCTTAATTCATTGAAAATGCAATAATACCATGATTTAGAGCTCATTTGAGGATATTTATACTAAATATACAACTAAACTAACCATATATATACGTATAAATAATCACTTATCACATGCAGGAACAATTCAACACTCAGTTACATTTCAGTATTATATTTCATCCACAAATGGATGGTAAGACTGAAAGGTTGATCCAGATGTTGGAGGACATGCTCAGGGCTTGTGTACTAGAATTCAAAGGTTCATGGGAAGAATAAATACCTTTATGTGAGTTCTCTTACAATAACTTTTATCAATCGAGTATCAAAATGGCTCCGTTTGAGGCTTTGATGGGAGGCTTTATTGTTCGCCTGCTTGTTGGACTGAACCGGAGGATTTGGCGAAGTTGGGGCCACAAATGGTTCGAGATCACACTGAGGTCATGTAGCAGATTTTTTTAAGATTGAAAGCGGCTCAGGAAAGGCACAAAAGTTATTATGATATCTATCACTAGGTTGTAGAATAAAGTGGAGGAGAGTGGGTTTGATTTGAAAGTCTTTACTTGCAAAGGCTATTACATATTTGGACTAAAAGGAAAGCTCTATCCCAGGTTTATAGGACCTTTTGGGATTGTGAAACGGATTGGGAAGGTTGCTTATAGACTTGCATTACCGCCTCAGTTAGCTGCAGTTCATGGTGTACTTCACATGTCTATGCTCAGGTGTAAGGAACCTGATTCACATCATATAGTAGAATGGAATCAGTTCGATTTACAGGGTGATGTATCATATGAAAAACAACCTATATTGATTGTGGATAGGAAGGTTTAGAAGCTTCAAAATAAAGAAATTCCACTTGTCTTGGTTAAGTGTCAATTTCATGGTGACTCACAGCTGACATGGGAATGAGAGGCGTATATGATATAGCATTTTCTGGATCTCTTTTAGTCCTGGTAAATTTGGTTTCAATTTTAATTTCGAATACAAAATTTTTATTAGTTGGGAAGATTGGCAAATCCCAAAATTTTAATTCACTAATTTCGGCTAATTCGAGATTAATGAATCCTAATTATGGGTTAGATCGCGAGTCGGGAGCTGAGGACCGGTGAAATAGCAATATACAGGAAATTTCATTTTCGGGTGATATGTGTTTGGTGTTGTGTACTATATATTATGTTATTTTACGAAATTAAAGTTAACCGAGTAAATTCAATATTTATGGGGGTTTATCTCGAGATACATGTCAAAATGAGTCGCGAGAGAGTTAAAATGCTCAACTGAACTATTATTTCGAATTTCACGAAAAATAATGATATATAAGTTTAAAAATTCAAATTTTGAACTCTAATTAGATTTAAAGAGACGACGTGGGCCCCACACCACAAATTGCATGCAAGACAAGTTGTCCGAGAGTTTCAAAATGCATTGGAAAATTCTTAAATTTTTGACAAAATTGAGGTATTTTTTGGGGCTTAATTTGGACTCAAAATGAAGAGATAATTTTGAAAAATAATAGAAAAATGCCAAATTACCATTAGGGGTATTGGAATTGAATTGTATAGGATAAATACTGAAGGGAAAATGGTTATTTTGTTTACCCCCCTTAAAAATGAAATTAATAGGGTCTTCTTCTTCATTTCGTCGTCCCCATGTACACCACCTTCAATGTATCGTCTTCACTTTTCTTCAATTCTCTCCCTCTTTCACCTCGTCATGGTATAACCCTTTATTTGGTCACTATTGTCGATCAAAAAGAGAAACCGTGGGATTGCCGTAGGTGACAATGGCGGTTCGTTGATATGTTTCAATTTCGATTTTTAAGGACTGTGACAATTGAATAAGGTAGGGTTCAATTCCGATTTGGTTGTAATGGTTCTTTATTGATTGATGGAGAAGAAAGAGAGAGGATGTGAGTTTTGATTGAGAAAAAACAGTCAAGAAAAAAAAAGAACATGGACGTTTTGGGAGTAAGATAACTAGGGGTGGGAGAAGACTAGGGGTGGAAGATGACTAAGAGAAGGCCAGTTTTGAAGGAGACGATGTTGGGGGAGGGAAAGAACCCCAAACGTTCTAATAAAAAAATCTGAAAACAAACTCTCAATTTCATTTTCAGTAAGAAGCGAGAAAAGGGATGACCTCAGTTGAGACAAAACCGAGCCCCGTATAGGGATCAAAATATACTTCCCATATAAAAAATGGTTTTAATTCAAAACAAATTAAATAAATCCCTGAAAATTAGAAAACAAAAATCAGAAAAGGGGATTTTGGACAAATAAATTGAAATTAGGGATCTTGATGAGAAATGAGGATTTTGGGATTTTCTCGAGGATTTATATCAAGGTTGTTTCTTGTAATGTGTATTACGACACCGGTAATGACTGGAATTATGAAGATTGTATTAAAGCCTAGTTTGGATTAATTTTCGATTTTGAACCACAATCTGCAGTCAAAATAAGGATTCGGACATTCGAAAATTTTATTTGGAGTGAATTTATGGTTTTCGAGTCGAG
This sequence comes from Stephania cephalantha, assembly GCA_039657325.1. Taxonomy (NCBI): domain Eukaryota; kingdom Viridiplantae; phylum Streptophyta; class Magnoliopsida; order Ranunculales; family Menispermaceae; genus Stephania; species Stephania cephalantha. The sequence continues at coordinate 15,279,218 of CM077570.1, read as the reverse complement.
ACATGCCTAAATAAAATATAATAAATTTTAAAAAAATGGCAGAATTGTTGCGGAATCTTATCGAATTTATATATGATTTGTAGGATGGCAATAGGAACCTCGTGTGGACTATTTTATTGACACTGAATGCAAGGAATGACAGTGTCACGTTCGAAAGGTTAAGTAAATCCTATAGTAACCATTACATTGTATGATTATAATTTCATATTAATTGCATTGATTCTTGATATAGCATTTTTATTGTACATGCATACATGGAGGGAGGATAAGGTCAATTCAAGTCTCTTTGTAGTGTTTACTATACCGTGGTTATAGGGGATAACACTATATTTAGCTTGAAGGGCTGGAGTCACCGATACTTTGCATCACGTGGTTATCATTAGATCACATTAACCTTATCATACTCCCATAGTCTAGAGGAACAAGACTCGTTTGCTTATCCTTTCTGTACATGATTCATTATTACCATTTACTTACCACTTTCTGAGAACGTTATCTGATTGTGGTCGGATATAAAAAATGGTATGGATTCATGATTGTATTTAAATTCCTTAGATTATATTGTTCGTTTAATCTCGTGGATTATTATGCATTTGATTATTACAAGTGTACTAGATTATGTGGGATTTACTTATACGACATTATCGAATTTTTATAGTTGGGTAATGATTGGTTCGAGCAGTAACAAAGGAAAAAAGAAGCTATCAGATTTTTCGTGACTGCATTAGTTCCTTGCTCTCTATGTACGTATTTTTTTAATATAACATATATTGTATAAATGGGTTCTTGAGTTCATATATGGTTAGGACCTTCTTTGGAATGGTTGTAGCAGTTTTGGGATGGATTGGAATACTGTGGAGCTAAGGTAATAATGGTTTTAGGATTTTGGAAACTTGAAATAGGTTAGAATGAAAAAATAATTTTTGTTAATGCAATATATATTGTTATGGGTGGATTGTGAGTCCTTCAACATTTCTACCAAGCTGACTGGGTTTTGTTGAAGACTTTTGAAGGTCGGGTTGTTCAGTGAAGGCTTAAAAATAGATGAGGTGCTATCGAAAATATTTTACAGAATTTTGAGTATAATTTAATCAATCTAAATGAGCTTTGAGATTTGAGATTTACTTTAGAATCCTTTATGGTTGATAAATAATTATATTTGATAATTAAGACGATAGATTTTTAATTATTTATTGATTGTGAAATTAAGGCTGCAAAATTATCAGGGGATTAAGGTAATCTAGGCCGATCAGATGGTCTAATTAGGTAGGGTCTGAAAGAATCAATGATTGAACTCAAGCTTATGTCGGTATTTGTCCCCTTTGATCTAGCACTTTAATTCTGTCGAGTTACCGTTAAATTTAGTTATCGTGTTTTTATTTTTAGTGTTCTTGCATTAAAGATTTCTTCTATTAGTTTAAAGTAATTAGTTCTTTCAAAAAACCCCACTTTCACCCTAAAAATTGTTACCCAATCCTTATGGGTTTGGCCCCGCTTACCACTATTGCAAATCTATAGTAGTCGAGTATTTGCGATTATTATTGGTGCACTCAGAAGTGCATTAATTTTTGGCGATTATGTCGTGATTGGTGCTAACCAACTTGTAGGTTTTTATTATTTGTTTTATGGTATAAGGTCATCATAGCTTTTTATCTACAGATTATCTAGTCCCCTTTGATATAAAGATTGACCAAATGTACAAGAGTAGGAACAAAAACAACAGTCGAAGTGGACAGTAGCGAGTGAGAATGGGAGGAAACAGAAGAAACCAAGATCTTTTGGTGACAAAAAATGCTAGAGGTAGTAACCAGCAAGGCCAAGGACGTGAGTGAAAGCTTACAGTTTTCGAAGCTAGTTAACATCAATGTGGATCTCTACCTATATGTATCAAGTTTTCCACGGAGACGGGAGGATTTGAACTAAAATCAAGTCTCTTTCAGAAGCACTTAATTTCTACGGAAAGGAGAATGACGACCTGCATAAATTTTTAAAAAAATTCGAGATGGTTGTGGTTGGGATGAAGTTTGCCACTATAGAAGTGGACATAGTGAAACTAAAAACATTTCCATTTTTTTTAAGAGATGTCACACAGGATTGGTTGTTCCACCTACTAGCTGAATCTGTCAGATCTTCAAATGAGTTGCATCAAAAATCCCAAGACAACTATATGCCTGCTAAGAGGATCGGTAAAATGAAAAGGTAAATCTCCAACATCATGATGAAGGAGAATGAGTCATTGTGCGACTTATGTGAGCATTTGAAGCGGTTATGCAAATAATGTCCTTAGCAAAGACTTAATGAAAATTCCTTGTTTAAAACTTTATACGACAGTCTCACATATAATGAAAATGTTGCTTAATATAATATGCAATTTGAGTGTTCTCGATATCACTCCAACTGAAGCTAAAAGATACATTAAAAAAATGGTAAACTTGTTCAAGCAATATGGATAATCGAGTAAGACTCCTAGGTGAGGAATGACAATATTTTCAAGGGAGAGCAGGTTAGAAAGTGAAGTTTTAAAGCTTAAGTCAATGTTGAAGCAGTGTATGGTCGAGAAGGGTAAAGCTAAGGCTTATGGAGTATTTGCGGATACGATGCATTTCACCAGTGAGTGTCTATGACTCTTTAAGGATAACCAACAAACAAACGTCTTAAGAAAATTCCCATGACCTCCTTAATATCGGTATGGGCAGGGGTTTAACGACTATAATAGGAGAGTAAAGAACAATCATCCTATTTTAGTCACAGACCAATGAGTCCCACTACCAGTTCTTTGTTCCTCGAGGAAAATCGCTAAAGTAGACTCAGCAGGTTTAGCAGCCAGGGCCAACTCTCAAAGAAAAGATGAAGCAGATGATAGTAGCATAACAATAATACTAGGCAAAAACTGAAGCATCGATAAAAAACTTGTAGTTCAAGATGTTTGACATGTCGGCCCAAATGAAGCAAATTAGTAACCAAGACGAGCTACCATTCCAGCAAATGGCAAACCCCAATGTGTATGTGAATGCCATTTCACATGTAAATATGATCATAGTGGCGGATAACTCAGCAAAGTTCAAATCTAAACTTACTTTGAATAGGAGAAAAAAGAAGAACCGCCAACTAGAGAGTGGATGCGAAAAGTCTTACCTTTACCTCCATTTCCCCAGAGTATTTACACTGGAGGCCTTAATAAAGTAGAGGACTACAAACAATCTTTGAGAGAGAAAAGGCTGAAGAAGCTACAAAAGGCTAATGAAAGTGAATTGACAAAGCTCAAAGTTGAATGTGAAAGCAAGTTGGTTAGAAAAGTGTTTCTTAGAAAAAGGACATAAAAGGTGATAAACGCAACGATGCCATGACTGAAGGTAATCTAAGTGCTTTAAAGAAGCGTTTTAACCCTGGTATCTTTGGCATTCCATGCATGATAGGAGACAATTATATAGGAAATGCCATGTTGGACTTAGGTGCATATGTTAACATCATATTGATCGTGGCCGCAAGTACCACGGTTTGATTGTAGTAATAATGTGATCAACTAATGTTGATTATAGATATCATCATTAGGGGAAGGTGTATTGCACTCAATATACTTATTCATTACTAAGAAAATCCCTTTTAATTGGTTTTTAACTAAACTATTCTAATTTTACAAAACAATATAAATACTTGTACTTTTATATTAAGAAGATCTTAGTTCACAACTTCACCTAGGTAATAAATAAATATGCTTTTCAACTCACTTCTTTCATCTTCATTATGTGTGTGCAATGCTTAATTAGAATGTAAAGATTTTCTTCAAATCAACTTCAGCCTACTATCGAGACGGAAAATATTCTAATGTGCAAACTAGAACTTCACCTATATGTGTGAATAGCGTAAGTTCCATAGTGCTATAAGTTCCAAATGTTTAGATTCATAACTAATTAAGTTTACTACCCGTGCCTCCCTAATCAATAACTATATATCGAATTTATATTTTGCGGTTGTATCGTCTATATCCGGCTTAAAATCTCCAATGGCCGTGGTAACTCCTAAAACCTCTAATCAACAAACACGTGATCAAGATTTTAGTAGCATTATGTCTAGAATCAATACAAATTCTAATCATTGCACTTTTTAACTTTATAATCCATTCATAACTATTTTAGCATAGCATTCATACTATATGATCCATTGATCCATAAGATTAATGAACTACTAACACATTATTGAAATAAAGATACACATCATGGTATTCATTGCAATCAAAGATTGAATTAAATAAATTCAATAAAATCAATAAAATAATACCGAATAACTACACGTGAGTCTTTAATGTCTGCTCCTCCAAACTTTACTTAATACTCAAGAACAAAGTAAACTAGGCTAAGTTGTGGTAATGTATGTTAATGTATATTATTGTACGTGTTTACCATTTTCTAATACCTATTCATACCCCTAAGACACTTTAGAATATAATTAGAAACCCTAATAGCCGATTCCAAACAAACTAGAACTCTGAACTTGCTATTTTCTATGTCTCGATGCTATCTGGTGATCCAGTGTTGTCTGTGTAAGCCACGACACCACCATAGCTTTGGCCTCTTTGTGTATATTTTCCTTTCTCACTGAGCTCGACGCCCTATTGTGTATACTCTTCCTACGACTTCAAACATACTAGCCATGACGTCAATCATATTTTTGTGCATTTTATCCTCGTTTCATCATAAAATCACTCGTTTGTCTCGTTTATACCTTGTATACTTGAAAATACATAAATACCGTTAATTAGTGCTCATTTCGGGATATTTATACCAAATGTACTACTAAACTAGTCATGTATATAAGTCGAAATAATCACTTATCAAATACCCCTGAACTTAAGATTTTGCACGTCCCAAGCTAAAGTGTATTTTACTAAGTATTCCTACTACTACTACTACTACTACTACTACTACTACTACTACTACTACTACTACTACTACTACTACTACTACTACTACTACTACTACTACTACTACTACTACTACTACTACTACTACTACTACTACTACTTAAGTTCATATTCATTTTACATTATTCATGAAGTATCCTTTAATTCAAATAACTTCAAGTTAATAATCCACTCAAGAGGTTTTCTTTACAAAAACATACTTTCAAAAACATGTAGCTTTAGCAACACATACAATTCACTTTCGAAATACCAAAGTAGTTCACAACCAAAATCGTCACTACTTACAAGTTTATTTTACCTCGACACTCAAGTAGCAAGTTTACAATCTCATGATTTTTCATTAAGCTCAAGAATTCACAAATAAGCATAATACTTGTTTTGTAGACTTTAGCACTTCAAGAGTCAATATGACTTAATATCGTTGGAAAGAAAACTTAACTCAACTAAGCTACTTGTACTCGAGCTAAATCTTTTATTCGAAGAGTTTTAATCTAACTTCTACATTTCTTTTTAATTTTTATATATCTTTTTATTTTTATTTTTCTCCTCATATTTTCTAGTTACATGGTTTCTGTTCCTTTTCTTATGGATTTTATTTTTTCTCTTTTTTTCTAACCATCAAATTCTCTGCTCCTTTTTCTGTAAAACATGTGGGACTCTCTATTTTTGTTTAAAACACTTGTTAGAATTTCTCACTTTCACTTTATTAAGAAAGTTTCAACTCCAACTTTTTCATTAAACATGATGCCTATTTCTTCATGTCTTAGTAGTAACTCTTTATTTACTTTTTACTCAAGTAAGATTCATATTTATTATAGAATTCGTTAGAGGTCTAAATTTTTCCACAAGAAGTGTTTTAGTATTCTCCTTGCATTTGTTTCAAGTTCATGGTCTTCCTTAACTCTAGGTTTCTAATAATGAAATCATACCGTTTTGTACTACATTCTTATTTTCTTCAAAAATTTGATAACATTCTCTTGAGTTTCATATCAACAAGATACTTATATTCTTACTCATGCAAAATTAAAGGCATGAACTTTGCAAATGAATTATTTATTCATTACATATTACTAGATATAACCTAATCTATACTACTTAAATACATTCAAATAATAAGTAGAAAGAAAAAGAATACACTACCATGCTTTCTTCTTTAACCGCTTCTAAAATAAAATTTTACGATTATACCTGCTGTGTTTATCCTTATTTCATCATTTTTTACCACTTCCCATAGTGTAATGCAGATGCCCCCAAACTTAAACCAAACCTTGTCATCAAGGTTTAAAAAGAAGCTTAAAACATTAAAAACACTAAACATAAACACATAATAACACAAGATATAATAGTGCATAAACATAAAATTTAAAAAACTAATTAAAGTGATAAAATATCCCAAATGTAAAGATAATCAGTATAAATGTATCTCTCATCTCTCCAAGGTTTAAAGAAATCCTAAGACACAGACTCTAAGACTGCGCATCATCATCATCCTTAGCATCATCAGCTCCAACAAGGGATGATGTTAAAGGACGCTCCACCTTCCTGCTCTGCACCATGTCAGGATCAAATATGTAGGTTGGTGCTGTTGGAAAGCAAATAGACCTATCAGTATGTCTCATCTGTCAGCTCCTCTCATATCTAGCTATGTCTCTTTGATGATCTACAAATAACATGAAATTACGTTGTTCGTTTAGTCGGTCTTGCTTATATTTCACTAAGGCTTCACGATACTGAGCCATGTCCTCTCTGTACTGTCTCCTCATCTCAGCAGTCTACATCCTCTACTGTCATGAAGTCAAGTCCTCAGTTGGTAGTACTAGTGCCTGTGGTGGTGGAAAAACCTCAGGACCATCCAAGTCCTGCTCTCCTATAAGTGGGTCTACAAACTCGTAGCCCTCAGCAAATCCTTACTGGTGATCCTCCTCCTCTCCATATCATTTGTTCTGCAACTCTTGCGCTTACTCAATTGCTACAGTTGCTATTGTGTGATCCTCTTGCTCTTTGGCCAACAACTAGGCCTCAAGTTAATCTCTCTCAGCTCTCTCTCTCTCATTCTCAAAGTCTTGGTATCCAGTTAGTGATATCAAAGTGATAAAAAATTCCTCATCTATGGTTTTTTGGACCTCAATATCAAACTCATCATCTCAAATTAATTTCACTCCGGCCTTCAAGCACATCTAGGTTGTCAAAAGTGGAAACAACAATTTTTTATCTATCTCTGACATAATAGACTCCCTAATGTTCATATAAATTATCTCCTCCACGTTGATCCTCCTATTCTTTATAATTTCATACAAACAAGGCGACTTGAGCTTGTTGATCTCGACTTGCTGAGTGGTCGGGTACAATGAAGCAACTAAAAAGTGTTGCCACATTCTAAAGACTTTCCTCACGCTCCCCTTCTTAATGTGCTTCGACACATTCTCAACTCCCATTACCTATCTTTGTGTCCTCGGACAATCAATGCTCTCTCAATAATTCTTAAAGGGTATAGGTTATAAGGCTTCTTATACAAATCACCCGAGAAGGTATGTGACTCTCCAACCATGCATACTCTAACTCATATATGCTACTTATGCAACACTCATTGAAGGGGACGAATACTCCTCTCAACTTCAATGGGTCATATTTCTTGGTAAACTTTGCATTGACATAAAATTCATAAAAAATTCAACTCACTCCATTAGCATATTTTTCTTTTATATTATTGAGTGAATTGTTCTTAACCTTGTTGGCTAATGAAATTGTTTACTCTCTTATCCTACTTAGCTGGTAAGTTAATTCCTCTCTCGCTAATGAATTATCTAGCTCAATGACCTCATATCTCTCTTTAGCCTCTCTAATAATGCAATACTTAGACTTTAAAGGTCTTGGGCCATCCTCATTCGGATATCTTAAGGATGATGCCTCATAATCATTTGCTCTAACTTCATTAATTTGACTTGCTTGCCTATTTGTTCTTGGCATTTTCTCAATAATTCACATAACACAACAACTCACAACACGGGTTTTCAAATCAACTTAATCAAAATTTTTATTCTCAAAGGTCATTCACATGCCAAATAATGCAAAAGACATAGACTAATTCACCATAAGCCACATTGATGCTCTAAATTCACACAACTTAAAATTTCTATCCAACAACCTCATGTGCAAAATTCATGCAATTTCATCAAAAATTTCCAAAATTTCAAAGCATAACTACTGAAATTGTAAATTTACCTCAATGCCGTACTACTTTCCAGTGTAGATTGCTTCTCCAAGCCTCTATCAATCAAAGCTCTCTCACTTTTCTCACAAACTAAAACTCTAGTGCTGCCTTGAATCAAATCTTCAAATCAATGCGCTAGCTCTCCTCCTTGTGCAAATCCACAATGTACTATCTCCTTTCACTCTTAATCACTAGGAACATTTTTTTTTCTCTTAAAATTGATTAAATTTGCGTTCTAGAGGGGTGAATGCTTGGTTGGTGGTGTATGGAATTGGTTTCAAGTGTGGAAAATTTAGGTTGAAAAGGGTTTAAAACCCTTATCTTGATGTCAGCGCCATCCCTTATAGGGCACAGTGCCGCCACAGCGGTGAGACTGTTGTGAGCATATTTTGCTCACAACTTGGTGCCCTGCTGGCACAGTCCCTTTGCACTCATGGCGTTGTGTACATGCACATATAGTGTCGACCAGCTTGTCTCTATAATTTTGCATATTTCTCGTTAACTCCATATTGGCGCTCTCCCGACTTTCTGTATTACTACACAAGGCGTGGTGACAGTGTGAAAAACCATGTATATATAAAAGTTCAATAAAAAACTAACTCGTGATTTGTCTATCTACCTGACCTTTACTATTTTAACTCATTTTCTCTTTTACACTCTTTACTGAGTTAGTCGAGACTTTTCCATTCCAATGAAATGTCACCTGGCAAATGGTATCTCTTGCACAATTAGCACAAAATTTTCAAAAGATAGAAAACTAAAATGTTTGGATTGTTCTAACTAAGATAACTAAATAACTAACAAATTGAATTTAAAAACTTGAAATAAAAACCCATGAGCTGCCTCCTAGTAGCGCTTAATTAAACGTCATTAGCCCGACACCTTCTCACTTATTTAGTTTGAATCTAAGTCGTGATACTCCATTAATAAGAAAGAGATAACAATATCTCTCCCATTTGGATGTACTTCTTGCCCTTCAACAAAGACAATCTTCTCGGCATCATCATCCTCCTCGATACTCATTGTGATCATTTTCTTCCTCGTGTGCTAGACCGCATTGACAGTGTTCAAGAATGGTCGTTTCCCAGTAGCACTTAGTTAATAACCTTTTGATTGGTTGAAGTCTTGGTGTGAACTTGAATTTTGGTTCCGACTTCTTTAAAATAACCTTGATGGTGCTTCCTTTGAGTGTTTCTTCAGAAGGTTCTTCATCTTGTTGTTTAATTCTCCATTGTTTTTTAACCTTCTTGTTATTTTTCAAGGCATTGATCCTTTTTTACTTGAATCCTTTGAGTTTATCTTGCCTCACTTTTATTTCATTCTCGTGCATCACTCCATACTTTCTTATAGCCAAAGTGTTGACTTTTTCTCCCTTGTGCATCACTTGCTCTTGCATTGACTCATTCATTGCCATAATGCTCATCATGTGAATAACACTAACATTCTCTTAGGATTTGTGATAGTGTTATTCAGAAACTACCCTTATTTCCTTGAATTTAAAGCAATGACTAGCTGACCAGTCTGTCTCTCGAGATTCTTAATGGATTGTGATCTCTTGTCGTCCATCCTCTTTAGAGCTTGCTTCAAATTTTTCATATCTTTCTCATGCTTCTCATGGTGTTCCCTATTGTTCATGTTGATGGCATGCAATAATTTTTTATTTGACTTCAATGAAGTCATCTTTTAACTTTGGCCTAGAATCGCTTGTTGGACTTGTTGATCGAAGCCTGAAGGTAACTTCAGTGCGTTATTAGGATTTCTATATAAGAAGTTGGGGTTATTGTATCCTTGAAAAACCTTTGAGGAGCCATTCCTTTTAGCCTGAAATTGTTTCTATAGCTCTGGTTGTTCATAAAGTTAATATTCTCAAGCTCCATTCCTCGCTACATGTCCATTTGATTAACCACCATGGCTTGATGATTAATGGGTTGTTGTATAGCTTGCACTTGTGGAATTTGTTCTCTCATTTGAAGCTTCGCCATTTGACCGCTCAGGTTGGATAGTTGTGCCATAATCGCAGGTTGCGAATCATTCTCATATACGTCTTACTGGTTTCCTCATTGTGGAATGAGTATCGATTGTAGAGTTCTGAGAAATAAGATCTAGGAGATCTTATGCTTCATCGTCATCTTTGGTTTATAGAGAACCATCTGTTGCAGCATCTACTAGTGTTCTAGTTCTGTGATTCATCCTATAATAGAAAATGTGTAGTTATGCCCATTTCACTTATCCATGTCTTGAACATCTCCTCATTATTTCTTTGAATCTTTCCTAAGCCTCACCAAGAGACTCGGTATCCTCTTGCTTGAATTGATTGATTTCGAGTTTCCTTTTGCTGACCTTAAATGTGGGAAAGAAATTGTCTAGAAATCTTTCATTAATTTTCGTCCATGAGGTCATACTCCCTGCGTTTAGTCCTTGGAACCAAGATTTGGCTTTTCCACCCAATGAGAATGGGAAAAGTTTCATCATGATCCCTTCCTTTGTAACTCTGGTAATGTGCATGGTGTCATACTTCTCTAAGAAACTCGCTACATATGCAACTGGATCTTCATTTGCTAGCCCATTGAACAAGTTATTCTGCACCATGTTGATTAAAGATGGTCTCTATTCTAACTCGCTGGTGTTGGTTGGAAGCCTCATCACTCCGTTGTAAGTCTCTTGAACTTCTGGCTCGAATTAGTCACAAAGACATCTCCATCCCCACACTCTATCCAGCATTACCAGGTCACTTTAGGGTTGGTTATTCCCTCAGCTCTGTTATTGGTTTCATGCTTAATCCTCTGCTATCTTGATTCCTTTCTTTTTCTTTCCTTCATTGGTACTTTCAATCTCTAAGCCTTAAGGCATTAAGTTATTCTCTCCTTTACTACGCATGCACTAATTCTCCCTTACAAGAAAAGACAAAAGATTAAGTGCAGATTGTCAAACTTGAAACTTAAACACATTTTTTTTATAAACTTGAAAGTGAATTACTTAAAAAAAAACTTAACAATTTCGTAAACTAACTAAACTAGACTTGCTACCTATCCCCAACAATGGCGCCAAAAACTTGATCATGGGTACAAGTATGATGGCTCAATTGTAGAAATAATATGATCAACAAATGTTGATTACGGATATCGTTCTCAGGGAAAGATGTATTGCACTCAATATACTTAGTCTAATTTACTCTATTGTTAAAAAAGTCTATTTTTAATTTGTTTTTAACTAAATTATTCTAATCTAACAAAATAATATAAATAATTTTACTTTATATTCAGAAAGTTCACTAATTCACCTAGGTAATGAATAACTATGTTTTTCAACTCACTTCCTTCATCTTCATTATGTGTGTGTAATGCTTAATTATAATATATAGATTTCCTTCAAATCCACTTGAAGCCACTGTCATGACAGAAAAGATTTTAATGTGCAAAATAGAACTCCACCTATTGGTGTGAATAACGTAAGTTCAACATTGCTTTATGTTCTAAATCTGTAGATTCATAACCAATTGAGCTTACTATCCGTACCTCCGTAATCAATAACCATATATCGATGTTATATTTTTTATAGTTGTATCGTCCATATTCGGCTTAAAAGCTAAAATGACCATAGTAACTCCTAAAACCTCTAATCAGCAAACACGTGATCAAGATGATCGTATCATTAAGTCTAGAATCAATACAAATTTTAACCATTGCACTTTTTAACTTTATAATCCATAAATAACTATTTTAGCATACCGTTTATACCATATGATCCATTGATCCCTAAGATTGATGAAATACTCACACACTATTAAAATAAACACACACATCATGATATTCATTGCAATCAAAGATTGAATTAAACAACTTCAATTAAATCAACAAAACAGTACCAAATAACCACACGTGAGTCTTCAATTTCTTCTCCTCCAAACTCTTCTTAATACTCAAGAACAAAGTAAACTAGGCTAATTTGTTGAAATGTATGCTAATGTATAGTATTGTATGTGTTTACCATGTTCTAATACCTACTTATACCCCTAAGACACTTTAAAATACAATTAGAAAACCTAATAGACAATTTCAAATGAACTAGAACTCTAAAATTTTTATTTTCTCTGTCTCGGCGTTGTCCATAAGTGATCTGGCACTATTTGTGTAAAGCCACGACACTGCTATAACTTCGGCCTCTTTGTGTGCATTTTCTTTTTCTTAATGAGCTGGCACCCAGTGTAGTCCACCCCGGCGCCGTCCCTACGTACCCACGGTGCCAACATTGCACCGACATTACTGCACCTTTTTATTCTCCTCTCTTCTTTTCCACTCCTTGCCCATGATGTGTATACTCTTCCCATGGTGTCAAGCATACTAGCCACATTGTGAATCATATTTTTGTGGAATTTATCCTCGTTTCATCATGAAATCACTCATTTGTCTCCTTTATACCTTGTATACCTAAAAATACATAAATATTGTCAATTAGAGCTCATTTTGGGATATTTATACCAAATATACTACTAAACTAGTCTTATATATAAGTCTAAATAATCAATTATCATATATCATCATCCTTTTGTTCTTCATTACAGGAGTATAAGTTGAAAGATACCGACATTCTCATTCACTTAGTAGATGGATCTTCAATCAAACCTCATGAAATGTTGGAAGACGTGTTAGTTCACGTCAAGGGATTAGTTTTTCCTGCGGACTTCTACATTATTGATATGGAAGACCCACAAGTGTCTAAATGAACCTTGTTCTATTTGGAAGACCATTTATGAAAAATGGAAAGAACAAAGTTTGATGTTTTTTATGGTTCCATTTCTTTGGAACATAGTGATAGGACAATTAATTTTTATGTTCCTAATTATATGTGCCTGCTTATTGATGTTTCTACTTTGTGTGCAATATTTCTTTCTAGTGATTCACTAAGGGATGAACTTGTTACAGACTTGTTAGCGGTACATAAGAGTGACATGGAAAGAGAAAGAAAGAAAGCAAAGAAAAATGCAAGGACACCTAAATGTTGGGAGTTGAAATAAGAGAAAGAACCAGAGTTTGCGTTCATGAAGTGCCGATAAAAGGAAACTTCGCATTATATGGTGATACCGTGTCTACAAGGCATCACTTTGTGACACACGAGCTTCAGATAACATGATTTCTAAGTCACTACTCCAAATAGCTGCCATAGAGATCACCAAAAGAACTCAAAGAAGAAAATTTGTTTTTGCAGATGGAACAATATCAAAGTTATTAGGAGATGTAAATAAAGCCCATGTTCATTTTGGAAAATTTGTCTACATTCTTGACTTTTTGGTTGTAGACATTCCTATAGGAAAATTTGGCACTCTGTTATTGGGGATGCCATTCTTGTACACTGGTAAAGTTTTGATTGACGTTTATGAAGGACTGGGGTTACTCTTAATTTATGGATGAATTCTTTTCATTCATGAAAAAATGTGTTCAAAGAGCATTCAAATTTATGTAGAAGAAGTTGAGAAATTGCCAATGAAGTCATAGATGTTGACTCAGACTAAGCCACATAAAAAGTAACGTTGAGCCATCGACGATAAATATTGACGATTTATGGGAGGCAACCCACTAGTTACATGTTTTTGTTTAATTTTATTGTTTACTTAGTTAGATTAGGAATACTAATACCTTTACAATTTTCTAATTTTGCATGATTAATGTAAAATTTGGAGCGTTACAACATAGAAATTTGGAAAGGAGATTCAAACAAGTGTTTTTCAGGCGAGGTACACTTTTATTTTGACGCATTACATGGCTGCATACACACTTACTAGGAATAACACACACGGGAATCTTTTTTTGAATTTTTTTTGCAAATTTTAGGGTAAACAAATTCCCAGCACCTTGGGCTTGAATGTACGACGTTAGGGATTGATGAAGTGAAAACAAACTTCACAAAGCAAAAATTAATTTTTGATCTAGAGATATCCAACAATTCTAGTTGATCGTACAACACTAGACATCGCTGAAGTGTATTTAGGATTGAGTAAACACATTCAACAATTTTGCATTAGTGATTCTTAGCCCCTCACGTTTGAACGTAAAACGTTAGGCATAAATCAGAGTTTTTAAAAACAAATGCTCAAGCCCTACATCATTTCTTTCCCAACCCACTGCCTCAACTGCAACATCAACATCCTTATCGAAGCAAAAGTCCCTTATTGCCACCATTTCTCACCATTTTGAGCTCCAAACTTCTTTTTTATTTGGGGAGTTTTATAAACTTCTTTTTCTTTTCTCTATTTTTTTCTTATCTTTTTTCATTTTCAACCACATAGTTCCCTGCTTCATTTCTTGTGGATACCATTTTAGATGAATTTCTTTTATATTTTTAACTCATTTAAGCATTTGCCACTTTTACTATAGTCAAGTAAGTCCTTTTCAACTAGGTAAAGGTTTAGGCTTATGGGATTAGGTTTAGTAATAAGTACCAAAGAAATTCTAGTTGGTTTGGCTTAAAGTGTCTAACCAACAAATATAATAGGTAAGATATAAGGCTATTGACTAATAAACAAACAATGCACATTTCTTCCCTTAATTGTGGTATAAGTCTCATTTTATTCTTTCATTTCAATTGCTCTTGTTTTGATCTTCTACCCATTTTCATGCTAACACAAGGCAATTAATCCCTTCAAATTATTATAGTACATACACAATCTAGGTAAGTCAATCAATAGGGTATAATAATTGATTTCTTTTATATTATAAGTTTTTATTCCTCATGGGTAATTATAAAAATATCCCTTTTGTTTTATTCAAGTACATCTAAATAATAAATTCAAAATATAAATGTTTTACCATTTCTATCTCATAAAGAAAAATGAAGTAAATATTATTTTTTTCCTTGAAAAATTTAAAAAATTTGCATAAGCTCTTGTTAATTCTACCTCGAATCTTCTATACTT
Source organism: Stephania cephalantha (assembly GCA_039657325.1). NCBI lineage: Eukaryota > Viridiplantae > Streptophyta > Magnoliopsida > Ranunculales > Menispermaceae > Stephania > Stephania cephalantha. The sequence goes on along the minus strand of CM077570.1, from coordinate 15,264,176 downwards.
TGCCTTCAATTTTCAAAATGCTTCACATATCCTAAGTACCCTCAAACTCATTCCAAAACTTGTCCTCAAGGTTTAAAATATAAGTCGAGTGCCACCAAACAAAACAAAATACCTCGAGAAGCATAAAAATAGATGATAAAAATATAAAGAAAAATTGAATTCTGCATATCATATAGAAATCATGAAATTTAAACTTTTATGAATATTCCATTTAGAATAAAATAGACAATATTCCATTACATTAATGCAAAAAATACTAAAATTCATACATAAAGAAAACTATGTATTACGATGCCCAGAGTTTATCTCACCGTCTATTTCTCCAGCTCCTCCGTCATTCAAATCGGTAGTAGCTTGTGAAACATAGCTATCAGGTCAATTATAGATACCCATTGGAAGTCGCAACTGCAATGATGGAATATCAATACTTCTCCTTTGATCTTGCATTCTTTCAACAAATCACCTCTCCGTAGTGGAATGGTGATATTCCAAAATTTGGTTATTCTCCAGTATCATCTCTTTATTTCTCAATTTTTTTCTTAGTATTCATTAAATGAGAGAATAAAGATCGAAAGAATATTTTTTTCTTGGTTTCTATTGGAGATGTAGAAGTACCATACACATTCGGAACATTGACTTGATCTATTATTCTTGTTGCTCTCTTTAATGCATCTTCCTTAGTCTTCTTTTACAATTATTTTCATCTTTGCACTTTTTCTACTCTTAATCATTTAGACTCATTGATTTCTCGTTCGTCTGTTGAATCTACAGACCCCGTGAAAACTTACATCCTCTTTACTTTAGCATCAATGATAGTTAGTTAAGGTAATACATTGAATACAAGTTCATCGAGACCTACTTCGGCTTTCATGCAGAGCTTAGTGATAAGAATTGAGAAAGGCAAACAAACACTTGTTGGGTGTGTACAATAATTTTTTATATTATACTTTAATTATTTTGTAGTAATGGCAAGTAGGAATCGTCTCCAAAGAGCCTCTCTAGGAAAAATGACATTTAAAGGTTTTTATTATTTGTATTTGTGTTTTTATTTTTAATAATAAATAAACCAATTAATAACTAACTATAATATAATAATACTTAACTAAATATATTATCTTAATTAATTAACACAATCCAAAATCACGATCAATCAAATAGATTCAATTCAACAATAAATAAATATCTAAAGAAATATCCAGATCAATGAAACATAAACCCGTTTTGCATTCCAAAATTCATGAGCATACTTATAAAGGAAGATAAATCATGAAACTTTAATCACAAGTAAGTAAGCAGTCTTTAGCCAACCATTTATTCTCCTTATACCAGTGGAAAAACCACATTCTAATTCTATTGAGCTAACCACTTTATTTACACAAATTCATTAACTTTACATAATAGAACCGCATTACACTTTATGAGAACTTTGAACTACTAAATCTAACATCTTCGGTAAGCCACTTCAACACTAGATTTAGATCTTAAATCTACGTAGGATATGTAAACAATGTTTGCCTTTCAAACAATCCTAGTTACTATTTCAAATAGATAATAAAACCAAATATCACATACATATTCTAGACTATGCAATTAATACTCAAATCGATGATTAAACTAAATAGATAATAACATATTAAATCAGTGAATTAAAGAATACAATCAATTTAAATCATTAAGCACACATTCATCTCATCATAGCTATTGCAAAATGGATCTAGTTCACGTTTGGACTTTGTTTAGATCAAACAAAATACTCATTCATAATCATAAATAACATTGCAATAATAAAAATAAAAAGCCTTAAATGAAAATACCTCTGAATTAAAATATTTGAATCTTCAAAATAATAGACGATGTATGTAAATTATGTAGACTATGGCTCCAAAAACAACCAAGGCTTCAAAGTATGATCAAGGGCAATTAATTATGTAACCCTAAGTTAGTATTTGTAGTATTCTAAGTAGTAAACATCCCAAAACAACTCAAACAACTAGTAGTTATACAAAATTCTCGAGATCAAACCTAACGATTCACAACGATTTATGTGTGATAGGAATCGCTGAGAAAATCCAGAATTTCAAGTTCACTAGTCCTTTCTTGTATCCATCGATTTAGCTAGTAACTCAGTGCCTCTCAAGAATCGTTGAGAATCTTTGGTTCATAATTCAAGTTCTTATTTGCTTCCTTGGTGATAATTCTTTGTGTATTTTTTTCACTTGATTAGTTCCTTTATAATTTTCCCTTTTTCCTTCGTTTCTTCATATTCTTCATTTATTACCTAAAATATAAAAAACAAGAGAAAATCCCATGTAATATAGTCTCTTATATCTAAAATTATCCTAAAATGAACTATAAAACATGTCTAATTATTGACTTGTCAAATACCCTCAAATTCAGCACTTTGTCGTCCTGAGCAAATGAATACTCTCAATCAAATTATATTTTCTTCTCTCGTTCTGATTTCATAATTATATATTATAATTCTTAAAAAAAATGATCTATAATATAAATAAAAATATTACCTTCATAAAAATAAGAATTATGATATAATGGAAAGAATTAAAGAATAAACCCTTTCTTTGACAACTCAACCTCCTAATTGCGCAATACACCTCAGAAGTCTAAATTAAATCAATCACCAAGGTCAAGAGACCACATCAGTTTTCTTAATCTCCATTGGCAAACATCAAGCTTACGATAACTAATATAGATTCTCAAGACACAAAAATCACAAAATCAATATCATTTTTCAAACAATATTTAAATATCATCAAATCAAAGTCGATAGAAATTTTTATTCACCAATAATCATCATTTCATATTCATTTGTTGGAATAAAAAGACATACTTCAATTAGCTTAGATATAAGCACTCGAGCTAAATCTTTTATTCGAAGAGCTTTTCATACACTTCCTCCATTTCCTTATATCTCTCTCTTTTTTCTTCCTTTGCTTCAATTATATAAATTCATTTCTTCGTTATATTGTATTCCTACAGTTCGTTGCTCGATTTCCTTTGGAATCTGTTATTCTTTTTATATGAATCATTCCTCACATTTTTTCCATAACTAGATTCTCTGCTCCATTTCCTTTGGAATATGTGGGTCTTTCTATTTTTTCTTTAAAAACTCTTGTTAGCTCTTTTCACTTTTATTATAGTCAAGGAAGCATTCTTTTCAACTAAGTAAAGTTTATTGGCTATTTTTCTATTTTTTTCCTTAATTGTGGCATAAACTTCCAATACATATATATATGTGTATTGGAAGCTTATGCCACAATTAATGAAAAAAAAGGAAAATAATCAATAAACTTTACTTAGTATAACAAGATCAATAATTTGCCTTATTTATCTTATACTATCGTTTCGATCTTCTATCCATTATAATGTCTAACACAAAGTTACCAATCCCCTCTAAATATGGTGTAACAATTCATTTCCATCATAAAAATTAATAATATATCATTTCCATTCAAATTATAATCATATTCCTATTCCTAACTAAATAAAGTAAAATTAAATGGAAAAATATTACCTATATTGTGAAAATTTTGAAAAACTCAGTCAACTCGGGATAAAATCGATTCTACCTCTTGTTTCTTCCATACATCGCATCTTCATACTTCGCTTCACCTAATACCCCCAAACTCATTCCAAACCTTATCCTCAAGGTTTAAAAATTAAGTCAGGTGTTCCAAAAAAATAAAAATACCTCGTGAAGCATAAACGAATAAATTAAATAATTAACTAATATAACATAAGAATGAATTGAATAAATATAGATAATTTAAACATATCCAAGCATAATTGAATTGAACTGAATTGAACATATCAAACCATATCATTGTATCTAAATGTGAAATCATACCAAAGAAAATGTATCATGATAACATACCACATTCATTCAAAGTATTACAAACATAGACCTCACATGAGTAACACTCAAGAGAAGATAACACAGAGAAGAATAAAAACCTTAGAACCGTTATCTAGACGTCACATCATCACCATCAGCCCCATGATCAGGTTGTTGGGCCTGGTAGTTTACCTCTGGATCATAGAGGGTGCAGTCTACTCTTTCCACCGAGTTATCTTTAGTGAAGACTCCTTTGTTGGGCATCCTCAATCGGAGTGATGGAATGTTAATTTGGCTCCCCTGCCTTGAGTCCTCCTGGTTCTGTGTCGCTCTGATCCATAGATGCTTCGAGCACTCTCACGTTGGTTTTAAAATATGAACTTTGATATCTCAGAGTTCTCGTTTGATTATGCTTGTTTGTCTACATCATGGCCATTTATGTTTCCTCTGCATCTACAGAAGTGAAGTCCTGTGCAACTGGCTATGTGGTCTAATTAGTCTGCTCATTGTACGAGGCAAGCTGAGTTTCCTCGAAGTTCTTTTGGTTATCTGCCCTTATTCATTGTGTGATATTTGTCTCTCGTTTGTCCTTTGAGTCAACGTATCATGGTAGCTTCTTGTTTTTCTCAATGACATCATCAGTAATGGTGTTATCCGAAAATACATCAAACTCGACTCCTCTCATTAGGACTCGATCTTGCTTGTAAAACTATGTGATCATAAAGTAGTCCTTCATTTTTCTTAGTTTTCAAGGAATTCCTAATCGATATATAGATTATTCAGCCAACAGCAATGTACCCGATCCCTTGGACTATGTGGAATAAATGGGCCGCTTTATAGTTACTATATCAAAATGATGTAAACTTGGCTGTAGGCTCGAGTTCAAGAAAAAGCCCCAGGCTTCGATTTTTTTCCTAAACTTTTTGGCATGTATGTGTTTTGGGTACCCGTTTGAGTTAAAATGGAAACCCGAATATTGCTTCTAAACCATTCCTAATGGTCTCGTAGGGAAATATGTGTCTATACATGTACTCAGGTTTAGGGTACTCATTACTTTGCCTTAAATGAACGTTTGATAAACCATAATACCTGTTTATTCTCTCTAGAGAGTAGTCCACTAATCTTCCTCAGACTATGGCTACTCTCTTATTCTCATCTTTGTACCTGTTAGCATAAAATTCTCTAACTAAAATCGCACACCCCTTTTCAACTAAGGATCACGCATCATTATTGGTGTAATGATCCCTTTTTAATAATCCTCAGTTTCGTTCTTTAAGATTCTAGGATCGTACTTGATTTCATTTTTGACATTGAAACCCCTATTCGATATAATCTTTTAGTTCTTACTAATGTCGCTCTCCATCCTAACAATGGCTTTAGTGTTGATAAGGTTATGGGCTTGGAAAGAAATGGTGGGTGTCTCCTCCATCTCTTCCTCTCCCTTCGAATCATATTCAAAACATAAGGGTGGAGAAGGCTCTCTAGGTGCTCTAGTTCTGGGATTATTCATTGAAATCCTCATTGGCCTAATTGGTTTGGGTGGAGCTTTGGATTTTTGTTTGGGTTTCTCTACAAGTTGCGCATTTCCCTTCCCCTCTCGAGAACTTCTACATTTTCCTTCTCCGACCATTGTATCGGATTTCAAAAATCACTAGTTCAAAAACTTAATAAACCTGTAATAGATAGAAATAATGTTGTCGAAAATAGTTCAATAAGATTCAAGACATTATTTTAAAAGGAGAAATCTACTAGGAAAGCATAGTTTGGAAATTCGTTGTAAATGTAAAGTATATTTGGCATCAAAGTGATAACTAAAATGTAAACTAAAAATTCAGTTTTCTAAATATTGTAAAGCAATTCAATAACAATTTGTAATTTTCTTGAAATCATGGCAACTTAAAATAAAATAAAATCATAAACAAACCCCCGAACTCATTTCAAACTCGCGTTTGTAAACTATTTTCAAATATGCGTAAATATAGCAAAAATTCCAAAATTGTTGAATTCGTAAACCAATGATCAATGTGATCACTATTCTTATGGTATTGGAATCAATGAAATTATATGTGCAAGACAATTGAATAAATTCCAACAAATCAATTTCGAAAAAACATTGAAAAATTTGCAAAAAGGAATTTCAAATAAAAAACTCGATGAAGTAAAGAGGTAAGGTTGATGTAATTACCTTCTTGAGAGTGAATCTCTCAAGATTGAAGCTCTTGAACTCCTCTAAATAGTCCCTTCAAGCTCTGGGTCGAAAATACCTAGTTTGGCTTAAAATCCCTAAAATCAAAATTTTTGGTTTGAATGAGACTTGGTTTAAGTGAGATTCACATAAATACTATGGGATTAAGCTTAGAATGGTTGGATCTAGGCAAGAAACTCAGATTTTGGTAAAATGGTGCAATGTTTAGCAAGTGTAAAAGGTATGAATTATACAACGATTTAGGGTTCTCGATTTTAAAAACTAAAATTTGTGCCTAGCGATTCTTGTTTAAATGGAATTATAGGGAATTGCTGAACGAATCGAAAATAATTAAACTGCTGGAAATTTTTATGACCTGTCGATTAAACTACCTCTGAGTTTAAATTCCGAAAATTCTTTTAATACAAGAGTCAAAAAGTGAGAGAATAAAAACATACTAAACCAAACTAAACTAAATTCCTAACAAAATTAAATAAGCATATAATATGGGCTGCCTCCCAAAGAACGCTTTTGTTTGTCTTCGTTGGCTTGACTTAACCTTTCAAGAATTAGTTTGGATCTCTAGACTTGAATTTAGGATTTTTCACTACGGTACCATTTCAGAAAGTGAGTGCTCGGCTATTAATTGCCAGAGTAATTGTTTTATTCATAATATCCATAATAGCATGAGTAGTGGCTAAGAAAGTTCGTCCTAATATTAAGGAGGAACCGCATTGATAAAGTGTGGCATTACCAAGAAATATGTGGGTACGAAATTGTTGTCCACTTAAACTGACACATCCATGACCACTTCTATTGGTTGACTTGAAATTCCATTTGGCAAAAATAATCGTTCTAAAACAAGTGAATTTAACTCCAATTGAGTGTGTAGAAAGAAATGTATGGGCATGAGATTTGCATTAGAGTTTATATCACATCGAGCTCTACAGTATCAAGCCCATTTGATTTTAATGTGCAAGTGTATGCCTCCAGTTTCATTAAGCTTTATAGAATTCTAGCCCAGTGTTTTTTCTTATTGTACTTGGATTTTGAAACTTTCCACTTGTTAATGATTTTTCCATACCCCGGTTGCTTAACTCTTTGTTCTTAGGTAACTTCCTTTTCTTTTGAAGTGTCTTTGACTTATTCTTTCTTTGAAACCCCTTTATTAGCTTCCATTGTTATTACATTCATTGCATAAATTCCAGCGTTAAAATTATCATAATAGCTTAAGTCAAAAAATTCATTATCATCTATTTCCTTATCAAATAATTCATCATATTATTCATAAGTGTCATAATTGACTTCATTATTAATCTTGAATTTGACTATCTTATTTTCAAACTCAACATACATTGTTCCTTCATAAATATCTAACTTAGTCATAGCTGTCTTTAGAAAAGGTCTACGTAATAGTATAGACAAATTATTAGGTGATGTCGAATCTCCCTTTTCCATAATATAAGAATCACCTGGAAATACTAATTACTTATACTAATATGTCTTCTTATAATCTATACGGTTTAATAATGGTGTTATTTGCTAAAGTAAGGTTAATAGATGTAGTAATTAACGATACTATTTTAAGTGATTCATAAAGTTTAAGTGACATAACAGTAATATATGCCCCAAGATCACACGTAGCGAATTCAATAGAATAATCTCTTATTGTGATTGGTATGAAAAACATTCTGGGTCAGAAGATTTCTTAGGCATTCTCTTTTTAAACTCAGATAATTCTTTAGACTTCATCATGAGTTGATTCCGTTGAAATTTCATTAATTTATAATTTCTTAAATTGTTCAGATGTGTGTTCTTTAGGTTCTTCCTCCCTAGCATTTGCTAATCGTTGTGGAATGGTAGAATTAGAATGCATATATTCATTTAGCTTATAATTATCGTTTACTTTTTCTTGTTTAATTAATTTAGAATTTCGTAAAGATTTTTCGTAGGCTTCTACTTTGGCAAAATACCAAGAATACAGTCATTTGGGAAAATGTGTATATCTCAATTGCTCGACCATCCATTCCCTAGTGGGAATGACATTTTTCATCATTTCCTCTTGTTCTTGTTATATTGTATTAGGTATTTTAGTTTTCTTTTTCCATCGTTTTGGTGTCTTTTGTTACGTATTCGTTTTTTTTCATTTTCACAAATTAAAGCGTTAACTTGTGCTTGATTAGTAGTGGTCGTAAGTTGAGTAGTTGCTTTTTGATTGCTTAACTTATTGATTTGTAAAGTCATTTGACTTAATTGGTTTTTTTGCTTGTTAATAGATGTATTTATTTTAATTTGATTTTGAGAAATTTGCGTTACGTTTTGATGACTTTGGGTTATAAAGTTGTGTAATATTCGTTCGAAATCAGGTTCTATAGGTTGAATAGTTTGTTAAGGTTGTTGCATTATTGTAGGTTATGTTGGTGCTCTCCATCAAAAAGTGGTATAGTTTTGATTTTGTGGACCGTAGCTAAAGCTTGAATTTGGTTTTTCATTGTAATAATTGTTGTTATTGTGTTGGTTTCTATGCGGGCTAGAATGTTGGTTCATAATCATGTTGACTTCTTCAATATTGTCTTCTTATAAAGTAGGACACGCATTAGTAGGATGTGTAACTTCATTACAAAATCAACATGATTTAACTTGATTTGATCTATCTTTTAATATTAGCTAAACTATGTTAGATAATTATTCAACTTTTTCGTCAAATTTAACCATATTGTTTAAGATTGCTTGACCATCTTATTAATAGCTTCTTTTGAAAGAAATTGTGTAACATCAAATCATGATCCACTACATACGACATCTAATTGTCTTGTTCAAAATGATTTAGACATTTATAGAAGTATTCTAATAAAGCTCTTTGAGTGTATCCATGTTGTGGAGAAGATGAAATTAATCTTTGAAATCTATCACAAAATTCACTAAAATTTTTATCGTTTCTCATTTTCACGACTGTGATTTGTCTTCTATAAGGACTAACTTTTCTTGTAGGCATATATTGATCTAGGAAAGCTTCCAACATTTGAGCCCGTGTGGTTATTGAATCTCGAAGAAGATAAAACAACTAATCTTATGCTTGATCATTCAATACAAAAGTAAAAGCTTTAAGTTTGACTTGTTCTAACGTGCAGTCTTTAAGTTTCATCCCATTTACTTTGTGTTGATATTACCTTACAAATTTTTTGGGTCTTCATTGTCCTTACCATTGAAGTTAGGTAGAGCACTAATGAATCCAGATCTAAGTTCAAATTAGGGAAATCCCTCAGGATAGGCAATACACATTAGTTCATAAGCAGTGACATTTTGATTAGCTTGCCTAAAAGTAAATTCTCTATTATCATTTTATTTATTATTAAGATTAAAGTTATTATTGGCTTCCATTGTGGTAGGTTGGTGTCCTCTACATCGTCGTTGTTATTGTTGTTATTATTATTGCCAAAAATTACTATTAAATTTCCTATCAACCTTAGGATCAAATAGATGTAAGGATACTGTAGAATTAGAATGACGAAGTGGGTAGACCATACAACGTCTAAAACTCAGAAATTATGTTTACATCCCTGGCAACGACACCAAGAATTTACACCTGTCGAGCGTGTACAATAATTTACCCTTTTTATATTATACTTTAATTATTTTTTAGTAATGGCAAATGGGAATCTTCTCTATAGGGATTTATCAAACCTCTCTAGGAAAAATGACTTTTAAAGGTTATTATTATTATTTTTAATAATAATAATTAAAATAACTAATAACTAACTTCAATATAATAATACTTAACTAAATATATTATCTTAATTAATTAACACAATCCTGAATCACAATCAATCAAATAGATTAAATTCAATAATAAATAAATATCAAACAAATATTCAGAATAATGAAACATAAACTTGTTTTGCATTCCAAACATGTAAATCCAATCCATATATAGTCATGAGCATACTTATAAAGTAAGATAAATCATTAAACTCTAATCATAAGTAAGTAAATAGCCTTTAGCCAACCATTTATTCTCGATATACCAGTGGAAAAGCCACATTCTAATTCTATTGAGCTAACCCCTTTATTTACATAAAGACATTAACTTCACCAAATAGAACCGCATTACAATTTAAGAGAACTTCGAACTAGTAAATCTAACATCTTCAGAAAGTCACTTCAATACTAGATTTAGATCTCAAATTCACTAAGATATTTAAACGGTGTTTGCCTTTCAAACAATCCTACTTACTATTTCAAATAGATAATGAAGCCAAATACCACATACACATTCTAGTCTATGCATATAATACTCAAATCCATGATTAAAATAAATAGATAATAACCTATTAAAATAGTGAATCAAAGAATACAATCAGTTTAAAGCATTAAGCACATATTCATCTCATCATAATTACATTACAAAATGGATCTAGTTAATGTTCGGACTTTATTTCGATCAAACAAACTACTCACTCATAATCATAAATAACATTGCAATCATATAAATAAAAGAATAATTGAAAATCCCTCTGAATTAAAATACTTGAATCTTAAAAATAATAGACAATGTATGTAAACTATATAGACTATGGCTCTAAGAACAACCAAGGCTTCAAAGTATGATCAAGTGCAATTAATTTCGTAACCCTAGGTTAGTATTTATAATATTTTAAGTAGTAAACATCCTAAAATAACTTAAACAACTCTTAGTTAACTAAAATTCTCGAGACCTAACCCAGCGATTCAAAGCGATTTAGATCTAATAGGAATCACTGGGAAAATTCAGAATCTCAAGCTTACTAGTTTTTTCTTCTGTCCATCGATTTAGCCAGTGATTAAGTGCCTCCTAAGAATCGCTAAGAATGATTGGTTCATAATTACAGTTCTTTTTTGCTTCCTTGGTAATAATTCTCTGTATACTCCTTCCTCTTGATTAATTGCTTCATAATCTTTCATTTTTCCTTCATTTCTTCATATTCTCCATTTATTACCTAAAATATCAAAAACAAGATAAAACCCCATGTAATATAATATTTTACATCTAAAATCATCCTAAAATGAACTATAAAATATATCTAATTATTGACTTGTCAATACCATCATATTTCTTAGAAGTCGTTGCTTGTCTCATGGTATCATGAAGTATTTCCCTAACATCGATATAACCCTTCTTGGTAATAATATGATAAAGTAATGCTGCCCTTTGATTAACAACTTTTAAATGTTGAATACTTTGGTAAAAACAAGTATCTATAATGTAGCTCTGACATTTAATAGTCTTTTTAAACTTCATTGTCTTAATGAACTTCGAGAACCCCTTTGCATTATGATAAATCTTTTTCCCGGTATCACTTTTAATTCGTCATAGGTCATTTCATACGAGTAAGTTTTTTTTAATATACTCCGAATTTGGATAATATACATTCTTCTTTCCATCTACTTTCTGGCAATCCATATTATCGATTTAATCGTGCTTGGAGAAATATCAATCTTCTTGCCCCTGACTACAACCTCATTCTTATCAGTGCTTATAAATCAATTTGCATGAAATTCCCTCACTAACACATAACATTTTCATTCTTCCTTTTGCTCATAATCTATTTTAATTTTTTTCCAATTTCTTTCTCTTACTATGCTCAAAATCTTATCCTCATATTTGCGCACGTTTTGAATATTCAATCCCTTCTCTGGGATATTTATCCTTTTTGTTTTATTCAAATCATTATAATGCCTATTTTACGCTTTAGGACTTACAAATGTAGAGGATCATAGGGTACTACCTTACTAGGCCCAGGACATTGAAAATATCACTCATTATTTGTATTGGGTGAGGAAGGGGAACTTTTCATGGCTCTCAAAGGTCTATATTCTTGAATGCTATCCCTTGTCAGTTGAACATTTTTAGGTGGAGCCTTAGACTTATTTTTGGAATCCTCTATCAAAACCCTTTCCCTTTCGCCTCTCTACTACTCCGACCTCTACTTCTTCCTGCCATTATAAATGCATCACTAATATCACAAACTTGATTAAATTCAAAATCAGTAATTCATGAAAAACCATTGATCGAAAATGATTCGGTTAATTATAAAAGAATTTAGATTGATAAAAATTTGTAAGAGTTTAAAACGAGTACGAAATTAGTTAAACAATAATACTATCAACAATATTGAACTCAAGTCTTTGTAAGACCCCTAAACTTATTTTTCACGATCACCAAACAATTTGCGTATTTAAACTTTAATTTGACAATGCAAAAGCAAAACTTTCCGATAAAATTACACAAATAAACCAAGAGCCTTTACAAATCAACTCATATTCTATCTAATTGAAATATATGAAATCATTTTCCATAATTCTAAAATCAATTTCAATGAAAAAAAAACTTTGAAATCCAAAAATTTTCAAAAACTCAGAAATTTCAATAAAAACCATAGTTCATAGATCTAGAATTGAGAAGTCTAATAGGGCATTTAGTGATTACCTTCTTGAGAGTGAATCTCCTAAATAAAAGACTCTTCAAAATCTCCTTAAACTTTGCCTCCAAGCATTTAGTCGAAATTCCTAACCTTGAACCATAAATGAGCTATAAACTCTTAATCTAGCTCATTTTTTCATACGAATGGGTAAAGATTGGAGTGAGAATCAATTAAACTAGCTAAAATCAAGCTTTGGAATGTTGAACCTAGTAAAAAATCTCACTTAACTTCAAAGGGTTGCAACGATTTGTGAAAAGGTGTGAAATCTTGTGTGTAGTGATTTGGGGTTTATGTTTAAAAACTAGAAATCGTGGCCAACGATTTGAAATTTTAGTGAAGTCACTGCCAAATTGCTAATTAAATCGGTAGCAGGATGTAAAAATACGTGACTGTGAACCACCGATTAATGTAGCGATTTGGAGTTTTTAGCAAATCGCTGATAATTCAATAAACATATAGTCAACTATTTATGTAGTAATTTTATTTTATAAAGGAAAATCGCTGACAAATCGTTGAGACTTAAGAACTTAAAATTTATGCAAATTGTTTTCGATTTGGCCAGCGATTTACCCTTAATTTTGGATCGGTGGAAATCGCTAGGCATTAATTGGATCTTTTCCCCATATTTATCATGTTTCTTGATCAACTCATAGGTAGAATTCATCATAAATTCGCAAATTTGAGTTGGATATGTAACTAAATAAATAAATAAATAACTAATTAGTAATAATGTAAATTGCATAAATTAAATTGCATGCCCGATCATCGCCCTATATTTGAAGCTACTCCGAAGCTTAAATTCCTAAAATATTTTCAAAAAAAGATTCAAAAGGAGAGAGATTAAATACAAACTAATCTAATTCTAATTCTAAACATAAATAAGGATAGCTTATGAAGTGCCTCCCATAGAGTGCTTTTATTTACTGGCACTGGCTCGATTGAAGTAAATAATCACTTATCATTTAGGTTGATAAAGTTAACCTTGATATCAAGTGGATTTTCAGTAGCATAATCGTTACAATCCTTGTAAAGGCTATCTTCATCACATTTATTACTCATTTTCATTTCGTCCTTAAGCATCATCACATCTCCATCCAATCGTAATGTGATAATATGTTCATGTACATCAAGTATGGCACTGGCATTTGATAGGAAAGGTCTTCCTAATATGATCATACTTTCCATTATAAACATTATCATAACCAAGAAATATGTTCTGATTAGGGATCTTCCCACCTGAACTCTTGCATTGATTACTAGACCCAATGGCTTTATACAAAAACCATTTGGTTTGTAAATTTTTACAATGGGCTTGCTATTTTATTTTAGCAATGAGGAAGAAGTGTTTCGGTAAAAGATTCATGTCAACACCTATATCGCATTAAGCATCATAAGAAGATACTTCATTGATCTATATATGAAGAAATATATGTCCATGATCATCATTATTTAACTCGAAAATATAAGGTAGGCTATCTGTTACGTGTCGAGTGTGTACAATAAAGTCTCCATCTTTTATTATACTTATAGATTTTTTGTAGTAGTAAGTGGCATCATCCACTTAAGGATTTAGCAAACGTCTTTATTTTATTTTTTCACTAACTAAAGCAATTAACTAATTGAACTAATTAATTCAAATAATATAATTACTAATTCAAATCAAACAATCATTTTTAAACAAATCTAACTCAAAGATAACAATCAATTATTAAACAAATCCAAACCAAAAATAATGAAACTTAAACCAAATTGCTTTTAAAGAAAAGGTATAATTATAACCACAATCATAGCCTAGTCACGGGTTTTACGAGATCATTGAGCTTTTATCATAAGTAAGCTATAGTAATTATTTCAAATCACATAGTTTTATTAATGGTACATTCACGCGATTCATATCCATAACCTAATTTTATCATTATTAGTACTTCAAACGGTTAAAGTGTCTAATAATAACAAAACAACATTAAATTCTATGAAAACATTTACTAGTAAGTAAGAATTAATGGTAATATGTCATTATGTACTTAACTTAAAACATAACTCACCTAAAACTTTCCAATAGATTCAAAATCCTTTTGAATAGAACTTTATCACAACTTATATTAAATCTAGATTTAGAAGCTATCATTCATAAGAAATATTGCGGTTTATGCATGCAAAGTCTAGTTTCATGAATTATAACATATGAAAACAATCAATTAAAATCGTGAATTATAGAATATAATTGTCAAATTCCAAAAATTTTAAATAGATAATTGTGTCTAATTTGGGATTAACAAATCCTAATTATGGTTTAGTCGGGAGCTGAGGACCAGTGAAATGAGATTTACAGATAATTTTACTTTTGTGTGATGGTTGCCTAGTGTTGTGTATTATACATTATCTTATTTTGCGAAATTTAAGTTGATTGAGTAGATTTGAAATTCACGAGGTTTTATCTCGATATATGTATTGAAATGAGTTCTGTGGAAGTTAAAATGTTTGCCCGAGCTATTGTTTCGAGTTTTGCGATAAATATTTACAATTAAGTTTGAAAATTTGAATTTTTGACTTTAAATGGACTTAACGAGTCAACGTGGCTCTCACACTTGGAATTGCATGCAAGATGGGTTGTTCGGGAGCTTCGGGGCGTTTTGGTAATCCTCCAATTTTTTGTGGAATTGGGGTATTTTTGGGGTTTAATTCGGATGCAAAATGAAGAGATAATTACGAAAATAAAAGAAAAAATGAGAATTACCTATAAGGGTATTGATATTATAAAGTAAAGGATAATAAGTGTGAGGTATTTTTGTCTTTTGGGGAATTAACATTTTAAAAATTGAAGATGAATGGTGGGAGTTCTCTGTTCATCATCTCTCCCCTTATTCATGCCTCCATCATTCCTCCTTGATCATCCTCTTCGCAGTTTTTTTTCCTCACCTTATCAAGATACTTTCCCTCTTTTTTGTATTATCACTGTCGTTTTTTGTTGTTGTTGATCGAATAGAGAAGAGGAGCCGTGGGCTATTGTTGGTGACCATGGTGACGGATCGAAGGTGAGGTAATGGTGTTTTGGTTTTCTTGACTGTAAATTTTGATTTATGGAGATTGTGTGTGTGGGTTATCAATAAGGTATTGGATTTTGGATTTAAGATATGATGAGGATGTGATTGACACCATGAGATGGAGAAAAGAGGTGAGGCGGTGAAGCGGTGAAGCTTGATTGGAAACAAAAACAATGGCGTTGATAGAGGGAGGTGACTGGGGGAGGCAGGTGACGAAGAGGGAGGAAAGACGATGGTGGATAGGTGGGGGGAGCTTGAGCTCAACCTCGAATTGAAAAAAAAAGAAACAAAGGAACAAAATAGAGAAGAAATCTTCCAACATGAGGAAGGGGATGACCCCTAACCTGGCCGAATCGGGTTCGGCTCTGTTGAAATGGGCTCGATTCAGGGATCAAACCCCTTCCCATATAAAAGAAAAGGTTTTATTTCAAAAAAAGAAATTTAATAAAACCCCTGAAAATTAGAGAAAAATCAAAAAAATGAAATTGGAGATTTTTATGGAAAATTAGGATTTTGGGATTTTTCTCAAGAACTCATATCGGGGATCTTGCATCGTAATGCGCGTTACGACACCAAAAATGTCTAAAATTTAAAAAATTATTTTCAAGCTTGGTCTAGGTTAATTTTTATTCCGAACTACAATTTGGAGTCAAAATTAGGATCCGAACGTCCGAGAATTTGATTTGGGACTAATTTTGAGGTTTTTGACTCAAGACAAGACTAATCAAAATAAATAAATAGGAGAAAAATTATGGAATGATTGTGGAATCTTACCGGACTTCTAAATGAATTGTAGGACTGTAATTGGAATCCCGTGTGAACTATTTTAAGGAGACAGAGCGTAAGAAATGACAGGATCACGTTTGTAAGGTTAACTAAATCCCATAATAACCATTACATTGTATAATTATGATTTCGTATAAATTGCATTGATCCTTGATATTGCATTTTTGTTGTACATGCATGCACTAGTAGGGAGGATAAGGGCAATTCGAGTCTCCTTATAGTGTACACTATACCGTGGTTACATGGGAGAATATTATATTATGCTTGATGAGCTGGAGTCACTAATACTTTGCATCACGTGGTTATCACAAGATCACGTTGAACTAGATCATACTCCCATAATCTAGAGGAATGAGACTCATTTGGTTATCATCTCTGGGCCTGATTCCTTACTATTGTTTACTAATTACTACTTCAAAAACGTAATCTGATTGATATCAGATAACAAAAATGGGATGGATTCACGTTTGTATTTAAATTCCTTAGACTATATTCTTTGTTTAATCTCTTGAAATATTATGCATTGATTATTACAGGTGTATTGAATAGTGTGGGATTTACTTATATGATTTTATTGAATTTTTATAATTGGGTAATGACAAGTTCGAGCGGTGACAAAGGAAAGCAAAAGCTATATGTGACTTCATTGGTTCATTTTTCTCTATGTAGGTATTGTTTTTGAATACTATATATTGTGAAAATGAGTTTTTGGGTTCGTGTGCGATTAAGATTTCTTTTGGAATTAATGTAATGGTTTTGAGACAAATTGAAACATCGGGAAGCTAAGGTAGTAGTGGTTTAATGTATTTGAAAACTTGAAATATGTTATAATGAATATATAGTTTTTGTTATTGCAATATATATTGTTATGGGTGGGTTGTGAGTCCTTCAACATTTCCACCAAGCTGAGCAGGTTTTGTTGAAGATTTTTTAAGGCTGGGTTTTTTGGTGTAGGCTTAAAAACAGAGGAGGTGCTGTCGAAAAAGTTTTAATGAATTTTGAGTATAAACTAATGAATTTAAATAAATTTATGAACTTTGAGGTTTAAGATTTACTGTTAGAATCTGTTATGGTTGATGAAGTTTCATATTTGATATTTATGATATCTTAATTTTAATTATTTATTGATTGTGATATTAAGGTTGCTAGATTATCAGGGGAATTAAGGTTATCTAGGCTGGTCAGATGCCCTAATTAGGTGGGGTCTGATAATAATATCACTTTAAAGCATTAAGTACATAACCTCGTAAACTATGACTTGTAATTGAGTTAGATCTTATCTTGGTTTAGATTAATAAAATACTCATTCATATTAAATTTGGATATCATAAAATAAAATAAAAACATTAATGAAAAATACCTCTATTACTTTGAATATCTAATGAATTCTCCAAGACAATGACAACAAAACTATTAAACTAATAATGAAGGAGGCATAATTTTGAAACACTAGCCTCCTATATATAGTAATTTACTAATACATAATTTAATTAAACTCAAATTCCTAGTCCTCATTTAAAAGACTCGTAGCCAACCTTAACGATTCCTCCGAGATTAGGACTTATTGTTTAAATTTCAAGGAAAACCGTTGAGTTTTCTATAAAATATCTCTCAGTTGATCACTGATTTAGGTCAAACTTTCTAATGGGTTAAAAGACCTTTTGAATAAATTTTAGTTACTACTTATATTAAATATAGTTTGAGATCTTGTGATGACCTTGGTTCCCCACAAACTGGGCCCCTTTTGGCTAAAGCCTAAGTGGACCACCGAGTCATCCTATGTGAGGTCAATGTAAGCTTAGTCAGCCTTTCGATCCATTATTATAAGTCAATTCATAATTTTGAGTTGAGTTATTAATGTTTTGCAAGATTTAAAGATTTAGCGGAAATAATTTATCAAATCAAATAACTCATAAAGTAAAAGAAAGAGTCGGACAACATATGTGTGGAACCCTCCATATATATTTGTATATCTAGTGACCAAGTGCGGAAGGTAAACAAAGTGATATACAAATCATAAGTGTTTCTCAGTACTCATAATGTATCCCACATGTACAAAATATCACATTAAGTAAATATAATATAGGCATAAGCCTATAAAAGTGTGAAAGGGAGGGTCACTTTGATGTCTCAAAGTAAGTCATCAATCACCAGCGCTTTGCCCTTGCTCGCCTACAAATATGCAATTTTCACCAAAGGAGAGAATTACATTGAGTAAAGCTAGAATGATATCAATAATGATGCATGAATAATAATAAACAGTCTGAGAATCACGCGAAGAAAAAGAAAACAGTAAGTAAATAAAGTGCATGATAATAATACTGGAAGAATGTAAATGGAAAGAAATGTGTGTTAAGAAAACTAAAAAGAGTTGCCTAAGTAGTCCAAGATCACCGAATGCGGGTGCCATATGGTCTGGGTTGTAGAGTTGCAGCAACGCCTGACAGACTTAAGTCTAAGGACGTGGCAACGCCTGCATCGTGAATGAGCGATATCAATGGTGCCCTGAGTAAAACACATCTCATTCCGACTAAATCAAGTAAATCGAGGTCGTGGTCTCGGTTGCAAGTCGACAACCATACCCCGGAGACACCTTTCTAACACATGTTGAGCATGTATAATAAATTATCCACCTATATTATATTATTAAATTTGTAGAAGTGGGATCCTCTCCCCAGGGATTTTGCAAATTCCTTAAAAAAAAGATTTTACTATTATTATTATTTTTTATTTAATTTAATAAAAACTAGAATTTAAATTAATAATCGTTAAACATTTAAAATCAACTAAACTAACTTAACTTAATTAACACAAATCAAAGTCACTAAATTCAAAGCAATTCAATTCAATGGAAAATAATATAAAATAAACATTTAAACAAACCTCTTAAACAATGAAACATCAATCCGTTTTGCATCAAAACATGTTGCTTCAATCATATAGTTGTTAACATACTTTATAAAGCATGATAGATATTTAAACTCTAATCATAATTAAGTACGTAAATAACCCTTATTAAGCCATTTGTTCTGCTTGTACCAAGGGAAAAGCCACGTTCTAATTTTATTGAGCTAATCCTTTGAATACACAAAGAAATTAACTTTATATAATAAAACCGCATTACATTTTATGAAAACTTCAAACTACTAAATCTAATACCTTCAGAAAGCCACTTCAATATTAGATTTAGATTTCAAACTCACCTAGGTCATCTAAACAGTCATACCTTTGAAACAATCCTAGTTACTACTTTAAATTAGATGATGAATCGAAATATCACAATACACATTTGCACTTATGCATGCAATACAAAGTTCATGATTCTAATTCGCAAATAACAATCTATTAAATTAGTGAATTAAAGAAGGGAGCGGCTAAACAGATCTCAATTTTTGCGTAGAGGACCCCACCCCAATGAAATTACTCAACTACCCCTCCATATAAAAGAGTTTTTACTTACCCATACCCCAACAACCCCACTCACCCATACCCTAGTCACCTTTCACTCAAATCACATTCTCACCATCAACCCGAATCTAATGAAGTCCGAGCAAAATCATGTTGATTCGACGTTGTAGGTGCATTCCTCATCCCTTTTAGTGTCAATTTTGATGTTTTTCTTGATTTTTTTACTTTTTTGAGTCGGTATTTTATGTATGATGGTTGTTAGGTTTAGGGCATCGATTTGGGAGTTGAATCTTGCATTTTAGGTGCAAAGTTTCGATGGAATCATAGATATTAAGTGATTCCAAGTAAAACCCACTATTGTTTTGGTCAATTTCATGTATTTTTAGGAGTTTTGAAATTTTTATGTTCATTTTTGTTACCCTGTAGGTGTTGGACACACAAAGCTGAAATCTCTGAAGAGGTGTCGGACACGAGAGGTAACGATCGACTTCGACTAAAACTGCAAAAGAACTAAGTTTCAGTGGGTGACGGAGGAATCCAACCGAGACCTCTTTTGAGTTATCGGCCCTGTGTGATCGACATCTTTTTAGAGATGTCAGCTCTTTGTGTTCGACACTTCTTCAAAAATGCCGACCCTTTGTGTTCTTCACCACTTAAAATGGGGTGTTGGGGTGAGGGTTAGGGTAATGGTGTATAGCAAGGGTATTTTTGAAATTTTGAGAAAAAAGTTTGGTACACTATGTAAAAAGTGGGGTACAATGAAGTAAAATTAAAAAAACGAGGTCCTCTAAGCAAAAACTGAGGTCTGTTTAGTTGTTCCCTTAAATAATACGGTCAGTTTAATGCATTAAGAACAAAATCATCTTATCATGACTACATTGCAAAACAGATCAAGTTCGTATTTAGAGTTTGTTTATATTAATAGACTACTCACTCATGATCATAAATAACTTTGCAATAAGATAAATAAAAAACATAAATAAATACCTCTTAATTGAATACGTGAATCTTCGAAAGTCACCAAAAGCAATGAAAAATAGATCTAAACTAAAACTTAATGAAACTAGTAAATATGGCTCCAAGAGCAATCAAATGCAATTGATTTCGAAGCGCAGGGTTCATATATATAGTATTCCAAATAGTAAATATCTCAAACTAACTCAAACTATTCATTGTTATCTAAATCCATGAAATTGGGCTAACAATTCCTCAGCGATTTGGGTTTAAGTGGAATCATTGAGAAAATATGTAGAGTTGAACTCTTTATTTCCACTTATATGAGTAGCTCATGAATCGTTGGGAATTGCTTAGGAATCGCTCAAGAATCGCTGGTACTAAATCCATTTTTTCTTTATTTGTTGATGATTCTTTGCATACTCTTTCCACTTGATCAAATCCTTCACTTTCTACCTTTTTTACTCAATTTCTTCATATATTGCATTTACACACCATTACGCCATCACATGTCACATCAGCTTTGTGGGCCCTACTTCACTACCTCAAGATCCTTGCAATACGTTTTTTAATGTAAATCCAATAAATGACTATTATATATGCATTTTACACTATTTTTCGCCCCAGTTTCAATTATACACTATGACCATATTTTAGAGACTTTACCTTATAAAAGATACTAAAATGCACTATAAATGTGTATAATTTATGACTTATCACCTTCCTGACTCACTTGGCCCTCGGACAGTCATAATAGGAGTAGAAGCCCAAGGAAAAACTAATTCACAATTTAAATAATGAAGAAACGAAAATGAGTTACTATATATGGAGATCTTTGCTGGTTTACTTACCCCAAACTACATAAAAATGCCAACTCTCGCAGGTCCCACACCCCTCAACCTCGTACCTGATGCCCAACTCTAGTCTACTAGGCACCCGGTATCAATTTAGTTTGGTTTTAGGTGTGTCAGCACCATTAAAACTTGATTTAGATTCATTTAGTTCAAAATAGCCCCAATTTAATTTACCTTACTTTCTTATATTATATATAGGTGTAGGCAAGGTTGTATGTATATGTGTGTGCGTGTGTATGTGTGTGTGTGTGTGTGTGTGTGTGTGTGTGTGTGTGTGTGTGTGTGTGTGTGTGTGTGTGTGTGTGTGTGTGTGTGTGTGTGTGTGTGTGTGTGTGTGTGTGTGTGTGTGTGTGTATGCGTGTGTGTATTTAACACATTCCAACCATTGATTTGATATGGTTATTGAACAAATATTTTCAAACTTTTGACCTATTTTACAAATTACAAGTTTTTATCTCTTTTGCCCCCTTTTTTAAATGAGATTTTGTACATTAAATAAAAATGACTATTTAGAGTAATTATGGACACTTGTATAAGATTAAATTGAAGAGGAGAGTAATCGCTTTAATTAAATAAAATAGAAAATGATAGGTTATACATAAAATAAAATATAATTAATTTTAAACTCTTTGTAGCAACTTATTTTAGAAATTTCTAATCTTAAGCATATACTCAACATTTATCAACCCTGTTAAAGTTTTGGAAACCAGAGGAACTGAGAAGATTAACGAATCAGTGATGAACTAATAAACTCACATCAGAACTAAACACATAATTTATATCGCAGTAACACTTGAATGTTTTCCTCTGCGTAAGCGCAGCCTAAACAATCAATTAATAAAATAGATAATATGTACAACCATTATAATGATCTCTCATCCTAAAAAAACGCAAGTAATGAATGATGATCCACACAGTGGCGATCTTGAGTATTTATAGACTCAGTCTATTTACTGTATCTAGGATTTTAGTAGTAAATACAATACAACTCGAAAAACCTATCTGGTATCCAATTATAAACCCTATTAGAATCATCCAATGTTCAACAACTAAGTCATCTATTCCTTCATGAATATTGACTCGACGTTTCCATAAAGTTCTTTAGTTCTTTATGCACCTTTCTCTCAGATTTTGTATTTGTAATCCATCTCGAAGTTCTCTACTTGTCGTATCGAACTTCTTCACTGTTGTACACTAATACTGACAATTACTCTATTTCCGTATCCAACTCGTATGCAATTCCTGATTCAACTTCAGATATGTCTTCGTCCTCGACTTTGATTTTGATATTGTAATCTTCACTAGAATTTGCATTGTATTCTTTCTCTGAGTTGTATCTACTCTCGAACATCTTGCTTAGTTAGGTTTCCCATCTTGAGTGCAGAATCTATGTGGTTGCCCCGCGCCCTGAGGCCCCCAGGTAGGTGCTGCTCTTCACCCTATTGGCCCCGCCGCATCGTCTACGTCACTGACCCTTAGGGTCCTGTGCTCTGCTGGCGTCGTTTATCACGCTTGCATTCTCGGTGTGCATTCTAACTTGTCGTATTGTTGCTATATAAATTTTAAACTAGTATTGCATATTTCCTTTTTAAGTCGTGTATATTTAGGGTTTACAGTCTTTTATTTTCGAGCTTTGCGAATTATACATATGGCTTGTGTTTTAATCACTTGCAAGTAGTAAGCAGTAAATTAACAGTGGAAGTCTTAAACTAACATAAAAACATGAAATATAAATATATATATTGCGTATCATAAAGCATAAATCCCAATGTGGAAGACCAAGAAATAGAGTACTCTGTATATAAGGCGACATGATAACCAAAAGATAAGCATATATATACATGTACAATGTCTCTCTAGTCTCCCTGATACCTAAAATAAATCAAAATATCAAATAGCTAAACACGTACGAGAGTTTCCGTGGCAGTAGGTGATCAGAGATTGTCGCTTAAGATTCCCTGCCTCTGTTCGTACTAGGATCTGCACTCAGCCATCACAACAAAATAGATGACGAGTCTAGTGAGTAAAATCCCAAGGAAATTCACTAAGCATTTAAGTAAATAAGAAGCCAAAGAAAATGTTAAATAAACATGCCAAAAGTAAACAGACAACTGTAAATGGATCATCGCATGCGTACATAACAAGTGGGTGCCCCCACTACTATTTTACTTGGCTCCTCACGGTAATTGGCTTAAACCTACGCTTCTCCGACAAGTGCTCCAGTCAGCAGCTTGGGTTGCAATTCACCAAGGGCTTGGTCACACGTGTTATAGCCTAGTTTGTCATAAACACACAACGAATATACTGATAGGAGTAACCTCAACCAACCATCCAAAATAGTGTGGAATAGAATAGTATACAAGAATGGACAGAAGCAATATAAAAATAACAATTAAATATTGAATTGATGTCCCTATGGATTTTACAAACTTCAAATATGTGCTCCGACTTCTCCGGACTCTTCAATGTGACCTTGTCTAGCTCTCGGTACCCGAGCTACGATCCCCTTAATCCCCTTAGGGAAAATTTCATCCCTAAATTTAGGTAAAACTAAATGATCATACCGTGGACTAGCTGAGGATAATGCTCCCGCATAGTAGACTCGAGCTCACAGGTGAGTCCCTTAGTCCTGTGATACTGCTAACTAACCAATACTTGAAGGATCTCCCTGTTTCGTAGAGACTGTACTTACGATCCAAGATCTCCAATGGTTGTTCCTTATAAGTTTCGTCAGGCTAAACCTTAATCTGTCTCAAATCAATTAATGGTCTCGGTCCTAACCTAGCAAGCCTAAACATAGAAATGTGAAACGTCGGATCAACCCCATCTAACTATGGCGGTAAGCCCAATCTATACGCCACACTGCCAAGACGTGTTGCGACCGTGAATGGTGT
This sequence comes from Stephania cephalantha, assembly GCA_039657325.1. NCBI lineage: Eukaryota > Viridiplantae > Streptophyta > Magnoliopsida > Ranunculales > Menispermaceae > Stephania > Stephania cephalantha. The sequence continues at coordinate 15,239,737 of CM077570.1, read as the reverse complement.
AATGAATTTCGGCACTAGTTTCCCCTTAATCTCAAATCTTTACTGACCCTTCTAAGGGGAATCCTTCAGATATACCAGGTCGCCCTCCTCAGAGCTTAGACCCTCATGGTACTTATCCAAATATTTCTTCTATTTTTCCTGAGTTGCCCGAAGTCTTTGCCTGATCTGTCGAATCTTCTTTGTGTGGTCAACAATTATCTCTGGCCCAACGGTTGCTGTATCCTCAAACTTTGCCCAACATGCAGGTGATCTACAACGCTTTCCATACAGTGCCTCAAATGGAGGCATCCCAACACTTGCCTGATAGTTGTTGTTATAGGAAAATTCACACAAAGGTAGATAGTTCTCCCATAAAACCCCAAACTGCAAGATACAAGCCCTGAACATGTCCTCTAAATTATGAATCAATATCTTTGATTGACTGTTGGTCTGAGGGTGGTACGTCGTACTAAACTACAACCTCATGCCAAACTGTTCCTACATGCTCTCCTGAATCTAGACATGAATAAGGGATATTTGTTAAATACAATGGAGACTGGAACCCCATACATTTTAATAATCTCCTGCTTAAATGGAATGGTCAGCTTGGGAAAACGTACCTCATCGAAACTGGTATAAAGTATGTTGATTTCATCAATCTATCAATCATTACCCAGATGGCGTCATGTTTCCTAAAATTCTTTGGTAGTCCACTAACGAAATCCAAAGTGATGTGATCTTATTTCCACTGTGGAATGGACAATGGCTGTAATAAACCTGTTGGTTTCCTGTGTTCAACCTTCACCTGCTGACAGATGTGACAAATCCTGACATATGTGCCCACATCAGCCTTCATCCCTGGCCACCAAAATAATGGTATAAGATCATGGTACATCTTGATCCGACCAGGGTGAACTGTGTAACGAGATCTGTGGGCATCCTCTAGAATACCGTCTCGTAACTCTGGAACTACTGGTACCTACAATCTGCCTCTATTCCTCAAACAATGATTTGTTGTCTCTGATTAATCTGTACGCTCGGGATCTTGTGCCAGCCTGCTGAACCTTTCATACAAATAATCTACCCTCAGGCACTCAACCACCTACTCGATAGATATTTTCGAGACTCTCATTTAGCGATAAATATATGGCTCATTTGTAGCAGGAATCTCTGTCATGTACATGACTGATGCAGCCCTAATAGTCTGTTCTCATGCGCCATGCATCAAACCACTATCTGACTTTCAATCTAACTCCTGCTCAATGCATCAGCTACGACACTTGCCTTACTAGGATGGTACTCAATAGTGAAGTCATAGTCCTTCGGTAGCTCAAGCCATCTCCTATAACTGGTGTTCAGATCTTTTTGAGTGAAAATGTACCATAGACTCTGATGATCTGTGTATAAGACAAACTTCTCTCTCTAGAGATAGTGCCTCCAGGCCTTAAGTGCAAAACGACTACTACAAAATCTAAGTCTTATGTTGGATAATTACCCTCGTGGGGTCTCAAACGTCTAGATAAGTAAGCCACTGGTCTGCTATCCTACATCAATACCCATCCAAGACCAACTCTTGAGGCATCTGTGTAAATTGACAAACACTTGCTCGGCAAAAGCAATGTCAACACTGGTGTTAATATCAATCTCCTTTTCAACTCCCATAATGCCTGCTCTCACTCCTCTGACCAATCAAACCTCACATCCTTCTTGGTCAGTCTCGTTATCGGCACTACAATCAAGGAAAAGTTCTGTACGAATCGGCGTTTGTACCCTGCTAGCCCAAGAAACTTCGGATGTCGGAAATAGACTCAGGTGTCCTCTAGTCAATAATCGCTTGAATCTTCTCTGAATCCACAAAGATACCTTGATTGTTGATGACGTGTTACAGAAACTTCACCTCACTAAACCAGAAATCACACTTAGTGGACTTGGCATATAGCATGTGCTCCCTCAATGTCATCAATACTATCCTGAGGTGACTCTCATGCTCCACGCATGTCCTACTCTAAATCAAGATGTCGTTGATAAATAAAATAACATGTATGTCCAAGTATGGTCTCAAGACCCTGTACATCAAGTCCATGATGATCGTCGGGGAATTAGTCAGCCTAAAAGGCATGACTGTAAACTTAAACAATCCATATCTTGTAATAAAAGCGATCTTCTTGATGTCCTGTTCTCGAATCCTTAACTAATGATAACTTGAACGTAGATCAATCTTCGAGAATAACCTGACGGCTGCCAATTGATCTAACAGATCGTTGGCGATGAAATCAATTATGTACACGTATCTTGAAGATGATCATGTGGTCCTTGTTGCAACCAATGACTTCATTCAGACACTAAATAGTCTAGTATCACATATTCTAGGATCATCATAATGCCCATCAATGGCCTTTATTAAATTTGATCAAACTATAGGCAAATCAAATTAATTCTTTTTAAATAGTAAACTTAGGTACAACGATAATATAGTTAATATAATTGATGCAAAACTAACCCGATTGTGGTCTCACTCACTCTCGACTACCCGACACCTAGTGCCCCGCATTTCGGCATGTATCTCGAGGCACCCCCATCCTTGAAGTACCTAATTATTTTTACTTAGCCAAAAGTTTGATTATCCATTTTATGTCATATTCACCATGGTTTTTAGTCATTTTATTCAAGTTCGTATTAGAAAACTTAATGTACCCGTACTACGCCTATTCGATACCCGCATCGACATGCTTTACGTAGCGATTACCCGTCACACCATCTCACTCAACATAACATGATATTTACAAACATGCGATGATTTATGCCATATTAAATGAAATACACCACAATCAAAGCAACCAATCAGACAATATATAACTAGTACCTAGTCAGGCATGCCCCTAGCCTATTTGCGGCATCCACGTGGGTCTGAGCTGGCGTCCAAATCTGTAAATAAGTAATTAATAACAAAGTTAATAAAATGGGCTGTTACAATATACCTAACTTAACTTTTGTTTTGACAATATACTGCCAACAAGGATTGATTGACCTAAACATAGTGCGACTGGGTCTAACAATGTCCCCCTTTGGCATAGATTGGTCAAAAATAGTAACTTAGCAAGATAACCAAATTTTTGAGGAACTTCATAGAATGTACTATTACTGATGGATTAAAGCAACAACACATAAATATCGTAACCCCAAAAAGATTATAGTCACTAGCTAATAAGTACAACTCTAAAGGTTGTTTTAAAACATCAAGTTCATGTACTTAGAAAATCAAAAAATAGCTTAACCTTACAATTTCTCTCTTGCTCACTCCCTTTTTTGGCTAAACAATGTCAAAGAGATTACAGCTGTGTTTTAACCAGTAACCTCAATCGGCAAAGTTCGACATCAGTAATGTCCAACTCTTCTTGTATTGATCGCATCTATGTAACTATATCTTCCCTGTAGAGAGTGAGATAGGCAACGCAATCTAAAAAATAGTCGAACAGCGATGGGTGTGGTCTCATCACCACTAGAGAACTTGGAGCTTGCAAAGGTTCATCATGAGTTAGGGCAGAGTTGTATTCAGCAGCCTCTGTATGTGTTATGGCAGCAGCAGTAGGAGTAAAAGTTGCAGGTGCAGTAATAACATCAACCGTAGTTGTTTGCCCTGTTGAAGTAGTAGGAATGGTTTGATTGGCTTCATTATCCTCATGCTCAAGGTGAGTAGGATGATGGACAGAGATATACTTGGCTCAGATTGCAATGTTTCGTTCATTGGAGCCTCAATAATATGTCACGTGGTTGTAGTAACCGAAAGAAACAGAATGCCCTCAAGGTTAACAACAGTTAAGTCCTCCACAGGAGGAATCTTTGATGTTGCTAGAAACTTTTCCTATGCAGTAACATTCTCAAGAAGAACGTCACTTGCTGTTACAACATCTTCCCCATAAGTTCTATAATTCATCATAAGGGACTCGAGTGTACTCGTCCCCGTAGTAGAAACATGAGTAATAGAATTTCAATCAAAGTGTAACTCAGTAAAGTTACCTTGATTATCTCCAGTCTCGCAAAACTCAACAAGTAAGGTGACTTCCTCTGATCGATTAGGAAATAGAGCAGATGAACTTGCATCAGGTCGCAGTTCAATCTGTCCTACACTACTAAGAAGAAAATCTCCCCCTATTGAAACTTTCTCTCCTGAAGATTGCACTTTGATAAGATTGACGTTCTCATTTTTAGTAACTTCAGCAATATTTCGTTTCAAGATCCTTTTTGACTTCTGGATAGTCTATGTAACAGGGGTCTGAATAGGAGCATCGGTAGTTGGCTTGACTGCAGTAGGAGTTGGAGCAGGTGACAAATTCTTTTGTAGGCTTGAGAAGTCAAGATCAACAATTCTATTGTTAGACTTCATTTAATGCATTAGTCTAACCTCCTCCACCACCTTTTCTAACCTGTCATTTTTTTGCTCAATGACAGAATATCTTCCAAACAATGAAGTTAAGAAGCCGGGTATATATAACTTGTTCTATTTCTTCCCAGAGTGTACCACAAAGTCATTGATATTTTTGCCAACATTGTACTTCTCCAGCAAAGCCAGAGCATACAGTAGTGATACCCTCTCCTTGAACACATGTGTCTAATGAGAAGTAACGACTACACTAGTCGTTAAGACCTTCCACGGCATGTAGGCCTTGCAAGTGAGCTTTGTAGCAGGAAGCCCAAAGGCGTTGTAAGAAGGCCAAGTTGTAAGTTTCCCTCAAGTCAGTATAAAGACAACATCATCAAGCTTCAGCGTTGAACTTAACTTATTAGCAGTAGTTTTCGTTCCCAAAAGTCGAAGCATGCACTTGATTAAGGTTGGACTGAATGGAATTGTAAAGCTACGAACAAAGACCCTATATGCAGCAGCGTCCCTAAAGTTGTCAACAAGATTACTTTGAAACTCCTTAACAATGGAGTCGTTGTAGAAACCACCTTAATTCACCAAATTGTAAATGCAAGTATGCACTAGCAATCTCTCCAAGTCCTGTTATGTAAGTGTGAGACATTGATTAGTTGATCAAACCAATATAACATTTTTGTCATTTCTTTAAATTTCTCTGTGCACTCCATTGATCAAAAATGAATAAAGGCAGATGGAGCAAGTACAATAAAGTACTATAAGATGAAAATGATATGTGTCTGATCTAAGGCTTCATTGATAGCCTCGACTTCATCCAAAATCCTCTCTAATGAATAATAGGAAACTTTCTCTTTGGCATCAATCTTCTACTTTCCCTTGCCAGTAGTTCTGGCTTTGTTGGAAGAGCTAGATTATCCAGTGAATTGTCTTTGGAAAACTGCCCCTGATTTAACCCTTATGCTCTTTGTAGCGTTACGAGGATTTGACGGCGTACCGATGTAGAATTTATTTGAAGGAGGATGATATTATATGCTCTTCATCTCTATCATCGAAAGATCTTTCCTTGATTTAAATTCATCATGAGAGGTCCAAAAAGATGAGTGAGACATTTTTGCAATAGCTTGAAGCAAGAAAGATACAAAAATGGCAGAGAGGGAAAGGAGGTCACAACTAGAGAGAAGAGTTTGATTTGGGAAAATAATTTCTAGGAACAAGATAATCACACAAAATCAAAAGGATAAACCCAATTTAGAATCAACACTCCCTTAAATCCCTAAAGATTTAATCCATTGTGTCTAACGGAACAAAATTTACTCCCCCTTACCAAGTGTTAAGACTAGGATTTTACAAACGACATATTAGGAGCGACACGTGTTGTAGTGAAATCCAAGTGGCAGTTTCTTGGTCAAATACCTAAGTAGCTCACAGTAAAATATCAAACACATAAGTATCTGCATGTACGCACATAACTGCCAGGTTACAGTATGAACCCATACTAGTGAGAGAAAACGCTAATATCTTGGCGCAGTCTCTCAAAAGTTTATATGTCAAGAGCCTTTGTAAAGATATCAACTAGCTTTCATTCTATTGGAACATTTTAAATACTAATCAAACCTCTTTCCACTAGATCCATGATATAGTGATGACAAAAATCATTGTGCTTCGTCCTAGAGCGTTCGAAATATCAATGGCACTTTTATTATCACATTAGACGGTCAACTAAGATAACGCAATACCATAATCTTTGAGCATTTGTTGCATCCATATTAACTGCGTATGACAACTGCCAGCATCAATATATTTGTCTTCAGCAGTACATAGCGAGATGCAGTTTTGTTTCTTGCTATTCCAAGCAACAAGATTACAACCCATGTAGTAACATCCACCAATAGTACTCTTTCGACCATCGATGTTTCCAGCCCAATCAACATCACTATACTTGACTAAGTTACTGACACTGCCCTTAGTGAATAGAATACCAAAGTCAATTGTTTCGTGCACATAATGCTTATTCCTTTTTACAGCAACCAAATGAGACTCTTTTGGACATGCATGATAGTGAGCATAAATACCAACACTGAAAGCAATATCTTATCTGCTTGCAGTAAGATATAATAAGCTACCAATCATGCCTCTATATAATGTATGATTGACATCAAAACCTTTATTATCCTTATAAATCTTCTCACTGTAGCTCATTAAAGTTCGAAAAGACTTGGCTATGTCCAATCCGAAATGCTTAACAAGAGATTTAGCATATTTATTTTGAGATATAAGTATATTGTCTTGAGACTGTATAATCTGTAGGCTTAAGAAGTAAGTAAGATATCTAACCATGCTCATATCAAATTCTTTCTTCATTAAATCAACAAATTTTAAAGCTAGCTTTGCAGATGTAGCCTCGAAAACAATATCATCAACATAAATCTATGCAACCACAAACTGGTTAATCTATTTTTTAAGAAATAGAGTCTTATTAGTAAACCCTTTATTATACCCCTTCTGCAGTAAATAGGTAGTCAACTTTTCATACCAAGCTTGTGGTGCTTGCTTCAGATCATAAAGTGCATTTTTCATATGATAGACGTCATTAGGTTTATCATGAACCTCAAATCCTTTAGGTTGTGCAACATAAACTACTTCTTGTAAATACCCATTTAGAAAAGCACTTTTGACATCCATTTGTTGTAACTTGAAACCTCTATTACAATCAATGGCTAACAGTTGACGAATAGATTCCAATCGTGCAACTGAAGCAAATGTCTCATCAAAATCAATACCTTCAACCTATGTGTATCCTTGTGCAACTAGTTTGCCTTTATTGTGAATAATAATACCATTCTCATATGTCTTATCGTGGAATATCTACTTAATACCAATAATCTTGTCTGACAAACTTGTTGAGTTCCTCTTGCATAACATTCACCCAATATTCATCTATAAGAGCCTCCTTAAATTTTTTTGTCTCGATCTGAGATGTAAAAAAAGCAAAGCGTGCCATGTTCCAAAAGTCAACTGGAGGAATATCTCTAGTTTCCACTAGATCATTAATTGAACTTGCTCAATTGGATGATCTTTCAGCATCTTTTACTGTAGAGCATCAAATGTATAAGTACAACCAGGTTTTGTAGTAGATGATTTTGGATCATCATCATCATTATCATATTCATCATCAGATGGAGTAGTGATATATGAATCAAATATTTTTGCATTAGGCTGAATAATTGGTGTTGAGCTAATTAGTGTTATCGGCTCATCATCATCATCCTTTTGAGAGGACAATTGTTATGTTCTTTCACAGTCATTAATCATTACCTTGATTGATTCCATCATAGACATAGTTTGCTTATTATAGATTCTATAAGCTTTATTATTATGAGAAAATCCAAGAAAAATCCCAACATCGCTTTTCAAATCAAATTTTTCTAGGTGATCTCTATCATTTAAAATGAAGCAAGTACTGCTAAAAATATGAAAATGTTTGAGAGAATGATTTTTGCCTTTCCAAATTTCATATTGAATCTTTTTAGTTAGTGACCTAAATAAACTCTGTCGATAATGTAGGTAGCAGTGTTTACTACTTTCCCCTAAAAATTCTTAGGTAGATGCTTCTCGAATAGCTTGACCTTCGTCATTTCCTGAATTGTGCATTTTTTTTCTTTCAACAACACCATTTTGTTGTAGTGTCTTAGGAGCAGCATATCGATCATGCTCAATCCCTAATTCAACAAAATAATCAGCAAATTATCGATTCACAAACTTTTGTCCATGATCGTTGCATCGTCGATCAATGGATACATCCTCATTCCTTTTCTCTTTCTAAAGTTGATTGGATAACTTATTAAACTCATCAAACATTTATGCTTTACCATGCAGCAAACAAATCCAAGTAAACCTTGAGTAGTCATCAACAATAACAAAAACATACTTCTTTCTCCCAAGACTCTTAGCTAGCATTGTGCCAAACAAGTCCATATGTAATAATTCCAACACATCTGATGTTACTATGTCATTGAGGCCTATGTGTGTAGACAAGCACTGTTTACCCTTTGACATGGTTCACAAATGGAATCAGACTTAGAGGTTAGTTTAGGAATACCTCTTACAACATCATGAGAGAGCAATTTCTGAAGTTGCTTGAAATTAAGATTGTCGAATCCTAAAATTTCTAAATCGATAATTATAGCTACTCGGGGATTAATGGAGATTAATTATGGTTTTGGTCGTGAGTCAGGAGTTAAAGACCGATGAAATTGAGATTTTTAAGTAATTTATTGTGTGATGTGAGCCTAGTGTTGTGTTATACATATTATGTTAATTTGCAAAATTTAAGTTAACTGAATAAATTCGATATTTCGCATGATATTATCTCGAGATACGTGTCGAAATGAGTGCCAAGAAAATTAAAAGGTTGACCTGAACCTTTGTTTCGAATTTCATGAAAAATAATTGTATTTAAGTTTAAAAACTCGAAATGTACATTTAAATGAATTTTACTAGTCGATATGGGCTTCAGACCTTGATTTGCATGTCATCTGTTGTCCGAAGTAGTAAGAAAAGTCTAAAATAATGTTGTGAGGCTCCACGTTAAGTTTCGTATCGTTTGGAGGTTCTGAGAACAAAAAGAGTCGTTGATGTGGTTAAGAATAAAAAGGAGTTGCTTTAGTAAGAAAAAAAATTGGATTGAGTTATACAGAGAGAGAAAGAGAGAAAGAGCTCTGCAAATATTAGGAAGTTTAAGAAAACAAATAGTTGAGGGGCTTCTAGCTCTCTGCAAATATTGGGAAGTTTAAGAAAACAAAGAGTTGAAGGGCTTCTAGTTAATTATGAGGGATTGGAGGGGTTAAAGGTGAAGAAAGAAAATAAAATAAAATAAAGGAGATTAGTATGAGTCGCCTCGAACCCTTTTCTATTTTTCTGGACTCTTCTCCTTTCTCTCTACTCCCGTCGACTCTCTATAACTCTTCGTCCTCTCCCCACAACAGTGGGTTGAAGTGGATTTGAAGGAAATCTGTTTATTCTAATTAGGCATTGCACACAATATATTGAGATGTGACATGAATACGAAGCATAGTATTAAATTGCCTAGGTAAATTTGTGAACTAAGATATCCTTAATATAAGAAGTCTACTAAAGTTTAAAGTGATTGTTAGAATAGTTTAAATTAGTATAAAATCGATTAAAAGTGAATCCCTTAGTAATAATTCAAGTTAAGTAGGTAATAAACTACTAGTGCAAAAACATTTCTTTTAGGACGATATCCGTGATCAACGTAAGTTGATTGCAATATTACTACAAGCGAGCTATTATACTAGCACACGCATACCAAGTTTTAGGCGCCGTTGCTAGAGAATCAATGAATGATTTCTCGACAAGTTCTTTCCCCTAGTGAAGGTCAGCGAAAGAAAACTTGAGATTAATCAGTTCAAGGTAGAAGACACCGAGTCTCTTGGCGAGCTTTGGGAAAGATTTAAAGAGATGCTCAGGAGATGTCCGACACATGGATACATGAAATGGACACAACTTCAAATTTTCTACTATGGGATGAACCATAGCACGAGAATGCTAGTAGATGTTGCGTCAGGTGGCTCTCTACTTACAAAGGATGTGGATGTAGAATTGGATCTCTTTGATCTTATGTCTTAATATTCTACCGCCGATACTTGTTCCATAGTAAGGAAACTAGCAGGCATCTATGAGATTGACTCGCAAGCAAAAATTATGGTACATCTATCAAATCTGAGTAGTCAAATCACAAAACTTCATATAGGACACCAAGGTTCATAAGTAGCACAATAACCCATGAATCACCAAGGCATGGTGATTGACCTGATGGACATACACCAAGGAATGAAGCATGAAGACATCAACTTCATGAACAACCAAGGCTACGGGAACAACTTCATGTCAAGAGGAGTGGCTCCTCAGCGGTTTTATAAAGGATACAACAACAACAACCCGAATCTTTCTTATGGAAATCCTGATAATGCATTGAAGTTACCTCAAGGTTTCAAACAACAAGTCCAACAGGGGAAGGTTGGGTAGAGCAAAGAGATGACTTCACTGAAGTCAATTGAGAAGTATTTGCAAGCAAGCAATGGAAGTAAGTGATAGAGAGCGTCATGAGAAGTACGGGAAATAGTTGGAAGGAATAAAGCAAGCCATGAAAAAAATTGATAATGAGTAGTAACAATCCATCAAAAACCTAGAGAGGCAAATTGGTCAACTTTCTATAGCCTTGAACTCAAGAAAAGAATGATAATTTCCTAGCAATACCATTGCCAATCCCAAGGAGAACGTGAGTGTCATTCGAATGATGAGCATTATGGCAACAAAGGAGCCAAGACAAGACCAAGTAATGTATAAGCATGAAGAAATGCATAAGCCAAAAAAGGTCAATACAATGGAATTCAAGAAGCCTAAAAATTCAAAAGAAGTGCAAAAGGTCGAGGTTCAGAAAGAGGCACTATGGTTTGCAGACTATCTTAACTACTTGGCTTGTGGAGTATTTCCTCTAAATTTAATAAATGCAGCGCGGAAGAAATTCCTAAGTGATGTGAAGTCTTATTTCTGGGATGAGCCATTTTTGTATAAGATATGCAATGATGGATTGATTTGACAATGTGTAGTAGAGGGGGAATTTACAGGCATTTTGGGAGGATGTCATTCATCACCATATAGGGACACTTTGGAGCATAAAGAATGGTAGCTAAAGTGTTGCAATGCGGTTTAATTTGGCTAAATCTTTTTAAGGACTCATTTATATTTGTGAAAACTTGCAATGAATGCCAAGGAATAGGAAATATTTATAGAAGGCAGGAGTTTCCACAAACCACATTTTAAGAAGTTGAACTCTTCAATGTTTGGGGAATAAATTTTATGGGACCATTTTCTACTTTAAATGGGAAAAAATATATACTGTTAGCAGTGGATTATGAATCCAAATGGGTGGAAGCCATAGCAACCACAACTAATAACGCAAAAGTGGTCATAGAGTTCAAAAAGAAAAACATCTTATGTCGATTCGGAATGCCTAAAGCACTAATCATGGATGAGGTTCACATTTCTACAACAGAGCTTTAGACACGTTATTAAGAAATATGGAGTTAGGAACAAGACCTCACTGACGTATCATCATTAAAAAAAATGGACAAGCCAAAGTAAGTAATAGAGAAGTGAAACAGATCTTGGAAAAAACTATAAACACTAATAGAAAGATTTGGGCATTCCACCTGGAAAAAACATTTTGGGCATATTGGAAAACACTCAAAATACCAATTGGCACATCTTCGTATCAGTTGGTGTATGGAAAAACATGTCACTTACCAGTAGAATTAGAGCATAAAGCATACCGGGCAGTTAAAAAGCTCAACATGGATTTTCAAGCTGCAGGAAAGGCTAAATTACTTCAACTGATGGAACTAGATGAGTTTAGATTCGACACATATGAAAATGCCAAGCTATATAAAGAGAAACCATGACAATGGCACGACAAAAGAATTGAATATCGATAATTTGAGCCAGGGCAATTAGTATTGTTATTTAACTCAAGACTTAAATTATTTCTAGGCGAATTGAGATCACGATAATTAGGACCATTCAAGGTAGTTGCCACTTAGCTTATGGAGTGGTAGAGCTAATCACCAATAGTAGTAATACATATAAAGTAAATGCCCAAATGATTAAGATGTTTTACAGAATGGAAGTAAGGCAATATGAGCTTGATGGTTTCAAGAAGCAAAGAATCAATGCCTCGAAGAAAAAAATGGGAGGCAATGATAAAAAAGCCAAGAATAAAATGAAGGACCTTCCGAAAAAAACCCAAAAGGCAATGACATCAAGTTGGTTCCAAAGAAATCGGGACCAAAGTTCAAGTTCTTCTCGCAACTTCAATCGATCAAAATGAGATATCCTAGAGAGATAAACATAAGCATGTCGATAAACATTAACGGGCACGTTTTCTGAAATTTCATATGGAATACGGAAGCCTCGGTCAATGTCAAACCATAGATGGAAATGATTCATGTAGACTTAAAGATCAATTGTCCGGATACCACGAATTTGCAAGTAGCTGATGGTAATTTGATATCTATTATAGGAAGATTTTTGAATGTGCATGTGAAAGTAGGTAGATTCACATTCATCACGGATTTCGAGGTCACGAACTACAACATGGACGATGATGTATATATGATACTTTGGCAGCCATTCTTGAACACGACTAAAGCAAATTTGGTCTTAAGAAAAAGAAATATCACGATGAGTATCAATAAGGGCAATGATATTGAGAAGGTTGTCTTTATCGATGGTGAAGAAATACATCTAAATGGGAATGACATCATAATCTCCAATTTGAAGATGGAGATTCTTGATTTAGACTCGGACTAAACAAGCGAAAGTACATCAGGCTGATGACGTTAAATTAAGCGCTATAGGGAGGCAGCCCAAGGTTCTAAAATTTCAAAATATTGAATTTTAGTTAGTAGTTAATTATTTAGTTTAATAATTACAATTCATGAATTTTAGTTCTAACTTTTGAAAAATTTGTGTCGAATGTACAGGAAATACCTTTTGCCAAGTGATGATTCATCGGAATGGAAATGTCTCGAGAACTCATTAAAGAGCGAAAAAGAGCGAATGAGTTCAAAGCGGTGAAGGCAAAATGCATAGGCGAATCGAAAAGTAAAATTTATTAATTTATATTTTCATGGATTTTATGCGGTCATGACACCTAATGTGAGTTGTACACAAAGTCGAAGGAGCGTCGAGGAAAATTAGTGAAAAATCACACGTAAAGATATGGGCAGATGAGCCGAAGCTTTAGGTACAAGCCATAACTCTGACGTGGTAGCAGACTAAAAAAATAAAGAAACCCCACTACATTGTTGATGCAGTGGTGACATTGTCACGGTGTCGTGCCTCTAACTCACGGCGCCACAATTGAAGTGAGGGCTTTAAACCCATTTTTCACATCATTCTCCACACTTGCACTTAAACCTCACCAAAAACACCTAAGCATACACACCTTTAGATCCAATGTTTGATCATTTTTAAGTGAGATTAGTGAGTTCCTAGTTATTTACAGTGAAGAAACAAACACATTTTGGATTTGCACAAGTGGAAGAGCAAGGGCTTTGATTTTTGAATTTTGATTCCAAAAGAGCTAGTGTTTTAGTTGGTGAGAAAAGTTAGAGTGTTTGGATAGATAAAGACTTGTTGGAGTGATCTACACCAAAAATTGATCCGCCGTTAAGGTATATTCACAATTTCTTTTAGTTATGCTTTGAAGTTTAAAATTTTTGATGATATTGTATGAAATTATGGATTTGAGGTTATAGGATAGGTTTTGCAAGATTTTGTGAATATGAGCATTAATATCACCCATGGAGACTTATTTGATATCTTTGAAATTATTTGGCGTATGCATGATCCATGTTATATGAATTTTGATTTTTTAGATGATTTAAAGTCCGAGTTGCATTGCATAATTGTTAGTTGCTTGAATTGGAAGAAATGGAAAGAACAAGAAAACAAGTTACCCAAACTAGAGCAAATGATTTTGAGGCATCTAACTCTAGAAAGCCTAACGAAGAAGAGCCCAGACCTTTCATATCCAAATTTTTCATTAGTAGAGAAGCTAAGGAAATATATGAGAAAATCTTACGTAGGGAGTTCATTTGCGAAAAGGGAATTAATTTCCCTGCCAAATATGATAAAAGAGTGAAAATTTCATTAGGCACCAAAATTGGGAGCAACTCACTCAAGACTATAGGAAAAACAACGTTAAGGGAGTGAGTGGGATCATTGTTGAATTCTATGCTAATGCAAAGTTCACGGCTAAGGATGAGCCAGTGAAGGTGAGAGTAGTTCCGTTTAATAGACGTGAGGTCAATAATTTCTATGGGTTAGAGCACTTAGGTTGGTATGGATCCGAATAAACTTTCTCTAAGAAGTTATACGAGAAACCATATAACCTATACCCATTCATAGCTATAGAAAATGTATTAGTTGTCCTAGGACAACAAGTATGGGTGATGGGAGCTGAGAATGTGCCAAAGCGCACTAAAAAAGGGAGTATTATAAAGGTTTAAAGAATGTGGCATCATTTTCTTGTTGCATCGCTATACCCCACCTCTTTACACGGTGAGATCAACAAGTTGAAAGTAGCTTGTTTTTATGAGATTACGAAGTTTGGGGAAAGCAACATCAGGGAGATTATACACACCAGTCTGTGGGGGTCCATTATGTCAAAAAGGGATAACAAATTGTTGTTTCCTATCTTGATTACTCAGATATGCTTAAAGGTCGGAGCGAGGAAGAGAGACGATGAAGAATTCGATATAGAGGCCCAACCAACCGTAGATGAAGCTTTCATGCTCATATTGAAACCATCACTTAGTTATTAAGACTCCGATGAGGAGAGAGAGAGATAGAGAGAGAGATAGCGAGGGAGCTATACTTGAGGCTGAGTTATTAGCAAAGAGGCAAGAAGATCAGGCTATAAAAGAAGTAGCAACAATAGAGCTAACCCTGGAGCTAGAAGATGAAAAGAATGAAGAAGAGCAAGGTATAGAAAGCAAAGCAGGACTTGGACGCTCTTGAAGTCTTTCCACCACCTCCACCATAGGCGCCTATAACACCACTTTAGGATTTGACTATAAGACAACAGAGGTTGTGGACGGCAAAGATGAGGAGACCATACCAAGACTTCAAGAGACATAACTAGATATGAGAAGAGCAAACATTTGAGACCTATTAATAGGTCATTAGGCTTTCCAGTAGCATCGGCATATGTGTTTGATCCGGATTTGGTGTAGAGCAAGACGGTGGAGCATGCATTGACACCATCGTAGGCTGGAGCTGATGATGTAGATGATGATGATGACGCGCAGTGCTGAAGTCACTGATCTAAAATTCCTACACACCTAAGGAGTTAAGAGTTAATTCGACACCAATATTTTTTTAACATTTGGGATATTTTGTTAACTATTTAGTTATTTCAATTTTAATGTTTCGTTTAGTTTATTATAACTTTTGTTATTATAAATGTTTATGTGTTTTAGTGTCTTCATTTTTCAAGCATGCTTTTAAACCTTGAGGAAAAGGTTTAATTTAAGTTTGAGGGCATCAATACAACACCACACTGTGGTAAGATATGCTAAGAAATAAGGATAAAAACTACATGTATCATCGTTTAAATTTTTAATTCGAAGCAGTTAAGGAGGAAAGCATGGTAGTTTATAAATTTTACATTTTATTAACTATATGAATGTTTAAGTAGTATATATTAGGTTATATACATTAATATGTAATGAATAAGCAGTTCATTTACATGTTCATGCATTTAATTGTGGATGAGTAGATTACAAGTAACTTGTTGATATGAAACTCAAGAGAGTATTTTAAATTTTAAAGAAAATAAACAATGAAATGTAACAAACAACGGTGTGATTTCATGATTATAAACCTGGCTTTAGGGATGATCTTGAACTTGAAACAAAAGCAAGAAATTAAAACACTTCTTGTGGAAAAAGTTAGATCTCTAAGGATTCTATAATAAGTGTGAATTTTACTTGAAAATGCAAGGCAAATAAAGACTTAGTGCAAAAAAGGGAAGAAATAGGAATTGTATAGTAAAAGTTGGAGTTAACTTACTTGATTTAATGAAAGTGAAAAGTGCTAACATGAGTTTTAGAATAAAAGGAAAAAATGAGAGAATCCCACAAGTTCTATAGGAAATGGAGTAGAAAACTTGATGGTTGAAAAAAGTGAGGAAGAATAAAGTCCATAGGAAAAAGAGCAGGAACTGTTATATAAAAAGGAAAAGAAGAAAAAAAAAAGGAAATGACAGAAATGAATTATAGAGAAAGAAGGCGGAAGTAAACTAAAACTCTAAAAATAAAAGATTTAGCTTGATTGCGAGTAGCTAGTTAAGTCAAGTTTTCATCCTAACTATATAAAAGTCCTATAGACTCTCGAATTACTAAAGTCTATCAAAGATGAGTTTGATCTATGCTTATTTGTGAATGCCTGAGCTTAATGAGAAATCATGAGATTGTATAATTGCTACTTGAGTGTTAAAACAAAACATAGTGAGTAGTGAAGGTTTTTTTATTGAGATCTACTTTAGTGATTTGAAAGTGAAGCTATATGATTTGTTAAAACTACATGTCTTAAAAATATAAGTTTTTGCAAAGAAAGACTCTTGAGTATATTGTTAACTTGAAACTTAGTGAATTGATGGATACTCCATGAACTATATAAATTGAATGAGAACTAGTTATTAGGAGGCTTCGTAGAATACACCTTGGCTCGGGACGCACAAAACCTTAAGTTTAGGATATTTGATAAGTTATTATTTATTTGTATATGTAAGGTTAGTTTAGTAGTATATTTAGTATAAATATACTCAAATGAGTGATGATTCATTGTATTATTGCATTTTCAGGGAATTAATGAAAGGAATCACGGGAAAATGAGAAGAAACGCAGAAAAAAACCACAAAATCAGAGTTGGCATCGTGGGAGCATGAGTTGACACTATGGGAATAATGTTGGGGCATGTGTCGTAGATCAATCAACATACATTGTTTATCTTATACTTTTAGTTAATAAAATTAAGGTTTTCATTTGCATTTTTATTATAAGTGATTGCATGTTTACCTTATAATAAGATCCATGGGTATTTGTTGAAATATCCTAAATGTCCCTAGTCGATCATTATACTGGAATTTATAATGAATTAGGACTGGTGTGAATCTTTATTGATGGTCATATGATGATTATGCGTATAGAGATACGAATCGAGATCATGAGTACTTACTAGGGAACAAGGTACTGGACCGACCCACTATGAAAACACCACATGGATTAAGTCATAGGTGTTACTCATGATAGGTATATCATTTAGTCATTCGATTTGAGATTACCATATACTTCAATATTTTGAGCATGGTAATTTGACACAATCAACCGTTGTCTTTAACCGAACGATTATAAAGATTGTGATTGGTTAACATGTAAATAATATGTGATGATGTGTTATTAAGATAGAATTTGTCACTCTCGTATAGAGATATATATAATTAGATCTCTCGATATGATAGACTAATAATGGCCAAGTTCATGTGAATTGATATGATCAACGTCACTTGGATGTTTTCAGTTTACTTAAAGATCGAGACTAGTACCATTGAACATTAAGGGTGACTTTCCATGTCTTATGTTTATTCAAAGTATATCGCACGACAAAAGGATATGATAAATGTTATTCATTAAGTTGTATCGATTTTGATATTCATGCTACTTGGGTATTCATAATGTCTTACTAGAGACCGCTTATGACTTGTGTACCAAAATGATTTTTGTTTATTGCCAACGTCGTATGAACCTATTGGGTCGCACACAAAGAATGGCTTTGCCCAATTTCAATTGGTCTAGAGTAATGAATTTTATATGATAAAATTCATGACATAAAAGCCCTAACGATTTGTTATATGATAACATATTAATAGGGGTGGAGGTGTAATATGCTTAAACTGCCTAAATACAATAGTTGTATTACGAATAAGATTTTAAGTGAGGGCTTATCTACACATATAAATAAAGGGTGAAATACTAAAATGAAATAAAACTTTCATTTTTGAAAATTTCGAGTTCTCTGTATTTTGGCAGAGAAAGAAAACTTTTTCAATCTTTCTTGGGGCAAGCACTCCAAATTGTGGTCACCATTCTTGTTTGGATTTCCAATAGAGAAAGTGCACTTGATCATCTTGGAGATCGAACAATCACAAAAGAAAATCATGGATTAAGGTATGGTTTACTTTTAGATCTACTTTAATGGAACCTATTTTCAATCCTGTGGGGATTTTTCAAAAATCGTTTTGAATTTTTCGTTGCGTATGAACCCCAAAAACCCAACAAATACAAGGCACGACATGGGAGAGAAGATAAAATTGAAGAAAATCAACTTTGATGGTCTGGCGCATGCAATTGCGGCACCGTGGCACATAAGGTGCCGAGACTCCAGGAGCTTTAAAACATACAATGAACCAGTGGCATATTGGTGGCATCGTGACTTAACACACACGGCGCCGGGGTAGTAAATGACAGCGCCAACTTCGTAGGAAATAGAAAGTAAAGGTTTAGACTCCACACAATTGTTATTGAAGAGTATAAATAGGTATTTAGGCGTGGTAAACTAGGAATACACCACCACATAGAAGGAGATTAGCCTCCATAAGAGTAAGTTAGCATTGACTTTGAGTATTAAGGAGTTTTTGTTGGAGAAATATTGAAGACTCCACGTTTGCAATCAATATTTGGTTTCATTGATTAATTGAAGGTAATATTTTTATTCATCTCTGATTTGCAATGATTTTCATTATGAATTGTGATACGTGTGTTTCAATGAAGTGTGAGTAGTCTATTTATCTTAGGGATGAATGGATTATATGGTATGTATGCTATGCTTTAAATAGGAACAAAAAGTGATAATGAAAAGTGCAATGGTTAGAATTTTTATTGATTATGAGCATAATGTAATAGACATCTTGATCACATGTCTAATGAACTTAGGCTTTATGAGTTATTATAGCCATTGAAGCTTTTAATCCGGACATGAATGCTACAGTTGTAAAATACACAACATCGAGCGATAATTGTTGAATATGGAGGCGCGGATAGTAAACTTGGTTGGTTATGAATCCAATCATTGGAGACTTAAGCAATGTAGAGCTTACGTTATTCACACTGATAGGTGGATTTCTAGTTTGCACATTATAATCTTCTCCGTCATGACAGTGGCTTTAAATAGATTTGAAGGAAATATGTCTATTCTCATTAGACATTGGACACAACATATTGAGATGTAAACATGAATACAAAGCATAATATTAAATAAGCTAGGTGAAGGTGTGAACTAAGATATCCTTAATACAAGAAGTCAACTAAAGTTTAAAGTGATTGTTAGAATAGTTTAGATTAGTAAAAAATCAATTAAAAGTGAATCCCTTAGTAATAACTTAAGTTAAGTAGGTAACATACAACTAGTGCAAAAACCTTTCCCCGATGACAATATCTATGATCAACGTAAGTTGATTACACTATTACTACAAGCGAGCTGCTATACTTGCGGAATACAAACCAATAAGCTCAGTCCATCTACTCTATTTAGGAATTCAATCCTAAATGCAATACAACTCAATAAACCTCCTCGGTCTCCATTTGTAAATGTTATTGGAATCATCCATTGTTTAACAACTAAGTCTTATATTCCTTTATGAATCTTGACTTGTTGTTTCCATAAAGTTCTTCAGTCCTTTATGCACTTTTCTCTCAGATTTTGTATTTGTAATCCATCTTAAAGTTCTCTGCTTGCAGTATCGAACTTTTTCACTGTTGTAGACTAATACTGATGGTTACTCTGTTTCAGTATCCAATTCATATTCAATTCCTGTTTCGACTTCGGATCTGTCTTCATCTTCGACTTTGACTTTAATAATGTAATCGTCACTGAAATTTACATTGTAGTATTTCTCTGAGTTGTATCTACTCTCGAACATCTTGCTTAGTCACATTTCCCATCTTGATTGCAGCATCTACCTAATTTAATTTATGTTTTGACAATTTACTACCAAAAAGGATAGACCCACCCAAATGCAGTAAGCTAGGGTCGAAGAAATATTTTAATACATTTGAGTGAACCCAAAAATAAGTTGAAGAAATAATTTTAATCAACCTTAAGAATTCAAGGAAGACATGCATGAACTTGATCAGTAAATATATGTGTTGTTAACCAATTAAATGGGATGCAAGCAAAATTAGGGAAATAATAGTATCAAGAAGAAGTAGCTCATGTACAAGATGATCATCAACCAACAAATATGAATTATAAGCATTGGTAAGAAATCAAAGAGGAGAGAGTGTATGATGAGAATGGGTAGAACTTGCCTTGAGACCTTATGAATTTTAATTTCCTTGTTATCTCCAAGCTCTCATCAACTCCATTAATGGTGTGATTCCTTCCAATTTCTTCTATAGAGTTCCTAGAGAATAAATTTGAGTTAAGTCCCTAATGACCTCCACCCTCTTATACATTTATTCCTAAAGTCATTAATGAGGAATTTATTAGGCTAACCTAGCTTAATTAAGTCTAAATCAAAGCTCCCCATCTCATATCTACACATGCCAAGTGTCCAACAAAGTGTAAACTCAATTGTTTACCCCTAGAAAATGAAGCTATCTGCCATGCAATTTAGGTCATTACATAGATTAATTGACCTTAGTTTTCTTGATATTTACCATCTTGTACCATAGGCACACATTAACTTGATCTTATAGTTTAAATCTCCTCCGCTTGATTATCATTAATTTGAGATTTCTAGGAATATCTAGTGTTGATGTCATTTCAAAGTATGCACACCAATCATCTCCATTAATCATAAGATTTTTCAAAATCTCAATCTATAAGAAAATCCATATCTTAGAAAATTAACCAATACTGAGGTATCCATTTATGCTAAAAAAAATTCATGTGAGGGCCTAGGCATCATATTTAAATTAATGCTTAATAGGGAACCCAGTTTAGGCTACTAAGTCAATTCTTGCAACATAGGTTATCCAAGATTTGCATTTGATGCCATCATTTAGTTTTATTTTCTAATATCTAACTTAGGCACACTAATTAAATATTATTCATTTAAGTTTGTAAATATATTTGGCACTTAGTATAGTGATGGATCCTCATACACTTAGACCATTAGATAAAATGAATGTAGTTATACCATGCGTCGCGCACTCAACTTGAGGCAAACCTCACTTGCAAGTCTAGCGAAATGAATAAAATAACTAAATTGTGCACATTAAAGCTAGATAGTTAATACACACATCATAAAAATCTAAAATACCTCGTATCGACTCCCAAGGGTTGATCTAGTACGCTACATCACACTACGTTCAAGTCATGGTCCTAAAATGCCACGTGGTATAGGTTAAAATCTTAGAGGTCCTTACAGCTTTCTCAACTAATTAGCATTTCTTCCTCGATATTGAATAAGCTTAAGTTATGAACTTACTAAAATCAAAACAAGTCTTGAAAGTGCTCATTCATGTAGGACTCCTGTACCAAGTCAGCTCCTCGTCACCGTGGTGCTGCCATATGATGAGTACTAACAGGATCTCCTTATTTCTCAAGCTATGAGTCTTTTGGTCCAAAATTTGAATCGATTGCTCCTCATAGTTGATTTCTTCTTGCAGATCTATCTGGCTCAAATAGACTATCAGTCATCTATCACCCCGCAACTTACCCAGTCGGAGCATCGAAATGTGGAAGACTGGATGGATGTTGGTTAGCTATTGTGGCAACACGTGCTCGTAGGCATCCATACCAACTTTCTTCTTAATTTTGAATGGACCAATGAACCTCGGCACGAACTTTCCTTGATTATGAACCTCTTATGACCCTTCAATGGAGAAACCTTTAGGTACACAAAGGCTCCTACATCATACTTCAACTCATCTCAGTACTTATCATAATACTTATTATGTCTCTCCTACGCACCTTTCAGGTGTAGCCGAATATGTCGCATCTTCTCCACATGTTCCACTACAATCTTTGGCCCAATCGCTGCAACGTCCTCAGGTTTTGCCCGACATGACAAAGAATCACACGGTCTACGCACCTCAGAGTGCCTCAAATGGTGTCATCTCAATATTAGCATGGAAAGTGTTGTTGTAAGAAAACTCACACATTTGAAAATATTCCTCCCAAAGATCCACCGTACTATAGTACGCACGTCCTCAACATATTCTCAAACACTTGGATCAGTCGCTCTAACTGTCTGTCTGTCTGTAAATGTTAGGCAATACTCATATCCAACTGCGTACCGAACAGTGCCTCTGCACACTCTACAAAATATACGAGGTGCGACCCTCAGTTTGAAATGATCGGAAATGGAATAGCGTGAAGTTGAACTATCTCTCGCTCGTGCAAACTGGCCAACCTATCTACTCGGTATGTAGTAAAGAACGGTAGGAAATGCACAGACTTGGTTCGCTTGTTCAGAATCACCCATATACTATCGTGTCCACGCTGAGGTTGAGGTAATCCACTGATAAAGTCCATGGCAATATGCTCCCAATTCCACTGAGGAATGGGAAGTGGTTGTAGTAGTCCTCTAGGCCTCTGATGCTCAGCCTCAACTCGCTAGCATATCTTGCAAGCTTTAATGTTACCAGAAATATCAATCTTCATCCCCAACCCCCAAAAGAGACGTCGCATGTCCCCACACATTTTGGTTTGACCCTGATGAACAGTAAAAAGTGAACGGTGAGCCTCATAAAGTATGTCCTCTCAAATATCAGCCACTGACAGAATCCACATGCATCCTCTAAGTCTAAGGCATGAGTCTATCGACTAACCCCGTTGTGGGTGATCTGAACTCTGAGCCATCTAACTGAACCTCTAATAGAGCTCATCGGCCTGTTACCCTGAAATACACTCTCAATTAACACTATTTGAGTCCTTATTTGACCATAAATCACTGCCTCAGTTGATGTTGGAATCTTCATTGAACAAAGTTTGTCAGCCACTTGAGTAACACGTACTCGTATGTCGTATGACATTTCACCATCTTTGCTTTTGATCCCCTCCTACTCAAAGCATCTGTCGCGACATTGGCCTTCCCATGGTGGCACTCCAATGAAAGCTCTAAATGGGTATAGGTTATAAGGTCTCTCATATAAATTCTTCAGGAAAGTCTGTTCGGATCCATACAACAATAATTCCTCCAACCCATAGAAAGTATTGATCTCACGTTTATTAAAGGGAATAAAGATCCCTCTCACCTTCGATGGCTCATCCATAGCAGTGGACTTCGAATTAACATAAAATTCAAAAACAATCCCACTCACTCCTTTAACGTCATTCATTCTATAATCTTGAGTGAGTTGCTCCCAATTTCGTCGCCTGATGAGATTATCCACTCTTTTATCATACTTGGTTGGAAAACTAATCCCTCTTTCATGAATGAGCTTCATACTGATTTTCTCATATCAGTCCTTGGCCTCTCTACTAATGTAAAATTTGGATTTAAAATATCTAGGCCCCTCTTCATTGTGATTTCTAGAGGTAGATGCCTCAAAATCATTCGCTCTAGTTTGACTAAGTTATTTTCTTATTCTTGCCATTTCTTCAAATTCAAGCAACTAAACAACAATACAATGCAACTCGATCTTCAAATCACCTAAAAAATCAAAATTCATCACACAGATCATGCATATGCCAAATAATTGCAAGAACATCAACTAAGTCTTCATGGGTACCATCAACTAAGTCTTCATTCACATAATCTTGAAAAATCTATCATACAACCTCAATTCCACTATTTCATAAAACATCATCAAGATCCTTAAAATTCAAAGTATAAGTAGATGAAATTGTAAATTTACCTCAATTCTGGATTAATTTCTGGTGTAGAACACTCCTCCAAGTCTTTTTCAAGTTAAGCCCTCTCACCTTTCTCACAAACTAGAACCCTAGCTCTCCTTGAACTCGAAATCCAAAATTTGAGCCCTAACTCTACAAATTGTGCTAATCCGGGGGCTTAAACCCATTAAAACGACCACAACGTCGTGCCTTATAGGCACGGCGCCATGACAGCACCACCACTGCTTCAAAGATGTAGTAAGGTATTTTTTATTTTGCTTGTTGCCCTCTCAATGTTGTGGCCTACACCCATAGCGTTGACCCTTATGCCAACATCCACACATATATTTTTTTGCTAATTCTCTTCCGCCGCTCCTTCGACTTTGTGTTGTTCACCGCTTTGAACTCCTTTAAAAAAATTTTGCTCTTTCAATGAGTGCACGAGACATTTCCATTTCGATGAATCATTAGTCGGCATATGATGTTTCCTGCACATTCAACATAAATTTTTGAAAGTTAAAACTAGAACTTGTTAATTGTAATTATTGAACTAAACAACTAACTACTAACTGAAATTTAAAAGCCCGGGCTGCCTCCCAGTAGTGCTTAATTTAACGTCATTAGCCTGACGTCTTTTCGCTCGTTTAGTCCAAGTCTAAATCGAGAAGTTCCATTAGCAAATAAGAGATTATGATGTTATTCTCGTTCAGATGTACATCTTCACCATCGACAAAGACAACATTCTCAGCATCATCGCCCTCAATGATATACATCGTGATCTTTCTCTCTCTTGTGTACAAATTTGCATTAAAAGTGTTCAATAATGATTGCCTAAGTATAATAGACACATCATCATCTATATTGTAGTTCATTACCTTAAAATCCCCGATGAATGTTAATCTACCCACTTTTCATGCACATTCAAAACTTTTCCTATAATAGGTATCAATTATCATTTGCTACTTGCAAATTCGTCGTATTGGGATAATTGATCTTCAAGTCGGCGTGCAGCATGTCCATTAATGGCATGACATTGACTGAGGCTCCCATATCACATCAAAAATTTCTAAATTGGTGCACATCGATGTTTATCGCTATGTATACCCCTCCAGGACCTCTCCTTTTGATAGGTTGAAGCCTTTGGATGAACATTAGTTTCGGTTCCAATTTCTTCAAAACCAACTTGATGTCGTTGCCTTGTGGGTCTTCTTCGGAAGGTCCTTCATCTTTTTGCTTGGAGAATCGATATCAGTTTCGTCCCTGGGACACAGTCCATAATGAAGTCGATCACTCTCGGCGGCGGTAATCTAGGTAGATCCTTGGGAAACAAATGCAGACACTTACTGACAACCGATACCTCCTCGAATCGAGTCTATACTCTTTCCGATGTACCCAATATACTAGCAAACATCTTGATATCTATACTTGAACCCACTCTGCCTCTGATAATCAGTAGCCTAGTCGAATTCCCCGGAAAACCAAACTCTGTTGGCCTTGAAAGTCTAATGGTGATAGTTGATGTATGTCGCAAGTATAACGACTAACTTGTAGTAATAGTGTAACCAACATACGTTGACTACGGATATTGTCTTCAGGGAAAGGTTTTTGCACTAGTTAATTACCTATTTAACTTTAAACTATAGCTAAGGAAATCACTTTTTTAATTGCTTTTATACTAACTAAACTAATCTAACAAATCAATTTAGACTTTACTTTAACTTTTATATTAAGGATATCTTAGTTCGCAACTTCACCTACATAATTTAATAATATGCTTTGTATATATTTTTACATCTCATTAGGTTATGTGCAATGCCTAATTAGACTAATTAGAATAGATAGATTTCCTTCAAATCCATTTCAACCCACTGTCATGACGAAAAAATTGTTATGTGCAAACTAGAACTCTACGTATCGATGTGAATAATGTAAGCTTCAAATTGCTTTAAGTCTCAAATCTTTGGACTCATAACAAACTAAGTTTACTATACGTGTCTCCCTAATCACCAATTATCGCTCGATGTTGTGTATTTTAAGGTTGCACCATTCATGCCTGGATTCATGATAACTCTTAAAGCTTAAGTTCATTAAACACGTGATCAACATGTCTCGAGCATTACACTCAGAACCAAGACAAATTCTAACCATTGCACTTTTATAATTACCTTTTATTCATATTCAAGCTATAACATTCATACCATAGGATCCATTGATCCCTAAGATAAATAGACTACTCACACTTTATTGAAACACACATATCACAATTCATAATGGAAACCATTGCAAATCATAGGTGAATATAAATATTACCTTGAATTAATCAACGAAACCTAACTTGAATTTCAAATGTGAAGACTTCAATATTTTCTTCATACAAACTCCTTAATATTAAAACTCAAAGTAAACCTTATGTTAAATTACTCTAATAGTGACTAATAATTAGTATCTTGTGAGTTTACCACATCCTAATACCTATTTATACTCCCTAATAACAATTAGAAATCCTACTTTACAATTTCACTCGAATTAAAACTTCAACTTTCTATTTTCTGCTTGTTTGGCACCGTCACTAATGCCTTGGCACCGTGCCTTAAAGGCCACTGCGTCAATACTGCGCCGCCACTGCATGTATGTATTTTGACTCACTGGCGCCTCGGCGCTGTCACTAACTTACCTAGCGCCATCCCCTTTGCACCCAGTGCCGCCACAACACCGGGCCTCTAAACTTGGTTTTCTTCACTTTCTCATCTCTCCCACACCGTGTCTTTCCTTCCCACGGCTTCAATATGTGTTACCATGGCTCCAACCGTGTTTTCATTAGTTTTTGCTCCGTTTCTTCTTATTTTTGCTTAATTCCTTCCTTTACACCTTAATTCCTTGTAAATGCAATAATATCATAAGTTAGAGCTCATTTAAATATATTTAGACTAAATATACAACTAAACTAACCCATACATAAGTATAATTAATCACTTATCAATTACCTCCAAACTTAGGATTTTGTGCGTCCCAAGCAAATGTGTATTCTACTAAGTCTGCTAATAGCTAGTTCTCATTCAATTTACATTGTTCATGGAGTATCCTTTAATTCACTAAATTTCAAGTTAATGATCCACTCAAGGGTTTTTCTTTGCAAAACTTATATTTTAAAGCCATGCAGCTTTAACAACATATATCACTTCATTTTCAAAACAACTAAAAACCATCACTACTCACAAGTTTATTTCAACTCAACACTCAAGTAGCAAGTAGGCAATATCATGATTTCTCATTAAGTTTAGGAATTCACAATTAAGCATAGATCATAGTCATCTTTAATAAACTTTAGTACTTCAAGAGTCTATAGGACTTAACATAGTTGGAATGAAAACTTAACTCAATTAACTACTCGTACTCGAGCTAAATCTTTTATTTGAAAAGTTTTATTTTACTTGCACCTTCTTTTCTTTATTTTATTTTTCTCTTCTTTTTTCTTCTCCTTTTGTTTTTTATTTATAGTCTCTGCTCCTTTTCCTATAGACTTCATTTCTCACTTTTTTCAACCATCAAGTTCTCTGCTCCATTTCCTATAGAACTTGTGGGATTCTTTTTTTTTTCTTCCAAAAACTCTTGTTAGCACTTCTTACTTTCAATAAATCAAGTCAGTTGACTCCAACTTTTAGTTTACAATACCTACTTCTTCCCCTCTTTGCACTAAGTCTTTATTTGCTTTGTATTATCAAGTAAGATTCACACTTATTATAGAATCTTTAGATATCTAGCTTTTTCCATATGAAATGTTCTAATTTCTTGTTTTTATTTCAAGTTTAAGGTCTTCCCTAACTCTAAGTTTCTAATAATAAAATCTCTCTGTTGTTTGCTACATTTCATTGTTTCTTTTTCAAAATTTAAAACACTCTCTTGAGTTTCATATCAACAAGATATTTATAATCTACTCATCCACAATTAAAGGCATGAACATGCAAATGAACTACTTATTTATTACATATTTCTATATATAACCTAATCTATACACTTAAACATTCATATAGTAAATAAAATTAAAAATTTATACATTACCATGTTTTCCTCCTTACCTGTTTCAAATTAAAAATTTAAACGATCACACCTACAGTGTTTATCATTAATTCTAAGCCTATCTTACCACCTCCCATAGTGTATAGTGTAGTGTTGATGCCTCTAAACCTAAATCAAACCTTGTCCTCAATGATTAAAAGTAATTCTGAAACATAAAAATACTAAAACACACAAACATATATAATAACACAAGTTATAATAAACTAAACAAAAAATAGACATGAAATAACTAAATAGTTAACAAAATATCCCATAGTTAAGAAAATTGGTATTAAAGTCACTCTAACTCCCTATGTATAAAGGATTCCTATTACACTGACTTCAGGATTGTGCATTATCATCATCATCTGCATGATCAACTCCAGCTTGGGATGGTGTCAATGAACACTCCACCCTCTTGCTTTGTACCAAATCCTGATCAAACATGTATGCTAGTGCTGCTAGAAAGCCTAATAACCTATTATTAGGTCTCAACCATCTGCTCTTCTCATATCTAGCTATGTCTCAATGATGATCGATAAACAACATGAAATTTCGCTGCCCGTTCTGTCAATGTTGCTCTCTCCTCTCTATATTTTGCTCATATCTTTATATAGTTGCTTGGTATTGCGCTCTGTCTTCTTGGTACTATCTCTGCATCTTTGCTATCCACAGCCTCTACTTCCATGGAGTCAAATCCTTTGGTGGTGGTACTGGTGCCTGTAGTGGAGGAGGTGGTGGAAAGACCTCAGTACAATCCAAGTCTTGTTCTCCAAACTTTGGGTCTATAAACTCATAGCCCTCAATAAATCCCTACTGTTGTTTCTCCTTCTCTTCTCCATATCCTTCTTCTTCTAGCTCTTGGGCTAGTTCTGCTACTGCTAATGCCTAACCATCTTGCCTTTTTGGCCAACAACTTGGTCTTAAGTCTAGTTCCCTCGACCTTCTCTCTCCTCTTTGGAGTCTTGGTAACTAGGTGATTTTAATGTGAGCATGAAAGCTTCATCCATGGTTGGTTGGGCCTCCATATCAAATTCTTCGTCATCTCTTAGTCTCACACCAGCCTTCAAGCACATCAGAATAATCAAAATAAGAAACAACAATTTGTTGTCTCTTTCTGAAATTATTGACTCCCTCAGACTGTTGTAAATGATCTCTCCAATGTTGATTTTCCCTTTATTTATAATCTCACAAAGACAAGTTGCTTTTGGCTTGTTGATCTCGCCTAATAAAACAAGGAAATGTTGCCACATTTGGTAAACTTTTCTAAGATTTTTTGCTTCTTGAAACCATCAAGCTCATCTTAACCCACTTTCATTATGTGCTCATGCATTTATCATGCTTCATCATAGCCAAAGTGTTGACTTTTTTTGGCTTGTGCATCATTTGTTCTTGTCTTGGCTCCTTTGTTGTTGTAGTGCTAAACATGCGACTAGCACTCACATTTCCTTGGGATTAATGATGGTATTTCTAGGAAACTATTCTTTTTTCCTCGAGTTCAAGGCTATAGTAAGTTGACCAATTTATCTTTCTATGTTCTTGATGGATTATGATTGCTCATTATCCATCCTCTTCGTGGCTTAATTTATTCTTTTCATCTCTTTCTCGTGCTTCTCATGGCGCTCCCTATTGCTCATGTCCATGGCTTGCAAATACTTCTCAATTTATTTTAAAGAAGTCATTTCTTCGCTCTGGCCTAGTTTCCCTTGTTGGTCGTGTTGATCAAACCCTTGAGGTGACTTCAATGCATAATCAAGATTCCCGTAAGAGAAGTTCTGGTTGTTGTTGTTATATCCTTGATAAAATTGTTGAGAGCTACTTCTCTCGGCCTGAAGTTGTTCACGTAGCCTTAATTGTTCATGAAGTTGATGTCCCCACACTCCATTCCCTAATGTATGTCCATTTGGTTAACCACCATGCCTTGGTGATTAATAGGTTATTGTGCTACTTGTGAACTTTGGTGTCCCATCTGAAGTTTTGCCATTGCTCAGATTCGATAGTCGTGCCATAATTGCAGCTTGCAAGTCAATATCGTAAATGCCTGCTTTTTTCCTTATTGTGGAATGAGTACTGGCAGTATAATTTTGAGACATAAGATCAAAAAGATAAAATGCTTCATCCTCATCCTTGGTAAGTAAAGAGCCACCTAAAGTGGCATCTACTAGCATTCTTGTGTTGTGGTTCATCCCATAATAGATAATCTGAAGTGTGCCCATTTCATATATATGTGTCCCAGATATCTCCTCGGCATCTCTTTGAATCTTTCCCAAGCCTCTTCAAAAGATTTGGTGTCTTCTTACTTGAACTGGTTAATCTCTAGTTTCCTTTTGCTGACCTTCACTGGGGAAGAACTTGTCAAGAAATCTTTCATTGATTTTCACTCATGAAGTCATATTCCCTACATATAGCCATTGGAACCAATATTTGGCTTTTCCACCCAATGAGAATGCAAAAGTCGCATCCTGATCACCTCTTTTGTAACTCCGGTAATGTGCACGATGTCGCACTTCTCCAAGAAATTCTTAACATGTGCAACTGGATCTTCAATAGATAGCCCATTCAACAGGCAATTTCTCACCATGTTTATCAGAGATGATCTCAGTGCAAACTTGATAGTGTTGGCTGGAAGCCTTATCACTCCGTTGTAAGTCTCCTAAACTTTTGGCTTGAAATAGTCGCGAAGGCATCTCTGTCCTCGCGCTCTATCCTGCACTTCTAGATCACCTGCATGTTTGTTATTCCTGCGACCCTTTTGTTGCTTTCTAGCTTGCTCCTCAGCTACCTTGACTCCTTTATTTTTCTTTCCTTTATTCGTTCTATCAATCTCCGGGTTGTAAGGCATTAGGTCCTTCTCTCCCTTGTTATGCATGCACTAAGAATTTCTGAAAAGAAAACACGAAAAGATCAAATACAAAAAGTCAAACTTGAAACTTAAGCCTATTTGTAGTTTTTATGAACTTAAAAGTAAAGTACTTAAAATAAAACTTAGCAACTTTTCAAACTAACTAAGTAATATTAATGGCTACCTATCCCCGATAATGGCGTAAAAAACTTGATGTGTGCCACAAGTATAATGGCTAGCTTATAGTAATAGTGAAACCAAATTACGTTGACTACGAATATTTTCCTCAGGGAAAGGTTTTTGCACTAGTTAATTACCTATTTAACTTTAAACTATTGCTAGGGAAATCACTTTTTTGAATTGGTTTTATATGAAACTAAACTATCTAACAATCAAATCAACTTTACTTGAACTCTTATATTAAAGATATCTTAGTTCACAACTTCACCTAGGTAAGTTAATACTATGCTTTGTGTTTATGTGTACATCTCAATATGTTGTGTGCAATGCCTAATTAGAATAGGTAGATTTCCTTCAAATCTACTTCAACCCACTGTTGTGATGGAGAAGATTTTAATGTGCAAATTAGAACTCCACCTATCGGTGTGAATAACGTAAGCTCCACATTGCTTTAAGTCCCAAATCATTGAATGCATAACCAACTTTGTTTACTATCCGCACCTCCCTAATAAAAAACTATCGCTCGATGCTGTGTATTTTACGACTGTAACATTCATGTCCAAATTAAATACTTCAATGGCCATGATAACTCCTAAATCCTAAGTTGATTAAACACATGATCAAGATGTGTAAAGCATTACGCTCAAAATCGATAAAAATTCTAACCATTGCACTTTTATAATTACTTTTTATTCCTATTAAAATCATAGTATTCATACCATAGGATCCATTGATCCCTAAAATTAATAGACTACTCACAATTTATTGAAACAAACATATCACAATTCATAATGGAAACCATTGCAAATCAGAGATGAATATAAAAATTACCTTGAATTAATCTACGAAACCAAACTTGAATTGCAAACATGAAGTCTTCAATGTTTTCTTCACACAAACTCCTTAATACTCAAAATCAATATTCTTTTCACACAAACTCCTAAATACTCAAACTCAAAGTTAGCCCTATACTAAATTACTCTAATGGTGGCTAATAGTTGGTATCTTGTGAGTTTATCACTTCTTAATACATATTTATACTCCCTAATAACAATTGGAAACCATACTTTACAATTCAACCCGAATTAAAACTCCAACTCTCTATTTTCTATGTGTTTGGCACCATGACTAATGCCCTGGTGTCGTGCCTTATAGGCCACTGCACTGCCACTGCATGCATGTATTTTGACTCCATTGTGCCTCGGTGCTGTCACTAACTTACCTGGTGTTGTCCCCTTTGCACCACAACTCCGCCATTGCGTCAGACCTCCAGACTTGGTTTACTTCACTTTCTCATCTCTCCAACGTCGTGCCTTTCCTTCCTACGTTGTGCATTTCCTTTCCATAGCTTCAACATGCGTAGCCATAGCTTCAACATATGTAGACACGGCTCCAACCATATTTTCATGGGGTTTTGCTTCGTTTCTTCTCATTTTTGCTTAATTCTTTACTATACACTGTAATTTCTTGAAATGTAATAATATCATGAGTTAGAGCTCATTTAAAGATATTTTTACTAAATATACGACTAAACTCACCCTATATATGAGTTTAATTAATCACTTATCAATAGTCTTATAGAAACAATCTGACCGAGCTTGGTATGTAGCTAGCCAATCCATGTTCAATAGGGAGTCAAACTCTAAGAACTCCAACACTTGTATTTCTACTGATAGCTTATGTCCCTCTATCTCTACAGTGAAGTTCACACATAGAAAGTTAGGATATATCTTATCCCAAACAGTTGTGCTAAGGATAAAAGGTTTATCGAGCCTAATAGATCTCAATCCTAACTCATCTACAATGCTTCCGGAAATAAATGACCCTGTGGAACTAGGATCAATCATGGCATGCATGAACCTATGACAAATGAAAAATTTACCCTTGATGAGATTACGTAAAGTATATGTGTTTGGTGTGGCAACAACGTGTGCTCAGTCTCAGCCCTGCTGTGGTTGCGATCTACCTAGTCATTGCCAAGTGCTCACGAAGTGTCATATATGACTGCACTCAAAACAAGCCCTATGAAGCCCTGGCCATAGTGGAATCTTGTATCCCAGCATTTAAGGGGTCCTCGGTCCTTGCCCCTGAACATATTTTTGCCCTATCCTAGCCTTTGTCCCAAACACTGCCTCGGCTTCTACCTCTGCCTCTGCCTCTACCCTTAGTCCACTGATAATGTTACTGCGGTACTTGTAACGACTCTTTACCTAAAGTAGGTGATTAGCATTAATTCAAATTCTAATTAACTCGAGTCACACTCAAAGTTAAGCCCGGTTTGTCTTAATTAAAGTATGAGCGGATTCGCATGCCATTTAGTATTTGTATGGATTGTATTTATAATTATGGAAATAATTGTATTAATTGGCCTATAATTAAGTAATTGAAAAATTAAGGAACTCCTAATATTATGTGTGGGTCAAGGGTGACGCACATGGGTCGTGGGGTAGCGTGCACGCCCGAGTATACTCGTTGGCATGCATGGCAAAATTATACGCACTTGAATATATAGGGGCATATATATTGAAAATAATTAATAAATTAGTGGGCACCTGGTTACACGAATGGGATGTATACTAGTAAGCACACCCAAATGTGCTAGTTGGCACGTGCGGTGAATTTATAGGCTCGAAAATACATAGTTATCTATATATTTTTATATATATTTATATATATAAATATGTAAAAATGAAGCCTATAGTTTAAATCAAATTAAATTTTAAGTCTTATATTTGCTTGGTATGTGTAGCACAGATATCAAGGAGCTGAATAGTGCTAGCTAGTGGTGTTGGACGTTGGTGATATTGAAGAGATTATTCACACCTCCAGATGCGTGCAACCACATCTCAAGAATAATTAATGTTACATGTGCTATGCATGTGATAAAATTGGTGTTACTTTATGGAGTGTAATTTTAACTTCCATATGTAAGATTGGCCTCGAGATTTGCTCATGCAAATCTAGAGGAAAGTTTATGTTTATCAAACGCATAATACACCGCCTCATCAGTCGAAACAGGCAGACAAAGAGAAATTGAAACTAAGGGACAGAGAGATCTCGAAACCCAGGGAAAGTTAGAGAGGTCGAAACAAAGGGAGAGACCCAACAGTAGAGAAGGTAAGGTTGGGTTGTGTTGTTATTTGTTGTCGTTGATGTTGTTGTCGCTATGGAACATGTGGATTAGGAGGCTCGAATGAACTGCTATGCGGTTATTCTAAGGAACGAGACAGTCGGGGAGTCGTCTCCCCTTCCCAGGGTTGTCGGGACCCAACCCCAATGAAAATAAAAAATCTGAAATTTGCTGAAAAAACAAATAAAATGATGAAGAAGAAGAAGGGAGGTTTGATCCCCAGATCGGACCGAACCGGGCTTGGTTCAACTGAGCTGGACTGGTCCAGTTCATGTTCAACCTCCTCCCCCACAAAATAAAAAATAAATAAATAAAATGCTGGAATTTAGAAAAAATTTCAAAAAAATTGGAGAGAAATTAGAAAAATAATATTTGTGGACCAAATAAATAGAAATTATGTATTTATGTGGAAAATAGAGAATTTGAGATTCTTTCGAGTCGTTATACCGCGGTTTTTACCTTGAAAAATGTGAAATAGTTGTACTAAACTAAAAATTGACAAATTGGTTATGGATTCAATTGGGACCAATTTAAGGGGTTTAACCAATGAGTATTATACTCTAATCATCGATGATCAATCTATTTTGAGCTCTTTATCAAGAGAAAAATGTCTATGGATTCTGAGCGGCGGCCCAAAATCTCGAGGCAAACTGCCACATTGCATCACACGTCAACAAGCCTCGGCACGTAGTGGCCTGCTTATCTACAATGCCCATGCGACCTAACTGATTGCTTACATGTTTTACATTAAACTCTAACTTAGCTAATTAATCTTCATATAATTATTAGCGATTTAAATTAGTCAGTTAATCAGTTTATCAAGTATTAATAGAATTTTACAACGAAAGTCTTTAAGTGAATAAATTATGCAATATTTGACAATCCAAAGTAGTGGAAAACCCATCGAAAAGATACCATGTATATATCAAAGGTGAAATAAGTACATCAAAAGATCCATATACATGTATTTAGTGTTCTACAGTCCCCAAAACCCAACGGAAAGTAAATACATAAATATTATAATCAAACACGAGCTGACGTCATTATCTCAGAGGTAGTCGCCAATACCTCCTTGCCCTTGCCCTTGCTCATCAAAGGATCTGCACTCGGTCACCCAAAAAATACAATGACGAGTCTAGTGATAAGATTCGGAGAGAAGTCCACACAATATTCATGAAATAAATTGGTAAACTACGAGAAATGCAAATATGATAGCTGGAAACAGTAAGTCAAACTCCCACAAATGTAAGCGGCACAAAGCAAGCAAAAACAGCAGTGAGTAATAAAACAATACATACAGATTTAAGCAGGCTCCGAAATAAGGCAATAATAAATAAATAATTGAATAATCTGAGAAAACCCTAACTTAAAGCAGTCGGTAATCGATAAAACAGGATAGGAACAACGTATATACTCGCAGGCTTACAGTGATTAAAACTTAGCTATGTTTAACGGATGAAACCCTCCAAATGCTATTTCAAGTCAAGCGAACATCTTACATCCCTCCCAATGGTCGTAAATACATTCTACTGCTGTCAACACGAATGCTAAAAACAAGCAAACTTATGCAAGTGATTTAGCTACAACCAATATGTACGTAATCGAATTAGAGTGAAAACCCATGTGTGCCCAATAACAATCAAACATGTAAACCAATATCGATAAAACAAAATCATGAATTATGTGAGGCATTCAAATGGGTTTACGCACCACAATACAAGCTCTGACTTACCTGGACTCTTAAACCCGACCTCGCCTAGCTCTCTGATACCCGGGCTACGTTATCTTAGTCCCCTATTAAGTGTGTTTATTATGTATGAAGATTGGTTGAATAGGTTTTAAATTGAACTTCTCAAATTAGCCCCTAAAGACTAAATAAATTCTCAATTTCAGTCATGTGTTGCAGCACATATTTAGGCATAAAATTGTCCAAATCTCAAAAACGTCCCTTGTCACAATCTCTATCTTAGCTTTTTGAAAAGTTTTGGCTTGCAAATTTTTTATTTAAAACAAAAGAGATGTCACAGTTCTACCAAAAACGGCTCAAGTAAGAACCCAATTCTACCAACAGACTTAAAAAATTAATCTCTTTAACCATAGCTTCAAAACTCATGATTTTTTTACTAAAGGCTACAAACATATCCTAGAACATCACACTAAAAGATGAGCTCAATACAATAAGAAATTAGGGAGCCATACTCAAAACAACAAGACATTTACAAAATAGTGAACCCAGAAATTTAAGATTCATCAGCAAAGTTGAAGATGGTTTTTAGACATGAAAACATTCGAATTTTACAATATTTCAAAGGAAAAAATTGTTCCCCTTAGTGTTAGCTTTCATATGCCACCAAAATGGATCCATTTTGATTTAAAATTAGGAAGTTATGACCCAATTATAAAGGCTGGTTCATAATACAACATGAATATTTCAAATTTAGTCTTACAACTTCAAAAAAGTTCATAACTTAATGAAAATAAATCCAAATTCAAAAATAATTTATAGTAGAATTAGTGGAATTTCACAAGAAATTGTGACGGCCCCTTCTTCTAAACAGGAACCGCCCGGTCTAATCCCGTAATCAAGCCTTAATCTGAACCACAAGACTTAATTACGTATTAGTCAGCCTTTCGTCCCTACATTCTTTAATATACGTGTTAATATATATTAGATTTCAGAGTTAATTAAAAGTTATTATCATTTTAATATTATAACGTAGTTTAAAGGTTATGCGGAAGCCCTTATTTTTTTAAAAGATCCTAAGTGTGGAAAACCAGGAAACACAACATCACATGCATGTATATATCATAAAGATAATAACACAGTATGATATATGAGTCTCAAAATGAGGAACTATACGTTCAACCCAATATACAACCCAAGATGTACAGTAAAGATATAAACATACTAATACAGCAAAAGTTGAGTCATACAAAATGAGATAGGAGAGTCGTCGAAATGCTCAAATAAAGTCACCGATCTTCTCTTTCCCCGGTATGCTACTGCTCGACGGACCTACACCCACCGTCACAAACTAGACGGTGAGTATATTAATATTTAAGTAATAAGTGAAAAATTATATGCCACATTTTCAAAATATAAGAGAGGTATTTAAAAGCATAAATTAGCGAAAGAGTTGCTGAATAAAATAATGCAAGTAAATACCACAGTTAAAAATGTATAGACATACACGGGCTAAGTCGAGATGATCTACGTCCGGTCGGCGATGAGAACTATCACCTAACATTTTCCACTACTATATAGAGTCGCGCTCAACATATTCCATACAAATAGCAGAGTTGCGCTCTACGCATATAAATCATCTATCTCATTCTTGCCGACCATCTCGGGTCCCATACCTCGTGTGTCGCGCAAGTGTAGTGGTGCATACCAGAACCTCGGTAGACCCATGTCCTCGTGAATCGCACATCACTTGTGCAATGGACACTAGATAATCCCTACTTTAGTTTACAAAGATCAATAGTTCCAAGTCTCTAGGATTTCAAAACTAGTTAAGCTACAAAGCCCAAGGAAATAGAATACAAATCTAATATATTCCAACTAATCCCAATAGCATGCTTTTGATCAATTATTTATCAAGAATATCATCAAGAGTAGAAATTGGAATCAATGAAAAATTTCGCAATGCATCATGTCAACAATATTCAAACATGAATAGAAACAAGAGCAACATGATGTGAGATTACGAATAGCAATGTCCACAACTAGACTATAAAATGATAAAAGTCAATGAAATGAAATATAGAATTCTTACAGCTTTACTTGCAAGTCACAAAGCTTATCCTAGCCTATCCGGCCTCCCAACACTCCAAAACACGTTCTCGAACTCCTGAAATTTCCCTTTAGTTCCGTGAAGTTGTTTGATAGGTTTTAGAGTGTGTTTGGACCTCTACTTAGAGTTTTAAAATCATTTATAGTGTTTAAGCCATTTGAAAAAATTTCTGATTTTTCTATGGGCAAAGCACTTAGCACGATAATTCTGATATTAGCGCGCTAATTTCGAAATTAGCGTGCTACCTCGATTATCTAGTGTGCTAATCAATATCAACGCACTAGATCTCTCACCTAGCACGCTAAGTGCAGCATAACCCAGAATTCTGCAATTCGAATTATGAGTTTTCTTTACACATAGGCCTTGTTAAAGCTTTTGGACCCCTCATACATACTACTAGAGGTCCCAAACATCAACCCTAACACAAAACAACAACCCACAACATCAAATTCGTTAATTCACCAATTTGAGCTATGTTAATGGAGTGTAGAAGTTACCTAGTTTGATAAACTTCTTCTTTTTCACCAAACCTTCAATGAATTGCTCACTTCTCCTTCACCAGGATCACACTAGCAAACTCTCTTCTTTCTCTATTTCCTTGTCCAACGATTTGATGATGATAAATGTGATCAATTGGTTTGACTTATGAGGTTTATATGGATAATTGGATATGGTTGAACCACGACCCTTGATCATGTGTGTACACATATCTCGAGACTCAACTAGTAGACCACCTTCACTCACTTATTCCACAAGTCATGCTTAAGTGACTCCAATAGTTGACTCCTTTGACCTCTAGATTGGTCAATACGTGTCTCGATGCACGTCATGTGACTATTAATTTATTTTCACTAACTTAGGCACATTAATGTTTTATCGAACATGACCACATTAAAGCTACTTATTAAACCATAGTTAGCTCAAATTAATTAAGCTTACCCCTTAAGCCATTACCTCAGTCCCACGTCAACACGCAACTCATGGTATGTCTCCGCTCGTCTTGATACCTATATACCCGTTTAAATTGAATTAATAGTCTACACATATGCAATACACTAGGCGTACATCACAACAAATATAAAATATACCTTGTCCCTCTTGCATCGGTCAATGGACATATCACGGTGTAGGTCCCACAGTACGGGTCGATGGTCCTGTTTAAAGAGTTAAACACGATTATAAATTTTGGGTCATTACAATTCTTCCCAACTAATGAAAATTTCATCCTAGAAATTAAAATTCGAACTACGACCCATACCTGACTCGAATAGGTATGGAAACCTATCTCGCATATAGTCCTCCCGTTCGCAAGTGAGTTCCGTATCATCATGAAACTGCCACTTGATGAGTACTTTTGGGATAGACATACCTCTCAAGTTCTGTACCGATCCATCCAAAATTTTCACAGGCTGCTCCTTTTGTGAAAAATCCTTACTTAGGTTTATGTGACTCAAATCTATAGTCGGACGATCACCTGCTCTCGACTTAGCTAATCGAAGCATGGAAATATGAAATATTGGATGAACTCCTAACATTTGTGGAGGTAGCTCAAGCTCATACGCAACCTTACCGACCCGTTTCTTAATCCTGAAAGGTTCGATAAACCTCTGTGCAAGTTTAGCTTTCACTTTAAACCTCTGAAGACCCTTCCGAGGGGAAACCTTTAAATATACAAAGGCTTCCTTGGTGTACGTGGGATCACTGTGATATATATCCGCATACTTTCTCTGTCTATCCTGGGCTCCCTTGAGTTTATAACGAGTCAATCGTACCTTCTCCGTGTTATCAACAACAATCTTAGGCCCCACGGTCTCCCGGTCCTCTGGCTCAGCCCAACAAGATGAGGAGCAACACGTGCTCCCATATAAAGCCTCAAAAGGCGCCATCTCAATATTGGCCTGATAACTGTTGGTATATGCAAACTCTTACCACGGTAGGTACTCCTCCCATGATCTGCTAAACTCCAAAACACAAGCCCGCAACATATCCTCATGAACCTAAATCGATTTCTTAGTCTGCCTGTCAGTCTGAGGATGAAAAGTCATATTAAACTGTAGGCGCGTAGCATACTGCTCCTGCATATTCTACCACATGTTGGACGTATACATAGCATCTCTGTCTGACGTAATAGTCACTAGTACCCCATGTAGTCTAATAATCTCTCACTCGAATAGTATACTCAACTGATCAAATGTGTAATGCGCGACCACTGGTAGAAAATGAGCACACTTCGTACGTCAGTCAACGATAACCCAGATGGAATCTTGCAATCCCCTCACAAAATCCATAGAAATGTCCTCCCACTTCCGTCGTGGAATGGGAAGAGGCTGTGGCAATCATCCTGGTCTGCGATGTTCAGCATTCACTTGCTGATAAATTCCATAGTTCTTGATAAACTTTGACACATCTACCTTCATCCAAGGCCACCAAAAATGCCTCTTCATGTCGTGGTACATTTTGGCATTGCCTTAATGAACGGTAAATCAGGAATGGTGTAACTCTTGAATAATCTCCTCTCTCAGCTCTGGTAATGACGGTATCCACAGGCTGTCCCTGCATATCAAACTTTGGTCAGACGTCTCCATCCAATCAACACAATCTACACTCTGCGCCAACTCACTAAATCTCAACTACAACTTGTTAGTCCTCTAACCCTCTGACACTCTCTGTGTAGACACGGTCTGTACTCTCATCTGAGCATAAATCTCAATTCGAGTTCCGAAAGGAATCTCTATATCTCCAATAGGTATCTTACTCAGCGCATCTGCGACTACATTCGCTTTTCTCGGATGATACTCTAAAGAAAATTCGTAATCCTTCAGAAACTCTAACCATCTGCGCTGTCTCATATTCAAATCCTTTTGTGTGAAGAGATACTTCAGACTTTTATGATCAGTAAAAAGTGTAAATTTCTCTCCATACAGGTAATGTCTCCATATCTTCAGTGGAAACACTACTGCTACCAATTCTAAATCATGTGTCAGATAATTCTTCTCATGTACTTTCAACTGTCTGGACGCATTAGCTACTGTACCAATACCGTGCATCAACACATATCCTAAGCCCCTATGAGAAGCATTGGTGTATACTTAATATCCCTGACAAACCTCTTGTAATACCAATACTGGCGCAGTAGTCAATAATCTCTTCAACTTTGTGAATGCCTCCTCACATAGCACAGACCACTCAAATCTAACATCTTTCTGGGTCAACCTAGTAATTGGTGAAGAGATTTTTGAGAAATCCTTCACAAATCGGCGATAATACCCCACCAAACCCTGAAAACTCCTGATCTAAATCACTGAAGTCGGTGCTGACTAATCCATAATTGCCTGAATCTTGGCTGGATCCACTACGATCCCTGCTGCTCTGACAACATGCCCTAGAAACTTGACCTCTAAGGGCCAGAATTCACATTTCCTGAACTTAGCATAAAGTCTATGCTCCCTCAAGGTCTGGAACGTCTCCATGAGATATTTCTCATGGTCCTCTCTAGTCCTCGAGTATATCAATATATCATCAATGAAGACTACCATGAAACGATCTAAAAACCCGATGCATCAGATCCATAAATATTGTTGGAGCATTGGTCAGCCCAAACGATATGACCGTGAACTGAAAATGTCCATATCTAGTGCTAAAAGCTGTCTTGGACCTATCCTTATCCCTGATCCTAAGCTGATGATACCATAATTGCAGGTCTATCTTGGAGAAAAATTGTGCTCATCTTAGCTGATCAAATAAATCATCAATCCTCGGCAATGGATATTTGTTCCTAATGGTGACTTTTTCAACTGTCTGTAGTCGATACAAAGTCTCAAAGTACCATCTTTCTTTTTCACAAAAAGGACGGGTGCTCCCCATTGTGACATAGAAGGTGTGATGAATCCCTTCTGTCCCAAATCCTGAAGTTGAGTCTTCAACTCCTCTAACTCTCGTGGTGCCATACGGTACGGTGGTATAGAAATTGGTTTAGTGCCTGGTACTAACTCAATAATAAAATCAATCTCTCGCGGCGGCGGTAAACTAAGTAAATCCTCCAGAAATACATCAGGAAACTCTCTAACAACCGGCATATCCTCCAGCCTAGGTCCCCGACTCTTTGGTACAGTGTATAGCGAGGTCAATGCCTCCATCTCCTCACTAGTCGCAGGTCGACCTCTCATACCTACTATCCTAGTTGAACTACCTCTATAGATGAATGTCGGACACCCTGAGATCCCAAATATCACAGTCTTACTGAAACAGACGATATGAGCATGGTATGCTGCTAACCAGTCCATTCCTAAAATCGCGTCGAACTCTAAAAACTCGAGGACTCTAAAGTCAGCACGTAACTCTACCCCATCTATCTCGACCAGACATCCCTCAATAAAACTATTAGGGTAAACCCTATCCCCAGCTGCAATACTCAAAATTAATTATACGCTAAGCCTAACAGGTGTCAACCCTAGGATGTCTACCATGCAACCAACAATGAAGGATATGGTAGATCCAGAATCAAGTAATATATATAAATCTCTACCGCAAATGGGAATTGTACCCTCGATGAGACCTCGCGTGGCGTCGGCGTCTGGCTCGGCTACCATATGACTCTCCTCTCGAGCCTGCTATACGTAGACTGCTGCTAGATGCGGGCACTCCCTCACAATGTGTTCGACCTGTCCACATCTGTAGCATGTTATATGTTTGCGCTGACCCTGAGTTTGAGACTAACCTTGTCTCTACGGCAGTTCCTATCCCTGCGGCT
Organism: Stephania cephalantha; assembly: GCA_039657325.1. NCBI lineage: Eukaryota > Viridiplantae > Streptophyta > Magnoliopsida > Ranunculales > Menispermaceae > Stephania > Stephania cephalantha. Next base: position 15,197,206 of record CM077570.1, on the reverse strand, counting down.
ATCCCTGTCCCTTTCTAGTATCTGAGCCTTAGCCTCTACTACCCTGCGGGTGTTTACTACCCTGCGGGTGTTGTCGCGGATCCTATGGGGCGGGAAGTGCAGGAACGGTGGGAGCTGGTAACGCTGGTCTGATAGGAGGTGGCAATGTTGGCCTGATGGGAGGTGGCAAGGGAAGTCTGCCTATAGTGCTCAGTGTGGAGCAATGTATGATACATGAGGCACAGCCAGTAGGTGATGAGTGGTTGTCCCCGACCCTTGAGAACTTATATTCCATCCCCTTGGTCTCATACCCCTCTGTCTCCTCTTCTCATACTCCATGGTCTGCTCTCCTGGTACAACTAGACCAAGTGCTCTCCCATCAGTAACTCTGCCCAAATAGTATGTCTCATGTGATATGGCTTGCTCGTAAATCTTGGTGAATGTCCTACTACCTGTACTAACTACATGATAACCAATGTATGGCTTAAGTCCATCACCGAAATGGTACACATCCTCGGAGTCATCTCTCATTAAGTCTCCAACAAACTGTCTCAGATAATCATATCTATCCATGTACTGCATCACGAGTTCCTTTGCTCCCTATCTCAATTACATGAACTCTCTTCTCAACATCTTCATTACTGAATTCAGAAAGTACTGCTGATAGAACTTCTGCTTGAAAGCATCCCATCTCTCAAACTCTCCATGAGTAGCTACTGTCATACGCCACCAAACATCAGCGTCTCTCGAGAGAGTATATGATGAGATCTCTGCCTGAAGTCTATCCTCATTCTTTAGTATCTTATGAAGCTTCTCCTAAGAAAATATCCATTTCTCAATCTTCTGAAAATCCCTTACTCCGTCGAAGTAGGCTGGTTTAAGTCTAATGAAGTATTTCACTAGTTGAACTTCAATTGATGTGCTAGAGGATACGGGCGTGGGAGACGGTACTACCTCAGCTGTCTCTACTCCTGGTGCGGTCATGACTTGAATAGTTGCACCATCGACACTGCTAAATTCATAGTAGGAAGTACTGACGCCTGTAGAGTCGATGAAGTAGTCGTAGAAGTCGGTGTCGATGTCGATGGAGAAAAATGGGTTGTCATCAAGGCGATGAAATCAATCAACTGCTGGCCCAGAGCTGTCACTCAGTCAGACAACCTTTGTAAATCCTCTGCAATAGTAGGAGGGTGACTGCCATTATTCTTTGCATCTCCTCCCGCTTGCGTATCAGCCATCGGGGTTTGCAAAGGATAGCGAACGTGAATCAGCTTCTACGTGACACACCGCATAAGTATATATATATAAATATAGAAATTAACAAGTACATATAAGCAATACCTATCTCACTTGCACTCACTTCCTAACTAATGATTTTCTAGGCAAAGGTTATCTGGTTTCCACAACTAAGGTTTGTGTTTTATTCGTACATATGATATACTTATCAAGAACAAGGGCTCTGATACCAACTGTGACGACCCCTTCTTCTAAACAGGGCACCGCCCAGCCTAATCATATAATAAAGCCTTAATCTGAACCACATAAGACTTAATTATGTATTAGTCAGCCTTTCATCCCTATAGTCTTCGATATACATATCTTATTTTTTTAAAATCCTAAGTGAGGAAAACCAGTAAACACAGCATCACATGCATGTATATATCATAAAGATAATAACACAGTATGATATATGAGTCTCAAAATGGGGAACTATACACTCAACTCAATATACAACCCAAAATGTACAGTAAAGATATAAACATAATAATACAACAAAAGTCGAGTTATACAAAATGAGATGGGAGAGTCGCCGAAATGCTCAAGGAAAGTCGTCGATCTTTTCCTTCCTCGGTCTGCTACTGCTCGACGGACCTACACCCACCGTCACAAAATAGATGGTGAGTATATTGATATTTAAGTAATAATTGAAGAATTCTATGCCACATTTCCAAAATATAAGAAAGGTATTTAAAAGCATAAAGTAGAGAAAGAGTTGCTTAGTCAAATAATGCAAGTAAATACCACAGTTAAAAATGTATAGACTGACACAAGCTAAGTCAAGATGATCTACGTCCGGTCGGTGGTGAGAACTATCACCTATTCTTTTCCACTACTATATGGAGCCGCGCTCAACATATTCCATACAAATAGCGGAGTTGCGTTCTACGCATATGAATCATCTATCTCATTCTTACCGACTACCCTAAGTCCCATAACTCGTGTGTCGCGCAAATGTAGTGGTGCATACTAGAACCCCGGTAGACCCATGTCCCCGTGAACCGCACATCTCTTGTGCAATGGACACTAGATAATCCCTACTTTAGTTTTCAAATATCAATAGTTCTAAGTCTCTAGGATTTCAAAACTAGTTAGGCTACAAAGCCCAAGAAAATATAATACAAATCTAATTCATTCCAACTTATCCTAATAACATGCTTTTGATCAATTATTTATCAAGAATATCATCAAGAGTAGAAATTGGAATCAATGAAACATTTCGCAAGGCATCATGTCAACAATATTCAAACATGAATAGAACAAGAACAACATGATGAAAGATTACAAATATCAATGTCTACAACTAAACTATAAAATGATAAGAGTCAACGAAATGAAATATAGAATTCTCACAGCTTTACTTACAAGTCACAAAGCTTATCCTAGCCTATCCGACCTCTCGACACTCCAAAATGTGTTCCTAAACTGATGAGATATTCCCTTAGTTCCATGGAGTTGTTTGATAGGTTTTATAGTGGATTTGGACCTCTACTTAGAGTTTTAAAACCATTTATAGTGTTAAAGCCATTTGAGAAAATTGGTAATTTTTCTGTGGTCACGGCAATTAGCGCGCTACCTCAAATATCTAGCGCGCTAATCAATATTAGCATGCTAGATTTCTCACCTAGCGCGCTATTTGCAACAGAACCCAGAATTCTACAATTAGAATTTTGAGTTTTCTCTACACATAGGCCTTGTTAACGCTTTGGGACCCCTCATACACACTCTTATAGGTCCCTATTATCAACCCCAACACATGACAACAACCCACAACATCAAATTTATTATGAATTCACCTATTTGAGCTATGTTAATGGAGTTGAGAAGTTACCTAGTTTGATAAACTTCTTCTTCTTCACCAAACCTTCAATGAATTACTCACTTCTCCTTCACTAAGATCACACCAGCAAACTCTTTTTTTTCTTTCCTTCCTTGCCCAACGATTTGATGATGATAAATGTGATCAATTGGTTTGACTTATGAGGTTTATATGGATAATTGGATATGGTTGAACCACGACCCTTGATCATGTGTGTACACATATCTCGAGACTCAACTAGTTGACCACCTTCACTCACTTATTGCACAAGTCATGCTTAACTGACTCCAATAGTTGACTCCTTTAACCTCTAGATTGGTCAATACGTGTCTCGATGCACATCATGTGACTATTAATTTATTTTCACTAACTTAAGCACATTAATGTTTTATCGAACATGACCACATTAAAGCTACTTATTAAACCATAGTTAGCTCAAATGAATTAAGCTTACCCCATAAGCCATTACCTCAGTCCCACGTCAACACGCAACTCATGGTATGTCTCCGCTCGTCTTGATACCTATATACCCGTTTAAATTGAATTAATAGTCTACACATATGCAATACACTAGGCGTACATCACAACAAATATAAAATATACCTTGTCCCTCTTGCATCGGTCAATGGACATATCACGGTGTGGGTCCCACAGTACGAGTCGGTGATCCTATTTAAAGAGTTAAACACGATTATAAATTTTGGGCCGTTACAATAAACCAATTTTGAAACCAAGTTCATTTACTATATTAAAACCCCTGAAAACTAGAACTGACTTTAAAACCCAATGTTGCTAAAACTTGAAACCATGATTTTAATGAACTCCTAGCATGACCAACCATTGAGCATGAATTCAAATCTGTTAAAAGAGTTAAGAACTTGTAATAAATTAGTATGAAACACTTTTTTTAAGAAAGTCTCATGTTCTAAGTAAAAATCATGTGAATTGAAAAAAAAAGTCATAAGCACTTACACAAACTTGAGCTTTTACTTCTCCTTTGATCATTGAAAAGTTGTTTTAAATCACACTTCATCTTTTAATTCCAGCATAAAGAAACACTCCTAGAGGTTTGTTTCTTCCCCATTTGCTATGTTTAGTGCATGTAGACAATGAGCATTTTGTGTACTCATATATATAATTGAATGGACTAAATTTCAACCACACATCTCCTAAATAATTATCCATCTCTATGTAGATCTTGTAGTTCTAACTCACTCGTAACCCCACTAATTAAAATCAGCCTAGCACACCTACAAACACTAAGTTACATAGTGATTGTGACAACACGCATCCCGATGCATATCAATGCTTGTTATTTTATTTTCTTATATGAGGCCACATTTATTTACATTCAATTATAGGAACATTAATTATTCTAATCTCATTTAACTCAATTAGGACTTACCAAATCACTCTCTACTAGGGTCACACGTCGGCACGTATCTCGAGGCACGTCCTCGCTTGCGTTGCAACATCTATATCCACATAGAAGTGACTTACTAAGTATACACATATATCATACATTAGGCATCCATCATACCAAAAATAACACATTACTCGGTCTTTGTGCCAAGTAATGGAACCGTGTACCCATTCTCGTGTCACATCACGGGTCGATCACCCTTAATTACGAACAAATCCACTACTAGCGATTTAGGCTGTCACATTATGGGAGTTGAGTAAGTCGGTAAAAAGTTAGGAAAGCTCATTAGAGGTAAGTGGGACTCGTATTCTTATCAAATATGCAATATAATTAGTATTTTTAGTTCATATTGCATTATGGACTAAGAATGGGGCAGTGTATCGTGACTTGTCTGTATTTGTTTTTAAATGTGAAAATCCTCGGAGGTGTCGATAAGGCAGACCGGGACTGGGGGATGTGAAAGTTAGTTTGGAAATGGATTATGCCCTTTGTCCTAATAAAAGGTAAAAGGAAAAGGCTAGATTAATGGATTCTGCTATTTCATCCTCAGTAGGCCAAATTTTTACCTTAGTCGTTCACATCCATTTAGAGTTGGTTGCTCAATTACACTTGAATACACCGACAAAATCACATGAAGACAAACATATGGATTTTGTAGGTCATATTCTTAGATAAGGTTAGAGTACGACTCTAAAGTTATTAAGAGTTGATAGCTTGATTACATTTGAGTCCACTAGCAGAACCCCACGTTGTACAACATGTGCATTCTGCAGATGTATTCTTGTATAAGGCAAGAGTATGACTATAAAATGAAAATCAAAATACAAGTCACGAATGTAGTTGCAATTGACCTTTTAACCTGCATTCCGTTATTTATTGTTATATCATTTTTAATGCCTGAATAGATATGTTTTACACTCATATTGTTATGAGAAGTGCTAGAATGACAATATCAGGTCACACCACAAGACACATTGACTCATAAGAGCCATCCATGTGTGCATTGAGATGCAGACATACACAAATCTCAATGCATAGCATACTGGTTGAAGTCACATGGTAGGCTTTTGTGCGTCAATGTGTCGTGTAGTGTGAAATTGTTGTTGTCATTGTAGTATCTTCCTATTGTTATTCATTGATTCATTGATAGTACTTGATAATCGATATGATTACAAGCATCACTTACAAAGCAAGTTGGAGCGCTCATTCCCCAATTAACATTTCAGGTCACTCACGTGCGCTTTGACTCATGAACTGAGAAAATTAGGAGTTTATAATATTCTTTACAGTGTATTGATTTCTCTATTATTTTATATATTGTATTGAATTACTGTTTTATAATAAATAGGGCTGGGTTATGATTTTACTATCGAGGTTTATGTCGATTTTTGTATATCTTGTTTTTATGGAAAAAGTTTTAAATTTCGTTGCATTTTATCTTAATTATTATTCGATTATCAAGATATACATGTTGCACTTATTAGGTATTGAGAAGAGGCTGATAGCTCTAGTTAAGTATGGCTGATGTACCAGGGCTTAATTTTGGTTTCAGGTCGGGTATCACCTTAATCATGATAGGGGATGATACATTAATTTGGTATCAGAGCTTAGGTTTACTAACTCTGATACAGTTTGGTATCAGAGATAAAGTTCACCACTTATAAATCAAAGAATAACTCTGATATAGTTCGGCTTCAGAGTTTGGCTCGAAGGTTTTCCTTGACCTTAAATTAAGGAATAACTATGAAATAGTTTGGTATCATAGCTTGGTAAGATCCTTGCTAGAGTCAAGTTATAACTATGATATAGTTTAGTATTAGAGTGTGATTTTATCACTTTCGAATTATTTTCGAAATAAGCGGTAACTCTAATAGTGTTTGTTAGATATCGAAGACTGATTTAGAACGTGAAGCCATTACCTATTAACTGAATTAGAATCTAGGTTTATAGACTTGGAGATTATTTCTCAAGTTATGGATAACTTAGGAATTAATAAATGGTTTTATCAATGTTTTGGGGGGTAATGAAAGATAAGAGAATGAGTAATGTTATGTGTTATGATGTATTATATCTATGCGATAGATATAAGTATTATATCTTTCTGGACCAATAACAAGATGGTTTATAACCATCAATATCTCCAAAGTTGAGAATGTATTAAGGACTAGGGTTTGTAAAAACCTGAATCTCAGTGGTATATGGAAAAAGAAAAGACATAAGAAATATTATGAAGATAAAAAGTAAACTTTTCTCCTAGTAGATAGTCTCTAATGGTCTTTATTCTCACTGATATTGCTGGATAAATAATAGTTAGTGTTGAAGGATTAGATCTGGACTTTGAGAAAAATATTTGGAGAATAAATGTTAATAAGAAAGTGATTTCCTAAAAAACTCAAAGGTGACAATTCACTTTAAGTAGAAAATATGTTAGTATTGAAACTAGTTGAATAAGAGTAATTCCATTCGATGAGGAAATTAATGGTAAATGATGAAAAGAACCTAGTTAAGGTTAGATAACCAATAATGAATGCATACTTCATAAGTTATTATGAAGTATAAGGTTTCAGTTATGGTGCAAGTCAATACTAAAATAATGAGAAGAAGTCTGTCACTATACTGGTGGTATAACCATACATACTAAAGATGAAATACAAAAACTTGATAGTGTTGTTGTGGTGTAATCACACTCACTAATAGAATATTGAAAGGAAAGAATGACGTTGTGGTTGATCTGCACGTACAAAAAGGAAAGTAAGGGTTAGTTTGACATTTTTAAAACTTGTAAAAACATGTATAATTTGAGTTAAGATATGAGAATGAGCTAGTGAGGTATCATAATCTGATCATTTAAACTCGTGTAGTGTAAATTGGGGAGAATGAGTTGTCAATAAATCTTAAAATTTTGATAATCCATGGAATACTTTATGATACTAGAATGAATAGGTATGTATTATATCAAGATGTTGGAATTAACTGCTACTTTTAAAAGAAAATTATGTAAATTTGAAAACTCAACTTGAGTGATGAATTAATTTAAGCTAAATTAAGAATGAATATTCATTACCCATAATTGATAGCTCGTTTGATCAATTACATGAAACCAGTTGTTCTCAAGAACTCTTTGAGATCTTGTTGTTAGTCATTTAAGATATGAATTAGGAATATATGAAAATGATGTCAAGTAATATTTTGATCATTATAGAAATCATGGTAGGAACCATTAGAACTCACTTGAGCACGTAATTATGTTTGTGAGTGATGAAGTAGAGTTTTTCAACTTTGTAAGAAAAAATTGAAAATTTCAAAAATGCACATGCAATATCGAAGAATAATGTGAATCCTGAAAATAAATTGGTTTATACCAAAGATTGTCATTGCAATTACTAAGTTTAAACTTAAATCATTCTGATATGTGTTGAGTCCTAATTCTGAGTAAATGGATTTGACTAGAATTGAAACAATCAGAGAATTATCCTATATTCAACACATAATCAGAAAAGTATTGTTATATAGGAATATTTGAATAATATAAATAACGTATATAGAGATTTGTGAAGTTGTGTTTTATATTCAAATTAATCTAAGAGTGAAATGAGGTTAAGTCTTAGAGTTGAGACATATTTGTTATAAGATATGGGTGTGAATCCTGGCTTATTAATGAAGCATGTTCAAATGAATAGAATGCTCAGATTCATCCATTCATTATAGGGTTTGGAATATAAATATATATCCATATGAAGAGGTTGTGGAGAGTTTTTTAATCATTCTTAAGATCACATTATCTTAAAGAAATCATTAGAAGACAGATGAGAAGTATAAAAACTAATGAGTTGTTACTTTAAGCGATTAGAGTTTGAAGAGTATAGTTGTTAGAGTGAAAGAAACTGAAAGTGAATTAAGTAACTTAAATTATTGAATATGATAAATTCACTCTGAGAAATTTACCTACACAAGTAATTGATGTTATTTATTGATGTTTTGGATAGAGAAAAGAACCAAAAGTGTAATTATAATAGGAACTCATGAGTGCTATCTCTTGAAAGAGATATGTAATAATGATGATGGAATGAAGTCCTGCAGGCACATCATCGACTAAGTTGTTGGAATTGATAATTACAAATTTGTTCTTCGAAGTTCAAATTGGACTTGAACTTAGTGTATAATTAATTAGGTGATGGTTAAGAAGTCTAATTGGAACTACTTGATATACCAAGATTTGACTATTAATGGTTAGTATCCAAATTAGACTGTCTAATGAAATTATGTTGTATGCATTAAATTATGAAATGAAAATCCTAGTTCATGAAAGAAATTATGCAAGAATTATTTTGATAATCTCATGAATCTCTTTATATTATTTGTACAGGCAATGTCATAATGCATTGAAGTATATGAGTACAAGTGTGGATTGTCTGCGATGATGATCTATGTTATGAAACTCATAAAGATTTATGGGATCTATTCAGTAAGTTAAGACTAAATATTATGAACCTAAAGGGTTAGATAAATTCTTATATATATACCTGATGGTAAAAAGAAAATATAACTGTAAGTTATGAAATAAGATTAACTAGATTTTGGCATCAGCACAATTATGTATAAGTTGTGGTTGATAGATTGACCAAAGTCTGCATTTTCTTGTCAGTGTCAATAGTTTATCTGAAATGCTTGGAAGTTGATGTGGTAAGGCAGATTAGGTCTGGATGAAAACAAGGTTAACATGGAGAGAAACTCTGCCTTTTATCATCAGTAACCCTGAATTTTCCTAAACATTCATTGTCCATTCGAAACTTAAATTTTTGATCTTGTGTCTTCGATGTATGATTGCTTAAAGAAAATTGAATCATTTATGTGAGCTCTTTGATAATAAAGATAATCAGGTGGATTACGTCATTGGATGATAAAGCTGAATATACTTAATCTTATTATACATTAATGTATAGAACTAAAATTGGAGATATAGCTTTTGCGGAAAATGAGATAGTTAAGACCTACATAGAGATGGTATGGGAGATTAGTTATTTATAACTACAACTGGGTTAAGATAAAAATATTGAGGAGATAAGCATCATATATTGTTGAAGAGTTCAATAGACGATTTTGGTTGTACTTTTGAAAGTCCCATCTATGAAAAGGCTTTATAGGTTCGGATTAAAGAAAAAAAAAGAAGTTTCATGGAAAATGAAAAGATAACTTAGGAATAGGGGTTATACATGGAAAAACGATTTTCATTTCTCTTCTGAACTACTAGTAACTTGTACTTTACTTTTAATTTCAATGATGAAATTGTCTTAAATTGGGAATATCGTAACAACCTATTACCTAAAGTAGGTGAATAGCATTAATCCAAATTCTAATTAACATGAGTTAGGCTCATGGTTAAGCCTGGCTTGTCTTAATTAGCGTGTGCGTCGATATGTGTCGTTTGGTGTTTGTATGGATTTTATTTATTATTATGAAAATAATTGTGTTAATTGGCCTATAATTAAATCATTGATAAATAATGGGACGTCTAATACTATGTGTGGGTCAAGGGTGACGTACATGGGTTGAGGTGTAGAGTGCACGCTCGAGTGTATTTGTTGGTGCGTACGGCGAAATTATAGGCATGTGAATATATAGGTGTATGTGTATATATATATAAAAAATAACTAATAAATTGGTGGGTGTCTGGTGACATTCGTGGGATGTATAATAGTGTGCCCGCCTGAGTGTGCTAGTTGGCGTGTACGGTGAATTTATAGGTGCAAAAATACATAGTTATTTATATATATAGTTTATATATAAATATATAAAAACGAAGCCTATAGTTCAAATCAAATTAAATTTTAAATCTTTGATTTGTCTCGAGATATGTGTAGCGTAGATCTTGAGGAGGTGAATAGTGAAAGTTGGTGGTGTTGGACGTTAGTGATATTGGAGAGATTATCCACTCCTCGAAATGTGTGCAACCACATCTCAAGAATAATCAATGTTGTACGTGCTATGCATGTGTTATAGTTGGTGTTACTTTAATGAGTGTCATTTTAACTTCCATCCTTTGGATCAGCATTAAAATTCATGCATGCGAATCTCTATGAAAGTTTATATTCATCAACCGCACAGAACACCGCCTTATCAGTCGAAATAGGGAGGAAAAGAGAAATTCAGATCGATGGAACGAGAAATCTTCAAACCTAGTGAAAGTGAAAGAGATCAAAACAAAAAGAGAAATCCAATGATGGAGAAGGTAAGGTTGTGTTGTAATGTTGTTCGTTGTCATTGATGTTGTTGTTATTACGGAACATGTGGATTGGGAGGCTCGGACAAACTGTTATGCAATTCGTCGGAGGAAGGAGACGGCAGGGGAGTCGTCTCCCCTACCCAGAGTTGCCCTAGGGTTGGGTCAAACCCAACACTAATGAAAAAAATTGAGATTTGCACCAAGAACAGAGAAAATTATGAGGAAGGAGAAGAGGGTTTGATCCCTAGACCGGACCGAATTGAGCCTAGTTTAACTGAGCCGGACCACTCCTCTAGAAAATAAATAAATAAAATGCTGGAATTTAGAAAAAATTCCAGAAAATGGGAGAAAAATCAAAAAATTAGTATTTATGGACCAAATAAATAAAAGTTGTGTATTTCTATGGAAAATATAGAATTTGAGATTCTTTTGGGACTTTATACCGAAGTTTTTACTTCGAAAAACGTGAAATGATTTTATTGAACTAAAAATTGGCAAATTGGTTCTGGGTTCGATTGGGACAAGTTTAGGTTTTAAACCAATGAGTATGATCAATCTATTTTAATTAGGTTCTTGATCGAGAGAAAAGGTTTGTGGATTCCGAGAGTTGAGTAAGTTTAGATAAAGTTAAGAAAGCTCGGCACAGGTAAGTGGGACTCATATTCTTATCAACTATTCAACTTAAATAGTATATTTAGTTCATATAGCATTATGGATTGGGAATGAGCCAATGTATGGTGACTTGACTATATTTGTTTTGAAATTTCAAAATCCTCGAAAGCGTCGATAAGGCAGACCGGGACTAAAGGACGTGATGGTTAGCCTGGAAATGGATTTCGCCCTTTTATCCTCAGTAGGCCGGAGTTTTACCTTAGTCATTCACTATACGTTTCGAATTGGTAGCTGAATTACACTTGAATACACTGACAGTATCACATGAACACTAACATGTGGATTCTATGGATCATATTTTTTTGGTAAGGTGAGAATATGATTGTCAAGTTATTAAAAGTTGATAGCTCGATTACATTTGAGTCCAATAGCAAAACCCTATGTCGGTCGACATGTGCATTCTGCAGACGTATTCTTATGTAAGACGAGAGTAGGATTCTAAAATGAAAATCAAAATATAAGTGATGAGTACAGTTGCAATTGACCTTTGAACTTACATTCTGTTATTTATTTTTATATCATTTTTAATGTTTGAATATATATGTTTTAGACTAATATTGTTATTCATTGATTCATTTATAGTAGTTGATAATTGATATGTTTACGAGCATCACTAACTGAGCAAGTTGGAGCGATCATTCGCTACTTAACATTGCAGGTGAATTACCTGCGCTTCGACTCAGGAACGGAGACGATTCAGATTTTATAGTCTTCTTTACGGTGTATTGATTTCCCTATTGTTTTATATATTGTATTGAATTATTGTTTTGTAAGAAAAAAATGATGGGATTTACTACCTAGGATTATGCCAATTTTTGTATATATTTTGTTTTATCGAAAATTTTTTAAATTCCGCTGCATTTTGTTTAAATTATTATTGGATTATCAAGATATACTGGTTGCGTTTATTAGGTATTCATAAGAGGGTGTTGGCTCTAGTTAAGTCTGGCTGGTGTACCGGAGCTTAATTAGGGTTTCAGGCCGGGTATCGCCCTAATTAGGATAGAGAATGCTATAGCACTGACTATGCTAGATATTGAGGTAGGATGGCATAACTCTATGCTGGAACAAATGGTACTGGTGCAGTGCGCGTTAGCTGTGATGGCAGAGCCACAGATCCCATGATTTGCATCATTAAGTCTCTAAGTCTGATCTACCTATATCTTTTCCTCTTTCTGTCCATCCCTGACATATGCTCAGAGTATACTCTTATCGATGCGGCGGTGACCTCTTCAGGGTGTGTGCTCAAATAAGTCTCTCTGGCCAAGCTCATCTCATAAGCTCACTATAAAATCTTAGGCTTAGTGGTCATAATGGTGCCTCTAATCTCTCGAAGTAGTGTTTGTTATACCACTGGCGTACTCAAGCAACTATAGGAAACGACCCATATACTGCAAGACAAACTCCTCTAGATATTGATTCATACTCCGAAACCCAGTCATCTTTTGTCTTAGACCTAAAATCGGGAAGTACTTGAAGTTGAACCGCCTATTAAATTTTGCCTAATATATGAGCGCCCCCTGGTAGCTACCATACTACTCAACCATGCGTCAGCCTATCCAAACAATGACTCAAAAGATATCATCACTCTCATCTGCTCAGGGGTAGCCAAGGTGTTGTTAATCTTCTCGTAGCCCTTCATGAACTTCTCTGCTGCCTCGAGATTCGTGCACTATAAAACATAGTTGTTATATGTCTCTAGAACTCACTCGACTGTCTCCCCTCAGCTGTCACCCTAGTATTAGTCTTCGTAGGCATGGGTGACACTGTCTCTATGGGAGTAAGGATTTAAGTAGTATGTCTCAGTCTGTACCGGTATAATCTTTGCTATAACTGGCACTGTCGATACAATGAGAGCTGCTGGAGTGGGCTGTAAAGTAGGCGCAATCCCCTTAAGAGCAAGGGATGATGCAGTCGCAACTGGCAATGGTAATGGTGCAATCTATGCCCTCAACAGCTAGAGGATCTCCTCAAGTTGATGACTGTGATATGTGACCAACTAGGACGTCTCGTCTAAGCCTCCCCCGTACATCTCCCGAAATCGTACCCTTGGCATCGGGCTGATGGGCAATCGTGATTTGCAAAGAAAGTGAATTCTTGATCTATTTATAGCTACGAGTAATAATATAGTACAGTACAACAAATAACATATTTAATTCAAGTTTTTAAGTTCCCTAACTCCCTATATTCCTAACTAAGTCTCTAAGTCATGATCATAGGGTTCCACTCTAAGTTCCATTCGTGTCATAACTCTAAAGATAATTTCAAATTTAGCTTGTTGTGGATTCATTGAGAGCTAGTTATAGATACCAAATGTGACACCTCAATTCCCCACAAACTAGGCCCCTCCTAGCCTAAGCCAACGTAGACCCCCTGGTCAGCTTCCATAAGGTCAACACAAGCTTATTCAGCCTTCTTATCCATTATTGTAAGTTAATTGATAATTTTAAGTTGAGTTTTTAATGTTTTGCAAGATTTAAATATTTAGCAGAAGCAGTTTATAAAATTAAGTAACTCAACAAGTAAAAGAAAGAGTCAGACCTATGTGTGGGACCACATATATATATATATATATATATATATATATATCTCATTCCAACCATTAATTTAATATGGTTATTGGACAAATATTTTCATATTTTTTAACCATTTTTATAAATTACAAGTATATATCTTCCCCCCCTTTTTCTAGTGAAATTTCGAACATAAAATAAAAAGGGCTATTGAGACTAATTATGGACACTGGTAGTGGAAACATAACAAGAAATAGAGGTTGTCATAACAGAAAACAAATCATTTTTTGTTGCAACAAAGTTTATCTCAAGACATAATTGAATTAAACGTTGTGCACAACGTACTCTATCTACTACGATAGAAGGTAAACAACATAGTATATCTGAAGACAACCGAATTGGTTGAGATTGGTTTGTTGAATTTTGAAGCCTATGCAAAGGTGATCGATCCAAACCATTAACAATAACATGCTATATAATGATCAAGACACATCAGAGTTTAGTAGTTCGATTTAGTAGATAAAGTCTTGAGTTAATGTAATTTTTGTAACTGTTTGAAATGATGTGAGAACAGATAGATTTTGAACTTGTGTTCATTTTATTTTTAGTATTTTTGAGTTATTACCAAGGGGATATCAGGGGTTGGGCGTTTCCTAATTTGACACGATAATTTACAAGTTGGAGCTCGACACACACTAAGGAGAAGTGTTGTTAAATTTCAAATTTAAGAACAAATTTACAAGTGTTATTGGGAGAGAATCTATTGTAAATTTGAGAAAAAAGAAAAATTTATTTGTGCATCAAGACTAGTGAGGGAGTCACTTGAAAAGGGTTTTGTGTAAGTCCATATATGTATGTCTAGTAATTAATATATCATTTTTATTGGTTTGGAGAGTTTACAATTTGACTCGAGGCTTGTTTGGTATTACATTGCTTATTGTTAAGTGGAGAGATGTTCATGAAAATTACATATATGTGTTTATGTATGTTAGTTTGCCCAGTTTCAGAGAAAAGTGTTGAAAAGAGGAGCATATCAATTCAAAAATATCATCTTATACTTTTGCTTTGCATAGTTAGAAGTTTCTATCTTTTTAGTTACATGTTGATATCTTATATTTTTGAGTGGATTTCATATTTGGGCGTGAATGCTTGTCTTGCGCAGATGTAAGTCATTAATTTGAGACCTAAGAATTGCATCATATCTCTTAAGTGCACATGTTGTGGTTTGTTTACTTTTACTTGCTATTACTTCATAGTAGCATATATTTCAATTTTTTACTGTTTCTTTAATTATAACTTATACAAATTGAATTCAAGCACGCATCCATACAATTAATTAATTGAATATAGTTGGGAAAATGACAAAAAGAAAAAATCACCTTATTGAGGAAAATCTGCGACTGTTTCCATCCACAAATAATTCATTATTTAAATTTGAATATCGTCTTCATTGGTCCTACTAAAATAATTTTGATCAATTCGATTATGGGTACACTATAGACTGTGCATATATATAGTATGCATCATGCCATCTCACAGGCAAACAATGTTTCCTGTCAAACCACTAAACATAATTAAAATTTTACCAGTTGTATACATATGGTCCATATATAAATTTATGGTAAGACATGTGGAACCCCACTCACGTTGGCACTTGTATTTGACTTTGGACACTGTAGCAGAAATACGTACAAAAATCCGTCGCCTCTGAACGAAAAGACAATAAAGCACTCGTTGTAGTTTTGTAAACAATGTTGCATGCATCCCTGCAACGCTTTAAACGTAGTCATGTGGTAGGCTCCACATCCATATTCCAAATCTCAACCTCCTATATTTTTCTTTGTCGTAATGTTTGTACTCCTTTTAATTATTATTCATCTCCCCCTCCGTTTCTAGCTCTCTCTCGGATTCTTCAGTTTGCAAGCTGTCGGTGACGATTGGGCTACGTATATTCTTTATGAAAATTATCAAATAAACTCGTGAAGTATTTGGGAAACTATCAAATAAACTCAATTTGACAAAACAAGCTAGAGAGACATGACATGCATGTATATAAGTATCAATTCAATTTTATATATATATATATATATATATATATATATATATATATATATATATATTGCTTCAATTAATCACATATTTATATATCTACTCTACCAAAATCTGCATATAAAATTGTGTGACCAGAATGAAAGAACTAGTCTGATCCATTATCCATGTAGCCGAGTCCGATTACTTTAAGGTCCATCCAGGATTTGTTGTTGTTTTAATTAATCTCTTGTATATATTTTTGAAGAAAATCTTTAGAAGATATTATTAGATCCAAAAAAAGGAATATTAATAGAACAAAAACCCTACCTAATTAATATTCAAATTCCAAGGGAGATACTTGGGCAGTGCTTCTTTCTCCTTGATCATCATCATCATCATCATCCACACGGGCAATTGCTTCATCAAAACCAACGACTGAGCTATGTTGTACTACTTGACCTTCAGATGTCTCTAAGAAGATCTCTGAAGAACTGTTATGATCTGGGCCTAGTTGTCTTCCTTGACAATTGTACAAACTGCTCAACTGATGAAAATAAGGGCACGTTTTGGAGTCAACAGATCTCTTCTTGTTTGCATCTTTGGTCTTCCTGAAGTACTTGTTGATGTTCTCCCATTTTTCTTTACACTTCTTAGCACTCCTCTTGTACCCCAACTCCAACATACCTTGTGAGATCCTCTCCCATAGTGGAGCCTTGTTTGTGCTTAACCCTTTATCTTCTCTTTCAGTACTGTAGAGACTGCATCTAAGCTTTATCAACGAGTTCACTTCTTCTCTTGGCCATCTCTTCCCAAGATCATCCCTTTCACTTGTATTCAATTCACAATTAGGGTTTTTGGGGGTTTTAAGTGGCTGGGAAGATGAAGGGGTGTTAGTAATAGTACTATTCTTGTTCTGGGTTTTTGGTACCACTATTGGTGCAGAATTAGGGTTCTTATTGGTAGGTTGAGATGTTTTGGATGGAGTAATAATATTGAGAGGATTAGGGTTTTCATGCATGGGAGTACTTGAAATAGGCCTCTCTTTTGCTTTTTCACTCTCTGTTGTTGTCTTGATGATCATCTTTTCTCTATCGTTTTGAAGTAGAAGAGACAGGACCGGGGTTTCCGACGACGAAGTAGTATTTGATGATGTGAATTTCTTCAAGAACTCAACGATAGTGGCCTCCCTATCACTAGCAATTGCTTGTTCTCTTGCCCTAATTTCGATCTCCTTGTTAAGCCTATCCATCTCTTTCTTCCTCCAAGACTCCTCTCTTGCAATCCTTTCTGCTTCTCTTCTCTTCATGTCTTCCAACAGCCTCTTGTGCAACTGTTCTTGTTGGATCATGACCTTGCTTACAAATTCAGAGAAACCCTTCAACAATTCGAGTTTGTGGTTCCTCTTTCTCTTCTTCGACCTCCTTGGCTTTTTCTCCACTTGCTGTTGAAGATCTTCCACCACTGGATTCTCTAGGGTTTCATTTCCAGAGGTCTCCTCCAAATTCAGACTCATCTTCACTTCAATATTGGATCTTACAGTGATTTGATCATTTAAGGTTTTGTGATTTGGATCCTCGAATAGCGCATCGAGCTCATTAAAGGACCGCCGGCAATAGTTGTTGTCATAGCTGGTGTTGTGGTTATTGTATTTGATCACCTCTTCAATTTTTTCTTTACATTTCTCTGCGCTCCTCTTAAACCCAAGCTCTGCTAGCTTCCTGTTTTTACAGCAAAAAAAAGGCTCATGAAGTAAATTAATATAACAATAAATGTTAAAATTCCCCAAACTGCTTTTTGCTTTGTTTTGTTTTTTCTTTTTAACCACTAGTTAGATGAACACACCCACACACACAAATATATATATATATATATATATAAAGAGAATAACTTGAGTTCCCTCAAAATAAAATAAAAAAAGAGAATAACTTGAGATGGATCTTTACTAATGCCTTAATTTTCTCACCTATATATAACTAAAGTTATTGTTAATTTCCATACTGATTGTGCCAACATAAAGAAGCACACAAAAAGTAGGAAAAATCTCCCAACAATGATGTGGCTCCCTAACTTCAAGAAGAAAACAAAGGTAAAAGCTGCAATCATGCATCAAGCACAAGAATTTGATCTTTAAAGTACCCATATATGCATCATCACCAGCTACTCAATAAAAGCTTCCAATCTAGAATGATGGAATATATCAATCAATCTCTTTATCATTTAGAACAAAAGAATCCACATCAAGGTTTTGAAATTTGAAAATTTGAATTCCAGTATAATCAAGAGAACAATAATAATTAATTACTCTAATGGAACAAAACCCTAATTTGCCATCTTTTCTTAATTAAGGAACATGTAAGGGAGAGAGAAAAAAAAATTAAACAATGCTGGAGAATTATTAATTGAGACAATAATTTTGATTACCTTGACACAAGTCCCCAAATGAAATCTGAGAACTCATTGTTCCCCAAACTAGATCTGATTGCCAACAGTGCAAACACCTCTTCTTTAGACCAAGGATCCACCATTTCTTCATCACAAGAAGACACTACAGTTCCGGGTATTCCTTCTAACTCCGAGCCTCCTCCTCCACCCCCACCATTTCCTCCACTGATCTCTTCGTCTTTTCCATCGTCTACTTCGCCCGCCGCCGATGGCCGATGAACAAGCTGAGATTGGAACAGCTGATGATGATGATGATGATGATGATAAGAATTAGGTTGCAGCTCATTCTGAGGAATATGATCAGTAGTGAAGTTTGTATTGGGAGGGACATGAAAAGGGAGAGTTACTGGGAGGGGAAGTGGTAGAGCTGCTCTAGAAGCCATGAATTGGTGAAACTGTTCATGAGGGCCTCCATTAAACATGCTGTGAAGATGATGAGATCTATGGTCTCTTCTTCACTTCACTTCACTTCACTCCAGTACTTCACAACACTTTATTTCTTCTCTGCCTTTTTTTAACACTGAAAAAAATGAGGAGACACACTTTGTTTAGTGCGGTACATGGTATATAGAATAGCTAGCTAGTTAGCTAGTCCTCTCTCTTCATCAAAGAGTTAAATTTGTCTCTATATATCCTAGTTAATTTGTATTGTATTGTATGATTCAATATTTGCAACTCATTCTTCGCTGCTTTTGGAAATTTAGAATCCTATGCAGCTAGCTTGGGTGATGTAATAAGTCTAGGGCAAGGCAATACCAGCACACGTGAGACCCTGCAAACTGGTCTGGGCCCACTTTGTTCATTAATCAATGCAATTGGACGATCTCAACCATCTATTCTGTTGAGTCTCTTTCAAATGATAAATGAATATAGATTCCCTTCACCATTGTCAAATAAATGAACAGTCCATGATCTTATCAACGTGTAAACGGTGATTTGATCCCAGCCCTTGATTCGTAGATCGGTGTTCCAACTATGATGAGCTCTAAGGTGAGTGAACATCAATGGCGATGGGCCTTGGTGTGGCTAATTATATATCTCTATTTTTTTATTTATTCTTTTGAGATAATGATATAAGTTAATGAACACCTGTCGGGTCAGATCTTGAACAGTCCAATACATGACGAGTCGCAGAGTGGACGTAACAACAATGACCCCATTCGTGGAAGAAAGTGATGTGTTTGTAGGTACTCCTGCGGAGTACGCGTTCCATCTTGGTATTCCGTTTTGCTGTCTCTTTGGCACAGCGAGGAGTTTTATCGACAACGGTCCTTTTCTATCCACCTCTAAATAAAATAAAAAAAAAAATGGAAAAAAGTTATAAGCTAAACAAAACTTTCCTAAAATAACTTCATGACCTGTGATCTCCACGCCGTTTCCAATCAACCCATGCCCCGAACGCCGAAACTCAAACGCCCAACTTCACCGAAATTACCAAAATGTCATCTTGTCATATCTTTCCATCATATTTTTCCAAGAATTTGCAAGCTAATTCTTGACTTCATCATTCTCCCATGGTGGACATAATTAAGCCCTCGAATTGTCATCATCGACGTATCCCCATAATAGGGAACAAGATGCTTGACATTAAATACATCGATCGTGCGAATGTGACTTGGCAACTTCAATCTGTAAGCATTATGATTAATTTTCTCAAGAACCTCCACATGACCAATCTTCCGAATCGACAATTTATTGTAATCACCCACGAGAGAACCGTCTTTAGTGAGAACCGCCCACACGAAGTCACCCACTTCAAACTCCACGTGACGCTTCTTCCGATCTCGCATATTGTTTGTACTTGTCGTGACCTTTCGCGAGTTATCTTTGACGTTGATGAATCTTTTGCGACCCACTAACAAAGTCTTCGCCTTGCCATGCCATCTAGTCTTACTTGGCACCGGTAACAGATCAAGAGGACCTCGAGGTAGTCTTGAATACACAACTTGAAAAGGACTAAACCCTAGATGCTTCGATTAACGGCATGGTTGTGTGCAAATTCTGCTGGCTCAACTTGAAGTCCCGCTCTCCTTACATTCTCACCCATCAAGCTCCTCAAAAGATTGTCTAACGAACGGTTGACAACTTGGTCTGCCCATCATCTGTTTGCGGATGATAAACACTACTAAATTTCAATTGCGTGTTCACCATAGCCCATAACCGCGCCAAAAATGGCTAAGGAATCTGGTGTCCCGATCTGAAACAATCGAGGTAGGAAGGCCATGCAATCTTTACACCTCCCGAAAGAAAAGCAGGTGAGCCACCTTTACAATCGATCGGTGGTCTTCTTGCATGGGATGAAGTGAACCATCTTGGAAAAACGGTCCAACCACCACAAAAATAGAGTCATTTCCCATGTGTTCTAGGCAACCCCAAAGACCAAATCCATGCTAATATCAACCCATGGTTGTTAGAATGGGCAAAGGCATATATAGGCCGGCATTAGTTGCGGTACCATTCGAAAAGTTCGGCAAGTTCGACCGCGCACATATCTCGTCCACTTCCTTGCGAATTGTAGGCCAAAAGTAAGAGGCTGCACCCGGCCGCAAAGTGTGATCACGCCTAACATGTCCCTCTCCATGCAACTCTCTAATAATCGGCAATCTCAAAGTTGCAATTAGGAATGCAAAGTTGGTTGCCCCGAAATAAGAAACCTCCCGGAAAGTGTGTAATCGACGCTCCCACTCCGCACCTTCTCCACAATAGTAGCAAAGACTTTCGGTAGTAAACAAATCAAATAAGGAGGAAAACCCAGTACCTCAATGGTCATGCGGCTCAACAAACTTTTTGTCTGCTCAGGGCATCGCAACTCGTTGGTCACACCGGACTTGAGTTTCACCACAAAAGTAAAGCGCTCCAAATAGGCCACCCAGGGAAGCATGTCGGCGAGACCTTGTTACGCCCATGTAAGTGTCGCAATGCCTCATGGTCTGCAAACAAGCACGAACTCTCTGTGGAAAAGATAATGCCGCCAATGCTTCACGGCAGTACCACTCCATAGAACTCCACATCGTATGTGCTATACCTCAACTTCGCCCCAGACCTTCTCTCACTAAAATAGGCAACATGCATATTATTCGACTCAAGACAAGCCCGATGCCTACCTTGGATGCATCACTATGCAACTCAAAAGGTAGGTGAAAATCTGACAACACCAGAATTGGGGCGGTGGTTAACCGCACATTGATCGGTTGGAATGCTTCATCTGCCTCGTTGCTCCACCCAAACTTCACACCCTTCATACGATCGTAATTGGGGCCATGATATCTTGCGAAGTGTGGAATGAACCGCTTTGTAGAAGGAAGCCAACCCATGAAAGCTGCGAACCTCCGTGACGGTGGTGGTCTAGGCCAAGTGCGGATTACTTCTACTTTAGACTCATCAACCCGCAACCCTTCTCCGAAATGACATAACCTAAGAAAAGGACATTTGGTGTCAAAAATGAGCACTTCTTCATCGCAAAGATAGAACTTCTCCTGCGCAAGATAGTCGAACATCTCGCACGTCTTTGGAGGTGTTCCTCCTCGTTAATCTTGTATATCAATATACCATCAAAATATACCACAACACACTTGCCTATCAAAGGTCTAAAGCTCGGTTCACGACTCTCATGAAGGTGCTAGGTGCGTTTGACAACCCAAACGGCATGACTAACCACTCATACTGACCCCTCCCCGGTTTTAAAAGCGCTCTTCCACTCATCCCCAACTCTAATGCGAATCCGATGGTACCTACTCTTCAAATCCAATTTTGTAAAAAATTTTGCTCCACTCAATTGGTCAAGTAAATCATCCAAGCGAGGGATAGGAAAGCGATACTGACGATAATCTTGTTGATTGCTCTACTTGTCCACACACATCCGACGAGCCATCTTTCTTTATTGTAAGGAGGTCGCTACGCGCACACGATTTCGGACTTTCACGGATGAATCCCTTCGCCAATAACTCTTCAACTTTGTCACATGTGCAACTCCTCATGCTCACTGGGACTCATTCGGTAGTGTGGTCTATTAGGTAGTGACGCACCGGAGTTCAAGGTCAATCGATGTTGAATATCACGCAATGGTGGCGCTTCTTCGGCATCTCATCGGGGAAAACATCACAAAACTCCTTCACAATAGGAATTGCGACTTCAGAACATCAACATCTCTATCTACCTCATTTCCCATCAAGATGTAAACTACCTCGAGAATCTGTAATGCATCTTCAAATTTTGCAAAGACAAAGAAGTCGCTAGATTTTTTAGTAGGCTTAACTTCCTCCGGATCATTGGCGGTACTAGCACAATCTTCACTCCCTTGAACATAAGGGTGTATTTATTGGTTCTGCCATCATGCACAACTCCCAAATCAAACGCGAGGACGTCCCAAGAACAAGTGGCAAGCATCCATAGCGAGAACATCACACCAGATCGAATCCTTGTAGTTAGCACCAATAGAAAAAGTCACCAAGGAGCGCTTCGACACCTTTACCTCACCACCTTCTTCACCAAGCTAGCTTGTAGGGCTGGGGTGTTGTTCGATTGCAAGGCCCAACTTCCTAATCGTCACCGAGACGATATTCTTACAACCGCCCTGCATCAATCATGAACACGCACACCTTTCCTAAGATGGTACACTTGGTGAAATATGTTATTCCGACCCCACTCATCATCGGCGACGGCTCTAGGAGTCATACAAGAACGCCTCACAACCAAGCGGTACCCACATCTCCAAATCCACGATCTCCTCTTCTCGTTGTCGAAGTATCAAAGGCGGTTCTGCGATAATGTTGGCCTCTTCCCCTTCGTCTTCCTCTTCATTCTCAATAGAGATCCTTCTTCCCTTTACATTCGACTTCATGTGACCAACTTCGCCACAACCGAAGCATTTAATCCCACTCGTGCTAGGTCATTCGTGCGACTAGCGAGGTTAATTGCGGCGGTATTACCTCCGATATTGGTTGTCCCAACAATAACATTCTTTGGAAGCATTACTCACACCCCGACGCTTGTTGTTTCTCCACCAACAATGTTCGTTTGGTGCACTTTAGATAAGGAAGTCGGATCAAATATGTTGACGACATCTTGGATCTGCACCTCGATCCACCAATATACCGCGCCACTAATTGGTCGTTAGTCTCCTACGATTCGTTTCTAGCGACTAATCGATAAAACTCGCAGTAGTGTAATCATCTACGACTTTGCCCCTTGTCTCGAGATTTTGCAACCTCGATACATAAGGCGTTGGAAATTGTAAGGCAAGAACTCGGCCGTAAGTGCTTTTTCATCTTCTCCCACGAGGTGATCTTCGCCTTTCCATTCCTATTCCGCATCAACTTCTGCTTTGTTGCCACCAAGCCGTGGCCCTATTGCGGAATGGACTGGTCGCAACCATTGCACACGCTTGCCTTCGGGCACACCTTTGAATTATAGGACTTCTTCAATCGACGCCACCAGGTCAAGAATTCTTCCGGTTGAAGGGTGCCATGGAATTCTGGGACCTCCGTCTTCATCACAGACTCATACCGCCCGCGATCATCCTCAATTGCACGCGGCTGTAAGCGCCTCCTCGGTGCCTCAACATACTCGTCCTCCCCTTCCGGTAGAAGAATCTCCTCTTGGTTCATCACCAACATGTTCCCTTCGAGTGTTACGGACACGATCCATATTTTGACCCAACAACGATCGATTCGCGATTAATTATTCTACCACTGCGCCCGTGCGTTGGTCAATTATTTGGCCAATTTGTCAATTCGATTGTCACGGTCATACACCTCCTCGATACGCTATTGGTTCCTCTTCGGCGGCATGATTTCTCTAATCACGCCGAAGTAGGCTCGATACCAACCGACGCAATGGAGATCTTCTAAACCGGTTGAACGAATCCACGAACAGATCTAGGTCGAACTTAAGCCAAAGTTCGAAAATTCTTTTATTCTAGCCAAAATCGTGAATTACATCAAATAGGTCGCTTAAATAGCGAAACCCTAAAATATGCCAAAAATAGTAAAAAGTCTAAAAAGCCCTAAAAACCCTAAACTGGAAACTAGACGAAAAATAGAAACAAATGCCGCAAACGGCAATAAAAACATAAATTCCTAATGAAAGTTATAAGCTAAACAAAGCTTTCCTAAAATAGCAAAATTGTCGTTTCGGAGGGCGAAACGATGGAATTTCGCCGAAAAACGTCGTAGTCACGGCATGGTCGTGACCCGTGATCTCCACGCCATTTCCAATCAACCCATGCCCCCGAACGCCGAAACTCAAACGCCCGAACTTCACCGAAATTACCAAAATGCCATCCCGTCATATCTTCCATCATATTTTTCCAAGAATTTGCAAGCAAATTCTTGGACTTCATCAAACTCACTTTCGGCACAAACGCATTTAAATATCATGCATTTCCCCTCGAGATACGTATGCACACATATCAATGTGTACTGCACGGCGTCTGACTACGTCAATTCTCAAAGTGGGTTACTTTAGCAGTTCACCGACCCTACATTTTGCTAAAGGTACCTCATTTTTTGTAAAAGAAAATTAAACCACGTGGGAAATGACTTAAAATGATCCAACTACCCTATAATATAAACCCCAGGCTAAACGTTCTCTACTCACACTTTCTTACTCTCGTCTCTCTCTCCCTACCAAGCCCACCCACTTCGGCTAACTAACTCTAGAGAAACCATAAAAAACTACCTCCATTCACTCAATAGGTGTGTTTCTCTTATGTTTTGCATTTGAATTTTCGTTTTTCAAGTGCTTTTGGTAGATTTTATTTGGCATTTAGGGCTTTGATTTATGACTTGAATAGGAGTTAATTGGCACAAAACATCGAGGACTTCTACAAGATCAAGGGATCCAAAGAAAAATGAAGCTAGTTTTACTTAATTTAATGGTTTTTTGTGTGTCACATGTGGGTCTCGATACCACAAGACCTAAACATATATTATCCTGTTAGGTTCACATACTTGGTAGACTTAAGATCATTAGATTAATTTATGCCAGAATTAACACTTGAGTTTAGGTATTAGTCCGTTTTGGGTAACTTGTTCGGTTGAGAGTATTGAGGGTGAGATTAATGTAGTTGCAATCGGTATAGTTAATGGCACTAACTCTTTTCCAATTAATATCACACAATTTTCTACATACTAAAACAACAGAGGAGAGTAGAATAAAACCAGCGATTGGAGAAGCCTACAAATTTTGAAACCATCTACTTGAAGTCCTAAACTACTCGCATATAATAAGAAATTAAACGAGAGATAGTATGCTCTTGCAGCTGTAGATCAACGCTCAAACCCATGAATTTGAACTTCAAATCGTGTAGTCCTTTATTCTTTTCTTCTCACGTAGTCCACCAGGGTTGCATTCTTCCCTCTCTTCTTTCGACCAGTCCGCTAGGGTTTCCTTGGTGTCAACGAGAAATAGTAGAAGTTCAATTGTGTTTTTTGTGTATTTGATGAAGACGGTTTCGCCATTTGGTAAGTGATATGGGTGGGACTAAATAATACCATCAAAACCATGGTTCAAATTAGTCCCAAGGTTGTAGGTTATTTTAGTCATGTGGACTATATAGTAGGCGAACCAAACACCCGGTTGAAGTAATCCAACTACTTAATTCGGGCTAATACAATGAACCGAACATGCCATATAAAAGTGGGAATGATGCAGTCCAAGAAGTCGCAAGCACTTTCTTGGAAAAGTTTGATAGGGATTGATTTTTGTTGACTTTTGGAAGGTCCAAACAAGGAATTTTAGAGTTGCGAGGGCATGATTTCATTGGAATCTATGTGGTGATCAATACTCGCAGCTTTGCTATGATAACGATGATTTTTAGCCAAATTCTTTCGTTTAGACTTCAAAAATTGCGTATTTACTATTTTTGAAAAGTTTTAGTTCGATTATATCTTTTAGTACGAGTTTTCATTTTTGACTCTGTTCGTGGCTATGGGTTTCGTATTTTGTCTAGTATATGGTTTAGGAGGTTTTAGACTTTTACTATTTTAGGCAAAAATTAGGGTTTGGTTTATAAAGCACCTTTTTTAGCTCTAATTCGTTGGCTTTTGATAAATTAAAGAAATTCTAAACTTTGATTTAAGTTCTTGCCCTAGATTGTTTGTTCGTGGATTTCGAACATATGATTTGGAAGATCCTCGTTGTGTAAACTGGTATCAGAGCCTTCTTAACGCATGATTTGGAGAATAATCATACCACCGAAGAGGAACCAAGAATTGGTTGAAGATATCTATGAAAGAGAAAATCAAGTTCGGAACGAGCAAAGATTCATACAGTTTTTTGATACGCAACAACGTATGCAAGCAGCGCTGGATCTAATGGTTGCAGGAATGGGAGAGTTATTGTCTAGGGCTTCGACCATGAAACCTATTCCAAACCATAAAAGAGAACCTCCTATAGAAGAGGTGACGGAAGGAGATGTTTTTTTAAATGGGGAGGACGAATACTTTGAGGCTCCACGAACGCGTCATAAACCACGTTCGATTGATGACCATCGTAGGAGGTTGGAATGAAGACAAAGATTCAATAATTCAATGACACACTCATTATATGAAATGTGCTCATCAATGTCATTTAAAAACTGTTATTAAAAGTAATATATGACATTTTTTAACAGTCATATAATGGGGTGTCGTGGAAAGTATTAACTTATAATGACACTTCAAAACTACGTCTTAAATATTTAACCACACTTCAAAACTATCGCGTTAAATATTAAATGACATATTATAACTATAATTAAATAAGATATAACAAGAATTTATAAATATCGTTAAAACCCTTGATAATATCAAAATTATTGAATACCAATAAGCTCCATCCAAATGTATAAGAAAAACCTATTAAATAATTATATATATTTAATTGCTAAAATTTATATACCAACATTAATAATGAATAAAAACTCATAATCATTACATTTAATCACAAAATTCAAATCCATTTACATTGCAACATCAATAAATTTCGAAGAAAATATGAAAAAAAGGTCAATTCATGAAGTGTCTTTGTTATCCATTTTCTTTAAAATTGAAACTGCCGTGGAACTTCACAGCACCGACAAGCAAGAGAAGAACTTGTCAAACAAATAGTTACCAACATTTCTTGTTCCAAGAAAAATAGTACTTTTAGAGTGAACTTCATTAGTGTACGAAAAAAGAACAAAAAAAAAACAATAAGGCAACTAGCTAGGAAGATATATTCGAGCCAGCATAGACTGAAAAAAAAATCAATGAGATAGAGAAATTAAGTCTATACTCCCTTTTTCACATAAAAAATCAATACTCCTATTTCAAACACAAGTTTCTCTATGCCCAAATATAATTTCCATATCCTTCCAACTCAACTCCTTGTCCTTCCCCCAAAGAAATAGTATTTTCTTATCCTTCCTCTTCAACTATCTTCTTCAATAGCCCCACCATTAAAAAAAAAAAAAAAAAACTATATCAAACACCTATAATCTCAAACTAATATGAAACACAATACTAATAGAAATCATGAATTACTTTAACAAGATTCACCTAATGGAAATGAGTGCTGTAAGAACACATGCATTAAAAAGTATAAATGACAAATCAATAAACAAAGACTATTATTCATCATTCAAACCTTTTCTTGTAGAACACATGAATTGAAAAGTATAAAACATAATTCATTAGACCATCTCACAACTCTTCTTTTTTGCACCTTGTTCAAAAAAAGGAAAAAAAATCTTTAGTTGCAACTAAAGATTAATAGATTAATAAAATCTAACATTCAATAAAAATTTCAAATTGATAAAGCAGCTAATGTGGCTGAAGCCAATTGCTTGAGCAACATACAATTCAAACTCCCCGGTACGGAACCCATTCAATAAAAATTCAAATATGAATTGAATGATGATCACGTACCGGCTTACTCGCCCACCATGTCAGCTATTTGTTCTTTCTGACTGGAAGTCCAATTCAAGAATACCTGTCTTCTTCAGATTTGAATAGCTCTATATTTGCCTTTGAATGATCCCTCACTCATGAACTTTCCTCTGAAAAGTAATCCTTATAGTTGCGCTTGTAATAATCATCCAGTCTCTACAGAAAAAAAAAAAAAAAAAGACAACACTTCAGTTACTCAATGCAATCTCATGCACCTATTGGAAACCAAGCAATCTGAACTTACTTCTTTGTCATTTTTCACCTTGTTCTCCTCCAATTTCTTCAAGTACCCTGACAACGATCAGGTACTTTCATACCAAGTGAGTTAGTCACAAAGAGAATTTAGTAATGCAAAAAGAATGCAAATGAAGCTAGGAACACTACAAAAACCAGGGAGATTAGCGACAAAGGAATCCATCGCTAATCGTCACATTTCTTTATGCTAATCTAATTTGCCACAAAGTAGCGACAAAAATGGCTTGTCGTAAAACCTCTTGTCACAAATCAAGATTAGTGTCAAACTTGCTAGCTGTCGCTAATTAGCGATAGCCCATTTGTTGCTAATCGATTGCTAACCTCCATGGCGACCAAGTGTCACATCCAGAGGTTATTGACTGATTAGCGACAGCTAAGTTTGTCGCTAATATCATTTTTGGTTTTTTTAAAAGAATTAAAAGTAAAAGTAAAATAGTAAAAATAGTAAAAGGTGAAAATAACTCAATAACAAACAAACAAAAATAATAATAACTCAATAACAAACAATAAAAACGTAAAAGTCAAAATAAAATAGTAAAAATGAATGGTAAAATGATTAAATAAAAGTGAAACCAAATGTTTACAAAGTAAACCAAGTAATTATGTATTTCTATACAAAATTTACTCAAAAATATACGAAAAATCCAGAACAATAGAATATCACTCATTGACGTGCACCAAACACGTCAATAAAATATATTACCTAGACCAACTATTTGTAGATAGTGGTAAAGGGTCGATCCCACAGAGATTGGTATGTTTCTAAAGTCAAAAAGAAAAGAAAAGAGAAAAACATGGGTTTTGAGAGAATGAACAAATTAACTAATTTAAATAACAATAAAATAAATTAAGCAATGGAAATTGTTTTGAAATCAATTGAAGAAAAATACATAGGTCAAGACATACAAGTTCTGTTCGATAAAATATTGGATTTGGTCACCAATCTATGTAAAATATGCAATTCAATAGTATCCTAATGTAGCTATAGACCAGGTAACATACGCGGTTCCTCGCACTTCCTAATCTCGATAGCCAATGTACAACAATGACTACTTCCCTAGCCAAACGTATAACCCTATACTCAAGCGCATGGGGTCTAACACGATGACTGCAATGAGTTTTGTGAAGGCACTACGCTTAGACAATTAGATCACTAATGTGTCCGATTTAGCTTAGATCCTTAAGGTATTTAACCGGTCCCAAAAGAGGCGAATCAATTGGTACGGTCAATTGCCACTAGTGTAGTCTTATTGCATGAGGACGGATGCTTACGACTCACTGGCAAAAGAATCAAGGTTTAAATATAAATCTAACCTTAATTAATTAATCAATACCAAAGAAAATAAAACACTAATGAAAAGCAACGAAATTAAGATAAATAAATCTCACAAATCTATGGATGGGAACAGTCGAACCTCCCTCGCAGTCTTGCCTAGGCCATGAGATTAGTCTCTTATGGAAGAATAATACAAAACAAAAATAAATTAGCAGTTGAGAGGGATAGTCGAATATCCGAAAGTTTAGAAAAGAAATATAGAAGTCGAACCCTTCTTGAATAAAACCCTAAAGTCCTAATATAAAAAAACTACTAAAATTAGTCTCTGAAAGCGAGAATATTACTCTCGGGGGTGATTTAGTGATACATGCACCGAGGACAATCTGTGGCTGTTGTGAGCTTGATTGCAGGTCCGATGCACGTGGCAGGTCGTGATTGGCTGAAGCTGTTGTGCATGCTGATGTGGCAGAAACTGATTGGCTGGAGAAGACGTGGCTGGCGAGTGGTTGGACGACACGTGGCAGCAGTTGGGGAAGAGGATGCTCGAACAAGGCGTGCATCAATCTGAGAGAAAGCACTAGTAGTCATCCTGAGAAAATCCAACAGTAGCTGGAGGAGAAGAAAAATCACGTAGGAGACAGAATTTGTGGGAGACAACTTGCTGCGTATCTCGAGGAAGGATCAAAGGCAGCTGGTTTTTTAGAAAAGAAATATGGAAAGCTCGTGAGAAATCATGGGATATCGCAACACGCATCTCGAGGCCAGTCCACGGCTGTGGTTTTGAATGACTCATGTGTGTCCCTTAATTACGTCACTCGGCTACTTTTCATCTCTACATCGAATTTTAGTGCATGTCTCGAGGCGTGATCGAGTGGCTGCGATGTCGAATCTCTTAACTGCGTCACCCTGGTGCGTTACTTAGCATACTGGTCACCACTCCATCCACTGTGCAATGCGTATTTCGAGACAAATTCTCTTGTAGCTAATTACTGCATGTAAATACACAATTTCACATAGTTTTTTGCCCCATATTCAACCACGCACTCCAATAACCCCGAAAAATAATAAATAAATATAATTAGACTAATATTTTGGAGACTTAACAATAAAAAATATATAAATAACCTATATGTCAAGAATCGCAACCCAAACACAATTAAGGTCACAATTTAAAGACATAGACTCGGTCAAGACAAAGGCTATCAACTACTCACGAGTTTTCTTAGTCTATACATTCAAGCACACAAGTTTACAATCTCATTCAATCTAGTTATAAACACTCGAGCTAAATATTTTTATTTAAAGAGTTTTCATAGACTTTCGCCTTTATTCATTTTATTATCTATATTTTTTCTCCATATTTTTTTTTCGAGTAATACGGCCCATGCTCCATTTCCTGTGCAAACCGCTTTTCTCACTTTTTCCCACCATAAGATTCTCTGCTCCATTTCCTGTGGAACGGTGGGACTCTCTATATTTTGTTTTAAGAAAACTCCTATTAGCCTTTCTCACTTTCACTATGATTAAGCAAATTCTTCAATGTGGGTAAAAATACTATCACTTACACAATTTGGACCGTCTGCCCCCTTTGATATCTAACACAAGGCTTAACCGTCATACTAAGTCCCTAATCACGAAATCATAAAATGATGGGCTATGGGATCGAGTGAATGTTTCTCCTAATTTTCTCTAAGTTTCAAGTCAAAAAGGCAACCATAATATACTCATCCATAACCAAAGGCATGAAACAAAGTTTCACGTGACTCTAAACAATAATAAAATGAAAACTATACTAAACACATGCTTGAAAATGTATCAACTTCTAATGAAATGAGAGGTAGAAGCATGAAAGGAAATGAATTGGAAGAAATGAGAGAATGAGGGACACTAAACACCACCATTACCATCCTTCAACCGCATATAATCAAAAAAAATTAAACGATCTCATCTGCGGTCTTTCACAAAGTAATCCATCCAACTCAATCCACAAATCCTAAAGTACCGCCAAACTTATTCCGAACCTTGTCCTCAAGGTTCAAAACAATTCAAGGAATCCACGCAACAAAAAGAAAAAGAATAGTGGTGAAAAAGAACATGGATAAATAAATAAGAAGATGATACAAAGGCATGCATAATAAAAGTTTCCAAAAACTAGTGAATGCACAAAATCTCTCATGTCTAGGTGACTAAGGAAACTATGGAAAAATAATCATAACAAGAGCCAGAACTAATAATCATAGGAGTTAAGTTAAATAATTTCCACCAAATCTTGCGAGCCTGAAGTCTTTCGACTAAGGGTGAAATCAACATGATGGTGGAATGAAGTCTAGGGTTTTAGATCTACTCAAAGACCCACCACTAATGCGGCGACTTAAGTTTGTTTATGTCCCAACCAAGTATCTAAACACCTAAAATCCTAGTAATATGTTAATTCCCTAAAAATGCTCAAATTATGCCCAAAAAATGTAATCCAACGCCAAACCTAGCAATACTCATGGGGTGCTCCAATGCCTTTGGTGAAAATCAAACATTCATACCACCTGCAAAAATCCAAGAAACCAAGTTAGGGTTTTATTCAACATAAAAAATAAGAACTAAACTAAAACCGAAATAAATGCAAGAAATAAAATTAAAAAAATAAAGTTGGGATGCCTCCCAACAAGCACCTTTTTTTAAGTATGTGGCTAAACTTGGCGTGATTTATTACGTGATGCCATCTCCTTTCAAGATATCTTCAATGAATGGTGCATCTATAGCTTTGGGCAATGCAACATGCACGTCCTCCTTCAGACTTGGGAGCTCATTCGGGACTTTTAACATAAAAGATTTTGTCACATCATGATTATCCAACACAAAGGTGTCGGCAATGTATAAAATCTGCGAACGCTCCTTTACCTCTACCCCTTGAAAGGTTTAACAAACATGCATGGGAGGGTGGATGGTTTCACCAACACTAGAGGTTGGTCTTCCTTGTTCTCTTTTTGGGGCTCCTCCGGCCTTTCTAAAATGACTTCAATTTTCATCTCATTTTTCACCTCTTTATCTAGTTCAATGATAATTTCTGGCTCAATTTGAAAGACTTCAAGTCCTTCCGCTCTTTCGCTCCAATAGTCCTCCACCAATGTAACCTCATTCACATCAACATTCTTCAATATATTAACACGCACACTCTCCTCTGGGTAAAAAATTAGTTTTATACTACACGACTCTTTCTCATCAATCATATTCTGAAGTGTGATATTCACTTGAATAAGTAGAGCTTCCAAGTTCTGCAATCCTAGATTCACATGCGGAAATTGTTGAAGCTCTTCATGAAACTGTTGTTGATCATCTATTAATTGCTTCATCATATATTCCAAGGAGGTGCTTTGTTGAAACTATTGGTTCTCTTTATGACACTATTGATAACTTTGTTGAAAATGTTGTTCTCTGAAGATCAAGTCATTCATCATGTCTCGTATAGACCTCTTTTCATGTTAAAGAATATGTAGACATGGCATGAGCTCAAAGAAGTCGGGTTCTGGCGATGCATAGCTAGAATAGTGATGATTCTCATACTTTAGATTGTAATGACAATCATATGTGGAATGAGAATAATCTTCACAAATTTTGCAAACCTTGACCTCTTGCACAAAAGAACGCATGTTAGAAAATTGATGTCCATTATGTGATATACCTACCCCATTCACATTGTAATAACGTGAGTCTTCAAATTGACCATAATTGTGGGAGTAGGAGGCCATCGCGGGGTTGCCTGTATACATGTTAAGAACAAGGGAATAGATAGACAAAATAAAAATAATAAAAAAAATAAATAAATAAAAGAACACCAAAGAAAGAAAAAAAAAATCGCCGGCAACGACGCCAAAAAATGACTCGCGCCGAACACGTCAATAAAATATAATACCTAAACCAACTATTTTATAGATAGTTGTAAAGAGTCGATCCCACAGAGATTGATATCTTTCTAAGGTCAAAAAGAAAAGAAAAGAGAAAAACAGGGGTTTTGAGAGAAGGAACAAATTAACTAATCTACATAACAATAAATATATAAAGCAATGAAAATTAATTGAAATCAATTAATGAAAAATACCTAGGTCAAGACATATAAGTTCGGTTCGATAAAATATTGGATTTGGTAATCAATCTTTGTAAAATATGCAATTCAAAAGCATCCTAGTGTAGCTATAGACCCGGTAACGTACGCGGTTCCTCGCACTTCCTAATCTCGATAGCAATGGTATGACAATGACTACTTCCCTATCCAAACGTATAACCCTATACACAAGCGAATTAGGTTTAATACGATGACCGCAATGGCTTTTATGAAGGCACTACACCTAGACAATCGGATCACTAGTGTGTCCGATTTTGCCTAGATCCCAAAAGTATTTAATTGGTCCCAAAAGGGGCGAATCAATTGGTACGGTCAATTGCCACTAGTGTGGTCTTATTACATGAGGATGGATGCTTACGACTCACTGGCAAAAGATTCAAGGTTTAAATATAAATCTAACCTTAATTAATTAATCAATACCAAATAAAACAAAACACCAACGAAAAGCAATGAAATTAAGATAAATAAATCTCACGAATCCATGGATGGGAACAGTCGAACCTCCCTCGCAGTCTTGCCTAGGCCATGAGATTAGTTTCTCATGGAAAAAGAACACGAAATAAAAATAAATTAGAAATTGAGAGAGAGTCAAATAGCCGAGAGTTTAGAAGAGAAATATAGACGTCGAGCCCTCCTTGAATAAAACCCTAAAGTCTTAATATGAAAAACTACTAAAATTGGTCTTTGGAAGAGGGAGAATGTGATTCTCATGGGTAATTTAGTAACACATGTGCTGAGGACAATCAGTGGCTAATGTGAGCTTGATTGCAGGTCCGAGACACGTGGTAGGCCGTGATTGGCTGAAGCTATTGTGCATGCTGACGTGGCGAAAGCTGATTGGTTGGAGAAGACGTGGCTGGCGAGTGGTTGAACGACATGTGGTAGCAGTTGGGGAAGAGGATGATCGAGCAAGGCGTGTATCAATTTGGGAGAAAGCACCAATACATATCCCGAGAAAATCCAACAACAGCTAGAGGAGAAGAAAAATCGCATAGGAGACCGAATTTGTGGGAGATAACACTGTCGCGTATCCTAAGGAAGGATTAAGGGCAACTAGTTCGTGAGAAGAGACGCATGAAAGCTCATGCAAAATCATGGGAGACCTCAACAACACGCATATCGAGGCCAATCCACGGCTATGGTTATGAGTGACTCAGGTGTGTCCGTGAGTTGCATCACTCGGCTACTCTCTTCATCTCTACATCTACTTTTAGTGCATGTCTCAATGAGTGATCGAGTGGTTGTGGTGCCGAGTTTCTTAACTGCGTCTTCCTAGTGCATTACTTACCATGCTGGTCACTACTCCATCCACAATGCAATGCGTATTTCGAGACAAATAATCTGGCAGCTGATCACTACATGTAAATACACCATGTTGCATAGCTTTTCACCTCGGATTCAACCGGGCA
The DNA here is from genome assembly GCA_039657325.1 of Stephania cephalantha. Taxonomy (NCBI): domain Eukaryota; kingdom Viridiplantae; phylum Streptophyta; class Magnoliopsida; order Ranunculales; family Menispermaceae; genus Stephania; species Stephania cephalantha. The sequence continues at coordinate 15,161,861 of CM077570.1, read as the reverse complement.
ATCCAATAAACTTGAAAATAAAAATAAATATAATTAGACTAATATTTTGGAGACTTAACAATAAAAGATATATAAATAACCTATATATTATTACATAATTAACGACTTATCACTTATTAGTCGACGGCGGCGGTGGCGGTAGGTTTATGAACTCATCATGATCATCTAGAAGTATCCTCTCCTCCAATGCACTGCTTTATGTGGATCGACCTAATACTCGCCCTGACGATTGTCCTGATGATTTGACGAATGAGAACCTGCTCTTTGTGATGCCAACATCTAGGTGTTGCGCGCCAAGTGTCGGGTGTTGATGACGTAAGCATCCTCACGGAGATCATCTAGATGACGAGAAGAAGGATTCGTAGATGGTCGTGGCGGCTCGGTTGATGGGGCCACCATGCTTGTACAAAAACACTTCCATGCACGTATATGCCTCCCGCAACTCCCGATTTTCTTTTCGCCTCTCCTTAATCTCCTACAGCAAAGCCTCGTTCACTCTTTCAACGCCCCTATCCACCGGGTCATTAGGTCGATTAGCATATTGACGAGATGAACTCAACTCGATGTGCACTTGCGACCCTAATACATATACCCTACCTTTCACCAGCTTCACAACTTGAAGATAAACCGCATTTTCATTTATCGAAGTCTTTTGAGTCTGAGACAACTCCTCTAACATCTGAATGATATCAGCCTACATCAAAATAATTGTACAAGTTATGTATATCATGAACTTTATTTTACTATCTTCTTAAATATAGCTATATAAATAGTTTTATATGAAATTGAAAATATGCTACTTATAACAACCCAATCAAGTCTCTGATCGACAAAATTATGACCGTTGTGGAAGTGAGCTTCGAGATGTCGGTGTAGCTTCGGGTATGTAGGGGCGATCCAAAGTCTTCATTTTTAAACAAGTCGAGTAATAATGGGTTAAGTAAAATTTAATTTATCATTGATGAAAGTTATATACACAAAACCTATATATACTAATATTAATTTGATATATATAAATATACTTAGAACTTACCATATCTCGCTTATGTTCCGTTGTTGATATCAACCCACAATTGTGTAGCGAAATACCAGTACCTGGGCCTCATTTCTCAGTCTTTCTATTCGCACTCAATTTTGCTGACTTTTGCACGAATTTTTCACTCCCATGCATTGTCCTATACTGGTGGCACAACTCGTCCATCAGATAGGCAGGAACATGCCTCATTTTGACAATATTGTAAATATTATCCGTGTAGCGCTTTCCTACCTTCCTCAGTCATGCGTAGTAGATCTTTCAAGATAAATGCTCATCCTAGTTAAACCACACCTACCGAATTCAAACATATTTAACGAGGATTTCAATATCACCAAAAAACATATAGAAGAAGACTTATTTAATCTTCTATTCGAACCCATTTTGACTCATCTTTCGAATACCTTGTCTTTTATACGTTTGTGAGCTTTCGGGATGCCACAAAGAGGGGTCGAGCCTATCATTTCGCATTAAAACAAGTTCTCAAAATCAGCCAAGTAATTAATGATTTTAAAATAATAACAAATGTACTAATTAATGTGTTAGGTTCATTGTCGAGAAATGTACAAGCTATGATCATCTATCATGAGATAAATCAAGGGATCACCATTTGGTGCACATGTATTGGGGCCCAGACGTAGCTGCTCTGGGATCTCATCAGTCTCATTAAGTGGTAACTCAATCGAGGTAGGAGGGGCACTCGAAGTCCCATCATGATGATGTCCCCTTATAGGTGGAGTAGTCTGGCGTGAAGAAGAGGGACCACTAGAGGGTGGATGGAATCCATCATGTAACGATGGAGGAGCGTGTTCCAATGATGAAGGCCCAAAAGGTGGGTAGAGATAAGCCTGTGGTGATAAATAACAATGTGGTGAGGATGATGATGGTCCGATCTGAGATGGGTAGAAATGAGTCTGTGGTGATGAAGTATAATGGGGTGATGATAATGATGGTTCGATATGAGATGGGTGGAGATGACCATGCAGTGATGTAGTAGTGTATTGAGGAGCCGAAGGCGATCGAGTGGAGTGGTGTGATAGTGAAGGTCTCAAAGTGTGAACTTGACCCGCAGACGGTGATTTAAAATGCGATAGCTAGATTGTATGGGGAGGAGACAAGTGATTGGGGTTGAAGGAGTGGTATAATGCGATGGCGGTGAAAGTCTCTACCTTGGCAGAGGAAGTCGACCCTGGGGTGATGGGGCATCATGTGCAGAGGAGTCTGGCGAGGTCGTGGTGCCAGGCCTTGCTTGTATACCACTTTTCTTCGTACAAGGAATCCTACCACGAGACATGCTAAAAACTATATACCAATCAAATAAAACAAATGTAGTTAGTTTATTATCACCATACTTCGCAAACTACAAGTTTATGAAATCGTTAAATCCAAACATACATTCTAAACTAACAAGGTTGATGTTTTTAGATAAACTCACTCTAACTAGTCTAACTCATCTTTGCTACCACTGTCTGACGATGAAGTCAATTCACCATCTTCATTGCCACAATCTTCCTCGTCATCATTGGCATTCGTCTCAAACTCATCATCGTCCAAGACAACATCACCGTTTGGATCAACAACCCTCAGTTTTAATATGTCAATGTCAACTTCAACCATGTTGGCATTGTTATTTTGATATATTTGAAAGGCATCATCAGTGATTGCACTCTTACTTGTGACGGTGGTTTCATCCACGAACTTTACTTTAAGCATGCATACAACTAACCAATCTGTTCAACCTTTTCTTAATATTGAGGGATACGAAAGATAATACACTTGACATGCTTGCATAGCCATAATAAATGGCTCATATTTGTTGAATCGATGATTTTGTGAAATTCGACCAATTTCAGCATAGCATGAATCGCTACCGCATCGGGGGTAAGATTGAACTAGACGCACTTGAACAATATTGTCTGAAGTGACCAATCATCATATTTGATCTGAATTACTTTCTGAAGTTGCCCATAATAATTTCACCCCTTGGCTTTGACGCATACAACAATGTTTTGCGATGCCTCATTTCCTCCATACAACATAGTATGAAACTTATATCCATTCACTAAGTAAGCAGGGTAAGTGACGCACAAACGAGATGGCCCATACGATATTCGACAAAGCGTGTCACCTGCATTATTTTCCCGAGCCTACTAAATTGAAAAGAGATAAAAATATGACATAAAAAACAAAAAAGAGAGTTAATATTACTGATCAAATGCAAGGTTTATTGTATTTACGTACATATTGCATGAACCAGCTCACAAATTGTTGTTCAAGCCTAGACTCGATTCTTGATCAGCAATAACAGGCTCTTGATGTCGTATATGAGACAAGAAGATGCTACATACAAATTAAGAACAAACATTTGATGAGGGAATCAAAACATATACATTTTGTTCTCAAAACCGTCATATAAAAAACTATAACATAAGTATAACCTGGTGTACGGTGATATTTCTGGAAAATTTAGTAAACACATATTGATGAGCCACAACATACTCCTCTTGGGTGAGGTATTGTTTTTTAGATCTATCGAACGGTTGTCCAGGATGTATTACAACTGAGAACGTACCATCATAACTAGAACGCACATCTACTCCCCCATCGTCATTGCGTTGGACTCATTAATGTGAAGTGTTTATATGATTCTCGAAGTAGAAATAACAAAAAGAAGTTGTTTCCTCAACTAGATAGGCATTGCTAATGGATCATTCCACCTTCACTTTATTCCTAACATTATTTTTCAAATGTTTAAGATACCTAAAATGAAAGAAACAATACACAATCACTTTTTTAGCATAAATATGTAATTAACCAATTATTAGATGGACTTTTTTAGTAAAGGGTTACCTCTCAAATGGATACATCTACCAAAAAATTTTATAGGACCAACGAGATGTGCCTCGTACGCTAAGTGTATGGGAAGGTGCTCCATTGAGTCGAAAAAATTGGATGGGAAGATTTGCTCCAATTTGCACAAAATCTTTGGGATGTTTGCATGCAACACTTCAATTTGCGACAAATTAATGTTCTTAGTGGGTAAGTCTCGAAAGAATAGGCTCAACTCGCTAAGTGCTACCCACACATGTTCATCTAGCAGTTTGTGAAAGTGAATGGGAATCAACCTCTGTATGAAAATATGACAATCATGGCTTTTCATTCCAAACATCCTTAATTCGTTGAAGTCCACGCATTGGCCAATATTCAAAGCATATCCATTCAGAAAGCACAATTGTTGTATCCATTCACACAAACTTCCTTCTTTCATTTCTCAAATGTATAACACGCTCTAGGATATGATTTTGAGACGAGGTCATATTTGAGATATGGTCGGTTGCAAATTGAGGAGTCTTTATTTATGCACTTTTATATAGGGAGTTTATCATGAAAATGAGATTTAAACCTTTCTTTTATGGTGTTAAACACTTACTAACGTAGCGAGGATCTTCCAAATTAAATTGCTCTAAAAACCACGAACAAACAATCTAAGGCAAGAACTTAATCAAAGTTCGAAATTTAATTAATTTATCATAAACTAGTGAATTACATATAAAAGGGTGCTTTATAGCATAACCCTAATCTTTGCCAAAAATAGTAAATTTCTAAAAAGCCCTAAATCTTATACTAGAAAAAATAAGAAATCAAAAGCCCTAAACAATGTCCAAAATGGAAACTCCTACTAAGAGTTATAGCCGAACTAAAATATTCTAAAAATAGCAAAAATGCGATTTTAGAGGTTTAAACAAAGGAATTTGGCCAAAATACATCATTATCACAGAGAAGCAATGTGTATAGATCACGACATCGTTTCCAATAAACTCATGTCCTCACAACGCCAAAATTCCCTGTTCGGACCTTTCAAAAGTCAGCAAAAGTCAATTTTAGTCAAACTTTCCCAAGAAAGTGTTCGCCACTTCTTGGACTGCATCATTTTCCCCAGGGTGGACAGGATTCGCCCTCGAATCTTCATCCTCTGATGTATTTCCATAAAAAAAAACTAAATGCTTGACATTAAACACATCGACTGTACGAATATGACTCGGTTACTTCAATCAGTAGGCATTAGGACTAATCTACTCAATAATTTCCACTAGACCAATCTTTCATGTTGAAAGCTTGTTGTAATCACCTACAAAAAAACGATCCTTTGTAAGGACTGCCCAAACAATGTCACCATTATCAAACTCCACAAGATGTCTCTTCTGATTTTGCAAATTTCTTGTACTTTTTATTAGCCTCATGCAAACTATCCCGGACATCTCGATGAACTTCCTGCAATCCACTCACAAAGTCCTCTGTTTTTCCATGCAATCTCGTCTTACTTGGCAATGGCATCAAGTCAAGGGGACCCCGAGGAAGTAAGGACTAAATAATCTGAAAAGGACTAAATCCAGTAATCCGATTAATAGCATGGTCATGTGCAAATTTTGTCTAACCAAACTTCATATCCCAACTTCGGATATTATCACCCACCAAGCTCCTCAAAAGGTTGCCTAAGAAATGGTAGACTATTTCAGTCTGCCCACCTGTTTGTGGATGATAAGCACTACTAAACTTCAACTGTGTGTTCACCATTTTCCAAAAACTTCGCTAAAAATGACTAAGGAACTGAGTATCTCAATCTAACATAATCGAAGTAGGTAATCCATGCAATCGATAAACTTTCCGAAAGAACAATTGAGCCACCTTCACTGCATCTGTGGTCTTCTTCTAAGGAATAAAATGAACCATCATAGAAAAATGGTCAACCACCACATAAATAAAATCATGACCGTTGTGTTCTAGGAAATCCTAATACGAAATCCATGCTAAGATCAACCCATAGTTGCTATAGAACCGGTAATGGCATATAAAGACCAACATTAGTCGATGTACCCTTTGAAACTTGACTTGTCCAGCAATGCTGCACATATCTCTCCACCTTTTTGTGAATGGTAGGCCAATAATAGGAAGACCGAACCAACTGCAATTTTCTGTCATGACCTACATGTCCCTCACCATGTAGCTTCTTAATGATTTGCAATCTCAAATTACAATCAAGAACACAAAGTTGGTTGCCTTTGAATAGGAACCTATCATGTAGTGCATAATATGTGCCTTCACCACTGCATAGTTTGACCAAAACACCAGCAAAGAAAGGATCAGTATCAAATAAGTCAGAAAAACAAAGAAAAACCAAGTACCTCCACAGCCAATCAACTCAAAAGAATTTTTCTTCTGCTTAAAGCATCAGCCATCATATTTGTCACATTAGATTTATGTTTTACCACAAAAGTAAAACGCTCCAAGTATGCCACCCATGAAGCATGCCTTGCTGATACCTTATCTTGCCTGTGCAAATGTCTCAAGGCATCATGATCAGTAAACAACACGAACTCTCGATGGAATAAGTCATGGCGCCAATGTTCGATTGCTTGGACCATAGCATCAAACTCCACATCGTAAGTACTTTATCAGGACTTAGCCCTAGACAACGTCTCTCTGAAATATGCCATAGGCCTACTATTCTGACTTAGGACAGCTCTGATGCCAACCTTAGACGCGTCACAATCCAATTCAAAAGGGAGATGAAAGTTTGGCAACACCAATATAGTGGCAATATTGAGTCACACTTTAATGAACTTAAATGCCTTCTCTGCTTCATCGCTCCACACAAACTTCGCATCCTTTATGCAATCTGTTGCTGGTGCCATAATACTGCTGAAATGTGGAATGAACCACCAATAGAAGGAGGCCAATCCATGAAAACCACAAACTTCAGTGATGGTACTAGGTCTAGGCCAATTTTACGTGGCTTTCACTTTTGACTCATCCACTTACAGACCATCTCCCGATATCCCAAAAAAAAAACTTAGGGCGTCACAAACAAACACTTTTTCATAGCAACATAAAATTTCTTCCTGTTCAAAATAGTGAGAAAATCTCGCAAATCCTCGAGGTGTTCATCTTGGTTAGCACTATAAATCAAAATGTCGTCGAAATACATAATGACACATTTGCCTATCAAAGGCCTCAAACTCTGATTCATGACTCTCATGAAGGTGCTAGGCGCATTAGACAACCCGAGTGGCACCATTAGCCACTCATATAACCCCTCTCGAGTTTTAAAAGAATTTTTCCACTCATCCCCTATCCTAACACGAATCTGGTGGTACCAACTCTTTAAGTTCAGTTTAGTAAACACTTTGGCTCCACTCAACTGATCAAACAGGTCATCTAAGCGAGGAATAGGAAAATGATACCTGACTATAATTTTTTTGACTGCTATGCTATCAATATACATCTGCTAGGAGCCATTCTTCTTAGGAGTAAGTATGGCTGGAACTGTACACGGGCGTAGGCTTTCACGAATAAAGACTTTCAACAGTAATTCCTCTACTTGTCACCGTAATTCTTCATGTTCAGCAAGACTCATTCGGTAATGTGGCATGTTAGGGAGAGTCGCACTAGGCTCAAAGTCAATCTGATGTTTGATGTCTCGTAATAGAGGCAATCCATCGGGCAAGTCATCACGAAAGACATCAGAAAACTCAGGCACTATGGGTGCCACTGCCTCTGGAATCATGACATCATTACCAACTTCCTTTCTAACAAGCACATAAACCACCTCTGAATCACGCGACTTTGCTTCAAACCTGGTGTATGTCAATAAGCTGCTACTCTCTTTCTTTGGCTTATCGTCTTTAAAATGCTTCGTCGGCACGAGAACAATCCGCACACCCTTAAACTTCAGAGTGTACTTATTGGTCTTTCCATCATGCATAACTCCTCTATCAAATTGTTACGGATGCCCCAATAATAAATGACAAGCATTCATAGCAATAACATTACACCAAAGAAAATCTTTATACTTAGCACCAATGGAGAAAGTCACCAAAGCGCGTTTCGAAACCGTTACATCACCGCCTTTTTTTAGCCAGGAGAGTTTATAAGGGTTGGAATGCTTTTCAGCTGCAAGCCATAACTTCAGGACCGTTTCAACAGAGCTGATGTTTTGACAGCTACCCGCATCAATCGTAAAGTTGCAAACTCTGCCCAAGATGGTGCACTTCGAATGAAAGATATTGTTCCACAACCATTCATCATCAATACCTACTCTCGGGCTCATGCGAGAACGATGCACAACTAATGCAGTACCAACCACTTCGATCACGATTTCCTCCTCTGTATTGTCTACGGATGTGTTGTAAACTGGTTGCGTAGTGACGTATGTCGGTTCCACTTCTTCGTCGTCCTCCTCGTTTTCAATAAAAAGGACATTCTTCCCCTTACACTCCAATTTTCGGTGGCCAATCTCTCCACAACCATAGCACTTTATTCTATTTGTAACACTAGCAGCGGGATTATTTGGGATAGGTCCCCTGCCTGTATTATCCCCTCCAGTATTTGTTGGTCCACTAATAACATTAACAGGTACAAGATTACCACCACGTTGTAATTAAAGCTCCACTTGCTTTGCTTTCTTGCGCGCTGCAGCCAACGAAATTGGGTCAAACATATTGACGATGTCTGGAATCTGGAATTTTAATCCACCAATATATTTCGACACTAATTGGACACGAGTCTCTTAGAGGTCGTTTCTAGATACTAATTAATAAAACTCCCTAAAGGCAAATAGCATGTACATAAAAATGTAATACAAAAGAATACAAAACGTACTAAAATATGTCGTAGCAGGCCCTTCAAGGGCTCTCGTAGGTAGTCACCAATCTTCTCTTTGCCTGGATCGCTACTTTCGGCTTGATCGCACCCACCGTCACAAACTAGACTAAGTGAGTACATGAAATTATTTAAGTAATAATGAGAGACATCCACATTCCCAAACAGGCAACAAGTATCAAATGGCATAATTTAAATAGCAACTATGCTGAAGGAAACATCATGCAAAGAGATACTTGAGTTAACCAAATATGAAACTGACTCAAGGCTAAGTAGTAATGGATTAGGGTCGGTCGGCCGTGATCTTCATCACATCAGCCTGTCCACTACAATTTGAGCTCTGCTCTATATCATTTCATTACAAATTGAGCTCTATATCATAATTTCAAAAGGTCGTACTTACGATTACGCCTTTTCTATTCCAAGTGAATTAGTCGTCACTGTAATGTATACTTGCTAACATACCCGAGTTTTAAAAACTCGTCATGCTCAATCAAGTTATTCTTGCGCCAACAAACCCCAAGGTCCAGTTACCATTCTATTCGAGGTACGTTACTCCGTGTCTCATGCAAGGTGGTAGAGAAATTCCCTAACTTCCCGAAAAGTCTAGTGACCCCCATATGAAAGCTGAATTTCTATCATCAAATGACCCTAAACACAAGAACCGCCTTCATTTTCAATAATGACTCGATACTAGAATCCAAGAAATGTAACTCGCATACTAATGGACAAAGGATTAGATTCAAAACAAAACAAACTAACCTAATAGCATGCTATATCACCGACTTTCATACACAACAATCAACATGACAAAATAGAGGAATTGGAATCAATGATATACACAACATAGTATGCTATGAGCAACATCATCAAATAAGAACCGAACAAGTCATAGCATATGGATGTCAAAGGCAATTTAGTTCGAATAACCGAGAATAAATAAATAAATGGAATGAAATGTAAAGAAATGTCTCAATCAGCTTACTTACATACAACAACAATGCCTAAGCTATCCGCTTTCTCGTCGCGTCGATGTAAGCACCCAAACCCCGTAATAGCTCCTTTACGGACCTAACATTTGACAAGTTATCAATTTAGATTCACAATTCATTATTTAAAATTTCTAAATTGGTCGAAATCGAATTCTAGACCAATTTGCCAATTTCGCGCTTTTCAAGGTGAAAACCCCGTAAAAACGCGTTCGAAACTTCAAATCACGTATTTTTCATAGACATTTATCAATTTCTATTTATTTTGTCGAAATATAATATTTTGAAATTTTTCCTAATTTTTTTGGAATTTTCCCGAATTTTCCCGCATTTTATCTATTTTTTGGAATTTCTTTTATTAAAAATAAAAATAATTTAATTTAATAATTAAATATATATTATTTTATTGGGGTGGGGTCCGCATTAACCCGACCCTCTCCAGCCGGACCCGAGTCGACCCGAACCCCTTAGGTCGTGGTCGGCTCGCCGACCAACCCGGCCCTGGTCGCCCCGACTGACTGCAGATGGGGTAGCCCGACCCGGCTACCCCCATCTTCTTCCTCACCGTGAGCATGAAACTGGTTTTTTTTTCTTTTTCACTGGGGTTGGGCGTCCATCCCCAACCCCAAGTTGGGTTCAGTGCAGGGAGACGACTCCTCTCGCCGTCCGCTTGAGCTCGACGAACCGCCATGACAGTTCGTCCGAGTTTGCCACCTTTAACCACAACAACAACCGATCGCAACAAAGAATAAGCCACACAACAACAAATAAAACTCACCTTGCGTTCTCGTTGTCGAGTTGTAGGTCTCTCTCTCTCCGGTCTCTCTCTCTTTCTCATTCTTCTCTGCTCGTTCTTCCTCCTCTCTCTTTCTTTTTTTCCAACTTTGAAGAAATCAAAATGAGATAATGTAGACTTTGGGGTTAATTATAGGCCCTTTATATATCTATATATAGATGCGGCTACCTTACAACCACTAATTTATATTAATTTCTTTTTCATTTTTCATTTTATGCAATAAAATTGAACTAGTTACACTTACCCCACGAGCCGCTACCTCGGGCCCATGTCGGCACTCCAACACGAGGTAAGACCCCACTCGTCTCGATATATGCATACCAAAAAATGACTTAGTAGTCTACACATATACAAGACACTAGGCATACAACACACAAATATAACATTTACCTCGCCACCGTGCCTCGGTAGTGACACGTATCTCGCCGGGTCCCACGTCACGGTCATTTTGTCCCGATTAACAAATGAAACGTGCATTAATTATTTGGACCGTGACAATACTTCCCAACTAATAGGAAGTTCGTCCTCGAACTTAAACTAAACGAATTTAAAATACCTGACTCGAAGAGGTACGAAAATCTGTCTCGCATATAGTCTTCCCGTTCCCAAGTGAGTTCTGAATCTCCATGAAACTGCCACTTGACTAATACTTTCGGGATAGACTTGTTTCTCAACTGTTGTACCCTTCGATCAAGGATCTGAATTGGTTGCTCTTCATATGAGATATCTTCACTCAAATCAATCTGACTCAAATCTAATGTCTGCCTTCTCTCGCTTTGCCGCTTTGACTTAGCTAATCAAAGCATTGATATATGGAACACCGAATGAATTCCCGACATCTCGTTGAGGTAATTCTAGCATAAATGCAACCTTTCCAACTCTTTCTTCATATTGAATGGCCCAAAGGAATCTCGGTGCTAAATTTTCTTTCAAACAAATCGATGATGACTTACAAGGAGAAACCTTTAGATACACTAAAGCTCCCTCATCGTTTGTGAGATCGTCGCGATACATGTCCGCATACTTCTTTTGCCTCTCCAGGGCTCCCTTAAGCTTCTCGCGAACTGCTTTACCTTTTCGTGTGATTGACAACAACTTCAGCCCTAACAAATCCCGGTCTTCGGCTCACCCAACAAGATGGTGAGCGACACGGTCCGCCATATAACGCCTCAAATGGCGCCATTTCAATGCTCGCTCGATAACCGTTGTTGTATGCAAATTCACACAACAATAAATACTCCTCCCACGATCCGCCAAACTCAAGTACACAAGCCCCGAGCATATCTTCGAGAGCTTGAATCAACCTCTCGCCCGCCCATCATTTGAGGGTGAAAGGTTGTGCTAAACTGTAAGCGCGTACAATACGCTCCCCGCATACTCCACCACATCCTAGACATATACATATCATATCCGTGTGACGTAATAGTCAAAGGTACTCCATGCAAATTGATGATCTCTCTCGAACAATATACTCGCTACGTCAAATGTGTAATGAGTCACCATCGGTATGAAATGGGCAGATTTTGTCAATCTGTCCACAATCACCTGATGAAATCATGTCGATGAACAAATATCGGCGAGCCCTCGAACGAAATCCATGGCTATGTCTTCCCACTTCCATCGTGGAACGGAAGCGGCCGTAGTAATCCTCCAGGTCTACGATGCTCGCTTCACCCGCCGATGCATCCCACAGCTTCATGATAAACTCGATATGTCCGCTTTCATCCCAGTGCCACCAAAAATGTCTCTTCATATCATGGTACATTTTTCCTTCCCGGATGAACAAAGGAACGGAACAATGTGAATCCCGAATAATCTTATCTCTCACTCTCTCAGCACGCCAATATCCACAATCGCCTCGAAATCCGAGACATTGATCTCGTTATCTCGGTCCCGCCAAGACACTCTGGACTCGGGGTAACTCACTAAATCTCGGATATAGAATGTCGGTTTTCGATCCTCCGACACTCTCTCGAATCGACACTTTCTCGAAGCCTCATTTGAGCACAAATCGTGTCTCCGTGTTGGTAGAAATATCCGATTGACTCAGCCTCGCCGCGCCTCGCATAAACCATACTCATGCGTCATATGACAACTAAACGTCTCGGATGTCTAGTCGAAATCCTCCTCAGCGCACTTTTCTAACGACATTAGCTTTTCCCGGATGATATTTCAAAGAAAAGTCATAGTCTTTCGTAAATTCTAACCATCTCGCGATGTGTCATGTTCAACTCTTTCTCAGTGTGAAGAGATATTTTAAACTCTTATGGTCGTATAGAGTGTGAGCTTCTCTCCATACGATAATGTCTCCATATCTTCGAGCAAACACTACCGCCGCCAACTCTAAGTCATGAGTTGGATAATTCTTCTCATGTATCTTCAACTATCTTGATGCATAGGCCACCGTGCATTTCTCTTGCATCAACACGAACCTAAACCCATATGAGAAGCATCTATGTACACAATGAAACCCTTTCACCTCTTGCAATATCACCACTTGTGCGTAGTCAACAATTTCTTCATTGAGCAAATGCCTCCTCGCATTCCTCGACCAATGAAACTTAATGTATTTCGGGTCAACTTAGTCATTCATGAAGCGATCTTCGAAAAATCCTTCACGAACCTTCGGTAATAGCCTCGCTAACTCCGTAAAACTCCTAATCTCAAGAATCGACGTCGCGCCGGCCAATCCAAAATCGCCTGAATCTTTGCTTTGATCTACAAAGAATACCTCGCGCTCCAACAACATGACCCAAAAATTTGACTCGTCGACAACCAAAATTCACACTTACCGAATTTGGCATATAGTCTATGCTCCCTCAAAGTCCGCAACGTCTCACCTGAGGTGCTTGCTCGTGATCTTCTCGAGTCTTCGAGTACACTAATATATCATCAATAAACACGATCACAAAGCGGTCAAGAAATGGTCTCATTACTCTACGCATTAAATCCATAAACATGGCATGAGCATTAGTCAAACCGAACGGCATGACCGTGAACCGATAGTTACCATACCTCGTACTAAACGTTGTTATGTATCTATCATCCTCCCCGATCCTCGCTTGATGATACCCCGATCGTAGATCTATCTTGGAGAAAAACGTGCTCTCTCTCACTGATCGAATAAAGCGTCAATACGCGGTAATGGATACTTATTCTTGATCGTGACCTTATTCAATTGTCTCGTAATCAATACACAATCTCAAGGTATCGTCTTTCTTCTTTATAAACAGACAGTGCTCCCCATGGTGATATCGAAGGTGTGATGAATCCCTTCTCGCTCAATTCTTGCAACTGTTTCCTTAATTCTTCCAATTCTCATGGAGCCATGCGGTATGGTGGTATAGATATCGGTTTCCTACCGGTACCAACTCAATAATGAACTCGATCTTCTTCGATGGTGGTAATCCATGTAAGTCTTCCGAAAACACGTCCGAATCTTACACACAACCTAATCTTTTCCAATTTAGGTCCATGACTCTCTGCAACGATATATACCGATACCAAAGTCTCTATCTCCCCACTAGTCGCAAGTTCGACCTCGATCGCTTCGCTCTCTGCGTACTACCGCTATACATGAACATTGGATGCCCCGGAATCTCAAATATCACCGTTTTCGTAAAACAATCGATATGAGCATGATATGATGCTAGTCAATCCATCCCTAGCAACGCATCGAATTCAAGGAATTCTAGCACCCCGAAGTCTGCAGGTAACTCGACCCCGTAGATATCTACTAGGCATTTCTCCACTAGAGAATTAGGGTACACTCTATCTCCTACGCAATACTCAAAATCAAATGGACTTCGACACTAACCTAGCTTTCAACCCTAACATGTCGACCATGCGATCGTAAATGAAAGAAACTCGTAGAACCCGAATCAAATAAAACATAAGCTTGACGACCATAAATGGAAAGCATACCCCTAATGAGTTTTCGTGTAGCGTCTGCGTCAGTGTGCAACCACATGAACAACCTCTCGACGCCGTGGTGGAATCACTGCCATTGTGTGCAGGAACGAGCTCGAACCACATGTCCAACTCCGGCCACATCGAAAACAAGTGATCGCTTCAGATTGACCTAAGTTTGATCCCGGGCTGTGCGGATGCATGTCTCTCGCCCCTGGTCCGGAACTATCTCGTCCTCGTCCTCTACCTCTACGTCCGCCTCTACTACCGTGCCGCTAACGTGGAGCCGGTGGTGGTCTTGGTAAAGTAGACGTAGCAGAGCCGGCAATGGAGGTCCGACCGGTGGTGGTACGGGAGGTCTACCCACAATAGTCTCGCAAAGGTGTAGGAGATGCTACATAAGACACAATTATCCCCTCTGTCTCCTCCGCTCACTCTCGGCCATTTGATTTGGTGTCATCGCGGTACTAAGGGTGTCCCGTCGAAACTCGGCTCATATAATATGTCTCGTGAGCAAGTGCACGCTCAAAATCTCTCCCATTATCCCGGCACCCGAAGTGACCACATAAAACCCAATATTCGGCCTTAGTCCGTCGCCAAAATGATACACATCATCGACATCCTCTTTCACAACATCTCCAAGCAACCGCCTCGGATAGCCCTTTTGTCTCGGTAGCTCATCGCTGTCTCGTCGGCTCCCTCGTCTCGCATTCATGAATTCCTTCCTCAACCTCTTCATTACCGCGCGTGGGAAGTACTACGATAGAACTTAGTCTTGAAGGCATCCCAAGACTCGAACTCTCCTCGCCAGCCTATCGTCGCATGCCACCACACATCGACGTCTTGCAGTAAGGTGTAGGACAAGATCTCCGTTCGAGTCAATCATCAATCTGCAAGACTCTATGTAACTTCTCCCCGCGACAGACCCATTTCTCAATCTTCTCAAAATCTCTCTCCGACCGTCGAAGTATACCTTTCGGTCGATGAAATCTTTCACCAAATGAACTACCGTCGTCGAACTAGCTGATGGGGGTGTGGAAGATGGCGTGAGACACTGTCTCTACCGATGGAGTTGCTAGCATTGGTGTCACCGGTACGACCGACACTACGGTCGATGACGTGGTTGCAGTAGGACCCGATGTCCGAGCCGGGCCGTCTTTGTGAGAGCAAATCGGAAGTCATCAATGCAATGAAATCCGCCAACTGCTGACCCTGAGCAGCTACTCGATCTGAAAGCCTCTGGAAATCCTCCGCTGATGGTATCGAAGGCTAGCTGCCGCTCGCACCGGCATCACCGCTATCGCGTGAATCCGCCATCTCTGACTGCAAATGGATAACGAACGCGAATCAGCTACTACGTGGATAACGCATATATACACATAACAAAATTAACATGTATATAGATATATCAAATCCCCAACTCACGTTAACTCACTTCCTAACTAATAGTTTCTAGGCGAGGATCATCGGTTTTCCACCACTAACTAAGATTATCTAGCTTCTACATTTCTTAAATCTTTTAGTTGTTTCTAGTTTGAACAAGGTAGGTCATTCACTACATATTGTAGTTATGGTATCATATTGTAGAAACTGGTGATTCTACAATCGTAAGCTTAGCAAGCTTCGGTGATAAGCCATGAATGCTCAAAACCATGACTCGATACCAACTGTGACGACCCCTTCTCCAAATAAGGGCACCGCCACCTAATCCCTTAATTAAGCCCTAATCTCCCCTATAGGACCTAACAAGGAACTAGTCGGCCTTATTTAAACACCTACCATTATGATACCACCTACATTTAACAAACTAGTTCTACTTGACTAACATATGGTTGTCTATAAATCAAAGTTAAGGTAAAAAAAATTTATCTAACAAGTTATTCAAAGAAAAGTCTTATTTTGCTACTAGTGGATATTAAATCCTAAGGCCTAACCTATTGTGAAAAAACCAAGAAATAGAGATCACATGCATAAATAAACAAAAATGGTGATATATACAACATCTGTCTAGTCCTATATTCCTATCACTTAACCCAAAAGGCAAAATAGCATGTACATAAAAATGAATACAAAAGAATACAAAACGTACTAAAATATGTCGTAGCAGCCCTTCACGGCTCGAGGGTAGTCACCAATCTTCTCTTTGCCTGGTCTCGCTACTCGGGTGATCTGCACCCACCGTCACAAACTAGACGGTGAGTACATGAAATTATTTAAGTAATACTTTTGAGAGACATTGATCCACATTCCCAAACAGCAACAAGTATCAAATGACATAATTTAAATAGCAACTATCTCAAGGAAACATCATGCAAATAGATACTTGAGTTAACCAAATATGAAACCGACTCAAGGCTAAGTAGTAATGGATTAGGGTCGGTCGGCCGTGATCTTCATCACATCACCGTCCACTACAATTTAAGCTCGCTCTATATCATTTCATTACAAATTGAGCTCTATATCATAATTTCAAAAGGTCGTACTTACAATTACGCCTTTTCTATTCCAAGTGAATTAGTCGTCACCTAATGTATACTTGCTAACATACCCGAGTTTTAAAACTCGTCATGCTCACCCAAGTTATTCTAGCGCCAACAAACCTCGAGGTCCAGCTTATCCCGTTCGAGGCACGTTACCCCGTGTGTCATGCAAGGTAGTGGAGAAATTCCCTAACATCTCGAAAAGTCTAGTGACCCCGTATGAAAGCTGAATTTCTATCATCAAATGACCCTTACCACGAGAACCACCTTCATTTTCAATAATGACTGTACTAGAATCCAAGAGATGTAACAACATACTAATGCACAAAGGATTAGATTCAAAACAAAACAAACTAACCTAATAGCATGCTATATAACCGACTTTCATACACAACAATCAACATGACAAAATAGAGGAATTGAAATCAATGATATACACAACAGTATATGCTATGAGCAACATCATCAAATGAGAATTGAACAAGTCATAGCATATGGATGTCAAAGGCAATTCGATTCGAGTAATCGAGAAAAAATAAATAAATGGAATGAAATGTAAATAAATGTCTCAATCGCTTTACTTACATACAACAACAATGCCTAAGCTATCCGCTTTGTCGTCGCATTGATGTACGCACCCAAACCCAAAATAGCTCCTTTACGGTCCTAACATTTGACAAGTTATCAATTTAGATTCACAATTCATTATTTTAAATTCCTAAATTGGTCGAAATCGAATTCGAGACCAATTTGTCAATTTCGCGCTTTTCGAGGTAAAAACCACCGAAAAAGTTGCGTCCAAAATTTCAAATCTTGTATTTTTTATAGAAATTTATCAATTTCTATTTATTTTTCGAAATATAATTTTTCAAAATTTTTCTTAATTTATCTGAAATTTCCAAAGATTTTATCTATTTTCTCGGATTTTTTTTTAAAAACCGTAATAATTTAATTTAATAATTAAATATATATTATTTTATTGGGGTGGGTCTGGGTTAACCCGACCTGGTCCAGCCGGACCGGTCGACCCGACCCCTCGGTCGAGGTCGGCCCGGCCGCCCACCCAGAGCTCGGTCGGTCCTTCCGACCCGGCTACCCCCATCTTCTTCGTCACCGAGGTTTTGTTTTGTTTTTTTCACCGGGTTGGGCGTCCATCCCCAACCCCAAGTTGGGTTCGTGCAAGGGAGACGACTCCCTCGTCTCCTTTGAGCTTCTGACGAACCGCCATGGCGATCCGTCCGAGTTCGCCACCTCGAACCACAACAACAACCGACCGCAACAAATCCTTTTGCAGTGTTTTCATCAACTGATTTTCCTCCATGTCTAAGATTCTAGAATCGTTGATACATCAAACGCTGAAAGTTATGTGGTAAAAGTTCAATCCTCGTGTGCTTCTTCAACTTCTCCTTCAAGGTAATTTTCTCCAATCCCATCATGTTCCGAGTTAATTTTTGTTGTTACCACACGCAAAATCTGGTCACCACCAATTGCACACGATGTTTCTTAAGCACATTTTTGAATTTCAAGATTTCCTCAACTGTTGCCAGCCAATCCAGGAATTCTTTAGGCAATAGTATGCCATGGAATTCTAGAATCTCTTTTTTCATCCCAACCCCCTGACGCGCGCCGAACGCGTCAATAAAATAAAAATTTCTAAACCAACTATTTTGTAGAATAGTGGCATGGGTCGATCCCATAGAGATTGGTAGTAATTCTTAGGTCAAAAACAACGAAAAGAAAAATTGGGGGTTTTGAAATAAATTAATTTAATTAACTAATCTAAAATAAACTAAATTTTTTTTATAAAATAATTAAAAATAACTTTCAAATAGTTTCAAGAAAACACCTAAGTAACAAGTACGTCTAAAGTTCCACAAATTAGGATCAAGATTCAATGGCAATCATGATCTTCAATTTTTCCCAAAAAGTCATTAATTTAAATTCTCCTAGATTAGCTATAGAAAATCGACATCCGCTAGAAATTATGCATTCCCCTAATCTCGATACCCAGAACGTCCGCCACTAACTACTTCCCTAATTAATGTATAACTTTAGACATCCGCCAATCAGGTTTAATACACTAACCGCAGTAATATAGATTTGTGGGAACACTAATCCTAAATAATCAGATCGCATCCACTTCCGGATCGCATCCGCTTTCGATTTAACCTAGATTCAATTGTTGCACACTCAAGAACCGAAAGGGTTTTACGGAAACGGGCGAGTGTTTGTCACTTTATTGGTCTAAAAGCACAATTACACGGATACTAATGGTCTAAATAACTATAGGTTGTCCCCCTAAAAGCATGCACTGGCCACATACATACCCTAGATCTAAACCATATTCATTAAAATCAACAACAAAATAGGAGAATTAAATTAAATTAAATAATAAAATAAAAGATCTCACATAATATGCTATGAATCCATAATCCCAACTTGTTTCCCCTTCGACCTAGGTAATTGTCGAGAGAAGTAGATGCTAAAAACATAGTAGTCGATGTTCCTATAATATAACCTTAGGTTCCTAATATATAAAACTAATAAAAATTGGTCCCGGGAGGTGAGAAAAACTAATTTTGGGGGTAGGGGAGGTGACTCGTGCGCCGAGGAGCATCCGATGGTTGTTAAGCGTTTTCTGCACTGTTTAGGACACGTGTTAACAACCAATTGGGCGAGCTGCAGGAACCAGTTGACTTGGCATTGTCTGATTGGAATATAGATGTTGTCGTGATGTGGTGTTATGCGTGGAGGCTCGACACGTGGCAGGCAAGAGGCGGCGTGAAAGTCGCACGAAATCGGTGAAAATCGGGGAGACGATGCTGATGCGCATCCCGAGGAATTTGAAGAGTTGCTGAACGAGGAGAAGAAATGGTTTGTGACGTTGTGTAATGTGATGGTGACGTGGCGGCTCCTGATTGGAGGAGAAAATGGAGACCGCTGACGTGGCGCTCTCCCATTGGTCGAAAGAACTGCTGATGACGCTGTGTAGGCATGAGGAAACGAGTCGGGCCAATGGACGGCTGACATGTGGCACGTTGAGGCGAGTTGGACCAATAGAATGTTGCCACGTGTTAATTGGTCTGCTGATCCTCTATTCTACCCACCGCAAAGCACGTAACTCGAGGCAAATAGTTTGGCTTTCGATTAATGCATGTAAATACTCCATTTTGAGTATTTTTTCGCCACGAATTCAACCGCGCACTCCATTTTACCTGAAAATGACCAATAAATATAATTAAATATATATTTTAGAGACTTATCATATTAAATATACTAAAATAAAGTACTAAACACATATATACTGACTTATCAAATACCCCCAAACTTAAGACTTTGCCCGTCCCAAGCAAATGTGCAGATGACAAAACAAACTAAATTAGACTCATAATATAGTAATGCACTGACTTAACTAATCCTATACTATACCCGATTCAAATTTTATGGAGTTCCTTTGATTTACATAGCCACTAAGTTAACAAGCCACTCAAGAAATTTTAGAGTTATGATATGTCAAGACTCGCAACCCAAACACGATTAAGATTCTACTTTAAAGACATAGATCAGGTCGAAACAAAGGTCATCAACTACTCATAAGTTTTCTTGGTCTATACATTAAAACACGCAAGTTTAAAATTCTCACTTAATTTAGTGAAAGCGCTGAAACTAAAGCTTTTATTTGAGGAGTTTCACAACTTCCGCCTTTATTCATTATTTTATTCTCTAGCTATTTTTATTTTTTCACATTTTTTTCTTCTTTTTTTCAACAAATACGGTCCCTGCTCCATTTCCTATGGACAGATTTTCTCACTTTTTCCCACCATAATTCTCCTTGCTTCATTTCCTATAGAAACCCGTGGGACTCTTTATACTAAGAAACTCCTGTTAGCCCTTCTCACTTCCACTATAATCAAGCAAATCCCCATAATATGGGCTAAAATAATATAACTTGCACAATTTTGATCGTCTGCTCATTTTTGTTATCTAGCACAAAGCTTAACCATCAACTAAGTCCCTAATAATGAAATCATATAAATGCCAGGTACGAGCTCGATTGAGTGTTTCTCCTAGTTTTTCTTAAGTTTCTAGTCAAAAAGGCAACTGTAAATTACTCATCCACAACCAAAGGCATGAAAAAAGTATCAGGTGACTCTATATGCAATAAAAAATAAAAAATAAAAAAAACTATACTAAATACATGCATGAAATGTATCAACTACTAATGATATGAGAAATAAATATGAAGGGACAAGAAATGAAAGAAATGGAAGAAATGATATAAAACACCACCATTACTATTCGAAAACCGCATATAACCGCATAAAAAAATATAAACTATCTCACCTACGGTCTTTCACAAAGAATCCATCCAAATCAAACCACAATCCCTAAAATACCTTGAAACTTATTCCGAACCTTGCTCTCAAGGTTCAAAACAAGTCAAGGAATCCATATAACAAAAAGAAAAAGACAGTTGTGAATAAGAACATGGATAAGAAGATGATACAAATGCATGCATGACAAAAAAAGTATTTAAAAATCAGTGAACGCATAAAATCTCTTATGTGTAGGTGACTAAGGAAACTATAAAAGAACAATCATAACAAGAGCAAGAACTAGTAAACATAAGAGTTAACTGAAAAGATTCCCATCAAATAATCTTGCGAGCCCGAAGTCTTTCAACTAACGGTGAAATCAATAAGATGATAGAATGAAGTCTAAGGTTTTGGGTCTACTCAAAAACTCCCCACTAATGCGGCGACTTAAGTTGGACATGTCCCAACCAAGTCTCAAAATACTTAAAATCCTACAAACATGTTAATTCCTAAAAAAAATGCTCGAATTATGCTAAAAAAATGTAATCCAAAGTCAAACTTAACAAAACTCTCGGGGTGCTCCAATTTATTAAAATAATAATAATAATAATAATAATAATAATAAATAAATAAATAAAAACACTAAAGAAAGAAAACAAATCCCCGGTAACGGCGCCAAAAATTGACGCGCGCCGAACGCGTCCATAAGATAAAAATTTATAAACCAACTATTTTGTAGAGTAGTGGCAAAGGGTCGATCCCATAGAGATTGGTAGTCTTTTTTAGGTAAAAAACAACGAAAAGGAAAATCGGGGGTTTGCAAATAAATTAATTTAATTAACTAATCTAAAATAAACTAAATAAATAAAATAATTAAAAATAACTTTCAAATAGTTTAAAGAAAACACCTAAGTAACACCCAGGTCTACAGTTCCACAAATTGGATCAAGATTCAATGGCAATCATGGTCTTTAATCGTTCCCAAAAAGTTATTAATTTAAATTCTCCAAGATTAGCTATAGAAAATCGACATCTGCCAGAAATTCCTCATTCCCCTTATCTCGATAGCTAGGACGTTCGCCATTAACTACTTCCCTAACTAATGTATAACCCTAGACATCCACCAATCAGGTTTAACACACTAACCGCAGTAATATGGATATGTGGGAACACTAATCCTAAATAACTGGATCGCATCCGCTTCCGATTTAACCTAGATTCAATTGTTGCACACTCAAGAACCGAAAGGGTTTTACAACAAAAGAGTGAGTGTTTGTCACTTTATTGGTCCAAAAGCACAATTACACGGATACTAATGGTCCATATAACTATAGGTTGTTCCCCTAAAAGCATACACTGGCCACATACATACTCTAGATCTAAACCATATTCATTAAAATCAACAACAACGAAATAAGTGAATTAAGTTAAATTAAATAATAAAATAAAAGATCTCATATAATATGCCATGAATCTATAATCCCGACTTATTTTTCCGCTTCGGTGTTCCTATAATAAAACCTAAGGTTCCTAATATATAAAACTACTAAAAACTGGTCCCAGGAGGTGAGAGAAACTAATTTTAGGGGTTGGGGAGGTGACTCGTTCACTGAGGAGCATCTAGTGGTTGCTGGGCGTTTTCTGCACTGCTTGGGACACGTGTCAATAGCCGATTGGACGAGCTGCTGGAACAGATGATGTGGTGTCGTCTGGTTAGAGGATGGCTGCTGTCGTGACGTGGTGTTAGGCATGGAGGCTTGACACGTGGCGGGCAAGAGGCAGTGTGAAATTCGCACGAAATCGGTAAAAATCTGGGAGACGGTGCTGAGCGCATCTCGAAGAAATCGAAGAGGTACTGAACGAGGAGAAAAAATGGTTTGTGAAATTGTGTAATGTGATGGTGACGTGGCGACTCTTGATTGGAGGAGAAAATGGAGACCGCTGATGTGGCGCTCTCCCATTGGTTGAAAGAACTACTGATGACGCTGTACAGGCATGAGGAAACGAGTTGGGCCAATGGACGGCTGACATGTGGCACGTTGAGGCAAGCTGGACCAATAGAATGCTGCCACGTGTTAATTGGTCTGCTG
Source organism: Stephania cephalantha (assembly GCA_039657325.1). Classification (NCBI taxonomy): domain Eukaryota; kingdom Viridiplantae; phylum Streptophyta; class Magnoliopsida; order Ranunculales; family Menispermaceae; genus Stephania; species Stephania cephalantha. The sequence continues at coordinate 15,138,589 of CM077570.1, read as the reverse complement.
ATCCTCTATTCTACCAGCCGCATAGCACGTAACTCGAGGCAAATAGTCCGACATCCGATCAATGCATGTAAATACTTCATTTTGAGTATTTTTTCGCCACAAATTCAACAGCGCACTCCGTTTTACCTGCAAATGACCAATAAATATAATTAAATATATATTTTAGAGACTTTTCACATTAAATATACTAAAATAAAATACTAAACACATATAAATACTGACTTATCACTCCAACTGCCTACGATCGACATCCACTACACGTGGTCTAAAATGCCTTTGTAGAGCTTCAAAGTATTCTTCCTCCCTATCAAAAGAAACATCTCATTCCGTCTCTTCTTCGAAAAAAGGTTCTCTATAATGGTTTAGAATAGGGTTCCGGGCCGGAGCCCTTAACAACAAATCTCCCAATCCTACGGTCATTTGATCCAATGTCGCTAATGTGCACTGATGCGCCTCAAACAATTGCGTGAATCATCATTCGTTCCGAGCCTGAGTTTCCCTTTCATAGATATCTTCAACTCGTTTTTGGTTTTGGTTCTTCTTTGGCGCCATGATTATATCCAAATCACGGATGATGAAGGCTCTGATACCAATTAATGCGGCGAGGGTATTCCAAATTAAATTGCTCGAAAAATCATGAACAAACAATTTAGGGCAAGAACTTAGTCAAAATTAAAATTTACAGAGGTGTATTCAATTGAGATTTTAGTGGAATTTTGGTTACTTTTAATTACTAAGAAAATTTAAGTGTATTTAATTAAAACTTTTAGAGAGTTTATAAAATTAAAGTGTATTATATGTGAAGTTTTATAGACTATTTAAAAGTTTATAAAATTTTTGAGGTATTCAATTTAAACTTTTAGAGCGTTTATAAAAGTAAGATGTATTTAATTTTTCGTTGACTTTTGTGGTTTGGTTACAAATCTCGACTTTTATAGACTTTTTGTATAAAAATAAACATAAAGAAATCTTCAACTTCTCCTCACCTCACCCCAGAAACTTTTAGAGACTTCTAATTTTTGTTGGTTCCCTTATTCAATAAGGACTTCATTGTTCACAAGGTATTTTCTTATCAATTGTTTTTATCAACTTCTACAACCACTCCATAACTCATGGATTTCATTGCTCACTCATTATAGTCTAATGTCTATGTTGAAGAAAATGAAAATGATATTGTTAGTAACAATTTCTCATTCTTGCATCATTGTAGATCTTTATAGGATTTTTTTACAAAGAAGTTTCATTTGTTAAGTGTATAATTATAATATCAAAAAGTGAAATATTATTATTTTTTGAGAAAATAATTTTTTTTTCAAATGCAAGAAGTGCATTTTAAGAAATTTAAACTATCATTCTTAAGGAAAAAATATAAGATATTTTATTTAAGTAAAAAAAAGTGCAAAATCTTTACACAATGATCTTGATTTTTTTTTGCCACTAAAAGATAATTCATTTACCTATTTGTTTTGTTGATATTTATTTACTTATTTGTTATGTTACTACTATGATATTAATTTAATAATATGTATACATGATTTTTTTTATTAAAATACAAAAATGCTTTTAAAAAAATTAGTAGTAGATCTTAAGAAAAAGAAATATAAGTATTCATCATATTTTATAATAAAGTGCAAAATATTTGTTTCAATATAAAAATCACAAAAATTTAATAGTATCAATCAAAAACATGTTTAAGAAGTTCACAAAAGTCACTAAAAATCTTAAATGTTAATAAAAGTCATCAAAATGAAGTTTACATAAAAGTCTATCAAAGGCTTTAAAAGTCTACGAAAACCTACAAACTTCATAAAAGTCACACACTTATAAAAGTAACCAAAAGTCTATTAAAATCTCAATTGAATATACCCCTGTTAATTAATTTATCAAAAAACAAACGAATTACATATAAAAGGGTGCTTTATATAGCAAAACCATAATTTTTTCTAAAAATAGTAAATGTCTAAAAAGCCTAAACCCTATACTAGACAAAATAAGAAATCAAATGGCCTAAACGACGTCCAAAACGGAAACTCCTATTAAGAGTTATAACCGAACTAAAATATTTCAAAAATAGCAAAAACACGATTTTGAGGGTCTAAACAAAGGAATTTGGACAAAAAACGACGTTTTCATTGCAAAGCAGTGAGTATTAATCAGCTCGTCGTTTCCAATAAACCCATGTCCTCGCAACACCAAAATTTTATGTTTGGACCTTTCAAAAGTCAACAAAAGTCAATTTCAGTCACACTTTTCCAAGAAAGTGTTCGCCACTTCTTGGACTGCATCACTTACTTTTGAGTTTTATAGGTCGTTTGAAGGAAAATGAGTGTTTCAAACAATTTTGGGGGCAAAGTCAAGCTTAAATCAAAAAGTCAGGTGGAGAAGTGTAGGAAAATATACATAAGGCACCAGAAATAAACACGGTGCCAGATTTTGTACTGACGCCGTCACCAACGATGCCAGATCTTAATTTTACCAACTTGCTCCATCAACTTGCTATTTTCATCCCACACCGTCCCTAAAGCCATTCCTTAATAACCACGGCATCAATGACGGTGCTAGATTCGCATAATAGAAGTTTCGAGACATTTTATAAAGTTCTTATTCTCAAAAGTTGTTACTCTTGTACCTAACACACCTTAATGGATGAAAATACATTGTAATTTAGAGTGATTTAGGAGTAGAGCAAGGTAGAGCAGCCATGTCCTTCTAGGTTTTTTAATACCTAGGCCGAGGATGTTTGACTAAGTGGTTAGTCCCTTTTACTCCACCCGGGATTTTGATGGAAACAAACAAAGTGAAAGTATATTAATATGTTTATCAAGTGTGTTTCAGTTAGTCAAAGTTTGGAGAATATCACATCTAAAGTGTTCAAGCCATACAAGTTTAAGATTCGGTCCATATGAGGAAACGAAGACGATAGATCATATTACATGTTGTAACATTGATGTAAGGTACACAGGTTCATTTACGCAAGCCTAATGCATTAGTTCATGCATATCATGTTTTTCAAATCGCTTTTCAAATTTCAAGTGATCATTTAGAGTTTAAATGAAACTCACCACTTAAATCGGTCTTAAAAGTTCAAACTATGTTAAACCATGTTTTTATATTTACATCGTACTTTAAAAACCATTGTGAAAGTTTTCGGAAATGATAAACTTGTTTTGAAAGGTTTTTGAAAAGAAAAACTGTGTATTTGCAGAAAAGCCCCTATGTAAGTCATGAAACCGGGATTTTCCATTTTTCGAGATTTGTGAAAACATCTGAACTACCTAAACCAGTTCTATGACCTTTAACAAACATGTATAACATGTTATAAGAGGTTTGGTAGATGTGATAAGGGGTCGCTAACATTAGGGCCAAAAAAATTTATTTTGAGGCCCTGACAGTTAACGCATTAATAGTGATATTAGCATGCTAATTGCAAAGTTAGCGCGCTAATGAGGATTAACACGCTAGGTCCCAATATTAGCACGCTAATTGCTTTTCTAACTACTTTTTTTATAAAGCTGAAAATCACACTTTAATTTGAATAGATGATCAAATCTGAGCCCTTGGATCTCTAGAACAGTCAAAAACTATTAAAAAGGAATGTAGAATATTCTCAATTCACCTAGAACATTCTATTGTCTTGTCAAGCAAGAAAACCCTATTGTGCTCATTGTTTTCAAAAAAGAAGCTTGGAGTTTTGTGTGCTATCACTAGTAATCTTTCGAGGCAACTGAATCACTTTTGAAACCACCGTTATTGAGGCATTCTAAAGCTTACAACATCTACTCCAGAACTGATATTCAAATCACTTTCTCGGGGTTGTAAAAAAGTCCGATTTCTTAGCTTTTCTTGCGCTTAAATTTCATATTTTTGTGTGCTTGACTTGTGGAAATCATTTGTTGTGTTCTTGAACACTTTTGTCTTGGGTTTTATACTTAAACTTAATTTACTAAACTCTATGACTGGTTTGGACAAGAGTTTGCACTTAAACTTGGTTTTTATTAAACTTCTTGTTCTTTGGATTTGAAATCGAATTTGTTTTAATCAATTCGTTTGAAATAGTTTCATATTTGAGATTTACACAAAATCACTGATATACTTGCATTTCTCATTTGTTCTCATACTTGCATGCATTAGAGTGGTTAGGCTCTAGGAGGCTTGCTTGTATTTGAATTTGGTGCCGTTTTACCTTGTAAAATGAATTTGATTATTTTCATCTATTCTTTGTAAGTGGCTGATTATAAGACTTAGTGAGAGTCGAAGGGAAGACCTAGTTGATGCTATGCATAAACCCTAGTAGCAGCTAGATAGGAAGTCTTAATTAGTGATTAGACATTCTAGGCTTGTATGCTTAGGTTGTAACACTTATTGACAATATAAGTGGGGGTTTGAAAATCCAAACTGGGGAGGTTAGGTAGTGGATGTAGATCATTAGATCGAACCACTATAAATCGTGTGTCTCTTTCCATCTCTTCTATCCCCTTCATCTTGCATTGCATTCATACTTGCGTTTGAGTGAGCTAATAGCATCTTTATTGTTAAATTATTTTAAAAAGACGATAACTTCTCGATACACCCAATTCACCCCCTCTTGGGTGTGGTTTCAATTGGTATCAGAGTGGGTTATTACTCAAATTATTACTAACTTATCTTTGAATGTTTTTGTGTAATGATGCAAACGTTAGATCTGGCTCGCCTTAGGGAAGGCTACTCCTCGAGTAGGCCTCCGTATTCTAATGGAACCAACTATGCACATTGAAAAGTAAGTGTGACGGCCCCAATTTTCCACAAACTGGGCCCCGCCCGGCCTAAGCCCACGTGGACCCTTGAGCCAGTCTCGCAAGGTCAACGCTGACCTAGTCAGCCTTCCAATCCATCATTATAAGTAAATTCAAACTTTTAAGTTGAGTTATTAGTAGTTTTCAAGTTTTACAATTTAGCAGAAGCAATTTCTACATTAAATAACTCTAACAATAATGTTAAAAGAGTTGGACAACCTAATTGTGGAACCCTGCATAGATATCATCATCAGAGGAGAGTAAATACAAGATATACAAAAGATTCACCTAGCTATGGTGCCTTCCCTTTGCTGGACCGTGGATCTGCACTAAGTCAAACGAATAGCCTAGGTAAGTAACGCCAGTAGGACATATATACAACATTGAAATAACTAAATCACTCGAATTCATGCAATTAGAAAGAAATGAACAGGTAACGCATGAATATAAAAGAATGTAAACACATCGATCGATTAGTGAGGACGAATAGCAAGGAGTCCCGACCAAAACGTCGTTGTGTCGCGGCAAAAGCCCAGCAGACTCGGGTTCAGGACAAGACACATGCCTCCCAGCCCTAACCCTTGCGACTATGAGATATCCACAGACCCGGATAAGTGCCCCCGACGTACACTCAATTGGGAGATATCAACGGCGTCCAGATAAGAGCTCATATCACAGATAAACAGTACCATGACTCACTTGCCAATGGACCACACCTATTAATAGTACTTTCAAGGTTAGATATCAAAGCAATGAAGACCAATATCAAAGCAATGAAACTAATGTACAATTTCCTAGGTGGTTTACTTACATTCTCTGCGAGCAATCCAAACGTCCTCAAAACGTCCCGCTCATGCCTCGATATGCGCACTTGACACCCGACTATAGCCTCCTAAGTCCCAGGTGTACATTTATACCAATTAACTTACTTAAGTCATTCAAATCAATATGTTCGCGATTAAAACCGCAAAATTCCATAATAAAGACCTCGAAATCACTCGATGCCAACACAAAAAAATGGTGTCGGACCTCACCATGGCATACGCCTCTAGTCTCCTTCGCGAGCAACCCATCGCGTCGTCGAGCTTCGTCGAAGTCACAACGCCTTGTCCACTGTTGTTTCGTCAGGGATCGATCAGGCCGGCAACGCGCCACCGCGCCGTTGCTCCATGCGTTCACCGCGCCGCGCCGCACCGTTGTCGCCTTCTGCCGGCGCTTCTAGCGCGCTGCATTGAGTCCCGCATTGCCCGCTGGAGCCACTCCTCCTCGCCGGCGTCTGGTGGACCGCGCCGCCGCTTGCTTCGCTTTCAGCTTCGCCGCTTTGCTGCGCCAGTGCATGCTGTTGGTTCGTCCGCGACCTCCGCCGCCGGCCCACCGGTCTGGAGTCGCGCTCCTCCGAGCCGCAACACCGCTTCGTGCCGGCTTAGCCGGTGTCGCCGCTCCACGCCACCATCTCCGCCGTCACTCTCTCTCTCTCTCTCTTTTCTTTCGCTTCTCCCTCTCTCTCTCTCTATCTCCTCTCTTTTTTTTCTCTCTCTTTCTTTCTCCTTTATTTTCTATCCGATTCTTATCCGATTTTTTTTAATTCTTTTTATTATTTTTTTTCTTTTTATGTTCATACTTATCTCCTCGATTTATGTCCGACTTAAACCCCGAAAAATACCCCATTTTCGTAAAAAATTGACGAAAAATACCATTGCACTCTGAAACACGGGTACACCGCGTCTAAACCTTAACTTGACCCTAGTTCGCATCAATTTCGATTCGGATCACGACGAGTGGGTCCCACATACGACCTTGAAATGGCACGTGGCATGAATTAGATTTTTTTGGTCGTTATAGTCTTCCCAACTAAATAGAATTTCGTCCTCGAAATTAAAGCAATTCACAAAGGAAGATAGTGTTTTGTGAAGGCCCAAGGCTATACCCGCCCAAGGCCATACCCCCATCTAACTCTGTAGGGCTGGGTTCCTCCGTGACGAGCTGGGCTCCTCCGAGAGCTGCAGGCTGTGTAATGCCCTTACACACCTTACACCATCAGTCTTCTCCTCTCCAATATATTCCAGGGCAACATCCTCGAAACATATATGAGAAAAACTCAAGGGAAAATCCTCCCCATCATATATCAGGGCAACATCCTTGAAACATATATGGGAAACTCAAAGGAAAATGCCATTTCCATGATCTACCGTCTCTAACACACACACACACATCCTCCGTATGTTCGTCTGTCTGTGGGTGATAAGCCATACTCAAATCTAATTTGGTGCCAAACAGTGTCTGCATGCTCTGCCAAATCTGCGATGTGAACTATGATCCTCTATCTGACATGATAGATAATGGAACTCCGTGTAACCTGACAATCTCTCGTTCGTACAACGCAGCTAATTTATCCACCATGTGTGTCGTCGATACTGGCAAAAAGGGCGCAGACTTAGTCAGCCTGTCTACAATCACCCAGATGCTATCATGGCCGCGCTGAGATCGAGGTAATCCATATATGAAATCCATGGCAATATGCTCCCACTTCCACTGAGGAATGAGAAGTGGCTGTAATAATCCTTCAGGTCTCCGATGCTCAGCCTTAACTCGCTGGCATATCTCACACGCTCGAACGTAATCACTAACATCGGTCTTCATCACAGGCCACCAGAATAGACGACGCATATCCGCATACATCTTGGTCCGACCCGGATGAACCGTAAAACGTGAGCGGTGAGCCTCCTGAAGTATCTCATCACGTAACTCTGCCACTGATGGAATCCATAGTTGACCTCCAAATCTCAGGCATGAGTCTGTCGACCGACTCCAATCTGGATGATCCGGACTCTGAGCAAACTCCAAAAATCTTTGGTACTGCTCATCTGCCTGCTGACCCTCAAGTACACTCTGAACCGACACCGTCTGAGTCCTCATCTGCCCACAAATCAACACTCTGGTACTGGTCGGTATATCAGCTGAATTCATCAACTCTGCTGCTTCGAGTAGCCCATGTTCATGTGTCATATGGCACGTCACTATCTCTGGATCTGGCTCGACAACACCATGAACCTGCTTCCGACTCTACTGTGGCTGCCTTCTGCTCAATCGTGGACACGTACTGGCAAAGTGACATGGATTTCCACACTCCCAACAAGTATGCTGAGATCCCGATCCAGATAGAACACTCTGTCTCCGTCTATGCACTCCGCTTTCGCCTCGCCACGCCATCGCTCGCCTCCTCTCGATATCGGTTTTCGAGAACCGACGGTGCGGCAATGTGGTGTGCTGATATAACTACGTACTTGAGAAGATGGTATTGGCGCAATACGTGCTGTAGGAGGTGGAAATGTAACAAACCCCACATTTTGAGTCAATCTCCGGACCTCCACTGTCTAGGTCTCTTCCTCCTCCCGTCACCTCCGGGTCTGACATCTGACTGTGCTGGTGGTTGAGCTGCGACTACTGTACCAGTGCGCGTGCTCGGAAAAGTTTCTCTGGCCAAACTCCTCTCATACGCCTCTTGTAAAGTCCCTGGAGCTGTGGTCACCACCATAGACCCGATCTCACCCAACAGGCCATTCATGAAGTAGTAGGCTTGATCAGCATCCGTATCAGCTATGCCTCCGGCATAGTCCAAAGAACCGCAAATATCGGCCCATATATCGCATCATCGTTGTCACGTCGCTCTTGTCGGATGTTCTAAAACTCGATCATTTTCATGTTCCTGACCTCATAAGGGAAAATACTTTTGATTGAACTTCTCCTTGAATTCGGCTCAATCTCTGGGCTTCCCCTTCATAGCCACCATGCTACGTCACCACACATCAGCATCTCCGAACAACGAAGCTGATGAGATGTTCGCCCTCATATGCTCTGGTGTGGCCAAGACGTCATGAACCGTTCCGGGTGATGTCGCTGAAACTCGCGAAACTGCCTCGCCTCGTGTGCTCCCATAAGTGGGCGTGCTTGGTGTATCATCCGCTGATGTATCAGGAGTCAATGGTACTCTTTCAGCCTGAACGTGTACTCCCTCAGGTCTAGTCGGCGATGTAGAAGGCGATGTTGTAGTCAGTGCTCTCAAACGTCGAAAAATCTCCTGAAGTTGCTAGTCATATGAGGTGACTAGCTGGGACATCGCATCTAACCTCTTTTGAACGTCACCCGGACCAGTATCACTATTCTCGGGCTTATCGGCTATCGCAATATGCAAAGAATGCGATTTCTCGATCATGATATAGCTATCGATAGTAATAAATACAATACATCAAATAGCTCATTAGTCCAAATTTTAATTTTCCTAACTCTCCTCACTTCCCAACTAAGACTCTAAGTCAAGATCATAAGGTTCCACTCTAAGTTCAACGATTCCTAACTTCCGCTGGTTTGTGTGATTTAAATCAAGAGTCGAGTATTTACAACTTCGGCTCTGATACCAACTGTGACGTTGGTATCACAATATCTTAAGCCATGAAATTCTCAAAGATTAGTCTTTGATACCAACTGTGACGACCACAATTTTCCACAAACTGGGCCTCGCCCGGCCTAAGCCCACGTGGACCCTCGAGCCAGTCTCGCAAGGTCAACGCAGACCTAGTCAGCCTTCCAATCCATCATTATAAGTAAATTCAGACTTTTAAGTTGAGTTATTAGTAGTTTTCAAGTTTTACAATTTAGCGGAAGCAATTTCTACATTAAATAACTCAACAATAATGTTAAAAGAGTTGGACATCCTAATTGTGGAACCCTGCATAGATATCATCATCAGATGAGAGTAAATACAAGATATACAAAAGATTCACCTAGCTATGGAGTCTTCCCCTTGCTGGACCGTGGATCTGCACTCAGTCAAACGATGAGCCAAGGCAAGTAACGCCAGTAGGACATATATACAACAATGAAATAACTAAATCACTCGAATTCATGCAATTAGAAAGAAATGAACAGGTAACGCATGAATATAAAATACTGTAAACACATCAATCGATAAGTGAGGCCGAATAGCAAAGAGTCCCGAACAAAAGGTCGTTGAGTCGCGGCAAAAGCCCAGCTGACTCGGGTTCAGGACGAGACACATGCCTCCCAGCCCTAACCCTTGCGACTTTGAGATATCCACAGACCAGGATAAGTGCCCCCAACGTACACTCAATTGGGAGATATCAATGGCGTCCAGATAAGAGCTCATATCACAGATAAACAGTACCATGACTCACTTGCCAATGGACCACACCTATCAATAGCACTTTCAAGGTTAGATATCAAAGCAATGAACAACAATATCAAAGCAATGAACTTACTGTACAATTTCCTAGCTGGTTTACTTACATTCTCCGCGAGCAATCCAAACGTCCTCAAAACGTCCAGCTAACGCCTCGATGTGCGAACGCGACACCCGACTATAGCCTCCTAATTCCCTGGTGTCCATTTATACCAATTAACTTACTTAAGTAATTCAAATCAATATGTTCGTGATTAAAACAACAAAATTCCATAATAAAAACCACGAAATCACTTGATGCCAACACCAAAAGATGGTGTAGGACCTCACCATGGCCTACGCCTCTCGTCTTCTTCGCGAGCAACCCATCGTGTCGTCGAGCTTCGTCGAAGTCACGACGCCTTGTCCACTGTTGATGTCTCGGAGAGGATCGATCAGGCCGGCAACGCGCCACTGCGCAGTTGCTCCACGCCGTTCACCGCGCGTCGTCGTCACCGCCGCCGCGTCGCTTGCTTTGTCGCCGCCGCTAGCCGGCGCGCTGCTGGAGCCGCTGCTGCTGAGCCGCTGCTGCCGCATTCGCTGGAGCCACTCCTCGCGGCGTCTGGTGGATCGCGCCATCTGTTTCCCTCAATGCCATGCCACGATCGTCGCCAGCCATGCTGGTTCGTCTCGTCCGCGCCTCTACTGCTGGTCCGTCGGCAGCCGGAGTCGCGCTCCTCCGAGCCGCAACACCGCCTCGCACCGAGCTTAGCAGGTGTGTCGGCGCTCCACGCCACCATCTCCGCCGTCTCCCTCTCTCTCTCTTTCTCTCTCTCTCTCTCTCTCTCTCTCTCTCTCTTTCTCTTTTTCTCTCTTTTTCTCTCTCCTCTCTTTTTTATCCGATACTTATCCGATTTTTTTTTTATTTTTTATTATTATTTTTTTATTTTTATTTTCATACTTATCTCCTCGATTTATGTCCGACTTAAACCCCAAAAAATACTCCATTTTCGTCAAAAATTGACGAAAATACCATTGCACTCTGAAACACGGGTACACCGCGTCTAAACCTTAACTTGACCCTAGTTCGCGTCGATTTCGATTCAGATCACGACGAGTGGGTCCCACATACGACCCTGAAATGGCACGTGACACGAATTAGATTTTTCGGGCCGTTACAGTAAGGATGAAGTTCTACATGAGTGCTCAAAGTAGACTTTTGTAGGACTCAATTGAGAATGGGTACACTCCACCGGACAATCACGTGAGAGAATACATGAGCTCTCAAATGATCAAGCCATGAATAATATTTTTTGCGCACTAAGTGAGAACGAACTCAACTGAGTTAGTGCTTGTCAAACGACCAATGAAGTGTGGAGAAGCTTGGGGTACACTATGAAGGTACACTTCAAGTGAAGAAGAAAAAGTTGAGAATCCTTGAGGTGCACTATGAGACTTTCCGAGTTAGCTCTGATGAAGACATAGCCACTACCATCACTCGGTTCACCAAGCTACGAATGAGATGAAGATTCCTGTAAAGAACTATGATCGAGCGACTTCGGTGTACAAATTCCTTAAAGGCTTGCTTAAGGAATGAGATGCCAAGAAGTATGCTATCCAATCGGCGCAAAACCTTAGAGAGTACACTTTTGATGCCTTGTGTAGAGAGCCAACGATCCATGAATTTGAAATAAAGGACCGAGCTAGATTGGAAGCATTGAGTGGGGGTACTAAGAGCTCAAGAAAAGAGATTTCTTTGAAGGCAAATAGCCCACCGGCTCCATTGGTTGAGATCATTGAAGATGAGAAATCTAGTGATGACAATGATCTTGAGGAGGAAGCAGCCATGTTCTCAAGAAAGCTCAATAAGGCTATGTACAAGCGAGACAAGTACAAGAAGAAATTCAAGAATGGAAGTAAGGGAGGAAATTCAAGTGAGACCATATGCTTCGAGTGTGGCAAACTGGGCCACATCAAGGCGAAATGCAGAAGGTGTTGGACAAGAAGAAAGGCAAGAAGAGCTTCAAGACGTCATGGGATGATTCATCTTCATCAAGTTCTGAATCCGAATCGAAAAGTGAGAAAGCAATAATTTGTCTCATGGCACAAAGTGAGGTAAACTCTAATGATATCAATTTTGATGATGTTGATGATTTGGATAATGTTCCTAATGTTGATGAGCTAACAAAAGAATTGTAAAAGGAGGTCAAAAAGACCAAATAACTCAAAAAGAGCTTGACCATAGCAATTAGTGAGATTGAGTCACAAAGTGAGACCATTAATAATCTCCAAAGCGACTTAAATCATGTCTTAAAGGAGAGATATGCTTTAGTCAAGGAAGTAGAGGACTTGACTAGCACGGTGCACAAGTTCACCAATGATAGAGAGATGTTTGACATGATGTTGGGAGCACAACAACGTGCACTCAACAAGAGAGGCATAGGCTATGGAGCGAACTTGTTGAGTTACAAGAAATTGCTAGATGGTGTTTGTAGATGCTCAAAATGCAATAGGTCTCATGCGGTTGGGAAATGTTCCTTAAAAAAGGTCAAAATGGGTAGACTAGCATAAGTAGTTAAGAATGTTTATGATACTAACTTTCTCGGACCCAAAGGTGTTTGGGTACCAAAATCTAGTATTTTCCCATTATGTAGGATGCGAGGAAGAGCACTCCTTGGTACTTGGATAGTAGGTGCTCAAGACACATGACCGGAGATGCACATCAATTCATTGAATTAAAGCACCATGATGGTGGAAAGGTCACATTTTGGGGACAACAACAAAGGAAAAATTACAGGCCTTAGAACCGTTGGTAACGATTTACTTTCCATTTCGAATGTTTATCTTGTTGATGGTTTGAAACACAACTTGCTTAGCATTAGTCAATTGTGTGACAAAGGATTTCATTTCATGTTTGAATCATCAAAATGCATTGTTATGAATGAGAAGCATGAAACTCTATTTTTTGCATATAAAGATAAGAATGTTTATGCCATTAACTTTGATGAGATGCATATGCAAAATGTTTCATGTTTGAGTGCTCAAAGTGAATGTGATGCATGGTTGTGGCATCGTAGACTAGGACATTCTAGCATGGAAATCTTTTCAAAATTGACCAAGCATGATCTTGTCAAGGGTCTACCTAAATGCACTTATAAGAAAGACAAGGAATGTGAACCTTGTATCTTTGGTAAGCAAGTAAAATCATCATTTAAGACGAAAGTAACAAGTGATATGACTAGAGCATTATAATATATTCATATGGATTTTTTCGGACCCACCCAAACACAAAGTCTAGGGGGTGATTGGGGTGGTGAGTTTGTCAATAGGAACTTAGAAGAGTTTTGTGCTAAAAAAGGATACACACACCAACTATCTTCTCCTAGGGCACCATAACAAAATGGAGTTGTAGAAAGAAAGAATATGACCCTCCAAGAGATGTGTATGACCATGCTAAATGAGTACAACATAGCTAAGCACTTTTGGGCCGAAGCCATTAACACGGCGTGCTATGTTCTCAATTGGGTAAATGTCCGAAAGCAAGTGAAAATGACTCCTTATGAACTATGGAAAGGCCGAAAGCCCAACATAAGTTACTTCAAGGTGTTCGGTTGCACTTGCTATGTTCTAAATGATAAGGATCATTTGGACAAATTTGACCCAAAGTCAAATGTGTGCACTTTTCTAGGCTACTTCATGCATAGCAAAGCATATAGGGTGTTCAATAGATCAACCAAAACTATAGAGGAGTCTATTCATGTCAAATTTGATGAAGTAGATCCCAAAGTGAAAATGATGCATACCTTGGAAAAATTGAGGATTGATGATGATGATGATGTCACCCAAGGCCAAACATCCAATAGTCAAGAGGTTGAGGTGAGACTCGAACCCGAACCTAGTGCACCTGAGAACTCAAGACTTCTTATAAGTCATTCCTCCCAACAAATTATAGGTGATCCAAACAAAGGAATAACCACTAGGTCATCATTGCACCGAGATGAGGGACACATAGCTTTTGTATCGCAAACCGAGCCCACCAAGATAGATGATGCCTTAAGTGATGAGTTTTGGATTATGGCTATGTAAGAGGAACTAGGTCAGTTTTGTTAAGAATAAGGTATGGACACTAGTACCTAGACCTAAAGACCATACTATCATAGGCACCAAATGAGTCTTTAGAAACAAAAAGAATGAGAAAGATGAGATTGTAAGGAACAAGGCCAGGTTGGTTAGACAAGGCCATAATCAAGAAGAAAAGATTGACTATGAGAAAGTCTTTGCACTAGTAGCAAGACTAGAAGCAATTCGGATGTTGCTTGCTTATTCTTGCTACGATGGGTTTCTACTATACCAAATGGACGTTAAAAGTGCATTCTTAAATGACTTCATCAATGAAAAGGTATATGTAGAACAACCACCGGGTTTTGAAGACCATGATCATCCAAGTTATATCTATCGTCTTCAAAAGGCCGTGTATGTATTGAGACAAGCTCTTAGAGCTTGGTATGACCGACTTAGTGCATTTCTACTTGACAAAAGGTTCAAGAAAGGAACGCTAGATCCTACTTTGTTCATTTTGATTAAAAATCGTGACATGCTACTTGTTCAAATTTACGTTGATATTATCTTTGGGTCATCCAATACACGCTTATATGATGAATTCTCATCATTGATGACCAATGAATTTGAAATGAGCATGATGGGTGAACTAACATACTTCTTAGGCTTGCAAATTAAGCAATCCAAATATGACATTTTCATAAACCAAGCGAAGTATGTGAGGGACATCCTAAAGAAATTCAAATTTGGAAATTTGAAAGCATGTGACGCTCCTAGTAGTTCCACCGTCAAAATGGACAAATACCAACTAGGATAATCCATAGATCCTAAACTTTACCGTGGCATGATTGGTAATCTGCTATACTTGACAGCCAGTAAGCCCGATATTATGATTAGTGTGTGTTTATGTGCTAGATTTCAATCCGAACCTAAGGAATCTTACTTGAAATATGTTGAGCGTATATTTTGCTATCTTAGTGGGACACAAGATTTAGGATTGTGGTTTAACAAAGCCAAAAGTTTCGAACTTCGAAGCTTTGTTGATTTCGACTATGCGGGGAGTCTAGTGGATAGGAAAAGCACTTTCGAGTTTTGTCATTTGCTAGGAAACTCACTTATATCATGGTTTAGCAAAAAGCAAATTTTCGTTGCTTTGTCTACGGCCAAAGCCGAGTATGTAGCTGCCGGAAGTTGTTGTGCTCAAGTCTTGTACACGAAACAAAAACTTGAGGATTACCAAATCCAAGTCGGTTGTGCTGAAATTTATTGTGATAACACAAGTACAATCAACATATCGAAAAATTCGGTGTTACACTCCTGCACCAAGCACTTTGAGATTAGGCACCATTTCCTTCGCGATCACGTCCAAAAAGGCGATGTTAAACTAATCCACGTGCCCACGTAGGACCAACTAGCTGATATCTTCACCAAGCCATCGCCTATAGACCAATTTTCTAAAATTCGGCGTGAATTAGGCATGTTTTGTGAATCGGACCTTCTACACATGTTTTAGTTGTTCCAATCCTTTCTATATGTTGTTAGTGAAGCGTCCATGAAATATGAAGTGAATCAGAGTTGTTCGTTAAAAACTCAAAAAATTTAATTTCAAATTCCAAAGAGCAATTAGCGCGCTAGGTTTGCTAATTAGCACGCTAATTCAAGGACTTAGCGCGCTAATCGTCCATGGCCAATATCACTTATCCGCATCATTAGCGCGCTAATTCTATCATTAGTGTGCTAATTTCACACACCAGTCCTCTCCTCTCCTCTTGGGTCTTCATCATCCCTAACGACTCTTCCACGATCCCTAGGTAAATTTCATCACTTTCTTTATCAATATGGGTGTTTTTACTTCCTAGCCCTAGGACTGAACCACCATTATTGTCTCCATCCTAGAGTTTGTACACATGACTATCTGGACTACATCTTTCTATTCCCTTATAGTGATGATGGTGATGATGAGGTTCACTAGGACTTTCCAGCTCCACCACCTCCACAGCAGCAGTCACAGCAGCAGTCGCAGCAGCAGCAACAGCCTCCACACTATCCGATATTTTATGGCATTGCCCCTCCTCCCGAGATATCTTCATCGACGGCGTACCTCTCCGCGCTGTAAGGTTATATGCATGAGTACATGACCCAGACCCTCATTGCCATCGACATCCACCTTGAGCGTTATGGTGATCGACTTCATCGCATAGAGGGCCATCTACTGCCAGCTTGGCCAGCATGAGATGACCCTGCCTCCGGTTCTAGGCGTCGGACATCGTCTCATTAGAAGGATTATCTAGGCATAGCATAGTTAGGGGGAGCACTAGGCTCATCTATGTTAGTCTTCAGTGTTTTGATGTACATTTGCTATGTTGTAGATTCAACTGTTTAGGCCACAACTATGTTAATGTTCATTTTCAGCATTTAATATCATGAAAATTTTTTTGCGTATCTCTAAGTTACTATTATGCTTTTGTTCATTGCCGTATATTGGTTGCATGTGAATGACTTTCATTGATATACATGTTTATGTCTCGTAATATGCATGTAGTGAAGGGGAGTCTTCCACCCACTGTGTTGTTATATTTGTGGCTCATTTTCGATTATGCTTATTGTGAGGGGGAGCTTGGCCCCACTTTTTGATGTTATCAAAAGGGGGAGAAGTGTATGCGTGAATTCCATTTTTGATTGTCAAGTTCACATTGTTTGTTATCATCAAAAAGGGGGAGATTGTTGGACTAAGTGGTTAGTCACTTTTACTCCACCCGAGATTTTAATGAAAACAAACAAAGTAAAAGTATACTAATAAGTTTATCAAGTGTATTTCAGTTAGTCAACGTTTGGAGAATATCACATCTCAAGGGTTTAAGCCATACAAGTTCAAAATTCGATCCACACGAGGAAACGAAGTCGAAAGATCATATTACATGTTGTAACATTGATGTAAGGTACACAAGTTCATTTACGCAAGTCTAATGCATTAGTTCATGCATATCATGTTTTTCAAATCTCTTTTCAAATTTCAAGTGATTATTTGGAGTTTTAAATAAAACTCACCACTTAAATAGGTCTTATAAGTTCAAACTATGTGAAACCATGTTTTTTTATTCATATTGCACTTTAAAAACCATTGTGAAAGTTTTCAAAAATGAAAAACTCGTTTTAAAAGGTTTTTGAAAAGAAAAAATGTGTATTTGCATAAAAGCCCCTATGTAAGTTATGAAATCGGGATTTTCCATTTTCAAGATTTGTGAAAACATCCGGACCATTTAAACAGGTTCTATGACCTTTAACAAACATGTAGAACATGTTATAAGAGGTTTGGTTGGGTCCTGGATGCGATAAGGGGTCGCTAAATCTAGGGCCAAAAATATTTATTTTGAGGCCCCTAACAGTTAGCGCGCTAATAGTAATATTAGCATGTTAATTACAGAGTAAGCGCGTTAATGTTCAGCATTAGTGCACTAGCTTAGAGGATTAGCGCGCTAGGTCCCAATATTAGGCTAATTGCCTTTCTGACTGCTTTTTTATAAAGATGAAAATCACACTTTAATTTGAATAGATGATCAAATCTGAGCCCTTGGATCTCTAGAATGGTCAAAAACTGTTAAAAATGAATGTAAAATATTCTCAAACCACCTAGAACATTCTATTTTCTTGTCAAGCAAGAAAACCCTATTGTGCTCATTATTTTCAAAGAAGAAGCTTGGATTTTTTGTGTGCTATCACTAGTAATCTTTCAAGGCAACAGAATCACTCTCGAAACTAGCGTTATTAAGGCATTCTAAAGCTTCCAACATCCACTCTAGAACTGATTTTCAAATCACTCTCATGAGGTTGTAAGAAACTCCGATTTCCTAACTTTTCTTGTGCTTAAATTTCATATTTTTGTGTGCTTGACTTCTGGAAATCATTTGTTGTTTTCTTGAACACATTTGTATTTTGTTTTACACTTAAACTTGATTTACTAAACCCTAGGACTGGTTTGGACAAGAGTTTGCGTTTAAACTTGATTTTTATCAAACTTCTTGTTCTTCGGATTTGAAACCAGATTTGTTTTAATCGATTCGTTTGAAACGGTTTCATATTTGAGATTTGCACAAAATCAGTGATATACTTGCATTTCTCATTTGTTCTCATACTTGCATACATTAGAGTGGTTAGGCTCTAGGAGGTTGGCTTGTATTTGAATTTGGTGCCATTTTACTTTGTAAAGTGAATTTGATTATTTTCATCAATTCTTTGTAAGTGGCTGATTGTAAGACTTAGTGGGATCTAAGTCGAAGGGAAGACCAAGTTGAGGCTAGGCATAAACCCTAGTTGCGGCTAGGTAGGAAGTCATAATTTGTGATTAGGCATTCTAGGCTTGTATGCTTAGGTTGTAACACTTATTGGCAATATAAGTGGGGGTTTACAAATCCTAACCGGGGAGATTAGGTAGTGGATGTAGATCATTGGATCGAACCACTATAAATCGCGTGTCTCTTTCCATCTCTTCTATCCCTTTCATCTTATATTGCATTCATACTTGCATTTGAGTAAGCATATATCATATTTATTGTTAAATTATTTTAAAAAGGCGATAACTTCTTGATACACCCAATTCACCCCCATTGGGTGTGGTTTTGAAGGATGAAGCTCTCTAGCTAGTAGTAAGTTTGCTTTCATGTATTGTTGAGGTTTTCTTTAATAATAGTAATCGTGTTTTTCAGTTCTCTACCTTTATGTTATTGTTTTTAACGATGTCTCAATGGTAGTTTAAAGTTTATAAGTTCATTGCAAATCTTTAGGCGTAAACCTATTGACCTGCTATCAATCAGGTTAAGTCCGTGATACCAACCGGGTTGAGAAATGGCCATCACCTAAAATAAGAAATTTGACACACTTGTTGTTTTAGGATAATAACATCAAGAACTAGGTTAATTCTTGAGAGTGGTTGCTCAAGGTTATCTAAGGGTAGGTGTTCCCACATAGCTGTTAATGCTACTCAAGAGCTAAATCTTGAGAGCGGTTGCCCAAGGTTATACGCTGGAGTAAGAGAAGTATTTAGAGAGCGCTTGCCTTATCTATCGAGAATAAGGGAACTAGGGTGTTGGTGACCCCTATAACTTTAGCCTATCTAGGGAAACTATTTTAAAACCCATCTTTCAAAACTGATGATGCGAGACAGGGAAACAACATAGAGCTAGATTGTGGATTGTGGATTCCTAGACTTAGGTATGTTTTACTATTTCTAATTTTCAATTATTTACTTTCTTGTGTAGTAGACCTTTAATATAAAACTCTTTCAACCCCCCTCCAGATTTACTTTTCTGTTTGTTGAACTCAATTTGACTCAATCATGTAGATTCGACCCCGTATTTACCAGTATTACACCCAAGTGGGATTGGTAACCTTTAACGGGTTATATTTGACACGCACGACACAGGTCAAATTTTGGCGCCGTTGCCGGGGATCCGGTTCCAAATTGAGTTTAACTTTTTTTTTTTTTTTTTTTTTTTTTCTCTGAGTTTACTAGTTTATGCACGGTAGGATAACTCGATCTAAATTGACTGGTTCACTGTTACCTTTCGATTTAGAAATCAACATAACCTACCGGAGGTTGGCTAGGGAAGTTATAAACAAAAAGTCCAATTTTCCCCAACCTACTATGGCTAACGATGCCCACCACGCAGGCAGTGATCGCTAGATTACCATGGTGTGCATCAATGAATATCTCCAAAATCTTCTTGCAAAAAGCCTCATCTGCATAAACTTTCCACCGAACGACGAAGCTTTAGAGCTTAAGTCCAACTTTATTCACCTCCTGTCCACCTTCCATGGCATGGAGAGTGAAGACCCGATGACATTCATAAAGGAGTTTTAGACAAATTGCTAGTCTATGAAAGCTCTGCGAAGGGAAGAGAATTAAAGTTTAGGGCTTTTCCCATTTTGCTTAAAGGACAAGGCCATACGATGGCTTTTTTACTTCGCCCTGACTACATTAACTCATGGAACGTCATGATACATGAGTTCCTCAGGGAATATTTCCCTAAAATTAAGGTAGACCAACTCATCTATAAGATATGCAGTATTAAGATGAAGACCTGTGAGTCTTTTGATGATTATTGGGACTGTTATAAGTGTCTAATTGCAAATTATCAACAACATGGCCAATCTGATAGGGCTATTGTTCAGTTCTTCTATGTCGGCATGTCCCCTCTAGAGATGCATATGATTGATAGTGCTTGTGGTGGTCACATTCGTTACAAAACCCCTGCGTAGATTAATTGACTATACGAGGACATAGTGCAACAGTCCTGATTATACAGGGATATTGGTGCTAACGCGCACCGAAGTCAATCGGTTGGAGCTACAACTAGCTCCACCGGTAAGAGAATTGATTAGTTGACTTCCTTGGTGGAACGTCTCCATAGAAATGGCCAAGCGCACGCTAAAGCTTATGGATTATACTCAACCACAAGTTATGCGACTGATGAATGTCCTACTCTATTTGAGGACCATCAGCACGTCAATATTATAGGTAACCAATTCCAACGGCAAACTCGAGTGCTCTTCAAAAATACCTACAATTAAGCAACGACGAGGAACAACCCTAACTTCAATTATGGGACTCGAAACCAAAACTATCTATCCTTTGCCCCAATAGGACAATCGTTACCTAAACCAGTGTCTACTCATTCCTCACTGGAGGACATGATTAAATATCTAGTGGCTCAATAGAGCCTATTCACTAGAGATGTCACCTCGTTCTAGGTGAACACTAAGAAAGCTCTTAATGACACTAATACCACGGTCCACAACATGGAAGTCCAGATAGGCCAAATCGCACAGTGGCTGAGTTGACTTATGAAGATGGGTAAGTTTCCATTGCAACCCTACCCTAATCCGAATATGAGTATTAACCTGCCTAAATGAACGCTATTGTTCATAACAGTGTCACCTCAAAAAATTAGATTAATGAAACCATCACCCTAGAAAAGACCAAATTAGGAGGTGTTCCACCCAAACCCTAGGGAAGTCCCATAAACATCCCGCTTAAATGTGATGATTCAGGGGTAGTAAGTATCCATTGCACAATAGGTGGATTCTATCTAGAGAATGCAAGTGTGATTACATTGAGAGGTGTTGAAGAAGACGAGTATAGGTATGAATCGGAGGAATAATTCGAGATTTCTCCATCAAAGTCAGAAGTTATTATTGTAGCAGTTCATGGAGAAGAAGTCGATAAGAAAATTGAAGTCACTTTGGAAAGGTCAGAGGAGCTAGAAGAGGAGATCAAGGAAGATCAACCTCTCGTGTTGGTAAAGCCACCCAATCTACTATGAATATTGGTTGAGTTTGAAACAAGGGTGGAAGAGAAAGGGAATTTGTAAATCTTATGTATTGATGACACTTTCATGTTTGATTGTCAGGATAAAATAGAATCTCTTCTAATGGAGGACCCATATGAGCCAGAAACCATAAAAGGTGCCATGTATATCACATTACCCAATACACCAGGGAAGCCAATTGTTCGCGACTTCTACGAATTAGTGGGTGTCACGTGATCTTTCATACCAAGTTAGGCCATCGACTTTAAACATCAGCGCTACTGGGAGGCAGCCCAAAGGTAAAGTTATTTTTAGGATTTAATTTATGTTTTTAATTCAGTTTTTATATCGTCTTATTTTTGTCTAATCATGCATGAAACTTTTATCAATCTCTTAATATTATATATCCATCTATTTCCACCAATATTCTATATTTTGGTATACTCAAGCTTAATTTTGAACCTTGAGGACAAGGTTCAGAATAAGTTTGGGGGTGTTTAGGTAAGTGGACTGTTGGACGGAATTTTTAGTAGAAGACTCGCAGGTATGATCTCAAAAAATTTAAAATTTTTGCCACTTTAGTGGATTCACGATGGGATGTTTTCCTTTTCTTTCCATCTCTTATCTTCCATCTCATCCATTCCATTTAGAAATTTATACAATTAGCATGCATGCATTAGTAATTTAGTAGTTTAATATTTAGTAGAGTCGTACCCATAATTAAAAATTTGCTTTCGATTGAGGATGAGTAGTAACTTAGTTAAATTTTTTACCTTTAGACTCAAAAGAAGTAGAAGAGCTTTTTTCACCTTCTTGACAACATAAATACAAACTTGGAGTAGGAATGAATCATGTCTTGAGACCAAAGTAGGTAGGTGGTTAAGTCATTTTTGTGGGAAAGTTCAAATTTCTAGGATTCTTAAAACTAAAACAAAACCACTTGGAGTGTATTACTAATGATTTGACACTTTTAAGGGGAAGAAGTAAGCATCTTTGTTTTAACTTCATAAAGGCTTTAATGAAACTTGTATTAGGAGATTACCTTAATTATAGCAAAGTGAGAAGTGCTAACATGAGTTTTCAAAATAAATAAATAGAGACTCCCACCGGTTCCGCAGGAAATGTAGTAGGGAACCTAGTGGTTGGAAAAGTAATGAAAAATTGGCATTCGCGGGAAATGGAGCAGCGACCATAAAATAATAAAAGGGAAAACAAATGAGGTGATATGTATAGAAAAAGAAAGGAAAAAGTCTTTATAAAAACTCCTCTGAAAAAGATTTAGCTCGAGTGCTCAAAAGCTAGATTAAGGGAGTTTTTTCGATGTTTGTTCATAATAGCCTATTTTTCAAAACAAACCCTATGGACTCTTTTAAATGCAAAAGTTTAGAAATGGTGATTAAAAGTGCGATTGAAGAATCCACTCGAATTCATAAAATTTATAGATCACTTGAACCTACTACTTTAATGGAAAGACCCAGAAAACTTATAAGTAGTTAATGGAAATGGTTTTGAACTAATTTGGGTCTTGAAAGTTGTTGTCTTGAGAGGTAACCAAGTTTGAGTATTCAAACCAGCCTTCCAAAATTTCGAGTCTCTTGTTAATTAGATTGATCAAAGTTTAGTCGAAAGAACTCCATTGTTTTGTGAAATGGGTACAAAGTCTTAATAATAGGATCACTCAATTTTGAAATATGTTTTTAATCATTGTAGTCAAGTTTCCCTTTGCCCCGGACGTGCAAAGTTCTAAGTTTGGGGCTATTTGATGAGTCTTTATTTACGCACTTTTATATAGGTATTTTATCATGAAAATGAGACTTAAACCTTTCTTTTATGGTCTTAAACACTTACTTTTGAGTTTTAAAGGTCATTACAAGGAATATGAGTGTTTTGGGCAAGTTCGAGGGCAAAGTCAAGCTTAAATCAAAAAAGTTAGTTGGAGAAGTGAAGGAAAATACACACAAGGCGCCAAAATACACACACAACACCATATTTTGTACTGACGACGTTACCCATGGCGTTAGACTTGGATTTTACCAACTTACGCCACCGACTTGCTATTTTCATCCCACACTACTCCTGAACTCGCCCTTTATAACAACGACGTCAATGACGGCGCCAAACTCGCGAAATAGAAGTTTTAAGACTTTCTAGAAGGTTCTTATTCCTGGGAGATGCTATTCTTGTACCCAAGCACACCAACATAAATGAGGCACCTCAATGGACGAAAATACATTGTAATTCAGAGTGATTTAGGAGTAGAGCAAGGTAGAACAGCCATGTCCGGCTAGGTTTTTTAATACTTAGGTCAAGGATGAAGCTCTCTAGCCAATAGTAGGCATGTCTTGTTGAAGTTTTCTTTAATGATAGTATTTTGTTTCATTTGTGTATCTTTATCTTATTATTTTTAACGATGTCTCAATGGTAATTGAGAGTTTGTAAGTTCATTGTAAGTCTCTAGGTGTAAACCCATTAACCTGTTATCAATCAAGTTAAGTCCGTGATACCAACCAAGTTGAGAAATGGCAATCACCTAGAACAAGAAACCTGACACACTTGTTGTTATAAGTGAATAACATTGAGAACTAGGTTAAATCTTGAAAGCGGTTGCGCAAGGTAATCTAGGGGTAGATGTTCCCATCAAGCTGTTAATGATGCTCACATACTAAATCTTGAGAACTGTTCCTAAGGTTGTACAGTGGAGTAAGAGAAGTATTTAAAGAGCGGTTTCCCTATCTATCGAAAATAGGGGAACTAAGGTGTTGGTGACCCTTACACCTATAGTCTATCTAGGGAAAATTTTTTAAAACCAATCTTTAAAAATTAATGATGCAAGACATGGAAACAATATAGGGCTAGATTGTGGATTCCTAGACTTATGTATGCTTTACTATTTATGATTTTCAATTATTTACTTGATTGTTTAATAGACTTTAACGATAAAACTCTTTTAAAAACCTTTTATATTTACTTTTTTGTTTGTTGAACTCAGTTTGACTGAATCCTATAGATTCGACCCCGTACTTACCATTACTACACCCAAGTGAGATTATTAACCTTTGATGGGTTATATTCGACATGCACGACACGTGATCACAAATTTCTTTGACATCTAATCTTGACTTTGAATTATCCTTATTTTTCCCAAGGAAACTCATAATGGTATTGAAAATGTTGTCAAACAATTTTCTTTTCAAAGTGCATGACATTCAAGTTGTGCCTAACGAGATTAGTTTTCCAATACATGAGGTCCCAAAATATGCTTCTTTTTCTCCTCCATGGATTTCTTACAAATTTTCCTTATTCACCTCGCTCGATTCTACGTCTGTTACTTTCATCAAGCCTAACCTTTCGATTTCGTGTAATATTTGTTCACCTGACTTACTAGGTGGTGGGTTTTTCTGACATGTTTCTCCACGTTGAAACATATTTTTATCCTTCCTTAATATGTCGCCTCGCGAAAGAAACCGACGGTGACAATCAAACCAAGAAATTTTTCCATCCTTTTTCAAATCAAATGCATCAATATCATCCGCACAATACGGACATACCTTCTTGTCGTGCGTGCTCTAACCGAACAAAATTTAATATCCAGGGAAGTTTCTCACAGTCCATATAAGGGCAGCTTGCATTAGGAAGTTTTTCATATAAATGTCGTAGGTAATCATGCCATGATGCCACAAGTCTTGCAACTCCTTCATTAATAGTTCTAAAAATATGTAAATTTGATTTTTAGGATTGTTTGGACCAGGAATGGTGACCGTTAAAAACATAAAATCTTTCTTCATGCACATTGATGGAGTTAGGTTGTAATGCGTTAATATGACTGGTCAGGATGAGTATTATTTCTCCGACTGTCCAAAAGGCTGGAAACCATCCGTATACAATCTCAAACGAACATTGCAAATTTCGGCACTAAAATTGACGCTAACATTATTGAAATGTGTCAATGCGATACAATCGGAATAATGTTGCATTATAATGATGTCTAAGACGTGCTCTCCAAGCCACCACATGTGCGTCCCTATTGAATCGGACGCGAACAAACGCTGCAGTTGAGGTGCTAAAAGGAAAATAATACATTTTTTGCTGCAAATTGTTGCTCTCTCCCTAACAATGATGTTGCTCATCATACCTTACTTCACTGCAAAACTTGAAAGTCGTCAACTCTGAATCTTCTCCCTAGTAAATTGTGCACGAAGATACGCAACAATTGATTTGTTCAACGGGTAGGCTTAATCCTTGCATAAATAGTTTTATGCCATAAACAATTATTGACCAAACAATTTTCACTAGGCAATAAATCTTTTGCAAATTATCAAAAATCATTATAGGTCCTTTCCGATATGTAATGCTTTGATTGGGGCTTTAGAAGTCGCGCCATTGCCGATAATTTGGTCATGGTTTTACACCCCGTCCACACTGGCTCATTTATGGCTTCGATCATCTCATACAATTTTTGTGACTGTGGATCTGGAGGCTCTTTAATAGGAGTCCAATTTAAACTCAGACCCGCCAAGTTCTACACCATTTTGTGATATGATGTAAAATTATCGACTCTGTGTTCATCTTCATGGTCAGCGTCTCCCATCGCATTACTAGGTTCTTCGTAAATATCACGATGAGTGTAAACATGTTCCTCTTCTCCGTGTTCAGTTCAACATTGATATCGCAGAATGAAACCTCTACGTAGTAGATGATATTTCACAGTGTCGGGATCATGGTAAGCATGATTATGACACTTGGTATGACTGCAAGGACACTGAATCTTACCCTTAGTGAAGAATGTCATGTAGTGCGTCTTAGCGAATGCTATGAACTCGCTTACGCGGTTCATAAACTCGTGTCGGGTGTACCCGTTTTCGATACGGTTATACATCCGTTTTCGATTAGTAGTAGACATCTTGATCGATTCTAAGTTTTTAACGAATTAATATACACATTCGAATAAAATCTTGAATTCTCATTCATGACAACATCAATCCATATATAGCTAGGTACAATTATACAATTTTAGTATTGTATTTTATCAGGTTGTAATTTTCTTAAAATTTAATTTTCTCGCGTACTAGCAAATTAATATTGTGTCAAACACTAGTTGATTATATATAAAATAAAATAATAGATTGAGTAATCTATAAAATTTGGTAATTTATCAATGTCGACAATCCAAAAAATAATTATTAAATTGTACCACATTATCACAATTAATTCAAACACTAATTGATTATACCTTTAATCAACTATCGTACCTATTCACAAATATTTCAATTTTAACAATTTTAATTTAATCACCTAATTAACATGATATAATTAAGGTCGATCAACATTAAACAACATGACATACAATTTTAATATAAATACCTTATTCTCGCTATAGTGATTTTTCACATAAAACAACATACAATATAGTACACAATAAATTGAACAACATGACATACAATTGTAAAAAATAAATAAATAAACATCATAAATCATCAACAAAAAACAACAATAATTATACATTGCGCATAATTTCATTAAAAACATGTATACATATCAATTTAAATTAAAAACAGCCAACATCATTTTAATATATATATATATATATATATGTATGTATAAAACATGAGTTTTTTTTTATGATTAAACCAATCAATCAATTTTAAAAAATCAAATTAATTTTTTAATTTGTATTTAAAAAAAACAACATTATTTTAAAAAATTTATATAAAAACAAGAAACAACAATAACTAATACACGGCATAATTTCATGAAAAATATATACCTATATATATGATCAATTTAAATTAAAAACAGCCAATAATTTTAAATCTAAAACACCACACAATTAAAAAAATAAAAATAAAAATACCAATTAATCAACAACCCTAGAGTTCTGGCGTTCACCCTAAACAAAAGGCTCCGACAACCCCGACCAAACCCTTAGAATAAAACATAAAATTACCATAAAATCAAAACACCAATTAAAAAATAGTGAATAAATTAAAAAATTAATAATACATTTTACCTAGGAACGGCGACGAGACACATCGGCGGCAGCTGCAGCGGTAAAGGGGAAGGCGAGCTACCGGAGATGAGGGTAATTGGAGGTGGCCACCGAGGATGGTGAAAGGGTATAGGGACGGTGAGGGTATGGACAGTGAGTTGAGGGTGGGGACCGTTAGGGTGGGGACTATAAGGTTTGGGGATGGAGAGGTTGAAGTAGTGAATGGGGAAGACGATTGATTTGCATACCCTTATCGAAATTTAGCGACAACCTAGTGGTTGTCGCTAATTAGTCCCTAATAGGTCGCTATCTTAGTGGCTAGTATCTCGAGGTTTTTCGTTAGTCTGTCACTAAAAAAATAGCGACAAACTAGCGACTGATACCTAGGCGGGAAAATATAGTGCCAATGTTAGGGACTAATTAGCGACATACAGTGGTTGGTCGCTATTTGTTTGTCACTACTCCATCGCTAACTATTTTTGGCAAGTTTCATCGCTATTCATTCGCAAATTAGCGAGCGATTTTGGTTTGTAGCTAATTTCAGACGGTATATTAACATTTTTTGTAGTGGAATGAACAGACGATTAAAAAAAATTGATACTTTGCAGCCTTGAAATTGATTTCATGGTCTTCGCTCCCAAATTGAAATTTGTAGATAAATTGACCATTACCTATGGGGGCATACGCATGGCTTGAACCTAATGTGATAAATGATAATGCTATGTTGCTACCACTTACCACAACTTTCTAATGCAATAGAAAAACACTCTGCACAAGATAGCAAGCCCAAAATCACGACAGATAATTGAGACCAAAAAAAAGTCACAACTGATGATTATAGATGTCGTGACACAAATTAAATTGTGTGCGCCATATCTCAAATTTTGATATCAGTAGATTTGATACTCTTATTAATAGAAAATATTAATGATTAGTTTGGTTTAAAAACACTTCGCATATAATCAATTACTTTGAATGAGAATGTTAAAATCTATAAAATGAAAACCAATGTCAAGTTCAAGAAACAAACCAGTTGGATACTTTCAAGGAGAAAAGTATTGGGTTGCTAAAGTGTCACGGGTATGCCAAACTACTGAATTGACAACTATATCCCAACAATACTCTCAACCAAAGTATATAAACCTCGAAAGAAAATTACAATCTATAGCACCCCAATCACAATCTAAATAAATCAGTTATAGTAACTCAATTATAGTAATAGACAATGATAATCTGATACACGTACTGGTACATCTCAATTTCATGTAATATATAAGCACACAATATAGTCTTTAATGAAAAATTGACTATGTCCAAAGTTAGATTTAATTTCTCACATTTATTAATCTTAAAGCATTTAAAGCACATTTTTAAGTAGGAAAATACACAATAATTTTGAATTGGCTAAATGAGGAAGCACTAACAAAATCTTCGTCATACATTATATCACGTTCCTTCATTCTTTACATTGGTGAGTTGATAGCAGGAGTACCGATATAAAACATTATGCCATCAAATCTAATATATTTCAAAACCAACCTATTTGACACGCTAGACATATCCAGTAAAGCAAAATTGCTATTGAACTATACTTCTGAAATTTAATTAGATTTCACTTCCGAAACCCCCAATTTGCAACTAAAGACACTCGTTAAAACTCTTCAAACTAACAAAATATGTTTCGAAACAAAACAAAAACCCAAAATCAAACCCAAAACATCACAGAGTACTTACAAGGCTTCGATTCTTGCTTTGTGGCCTCTGTTAATGGATGCTCCTTCTAGAGTTGCTCTAATTTTGGCGATTGGAGATAGAATCACTGAAGAGATACCTAATCAAAATTGAACAACACAGATTTCAATAAATCATTAGAAGAAACTACAAATTAAAAATCAATTAATCATTGAAAGAAGCACCTCAACAGAGTACACCGAAGGAGGACTGAAATTTCGTCCTTTGAAGTAGGCCACAAGTTCTTACACTAACACAACATCACCATACCTAGGAACACCTTGATCACTGTAGAGCTTTGATTCATGCCAAAAATCCTTAAACCTCGACGAAGCGATTCATAGGCTTTTTCTAAATCACGGAAATCAATCTATTCACGATCCAAGCCACGAAACTTGTCGCAAATCCCTTATAACTCAACTTTGAACTCTAAATTAGGAGTTTAACTCAACTTGTAATTGTAGACTTTTTAATTCAATATCTCTATTAGAGACCATAGTCAGTCCCAATTTGACTCATTTTCTCTCTAATCAATGTAATTTCGCCAATTACATCATCAATTAATATGAACTACCTCACTTTAGTGCCAATCAATCCTTTCAGAACATTAGATCACTAATAAGGTTGAGGCATATGCCCTAGGTCAATTTACAAACATTTTTTATCTTATAATTTTAGTTAATAATATATAGGTTTTTGTTTGTTGTTTTATTATAAGTGATTGCATGTTTACTTTATAATAAGATCCATAAGTATTTGTTGAAATATCTTAAATGTCCATAGTCGGTCATTATATTGGGAATGAATTAAGACTAGTATGAATTTTAATTGATGGTCATGTAATGATCATGCGTATAGGGATACGAATTGAGATCATTAGTACTTGTTAGGGAACAAGGTACTAAACCAACCCGTTATAAGAACACCACATGGATTAAGTCATAAGTGTTACTCATGATAGGTCATTTAGTCCTTCGACTTAAGACTACCGTATACTTTAATATTATGAGCATGGTAATTTGACACAATCAAACGTTGTCTTTAACTGGACGATTATTAAGATTGTAATTGGTTACCATGTGAATAATATGTGAAGGTGTGTAATCAAGATAGAATTTGTCACTCTTATATAGAGAGATTAAAGTGGATCCCTCGATATGATAGACTGATAATGGCCAAATCCATTTGAATTGATAAGATCAATGTCACTTGGATGCAGTACGATTGAATATTAAGGGTGACTTTCTATGCCTTATGTTAAAAATGATATCGCACAACAAAAGGATATGATATATGTTATTCATTAAGTTGTATCGATTTTGATATTCATGCTACTTGCGTAGTCATAATGTCTTGCTAAAGACCGCTTATGACTTGTATACCAAAATGGTTTTTGGTTCATTGCCAACGTTGCATGAACCTATTGGGTCGCACACAAAAATGGCTTTGCACAATTTCAATTGGTCCAGAATAATGAATTTTACATGATAAAATTCATGACATAAAACCCCTTGTGATTTGTTATATGATAACATATTAATAGGGGTGTATGTGTAATTTACTTAAACTGTCTAAATACAATAGTTGTATTACGAATAAGATTTAAAGTGACGGTTTATCTACACATATAAATAGGGAGTGAAACCCTAAAATGAAATAAGATTTTTGTTTTTGCTATTTTTGAGTTCTCTGGATTTCGGAAAAGAAAGAAAAACATTTTCTATCTTTTATGGGGCTAGCAATATAAATTGTGGTCATCGTTCGTGTGTGGATTACTGATAGATGACGCACGTTTGAACTTCTTAGAGATTGAACAATCAAAGAAGGAAATCACGGATTAAGGTATAGTTTACTTTTGTAGATATAGTTTTACGGAACTTATTTTCGATCCTGGTTGGGTTTTTCAAAAATTATTTTGAGTTTTTCGCTGAGTATGAACCCCAAAACCCATCAAATAAACCATGAGGTTCATGTATTCATCATCAATTAATAAAACACAAAACATGAATCCAAATAAATCAACGAAATCTTAGTACTTAACTATAAGTGACTAGAAATAGATCTGAACTTATTTCAAATCATCAATTAATTTCAAAACATCATATTAGACTCGAAATCAACAACTACATACGACAATCATGTTCCTCTTTTTTTTATCCATCAATTATTCATTTCCCCTTTTGTTAAAACAACTGACAACAATAGAACAGTACCAAATGTACACATTCATCATCTTTTTAATCAAAGAAAACCAAAATCAAACACAAACACCAATAGTAGTAATAGCCACACAACATCATCTACAATTCCCAAAGTTTACAAAAATACGGATTGGGAGAACCCTACCATTACAGCCCCAACAACAACAAACTAACATCACAACAGTCTGAAACCAAACCACAACATCACTGCATAGTCCTTCCCCTTCATCATCATCATCGATTTCCCAATTTATTTTTCCCAGCTGAATCCAAAAATAATAAAATCACAACCACACCCAACACACCGTTATCATCATCCTTTTCTATTAACCCCATTGTCACGCTGAAAGACACTAATAATAATTCCAAATACCGAGCTACTATTGATTTGTAGTAGTGGTAAGCGAGGTTGAATCCACAGAGACTGGGGTTAACATTAGGTTAAAAAAAGGGTTTTGAATAATTTATACTAATATAAACTAATTACTAATTAACTTACAAGCTAGGAAATAAATACGAGAACAAATAACTATAA
Organism: Stephania cephalantha; assembly: GCA_039657325.1. Classification (NCBI taxonomy): domain Eukaryota; kingdom Viridiplantae; phylum Streptophyta; class Magnoliopsida; order Ranunculales; family Menispermaceae; genus Stephania; species Stephania cephalantha. Next base: position 15,106,825 of record CM077570.1, on the reverse strand, counting down.
ATACCGCTAAATTAACAATACTATAATAATTCCAGATTAAGGAGACACTTAGACCAATGTAAAAATGATTTAGTCTTCGATTCAAAAGATTATTTTTCATAAAATCTTATAGATAGGCTTATATTGACTTACGCCACCTCGTTCTCCTCATGTCAATGGAACGAACATGCAACACAATCATATACAAACTATCCCGAAAAACCTTCCTGATATGCCCTAGATTTTCAACGAACTAGAGCATTAAACTCATGAGAACACCTACAATGAGACTAGCATGAACTACTACCATTCTCATATCTCAATGACATAAGAGCACATCGATTGCTAACAGACAAGGGCCCACTGGCCACATATTATGATCCCCCTTATCGAGTGGCGGTAGGATCACTTGCAACAATTTCTAACCAATTAGTGTGCACATGCATTTATACACCAGAAAAATAGAAATTCTAATTGAATCTATAAAACAATGCCATCGGAAATACAAGACAATAATAAAAAATATGAAATTTAATAAAGGGTGAAGAAAATAGGGGAGAATAGAGAGACCATAAAGTCATTCTATGATTTCTTATTTAAAGTAGAAGTGTGATAAGATGTGATATAATCCTAAATCTTGCAAATCCACAAAATATGTTACCGCCAATCTTCGCATATGTCCAACGTCGCACGTGCAAAACTCCAAGTCATTGGGAATCATGGAGAAGGTGATACAATACTCTATTTTTACTTTGATTCTATCCGAATCCAAGTCTCATGCCTTGCTAACACCTTCAATTCATTCTCAAGGTGTTGTGAAGGCAATGGCCTTCCCCTTGGAATTTGAACATCGTTTTTCTCTTGGATCATCACAAGGCTTCGCACGTAATGTTTCCAGTAAGTTTTCTCTAATCCAATCAAGTTAAGGCCAACTATTCCTTAGCGATTTCAAGTCATCTAGAGGCGCCGAACCTATCTCAAGCTTTTTAACTAGATTTTTGGGAAATCTCTCTTTTTGTCCAATAGCCTATATTAATACAAAAAAAGGTTTTAGAGTACAAATTGAAATAGAAGTCTTGGAATTCATGTTAATATCACACTAAAATATAGCACAATTAGCGACTTATCAAATACCCCCAAACTTAGACAATTGCTTCTCTATAGAAATGGAGTATACGACATTCAAATTGCATTCACTAACATACATTTCAACTTTGCTAATACCCAACTCTAACTTAAATAGTTTCGTCCAATTTTTCACAAATTTGTCAAATGGAAATAAGAACACTTAAGCAAAACCAATTTTTTTAAGTTAACATATTTTGGCTACTTTCCCGAAGAATACTCCGCAAAACACTAGGTTTTGTCAATACAAAAATAGTCAATTTAGAGCATTGAATGCTAAGATTCCACGAATAAAACTTATACAACCATTTCATCGACACATTCAAAACATTGTTTTGAGTCAATAGGACTTTCGTTTGTGTTGTAATGGTTGAGTAGGTTGACAAAGAAAAGTAATTCATGGATTCAAAATGTTGGAAGACTTTAGACATAGACTTTTCAAAAGATTTTCGTAGAACAAGAAATGATTTACATTGCACCTTACTTAATTTTCTTTTCATATTATACAAATTCTCACATTTTTCCAACCATCCGACTCCCTACTCCATTTCCCGTTGATATTTTTTTAAATGGGACACTCATTTTTCTAACCACACGGCTCCTACTCCATTTCATATGGATACCTTTTTATGTGGAACACTTGTTTTTCTAACCACATGGTTCCCTGCTCCATTTTCTCGTGGATACCATTATTAGGTGGAACACTCATATCATGACTTGATTGATTAATTTTCATCTAAATCAATTTCCCATTATTTGGGATATATAAATAATATTTCACTCTTATAAAGTTTTTTTTCTTTTCTCCTCCATCTTCTTCTTCTTTTTCATGTCTCTTTTTAATGATTTTAAGTCTAAGACTAGCTTTTCAACTAGGTTAAAGATTATAGGCTAATGGTTTATAGGTTTCATGATAGGTGATGAAAGAGTTAGGTTATGTTGTCAGGCTCAACCGAGTTAACTAGGGATACTTAATAGGTGGGTTAAAGGCTTATTGGTTTAAAAAATAAAGCCTATATCTTCCCCAAAACCTATTATTTATTTATTACCCAGTTCTAAATAGATTGCAAGCCTATCCCTGGAATCTGTAGAGATTTAGCCGACTCTTTTCCTTAACTACATACTAGCCCTATTTGGTGTAGACTCGTACGGTAGACCAATCATAAGAATAAAATTTTCACCTAAACTTTACTTGAGGTCTTGTCCATTCATGACAACATCAATCCACGTTTGGCTTCAAATTGTCCACCATTATCCTAAGCTAGAATTGTGCATTCATTTAAGTTCAAAACAATGAACATAAAAAAAAATAAAATAAAATTCACAAGTATGGAAATGTGTAAACAACCTATCAAATCATCAATCTTTTAAATAAAATGAAACCATATTACTAGTATTTCGTCGATATTTTGAAAAAATCATGAAAATTGCAAATTTTACCAAACCATAACTCCCTTACATATGGTTCATTTATGCATTCCTTCAACTTGCATACCCGCATACCCTTAAACTTATCATGAACCTTGTCCTCAAGGTTCAAGAAAGTAGGACAACTAATACACATTCCAAAAGAACAAGTTAAAGTGTAAATTGAAGAATATAAATGACATGAGTGGAATTGGACGAAATAGATATATGAAAAGATGAAAATATATGCAAATGATGTGATGTGCAAGGTAGTGTCAAAATTACTTCATGAAAGTATCACATAATCTCCAAGATGTATAAAAAGAACATAAAATCTCTCTCATCTAGGTGACTAAGGCAAATTGAAAATTAACTTCAAGAAGTAGTAACATGATAAGAGCAATAACTATTAAACAAAGGAGTTGACTAAAAAGATTCCAATCGAAACTTACGAGCCCAAATTATTCCAACTAAGAGTAATATCAACAAGAAGGTGGAATAGAATTTACGATTTTGGGTTCTACTTAAAGACCTCGCCACTAAAGCGGTGACTTAAGTTGGTTTTTAACTTCCAACTAAGTCTCAAAACACGTAAATGTGAATAAGAATTCAATATCCTAAAAATGCTCTATCATACGAACAAAAGTGATATTTAAAATCAAACTTGACACTAAAAATAAAGTACTTTCTCCTTCCTTCAAGCTCTTTTACTTTAATATACCTCGAAAGTCCAGAAAATCAAGGAGTTATTAGACATCTAAGAAATTAAAAACTAAACTAAACTAAAATTCAATGCATGAAATAAATATAATAAAGTTGGGTCGCCTCCAAACGAGCGACTTTCTTTCAAGTATTTGGTTAAACTTAGCGTGAATGATCATGTGAAGCCCAATACTTGCGAGTAGTCTCGAATAAACGGGTTCACCGTGGTTTGGGGCAATGAAATTGGCACGACCTCCTTCAAAATTTGGAGCTCATCAAGGACCTCTAGTACATAAGTTTCTAGCTCATCTGGATCGTCCAAAATAAAAGTGTCAGCAGTGTAGCAAATTTTTAAGTGTTCATTTCCTTCCAACCCTATGTAGAATTCAACTCGTATGAATGCTAGGGTGGGTGGTCTTACCAACACTAGAGGTTGGTCTTCCTTTTTCTCTTTATGTGGCTCAATCGACCTTTCAAAAGTGACTTCAACTTCCTTCTCGACTTTCTTTTCGTCGAAGTTATGTAATCTTGAGAAATAGTAATAGAGATCAACTCAAGTTCTTCGCCTAATTCCTCTTCCTTGTCACTTAGGTAGTCAACAATTGATGTATGCTCATCCATCTCAACACAAGTATCATCAATTAAAGCTTCCTCTAGATTAGGAGGATCATAAAGCTTGGGTTTCTCAAGTTCCATGCTAGGAAAGGTTTGTGAAGACAACTTCATTCTCTCTTCTTTTTGCATCAAGTATAGTAGTTCCCTAAGAATCCAATGTACATTTCCACCAATTTGGTTCAACCGCCACACAAAATCTTTAATTTCTTGTCAAGCTTTAGCGAATGAGATTATCTCCACAAAATTCATAGGCATTGAATTATTGCGCAAAAGAATGTCAATTAGAAAAATCTTGTTCATAACATGAAATACCTACCCCATTCACACTGCAATAGTATGAGTCTTGATATGAATCATGATTGTAGGAGTGGTGAGCCATAAAGTGAACCTGCAAAAATTAAGAAACAACGATGTAGAAACTTGTCTTTTTATTTTATTTATTTATTTATTTGTTTTTGTTTTTATAGTAACATAAAGATAATCAGCACTAGTCCTCATCAACGACGCCAAAAATTAATGTCATGCCGAACGACACCAATAATAATCACAAATATCGGGCTACTATTGATTTGCAATAGTGGTAAGCAGGTCAAATCCACAAAAAACTATGGATAACATTTGGTTAGAAAAAAGGTTTTGAATAATTTATACTAGTCTGAACTAATTACTAATTAACTAACAAGCTAGGAGATAAATTCGAGAACAAATAACTATAAATACTACTAAATTAAAAATACTATATTAATTCCATATCAATGAGACAAATAGACCAATGTAAATATGATTTAGTCTTCGATTCAAAAAGATTATTTTTCATAAACTCTTATAGATAGGCTTATATTGACTCATGCCACCTCGTTCTCCTCATGTCAGTAGAATGAACGTGCAATACAACCATATACTAACTAGACCAAAAAACCTATCGGACATGCCATAGATTTTTCAACGAACTAGAAGCGTTAAACTCATGCGAGAACACCTACCATGATTAGTAACTAGCATGAATAACTACCATTCTCATATCTTAACGACACAAAGGCACATCGATTGCCAACAGAGAAGGCTTGACTTGCTACCTAATGTGATTGACAAGTGATTATTTAGAATTATATATAAAGTTAGTTTAGTAGTATATTTAGTATATATATCTCTAAATAAGCTCTAATTAATGGTTTTTATGCATTTTTAGGTAAATAAGGCATAAAATAAGGAAACAAATGAAAAAGAGAAACAACACAGCTAAAACTCACCAAAGTATGGTTGTCATCATAACATGAATGTGTGGCACTGTGGAAAGTGAAGGGATGGAGTGGAGGATGTAGGAACGATGTGGGAGAGAAGTATAGTGAAAAAAATGAGACAAAGAGGTTGGCGTAGTGGTGGTGTTGTGGAGCCTAAGGACGGCGCGTGAGGCCTAAGGGATGGCGCCGAGGTTACTCAAGAGAAAAAAAAACAAACAAAAGCTCGACGTAGTGGCGGTCGTGGCATTACACACACGCCACCGAGGGTTAATTGATAGTGAAGGAAAAGAAAAAATAGAAAGTTAGAGTTATATTTCATGTTAAATTGTAAAGTACGATTTCTAAGTGTGTTTAGGAAGTATAATAGATATTAGGACGTGGTAAACTTGCCACATATCAACCATAAGTAGTCATTAACATATTTTAGCATATATTTACATTAATCTTGAGTATTAGAACGATTTGTAGAGAGAAGGCATAGAAGATGCATGTGTGGTGATTCGGGTTTTGTGTTATTTATTTATTAGAAGTATTTTAATATATCTCTCGATTTCAATGAATACGACTATGTGCATGTTTGTTTATATGAAGTGTGAGTGGTCTATTAATCTTAAGGATCAATGGATCATATTGATTATGAGAACGTAATGTTATAGACATCTTGATCACATGTTTATTGATATTTGGAATTAAGAGTTATCATGGCCATTGAAGCTTTTAAGCCAAACATGGATGGTAAAACCGTAAAATATACAACACTAAGCGATAGTTGTTGATTAGGGAGGCATGAATAGTAAACTTAATTGATTATGAATCTAAGGATTTGGAACATTAAAGCAATATGGAGCTTACGTTATTCACACCGATAAGTGGAGTTCTAGTTTGCACATTAGAATCTTTTATGTCATGACAATAGGTTAAATTGAATTTAAAGGAAATATGTCTATTCTAATTAGACATTGCACACAACATGATAAATATGATAAAGTGGTTGAACAACATAATATTTCATTACGTAGGTGAAGTTATGAATTAAGATATTTTTAATATAAGAGTTATAACTAAATTGCATTAATTTGATAGTATAGATTAGTTTAGTCTAGTTATAAAACTATTTAAAAATGATTTCCTTAGCAATAAATTCATTGTAACTACGTACGTAGTGAGTTCATACATTTTTCAGCTTAGAATGATATCCATAGTCAACGTAAGTTGATTACATTATTACTACAATCGAGCCGTTATACTTGCGATCGAGGTCAAGTTTTTAGGGCTGTTGTCGGGGAATGGTAGCCACTTAGTCTTACTTAGTTAGTTTGAAAAGTTGATGAGTTTTATTTAAAGTACTTTACATTTAAGTTCATAAAAACAAAAAGGAAAAAAATAAAAGGCTTATGTTTCAAGTTTGACTTTCTACTGTTGATCTTTTGTGTTTTTTTTTCGGGATAACTAGTGCATGCCTAGCAAAGAAGAGAATGATTTAGTGCCTTATGATCCTGAGATTGAAAGAACCAACAAACGAAAGAAATGAAAGGAATCAAGATGGTCGAGGACTAAGCAAGAAACCAACAACAGGGCCACGAGAATAACCAACCTGCAGGTAATCTGGTAGTGCAGGATAAAGTGCAAGGACATAGATGCCTTGTGACTACTTTAAGCCGAAGTTCAAGAGACTTACAACGGAGTGATGAGGCTTTCAGCCAACACCATTAAGTTCGATCTCATACCATCTCTCGATCAACATGGTGCAATATAGCTTGTTCAAAGGGCTAGGCAATGAATATCAAGTTGTATATGTAGAAAATTTCTTGGAGAAATGCAACATCATGCATATCACCGAAGTTACAAAGGAGATGATCAGGATGAGACTCTTTCCATTCTCATTAAATAGAAAAAGCCAAGTCCTGGTTCCAAGGACTAAATGCAGGGATTATGAGCTCATGGGCAAAAATTAATGAAAAATTTCTTGATAAGTTTGTTCCCCAAGGTGAAGGTCAAAAGGAAGTTGGAAATCAATCAATTCAAACAGAAGATATTGAGTTTGTTGGCAAGGCTTGGGAAAGATTCAAAGAGATGTTGAGGAGATGTCTCTGGGGCATGGATATATAAAATGGGCACAACTCCAGATTTTATACTATGGAATGAACCATAGCACGAGAACACTAGTAGATGTCGCAGCAGGTGGTTCTCTACTAACCAAGGATGAGGATGAGGCATTTGATCTCTTTGATCTTATGTCTTAAAACTCTACTAAGCGGTAATCATTCCACAAATGAGGAAACCAACAGAGTATACGGGATTGATTCCAAAGTGCAATTATGGCACAAACTATCAAATTTGAGGAGTCAAATAGCAAAACTTCAAATGGGACATCAAGGTCCATAAGTAGTGCAACAACCCAATAATCATAAAGCCATGGTGGTTAACCAAATGGACATACAACAAGGAATGGAATATGAAAAGTGAATTTCATGAACAACCAAGGCTACGAGAACAACTTTAGGCCGACAGAATGGCTCCTCAAAGGTTTTATCAAGGATACAACAACAACAACCTAAACTTCTCGAATGAAAATCCAGATAGTGCATTTAACTTGCCTCATGACTTTGATCAACATGTCTAATAAGGGAAGCTAGGACAGAGTGAATATATGACTTCTTTAAAGTCAATTGAGAAGTACTTGCATGTCACGGACATGAAAAATAAGGAACGCCATGAGAAGCACGAAAAAGAGATGGAAAGAGTAAAGTAAGCCATGAAGAGGATGGATGATAAGAGATCAAAGTCCATTAAAAACTTAGAAAGACAGATTGGTCACTTGCCATTGCCTTGATTTCAAGGAAGGAAGGACAGATTTCAAGTGACACCATCACTAATCCCAAAGAAAATATTAGTGTGATTAACATGATGAGCACTATGGAAATGAATGATCCAAGAAATGATCAAGTGATGTACAAGCCAGAAAAAGTCAACATTTTAGTTATGAGGAAGCATGAAGAGATGCATTAGTACGAAAAGAAGTAAGGAAATATGAACTTGAGGGACTCGGGCAACAAAGAGTCAATGCCTTAAAGAGTGACAAGAAGGAATGAAATAATGGAAGGCCAGGAAAAAGATAAAGGACTTTCTAAAAAGCACCGATAGGCAATGTCATCAAGGTAATTCCAAGGAAGTCGAATCGAAGTCCAAGTTCATACCGAAACTTCAACCAATCAAAATGAGAGATCCTGGAGAAATATGCATACCAATAAGTATTAATAGGTATCAATTTAGAAATATCTTATGTGATTCGGGAACCTCTGTTGATGTTATGCCATTAACGGACATGTTGCACGTCGATTTGAAGATCAATTGTCTCGATACGACAAATTTGCAAGTAGTTGATGACAATTTAATACCAAATATAGGAAAGTCTTGAATGTGTATAAGAAGTGGATGGATTTACATTCACCGTGGATTTTAAGGTTATGTATCACAATATGGATGATGATGTGTCTATGATACTTAGGCGTACCATTCTTGAACAAAGGCTAATGCAGACTTGTACACAAGAAAGAAGAATATCACGATTAGTATAGATGCGGACGATGATATAGAGAAAATTGTCTTTGTTGATGGTGAAGAAGTACATCCGAATGGGAATGACATCTTAATCTCTGATCTACAATTGGAGTCTCAATTTAGACTTAGACAAAATGAGCAAAAATGTATTAGGTTAATGACGTTAAATTAAGCGCTACAAAGAGGTAGCCTTCAGGTTTTAAAATTTAAAGTTTTTTAAATTTATGTTAATAGTTAGTTATTTAGTTTAGTAAGTACAATTAATATGTTTTAGTTTCTAACTTTCGAAAATTTGTGTCGAACGTGCAAAAATAACCATTTGCCAGGTGATGATCCATCAGAATGAAAATGTCGCACCAAACTCATTAAAGAGCATAAGAGAACGAAGAAGTCCAAGTGACAAACTCATTTGCCAGGTGATGATACATGGGCAAATCATAGGTACGTTTTTATGAATTTTTATATTTAAATGGATTTCATGCGATCACGACATCTTGTGTAAGTGATATGCAAAATTGGAGAAACGCCAACTAGGAATTAAAGGAAAATATATGCGAAACATGTTGAAGATCGCTCGACGTCGTGGGAATGACCCACGACGCCGTGAGAATAAGTGACTACAATAGCAGGGCATCAAGAAGAGCATACAAAAATGTGACATCGTCCTTGGTGTCTTTGTCACGATGTTGTCACAAATTGGGCCTATTGAGGCGCGATGCCGGTGTTGATGAAGGGTTTTAAACCCCTTATTCATCATTTTTTTCACACTTGCATCCAAAACCCCTTTACAACCACCAAGTATACATCCCTCTATAACCAAATTTTGATTATTTATAAGTGAGATAATAGAGTTCCTAGTAATTAAAAGTGAAAAATAGGAGTGCATTGTGGGTGTTCACAAGGTAGAAAGCTACGGCTTGAATTTAGAAATTTGACTTCAAAAGAGCTAGGGTTCTAGTTTGTTAGAAATTGAGAGGGCTTGGATCGATAGAGACTTGGAGGAGTGTTCTACACTAGAAATTAGTCCGGCATTGAGGTAAATTTACAATTTCTTTAGTTATGCTTTGAATTTTGAAAATTTTTGATGAAATTACATGAATAGTGAATTTGAGGTTGTTGAGGATTAAGATTTGCAAGTTGTGTGAATATTGAGCATAAATGTTACCCATAGAGACATAGCCTATATTTTTGCATTATTTCGAACATGAATGATCCGTGAGATATGAATTATGATTTTCATGCATTTTCAAGACACAAATTGTTTGTTGTATTTGATGTGTAGTTGTTTGAATTTAGAAAATCTCGACAACAAGGAAGCAATTTCGCCAAGCAAGAATAAACAATTTTGAGGCACCAACTACTAAACAGGGCACCCCCGCCTAATATTGTAATCAACCCTTAATCCAAATCACCAAAGACTTAATTATGTATTAGTCAGTCTTTCGACCCTATACTCCTCCAAATCCATGTATTGATATATTATCCAATTTAAAGGTAATTCCAATTCCATTATCATTAAGCGAAAGCATTCATTCTCCAAAAATTCCTAAGTGTGGAAAACCAAGAAAAGACAACATCACTAGCACGTATATATATGACACTATTCACTCAACCCAATGTACAACCCAAAATGACATAAACCATAATAATACAACAGAAGTCGAGACATACAAAATGAAATAGGAGAGTCGCCGAACCGCTCGAGGAAGTCGCCGATCTTCTCCTTCCGCGATCTCGTGCGTCTTTCGACGGACCTACACCGTCACAAACTAGACGGTGAGTATAGTGATATTTAAGTACTAACTGGAGAATTTTATGCCACATTTCCAAAATAAACGAATGGTATTTAAAAGCATAAAGTAGCGAAATAAATTTCCGAAACAAGAAATGCAAGTAAATACCATAGTTAAAGATGTAGAGACAGACACAGGCTAAGTCGAGATGATCTACGTCCGGTCGGCGGTGAGACCTATCACCTACCCTTTCCCACTACTATATGGAGTTGCGCTCAACATATCTCACATAAATAGCGGAGCTGCGCTCTACGCTTTACAACATCAATCTCATGCTTGCCGACCACCCCGAGTCCTATAACTCGTGTGCCGCGCAAGTGTAGTGGTGAGTGCCGAAACCCCGGTAGACCCATGTCCCCGTGAACCGCGCATCTCTCGTGCAATGGACACTAGATAATCCCTACTTTAATTTCAAAGACAAATAATTCCAAAATTCTAGGATACCAAGATAAGTTAGGCTACAAAGCCCAAAGAAAATCGAATACAAGTCTACTTAAATCCACATTATTCCATTAGCATACTTTTTATCAATTTTGTTCAAGAATGACATCAAGTGTAGGAATCGAGGCAACGAAGCAATTCACAAGGCATCATGTCACAATATTCATACATGAATAGATACAAGAACAACATGATGTGCGAGTTCAAGTAGTATTGTCTACCAAAAAACCAATAAATCAATAAAGATGAATGAACTGAAATATAAAATTCTCACAATTGTACTTACAAATCACACGCTTGTCCTAGTCTATCCGATCCCTCGACAATTCGTAGTGCGTGGCCAAACGCCCGAGTTCTCCCCTTAGTTCCCTAACATTTAATAATATAACACTTTATGCTACATCGAAGTCGAGACAAGTTTCTAACATTTATTTTATTTTCGGTCAATCGGCCCATTTCGCGCTTTTAGAGGTAAAACCCCCGCAAAATGCTCATCCGAAATTCCAAATATTTTATTGTTTATCGAAATTCATTATTTTCTCTTTATTTTGTCGAAATATAATTTTTCAAAATTTGTTTCCTATTTTCTTTTTGTTCGGTCGGGTCGACTCCGACCACCGGCCAAGGCGTTGGGCTCTGGCTCGGCCCAGTGCTCTTGGCCCGGCTCGTTTAGCTTCATTTTTTTTTTCGGGATTTCGTTGGGAGATAACAATTTTTTTTTATCTGGTTTGTTTGGTCACGAGCCGGGGTTGGCGATCCCCCGGCTTGTCTAGTGAGGGAGACGACTCGGGAGTCGTCTCCTTCCTCGAGAGCACGGGAGCTCCTAACCTCCCGAGCTCCTCCACACACCCCACCAACACCACTTCACCCCATCAATGGAAACAACACACTCACCTTGATTCGGCTCGGGTTCTCTCCTTCTCCTTCTCCTCCACCTCCACAGCGAATTTTCCTTCTCTTCTCTCTCGATTGTCTCTCGTTTTCTATCTTTTTTTTGTTTTGGAGGATAAGAAGATAAGCCTCTTGACTTAAGTATTTATATATGTGAATTTAAACTTTAGCCTTAGATCTTGATGTGCACACGTATCCCGAGGCTCATCACATGGAGCACATTGCCCCACTTGTCCCCCAAGTCACTTGTGAGTGACTCAAAAATGTGACACCTTGCCTCATGATGGGTTAACGCGTGTCTCGATGCACATCTTATGAGTCATAATTTATTTTCCCAACTATAGGCCCATTTATTCATTAAAGTTTCATGTGGCAACATTGCAACCACACATTTCCAAATAAAATTACATTTAATTTAAATAAATTAAACTTACCCCTAATATGCACTACCTCGGTCCCATGTCGACACGCGACACGAGGTACGTCCCCGCTCGTCTCGATACCTACACACCCGTAGAAAATTAACTTAATAGTCTACACAAATACAATACACTAGGCATACATCACCACAAACAAAAATGTACATCGGCCCTTGCCTCACTAAACGGACACATCACGGTGTAGGTCCCATAGTACGGGTTGTTGAGCCCGTGTAAAGACATAAACACAGTTAGAAATTTTTTGCCATTTCAACTCTTCCCAACTAATGAAAACTTCGTCCTCGAAATATAAAAATCGAACCAACATGTATACCTTACTCGAAGAGGTACGAAAACCTATCTCGCATATAGTCCTCCCGTTCCCAACCGAGTTCGTATCATCGTGAAAATGCCACTTGACGAGTACTTTTTGGATGGACTTGTTCCTCAACCGTTGTACCCTTCGATCTAGGATCCGAACAGTCGCTCCTCGTATGACATATCCTCGCCAAGTCTATATGGCTCAAATCTACAATCGGACGATCCGCACTTGTCTCACCTAATCGAAGCATGGCTATATGAAAAACCGATTGAACTCCCGACATCTGTGGAGGTAGCTCAAGCTCATACGCAACCTTTTCGACCCGTTTCTTAATTCGAAAGGTCCGATAAATCTCGGTGTACGTGAGATCACCGCGATATATGTCGGCATACTTCTTCTCGTCAATCCCGAGCTCCTTTGAGTCTCTAACGAATTAATTGTACCTTCACCGTGTGATCAACAACATTCTTCGGCCCCACGGTCTCCCGGTCCTCTCTGGCTCAACCCAACACGATGGCGAGCGACACCGTCAACCATACAAAGCCTCAAAAGGCGCCATTTCAATACCGGCACGATAACCGTTGTTATATGCAAACTCACATAACGGTAAGTACTCTTCCCATGATCCGCCAAACTCCAAGACGCACGCCCGTAACATATCCTCGAGAACTCGTATCAATCTCTCGATCGCCCATCAGTTTGAGGATGAAAAGTCGTACTAAACCGTAGGCGCATCGCTCTTACATACTTCGCCACATCCTAGATGTATACATAGCCTCTCTCGTCCGACGTAATAGTCACCGGTACCACATGCGCCTAATAATCTCTCGCTCAAACAATATACTTAATCGATCAATTGTATAATGTGCGGCCACCGGTAGAAAACGAGCTAACTTTGTCGATCTATCAACAATAACCCGGATGGAATCATGTCTCCGGCGCTTCTCGACAATCCTCTCAAAACATCCATAGCAATGTCTTCCCACCGCCACCGTGCGATGGGAAGAGGTCAGTAGCAATCCTCCAGTCTGCGATGTTTATCATTCACTTGTTGACGATCCCACGCTTCCTAATAAACGTTGACACATCCGCTTTCATCCCAGGCCACCAAAAATGCCTCTTCATGTTATGGTACATCTTGGTCCTGCTGGATGAATAGTGAATCGAGAACGGTGTGACTCTGAAGAATTTCCTCTCTCACTGATACTTGAAGGTATCCACAGATCCGCCCCTAAAGCGCAAACATTGGTCGATGACTCTATCCAATCAACACAAATCGCACTCGCGCTAACTCACTAAACCTCGGAGTACAACCTCGTCGGTCATTTGCCCCTCTCGTCACTCTCTCTCGTGTAGATACGGTCTGTACTCTCATCACGTGCAAATCTCAACTCGAGTTTCAGTAGGAACCTCCGCATCTCCAACAAGTATCCTACTCAGCGCATCAGCGACTACATTCGCTTTTCCCGATGATATTCCAAGGAAAAGTCGTAATCTTTCATAAATTCTAACCATCTGCGCTGCCGCATATTCAAATCCTTTTGTGTGAAGAGATACTTCAAACTCTTATGATTAGTAAAGAGTGTAAACGTCTCTCCATACAGATAGTGTCTCCATATCTTCAACGAAAACAAGACTACGCCACTCTAAGTCATGCGTAGGATAATTCTTCTCATGTACCTTCAATTGTTTGGATGCATATGCTACTGTACCAGTACCCTGCATCAACACACATCCCAGACCTCTATGAGAAGCATCAGTATAGACGAGAATCCCTGTCCAACCTCTGGTAACACTAATACTTGGCGCAAGTAGTCAATAACCTCTTCACCGAGCGAATGCTTCCTCACATTCCTCGACCAATGAAATCTCACGTCTTTACGAGTTAATTTAGTTTTTGGTGAAGCGATTTTCAAAAAATCCTTTGCGAATCGGCGATAATACCCTTTAAACCCGAAAACTTATGATCTCAATCACTTGAAGTTGGTCTTGTGCCAATCGATAATCGCTTTGAATCTTGGTGGATCTACCGATATCCCTACTTTTGCTCCGACAACATGCCCCAAAATTTGACCTCGACATGACCCGAATTCACAATTACTAAATTTGGCGTATAGTCTATGCTCCCTCAAAGTCTCGCAACGTCTATTTAAGGTGTTGTTCGTGATCCTCCCTCGTCTTCTAGTATACTAGTATATCATTGATGAAGACTATCATGAAGCGGTCAAGAAACGGTCTGAAAACACGATGCATCAGATCCATAAACACTGTTTGAAGCATTGGTCACCCAAACGACATGACTGTGAACTGAAAATGTCCATATCTGGTGCTGAAAGCTGTAATGGACCTATCCTCGTCCCTGATCCTAATCTGATGATACCCCGATCGCAGTCTATCTTGGAGAAAAATTGTGCTCCTCTCACTGATCGAATAAATCATCTATCCCTGGGAGTGGATATTTGTTCTAAATTATGACTTTGTTCAACTGTCGATAGTCGATACAAAGTCTCAACATACCATCCTTTTTCTTCACAAAAAGGACGGGTGCTCCCCATGGCAACATAGAAGGTGTGATGAATCTCTTCTCGTACCAAATCCTGGAGCCGAGTCTTCAACTCATCTAGCTCTCGTGGTGTCATTCGGTATGGTGGTATGGAAATCGATTTCATACCTAGTACCAACTCGGTAATGAAATTGATCTCTCGCGGCGGCGGTAAACCAGTAAATCCTCCGGAAAAACATCAGAAACTCTCTAACAACAGTATATCTTCCAACCTAGGTCCCCGACTCTCGGTACGATTGTACAACGAAATCAACGCTTCCATCTCCTCACTAGTCGCAGTCGACCTCTCGTACCTATAGTCCTCATCGCACTACCTTTAAAGTAAAGGGCGGACGCCCGGGATCTCAAATATCACTTTGTTTTGTTGAAACACTCGATATGAGCGTGGTATGCAAACTAACCACCCATTCCTAAAATCACTTCAAACTCCAAACATTCGAGGACGCGAAAGTCACCGGTAGCTCTACTCCATCTATCGCGACGAGACATTTCTCAACAATACTATGAGGGTAAACTTTATCCCCGACGCAGTAATCAAGATCAAATGTACACTAATCCTAATAGGTCTCAACCCAAGGATGTCTATCATGCGACCAACAATAAACGATACGGTAGAGCCATAATCAAATAAAACATATAAATCATGATCCCAAATAGAAACCGTACCCTCAATACGACCTCGTGTAGCGTCGGCGTCACGGTTGGGCTACCATGTGAACCTATTCTCGTGCTCGTTGTGCGTAAACCGCTCGCATGATGCGGGCACTCTTTCACGATATGTCCGACCCGTCCACATCCGTAGCATGTCAACCGTATGCGCCGACCCCGAGTCCGAGACGGCCTTGCGCCCGATACTCGACCCTATCTCTCGCACTGTTCCTATCTTTGTCTCGTATATCGGCCTCTCGCTCGACCTCGCCACCTGCTGCCGCCGCTGCCGTGAAGCTTGTGGGGCGGGAAGTGCAGGAACAACATGAGCTGGTAAGGCTGGTCTGATGGGAGGTGGCAAGGGAAGTCTGCCCACTGTGCTTTGTGCTAGAGCAATGGATGATATAGGAGGCACACCGGTGGGTGCGTAGTCGTCCTCGAACCCCGAGATCATCGGTTCTATCCCCTTGCTCCCTTACCCCTCTCGTTTCCTCCTCTCATACTCTAAGGCTCGCTCCGTGCACAAAACTAGATCCGGTGCTCTGCCATCAAAGCAACTCTACCCAAATAGTATGTCTCATGCGCTATTGCTCGCTCATAGATCTCGGTGAGTGTCATCGCGCCTGAACCGACGTAGTAATACCTAATATCGGATCTTAGTACATCACCGAAGTGATATACATCCTCGGACTCATCTCTCCCCAAGTCCCCAGAAAACTAGCACGAGATAATCGTATCGGTCCATGTACTTTGCATCACAGCTCCTCTCGGCCCCCGTCTCAAGTCCATGAACTCTTGTCTCAATCGCTTCATGATCGAAGGCGAAAAATAATGCTTGATAGAACTTATGCTCGAAAGCATCACATGTCTCGAACTCTCCATGAGTGGCCACCGCCATACGCCACCACACTTCAAACGTCTCGCTCGAGTGTATATGATGAGATCTCTCGCCCGAAGTCTATCCTCAATCCTCGCACCCGATGAAGCTTCTCCCGAGACAGGATCCATTTCTCAATTTCCCCGAAAATCAATGAATCCATCGAAATAAGTGGTTTGAGTCATATGATGTCCTTCACCACCGAACTTGTATTGAAGTCTTTGGAAGATACGGGCTTTGTAGACGATCGCCTCAACTGTCTTCACCACCGATACGGTCACGGCTATCGGCGCTACTAAGGCTACAAAGAAGAAGTGTTGGCGCCCGGACGATCGGTGTAGCGATCGTAGGAGTTGATGTCGATGCCGCTTGAGCAAAACGAGCGGTCATAATAGCGATGAAATCGATCCAACCGCCGGCCCCGAGCTATTAGTCGATCGTACAGCTTGATGTAAGTCCACCGCTATAGTAGGAGGCAACCGCTCGCTAGGCTCGCATTTCCTCCCCCGCGTGTATCGACCATCTGGGTCTCGCAATGGATAGCGAACGCGAATCGCCTTCTACGTGACATAGCGCATACATAAATATATATATATATATATATATATATATATATACATATAGCAATAAACAAGTACATCTAAAAAAATCCCCATCTCCCTGTCACTCACTTCCCAACTAATGGTGTCTAGGCAATGAGTATTTGGTTTCCACAACTAAGGTTTGTATTTTATGCATTATGGTCTCTAAACGTATGCTCGATACAAACCGTAATTGGTCCCAACTACTAAACATGGCACCGCCTTGTCTAATCCCGTAATCAAGCCTTAATCCAAATCACCTAAGACTTAATTACGTATTAGTCAAAGATTTCGTCCCTATATTCCTCCAAATCCATGTATTGATATATTATCCAATTTAAAGGTAATTCCAATTCCATTATCATTAAGCGAAAGCATTCATTCTCCAAAAATTCCCACGTGTGGAAAACCAAGAAAAGACTACATCACTAGCACGTATATATAGGACACTATTCACTCAACCCAATGTACAACCCAAAATGACATAAACCATAATAATATAACAGAATTCGAGACATACAAAATGAGTGAGGAGAGTCACCGAATCGCTAAGAGGAAGTCGCCGATCTTCTCCTTCCCCAGTCCGCTTCTGCTCGACGGACTTACACCGTTACAAACTAAACGGTGAGTATAGTGATATTTAAGTACTAACTGGAGAATTCTATGCCACATTTCCAAAATAAACGAATGGTATTTAAAAGCATAAAGTAGCGAAATAAATTTTTGAAACAAGAAATGCAAGTAAATACCATACTTAAAGATGTAGAGACAAACACAGCTAAGTCGAGATGATCTACGTCCGGTCGGCGGTGAGACTTATCACCCGCCCTTTCCCACTACTATATGGAGTTGCGCTCAACATATCTCACATAAATAGCGGAGTTGTGCTCTACGCTTTACGACATCAATCTCATGCTTGCCGACCACCCCGAGTCTCATAACTCGTGTGATGCGCAAGTGTAGTGGTGAGTGCTTGGAACCTCGGTAGACCCATGTCCATGTGAACCGTGCACCTCTCGTGCAATGGACACTAGATAATCCCTACTTTAATTTCAAAGACAAATAATTCCAAAATTCTAGGATACCAAGATAAGTTAGGCTACAAAGCAAAAACAAATCGAATACAAGTCTACTTAAATCCACATTATTCCATTTGCATATTTTTTATCAATTTTGTTCAAGAATGACATCAAGTGTAGCAATCGGAGGCAACGAAACAATTCACAAGGCATCATGTCACAATATTCATCCATGAATAGATACAAGAACAACATGATGTGCGAGTTCAAGTAGTATTGTCTACCAATAAACCAATAAATCAATAAATATGAAATTATCACAGCTTGTACTTACAATTCACACGCTTGTCCTAGTCTATCCAATCCCTCGACAATTCGAAGTGCGTGCCCAAACGTCCGAGTTCTCCCCTTAGTTCCCTAACATTTAATAATATAACACTTTTGGCTAAATCGAAGTCTAGACAAGTCTCTAACATATTTTTTATTTATTTACGGCCAATCGGCCCATTTCGCGCTTTTCGAGGTAAAACCCTCGTAAAATGCTCATCCGAAATTCCAAATATTTAATTTTTCATCGAAATTCATTATTTTCTCTTTATTTTGTCGAAATATAATTTTTTGAAATTTTTTTCCTATTTTCTAAAATTTTTTCCAATTTTTCTCCAATTTTTCTCTTTTTTTCTTATTTTCTCTTTTCTTTTTATTTTTTCATTTTGTTCTCGGGTCGGGTCGACCCGACCCCGGCTAAGGCGCTCGGTGCAGCTCGGCCCAGGCACTTGGCCTTTGGCCCGTTTGGCTTCATCTTCCCAACGAACTCCCCGTTTCGTTGGGGTGATGACAATTTTTTTTTCTCGGTTTGTTTGGTCACGAGCCGGGGCTCGTCTAGGGAGGGAGACGACTCTCCCGAGTCGTCTCCTTCCTCGGAGCACGGAGCTCCCAAGCTCCCTAGCTCCCGAGCTCCCTCCACACACCCCACCAACACCACTTCACCCCATCAATGGAAACAACACATTTACCTTGATTCGGCTTGGGTTCTCTCGTTCTCCTTCTCCTCCACTTCCACAACGAGTTTTCCTTCTCTTCTCCTCTCTCGATTGTCTCTGTTTTCTTTCTCTCATTTTCTTTTTTTTTTTTGTTTTGGAGGATAAGAAGATAAGCCTTAAGTATTTATATATGTGAATTTAAACTTTAGCCTTAGATCTTGATGTGCACACATATCCCCAGGCTCATCACATGGAGCACATTGCCCCACTTGTCCCCCAATTCACTTGTGAGTGACTCTAAAATGTGACACCTTGCCTCATGATTGGTTAACGCGTGTCTCGATGCACATCTTATGCCTCATAATTTATTTTCCCAACTATAGGCCCATTTATTCATTAAAGTTTCATTGGCCACATTGCAACTACACATTACCAAATAAAGTCACATTTTATTTAAATAAATTAAACTTACTCGTAATATACCGCTACATCGTCCCAAGTTGACACGCGACTCGAGGTATGTCCCCTCTCGTCTCGATACCTAAACACCCGTAGAAAATTCGCTTAATAGTCTACGAAATACAATACATTGGGCATACATCACCACAAACATAAAATGTACCTCGGCCCCGCCTCGGTAAATGGACACATCATGGTGTAGGTCCGACAAGATGCGGGTCGTTGAGCTCCGTGTAAAGACAAACACGCTTAGTAATTTTAGGCCGTTACAATAGGCAAAGGATAGATATGAGGATATTCATTATAGGGAGTTTATTTGTGAGAGAGGTATAAATTTGCTAGCTAAGTAAGATAAACGAGAGAATAATTTCATCAAAGAAAAATTGGGAGCATTTCACTCAAGATTATAGAAAGAATGGAGTTAGAGGAGTGAGTGGAATTGTGTATGAATTTTATGCCAATGCAAATTTTACTAGGAAGGAGGAGCCATTAAGGTAACAAGGGTGTTTGTCCCCTTTAATAAGCATGAAACTAATAGTATATATGGATTGGAACATTTAAGTATGGTTGGAGCCGAACCAAGTTTTCTGGATGATCTATATGAGAAACCTGATAACTTATACCCTTTTAGAGCAATAAATAGAGCATTGGTTGTCCAAGGACAACCTGGCTAGGTAATGGGAGCTGAGAATGTATTGAAGCACATCAAGAAGGAAAGTTTAAAGAATGTCTATTGAATGTGCCAACATTTCCTTATTGTACCCCACCACTCGAAAAGGGAGATCAAGAAGCCAAAGGCAACTTATTAATATGAGATCACAATTAATGAAGAGAACAAGGTTGGCGAGATCATCTAGACCAATCTGAGGTAGTCCATCATTTCGAGTGAGATAACAAATTGTTTTTTCTTATATTGATCACTCAACCAGTGCTTGAAGGTCAAGTTAGAGTGCGAAATAATGAAAAATTCAATATTGAGGCCAAAATAATCATGGATGAGGCTTTCATGCTTACACTTAAATCACCGCCTGGTTTATAAGACTCGATGAGGAAAGAGAAAGAGCGAGGGAGCTAGACGTGAGTGCCGAGTTATTGGCCAAACAAGAGGAGGATAACGCAAAGAGCAATAATAAAGTTAGCCCAAGAATTAGAAGATGAAGGTTATGGAGATTAGGAGGAGAAACAACAAGGATTCGCTGAGGGCTACGAGTTCGTATACCCACTTATTGGAGTGCGGGACTTGGATGGTCGTGATGTTCTTCCATCACCTCCTCCATCATAGCCACCAAGACCACCACCAAATGACTTGACTTAATGGCGGAGAGGCCGTGGATTGCTAGGATGAGGAGATAGTACCGAGAGGATAGGGCGCAATATCGGGTAGCCTTATTATGATATGAGCAGGATATGCAGAGGAGAGAGCAAGACAGATGCAATGGCCAGCGAAACTTCATGTTGTTTGGCGATCGTCAAAGGGACATAGCAAGGTGTAAAAGGAGCAGACGAATAAGACCTACCGATAGGTCTTTTGATTTTCCAAAAGAAGAAACTTATGTGTTTGATCTGGATGTGGTGCGAGTAGAAAGATGGAGCGTCCAATGACACCATGCTACGCCGGAGTTCGATGAGGAAGATGACGACGATGACGCGCATCCCCGATGTTAGTGTCTTAGGATTTCTTTAGACTGGGAGATGAGAGATACATTGATAATATCTCGATTTTTAAATTTGGGATATTTTGTTAACTATTTAATTGTTTGAATTCTATGTTTAGTTTAGTTTATGCCTATATTGTATTATTATAAATGTTTGCTTGTTTTAGTGTTTTCATGATTTCAAAGCTTACTTTTAAACCTTGAGGACAAGGTTAGTGTCTTAGGATTCCTTTAGACCTGGGGACATGAGATTATACATTGATAATATCTGATTTTTAAATTTGGGATATTTTGTTAACTATTTAATTGTTTGAATTCTATGTTTAGTTTAGTTTATGCCTATATATTGTATTATTATAAATGTTTGGTTGTTTTTGTGTTTTTGTGATTTCAAGCTTACTTTTAAACCTTGAGGACAAAGTTTGCTTTAAGTTTGGGGGCATTAACACTACACTACACTATGGGAAGTGAAAGAAATGTTGAAATAAGGATAAACATTGCATTTATGATCGTTTAAAATTTATTTTTGAAGCAGTTAAAGAGGAAAACATGGTAGTGTATTATTTGTTTCATTTACTTACTATTTGAATGTTTAAGTAATATAGATTAGGTTATATATAGTAATATGTAATGAATAAGTAGTTCATTTGTATGTTCAAGCCTTTAATGGAGGATTAGTAGAATACAAGTGTGTTGTTGATATGAAACTCAAGATAGTGTTGTTAAATTCTTGAAGAAAATAATGAAATGTAGCAATAACGATATGATTTCATGATTAGAAACCTAGAGTTAGGAAAGACCATGAGCTTAAAATAAAAGCAAGGAGATTACTAGAACACTTCTTGTGGAAAAAGTTAGGTTTGTAAGGAATTTTATAATAAATGTAAATTTTACTTGAAAATAAAAAGTAAATAAAGAATTAGTGCAAAGAGGGTGAAGAAATATGTATTTTAAATGAAAAGTTGGAGTTAACTTGCTTAATGAAGTGAAAGTTAGAAGTGCTACCATGACTTTGCATGTCCCCAAAGGTAATAATTAAATAATTGATATTGATATTGATGCATGTAATATATGTTTATATATGTGTACACAACTTTTAAATGTTTTTTTATAATAGCCGAGAGTTAAATGACTTAATTCACCTACTTGGACTCTAACTAGTCATCTAAATAATATAATGCGTCTCAAAAGAATTTAGGGTGTAATCAATTAAGTCTATGTGTTTCATTTCAATAAGGGCTAAGTTTAGGAAAATTAGAAAGTTACAATTTTCCTTAGTGAATGATTGAACTTGGATATATAAATTAAGCCTAGTTGGTAACTTAGTTCTCATTATTAAAGGCCTAGCAATTAATTGAACACATTTAATCGGTCAGATTATCGCCAAACCATTCGGGTATGCACAAATGGAACATATATCTCACTATCTAGAATATTGAATGGTAACTCCTATAGACATACAATAATCTTTAAGTTCTAAAGATTGAAATTCTCCAAGATTATCAAGAAGGATCATGGTCTTGATTGGGTTGTCAAGAATTGTGCTCTTAACCTAATGATTTGTGCTAAAAATCTAACAAATACAACATTACAAGTCTAACGCAAACAAACATGTGACCACATAGTTGACGCATCTATCGAACCATGAAATATCTAAATGGTCCACAATGAGGATAAATAGGTCCACATATGTCTCCCGAATGCATTCAAAGAAAATTGGAGATTCCACATCCATTTTTACTTAGGGATGGTTTAACTATCAATTTATCTTGAAACCAACTAGCACAATTATAATCACCAAATTTGAAAATATTTTGTGACTCCTTAAAGGATGTCCATGCAAATTATCAATTATTCTTTGCATCATTGATGATCCTAGATGACCAAGCCTGTCATGCCATAAAATGAATGTCTTTTGATCATTAATTTTCTAAGAATTCATTCAGGGAGACATATGTGGACCTATTCATCCTCATTGTGGACCATTTAGATATTTCGTGGTTTTAATAGATGCGTCAACTTGGTGGTCACATGTTTGTTTGCTTTCGACCCGTAATGTTGCATTTGCTAGACTTTTAGCACAAATTATTAAGTTAAGAGCATAATTCCCACAACCCAATCAAGACCATCCGTCTTGATAATGCTGGAGAATTTCAATCTCAAGCATTTAAAGATTATTGCATGTCTATAGGAATTACCATTGAAAATTTTGTTCCACATGTGCATACGCGCAATCTCTGATTAAACGCTTTCAATTAATTACTAGGCCTTTAATCATGAGAACTAAGTTATCAACTTCAGTTTGGGGACATGCATTCTTCATGCAAGATCTATCATTCATTATAGGCCTACGCATACCATGAACATTTTCTCCATGCAACTCATTTTAGGTCAACAACCAAATATTTCACATTTGAAATTTTTGGTTATGCAAAGTGTATGTTCCTATATCACCTCCCAATAGAACTAAGATGAGTCCACAATAAAAAACTTTGGATTTATGTTGGATTTAACTTATCATCCATTATAAGATACCTTGAGCCCCTAATATGGGATTTATTTATTGCACATTTTGATTATTGTCACTTTGATGAAGTAATTTTCCCACCATTAAGAAGCCAATTCAAAAGGAATGGCGCAATATTGTTTACAATGCATCAACTTTATCACATTATGATCCACACACAAATTAGTGTGAACTTGAAGTTCAAAGATCATTCATTTGCAACAAATTGCAAATCAATTACCCGATGCATTTAGTGACGCAAAACGTGACAAAATTACATATTCCAACTGTAAATGTTCTACAAGAATCGATGTCTATATGCAACAAAATGCACAAGAACCAACTAAACACTTAAAGCGTGAAAGACTAGTTGGTTCAAAGCATACGGTTCCTCGAAAGAGAAAAATACGAGTAAAAATAAATGCAAATCAAAATACTCCCGAGAAAACACCAGAATCCTTTAATAAGGATTTGTCAGAGCAAGTTGATTCTTACAAGAAACAAGTGCCTCTAGAAAAAGAGGAAAAATATGAAAATAATGATATCTCAATAAATTATTTAAACTTTGGTAAGATTTGGGATATAATTAATATTGTGGGAAATATATAAAAATGATGAATAATTCGGATTAGAGGCTAACTAGGCTTGCATAACAAGAGTTTTAGAATGGAAAGAAAAAATGAGAGAGTCTCACAAATTCTATAGGAAATGGAGCAGAGAACTTAATGGTTGGAAAAAAGTGACGAAAAATAGAGTCCATAGGAAAAAGTGTAGAGACCATGAAATAAAAAATAAAAAGGAGAAGAGGAAAATAAATGAGAGATAAAAATAAAAAAAGAAGGAGGAAGTAAATTAAAACTCTTTAAGTAAAAGATTTAGTTCGAGTACGAGTAGCTAATTGAGTTAAGCTTTCTTTCCAACTAGATTAAGTCCTATAAACTCTTGAAGTGCTAAAGTCTACCA
Source organism: Stephania cephalantha (assembly GCA_039657325.1). Lineage (NCBI taxonomy): Eukaryota > Viridiplantae > Streptophyta > Magnoliopsida > Ranunculales > Menispermaceae > Stephania > Stephania cephalantha. Next base: position 15,082,075 of record CM077570.1, on the reverse strand, counting down.
ACATTAGTTTGATCTAGGCTAATCTGTGAATTCCTGAGCTTAATGAGAAATCAAGAGATTATATACTTGCTACTTGAGTGTCGAGGTGAAACAAACTTGTGTGTAGTGATGGTTTTGGTTATGATCTACTTTCGTGTTTCGAAAGTGAGTTGTATGTGTTGTTAAAACTACATATCTTTAAAATACAAGTTTTTGCAAAGAAAAACTCTAGAGTGGATTATTAACTTAAAAACTTAGTGAATTAAATGATACTCCATGAACAATGTAACATGAACGAGAACTAGAGTAATATGAGTAGTTAGAAGACTTAGTAAAATATACTTTTACTCGGGACGTGCAAAATCTTAAGTTTGGGGGTATTTGATAAATGATTATTTAGACTTATATATAGGGTTAGTTTAGTAGTATATTTAGTATTGATATCCCTAAATGAGCTCTAATTAATGTTGTTTACGCGTTTTCATGTAAATAAGGCATAAAGGAAGGAAATCAGCAAAAATGAGAAGAAACGGAGCTAAAACTCACCAAAGTGTGGTAGGCGTGTGGCATTGTGGAGAGTGAAGGAACAACGTGGAGGACCTAGGCACGGCGTGCTAGAGAAAACAAGTGAAAAAATGAGACAGAGGTTGGCACAGTGGTGGCGCTCTGGAGCCTAAGAGGCGACGCCTGAGGCTTAAGAGACGGCGCCGAGGTCATTAAAGAGAAAAAAAATAAACAAAAACTAGGTGCAGTGGCCGTGCCGTGGCATTACAGACAAACCATCGGGGGTTTAATTGACAGTGTAGAAAAAGAAGAAAATCAAAATTTAGAGTTCTATTCCATATTAAATTGTAAAGTAAGGTTTCTAAGTGTGTTTATGAAGTATAAATAGATATTAGGACGTGGTAAACTCACCACATATCAACCATTAGCAGCCATTAACATATTTCAGCATAGATTTACATTATTCTTAAGTATTAGAATGATTCGTGGAGAGAACGCATTGAAGACTCACGTGTGGTGATTCGAGTATTATGTTATTGATTTATTTGAAGTATTTTAATATATCTCTAATTTCAATGAATACCACTATGTGCATTTTTGTTTCAATGTTGTGTGAATAGTCTATTAATCTTAGGGATCAATGGATCATATAGTATGAATGTTATTCTATGAACATGAGTAGAAATTGAATATAAAAAATGCAATGATTAGAGTTTGTATTGATTCTGAGTGTAATGCTATTGATATCTTGATCACATGTTTATTTATATTAGTTTTTGGAGTTATCGCCATTGAAGCTTTTAAGTCGGACATAGATGGTAGAACTGTAAAATATACAACATCGAGCGATAGTTGTTGATTAGGGAGGCACTGATAGTAAACTTAATTGGCTATGAATCTAAGGATTTGGGACATTAAAGCAATGTGGAGCTTACGTTATTCACACCGATAGGTGGAGTTTTAGTTTGCACATTTGAATTTTTTCGTACGGCAGTGGGTTAAAGTGGATTTGAAGGGAATATGTTCATTCTAATTATGCATTTGAATTACGCAATTAATCGAGCACAATAGAAAAGTTTGATCCATGTAGCCGACCCCAGTTAATTTGGGACTGAGGCTATGTTGTTGTTGTTGTTGTTGTTGTTGTTGTAATTATGCATTGCACACAACATGATAAAGATGATAAAGTGGTTGAAAAGCATAGTATTTCATTACATAGGTGAAGTTGTAAACTAAGATAGTCTTAATATGAGAGTTAAAAGTAAATTGCATTGATTTGATAGTATAGATTAGTTTAGTTTAGTTATAAAACCATTTAAAAAGGATTTCCATAGCAATAGATTCATTGTAGCTAAGTACGTAATGAGTACATACACATTTCCATGAGGACGATATCCATAGTCAACATAAGTTGATTACACTATTACTACAATAGAGCCTATACTTAGTGCCTTAGATCCCGAGATCAATGATCTCCTTGACCGAATCAAGATGGCGGAGGATCAAGAAACCAACAATAATTTCCAACCCATCTAGTGTGCACATGCATTTACACACCAGAAAAATAGAAATTATAATTGAATCTATGAAACAACGCCATCGAAAATACAAGACAATAATGAAAAATATGAAATTTAATATATAAATCTCATAAATCACTTACTTGTCTCATTCATCTAGATAATAGTTTAGTCGAATATGGCAATGGAAATCACCATTGCGAATAAAAATTAAAAGAAAAAGGGAGAAGAAAATAGGGGGAATAGAGAGACTGCCGATCTTTGGATATGTCCAGCGTCGTACAAGCAAAACTCCAAGGCACTGGAAATTGCTGAGAAGGCGCTATGATACTTTATTTTTCCTTCAATTCTATCCTTATCCGAGTCTAGCGCCTTACCAACGCTTTCAGTTCATTCTCAAGGCGCTATGAAGGTGCTAGCCTTCCCCTTGAAACTTGAACTTCGTTTTTCTCCTGGATCTTCACAAGCCTTCGTACACAACGTTTCCTGTGAGTTTCCTCTAATCCGGTAAATTTAAGTCCAACGATTCCTGTGAAATTCGAGAATTTCTTAAACTTGATTAGGTGACATATTAAGTATTTTCGGATTTAAATTGGGATTTAAGTATCTAAGGTGAGACCCACATATTTCGGACCGAAGATCATAAGTTTAAAATATTATTTTAGTTTGTTGCGTGCCTAGTGGACTTATTATATTCTATTTGACGCGAAATAGGGTAAAGTTGAAGTTGAGATGCAGTGTCCGCTTGTACCGTAGCGCGTTGGGTATCTTTCCAATTTTCGACGAAGTTGGGGTATTTTTCAAGGTTTAATTTGGATGTAAATTAAAGAGATAAACATGAAATAAAACGAAATTGAGAAATGACCTACAAGGGCATTAATTTTGTGAAGTAATGGATAACAAACGAAGGGCAAAATCGTAATCTAATTTACCCAAAACCCATTCGATTTATGTGAAAACAAATACGGGGTTTTGAATTTTTCATTTTCGATCAAACGTTTCACCCAAAACCCTCCCATCACCAATTTTCATCTTCTACCTCTCAACTAACTCGACTTCTCCCTCTGTCACTCAATCAACACTAGGTTTCTTTCTCACTCAATTTTCTCTCTTTTTCCACTTTCTCCCTTACTGGATTTTTCTTATAAATTTTGTAGAAATCAAAGAGAAGAGAGGAAAAGAAGAATTTATGCAGTTAATGATTTGAGGTGAGTAACTTTATGAGTTGTTGATGAAAACCATGGTTAAAGTTGTTGAATTGTTGACTATAGTGTGGGTAGAATCATTGGAAGTTGATGTCTTTTGATGTTTTACATAAATTAGAATCGTTCATATGTCATTTGGGACTGTTTTGCATTGATTTGGTTAAGTTTCACAAAATCAGTACCTTAAGTTCTGCAGTCTTGTTTTTATGTGATGTTGAGTATCAATTTCGGACAATCAAACAAAGTGTTTTAAGCCGATGTTTTTATGGAACTTTGTGTTTATGTGTCAAACTTGGTACATGTAAATCATATTTGAATTTGAAGAAAATTTGGTTGGTCAATCGGGGTCGAATTGGTTGCTTAAAAACTAATTTTGTTAAGACAATAGTTATGCGGTCTTTTTTTTGGACAAACTTGGGGTAGGTTTTCAGGCAATCAAATGGATGTTTTTAGATGAGATTTTTATTGGTTTTTAATCCTTGTATATCAAAAAAGCTCCCCTAGAATCAGTTTTGAATTTGGACCTTGGCTGGTTGTGGTTTTGTGGCTGGGAAGGAGGACGAAACTCGGGACTGCGGTGCCTTTCCATGCAACTGGAAAAAATGGATTTTTGGGATGATGATTTAGGGGATAAAACGATGTGCAAATTATGTTTTTTTAGGTTCATTTTAATGTTTAACGATCCTATTTTTAATAAGTGGAAAGTGTATGGGTTGGTTTGATTGTTTGATTGGTAAAAATTGATATGTAAGGTATACACACCAAGTGTTTTACGAAATTCCAAAGTTGAACTTAACAAGGGGCTGTTTTGGAGTAATGATTTGGGAAAGTGTTAGTTGTCCAAAATTATCACCAATAGATTTATTTTAGTCCTCATATAACCTACTTTGATGATAATCAAAGGTTGTGGCCCATGAAATTTATTTAGTCAATGAAACATAAGGTAGAATATAGCATGTTGATGTGGTTCAAAATTGTCCAAATGTGAGTTGTGACTTAGCAACTTTAGGTAATAATTTGAATGTGAGTTTTTTATTCAAATTCACTGAGATTGGACTTATTGGGAGTTCATAAACATGAATAAGAGTTGTGAAAGGTATTTGAGATTTTTATTAAGGAATGGAGTTTAGAGTGGTTTGGACTTTTTGGTAACTTTAAAATGGTTTAAATTGTTAAAATAAAATTGTAACTTTGAAACATAAAATTATATGTTTAATATTACTTCTAGGTCTTATGGAAGATACATGAAACTTGAGGGGAACCTTGTGTGAGGCTTTGCAACCAACTTTGAGTTGGTTTGACTATAAGTAAACCTTACAGTGGGTTTTACTAATTATGAAATTTATCTTTATACCTGCATTTGTGTTTAGTCAGCTTTGCATTTTGCATCATTCTTGGTCATGCATTTATGTCATTCCGAATGATGGCTTGTTAGTGCTATGGCTCATTGGTGGGACTCAGAGCTAGGTTTCCTTATCAGTTGGACTAGAACACGGATGACCCAAGGCACGCAAGTTTTTCAGGGAGCATGAATTGGACTTTTATTACTATTTTAGGTTCATTCTTGGGTCGGCCAACCTATTTATGAACCTTGAATAGTAATAAAAGAGTTTTACTTTGTTATATGAATTTCTTGTTATTTGGAAATGTAATTACAGGTCGCCATGTAATCAGACTAACATTTGCTAGTTTAGTGAAGGAGTTTACTTACTTGAGATCTTTGAGTTGTTTTTTATGACGTCAGATTTTCATTGAAGATAATGAAGAACGGATAAGACTCGAAGAGCCTTGGTGAATATTTTCATGTTTTAAAAGTTTATTATTCTTGTTTTAAACGCTTTTTATATATTTTTTTGGGTTTTTGGGTGATTGTAGGACGTGAAATACTCTCGAATAGGTTATGAAAGTATCCTAAGTTAGTTTTTGACAAGTCGAGAGGTTTATGTTTCAATTTGATCTAATTTTGGGATTGTAAGGTTGTAAATGAGGTATCGGAGATACTAAGTTAGTTTAAATGATTTGAATTTGATATATATTGTGAACAACCGGGAGTTATGATTCCTATTAGGCTTCTCCCCATTCTGTTGTCTATTAGGTGATTTTTCTGGCAGGTCACTTTTAGGGGAGGTGCTACTGAATTTTTTACAAAAAATATGGATATGAATTTCTAATTTACTCCAATTAAATAAAAAAGGAATCGAGGTTAGTTAAGGATCTAAATTATGATTTGGAGCGTTATTAAGGATTGAGTTAAAATGTATTTTGAAGTAAAAAAATGATTGTATGATTAAGATGCTTAATTAGGGTAATTAGGGATAAGTTAGGGCTTAGTGGGACACGCCCTAACAATTCCTTAGCGATTTCAGGTCACCTGAAGGCGCTGAGCATATCTCGAGCTTTTTGACTTGATTTTTGAGGAAAGTATCTCCTCTTTGTCTAATAGCTTGTATTTACCTTAAAAATACAAAAACAAAGGTTTTAGAGTATAAATGGAAATAAAAGTCTTGGAGTTCATAGTAATATAACACTAAAATATAGCACAATTGGTGACTTATCACCCTTCACCAAGACCAAACCAATAATCAATAATTAACGACTCAAATTAATCTACTTAAATTAAAACATCGATATCCTGAAATCACAAAATCAAAAGTTTACCTTAATTGAATGTGGTTTGATCCTCTTTCATTGTCATGATTGCCATCTCTTTCTTATTCACTGTCTTCCATTGCTTGAGCGTAAGAGAGAGAAATAGCTCACGGATAAGGAAGAGAACAACACTAAGAGAATGAGTGTTAGTTGTGGAAGGTTGAAGATGACTGACAAAGAAAGAGAAATTTAGAGAGAGCTATGACGAGTTGAGGGGTTCGTCCAAGAGAAGACGTCACTGCTAGAGATATGGAGAGGGAGATTGAGCGGTCAACTGAGAGCAGTTCATAACCAGAAAGGTAGAGAGTGATGGTAGAGAGCAAGACATCGAGAGAAAGAAAGAGAGAGAGATGACAAATCAATAATTAGAAATGTTTCATAGTTAATTTTAGGATGATTTCAGATGTAAAAGATTATATTACACAGGGTTTTCTCTTATTTTTTATATTTCAGGTAATAAATGGAGAATATGAAGAAATGAAGGGAAAATGGAAGATTATGAAGGAGTTAATCAAGTGAAAAAGTATACAAAGAATTATCACCAATGAAGCAAAGAAGAACTGGACTTTTGTACCAACAATTCTCAGCGATTCCTGGATGCACTGAATCGCTGCCCAAATCAATGGGCACAAGAAAGGACTAGTGAGCTTAGAAATTTTGATTTCTCCATCAATTCTTATCACACCTAAATCTTTGTGAATCGCTGGGTAACATTACAAGAATTTTAGATAACTACGAGTTGTTTGAATTGTTTTGGAATGTTTACTACTTAAAATACTATAAATACTAGCCTAGAGTTACGAAATTAGATGCCCTTGAGTACGTAGATCGATATTTCATTGTTCTTGGAGCCATTGTCTATTATTCTTATATTTTATTGTTTTTGGAAAAGATTTGAACATTCAAGTATTTTAATTAAAATGTATTTTCAATTATGTTTTTATGTATATTATCGTAATGTTATAATGTTATTTATGATTATGAGAAAGTAGTTCGTTTGATCTAAACAAAGTCCGAATGTGAACTAGATCCATTTTGCAATGTAGTTATGATGAGATGAATATGTGCTTAAAGCTTTTAACCGATTGTATTATTTGATTCACTGATTTAATAGATTAATATCTGTTGATTTTAATCATGATCTTTGTATTGCATGCATAGTCTAAAATATGTATTATGATATATGGTTTCATTATTTATTTGAAGTAGTTACTAGGATTGTTTGAAAGACAAACAACGTTTAAATATCCTAGGTGAATTCGAGATCTAAGTCTAGTGTTGAAGTGACTTTCCGAATATGTTAGATTTAGTAGTTCAAAGTTTTCATAAAGTTTAATGTTGTTCTATTGTGAAGTTAATGACTTTGTGTAAATAAAAGGGTTAGCTCAATAGAATTAGAACGTGGCTTTTCCACCAATATAAGGGCAACAAATGGTTGGCTATAGGTTGTTTACTTACTTATGATTATAGTTTAGTGATCTATCTTTCATTTATAAGTATGCTCATGACTATATGGATTAGATTTACATGTTTAGAATGCAAAACGAGTTTATATTTCATTGTTCTAGATATTGGCTTAGATATTTATTTATTATTGAGTTTAATCTATTTGATTGATTGTGAATCTGGATTGTGTTAATTAGTTAAAATAATATAGTTAGTTAAGTATTATTATATTATAGTTAATTATTAGTTAGTTAATTACTATTATTAAAAATAAAAATAAAAATAATAAAAACTTTTAAAAGCCTTTTTTCTAGAGAGGTTTGATAAATCCCTATGGAGACAATTCCCACCTGCCATTACTACAAAATTATTAAAGTACAATATAAAAGGGAAAATCATTGTACGCGCCCGACACGTGTCAATTTTTGGCGTCGTTGTCGTGGATTTAAACACAATTTGTTAGGAGTTTTAGATGTCGTATGGTTTATCCATTTTATTATTCTAATTCCACAGGATTTTTACATCCGTATGATCATAAGGTAGATAACACATTTAATCGTAATTTAAGACAACAATAATGTAGAGGACACCAACCTACCACAAGGGAAACCAATAATAAATTTAATTTTAGTAGTAGTAGTAATAATAATAATAATAATAACAATAATAATAATAATAGAGAACTTACTTTTAGGCAAGCTAATCAAAATGTCATTGCTTATGAACAAATGTGTATTACATATCCTGAGGGATTTCCTGAATTTGAACTTAGATCTGGATTCATTAGTGCCCTACCTAACTTCTATTGTAAGGATAATGAAAATCCACAAAAATTTATAAGGGAATATCACAAAGTCAATGGAATGAAACTCAAATACTACACATTAGAAGCAGTCAGACTTAAAGCTTTTACTTTTGTATTGAAAGATCAAGCACAAGATTGGTTGTTTGATTTTCCTCAAGATTTGATGACCATATGAGCTCAAATGTTAAAAGCTTTCCTAGATCAATATATGCCTGCAAGAAAAATTAGTACTTATAGAAGACAAATCATAGTCGTGAAAATGAAAGACGATAAAATTTTTAATGAATTTTGGGATAAATTTCAAAGATTAATTTCATCTTGTTCGCAATATGGATAGACTCAAAGAGCCTTGTTAGAATACTTCTATGAATGACTAAATCATTTTGAGCAAAGACTATTATATATCGCATGTGGTGGATCATTATTCGATGTTACACTAACTCTAGCGAAAGAATCTATTAACAAGATGGCTAAATAATCTAAACAATATGGTGAAAAGACCGATACACCAAGAAAGAAAGTTTATGAGGTTAATAATAAAACAAGTAATAAATCTGACGAAAATTTTGTAAGATTATCTAACATGGTTAACTATTATTAAAAGATATATCACATCAAGTTAAACCATGTGGATTTTGTAATGAAGTTACACATCCTATAGATGTGTGTCCTACTTTACAATAAGAAGAAAACGATGAAGATGTCAACGTGGTTATAAACCAATATTCTGGTCCGCCTAGAAACCAATACAATAACAACAATTATTACACTAAAAAATCAAATTCAAACCTTAGCTACGGTCCAAAAAATCAAATTTATACCACTCTTAGATTGGGAGCACCTACACAGCCTACAACAATGCAACAACCTCAACAAATTATTCTACCTACGCAACCAGATCTAAAACAAATATTACATAACTTTATGACCCAAAGTCATTAAGACTTTACGCAAATTTCTCAAAACCAAATTAAAACTGATACATCTATCAACGGGCTAAAAATCAATTAAGTCAAATGACTCCATAAATTAACATGTTAAAAAAGTCGAACTAAAGCAACTTCTCAACCTACGAACACTACTAATCAAGCACAAGTTAAAGCTTTATTTTATGAAAATGAAAAAGAAACGAATACGCAACAAATACACCAAAAAGATGTAAAAAGAAAACCAAAGTACATAAGACGATAGAACAAGAAGAAGAGAAGATGATGGCAAATGTCGTTTCACTAGGGAATGTATGGCCGAGCAATTAAAAAACGCACCTTTTTTCGAAATGCTATAATCATGGTATTTAGCCAAAGTAAGTAGAAGACTATGAATATTCTTTACAAAATTCAGTTTTAATTAACCAAGACGTAGTAAATGATAATTAAAAATTGAATGAAGATATGCGTTCTAATTCTATCCTTCCAAAACGATTAGCACGTGCTAAGGAGGAAGAACCTAAGGAAGACATATCAAAACCATTGAGGAAATTAGAAATTAATGAAAATATAGAACAAAAGATTTCACCTTTAGCAAGAATGCCTGAGAAATGTTCCAACCCAGGAATGTTTGTCATACCAATCACGATAGGCAATTCTTCAATTAGATTTACTATGTGTGATCTCGGGGCATCTATTAATGTTGTGTCACTTAAACTTTACGAATCATTGAAAACAGGATCGTTAACTAATAAACTTATTAATCTCACTTTAGCAAACAACACCATTATTAAACCGTATTGATTATTAGCAGACATCTTAGTACAAGTACATGATTTAGTATTTCTAGCTGATTTTTATGTCATGGAAATAGGAGATTCTACATCACCCAATCCTTTTACCTATACTATTAGGTGGACCTTTTCTAAAGATAGCTAGGACTAAGTTAGATATTTTGAAAGAACAATGTATATAGAGTTTGAAGATAAGATTGTCAAATTCAAGATTAATAATGAACATAATTATGATACTTATGAAAAATATGATGAATTATTTGACAACGAAATAGAAGATAATGACTTTTTAGACTTAAACTATTATGACAATTTTAATGCTAAAATTTATGCAATTAATGCAGTAACAATGGAAACTGATAAAGGGACTTAAAAGAAAGAAACTGTTGAAAACACTTCAAAAGAAAAGAAAGTTACTCAAGATTGGAGAGTTAAGCAGCCGGAGAATGGAAGAATCATTAGCGAGAGGGAAGTTTCTAAGTCCAAGTTCAATAAGAAAAAGAAAAAGTCGGACTTGAATCCTATAAAACTTAATGAAACCGAAGGCATACACTTGCACATTAAAATCAAATGGACCTGATACTACAGAGCTCAGTGTGATACAAACTCTAATGCAAATCTAATGTCTATACATTTCTTTCTACACACCTAATTGGAGTTGAATTCACTTGCTTCTGAACGATTCTCTTTATTGGATGGAATTTCGATTCCACCAATAGGAGTGGTCACGGATGTGCCTGTCCATGTGGAAAACAACACTGTATCCATGAACTTTTTGTTCATACCATAATTTATCATTGAAGATCCTCTTTTACTATTAGGATGACCTTTCTTAGCCATTACTCATGCTATTATGGATATTCTGAACAAAACAATTCTCTGACAATCAATGGTCGGGCACTCAATTTCTGGAATGGTACTAGAGTGGAAAACCCTAAATTTAAGTTTAGAGTTCCAAACTAATTTTGGAAGGGTTAAGCCGAGCCAACAACGATAAATAAAAGCGCTATATGGGAGGCACCTCATATTCTATGTTTATTTCATGTTTATTTAGTTTTATTTGGAATTTAGCTTAGTTTAGTTTAGTATGCTTTTATTCTCTCACTTTTTGACTCTTGTATTGGTAATATTTTCGAGATTTCAATCCCTAGGTGATTTCAATTGAGGGGGAGCGATCGAGTTGTTTTTGTGTATATGTCCTTTATGTAAGTCACATTATTTACTTGCTTATATGCTTATATATTTATCTATTTATTTAATTAATAAAAGTATTTATTTAGTTATATGTCTCACTTAAACTTTCGAAGTTTTACTCAATTATACCATAATACGAGTGATTATGAATGATGAATAAGCTAATTACAAGATAACTTCAAAATTAGTAAAATAAGTCTTCCAATTCCCAATGATTCATATTAATACTAGGGATCGATGGCTATATCGATAGCATTACACGGGAAGATCAATGCCAAATTTGGAGTCTGATGATTCCCAGCGATTCCACTTAAACAGGATTCGCTGGCTAACTCGGTAGGCCCTAAAAAGTTTTAGCAGCTTAATTATTTTCAATTAAGTCAGTGATTCCCAACGATACCATTTAAACGAGAATTATTGGGCACGATTTTTTATTTTTAAAACTAAAAACCTCAACTCGCCACACACTTTATACCTTTCACACTTGCAAACCATTGCATCCCTTTTACCAAAATTCAAGTTTCTTGCCTAAATTCAACCATTCTAAGCTTAATCCTATAGTATTTAAGTGATTCCCACCTCAACATAGTCTCGTTAAAACTAAAAATCTCAGTTTTTAATATGATTTGGAGGAAAAGGAAGAGATTGAGGAGACGCCCTGTTGGGTTTTGGGGTTCATACGCAGCGGAGATTACAAAACAGTTTTGACAAAAACCCCAACAGGATCCGAATCTAATTCCATTAAAAACGTTTAAACCATGAAAAACTTAATCATACCTCAATCGCAATATACCTTTCAGAAAGTTGATCAATCTCTAAGGCGCTGCCAACGACGAACACCCTCTATCAGCAGTCCACACACGAACGGCGGCCGAGATTTGAAGTGCTAGCTTCGAGAGAATACCAAACATTTTTGTTTCTCTCCAAAACGATCCAGAGCATACCAAAAAACCCTAAGTCGTTTCTAAAACGAAAATAGAGTTTCGGCGTTTTTTCTTTCGTACTTGTGTTCTAACTTAAAGCGTCTATTTATACAACCCTTGTATATAGACGGTTAAGTAAATTACACATATACCCTTACTTAAAGAAGTATAAGTGTAATACACCACAAGGACGTTTCCGTCATGAATTTTATCATATAAAATTCATTTTTCTGAACCATCTTAAAATCTCGCAAAACCATTCTTAGTGTGCGACCCAATATGCTCATACAACGTTGGCAGTGTACCAAAACACATTTTGGTATACAAGTCATAAGCAGTCTCTAGCAAGACATTATGACTACCCAAGTTGTACGAATATCAAATCGATACAACCTAATCAATAGTGTATATAACATCCTTTTATCACACGATATCCTTTTGATCAAACATAAGGCATGGAATTGTCATTCAACATGTTCAATCGTACTAGTCTCGATCTCTAGGTAGACTGAAAACATCCAAGTGACATTGATCAATATCAATTCACTTAGACTAGGCCTTTTAACAACCTAACACATCGAGGATCCACTAGATATCTCTCTTTATATGAGAGGGACAAATTCTATCTTGATTACACAACTTCATCACATTGCTCACACAAGAAACCAATCACAACCTTTATAATCGTCCTAAGGTTAAAGACAACGTTTGATTGTGTCAAATTACCGTGTTCCTAATGTTGAAGTCTCTGCAATCTCAAGTCGAGGACTAAAAATATACCTATCATGAGAAACAACTATGACTTAATCCATGTGATGTTCTCATAGCGGGTCGGTCCAAAGACTTTGTTCCCTAACAAGTACTCGTGATCTTGATTCGTATCCCTATACGTATAATCATCATATGATCATCAATCAAGACTCACACTAGTCTTAATTCATTATAGTTCCCAGTATAATGATCGACTAGGGACATTTATGATATTTATGTAAATACCCATGGATCTTATTATAATGTAAACATGCAAATTTATTATAATAAACAGCAAATGAAATCCTCTATTTTATTAACTAAAAGTATTCATAAAGACAGTTAATGGATTGACCTAGGGCACATGCCCCATCACGCCCACCATTTCTTTTCATGCCCACAACCTTATAAACACCAAAGCCATTGTTAGGGTGGAGAGAGAAATTAGTAAAAATAAAAAGATTATACTAGATAGGGGTTTCAACACCAAAAACGAATTTAAGTACGAGCCTAGAATCTTAAACAAGATTAAGGAAATGAATTGGGAATTATTGACTAGGGATTACTACGCTGATAACGATGCGGGATACTTAGTTGAAATGGGATGTGCCATGCTAGTTAGAGAATTCTATGCTAACGGGCACGGAGATGAGAAAAAAATAGTAGCAATAGTCCGAGGAATATCAGTGGACTACTCGCCTGGGAGAATAAACTGGTATTATGGTTTACCAAAAATGTATTTGAGGAAAAGTAATGAATACCCTAAACCTGAATACATGGATAAACACAAATTCCCCTACGAGACCATTAGAAACGGTTTAGAAGCTATTCCGAGGGATGGTTTCCATTTTGATTCAGATTGGTACCAAATGATAGACAAGCCAAAAGTTTTAGGAAAACAACCAATGCCTGAAGTTTTTTCTTGGTCGCAAGCCTATACGTTTACAACATTATGATATACTGAACTATAGGGCAGCCTATTATACCATATAGTCCAAGGGATCGGTTACATTAACGTTGACCAAATGATTTATGAATCGATTAGGAATGTCATGACCACAAAAAAAACACGAAGGACTACATTTTCCCTTGATGATTACTGAGTTTTGCAAATAAGATCGAGCCCCGATAAGAGGAGTCGAATTTGATGTATTTCCAAACAAGACCATCAATGACGATGTCATTGAGAAAACTATGAAGCTCACGAGATATGTTGACTCAGAAGACGAACGGGAGAGAAACGACACACAAAGGAGAGAGATCACAAAGAGAATAAGAGCATGGGAGGACAACCAAATGAACTTCGCAGAAACTCAGCATGCTGCATACCATGGGCGGATGAATCAGACCACAGAGTCACCTACAAAGGACTTCACTGGCATAGATTCGAAGGACGTAAAAATGGTCATGATACAAAAAATCTTGCGTAATTAGATGAGAACTCCGAGACATCAAGAGTTCATGTTCCAGAACCAATGTGAGATTTGCTCAAAACATCTATGGATTAGAGCGATGCTGGACAAGGAGGACTCAAGGAGGGGGAGCCAACATTTACATTCCACACTCCAGTTGAGGATACCCAACCAGGGAGCCTTACTGAAGATTACCCAATAGATATAGTAGACTACACCCTATTGATCCTAAGGCGAGCTATCAGTCCCAACAACCTAATCATGGGGATGATGGTAATTATGCGACTTCAGGACGACGGTTCTAAGATTTTTCTTCTTCTCTGTGTAATTTTTTCATGAGCGCTATTCTTGTGAGTTCTATATTTGTAATACTTTGATTGATGTGGTATATGTTCACACCTTAATACATTTGCTTTGTTATAATTTCACGATATGATATAATGAAATGGTTTTGTATGTTTTATTTTTGCAATTATGTTTTGATATGTTTAAATTGTTCTTACTTACTTACTCAATTCATTTTTTTATCATAATAGTTAATTATTTTATTTATTCGGTTATGCTTCCCGAGTATTTTTATTTTTTCTTGGAAAATCTGACTTAATTTTTAGACCTTGAGGATAAGGTTTGGAATGAGTTTGGGGGTATTTGGTGAAGTGAAGTATGAAGATGTGAAGTATAGAAGAAATTAGATGTAGAATCTAGTAGAACATTGTGAATTTTTCAAAATTTTCCACAATACAAGTAGTATTTCCCTATTTCATATTATTTTATTTAGTTAGGATTATAATTTGAATTTGTATAGAAATGGAAGTGATATATTATTATTACCAATGAAAATAGAAATTTTATGATGGAAAGGAATTGTTATACCCTATTTGACCAGCTAGATTGTGCATGCACTAGAGGAATTTAGAGAGGGTTGATTACTTTGCGTTAGACATTATAATGGGTAGATGATCGAAACAATTGTGCAAGATTAACAAGAAGAATTTCTAAGAATCTTGTTATACAAAGATTATTTATCAATTATATATATATATATTGAAAAGGGCTTATACCACAATTGAGGAAAAAATAGGAAATAGCTAATAAATTCTACTACTTAGAAAGAGTATTCCTTGACTATAGTGAAAGTAAGAAAAGCTAACAAGAGTTTTTATAGAAAAAATAGAGAAACCCGTAGATTCCAAAAGAAATGGAGCAAGAAATCTAATGGTGAGAATAATGAGAGAAAAATACCTATAAAAAGAATGATAGATTCCAAAGGAAATTGAGTAGGAAACCGTTAGAATACAATATAAAGAATAAAATGAATTTATATAATTGAAGAAAAAGAAAGAGAGATTTAAGAATATGGAACTAAGTTTAAGAAAACTCTTCATATAAAATATTTGGCTCGAGTGCTTATAGCTAAGTTAAGTGAAGTATATATTTTTCTTCCAACAAACGAATATGAAATGATGATTATTGGTGAATAAAAGTTCCTATCAACTTCAATTGTGGTGATATTTTAAATATTGTTTGAAAAATGAGATTGATTTAGTGATTTTTGTATCATGAAATTCTATATTAGTTATCGTAAGTTTGATGCTTATCATTGAAGATTGAGAAAACCTATGTAGTGCCATGAACTTGGTGATTGGTTTAACTTTGAATTCTGAGGTGTGTTGCACAATTTGGAGGTTGAAATGTCAAATGAATGGGTTGTTCTTTAATTTTTTCTATTCTATCAAGATTCATGTTTTTGTAAAGGTAATATATTTTTTAAAATTTAAGATCATTCTGTTTAAGAATTAGAGTATATAATTGTGAAATCAGAATGAGGGAAGAAAATAGAATATGATTGAGAGTATTCCTTGACTCGGGATGCCAAAGTGTTGAGTTTGGGGATATTTGAGAAATCAATAATTAGACATGTTTTATAATTCATTTTAGTATGATTTTATATGTAAAAGACTATTAAACGAGGTTTTCTCTCATGTTTTATATTTCAGGTAATTAATAGAGAATATGAAGAAATGAAGGAAAAAGGAAAGATTATGAAGGAATTAATCAAGTGGAAGAAGTACACAAAGAATTATGACCAAAGAAGCAAAGAAGAATTGGATTTTAGCGATTCTCAGCAGTTCCTAGATGCACTAAGTCGTTGGCCAATTCGATGGACACAAGAAAGGACCTGTGAGCTTAGAAATTTGGATTTTTCCACCGATTCCTATCACAACTAAATCGTTGTGAATCATTAGGTAAGATTGCAGGAATTTTAGATAACTACGAGTTAATTGAGTTGTTTTTTGGATGTTTACTACTTAGAATACTATAAATACTAGTACGAAATTAGATGTCTTTAAGTACGTAGATCAAAATTATATTGTTGTTGGAGCCATTGTCTATTATTTTTATATTTTATTGCTTTTGAAGAAGATTTGAAGATTCAAGTATTTTAATTAAGAGGTATTTTCAATTACGTCTTTTATTTATATTATTGCAATGTTATTTATGATTATGACCGATTAGTTTGTTTGATCTAAACAAAGTCCAACTGTGAACTAGATTCGTTTTGCAATGTAGTTACAATGAGATGAATATGTTCTTAATGCTATAAACCGATTGTATTCTTTGATTCACTGATTTAATTGGTTAATTGTGACGACCCCTTCCCTAATCTAGAGCACCGCCTGGCCTAATCCTGTAATTAAGCCTTTATCTCAGCCACGTAGGACTTAACTATGTATTAGTCAGCCTTTTGTCTTATTATCCTCGTTAAACGTGTTCAGAATAAGTAATACACATGTCACATTATAATTGAATTTCAAGGTTAACCAAAACTTTTACAGTTAAAAAATTATAGCAGAAATCTTAATAGTAATCTGGAAGCAATTATTAAAAATCGTAAGTGTGGAAAACCATGAAACAACGATCACATGCATATATATAATAGAGTAGTGAATATAAATAGGCGAATATGAATAGTATGATGTCATCATAAGTCAAGAAACTAAACATTTGACCTAATATACAACTCCAAAATGTATCAAAAAAATCACTGTATAATGCACCAAATATATAAACCTACAAAATGTCGATACAGAAATACGTCGCTGGCTCAGAGGTAGTTCTCGATCTTCTCCTTGCCAAGCCTGCTCGTCAACGGCTCTGCACCCATCGTCATACACTACAAAAAATGGTAGACAATAGCGATGGGGAATAGTGACACGGACCGTCGTTGACCCGTTGACACAAATTGTGACGGGGGTAGCGACGGCCCCCGTCGTTCTTTCTTAGGCAGGAAAACTCTCGCCCAAGTCCAATTCTTCTCGGCCACGTGGCGAGAGAATACGCCACGTGGCCGCGGAGTAGAGAGCCATGTGTGGGAATAGCGGCGGGGATACCCCGTCGTTAATTTGGGATCTAAATCCCAAAAACGCTCTCTTTCCCTCTCCCTCTCTGCTGGTTTTCCCTCCCTCCCTCACTCGATCTCCCGTTCCCATCCATGTCCCCGTTTGTCCTCATCCTCTCTAGTTCGGCCCCCTTCGCCTTGGCCACCCCGCCTCGTGCTCCTTCTTGGCTCGCCCCCTCCACTTCGGCCGGCCGCTTCGCCTCTTGCTCCGGCTCATCACAGCTGCTTCCATCTCGTGTTAAGTATATTTTTTATTTTATATTTTCTGTTTTCTGTTTTTTAAGTTGATTTATGTATATTTTTCGTTATTTAAGTTTATTTATCATATTTTTTGTGAAAATTTGTATTTTCTGTGAAAAATTAGATTTTTTGTATTTTATGTTAGAATGAAAATTTGGAATAAATGTTTGTATATATATATATATATATATGCATGTTAAATAATATTTTTTGTATTTTATGTTGGAATGAAATTTTTGGAATTAAAATTTGTATTTCATGTATTTTTAGGTGCATAAAATTTGTTAAATTGATTAAAATGTTGAAATAAATTTTTTATGTTGATAGTTATTATTTCTTTATTTTTGTGACAAATAAAATGCATGTTTGTGATTTGAATTTAATTATTTTTTTGTGATTATTTGTGATGTTTGTTGCATATTTTTTGTATTAATATATGTACTTTTTTTTGTAATGTGTTATAATTAAATTAATTGACTTTCAAATATTTCCTTTAAACAATTATTTATTTGTTTTTTACACTAATTAAAAAAATCAAATTAAAATCTATTTAACTATAATAAGGAAATTATGTTAAGTTGAAATAAATTTAAGTATAGAGTTAATGAAATGATACAAATTGATTAGACAAATTAAATTTCGATTAGGGCCAAAAATAAAAGAGTCTAATATATTATACTATATATACATATAGAGTAGTTAAAATCAATTTAACTATAATAAAGAAACTTTTAATTGGTTGAACAAAATAATATTTATATAACAACGCTTACATATGATATATATATATATATATAGTATAGCTAGGGAGGATTGGTATTCATATATATAACTATATATATATAAATTATGTTAAGTTGAAATAAAAATAAGTATGAAGTTTACAAGTTAAATAAAATATTAATACGTTACACTGTACTGATAAAAAATTAATAAAATGATACAAATTCATTGGACAAATTAAATTTCGATTAGGACAAAAATAGAAGAGTATAATATATTATACTATAAATAAATATAGAGTAGTTAAAAGTAATTTAACTATAATAAGGAAATTTTAATTGGTTGAACCAAATAATATTTATATAACAACGCTTATATACGAGATATATATATAAATTAGACAAAATAAAATTATTAATTGCAAATATTAAAGTAAAATTTAAAATTACGAAGGAAAAATTAAAAATGAGGCAAAATTAAATTATAATAATTTATTATAACACATGTACAATAGTATATTACACAAAGTATGTGCATATATTGCAACCAATTCGACTAATTACGGTTAACAATCGACTAAAATGTATAAAATATATTACGCAAAGTATGCAAATGCAACCAATTCGACTAATTACAATTAACACTCGACTAAGATTTATATAGTGATTGATGTGTACGTGTATTCAAGTAGGTTTATTTAGGTCTTTCGAGATGTATGTGTCTCGAGATTGGATGTACAACCATATTGAAGGCGGTTACACTAGATTAGAGTTTGTGGCTGGCGTGACGGAGTTTATAAAATTTGTCATGCAACACTACACCACTTGAACGAAACCAAAATTCGATGTCCTTGTCAAAAATGGCGCAACGAGAAATACTACGATGTAGACACAGTAGAGATTCATTTAGTGAGGGGTAGATTCGTTCTCGATTACTATTGTTGGATTGCGCGTGGGGAGAAATGAATAGTAAGCGATGAGGACGATGGAGGTGATGATCTAATGGATGAATATCCGACATCATAGCATCATATGATACACGACATTGCAGGCCCCAGTTTCGATTGGAACCGTGAAGAGGAGCCAAAACTTGAAGCGAAGCATTTCTTCGAAACGATTGACGCGGCGAATCAACTGCTTTTGCTGGGTTGTGATAAGATGACTAAACTCTCAACAATGGCACGTTTATTGACGATAAAGTCAAATCATCATATTTCAGAGCAAGAATTCGACGAAATTTTGCAAGTTTGTAAAGACATGTTGCCTGAAGATAACTGTTTGATAGATAGTTTTTACAAATGTAAGGGCTTGATGCACTGGTTCGGTCTCCCATATGAGCGAATTGACTCTCGTCCCAACTTATGCATGCTTTATTGGGGGCTCGAATCTGAGCTTACATCTTGCAAGTTTTGAGGAGAATTTAGGTTTAACTTTAACAAACGCCTGCGTAAGACAATGCTTTACTTCCCTTTGGCGCCTCATCTCCAACGTTTGTACGCGTCGAAAGCTACTGCAAAACACATGCGGTGGCACGCAGAACAACGAAGAGATAAAGGTAATATGCAGCATTGCTCCGATTCCATGGCATGGAACAACTTCAATGAAGTGAACCCTACGTTCAACTCCGAGGTTCGTAATGTTCGACTTGGCTTATGCACTGATGGGTTTCAATCTTTCGGAATGACCGGCAAATCGTACCCCTCGTGACCGGTGATTCTAACACTGTACAATTAGTGAGTTAAACATTTTCGTTAGAGATTTATCTGCTAGAAATTTGAATGTTGACAATCTTCAACTTCTGCATGAAAACATTTCTAAGACATTGTGTAAATGGGAAAAGATCTTTCCGCCAAGTTTTTTGACTCATTTGAACATCACCCTATCCATTTGGCGTACGAGGCTATCCTTGCTGACCCAGTACAATTTCGATGGATGTACCCTTTCGATAGGTAATCAATTATACTCGTACACAATTAAGTTGATTAATTAACATATACATTTTAACTAACTTACTTCTATAAATGTAGGTACTTGAAACATTTAAAAAATAATGTTAGGAATAAGGCAAGGGTTGAGGGCTCGATATGCAATGCTTACTTAGTGGAAGAAGCAGCCGCATTTTGTTCCTATTATTTTGAGGAACACGTCTCCACCTTGCACAATCGTCTGCTCTGCAGTTACGATGGTAGAATCAGACCAACTCAAAACCTTAAGGGCAACTTTACCCACCCAGGTCGGGCCCACGGGAGATCAAATAAGCGTTATCTCACGGATAACGAGTGTAACGCCGCACACTCATATGTGTTGTTAAATTGTCCCGAGGTCGCTCCATTCATTAAGTATGCTTTAATGTTAATTATTTAGTATATTTAATCTATTCAATCGCAATCCTTACTTTCTTTCATTCTCCTGTTAGGATGTACGTATCAGAGTTGCGTTCCAAGCACATGAATATTACATAAAGTGCAATCGATGAACATCTTGAGAAACATTTCTCAAGTTGGTTTCAACAATTCGTAAGTCATTCCTACATGCATATTACAATAATTCTTTATTTTTGTTGTTTATTTGAAATTGAAGTTTATGAATGAAATATATTTTTAGCGGTAGGCTCCATCATGTATTCAAGATACAACACTTCAAATATTGTCATACAACCTTATTCGACTTTGCACCGTATATCGCGCGTATCTTGTTAATAGCTACAAATTTCAAACCGTGTCACATGGCTCAAACAAAGATATGCGTAGTAGCGGGGTGTACGTTAGGGGCACAAATTATGCACAATATGACAATGGCTTTTACGCGCAATTAGAAGAAGTGATACAAATCGAATATGGTGGATTCCTATGTACTGTGTTGTTCAAGTGTCAATGGTTCGATCCCACGGTCAATGTCAGGACAAAAGTTCACTGAACCTTAAAAATCATCGATGTACATCGAAATCCGCGATTGAACAAGTACGAGCCTTTCATACTAGCCATGCAAGCTAGCCAGGTGTACTTTCTTTCATACTCAAGTGTAAGAAATGCGCAAAACAATTGGCAAGTTACGTGCAGACTTCAATCGAAATTCATCGATGAACAAAACTTAGTCGAAAAGGTTGATAGTGCACCTACAGAACAAGACGTTTTTCAGGAGTAGCTACCTGAGCGATACTGAGGTCAATATTGGCAACAATGTTCCAACTTCGCTAGCTGATCCTAGTGGCACACACATGTCAGACGTCGACAAAATGACGATGAAAGCGATAACTCCGAGTTCTCATCCAATGATGAGGACGGTGACGACGAACCATGATATTTCCTTGTTTAGTTAGTAAACGATGCAATTATTTTTTTACTTGTTACGTAATATTTCAAATGTTGGAGGTTCACGCGTATCTTGTTTCTAACTTAGTATTAATATTTTTTATAAAGTTATGTCTGGTCGATCCAGTAGATGATCCAGCGCTACCAGATATCGACGATCGGGTCATTCTTACCGACGCTCTCATGATGATGCTACTTCATCGCATCCCTCTACATCTTACATGTCTTTGCCATCTATTTTTTGTGATGATCCCACCTCTATGCAGATGTACTTTACTTTACTTTCCTCGCTACTCACTCCACCTGTTGATGGTCGCGGTACGTTTAGGCCAGGTGTCGCGCCTACTTTTTCACGTGGGGGATCAGCATCTCCTTCACATCTTCGACACAGCATTCCTGTGACCCGTCCATACATACGGCCCCACATGAATGACAACGAAGCAGTACTACTAGTCAACCCTCGGGGCGAATATTTCTGGACGTGAAAGATGACAGATAATAAGTATACGTAATTTAAGTACGAGTATTTACATTTACTTTTTTTATAAACTTGGCCTAACGCCTCATTTTCAATTTAGTGGACGGAAATTGCACTCGTCTGACAAAGTTGCTCGGGAAATGACTAGGGCATATAAACACTCCTTGCACGAGGACGACTATTCTTGGGAGTTTGTTCCGCAGCACATGCGAGATATTTACCGGAATCAATAGAAGGTAAATTTGTTTAAGTTAAGGTTGTTTCATTTACCTAGGAATTAGAGAAAAAAATTGAAAAGTATTTATGGTTATATTTAAATTTTATTATTTGTTGCGTATAGCTTTTATTCGATTGGGAGCCAACAGATGATGTAGCTATTAGAAAAGCGTACGATAGGCAGATTGCCACTCGGTACGCCGATTTCATTAGCAAGATGTGCTCGAAAGATAAAAAGCCTGCACATGTATCTACCGAGATCTTCTACCACTATAAGAAGATGTGATCCACCACTGATTTCAAGAAGAAGTCAAAGCGAGCAAGCAAGAATCGGAGAACTGAGACAGGGGGACCCGGTACAAGGTTGTAGTGCATACTGGTGGTTCAATATTCATTTATCAGCACAGAGAACTTACCAGACATAGAGGCTAGTAAGTTATGTTATAATAAGTTTATATATATAATATATGTTTTGTATGCAAATAAGTTAAGTCGACCTTTGACTGTTTTGGAGTTATGCCTATATTTTCATACTAAAGATCATGACGGCGTAACTTTCCTTGATTCAAAAGTAGAGAAAATTGTCGTAAGTAAATAGTTTTGTTTTTAAATTTTGTTTACTTAATTAATGATAGGTATCAATGACTTGTAAATGTTTTAATTCTTAATTTAGACGACGATCCAGCGCAGACGGATTGAGCTAACACAGTTACAGCCTAACACCCCGATAGGTGAGACCGAGTTATATTTGTCCGTCGTGGAGCGTGACGACAAAGGACGAACATATAGACTAGGGTGGATACCATCGGGGTCGCGGTGCAGACATGCTACAGTTGGAGCTGGAGCTGGAGGTGGAGATGGAGCTGGATCTTCTCGGCCTATTTCTTCTCCTAATGAGCCCATTGAGCTTTTGCGGTGGGACTTCAAGGAGATGCAAAGACATATTCTTCAGTTTATGCAGGATCACACTCTAACCCACAATGAGTTGCTAGAGGTCCAATAGTAGTTGCGTCAAATGGAGTAGGCTCTAATGGACATACTTGGGATTATATTCGCGCCTCCGAGAGATGTTCCAGCTAATGACTCAAATACCAACGACGATCATGACGATTAAGTTGTCACCAATGTATATATAGCCTTAGGTTGTTCTTATCTTATTTTGTACATTTTCATACTTGTAATTAACTTTCTTTTGTTGTATTTATTTCATTTAGTTTGCTATTTACTTCAGTTATTTAGTTTAATTTTCTTATATTTTCTTGTCCTTATTGTTATTCTAAGAAATATTGTATAGTTTAGATTAAAATATATTATTTAAATTATTTAAATTTTTAATAAAGTTTTAAAATTTTTTTTTAAAATTTAATATTATTTTAAAATATTTCACTTAAATAATAATTTTAATTAAATTAAAAAATATTTTTAAATTTTTTAAAAAATTATATATACCACTTTTTGAATTTATATAAAAAAATATTTTTTTTAAATATTTAAGGGTTTGGGGTTTAAGGTTTTAAAATTAAATATAAAATTTAAATTTTTAAAAATTAAATATTTTTTAAATAAATTAATTTTATTAACTAAGATTTTATGTTTTAATATATAATATATATTATATATATTATATATAAAATGAACTATTTAAAAAAAAAATTTTCAATAATTACCGACGGGATTAGCGACGAGAGCCACGTGGACAATTTGGCGACGGGGTTTAGTGACAAGCCCCTGTCGCTAAACGTCCACGTGGCTTGGTCAAACGACTTTCAACCAAACCACGTGGCACATTAGAGACGGGGCATGGCGACGGGAATAACGAAGGGGTCCCGTCGCTAAACCTGACGCACCGTCGCTAAAAAAATAGCGACGGGTATCCCCATCGCTAATCTGGTATCCTTTTGTAGTGATAAAAATGACGGTGAGTACAAAAAGTAACAGTAATCCCCGTTGACATATTCATTCACGTTTCCAATAGACTAAATGGTATTTAAAAGCATAAGTTCAATAAAGGAAGACTAGTACCAGAAATATGCTAAGAAATATCATGGTTAAGCAAGTGAAACTGACACGAGGCTAAGTAGTTATGATCTAGATTCGGTCGACCATGACATACGTCATTGAAGACTTTAAGCCACTAAAGGAGGTGCATGACATCGCACAGTCTAATATCACTAGGGACTCTAACTCCAGTTTCACCCGGGACTCTAACCTTGGTGAATCGATAACCCCAGGGACTCTAACCTCGTGTGCCGCATCATGTGGCGAGTGCCGACATCCTTAGGGACTTTGACCCAGTACGCCAATCAACTCTAACATAGTGCAATGGACTATAGATTCTATAACTATTTTATAATTTCAAAAAATTAACTCATTAAGGATTCCAAGGCTTAACTATGTTACAAAGCACAATTCTCAAAGAGTACGAGTCCACAAAGTCATTCACAAACTCACAGTTTTTAATAGCATGCTATTTACACTATATTCACTGTGAAACAGTACGAAATGACATAAAGCACATGGATGGATTCAAAGGAATTCAATTCATCATAATATCTTAAAAGTCAAGCTCAACAAATGAGGATTGTCAAATAAGTTCATGATATGAGAATACAACGCTGGACATAGTCAATATAGACTACAACAAACAAGCATAAAGTGGAGATAACATGCAAATAAAATAATCAACGGATATACTCACATCAAACAATGTAAAGTCCTAGCTTTACTGGTCTCCCAATACCTCAAATCTCGTATTCAAACCCTTGAGACTCTTCCTTAATTTCCTGATACCAAATTAATCCAAATAAATTGGGTTTAGGTCAGGTCAAATTGGTTTAGGAACCTTAACCCAAAACAACCCCTTAAGAGTAAACAACATTGAAATTTTAATCCTGTATTGCAGCACAATTTTAGGCATGAAATTGTCAAAATCTCAAAATCTTCCCTGGTGCAAAGTTTTTGGTCTTTATCTTAGCTTTCCGAAAAATTTTGGTTTACGAAATTTTGATTTCAAACGAAAGAGATATCGTAATTTTACCAAAAAGAGCTCAAATTAGAACCTAATCCGACCAGTAGAATTAGAAAATTTATTTCTCAATCTATAATTTCAAAATATGTGATTTTTTATCACAAGGCAGCTAACATACCAAATAACATACTAAAAGATCAGCTCATTTGGATAAGTAATTAGGGAGTTATGCCTTGTAAAAATTTAGTTTCGAAAATCTCGTAATTCTCAATCACTTATTTGTAAAGCACTTTTGGACATGAAAAACATTTGAATTACTAAATTTTCAGTAGGACAAAGTTGTTCCCCTTAAAGTTAGCTTTCAAAGTCACCAAATTGGATTCATTTCGATTTAAAATGAGCAAGTTATGACCAAATTACATAGGCCGATTCATAATACTACATGCAGAATTTCAATTTTGGTCTTACAACTTCAAAAATTCGTACCTTTTTTATTTCAAAACCAAATTAAGAACTTCTTAATAGCTGGATTATCAGCGTGAAATGAGGAATCCAAATGTATAAACCAATTGCAAAAACTTAACCATCTACCCTCTGAAAATGACCAAAAATAAGAACTAGTTTCAACTTGAAATAAAAATGTATACATAGGGTTGATGACACTTTAATCTGAACTCCAACTCTCATTCATCTCCCTGAGTTTTTCAGCCAAAACCCTCATCGATTCCTCTGATTTCTTTTTCTCCAACTTCTTTAGCTTCTAAGTTATGAAAATTAAATGAATTGCATGGGTTGATTTATCCAATCTTACATATAGAGATAAGGTTGATTAATAACTATTGATCTATATGTACACACGTATCTCAAAATTAATCTAATGGCCTACATCTTGACATAATTCCACTAACTCTACCTAACTAACACCAATCCATACTCTATTGGTCTTTTGATTTGTCATTGCGTATCTCAAGAATCATCAAATGGCTACAGTTTTAACTTGCTAACTTAGGTTACATTTAATATAAAATCAGTTATAGCCACATTAATTCTACTATTTAAGCTACACTAAGCTTAAACCAACTTACCACATCACTCTCTACTTCGGTCCCATGTCAGTACACATCTCGAAATGCGTTCTCACTCACGTCTCGACACCTATACACGAGTAGAAGTGACTTTTAGTCTACACATATATGATACACTAAGAAATCATCATACAAATATAACATATACCTCGGCCATGTGCATCAGTATGTGCACATATCACAGTGCGGGTCCCACATCATGGGTTGGTAATCCTAATTACAGATAATAAATGAGATTAAAAATTTGGGTCGTGACATTAATATATATTGATTTTAATCATGATCTTTGTATTGCACGTATAGTCTAGAATGTATATTGTGAGATATGATTTCATTATCTATTTGAAGTAGTAACTAGGATTGTTTGAATGACAAACAACGTTTAAATATCCTAAGTGAATTTGAGATCTAAGTCTTGTGTTGAAATGGCTTTCAGAAAATGTTAGATTTAGTAAATTGAAGTGCTCATAAAGTTTAATGAGGTTCTATCGCATTAAATTAATGTCTTTATGTAAATAAAGTGGTTACCTTAATAGAATTTGAACGTGGCTTTTTCACCTGTGTAAGGGAGAAAAATGGTTGGCTAAAGGCTTTTTACTTACTTATGATTATAGTTTAATGATCTATCTAACTTTATAAGTATGCTCATGACTATATAGATTAGATTTACATGTTTAGAATGCAAAACAGGTTTATGTTTCATTGTTCTGGGTATTTGTTTAGATGTTTATTTGTTATTGAATTTAATATATTTGATTGATTGTGAATATGGATTGTGTTAATTAGTTAAGATAATATAGTTGGTTAAGTATAATTATATAATAGTTAATTATTAGTTAGTAAATTATTATTATTAAAAATAAAAAATAATAATGATAATAATAATAATAATAATAATACAAACTTTTAAAAGTCATTTTTCCTAGAGAAGTTTGATAAATCCATGTGGAGACGATTCTCACTTGTCATTACTACAAAATAACTAAAGTATAATATAAAAGGAGAAATTAGAGAGGGAGAGAGAGAGAGAGAGAGAGCAAGGACAGTTGAAGACGAGGAACGATAGATAAGGAAGAAAAGGGTTTTGAGTTTAACCCATTTTGATGTCACATTGATTGAAATATTTTGTAATGACAATTTATATATTTGCCCTTTCAGATTTATCCATTTCTTTGTAATCCAACGGCCCTCCAAGGTTATTCGTCAATTCTTTTATTTTTTATGATTATCTCTTAATTTTTAATCCAAATTAAACCTTGAAAAATACTCCAATTTCGTTAAAAATTGAAAAAAATACTCACGCTTTCTAAAACATACAAATACTGCATTTCGACTTCAACTAAACCTTATTTTGCTACGAGTGTATAATACACCAACTAGGCACTCGACACGCTAAAATAATATTTTTGACTTAAGATCTCCGGATTGTAATGCGTGGTACCCACCTCGGATATCCAAACTCCAATTAAAATCTGAATTCACTTAATCGCTAAAATAATATTTTTGACTTAAGATCTCCGGATTGTAATGCGTGGTACCCACCTCGGATATCCAAACTCCAATTAAAATCTGAATTCACTTAATAAGCCTCCTAATCTAATTCATGAAATTTTCGGATTTCATAGCTATATATCAGTTTTTTTATTAGTTGAATACACCTTGATCTGACCATATTTTGGTAAATTCATATTGAGAATATATATACATATGGTTAATTTGGATATTATGCTTGTTTGGCAATAATATATAGTATATATATATGAATTTAAAATGGGTTGTACATGCTATGCACGGCAAATTCATTGCCTAATTTTGCCAATAGCACGTTATAATGATGATGTTGATGAAGGTGATCAGCATCAAGGCAATAGCTTAAGTTTAAGAGACCAATTTTTCAATATTCCTATACTTTTTTATAAATAAGTACGTACCTTGTTGGATTTTCAAAAAATGACATGACATGTGACTCTTGGCATTCTTTACATGAAAGAATTATTTTTAAATCAAAATATTTCACATCATGGGTGATTTATACATAACTATTCTATCATATATTTTCATAAATAAGAATGGTCTATTACATTGTCTATACTAATGCAATATATATATATATATATATATATATATATATATATATATATATATATATATATATATATATATATATGTATATGTACTAATGTTAGGAAATAATTTTACGCACAATAATGTATTGATAAACACGATCCAATTAAGTGTCCAGTTTGCTTAGTCTAAACAATGTAAATTACGTTAGAGTTTTTTTTATAGGAAAATTACGTTACAATTTATGTAAATAATTTTTCAGATTATATACTTACGTGACTGGGCTTCACGCTGCTTAATTACCAATAATGTCGGTAGCAGCGTTAATTAGTTTGAAGTGGCATATAATATTTATTAGGGGTGGGCAGCGGTTTTCGAAAAACCGCCCAAACCGCCCAAACCGTCCAAACCGACCAAACCGCGCGGTTTGGTCTGGTTTTTAAAGCTCGCGGTTTGGTCGCGGTTTGGAAAACGACCAAACCGCAGAATCGCGGTTTGGTCGCGGTTTTCATTTTGGGAAAACCGCGGTTTAACCAAACCGAGGGCATTTTGGTAAATAACCACCAAAAACCCTAAAAAGCTCAAACAAAACCAAAAAAAACAAAAAATCTCAGTCACTCTCCTCCCTCCCGCCGCTCACTCTCTTCGTCTCTCGTCACCTCTCTGGATCTCTCTCCTCCCTCCCGCCTCCCGCCTCCCGCCGCTCACTCTCTCGTCACCTCTCTGGATCTCGGGCCGCCTCCCGCCGCTCACTCTCTCGTCACCCCTCTCTAGATCTCGGACCGCCTCCCGCCGCTCACTCTCTCGTCACCTCTCTGGATCTCGGACCGCCTCCCGCCGCTCACTCTCGTCACCTCTCTGGATCTCGGACCGCCTCCCGCCGCTCACTCTCTCGTCACCTCTCTGGATCTCGGACCGCCTCCCGCCGCTCACTCTCTCGTCACCTCTCTGGATCTCGGATCTCTCTCCTCCCTCCCTCCTCCCGCCGCTCACTCTCTCGTCACCTCTCTGGATCTCACCTCTCTGGATCTCTCTCATCCCTCCCGCCTCCCGCCGCTCACTCTCTCGTCACCTCTGGTCTCACCTCTCTGGACCAAAACCGCGAAACCAAACCGCAAACCGCGCAAACCGCGGTTCGGTTTGGTTGCGGTTTTGGTGGTTCGCGGTTTGGTGGTGGTTTGGAAAATCACCAAACCATAGACCTTCGGTTTGGTCGCGGTTTGCCCACCCCTAATATTTATGACCTTTCTAGTCAGCCGATACTTCAGTTGTCCCTTATGTTTCGTTTGCATTAAGCTCAATAAAGAATAATTAAGACATTGAAGTATTTTATAAGCAATTAATGATATCTATCTTTACCTAACTGTACGTTTTGAAACATTATTTAAATTAATAAATAGCCTAATCATGCTATAAATAAAGAAACAAATGATTGATTAAAAAAGAAGCAGACGTGGCTTCATGCATTTATGATAATATATGCAACTATATGTCCGCATGATATATAGCTAATTAACTATATACATGTATTTCTCAATCAAATTTAAAACACATTACGTTGTCATGTATAATCATCATTTGATTTATGATAATGATTTGCTTATATGATTCAAGATTTATGCTTATGTTAGTTGTCACCAAAGTGACCTAACATTTGTTAAATGCAACAATTTAAAAAAAAATTGTGTTGATATTATGGTTATAATATGTTGTTTATATTATAGAGGTGAGTTTAATCACCAAAGTCAACTTAATGATTTAAACAACAAATTATATGAATTTCATAGATGTTGTGTTTTTCATTGATTTTATGATGATTATTAGAAATTTGATTTAACCCAAAGGTAAATTATTTTTTAATAATTTATGATTAATATGATTTAATAGATATAGTTCTGTTAATGATAATTAATAACAATGAAGCCAAAGGTACCTCATCTTCTTGATTTTTTGAATGATTACTAAAACATTGCCAAAAGGAGGATATGAACTAATATTTTATGATATATGTAATAATAATAATTACTAAAATATTATGGTTGACCCGAATGTGCACCATATTTTAGTAATGTATGAAGATCTTATGACAAATTAAAAATGGAATAGAGTATACTGTGTTGTCCTAAAGGAAAAACATTATAGTATATTGTGTTATCCTAAAGGAAAAACATTACTACCAATCTTATGAATGATTCATATAGGTATACGTGGATAGTTTGACACTCAATATCTATCTAGTGAATATTATGGTAGATATGATTGAATTATACAGTGTCCTGGTCCATTTGCTAAACTCCTTGAATGACATGATATTTGTTCTCAATACATAATACCTAATATATACCTCAGTAGAATGATGTAGCAGAACGATGTAACCAAACATTAATTAATTGAAATGGTTAGGGGTATGCCAAATAATTCTACATTGCCTAAATTATTGTTGAGGAAGATCCTAAAGAATGTTGTCTATTTATTAAATAAGGTTCATAACAAGTCGGTTGTTAAAACTTCTTTTGAGTTTTAGACTAGAAGGAAACCTAACTTAAGACATTTACACATTTGAGATTTTTATCAAAAGCTAGAATTTATAATCCACAAGAAAATAAATTGGGTTTTAAAATGATTAGTGGTTACTTAACCTACAAAATCGAATGTCTATAAAATTTAATGTTCTAATCATTGGATAATGATTGTTGAAACTTCAAAATTTCAAGGTCATCCTAAATGGTGAAATCAGGGGGAGTGACAATCGACAAAAAGCGAAAATAAAATATTTAAGTTGCGCGACATGTCCCATTACCCATAACTTTTAATGAAGTAATAGTTGCCCTAGTAGTGTTTCTCATGAAAAACATATTGAGATCATTATTAATACACCTACTAATAATTCAAGGGAATTAATATTTCAAACATATCATAGTAAGAACTTTATTATACCTGATGATCTTATTTGTGTACCTATAGGAATCCAATTATAATATAAAATAAATATTAAAGACCCAATTTCTTATGATAAAGCCATCAAAGTGATGGTTATATGAAATGGATTGATGCCATGCACAATGAGTATTTAATCAATGGCTCAAAATAAAGTCTAGAATCTTGTTCAATTGCCTCGAGATCTTAAATCCATTAAATGTAAATGAGTTTTACAAAACTAAACATAATTCTAAAGACAATATCAAACAATCTAAAGCTAAACTTGTAAATTTAAAATTACACCAAATGAATGCAAAGACTGATTTTAAGAAGAGTTTAGGTGAAGAAGACTATATTAATCAATATAAAGGAATTTATAGTAGAATGAAATGATATCGTATGTGCAAACGTAAGAAGTCAATATATGAATAAAAACAAGCTCTCGTCAATAATATATTAAAAACATTTAAACATTTAGCACGAATTTAATGGTTGCAAATCCCTTAACTGTGACGGCCCCAATCCCTGAGGCTGCCACGTAAAGCGTCGCGACCCCGCAGCCCTGACACGTCATTGATTTATTGAGTCATACGAGCCATTGACGTCAGTTGTCGCGTCATTACTCCTCGTTATGCATGTTAACTCATTTCGTTCAATTAGTTTAGTTAGACAATTGAATCACTTTTAACATTAAAACATCGAAAGTCTTATATTAGAGTAAGTAAAACAAATAAGTTCATCATCATATAATGCATCATTCATAAGAGCATGTCCTACGGAGGAAAACTCGAGAAAGTACTAATAAGCAGAAATATATACAAATACAGTGTCTTTTCAGTCTCCCAATACCCAAAAGTAAAGCAAAATATCAAAATAACACATACTAGTGGGTCCTCAATCACGGGCAATCAGATGAAGTCGCCAAGAATCCCCCTCCCCCTACTAGTCCTGGGATCTACACTCAACCATCATAAAAAGCCAGATGGAGAGTATAGTTAGTAAGATTCCAAAAGAAGTACACCCAACATTTATAAGAAAGTAAATGGATATCAATAATCATGTTAAATAATCATGCGGAAACTAAACAAGCAATTGTGCTACGATCATCACATGAATAGCACTACAAGAAAAAAATTAAACAGCAACAAACAAATATGATGTTGAATTGGTACGGGTCTATTGCTAAGCGACCCTGCAACAGATCAGCAACAAATCAGAGCTGTTGCTAAACTCGTTGTTGCAGATTGAAATTAGCGACAGATTTGGGTTCTGTTGCTGTTCATCGACAGATTTGTGACAAAATCATGTCGCTGAACAACAACAGAAACATGTCTGTCGCTAATCGTAGTACAATCAACAAATGAGGGTCGGTTGCAAATATGTTGCAAATCAGCGACAGACATGGTCTGTCGCTGATTTGCCCAGGCAGCACAAGCGGCGGCTGTTGCTGATTTGCATAATCAGCAAAACCTCTGTCTATCGCTGATCTGTCACTAAACAGAGACAGATCAGCAACAGACAACTTTTTGCTTGGAATGGTAATTTTTTAAAAAATTACAGTTCACAGTAAATATTAAATTGGAATCCTGCAGGGCAGTAAAATCTGGAAAAATACAATTTTTCCTACTGCAATTAAAACGAAAATTGAGAAATTATTTGTATATTATCAAAATTTGACAAACAATGTCTACAAAACGATGAGATTAACATTTCATAATTAACTAGTAGTATACTATATAGTACTAGATGATCATTATTCAACAAAATACAAAATACTACACAAATTAAAATGACTACACAAATTAATTTACATATATATATACAATGTCAATCCCACACTCTTACCCAATTGTTTCACCGATAGAAGATAGGCACCATACAAATTCTGGGGCTAGGAGTGCGTGTCCCATCCAAATCCTGAAAATGAGAAGGAATAACTTGAGCAATATTTGAAATGCAATCAAAATATTCAAACACAAATGAAAAAATCCTAAAATTAAGCCTTGGTCATCGATCTCATACATAAAAGATCGCACACAGTGACACACACAAAAATTTCCAACTCAAAAGGGACTGAATGAACTTCCATAAATGACATTCCATGTTTTTTTTCAATTTTTTCCTCTTGTACATTCTTTCATGTGGTTCAAGTTCCAATATTAGATAACATTGAACATAGAATATTGTTACATGTCCATAAGTTTCGAACTTCAATTAATTTCATAACTAAAAAACCAACAGAATTCATTTATATAACCAATCCTCAATAACCAATATTTACTCCCTAAAGTGAATGCTAACTATAACAACATTCTCTTAGGGCAACATTCCCCTGAAAGAGGAAGGACCGGAAAATGAATAGCAATTGTAAGAAGGGCCATGGAACAGTACCTAAAAGAGGGTATACTAGACAAGAGTACCTAGAGAACCACGCGATTAACATAAATTTACGCATAACACTAATATTCGAAATGCAACCAAAATATTCAAATACAAATGAAAATAGCATCACATCCAATTAAAGGGAAATTGAATACAGTGTTGTTTCTGAGTACACACTATCTTTCACAGTCTTCATATCTCGATGTATCACATGACCAACACAACCACTCCAAAATACACACAACGAGTTAAGGATTTATAATACATAAAATAAAAGCTTTTTTTGATATGCATCAACTTAGCCTTTTTTGATGATTTCAATAATAAGCTAAACCTATATAATTGACAAAGCTTATTGAAGGCCTCACATGTTAAAATGCAAAGTCTAAGAAATCATGAATTAGTTTAACACTAACTTTTACTGAGCTTGCACGTACTCTTTTGATTAAGTTAAGAACATCTTGTAATGTAAGAAATTCGATAAAAAGATGACCAATTTGCCCATTTTTGCAATTAAACTCAAAAGATAAATTCATGGTGAAATAGCAAAGCCATATATATATGGCCTTCTTAAATGCGCATGAGTTCAATGGATATTTTGTGAATAGAATAAAGGGCAGAAAGTTGCATACCAAAGGAATCTCTGAAACTTGCAACCCAATTGGTGATGTAAGTTTGCCTCCCTATGCAACACCCATATCAAATGTCACCAGTGCACATACCTGCAAATGAAGTAATCACATCGACTACATTAGAAGGGAAAAAATGTGAAGATATACATTACTCATAATTAACAGTTTACCATTAAAAAAGATATGACATCCAATCATTCTTGCCGTGGCGGTGGTCGCGGAGGCGGCATAAGATGCTCCATAAACTCATCATGATCATCCAAAAGATGACGTTGATCCTCAGACATCCTTCTATGTGGAGAGGTCCAATGCCCAGGTCGGTGGTCATGCGGGTGCGCAGACTGAGAAGGTGTTATCTCCGTCGTCAAATGACCAGGGTTGTCGTCACTCTGAAGACCAGAACGCTCTGTTACCGGTGATGGTGGAGTCCGCGGTATCGGAGGCACGTGGGGCCTAATGCCAAGGTGTTACATCAACAATGCCTCCATATGTGCTAACCGGTCCTACATCTCTC
Organism: Stephania cephalantha; assembly: GCA_039657325.1. NCBI lineage: Eukaryota > Viridiplantae > Streptophyta > Magnoliopsida > Ranunculales > Menispermaceae > Stephania > Stephania cephalantha. The sequence goes on along the minus strand of CM077570.1, from coordinate 15,047,037 downwards.
GAGTTTCTTCCTGGCGTTCCATCTTGTCTCTCTGCGTTTGTTCTTGTCTTTCCATTCGCTCCTTCAGCAATGTTTCTTTCAACCTTTGGTGGTCCCGCTGGAGCTCTTCCAAGTCATGAAGTCCGTACGCTGGTCCTCGAGATGAGCTTGCTCCTCCTGAAGATATGCTGCGATGATAACCTTGTGACCCTAATCCGTATACACGTCCCTTGACCTCTGGCACCACCTCAAGATAAACGACATCCTCGTCAATCGATGTGTCGGGGGTCTGGGTGGACATCTCCTCCAATCTCCGAGTGAGTTCAGCCTGCATTAAATAGTATGAAATTATAGTTAACTCTACTGGTTTCTTTTAAATTGATGGGCTACATGTGTTGTCTCGAACTAGTTATATATATGCAATTCATATTACTTACATCAATCTTCGCGGACCTCTGATCTACGAATGATTGTCCGTCATGGCCATGGGTGTGGAGGTGTCGAAACATCTCCTTCCGTGTGGGACAGCGTTGAAGCTTCTTCTCCTACAAAATTGTTACAGGATTAATAGTTTTTATTTCAGTTCATCTACTAAAGGCACTATTTCTGTATGTATACGTACCAACGTATCACCATCATGTCTAGCGGATATAGTTCCAGCGCTATGCAGCGAAATACCAGTGCCCGGCCCTCCCAACTCGGACTTTCTATTGCTGCTCATCTGCTCGGACTTTTCCTTGAATGCTTCATATGTTGCTCGCATTCGCTTGTAATGCTCAAACACCTCTTCTGTTAAGTAAATAGGTGATATTCTTTTCTTCGCGATGAGATATATATTGCCCGTGTACCGGATGGCTGCCTTCCGACACCACGCATCATATATCGCAAAGGACATTGGCAAGTCCCAAGTGAAGAACACCTACAGATGAACAAGTATTATGAAAACATCATCATTTCTATGATCATATACTAGTTTCACCGCTATTTAACCCAATGGTTGATGTGAAATTACTGACCTTCCAACGCAGCCAATATATATCTCGTTGGGATTGTGGGACATATTCTCATTTCCATCCTTCTTTCAAATATCCGCTATTAAAAACTAAACTCATCTTCCCTGCCGCCACGGAAGAAGGGTGTAACCTACCATTTCGTCATTTAAGTTAGTCTAGGAAAATAATATTTCTATAAATTGAACGCATATATTTTGCGGAGAGTAACGTACAAGCCATGCTCAGCAATGAGATAAATAAGAGGGTTTTCGCCTTCCGCGGGGGCTGTCGGAGGTCTGAAAAAGTTAGGGATCTCCTCAATCGCATGTGGTATCGATGACCGCAATCTGTTACTGGATGACCTCGCGGATGAATGACGATGTGGTGCTGGGGGCCTACGAGATGTAGAAGTGTGCTCGTCACCGACTCCAGGCGAATGAGCAGGATGAGCTAAAGCTGATGGTGTGGCGTGATGTGACGAAGACGGCCTGATACCATGGTCATATGAGTATACATCTGCTTGAGGTGATGGTGTGGAGTGGTGTGACGAGGAGGGAATGAAACCATGCTGAGCTGGGAGTGCATGAACTGGAGGAGATGGTGTGCCACGATGAGTATTGTTTTCCGGATTGGCCAAATGGTTGGAAACCATCCGTACATAAACCTAAACGAACATTACAAATTTCGGCGCTGAATTCGATGTTCACATCATTGAAATGTTTCCATGCAATAGAATCGGAACAATGTTGCATGACGATGTCATCTGAAATGTGTTCCCCATGCCAACGCATATGCCTCGCAGTCGCTTCAGACGCGAATAAACGCTGCAATCGAGGTGCTAGGGGGAAGTAATACATTTTTTTCCGAGCCCGCGGCACGCCACTGCGTCCTTTACTTCTAGTTTGTTCATACCTTGATTCACCGCAAAACTTACACGTCGTCAACTCCGAATCCTCGCCCCTGTAAATCATGCACATGGACTTGCAACAATCAATTTGCTGGACTGGTAGCCCCATCCCTTGCATTAGTCGTTTCGTGTCGTAAAAGCTATCGACTAAACAATTGTCACTCGACAATGCATCTTTACAAAATTGAAGAATTTCGTCGAACGCCTTTTCATAAATATGATGTTCTGCTTTGATTTTTAGGAGTCTCGCGACTGCCGACAATTTCGTTAGGTTCTCGCACCCCTGCCATAGCGGCTGACTTGCTGCGTCCAACATATCATACAAATTTTCCGCTCCAAGAGTTGGCCGTTGTTCCGCATGGCACCAATTAAAACTCGGACCAGCCAAGCCGTGCACCATCTCATGATACGATGTACAATAATTTACCGTCTGTGTCCCTTCGTGGTCATCAATTCTCATCGTATTGCTAGGTTCGTCAGGCACATTTTGAGTGTACATATAATTTTCTTCCCCGTGTTCCGACCAACATTGATATCCCGGAACAAAGCCCCGACGAAGAATATGAAGTTCTACGGTGTCAACATCATAGTATGAACGATTACGACACTTCGTATGGTTGCATGGACACCGAATTTTTTCGTCAGTGGCGAATGTCCTGCAGTGCGTCTTCGCGTATGTGATGAACTCGTTCACGTCGTTTATGAACTCTCGTCGAGTAAAGCCATTTTCAATACGACTATACATCCATTCTCGATTTGTAGACATCTCGACCCTAAGTTTTTTTCAGCCGATAATTGGAAAAATCTTATCAACTCTTAAAAATAATAATATATATAAATCCTAAAAATTAACTACATATTCAGAAAATAATCCAAATTAATATTCATAAATTGGATTATATATAATCTTGAGATTTCTAATATAGATACGTACCTATAGTAAGTATCAAGTAAATGACAATCATCACAATTAATAAACAATATATAATTTAAATTAAACCTTAAAGGGAAATACGATTACTTTCTTCGATTTAGGTATTGTGTTTTCCCTACAAACATGCTATGTACAAACATTATAAAATTTTATTCATCACCATCATGATTTGCCCAAGTTATTTTTCCATAATCTCCATATACTCTCGACATTACTTATCAATTCTTACTAATGAAGTATATAAATTAATATATTTTTCTTTATTTTACAAATAAATCTAATTATTCTTCAATTCAACAGATATAGACACTACATTGAGATTCCAAATATAAATACGTACCAACTAAATGACAATCACAATTAGTAAACATTATAAGAATATATATATAAGTTATAACTCAATAAGATATCATTTTTTCCTGGAAATGCATGCACTACCAAGCAGTAATTTATACAATGTACAGATTTACTAATTTACTGTATTATTATTCAATGAACATACTATATATGAACTACAGTTTACAATAGTAAATGATGATTGTCATATCACAAATCCATGGTGACAATATAAAATACCTAAATGCAAATTCAATTCGTTGTACTTGTTGATTTGTTGTTGTCTTGCGACAGATTGTTCAGTTGTTGATTTGTTGTTGTTTAGCAACAGATAATTGAGTTGTTGATTTGTTGTTGTTTAGCAACAGATGGTTGAGTTGTTAATTTGTTGTTGTTTAGCAACACAGTGTCGCGTTGTCGCTATTTTTGAAGGCTAAGCATAAGATTTCGTTGATATATAAAAGGGAAAACATAGATTTCCTAATTTCAGTTGTCACATGAAAACAAAATTCAACCAAAATTTCAAAATAGAAGTTCAAGAAAATGCAAACCAGGACTATGATTCGAAGGTCCTAACGCCTAGTCGAGAGGGAATCCACGAGTCACATAGGAGACCTGAAACTCAGTCAAGGAGGAGTCGATGGCGACCAGCGGCTGCGGAGGAGCCGGCCCGAGCAGTGGCGGCGAAGGAGCTGGGCCCAAGCAGCGGCGGCAAAGGATCGGGGAGGCGAGCAGGCGGCGGGCGGCGGAGGAGCGGGGTTCGAGCAGTGGCGGCGAACGCTCGCGGAGGCGACCAACGTCGGCGGCACAAGGGGCCGTGTAGTGGGCGTATCACGGGGCCTCAGAGCCCTGTTGATGGCCAGCGGCGGCGGATCGAAATGTGGGGGCAGCGACAGCGGATAAGAGGGGCGAACAACGACGCCGGAGAAGAAGACCACGCAGCGACGCCTGAGGAGAATTCCGCGCAGCGGCATCGGCGCCGGCCAACAGTCTCGGGCAGGGGCATGCGGCGAGTCGCGGTCGACGGGGGTTGCAGATGAACCATAGAGCCGGCGAGTCGCGGTCGACGTCAACGATGGCAGTGGACGAGGACGGCGACGGTGGTGGCGAGGCTTGTGCGGCGGCTGGGATCTTCGACGGCGACGAGGGTTTTCAATTTAGGTTTGCAGGGTCGAGGAGAATAGTCGCTGGTTGTTAAAACCATTTTGAGCTTAGAGACAGATCAGCGACAGACTTGTCTGTCGCTGACAGTATGTTGCTGATCGTCGCGATCTAGCGACAGACATGGATATGTCGCTGATCGCGAGACCGATCAACGACTGAACCTAGTCTGTCGCTGATCTGTAGCAGATCTGTCATGATTTTGCTACGATCGCGACAAACTAGTGTCCTGTCGCCGATCCGTCATCGCAGATCTGTCACAGAATTGGTGGGAAATTAATGGCGGGAGAAATCAGTGACGGATCGGTGACAAAATGCAATTTGTTACAATTGTTGTTTCAAATCTGTCACTGAATTGTTGCTTTTTGGTCAACCGAGTCAAACGGTCTATCTGATGCATAACTGTTGCTGATTTGTTGTTGTTTAGCAATAGATTCGGTCTGTCACAATTTTTTGATGTTATTCCTCATTATTCTTGTAGTGTAGGTAACATGAGAGAGAAACAAAATGTGTGCTCGTCCCAGTCAAACTAAACTGTTCTTTCGACCCCAGGTTCCTTTCGGTGGGTGCCTCCACTTCCTTTCATCTAGTTCTTGGCGGTGCTTGTCCTACACGTGCACCTTAGTGCAACTCGAGTAGCAATTCACCGAGTGTCAGATCACACGTGCTACAACTTAGTATGCCATAAGTACACTACGAATATCAGGTGGGAGTAACTCAACCACCAACCGAAATGTATTACAGAATAGAGCTCAATAACAATGAATAGGAAATCAGCAATGGAAAAATTAAACCCTCAATGACTTTCAAATGGATTCTTACGTATCTCGAAATGCACTCAGAAGTCCTGCTCACGTCTCGAGATACGCGCCCGACTCCCGACTATAGTTTCCTAAGTCCCTGGTGTCAAATTAAACCATTTTAAGTGAGTTAGAGGCAAATTAATTGACTTTATTTTGTGAGTGCAAAAACTAGAATTTTATTCCAATTTTTTATTGTGGCAAATTTTTCGAGTTAACCGGGGTATCAATTGCTCGAAATAATCGCAAAAACCCAGTTTCCAATCCATTTTTCTATTTTTTTTATATTTTTATGATTTTCCTTGATTTTTTGTAATTTTTTATTTATTTTTCCATATTTTTTGTATTTTATTTCATTTAAATCTGTTTTAAATATTTTTTTTATAATTTATATCATTTAATTAATGGGGTGGGTCCCTAGAACGGGTTTGACCCGGTCCAACCGGGTCGGTCTAACCCGGTCTGGAACATCCGGATAAGTCTGATCTGGTCCGGTCCAGAGGTCGCACGCACGCACGCCTCCCCTCCCCCAATTTTTTCTTCCCAAACAGAGACAACGTCTCTGTTTCTCCTTTTTTTTTCTTTTCTACTATTTCTCTTCAACAACTAAAACAACATCATCAACAATAACCCAACACCATTAATACCTCATTTTCTCTAACATTTAACAATAATCAACTATCACCATTAAAACCTCATTCAAGCTTCATTTTAATGAAAAATTGAAAGAATGTAGATATGCTAACCTTGATTACTTGTTTGCTTGATTAACTCACTTCAAAAATCTCCAAGGATCTCATAAAATCTCATACTCTCAATTAATCAACTCCTCCAAGAATTTTTACTCTTCATATAGATATACAATCTCTTTCTATGTTAAAAAGGGGCAGAGAAAAAGGGAACGTGGGAAGGGTGTGAGGAATGAGTGGTGAACCTCATTTTAAAAGTGTTAGGTGTATAGGTGACATGTTTTTTATTTGCTCCTCATTAGACACAAAATTCTAGCGTTCCATTATCTCTAGTTACCCGGTGTCCCGCACCTCGGCACGCATAACGAGGCGCGCCATAGTTGCCAATTTCGATCAACTGGCCTAGACTATGAGTTTAGCATTAATATTTTGTCACATTTAATTAATTTGATGATCCAAATTATTTTCTCGACCTAGTATACCTACATTTCACTTGCTTAGTACCCGTATTGACACGCGTTTCGAGGCAATTACCCCGTTACACTATCTTGCTCGGTTCAATGATATAAATACACACATACGATACTAGTTAAAATAATTTAATATACGACATCGCAAATAGGCAAACATTACGCAAAAATCACTATTTACCTAGTCAGGCGTGCCTTGACCTATCTGAGGCATCCACGCGGATCTGAGCTGGCGTCCGAGTCTGAAAATAGTCAATAATAACAACATAATTAAAATTGGGCCGTTATAACTCTTCCCAACTAGAAAATAAATTTCGTCCTGAAATTTTAAATACATTGAAGCGTCCTACCATGAAATAGCTGAGGGTAACGCTCCCGCATAGTAGACTCGAGCTCTCAGGTGTGTCCCTCAGTAACATGATGCTGCCAACGAACCAACACCTTAGGGATCTCCCTGTTCTTAAGAGTCTGAATCATACAATCTACAATCGCTGTCAATCGCTCCTTGTACGTCGTGTCATGTCGAATCTCAATATGTCTCAAGTCAACCATCGGTCTCGATCCTGACCTAGCTAGCCTCAACATCGAGATATGAAACGTAGGATGAACCCCAACTAACTCTGCTGGAAAGTCCAATCTGTAAGCCACACTGCCAATTTGTGCTGCGACTCTGAACGGTCATATGTATCTCGGCGTCAGTTTCCCTTTTATCCCAAATCTCTGCTAGCCCTTCTAAGGGGAAACCATCAGATAAACCATGTCGCCCGCTTCATAGCTCAGACCCTCGTGATACTTATCTATATATTTCTTCTGTCTGTCCTGTGCCGCCTAAAGTCTCTGTCAAATCTGCCAAATCTTCTATGTGTGATCAACAACTATCTCTGGCCCAATCGCCACAGTATCCTCAGCCGCTGCCCAACATGCAGGTGATCAGCTGGGCCTACTTATCTACATATTTCTTATGTCCTCAGCTTTCGTCCCTGACCATCAGAAAAGTCGCCTCAAAACATGATACATCTTGGTCCGGCCAGGATGAACTGTGTAGCGAGACCTGTGTGCGTCCTCTAGAATCCCATCCCATTTCTCTTGAACCGCAGGTATCCACAACCTCCCTCGGTGTCCCAAACACTAGTCCGTCGACTCTGCCTAATCCGTACACTCTGGATCACGAGCCAGATCACTGAACCGCTCATAGAGCCCATCAGTCCTCTGACACTCGGCAACCCACTCAATAGATACAGTTGGGACTCTCATCTGACAACAAATGTGCGGCTCGGTCGTGGTAAAAACCTATATCATGCACATAACTGACGTCACCTGCAATAAGCCATGCTCCCGTGTCATATGTCGTACCATCGTCTGACTATCAATACAGCTCCTACTCAATGCGTCAGCTACAACGTTCGCTTTCCCTGAGTGATACTCAATAGCGAAGTCGTAGTCCTTCAGTAACTCAAGCCATTTCCTTTGACGCATGTTCAAGTCTCTCTGAGTGAAAATGTATCTCTGATTTTGATGATCGGTGTATAGTACAAATCGCTTTCCGTAGAAATAATGTTGTCAAGCCTTTAGTGCAAAAACGACTACTACAAGCTCCAAGTCATGCAATGGATAGTTTCCTTTGTGGGATCTCAATCGTCGAGACAAGTAAGCTACTGGTCTGCCCTCCTGCATCAAAACACATCCAAGTCTAATGCCCAATGCATCCATATACATTGACAAGCTCTTGCCCGGCTCTTGCAATATCAACACTAGTGCAGAAGTCAATCTCCTCTTCAGCTCCCAGAAAGCCTTCTCACATTCCTCTGACCAATCAAATCTAACATCTTTTTTGGTCAGTCTAGTCATCGGTGCTGCGATCAAAGAGAAATCTTGTACGAATCGGCGGTAATACCCTGCTAGCCCCAAAAAACTTCGAATGTCCGAAACAGACTCAGGCGTATTCCAGTCAGTGATAGCCCTGATTTTCTCTGAATCCACAAAGATACCCTGATCACTAATGACATGTCCAATAAATCTCACTACACTCAGATAGAAATCACACTTAATGAACTTTGCGTATAGTCTATGCTCTCTCAGTGTCGTCAAAAATATTATGAGATGGCTCTCGTGCTCCTCACGAGTTCTGTTGTAGATCAAGATATCGTCAATGAAGACTATGACAAATCAATCTAAGTAAGGTCTCAAAACCCCTGCGCATCAAGTCCATGAAGATGTTAGTAAGTCCAAAAGGCATGATTGTAAACTTAAATAATCCATATCTTATACTAAAAGCGGTCTTCTTAATATCCTCTTCTCAAATCCTCAATTGATAATATCCTGAACGTAGATCAATCTTCGAGAAGAACTTGGTGCTTGCCAATTGATCGAAAAGATCATTGATTCTGGGGAGTGGGTAACGGTTCCTAACTGTTACCTAATTCAACTTCCTGTAGTCCACACATATCCTCATTGAACCATCTTTATTCTTCACAAATAACACTTGAGCTCCCCAAGGTGACATGCTAGGGTGAATGAAACCCTTCTCTAGTAAGTCATCCAACTGCCTATTGGCCTCCTCGTGCTCTGACGGTGACATCCGATAAGGTCTACTAGCGATCGGCTGAGTCCCTGGTATCATCTCAATGATGAACTCAATCACTCGTGGCTATGGAAATCCTGGTAAATCATCTGGAAATACGTCAATAAAGTCTCGGACTACTGTAACACCCTCAATCCTAACCTCAATCCTAACCTCCTGCTCAAATATCACTGCAAATGCCTCCATCTCTTGAGTCGTAGCTAGTCAGCTTCTAAAAATGGGTATTGCAGTCGCGACTCTGGTAAATGAGAACTCTGGAATCCCTAGAACTCGAAACGTGAGGTCTTTTGTAAGCAATCCAGCTGAGCATGATATGCAGCCAAACAATCCATCCCTAAAAATGCGTCAAACTCGAGGTACTCTAGGACTCGTAACTTTATCGGCAACTGATGCCCCTCTACCTCTATCGTGCAATCTCGACATATCCGGTTAGGGTATATCTAATCCCCAGCGGCCGTACTGAGGACAAGGTTTATGTCTAGCGTCTATGATGTTAACCATAACTCTCATATCATGCGTCTAACAATAAATAATAATGTGGTACTAGAATTTATCATAACATGCATCGGTCTACCCATAATAGATAACTTACCATCGACGAGCTGTCTAGTCCCATCTTTATCTGGTTGCGCGACTGCATGTGCTTTCTCCCTAGCCTAACCCTGTTGTGCTCCTGGTAATGTCGGTGGTCCCATACAGTCAGCCTTCAAGTGTCCTCTCTAACCACAACGATGACATTGACGTTGCTCATGTCTCTCATCCTGCCTGTTTCTGAATTTATGTTGTCCCTGGTCTCTCAGACCCCTATCACGGCCCCCCTGATCCCCATCCTGATGGTACTGCTGTGTTTTTTGTCTTTACTGCTATATCGGTGCAGGCGCTAAGGCATACGTCTGCTGGCTATCCTCATATCGAAGCTGGTTGTCCCTGTGATCACCCCTACGGTCCCCATCTCGTCGATCATCTCGGCGACCCCTGTCAGAATGATTTATTTGTCTCTTTGGTCTTCGATCCGATCGAGAACCCTGACCCGCCTGTACCACACTGCCTCTTGTATGCCTGCCCTCTCTCTTCAATAGCAGCGTCTCATAAGATAATGCTCGATCGTACACCTCCTGAAGAGTAGTAACCCCTTTCGAGACTATCACGTCGTAATCCACTCATTAACACCACGGACAAAATAGTAAAGCAAAGCCTCTTTGTGCTTGTAACATCCATCGAGAACTGTAATAGGTATCGGTACCGCTCCATGTACTGCATCAATGAGCGGTTACCTTGTGTTAGGGCCCAAAAATCCTCCCTCAACCTCGGCCTCACCTGCATGGGAATGAACACGTCGTAGAACAACTCTCGAAACTCTGCCCATGTTGCTGGCTCCGGGTAGGTATCCAAATAAGTCGTCCACCAGACCGCTGCATGGCCTCTCAAACACGCTCCGGATAAACGTGTATGTATGTTGTCATCGTTCTGCATCAGCTTATGGAAAAACTGATGTGAGACTATCTACTTCCCTGCAGCCTCATGGTCTCCACCTCCGTAGAAATATCCCGGCTTAAACTTCATAAACTCTCTAACAAGCTTCGCCTCCGGGGTCAAGACGAATACGAAAGTACCAGCAACTTTAGTAGTGGTCGGCTGCTCGGTAGTCATAGGTAGAGGCGTAAGAGTCGAAGTCTCTAATGGTATCACAATTGCTGGCAAAACTCCATCAGCATGTGTCTTTGAAACTACTGTATCAATAGACATATGTGGTGTAATCGGGGCAACGACTGTCTGTACCGTAAGTGCGATGAGAACTGTGGGAGCTATTGCTGCTGCTGTAGCGGCTGCCACGGCCTGAGCCCTAAATAACTGGAGGATCTCCGCCAACTAAGCATCACGAGTAGTAGTCGATCGTTTAAGTTCATAGTAGAAGCGGCAATAGTAGTGGGGTCCCTAGTAGAATCGCTAGTATGTCCTATCTCAGGCTGTGTAGAGGGTTGTCCGTCCATCGTGATCTGCATCGAGAAGTGTGCACCCTCGGTATATATACGCGTATAATATATCATTTACAATGAAACATAAAACGTATGTAAACCCTAACTCTACCCGCCTCACCATCACTTCCCAACTAGAGCTCTAAGGTAAGTACACCGGGTTTCCACATCTAAGTTTTTTTTTAAGTTTTATGCTCCTTCATTTAATTTCCCGAGGTTCCTAGAACTCTCGCTCTGATACCACCTGTGACGGCCCTAATCCCCGAGGCCGCCACGTGGAGCGTCGCGGCCCAACAGCCCTATCACTTCATTAACCTATTGGGTCCCACGCGCCATTGACGTCAGTTGTCGCGTCACTACTCCTCGATACGCATGTTAACTCATTCCGTTCAATTAGTTTAGTTAGACAATTGAATCACTTTTAGCATTAAAACAACTGAAGTCTTAGATTAGAGTAAGTAAAACAAATAAGTTCATCATCATATCAAGCATCATTCATAAGAGCATGTCCTATTGTGGAAAACCTGGAAAATACTCTGTATATAGGTGACAATATTAAGTAGTAATATATACAAGTACAGTGTCTCTCCGGTCTCCCAATACCCAAAAGTATAGCAAAATATCAAAATAACACATACTAGTGGGTCATCAACCGCAGACAATCAGATGAAGTCACCAAGAATCCCCTTCCCCCTACTAATACTGGGATCTGCACTCAACCATCACAAAAAGCCAGATGGAGAGTACAGTTAGTAAGATTCCAAAAGAAGTACACCAAGCATTTATAAGAAAGTAAATGGATATCAATAATGATGTTAAATAATCATGCGGAAACTAAATAGGCAACTGTGCTACGATCATCACATGAATAGATAACACGAGAGAGAAATAAAATGTGTGCTCGTCTCGGTCAGACTAAACTGTACTTCGGACTCCAAGATCCTTTCGGTGGGTGCCCCCACTTCCTTTCACCTAGTTCCTCGCGGTGTTTGTCTGACACGTGCATCTTAGTGCAACTCGGGTTACAATTCACCGAGTGCATGATCACACGTGCTACAGCTTAGTATGCCATAAGTACACTACGAATATCAGGTGGGAGTAACTCAACCACCAACCCAAATGTGTCCAAAATAAAGTATAATAACAAGAAATAGGAAATCAGCAATGGAAAAAAGTAAACCCTTAGTGACTTTCGAATGAATTCTTACGTACCTCAAAACGCACTTTCAGAGTCCCGTTCACGTCTCGAGATACGTGCCCGACTCCCGACTATCGTTTCTTAAGTCCCTGGTGTCAAATTAAACTATTTTAAGTGATTTAGAGTCAAATTAATTGACTTTATTTTGTGAGAGCAAAAATTAAAATTTTATTTCAATTTTTATTTTGGCAAAATTTTCGAGTTAACTAGGGTACCAAATGCCCAAAATAATCACGAAAATCCAATTTCCAATCCATTTTCTATTTTCTTATATTTTTATGATTTTTCTAGATTTTTTGTAATTTTCTATTTATTTTTCCATATTTTCTGTATTTTATTTCATTTAAATCTGTTTTAAATAATTTTTTATAATTTATATCATTTAATTAATGGGTCCAACATGGTCGATCTGCCCCGGTCAGGCCCAACCGTGTCGGGCCCGGACTGGCTGGGCCCGGTCCTGGGTCGCACGCACGCACACACGTATGTGCGCCCGTCCCTTCCCCCAATTTCTTCTTCCCAAACAACAGAGACACTGTTTCTTTTTTTTTTTCTTTTCTACTATTTTTCTTCAACAACTAAAATAACATCAATACTACAACATCATCAGTAACAACCCAACACCATTAATACCTCGTTTTCTCTAACATTTAACAATAATCAACTATCACTATTAAAACCTCATTCAAGCTTCGTTTTAATGAAAAATTGAAAGAAAGTAGAGATGTTCACCTTGATTACTTGTTTGCTTGATCAATTCACTTCAAAAATCTCCAAGGATCTCATAAGATCTCACACTCTCAATCAATCAACTCCTCCAAGAATTTTTACTCTTCATATAGATACATCTCTCTTTATATATTAAACTCCCACCATCCATTTCCCTCTAATTGCATGCCGACTCCATTATAGCTAAAAGAAGGCAAAGCTTAAACATACATATACATGTAGACTAATGTACATCATGTATACACTCAATTCAATCTAGCATTTTGTAGTAATTAAGTAACTCCACTCGAGTAGGTGTTGAGTCCATTAAAAAGGGTTTTGGGAATTTCTTTTCAAATATTTTTTCGGATAGAAAAACAAAATCCCCATTAATTAAATAAAGCTACCATCAGAGAAGTTCTCATTCAAGCATTAAAGAAAGAAGGGTACAGATGCATACAGTTAATCCTAGACGCCACTAACAAGGAGCACCTTTTCAATGGAGAAAATACTTTGAAATATACTACAATTTGACATTCATATAGCAATCTTTACTTTACCTCAATAAAATATATATTTTTGTATAAATAAACGAAAGAAACTCCCAAATTTGTGTGATATTCATGTGAGTGGCATTTTTCAAGAGCCAACGTTGAATATCGTCACCATTGTGGTCATCTTTGTGAGTGTCGCAGGTAGGCGTCATTTTCACTATGAAAATAATGTTCTCTTTCAATGGTGGCAATGAGTGCAGTTAGCTACGAGTCATTCGTGATTGTGAGAGACTATCAGAACATGTGCTCCAGGCAACAGTATTTTTTTTATTTGAGGGAGATACATTGTTTCTCGACTTTGAACGTATTACATGGCTATATTTAAAATAAAGTCTCATTCTTAAAAAAAAAAAGAAAATTATTTATAAAAGGGAGGGGTTTAAGGGACTCCACAGCTAGTTGTTGAACGGACCATTACTTTTTTCATGACCGGCCTTGTCATTTTTAAGCCGTGGGGAGAAGCTTCAAAAATGGGGCCTTTGTACAGGTATGAATAGCACGTATTTGACTTAAAGTTAACTAATTAAGATATCTTTAGACATTTTCCCTCCTCTCTGCGAACTTGAGACTAACAATGAAGAGTATACAAACGATAGCATACAAATATAAATGGGGTCGGTAACTAAAAAATAATAGCATCAAATGAAAATCAAACAAGTAAATTCAAACTAATTACTAAGGCTCTTTTTAAAGATTTGGCTAACTCTTGTTTTTTTTTTAAGATTTTTTATTATAATCTAAAGGGCATTTTTTGGGCAACATATTTTCTACACAAACAATAAATATGAATTTAAAGGAAAATTTATTGAAATTGGTTTGACGTGGGGATGCAAGTGGGGCGGGGAATACCCATGAGGGACGGGAATCCCCGCAACAGGGACGGGTATGGGAAATGCCTATATATTAATTTTATATATGTATACATACATACCATATGATATATTATATATAGGTATATATTATATGTATATATATTAATATTCCATGGTTTCTAAATAAATAAAATACTTTTATTACCAAACTACATTAATTATATATTTTGTTTTGAATTGCTTGCAACTATATTTACATTTTACAAATTTAGAATCAAATGAAAAAAATTGCAAAACCTTATGGTACAAATTATCAAACTACATTAACTATATGCCTATGCTAGAAATTAATATACATATGTATATTATGTGTATAAATATTATCTAAAAATAGCAACACACACACGTGTGTGTGTGTGTGTTTGACACCTTACTTTTTACAATTCTTTTTTGAGAAAAATTAAATGCGGAGAAATATTTTCCCACGGTGAATTTCCGCGAGGATCCCCAATGGAGAATTAAATGGGAAAAAATTTCTCCCCACGGGGATTCCCCATCCTCGCGGGGATTAGACGGATACGGGGATATGGATGGAAATTCATCCCTGCATGGGGAAGGGTACGGGAATGGGGGATGAATTCTTAAGTGGGGATGGAGATGGAGATGGGGTCTCCATCCCCTACACTCCTCATTTGCATCCCTAGCTAGTTTGAAGCTTCGATATATTGAGGTCTACTAGGTGTAAAGAAAAAAAAAACACTTGATTTAGTGTTTCTCCAATACAATATATAGTGATTATTTGAGCAAAACAAGTCTTTTGAAATCTACATTGTAATACATTTGTTTTTTTATTATCTCATAATAAATTTGTTGAAATAGAAAAATAATATAATAAAAAAAGAAAAAAATAGTGATGTAGTATATTGAATAATCAAGAAGGAGAGACATGAGAGACGTGTGGATCATAAAGAAGAATTGAGAGATTTTCTTTTTTGTTCACAAATTTGCGAGATCTTATATGATTTTTAAGACCTAGAGAGAGAGAGTGTGTGTGTGAGAGAGTGATGTTGGACAGTTGGAGGGATATATATGTACGAGAGAGGATATGTGAGGATAAAAGGGAGTTGACAGTGGGTAAGTCTTGTCCCTGGTAAAACTAAACATTGAAAGGGAGACGGGTTATCCTGTTCGAGGAGGCATGGTATTAAGTAGACTATTTCTCGCCACCCAACCCGGAGGTTGTCCCACCAACTGATACGAATAGTACATTTTGTTTATTAACGAATCAAGTTGTGAACATATATTTAATCATATGTTATGTTTTTACATAAAAAGGGGAAAACTATTTTATATTAAATTTATTTTCAAAATATTATTCAACCATAGTTGAACTTGTTGCCTTATTATATTACCGACAAGAGTTACTCGTCATGACAATTAGATACTATAATTTGTGAATAAAACATCTATGCAAGACTAAGTTGTGTTATACAAAATTTAAATCATTTGCCAATATCTCTTTAGAGATTTGAAAAGTGAATATTTCACTTTATATATCTTTTCACCCTATGAAGTTATAAATATATAAATACCAAAAAAATGTAATGCTCTAAAAGCTCGAAATGAGCGGTTGAGTATCAAGCTACAAAATTTAATCAGTCAAATATTAATTATAATTCCGCAATTTTAATTACCTATATGTTGAGGCTATGTGAAAATATGACTGATGAGACAATAAAAAGAAGGTCACGTGGCTCGCCTCGATTTATTCTTTGCAACAAATATCGAGTGCGCACGTTAATCCGATAAATATTAAGGATTGATTTATTATCTCATGGTAGCTTAGTAAGATAATGAGATATTATAAATATAATATCGCTCCCGTCAATTAGTTCACTTCAAATTAAGAAGCATATGTTGCATATAATGATCATGATCGCAATAACAAATTTATGGACGTAGAAAAGGTGAAAATATGAGTAAAGGTCGTATTGACAATTCCATAAAAATTGGAACAAAAGTGGTGCACCACTACAAAGGGCAAATAATTATTGACAATGAGCGCTCATAATTGTGACATTTTTTGGTCATATATGAAATGCTATTTTACCTAAATATTGTCATATATACCCGAATATTTTTGTGACCTTTACCATGCCTTCAAAATCAATGGAAAAATATTATGAATTTTATCATTTAAAATGGCTCTATAAAACATGCACATCGACATGTGTTTAAATCGTGACCTAAATATGGGCGATGAGTTTATGTCTTGTCTATCGTGCTACATGCATGTACATTATAATATAAAAGTGAATATTTCTCGAATTCGAACTTAGCGGAGGCTAATGTTCGAGCAATATCCGGTACAACAATTTTATTGTTAATGTCTTGTTCGGATGAAGTCTACTCATAATAATAGAAAATTTCTCTATATGAATATGATTTAATCTCAAAGATAAAACTCACGACTTAAGCTTCGGAATATATAAGGCACATTAAAACGAATGTTGTCATAAATCAAATGACATTCATAATATGGAAAGATCTATTTGATCGTCCTAATCATCAATAATGCGAAAATATCATAAATTCGCATAGACATCGTTTATCGAACTCGGTGATTATCTCAAGGCAAATCATTAGGAGACTTATATTGATTTAACTCTCCATCAATCATATTATAAGATGTCTTGGGTCCTTAACAGGGAATTTATTTATAACAAGTTTTCCTAATTGTCACTTTGATAAAGCAATTCTCCCACCATTAGAGGGAGATATAAGCCAATTCAAAAGGAATGGCGTGGAATTGCTTGAAACACATTAAATTGCATCAAATCATTGTTGTATTATGATCCATATATAAATTAATATGAACTTGAAGTTCAAAGGATCATTAATTAACAACAAATTATGAATCAATTACTTGATGCAAGTATTATATACAAAAGAGTGACAATCATATGCTTCAAAGATTAAATGGTTCATATAGAAAACGATGTCCATGTGCAACAAAATGCACAAGATGTCTCACCCATGTGAACATGAGGGGAGAATCAAAATGAGTTATTGGTTAGTGTATTGCACTCTTTTTCCCTTTGCTATGGTTTATCCCACAGGGTTTTTCTTTGCAAGGTTTTTAATGAGGCAATTCTAACAATATTAAAACTCAGTATCTATATTGATTAGTGTATTGCACTCTTTTCCTTTCACTATGATTTTATCCCACTGGGTTTTCCTAGCAAGCTTTTTAATGAAGCAATCCTAACTTTATTATACTCCATAAAAAAAATTTATGAGAGCAAAAGAATGTACTCTTTTTCCTATACTAGATTTTTTCCTACAGGGTTTTTCTAGTAAAGGTTTTAAAGAGGCATATATATATTCTCTCAAAGTGTATCAATGTGTTGCACTCTTTTCCTTAGCTATGGTTTTATCCCACTGGGTTTTCCTAGCAAGGTTGTTAATGAGGCAATCAACAATATTATACTACAAGTCAAGATTGACGAGAACCTTGTACTCTTTTTCCTATACTAGATTTTTTCCCACATGGTTTTTCTAGTACGAGGTTTTAACGAGGCATATTCTCTCTGCAAGTGTCATCCAAGGGGGAGTGTTGTAAATTTTGAATTTCCCACAAATTGGGCCAACTCTAATGTATAATCACTTAAGCCCACGTGGACCCCAAGCCGGTCTCGCAAGGTCAACGCAGACCTAGTCAGCCTTCCAATCCTTCGTTATACGTAAATTCACAATTTTAAGTTGAGTTATAAGTATTTGTCAAGTTTTACAATTTAGCGGAAGCGATTTATGCATTAAATAACACAACAATAATGTAAAAAGTTGGACAACCTAATTGTGGAACCCTGCATAACTATATCATCATCGAAGTAGAGTAAATAAAAGATATACAATAAATTCACATAGCTATGGAGCCTTCCCCTTGCTGGACAGTAAATCTGCACTCAGTCAAACCCAAAAATGACGAGCCTAGGTAAGTAAAGCCAGTAGGACATATATACAACATTTCGAAATAACTAAAGCAGTCGAGTTCATGCAAATAGAAAGAAAGGAACAGGTAACGCATGAATATAAAGACTGTAAACAAATCAAGCGATAAGTGAGGGTCCGAAATACAAAAACAAACCAAATAACAAGGAGTCCCGACCAAAAGGTCGTTGAGTCGCGGCAAAAGCCCAGCAGACTCGGGTTCAAGACGAGACACCTGCCTCCCAACCCAAACCCTTACGACTATGAGATATCCACAGACCCGGATAAGTGCCCCCAACGTACACTCAATTGGGAGATCTCGACGGCGTCCAGATAAGAGCTCATATCACAGAGAAACAGTACCATGACTTACTTGCAAATAAAGTAACGCAACTTATAAAAGACACAAATCAATCGATAAGTGTGGCCAAATAGCAAGGAGTCCCGACTAAAAGGTCGTTCAAGGAGTCCCGACTAAAAGGTCGTTGAGTCACGGCAAAAGCCCAGTAGACTCGGGTTCAGGACGAGACACTTGCCTCCCAGCCCTAACCATTGCGACTATGAGATATCCCCAGAAGAGCTCATATCGCAGATAAACAGTAACCATGACTCACTTGCCAATGGACCACTCAACCAACAACAATTTCGAAGATAGATATCAAAGCAATGAACAACAATATCAAAGCAATGAAAGTATTGTACAATTCCCTAGCTGGTTTACTTACCTCGAGAACGTCTCGCTCACGCCTCGATATGCGCACCCGACACCCAACTATACCTCCTACGTCCCTGGTGTCCATTTATACCTTTTAGGGCTAAGTTACTACATAATTCAAATCACAACCAAATTACTTAACATAAACCTCACCATGGCTTTCAATGGGGGTCTCCACTCCAAAATCCATTGGAATCCACCGCGTCGTCGAGCTTCGTTTAAATCACGACGCCTTGTCCACGGTTGTTGTCTCGTCGGGGATCGACCGGCCCGACAACACGCCACCGCGCCGTTGTTCCGTCACGCGCATGCGTTCCACATCGTTCCCGCAGGTGCCGACCGTCACCGCCGCTGCTGCCTTGCCACGCCGCTGCCGGCCGCGCCCCCAGCACGCCGCCGCGCCGCCGCCTGCCCGTTGCGGCCGCGCCGTCGTCTACTCTACGCTACGCCGTCGCCGCCATCATCGCCACCTTGCTGGAGCTTAGTCCACGTTCAGCTCGTCGGAGCAGCTCCGCTGCGATCCTCTGCGTCGCGGCTCGCCGTCGTCCCCACACCGAAACCACGCGCGCCTTCGCGTCGCCATCATCCGCGTCTCCACAACCGCGCCACCGCGCGTCACCGCTGCCCGCGTCTCGCTCGGCTCTTCGCGTCGCTGCAGCCGCCGTCCACGGCCTCTCTCTCTCTCTCTCCTCGCCGGAGCTCTCCGCGCCGCCGTCTCTCTCTCTCTCTCTCTCTCTCTCTCTCTCTCTTCTCTCTCTCCATCCGATTCTTATCCAAATCTCTTTTTCTTTTCTCTTTCCTCTCTCCTTTCACAATGAGAAAATAAAACAAATGTCCTCGAGATTCGTGCAACACAAATCTCGAGGCAAACCCAATAATTCACTTCTTCTCGAGTCTCGCAAAATGCGTATATCGAGGCAAATCCAATGCATCTCGTTTTATTTAACAAACTATAGGCCATTGCATAGTTCTTTTAATGTGACCACATTAAAACCACTATAGCCACTATAGCCACATTAAGCCGCTACCTCGGTCCCACGTCGGCATGCGACTCGAGGCGCGTCCTCGTTCGTGTTTCGGCTCACCAAATTATGCGCGTATACCAACTCGTAAAACAGCTCAACAATTAGCATTATAATTTCAAATTGGATATTCGGACATACGTATTCCGACGAGTGGATCCCACATACGACCCTGACCTGGCACGTGGCACAAGTCAAACTTTTGGGCCGTTACAGTCTTCCTAACGAATTAGAATTTCGTCCTCGAAATTGACGCAATTCTCAAAGGAAGATAGTGTGTTATGAATGAAGACCCAAGGCCATACCCGCCCAAGGCCATACTCGCCCAAGGCCATACCCCCATCTTACTTTGTAGGGTTGGGCTCCTCCGCGACAAGTTGGGCTCCTCCGTGACGAGCTGGGCTCCTCCGAGATCTCCAAGCAAAGAACACACCATCTGTCTCCTCCCATCAATATATGCCAAGGCAACATCCTCGCAACATATATTGGAATACAAATTAACATATTAGTATCATGATCCACCGTCACTAACATACTCATATCCGCAGTATGTCCGTGAGAACGTAAATCAATCTCTCTGATTGTCCGTCAGTCTCTCTCTGACCTAGTGGGTCTCAACCCAACTCATACCCTCTATCCGGTTATGATGGGTAGTAGTCGGACTTGACGCGGCAACAACATGACGCTGCTCCTGGCTCTGTTGTGCCTCTGCCTGCTGCTGCAAACACGTACTAGTGAAGTGACTCGGCTGTCCACACTCCTAAACAAGTACGTTGAAATCCTTATCCCGATGAAACATGTTGTCTCTGTCCCTGTACTTATGCTTGACTAGACCTCTGTCCCGTCTCTCGGCACTTGACTGGAACTTTGACCCTGTCTCTGGCCACTGTCTCTGTCATCGCCCTTTGATGGTACTAATGCTGAGGATTTGACGGTGCTGGCTGTTGTAATGCACTAGCGTAACTTTGTGCTGGAACAACTACCACTGGCGCAGTATACGTCGCATATGGTGGAAATGCAACAGATTCTACGCTCTGAGCTTGATCTATTTGCCATGACTGTCTAACTCTCATTTTCCTCTAATCATCTCCAGACCCTCGCACTAACAGCTAATGATGCGACTGGTACTCCGATACGTGTGCTCCCAAAGCTCTCACTAGTCATAGTCCTCTCCTAAGCCTCCAGTGTTGTGCTCAGAGTCGTCGTCACCCAATATAACCAAAAAAATCCAGGAAACCGTGTATGACGTAGTACACCTGGTCAGTGTCCGTGTCGGCCGCACCCCCAAAGATACTTCATCACGCGTATATACTGATCCATGTACTGCAACTGACTTCCTGGTCCTCTGTCGAATTGTCTGAAACTCTGTCCTCTTCAGTTTACGGACTATACCCCATCGACACCTCCGTAGTGCGCCACCAGAGATCGACCTCGTCGACCAGTGGAGCTGATGATATACTCGGCTGCATTTGCGCTGATATGGCCAATACATCATATATCTTCACGTGGTTATCAATCTGCCGCTTCAAGTTAGTGCCCCCGTGAAACTTCTTCAGATCATGCCTCTGACACTCGCGAGTATGCCTCGCCTCAGTGCCCTAACACCCGTATCCGTCGGCGTGTTCAGCGTATCCTCAAGTAGTGCCTCAAGTGTAGGACGTACGAGCACACCCAGCCTGAATAACTAGTGCTACTGACGTAGACGACGACAATGCAACCTGTTCCCTTAACAATCGGAGAACCTCCTGCAGTTGCTGGTTGTGCGATACTGTGCAGCTCCTCAGCACTTGTAAACCGCGAACCTGCAGCCTCACGATCATTCCTAAACCTGGTCCGAAACGTCGTCGCATTTTCCATAGCCACGAATCCTCGAATCAGTGGGTAATTACTGATGTTGTATATATATTACACCACAACAAATATACCATATAGGATACATTGTTATTGTTTCCCAACTCTCCACACTTCCCAACGAAGAATTAAGTCAGGATCATAGGGTTCCACTCTAAGTTCAACCAACTTTATTGTGTCCTAACTTCTGCTGGTTTTGTGTCTTACTTTATTGTGATTTAAATCAAAAGTCGAGTATTTAACACTTTGACTCTGATACCAACTGTGACGGCCCCAATTTTCCACAAATTGGGCCTTGCCCGGCCTAAGCCCACGTGGACCCTCGAGCCAGTCTCGCAAGGTCAACGCAGACCTAGTCAGCCTTCCAATCCTTCGTTATACATAAATTCACAATTTTAAGTTGAGTTATAAGTATTTGTCAAGTTTTACAATTTAGCGGAAGCAATTTATGCGTTAAATAACTCAACAATAATGTAAAAAGTTGGACAACCTAATTTGTGGAACCCTGCATAACTATATCATCATCGAAGTAGAGTAAGTAAAAGATATACAACAAATTCACCTAGCTATGGAGCTTTCCCCTTGCTGGACCGTAAATATGCACTCAGTCAAACCCGAAAATGACGAGCCCAAGTAAGTAAAGCCATTATGACATATATACAGCATTTCGAAATAACTAAAGCAGTCGAATTCATGCAAATAGAAAGAAAGGAACAGGTAACGCATGAATATAAAAGACTGTAAACAAATCAAGCGATAAGTGAGGGTCCGAAATACAAAAACAAACCAAATAACAAGGAGTCCCGACCAAAAGGTCGTTGAGTCGCGGCAAAAGCCCAGCAGACTCGGGTTCAGGACGAGACACCTGCCTCCCAACCCTAACCCTTGCGACTATGAGATATCCACATACCCGGATAAGTGCCCCCAACGTACACTCAATTGGGAGATCTCGACGGCGTCCAGATAAGAGCTCATATCACAGAGAAACAGTACCATGACTCACTTGCCAATGGAGTAACGCGTGCATATAAAAGACACAAATCAATCGATAAGTGTGGCCAAATAGCAATGAGTCCCGACCAAAAGGTCGTTGAGTCGCGGCAAAAGCCCAGCAGACTCGGGTTCAGGACGAGACACTTGCCTCCCAGCCCTAACCCTTGCGACTATAAGATATCCCCAGAAGAGCTCATATCGCAGATAAACAGTAACCATGACTCACTTGCCAATGGACCACTCAACCAACAACAATTTCGAATATAGATATCAAAGCAATGAACAACAATACCAAAGCAATGAAAGTACTGTACAATTCCCTAACTGGTTTATTTACCTCGAGAACGTCTCGCTCACGCCTCGATATGCGCACCCGACACCTAACTATACCTCCTACGTCCCTGGTGTCCATTTATACCTTTAAGGGCTAAGTTACTACATAATTCAAATCACAACCAAATTACTTAACATAAACCTCACCATGGCTTTCAATGGGGGTATCCACTCCAAAATCCATTGGAATCCACCGCGTCGTCGAGCTTCGTCTCACCTCTCTCTCTCTCTCTCTCTCTATCTTCTCTCCTTTCTTTTTATCTCTCTCTACCCGATCACTTTCTCTCTTATCCAAATATGTCCTCGAGATTCGTGCGGAGCGAAACTCGAGGCACATCAAAAACATATTTATTCAATGCTTTCTTAACAAATTGGACAAATGCGCATCTCGAGGCACCAACCCGCCTCATTTCACAATCTCGATACTCGCACACGCATCACGAGACGCATCTAATGTATATTATTTTAATTTGACCACATTAAAATCACTATAGCCACTATAGCCACATTAAGCCGCTACCTCGGTTCCACGTCGCACGTGACTCGAGCGCGTCTCCGTTCGTGTTTCGGCTCACCAAATTCCGTGCGTATACCAACTCGTAAAACAGCTCAACAATTAGCTTTATAATTTCAAATTGGATATTCGGACATACGTATTCCGACGAATGGATCCCACGTACGACCCTGACCTGGCACGTGGCACAAGTCAAACTTTTGGGCCTTTACAAGAATAACCTTAG
Source organism: Stephania cephalantha (assembly GCA_039657325.1). Lineage (NCBI taxonomy): Eukaryota > Viridiplantae > Streptophyta > Magnoliopsida > Ranunculales > Menispermaceae > Stephania > Stephania cephalantha. The sequence continues at coordinate 15,023,296 of CM077570.1, read as the reverse complement.
TACATGACGAAAATAGGGACTTCCTCACATTAGGGGGCATGGGTCGATCACCCACTACGCCCATATGCAAAACCAAGCCTGACTTCTTTGTACCTCGATTTTGAATTTTTTTTACTAAAAATGCCCTACTTTTTTTTTTTCGAGAATCCCCTCGCTCACCCCTCACCCCCACCATCACCCTCACCTAATGCCCCTCAATCATCCCCGTTTCTCGGTTTTACCCATTGTAGATCACTTGTACTATACCGAAAGTTTCGTAGGAGAGTTTTTCTCCAAACAAGGTTGGATTTGGTCTTGTCATGTCTTAGAAGAAAGGAACTGTCTCTCGCGGGTTTTGGACGCACATAACCAATACATCTTTAAAGGTTTTGGCTAAAATCCACCGAGAACTTTAAAGAGGTCTTGGTCGCCTCCCACACGGAGATTGTGAAGAAATCTTTGTCTCATTGGAGACGAAGGAGCCAACCGAGACCTTTAAAGAGGTCTCGATGGGTGTTAGTCGAAACTTTTTTAGAGATCTCAGTGGGAGTCAATCGAGACCTCTTTAAAAGTCTCTGCCCTGTGTGTCTGAAACACGTGGGCGACAAGAACAAACAAAAAAACTTCAAAACTCCTAAAATTACCTAAAAATGACAAAAAACAACATAGTAGGTTTCGCTCATTATCGTTAGATACTCTCGATTCCATCAAAAAAATTTGTGCTCCAAATGCAAGATTCAAGCTACAAATCAAAGACAATAACAACAACAACAACAACAACAACAACAACAACAACACAATTGACTTATCAACCCCCCCCCCCCCCCCCCAAAAAAAAAATCTAGAAATCGAAACGAAAAAGGTGGGAAATGCACTCACGACGTCGAATAGATGTGGTTTCAAATTTCGTCGGAGTTTGGCCGGAGGTGAGGGACGATTCAAGAGAGGAAAGTAGGTTGAGTGACTGAGGTATAGGTGAGCATGCAGGGTGTAAATGCAGGGGCGAGAATGTCATTTCGTACATGAGCAAAAATGAGAATTTACATTGGGGTCCATTCAACAAGAGGACTCTATATATAAATTTAGCCGCTTCCTTTATGAAGTTTTGAACAATTTGATGCCTATATTGGAGTGTGTAATCCCACATCCATTACAAAAAATAGTGATTTAGCAACGGATTAGAAAGGGAACAGCAATGGAATAAAAATGAATTAGCAACGGAATACCAAAAGAAATAAAATCAAAGACGGAATAGCAACATAATAAAATTCATTAAAAAACATCGTTGCTAATTATTTAGCAATGTAAATTAAATTTTGTCTCGAAATAGAGACAGAACAGAGATGGAAATAGAACTCATAAAATGGGTTTATAAGTTGATGCCTGTTGTTATTCCTTTGCTAATTAGCAACACAATAGCAATGGCCATCAACACATAGACCCCAAACATTTATTAACCGTTTTGATTCCTTTTTTAATTAGAAACGGATTAGCAACGGAATACTTGCATTCCATTGCTATTCCGTTTGTATGCCCATAATTTTTTTTCATTATATTTTGTTCCAGCAGGGTTCTCTTAAACACAAAACCTGCAGCTCGCCTTTTCCAACGCCCTGCACCCCCTATGACAACTCCTTGGGGTGCTATAACATCCTCCAAAACCAAATTTCATACCATTCATTCACACAAAATATCAAATATTATACTAAATGGAACCTGAAAAAAGAGAATTCAATCTCAATATGCACAAAATGTTGTTTAAAATTTGTTTACAAACAAAAAAGTTGTACAAACCAACCAAACACCTAACTCTCGTCACAAAGGTGCTCCTCCTCATCTACCCAATCCTGGATGTCTTGATCATCATCATCGTGCTACTGCTCCGGTGAATGAGCCAGATCCATCCCAACTAACCGCTGGTGATGCTCTTGGGGTGGTGGTGGCGGTAGTGGTGCCTGAGAGGCACTCACTCTGAAGTCCATGCGCATTAGCAACTGGCTCTCCACGAAAGCCTCAAACTGCACGAGCCTCTAAACGACTGCATCAAACTCTGAACGCCGCACCATCGGCTCCTGAGATGTACAGGCACTGGGATCTTCATATCTCATTTTCCTCCTGGCATGTGACCTAAGCCCATATACACGCCACTTTGGGCAGTCCCCCGCCCCATCATAGTAAAGTTGCTCCTCGTCTATCAGCTGGTCCGGTGTAGCCTGAGTGTGCTCCTCACGCCTCCTCACGAGCTCCGCCTGCACAAAAATAAAGTCGTCGAAGAAAACAAAAAAAATGAAAATAAGTCATTTAAAAAATGAAGAAAAAATTTAAATAGCCCAAAATCGTTTAAAGTGCTTAAAAATAGCAAGAGAGGAATGAGAGGATCATTCGCAGTGGCATGAAGCTGGATAAGATAGAGTAGGTTTTGCGGAGGCATGGCAAACTGGATGAAAGAGGAATAGAGGAATGAGAGGATCATTCGTAGTTTTGTGAAGCCTCCGCCGAATCGGAATTGCATCAATTGTAATAGCATGATGAGCGTTTCAAGTTTTGGTTTTGCAAATTGCATTGTGTTGTTGAGTTTTCGGTGGAATTAAATCTGAGTTGCTAGTGTATATATGCTACTACTTGTTTGTACTACACTGTTATAAATTATGTGTATACACAATGTATTGAATTGCATATCGTTATATATGCAAAGCTTAGTGCTTCATGTTCTTTGTGAGGCGCATCGATAGCGATAGCTTTAGGTTCGATGTTGGGATCAAGTGAGTCACTCATTCTTATAATCTTTTAACCTTCATATTGTTTATTAATTAACTATCTATTTTTACGTTTGCCCTACTCATTTATTAAAGTGCCTAAGCTTAATTTATTTATTAATATGTTACTTAACCAAGTTAATTAGTAGTATGACTCACTCTTTTGATCTTGCTTTCAACGATAGATTTATGTTTTAAAAATCTAGAGGCTAACATTGTACCTCACTTGGTTTAATTGGTATGCTTGTATGTCCACCGTCCATATCAAAAGGACATGTTTTTGTGCTTGAGTTTTTGATATCAAAATGCCATATTCAGCTTTTTTCATATGACTTAATTGCACTTATTTTCTTGGCGTACATCTCTTTTTCACTACAAAATTTATGTGATCCATAATTAGTTTGTTCTTTCAAACGTATTAATGATACTACACTTCCATATGTTGCAATTATTGTATGGAATTTGGATTTGTATGTAGTGACTATTTTGTGTTCATTTTCACTGTAATAACCATTGATATTGACCAAAAAAATGTTAATATTTTTTTGCTTTATAATATTGATGTATGGTGTGATTATTTTTTTTATTCTTTCTAATGTTGATATTTCTTTTTGCTTATATATTTGGTTCTTTTAAAGCTGCTTCTCATATTCATTACTAGTTGAGCTAGACTAATGTTTTATGTGTAGATGTTGTAGATGAGTCGGTGCATAGCTTCTCACATTCTTTTCCGTTTCTTTTTTCACAGAACAAATGCATGCTTGATCGACTGTGGATCTCCAATAAAGGGTATGAATTAGTTTGTGTTATCTTTCCTCACCCTGCTTTCAATTTCTTTTCCTATCTATTGCTTATTTTCAACCTTTTTGCAGGAACAAATACTCAACAAAGCTGACACGACCTTAAGAATTGGGTACATCTATATTCTATGCTATGAACTTCTTTTTCAATTGATGATATATAATAAATATTACAGTTCTTGAGGTAATCTATTTGTTCTCTATCATTGAAATATACCTAAACAAATAAAGAGAACAAAATAGAACAATCTTATATATTACTTAGAAAATTCTATAGAGCCCATGCATAAAAGCCTACTAAGCAACAAGAATTAGATTGTCGTTTGATCTAATGAAATTGAAAATTGAAGCATAAAAGGCAACAAATGAAACATCAAATTAAATTGCTTTTGAAACTAAAATACTTCGGCATTATTATCTTCTTTTTGCAATGCAACTTCTCATCCTCTCTCCAACACCAAGAGGGATTTTGGCAATCACATATGCCATTATTATCTTCAGCGTAATTGTGTTTTTTGAAATAGAATGTAACAGCCCAACTTTGACTTATGCCACGTGCCAGGTCAGGGTTGTATGTGGGATCCACTCGTCGAAACACGTATATCTGAATATCCAATTTGAGATTATAATGCTAATTGTTGAGCTGTTTTACGAGTTGGTCTACGCGAGGAATTTGGTGAGACGAAACAAAAGCGGGGACTCGCCTCGAGTCGCGTTTCGACGTGGAACCGAGGTAGTGGCTTATGGGGTGGAGATTCATTGACTGTTGGTTTAATAAGTGGCCATTATTATTTTAATGTGGTCACATTAACATAAATATCCATTGGCCTATAGTTTGAACACTTAAACAAAATGCATTGGATGTGTCTCGAGATACGCAATTTGCGAGACTCAAGACAATTTTGGTCAAACATAGAAGCAGTGGACAAAGAGGTGAAATTATAGGGTTTGCCTCGAGATTCGAGCAACGCGAATCTCGAGGACACATTTGATTTGAAAAAAAAAATGAAAAGAGAGAAAAACAAGCAAAGAGAAACAAATAGAGAGAGAGAAAAGAAGAGAGAGATAGAGAGAAAGAAAGAAAGAGACGGCAGAACCCGAGAGAGGGAGAGAGAGAGAGAAAAGACGCCGGAGAGGGTGGAGAATGATATCGGCGTTGCGAGCGGCACCAATGCCCAAAGCGATGAGGACCTAAGCGATGAGGATGGCCGCATGAACGGCTCCAGACACGCGACTCGCGGTTACGCGAAGCCGCGAACGAGCGGCGCGGCACTGCTGCCAGGCCGCGGACTCGCGACAAACGGGTGGCGACGGCGTCTTAACAACGACGACACGGGATTAACAACGCAAGAGGCTCACGACGATGCGGAGGCCGGGGAGGGGCGCTAGCCGTGGAGAAGACGACGAGCAGCGGCTCCAAGCGATGGCGCGGCGGCGAGCGCGGCGTGGATGGCTGGACGGCGGTGCGGCTCCAGCAGCCAGCGGCGCCGTCAGCAGCAGCAGCGGTGGCGCGGCAGCGACGACGACAGCGACGCGGGGAATGACATGGAGCAACGACGCGGTGACGCGTTGTCGGGCCGACCGATCCCCGACGAGACAACAATGGTGGACAAGGCGTCGTGACTTCGACGAAGCTCGACGACGCGATGGATTCAAATGGATTTTGGATTGGAGACCTCCATTGAAGGCCATGGTGAGGTTTACTTCAACTAATTTGGTTATGATTTGTATGACTTAATAACTTAGCCCTAAATGGTATAAATGGACACCAGGGACTTATGAGGTAATAGTCGGGTGTCGAGTGCGCAAATCGAGGCGTGAGCGGGACGTCTCGAGGACAATTCGCGATTTCTCGAGGCAAGTAAAACCAGCTAGGAAATGCACAGTAGCTCATTTTAGCTTATATTTTTTGATGTTGCATTGTGTCATTTTCTTGGAATTCCCACCCACTTATGAGTGTCCGAGGGCCAAGTGAGTCATACTCGTGTCTCTGATTGGAGTGGTTGCCGGCTTGCAACCGGGGCCATGACCTCGAGTCACTTGACCCCGACCCTGTGGCACCCGCATTCGGTGGTCTTGGACTACTTGGGCACCTCTCTATTATTTCCTTTGAAACTCATTTCTCGTTGTACTTTCATTGTTTTTACAGTCTTATTATCATGCATTCCGTACAGTTTTCTTTCTATCTGCATGACTTTTAGGCTGCTTCATTTTATCTTGAATTACTGTTTAGATCCTACTGGCTTTTACTTACCTGGACTCGGCATTCTTGTGTTGACCGAGTGCAGATCTGCAACCGAGCAAAGGCAAGACGCAGACATTTGGAAATCTACCTTCGTACATTTTCGTAGGTTTTTGTTGGCTTTTTGTATTACCTATTTATATATTGTTTTTGGGTTGAGAAATATACATGAATGTACATATTTATTGGGTTCCACAATTAGGTTGCCTAACTCTCTTACATTATTGTTGAGTTATTTAATTGTAATGATGGATTGGAAGGCTGACTAGGCCTGCGTTGACCTTGCGAGACTGGCTCGGGGGTCCACGTGGGCTTAGGCCGGGCGGTGCCCAGTTTGTGGGAAATTGGGGCCGTCACAATGAATCTCTTGTCCAATACATGTTTGACGTTGCAAAAACACATTATCAATTTTTTGCCTTCTTCGGATATTCTATACGAAAGTATTGTTACCATAAACAATGCCTTTAATTGCATCCTTACTTGGATGGTAAAGTATCTAAAAATTGGTACTAAAAGAATTGTGTTGCATAGAATCTAATTTTCATTCTATTTATTTTTTCTATTACTTAAGTGGGAGTCGAACTCACATATGGTCATGTCAATTCTTTAGTAAAAAGTAATTCTTTAGTAAACATATGGTCATGTCAGTTCGAAGTATATAGTAATTTTTGAAAAATTTCACTTTTTATAAAGATAGTCATTTATAAAAAAAAGTACAAAAACAAAAAGAAAAACAACAATTGAAATAATTGTAATAAAAAGTTAGACACCCCTTTGCAATTATGTTCCTAGAGCACAAATAGCATTGAAGATATCATACCATTGGTTTTGCATATTATACAAAAAACTTGGCAAAGTTTCCCTTATAAAATGGACTACCAAAAATATCAGAACCTAATAAACATCAACGGGAGAATGCCCTGAAGGTCTCACATCTCCCCAACATTTCACAGTATCATATAAACATGAATTAAAAGGCTAAATTCAAGTCATATATTAACATGTCAGGATATTAAAAAATGATTGAAATCACAATTTCTAACCGAAATGAATCCATTGAACAATTACAAAACTAATATGAATTTCTCTTTATTGCCTCAACTTCAATTCTTGCTTATATGCACAAGCTTCTGCTAATATTTCTCCTTAATCTAAAGAAAGCAGTGTGTAAATGAGATTGATCTAAACATGTGAAGCATTCATCAAAAAAGTGCAATTTATTCATCACAAAGCAGTGTGTAAATGAGATTGATCAAACATGTATGTATCCGAAACTAGTATAAATATAATATACACACACGACGATCATTATACAGAGGGCATTTCAATTTTACAGATTTTCTCCTTCAAAAAAGTGAAAAATTTATGTGTTATGTGATAAGTAAACCATCGATAGTTAAGGTGATAGGTTGCTATCTACATTTAGATTTTATTTTTTTGAATTGAAACGAGACTTTATTTATTATAGCCAAATATGGACAAAGAAATGTATTGGTTTAAAAAGGCAAGAAATGATGTGTTTCTCTTAAACAAAGTAAAAAAATTACTATCTACATTTCAGGTTTCAACTTAGGTAAGAAAAAATATCTTAGGATAATCGAATACTTAATATTAATAGGGGCCAGTAATATATTTCGCAGACAAATGTATAAATAAAAAACAACAATTACTTTAACCATGTGGGTGGCTTAATTAATATTTAGGCATAGAGTTATGAGTGTAAAAGATTAGGGTTCAATTTCCTATCAGGAGCAAATTTCTTTTTCATTAAAAAAGGCACAATTACTTGTGACTTTTCTCTAAATCAAATCCATCACTCCAAGTCAACCATTCTACAAACTAACGAAATAGGTACCCAGAAAACTTACCAAATTTTCCAATGAACCACAATTGCAGTAACTCCAATTTCATAAACATTCAATTAACCAAGACGGGGAGGGCATAAGAGAAACCAACGGAGAAAAGCAACAAAATCCTTTAAAAGTTAAAACTTTGTGTCTCCCATGCGTGAAGTGTGAGTAGGCAAGCCATTATAAAAAGAAAAGCAGATAAACTAAACAACACTTCCTATGAACTGGGTTTTCAACTAACTACTATATTTATACTTAAAAAACTCACTCAACCATCTTTCATCGCTTTGTCTTTGCGTTAGTGTGGTGTGCCTAATCATTGAAGCAAGCTTGAGCGTTAAGCATCCAGGAAACCAGGTTGCGATTGGAGATGGAGGAATGATGGGTGTTTTGAAGGGATTGATGCCTTTTCTGTTATTGCCTATTGGGAAAAAAAAATGGTAGCTGGGTTTGCACTATTTGTGTGAACAGATTTAGATTATTTTTCTCTTTGTTTTGTTTACAAGCACAATGCCTATGCCAGAGCTTTCTCCACTTTCGCTGCACTGCGACGCTTGTTCCATAAAATTGAATAACATTGAATACTTTAGAATCTAGTTAGTTTGTAAACAAAAAAAATGCATCCCATTTAATTAAACTTGAAAGTAGTCGGTGTTTATCTTGTTATCTTTAAGTCCCCTAACAATTAGCACTATTATGGTCCCAATCAAGTCTTAAAGGACCACTACACAGAGAAGGAAACAATGTAAGAGAAAATGAGTCAAGATATGGAAATGAAAATGTGCTCATGTAATTAGGAAAAGAAGAAAAAGTAACTCAAGCTGTCAAAATTTTGAGCTATATAGCCGACCACAACTAATTTGAGATTTTTATAGACTCTAAAAAAAACTTCTAAGAAAAGAAAAAACTTCTTCACTCTCGAGGGGAGACAAAGAGAATTAAGACTGTCAAAATTTCTTCTTTCAAGTATATTAAAATATCCAACAAAACAGGTTTATATATTAAAACAAATATATGAAGTTTTTATCTGAATCATATATGCATTGATGGATCTTCAGCTTCTTTACGACCGAAACAAAGTAAAAAGATTAGCAAACTGCATTATAGTTCCAATTGGTACAGAGTTATCAGTACAAAAAGATTAGCAGACTGCACTATAGTTCCAATTGAAGAGACCTAAACAAAATCTAAAGATATTATTTTGGGAAGAGACTAGACCGCACATTAGACACCTCTAGTGCTTAATTGCTACACAATGGCATATAAGTGATGCACCTATTGTTTTGTTGCTATATGATCTGGTGACGTATTCATCAATACATACATCTACTACACAATAGTTGGTATCTTATCACACCTGCCTCGAAAATTACTCATCAAAAATATGTTTCCTCTAGGTTCTAGTTCCTTTATAATATGCAAGAAAAATGTAAGAAAAGACATTGACGCATTAAGATATCTCAGTATATGGGCCAATTTTCTACTAACACAGACCATGAAAATGTAAGAAAAAGACATTGATGACTAAAGTTAAGGTGAAAACAAAAATTATTGCACTCTTAAGAAGCTACTACTTTGTTTTATTGGCGAAGGACTTCGTCGTCCCTGCCTTACCTTACTAAGCAACATACAAGACCATTGAAGGTTATAGATGCATAATGGTATAAGCCATGCTATAAATGCCAATCAAAGATAGTGAAACATTCAAAAAAGCATCAAGACTAAACATAATTTTTTGTAAAAGCCAAATAAACATACTAAAATTGAATCCTATAATAGAACTGCTAAAAGGATGAACCGAAGAATGAGCATTTTTTTCTGGACTAATCAATTGGATAAGTCAATTCAGAGAATGCATTGGCCAGTTCACGTCTATATAAAAATAACTATAATCTTTCAGTCAAGCCTGGGTTCCTGAAACAAGAAAGAAATCAATATAAGCAGAAGTAAGCAGTAATTTTGTAACATAATAAATTAATGAACCAAACACTTCTAGGAGGATTAATTATCTTCGGTGCGGAAGGGCTGGAAGCGATGAAGGGCAGGAGGCGAGGAGGGTTAGGAGGCGAGGACATGCAAAAGCCGAGGATGTCGTACCAGCAGTCAAAAATGAGGCATAGGCGAGGAAGTTGAAGGCGGAGAAGCTGAATAGGTCTTACAGCAGCCGAAAACAAGGCATAAGCGAGGAGGTTGAAGGCAAAGAAGAGGTCGACAAAACAGGGGAGAGGAAGAGGTCGACGAAATAGGGGAGAGTGCAAAGAATAGTGAAGTAAGGGTCATGGCCGCTAGAGACTTGGTTAATGGTGGCAGAGGTGGAGACGCCGGCACCGAAGGAATGGTAGAGGTGAGGCAGTCACTAGTGGCAAGGAAAGTGGTAGAGGGGTGACTGTGAATGGAAGTTGAAGAGACCTAAACAAAATGTAAACTAGGGCAGACATGACTTTTTATTTTCACTTGTAATTTACAAATGGATTTCTAATGGGAAAGAATTCATAATGGAACAACAACGGATAATAGGATTTTCGTTGCTAATTCGTTGTAAACAAAAATTTACAATGGATTAGCAACAGACTATAGGCTTTCCATTTCTAATCCATTGCAAATTGTTGTTTACAACAGATTACCAACAAAATATAATGTCTAGGCTACAATTTATTATTTAGAATCAGTTGCTAATCTATCGCAAAAAAAAAATTGCAACGGATAAGCAACGTAAACTTCAAATGTTGTAACTATTTCGTTAGGAAATTGAAATTCATTGCTAATATGTTGTAAAGTGAAAATTGCAACGCATTAGCAATGAAAAATTATGCGGGACTTTTTGGTGTAACATTTTACCATTGGAATTTATTTCTGTTGCTAAATTATGTTGCTAATATGTTGTTAATCCGTTTTTGGCTGGTCAAACAGCTTCCAAACCACATTTCGTTTTTATTCCGTTGCTAAATTCTTTTACTAATTCTTTCATTTTTTGTAGTGATCAAAAATATAATAACAGTTGATATGGTTTATAAGTGGAATAGATTGGATCCTAGCATAGCCAATTGGTTTTGTGCAAAATGGACTCTAACCTACTTACATATACGTGTATGGACCAACATCCTTCAGGCCCAAGGATTTCTACATGCTATTAGAGTGGGATGATCCTACGCTCGGGTTTGAAGACATGGTCGGGCTAATAGTGAAGTCTAAACTCATTTGTTAGAGTACATAATCCAACATTAGAAAGATAATAAGAATTGGTATGGCATATAAGTGGAATAGATTGGATCCTAACATATAATCCAATTAGTCTTGTGCTAGATGGATTCTGACTCCATTTATCTAATCACATGTATCTGTGTGGCCAAACAATCCCCATGCCCAAGGATATCTACTACTTATAATATATATCAGTGTGGTGAATATATAAATCAAATAAAAAATAGAAGCTCAAAAATGGAACACATGCCTAAGTCCAAATTTTGTAGGGGAATGTGTGTTAAGTGATTGTTTAAGGTTTTGAGCTAGCAAAGGCTTCACCACCAAAATGATATGTTGCCTCCAACCCAACTGATGCGTTATTATTTATGCACTCTTTCATAGGTGTTTTGCTATGTAAATCAAGTCCAAATTCGTGCTATGCCTCTATATGTTTACTTTAGAGATTTATAGAGTATTTGTGTGTTTGTGCATGAATTAGACAAATCTGAGAAAGAAGTCAAAGTTCCGTAAAAAAAATCAATAGGCTTGATGCCCCCAGAATGAACTGATGGTGTCATAGAGAAGCCAAGACACCAAGCAAGGCGTTAAGGAAGAACAAGGCACGGCGTCAGATTAATACAGACGACGTCAACTTTATAACAGACGACGCTAATGACAGCGCAAAGACCATATTTAGAAGTTTCGAACTGACTTGAAGACCAAGACTTTCTAAAAAATGCCATGCCACCATCTGGCTCTGTTCTCACATAACGATGGCATCACTGACGGCGCTAAAGTCACAAAGTAAAAGTTTTGTATTTTTGTAGAAGGTTCATATTTCCCGGGCTTTCCTATTTTTGTACCCAAGTTCAACTATATAATGGAGGGACCTCTATGAACGATTACACATTGTAATTCAGAGTGATTTAGAAGTACAACAAGGTATAGTAGCCATGTTCGGCTAGGTTCTTTAATACCTAGGTTGGGGATGAAACTCTGTAGCCAGTAGTAGGTTTGTTTTCATGTCTTGTTGAGGTTTACTTTAATAATAGTGTTTTGTTTTAGTTCTCTATCTTTATGTTATGGTTTTTAATGATGTCTCAATGGTAGTTTAGAGTTTGTATATTCACTGCAAATATCTAGGAATAAACTCATTGTCATGCTATCAATCAGGTTGATTCCAAGTGGCAATCACCTAGAACAAGAATCGTGACACCTTTGTTGTTTTATATGAATAAAATCGAGAACTAGGTTAAATCTTGAGTGCGGTTGCCCAAGGTTATATACGGGTAGGTGTTCCCACATAACTATTAATGTTGCTCACGTGTTAAATCTTGAAAGCAGTTGCCCAAAGTTGTATGGTGGAGTAAGAGAAATATTTAGAGAGTGTTTTCCCTATCTATAGAAAATAAGGGAACTAGGGTGTTGGTGACACCAACATCTATAGCCTATCTAGGGAAACTGTTTTAAAACCCACCTTTCAAAATCGATGATGCAAGACATGGAAATAACATAGGGCTAGTTTGTGGATTCCAAGACTTAGGTATGCTTTACTATTTCTAAGTTTCAATTATTTACTTTCTTATTTAGTAGACCTTTAGGATAAAACTCTTTAAGAAAACCCCAGATTTGTTTGTGTTTATTGAACTTAGTTTGACTTAATCTTGTGGATTCAACCCCGTGCTTGCCTCTACTACATTCCAGTAGGATTGGTAACCTTTTACGAGTTCTATTTGACACGCGCGACACGTTATCAAAATTTGGCGCCGTTGCTTGGATTTGGTTCCAAATTGAGTTTAACTTTTATTTTCCTTTTGTTTTTGTTTTGTTTTCTGAGTCTTCTAATTTATGCACGCTAGGATAACTCGATCTAAATCGACTGGTTCACTGTTACCTTTCGATTGAAAAATCGAGAGAACCTACCGGAAGTTGGCTAGGGAAGCTATAAACCAAGAGTCTAGTTTTTTCTCAACCTATTATGGTAGATGACACTCGCCACGCTGGCGGTGATCGCCAGATTACCATGGGGTGCATAAATGAAGATCTCCAAAATCTTCTTGCTCAGCAGTCCCTCGGTATAAAATTTCCACCGAACGGCGAAGCTATCGAGCTTAAGCTAGGCTTTATTAACCTCTTGCCCACCTTCCATGGCATGTAGAGTGAAGATCCGGTGGCCTTTTTAAAGGATTTTCAAATGAGTTTCCAGTCTATGAAACCTCCTCAAGCGGAAGAGAATACGGTAAAGCTTAGGGATTTTCCATTCTACTTAAAGAATAAGGCTAAACAATGGCTCTTTTATCTCCGCCCTGGTTGCATTAACTCATGGCATGACATGATAGATGAATTCCTCAGGGAAATATTCCCAGAGGATAAGGTAGCCCAACTCATCTCTGAGATGTGAAGTATTAAGATGAAGCTGGTGAGGCTTTTGATGATTATTGGGACAACTATTAGCGCCTAATTGCTAATTGCCCACAACATGCTCAATTCGATAGGTCATTGTCTGGTTCTTCTATGTCGGCATGTGATAATTGTTTAATTAGATTTATATAGAGGACTAGTTTAGATGTGTAATAGACCTAAATATCTCGAAATAAGTTATAATTGATTGCATTTATATGTTTTAGGTATACAAGGCATAAAAGAGACAAATGATTTATTTCATGATGAAATGAGGAGAAAAGCACAAAACCACACTTAATGTCGTGGAGAAGACCATTGATGTCGTGGGAAGTGAGTACAAGGCTTGGAGACCAAATAAGGGATGCAATAAACTAAATGTAGTGGCGGCGCAGAGGGATAGTACACACGGTGTCGGGCAATTGTGCAGGGGGCGTCGAGCCTACTGTGATGAGAAAATACACATATAAATTTAATGTTGTAGCAGCTCTGTGACTTTACACGGGGAGCATGGATCACTTAAAGAGGGCGTAGGGAAAGAAAAATAGAAAGTTTTGGAATTCTAGTTCGTTTGGAATTGTTAATTAGGGTTTCTAACTATATTATTAGGAGTCTTAAGAGTATAAACATGTATTAGAACGTGGTAAACTCACCCACCAATTATCACAGTTTAACAACCATTATTATAGATTAACATAGATTTCAGTAGAAGAGTTTCGAATGAGAATACATTGAAGACTTTTATTTTGCAATTCAATTTTTGTTTCATTGATTCAATTAAAGGTATTACTTAGTTTAATCTATGATTTCAATGATGTTTATGAATTGTATGATATTTTTTCAATGATGAGTGAGTAGTTTATTTATCTTAAATATGAATGGATCATATAGTATGAATATTATGCTAAAAAGTCATGAATGGATTATAATGTTACAAAGTGCAATAGTTATAATTTTTGTTGATTTTATGCGTAATGCTATGAACCTCTTGATCACATGTATATTGATTAGAGGTTTTAGGAGTTATCATGGCCATTGAAGCTTTTAAGCCGGATTTGAACAATACAACCATAAAATATATGACATTGATAGATAGTTGTTAATTAGAGAGGCATAGATAATAAACTTAAGCGTTTATGAGTCTAAAGATTGAGAACTTAATGCTATGTGAGACTTACGTTATTCACATCGACAGGTGGAGTTCTAGTTTGCACATTATGATATTTTTCACCACGATAGTGGGTTGAAGTGTATATTAAGGAAATCTGTCTATTCTAATTATTCATTACCTAGGTGAAGTTATAAACAGAGAGTTTTCTTAATATAAGAACCCAAGTTAATTTACATTGTTTTATAGAATAAAGTAGTTTAGTTAAATCAAAATAAATGAGATCTTTTTAACAATAGAGTAAATTCAACTAAGTGACGTGTGTCCGAATACACCTTTCCCAGAGGAATGATATATGTAATCAACCTTTGTTGGTCATATTATTTCTACAATCGAACCATTATACTTGCAATTATGATCAAGTTTTTTGCGTCGTTGTTGGGGATAGCCACACTTAGTTAGTTTAACTTACATAATTGTTAAGAATTTTATTTTCAACAATTTAATTTTAAGTTTATAAAAAATAAAAAAAGAGTTTTAATTTCAAGTTTGACAATTTGCACTTGATCTTTTTGTGTTTTCTTTATCAGGGAACAGTTAGTGCATGCTTACTCAAGGTGATAAGGACTTAGTGCCTTACGATCCGAGAATCAATAGAACCGATAAGGAAAAGAAAAAGAAATGAATCAAGATGACGGATGATCAAACTAGAAACCAGAACCAAAATCAAGGTCGAGGGAACAATCAACCTGAAGGTTATCTAGTAGTGCAAGATAGAGTACGAGGACAAAGATTACTTTGAGACTACTTCAAACTGGAACTGCAAAAGACATACAATGAAGTGATGAGGCTTCTATCCAACACCACCGAATTTGAGTTGAGACCGTCTCTCATCAACATGGTGTAGTATAGCCTATTCAATGGGTTAGCAAACAAAAATCCGGTTACGCACGTGGAGGACTTTCTAGAGAAGTATGATGTTGTTCACATTACTAAAGTTACAAAGGAAGAAATCAGGATGAGACTTTTCCCATTCTCACTAGGTGGAAAAGCCAAATCCTGGTTCCAAGAACTGAATACAGGGACCATGACTTCATGGGCAGACATTAATGAAAGGTTTCTAGATAAGTTTTTTCCCTCAACGAAAGTTAGTGAAAAGAAATCGAAAATCAACCAATTCAAACAAGGTTATATCGAGTCTCTTAGTGAGGCTTATGAGAGATTTAAAAAAATGCCGAGAAAAAGTCGGGGACATGGATATGTGAAGTGGGCACAACTGCAAATATTCTACTATGGAATGAATCATAGCACAAGGACATTAGTGGATGTCGCAACAAGTGGTTCTCAAATAACAAAGGATGAAGATGAAGCATTAGATCTTTTAGATCTTATATCCCAGAATTCTACAGCAGGAACTCATTCCACATTGAGAAAGCCAGCAAGAGTATATGAGATTGATTCACAAGCACCAATCATGACACAGTTATCAAACCTAAGTAGTCAAATGGCGAAGCTACAAATGGGACAATCAAGTCCATAAGTGCAAGCAATTCAGCAACCCATTAATCACCTAGCAATGGTGGTTAATCCATTAGACATGCAACAAGGGATGGAGTTTGAAGATAACTTCATGAATAATAAGAACTATGGAAACAACTACAGGACGAGAGGAATGAATCCTCAAAGATATTATCAAGGATACAAGAAACTGAACTTTTCTTATTGAAATCATAATAATGCACAGAAGTTTCCTCTAGGTTTTGATCAACAAGTCAAATAGGGGAAGCTATGCCAAAGTGAAGAAATGATTTCATTGAAGTCAATTGAATGATTCTTGGAAGCCATTGACATCAATAATAGAAAACATTGTAAGAGGCATGAGAAAGAGATCGAAAATGTGAAGCAAATTCTTAAGCAGGTGGATGATGAAAAAGCTCAATCAATTAAGAACCTGGAAATATAGATTGGTCTATTAGCAATTGCTTTAAACTTAATGAAGGAAGAGCAATTTTTAAGTAACACAATCACAAATCCCAATGAGAATGTTAGTGTCATTCACAAGATGAGCAATACGACATCTAATGAGCCAATGTATGAGCAAGTGATGCACAAGCGAGAAAAAGTCAACACTTTAGCTATGAGAGTGTTGAGAAAATCTGAAGTCACGAATGAGAATGGAATAGAAGTGAGACAAAATGAACTTGAAGGGTTCAAGCAACAAAGGATCAATGCCTTGAAGAATAATAAGAAGGGGAAGAAACAATAGAGAGTTAAGCAATAAGATGAAAGACCTTCTTAAGAAGCACTACAAGGAAATTGCAACAAGGTTGTTCTAAAAAAGCCGAAACCAAAAGTCAAGTTCGCACCGAGACTTCAACCAATCAAGAAAATCGAGATCCAAGAACGAAATCTAATTCATGAATTCCATCTCTAATCCGTTCCTATTTAGTATCAAAGTCTAGTTTTTCCCATTAGGCGCGTCTATTCCTCAAAATTAGAGACGGAATAGCAACGAATCTCTCGAATTCCGTTGCTAATCCGTCTCAATTCCGCTTTGTTTAGTTTTTAAACCTAAGCTCAATCCAATTGGTTCTCCATAACCTCTAAACCTCGAAAATACAATCATAGGACCTACTCCATCGCCCGCACCCCCTCCAACAACTCCTTGGGGTACTAACATCCCCCAAAATCAGAATTTGACAAACATACATTGACAATATATATCAACAACAAATATTCAAATGAGAGAAAAAAATGTACAATTCAACATTAAAAAAGATTTATATATCCACGAAAGCTTGTCAAGTTTAATAAATGCTCCAAATTTCTAAGTATGCACAAAAACCACCAATCCTATTGTTCAACAACCACTAAAAAAAACTTCCAATCCTCTAAATATGCACAAAAAGAAGTATCAATCTAAAAGTAACAATAACATAAACTACTCGTACTATGTTCCATAAAATAAAGAATTCGTCCAATAAACGTGAAGTGTATGTCACATGGTTTCAAGAATTCTTTAGAACTCTTCTTTGTATATGCATGGGCGCTCGATCCAATAGAAAACATAAGAAAATGCTTTCCATGACACAAACAAAAAGAATGGAAAGATTATCTCAAGACAACGCCATTTCTTTTTGCGAATTGTTTTATCCAATGTCTTAGCTTACGATTTACTTTTCCATTCTACTTCATGAAACTGAAATCAAAGCCAAATTACAAGCTCCATCAAAAAGGCCTTATACAATCTATAGCAACAAGCTGCGTGACAAGACCTTTACATGAAATTCAACATCATAGATAAGTAAATAGATCATGTACATAGCTATTCGGTTAACTCAAAAGGGATAGCAAAAGAGGGGAACACAACCATATATCAAGTCTGGTGCAAACTTTACAATGAGATATATGCACTAATGGATTCGGGATTACCATTTCCACTCGGCGAATGAGATTGATCCCCCGAGCTTGATATAAAGATACCCTAAATAAAAGAAAAGAATAAGAAAATCGAGATGGACAAGATATGACGAGGTCAATACTCAATAGAAAATACCGCCACATCTATAAGAGGAAATAGTGTGGAATTCAATAAAGTTAAAAACCTCGCGCCTAGCTCGTGAAGCTCCCCCGCTCAAGTTGGGTTAGCTTTACTCGGCTACTCTTAAGTCATTGCACATATGCCTTTAAGATAAAAGAGTTAAATTAGTGAAGTCTCGTAATCGAGAGAGCATGTAGACGGTATATTATGCATTAATATATATGTATACATAGTCACCGCTTCTATTATTCGTGCAACAAGTTTAAAATCATGGTTTGAAAAATTGACAAACTTCCCCAAATTATGTCAATTTTCAAAAGAGGGAAACGAAACTCATGTGAATGGAAAAAATGTCAAACTTCCCTCAAAAAATTTGACATAATTCGGAGAAGTTCAAAGATAATTTCGGGAAGTCCTCTAAATAGGGGCAAAAAATGCAAAACTTCCATGACTAAGTAGAAGTTTCGGGAAGTTTGTGGAAGTTTATGGAAGTTTCAAAGAAATTATGCATATGATACTAAAACCAATCTAACATGAAAACTCACAAACAAATTTTACTAGTTGCCAAAACATTTAACTCACAATCAAATTTTACTAGTTGGGTACATTTTTCTGTTTGAAAATTTATAATTTACAAAACTAAAAAACATATTATGTCCTTTACATAGTATAAAAGTAAGATAAAGCATAATCTAGTTTCTACACCAATGTTCCTCTCCAAAGTCCAAACTCAAAAGGGATAGCAAAAGAGGGGAGCACAACCATATATCAAGTCGGGTGTAGCTTTACAATGAGATATATGCACTAATGGATTCGGGATTATCACTTCCAATCCTCTAAATATGCACAAAAAGAAGTTTCAATCTAAAAGTCATGTGAACAACTCGCAAAAGTTACCTACAAAAGCAAAAGTATAATCTCAAAAGTTACACAAACAACAAGAAAAATACCTAAGTATCACCAAGTTTGCTCATCTCTCGTAAGCCAATCTTGCATCTCTCGCTCAACATTGTCCTCGTTGTTGTGGTGGATCTGCGGGATCTATTTGCTTTGCGCCGTATTCTTTGGTCAAGAGGTGGTGGTGGTGGTGGTGGTGGTGGTGGTTGTGGCCGAGATAGGCTGCTCGCTCCGTCCACGGTCATCCCGAATTGCGATGCATAAACGCCATAACCTTTCGTAATTGCTCGGCAACGATATCGAACTCGCACGTGGCACCATCTCCGTCATCTGGGACATGCTAGCACCAGGATCTCGCATATCTCCTCTTCTTTCTCCCTAAAGACCCGAGACAAGAGACACGTCCTTTGGGACACTCACCCGCCACATTGAGGTACACCACCTCATCATCCACCGACCGGTCCGGTGTAGCTCTGGTCGCTCCGGACGTCTCCTCTGGAGCTTAGCCTCGCATGGATCAACAATAAACAACTTACATGATATGCTTTAAAGTAAACTTAATACTATTTAACATTTCACTTCTATATTTACATAGAACCGCTCCGATCTAGTATCGATGAATGTCACCCCGTCGTGACTTACGGTGTGGAGATGCAAATACAATTCATTCACGGTAGGTGGCGTCTCGGATGTATTAGTCTCGCATACAGATCGGTTATAAAAATGTTAAATATGTCAATTAGTCGTAGGTCGTGAACTCATATTCGCTAAACACAAATCAATTGCATAGTGAACAAGTGTATAAATGTAAAAAATAAACTAGAGTGTAAAAAACACTTACCAATCTTTCATTGGTAGTCACAAAAGACACCGAACCACCACCGTGCTTCGAGGGTCCAGGTCCCAGTCCTTCGACCTCACTGTTCCTATTCGTTGACGCTTGCCTAGACTGGCAAGAAAGTCCTCGCTCTCTCGCACTCAAGTATCTTCTCCATGCCTCATCTCGTAACAAAGTTTGGCCGAACACGATTCTTCTTTAACTTGTGCATCAATGCGGTGTACCTTGTGCTCGCATGCTTATCGTACGCCGCACGAATGAGATCCTCGTGAATCGCGTCATCCCATCTAAAATATACCTATAAAATGGCGATTGCAATTGTTACGAGACATTGAAAAACTAGTATAAATCCTAAGACATTTATTAGTCCTACGTACCTTCCATTGGCGCCAGTAGTGGTCTTTATGATGATTCGGTACCGACTTCCAACAATACCCTTCTGGAATCATCCATCTTTTGAAAACTTTTGTCATCCTCCGTGCACAAGAATGAGAAGGATGCAACTCCCTATGTTTCATGAAAATGCATAACATCTTAAAAACTTTTTTAATAATTTACATCGATAATTAGAAGTACATATATGAATCAAATACAAACTTACGTATTATTGGCAATCAGTGTGATCGTGGTCCGCCGCACGCGGGGCTCGGCCCTTGTCTTCCGAGTTGCCCGCGGAGGGCCTGTCACCCAAAGCTCCCGCTCTCGCCGCCATAAGATGGGGATGCTTGCTAGTGATGCGGTGGTCGGAGGCGCGAGCCTCGTCGAGACAGAGTGTCATGTCTCGATGTCGGCGATGGTGACTCGCAACGGCAATTTGGTATAGTTCTAGATGACGATGTTGATGGTACAGCGATGCGACGGTATGGAAGGCGAAGGTGACGCCGAATGTAACTCATGCTCGAGTGAACGAGAAGTCGGAATCGATAATGTAGGAATCGACCCACCACCTCGACCGCCACGACCTCTTTGACCCCCTCGTGTGGCCCGACCATGAGGTCCAATCGGTATTTCGGTTCCGAGGTCCGTGCCGCACCTCTTACGACCGGACGATGTCCCCTAAAGGTATCCCTCGACGCCCCGAGGTAATGTGCGCCTCGAAGTGGGGGGTGATCACCGCCCGCCATGAAACCTAACAAAATACCAATAAAAGTTTAGAGACCAAATGCATACCAATAAAAGTAATGAACCGTTTATTCAATGTCCAATAGCCTCGAAATTAAGAAAAAAAAAACCATCAAACATAACATTTGATTGTGAATGGGAAACTTGCGCTTAAGCCATACAACCACATAAAACTTCATAGTTTGACAAGTGAATCTCAACATGACAATATCAAGCTTGTCGTTCGCGATAACGACACTTGAAAGCGAAAGCATAGACTAAAAACCAACACACTTCCCCCAATAATTGTGACTTCTAACAAATAAATTAGAACTTACAACCAAAGAAAGCACATGTCAAAAGTTTCCAACCATCTTAAAGAAGGGTATATTTCAAACGAATGAAACCAACAATGGCGTCCCCGACTAAGAGCAATATTAATAATCAATAAACATGTAAGACTAACACATCAGTTCACTATGGAGAATTAGTACTTATTCTTGCTTTGCAATAATTATATATGTATCAAAGATACATACAAGAAGCATGTACATCACCAATATTTAGAGAACCAACTCAAGAATCATATGGTTGTTTGAAAATGCATGAACAATAAACTAGTATAAAATTAAATGCATGAACAAGGGTCTTACTAAGAGCATGAAACCCATTATGTTTTATAACTTTATAAAGAAAACAACGTAAATCGATCATACAATGATATAAACAACTTATGAAGAACTGACAAAGACATAAGATTCAAAAGTAAGCGCGTTTGTAAGCGAGTGATCAATAATTAAACTTTCAAAAGTAAACACTATTGTGAATGGGAACTTGCGGTTCGCCAAGAAACCACATAAAGCAAGTCAAGAATCGGAAAATGCGTAAGAGGTGGCCATGCATACAAGTCTCGATGTCACTAACTTCCTCAATCATAAGCCAACAACCTTGACTAGTTTGAACTACCACGTAGGTTTTCTCCATACCCAAAGGTGCTCGAACATGAGGTTTATCAACTTCACCTCTATAGTAAAGCTTCAAAGTTTTTGACACAGATTAAGATAGTCTATAATAAAACAAAAGAAAAAGATTAGGGACTTTGGCAAAGTAGGACAAAATTCTTTCTTGGTCTTTTGTTCCTTCAAAAGACCAATAGTCTTAAAAAGATGGAAATCTAGGTGGCTAGGAACCTAACTTCACATAAAATAGTGGGGAAATCATGTTTCGGTGATCACCTAGAAACCAAAACCAACATACTCAATAAATTCAACATCGCTGAACTGGGCACAAGACTAGTGAAGAAAGGATGCAACAGAGAGTAACATAAACCGTTTAGGGGCACCAATTCTTCACAACAAAATTTGAATTTTTCAAACTGGCTAATGGCTATAATCTATAAGAGTTCTATAAGAGTTACAACTCCAACTAATTTTTACCTACCAATGATCAGTTCACTATGGAGAATTAGTACTTATTCTTGCTTTGCAATAATTATATATGTATCAAAGATACATACAAGAATCATAAACAGATAAACAGATCTGAGCATACAATCATCCCCATCATGAAACCCATTCACTTGTAGAAACATATCATAATATTAATAATTAATCAATATCAATAATCAATTAGCATTTAAAGCAAATTCATTTCCCATTCTTAAGTACCAAAAAAGCAACAAAGATGATCAAATGTATCCAAATACACACAAATTGAATCAAACATTCAGGGAAAAAATAAAATTCATTAACAAAGAAGATCAATAGGTCACATTCATATAAGTTTCTTATATGCTAAGACACGTGTAATCTATATGAGACATGTACCCTTCATAGGCCCTGTACATACATGAATACACTTTGTAAACATCTTATTTTGAGAGAAACAGAAATGCCATAACCCCATATTTTTCCTTTATTAGAATGAATTATACATTCATTTGTGCTGCAAAAGGACAGGGTAAGGATCTTTGCACGCACTCCCTAAAGTAAAACTATATATGTACACAAAAAAATGAGACTATCTTTTTGTTCCAAAAAAAAGCCTAAAGAACGTGAAAGCAGAGATTGTCGTTCAACGAAAGCAAAATTTGACAGCCATGACAATCAACTAAAGCCTAAATACTCCTTGTTTGAGAATTTATGCCCTTTAGATTTCATAACCAAATATTTTAGCAAAACATGGCGAACGCCAATTCTCGTAAAATGACCACTCCATTTTTTTTCTAAAAAAAAAAAATGACAATCAACTAAAGCCTAAATACTCCTTGTTTGGAAATAGGTGTTTTTATCGAAAACATTAAAGCACTTAAAACAATGATATGTTTCATATAAACGAGGTTATCTTGTTGATATCTTCCAATCTTAAACAATTGTAAGAAAGGTATAGAAAATTCACGTAACATCGATCAAACGTTGACATAACATAGACATACATTACTCGCTATCATCCTGCTCAAATTCACTCTCATGATTAGAAGTTGATGATTCTTCTTCTCAATCATCTCCACTATCAACAATGAAGTCATTGTCTTCTTCACTTGGACTCGCTTCAACAATGATTCGAGTCCCATTTGGATCATCCAGATTGTTGAAATCCCGAATTGCATCGTCGACTACGCACGTGGTGGGTAGGCCATCTTGGAATGCAATCTCTGTAGAGCCTTGGTCATTATCGTCTTTGCTCATTTCCTCGGCGAATTTTTGGTTGACAACAAACCGCTAGCCATTCTTGTCGTTCGTTCCTCAAAGAAGTGGTACGAAAGGTAGTACACTTGAGTGGCTTGCATTGCAAGGACAAATGGCTCGTAGTTGTTATATCGTCGACTTCGATGAACCTCTACCAATTGAAGTGTTGGGTGAGTTCTCACACCATGATTCGGTGTAGGGTCATACCATTCACACTTAAACAAGACCACACGATTGAGGCCTATATTCAATCTCTACAACCTCTTATAGTACTCCATAATAGTTATGGGAAACATCGGCAGTAGTTAGAACCCTTCACCAAAACACCGCCGCTCAAGTCGATCTATTAACGTCATATGTTGCGAGTGGAACTTATACCCATTCACTAGGTAACCATGGTAGACAAGACAAGATCGACTAGGACCAACCGAAAGATCAACGAGCGTCTCGTCTATGATAGAATTCCGAGCCTATTTACAAAAAATTAGAAATGTAATAAGACACATTACTTATGAAAGAAATTTATGAAGCGATAACCTATAATAGTAATAACTTTACATATGTTTGAAACCATATGGGAAAGTTGTGCTCTAGACTAGTATCGACTTCCGACTCCCGCATTGCTTGAGTGATTTCATCGACGAAGATCGTAAAAGAAATGAACATGTAAATATTATGTCTTAGTAAAAGATGAATAATGAATGTACTTGCATTATTGAATGAAAGTGACGGACATATTTGGATGTAAGGAGCGATCTTCCGGACAATTGAGCAAGATGTACGAACGAGTGGCATTATACTCCCCTCTCATTAAGTACCGCTCCTTTGACTTGCCCATGGGTCGACCAGGATAAGTGAAAATTGAGAAATTGCCCACAAAATGCGGTGTGGGCCCGACACCGCCATATCGTCGTTTCGTTGCACTTTGTCATGCAACGTAAAGACGTGATCTTCAAGTAGTAAGAACAAAACAATGTGACTTCTTCGACCAAATAAGCATTACACATTGAGCCCTCTACCTTCGCTTTGTTCCGAAAATTGTTTTTCAAATGTTTAAGGTACCTATCAAAGTGGATTGGTAGGTGTTCCATAGAGTCGAAGAAGCTTTGAGGGAATATTTTCTCCAACTTGCAAATGATTTTTGGTATTTCGTACTCTAAGACCTCCATATCTTTGAGACCGACACTTTTCGCAGCTTAGGGATAAAAAAAGGCTTAGTTCGCTAATTGCAACCCAAACCGAGTTTGGGAGGAGTTCTCTCGAATGCAATTGGTATCAACCGTTGCATGAAAATATGACAATCATGACTCTTCATGCCGAACATTGGCAATTTCTTTGGATCCACACATCGACCAAGATTCGAAGGATAACCATCAGAAAACACAACTTTTCAACCCACTCGCACAATTTTTTGTTTTTTTGATGTATCAAGAGCATAGCATCCAAGGATGTAAGTATTTGTCGTCAAATCAATGTGGAGAGAAGGTCGGTGACAATATTCACGAATATCTTGTCTCGCTTTGGCATTGTCCTTACTCTTGCCCTAAGTACACACATAATAGTGTTGAATATGTTGTCAAAAACATTTTTCTCGATGTGCATGACATCTAAGTTATGGCGGATCAAGTTTGTCTTCCAATACGGCAAGTCCCGAAAAATGCTTTTTTTCTCCATCCCGAATTCTTAGCTATCCGCCCATTCACGTAATCGCTCCGATTTATGTCACCTTCATCAAGCCTAATGATTCAATTTCTGCCAAAATTTCTTCACCGAACGCAAAGCGGGCGGTTCGTCATTTAAGACCATTTTGCCTCTAAGAAATTTTTTTCGTCTTTCCCGAATTGTGATGCCTTCGAAGAAATGACGGTGACGAATCGAACCACGATTTCTTTCCACCATTTCGCAATTGAAATGCATTTGTATCCTCCATACAATATGGACAAGCCATCTTACCGTGTGTGCTCCAACCGGATAACATGCTATACGCAGGGAAATCACTAACAGTCCATAAAAGGGCCACTCGCATAAGAAAATTCATCTTTGTGGACACGTCGTAAGTAATCACCCCATTATTCCATAAATCTTGCAACTCTTTCACAAGCGATCGAAGGAACACGTCGATTTTCTATTTTGGGTTGGTCGGTCCAGAACGATAACCGTTAAGAACATAAACTCGATTTCATGCACATCGACGGTGGAAGATTGTACGGAGTCAAAATTACGGCCATGAAGAGTACGATTTTCCCGAAATCCCAAATACTTGAAAACCATCGGTGCACAATCCTAAACGAACATTCCGAACCTCGGCGGCAAAGTCTCTATTGACATCATTAAAATGTCTCCAAGCTATCGAATCGTAATGTTGTTTCATAACATCTTCGCGAGGAATGTTCTCCATGCCATCGCATATGTTTTGTCGTTGACTCGTACGCATACAATCGTTGCAATCGAGGGCCCAAAGGGAAGTAGTACATTTTTTTGCAAGGGCGTTTTTTGGTGTTCCGGCCACGACCTCGTTGTTGTGCAATGTAGCGTGATTTCCCACACAATTTACATGATGTCAACTCGAGTCCACTCCCCAATAAATCATACATTGGTCCTCGTAACAATCTATTTTCTCAATAGGTAGACCTAGACCTCGCATTAGTCTTTTAGTGGCATAAAAATTTTCAACCAATGAATTGTCATTTGGCAAACAATCATTCATGAATTTTATGATTTCATTGTACCCTCGTTCGTATATATGATGTTCGACTTGATCGCAAGTAATCTTGCCATTACGGACAACATTGTCATGGTTTCGCAACCCGGCCACAATTGTTCACTACTAGCCTCTAGCATGTCATATTTTTTGCGTGCTTGGGGGTTTGGTGATTCTTCCACGTGATTCCAATTGAAACTTGGACTTGCCACGTTGTGTAGCATCTCGCGGTAAGTTTTCGGATCAAAACCTCCCACATCGCATCATCGATATGGTTATCCATTTGGTAGAAGTCTTGCGGGCCTTCATCTCCGTTCTCACCATGTTCGTACCAACAATGATATCCCGAAACAAATCCATACCTACATATGTGGTACTAAACCGTTTCGACGTCCAGTACGGTACAAGTCGACATTTCTTATAATTGCACGGACATCTAATCTTCCTTTCACTTTGGTATGTAGGACAATGTTGCTTAGCAAATGCTATGAATTCTTTAACCTTCGCCGCGAATTCAATTCGAACGAAGCCGTTGTCGAGATGGTTGTTCATCCAGTCTCGACTTGTAGACAACATTCTTATTGTAATCGTGCAATTAAATTAGTCAACTAGTTTCATAATTTTCGACGGTACATGGCTACTTGTGTGTCCAACTAACACAATTTATTAGAAGGGGGAATCTCGAGAACCTACCTAACTACATGAACAAAAAGCTTTGCTTTTATGCATTGAATAAATGTGGTTGGAAACAACTTTCTTAAGACCTAGCTCGGTACATGATCGATACCAAACAAAGTATGATACTTGGTCGTAAAAATAAAAGCAACAAGGAGTTCAAAAAAATCATAAATCATAAGTTATAAGCGGTATACAAATACCACATAGTATCAAAGCTCCTAGTACTTGTTCACTCGTACCTCCTTAAGGTTAGAGGTTTGTTCAATTCTCTTGACATTTTATGTGAAATAGCAACATTAACTCAAAGAGTAATCATAGTTTTTTAAACCCTACCTAGTAGTAGAAAATATACAATCTATAGGTACTATTCATCTATACCTACTCTATTGGTAGCTTTATCTACACACATGCATATACACACAAGTGAATCAAATATAGTAGGAAATACATGAAAAAATGTGGCATAACAATATCAAAGAATGTAAATTAAAAAATAAAATATAGCACAAAACCTTACCTCTCCAGAGCAATAAGAGCAGTATAACGCAATCCAGACAAAGCACGTTGCACTTCGACTACGAAGGATTTCTCACTTCCGTATAGCTCGGCCACTTCCTTAACGCTACTCTGCATCAAAACCAAAACCCAAAACCAAAACAAATCAACGTCCTTGGCGCGCAGCAGAAATAGCATGCTATGTGCCCATTATCGCACTAAAATTAAATTTCGAGAACACGAGAGCCAAAAAAATATATGCATTTCGGAAACATATAACCTCATAAGCATAGAATAAATGCTCAATCGATCACATGTTCCAACGTATACGAATACTGATTTCTCAAGTCAATTTTTTAACGCATTTTGATTTGCCCGCGTATATCTTAATTCCTAGTGAAGGGCTCCAACAATTGTCTAGCAAATGCATATATCAAAAATTATGTCAACCTATCACTACCATCCTTCGTTATTCAAATATAGCTAAACAACAAAAAGTAGATAAACCGAGAAAATTCAGGTACTTCAAGAAATTGAAATCTAGAATATATGATTTCTTGATGGACAAATAATGGCATTGGGAATTCAGAGATTGAAATTGAGGACCACCAAAGACATAAAAAAGCAAGTGAAATTGAAAGTTCTACTCATGAATGATAGACCACACAGATTCCACGATCCCAGGTGGCATCAAGTGTCTTTATTATAAAAGTTTAAAGACAAAGCAATCATCGAGAGACTCACAAATGAGTTATCATAATCATAAGGGAAACAAAATTTATCTTCTCTTCAAGTGAGATACAAAAAACGAGAATTGAAAGGCACAAGAACAACCCCTTTTCAATCATATTTCCCTATCATGCATTTTTATATTTTCGTTTCGTTCTTTTTTACTTTATTTTCATTTTTTTTATAAACTTTTCGTTGATGAAACTCTTTCGACCTCATGTGGTTGTGCAAATCGCCCCACAGTCATCACCTCCGATACGTGCCTCCAAACTCCTTCCCGAATTGTCAAGATAAATGAATTATGAGTATAAAAAACACGCGAAAATGAACTAAAAACACATTGCGGCCGCTTACGGTATTGGCAAATCGAAAACCGATGAATGCATGTTGCTTAATGGCAACCAAAGCTCCCTAAACAATTTTCGAACCTATCTCCAAAGATGACATCTAAAATTATGCACAAACTGCAAACAAACTCCGCTAAACGATCTACATTTCATATCAAATCAAACCAATTTAATAATGTAAGACCAATATTAATAAAAAAAAAAAAAAAAAAAAAAAAAAAAAAAAAAACAAGGTAATCACATAGAAACCCAATGAACAAAAAATGGTTTTTTTTTTTCTTCAATCAATCATATTCCTACATAGTATCAAAATCGAACTAATAAACCTATCATTCAATCCAAATTGAGTTTTATCATTTTTGTTTTCTCAATTAGTCATATATAGTATCAAAATCAACTAATAAACCTATCATTCTATCTAAATTGTAACACCATTCAAAAATAAAAAACAAAAAAAAAATAACAGCTTAGGGTGTTACCTTGACTAGTTCGGCGACGACGCTTAGGGTGGGGCGTAGGTCGGGGACTCGCTTAGGGCTTCTGAGGCTCCAATATCCAAGCGGCGACGGGGCAGAGCCGACACCTCGTCGCACCGCAATCGCAGCGACGGTAGAGATTTATGGTTTGGGAGAGAGATTTCGATGAGAGAGAGCGGTGAGAGAGAGAGAGCTGGGAAACGTCGGTCCGAGAGCGGTGAGAGAGGAGAGAATGTCCTCGACGAGCAAAGAGCGGTGAGCGAGCGGTGAGCAGAAGAGAGAGCAGAGAGCAGAGAGCGGTGAACGGAGATAACCGATGAGAGAGCGGTGAGCGGTTACTGGAGAGAGAGAGAGAGAGAGCCGTGAGCAGCGATTAGCGGTGAAAGAGAGAGACCGAGCGCCAAAGAGAGAGAAAGAGAGTTGAGAGAAAGAGATTTGGGAATTGTTTTGGTCGATCGACTTTTTGGGAGGCCTAGATCGAAGCACGCACGAATCTCGAGATTTAATGAACGGTTATAAAAAAAAAAAAAAAGTTTTGGTGGCAATGTTGGCACCATTATTTAGAGACGGAATTTAATTCCGTCTCTATTTTCGTCTCTATTTCCGTCTCGATCTCTCTCTATTCCGTCTCTCGAATTA
This sequence comes from Stephania cephalantha, assembly GCA_039657325.1. Lineage (NCBI taxonomy): Eukaryota > Viridiplantae > Streptophyta > Magnoliopsida > Ranunculales > Menispermaceae > Stephania > Stephania cephalantha. The sequence continues at coordinate 14,993,849 of CM077570.1, read as the reverse complement.
GTCCGTCTCAATTCCGTCTCTAACCATTTTTTCTTAGCAACGAAACTTAATTCCGTTGCTAATTCCATTTCTAAATATCATTTTTCTTGTAGTGATCCTATAGATATATGCATACCATTAAGCATTGATGGGCACCAGCTTTAGAAACATCTTATGTGACACGGGAGCCTCATTTAATGTAATGCCTATAAAAGACATGTTACAAGCATATTTGAATATCGTGGTCCCGATACAATAGATTTACAAGTAGTTGATGGTAACTTCGTACCAACTATAGGGAGAGTCTTAAATATACATGTAAAAGTGGGTAGATTCACATTTATCACTAATTTTGAAATTATGGATCATGATATAGATGATGTGAATATAATACTTGGGCGGCCGTACTTGAACACTCGCCAATAAAATTTTGCATGCGAGGAAGAAAATGATCACAATGAGTATCAAGGAAGATGAAGATAGCAGGAAGATTGTCTTTATTGAAGGGCAATAAATACATCCGAATGGGAGGGATATCATTATTTTTGATCTACAATTAGAGTACCTCGATTTAGAGTTGGACTAAACGAGCGAAAAGGTGTCGGGCTAAAGACGTTAAACGAAGTGCTACTAGGAGGCAACTCAAGGGTTTTTTATTTCATTTTTTAATTTTCAGTTATTTTTTTCCTAGTTAGAACATTCCGAACGTTTTAGGAGTTTCCTAATTTTAAATTTTTCTATAAAATGTATAAGAAAAGAACCATTTGTCGGGTGAATTTTGATCGGAATGGAGGAGTCTCAACATACTCAAAGAAAGAGCGTAAACGAGCAAATGAGTTAGAGTGGTAAAGGTCAAGCAAATGGACAAATCATGGGTATCTTTCTATGAAATTTTTATATATGCAAGATTTTTCACGTCGTCCCGACACCTTGTTTAGTATATAGAGAACCGAAAGAGTGCCAATAGGTAGTTAAATGAAAAATTGAGAAATTATGGAAAATGATCAATTGACGCCTTTTATATAAACACAAGACGTCGTGAGCCAATACAGGAGATGCCAAGATAGCGCCAACCTATGAGCATTTCATGCTCACAGCTTGACTTGCCGCGTCCCGCCCATGCTTTGTGGTGGCGTCGTGCCTTATAAGGGACGACGTCGACATCGAGGAGGGGTTTTTAAGTCCTTTTCAACAAAAAATTTACACACTTGAACCTTATTACAAACACCACCAACCAAGCATACATCCTTCTATAACCCTAGTTTGAGCTATTTTAAGTGAGGAGAGAATGATCCTAGTGATCAAGAGTGAAAAGAGAAGTTACTTCGTGGATTTACACAAAAGAGGAGAGTTAGGGCATTAATTTTGAGAAGTAAGTCAAGAGAGCAATAGGTGGTAGGGTAGTAAGCAAAGGGAGGGATTTGATTGATAGAGGCTTGAAGAAGTAGTCTATATCGAATAGTCCAAAGATCGAGGTAAATTTACAATCTCATAGGTTATGCTTTGAATTTTTGATATTACGGATGAAATTGAATGAATTGTGAAAATTAGATTTTTGGATAAGAATTTGAAGTTGTGTAGATTTAGAGCATCAATGTGGATTATTGTGGATTAGTGAATATCATTTTGAATTATTTGGAATGTGAATGACCTTTGTGAATGAAAATTGTGATTATAAGTGATTTAAAGACCCGTTGTTGAATTGTTGTGGTTGTAGGAGTTTTTGAGATAATGGCAAGAACAAGGAGGGAAACAAGTCGAGTTATCGAAGTTAGGGCCAATGACAATGAGGCATCAACCTCGAGAGCTCAAAATAAGGATGCCCCGAGGCCTTTCAAGAAGTTTTATATTAGTAAGGATGCCAAGGATATGGAAGCTATAAAAAATAAGGAGTTCATTTATGAATGAGGAATCAATCTCCCGGACAAGTTTAATAAAAGAGTCAACAACTTCATTAGGCAATGGGGTTGTGAGCAAGTCGCGCAAGACTATAGGGAGAGTAAGGTTTATGGAGTGCGTGAGATTGTTTATGAGATCTATTCCAATTCTATATTCACAAAGAAAGGAGATCTAGTTAAGGTTAAAGGAGTGATGGTCCCATTTAATGAGCATTACATAAACAACATCTCGTAGGTTAGAATACTTGGGCTTAAATGGAGAGCCATAGACCTTCCCGATGATTTATATGAGAGTCCCTAAAACCTATATCCTATTATAACTATAGAGAGAGAGCATTAGCTATCCCCTGGACAATAAGTATAGATAATGGGAGCTTAGAATGTGCCAAAGCACATTAAGAAGGGAAGCGTCGAGAAAGTATATAGAATGTGGCAACACTTTATGACTACCTTATTATACCCGACTACTCAACAGAGTGAGATAAACAAACCCAAGGTGGCTTGTTTATATGAGATGATAAAGAATGGGAGGATCAATATAAGGAAAATCATTTATGAGAATTTGAGGGAGTCACTCATGACTAAGATAGACAACAAGTTATTTCCAATCCTCATAACTCAAATGTGCTTGAAGCCCTGGAGTGAGATTTATACAGACGAAGAATTTGATATAGAAGCCTAAGTAGTAATAGATGAGGAGTTTATGTTGACTTTGAAATCACCAACTGGATACAAAGACTCTAAGGATGTGAGAGATAGAGAGCCGAGAGGGATAGACTTGATGCCGAGTTGTAAGCAAAGGAAGCCGAGGATCATACAAGAATAGAAGCAACAACAACGGAGTTTGCCCAAGAGATGAGGAATGAAGGATATGGAGAGGAGGAAAATAACTGTAAATGATTCGCCGAGGGCTACGAGTTTGTAGACCCATCGATAAGAGAACAGGACTTGGATGGTCATGAAATTTTTCCACCACCTCCACCACCACAGGCACTGATACCACCACCTGAGGATTTGACTCCTCAATAGTAGAGGTGGATTGCTTGAGATACTGAGACAATATAGAGAGGATAGGGCTCAATATCATGAAGCCTTGTTAAGATATGACCAAGACGACGCCTGAGAAAGGATTCAGACCGACCGAATGGACAACGAAACTTCATGTTAGACCTGCGATAGGTCTATTGGATTTACAGAGATCCAAACTACATGTTTGATCCTAAAGTGGTGCGAAATAGAAGATCGTAGCGTCCTTTGACGCCGTCCTATCTTGGAGCTGATGATGATGATGATGGTGATGATGATGATGATGATGACGCGCAATCATAGATTTTGAGTCTTAGGATTTCTATAGATCTTGGGGAGTTGAGAGACATTTAAATACTGATTAATTTTTTTAATTTGGGATATTTGATACTTTAGTAGTTAATTAAGTTTTTATTTCTTATGTTTATAACGTTGCAATTATTCAAATTATATTATATAAATTTGTGTGTTAGTGTTTTTATGTTTTAGACTTATTTTTAAACCTCGAGGGCAAGGTTTGGTTTAAGTTTGGGGACATCAACACTATGAAAAGTGGTAAGAAATAATGAAATGAGGATAAACAATACAAATGGTATGATCGTAAAATTTTATTTTTGAAGCGCTTAAAGAGAAAAAAAAAAAAGGTAGTGTATCTTTTTCATTTACTTATTATTTAAATGTGTATAAGTAGTATAAATTAGGTTATATGTAGTATAGTAATGAATAGAGTAAATCATATGCAAAGTTCATGCCTTTAATTAAGGATGATGAAGAATGCAAGTATTAGTTGATATGAAACTCAAGATAACATTATCATTTTTGAAGAAAATAAGAATTGTAGCAAACAAATGTATAATTTCGTGATTAGAAACTTAGAGTTAGGGAAGACCATGAACTTGAAACAAAAGCAAGAAGAATACTATAACACTTCTTGTAGAAAAAGTAAGATCTCTAAAGAATTATATAATAAGTATGAGTTTTACTTGAGTATAAAATAAATAAAGACTTAGTACTAAAAGGGAACATATAGGCATGGTGTTTAATGAAAATTTAGAGTTAAAACTTGCATTATAGAGTGAAAGTGAGAAGTGCTAACAAGAGTTTGAAATAAAAATTAGAGAGTTCCATAAGTTCTACAGAAATAGAGTAGAGAACTTGATTGTTGGAAAAAGTAAGAAAAATGGAATCCATAGGAAAAGGAGCAGAGATCGTGTAACTACAAAAATATAAGGAGAAAAGAGAAATATATAAAGAAAGAAAGGCGGAAGTTAAATAAAAACTCTTCAAATGACAAGATTTAGCTCGAGTACAAGTAACTTAACCGAGTTAAGTTTTCTTTTCAACTATATAAAGCCCTATGGACTCTTGAAGTATTAAAGTCTACAAAACAAAACAAAAATATGATTTATGCTTATTTGTGAATTCTTGAGCTTAGCGAAATCCATGAGATTGTACACTTGCTACTTGAGTGTCAAGGAGAAATAAACTTTTGAGTAGTGATGGTTTTGATTGTGAACTACTTGTGAGTTTCGAAAGAAAATTATATGTGTTGTTAAAGCTACATATTTTGAAAATATTAGTTTTTGTAAAGAAAAACTCTTGAGTGGATTATTAACTTGAACTTATTTGAATTAAAGGATATTTCATGAACTATGTAAGATGAGTAAGGACTATAAGTAGTATTAGTCTACATATTTAGTAGAATACACTTTTGCTCGAGACATGTGAACTCCTAAGTTTATGGGGTATTTGATAAGTGTTTAAGTAGACTTATATATAGGACTAATTTAGATGTATAATAGACCTAAATGTCCCCGAATGAAATCTAATCGATGTCATTTATGTTTTTTCAAGTATACAAGGCATAAAAAAGACAAGGAGCGATTTCATAATGAAATGAGGAGAAAAATCACACTTGACGTCATGGAGAAGACCATTGATGTCATGGGAAGTTAGTACAAGGCGCGGAGACCAAAGAAGAGATGTAGTACACTTGACGCAATGGTTGCACTTTGTGGGATAACATACACAAGGCTTTGAGAAATTGTACTTGGGGGCATCGAGCCTACTGTAAGGAGAAAATATACATACAAAGTTGACAATGTGGCAAAGACTTTGCTTTACACAGGAGTGTTGATCACTTAAAGACATCGCGGAAATAAATATTGAAAGTTTTGGAATTCTAGTTCGTTTGAAATTGTTAATTAGGGTTTCTAATTATACACTTAGGAGTCTTAAGAGTATAAATAGGTATTAGAATGTGGTAAACTCACCCATAAATTATCATAGTTTAACAAACATTATCATAGATTAGCATATATTTGAGTATTGAGAAGAGTTTTAAGGAGAATACATTGAAGACTCTTATTTTGCAATTCAACCTTTATTTCATTGATTCAATTAAAGGTATTATTTAGTTTAATCCCTTATTTCAATGATGTTTATGAATTGTATGATGTTGTTTTCAATGATGAGTGATTAATCTATTTATTTTACTTGTTAGAACATTTCCTTCAAGATGTCACTTTGTCATGTCATTAGTTTTCACGACCCGAATCTTTCCTAAAGTCCGGTTTTATATTTTCTAACATGACATATAATCCTTGTACTAATAGATGGTAGTTTAAAGGAATATTTAATCTAAGACATACACCTTTATTTTATGGTTGATAACATTTATCAATTTACTAATCAAAACAGGGAAATTAGTCTTAGAAATTATTTTATCCTTCTCAAGATTGATCGCAATTGCTATGAATTAGCGTTATTAGGAGTTTAACATCTACACTTAGAAGATTATGCAGAATAATTTATTAGTGAGTAATTAAACCCCACTATATTAATAACCCTCGTAAATATTAATTTAGTGGTCTAAGATCCATATTTCACTTAATTTTGAGGCAAAATTAGGCATGACACTCAAAATCAAGTTATTTAGGTAGGTAACCATTACCAATTGCATCATATGCAACTCTTAGGTACTTTATGAGACTTAGACAACATATGTCACAACACGTTACGCCTCATCTATGCGTAAAGCTCAAAATCGTTTTGATAACTTTATTAAGTTAAACTAATTTAAAACATCTAGGTAATCATTATCCAAATTGCCTCACCAAGATAACAAAATACACTCTGCTGAAGGCATACCTATGTTGATGTGATCAAGGCCTTGACAAGTGTTTAAATGGGTGGCATTAACTTAAAATTCTAATCAAGTGATTTTTATCAAGTTTTATGATCCATGTAGTGTTTTACAATGACTAATTCTAGCATCTATTTTATTATGGAATATCATATATATATACCCAATATGCATAGAATAAAGACCATTAAAATAAAACAAGAATAAACATCTTCATATATCAACAAGGCATCATAAAACAAATCAAGGAAATTAAATATCTTAAAATTTTCCAAGTGCATGAAAGATTATATTTTCATTAATCTCATTAATTAAATATATCTCAATATAATTTTTTTTATCGGACTCTATTTAATTAAAACCCCTTTTAATTAAATATTTTAATTAATATTAATAATAGTCCCACTAATTTAAATTGATATTAATTCAATTAAAACACCTTCCAATTAAATTAATTCAATCCAATTAATGAACAATAACCCCATTTAATTAATGGTAATTAATCAATTAAAACTTCTTTCAATTAATATATATATATATATAACTCAATTAATATAAATAGTGTTGAATATGTTGTCAAAAACATTTTTCTCGATGTGCATGACATCTAAGTTATGGCGGATCAAGTTTGTCTTCCAATACGGCAAGTCCCGAAAAATGCTTTTTTTCTCCATCCCGAATTCTTAGCTATCCGCCCATTCACGTAATCACTCCGATTGATGTCACCTTCATCAAGCCTAATGATTCAATTTCTGCCAAAATTTCTTCACCAGAACGCAAAGCGGGCGGTTCGTCATTTAAGACCATTTTGCCTCTAAGAAATTTTTTTTCGTCTTTCCTGAATTGTGATGCCTTCGGCAAGAAATGACGGTGACAGTCGAACCACGATGTCTTTCCACCATTTCGCAATTGAAATGCATTTGTATCCTCCATACAATATGGACAAGCCATCTTACCGTGTGTGCTCCAACCGGACAACATGCTATACGCAGGGAAATCACTAACACCATAAAAGGGCCACTCGCATAAGAAAATTCATCTTTGTGGACACGTCGTAAGTAATCACCCCATTATTCCATAAATCTTGCAACTCTTTCACAAGCGATCAAGGAACACGTCGATTTTCTATTTTGGGTTGGTCGGTCCCAGGAACGATAACCGTTAAGAACATAAACTCGATTTCATGCACATCGACGGTGGAAGATTGTACGAGTCAAAATTACGGCCATGAAGAGTACGATTTTCCCCGAAATCCCAAATACTTGAAAACCATCAAGGTGCACAATCCTAAACGAACATTCCGAACCTCAAAAAGTCTCTATTGACATCATTAAAATGTCTCCAAGCTATCGAATCGAACAGTGTTTCATAACATCTTCTCGGCGAGGAATGTTCTCCATGCCATCGCATATGTTTTGTCGTTGACTCAGACGCATACAATCGTTGCAATCGAGGGCCCAAAGGGAAGTAGTACATTTTTTTGCAAGGGCGTTTTTTGGTGTTCCGGCCACGACCTCGTTGCTGTGCAATGTAGCGTGATTTCCCACACAATTTACATGATGTCAACTCGTAGTCCACTCCCCAATAAATCATACATTGGTCCTCGTAACAATCTATTTTCTCAATAGGTAGACCTAGACCTCGCATTAGTCTTTTAGTGGCATAAAAATTTTCAACCAATGAATTGTCATTTGGCAAACAATCATTCATGAATTTTATGATTTCATTGTACCCTCGTTCGATATATGATGTTCTCACTTGATCGCAAGTAATCTTGCCATTACGGACAACATTGTCATGGTTTCGCAACCCGGCCACAATTGTTCACTACTAGCCTCTAGCATGTCATATTTTTTGCGTGCTTGGGGGTTTGGTGATTCTTCCACGTGATTCCAATTGAAACTTGGACTTGCCACGTTGTGTAGCATCTCGCGGTAAGTTTTCGGATCAAAACCTCCCACATCAAGCATCATCGATATGGTTATCCATTTGGTAGAAGTCTTGCGGGCCTTCATCTCCGTTCTCACCATGTTCGTACCAACAAGTGATATCCCGAAACAAATCCATACCTACATATGTGGTACTAAACCGTTTCGACGTCCAGTGCGGTACAAGTCGACATTTCTTATAATTGCACGGACATCTAATCTTCCTTTCACTTTGGTATGTAGGACAATGTTGCTTAGCAAATGCTATGAATTCTTTAACCTTCGCCGCGAATTCAATTCGAACGAAGCCGTTGTCGAGATGGTTGTTCATCCAGTCTCGACTTGTAGACAACATTCTTATTGTAATCGTGCAATTAAATTAGTCAACTAGTTTCATAATTTTCGACGGTACATGGCTACTTGTGTGTCCAACTAACACAATTTATTAGAAGGGGGAATCTGAGAACCTACCTAACTACATGAACAAAAAGCTTTGCTTTTATGCATTGAATAAATGTGGTTGGAAACAACTTTCTTAAGACCTAGCTCGGTACATGACTGATACCAAACAAAGTATGATACTTGGTCGTAAAAATAAAAGCAACAAGGAGTTCAAAAAAATCATAAATCATAAGTTATAAGCGGCATACAAATACCACATAGTATCAAAGCTCCTAGTACTTGTTCACTCGTACCTCCTTAAGGTTAGAGGTTTGTTCAATTCTCTTGACATTTTATGTGAAATAGCAACATTAACTCAAAGAGTAATCATAGTTTTTTAAACCCTACCTAGTAGTAGAAAATATACAATCTATAGGTACTATTCATCTATACCTACTCTATTGGTAGCTTTATCTACACACATGCATATACACACAAGTGAATCAAATATAGTAGGAAATACATGAAAAAATGTGGCATAACAATATCAAAGAATGTAAATTAAAAAATACAATATAGCACAAAACCTTACCTCTCCATAGCAATAAGAGCAAATAACGCAATCCGACAAAACACGTTGCACTTCGACTACGAAGGATTTCTCACTTCCGTATAGCTCACCACTTCCCTAACGCTACTCGCATCAAAACCAAAACCCAAAACCAAAACAAATCAACGTCCTTGCGCAAAGCGAAATAGCATGCTATGTGCCCATTATCGCACTAAAATTAAATTTCGAGAACACAGAGCCAAAAAAATATATGCATTTCGGAAACATATAACCTCATAAGCATAGAATAAATGCTCAATCGATCACATGTTCCAACAGATACGAATACGATTTCAAGTCAATTTTTTAACGCATTTTGATTTGCCCGCGTATATCTTAATTCCTAGTCAAGGGCTCCAACAATTGTCTAGCAAATGCATATATCAAAAATTATGTCAACCTATCACTACCATCCTTCTCGTTATTCAAATATAGCTAAACAACAAAAAAGTAGATAAACCGAGAAAATTCAGTACTTCAAGAAATTGAAATCTAGAATATATGATTTCTTGATGGACAAATAATGGCATTGGGAATTCAGAGATTGAAATTGAGGACCACCAAAGACATAAAAAAGCAAGTGAAATTGAAAGTTCTACTCATGAATGATAGACCACACGATTCCACGATACCAGGTGGCATCAAGTGTCTTTATTATAAAAGTTTAAAGACAAAGCAATCAATCGTAGACTCACAAATGAGTTATCATAATCATAAGGGGAAACAAAATTTATCTTCTCTTCAAGCCGAGATACAAAAAACTCGAGAATTGAAAGGCACAAGAACAACCCCTTTTCAATCATATTTCCCTATCATGCATTTTTATATTTTCGTTTCGTTCTTTTTTACTTTATTTTCATTTTTTTTATAAACTTTTCGTTGATGAAACTCTTTCGACCTCATGTGGTTGTGCAAATCGCCCCACGTCATCACCTCCGATACGTGCCTCCAAACTCCTTCCCGAATTGTCAAGATAAATGAATTATGAGTATAAAAAACACGCGAAAATGAACTAAAAACACATTGCGGCCGCTTACGATGTATTGGCTTCGAAAACCAAAGAATGCATGTTGCTTAATGGCAACCAAAGCTCCCTAAACAATTTTCGAACCTATCTCCAAAGCATGACATCTAAAATTATGCACGCTTGCAAACAAACTCCGCTAAACGATCTACATTTCATATCAAATCAAACCAATTTAATAATGTAAGACCAATATTCGGAAAAAAAAAAAAAAAAAAAAAAAAAAAAAAAAAAAAAAAAAAAAAAAAAAAACAAGGTAATCACATAGAAACCCAATGAACAAAAAATGGTTTTTTTTTTTTCTTCAATCATCATATTCCTACATAGTATCAAAATCGAACTAATAAACCTATCATTCAATCCAAATTGAGTTTTATCATTTTTGTTTTCTCAATTAGTCATATATAGTATCAAAATCGAACTAATAAACCTATCATTCTATCTAAATTGTAACACCATTCAAAAATAAAAAACAAAAAAAAAATAACAAACTTAGGGTGTTACCTTGACTAGTTCGACGACGAGCTTAGGGTGGGGCGTAGGTCGGGGACGCTTAGGGCTTCGGAGGCTCCAATATCCTCAAGCGGTTGCGACAGCAGAGCGACGACCTCGTCGCAGCCCAAGCAATCGCAGCGACGTAGAGATTTATGGTTTGGGAGAGAGATTTCGATGAGAGAGAGCGGTGAGAGAGAGAGAGCTGGGAAACGTCGGTCCGAGAGCGGTGAGAGAGGGAGAGAACGTCCTCGACGAGCAGAGAGCGGTGAGCGGAGCGGTGAGCACAGAGAGAGCGAGAGAGCAGAGAGCGGTGAACAGATCCTAAAGATATATGCATACCATTAAGCATTGATGGGCACCAGTTTAGAAACATCTTGTGTGACACGGGAGCCTCAGTTAATGTAATGCCTATAAAAGACATGTTACAAGCATATTTGAAGATCAGTGGTCCCGATACAATAGATTTATAAGTAGTTGATGGTAACTTCGTACCAACTATAGGGAGAGTCTTAAATATGCATGTAAATGTGTGTAGATTCACATTTATCACTAATTTTGAGATTATGGATCATGATATAGATGATGTGACTATGATACTTGGGCGGCCATACTTGAACACTGCCAATACAGTTTTGCATACGAGGAAGAAAATGTCACAATGAGTATCGAAGAGGATGAAGATAGTAGGAAGATTGTCTTTATTGAAGGGCAATAAATACATCTGAATGGGAGGGATATCATTATCTTCGATTTACAATTAGAGTATCTCGATTTAGAGTCGGACTAAATGAGCGAAAAGGCGTCGGGCTAAGGACGTTAAACGTAGCGCTACTGGGAGGCAACTCAGGGGTTTTTTATTTCATTTTTTAAGTTTCAGTTATTTTTTTTACTAGTTAGAACTTTTTTAACGTTTTAGGAGTTTCCTAATTTTAAATTTTTCTATAAAATGTATAAGAAAAGAACCATTTGTCGGGTGAATTTTCATCGGAATGGAGGAGCCTCAACATACTCAACAAAGAGCGTAAACGAGCAAATGAGTTAGAGTGGTAAAGGTCAAGCAAATGGACAAATCATGGGTATCTTTCTATGAAATTTTTATATATGCAAGATTTTTCACGCTGTCCTGACACCTTGTTTAGTAATATAGAGAACCAAAAGAGTGCCAATAGGTAGTTAAATGAAAAATTGAAAAATTATCTAAAAGGATCAATTGACGCCTTGTATATAAACACACGACGTCGTGAGCCAATACAGGAGATGCCAGGATAGCGCCAACCTATGAGCATTTCATGCTCACAGTTGACTCGGCGGCATGCCCATGCTGTGGTGGCGTCGTGCCTTATAAGGGACGACGTCGACATCGAGGATGGGTTTTTAAGACCCTTTCAACAAAAAAAGTACACACTTGAACCTTATTACAAACACCACCAACCAAGCATACATCCTTCTAGAATGAGGAGAGAATGTTCCTAGTGATCAAGAGTGAAAAGAGAAGTTACTTTGTGGATTTACACAAAAGAGGAGAGTTAGGGCATTAATTTTGAGAAGTAAGTCAAGAGAGCAATAGGGTTGTGGATAGTAAGCAAAGTGAGGGACTTGATTGATAGAGGCTTGAAGAAGTAGTCTTTATCGAATAGTCCCGTATCGAGGTAAATTTACAATCTCATAGGTTATGCTTTGAATTTTTGATATTATAGATGAAAGTGAATGAATTGTGAAAATTAGATTTTTGGATAGGAATTTGAAGTTGTGTAGATTTATAACATCAATGTGGATTATTGTGGATTAGTGAATATCATTTTGAATTATTTGGAATGTGAATGACCTTTGTGAATGAAAATTGTGATTATAAGTGATTTAAAGACCCGTTGTTGAATTGTTGTGGTTGTAGGAGTTTTCGAGATAATGGCAAGAACAAGGAGGCAAACAAGTCGAGTTATCGAAGTTTGGGCCAATGACAATGAGGCATCAACCTTGAGAGCTCAAAATAAGGATGCCCCGAGGCCTTTCAAGAAGTTTTACATTAGTAAGGAGGCCAAGGATATGGAAGCTATAAAAAATAAGGAGTTCATTTATGAATGAGGAATCAATCTCCCGGAAAAGTTTGATAAAATAGTCGACAACTTCATTAGGCAATGGGGTTGCGAGCAATTTGCGCAAGACTATAGGGAGAGTAAGGTTTATGGAGTGTGTGAGATTGTTTATGAGATCTATGCCAATGCTATATTCACAAATAAAGGAGATCCAGTTAAGGTTAAAGGAGTGATGGTCCCATTTAATGAGCATTACATAAACAACATCTATAGGTTAGAATATTTGGGCTTAAATGAAGAGCCATAGACTTCCCAAATGATTTATATGAGAGTCCCTAAAACCTATATCCTATTATAACTATAGAGAGAGCATTAGCTATCCCTGGACAATAAAGATAGATAATAGGAGCTTAGAATGTGTCAAAGCACATTAAGAAGGGAAGCATCAAGAAAGTATATAGAATGTGGCAACACTTTATGACTACCCTATTATACCCGACTACTCAACAGAGTGAGATAAACAAACCCAAGGCGGCTTGTTTATATGAGATGATAAAGAATGGGAGGATCGATATAAGGAAAATCATTTATGAGAATTTGAGGGAGTCACTCATGACTAAGATAGACAACAAGTTATTTCCAATCCTCATAACCCAAATGTGCTTGAAGCCTGGAGTGAGATTTATACAGACGAAGAATTTGATATAGAAGCCCAAGTAGTAATAGATGAGGAGTTTATGTTGACTTTGAAATCACCTACTGGATACAAAGACTCTGAGGATGTGAGAGAGAAAGCCGAGAGGGATAGACTTGATGCCGAGTTGTAAGCAAATGAAGCCGAGGATCATACAGCAATAGAAGCAACATCAGCGGAGTTTGCCCAAGAGATGAGGAATGAAGGATATGGAGAGGAGGAGAATAACCAGAAAGGATTCGCTGAGGGCTACGAGTTTGTAGACCCATTGATAAGAGAACAGGACTTAGATGGTCATGAAGTTTTTCCACCACCTCCACCACCACAGGCATTGGTACCACCACCTAAAGATTTGACTCCTCCATAGTAGAGGTGGATTGCTGAGATACGGAGACAATATAGAGAGGATAGGGCTCAGTATCATGAAGCCTTGTTAAGATATGACCAAGACAGCCAGAGAAGGATTCAGGACCGACTGAATGGACAACGAACCTTCATGTTAGACCTACTGATAGGTCTATTGGATTTCCAGTAGATCCAAACTACATGTTTGATCCTAAAGTGGTGCGAAATAGAAGACTGTAGCGTCCTTTAATACCGTCCTATGCTGGAGCTGATGATGATGATGCGCAGTCATAGATTTTGAGTCTTAGGATTTCTATAGATCTTTGGGAGTTGAGAGACATTTAAATACTGATTAATTTTTTTAATTTGGGATATTTTGATACTTTAGTAGTTAATTAAGTTTTTATTTCTTATGTTTATAACGTTGCAATTATTCAAATTATATTATATAAATTTGTGTGTTAGTGTTTTTATGTTTTAGACTTATTTTTAAACCTCGAGGGCAAGGTTTGGTTTAAGTTTGGGGACATCAACACTGTGGAAAGTGGTAAGAAATAATGAAATGAGGATAAACACTACAGCTGGTATGATCGTAAAATTTTATTTTTGAAGCAGTTAAAGAGAAAAAAAAAAAAGGTTGTGTATCTTTTTCATTTACTTATTATTTAAATGTGTATAAGTAGTATAAATTAGGTTATATGTAGTATAGTAATGAATAGAGTAAATCATGTGCAAAGTTCATGCCTTTAATTAAGGATGATGAAGAATGAAAGTATTAGTTGATATGAAACTCAAGATAACATTATCATTTTTGAAGAAAATAAGAATTGTAGCAAACAAAGGTATAATTTCATGATTAGAAACTTAGAGTTAGGGAAGATCATGAACTTGAAACAAAAGCAAGAAAAACACTAGAACACTTCTTGTAGAAAAAGTAAGATCTCTAAAAAATTATATAATAAGTATGAGTTTTACTTGAGTATAAAATAAATAAAGACTTAGTACTAAAAGGGGAACAGATAGGCATGGTGTTTAATGAAAATTTAGAGTTAAAACTTGCTTTATAGAGTGAAAGTGAGAAGTGCTAACAAGAGTTTGAAATAAAAATTAGAGAGTCACATAAGTTCTACAAGAAATAGAGTAGAGAACTTGATTGTTGGAAAAAGTAAGAAAAATGGATACCATAGGAAAAGGAGCAGAGATCATATAACTACAAAAATATAAGGAGAAAAGAGAAATATATAAAGAAAGAAAGGCGGAAGTTAAATAAAAACTCTTCAAATGAAAAGATTTAGCTCGAGTACAAGTAACTTAGTTGAGTTAAGTTTTATTTCCAAATATATAAAGCCCTATGGACTCTCGAAGTATTAATGTCTACAAAACAAAAAAGTATGATTTAGGCTTATTTGTGAATTCTTGAGCTTAGCGAAATCCATGAGATTGTACACTTGCTACTTGAGTGTCAAGGAGAAATAAACTTTTGAGTAGTGATGGTTTTGATTGTGAACTACTTGTGAGTTTCGAAAGAAAATTATATGTGTTGTTAAAGCTACATATTTTGAAAATATTAGTTTTTGTAAAGAAAAACTCTTGAGTGGATTATTAACTTGAACTTATTTGTATTAAAGGATATTCCATGAACTATGTAAGATGAGTAAGGACTATAAGTAGTATTAGTATACATATTTAGTAGAATACACTTTTGCTCGAGACATGTGAACTCCTAAGTTTATGGGGTATTTGATAAGTGTTTGAGTAGACTTATATATAGGACTAATTTAGATGTATAATAGACCTAAATGTCCCTGAATGAAATCTAATTGATGTCATTTATGTTTTTTCAAGTATACAAGGCATAAAAGAGACAAGGAGTGATTTCATAATGAAATGAGGAGAAAAAACACAAAATCACACTTGACGTCATGGAGAAGACCATTGACATCATGGGAAGTTAGTACAAGGCGCGAAGACCAAAGAAGCGATGTAGTACACTTGACGCAATGGTTGCGCTGTGGGATAACATACACAGTGCCGAGAAATTGTACTAGGGGCATCGAGCCTACTGTAAGGAGAAAATATACATACAAAGTTGACAATGCGGCAGCACTTTGACTTTACATAGGGAGTGTTGATCACTTAAAGACATCGCCGGGAAATAAAGATTGAAAGTTTTGGAATTCTAGTTCGTTTGGGATTGTTAATTAGGGTTTCTAATTATACACTTAGGAGTCTTAAAAGTATAAATAGGTATTAGAATGTGCTAAACTCACCCATCAATTATCATAGTTTAACAAATATTATAATAGATTAGCATATATTTGAGTATTGAGAAGAGTTTTAAGGAGAATACATCGAAGACTCTTATTTTGCAATTCAATCTTTATTTCATTGATTCAATTAAAGGTATTATTTAGTTTAATCCCTTATTTCAATAATGTTTATGAATTGTATGATGTTGTTTTCAATGATGAGTGAGTAGTCTATTTATCTTACTGTTGGAACATTTCCTTCGGTGTCACTGTCATGTCATTAGTTTTCACGGCCTGAATCTTTCCTAAAGTTTGGTTTTATATTTTCTAACATGACATATAATCCTTGTACTAATAGATGGTAGTTTAAAGGAATCTTTAATCTAAGACATACACCTTTATTTTATGGTTGATAACATTTATCAATTTTCTAATCAAAACAGGGAAATTAGATTTAGAAATTATTTTATCCTTATCAAGGATTGATCGCAATTGCTATGAATTAGTGTTATTAGGAGTTTAACATCTACACTTAGAAGATTATGCAGAATAATTTATTAGTGAGTAATTAAACTCCCACTATATTAATAACCCTCGTAAATATTAATTTAGTGGTCTAAGATCCATATTTCACTTAATTTTGAGACAGCTTAGGCATGACACTCAAAATCAAGTTATTTAGGTAGGTAACCATTACCAATTGCATCATATGCAACTCTTAGGTACTTTATGAGACTTAGACAACATATGTCACAACATGTTACGTCTCATCTATGCCTAAAGGTCAAAATCGTTTTGATAGCTTTATTAAGTTAAACCAATTTAAAACATCTAGGTGATCGTTACCCAGCTAGCCTCACTAAGATAACACAATACACTCTGCGAATGCATACCTATATTGATGTGATCGTGGCCTTGACAAGTGTTTAAAATGGGTGACATTAACTTAAAATTCTAATCAAGTGATTTTTATCGAGTTTTATGATCCATGTAGTGTTTTACAATGACTAATTCTAGCATCTATTTAATTATGGAATATCATATATATACCCAATATGCATAGAATAAAGACCATTAAAATAAAACAAGAGTAAACATCTCCGTATATCAACAATGCATCATAAAACAAATCAAAGAAATTAAATATCTTAATTTTTTTTAAGTGCATGAAAGATTATATTTTCATTAATCTCATTAATTAAATATATCTCAATATAATTTTTTTTATTGGACTCTATTTAATTAAAACCTCTTTTAATTAAATATTTTAATTAATATTAATAATAGTCCCACTAATTTAAATTGATATTAATTCAATTAAAACACCTTCCAATTAAATTAATTCAATCCAATTAATGAACAATAACCTCATTTAATTAATGGTAATTAATCAATTAAAACTTCTTTCAATTAATATATATATAACTCAATTAAAATAAATAGAGTTGTAATCATATTACAACTTGGAATGGATAGCCTAGATGGCTAAGTAATTCCAATGAGTCGGTGGATGAGTGATCGAGTCATACTCTCAACAAAAGTTCCTTTATTGTATTTTGTAATCCTCTTACAGTCATATTTGTATTTTAATTTTGATTTGTAATCCTATTACAACTTGGAATGCTTGCTAGGATGGTTAAGGCATTCCAACGGGTTGGAAGACTAGGGATTGAATCCTACTATGAACAAAAGTCCTCCTTTTATTCTATTTTGTAATCCTATTACAAATAGATTTGCCTTTTAATTTTATTTTGTATTCTTGTTACAAGTTGAATTGCTAGCTAGGATGGCTAAAGCATTTCAAAAAGAGTTGAATGGCTAGGGATCGAATCTCATTTTAGCCAAAATCTTTTTACTTTATTTTATCAATATCATGGCTTTCATATCCCATACAACCACCAACATATTAAATTACACATATCTATGTACACAAATAGTGAGATCTTATCCGCCAAATTTGATGCGCACCTGTTTTGTGCATGTAAGTGCGTGACGGTGTGACTACATCAACAACACTATGCCGATACTTTCACACTTTTGCATATAGATTAATTCTATTAAACGCAATGATGCAACCATATATAAATATCATGATTTACTTATATATATCATGTATATCAAAAATAAGGGCACATTACAATTTAATTAAATCATGCCTACTGGCTCAGATACCACTATTGGGTTTCGGGGATCATGCGCAACGGAAGTTTTCGAAACCTTTTCGAACATCCATGAACCAAGATCCAATTGATTCTATTAAATTGATGTGCCAATAAAAAAAAAATACCTTAGCAAGAACAACTCCATGTCTACCTTGTTTGGTGTTGATTGATTCCTTTAAGACGTTGCGATAGATGAACGTCCTCTATCAGAAATCCACACACGAACGGACGATCATGATCCAGAGTGCTAGCCCTAAAAATCCTAGGACAAAAATTCTCACAAAAAATTCTCTAAGAAAAATCTCTCTCGGGAATTCTCTCTCGAGAA
Source organism: Stephania cephalantha (assembly GCA_039657325.1). Taxonomy (NCBI): domain Eukaryota; kingdom Viridiplantae; phylum Streptophyta; class Magnoliopsida; order Ranunculales; family Menispermaceae; genus Stephania; species Stephania cephalantha. Next base: position 14,975,552 of record CM077570.1, on the reverse strand, counting down.
AAATCACACCACAACTCTTATTTATAGTACACTAGGTCGAGTTGTAAAAGAACTTCATTTCATAGTCACACTCCAAATAAAGTCCTAGATAAAGTCCAACTCTAAAAAGGATAGAGTCATAGAGAATCTACAATTACTAATCCAATAAGAGTTGTAGTTTATCTAAAACTCAAATAAGAATTAAAGTCATACTATAATTCCAATTAGAGTCATATTCAAAATAAGATTTACTAAGAGACAAAGTTTCTAGTCATACTAGAAATGTATGAGAATCTTGAATCCTAGTCAAACTAGAACATTTAATGAGAATATTCAAAATGAATTTTATCAAATAAAATTCATCAACCCAGACAATATTAAATCGCACAAATTAGTTATTTATGTGCAACCCAATAGGTTCATGCAACGTTGGTAGTGAACCAAAACCATTTTGGTATACAAGTCATAAGCGGTCTCTAACAAGGCATTATGAATACCCAAGTAGCATGAAGATCAATAAATCAATACAACCTAATAGACAGTGTATATCATATCCCTTTGTCACACGATATCTTTTGATTGAACATAAGACATGGAATGTCACCCTTATATTTCAATCTACTAGTCTCGATCTTTGAGTAGATTGAAATTGTCAGGTGACATTGATCCAATCAATTCACTAGACATGGCCATTTATCAATCTAACATATCGAGGGGCCTAATAGATATTTCTCTCTAAAAGAGAGGGACAAATTCTATCTTGATCACACAACATCCACACATTAGTCGAACAATGACCAATCACATTCTTTATAATTATTCAGTTAAATACAATGGTTGATTGTCAAATCATTGTGCTCCTAATGTTGGAGTCTCTGGTGATCTCAAGTCAAAGAACTAAATGATATAACTCTCATGAGAATCACTTATGACATTGACCATGTAGTGTTCTCATAACGGGTCAGTCCAGCATCTGTTCCCAGTAGATACTCATTATCTTGATCCGTATCCATATACGCATAATCATCACGTGATTATCAATCAAGACTCATACTAGTCTTAATTTATTATTGTTCCCATATTAATAACTAACTAGGGACATTTAGAATAATACAATAATTATTCATGGATACTATTATAAAAGAAATATGCATATACTTATAATAGTTAAACAACGTTTACAAAATTGGCCTAGGGCCCCAACAGTTAGTTTAGGTAAATCAAAACAAAAAATATATTTTTAACAATAGAGTGAATTCAACTAAGTGACATGTGTCCAAATACACCTTTTCGAGAGGAATGATATCCGTAATCAACTTGTGTTGATTACATTATTACTACAATTGAACTGTTATACTTGCGGTTACGATCTGAATGTCCCCTCTAGAGAGGCGTATGAATGATAACACTTGTGGTGGTCACATTTGTGACAAAACCTTTGCCCATATGAAGCAACTCTACGAGGACATAGCACAACAATCTAGGTTATACGGGGTTATTGATGTTGATGCGTACCAAAGTCTATTAGTTGGAGCTACTACTAGCTCTATTGATAAGAAAATTAATCAGATGACTTTCTTTGTAGAACGTCTTCTGACTAATGGTCAAGCGCATGTTAAAGCTTGTGGATTCTACTCAGCCACAAGCCATGCGATTGATGAATGTCCTACTCTATTTGAGGACCATTGACAGGTCGATGTTATAGGTAACCACTTCCAAGGGCAAATCTGAGCGCCCTTCGGAAATACCTATAATCAAGCAACGGCGAGGAACAACTCTAACTTCAGTTATAGGCCTCCAAACTAGAACTATATATCATTTTCCACAAGAGTACAATAATTGTCTGAAACAGTGACTAATCATTCCTTACTAGAGGATATGATTAAATCTCTTGTGACTCATCAGTGCCAATTCGCTAAAAATGTTGCCCATATCCAGGTGAACACCACTACAAGAAAAATGATATTTAGCAACGGAATTAAGTTCCGTTGCTAAAAAAAAGTGATTAGAGACGGAATTGAGACGGACTAATTCAGAGACGGAATAGAGAGAGATCAGAGACGGAAATAGAGACAGAAATAGAGACGGAATTAAATTCCGTCTCTAAATAATGGCGCCAACATTCCCACCAAAACTTTCTTTTTTTACAACCGTCCATTACGTCTCGAGATTCGTGCGTGCTTCGATCTAGATACCCAAAAATGGGGACCAACCACAAAACTCTCTCTCTCTCCCTAAAATATCTCTCCGCTCTCTCTCACAACAAACCTCTCTCCCTCAACGAAGCTCTCTCTCACCGTCTCTCTCTCTCAACGAAGCTCACTTCGTCACCGTCACCCGCTCTCACCGCTCTCTCTCACCGTCACCGCTCTCTCTCTCTCTCTCTCACCGTCGCCGCTCTCTGCTCTCTCTCTCTCGCTCTTCTCTCTCTCTCACCGTCTCTGCTCTCTCTCTCTCGTAGCTCTCTCGCTCTCACTCTATCACCTTCTCTCTCTCACCGCTCTCTGCTCTCTCTCTCTCTCTCACCGCTCTCTCACCGAAATCTCACCGTTCTCTCTCACCGGATCTCACTCACCGTCAACTCTCTCTCTCTCTCACTGAAATCTCTCTCCCAAACCCTAAATCTTTGCCCTAAATAATTTGATGGTGGCCTGTGCTTTTTTGGAATGCATTTTGTATGTTTTTGATGTGACTGGATCCTGATACTTCCTAACTAATTTGGGGCTGATGCTATGTTGTTGTTGTTGAATTATATCTTGATTTTGAATGATAACTTGTGAGGACTAACCATTTTCCTTCATTTATAATGCTTGCAGGATGCCAAGGGCACGATGTTGATCTTAGCACTTACAAGGGAAGGCTCATTAATTGTGAATGTCGCCTTACAATGGTAATTTCATTTTTCCTTGTTTCCTCGCTTTTGGGGAAGTCATTGCCTTTGTTGCGATTTTCGTGGTATCTAGATTAGTTTCATATTTTTGATCTCAGATCTTAGGTTGGAGTCATATCTAATACACAAATGATTGATATATCCATATTAATACATTTTCTTGTCTAAGAGGGGAAAATGAGTTAACTTATCTTTTCTGTTGGTTGCAGTGGGCTGACCAACTCAAACTATACTGAGTTGTAATTTTGTTTTTCATAAATCCTGAACTGTTCTTTCATTATGATTGGCAACCTTTATTTTCTGATGGTATATTGTCTTTGCTAGTTTTGTTGATTTCCTTGCTTATGGTTTAAAGCTTATTATTGGTTTCTCCTCTTGCTGTCAAAGAACAATTCATCTTTCATGTCATAGATCATATTATGTAGGCTTTTTGCAGGATACAATAAATCTATCAGAGTTTTTGACTTAACTCACCATTCGGGATTTTGAACAATATTCAACAATCCAAGGCAATAAAGAAGGGCAATCAGGTATAGACTTATCTGACTGCTTGATTAAGTTCTCTAAATTTCCATCATAAATTCATTATATGCAATATATCTAGTGGAACTTGCTTTGTTAATGTTATCTTACCATCTTTGCGGTACAAAATGGTTTACTACGCCATTATATTACAATAATGTCCCAATAGAGATTAGTAGGATTCTTATTTGAAACTGGAATTTGTGGAAAAATAGGTCATAGAGGAAGTAAGACTGTAAGAGTCTAACGGCCAGTGGCAAGTTGTTGAATTCTTCAAGATGCACTTCAGGGTTGCTAATCTCATTTGCTAAGGGCCAGTGGCAAGTTGTTGAATTCTTCAAGAAAATTAGTTTTAAATTTGATCGCCCGTAGCTTTACGTTGCGTTCAATACTTCTACTAGTATTTTCGTTGTCACTCAATCATCAGCAAAATATCCAAGCTGTTATTTAGTCTTTTTTTATTATGGGAGTTAGCTCAGGATTTCCTGAACCTTTTGCGTAGTCCCCTGACTTCCATATGTTGAAGTGCAAACTCATGTGGTTAGAATGTTAACCTCTTGTATTACCCTGTTGCATAATGTTTTCCTTGGAAGTTTGTGCAGATCGACCGGAATGATTTATTCCCCTAGCTTCTTGTTAATATTGGTTCTGGTGTCAGTATGATCAAGGTAAATATAATTTCTCGTAGCGCTTAATAACCCGAATGAAAATGGTGGTCGTTCATTCATTGACATAGATCATGATTACCGATGCTAACAATGTTGGTTTCTATAGGTGGATGGTGAAGGTAAGTTTCAACGGGTAAGTGGGACAAATGTTGGTGGTGGTACATATTGGGGCTTGGGAAACTTTTAACAAAATGCAAAAGGTTCAATCGATACTCGCTCATATCAAGCTTCCCATCTAAATATAAGCATTTCTTTTGCAATATATAGACTCGTGACTCACAAATAGTATGTTCTTGGTTCAACTTCGATGAGTTGCTTGAGTTGAGTCAACGAGGTGACAATCGAGTAATAGACATGCTGGTAGGAGACATCTATGGTGGTATGGATTATTCAAAGGTATGGTTCTTGTAGATTTTGTCAAAGAAGTTGTTATTTAATGAGACAGGCACAAAAAATGAATTGTAAGGTTCACAAAATGGATCGAGATAAGCAACAAACACCATTTTTAATGCAAAAATTAAAAAGTAAGGCCAAGAACTTTACTTCATTGTTATGCCAAATGCTTTTATAGGAGAAAATTATTATAAATTGGTGTCCTGCAGGATTTTTTTAAAAAAAATATCCTTCAATTTGTATCCTTTTGATTACATAGAATTAATTTGTTTTAATTTCTTCAAAGTGGTTGTTTGATTATTCTTTATAATGTGCACGAGTAATAATGAATAAAAAGGTAGCGATGTTGTTGGAGATTGAACTAAACAGTTGTGTAATTGTTTTATATAATCAGACTCAAAAGTGTTTCATACTCAAATCATGATGTCACAAAATTTATTGTATTAGGATTAATCCGATGTCCTAATCGAAGATAGTAAAATCATGGTAGTCATTTTTATTTGTATCTTTGGTTGCTTTATAACTTCTTTTTTGTATCAATATTGAGACAATATAAATATACATTACTATTCAGATGGTGATGCATGAAACTCTGCAATTTTTTCTCGCTCCGGATTAAATATTGCCTCTTTATTTATCTCGGTCACGAGATAGGTCTCGTCATCAACAATTGCATCTAGCTTCTGTAAAGCAATTCTTGGCAACAAGGAGCTTGAGGACTATAGTCCCGAAGACATCTCCCTCTCTTTGTTGCGAATGATTTCATACAATATTGGGCAGGTGAGTTGCATCAAGATATGTGTCTAAATGTGATTTTCAATTTTTTTTGTGAAACATGAATTGGCTCATTGGTTAGAAGAGAATGATACGACATAATAATAGTAGCACATGAGAAATGGGAGATTGTAGGAAGTCTTTTCCAAATTTGAACCATGAACTTAATAGCTTTTCATCTTTTAGAGACGACATTATGAAAATAGATTATTAAAAAAAAAACAAAAAGAGAAAAGGCTATAAGAGGGAAACTTTATCTTTGCTTTTTTTTTTTGCTTTTTTTTTTCCTAAACTGAGATTAATATAGATGGAAAGAAAACTTGATAAGTTCTCAACAGTAAATTTTTGCTTATACTTAGCACAACAGGATATCAATATGAAATCAAGGTATAAATATTTACTATATTATAAATTTTTTCGACCATATTTAGCGTAATTATTCCATTTTCCAAAGACTTGTTTGTAAAGTTTATCCCGGATAATTTAGACGTCAATTTGATCTGTCCTAAGCATTCCCGCTTTAAGTTTGAAGCGCATGAATCTAATTGTTTAGTGCAGTTATCGTTTGGAAACCACTAAGGTATTTATATGTGAAATCCTCAAGTTTCTAGACTTCCATATGTCTAGTAGTTCGCTGGTGTGCTTTCTTCCTAGCAATAATGAAAAACGAGATATTTACGAAATTCCTAAGTCTCTCTGGAATAAGTACACCTTTGAGATTATATATTGTTGGTGGACAGTGTTGGAGTGACTCTGCAAGTTTATGCAAAGTCAACAGAATTGAAATGACGAAAGTTATACATTTTTTTTTGTTTTGGTTTAGAATCTCTTATACACTTTAATTTATGAATGGCAGGAACACTTTAACAGTTGGTTGTTTTAAATCTTTGTGTTATCTGGAAGCTACTATCTATGAATGAATGTTTGATGTTTTATGAATTTCAGTTCATTACTATATATATTTTCCAATCTGGTAATGGTGTTACCAACTTACCATCCATAAACACTAATGTTATGTTTCTTATCTTTTGAAAAAAATGGAAGTAAGAAATTGGTAATTGTTTATGTGCTCGTAAGTTCCGACGGAACTCATTTAGGATACAAATACCTTTCTGTTTTCCTCCTTTTCAGGTAATGCTAGATACAGTTGGCCCGGAGTTACAAATTGTCAACAACAGTCAGCATCCTATTTCTCTTGAGGCTGACTCATGTGTACAAGTAAGTGATTCTCTTGTCATTACGCAAACCATTCGCAGATATGGGTGGAAAAGGAGAATGTCATTCATGTCTAGTTTATAATTATTTTCTTTCCTAGTTACTGCAGTCATTCTATTTGCATTCTTATGGTCGCGGATACATCTTTATTTTAAACCAATGAATGTCCGATGTGATAAATATTGTTTTGGTTTGTTCATGCAATTACATTTGCTTTTTGTATTGAATGGAATTAACTTGTCACTTGTCCTGGAATGGTAATCAATTAAGTGCTTAATATTTTTAATCACAGTTATATAGGTTTATCAAACAACAAACCAACGAATATTCTTCCACATTGAGCCTTGTGGACGACATCTTGGAACAAAGTGGGCAGTATCTTTAGTTAATTGTCTTATTTGTTCATATGTGGTCTTTTATCATAGTTATCTCTGAAATACTTTTGAGCTTTTGTTTTAAGGTGCAAGTTATATGTCACATTTTTATGACACTCCTTCATTGATCAGGATGGGCAAGTTCACATATACTTTTGAGCTTTTGTTTTTTTTGTATGACGTTTTAGGTGAATTGCTTGATTCCCAGTTTGAGATTTCATATTTTCTTCCATGAATCCATGTGTGTGCTTCTTATGAAACATGATCTTTGTGCACAATATAACTCATTGACTTATGATAGTTATGCAAAATCAGTCCTGACTCACAAATTAAAATCCAGATTAGGCCTAGCCGAACATCCAATCTTATCCTTAGTTTGCATGTTGGTTATGTAGTTCAGCTTCATTTTTAATTTTATTCAATAACAACTCAATCAGCGATGAGCCGAAATTACTATGGATGTGTTGACTCTTTCATCGCTTCTCGATGTTAGAGCCTTGAATTTTACTTTTATACCTTTTACTTCTTTTTGTATAATGCATTCTTCGGAGGTTCAATGTCGTTGTTGCATAGCTATCTTGATTCTTATTAATCTGCTTGCTCTTGCTTTTTGGCAATGATGTCGATGTCGGTGGCTTGCGGGGTCAAATACAGGGATTTAATACAAGTGGGTAAAATCATTCCTTTTCCATGAATTCTTAAAAGTGCTTATGGTATGATGTCGTGATGAGAGTTTATTCCCCTTGCATTTCTTCTCGGGGAGGTAGCTTATGTTTGTGGAGTACTTTTTGGTATTTGTTTTTTTGGTTTATCTCTTTGCCTCTCGGGACATAGATATAACCTTGACTACCTAGGTCGTCCTCTCGGTCCATGTCTTTTGATCATTGGATGATAAGTTAAATGTGCATCTTTTAATGATTCAACAACGCCATCAAGAGTCAAATGATTTAGTTGGTTGCCTTGTGACATTATGTGTCATTCTATGAAAAGGTAACCTGAATGAGTAGTATGAGATTACTATTAGTCATCTAATAAGTAGTATGCGTTGCATGAGATGTCGCTTATCGATCTAAAGATTCTAAACTAATATCTCAATGTTTGATGCATGAGCAATGAGTAGTATGAGATTACTATTAGATTACTATTAGTCATCTAATAAGTAGTATGCGTTTTTTCCATGAAAAACCCCTAAGGAAGACTTGTACATATATGCATATATGAGGCCTGGCAGCCAATGCACTTTACAAGTTCAACTGGTGCATGTTGTGTGTACTCATGGTTTTATCTTTATCTTGTTTTTTGAAGAAAATTATCTTATCTTAAAAACTCGTGATAAGATGTTAATGACAAGAAAAAACAGCTGCCGTACAAACTGTTGCACTTTACATTTTAAATTGAATCTACCATCTTGATCTTTTTGACTATTGCTCCACAAGCTCATTTTCATCACTATCGTGGATTGGTTAATTCTCTAACTTCAACTTGGTGCATTCAATTGGTACATGGATTCAGGAGCCTCTAGTCACATGACTTCATCCTCATCCTCTAATGAATAAAGTTGATTTCAATTCAGTAAGTTTCAATTCAGTAATTGTTGGAATTTATGCAAGTAAGGACCTTAGTTGAATATGTGCTTATACACTATCTTCCTGGATTCTTAGCTAAATGATATTTATGATTGTCTTCCTTAGTCAATTTTCTTCATTTTAAGATTAATTTGTCTGTTTTTAACTTTTTTGTGGTTGTCCACTTTATAACTCGTCTGAAATTTTTCATCTGCAATGTTTGAAGGAAACTACTTGATAAATTATTTTGCAACAAGGGGACCAGAGCTTCAGCCTTTTGTACATGGTTTATCCAAGGTACCACATGCTCTATCTTTTACCTTTTTCTTGTTTACTTCTAATCAGGCAACTTCAGATCACTATGCCATTGGATTGAAGATATTAAATCAGCTTGTGTCTGAGATGAATCAGGTCATTCCTGCTGAAGGTTCATTATAAATCTACTCACATGGGGTTTATGATTGCTTCTTCCAAATCTGAACAAAAACATGTGTCTCATATGATTTTTCCTACTTGAAATAGATTATCATGTATGTTTAAAATTGATTTCTGCAAACAGTTAGCTTAAATAGTTCCTGAATCTCTTCTATACATGGTTGGTTCATTCTAATACCTCTTTTTCCATTTTTTTGTTTGGTAAGTGGTGGGGTAGAAGCCCGTGATTTGTGTAGAACTTTGAATACCCTGGTGGGCCGTTTTCTTTTTGTTAGTCAGATATACAAGTCTCTACATTTTTTAAGGAATGGAGTTATTATCTTGTTTGTATGATTTTTCAAGTTCTATTATCATTCCCCTTCCTTCTATCTCGCATATTCACATTGCTTTATTTATTGTTAATAAATTTATGATAACATCTTAACGCAAAGTATTTTTCTCTTAGGTCCATATAACATGCAATTGATGTCATTTACTTCTATTCATCGGTTCATGTTGATAAGGATGCAAAGGAAAAGCTAGCACCATATTCAACATGTCTGGTGTGAGAGCTATTCTAACAGGGACCTTGAAAAGGTTGGTTCGCTTTATGCCCCATTTTTCTTATTTATAGCTATTTGTGCAGCGTTGCGCCCTTTATTTACTGGATATCGTGTATCAACAGATGTCCCAGCAAGTCGCAAAACGCTTGTACACTGAAAAGGTGCAACCAACAACTTTGCTGCCAAAACAAGTAGGAAATATGTACACATCATCATTATATGCAGCATTTGCATCACTTATTCACCAAAAACATAGCGCATTGGTAATGTACTCGTGTACCTCTAGAGTTTAGTGTATGGTCTGCTTTTCACCAACTCTTGTTTAATTTTCGGTGACCATCTGTTTGTTGTGCTATGGAGTTCCATGATACAATAAATTTTGATGTTTGTAAATGGCTGGAATATAGAATTTAGTAAATGTATTATTGTGTTGGTGTCGGTCACTGCTCTGATATTTGGGGAGGAATTGCAGTTACATTAGTAAATGTCTTTTTTGGTTTGATTGTATCGTTTTGTTTATCTTTAGTGTTATGATACCGATGATGTTGTTGTTTGGTTCTTCTATTGGATTTTGTTTTGATTAGATTGGTACGATTTGGTCTTTGCAAGGTGCTATCCATGTTTCTAGTTTCGTGTCACTAGTGTTATGATTTGCTGATACCGATGAAGTTGTTGTTTGGTCCTATTTTTCATAAAATTGATTTTTATCTACTGTATGTTGTTTAAAAAAGTGTCAAAGGTACATGGCACTCTCTTACATTTGATTAAATGGTTTTCAGTTCTTTAATTGATTGGTTTCCGTAGATGTATGCATTCATGCTTAGAGTACTTAGAGGTCATCCTTGGGTTGGAGATGAGGAGGAAGAGAAAGTGCTTTTATGGTTGTTGTAAAACAATGGGAATTGTAGTTTTTTATGGATACTTAGGTATATTAAACATTTATTATACTTGACTACGTTTCGTGAATATATAAATCTTTTTTAATATCGAATTTTATGTTTTTTCTCATTTGAATATTTGTTGTTGATATATATTGTTGATTTGTGTATGTATGTCAAATTCGCTTTTTTGGGGATGAAAAACCCAAATCTAAATATGGGCAATAACTTATCAGGTGCACAAATGAACGCTATTATTCATAACGTTGCTAATCGTAGAGACGATCGAGACGGAATCGTCTCGATCCGTCTCTCCGAAAAAATGAGGTTTATTAAACCATTGCCCTAGAAAAGAACGCAAGTGTGATTACATTAAGAGGTGTTTAGGAACACGAGCATTGGTTTGAATCAGAAGATGAAGTCAATATTTCTCCATCAGAGCCGAAAGTTATTACCATAGAAGTTCATGAAGAAAGAGGTGTTTAGGAACACGAGCATTGGTTTGAATCGAAGAGAAAATTGAAAGTCACCTAGAAAGGCCGAGAGATGCTCAGAAAAGGATGCTAGAAAAGGAAGCGATCAATCTCTCATGTGTAAAACTACTCACTCTACCACTAATACAGGTTGAGTTTAAGACGGGCTAGAAGAGAAAGGGCATTTGGAAATCTTATGTGCCAATGACACTTTCATGTTAGATGGTCACTATAAAATAGAATATTTTCCAATAGAGGACCCAGATGAGCCCGAAACCATAAGAAGAGTTATGCATATCACACTACCCAAAACAGCAGGGAAGTCGTTTCTTCGCGACTTCTCCAAATTAGTGGGTGTCACGTTATCTACCATGCCAAGTCGAGCCATCGACTTTAAACACTAGCGGAGGTAGCCTAGAGGTCAAATTGTTTTTAGGATTTAATTTATGTTTTTAATTCAATTTTTATATCGTCTTGTTTTTGTCTAATCATGAATGAAACTTGTATCAATCTCTCAATATTATATATCCATCTATTTCCACCATTCTTCTAATAAAAAATTAATACAATAATGCATGCATGATTTGATAGTTTAGTATATTTACTATTTTATAGAGTCTTATCTACGAGTAAAACTTTGCTTTCAATTCTTGGAGTAAAAATATGGTCAAATTGTTTACCTTCAGACTTAGAAGAAGTAGAAGAGCTTTTACACCTACTTGACCACATTAATAAAAACTTGGAGTAGGGATGAGTCATAACTTGAGACCAAAGTAGGTAGGTGGTCGAATTAACTTTGTGGGAAAATTCAAAATCTCTAGGATACTGAAACTATGACTAATCCACTTGGAGTATAATTATTAAAGATTTAGCCTTTGTCAAAGGAAGAAGTAGGCTTATTTACTATAATAAGATATGGTCTCGATGATTCTACATTGGAGAACTAACTTAACTTTAGCGAAAGTGAGAAGTTATAACAGGAAATTTCTAATAAAAAATAGAAAGTCCCATAAGTTCCGCATGAAATGGAGCAAGGAACTTAATGGTTGAAAAAATAATGAAAAATCAATATCCACAAAAAATGGAGCAGGGACCGTACAATAAAAACCATATAAATAGAGAAAGTGAGGATCTTTATATGAATAAAAGGTGAAAGTTCATAAAAAGAAACTCTTATTGAAAAATAAAGATTTAGCTCGAGTGCTTGTAGGTAGGTTAAGTAAGTTTTTTCAATGTCATGAACCAAATAATAGCCTACCTTTAAATAAGCCATATGGACTCATAAAGGTGTGAAAATCGGCAAATAAGCGACAAGTGGTGATAAAGTTTATTTAAGAGAATCAGTTTAATAAGGAGATCAATTTGGATCTACTGCTTTAATGAAGAGACGCAGAAAACCTATGAGGAGTTGAAGGTTATGGTTTTTAAATGCTTCAAGTCTTGAAAAAGAGTTGACTATAAAGGTGACCATGTTCAACCGGCCTTCAAAAATTTTAAGTCTCTTGTTAAACAGATTGACCAAGTTTCGTTTATAAGGACTCCATAGTTTTGCAAAGTAGGTATAAATTCTTTAGGAAAGCATCGCTCAATTTTTTCACAAAATATTTATTCGTCGTAGTCAAATAACCCTTTGTTTGGGATGTACAAAGTTCTAAGTTTGAGGGTATTTGATGAGTCATTATTTATTCACTCTTTCATAGGTTTTTTGCTATGTAAATCAAGTCTAAAGTCGTGTTTTATGGCTCTATATGTTTACTTTGGAGATTTACAAGGTATTTGAGTGTTTGTGCCTGAATTAGATTAATCCGAGAAAGAAGTCAAAGTTCGGTCAAAAACCTGCAGGCTTAACGCCTCCTGAATGATCAACTGACGGCGTCATGGAAAAGCCACGACACCAAGCAGGGCGTCAAGGTAAAACAAGGCATAACGTCAAATTAATATAGACGTCATCAACTTTATAACATACGACACCAGTGACGGCGTCATGACCAAGTTTAGAAGTTTCAGACGGACTTGAAGACAAAACCTTTCTATAAAATACCACGTCGCCATCCGGCACCGTTCTCACATGACAGCGGTGTCACTAACGATGCCAAAGTCGCAGAATACAAGCTTTATATTTTTAGAAGGTTATTATTTCTTGGGTTTTCCTATTCTTGTACCTCAGGCTCAGCTATATATATGAGGGACCTCTATGGACGAAGACAGAGTGTAATCCAGAGTGATTTAAAAGTAGAGCAAGGCAGAGTAGCCATGTCTGGTTAGGTTTTTTAATACCTAGGTCGAGTATGAAGCTCTCTAGCCAGTAGTAGGTTTGTTTTCATGTCTTGTTGAGGTTTTCTTTAATAATATTGTTTTGTTTCAGCTCTCTATCATTATGTTATGGCTTTTAACGATGTCTCAATGGTAGTTTAGAGTTTTTATATTTATTACAAATCTCTAGGCATAAACCAATTGACCTGCTATCAATTAAGTTGAGTTTGTGATATCAATCGGGTTGAGCAGTGGCAATCACCTAGAACAAGAAACCTAACACACTTATTGTTCTAGGTAAATAAAATCAAGAACTAGGTTAAATCTTAAGAGTGGTTGCCCAAGGTTATCTAGGGGTAGGCGTTCCCACGGAGCTGTTAATGATGCTCACGTGCTAAATCTTGAGAGCAGTTGTCCAAGGTACGGTGCAGTAAGAGAAGTATTTAAAGAACGATTTCCCTATCTTTCAAGAATAGAGGAACTACGGTGTTGGTGACCCCAACACCTATAGCCTATCTAGTGGAACTGTTTTAAAACCCATCTTTCAAAATCGGCGATTCAATACATGAAAATAACATAGTGCTATATTGTAGATTCCTAGACTTTGGTATGCTTTATTATTTATGAGTTTCAATTATTTACTTTCTTGTTTAGTAGACATTTAGGATAAAACTCTTTAAAAAAAACCCATATTTATTTTTCTGTTTGTTGAACTCAGTTTTACTGAATCATGTGGATTTGACCTCGTGCTTGTCTCTACTACATTCCAATAGGATTGGTAACCTTTTACATGTTATATTTGACGCGCAATACGTGATCACCTCACTTATGACCCTTTAATTCTTTATTTACTTGTACTTGGTGTGGGACTATATATTTTAATTTCTTAATGAATAATAATAATAAATAAGGTTGATAGTCAAAATAATCTCAAATCTTGCACTTTTTTCTCAAAATAATTCTCAACTTTGAATTTTCTCACAAAAACCCCAAACTTTGAGATTTGTCTCCTCATTTTTAACAGAGTATGTTGTTTATGTGATGATTTACTTAGTATAATTTATGACATTTTGTTAAGATATGTAATTTAATTTTTTTAAGTGCCTCCTTTGAAATGACTTAACGAAATCTCTTAATATTCTTAAAAGTGAGGCTATGTTGCATATAGCCGACCCCAATTAATTTGGGACTGATGCTATGTTGTTGTTGTTGTTGTTGTTGTTGTTGTTGTTGTTGTTGTTGTTGTTGTATTCTTAGAAGTGATTGCTGCCACATAAACATTTAGCCAATAAGTAAACATATCTTTATATTATTTTTAAAATCCCAATACAAGCTCTAGAAACCTAAGCTATACATGTCAAAGGTCAACTATAAATATTATTTAATTTTAGAATACTAAGTCATGTATAGTTGTTAACAAATGCTAAATTAGATCGACTCATGAAATATTTAGCTAATCGATGCGCACTAACTAAAGTGTTGATATTTTTGTAGAAAAACGGCCCGGAGGCCATATGCTTAGGCTATTACTAAGCTGGTACAATCAATATTGAGTAAAAATATAATGTTTGCTAGCAAGTCGTACATGACTCAAGTATGCCCCGAGGCTCCCTGACCCATCTTCGCGAGAAAATCTGCACATAAATTATTTATATGTGGTGTCTACATAGATTGTACTTGCCAGGACCGGCTCATTAACTCTTTGATAGCGGAGATAGTATGATCCTGCTAGGTGAAGACACCATCCTTTATTAGTAGTTGGATAGCTTCCATAGAACCCAGTTCAATATCGACTCTATGCATATCTATTTGCCACACTAATTGGAGGCCAGTAAGGACACCCCATTGTTCAGCCTTTAAGACAAAACATGCCCCTAATGGCTAATAAAAACCCCAAATCCACTAGCCTTTATCATCTTGAATTAGGCCATTTGTTGCAGCTGTAACACCCGGTTCATATCTCGTACCATTCATGTTCGGCTTTACCAACCCCTGAGCGGCGCCATGCTATCCAACTAGGGTCTTCCCTTTTTTACCTAAAAGACCACCTAGAACTTCGAAAACGAAGCAAAATTCTCGTTAGCCCGGTAAAGGATAGAGCACATGTTATCAACAACAATGCGTTATTCTGAATAAAATACATTCTCATTTCTCCAATGCCAAGTCGACGACGCAGCTGTACCAAATAAGTGCTCCCACTCCACTGTATCGTGTCTCCCTTTAAAGCCCACACTCAAGTTCCTCTTCATCCAAACTGTAAAATGGAGGCTAAAGAAATTGGAGTGGTATAAGGGATGGAGATGAGAGCTCCCAAATACAACAACCATTAGACAATCTCGTACCATGTGGAGGATCGTCTTCTTCTCCCTATTATAGCATAGGTAGGCATCGGAGATATGCACTCACCTATATGCACACAATACATTAGTGGCCAATCTTTCGTGGTTTAACAACCAAATGAGAGAACGAATCCGCTGAAACCCCTTCCATTTACAAAGAACGGGCCAATATTGTTCTCCCCCTATTCAAGATCTCTTCAATCAACACATATGCCAACTTTGAAGAGGACTTTCCATTCTTATTAAATCTCTGTTGCATTATGTCCCCTTCCCTTAAGTCACTCGGAACTGGAATCGCACGGATGTATCGCGAGATTTCTTCATATAGGTATGGATTCATGGATTTTATCCCAATCCATGAGCCAGATGATGCAAAGTCCTTAACACATAGTTGCAAATCGTTGCTTCCTATAGGTCACGAAGAGAAGTCTTTAAGAGGGCCAACACCGTCCACCCAATTGTCATTCCAAAAAGACATCCCAATCGACTAGGAAATACCCTTGAGAACCCAACGCCACACTGAATCAATTGCATGCCAAGTCGAGGATGCCTTGCACAGATTTGGCCAGTCAAACTTTCAATTCCCGAGTTCAGATACTTAATTCAGAAAATAGATGTACAAAGTGAGTCTTCGTCGGTGATCATTTGCCATTCTAACTTCATAAGGAGCGACTCGTTCATTGATTTTGCTTTTCTGATGCCCATTCCCCCTAAGTTCTTTCCTCGACACACCTTATCCCAACTCAGCATATGCATCTTTCTTTTATCTGAGGTATTACCCCAAATAAAATTCCTTATCAATCTATCAATTTCTTCAAATATCGAGCTAGGAAGTCTCGATGTCTGCATCTAGTAAATGGAAATGCTCTATAAACAAGCTTTCGTGAGTGTGACACGACCCGTGAAAGATAGGTGCAAAGCATTCCAACCTGACAGTCTGGACTTCATCTTGCTAGTAATGTCCTCAAAGAGTCCTTTGGAGAGTCTGTTGTGAACGAGGGGAGAGCCCAGGTATTTACCCATGTTATAGGAAGTTGAGAGATATGACATGATTTTGCTCATCATAAGTTAAGAGAGTCCAGTGAAACGCAGAGTTTCGTAGATGAATTCCCAACTTAATCTATCGAGTGCTTTCTCTAGGTCAACCTTGATAGCCATCCATCATTTCTTCTTTTTTGTGTTTCATGAAGTGGATAACCTCCCGCGCAACAAAAATATTGTCAATAATTCTTATACCTTATATAAAGCTGTTTAAGGAGATTCCCACTAGTTTATTCATTAGATCGCAACACCTATTAGCAATCAACTTAGTCGTTGCTTTGTAGATGACGTTACAAAGGCTAATCGGTCGAAACTGTGTGAAATCTCTAGGAGTTGAGTTTTAGGGAATGAGAAATAGCAGGGTCTCGTTGAAAGATGGTAAAATATGGCCAGTGACAGAAATTTCTAATAGTGTCAATTACAAGAAGACCGATTATCTCCTATTGCGTTTGGAAGAATAACGGATTCAGACCATCTGGACCCGGGTCCTTGTAGACGCCCATTTTGAAGATAAACCCTTATGACTTCTTCATAGTGAATATCTCTGTCAAAAAGATTCAAATCCTCCCTATTCAAACCTGTAAAATTGTTGTGCGTGTTGGGTTCTAACGCAATGGGTCTTCTAAACTAGTTGAAAGAATCCACGAACAACTCGATCTAGGTCGAACTTAAGCCAAAGTTCGAAAATTCTTTTATTCCCGCCAAAAACTCGCGAATTACATCCAATAGATCGCTTAAATAGCGAAACCCTAAAATTTGCCAAAAATAGTAAAAAGTCCAATAAGCCCTAAAAGCCCTAAACCGAAACTAGACGAAAAATATAAACAAATGCCGCAAACGGCAATAAAAACGGAAATTCTTAATGAAAGTTATAAGCTAAACAAAACTTTCCTAAAATAGCAAAATTGTCATTTCGAGCGCGAAACGATGGAATTTCGCCGAAAAACGTCGTAGTCATGGCACACAGTGACCCGTGATCTCCACGCCGTTTCCAATCAACCCATGCCCCCGAACGCCGAAACTCAAACGCCCGAACTTCACCGAAATTACCAAAATGTCATCCCGTCATATCTTTCCATCATATTTTTCCAAGAATTTGCAAGCTAATTCTTGGACTTCATCATTCTCCCCGTGGTGGACAGAATTCGCCCTCGAATTGTCATCATCAGACGTATCCCCATAATAGGGAACAAAATGCTTGACATTAAATACATCGATCGTGCGAATGTGACTTGGCAACTTCAATCTGTAAGCATTAGGATTAATTTTCTCAAGAACCTCCACATCGTAGTGTTATACCTCAACTTCGCCCCGCATACTTCTCACCAAACAGAGCAACAGCCTATTATTCTAACTCAAGACAAGGCTCCAATGCCTACCTTGGATGCATCACTATGCAACTCAAAAGGTAGGTGAAAATCTGCAACACCGAATGGGGCGTGGTTAACCGCACCTTGATCGGTTGGAATGCTTCATCCGCCTCGTTGCTCCACCCAAACTTCACGCCCTTCATACGATCCGTAATAGGGGCCATGATACTCTTGAAGTGTGGAATGAACCGCCCGTAGAAGGAAGCCAACCCATGAAAGCTACGAACCTCCGTGATCGTGGTGTGGTGGGTCTAGGCCAAGTGCGGATGGCTTCTACTTTAGACTCATCAACCTCGCAACCCTTCTCCGTAAAATGACATAACCTAAGAAAAAGGACCTTCTGTCAAAAATGAGCACTTCTTCATCGCAAAGATAGAACTTCTCCTCGCGCAAGATAGTCGAACATCTCGCACGTGCTTTGGAGGTGTTCCTCCTCGTTAGTCTTGTATATCAATATATCATCAAAATATACCACAACACACTTGCCTATCAAACGTCTCAAGCTCTGTTCATGACTCTCATGAAGGCGCTAGGTGCGTTTGACAACCCAAACGGCATGACTAACCACTCATACAAACCCCCTCCCCGGTTTTAAAAGCGCCTTCCACTCATCCCCAACTCTAATGTAAATTTGGTGGTACCCACTCTTCAAATCCAGCTTTGTAAAAATTCTTGCTCCACTCAATTGGTCAAGTAAATCATCCAAGCGAGGGATAGGAAAGCGATACCTGACGATAATCTTGTTGATTGCTCTCTACGTCCACACACATCCGCCAGAGCCATCTTTCTTTGGTGTATGGAGGGTTGGTACGCACACGGACTTAGACTTTCACGGATGAATCCCTTCGACAATAACTCTTCAACTGTCTGCGCAACTCCTCATGCTCACCGTGACTCATTCGGTAGTGTGGTCTATTAGGTAGTGACGCACCAAGCTCAAGGTCAATCTGATGCTTGAATATCACGCAATGGTGGCGTCCTTCCGGCATCTCATCGGGAAAATATCACAAAACTCCTTCACAATAGGAATTGCAAACTTCAGGAACATCAACAACTCTATCTAGGTCGAACTTAAGCCAAAGTTCGAAAATTCTTTTATTACAAACCAAAAGCGTGAATTACATCCAATAGATCGGGGTTCGTTTCCTTAAGTTGTAAAGGCTTTTAAAGAAGTTTACCACCATGTGTTCCAACACCTATTAGTCTTCAACCCACGAATTGTTCTCATCTCTCAATCATTCAATTTTGTTCCTCTTCTATCTAATCATAGTTTTAGAGTGGAAGTATTTAGTATTACAATCACTGTACGCAATCCAATTAGCTCTGGTTTTTGGTACCATAATACCTCTTCTTGCATCAATATGTTTTCATAATCTTCTTTTAAACTACCCCATCAATGGATTAAATGTTGAGATGAGTCATGATCAAGTTGAAGTTCAATATTTAAGTCTCACCAGGGATACTTTCTTCTTATGGAAGATGTTTCCAAAAACTTTGATATTCAGTTCTTTGACTTCGGCCATGAATCCATCTGCATTAGAGGAAAAGGTGACTTCAGGATGCCAGATGTTCTACACAAATATTATGAAATTTGGATGAGTCAGCCAGCTCGCTGAGGACCTAAAAGGTTTTTTCTCTTTGGGTTGGGGATATGATTCAAGGAGCTTCACAAGCATGAGGCGGTGGTCCGACTTTCATATTAGAAGATGAATAACCAATATGTCCGGTAAGGACTCCAACCATTTAGCAATCCCTAGGCCCATGTCCAACCATTTTTAAAGTAGACCTCGAGACCTTGTGAATTTAGGTCCCTTAAAACCAAAATCAACTTGGTTACAAGAGTTGAGAACGTTCTAGAATTCTCTAATTTTGCTTGAATTAGGTGCGGCACCACCGAGCTTCTTCTGGGCTATCAAATAGATGTTGAGATCGCCTACAATGGCCCATAGGTCTCTAAGTGAAAAGCAAGTCGTCTCAAAGAAATCTTACATTTGCTCGAATTGGGGTGTGCATAGACCACCGAATAGACTCTATGGCCCTCTTTTGACCGCCATGAGAAATGAATCCATTGGTCTCTGTAACTAATGATTCTCACTGATGTGATATCCTCATCTCAGAGTAGCCAAAGTCCTCCTAAGAAGCCATTATCCTCTACTAAGAAGGTTGCATTAAACATAATCTTCTTAGTAACTCTTTCGACTTTTTAAACATTACTCATATATAGGCTCCGTAATCACTAAGAAATCAGTTTTATTTGTAACTAACAACTCCTTTACACATTTAAGAAAAGGGTACTACCAGCACCCTGCACATTCCACTAGATAATATACATAAATAAAGAGTGGATATGGGTTAGAAGACTCTCGCATGTCATTCTGACATGATCACGATGACTGGGGTGGTTCCACCTAAATAGTGGCCTCCATCTCGCACTCTTTGTTGCATTTTGCATAGTGTTTGGCTTCTATAGTGACATGACTCGACTCATTGAGGTTCTCCACGATCTCATCAGGAAAATAAGCCCTTAAGCGTTTCTTGCGGCCTTCTAAAAGCATGTTGCATAACGTTGAGTCAATAGGTGGGCCTTCGATTAAAGGATTATTGTTGCCCAAGTCATTGGGATCAGGAAGGCCCAAGTTGAAAGTTGGATATTTTCCCACTGTGAGGGGGCCACGCCTTCGTAAAGTTAATGGTTCATCTCGAGGTGTAGGCATTTTCCCTTTTGGGGGTTTAAATGCCAAACTAACTGGCTATGGGTTGGACCTGCATCGGTGGGATAAGGTAGTCCATTATTTTTAGCTTACCTTTTGAGGACATTTAGCTAGAATTTTCTTTCCCTTCAGAACTTCATTGTGTTGAATTACAAACTCCTTAAATTGATCCTTGTGTGCGCTAGAGATTTTCGATGATGAAGCAGGTACAAAACTAGAGGGAACTTTCCAGATTCTTCAATATCTTCCTTTAACGCCCTAAATCTTAACTCCAAAGATAAGTTGGGGTTATTTTTTGTATGAAGATCTCTAGATGGTCGTTCCTTTGATTGAGGAGGATCGCCCCCTTACCTTTTCCATGCATATTCGTCGATATCGCCTTCCTGGATCTTCGGCTAGCTATCATCGATGAACTGTACGTGCTAGCTAGTTTCGCCTGAGGTCGTACAATGGTTGTGCCACCTTCATTAACCTAGTCCCCGCCGTTTCTTTCGGTGGCCACATGTTGGCCGGTGTTATATCTACGAGCTCGAATTGGACAAACAACGGTAATACGTCTCACACAACCACATGATAAACATATCAAAGGAAACCCCTCGTATGCGACCCGCTGCCACGAACCATTGAAACAAAATTGAGCCATTAAGGGTTTAGCCAATTATATCGCTACCTGCACATAATGACATTTTTAGCTAGTTGAGATTTCATATCAACCTTGACGGTGTTCCCCATTAGGTTCCCAAGATAACTTAACATTTCATAATGATAGTAGTACATAGGAAAGTCTGGAAAACGGACCCATAGAGTGATCTTGGTGATCTGAGTCGTGTCAGCACAAAAATCGTGATCGTATTGTTGAACATATAGGCCGCCCAGGATGACCAAAGGACCATCGATCAAGGCAGTTTGCACGCCACCCGCATTGGATAATTGAACCAATAAGGCATTATTGTCAAGATTGATGACCCTAAAGTCCCTTTCATCCAGAGTTGTTTGATCTTGAGACACATTGATCTATACCCGATATTCCTTCTTAGCTATTAGCTTGACAACTACTATAAATTACCATGCCTTCCCCATTTTCATTTTCAGGCTCTTCGTAGTTACTAGCAATCCTAGATCATCAAATGATACTAGGACTTCTCCTTCCTTAATTATCACATTCTCCAAGCCATTCACATGCACTTTGTTATGCACACGCTCGGCCTAAGAGTCTTGTTAAAACAAGATGGTCTCAACCATCAATACCTCATTAGTTGCAGCTGAAGCCTTTACATGCCCTTTCTGCGCAGTGTCCATTACAACATTTTCATCAGCAACAACAGGGATCCCCTGTGTTAGTGAATCAATACGATATATCCTCGACTTTCTTCGTAGCATCGTCCTCATCGTCGGAGCACATACATGCAATTTTGTCGCTCATTTTTTCAGTGTATAACTAAATTAATTATTGATCATTAATTAAATTAATGTGTTTAAATAATAAATTGAGTTATTATTTTAGTAATTATAGGTTATGAAATAGCTTTTTAAAGTCATTGATGGGTGACACCTCATTAAATTTGAAGTTAATTAAGAAACTTAATTAAGATACAAATCTAACAAATTAGAAAAGTTCAAATATAATAATAAATTTCAAAAAGTTAGGATGCAGTGACAAAAGTGTAGAGTGTAGGATATTTTAATCAATTAAGTCTTAAATTAATCCAAATTATTTAAGACTATTAAATCAAGCGAGTTTCCGCGACTTTGCTTCACTGAAAGTTGCTAATTAATCTCACCCCTTAATTGTCCCCACGTGCTTACCAGGTTTACCTCCACCCGTGGGACCTACAGGTCCACTCACACCTCCTCAATTTCGCTATATAAACCCCCTCCCCTCCATAGCAAGGCCTCGCCACACCACCACCCCACTACCTCTATATTATTAGCTCCCTTGGTGTTGCATACACATTTAATTATCAACTAAGTCAGCTAAATACATATATAGCTAGCTAGCTTGCTTGGTTAGTATTATTACATGGGCAACGCAGATTTAATGTACCCATCAAGTAATAATACCAACATTGGTTGTGCACACCGAGTTGCTATTCCACCACCAAAGCCGTTCTTCAAGTCGCTTAAGTCCTCCCTTATGGAGACTTTCTTCCCAGATGATCCGGTAAGGCAATTCAAGAACCAACCGGCATCTCGCAGATTCGTGTTAGGGCTTCAATACTTCCTTCCCATACTTGAATGGGGTCCTCGCTATACCTTCAGCTACTTCAAATCAGACCTTATTGCTGGGATCACCATTGCAAGCCTGGCTATTCCTCAAGGGATCAGTTATGCCAAGTTAGCCAACTTGCCTCCTATTCTTGGGCTATGTGAGTGACTTTACTCTCGCTTCATAATACCTTAAGTTATGAATATCTTCCATAATTAGCTCCATTAATTTGGCATGAATTTTGAGTTCTGCTTTGAGTACCACCGTGTTAGCACGCATTTTCTATAAAAAGAAATGTTGTTTGCTACCATATTGATTACCAGAAAATGTGACTTTTAATTAACTAAAGTCTAACCAACGTACGATTTGTTGCGAAAAGTAGCTAATGTTTTTTTTTTTTCTCATTTTTTTTTTTAGAACAAAAGTATATATACCTAGTGTTTAGTGATAAAATCTTTGCTGGAGTATTGCTTAATGAAAAACATATATATTTTGTTGCTAAAAAATTCATTGCCTCTCGAAAATGATATTTTAACAGGTACGGTAAAAGTCAACAAGTTTGGGTGAAAATAGTGCAATATAATGGGAAAAGCTAGGACGACGGCACCAATCACAGCACAGTGCATAATAGCTGATGTGGTGCTGTGTTTGACATAATATTGTCATTATAACATTTCTCTTTAATAAGTACAATATATTTTGTTAAATATTGCATGTATATACACATAGACGTACGCAACTAGCTAATAGATCGATGACTTTAAGTGTGTCAATGTACAGCCCATGCATGAATTTTCGAGTGGATGCCTAATTGATCAAGATATATGAATTGAATGAGAGATGCATGTTTAACCTAGGGCCACCTAGCTAGCTTTTTTTTTATTTGGATATATGTGTATATAGACTCGAGCTTTGTTCCTCCATTGGTGTATGCGATGATGGGAAGTTCAAGAGATTTGGCTGTGGGCACAGTGGCAGTTGGGTCACTTCTTATGGCTTCTATGTTGGGGAATGAAATAAATGCTTCTCAGAATCCGAAGCTCTATCTTCATATAGCTTTCACTGCCACATTCTTCGCTGGAGTCCTACAAGCGTCTCTTGGATTGTTCAGGTTGGTAACATGTAGAAACGATGGAATTTGGCCGAAAAACGTCGTAGTCACAAAGCAAAGCTGTGAGTTGTGATCTCCACGTCGTTTCCAATAAACCCATACCCCCGGATCGTTGCGAGTCATATCTCTTCCTATTTTTCCAAGAATTTGCAACTAATTCTTGGACTTCATCATTATCCTATCAAGATTCATTATCCTATCAAGAATTTGCAAGCTAATTCTTGGACTTCATCATTCTCCCCAGGGGTGGACACAATTCGCCCTCGAATTGTCATCATCGACGTATCCCCATACTCGGGAACAAGATGCTTGACATTAATTTTCACACTGATCAATCCTTGTACTTGTCAGTCAGCACTTCAAGCGAGTTAACTTTGATAAATTGGTGAATCTCTTGCACCCACGAACAAAGTCTTCGCCTTGCCATCGGTATATTAGATTCCTTCTTGTTACCATGCCTTGATTCGGTTTGAATTGCGGCAAACAAAATCTCATCTCGAATTTGTAATGGCGGATACGCTTTGCTTCAAGGATCGCTCTAGCAGTGTCAACCTCACCTGCGAGCCACTTCTCTTTGGCACCCCTCAGCCAAAGAACCTCAGCCTGCGGATTGTAAGAGACTGCTTTGCCAAGCAAAATATCAAGAGACTCTCTAGTTTCGTGGCCCTTCTCAAGCTGTGGCGCATCCCCAATAAAGCCTTCGTTGTCACTGCCGTACCGGTCAGCCGGATCCACTCCAGTATCATCTATGAAGTTATCGTCATCCATAGTCCTAACACCTTCTTGGTCATCCTCGAATCTGTAATTCATCTTCAAATCTTGCCAAAGACAAAAGCTGCTAGATTCTTTAGTAGGCTTAACTTCCTCCGGTCCTTGGCGGTACTAGCACAATCTTCACTCCCTTGAACATAAGGGTGTATTTATTGGTTCTGCCATCATGCACAACTCCCCTATCAAACCGCCAAGGACGTCCCAAGAACAAGTGGCAAGCATCCATAGCCACAACATCACACCAGATCGAATCCTTGTAGTTAGCACCAATAGAAAAAGTCACCAAGGCGCGCTTCGACACCTTCACCTCACCACCCTTCTTGACCATGCTAGCTTGTAGGGCACAGGGTGTTGTTCGATTGCGAGGCCCAACTTCTGAACCGCTTCAACTTCAGGCGAGACGATATTCTCGCAATCGCCCGCATCAATCATGAACCCGCACACCTTGCCTAAGATGGTACACTTGGTGAAAGATGTTATTCCGCGACCACTCATCATCGGCGATGACTCTAGAGTCATACAAGAACGCCTTACAACTAAGGCGTACCTACATCTCCGGTCACGACCTCCTCTTCGTGTTGTCGAAGTATCAAACGCAGGTTCTGCGGTGATGTTGGCCTCTTCCCTTCGTCTTCCTCTTCGTTCTCAATAAAAAGAGTCTTCTTCCCTTTACATTCGACTTCCTGTGACCAACTTCGCCACAACCGAAGCATTTAAACCCACTAGTGCTAGGTCTCTGTTTGTGCGACTAGCGGGGTTAATTGCGCACGATATTACCTCCGCATATTGGCCCCAACACTAACATTATTGGAAGCATTACTCACACCCCGACGCTGTTGTTTCTCCACCAACAATGCTCGCTCAGTGCGCTGCAGAGATAAGGAAGCCGGATCAAACATGTTGACGACATCTTGGATCTGCACCCGCATCCACCAATATATCGCGCCACTAATTGGTCGTTAGTCTCCTGCAGTTCGTTTCTAGCGACTAATCGATAAAACTCGAAGTGTAATCATCTACGATTTTGCCCCTGTCTCGATTCTCGCAACCTCGATACATAAGGCGTTGGAAATTGTAAGGCAAGAACTCGGCCGTAAGTGCTTTTTCATCTTCTCCCACGAGGTGATCTTCGCCTTTCCATTCCTATTCCGCATCAACTTCTGCTTGCCCACCAAGCCGTGGCCTGTTTGCGGAATGTCGCAACAAGTTGCACACGCTTGTCTTCGGGCACACCTTTGAATTCTATGACTTCTTCAACTGACGCCAGCCAGTCCAAGAATTCTTCCGGTTGAAGGGTGCCATGAAATTCTGGGATATCCGTCTTCAACCCAGACTCCCACCGCCTGCGATCATCCTCAACTGCACGCGGCTCGTAGCGCCTCCCTCGGTGCCTCAACATACTCATCCTCCCCTTCGGTAGAAGAATCTCTTTCTGGTTCATCACCAACAGATTCCCTTCGATGGTTACGGATACGATCCATATTCCGACCTAACAACTGATCGATTCTGGCAGTTAATTGTTCTACCACCGCGCCCATGCGTTGGTCAATTATTTGGCCAATTTGTCGATTTAGATTGTCACGGTCATACACCTCCTCGATACGTCTTTGGTTCCTCTTCGGCGGCATGATTTCTCCAATCACGCCGAACCTGCTCGATACCAACCGACGCAATGCGGAGATCTTCTAAACCAGCTTGAACGAATCCACGAACAACTCGATCTAGGTCGAACTTAAGCCAAAGTTCAAAAATTCTTTACATGTACTCAATTTAATTATGAGAGGAACGATAAATTAATTATATAAAGACTTCATAAGTCCAGACTCAAACTAGCATAAAGACTTAAATACCCTTCTTCATCAATCCACCACTTACCACTACTTACCGCCTCCGCTGCTGTGACCGCCGCCGCTGTCGTGACCACTGGCCACCGACAGCGCAGTCGTCATCATCCACCACCGTCGGCCACTCTCATTTCTGATCCCGGACAGATTCGGCCGGATCTGGCCAAGAGAGGCTTTGACTCTGATCAGATCCGGTCACCTCTCTCGGCCAGATCTGGCCGAGAGAGAGAGAGAGAGAGAGAGAGAGAGAGAGAGAGCATGGAGACCGAGAGAATGGAGGCCGAGAGAGAACCCTGGCCAGATCCAGTCACCTCTCTCGGCCAGATCTGGCCGAGCGACCGGATCTAGCCGAGAGAGAGAGAGAGAGAGAGAGAGAGAGAGAGAGAGAGAGAGAGATGTGAGAGTTGAGTGGGGTTTGTATTAACTTAAGGAGAAAGCAAATGAAAGTGTGCAGTAGATGATGGCGGGAGAGATGTGAGAGTTGGGTGGGGTTTGTACTAACTTGAGGAGAAAGCAAATGAAAGTGTGCAGTAGATGATGGCGATCGGCAACGGCAGTCGTCGGCGGCGGCGGCGGTCGGTGGCGATTGTGACAGTGGAGGAGGTGGAGGATGTGAATATTTCTGTGTGTATTGGTATTAAAGATGAGAGTAATTAGGTCTTTTTGTTTATGTAAGTATCTTAAATTACTAATAAAAAAATTTTGAGTCTGGACTCAAAAAGTCCAAAAAAAAAATTTCTTATATAAATATGTTTTTTTTATGACTTCTCTTATAATTATGCTAATTATTTAATATTAATATTGCAGGCTTGGGTTTATTGTCGATTTTTTGTCTCATGCAACCATAGTGGGGTTCATGGGTGGTGCAGCCACGGTTGTGTGTCTGCAACAGTTCAAAGGGATACTGGGGCTCGAACACTTCACGCATGGCACTGACCTTGTCTCGGTCTTGCGTTCCATCTTCAGCCAAACTCATCACCTGACGATGTCTGTCTGGCGTACCTAATCTTTGTATAGGGCGCGTGCTACTCATGACAAATGCATTAAGTTATCCTATCATAATAAGCCATACCTATCCAACAAATAACAAGAACCTTAACATAAGAACATAAGTAAGTACGCTTTGATGATGAGCCTATTCATAAATAATGAAATTAAGCGAGGCCTTTCGAAGTGCTGTCAGCTCAGGATGCCTAGAGCCGCACAACGAGTGGTTTCCAACCGCGCAAGGAGGTTGTTGGCAGATAGGAAAGGCCAAGATCCGAACTTGACGTCCCAAGGAGTCTCTGTTCATCTTCGTTCAAGGCAGGACGCATTTGACCCCAATGTTACAGTGGCTCTAGCTAAGGCTTCCAGCGGTCTAGATAAGACGCAGGACTCTCAATTGAGATAAGCTAAGACTATCCAACAAGGACTACCTACGAGGGCAGCAACAACAACCCAGCCCGAAAGACAAAGTATATGGCCAGAACTCAGAAGGCGGCGGAAGATCGTTCGAAAGCGAGTAGCTAAGACCCCGATAGCGCCGGCGAAAGCATCAAGAGAACAAGGTAGAAAGAAAGACAGGATGGCGTTGAAGGTGTATAAGCCAAGCCAAAGGACGGCGACAAGGAAGATGGCAGGCAGCCATTAAGAAGAAGACAGACGGCCAGTATACTGACAGACAGACTGAAGTAACGAACGCAAGCCAGAGGGTGGAGGAAAGCTAAAAAAAGAGAATGAGTGCACGGCTTCCGCTCCAGACTCTTGATTTTATTAAAGGTAGGTATAGTTGAAGGGCTTACGCCTAAACCTCGATAAAGTATCTTACAGAGAGTCGAAAAAATCGCTCCATACTATGTTCCGGGGTTTGCCCAACTATGACTTAACGAGAGTCTATCCAGCCGGGTGCGCTTCATCTCATATATATGCCCGCTTCGTAATTGAATGTCAGCCTTTCATTGGTTGGGTGTCCGATGAGACCAGAGTCGAACCTAACCGTTGAGCCCGAGGGTTGTGTATGTACCCCACTGGGTAGAACAAAGGGTCGTAGTTAAGCATACAGAGAAAAGGGATATAAGCCTTCGAGCAGGTAGAGGGTCAACCCGGCTAGCACGCTAACTATAACATTCAACCATCAAGGTCCAGCCAAAAAGAGAGGGTCGAAGGCTCTATCTCAGAAGGGCGGCGAAGGGAACCTATAATGCGGGTATCCAGACTCGAGAAAGCAGGAAAAGCCATTCCAGGAAGATCGGTAACTGAAGACCGGATAACATGGAAGTATGAGCGCAGGCTTTTGGACTGCTGCGAAAGCGAGCCAGCAGCTGGAGGATCAGAAAGTAGGCCGGCCGAATGAGGGAGAGCCAAGCCAGAGGATAAATAAGAAGGCTACGTCTTAAAAAGGATGGATGGAGGGGTGGGATCCTGTGTGACCATGAAAATAGTTGTTATTCCAATACATAGAAAGACGATGGGAGTCATTCCATAGGTTAGTTTCTTTCTCCCATTATTTCAATGCCCCGTTAGAACAGCTAAGCCCGCCTCGTTATTCTATTCGGATATATTCTAAAGTCTGCACGTCACCTTTACCGCTTGCCGTTTCAGGGAATAGGAGGGAGGGAGTATGAGAGCTATGAGTCGACGAGAAGGTTCTATTCCCTCTTTGTCCCAATACCTTATCCCTCCGAAAGAAAATGCTAATGCCAACTAGACTTTCTAGCTAATGTAGCTGAATGAGAAAGCCTCTCTGTTAGGGCTCGCCCGGGATCTAAGCGGATTGAAGTTCAGAAACGACTCCCTTCACTGCAGGCCAACGAAAGTTGTCAGTTGTGGACCTTGACTTGGAAGCTAGGGGGAACTGTCTAAGATAGTGGCCGTCCAAAAGCCAAAAGGAGAAAGCGAAATCAACTTCAAGCTATGGGTGAAGTTGTCGAATAAGATCCCGCTAAATTGGCTAAGCGAACCATGCTTCGGATATCGCTCGGAGCAAGGCCAGTCGCTGGATTAAGACTAACAAACCGACCATTCCTTATCAAAGGCCCAGCAAGAGACGTCACTACGTACCTCGGCCTCAGGATGAACTCCGGTGTTGAGGCCCGAAGACTGGAAATTCAACCCCTAATAACAATAACAAAGTTGATTTTCAACCTACTAAGTCAACTCAAGGAAGAAAAGCAAATCAAGATGTAATAATAATCAAAAGGAGAACAGAATGCCAGACGAGTAGAAAAGCCAGAGAAAGCCTAAGCCAAAATGTTGAATAGTAGGAGACGGGTATACCGCCCGGAAACTTTGAGTTGTCCCCCCTATATAGTAAGTAGTAAGTTGTTCAGTCTTTCCTTCTTATGCAACACGGCTAGAGCAGCTGTGGCCGAACCCTTGTAAAATGAAAAGGTAACAACTTCTCTATATTAACCAAACTTGTATGACCGACCGGTAGGCAAGATCTACGAAGTTCTATCGGCAATCCGGTTGTATGTAGGTGGGCCGACCCCAGTCAAGGCTTCCAGCCAAAGGAAGGAATTGGACGACAGGGGAAAACGAAGTCCCGACGTCCCAATGTGTATGCAAGCATTGGTTGGAAGAAGAGGGCGGGAGGAAGATAATGCCATGCCCCTATCCCTTCAAACAAAGGCTGTGCGATACAGGTTGATGTGGTAGAGCTGGACCTCAACTTCCCGGTTTGGAAGATTGGTTCATCGAGCCCTCAAGAGGATAAGTCTAAAGCTGGTGCCTTCCCCGTAGGGTCGATAGTTCGAGATGGGGAAAAGAAGGCTGGGGGAGTCGAGGCATGAAAGACTTTTCTATGATCCGGTTATTTCCAAGTACGTATCATCCGCTGCGTTATCCACTGCTTCATCCGCCGTCTCTGCGGCCGCCAAAAGCCTACCCTCTCTCGGATATTGAGTGGGTTGACCCGGGAAGAGATCCGGACGAACCTTCCAACAAGCAGAATAGAAGTTGACCAGTGTGCCATCTCTGTGGGAGACTGCTACCCATAAGGCCATCTCGGGCATGGGAGGGAAAGGCGGCGGACAACCGACTGAACTGGGGAGCCTAAACGGCATTGAGGATGAGTCCACGGTCGACAAACGGCTTCTTAGGTTGAATGTAGTGTAGTCAGGTTTCATTATGGATCGGTCGACTTGTCACGATTGATTGCTCACACACAATTAGGTTAGGCAGGCTGACGGAGGTGATCTGAATCGCTATCGATACGATGCGGGGCGGATTTGCTGACCGTAACGAACTTGACTCTGCCCCTGCTTAAAAAGAAGGCGCTAGCGCCGGGTGGAAAACCATTCTTCTACGTTGGAGTCTAATAGCACAGTGTGTGGATAGTGAGGAACGATCAAACTATGTATGGGGGCCGGGCCTACCTACCTTCCCTTGCTCGTAAAGCTTCGATGGATGGGCTGGTTCGTCTGGGAATAAGCTAACCCCTCATCTATAAAGGAGAATCACTTCGTGTAACTAGCCTTAATTAACGGACATCAACGTTTCAGAATCCGGATTTTCAGGAAGAAAACAGGCCTTCAGACAAAATGAATATATAAGAGAGAAACCTGATAAGGAACTAACGCCATAACTGACTTATAGAAACACTAACCGTTCCACCCCGCCCTAAGAAAGCTTCTCTTAGGATAAGCCCTCGCTTCACTCGACTTAAAGGGACTTCCAGAGTCCCAAGGAAGACTAGTGAACGACTTAAGGAAAGGAGAACAACTAAGAAAACTCTTTTCTCGGTATGGATAGTGACGATGCTTCCCTTGTCAGGCAACTTGAGGCACTAATGCTATGTCGAAGAGATTGCCCTAGCTTGATGAAGCCAAGGTCTTCCGAGCAGTAGGTTGAAGGTTGCCTTGATATCGAGCACGTGGAACTGCGTCATGAGACTAAGTGGACCCTGACGACGGAACGGAATTAGACCTAAGTAGGCGCGTTTAGCCCTGGCAGTCCTCTTGGAGTTGTCGTAGGCTCGTATCGACGCCGTAGACGGAGTGAGGAGAGATTCCTTCAATCCGAGAGCATGGAACGTCGAGAGAGGACATATGTTGAGTGCAGCTCCGGTATCGATCAGCGTCTTCGGGATCGAGTGATCTTTGAGGAAGACGGCGATGTGGAGAGCTTTGATGTGGGACCCCTTTTGGTGCATCAGCTTCTGTAAAGGTGAGAGCGTTGATTGAGGCCATCTGCTCAACAGCTCCCTGTAATTCTTCTGGAGTCAATGTATCTTGAACTTCCTTCAGGAAGTTCAAGAACAACTCCTTATGCTTGGGAGAAGTCTTCCACAACTAAAAAATAGAGATCTGAGCTGGTAGCTTGCTGAGATGACCAAGGAGGTCACATATTCAGACTGTGGAACTGCCTTCTTGGTTTGATCTGGAGCAGCTTCTTCTTGGCTCTCAGGTTGAGAAGCCCTTGGATAGATCCTTGCATAGTCTTTTCCTGTTCGAGTAGCTAGAACCTCGGTCGGCCTAGTCTTCTCTGTAGGTGCGTCGATGACCTCGATCAGCCTCTTTCTGGAAGTAGAGGATGAGGGGTCTTTTGGAACTTCTTCGGCTGATGGCTCGCTTCGGGTGACTCGAGGAGCAACCTTGATGTAGTCGACTTCTCGAATCTTCTCTTTGGATGGCTTGATGTCGATGCATAATGGCTTGCTTGGACGAATCTTCTGAGGAACCACCTCGTCGATCGGGTTGGAATCGTCACATGCCTCGCAGACATACAACTTTTCCTTCCCCTTCGAGGAAGTGCGCTTGGATGGGCGCAAGATGATCTCGATCGACTTGTGATGAGGGCGACTCTCCTGAGGAATATCCTATTAGTAATAGTAAGGATTCGAGTCATCATACTCTTCAACCGGCATCACTTGCGGTGAGATCGATCGGCGCGATTTCTCCTTTTTCGGTGGCGGAGCGACCTCTTTTGATAACTTAGAGGGCTAAACGCGCCTTCTTCTCCGGCTAGAAGCGATTCGAAGAACCTTCTCATGATCTCTACTTTCCCTGAATGATATCGAGGGTGAGAGGGAGGTTCATCGACTTCGAGCGCGTTGATAGGGATCCCCTTGGAACCAGATGCATGATCAGGGAGAGGATCCTTTAAGATTCTCATGTTGGCGTTGCTGCCCTGTGGGGTCTTCCATTTTTCTACTCCCGGAAAGCGAATCTCATCGGAATCGATGAGTCTTTGAACAAGAGCTCTTAGAGTCCAACACATGTCGGTCGTGTGACCGTGATGTCGATGGAACTCACAGTGGAGATTCTTGTCTCAATTTTCTGGTAAAGGTTACCACCGGAACGTGATGATATCTTTGATTTGAGGCAGGAGTGAACTTAGGGATATGGGTAGGGGAGGATAATCCGGAGTTGCCTTTGATTGGGACTGTTGCCCTTTCTTCCCCCATAATCATAAGGAACTCGAGCATCTTGGTTACGCCTTCGACGATCATCGGTTTGCGGAGGACGACTATCGTTGGAAGGGGTCTTCTGAGATAGGTTCCGTCCAGATTGCTTCTGATCAGGAAGACGGACCTCAACGGCACCCATTTTGGTTTCTTCTTCCATGGTAACTGCGTTGGGAGTGGCAGCTGCCTTGGTAGTCTTCTTCCTAGCCTGAGAACTTGATGGAGGCAGGTTGGTGTGGCTTTTGAGATAAGTGGTGAGTGCACTGGGAAGAAGGAAAACCAAGCCTGATAGCTCACCAAGCCAAGCGTTATCGCTAAGCGGAGTCCAGGGCGGCGATCAAGCCCCTTAGCCTTAAGGTTACATATGCTATTTCCAAACAGCTATGATCTTCGACCTCAGAATAAGAAGAACGGGGAAAAGCTGCCAACAGGCCAAGGGAGGTTAAAAAATCATTAGCATACGAATCAGAGGCAGGCTGAGAAGAAGACGATGTTTCAGCCGTAGAAGCTCTTTCAGAAGGCCTCTTCTTGATTTCGAATTGATAGATAGTAATCATCCTCAAGTGAATGAAAATGAGCAAGACTTTCTCTCCTATGGGAGTTTGTTTCGTGAAATTGAGAAAGACCTCCTTTTTCGCATAAATTCTTACTGGACCACCTTCACGCTCTTGCTAACTTAGAGATCAAGGTACCTCATGTTAATCTTAGTCTTCCAATAATGCGCCTGAGAGATCGGATCTGAGGCATTTGGGCTTAAACAGCGCCTGGGGTGGGTCCGTCCTTCCTCAATCAAAGAAGCTTGAGCTGAACGACCGAAAAAGAAGATACGATTTGACTATGCAATTAGAAGTTGCTACTGTCTTGCATGTGCTCACGGACGTGGATTCTTTCCACCAACAAGCGCTACCTTTCCTTCGATAGTGGACCGTGAGAGTGGGCAGGGCCTTCCCGCGGGCTAAGTTACCATGGATTCCCAAAGATGAGTCTACGTATATATAGCATAGCACAAGACGGTTTCAGACTAAAGGGCGTGCACCAGCCTGATCGCTTCTTGCTAATCCTGCCTCTAAAGAGCAGTAGCGGGCAAGACGACTTGATTAACAAGATGATTGAGAATGCTTTCCCAACACTAATGAATGAAAGGAATGGAGCTCTTGGTCTGAGCCTGGTGGTTCGGGCATGGATTGTGATGGATCTCCGGGCGTGGAAGACTTGGGAAGGGAGAGCGTACGGCTAGCATAGGGAAGGCCCATATGAAACGTTCCGTACCCACTGTCAAATCGGATTGAGAAAAGCTCAAACTATAGATCCAGAGCGTAACCCGGTAGATGATACGAAGGTAGAAGCACCAGCTGTAGACCCAGCGGTAGCATAAGTGGATCCAGATCGACTAGTAGCAAACAAAGCCAGTTGATGGAAGGGATGTAGCTGGTGTTATAGATGCTAGGATAACTCTCTGGTTGGGTCAATTCCCCGCTGATCAGAAGATAGCTCTCACCCCGTAAATCTAGAAAAAGGCCTATTTCTGCATATTTTGAGACGGGGGAAAAGCTGCTCGACCTTTCCTCACTAGTGAGTGAGAACTTGGTTCCTCGGTCCAGTGATCGCTACGGGAAGGCAATTGATGCAGGAGGGGATTCAGGGGAGGGCTCCTAAACCGGTTTTTTGTCTTAGGCCTGTTAATCCAAATCATGGAAAACCCTACTTCGGTTTTGGATCATTCCACAACAAACGCTTATTCGGAAGGCATCACTCTTCCGAAAGTAGGAATGGGAAGGTTGAGAAGCTCGATACGGAGGTTTAGGATTCCGTTGGAAGGGGTAGAGCGGAGTAACAGATGAAATGGCACGCTTTTTCCTCGCTCGCTCGTATATATTCCTCCCGGGTCGTTCCGCCCATGAACCTCCGCAGATCGTCGACCAATTTCAGGTATCTGTGCAGCAACAAAAGATCTTGTTGTGCGTGTCTCACCGAGAAGAAAAGATTTGCCCATTCCGAAGAACCACTGGTGAGCAACATGGTGAGGAATAGTAAGGGCCTGCTTCTCATAGGTCAACTGCTTAACTACTACTGCGACAACTTATCATCATTCCCCCTTATTTATACATTGGGGGTGGGCGAATATACCAGACCGAAGGGTTCTTTTGGGTAAACGAAACTTATAGCACCACTTATCAATAGAAGTGGTAGGAGGAAGTGGATAGATATTTGTGGTAGCACGAGCAATGGATAGGCAAGAACGATGGATGGACACGAACAAAGGATAGGAGATATCAGTCAGGGAAGAAGGGGTCTCCTGAGAGCCGTTCCCTCCCTCAGAAAAAAAATACATATGGCCGAGCAGCGGTCTGTTCTCTAGTCGATTGTGTCCGAATAGCATACATTCGAACGAGTTGGGTTCCAAACCTGAGCTTAAAACGGAAGGTCGCTAGGATGAGCAAACGGAATAAAAGAAGGAAACAGGAACCTCCGGAACAAGCAAAATCTAGGCACCGGCACAGACAGAAGTCATAGTCAAGCCTGCCGGGAACACCAAAGGATCGCTTCTAATATCAATAAAGCGGTACCTCTATTTATATAGGATACGACCTCTATTTAGAATAGAAAGAGAAATGGTCGCAGTGCGTCCACCGCTAATCCCGCTCTTCCGGGCCTCGTCAGGAGCCGAGCCGGATCTCTCTATCACTTAGGGAGGCTCTCTTGCGAGAAGACTCCAGCCTGACACTGCGCTTCCGGACCTTTCCATTGAGTTCCACTTGGCGTCCTTTCGGGGACGGGCTTGTAACCATAGCTGTTTATCTTCGTTGGGCTTGAGGGGAATAAATAATATGAATTGGAGGGTGGGTCCTTAACACCAAACTACCTTCTCTTCTAATCCTGCTATGAAATATAGATTTTCAGGCGAAATTCCAAGGTAAGGTTTTGAGCCAATCAAGTAAGCGAGTACCTGTATTCGTCCCTGCTGTCGCAGGTGATGAAGTAGTAGGAGTCAGAAAGGGTTAGTGATTTTCATTTCCTTCTAACCTGGTGATAATGTGAAATCAAGCTTCAGAGTCAACAGAGTCAAACGGAGCCGAGTACTGATCAAGAGAGCTACTATCCATAAGCAGCTGGGAAGAGACCAAAACTTGAGCTGATCAAGATGTGTTCCAAACCTGCAACTCACATGAGCAAGATGCATTCCAAACCAACCTGAGCTGATCGTGTCGACCAAAACAGAGCCTAGCGGCCGACCCAGAGCTGAGCAACCGGCTGAGAAGAGATGAAGCTAGACTATAGAGGTGTATAAGCATCCTGATTGGTTGTCCTTCCCTTCCATTGAGTCAGTATCGATGGTATGCTTTCGGATAGAGAAAATGCGTTCTTTGGGATAAAGAAATACGAGAATGCGCTGGTATTGAATTTCAAGGGCTAGAAATGCCTACTCCAAGTTGAAGGAGGGTGGCTGGTGCGACGAATCCGCGACACGCCATAATACATGAAATCTACTTTGGAGAGAGATCCACTCTATCCAAATGATTTCGTGCAATAAAACGCTTAGCGAACTCGCAACATCCAGAGTGCGAGATGAGGGATTTTATTCTTTCGAGATAACCGCCATCGCCTCTTCCATTAGAAGTCAGTAGGCTGATGCTACTTTTGAATCAGCGATAACTATATAATAGCCAAAAATAGCATATTCTTAAGTCCAAAGGATAAATTCAAAGAAAGATTCATCATTTTTCAACCTTTGAACTAGAATTTGAACTATAATAAGACGTGATAGGGCAGAAAAGACGAGTTCGTCTTTGAGCTCAGGTACGAGCACACACTTGAAAGGAATGGGAATAGAGAGCACCTGAAAGAAATCATCAGAGGGGTAATCTAAAGGAAGTACCACCTGCCTTTCAAGAAGGCTAAGGCTGGTTGACCGCCTCTTTCATTTCCCTCTATATGAAGCATCTAAACGTGCTTTTCAGCGCCTAGCCTACAGGGGTATTGTATACAAACGTTTTATCCTTTCAACGATTAGCACGACCTAGCTTAGTCCATAAGAAACCTAATCCAGTAAATCATATCCCTTCTTTAGGGATGCCCTTGACTATACAATGGCCTCACGCCTCGAGCGAGTAGGAACCCTTCCTTACTAAGAACGGAACTCACTCCGAATTCTCATCTGTTTAATCTCACTTCCAGTTGAGCGGGAAGAGGGCATAAAGCGCCTAACTAAGCCTAAGCTAAGGGGTTGGTTGACTTATTGGCGAACTTCAATAGTAGTGGTCATCGTACCTCGCTACCCTGCCTACACCTGGGTTCCAAACCTTTGATTTCACTTTGATTTCACACTGAAAGAGTGCGCTTAGCTTTTGTTTGACTTTTGCTACACCGTATTCACCAGCTTGAGTTTAGCATCAGCTAACTTCACCTACGAGAAGAGCAACATCCACGAAAGTAGCGAATGGGGATGGCATCTGCTTTAGTCTATCACCACCTAGCCTGAAAGAGGATGACCAGCTCCTCAATGCTATTGCGTCACGAGAAAGCTGCCTTGGACGGACTGAGACCAGACTTCAAACCTAGAACCTACGTAGTATTTCTACCCGGACAGATCGACAGATCCCGGTCTAGAGATATCAAGACCCCTAAAAAAAATGCTCTGCTTTCACAGCCGTCGCCTACTGCCTTTTCATGAGCATTAGTGATGGCAAAATGCTCTGCTTTCACAGCCGTCGCCTACTGCCTTTTCATGAGCATCAGTGATGGCACTGGTCGATACCATGCACCGCAACCCCTCAGAGGTTGGCTACAACGTCAGCATCGCCTCTCAGACAGGAAGATTAGTGACATGTCTCGGAACAGAAGACTTTTTCACAAAGGTAGGCGTGGGGAAGCATACGCTCGCTCGTAATCACCCGTAGAATGAAAGGGCAGTTGGAGACGATGCCCAGATAGAGCAGTTCGGAGCAGAGTACCGGTGTCGCTTACCTACTGACGAAGTCTCTTTCCTATCTGCCCCGCCTTGAGTTTCGGTCTTGCGCATTTGAATATGGCCTAAGAAGGGCTTTCCCGAGGCTGGGCGTAGATGTATCTATTCGGGGTCGAAACCCTCATTATTTATCATCTTGGGAAGGATCGAGTGGGATTTACTGAACCATGGACCATTACCATTGCTCCTGGGGGTCTTGTTACCATCACCGATCAGTTCGGACGGGCATGGCGCACGAAGCCCTCAGAGAAACCATTCCCTTATCCGTCGCGAAATCAATCTGTTGTGTTATCATCCCCGGTGGAATCTCGAATCGGAGAAACCGAGCTCATTCACTGAAAGCGGATGAATTCGCGGGACCAACTAGACACTTCGGAGGGAAGGGCGTTCTCCCCAACCGAGAGAGGGAGAGAATAGATGGGAACATCCGAAATGAGTATTAGGTTGGACCAACGCTACACCGGCCAATGAAATAGAATAAAGGCTCGACCCACCCTTGCGTAGAGATGCAATTAGGGAGATGCGTCGAGGGTAGACCTTGATATCGAATAACCTTTCGAGCCTTCCCCAATGGATCTCTATCCTCCTTTGAAACCAATAGAAGTTCACTGACCTTCCCTGTAAAACATAACCCAAGGTAGGATCGAGAGGAGAAGAATAGGACTCTTGCTAGTATCATAACCGGGAGAATGAAACCATTAGTGGAAAGATCTGTTGTTCGATCTGCATTAGGAGTTGCAAAATGAAAAGAAGCCCTGCTTACTTCCTCCTTTGCTACTACTATTGATATGGATTCCCTGTAAGGTAATATATTTCCAGCCCCTGGGAGTAACTCGTAAGTCAAGGCTAGTTTCCACCTCGCTACCGTTGGTGAAGCTTAACTAGTAGATCGCTCTCTATCCGAAAAGTTACTTGGCTTTTAGGAGAAGGGAAAGTCAATCCTTCAGGAAAGCCTAATGGTTCCGATTTATTTGTCGCAAGGAAAAGATTATGTGTGAAAGCAGAAAGAATACGCTCTTCTCTTTGCTAGAATGCCTTAGCAGGGATTGTCCTTCCTCTTTGACAGATCGATATTAGATCGCCTCGAGGCCGAAGAGACTGAGCTTTAGCTTGAGCGAGAACGAAGGCAGACATCTCTTTTTTTGGACGGAACAGCTTGAGCTTTGTACTCGACGAGGTATTGGATGCTTGCCCTCTCTATTGAGAGTATCTTCCATTCTCTCTTCACCAGATAGATAGACAAATAGGCAATCCTATAGATAGATTATGGCTTCCTCACTGGTATTCCCATATCGGGATCGGGGACCAAGACGAAGCGTAGTACCATACCCGAACCTACCTCTCGCTAGTCTTACTGATTTATCCGACTTGGTGGTGGAAAAGGGAATAAAGCATGAGTGCGAACTGCACTAAGATGCATGAGAATCCCATACACTGACGGGTTTGTTCTCATTCAAACTATATTGGAAAGAAAGTAAGCATATACATGCATATTTACAATACATAAAATACAACAATAATAACAAGCTATTAGTGCGGATAAACTCGTTAGCGGGAAGAACAATGACTAGCAGTACGAGGAGGCGATTCAGCAAGAGAGGCACGCCTCCGCTATTGACCCGATCAACTTGTTTTGACTCGACAAAACCCAATCTACTCGTATTTGTGGCTTTCCTTTGAAAATAGAGTTCATAAAACAATCTCTTAATTAATGCATTAATTAATTAAGTAGAAAAGTTTATGTGCAGTACTTGATTAATATTTTTGTCTTCCATTATGACTTGTGTATATATACATGTTTATGGGCTTGGAGACCGCTCGGCCCACAAACAAATAACTGGGCTTGGGCAGATTTTTTTCATGAGAAGTCTGGCTCGGGCCCAAGCTAAAAATTATTTTAATGTGGATAACTAATGGTGTGTTTGATAGGTTGGACAATATTATTTCTCACAAGAAAAAACATTTTCATTAATTTCTTTCTAAAGTTGTCTCATAAAAATTTTTATAAGCTAATTTCTCAACGTGTTGTTATATAGCATAGATAAATCTTTCATAAATAAAAATAAAATAAAAATGTGGGCTTACTTCTTTCTTTCTAACAAAAAGAGAGGGCATGTGCAAGGTTAGATAACACACTGTATTCTCCCTATTTTCTCACCTATTGATGAGGAATATATATATATATATATATATAAACACAAAAATACTCATGTTATGGGAACCTCATTTACAACCATTGGATTCTCATCAAACACATTAATCTGTACATTAATTTATGAGTCATAAATGTAGAAAACATTTAATGCACAACACATTTTGAGGTGTTCTCATGGCATGAGTATATATTTAGGTTTCATTGTAAAATTTCCCATCATACCCTTAATTAGTTTTTCAACCATCACTTAAATTTACCATCATACCCTTAATTTCAACTGTCACTTGAATTTACTATTTTACCCTTGATCAACCTTCACCTAAATTTACTACTATTCCACCCTTAATTAAGGGCATTCCCGCTATTAAATCCAAATAATTATAATTAGTTGTCAAAAAGTTGGAATAAATTAAATGTAGTATATATATACTTTTTGAAATATAAAAATAAATTATTATATTAATTAAATTTTCGTGAGCGTAGCGAGCGCGTTCAAGAGTGTGTAGCACGCTCCAGAGACTAGTATATATATATTTAGAGAGAGAGAGTAGAGGAGGTACGAAAGTTTTCAATATATAGTTATAGCCCTATCAAAGATCAACAAAATCAACTGTTTAGAAAATAACTAACACTTTTCATGGTTTTTTTCTTTTTCGACGCTATATAACACACCCTAAAATTTTAAAATAAATAGTGGTTTTTCGTGGGACTTGATCATGGATCTAACATGGGTTTGTTTGTTACTTCACCAATTGAGCAAAGCTTTTTTCTTGCACAATAAATATATAAAAATAAATACATAGAAATGTGAATGATATTGAATAAAGTAATAATTTTTTTATGAAATAAATAATTTATTTATTTTTTATATTTCTAATAAAAATATATGTGTGCTTTTTGGGTCGGGCTTAGGTTTATTATTATTTTATATGGGTTAGGCATGCGCCGATGTATATATATATATATATATTAGCCTGCATATAGGTAGTGGGCTAGGCTTTGACTAATGTTCTTACTTCTTAGGACTTGAGTTCGAGTCAACGTTGGGAGCTCCCCCCATCTAGATGGTGTGTGAGTTAGAGGGAATTGTAGTAGTCGGCCAGTCCGACCAAGTGGTTTAGACCAAAAAAATAGCACATGCTTAGGATCCAAAAATACACAAACACGTGTGTGTGCACGCGCATGCACGTGCGTGTAGGGAAATTCTACAATGGAAATAAAAGTCTCCATTAGTTTTGAGTTTTTCATTTCACAATGAGATTTTTGCTAATAAATATGATCATCGATAGTCCATATGTCCATTCTAGAGTTTATATACGTGTAAGAGTTTTGATAAAATAGGCACTTGAAGGAGCAACATCTAGTCTAAAGAATCCATATAAGTAATAGATTGACTCACTTTCAAGTGATTTTATTAACATATCATGGTAGGTTTTTAAAGTTTTGCGTTATGGGAAACTTGAGGGACTATACGAAAAAATGATCACTCAGATGATCGATCCTAAAATATATATATTGATCGATCCTAAAATATTTTATATATTAATCTGTTAGTGTAAACGTAACAAACATACGACGCATGCAGACGATCGACATAGAGAATTACGTGGTTAGACAATATGCCTACGTCCACAGCAGATAGCACAGAGATTTTATTAATTCAGAAGATTACACCAACACCAAGCCTCCAACTCACCAAG
The DNA here is from genome assembly GCA_039657325.1 of Stephania cephalantha. Classification (NCBI taxonomy): domain Eukaryota; kingdom Viridiplantae; phylum Streptophyta; class Magnoliopsida; order Ranunculales; family Menispermaceae; genus Stephania; species Stephania cephalantha. Next base: position 14,933,989 of record CM077570.1, on the reverse strand, counting down.
CCTCCAACCCTCTCACGCTCACTCACTCAAGACATTCAAGACATTATAAGACATTAATTATCAATTTAGTGGTCTACCTTACTTATATATTATAGGGTATCAAAGTTGCACTAGGAAACCAAAACATATCAGAGTTGTACTAAGAGACAAATCCGTGTTGTATTAGGAGTCTATTGAACTTAATGACTGGGTTTTACTGATCGGGTTAAACCAACCCAAACCCATCTGGGTTAAGTACCGACCCACTTCAAGCTAATATCAACAAATCTCTACATTGGCTTGAATTCTTTAACCTTCATCAAAATCTCACTTTGTAAATGCCCCTCGAGGGCCTTCAGTGTCTCTGAACTCCACCCAAGTCTAGACAATCCCTGAACTTGCTCACTGGAATTTCACACTGAGTGCTAATGCGACAAGATTCGCATGACCGTATCTGTCCGGAAGCTTTATCTCCCTCATCGGTCGATCACTGATAATACTATATGGCTAATCATCAACAAGTGTCTCTGGTATCTGACTAGTGTTTTGCACTCCACCGTCACTCATGCTGCTCAAAAACATTTTTTTTTCATGTTCCTCCTATCCTTAGCTTCAAACTCCACATGTTCCTCGATTCTTTGACCTTTCTCTGGCGCACTCTGCACACTTTAAGGACTTAACAATGTTGCCTCATGGAAAATAACATCCCTACTTATCAGAACCTTCTTTGTGTTGGGACACCATAACCTATACCCTTTCACTCCATACTCGTAACCCATGAAGATGCACTTATTTTATCTTGGTTCAAGTTTACCTTCATTCAAGTTAGCATACGAGGGACAACCAAACACTCTCAAAATTTTGATAATTTGATGGGGATTTTGTCCACGCCACTTCAGGAGTCTTACACTCAATCGTTGTGGATGGTGATCAGTTCACCAAATAATAAGCTGTTCTAACAGCTTTAGCCCAAAACTCCTTCGGTAATCCAGCATTCAAAAGCATGCACCGTGTTCTCTCCATCAATGTTCCGTTCATTTATTCTGCAAGTCCATTCCGTTGAGGAGTATATCGGACTATGCGATGTCTCACAATCCCTTCATCAATGCATAACTTATTAAACTCTCCTCTGCAATACTCAAGGCCATTATCGGTTCTCAATCGCCTGACTTTCCTGTCAGTATGTTTCTCTATCAAAGTTTTCCATTGTTTGAATTTGCCAAACACTTCACCTTTCTTCTTCAAGATGAATATCCAAAATTTTGTTGACAAGTCATCTATGAAAGTCAACATATATCTACCACCCCCTAGAAGAGTAACTGGAGAATGACCCCCAAAGGTCTGAATGGATGTAATCCAAAGTACCCTTTGTCTTAAGCACTGCAATACTAAACTTGACTCTACATTATTTTTCAAGCTAGCACACAATGCTCATAGAAATCAAGCTTACATGTCTTCTCCCCAGCCAACAAGCCTTGCTTGCTCAATAATATCAATCATCTCTCATTCATATGACCTAATCTCTTGTGTCATAACCTGGTTGTATATATCTTTATCTCTAAAGATGATATCGCTACAGTACCTAAGATGGTACTTCCTTTCAATGTGTAAAGGCCATTCTCTTTCAACCATTTCATGATAACCATAGTACGTACCTCTCGATATCGTCATCACTTCATTCTGTATCTTCATGGTACAACCTACGAAGTAAAGCCAACCCAAGAAAATCAGATTCTTTCTCAGATTAGGAACATGTCTGACATCTGTCAAAGTTCTCACAATTTCGTCATGCATTCTGATTCTAACTGTTCCGATTCCTACAATCTCACAGGCTGCATCATTCTCCATCAAGACTTTACCCTATCAATTGACTGATAAGTGGTAAACTAATTCTTCTTGGGACACATGTGATAGGAACATCTCGAATCTAATATCCATACGTCTCTCGAACTTCCAATGCTGGCTGTAAGAATATTAACTCCATCTTCCTCCGTAAGTGATGCATCTTCAGAATCTTCGACCTCTTTCCCACCTTTTCCTTTAAGTTTCGGACAATTTCTCATAAAGTGTCATGCTTGGTGACATCCAAAACACTTTAATTTTCTGCTCCTGGATTTACTTCTCTGGCCTCTAGCTCTATGCTTAGATCTACCCCTGACTGATAATCTTTCCCCATATTCTTCCCTTCTATTTTCTGTCATCATCCGCTGCAATCCTTTGAACTCAGTACAGTTTTAACATCTTCCAAATACAAAGAATCTTTACTAAACAATACTGTATCAATAAAGATCTCGAAGGATTTTGGTAGTGAACACAACATGTACATAGCTTCTTGTTCTTCACCAAGCATGCGTACCCCTCATTCTTCAGTGCCATGATTATTTTGTTGAATTCATCAACATGTTCTCTCACAAACTTCCCTTCTATCATCTTCAAGTAATGAAGTTGTTTCATAAGATATAACCTGTTGGAGTTCGATTATGTCATGTATAAGTTCTTCAGTTTCAACCACTACAATCCCTCAGTCGTTGTCTCCTCTGAAACTTCTCTCAAGACTTTGTCACTCAAGCACAACAAGATTGTACTATGTGCTTTCCGTATGGCCTCGTCTTTCTCATCCTCTGTCAATGATATCGGCAATGAATTCTTTCCCAGTAGCACCTTCTGCAATCCTTCTTGATCACTAACAAGGCTTGCACCTTTATCCGCCACAAGTTGAAGTCATTCTTTCCATTGAATTTTTCAACTTTATATTTTGGAGCCATCTCAACTATCTGCACCCACTATTGCGTAGAGTTCTCTGTTACAATTTCAACGCAAAAAACGGTGCTCAATTCCGACTTCAAACGACTTAGTAAACAAGAAAACAATTTTAGCCGCCAATATATCAAAACTTTCTTGCGTGTCGACTGCCGAATTTCCTATGTACGCATCAGGGATTAACTTCTCCGTTTTGCGTTACAAATCAGATCTAAGCAATTAATGCTTCTTTATCGTTTCTACTGTTTTTTCTTTTCCAACTATTAAGAAAACTTTCAAAAAGTAGAAAGGATAACAAGATAAAGTGACAATTAACTTTACCTTTTGCAATTAATTATCGCTATCTGCACTCCAAGCAACAGATAAGTCTCATAATCTGATTTTCTCTCTTCTAACGCAGACAAGCCCACCCTTCGCACGATCAATTCGATGCCCGCGAATTACAAAGATTCGATTTGAGTATTGCTCTAATACCAGTTTATTAGAGTAAATGCAGCAAACAGATAACACATGCACACGATCGACGCAAGTGGTTTGGTAATATGCATATGTCCACGGCAGATAACACAGAGATTTTATTAATTCAGAAGATTACACCAATGCTAAGCCTTCAACTCTCTCATGCTCACTCACTCAAGACATTCAAGACACTATAAGACATTACCAATTTAGAGGTCCACCTTACTAGCTTATATATTCTAGGGTATCAGAGTTTTTTTAAGAAATCGTGGGTATCCAAACATTTTGTCTGACTAATCCCATGAACCCTAAGATTGCGGTAAAAGACCACCAGTGGCCCGATGTTTGGCTGTCGTGGGAAATCGAACCCGAGGTCATGCGTCTAACCTATACAACCTCGTCCTCGCCCTTACCACTAGGCCACACCCATCCAGGTTATTCTAGGGTATCAGAGTTGTACTAGGAAACTAAAATCTATCAGAGTTAAATTAAGAGACAAATCGATGTTGTATTAAGAGTCTACTTAACTTAATGATTGAGTTTTACTAACCGGATCAAACTAACTCAAATCTATCTGGATTAAGTACCGATCCACTTCAAGCTAATATCAACATTATCTCTATTTAATGCGATGATGATTCTTTTTTTTTTTTTGAGAAAAATTTTATAATGATTTAATTATGTTTTGGTGACAAACAGAGCAAAAGAAGGCCAAAGTTATTCTGGGCTTCAGCAATGGCACCTCTGCTTTCAGTCATATTGGGAAGTCTCCTGGTTTATGTCACCCACGCTGAAAAGCACGGTGTTCAAGTGGTTAGCCTTTCAACACCTTTTTTCACCCCTAACTAAAGGAAAATGCATGTGGTACCTACTTCGGGCACTTGGTGGTCATGCACCGTCCAATATACCTCGAATGCGTTTCTCTAGATGTATCGATGGCGTATGAGTTATGACTACTGGTTAATTAATCTCCACCGTCCATCCATCACAACAACTTCATTGATCTTGTCCAATCATCAGTTAGAAAGACAATAGACGGTTCTGATTCGTTGGATGTACAAGATTAATTGGACTTATCACTATTTCAACGTCACATGTTTTATGTGTTCTAAATCTATGTTAATTGCATGTGTAGATTGGATACTTGAAGAAAGGGCTGAACCCGCCATCATTCGCTAATCTGACTTTCGATTCGCCACATTTGACAACCGCCTTTAAAACTGGGATCATTGTTGGAGTCATTGCTCTCGCTGTAAGGATGATTAATTTTTATATAAAGAGAATGCTACAATGATATCAGTCAAGCTAGGCACATCTGTGAGTCGTTTGAGCGCTCCTCGGGATGTAGCGTACACATCCCAAGGACCCAAGGCGCATGTATTACATGGCCGTCAGGAGCTGATACTTACGCTTTCCGGCCATTGTACTTTCTAATGTTATGTTATGGTAGCATGTTTCATTTCTAATTATGAGCATACGTACTGTACGTACACGTGATATATATCTCGATTCGCGTAGTTATGCAACCGATTGTTAGTTTTGTTGTATTATAATTAACAATTAATGTACCAACCAAAACAATGTATACAAAATGCAGGAGGGGATTGCAGTGGGAAGAAGTTTTGCGATGTTCAAGAATTATCACATAGACGGTAACAAAGAGATGATCGCTTTTGGGATGATGAACATTGCTGGATCTCTCACTTCATGCTACTTGACTGCAGGTTCCACGTTTAATTTTGAATATTTATAGTGTTTAATTTGGTGACCAGACTGAAAAGATTGTCGCTCTTAATTTTTGACCTAGCTATACATATATATATATTAACTTACCACCCACCTCAACAAATCCAAATTAACCTATTATTATTATTATTATTATTATTATTATTATTATTATTATTCGAGCTAGTGATAATTACCTAACAAAAGTTTTCCCTATGAGACTATGCCTAACCTCAGACGACGTTTGGTATAAAGATGCACTAAGTGTAAGTCATTAAACATGTAATGATCTTTGTGTAAACAAACACAAAGATCATCTAATCTAAGATGCGGAAATAAAATAAGAATTACCTTCAGCCATTGTTGTTCTTTCCAAAGCTTGATCTTCCAACTCTTCTTCTCCTCTCCTAGATGGTGTTCCAGAGTTTTTCTTCAAGAGAATAGAGTTGGGGACCAAACGATGCGTTGTTTATTTTCCTAAAAGATAACCGTCCATCAACCGTTATCTCCAATCACAACTTGACACTTGAAATGTGTGGGGCCCACATGGATCACTTATGATAAGTATAATTTAATTAATACTTACATTCTTCCATTTGATCCACATACACATTATCACCAAAATTAAGAAATAAAATGCATGAATCATGGCGATAGGTGCTCTATCGAGTGAGTAGTATCTTTCATGTATCACAATGCATTAAATTTCTTAACATATTGTCATTAACTTAATGAATAAACCTCATGTTTGTTCTTGGTCCAAACTTAATGATATTTCTCAAATCAAATAAAACATGAATGTGTACACAATACATATAAGTAAGAAATATCTCAAAAGAGTTCCAACAAACATCATTCTTACAATGATAATCACATAATGGACCTAAGTCTCATCCTATCAACATGATCCTTAAACTTCATTGGTAGCATGTCTTTAGTTAAAGGATCCGCAATAATTAATTCAGTGCTAATGTGCTCAATGACCACTATTTTGTCCTTAACACGTTCCCTTATGGCTAAGTACTTAATGTCGATGTGCTTGCTTCGACTCCCACATTTGTTGTTCTTAGCCATAAAAATAGCAGCTGAATTATCACAATACATTTTTAATGGCCTAGAGATAGAATCCATGATTCTAAGCCCATAAATGAAACTCTTTAGCCAAACACCTTAAAAAGTAGCCTCAAAACAAGAAACGAACTCAGCCTCCATAGTGGAAGTAGCAATCAGTGTCTGCTTTGCGCTTCTCCATGATACAGCTCCACTAGCTAGCATGAAAATAAATCCCAATGTTTTTTTCGTGAATTAATGCAGCTGGCAAAGTCTGAATTTGAGTAGCCAGTGACTTCCAAAGTATCAGTTCGCCTATATGTAAGCATGTAGTCCTTTGTCCCACGAGGGTATCTCATAACCTTCTTTGCGGCTCTCCAGTGGTCCATACCCGGGTTACTCTAATATCTTCCTAACATCCCAACTACAAATGCTATGTCAGGTCTTGTGCAAACCTGAGCATACATCAAGCTTCCAACGGCTGAAGCATAAAGGATATTAAGCATTTGTTCCCGCTCGAGATCATTTTTAGGGGATTGATTCAAACTGAACTTATCACCCTTCACAATGGGAGCTACACTAGGTGCACAATCCTTCATTATGAGTCTTTCCAAGACTTTGTTGATATAGGCTTCTTGAGACATAAAGGCATAAACTTTGCAAATGAATTACTTATTCATTACATATTACTATATATAACCTAATATATGCTACCTAAACACATTCAAATAATAAATAAATGAAAATAAATACACTACCATGCTTTCCTCTTTAACTGTTTCAAAAATAAAATTTTACGATTATACCTGCAGTGTTTATCCTTATTTCATCATTTCTTACTACTTCTCATAGTGTAGTGTTAATGCCCCCAAACTTAAACCAAACCTTATCCTCAAGGTTTAAAAATAAGCCTGGAACAAGAAAACACTAAAACAAAAACATATAATAATTGCACAAGATATAATTGAGGATGAGTAAGATACAAGTGTCCTGTTGATATGAAACTCAAGAGAGTATTTTTAAATTTTTGAAGAATATGAAATGTAGCAACAACAGTATAATTTCTTGATTAAAAACCTTGAGTTAAGGAAGAACATGAACTTGAAAAAAAGCAAGGAGAATATTAGAACACTTCTTGTGGAAAACGTTAGATCTCTAAGGAATTCTATAAAAAGTGTGAATCTTACTTGACAATAAAAAAGCAAATAAAGACTTAGTGCTAAGAAGGGAAAAAATATGCATGTTTAATGAAAAAGTAGGAGTTAACTTGCTTGATAGAGTGAAAGTGAGAAGTGTTAACAAGAGTTTTAAAAATAAAGAAAAAAAAAGTCCCACAAGTTCTAAAAAAAATGTTGCAGTGAACTTGATGTTGGAAAAAGTGAGAAAAAATAGAATCCATAGGAAAAATAGCAGGGACCACGCAATTAGAAAATATAAGGAGAAGAAGAGAAGAAAATAGAGATAAAAATAAAGAAATAAAGGCAGAAGTTAGAATAAAACTCTTCAAATAAAAGATTTAGCTCGAGTACTAGGAATACAACGTATCATGTTTCTATGGATCTTAATGCCAATAACATAGGATGCATCTCCCATGTCCTTCATATCAAAGCTATTAGAAAGGAATTGTTTCACTTCACGAAGCATACCCTTATCATTTGTTGCAAGTAAGATGTCATCCACATATAGAATAAGAAAACAAATTTTGTTCCCACTAACCTTCTGGTATATACAATTATCCATAATATTCTAAAAAAAACCAAATGAAGAGATAACATCATGAAACTTCAAATACCACTGTCGGGAGGCTTGTTTCAATCCATATATTAATTTTTTAAGCTTGCAAATCAAATTCCCATTGCCAATAGAGGAAAATCCTTCTAGTTGTTTTATGTAAACCTCTTCCTCTAGTTGATTATTAAGAAATGCGGTTTCACATCCATTTGTTGCAACTCAAAGTCAAAATGTGCAATCAAAGCCAAAATTATGCGAAGAGAATCTTTATTAGATACATGAGAGAAAGTCTCCTTGTAATCGACTCATTCCTTATTTGTGAATCCTTCTGCAACAAGTCTAGCTTTGTATATTTTAATGTTGCCTAATAAGTCATTCTTACTCATAAATACCCATTTACAACCAATGGCCTTGGCTCCTTTAAGCAATTCAAAAAGGTCCCAAACATCATTAGATGACATAGAATTCATTTCATCAATCATAGCATCATGCCATAATTCGGTTTCAGCACAATTCATGGCTTGTGAAAAAGTTTCAGGATCACTATTGGCTCCGACATTATAGTCAAATTCTTGCAGACACACAATGAAATCACTAGGTATTGCTGACCTTTTAACTATAATAGATCTTCTTAATGTTCCATCAACATTTTCTTGAATATCATGTTGATTAACATGTTCATTTACTTGAGGTACTTCATGAACAATTGGTTGTTCTACCATTTCAATTTCTTCATGAACAAGTGGTTGTTCTGCAATTTCTGGGTCTTCATGAACAACTTGATCTATTGGAGTATTGTCAACAATTTGTGGAATTTGAACTCATTATTCCTCAATTCTCAATGGAACTTGAGCATAACTTGAAATGACATACATATGACTACTTGATGTAGAAGAAATATCATCAAAATGAACCTTTTTAGGAACATTATCCTGAAAATGATCTCTCCCACTAATCATGTCATTTTCCTGAAATTTCGCGTTTCTAGATTCCACAATTCTAGTGCTACGAGAAGGACAATATAAGCAATATCTTTTAGACCTTTCGACATATCCAATGAAAAACCAGCTAATGGTCCTAGGATCAAACTTCTTTTCATGTGGATTATAGATTCTTACTTAACACAACTTTTCATTAACTCAAATGGCGTCTTTGAAACAGCCTTAATTGGAACCATGTTTAATATATACACTGTCCTTTTGAGAGCTTCACTCCACAAAGAGATAGGTAGGGTTGCATTACTACGTATACTCATAACCGTATCCATCAAGGTCTGATTTCTTCTTTCTACTACACCATTCTCACTAGGAGAACCTGGATTGGTGTATTGAGGAACTATTCCTTGCTCTTGAAGAAACTTAGCTAATGGACCAAATGTTTGTCCACCATCAATGTATCTACCATAATACTCACCTCCTCTGTCAGATATGACAATCTTAATTTGTTTCACATTTTGTTTCTCTACTTCAGCCTTGAAACTTTAAAGGCATTCAATGCTTCATTTTTATGATGAAGCAAGTAGACATACATGAAACGTGAGAAATCATCAATAAAGTAGATAAAATATTTTGAACCAGTCTTAATGTTCATATCCAGACAACATATGTTAGTATGGATGATTTCCAATAATGAAGAACTTTTATAAGCACCCTTTTTGGATACTTTAGTCTGCTTTCCCTTTATGCAGTTCACACAAATCTCAAAATCAGAAAATTCAAGAGCACTTAGCACTCCATCATTTACCAATCTTTTGATTCGATCTATGGAGATGTGTTCTAATCTCCAATGCCATAACATATAAGGATCATCATTCATGACACTTCTTTTCAAACCAGTAACATGTATAGCAGTGACATTATTTTCCAAACTCAAACAAAATAAACCATTCAATAAAGTACCATGTCTAACAATATTTGATTTAAATATTAAATCAAAAGTTGTTCCAGAAAAGTTGAAGCAAAATCTCAAATACAACAACTGTGAAACTGAAATAAAGTTTCTAAAAAAATCAGGTACATAGAAAACATTGTCCAAATTTAAAATAAAGCCACTAGACAACTTTAACATGCATGTCCAAACAACTTCCAATACATGTGAGCGCATTTTGTTTCATTAATAAATGCTTAGCTCACTTCTCGCTGGTTTCCGCAGATTTGTCATATCCTACAATGTATTAGAAACATGGATTGAAGAACCAGATTCAATCCACTAAGTGTTACTTAAGGTATTAACCATATTAGATTCAAAACAAACATATGAAATTGATATACTTTTCTTTTTAAGCCATAGTTGGAATTTGATGCAATTCTTCTTCATGTGTCCCTTCTTTTTACGGAAGAAACACTTGAATTCTTTCTTTACAATTCCACCTTGGGGTTGCATTTTTGCTTTCCCCTACCAGTCAGCTTTCTTGTTTTTCTTCTTGTCCGTCACCAGTAGTACACTACTCTCTCCTTGCTCCATAATTAGTCTACCCTCATCCTGAACACACATGGTCGTCAACTCATTGATCGACCATTTATCTATACGTATGTTATAAGAGTTCTTAAAGGGTGCACATTAAGGAGGGAGTGTGTTCAGAATGTCATGGACTAAGAAGCTCTCAGACATATCGACCTTGAGTGTTTTGAGCTGGGCCGCTATGTCCCTCATCCGCATGATGTGCTTGCGCACACCATCCGGAGTGATGAAAATTGCATGATTAGGGTACTGGCCAATGCCTTATCAGATGTTTGAAACTGATCCTCGATGGCCTTAAGCAATGGACGAGCCTTGTCATACTTCTCCACCGTACCCCGAATACTAGCCGTTATGTTCGTTTTAATGAAAATAACACAAATGCGGTTAGATCTCTCCCACTTTTTGTAGAGATCAACCGCTTCAGGAAGGCTATTCTCGGTGATTGCCGGTGGCTCGTCCTTACGTTTGGCGAAATCCATATCCATTACTCCCGAATGAAGGAGAATTCTCTCCTTCCATACCCTGTAGTTCTCCCCATTAAGAGATGGGATCTCAAACTTTAACTCAAAACCTAAGACGGATATATGAGTAGCTGCAAATTTTAAATAAATAAATACATGCTTAACATCAAATAGAGACTACAAATAATATGTTTTGCCAATGCAAACATAATAAAAGAAATAAATCAAGTGACGTAAGACTGTTGGTTAATGTGTTTACTCAATAAGATTCATTAACCATATAATAAAACTATCAAATTATTTTATTTTTCTCAATTCCTGTGGGTAAATTAAGAAAATATAATTCGATATTCTATTCTAATTAATTATATGAATATAATAAAATATCATGTGGGATGAATTTTACCACAACCATATAACTAATTACAACAAATGCCTGAGTAATCCTATAATTAATAAAATAAGTTCTCATAATGTAGATGTTGTGGCTACTCTAACATTATTTGGAATTTTACATGCATGGATCATCCTACATTTAATCACTAAATTTATGTATGTATTGCATGCTTGTGTAGACGATACTTACAGATTATATATATAGCTAAATGTGCATATCATGTAAGATTAAAAAAATAATAATAATAAATTATACTACATGCAAACACCACTGTATATTAATTATCTATACATATTGATTATTAATATGTATAATATGTCACATTGTACATGATTTCATACTTATATTAACTCATATATATGTTGTAAACTAAGTTGTAAGCCAACTAGAACTTAAGTTGGACTTGCTAGAGACTTAAGTATAGAAGACATAAACTAAGAACTACTAGAACAAGTTGAGAAGAGGAGACAAGAGATATAAGAGAGCTAGAGATGAGAATGTAGAGATTTCATTCATACATTGATGTGTGCATTACAATGGGGTTGGCACCCTTTATATAAGCCATTTGGTGATGATGATAATTGTACTTATACAATGTGTACAAGTTATACATACACCACAAGTTATACAACACATCACAAGCAACATAGACAATACATGGAAGAGTTGGTGTACATTGGAGAGGATTACAAGTTACATGAAGTGTGAGAGTCATGCTTGATGTTACAATTCAATATGAGAACCATGCTTCACAATGTGGTCACATACATGCACAAGTGTTCATCCATTTCATAACACTCCCCTTGGATGACACTTGTTGAAAGAATGTCTCGTTAAACTTCTACTGGAAAAAACCCTGTGGGAAAAAATCTAGTACCGAAAAAAGAGTATAATATTTGTAACGACCCGTAAAGTATACGTGCCACGTGTCATGTGGTCCACGGGGGTTTAGGCCGGGCGGGGCCCAGTGTCGTGGGGAACTGGGGTCGTCACAATATTGCTTTGTAGTATAATATTTGTTGATTGCCTCATTAAAAACCTTGCTAGGAAAATCCAGTAGGATAAAACCATAGCTAAGGAAAAGAATGCAACACATTGATACACTTAGAGATAATATAAATGTCTCATTAAAACCTCTACTAGAAAAACCCCATGGGAAAAAATCTAGTATAGGAGAAAGAGTACAGTAATTGCTCTCATAATTTATTTATTTATTTATTTTATATGAAGTATAATAATGTTAGGATTGCTTCATTAAAAATCTTGCTAGGAAAACCCAGTGGGATAAAACCATAGCGAAATGAAACGAGTGCAATACACTAATCAATCTAGATACAAAGTTTTAATATTGTTAGAATTGTCTCATTAAAAACCTTTGCAAAGAAAATTCAGTGAGATAAAACCATAGCAAAGGGAAAAAGAGTGCAATACACTAACCAATAACTCATTTTGATTCTCCACCTCATGTTTACATTAGTGAGACATCTCGTGCATTTTATTGCACATGGACATCGTTTTCTATATGAACCATTTAATGTTGAAGCATATGATTGCCACCCTTTTGTATATAGTAATTGCATCAAGTAATTGATTCATAACTTGTTGCTACTGAATGATCATTTGAACTTCGAGTTCATATTAATTTATACATGGATCATAATACAACAAATTTAAAGCAATTTGATGTGTTTCAAGTAATTTCACGTCATTCCTTTTGAATTGACTTTAATCTCCCCCTAATGGTGGGAAAATTGCTTCATCAAAGTGACAATTAGCAAAACTTGCTATAAATAAATTCTCTATTAGGGATCCAAGGCATCTTATAATATGATTAATGAAGAGTTAAATCAATATAAGTCTCCTATTGATTTGCCTTGAGATAATCTCCAGCTTATAAGATGTCCGCGCGAATTTACGATATTTTCGCATTATTGATGATTATGGATAATCAAATAAATCTTTCCACATTATGAATGTTATTTGATTTATGACGACATTCGTTTTAATGTGCCTTATATATTCCAGAAGTTAAAGCCGGGAATATTATACTCAAATTAAATCATATTCATATAGATAAATTTTCTATTATTCAGAGTAGACTTCTTCTGAACAAGACATTAACAATAAAATTATTGTACCAGATATTGCCTGAACATTAGCCTCCGCTAAGTTCGAATTCGAGAAATATTCACTTTTATATTATAATGTACATGCATGTAGCACGATACACAAGACATAAACTCATCGCCCATATTTAGGTCACGATTTAAACACATCTCGATGTGCTTGTTTTATCGAGCCATTTTCAATGATAAAATTCATAATATTTTGCCTTTGATTTTGAAGGCATGGTAAAGGTCACAAAAATATTCGGGTATATATATGACAATATTTAGGCAAAATAGCCTTTCATATATGACCAAAAATGTCACAATTATGAGCACTCACTGTCAATAATTATTTGCCCTTTTTAGTGGTGCACCACTTTTGTTCCAATTTTTGGTGGAATTGTCAATACGACATTTACCTAATATTTTCACATTTTCACGTCCATAAATTTATTATTGCGATCATGATCATTATATGCAATATATGCTTCTTAATTTGAAGCTGAACTAATTGGACGGGAGCGATATTATATTTATAATATCTCATTATTTTACTCAGCTACCATGAGACAAGAAATCGATCCTTAATATTTATTGGATTGACGTGCGCACTCGATATTTGTTGCAGTAATAAATCGAGGCGGGCCACATGACCTTATTTTTATTGTCTCATCAGTCATATTTCCACGTAGCCTCAACATAGAGGTAATTAAAATTGCGGAACTATAATTAATATTTGACTGATTAAATTTTGTAGCTTGAGACTCAACCGCTCATTTTGAGAGCAGTACATTTTTTGGTATTTATATATTTATAACTCCATAGGGTGAAAAGATATATAAAGTGAAATATTTACTTTTCAAATCTATAAAGAGATATTGGCAAATGATTTAAATTTTACACAACATAGTCTTGCATAAAATGTTTTATTCACAAATTATAGTATCTAATTGTCATGACAAATAATTCTTGTCGGTAATATAATAAGGCAACAAGTTCAACTATGGCTGAATAATATTTTGAAAATAAATTTAATATAAAATAGTTTTCACATTTTTATGTAAAAACATAACATATGATTAAATATATGTTCACAACTTGATTCATTAATAAAAAATGCACTATTCGTATGAGTTGGTGGGACAACCTCCAGGTTGACTGGCGAGACATAGTCTACTTAATACCATGCCTCCTCGAACGGGATAACCCGTCTCCCTTTCAATGTTTAGCTTTACCGGGGACAAGACTTACTCACTATCAACTCAAACTTATAGCATTATTTGTATTATAAAATCAAGAATAGAACAATAACTAATCGTTTGTAGTTTTAAGAGAAAAAATATATGTCACACATTGACTTTTGATTTCTGATGTAGAATATCGTACAAGACGCAGCTACAGAGCATACTTTCGTAGTTGGTGACGTTACAATGCATAATGTATGAATAAAGTATATTTACATAATTAAATATCCATGTAAAAAAAGAAATTAATCATGACAACATGGAAATAAATTGAACTTATTTAAATTAATAAAAAATTATAACTTATTAGCTTTATATCTTTGAAAAGCTTCTTGATCTTCAAGACCTCATCTTGTAAAGCAACTTCGTGTTGATAACGTGTTGTAAACTAAGTTGTAAGCCAACTAGAACTTAAGTTGTACTTGCTAGAGACTTAAGTATAGAAGTTATAAACTAAGAACTACTAAAACAAGTAGAGAAGAGGAGACAAGAGAGAAGAGAGCTAGAAATGAGAATGTAGAGATTTCATTCATACATTGGTGTGTGAATTACGATGGGGTTGACACCCTTTAATTGATTGATCATGCAATTCAATGCGATTCTCCTAATGACGTTACTAATTTAACCGACTATATAAAAATAAAAGCATGTGTTTTATCATGTACGTACGTACACATGGCAATATACAAACAAATCTTATCAATTAGTTTTAATATTATCAACCACCGGCTATATTCAAATTGAACGCCTAAATTCAAATTTAACGCCTAACTTGTCTGGAAATTAAAAAAAAAAAATATTATTTCCTTAATGAACACCGAAATTTAACATTATATAGATTATGAAAATTCATGAATCAAACCAAGCAAAACAAAAGGCAGAGGCATTGACGCTCTGATACTAAATGTAAGTCATTAAACATGTAAAATAAGAATTATCTCCAGCCATTGTTGTTCTTTCCAAAGCTTGATCTTCCAACTCTTCTTCTCCTCTCCTAGATGAATGTTCTGGAGTTTTTCTTCAAGAGAATAGAGTTGTGGACCAAACGATGCGTTAATCACAACTTGACACTTGTAATGTGTGGGGCCCACATAATTTAATTAATACTTACACTAAGTACCATCTCTTTAAAACCAACCTCCATTGATAGGCTTAATTTGGATTATTGTAAAATATAAAATAAATAGCTAGTTAATTTCTTGTTAAGAAGATCGAAATAAGGCCTGCTTAATTATTAATTCATTTACTAAAAGGTTTAAAATGGAATATGCAGGGCCATTTTCAAGGTCTGCAGTGAACTTCAATGCAGGATGCAAGACAGCAGTATCAAATATCGTCATGGCAATCGCTGTAATGCTAACACTTCTGTTCCTTACACCATTCTTCCACTACACTCCCCTAGTGGTGCTATCCTCCATCATAGTAGTCGCAATGCTAGGCGTCATCGACTACCCTGCTGCCATCCACCTTTGGAAGGTTGACAAGTTTGATTTCATTATCTGTATAGGTGCCTATTTTGGTGTAGTCCTTGGCAGTGTAGAGATAGGCTTAGGAATTGCAGTAAGTGGTTTCTTTATATTCAAGCTATTTATATATATAACTTGTTTAACTAACGATCAGCTATAATTCTCAAGCTTGTTTTATACTACATATATGTTATTATTAGTCAACATGCAAGTATGTTGGCTAATGCAGGTTTCCTTATCATTTATAAGAGTGTTACTATTTGTGGCACGGCCTAGGACATACATTCTAGGCAACATTCCAAATTCCATGATTTATAGAAGCCTGGATCATTACTCGGTTGCTTGCTTCGTGCCCGGAATTTTGATACTTCGAATTGATGCGCCTATCTATTTTGCCAATGCAGGCTACTTAAGAGAGAGGTTGGTTGTATATTTCTTATAATAAACTACCCTTGAAGATTGTTGATCTATATTGAACTCACAAGATGAGCTAATTAGGATATCGAGGTGGATCAATGAAGAAGAAGACAGAATAAAAGCATCTGGCGAAAACAGCTTACAGTATGTAATTCTTGACTTAGGTGGTAAGTGAGATCCAAGAATCCCATAATTATATATTAATGAATTATACATATAAATTAATGAGGAGGTTATTAAGCATATATATAGTTTTTTTTAACAGCTGTTGGTAGCATTGACACTAGTGGAATTAACTTGCTTGAAGAAGTAAAGAGGATCACTGAAAGAAGGGGACTCAAGGTACCAAAGTTTTGTTTTTTGTTTATTTTGTTTTCTATCGTTTTGATATTAATAATTAGGCAAGGATTACGATGTCACTCACTTGTTTAAAAACCGTCCAATACATTTTGAGATACGTGCGCCCATATTTTAATTACTTTATTAGCAGTATACTAGTATGTATATGTAGAGGATTGAATTATTGTTGTAATCTCATTTAATTAAATTTACAGTTGGTGTTGGCTAACCCTGGAAGTGAAGTGATGAAGAAGCTTGAAAAGTCCAAGTGCGCGGAGATAATTGGACAAGATTGGATCTATCTCACGGTTAGCGAAGCAGTTGGGGCGTGCAGCTACATGCTTCACAATGTGGGCAAACCAAATCCCAAATCCGGTTTTGAAGAAAGTGTCGTGTGAGTATTTAATATGCACTAGATTTGGCAAATGAACCACTGGATCGATCTATGTTGTTTTATTTAGAGGTAAATTCTAAACTGCTTGTGTGTATAATATTAGTGTGCGTGGCTGGGAGAGAGAGAGAGAGAGCTATTATATTATAGTTGTTGTGACTCGGCAGCCTACAATGCATGATTACGTCATAGAAGCATCTTGTTTTGAACGATTGATGCAATGAGATATATATATATATATATATATATATATATATATATATATATATATATATATATATATATATATATATATATAATTAAAGAAAAGTCTTGCGGAGTGTATTCAATTGAGATTTTAATGGACTTTTGATTATTTTTAATTATTAAAAAAATTTTAAGTGCATTCAATTAAAACTTTAGAGAGTTTATAAAAATAAGATGTATTCAATGTGAACTTTTAAACTTTTATAAACTTTTTAAAAGTCTATAAAAGTTTTGGAGTATTCAATTTAACATTTTAGAGAGTATATAAAAGTAAAGTGTATTTAATTTTTTGGTGACTTTTGTGGTTTAATTACAAATCTCAACTTTTATAGATTTTTTGCATAAGAATACACATAAGGAAATCTTCAACTTCTCCTCACCTCAACTCAAAAACTTTTATATACTTCTAATTTTTGTTGGTTCTTTTATTCAATAAGGACTTCATTGTTCACGACACTACAAAAAATACAGCATTAGCGACGGGAAAACCCGTCGCTAATCTTGTACGACCATTCGCCATATCGAACGGGAATAGCAATGGGAAAGCCCGTCGCTAATTCCTTCGTGGGTGTCGAAGTGGCGACGAACCCCGTCGCTATTTTATGACAGGTTGATAAAAAAAATTAAAAAAAAATCAGTATTATTTTGAAATTAAAATAGTGATGTTTTTTTTAAAAAAAAATACTTAAAAAAACAAAACATAACAAAAACAAATAAAAAACAACAATAAACCCTAAAATAAACAAGTTTATTCAATAATAACAACAACTACAACAAAAAATAACAAAGAAAAATCAAAACACTAAAAACATTCTAAAACAAAAAATCTGAGATTTAAAAAAAAATTAAAAAAAATAACATTTAACTTTGGTCCGACGAGATTCGACGGTGGTGATCGATGCGGCGGCGAGGAGATCTGACGAGAAAGGCGAGAACGGGGCGGCTGGAGATGAGGCGACGTAGATAGAGAGCGGAGGCGAGAGAGAGGTGGACAGAGGCTCTTGAGGGCGGATAGATGCTCTAAAGGGAGAGGGGAGCGGTAAGGCAGATGTGACGACCCCGACCCTATGAATTGGGCACCGCTCGGCACTAAGCCTCCATTAACCCCCAGTAAACCAGTTCGGAGTTAATAAAGACCTAGTCAGCCTCACAAACCGGTCTTCAGTACCTGATAGTCCATACAACATAGTGTATATATATAAATGAAATCATATGCAGCGGAATTTAAATGCAGTGAAAATGCGATAACAAATAAATTAAACACACAACGATTTCTAGGTGTGGAAGCTAGAATGTGGAAACCCCGTACAACGAATACAATATACAAAGTATAGTATCTCTTAACCCAAATACCCATTTATAAAACATAGTAATTACAATATAAATACATTAAACGACCTACATATGTCACACATCAATGTTCTTGAGCTTAAAGATTATGCCTACAATTGTCAACAAAAGCGAAGACAATCACAGTGAGTAAATCCAGAAGAAGTTCAACAGTAATTCTGATTAAACAATAAATAAGTCTATAAATCATGCAGGAAAGACATGAAGCTGAAAAGAACAATAAATTGCATGATGGACAGACTACAATGGTCAACGATAGACACCAAGTGATCCTGAAGCAAAAGATAGGCGCCTAAATGGTCTTGACACTCTACACGTGGGCTAAAAGCAACTTGACTACGAGTAAGTGTCAAATACTGGTACAGTGGGACCAAGTCCGCTTCAACCGCACATAATCCGTTTGGCACTGTCACCTCACTTGAGCCGCAACCTGAGAAAACATTCCAAAGGGAGCCACAGTCGCAACCGAATGCTCAACCGCAATGAAATCCTTGAGTTTCCGTGAGGAGCCACGACACCTAGCGGATGCTTTCTCAGAGGATTCAGCCTTGTCTAGGTGCCACGAGCACGATTCGGATGCTCAACCCACGAGTAAACAACGACTCAACTCGACCTCTTAGACCCTAAGTCACTTGGTAGGGAAGTAAAGTTCAACAATAGGTATCATTTCCATCAAAATATGCAAGGAAAGGAAAAGAATTAATATTGAATTTCTTACTGGTTTACTTACAATAAAATCGCATAAATCGCCACGTCAATTCGATGATTCGAATAGCCTAGTCGAGTCCTTCTTGCGTATCTACAATTATACATAGTATAGCAAAGTTGTTTTAGAGACCATTTGCTAAATAGTTACCTTGTGTTAACTCAAATGGACTAATTCATCAATTAATTCTTTTAATAACTCAAGTCATTACATAAAGGGATTAAGATAGTAAGACAATCTTATATTAGTTCAAATCAATCAAAACGTGCTCAAAACTCGAAATGAACAAGTAAAATCTTATTTGAGTCATTTTATCAAACACTTGATGTGTATGTTCTACACACCGATTAGATTGATTCTTAATTTAGAAAAACAACTTCAAGTTCGACAAAAACTCATTTCGAAAGCAAATCGAACTTGTAGATGATTTGAACAAGCATGAAAATCTCACATTAGAACGAGGTTGAGTTCATTTATTGGATTCCAAACAAATTCAATAAAAAGAGGGTAATGTTATTCTCAAAAAGTTCAAGATTTATCAAAGAGGGTTTAAACCAAAAAAGGAATGCGACCAAATCTTGGCTCAAATCAAACAAAATAATCTACATAGAGTTAAGAATCATAGAGAAACAAAGGGACTTTCTCAAAATGACTCAATGCACTTCAAACCACCATTGAGATCTCGAAATTACACTAAAGTTAATGAATCGGGTTTAAAACCATATTTACCTTCACTTGAAGACTTGAAGATAATTTATGTAACACTCTTTGAGATACTTCCTAAGACACTTCATGTGTATTAGCTAGCATCTTCATGAATTCAAGTTAGTTTCAGCCAATTAGATCTCCATTATCAACATTTTCAAGGAAATATATTAAAGCCCCATTTTTATGTCAAATTTATGGTTTTGCTCATCATTATTTTTTTAATCTTCAATTGAACTTCCATGTTTTTGAAAGTAGAGAAAAATGAGCTAAGAAAATAATGAAAAGAAATGTAACAATGAAGAGAACAAAAAAACCCTATGCCTATATAGGTAAATGTTGTGGTTTTTTCTCTCAACATGACTTAAAACACCAATCATAGTATAGACTGCGAGCTTTCAATTTTTTTCAATCAGTAGTGAAAGGTTTGATTGGAGAGGGTTTGTAAGGGAAGTTGAACCTCTCTTCTTTTTCTAATGGAATCAGTTAAGTAATTGTATGTTCCTTTTTGTTTACTCGATTTCATTTGTATATCAACCGCCCTTCCAACCAAGCAAAAACAAAGCCTCGTCGAAGTCTTCGTGCTGCTGGTCGTTCTCCTCGGAGCCGCCCGTCCGCCGTCTGTTCGCGCTGGAGATCTAGCCACCCTCGCTGATGCCGCTCGCCTGGCCAGACTCCAAGCTCGCTGGAGCCGCCGTCCGCGTCCTCCGCATCGCCCGCTGCCGCACCTGCTCCCTCGCTGGAGCTTTCATCAGCCGCCACCTCTCTCTTCTTTTCTCTCTTTATGTGTGTGTATGTTGTGTTGTAGCTAGGGTTTTTGTGTTGTGATGAATGAAATATAGTGAAAGCCTTATTTCATTCCCTATTGTTTTATTTATTTTTATTTTTATTTTTTTTTGGGTAAATTATTTAATTGCCCGTTTTACTTATAATTTGATTAAAAATTGGATCATAACCCCTTATTCAAATCAATGTATAGTTAACTTAATTTAAATCAAGTTAATTTAGTTGTACATCACACAATTGGCACATCAATCACGATTTTTTTTTGTGACCACATCGACTAACCGCAACTCTTAATCGGATTTTGAACCACTAATTTCTCATGATTAGCGATTAATTAATGAATTAAAAATACGGATCGTTTCAGTCTTCCCAACTAAAAGAAAATTTCGTCCTCGAAATTAGAAGGGAGTTACGCCCATGATTAGATTAAATAGAGGAAATATTTAAGTGTAAGTTTCTCTTAACTTTGAATATGTAATGTCCTTATATCTTAAAGTGGGTGCTCTCTTGTGGTAGTTCATATGACCAATCAGTTTATCTAGTGCCAATCCAAATATTGTCTTATATGTTAGCCTATTAGTGTGACTCTTAAACAATCACCGACTTCAATGTCTCGATATCATTACTTTCCAGAATTACAAGGCCTATCTCGTAGAGTCTCAAATGGAGTCACACCACTTTAGCTCAACCACTAAAGTCATATTTACATCATGCATAGAGGCAAACAATTTTCCTCACATACTACTGAATTTGTAATACAAACATGAGTCTGACATCCAAAATATGGATCAACCATGCAGTTTAACCATCAGACTGAAAAACCATACTTAGATGTAGTATGGTGTCCATCAATGCCAGTAACACTACCAACCCCCGGTAGTAAAAGAAGACCCTGCCACAACATGTATAAGGATCGTAATCCAAAATAATGGACACTGACACACCATCTAACTCATTATCTTAGCTCCATAAGTATAATTGGCTCATTCGTACCGCAAGTATTTCGGTAAAAGTTGAAAAAGAGCAAGCAAACTTAGGCAATTAGCGTACGATCATCTTTAAGCGTCTTCAATCGTATGATCTTCATAATCCGTGATAGTCAATGATTATGTTAGACTATCTAAACAACAATTTTAGTTCTTGAAGTTTTTTTTATTCTTAATCTAATCATGCTTATTCTCTAAGCATCTACAAATCGTGCTTCAATCATTTCCATTAAGTTCACTTGCCCACAATACAATATCATTTCTTTAGAGTTTTCAGTTAATAAATCAACCTTACTCCGTCATCAGTCTAAAGACACGTCATAGTACTCAAGTTTAATAACATCATTGGAGTAGAGTCTCGAAAGGTCCTAGTCCCAAAACATGATACGTGTCCTTCAAAACCTTAAAGAAATCTAGTCTCATCTATTTTCCGGTTCTTTCTCGAGCAACTTGTTCATTTTATTCACAGGTGTTCATCCTTTCCTATCATGATTATTTTTTTCAGGTGAGTTATTCTTATCTTATTAATTTTACACAATCCCATTACTTTTACTTTCCATTTTTTTTTGTCCATGCACTACTCGCATGAAAATTCCCTTCAGTACGTTCACTTACGCATCTGAACCAATTTTAGATATATGAAAATCTTGAGATGTACAATCTCGTAGGATTAATACTTAAATGGCCCCTAACCTCCAGAATGATCTGCGGACTCTACTTCTGCCTGTAACACTTAGTACATTCCTAAGTCCCTAGAGGTGATGGTCGACTTCACCAACCATAGGACTATAAATGAACAGTGTCACTAAAGTGGAGTTACTTGGGCTTTTGATCTAGCACTACTACTCCAAAGCTTTCGTCAAAGCTAGAGGAGTCTGTATATGCCTTACTCATTAGCACTCAAGTCATCTCAACACTCTGCTTCCTTAGAGTCCGCGTCAACACACTTGTCTCAAAATTTTTGTCCTTTTTTTTACATTCCTTGATATGTTTTGTCACTTCACCAATTTTCTCGAACTTTATTTTCCCAGGTATGCCTATTCATATTATCATGCAGGGACGCATAGGTAGACTAAGTTCTCATTTATTTTCTAATACGTGCAACTAATATGTGCTTTGGAACTTGAAAAGTTTCAAAATCTTCAATGCATATCAAGTATACTTAGTTGATTTCTCAAATTGATGATATCCAATAATGCGATTATTTAGGAAAATCTAACTCTTTAAGGTATACAAATTTTTTGAAATCTCGTTTCACTAATGTAGGTTAGATCATATTAGGGTCAAACTTAAACCGATTTACATCTCATGGATAAACAATAAAGTAGGACTATTGACACACTAACCAAGGTATGCATAACTTTTCTCTATGCTTCTTTCATTCAACAATATTTTTTTTTTGCGTCAATCATTAGCTCCATTAGTGGTTGAATCCCTTCTCTACGCTAGAGTGTAGTGTATACTATAGCAGATATTATTTTTTATCAAAGAATTACATGTAGTTTAGGCGTCCTTACATTCCTATACCAAATTCAAGTGTCTTAGATAGTCAACAAAATAAGAGAATAATAGCATATGATTTAGGGTTGACTAGCGTCACAAATTTCATGATTTGACAACTCCAAAATACTCAAACTTTACAACTTATGTTAATCTTTACTACGGACTCGATTCTCGTATTAGGTTCCAATTTCATTGGTTGGAATCTTTTTTTTTGTACTTTGGTATCTACTCGCTTTACTTCTATCCAAAGATTAATCATCACCATCAATCTTTCTTTTTTTTATCAATTTCCTCGAATCTGATAAATTTTACTACATATTTCTTACGATTCACTCATCGTGCCTCAATGAAACACATAATTCAATATGACATTAGAATTAGCTATATCGTATGCCCATCGATACCATATAATACATACATACAATCAAATAGAATATAATAAAGCTTATTCAAGTTTTCCCTAATCTTACTTTCGTTCGCTTCCCAACTAAGTTTCTGAGTTAGGATCATAGGGTTTCCATACTATGTTCGTTGGTGTTCCTAGTTCTACAAGTCCGTGTTCACAAATTAATCTGGTTGTAGGCTTATCAAGAGCTAAAGTCAAACTTGGCTCTGATACCAACTGTGATGGCCCCAACCCTACAAATTGGGCACCGCCCGGCACTAGGCCTCCATTAACCCCGGTAAACCAGTTTGGAGTTAATAAAGACCTAGTCAGCCTCACAAATCAGTCTTCAGTACTTGATAGTCCACACAACAAAGTGTATATATATAAATGAAATCATATGCAGCGGAATTTAATTGCAGTAAAAATGTGATAACAAATAAATTAAACACACAATGAATTCTAGGTGTGGAAGCTAGAATGTGGAAACCCCGTACAACGAATACAATATACAAAGTATAATATCTCTCAACCCAAATACCCATTTATAAAACATAGTAATTGCAATATAAATACATTAAACAACCTACATATGTCGCACATCAATGTTCTTGAGCTTGTAGATTATGCATGCAATTGTCACCAAAAGCAGAGACAATTACAGTGAGTAAATCCAGAAGAAGTTCAACAGTAATTCAGATTAAACAATAAATAAGTCTATAAATCATGCAAGAAAGAAATGAAGCTGAAAAGAATAATAAGGGGCATGATGGACAAACTACAATGGTTAACGATAGAGACCAAGTGACCCGGAAGCAAGGGATAGGCGCCTAAGTGGCCTTGACACTCTACATGTGGGCTCAAAGACACTTGACTATGAGTAAGTGTTAAATACTGGTATGGTTGGACCAAGTCCGCTTCAACTGCACCTAATCCGTTTGGCACTGTCAGCTCACTTGACCCACAACCTGAGAAAACATTCCAAAGAGAGCCATGGTCGCAACCGAATGCTCAACCGCAATGAAATCCTTGAAGTCCCTTGAGGAGGCACGACACTTGACGGATGCTCACTCAGAGGATTCAATCTCGTCTAGGAGCCACGAGCGCGACTCGGATGCTCAACCCACGAGTAAACAACGACTCAACACGACCACTTAGACCCTAAGTCACTTGGTAGGGAAGTAAAGTCCAACAATCGGTATCATTTCCATCAAAATATACAAAGAAAGGAAAAGAGTTAATATTGAGTTTCTTACCGGTTTACTTACAATAAAATCGCATAAATAGTCACGTCAATTCGATGATTCGAATAGCCTAGTTGAGTCCTTCTCGCGTATCTACAATTATACGTAGTATAGCAAAGTTGTTTTAGGGACCATTTGCTAAATAGTTACCTTGTGTAATTCAAAATGGACTAATTCATCAATTAGTTCTTTTAATAACTCAAGTCATTACAAAAAGCAATTAAGATAGTAAGACGATCTTATATTAATTCAAATCGATCAAAACGTGCTCAAAACTCGAAATGAACAAGTAAAACCTTATTTGAGTCATTTTATCAAACATTTGATGTGTATGTTCTACACACTGATTAGATTGATTCTTAATTTAGAAAAACAACTTCAAGTTCGACAACAACTCATTTCGAAAGCAAATCGAACTAGAAGATGATTTGAACAAGCATGAAAATCTCAATTTAGACCGAGGTTGAGTTTGTTTATTGGATTCAAAACAAATTCAATAAAAAGAGGGTAATGTTATTCTCAAAAAGTTCAAGATTTATCAAAGAGGGTTTAAACCAAAAAAGAAATGCGGCCAAATCTTGGCTCAAATCAAACAAAATAATCTACATAGAGTTAATAATCATAGAGAAACAAAGGGACTTTCTCAAATGACTCATTGCACTTCAAGCCACCATTGAGATCTTGAAATTACACTAAAGTTAATGAATCGACTTTAAAATCATATTTACCTTCACTTGAAGACTTGAAGAAAATTTATGTAACACTCTTTGAGATATTTCCTAAAACACTTCATGTTGCATATTCATGAATTCAAGTTAGTTTCATCCAATTAGATTTCCATTATCAACATTTTCAAGGAAATATATTAAAACCCCATTTTTATGTCAAACATCATTTTTTTTAATCTTCATTTGAACTTCCATGTTTTTGAAAGTAGAGAAAAATGAGCTTAGAAAACAATGAAAAGAAAAGTAACAATGGAGAGAAAAAAAAAGTCCCCATACCTATAAAGGTAAATGTTGCGGTTTTCTCTCTTAGTATGACTTAAAACACCAATCATAGTATAGACAGTGAGCTTTCAATGTTTTTCAATTTTTAGTAAAAGGTTTGATTAGAGAGGGTTTGTAAGGGAAGTTGAACCTCTCTTCTTTTTCAAATGGAATCAGTTAAGTAATTGCATGTTCCTTTTTGCTTACTTGATTTCATTTGTATATCAACCGCCCTTCCAACCAAGCAAAAACAAAGCCTTGTCGAAGTCGTCGCGCTGTTGGTATTCCTCCCCGGAGTCGCCGTCCGCGCCGAAGCTATGGCCGCCCTCGCCGCTGACGCTCGCCACGCCGGACTCCTGGCTCGCTGGAGCCGCCGTCCGCGTCCTCCGCGCCGCCCGCTCAGTCTGCTGTCGCGCCTGCTCCCTCGTCGGAGCTCTCATCAGCCGCCACCTCTCTCTCTTCTTTCTTTCTCTCTCTCTCTGTGTATCAGTGTATGTTGTGTGGTAGCTAGTGTTTTTGTGTTGTGATGAATGAAATATGGTGAAAGCCTTATTTCATTCCCTTTCGTTTTATTTTTTTATTTTTTATTTTGGGTAAATTATTTAATTTCCCATTCTACTTATAATTTGATTAAAAATTGGACATAGCCCCCTTTTCAAATCAAGGTATAGTTAACTTAATTTAAATCAAGTTAATTTAGTTGTACATCACACAATTGGCACATCAATCACAAATTTTTTTTTGTGACCACATCAACTAACCGCAACTCTTAATCGGATTTTGAACCACTAATGACTCATGATTAGCGATTAATTAATGAATTAAAAATACGGGTCGTTACAGCTGAAACACGGGAGGCGAAGAAGAAGGGGAGGTGGAGGCGAAAAAAAAGGGAAAAAGAAGAGGAAGAGATAGGCGGAGTGGAGGGAGGTGGTGAGCGGCTGGAGAAAGAGAAGAAAAATGGGAAGTTTATAAATGGAATGGATTAAGGTTTGGGGAGTAAGAGAGAGAGTGTGGGCCTCACCGCCACGTGGATGAAAAAATTCTCTATTGGGCGGGAATTTTTCCACCCAGCAATTAGCGACGGGGACCCATCGCTAAAACAATCATCGGGTCAACGACGGGCCCCGTCGCCAACCCGTAGCTAAATAGCGACGCCCCATCGCTATTTAATGCAATTTTTTGTAGTGCAAGGTATTTTTTTATCAATTGTTTTTATCGACTTCTCCAACCACTCCACAACTCATGGATTTCATTGTTCACTCATTATACTCTAATGTCTGTTGATGAAAATGAAAATGATGCCGTTATTAACAAGATCTCATTCTTGCATTAATGTACATTTTTTATAAGATTCTTTTACAAAGAATTTTTGTTTATTAAGTGTATAATTATGATCTCAAAAAGTGTAATATTATTATTCGAGAAAATAATCGTATATTTTTTTTTTCAAATGCAAGAAGTGCATTTTAAGAAATTTAAATTATCATTATAAGATTTTATTTAAGTAAAATCTTATAATGATAAGATTTTTATAAGATTTTATAATATTATTATTTTTGGAGAAAATAATCATATATTATTATTTTTATAATGATAAGATTTTTATAAGAATTTATAAGAATATTATAATGATAAGATTTTATAATGATAATATTTTTATAAGAATTTTTATAAGAAATTTAAATTATCAAAAAACGTAATATTATTATTTTTGGAGAAAATAATCGTATATTATTATTCTTGCATCAATGTACATTTTTTATAAGATTTTAATTATGATATCAAAAAGTGTAATATTATTATTTTTGGAGGAAAAAATTTAAGTTTTTTTACTTAAGTAAAAAAAAGTGCAAATTTTTTACACACAATGATCTTATTTGGTTCTTTTTTGCCACTAAAAGATGATTCATTTACCTATTTGTTTTGTTGATATTTATTTACTTATTTGTTATGTTATCATCTTGGTAGCAATTCATTAATATGTGTATATGATTTTTTTATTAAAATACAAAATTCTTTTTAAAAATTAGTAATAGTTCTTAAGAAAAATAAATATAATTATTCATCTATTTTTTATAATAAAGTGCAAAATATTTGTTTCAATATAAAAACCACAAAAATTACTAGTATCAATCAAAATCTTGTTTAAAAAGTTCACAAAAGTCATTAAAAATCTTAAATGTTAATAAAAGTCATCAGAATGAAGTTTACATAAAAGTTTATCAAAGTCTTTAAAAGTCAACGAAAATCTACAAACTTCATAAAAATCATCCACTTACAAAAGTAAGCAAAAGTATACTTAAATCTCAATTGAATACACCCCTGTTAGTCTTTTTTGGTAGAGTCGTACACATGGCTTGTCTCAAAACTCCATTACTAAATACGCCAATTTTGAAGTGTTATTTTGGTTTTATTAAATTTTTTAAAATCCTAAACTCTAAAAAATTAATTAACTTCTAGAGACGAGATTTAATAAATAAAATTGAATTTTTAATCAATAATAGCGACAAACCAGAGACTGAATCTAAAGTATAGGGTTCCTTCCCATTTTGTTGTTGTTACCAACAGAATAAGGACATCAATCTAAATTTTATTTATAAAATTGTAACTATTTTGTGGGCAATATATATGGAGATGGAATTAGCAATGGAAATAAGGTCCATCGTTAATATCGCACGATGAAACCCTGACAAGAGCTTAAATATTAACAGTTATCGACGAAATTGTAATTTCACTGTAAAATTGACCCTTTTAGCAATTGTTTGCGTCGCTGATAAGTTTGATAGGTTTAAAGTCGACACCCCAAGACACACTTCTATTAATCACACAAACTCGGTATTTATAATTATGGGGGAAACCTCTAGCTATTTAAAGACTTATAAACCCTAATCAAACTAGCTAGAAAGCCCTAATGCTAATTTAGATTATAACTCTAACATCCCCTATAATTCAAATTACTTATTTGAATTAAATAAAAATATCATCGACCCATAATTCAGACCATCCTAATCTTGCACTTGATCAATCTTCTCTCAACATCCAAATCCCGATCTATGCCGGTAACATCCTTTGTCTTTAACTCACTATCTGTCAGAAACAGATTTTGCAGTGCTAAACTGTGACATCCGAGAATTTCATACATTTTATTATGCGACTAATTAAATGTTTTTGGATTTAATTTGAGATTTAAGTATCCGAGGTGGGACCCACACATTATGGACTGGAGATCATGATTTAAAATATTATTTTCGCGTGTCACGTGTCTATGTGATGTATTATACTATACTCCACGCGAAATAGAGTCAAGTTGAGTTGTAGACTCGGTGTTCGCGTGTTTCGAAGCGCATTGAGAATTTTTCCAATTTTTGATGAAATTGAGGTATTTTTCGGGGTTAAATTGGGCTTTGAAAAATTGAGGATAAATATGAAATTTAAAAAGAAAATGGTAAATGACCATGGAGGGCATTGGCAAGTGAATGGAAAAGGATAACAAGTGAAGAGTCCTCTGGTCATTCGACCTACCCAAGACGAACCCCCGCGGGGTCATCGTCTTCTTCGAATTGGTGGAGCTCGATACTCGATGTCTCTCTTCTCTCTCGTGTACCCTCTATTCAGTCTCTCTCTCACTGTTTCTCTTTTGTCTCTTTCTCGTGTCACTGATCTCTCTCAATCTCATAATCTCTCTATGCTTTTCAGTCTCCATGGAAAGAAGGAGGAGATCGTTGATGATGTTGATGATGATTGATGATATGAGCAGTGGGTTCATCATTCATCATTTTCTATCTCTTTTTCTCAAGCTCACTGTTTGTCTCACAATGAATTGGGCATGGCAGTGGTGGAGGATCAACTTACCTTCGATTAAGGTAAGTTGATGGTAAATTCATGATTAATTACAATTGGGTTTTTTCATTGTTGATTTGTTGATCTTGATTGGAGGGGGACCTCAGTGTTTCTGCTGTCAATGTTATTATTGGATAGGCTTAATAGAGGTGGATGATAAGGAAGGAGGGCTATGCAACTGCTCTGTGTGATTGTTGGTTTAAAAGTATTTATGGCTCGGTTGGGGAGAAGAAATAAGAGAGATGAAGATGATGATGATGACAAGGTAAATGAGATTGCTTCTACTGTAATTGTTTTTTTTGTTTGGTTATTAGGGAAGATGATTAATAACGATGAGGCAGGGGAGTATAATAAATTGTTGTGTGTCTTGTTGTTGTTGTTTAATTGTTGGTAACAGATTGACAGAATGAAGGGGAAAATTACCAATTGAGGCTTAAAATCCCAAATAGGGGTTTGAGAAGTGCTACAAATGGATTTTTACAACAATTAAGTTATTTTAATCATGATTGAGTAATTAAGGGAATTGAGTTGGTTGATTTAGCAAATAGATTGTGTTTTGTTGATGAATCACATTGTTGTTGATGTAATAAGGTGAAACACATATTGTGGTAATCAAGTTGAGTTAAATTGAGACTCATTCAAGATTCTTACTAGAGATATCGACATGAGGGTGAATACTAGTGAATACGTTGTATATTGGTTCAAATGTAATGTTACACCACGTGATTAGTCAGTGGTGAAATTTGAAGCATTACGTTATTTTAAATTGGAGTTTATGGAAGATACCGACATGAAGGTGAAGATATAAATGAAATGAAAAGAGACGTACAACTTACAGCTCAGTTAGTAAGTATTATCCATATTGGGTGAAAATATTGAATAGAGTACAGTGTATCTGATTCGATATGTTTGAAGAATTGAATATTCTTTCACTATAATTGAGTAAAGCTAGAAGTATGTGTTGAGTATAAATGAGAAAAGATATAATATTTAAACTTGTATGAGATACAAGTTAAAAATTATATTAAATTATACTATGAGAGTATAATCAAGAAATATGTCGATATCTCTATTTAAAAGCGTAGATCTACTTAAGTTACGGATAACTATCTCTATTCAATAAATGAAAAAAGTATGGTGAATAGTAAGTAATTGAGATGTAAAATCTCAGTAAATGGAGAAATGATAGAAACCAATGTGAGTAAATTGGTAACGTGAAAACCCAAAATTGTGAAGAAGCCAATATGGAAGAGATTAGTAGTTAAGTGAATGAAATGAGGTTCTTTGTGAATAGAAAATGGTTTAACGAAGTTAGAAAAGACGTTAATTTTCTAACCAATCAAATAGAAAGTTAAGTGAATTCTCTGATGAGTTGGAATTGGTAATTTCTTATTAGTTCATAACCTAAATAATATTATGAATAACATTTAAAAAATGAGTGAGAGTTGCACAATGTGTCGAGTTGTATTTTCTGATCAAATTGTAATTCGAGATCTCTTGTCATGAGATGATAGATGTAATTAAAGATCTCTATATAGTCATGCGATGACTTGCGTAGTTCCAGGTTTCTGTTGAGAAACGATGGAATGGTGATGGATCATATAGACACACAACTATACTCTAGTATCTAATGTCGTGTTCAAGTATGATTTGCATCACTACATAAATATTTAGACTGATGATAGTCTAAAACAAATTGGTCAGCCAACAATTCTAATTTGGAATGATTGTTGATGAGAAAGTAAACTGGGATGTGTACAGTTTAGTGGATAGGGAAAAAATTATCAACGGTTTGTGGAATTGGAATCAGTTAAGAATGAAAAATGTGTTATGAAAAGCAATATAGGCAAGATATTGCTAAGTATTGATGCTTGAGTGGGATTCAAGATATGAAATGAGTAGATGAGAAAAAGTTATCAGATATTCCACAAATTTGATCATTTAACTCGTCAGAAATTCACAAAATGCCAAGATTGGCGAAGTAACAATGATGAATTTTCATTAAACTAAAAAATTGGAAATGAAATGTTGAAATGGTTATGATCTCCACCATGGAGTTGTTGATTACAACGAAAGTGCTTGGGTCCACTTAAGGTTTCACATTGGAACTGACTTTTATAGGTTTGGATTAAAAGAGTTATATATGAATGATCATTTCTTCATATCTCTTTTGGTTCAGCCAACTTGTAAGTTTAAATTTCGAGGATGAAATTTTTAATTAGTCGGGAAGAATTGTGACATCCAACAATTTCATAATCTTGATTAGGCGACTAATTAAGTATTTTTGGATTTAATTAGAGATTTAAGTATACGAGGTGGGACAAGTCACGGACTAGAGATCATGACTTAAAATATTATTTTCGTGTGTCGCGTGCTTATTTGATGCATTATACTTCTATTCGATGCAAAACAGGGTCAAGTTGAGCTGTAGATGCGGTGTTCGCGTGTTTTGAAGTACGTTGGAAATTTTTTCAATTTTTGACAAAATTGAAGTATTTTTTGGGATTAAATTGGGCTTGAAAAATTGAGGATAAACGTGAAATTTAAAAAAGAAAATGGCAAATGACCATGGAGGGCATTGGTAAGTGAATGGAAAAGGGTAAGAAGTGAATGGTATTTTGGTCATTTGACCTACCCAAAATCCTCCTCCTCTTCAACGAAACCAAAAGCCCCGTCTTCTTCAAATTGGTGGAGCTCTACTTTTCTCTCGCTTTCTTGAAGCCCTCTCTCGACTCCTCACTCAATACTTGGTATCTCTTTTCTCTCTCATGTACCCTATCTTCCGTCTCTCTCTCTCTCTCTCTCTCTCTCTCTCCCTCTCTCACTGTTTCTCCATTGTCTCTCTCTTGTGTCACGGATCTCTCTCAATCTCATTGTCTCTCTATGTTTTTCGATATCCATGGAAGGAAGGAGGAGATCGTTGATGATGTTGATGGCGAGTGATGATATGAACAGAGGGTCCATTATGTTCTCTCTCTTTTTCTCAAGTTCACTGTTTGTCTAGCAATGAATTGGGCAAGGCAGCGGTGGATGATCAACTTACTTTCGATTAAGGTAAGTTGATGTTAAATTCGTGATTAATTCCAGTAGAGTTTTTTCATTGTTGATTTGTTGATCTTTATTGAAGGGAAACATCATTGTTGCTGCTATCATTATTATTGTTAGAAAGGCTTAAGAGAGATGTGGATGACGAGGAAAGAGGGTTGTGCAATTGCTCTGTGTGATTGTTGGTTTAAAATTATTTATGGCTCAATTGGGAAGAGGAAATAAGGGAGATGAGGATGGCGATGATGACAAAGTAAAAGAGGATTGCTTCTACTGTAATTGATGTTTTTGTTGGTTTGGTTATTAGGGAAGATGATTAATGACGATGAGGCAGGGGAGTATAATAAATTGTTGTTGTGCGTCTAGTTGTTGTTGTTTAATTGTTGGTAACATATTGAGAGAAGGAAGGGGGGAAATTGCCAATTGAGGCATAAAATCCCTAATAGGGGTTGAGAAGTTCTACAAATGGATTTTTGAAACGGTTAAGTTATTTTAATCATGATTGAGTGATGAAGCGATTGAGTTGGTTGACGTAACAAATATATTGTGTTTTGTTAATGAATTACATTGTTGTTGATGTAATAAGGTGAAACACATGTTGTGATAGTCAAATTGAGACTCATTCAAGATTCGTAATCGAGATTTGGAATAGGCATATATAGCCTATGATTTGCTAATTGAGTTTATATCTCAATTTAAAATGATAAATGTTGTTGTTACGGTTGTTGATTTGGTTTTAAGAAATGGTTGAGGGATTGTTTATCTTGGTTGGGAAAAGGTTTGAATAGGGGAAATCAATAATGCTTTATAGGCCTTAGTGATGCAATGAGTGAATTGCATTGTACCTTGATAAAATGAGTACAAAGAGACTCATTAAGGTTTCAAATCAATATTCGAAGAAATGGAATAGCCTATGATTTCAATTGAGTTCAAAACTCAATTTGAAAGGGTATAAATAAGTTAATTGGTCATTGAAAGTTAAATAGGTGGTTAAGACCCAAATTGGAACTCATAAATAGGTTGTTATTTGTTTTGAAATCCAACAAAGGGTTTAGAACCTATTTAGAGGTTAAACATATGAAAAGAGGTGTAAAGGTGCTTTCGGAAACTTTAGATAGTGGTTAAAGTTTGTTAGGGGATCTCAATTATGTTGTAAATTATAATATGAATTTAAAATGTTAAAATAGATTTTTAACTCTAAATATTGGAATTTTATGATTTAATAGGGCACATGGAAGTACGCGAAAGCTGAGAAACATTGTGTGCGGCTTCGCAACCAACCTTGAGTTGGTTTGGTTGTAAGTAAACTTTACAATGACTCTCACATTGATATGGTTTATCTATTTGCATGAATTGCGTTCATTATTGGTCATGCATGCATTATAGAGGGAGATAAGCTTTTTTCTAAGTCTGGTTTGCTTGAAATGAGATTTTAATCCTACTTCAAATGCCGACTAGTGAGACTAGTTCTGAAGTCAAACGCCGACAAGTTATCTCTGCATTTCATAAGATCTTAATATTGTTTCCATACTATTTTTGGAAGTTGACGTCTGATTATAGTTAGGAAACAGAAATGGAGTGGATTGCAAAGTTGTATATTTATTTCTTCAATTCCTTTGCTTCATGATTATTCCATATTATCCTGTTGCTATTACTAGGTATGTTAGGCAGTGTAAGTCTTACTTATCTGACATCATTATTTGTTGTAATGGTGACGACTCATCTCGCACTACAAGGAAAAGTAGAAGCTCGAAAATTTTTGGTGATTCCTTTTAAAGCTTGCTTTCTCTGTGTATGACTTGAATTTGTGTATATAATTTATATTTTTGAGTTAGGGCGAGAGTAGGAAGTTCTTTAAATTAGTTAACAGTAAGTTACGAGGTTTATATTCCAATTTTGGTTTATTTGGGATTGAAAAGTTAGAACTAAAATATTGGAGACTCTAAGTTAGTTTTTAAGGTTGAACTTGATATATATTGTGAATTGCAAGGAGTTGTGAGTCCTTTTAGACCTTTCCCCAATTCTACTGTCTATTAGGTGA
Organism: Stephania cephalantha; assembly: GCA_039657325.1. NCBI lineage: Eukaryota > Viridiplantae > Streptophyta > Magnoliopsida > Ranunculales > Menispermaceae > Stephania > Stephania cephalantha. Next base: position 14,899,173 of record CM077570.1, on the reverse strand, counting down.
AAAGTTTTTTGGTAGACCAGTTTTAGGGGAGGTGCTGGCGAGAGTTTTACAAAATATAGAGAATGATCCGTATGATTTCCTAATTTGCTCCAATTAAACAAATTATGAATTAATTTTCATTGAAGAAATAAATATAGTTTTGGAGCCTTATTAAGGATTGAAATAAAAATTATTTTGAGGTCAAATTTAAAAAGAATGGATTAGGTTGACTAGATTATCAGGGATTAAGGTAACTTAGGCTGGTTAGTCGTCTTGATAATGAGGGGCTGACATAAACATTGCACAACACACTCAATTGGCATAATCATCGACGAGATTATTATAGGTGATTTGATAATCCTAAAATGGAGCTGGTTGCCTCACATTCCTTTGTTGTCTCAAACAGTTACTTTGGTTGTACCACCAATACTAGCTGAAGTAGAAGCCTCATCTTCACATCTAATAATTGATGGCCAAGAAATACCCTTGCCCTTTATGTCCTAAACCCATGCATCCTTCTCATCAAATAAGACATCTTTATTAACAATGATTGAATTGGTGATCAACCATATTATATATGTAACGACCCTATATATTAATCCTAATTGATTACTACTAATCTCTTATCATTAACGCATAATTAGTGGGTTTAACCCTGACCTGTGAGATTTACCAGTGGTTTAGTCTTGTCTATCAAACTTTGATGTGATTGAGGGCATCGCCCAACACACGGTATTGTTATTGCATATGTTACTCATTAAAAACCAGTGTGGTCATGGTGTTACCTGCCACATGGTATATGGGTTTAGGTACACGGAATGGTTGTTGTGGTCTGGATAGTAATAATGTAACGTACATGTAATTGTGTGTTAAAGTGGGGTGTGAACCATTTAAATGAACTATAAGTGATTAATATTAATTAATAGAAAGGCTATAGTTGAGAATAAATATTTAATAAGTCATTGATGCATCTCGTAAAAAATGTGGGGTCGCGGGGATAAGTAAAACATATAGTTAGCTAAATAAATTTGTAAACCTTAGATACGCCTCAAAATATGTGGGTAACTATTGATGGTGTCAAAATGGTAAGTGCGTCACTTTAGCACATAGGCACTTGGATGTACCTCGAGAAACATGTTTCAATCTCAATGTAAATCAATGGTACTTGAGGTGTGGCAAATCACTAATTAGACAAAGTTTTAGGGTGTATTTTATGGTTATTTTGAACATAAAGCACTATATTACACTGGGTTTTCTCTTTTTTATATATGTGATTTCAGGTATAATTCAAGAAAATTGAAGAAATGAATGATTTAAAGATGAAAAGAGAAGAATTTTATATTCTGGAAGAAGCTTGGAGAAGTCATAACGATGTATATATTGAACTAAAATCGCTGGACAAATCGGAAGTAAAGAACCTTAACGATGTAGCAGCGAAGTAAAGACAAAATTAAATCACTACCTGAATAGTATGCCATAGAGAGCCATTTTTGAAGACCCTAAGCTATTTACTCAGCAATATACATTAAACCTGAATCGTTGGCAAAATAGTGAGGTCAGTGAAGAGTTTTTTTTTTTTTTTGGAAAAAGATTAGGAATTTGAGTTTGAATAGGATATGTATTAGCCAAAATACTATAAACATGAGGATAGGGCTTCAAATTAACCTTGTCTATTATTACTGCCTATATTCATCAATAGTTTATTTACATTACTATTGCTTTGGAGAGCTCAAGTTGAGAGTTGAAATAATTAATAAAGAAATATTTTTTATTAATTGCTTTTAGTAATTTTATGGTGTTTTGCATTAGTATGTATGAATAGTTTATTAGTCTAAATCACGGGATTGACTAAATCAATTGCAAAGACATAGTTTAGGAAGTTATTAACTTAATGTTTTAAATCATTATTGTATTTTTAAGTTCATAGTATTAATTGATTGTATCATTGAATTACAATCTATGAAATTAGAGTTTGCATACATAGTGGACAATGTGTATTGTGATCAATATGTTCTAATTCTAATAGATAATATACATCATAGTTGTGTAAATAATCTATAATAAGTAGTAACTAAGAATTATTCAGCGGCATCCTACCTGTGTGAGAAGTCTTAGGTGAATTAAAGTTCTAGGTCAAGTAACGATGACATATTGTGTTAGTTATTATCTAGTAGTAAGTGTTTTCATGAATCTTAATGCGGTACTCTAATATGTTTATTAGTATGCTTTGAACGTTTGAAGGACTAATAATGACAATGTTAGAATAGGGATACAAGTCGCATAAATCCACCATTGATAAAAGGAAAACTAGGTAATTCTAAATGACTATATAACTTATTGATAATAAAGATTTAATGAGTCTCCTAAAGGTCCGTGATTGAACTATGTTTATAACTATGTTTATGAATATGTTTATGATTTGTCTTGATGTTTAGTTAGATACAATTGGTGTTGTTCCCTATCCTTCGTTTAGGTTTATTTAAATTGAGTTAGTCTTAAAACTATTTAGTTGTTATAATTTAATTTATTGCAGGTTTTTAATTATTGCTTTTAAATTAATTAGTGGTTAGTTAATTAATAAAAAAATCCTTAAACTTCTTAGGAAAGTGTTAAATCTATGTGGTAAAGATCTCGCTTACCGCTACTACAAAATAAAAATATAAAGAATATGTGGGTAAATCATTGTACATGCTCAACACGTGTCAAGGTGTAAGAATGGATACATTATAAGTAGGCGGTGGCTATGAACCAAAGTGTTTGTGTTATCTCGAGAAATACCAAAACATAAATATAAGGAAATATGGTTTTGTTTCCTTCAATTGATTACACAAGAGTGGTACCGAGAGATTAATAGAAGAAAAGATAGGGAAAGGAGAGATCATAGAGAAGAAAGGGATGTATATTGGCATGGGTTTTAAAAGAGCACGAGGGTGTAGGAAATCAACCATCAAATGAGGATTTGGGAGCTCATACAATTGATTTTAATTCCGCTTAAGTGGTGTGGTGAGCTTCACTCCAAACTCTCACAATTCTCAATTTCTCTCATTTGAACCATAAGGTTTAGATAGGCTTAAGTTAAAGAAAACCATAGCTATGAGTTCACTAGAATCCATTGAACTTGAAAAATCATATTGATAAGGTTGTCCATAAATACTGTAAGTTGAAGTTTGAAATTGATGATGAAAGTGTGATTAATTCATGGTCTAAACTCATGAGTTAATGATGATTATTATGGTGATACCTTGGGTTGGTGAAGTACCCCTTTTTGAGTTGTTCTGGAAGTTTGGGAAGTGCTTGGAGTGATTCGGATGGGTGCAAGGGTTGTTGTCCCTTAACAGCATACCCGCAGTACGCTGGCCCTAGGCAACATATTGTCATGAGCTTTTAACCTATTTTTTAGGTTTTAGTTGGTGTGACGGCCCAGTCCCCACAGACTGGTTCCTGTCCGACCTAGACCTACGTGAACCTCTGAGTCAGCCTCTGCAAGGTTAACACAAGCCTAGTAAGCATATGTTTCCATTAATATTAATTACTCAATGAGTTAAAGTTGAGTTATTAGATATTGCAATTTTTACAATTAAAAAGAGTAGAAATAAACTTAACTAAAATAAATAACTCAGGTAAATAAAGTTGAGACAACTTATAGACCTTGCAAAAATAGATAATCATGCATATCTGGTGATCAAGTATAGGGGAATACAATATAGATGAATAAGTCACTCAAAATCCCAAAATATCCCAAGTTTTCTTAAAATAGTATATAAGTAATACATAAACAAAAACCTACAAAAGTAGCAAGAGGACGCCTGTTTCGATGTCTTAAGATTAAACTACCAATTAACAACGCATTTCCCTTGCTCGACTGCGAATGCCACTAAGGGAGAATTCCAGTGAGTAAAACCAGAATGATATTAACAGTACTTCAAGAATGTAAATAACAGTCTAAGAATCATACATGTAATATAAATGAGCTGAAAAAGAAAGTAAAATACATGATAAAAACACGCCCAGAGTCTAAGAATCATACATGTAATATAAATGAGCTTTGAAAAAGAAAGTAAAATACATGATAAAAACCAGAATGATATTAACACGATTATCATGATTTCTCGTGATGTCACCATTTTGAATAGAAATTTTAAATTCTTGGATAGGGTACTCCCCCTTACAACTTCTACAACTACGAAAGGCTATCGTAGTAAGTGTTTTCTCTTTTGCGTTCATAATTTTTCCATTCCACTAGTTTAGTCATTCATCTTTCCATAGGTCAATCATATTTTAGGATCCCCACTTTTAAAGATTCAATCATCATTGACTTTGGTTAGGTGGCACTAGTTACATTATTTATTCCTCGTCATTATTTCTCATCCAACTGTCCCCTACCAATCAGGTTAGGTTCCATTTTGACTCAATAGTCGTTAGTACATGTGCACAATACCAGATAATCATATCCAAGGTATTCTTTGAGTTTGTTATCCCTAATTTTAATGATTTATCTATCATTGAGTTCATTATAATATCATTAACAGTGATGTAGCCCCTTCCAGCTATACGAATTTGGACTCATATAAAGCATTCAATTTTGAGGCATTCCTTAATTTCTCACTTATGGTACCACAATTGCATGCGCCACATTCATTTGGAAACTATTTATCAAATTTTGGTATCCACATTCATTTGGAAACGATTTGTATTATTTTAACCTCATGTCTTGGGTCTTTTCAACATTTACAGTTTTATACTTGGCAACGAGTTCCTCACTCGTGGCAATATTGCCAAAGATTGTCCTTGACTTGGGATCCTCATGTTTTAGTAACTCGACTATCTTCGAGTGTACTAGCACGACACTTACCAAAGGGTGCACCATTTAAGTTGTAATCACTAAATTTACTCATTGAGTTACTTCGAGGTATTTTTTAACTTCTCGTTCGATCTTTCGTACACCATGTACTTACTTTTCGAGTTAACCCTCAGTTTGGGATCCTCAATCTCGATATTCAACCTATAGAGAAATGGTTTAAATTAAACTTTCTTTTATTCAGGATCGATCAAAACTTGAGAAACATGACACAATCATGGAAAAGTCAAATCTAAATCGAAACTTTTCCAAATTATAGAGTTTTTATCGAAAACTCTATTTCAAACATAGTTAAGCTTATTTTTTGGGAAAAGTTTGAAATCTTCCTCGTATTTTGTGCAACTATAAAACTTTTCAAATCAATTTGGTCGATGTGATTTAAAGAGTAAATCGTAACCACACAAAGATTTATATTTTCACCCATAAAATAATAACTTAACTCTAAACCGATACTTTGCATTTCATTAGGTCTAAAACCATCAAATTCATTAAAATTTAGGTTTAATACAACCCGAAATGGTATGAACACTCCTAAGTTCAATCATTCAAGGAATCTCAACCATGTTTGTTGAAAAGGAGTAAAACTTATTCTAAGATCAAAGTGTGATTACAACAACAAATCCTTAAAATACATAGAAGTCTATTCATTTCACTTTTGAACACCAAGGGAAATAAGTCATTCCCTTTTGTACTTGTTTATGCTTTCAATTTTGCTTTTGTAAAAATAAGTAGAGTTACCTTGAATGTTTCATTAAAATGTGGTATGCAAAAACTCATTACTCCTTCAAGACCATGGTCTAATATAGTCAAAATATTTTTCGAGGAAAATAGATTACACGTGACAATAGAAGTCATACTGTAGTAATGACCTTCTAGTTGAATCATAGATCAACAATTAGCATCCCTAATCAAGAGTCAGATGTTTAAGAGTACACGTGTCTTTCCTATCTTGAATTAATTATTTACGTTTAGCTTCCTAGCCAAACTAGCTTAGTTTTTTAATGTTTGTGACCAAAATTCATTGGCATCCTTGCTAAGATAAATAACATTTTCTTAAACAAGGTATCATGAATTTTAATCGTTTTATGAGAATTTCAAGAGTTAGAGTTACTTCTCAAAATGTGACTATGTCACTACTTCCATAACGTATGCAACGTGGCGACTAACTGCCCTTTCAAGTTTTATGATTCTAGTTTTAACCTTTTATTTGCTACACCAACATTAAGTATATGCACATCACAACACGTAGTTTCCAATCGAAGCTTATTTATTCTCGTAGCAAGCATTATAGATATCTTTTAAGTGCATGTGAAATATCCCAAAGAGTTCGCCTCGATTTCCTTGCGTCTTTTATTGTCATTCCTCTTATCGTCTCATGGAACTCAAGTTCCCCCTCTGCTCACGAAAATCGTTAGAGACAATCAAAATAGTGGGGGAAGACAATTTATGTGACGCCTAGATCCCTGAATTTATGAATAAGTTCATATTTAGGATAATTAAATAATTAAATATGATTTTGTGTGTTAATATGCCTATTTATGTGTATTATTTTTTAATAACAAAATAATTACTTGTGGAACAAGTAAGGGTAAATTGGTAAGAAAATCCAAGTTGGATGGTCCTATGACTAAAAGGCACCAGGTAAGATCGAGGGTTGGAGCTGGTCATTTAAACTCTAGGTCTTGAGACATATAAAACAAATTACAACCTAGTTGTAGCATCCCATGTCCCGATTAGGGTGATATTCGTCCTGAAACCTTAATTAAGCCAGATAACCCAGTCAGGCTTAACTAAAGCTAGCAGCCTTACCGTCTGTACCTGATAAACTCAACCTGTATATCAATATCGAATAAACAATACAAAGTATACGCAGCGAAAAATTAAAACTTTTTCGATATTTAAACAATAAACATAAATACATAGTTTATTAAAATTCAAAACCTCGTTTATAAACCTCCCAACCATGTTTATATACAATAAAATATATCACACAATGTATATAGGTACAAGAAGGCTCATTACATCATAGAAAAGATTATAAGACACTTACATCTTTTTTTGCCATTCGCTGAAGCGCTAGGCTGCGAACCTAAAATTTGGTAAGCGCTCCAATTTGCTCAGTAAGTAAGGATTCACAAAGCCATCAACATTCCATATAATAATCTAGAACATTATGCAATAACAATATGCACCAATGTTAACTAACAAGAATATGGAAAGCATAAATCCAATAAATAACGGATGTAAATCAAATTGTCAATGACTATTACACTTTGATTCCCATTTAATTTATAAAACTAGGGTCGATAACCCACCGACACCATTAATGCGATTGCTAGACCAATACATTGGCTGATATGCTATCTAGCCAATCCATTAATGCCCAATGGTTCTATCCGAAACCATATAGTGAGTATTTAATCCACACAACCTATCGAATTGAGCAAGAGTTATATATAGGTTGGGAAGGTAACCCATCTCCTATAAACTTATTCTCAAAATCAGGAGTTACTCTCGTGGGTCACATTACACACCGTTTTCCATTTATTGAGAATCGTTACAGTGTACATAGTCACTCATTCAGTCCATAAACTACATGAACTATATATATACTAAGATAACCAAGCAACATTGATAAATAAGCGAATCCATACTTACCTCAGCTTAGGTTTCCATTCCAAATTCCCTAACTTTTCGGGTAACTCATGCTTTCCCGGGAATCAACCACCTATCACAAACCATTTATGACCAATATAAGTCTGACACCCTATACTTAGAACCTGTAGTCCAGTTCTTAAGTCTTCCAGAAATCTCATTCAAAATATAGCAGCATTGGTGTATTTTAGGGTGGGAGCACGCTCTCTCAGTACGTGGAGTACGCTCCGGCAACTGAGTTCATCCTCACTGATAAAGGGAGCACGCTCCACTGCTAGGTGGAGCGCGCTCCAACCTGTATTATTTTAACAATACACAGGGCAACAACCATTGTTCCATCCATAAATTCATACAACAACATCAAACACTCCCAAAACTCATCTGGGAGGAGCTCTAGTGAGGTAACAAACCATTTTTAATTATCAAACAACATAATTTCACAGAGATTTCATCACCTACTATCAAATTGAACTTCAAAAGCATAAAAACTAAACTTATCAAAGTGATGATCTCTGGCTTTCCAATTGATTAAGCTCATCAATTGAAGTTGAATTCACTCCATGAGTGATCTCATAAGATTAGAAATCAAACCCTCAGCTTTCTCACTCTCACTCGATCAAATTTATTGAGATAAGTATAAAGGTTTTAGTATAAATATATGGATTTTTCTCGAGATACGCATCACGTTATCTCGAAACTAATCGAATGATTAATGTGCTAACTTGACACTCTTAAAGTGACACACAAGTTGACACCATCAACATTTGTGCTCATCTCGAGGCGATCCGACAATCCATATAATTCAAACTAATCTTATAATTTCCAATATATATTTATATATCAAATATATGAATATATATATATCTCCTGTATTTTTGTAACGACCCAAAAATTTGACTTATGCCATGTGTCAGGTCAGGGTCGTTTGTGGGATCCACTTGTCGAAATGCGTATGTCCGAATCTCGAGTGGAGATGCTAATTGTTGAGAAAAGTATATGCGGGGAATGCGGAAAACCAAAACACGACGCCTCGAGTCGCGTGTCGATGTGGGACCAAAATGTGGCTATAGTGGATCTATGTGGTTTTAATGTGTACATTGGATACGCCTCGTGATACGTGTAGCGCGAGTATCGAGATTTTGAAAGGAGGCGGGTTGGTGCCTCGAGATGCGCGCTGCTCGATTTTCGATGACACTTTTGATCTGAAATTAAAAGAGAAAGAGAAATATATATATATAAAGAATCAGATAAGATTGAAAAAAAAGATAGAAAGAGAAAGGAGAGAGAGAGAGATCGGTTGCAAGAGAGAACCAGAGAGGGAGAGAAGATGGCGGAGAGAGGAGACCGGCGAACCAGCAGATCCGGCGAGTACCGGCAGCTGCTCGACGACGACGGACCAGCAGAGCACGACGGCTGGTGGCGTAGCTGGTGGCGCAGCAGGAGCGTGGCTGGTGTCTGGTGGCTGGAGGCCGGGAGCGTGGCTGGTGGCTGCTGCAGTGCACCGGTGCCAGCGACGGCGCGGAGGACGCCGGCGAGGAGGACGATCGCGCAGGGTTTCAGCGACGGCGGGTGCGGCTGGTGCGGACGGCGGCACTGGCGGCAGCGATGGCGCGGCAGCGATGGACGCAGCCAGCCGACGCGCGAACGACTCCGGCGGTGACGCGACGCCGGCGAGGGACGGCAGCGGCGAGCGGCGGCGCCGGCGACGGCTGCGCGGCAGCAACTGCGACGCGGCGAACGACGGCGGCGAGCGCGATGGCGCGATGTCGACCGGTCGGATGCACGATTTCGACGAAATCGCGACGACGCGATGGAGGTGATGTTTATTTCACCAAACTGAGTTGTGATTGAATGATTTTACGTAAAATAGGCCTAAAATGTCGAAATGGACACCAGGGACTTAGGATTCGGGTGTTGGGTGCGCAAATCGAGACGCGAACGAGACATTTTGAGGTGCGCGATTTCTCGAGGTAAGTAAACCAACTAGGGACTTATACAAGATTTCATTTCTCTCCATGGGTTGTTGTTGTTTACTGTTTTGTGATAGCTTTATTGTTGTTCACTGCTTTGTGATGATAGCTATCTGTGAAATTGTTATTGATTGAGTGGGTCCAATGGCAAGCGAGTCACGGTTATTTTATTTATCTGCGATATGAGCTCGTATCCGTACGCCGTCGATATCTCCCAATTGAGTGTACGTTGGGGGCTCTTATCCCGGACGTAGATATCTCATAGTCGCAAGGGTTAGGGTTGGAAGGCATGGGGCTCGTCCTAACCCGAGTCTTGTTGGGATTTTTCGCGACTCAACGACCTTTTGGTCGGGACTCCTTGTTATTTGGTCTCACTCATTGATGGTTGTTTACAGTCTTTTATATTCATGCGTTCTGTATTCCTTTCGTTCTATTTGCATGAATTTGACTGCTTTGGATATTGTGAAATGTTGTGTATATGTCCTACTGGATTTACTTACCTGGGCTCGTCATTCTTATGTTTGACTGAGTGAAGAGCCGCATACGAGCAGCAGAGGGAAAGCTCCATAGCTAGGTGAATTTTTGTATATTTTGTATTTACTCTCCTCTGATAATATTTACTGGGTTCCACAATTAGGTTGTCTAACTCCCTGATCTTTTTGTTGAGTTATTTAATGTATTAGTTGCTTCCGCTAAATTTTTAAATCTTGAAAAATACTAATAACTCAATTTTATGGGAAATTACTTGTAATAATGGATTGGAAGGCTGACTAGGCCTGCGTTGACCTTGCGAGACTGGCTCGGGGGTCCACGTGGGCTTAGGCCGGGCGGGGCCCAATTTTATGGGAAATTGGGGCCGTCACAGTTGGTATTAGAGCCGATGTTTTAAATACTCGACTCTTGAGTTAAATTACAAGCCATGGAGACGCAAACCAGCGGAAGTTATGAATGTTTGAACTTAGAGTGGAACCCTATGATCATGACTTTAGTCTTCGTTGGGAAGTGAGGAGAGTATTTGATGTGTTGTATTATACTACTTACGATAGAACTACTTTGGTAGCTGTATTTACTCTTGTGTATCACGTGAGACACGATGAGTAAATTGAAAAGGATTGACGATAAATTTATCGAATCTAGAGAAATTGATTACTTTGCCTATGCATACGTCCCTAGAAGAAAATATGAATATGAGTTCATAGGAAAGCAAAGTTTGAAAAAAAAAAAAAAAAAAAAAAAAAAACGAAGAGCAGACTCTAAGGGAGCAGAGTGTTGAGATGACTTGAGAGCTAACGATTTCATCATGTACGGACTCCTTAGCTTTGACGAAAGCTTTGGAGTAGTAGTGTTGGATCAGAAGCCCAAGTAACTCCACTTTAGTGACCCTATGCATTTATCGTCTCAGGGTTGGTGAAGTCGACCACCACCTTTAGGGACTGGTAAATGAATTAAGTGTTACGAGTTGAGATAGAGTCTGCAAATTCGTTCTAAAAGTTAGGGGCCACCTAAGTATAAATCATTCGAGATCGTATATCTCAAGAATTCTTGCATGCTAAAATTTGTTCAGATGCGTTAGTAAACGTACTGAAAGGGAATTTACGTGCAAGTAGTGCATGTTGTAAAAATGTATCCGATATAGTATATTTGTTGTGTTGTAATATATATACGATATCGAGGATTCGTGGCTATGGAAAATGCGACGACGTTTCGGATCGGGTTTAGGAATGATCGTGAGGTCTTGCAGTTCACGGTTTGCGAAATACCGATGAGCCGCATACATCGCACTACCAACAACTGCAGAAGATTTTTCGATTGTTAAGGGCACAGGTTACACCGTCGTCGTCTACGTCACCAACGCTAGTTATTCAGGCTGGGCGTGTTTTTACAGTTCACAACCCACCTGAAAAACTTTCGATTCAAGCGGGACTGCGCAGCCACCGAGGTGACACATGTTCGGGCCGATATGGTATCTCCTATATCTGAGACACCGGCTGAGGATACGCCGAGCACGCCGATTGATACGGGTGTTAGGGCTACAGCTGAGGCGAGGCATGCTCGTGAGTTTCGGAGGCATCATCCGGAAAAGTTTCACGGTGGTACGGATCGCGGAGCAAAGAAAGATTCATGACGTTTGGCCACACCCGGATCATATGGGGTCGATCATTTCATCGGCTTCGTTGTTCGGCGAGGCGATGTCCGGTTGCGCACTACGGTGGCGTCGATGGGGACGCTCAAGGATTGGGTGAGTGCAAGGATGGGGAAGTACATTCATCCTACGGTTCGTAACTCGAAGAGAACGATTCTTAAACCATTCGATAGAGGACCGAGGAGTCGGTTGCGGTGTATGGATCGATATATACGCGTGATGAAGTATGTTTGGGGTTGCGGTGACCAAGCTTACTACGTCATACACGGTTTCTGGATTTTATTGGTTTTGTTGGGTGACGACGGTTCCGAGCACGAGCACAGGAGGCTTAAGCGAGGGCTATGGTCAAGCGAGAGCTTTGGGAGCATACGCACCGGAGTACCAATCGCATTATCGGCATCGTTATAGTCAGTGCGAAGGTCTGGAGATGATCAGAGGAAAGCGAGGGTTAGACGGTCGTGGCAAAGAGAGCAACCTCATAGCGTATTGCGTTTCCACCGTATGCGGTGTATATGGCGCCAGTGTTAGATGGTTCAACACAGAGTTACGCTAGTACAATACAGCAGCCAACACCGTCAGATCCTTAGTAATGGCCAGAGACAGGGTCAGAGATCCAGTCGAGTGCACAGACAGGGACAACGATCTAGTCATACACAGGGACAAGGACATGGACATGTTCCATGCTATTGCCACGTCAGGTCCGACTATTATCCACCGTAACCTGATAGAGGGTACGACGAGTTGTGTTGAGACTCACTCGATCAGAGAGACTAGCGGACGGTCAAGGAGACTGATTTACATTCTCGCGGATATACAGCAGATATACGTATGTTAGTGACGGTGGATCATGAAATTAAAATGTTCATTTGTATTTATTTGTATTCCAATATATGTTGCGAGGATGTTGCCCTGGCATATATTGATCGGAAGAGACAGATGGTGTGTTCTTTGCTTAGGAGATCTCGGACGAGCCCAGCTCGTCGCGGAGGAGCTCAGCTTGTCGCGGAGGAGCCCAGCTTGTCGCGGAGGAGCCCAGCCCTACAAAGTAAGATGGGGGTATGGCCTTGGGCGAGTATGGCCTTGGGCGGGTATGGCCTTGGGTCTTCGTTCATAAAACACCATTGTCCTTTGAGACTTGCTTCAATTTCGAGGACGAAATTCTAATTCGTTGGGAAGACTGTAACGACCTGAAAATTTGACTTGTGCCACGTGTCAGGTCAGGGTCGTTTGTGGGATCCACTTGTCGAAATGCGTATGTCCGAATCTCGAGTGGAGATGCTAATTGTTGAGAAAAGTATATGCGGGGAATGCAGAAAATCAAAACACGACGCCTCGAGTCGCGTGTTGACGTGGGACCAAAATGTGGCTATAGTGGATCTATATGGTTTTAATGTGTACATTAGATACGCCTCGTGATACGTGTAGCGCGAGTATCGAGATTTTGAAAGGATGCGGGTTGGTGCCACGAGATGCGCGCTGCTCGATTTTCGAGGACACTTTTGATCTGAAATTAAAAGAGAAAGAGAAATATATATATATATATATATATATAAATATATATATATATATATATATAAAAAGAATCAAATAAGATTGAAAAAAAAAAAAGAGAGAGAGAGAGAGAGATCGGTTGCAAGAGAGAACCGAGAGAGAGAGAAGATGGCGGAGAGAGAGGAGACCGACGAACCAAATAGATCCGGCGAAATCTCGCGGCAATGCTCGCGACGACGACGACAGCGAGAGCACACGACGGCCGGTGGCGTAGCCGGTGGCGCAATGGGAGCGTGGCGGTGTTTGGTGTCGGAGGCCGGAGCGTGGGCGGTGGTCGCTGCTGCGCACGGCACCGGTGTCCGCGGCACGCGCGGAGGACGCCGGCGAGGAGGACGATCGCGCGGGTTTCTGGCGACACGGGTGTGGTGCGGTGCGGACGGACGCGCTTGCTGCGATGGCGATGCGCGCTATGCGGCGGACTGGCCAGCAACGATCGACAAGAATGGACGGGCCGACGCGCGAACGACTCGGCGGCGACGCGACGCGACGCCGGCGAGGGACTAAGCAGCGGCAAGCGCGCGCGATAGCCTGCAGCAGGCGGCGCAGCGGCGACTACGAAGTGGCGAGCGACGGCGCGATGGCGCGATGTCGATCGGTCGGATGCACGATTTCGACGAAATCGCGACGACGCGATGGAGGTGATGTTTATTTCATTAAACTGAGTTGTGATTGAATGATTTTACGTAAAATAGGCCTAAAATGTCGAAATGGACACCAGGGACTTAAGATTCGGGTGTCGGGTGCGCAAATCCAGACGCGAACGAGACATTTTGAGGTGCGCGATTTCTCGAGGTAAGTAAACCAGCTAGGGACTTATACATGATTTCATTTCTCTCCATGGGTTGTTGTTGTTTACTGTTTTGTGATAGCTTTATTGTTGTTCACTCCTTTGTGATGATAGCTATCTGTGAAATTGTTATTGATTGAGTGGGTCCAATGGCAAGCGAGTCACGGTTACTATTTATCTGCGATATGAGCTCGTATCCGTACGCCGTCGATATCTCTCAATTGAGTGTACGTTGGGGGCTCTTATTCGGGACGTAGATATCTCATAGTCGCAAGGGTTAGGGTTGGAAGGCATGGGGCTCGTCCTAACCCGAGTCTGCTGGGATTTTTCTGCGACTCAACGACCTTTTGGTCGGGACTCCTTGTTATTTGGCCTCACTCATTGATGGTTGTTTACAGTCTTTTATATTCATGCGTTCTGTATTCCTTTCGTTCTATTTGCATGAATTTGACTGCTTTGGATATTGTGAAATGTTGTGTATATGTCATACTGGATTTACTTACCTGGGCTCGTAATTCTTATGTTTGACTGAGTGCAGAGCCGCATACGAGCAGCAGAGGGAAAGCTTCATAGCTAGGTGAATTTTTGTATATTTTGTATTTACTCTCCTCTGATAATATTTACCAGGTTCCACAATTAGGTTGTCTAACTCCCTGATCTTTTTGTTGAGTTATTTAATGTATTAGTTGCTTCCGCTAAATTTTTAAATCTTGAAAATACTAATAACTCAATTTTATGGGAAATTACTTGTAATAATGGATTGGAAGGCTGACTAGGCCTGCGTTGACCTTGCGAGACTGGCTCGGGGGTCCACGTGGGCTTAGGGCGGGCGGGGCCCAATTTTATGGGAAATTGGGGCCGTCACAATTTTCTCGCCAATAAATTCACCGGATATGCCTATGAGTATTCTCGGGTGTGCACATTTATTTCACGACCCCCTCGTCGCACTTGGAGTACCGACTATTTATTGTTTATGTACATATTTTCCAAATATAGGCTTTTATAGACATTATATATTATACTACAACCTATAAAAACTCATAAACAATCCAAACAAACACAAACCATCATGCAAACATACGCACGCGCTAATCGAGGTACGTCAAACTTAACCACGAGTCTAATTCGGGTTAATTAGGATTTGGATTAACATTAATCACTAGCTTAAGGTAACAATTCGTTACAGCCTCCCCAATCTAAAGCAATTTCGTCATCGAAATTAAAGTAAACATAAAGTTACCAATAGTTTTGAAGAATATGGAAACTACTCCTTCATGTAGGACTCCCATTCCTAGGTTAGTTTTTCATTTTCGTGAAACTGCCATTTCACCATAACCAAAAGAATCTTTTTGGTTCTCAGCCTCTTAATCTTACGATCAAGTATCTGAATCGACTGCTCATCGTAAGATAAGTCTTCCCAAAGATCAAATTCATTCCAATCAATTCTTGGAGTGAACCGAGTCTTCGTCTTGTGAAACATAAACATATGGAAGACATTATGAACTCTGCCTAGCTAAGGAGGTAATTCTAACCTGTAAGCAACGGGACCAATCTTTTTTTGTATTCTGAACAGCCCGATGTACTTTGGAGCTAGCTTACATCGCAACCTAAATCTATATAATCATTTCATAGGTGAGACTTTGAATAGGACAAAATCATCATTTGAAAACTCCAAAAACATATGATGTTTATCGGTGTATCTCTTTTGTCTTAGCTGTACTGTAGTGTAACGCTGGCGAATCTGTTGAATTCTCTCTCTGTAGTCTTGAATCAATTCTGGCCCCAATAAAATTGTATCTTCAACCTTTGCCCAACACGCAGGTGAACGACAAGGGCGGCCATATAGAGCTTCTGAAGGAGTCATTCCAATGCTAGCTTTATAGCTATTATTATATGAGAACTCACACGGAGGAATGCAATTCTGCCAGTCACCACCAAACTCAAAGACACAAGCTCGAAGCATATCCACTAGCACTAATATAAACCACTCAGACAGCGGATGGTATGCCATACTGAGGTTAAGAACAGTTCCTAGCTGTCTCTACAATTCATTCCATAGTCTGGAAGTGAATCTCAGATCTCTATCGGAAGTAATCGACACTGGAACTCCATGAAATCTCAACACCTCACATACGTACAACTCACATAATCGGTCAAAAGCATCTCATATGGAAACTGGCAAGAAATGTGCAGATTTTATCAACCTGTTAACTACAACCCATACCGCATCGTGCTTATACTAACTCAAAGGTAGACCGGAAATAAAACCTATCGATATATGTTTCCATTTTCACTCTGGAACAGGCAGCGAATGCAATAAACCTTCAGGTTTCTTATGTTTAACATTAACTTGCTGACTTATCTCACATATCTTTACAAACTCAGCAATATCAGTCTTCATCTCAGGCCACCAATAAACACGCCTCATATTGTGATACATATTAATGTTACCAGGATGAATAAAGTAAAGAGATCTATGAGATTACCGTAGCAACTCCTGCCTCAACTGATCCTAAGGTGAAATCTATAATCTATCCCTGAACCGTAATGCACCATCATCAGAAACCGACCAATCAGGATGATCTACACTAGCCTTTAACCTCGGACGTGCTATATAATCCTGATCAGCTTTTTAACAATCAACCACCCACTGAATCATCTCCGGTTCAGACCGAATTCGAGCATAGAAGAACATATTAGTAGCTCTGGAACTAGCTCTCTCAGTTGATGATGTGCCAGCTGGACTTTCATAAATCATCATCACTGAAGCTTCCTCAAGTAGTCTAAGGTGAGAAGCTCTGGCAGTAGCTACGTTCTCTCTGCCTGTCTTTCTCCTACTCAAGGCATCAACAACTACATTTGCTTTGCCTGAATGGTACTTCATAGTGAAATCATAATCCTTGAGGAACTCAAGCCATTTATGCTGCCTCAGGTTCAATTCACTATGAGTAAACTAGTACTTCAGACTCTTATGATCTGAAAATACTATAAATTTCTCACCGTACATGTAGTGCCTCCAAATCTTCAAAGCAAAAACAACTGCAGCTAGCTCAAGATCATGAATTGGATAATTTCTTTCATGAACCTTTTGTTACCTTGACACGTGCAGAACGTGTCAATAAAATATAAAACCTAAACCAATTATTTTGTAGATAGTGGTAAAGGGTTGATCCAACGGAGATTGTTATCTTTCTAAGGTCAAAAAGAAAAGAAAAGAGAAAAATGAGGGTTTTGAGGGAATGAATAAATTAACTAATCTAAATAACAATAAAATAAATAAAGCAATCAAAATTGTTTTAAAATCAATTAATTTAAAATACCTATGTCAAGACATACAAGTTGGGTTCGATAAAAAATTGGATTTGGTCTTCAATTCATGTAAGTATGCAAATCAAAAATACCTTAGTGTAGCTATAGACCCGGTAATGTACACAGTTCCTCACACTTCCTAATTTCGATAGCCAAGGTACGACAATGACTATTTCCTTAGCTAATCTTATAACTCTATACTCAAGCACATTAGGTTTAACATGACGATCGCAATAGGTTCTGTAAAGGCACTACACCTAGACAACCGGATCACTAGTGTGTCCGATTTAGCCTAGATTCCTAAGGTACTTGACCGGTCCCTAAAGGAGCGAACCAATTGGTAGGGTCAATTGTCACTAGTGTGGTCTTATTGCATAAGGACGGATGCTTATGACTCACTGGCAAAAGAATCAGAGTTTAAATATGAATTTAACTCTAATTATTCAAACAATAACAAAGAAAATAAAACACTAATGAAAAGTAATGAAATTAATATAAATAAATCTCACAGATCTATAGATAAGCACAATCGAACCTCCCTTATAGTCATGCCTAGGTCATGAGATTAGTGTCACATGGTTTGAAAAACACAAAACAAATTAAACAAGAATGAGAGAGGAAAGGAAGAAGAATAGAAGGAGGTGCTCTTAATAGAAGTCGACCTTCTACTTAATACTTAAAGTCCTAATTATGAGAAACTACTAAAATTGGTCTTTGGAGGAGAGAGAATGCAGTTCTGGTGGTTTGGTTCGTGACACGTGCACTAAGGACAATCCTGTGGCTGTTGTGGCTTTGTTTTGCAGGTTCGAGACACGTGGTGTGAGATGGTTGGCTAGGCTGCTGTTTGAAGACGTGTTGGACGAGTAAGGCATGGATAGAGAAATCGAAAGTTATTTCAAAGAATGCAACAAAGGAAAAAAAAACAATTCATCAAAATAGAAGTACTAAAACAAGCATGAGTAGATACATACATCCAAACATAACATACATACATAAAATTGCAAAGTGATTGAGTACAAAGCAATAATAAAAGAAGTCTTGTTATTGTTACACACAAGTCCTACTCCGACCCAAATAATGACTTCCGGTCCCACAACGTGTTCTCTTTACAACTCGAACATTACGATTCAACGCTAATGGGACATTCGAATTGGCCCATATCACTAGGATTTTGAGCATCTTCTCTCGAATATCATCGATATCACGTATTCCACCTTCATGTGTACTTGTACTCTCGTAGAAATTCATCATTATTGGAGTTGTATTGAAATGGCGCGAAGATGGAACGACTTCCGCAGCTCGAATGCCATGTAGGGAGGAACGGATGGAGTATGTGGAGTGTCACGCTCATTGAGAGGTATCGAAGACGTATACACTGGAGTGCCATGCCTCGAACGCGTATCATCGTGAGAAGTATGATGAGAGGCTTCAAATGATGTGGGCACATTATGCATGCGATAATGCCGCTCGTATCGTCAAAGTCGATGCGCCTACATCTCTAATGCGTGCAATCGACACGTCATCACCCAATGTCAACCGATGGATCGATGTCATTCCATGTGCCTACATATAAACTATGTAAGAACTTGTATGTGAAAGTAAAATGAAAACAACAATATGAAACTTCATGGAGGGAAAAATGAAATTGCACTTACCAATGCCTCAAATGAATAGCTCCACGACGAGACATGAATCGACGTGTAATGCGACGATACCATTGCATATACGGGTCGTAAAAGTCCAAAGGCTCGTCTAATATTTCATCAGTTGCTAAGTTGGAAGCACGTTCGTTCCACAAGCAAACATAAGCACTATGTTCTGCACTCCAATCCTTTTCTGTTTTCCCTCTCAAGTCAATCTTATGTAGTTCCATACTTGTGCTATGTAAATTAGGTATCCTTTGTTTCATACCGAATTGTCGCATTACTCTATCCGGATTGTACAGTTCGACAACGCAGAAGAAAAGCAAAGGTGCCCTCGTTCGCCAAATTGCTCGACCACTGCTACAATATGCTGGCAGGTCACTTATCAATGTTTCCGGATACGGTTCCCAAACAACCTGTAGCATGGAAAATAACATTAATTGAATAAAACGGTGTCATCAACAAGATGTCGACATAAGTGCTTGTTGGAGAGAATGATTAAGTATATTTATTACTTCATCCTTGCATGTCAATCATTTCTCTGTATTTCGTCAGCACGTGCATCGATGTTCCTGTGGTCTCCAACGCATGCCTCCACCTTTCCAAATGAAACAAACAAAACAGAGCATACATGAAAAATAGGTTGTACATATACTCAAATTGAAATTGTAATGTTTAAAAATAATCATTACCTATGACCAAATGGAGGAGGTGGAAATAATTCTTCACTAAGGACAATCCTGTGGCTGTTGTGGCTTTGTTTTGCAGGTTCGAGACACGTGGTGTGAGATGGTTGGCTAGGCTGCTGTTTGAAGACGTGTTGGACGAGTAAGGCATGGATAGAGAAATCGCACGAATTCACCGAATTTGTGGAAGACATAACCACACGCATCCCGATGAGAAATCAAAGGCTGTTGAAATGAGGAGAGAAACATTGTTGATGACGTGCAGACCAATGGCTTAGTGTGACATGGCATGCAGCTTGGAGAAGGAAAACTCGCATAAGAGAACGAATTTGTGGGAGACAGTGACGCATGATTCTCGAGGCATTCAAAGCCTCTTAATTCTCATCTGAGCTGATCTCATGTACAGATCTCGATATGTCATCAAATATCTCGCGTCACGCAGTGATATAAGTGTGTCCATTTCTGTGCCTCCTATCCTGCTGGTCACGTCTTCACCCACTGTGTAGTACGTAACTCGAGACAAATCCTCTGGCAGCTGATCACTGCATGTAAATACACCATTTTGCATAGTTTTTCGCCTCGAATTCAACCGCGTACTCTGTTAACCCTGAAAATAACAAATAAATATAATTAGACTAATATTTTGGAGACTTAACAATAAAAATATATAAATAACATATATATAATTACATAATTAACGACTTATCAAATACCGCCGAACTTAGGACTTTGCACGTCCCGAGCAAATGTGTAAATGATAATACACAAGTAAAATAGAATCCTAATATAGTTATGCACTAATAAACTAATTCTATACCCGATTCAAAATTCACGAAATTCCATTAGTTTACATAGTTGCCAAGTTAACAAGTCACTCAAGAAAACTCGGAGTTATGATATGTCAAGAACCACAACCCAAACACAATTAAGATTACACTTTAAAGACATAGACTCGGTCAAGACAAAAGCCATCAACTACTCGCGAGTTTTCTTGGTCTATACATTCAAGCACGCAAGTTCACAATCTCACTTAATCTAGTTATAAGCACTCGAGTAAATCTTTTTATTTTAGGAGTTTTCATAGACTTTCGCCTTTATTCATTTTATGTATATATTCTTTATTTTCTTTTTCTCCATATTTTTTCAAGTAATATGGCCCATGCTGCATTTTCTGTGGAAACCGTTTTTCTCACTTTTCCCACCATAAGATTCCTTGCTCAATTTCCTATGGAACCCGTGGGACTCTCTATATTTTTGTTTTAAGAAAACTCCTATTAGCCTTTCTCCCTTTCCCTATGATTAAGTAAATTCTCCAATATGAGTTAAAATATTATCACTTGCGCAATTTTGACCGTCTGTCTCCTTTGGTATCTAACACAAGGCTATACATCATACTAAGCTCTTAATCATGAAATCATAAAAATGCTGGGCTACGGGCTCGAGTGAGTGTTTTTACTAATTTTTTCTATGTTTCAAGTCAAAAATGCAACCATAGTTTACTCATCTACAGCCAAAGGCATGAAATAAAGTTTCAGGTGATTCTAAACACTAATAAAAATGAAAACTATACTAAATACATGCATAAAAGTGTATTAACTCCTAATGAAATGAGAAAGAGAAATATGAAGGGAAAAGAAATGAAAAAATAAGTGATATAAAACACCACCATTATCATTCGTCAACCGCATATAACCGCATATAATTGAAAATTCTAAACGATCTCACCTACGGTCTTTCGCAAAGAAATCCATCCAACTCAATTCACAAATCCTAAAGTACCCCCAAACTTATTCTGAACTTTGTCCTCAAGGTTCAAAACAAGTCAAGGAATCCACGCAACAAAAAGAAAAAGAATGGTGGTGAAAAAGAACATGAATAAATAAATAAGAGAATGATACAAAAGCATGCATAATAAAAGTCCCCAAAAACTAGTGAATGCACAAAAGCTCTCATGTCTAAGTGATTAAGGAAACTATGGAAGAAAATCATCATAATAAGAGCAAGAACTAATAAGCATAAGAGTTAAACTAAATAATTCCCGCCAAATCTTGCGAGCACGAAGGCTTTCAACTAAGGATGAAATTAACAAGATGATGAAATGAAGTCTAGGGTTTTGGGTCTACACAAATACCTGCCACTAATGCGGCGACTTAAGTGAGATCATGTCCCAACCAAGTCTCAAAACACCTAAAATCCTAATAATATGTTAATTCCCTAAAAATGCTCAAATTATGCTATAAATATAATCGAAAATCAAACCTAGCAATACTCAGGGGGTGCTCCAATGCCTTCGGTGCTCATCAAACATCACACCTGCAAAAATCCAAGAAACCAAGTTAGTGCATTATTAAATAAAAAAACTAAAACCTAAACTATGCTAAAATAAATGTAAATAAAAATAAAATAAAAGATAAAGTCGGGCTGCCTCCCAACAAGCACCTTTCTTTTAAGTCTTTAGCTATACTTTGTGTGATTTGTCACATGATGCCTCTCCTTTCGAGATATCAACGAATGGTGCATCTATAGCTTTGGGCAATGTAACATGCACGCCCTCCTTCAGAATTGGGAGCTCATTCGGGACCTCTAACACAAAAGAATTTGTCACATCATGATCATCCAACACAAAGGTGTCGGTAGTGTAGAAAATATGTGATCACTCATTTACTTCCACCCCCTTGAAAGGTTTAGCTTTATGCATGGGAGGGTGGATGGTTTCACCAACACTAGAGGTTGGTCTTCCTTGCTCTCTTTCTGCGGCTCCTCCGGCCTTTCTGAAATGACTTCAATTTTCGTCTCATTTTCCTCCTTTTCATCTAGTGCAATGATAATTTCTGGCTAAATTTGAAAGACTTCAAGTCCATACGTTGTTTCGCTCCAATAGTCCTCCACCCATGCAATCTCATTCACCTCAACATTCTTGAATGTATCAACACTCACATTCTCCTCTGGGTAAGAAATTGGTTGTGTACTATACAACTCTTTTTCGTCAAGCATATTCTGAAGTGTGGCATTGATTTGAATAAGTTGAGCTTCCAAGTTCTACAATCCTGGATTCACACTCGGAAATTGTTGAAGCTCTTCATGAAATCGTTGTTGACCATCTAATAATTGCTTCATCAAATCTTCCAAGGAAGTGCTTTATTAAAACTGTTGGTTCTCTTCATGACACTGTTGATGACTTTGTTGAAAATGTAGTTATCTGAAAATCAAGTTATTCATCATGTCTTGTATAGGCATCTCTTCATGTTAAGGAATCTGTGGTCTTGGCATGAGCCTAAAGAAGTCGATTTTTCGCGATGCATAGCCAGAGTAGTGATGATTCTCATATTTTGGATAGTAAGGACAATCAGCTGTGGTCTAGCCAATCCATTAATGCCCAATGGTTCTATCCAAAACCCTTTAGTAAATATGTAACCCATGCAACCTATCTACCTGAGTAGGATTCACGTATAGACCGTGATATCATCCACGCATCCTATACAACCCGGTCTCAGTTCCAGGAGTTACTCTCGTAGATTACATTAGACACCGTTTTTCGTTTATTAAAAATATTACAGTGTGCATAGTCCCCCCAATTCAGTCCATAAACTACATGAACTACATATACTAACATATCCAGGCAACATTGATGAATAAGTGAATCCATGCTTACCTCGATTTAGGTATCGTATCCAAATTCCCTAAATTTTTAGTTCACTCACGTTTTCCCAGGGATCAAACTCCTATCACAAACCATTTGTAATCAATATAAGTCTAATACCCTATATTTAGAACCCATAAGTAAGTTCCCAAGACCTCTGTAAATTCTAATCAAAACTCAGCATAACTGCTATTTTTCTGCGGTGGGAGCGCGCTCCCTCACTTAGTGGGGCGTGCTCCACCAACTGGGTTCATCCCGATTGATGAAGGGAACACGTTCCTCTGATATATGGAGCGCGCTCCACCCTGCACTGTCTCGACAGTGAACAATGCAGCAGCACTGTTCCATCACCAAATCAGCCAAACAACGTCAATTACTCTCCTAAATCATTAGGGAGGACCTCTAGAGAGGTAACAACCCATTTTCAGTGATCAAACAACAACAAAAACAGAGAATTCATCACCAAACATTAAATTGAACTTGAAACTCAAACACCAACTTACCAACAGTGATGATATCTGATTACCAGTTATTTAAGCTCCTCATCTCCACTGAAAAATCACTCATGATCTACTCTTCAATCACCTCAAACCCTCAGTTTCTCTCCCTTTCTCTCATTTTCACAAATCCTCTGATGAAATGAAGATAAGTGTAGCGGCCCCAAAACCCGAGGTCGCCACGTGGGGAGGCGCCGGCCCACCCATCCCATCGATCCTTGACCCACTGGGTCCCACGCGCCATCACGACGCCATTTCCTACATCACGATCGCTCGATATGCGTGTTAACTCCATTCGTTAAGCAGTTAGTTCGATAGTTTAATCATTAAAACAACAGCGGAAGTCTTAAATTTAAAACAAGTAAAACAATTAAATTCATTTTCATATAAAACATTATTTATAAGAGCAACTTCTATTGTGGAAAACCCGAAGAAAGTACTATGTATATAGACGACAATATTAAACAGTAATATATACAAGTACAGTATCTAATCAGTCTCCCATTTCCCAAAAGTAAGCAAAATATCAAAATCGCACGTACTAGTAGGTCCTTGACCGCAAGCAGTCAGATAAAGTCGCCCAATATGTCATTGCCCCTACTAGCAGGGTCTGCACTCGACCATCACCAAAAAGTATGGATGGAGAGTACAATTAGTAAGATTCCAACAAAGTACACCGAGCATTTATGAGAAATATAGACATATACCAATAAACATGTCAATTAATCATGCGAACTAAACAGGACAACTGTGTTAAGATCATCACATGAATAAATAACATGAGAGAAACAAACCGTGTACTCCTCCCGGTCACACTAAATTGTACGACAAACCCCCAGGATCCTTTCAGTGAGTGCCCCACTTCCTTTCACCTGGTTTCCATACCCCCAGGATCCTTTCAGTGGCAGCACCCACTTCCTTTCACCTGATTACCCGCGTACAGCCTAGTGTGCCATAAGTACAACAAGAATAGCAGTATGTAACGGCCCAGCCCGGAAACAGGATACCCGAAGGCCCAAACCACCGGTACTGGACCCCCAACCCAAATGCGTCACGGAAATCAATAACAAAGAATAGGGGGAATAGCATCCAACAACCACGAACATGAAATCAATGATAGAAAAGTAAACCCTCGATGACTTTTAGATGGAATCTTACGTACCTCAAAACGCACTCGCACGCATCTCGATATGCGCACCCGACACCTGACTATAGCATCCTAAGTCCCTGGTGTCCATTTGTACCATTTAGCTAGTAAATCATGCAAATCATGAAAATCACAATTCAAAATTAGGTGAAATACACCTCACCTCAATCGCGTCGTCGACATTCGTCGATTCACGCCTCCGATCGGTCCGACAACGCCATTGCGTTGTTCACCGCACGTTGCGCTGCTGACCGAGCCGACGACCGACGCGCTGCGCCGCGCACGCGCGTCAATCGTCACTGCGCCGCTGCCGGCGTCACCGTCGCGCCACCGGCCTCGCCGCGCCGCCGGCCCGCCAGCTCCGCCGCTGTTCCGCCGCCGGCCGCTGCCCGTACCTCCGCGTCGACCACCACCGCGACCGCGAGCCGATCCCGCCGCTGCTGGAGCTGCCGCTGCTCGCGCTGCGCTTCGCTGCTCCCTGTGCGCCGCCTCTCTCGCCGGCTGGACCGCCACTGCTGGATCCCGTAGCTGCTCGCTCAGCCGCCGCGCCGCCGCTGCTGCTCACGCCGTTCTCCGCGCCGTGCTGGCTGTCCGTCGTCGCTGCACCGCCGCGCCGCCAACGCGCCTCCCTGCTGCAGCACCGCCTCCGCGCCGTGCTGGTGCTGCCGCTGCCGACCGCCGCTCTCCCTGCGCGCGCCGTCTCCCGCAGCTCTCTTTCTTCCCGATCTCACTCTCTCCCTCCATTTCTCTCCTCTCTCAGATCTTTTTTTTTTTCTCTGGTTTTTCTCTCTCTCTCTCTTTTTCTTTTCTTTCTTTTCTCTCTCTTCCTTTTCTTTTATATATATATATATATATATATACATTTTCTTTTTGATTTCAAATCAAAAGTGTCATCGAGATTCGTGCAACACGAATCTCGAGGCAAACTCAATAATTTCACCTCTTTGTCCACCGCCTCTATGCTTGACCAAAATTGTCTCGAGTCTCGCAAATTTACGTATTTCGAGACAAATCCAAAAACATAATTTATTTTTATGCTTTCTTTAAAAATCCGAGCATCGCGCATCTCGAGGCACCAACCCGCCTCATTTCCAAAATCTCGATACTCGCGCTACACGAATCACGAGACGTATCCAATGTACACATTAAAACTACATAAAGCGACTATCTCTGTTCCACGTTGGCACGCGATTCGAGACGCGTCCTCGTTCGTGTTTCGGCTCCCCGAATTTCTTGCGTATATCAACTCGTAAAACAGCTCAACATTTTGCATTATAATCTCAAATTGGATATTACAAAATTTCTCGGAGTCTCCACCCAAGATGTAGACATACGTATTTCGGCAAGTGGGTCCCACATACGGCCCTAAAATGACACGTGGCACGAGTCGAATTTTCGGGCCGTTACAATAAGCATGAAGGTTTTGATTTAAATATATGGATTTCCTTAAGATTTGCATCGTGCTATCTTAAGGCTGATAGAGTGGTTATTGTTTAAAATTATACTTCCTAAAGTGACACAAATTCTAACACCATCAACACTTACACTCATCTCTAGACTGATCAAACGATCCATATAATTTAAACCAAACTTATAGTTTTAATATATATTTATATATCAACTATATATAAATATATATACTTCTTGTATTTTCTCACTAATAAAATCACCGGATATGCCTATGAGTCTTCTCGGGTATGCACATTCATTTCATGACCCCCTCGTTGCACTTGGAGTACCAGTTATTTATTGTTTAATTTTTTTTTTCAGATTATAGGTTTGTATTAATTTCCTATTAATTTCACAACCTATAATATTCATTAAGCATTCAAAACAAACACCAATTATCATACAAAACCACACACGCTAATCGAGGTATGCCGAACTTAACCACGATCCTAACTCGAGTTAATTAGGATTTGAATTAACACTACTTACCAACTTAAGGTAACAGGCTGTTACACTCCCCAATTTAAAGCAATTTCATCCTCAAAATTAAAGTAAATGTTAAATTACCTGTAGTTTTGAAAAGAAAAGGAAATTATTCCTTTATATAAGATTCTCACTCCAAGGTTAGTTCCTCATCATCGTAGAACTGCCATTTCACTTTAACTAAAGGATTCTATTTGGTTCTAAGCCTCTAATCTTACGATCAAATATCTGAATCGACTGCTCATTGTAAGATAAGTCTTCCTGAAGACCAAATTCATTCCAATTAATCCTTGGAGTGAACTGAGTCTCCGTTTGCAAAACATAGACATGTGGAAGACATTTTGAACTTCGATTAACTGAGGAGGCAACTTTAACATGTAAGCAACATGACTAATCCTTTCATGTACTCTGAACGACCCAATGTACCTTGCAACTAGCCTACCTCGCAACCCAAATCTGTACAGTTCTTTCATAGGTGAGACTTTCAATAGAAAGTGATTGTCCTTTGAAAACTCCAACAACCTGTGATGTTTATGGGCGTATCTCTTATATCTTAGCTGTACCATAATCAAATGCTGGCGAATTTGTAGAATTCTCTTTATGTAGTTCTGAATTAACTCACATAGAGAAATGTATTTCTTCCAGTTACCACCATACTCCAAGACACAAGCTCAAAGCATATCATATAGCACCAAAATTAATCGTTCAGGCTGCTTAACAGTCTACTTATAGTATACCGTAATGAGATTAAGAACAGTTTCCAGCTATCTCTGCAATTCACTCCACAGTCTGGACTTAAATCTTAGATCTCTGACCGAAATAATCGACACTGGAACTTTATGAAATCTCAACACCTCACGTACGTGCACCATATAATTGGTCAAGAGTATCTCACATAAAAATTGACAAGAAATGCGCAGACTTCATCAACCTGTTAACAACAACCCATACTACATCGTGCTTACGCTGACTCAGAGGTTAACCGAAAACAAAATCCATCGATATATGTTTCCATTTCCACTCAGGAATAGGCAGTGAATGTAATTAACCTCCAGGTTTCATATGCTCAGCCTTAACTTGCTGACATATCTCATATCTCTTTACAAACTTAGCAATGTCAGTCTTCATCCTAGGCCATCGATAAGTACGCCTCATATCGTGATATATCTTATTATTACCTGGATGAATAGAGTAAAGAGATTTATGAAACTCCCATAGCAACTCCTGCCTCAACTATTCCTGAGCTGGAATCTACAATCTATCCCTGAACCATAACGCATCATCGTTAGAAACTGATCAATCAGGATGACCTACACTAGTCGTTAATCTCTGACGCATTATATAATCCTGATTGAATTTTCTATAATCAACCACCCACTTAATCATCTCCGATTCAATCCAAGTTTTAGTGAAGAAGAATAGATTAATAGCTCAAGAATTAGCTCTCTCAGTGGCTGATGTATCAACTAAACTTACATGAGTCATCATCATAAATGCTTCCTCAAGAAGTCTAAACTCAAGGCTCTAGTGATAGCTACAATCTCTTTGTCCGTTATTCTCCTACTCAAAACATCCTCGACCATATTTGCTTTTTCAATACATTCTTTCCACTTATCTAAGTTGTAATTGCATACTAACAATTTGTTACACCTTTCTGTGTTGTTCTAAATTACTCAAGCTCGAATTAATTTATATCATTACTTCTCGTCTTACACTAATTGATGATGAAGTAAAGCATACAAACTTTAAAGAAAACACCTCAACGTCATATATAGCCTTATAATATCAATACCAGAGAACTCACACAGTAAAAATACTTCTTCCCGTAACTACCACCTTCTAAGTCACAAGCTCATAAATTATATTATCTGGAACTAAGATTAGTTGTAGATGTATTATGTGAAGATTGAGAAAGGTCCCTCCCTACTATTTTACATTTATTCCCCACTGAGAAGCACACATTCGGTTCCTCACCGAAATAATAATCTTGGTTTTCCATAACTCTCAAATTTTTCTACACACATATATCTCGCTTACTCTTCCATAAGAATTACACCACATCACTGGCAAAAAATTTATAGACTCTATCAGTCCTACAATTACAATATCAACAACCTTCAGTTGTCATCAAAACTTTGGTTAATCCACTATGAATCTGTGAGCATAAAATTTCATTCATATAGGGCAAGAATAATATAACCCTCCAGGTTAATTACAATCAGCTTCCACTTACTAATATGTCTCATATTTATTTAAAATTGACACCGTCAACTTTCATTCCAAGTCACCAACAATTCATTCCTTTCATAATGACTTTGGATTTCGCTAGAATGAATATTTTATAGAAATCATTGAGATTCTCACAACATTCTTGCCACACTTTTTTATTCGAGTTTCATAAAAAAAAAACAAAATACCAATAACTAGTAGTCAAGTCTTGATCTACTAGATAATCTCAATCAATTTCTCCAATAATACATTACTCAATTAATCATCATTAGCTGAGCTCCATTCCGAGCTCCAAAGAACATACTTGTAGTTATCAATCCAGACAACTTAGTTGATGATGTGCCTGCACGGAACTTCAATTGTTCATTATTATACACCTCACTCAAGAGATATAAATGAGAAGTTTTTATTGCAATTACAGCCTATGTTTTTTTCCTATTCAAGGCATTGTCAACACAATCACCTTAATGAATGATGTTTCAGAGTGAATTTCTAACATTTAGGAAATTCAAGGTATCAATCTTACCTTCAATTTCTATCACTCTGATAATTCCACTTTTCAAACTTTCATAGTTTGAAATTTGCTGCTTTTATCTTAAACCAATCCACTAGTTTTTATATTTCCAGGTTGTCTTTTAATGATTCTTTTAAGATTCTCAATAATCTGGAAGAATGATTGAAGGATTCTCAACAACTTTCCTACTTATTTACAAGTGATTTCTTTCCATATTTGGCACAACTACCAAATAGCTATTTCAAGATCATTAATCTCCAATAGTTTTTCTTACAATTCTAGAACTATATATTGAAGTGTAAGATACAATTTTTTTTATTGTGTCAACACACATTCCTACCTAAATAAGAAGTCTTAAGATGAAACTCTAACTTCTTCTACAATTTAAGTATAATCAAGCAAACATTGTAGTCGAACTATACTTCAACTTCCTTCGAAGGCATCGGGGAAGCCGTAATTGAAAGGCAACTCATACGAGTGAGAAACAATCTATGCACGAGTCCGAGTTAAACGAAGGAACCTACACTATGTCTACCGTATGGAGCCACCGTCGAGTATAGGCATAGCGATGAAGTCAAGCGATAGGGGTCACCACTCCCCGTCTCGATGCCTCCTTTCACGTCCCGAGTATGAATCCCAGAAACAGGTGAATCAACGACGCGTTCACCCCGGGCCTCTTGGTTGGGCCCTCCGAATCCCTTTCATACTCGGACAACCATTGCCGTCTTGTCTTACTTGAGTTACTTTAACTGGATACCGCCCGATAAGATCACGAGGTATGCGATATTACGTCAGCACCATTCCCGCGCTTTAGCAGGGAATAGAGCTCGAAAAGGTTCAATGGTCACTTACGCAATTATAATCGGATGAGGAGGAAAGATTTAATGCGCCAAAGACGAATGAAAGAGCTAACCGGAACAAAGTGAGTGAGTCTCGGGTAAAAATCCGCTTTACTAATTGAAAATCCGTAGGATTTGGAGACCGAATCCATAAACCAATCCCTCAACATTTTTTGGTAGCGAAAGCTACGTGCTTCGTCTTGCCTTAGTTCGAAAGTACAATACTGTACGTGCTTTGCTCAGTGTTTCATCTTTTATGTCCGCGAAGATGAAGTCCACCATTATCCAATATTCCTCATCATTGAGGACGGGTGGTCTGTTTTCTTATATATATATATATGTTTGACCAAGCGTGCTATCCTCTCATGACCTCGACAATCGCATTTATCGTGTTTATCTCCTCCTCGGTGAGAGGAGGAAGCTCCGAAAGGGCTTCCATGATGGGAGGGAAATTCGGATCTATTTCTCCTAGCATCATAGGGAAAGAACACCCCTATATTTAATAGAGGAAGAAAATACGCAAGCAAGCCAACGAAAGAAAAAAAGAGTAGTAGAGACCGATGTTGTTGCGTATTTGTGTTTTTCTTTCTTCCGGTTTGAATCTGTTTCGATAGAATGAGCACCGTGAACTATCCGCTTCAAAAAAAAAAAAAAAAAAGATAGATAAGTTTCCAAGAAAGAAAAATGCGAAAAAATAGGAACAATCAAAACAAAAGGCTACCCATAAGGAGGTAAATAAGCACTAACGGGGCGCTAACGATAACAAAGAGCACCATGGGACCGGGGAGCAGGTCGCGCTCCCACCCCGGACGTTGGCTGCTATGTACGAATATTGGGCTAGGCCCGCACTTGTTCCATCCAGCCCGAAGTCGTAAAATAATTGTTCAATCCATAAACGGGTCCCCCTAGCTTGGTATTTGACCACTCGACCGATCGACTAAAACAAATTCTTCTTGGAAAAGGTCGATCGATGAGTTGTTTCTTCTCCAAATAGCCTCCTTCATCGCAACGATTCTTCCCCGTTCAAGAAGAACTGTTTTCGTGATCGAATTACGAAATAGATATACGAATCTGTATGGGATCATTCGTTTGGAATGGGATAAGTGATTCTTTTATAGGATCCCAATGGGATATTCGAATCCATTGAAGATACAATAGTATTTGTGATCGATCGCTTCAAGTATGACCGAGGACTTTCTATCTCGCATCCATAATAACTACACAATCTGGTTGTTGGTTCGACCCGAAATTGATCTTCTTGTTTCTCGAACGGATCTTTTCGGACTTGAACAATTGGTCAAAAAACCCCGATCCTCCATTGAGAATCATTGATATAGCCGATTCTCGTCGCCATTTGTTCCATTATCTCATCGAATAACGAATTGGTATTTACAAAGAAGGAACCTTTTTGACGAATGGGAGATCCTAAAAAATGACAAACGTTTAAGTAAACAAATCGTGTCTTGTCTCGAATTGAGAATAGCAATTCCTTTTCTCGGAACCACGATATAGACTTTGAAATGGTGAGCGCTACCCGACGGCTTCGAACGAAAGAAAGAGTTGAATCGGATTCGAACAGTGAGTGAGTCCCGGTGGGACGCACGAACGTTGAGCTAGATGGCCTATCAATCATGGGTGGACCTGGACTTGAACCGGTCACGAGCTCTCAACGAGATAGTTATTCTAGTTATCTTCTCAACCGCGATAAATCGAAGTAGCCGAAAGTAGTTCCATTGTTTCGTTGTATAATCCCCGAGGGGGACTAAGAGGGTAACGTTCCTTAAAGAAGCGTCCTAGTTCCTTTCAACCGCGCAGAATCGAAGTAGCTGAAAGTTGAAACAGTTGTTTCTGTTGTTGAATCCCCCCGATCAACCGGGGTAACAGAAGTAGCTGAAAGTTGTTCCTGTTGTTTCTGTTGTCTAATCCCCCCGAGGGGGACTTAGGGGGGTAACATTCCTTAACTACGGATAGGGAGTGAGCGGAGCGAACAGGCGAGAGAGTGAACTCACTTCCAGTGAGGAACGACAACCAAGGAGAGGTAGTGAGCGAAGCGAACGAGGGAGCGAAGCGACAAGATACGAGTTTGGGGTGGTTTACCACCCCAATTCCTTAATCGAGATAGAAGAGGATGTTTCGGATGCCCATATCATTCTTATATGGGCATCAAGGGTACCTATCTCGTGGAGTATGTTGATATCGCTCGAGGCCCTACAAAGGCCTCTCGAGCTTGTTAGTCTAAAAGTATAAAGCTCCCGTTGAGAGATACTCTTGAGTCAATTTCCCGTAGGAGCCACCAATCTCAAGCTTGAGAGCTTGACCGTAAGCAATAATTACACAGGACACTTTGATACTAGAGATCCTTGGATCAATTGTTTATAACATATAAGTATTTCAATATTACTTTTCTTTGTTGCCTTTGTGTTGAATACATGACAATTCTAGATTGTCTCAATCCTAGTCAAACCCCTTGATTTGTTGTTAATATTCATCCTTGGATCAATTGTTTATAACTCATATTTCAAGTTATTTTCCATTGAAACTTAATCCTAGTCAAACCCCTTGATTTGTTGTTAATATTCAACACTCATACAAGTAATTTTCCATTGAAACTTAGTACTGGCACTTGCAAAATCTATTCTGAACCAATTTACCGTTATAATTTACAATTCTTTATGGTAATGCATGTGCACCTTCTAAGTCCTCAAAGATTCCAGGTTGTTTTTGATAACACAATAACAACTTGATTAAAATAAAGTTTTAAAACTTGACACCCTTAATTCATGAACATAGCATGAGTTCTAGTAAGTTCTAATGGTTTTTCACCATCTACTTAAAGTGATCCATCAACCGCTTGAAATCATCTTTAAATATATCCTTACTTCTGATTATACAACTGTGGCAACCAAATCTCAACTAACCTTTGAGAACAAAAAATTTCACCTTATTATCAGAACGAGTTGTCAATCATGGGTAATGAATGTTCATTCCCACTACCATTATTCTTTGGATTCCTCAAATTCATTGATAACTCATTCTACCCAATTTAAATTATACCAGTCTAAAACATCAGACTAGGATATCTTACCAACTCACTACTATGCTCTGGATTAACTATCTTCAAACTTTACCAGTTTAAATTCTCAATTTCACTTTTCATTATTTGACAAATTGCTTGTCATTTCAATAAGGATTCACACCATATCTGGAATTTCTACTTCATAACAACTTATGAAATATAAATACATTAGTGGTTTTCTAACCTCAAATATGCTTTTATAATTAACCACTAATTTATTTACTGAATAACTTACATTATCTCTCAACTAGTCTCAATATTAATATTACATCATATCTCAAAGTAGTCTACCATCTTTGAGTTCCACCCAAAGTCATTCAATATTTTATTATTTCATAAATCTTATTCTCCTAATACACGTCACAAGGTCTAGATCTAATTGATACTTCTTCACTGACTATTGATTGTCTAATAATATCAGCAAGAATAAAGACCTTTAAGAACAGTTAATAGGAGAAGAGTTTAATTTCATCTTTATAAGTTTTCCTTATGTCTTTCCTTTTTAATTTTCTCGAGGATAAGATTATCTTGAACTCTTACCTTCAATGCTTTCTCATATCATGAGAAATTTATGGACTTTAACCATCTTATTATCATTTAGGAAAGACATAACTCTTATATCTACCACGTAGATATTGAATAACACAATAAATAACATATCTCAGTCTTACCCTACAAAATCACGATAAAAATCATTTATCACATCCTAAGCTACTTCATAACTCGAGAAACCTCTCAAAGTTAATAAACTTAGGTTCCGGTACAAAGGAATATGCTATTACTTTCTTCAAAAACAATTCGAAAGTAAAAACAAGGTTAGAGCCTTGTTTTTGATACCAAACTCTATCACAATTACCACTTAGTTCAAAAGTGAAGAACCTTAGGCTCTGATACCAAGTTGTGCATCCCCTAACTCGATTAGGGCGATACTCGGCCTAAAACCCTAATTAATCCCTGATAATATTGCTAGACTTAACTAAAGCCAGCAGCCTCTCTCTCCTTCTACACCTGATAAACACAGCTGTATATCGAATATCGATATAAAACAAATAATAAACGTATTGAAAAATTGAAGACTTTTTCGATAATCAAATAAGATATACAATATCACATCAAACCATAATAAATCTCGGTTGTACAAAACCTCCCATCCCTTGTGATATTATAAATCTATAATTCAATACAAATATATAAGACGAGAAGATTCAATACATTAAAGAGAAGATCAGGACTCCTAAATATGCTCTATCCCATAGTCGTAGCGCTCGTCATTTCTCCTAAAATGTTAATTGGGATGAGCGCTCCAACTTGCTTGGAAAGTAGGGATTCACAAAGCCATCAACATTCCATATAATAGTCAAGAACATTATGCAATAACAATATGCACTAATGTTAACTAACATGATTATGGAAAGCATATATTTCAATAAATAACATACGCAAATCCATTTGTCAATGAATATTACATTGTGATTCCCATTTTATTTGTAAAAGTAGGATCGATTACCCACTGATGCCATCAATGCGATTGCTAGACCAACAAATTGGCCGATGTGTCATCTAGCCAATCCATTAATACCTAATGGTTCTATTCGAAACCCTCTAGTGAATATGTAACCCACGCAACTTATCTAACGAAGTAGGAGTTACATATAGATAGGGAGATCATCCCCGCGTCCTATACAACTTGGTCTCAGTTCTAAGAGTTACTCTCATGGATCAAATTAGACACCGTTTTTAATTTATTAAAAATATCAGTGTACATAGTCCCCCAATTCAATTCATAAACTACATGAACTACATATACTAACATATCCAGATAACATTGATAAATAAACGAATTCATACTTACCTTGGTTTAGGTTTCGTATCCAAATTTTAACTTTTTAGGTCACTCACGCTTTCCCGGGGATCCAACTCCTATCACAAACCATTTGTAATCAATATAGCTCTAATACTCTATATTTAGAACCCATAAGTTAGTTCCCAAGATCTTAGGAAACTCTAAATAAGATTCAACATAACAATTATTTTGCTAGGGTTGGAGCGCACTCCCTCACTTGGTGGGGTGCACTACACCAACTTCGTTCATCCCAATTGATGAAGGGAGTGTGCTCCTCTACTAGATGGAGCGCGCTCAACCCTGCACTGTCTCAATAGTGAACAACGCAGCAGCTACTGTTACATCACCAAATCAGTCAAATAACGTCAAATACTCTCCTAAATCATCAGGGAGGACCTCTAGTAAGGTAATAACCCATTTCCAATGATCAAACAAAAACAAAAATAGAGAATTCATCACCAAACATTGAATTGAACTTGAAACTCAAAAACCAACTTACCAACAATGATGATCGCTAATTACCAGTTGTTTAAGCTCCTCATCTCCACTGGAAAATCACTCATGATCCACTCTTCAATCACCTCAAACCCTCAGTCTCTCTCACTCTCTCTCACTTTCTCGAATGATATGATGAAATGAAGATAAGAATGAAAGTTTTGATTTAAATATATGGATTTTCCTCGAGATTTGCATCGCGCTATCTCGAGGCTAATCAAGTGGTTAATGTTTTAAAATGACACTTCTTAAAGTGACAGAAATTCTAACACCATCAACACTTATGCTCATCTCGAGACTGATCAAACGATCCATATAATTTAAACCAAACTTATAATTTTAAGATATATTTGTATATCAACAATATATAAATATATATACTTCATGTATTTTCTCACCAATAAATTCACCGGACATGCCTACGAGTATTCTCGGGTGTACACATTCATTTCACGACCCCTTTGTCGCACTTGGTGTACAGGTTATTTATTGTTTAATTATTTATTTTCTGATTATAGGTTTTTATAATTTTTTTATTAATCCCACAACCTATAATGTTCATTAAGCATTCCAAACAAACACCAATCATCATACAAACCCACGCACACATTAATCAAGGTGCGCCGAACTTAACCACGAGCCTAAGTCAGTTTAATTACAATTTGGATTAACATTAATCACCAGCTTAAGGTAACAGGTCGTTAGATAGACTGTCAAAGAGTTGATTCAAAATATGGAAAGTACAGATCACAAGCCGACAGTGAGGAAATTCCAGGTTGGATACTTTCAACAGATGGAGCATTAATATCCAAAAATAGGCTATAGATACCACAACATGCACAGTTACGAGAGGATTTACTTCGAGAAGCTCATAGATCATGTTATACTATTCATCCAAGGAACACCAAGATGTATACTGACATGAAATGAATTTACTAGTGGTTGGGGATGAAGGCGGATATTGTAAGTATATCCAGGAATGTGTGACTTATAAGCAAGTGAAAGCGGATCATCAAAAACCCGGAGGGATGTTGCAATCCTTACCTACTCCATAGTGGAAGTGGGAACATATAGCCATTATTTCGTGACCAGTTTGCCGATGACAATGAAGAAGCATGATGTGATTTTGGTGATTGTACATCATTTGACTAAGTCTGTGCACTTCATTCCAATTTCCATAGGATATCTAGTGGACAAGCCGAACGGGAAATATCTTGATGAGATCTTGAGGCTACATGGTGTCCTGGTGTCTATTTTTTGGATCAAAATCTACGATTTACTTCCAAGTTTTGGAAGGGTTTACAGATTTTGATGGGAACTAGGCTCAATCTCAACACTATATTTCATCCTTAGTCAGATGACCAGATTGAGATACTTATCCAGATTCTGGAATATATGCTCAGGGTTTGTATGTTAGATTTCTCTGGAGTTAGGAGGACCATTTACCGTTATGCGAGTTTGCCTACAACCACAATTTTTAAGCGAGCCTTATGTGGCACCATTCGAGGCACTTTACGGAAGACCTTGTAGGTCTCTAGTATGTTGGGTTGAGGTTGGTGACATGGTTTTGATAGGGCGAAAGATTATGCTTGATCACATTGAGAGGATTAAGCAGATTAGGCAACGACTACAAACCGTACAAGACAGATATAAGAAGTATGTTGATAAGGTCATCGAGATGTTGACATCATAAAATGACTGTTGTAGCTTAAAGTTTCATCAGTGAAGGGACATTACAGATTTGGGCTGAAAATGAAGCTTGCTCGTAAGTATATTGGACCATTTGAAGTGACCGAACAAATTGGTCCAGTTGCTTACAGGTTAGCTTTGCCACCTCAACTAGCGAGAGTTCACAACGTGTTTCATATTTCCATGTTGCGGAA
This sequence comes from Stephania cephalantha, assembly GCA_039657325.1. Classification (NCBI taxonomy): domain Eukaryota; kingdom Viridiplantae; phylum Streptophyta; class Magnoliopsida; order Ranunculales; family Menispermaceae; genus Stephania; species Stephania cephalantha. The sequence continues at coordinate 14,861,497 of CM077570.1, read as the reverse complement.
GACGCCGACTAAGCATGTGCCATCTGTTGATTGGAGTCAGGTTGACTTCAGGGAAGACATGTTGTATGATGAGCAACGAATTTAGATTCTTCACAGGAAGGTTCAAAAGCTTCACAACAAGAAGACCCTACTGGTTAAGCTGCGGTGGTAGTTCCATAGAAATGAGGAGCTAACTTGGGAGCGAGAGGACTACGTGGTAGAGCACTTCATAAATCTCTTCGAATCTTAAAGAGCGACTTACTTTTAGTTTCGAGGACAAAACTTCCTAAAATTGGGAATATTGTGCCATCTACATCCTCAGATTTATGAATAAACTCATATTTAGGATGATTAAATAATAAAATATGATTTGTGCATTAATATGCCTATTTATGTGTATTATTTATTAATAATAGAATAATTACTTTTGGAATAAGTAAGGGTAAATTGGTAAAAAAAATCCAAGTTAGATGGACGTAATTAGGGACGTTGGATGGTCCTAAGATTAATAGGTATCGGATAAGATCAAAGGTTAGGAGTTGGTAACTTAAACCCTAGGTCTTGAGACATATAAATCAAATTACAACCTAGTTGCAATCATTTTCAACACACATAACGTGGAGGATAAGGTTGGAGTGCTAGAGAACTAAATTCATCGCTATAAGTTGAGGATCACTAAAACAAGGTAAAATCACAATCTAATTTGTTTATCTTGAATGGAAATCATTGATGGTGGGTGTGTAATCTTGGATTTTATTTTGCCTTAAGTTTTCAAAGTGAATTTACAAGGTTTTCACATTTCAACTTGTGTTCTTCATGGTTCCAATGATTATATGTATGGATTTAGAGTTCAAATTGATGTTTTGATTCAAGTTGGTGATGAGCACATGATTTCTAGTAGGATGTTGATTTGACTCCACGTTTGTAGTGTTTTGAAATCAGGTTTTTGACGTTTGAATCATATTTTTGGATTTGGAAAGGTTTCGCGACAAAACTTTGAATTCTTGGCGTGTTTTTGAACAAAATTTATTTGAAAAGGTTTTGATTGATATGGGTTTATAAAACCTTGATTTTGGAATATTTTTGGTGTATATTGAAGTCCAAAAAGGGTCGGGAATTGGTCAGAGTTTGGGTAGAAGAAAACTAGAAAATCCTTCGTTTCCCGGACGTTGACGCCATTTCAGCGCCATGCCTACACATGCACGGCGTCGTGTGTGTAACTCACAAGGCGTCAACGGGACAAAAATTTGGAGCCACAGTAGTGTTGACGGTGTCCCGGCACCGTGTGGGTAAACCCATGACGTCGCCACAACGCTAGTCACCCTTATTTTTATCGGCATAACTTTTTTGTTTTAACTTCGTTTTTGATGTTCCAACACCATTGGAAAGCTTAACAATATGGAATTGATAAATCACTTAAAATTAGACTTTAACTAACTCAAAAACATGTTGGATGTCACGAGTATAATTTGACTTAGAAACTTACCTATCGTGTATGTAATATAGATACTCGAGGAACGCCACCAAGGACTTCTCGAGGCTAAGGATTTGGTTAGGAAAGCAACGCTAGAGGGAAGTGGGTTTTGCTTTTTCTTCTTTCATGCCATGTTATTAGTTATGCTAGAATTCATGATAGTGAATGATTGATATCTTGTTGGAATCAAGTCGAATATATCTTATCTTTTGGTTTCATCTTGTCTTTTGAGCTCTCTATTTATGAATGCTTGTGGACCTAATATACTGGTATTGATAAATGCTTGCTTAAACCTTATATTGGAGGGCCGACGGCCACCGGTACCTTCTCCCAAGGTGATTATGAAATCTTGATATGTCTATCTGTTTGGATTTCATAAGGGTAGCCTTGATATCCTTGTTAACTGTTCGGGGTCTCCCCTTGATGTGCTATGTAGGTGTTCTCCTCACGGTTATTGAATTTTTTAGTTTCCACTTTTTTGACTTTATGGCATCAATGTTATCATTGTTATCTTGTTGACTATCTTGTTCGGGCTTTATTTTGTTGTGTCTTGCATTATATAGTATTTTGTTTATGTTATCCATTCATGCCTGGAATGATAGTAGGAATTGATGAATAACCTTGTTCATGCTAGTTATTAAGCATTATGTATTACTTGGATGATTGAGGGTAAAACAGGCTTCTACTTTACTGAGCTCGTTGAAATATTGCCCACCTCACTATTTTCCCCCTCCAAGTACCTCAGCTGTTGTTCAAGATAAAGGAAAAGGTAAGGTTGTACCGTATAGCTCTTTTCTTGTTTCCAAGTACCTCACTATTTTCCACCACCACAGACTTGGACTCGGATGATCCTAAAGTTTTTCCACCACTTCCAGCAAAGGCTATGGATTGCTGAGATAAGGAGACAATATAGAGAGGACAAAGCTCAATATCAGGAAGCCTTGTTGAGATATGAGCAGGATAGGCAAAGACGGATTCAAAATCGAGTGAATGGACACGAGACTTCATGTTATATCATCAGAGATACTGCTAGATATGAGAGGAGCAGAAGGTTGAGACCTACTAATAGGTTTATTGGCTTTCCAACAGCTCCAAACTACATGTTTGATCATGACGTAGTGCAGAGCAAAAGGGTGGAGCGTCATTTGACACCATCCTATGATGGAGCTGATGATGCTGATAATGACACACAGTCCCAGAGTCCGAGTCTTAGGATTTCTCTAGACCTTGAGGAGATGAACGATACATTTATACTGATTATTTTTACATTTGAGATATTTTGTCAATTTATTAGTTGTTTAAATTTTATGTTTATGTATTTATATGTTTCGTTATTATATTATACTAGTCAATGGGCACGCGCTATGCGCGTGAGGCGTAAACAATAAATGTATTAAGAAACATTTGTGAAAGTTAATATTAAAATATTATCTTAATGATTTGTATCATTTATCGAATTTATATGTAAAGAGAAAAATGTGTGTCAAAATTACCTTTCAATAAAAGTGATCAATATTTTTAGTTGGGTCTAAACAATTTATTTTAGGTAAAATTAGATATTTGCAGTGCTCATGAATTTAAAGTATATGATGACAAATACATACAAATATTTATTGTGGTAAGTATGTAGACAATATTATAAATATCATTTTGATTAATTCAATTTTACGAAATTAATTTAAACATGATCCCGATTCATAACATGTATCAACATATACCATTTTCAAAAAAAGCGTTTTAAAATAGTTTGACAATGAAAATGAAATAAAAAAATAGATAAACATATTATATGTATAACATCAAGTGTCCATCTATTTCATAACACAAACAAAAAAATATGAAACGGGAAGATTTTTTTTTTTGATCGAGATATTTTATAAATCAAAAGAATGGGATGGGAGTTTTTGTTCTTGCAACCCGTATACAAAATATATATATGTAAGTATGCACATATAACATCTCCCTTTCAATTCAAAAAATCCACGAAGTCACCCTTCATCGAAGATATCTTTTAAGTAAATTGTTCCTCCCCACCATCACCTTAATTGGCATAAACTTGAACCGCACGCCTTCCCAATGCCCAAACATAGTCAAACAAAAGAACCATTGTGTAACGCTTTCACTAATAGAGACCCTGGATCCCTCGACCCTCCTCGAACTCCTTTCCCTCCCCGTGCTCAGTAACCGAATTTGGGCGGTAACCGATGTAAGAGGATTGGCGATGTGGGTTGCAAAAACAGTTGAACCTCGTCGTCAAATAATCCAACGACCCAAGCACGAATTAGGCGAAAATCCACCGCAAAGCCAAAACCAAATCATAACCAAAATCCAAAGCAACAAAACGGGGGATACCAAAGATATCGAATGAAAAGAAAATAAAAACAAAGTGCATCGATGTACCTCGGCGTGTCATTGAATAGCTTGTTTAATGGCACCATCTACCATCTAGACTCTAGTAGTCTCTTCAACAAAACCATGATATTTTTCCCAAAATTAAATCTTGTCCTTCAAAAAAAAAAAAAAAAAGAACGAATGATAGTCAAATAATAATAAAAAAGTTACTTAAAACTGAATTCATGAAAAAAGAAAATTGTCTTCGGCTCGATCTCTTTGATCCACCATATATTCTCTCATGCGAAGAGAAACATTATTGTTGTGGAAGACAATGACTTCATGAAAAGAGAAGCATTCTAATCCAAAACAAAAAGGTAATATGTCGAGCGTGCAGGGAGATACGGTTAAGAGAGATGCATGTAGAGAGAAAGATAGAAACGTGGCGCAGAGAAAGAGATACATGTGGAGAGAGACGTGGCGGATAGAGAGAGAGAGAGAGGAAGAGTTGAGAGAAAATCATGGATAGTTTGAAACTAAATCAATAACCGTGAGTTTAAAGAAGAATAAAAGTTTCCTTAATTTAAGTCGTTTCCCTAATTTACCCTCATATCTTAATTTTTCAATCAATAAATAGGTAAAATTTAGGGGCATTTGAAGAAGAAAGTGATTTTCAATAAAATAAACACATGGAGGAAGAAAACGTGAATAGAGTGGAGAGAGAGAATTGTGGAAGGGAGAGAGAAACGTGGAGGGGAAAGAGAGAGTAGAGAAACATGGAGGGAAAGAGAGAGTAAAAAGGTGGAGAGAAAAAAAATCATCAAATCCCACTTTGTTAGGAAACCGACTACTAATTTAAAAATTTTGAAAACTAATTGAGTTTTCATCCGCACATTTAAAATCAAAACCGCCTATTAATTTGTAGTTATCAATTAAATTACTATTTTATCCCGAATTTAAATATTTGTATCAAAACACTTAGGGGCATTGTTAGAAGTTTTAGCCAAAAAGGCTTCACGAGTTAACCGTTTTGGGATTGCTATTATAATAGTATAGATTATGTTTATGTGTACAATGTTTTTTTATGTTTCAAGCTTATTTTTAAACCTTGAGGACAAAGTTTGGTTTAAGTTTGTGGGCATCAACACTAATTAAACTATGGGAAATGGTAAGAAATGATGAAATAAGGATAAACACTGCAAGCATGATTGTAAAATTTTATTTTTGAAGCAGTTACAGAGGAAAAAAATGGTAGTGTTGTTTTTCATTAATGTGTATCGGTAGTATAGATAGGTTATATATAATAATATGTAAAGAATAAATAATTCATTTGCAAAGTTCATGCCGTTAATTGAGGATGAGTAGAAATACAAGTATCTTGTTGATATGAAACTCAAGATAGTGTTATCAAATTTTTAAAGAAAATAAAAAATGTAGGAAACAATGGTATAATTTCATGATTATAAATCTAAAGTTAGGGAAGACCATGAACTTGAAACAAAAGCAAGAAGAATATTAGAGCACTTCTTGTGAAAAAATTTAGATCTCTATAGAATTCTATAACAAGTATAAATCTTACTTAACTATAAAAGTAAATAAAGACTTAGTACTAAAAGAGGAAGAGATAGGCACGATGTTAAATGAAAGTTGGAGTTAGAACTTGCTTGATAAAGTGAAAGCGAGAAGTGCTAACAAGAGTTTTAAATAAAATAGAGAGTCCCACAAGTTCTACAGGAAAAGGAGCAAAGAACTTGATGGTTGGAAAGAGTGAGAAAAAAATGAAATCTATAGGAAAATGAGCAGGGACACTACAACTAATAAAATATACAAGGAGGACAGATAGATATATAGAAAGAAAGAAAGGCAAAAGTTATATTAAAACTCTTCAAATGAAAAGATTTAGCTCGAGTACAAGTAACTTAGTTAAGTTAAATCTTCTTTCCAACTATGTTAAATCCAATGGACTCTTGAAGTACAAAAATCTACAAAACTAGTATGATTTATGCTTATTTATGAATTCTTGAGCTTAATGAGAAATCATGAGATTGTACACTTGCTACTTTAGTGTTGATGTGACATAAGCTTGTGAGTAGTGATGGTTTTGGTTGTGAACTACTTTTGAGTTTTGAAAGTAAATTATATGTTTTGTTAAAGTTACATGTTTTTGAAAATATTAGTTTTTGCAAAGAAAAACTCTTGAGTGAATTATTAACTTAAACTTATTTGAATTAAATGGCACTCCATGAACTATGTAAATTGAATTAGGTATTATAAGTAGTAGTAGTGGTAGTGTATTATCAGTAGTAGTAGTAGTAGTAGTAGTAGTAGTAGTAGTAGTAGTAGTAGTAGTAGTAGTAGTAGTAGTAGTAGTAGTAGTAGTAGTAGTAGTAGTAGTAGTAGTAGTAGTAGTAGTAGTAGTAGTAGTAGTAGTAGTAGTAGTAGTAGCAAGAGAGCGATAGCTTGATACTTGAGAGCGATAGTAGCTTGAGGAGTAGCGATAGGAGTAGCTAGCGAGTAGATAGCAAAGAGCAGATAGCAGTAGAGCGAGGAGCAGATGAGAGCATAGAGCAGCAAAGATAAAGAGAGATAGCTAAGATAGCGAGCATTGATAGCGATAGCTTGATAAGATATAACAAAGAGCAGAGATAGCGAGTAGTAGTAGTAGTAGTAGTAGTAGTAGTAGTAGTAGTACTTAGTAGAATATATTTTTGCTTGTGACGTGCAAAATCCTAAGTTTGGGGGTATTTGATAAGTGCTTAATTAGAATTATATATAAGGTTAGTTTAGTAGTATATTTGGTATAAATATCCCAAAATGAGGTTTAATTGATGTTATTTATGTGTTTTCAGGCATAAAAGAAATAAAGGAGAAGAAAGAGTGATATCATGGTGAAATAAAGAGAAAAAACACAAATATCATGGTGATATCAAGGATGCTTGACGCCGTGGAAGAAAGCATAAGGCGTGGGAACAGAGCGCAAGGCGTGGAGAAAGCTTGAAGAATAAAAATATACACAGTACAATTAACGCAGTAGCGACGCCGTGGGGTTGTACATACGTTGTCAAGACAACTTACACTTGGCGCCGAGCTCACTAAATGGAGAAAACACACACAAAAAGGTTAAATTTGTGGCGGTGCTGTGGCTTAACACACACAGTGTGGGTTACTTATTGATAGCACCGGGACACGAAAAATAGAAAGTTGAGAATTCTAGTTCATTTAGAATTGTTAATTAGGGTTTCTAATTGTATTCTTAAGAGTCAAAAGGGTATAAATAGATATTAGAATGTGGTAAACTTACTCGTTATCATATACTACCACCAATTAACATAGAATAGCATAGTTTACATTATTCTTGAGTATTAATAAGAGTTTTGGAGGAAAATACATTGAAGAATTCACTTTTAGTTATTTGGTATTGTTTCCTTGATTTAATTGTAGTTATTTGATATAATTTTTGACTGCAATAAATACCATGATGTGTACGTTAATTTCAATGATGAGTGAGTAGTTTGTTTATCTTAGGGATCAATGGATCCTATGGTACGAATGTTATGCTAAAGAAAGTATGGATGAATTATAATGATTAAAAGTGCAATGGTTAGAATTTGTATTGATTATATATGTATTGCTATGAACATCTTGATCACATGTTTGTTGATTAAAGGATTTAGAAGTTATCATGGCCATTGGAGCTTTTAAGCCGGATATGAACAATACAACAACAACAACAACATAGCCTCAGTCTCAAATTAATAGGGGTCGGCTACATGGATCAAACTTTTCCATTATGCTCAATTAAGTGCAATTGATGGTGAGCTTTCCAAACCATTCAAATCCCTCCTAATTAATATATCCCATGTTAACTTTGATCTACCCTTACCTCATTGAATTTCTACAGTTTCTATTGAGTCAAGTCTTCTAATGGGGCATTTATAGGCCGTCTTTGCAGGTGACCAAACCACCGCAACCGCCCTTCCCTAATCTTTATTTCAATTGGTGCTACTCCTACTTGTCTTTGAATTTTTATATTTCTTATTCTATTTATATGAGTTTTACCACACATCCACCTAAGCATCTTCATTTCTGCTATGTTCATTTTATGTAATTGTTGTTGCTTTACCACAAAACATTCACTTCCATAGAGCATAGTTGGCCTAATTTCGGTCTTATAAAATCTTCATTTTAACTTAGTAGGAACATTTCGATCACGAATCACCCCTGTTGCACTCCGTCATTTCTTCCATCCAACTTAAATTCTATGTGTGACATCATTCTCAATATTACCATTATTTTGTATGATTGATCCTAGGTATATAAAGTGATTCACCTAAGGAACTTCTACTTCCCCTAATTTTACCCCTCCATCATCTCGATGTCTAGTGTTTCTAAACTCACAGTGCATGTATTCGATTTTCGTCCTACTTAATTTAAAGCCTTTAAATTTTAATGTATTCCTTCAGAGTTCTAATTTCCTATTCACTCCATCTTTTGTTTCATCCACTAAGACAATATCATCTGCAAATAGCATAAACCATGGTATATCCTCTTGAATATGCCTAGTTAGTTCATCCATAACTAAAGTAAATAGATATGGGCTTAAAGCCAATCCTTGATTTAGTCCTATTGTAATGTGAAATTCATTTGTAGCTCCTCCAAATGTCTTTATACTCGTTAATACTCCATCATACATATCCTTAATAGTGTCTATGTATCTTGCATGCACTCATTTTCTTTCTAGAACCCACAAAAGAACATCTCTAAGGACCTTATCGTATGTTTTTTTTTTCTAAATATACGAATACCATATGAAGATTTTTTTTCTCTATATTTTTCTAACAATCGTCTTACAAGAAAAATTGTCTCCATAGTTGACCTCCCAGACATGAAGCAAAATTGGTTCTCTGATATTGTTGTTTATCTCCTTAGCCTATTGTCAATTATCCTCTCCCAAAGTTTCATAGTGTGACTCATAAGTCTAATTCTCCAGTAGTTTAGCAACTTTGAATGTTTCATTTGTTTTTGAAGATTGGCACAAACATGCTTCTTCTCCAATCCATTGGCATCCGTTTTGATTTTAGAATTGTATTGAAAAGTTTTGTTAACCAAGTCAATCCAATTTCTCCTAAGCATTTCCAAACCTCCATGGGTATTTCATCTAGGTCACATGCTTTCCCTATTTTCATTTTTTTCAATGCCTCTTTAACTTCTAGAATTCTAATATTGCGTGTATAGTTTACATTTTTTTCTTGGTGTGGGTTTTCATCTATTATAGTATCAACTTGGCCATCATTAAATAAACTATCGAAGTAACTTCTCCATATCTCATTAATATCATCCTCGTGCATTAAAACATTTTGATTTTCATCCTTAATACATCTTACATGACTTAGGTCTTGTTTCTTTTTATCTTTTAATTTGGCGCCTATATATTCATTTTCGCTATCTCTATTACCTAACCTTGTATATAGATCTTCCATGAAATTTGTTTTAGCTTGACTAACTACTTTTTTAACTTGTTTTCTAGCTTCTCTATATTGATTGTACGCATCTACATCTTGAAACTTAGGTATTTTCTTATACATATCTCTTTTAATCTTAATCGCTCGTTGGACATCCTCGTTCCACCACCATGTTTCCTTCTTAGCTGGTCCAAAGCCTTTAGATATACCTAATACGTTTGATCTTACTCTCCTTATGCAGCTACTCATTTCTAGCCACATTTTATTAGCATCTAAGTTATGATTCCAAACATTTTTCTTTTGTAGTTTTTCTCTAAGATCTACTTGTTTACTATTTTTTAGGTTCCACCACTTTATTTTAGGGTCGCTAACTCTTTTATTCATATTATGTCGTCGTTTTAGCTTAATATCAAGTACTACTAACTTATGTTGGGTAGTAACCGCTTCACTAGGTATTACTTTGCAGTCTCTACATATTTTTCTATCTATTTTTTGTTAAAAGAAAATCTATTTGACTATTGTTATGACTACTACTAAAAGTAATTATATGCAATTCCCTCTTCTTAAAACTAGTATTTGCTAAGACAAGATCGTATGCTAAAGTAAATTCTAAGATTGATTCTCCTTCTTCATTTCAATTACTGTAACCAAAACCTCTATGAACTCTCTCAAACTCATCGTTACTTGCCTCAACATGCCCATTTAAATCTCCACCAATAAAAATCTTTTCATTTAATTGTATATTTTGCATAAATCTATCCATATCGTCCCAAAACTTGCATTTGATGCTCTCGCTTAATCCTACTTGTGGTGCATAGGCGCTAAGTATGTTAATTTCTTCATCTCCAATAATTAATTTAACTAGAATCGATCTATCCCCCATTCTCTTAACCTCTACGACCTTATCATTATAATCATTATCTACCACAATTCCTACTCCATTGCATTTTCTATCTTTACCAGTGTACCACAATTTAAACCATGTGCTTCTTATTTCTCTATTTTTTTCTCCTACCCATTTTGTCTCTTGGAGGCAAGCAATATTGAGTCTCCTTCTAATCATAGTATATACTAGTTCTATTGACTTCCCTGTAAGTGTTCCTATGTTTCATGTTCCTAAACGAATTTTTTCTCCCCTTTGTGTTTGTTTTCATTTTCTATTTCTATTTTGTCTAAAAGATCTAGTATTCGTATCTATGATTTTGTTTTTGTTTTCGTGTTTGTTTTGAAATAGCTTCTTTATCCACACTCATCCTCTGTGTGGGAACCTTTGCTAAATTTTATTCACATCCAGGCGACGATGTGAAGGGACTAGCTTCTTTACCCACACACGTCCTACGTGTGGGAACCCTTGCTCATTTTTTTCACACCCAGACGGCAATGTGAAACACACCCGGGCTCCGATATGTTTGATCCATTTCATGAAAAGTGACAAAAGTTTTACGCTGGTTGTTAAGCTATCGCAACCTTCCTCCATTTTCCAAGAATGGAAAATGAGTTTGGGACCTCCATCCCCCACTTTTTGGGTATGAAAAATGAGTTTGGGACCTCTCTTACCCTTTTTTGATATGAAAAATGGGCGTCAGAGTCCTCCTTTATCCGGACTTGGGACCGGCTATGTGGCACACATAGTGTACAACATAGGTAGAGTTGGATATGAACAATACAATCGTAAAATATATAATATCGATATATAGTTATTGATTAGGGAGGCACGGATGGTAAACTTAAATGGTTATGAATCTAAAGATTTAGAACTTAATGTTATGTGGAACTTACGTCATTCACACCGATAGGTGGAGTTCTAGTTTGCAAATTAGGATATTTTCCACTACGGTAGTGGGTTGAAGTGAATCCTAAGGAAATTTGTCTATTCTAATTGAGCATTGCACAAACATAATGAGGATGAAGGGAGTAAGATTTGAAAGTACAGTAACTCATTACCTAGGTGAAGTTGTGAACTAAGAGTCTTTTTAACATAAGAGTACAAATTATTTTACGGTGTGAGTAGCTTAGTTAAAACCAACTAAAAAGATATTTTCTTAGCAATAGAATGAACTTAAGTAAGTGAACCGTATCCGTATAAACCTTTTCCTGATGATGATATCCGTAATCAACATTAGTTGATCACATTATTACTACAATTGAGCTATTATACTTACGGTTTCATCATCAATAGCCATGTCCGGCTAGGTTCTTTAATACCTAGGTAGGGGATGAAGCTCTCTAGCCAGTAGTAGGTTGTTTTATGTTTTGTTCAGGTTTTCTATACTTATAGTGTTTTGTTTCATTTCTCTGTCTTCTTGTTGTTGTTTTTAACGATGTCTCAATGGTAGTTTAGAGTTTGTATATCCATTGCAAATCTCTAGGTGTAAACCTATTGACATGCTAATAATCAAGTAGAGTATGTGATACCAACCGGATTGAGAAGTGGCGATCACCTAGAGTAATAAAACTGACACACTTGTTGTTCTAGGTGAGTAACATCAGAACTAGGTTAAATCTTGAGAGCATTTGCCCAAGGTTATTACGGGGTAGGTAATCCTACAGAGCTGTTAATGCTACTCAAGTGCTAAATCTTCAGAGCGATTGCCTAAGGTTGTACAATAGATTAAGAGAAGCATTTAGAGAGCAGTTGCCCTACCTGTCAAAAATAGGGAGACTAAAACCTATAGCCTATCTAAGGAAATTGTTTTAAAACCAATCTTTCAAAGTCTATGGTACAAGACATGGAAGCAACATAGGGTTAGATTATGGTTTCCTAGACTCTGGTATGTTTTTATTCTTTGATTTACAACTTATTTACTTTCTTGTTTAGTAGAATTTTAGATGAAACTCTTTCAAACCCTCTGCCATAGATTTACTTTTATGTTTGTTAAACTCAGTTTGATTGAATCATGTGGATTTAACCCCATTATTGCCACTACTGCATCCTTGTAGGATTGGTAACCTATTACGGGTTATATTTGACATGCATGACACGTGATCAACCAACCGGGCAAGGTAAATGTGGTTGCAAATGCCTTGAGTAAAAGAAAAAAAACAGAAAGAATTTATCTTCTGAAAGACCTTCTTAGTTTCAACTTCTAGAGGAGGCGTAAGTGATGATGACTTGTGAAAGTCTAGATGGCACATTATCAACCGAGAGAGCTAGTTTTAGAGCTATAGATCTATTCTTTTGTGCTCAAATTAGAGCTAAGCCATAGATTATTCAGCAGGTGGTTAATTGTTAGAAAACCGATTAAGACTATTTAGTGCGTCAAAGGTTGGCAACTAGTGTTAATAATCCTTATTAGTTTATTTCTTGTGATATGAGGCATATTTATTGGTGGCATAAGATGAAAACTGATAGTGCTGAGTTCGTAAAAAGATATGAGGTTTATCAGCAAGTTAAGGCTAAACATTGGAAACCTGGAGTGGTTGTTGCATTCCTTGTTGATTCCCGAATGGAAATGAGAGCATATATTAATGGATTTTGTTTTAGGTCTACCTTTGAATCAGCGTAAGCATGATGTAGTTTGGATTGTAGTTGACAAGTTAGCGAAGTCCACACATTTCTTATTGATGTCCATACGAGATATTCCTGACAGATTATGTGAGATATATGTGCATGAGTTGTTGAGGTTTCATGGTGTTCCAGTGTCGATTACTCATGATAGAGATTTGAAATCCATGTCCGGATTATGGGGTGAATTGTAGAGACATCTGGGAACCATTCTCAACTTCAGTATGACATATCATCTTCAAACTGACGGGCAATTAAGCATCTAATCTTGGTTCCAAAAGACATGCTTCGAGCTTATGTCTTAGAGTTTGGTGGAAACGAGGAAAAATACATTCCTCTTTGTAAGTTTTCTTATAAAAATAGCCATCAGACTAGTATTTGTATGACTCTTTTTGAAGCTCTGTATGGTCGACCTTATTGTTCACCTGCATGTTGAGCAGAGATTGGAGATATAGTTTTGATGGGGCCTGAGTTGATTCAGTACTACACAGAGAAAATTTAGCAAATTCACCAATGTTTGACTACAGCATAGTTGAGATAGAAGAGCTACAATGATAAGCATTATAGATTTCTAGAGTTTTCAAAAGACAATTATGTTCAGTTGAAAATCTCACCAATGATTGTGCGGGTTTAGATTGCGGGATAATCTAGCTCTAATGTATATTGGGTTGTTCAGAGTCAAAAAAAAAAGTTGATCTTATTGGTTACAGGTTAGAGTTACCTACTTAGCTAGTTGGAGTTCATAATGTCTACGATGTGTCGATGCTTTACAAGATGGAGACTCCATTCACTCTAAGGATTTATTCGAATGAATTTGATCTTCAGGAATACTTATCTTACGATGAACATACGATTCACATCCTTGATCGTAAGATTCAGAAGTGATAACTCATAAATTATATACATTTTATGGGACATTTAAGTATGATTTATAAGATAAAGTCTCTAAAATATGGTCTCAATAGCTTATATTTGTCTATTTCAGGTTTTTAAGGTGTTTAATTAAAATTGGGGCGAAAAAGGGTACGAAATGCATATATTATAGTCCTATATTGGATTTACATTGAAAAACGTGTTACACGAGTCTTAAGGCAATGAAGTGGGGCCCACAAGGCTGAAGTAATGTGTGATGATGTGGTGGTGTGTGATTGGAATATTTGAAGAAATAGATGAAAAATGGAAGAAGGTGAAGGATTTAACCAAGTGGAGTTGTCGCACAGCGATTCATCAGCGAATTAGGAGAGAAATTTGAAATCACTGCCAGCGATTCCTCAATGATTTAGGATTTGTGCTAGGAATCACTACTCAAATCAGTGAAGCACAATGGAATATTTCCAAGGATTTGTCTAGCGATTCACATTATAAGTGAAATCAGTCAGGAATCATTGGACCCAATTTTGTGAATATTAGATAACCCTAAGAGATTTCGATTTTGGTTTGATATGTACTACCTTGAATACTGTATATATGAACCCTGGGCTTCGAAATCAATTGCCCTTGATTACTTTTGAAGCCATATTTACTTGTTTTACTAAGTTTTAGTTGAGATTTATTGTTCATTTCTTTCGAAATTCAAGTATTTAATCAAGAGGTATTTTTATGTCTTTTATTTACTTTATTGCAATGTTATTTATGATCATGAGTGAGTAGTTCATTAATCTAAGCGAACTCTGAACATGAACTTTGTCCGTTTTCCAATGTAGTCATAATGAGATGATTTTGTGCTTAATACTTCAAACTAATCGTATTCTTTAATTCACTTATTTAGTAGATTATTATTTGCAGATTATAATCATGAACTTTGTATTGCATGCATAGTCGCAAATGTGTATTGTGGTATTTTGATTATATATCTAGTTTAAAATCACAACTAAGATTGTTTAAAAGGTCTATTACTGTTTGGATGTCCTATGTGGATTAAGATCTAAGTTTAGTATTGAAGTGGCTTTCCGAAGGCATTAGATTTAGTAGTTCAAAGTTTTCACAAATTGTAATGCAATTTTATTGCTTAAAGTAAATTTCTTTATGTATTCAAAGAGTTAGCTCATTAAAATTAGAACTTGGCTTTTTCACTGGTATAATGAGAACTAATGGCTTGATAAGGGCTGTTTACTTACTTATGATTAATGTTTAATGATCTAGAATATTTTATGAAGTATTATTATGACTATAATTTAAGTAACATGTTTGGATGCAAAACGCATTGATGTTTTATTGTTTGGATGTTTGTTTAAATGTTTATTTATATTGTTTTCCATTGAATTGAATTGATTTGAGTTTAGTGGCTTTGATTTGTGTTAATTAAATTAGTTTGGTTAGTTTAGTTATTTATTATATCTGAAGTTAGTAACTTAGTATCTTGTTTTAATTAAATTAATTAAATTAATTAAATTAAAGTAAAAATAATAAAAATAATAAAACTTCTTAAAGAAT
Source organism: Stephania cephalantha (assembly GCA_039657325.1). Classification (NCBI taxonomy): domain Eukaryota; kingdom Viridiplantae; phylum Streptophyta; class Magnoliopsida; order Ranunculales; family Menispermaceae; genus Stephania; species Stephania cephalantha. Next base: position 14,846,313 of record CM077570.1, on the reverse strand, counting down.
TTGCAAAATCTTTGTGAAGACGGTCCCACTTATCACTACTACAAAATTTATAAGTATAATAAAGGTAAAAATTTTATTGTACACACTCAATACGTGTCAAGAAGCTGAGAACCAAAGAGATTTCTTTGGTTAAGGTGAAATGATAATTTCACGAAGACGATGAACTAATATAGGAAGGGGAATCTTATATGAAGGAGCAGTTTATTTTTCTCTTCAAAACTACAAGTAAGTTTTACGTATCCCTTAATTTCGAGAATGAAATTTCTTTAAATTAAAGAGATTATAGCGACCGTTACCTTACGTAGGTGATAAGCACTAACTCGGATGCTAATTAACCCGAGTTAGGCTTATAGTTAAGTTCAACGTATTTCGATTATTGAGTGGGTGTGTGGCATGATTGCATTATGTTTGAATGATTTGATAATAAATTAAATACACTATATGCTATCAATATAAATTTATATTGTTGTGGAATATGGATGACCATGCATGTACACCAACATATTGTGTAGTCATGTAACTTGTATTTCTCACTTAATAGTACCTCCACTTGTCTATGTATTGTCATGTAACCTGTAATCCTCTCCAATGTACACCAACTCTTCCATGTATTGTCTATGTTGCTTGTGATGTGTTGTATGACTTGTGGTGTATGTATAACTTGTACACATTGTATAAGTACAATTATCATCATCACCAAATGTCATATATAAAGGGTGCCAACCCCATTGTAATTCACACACCAAGTTGAATGAAAACTTCACATTCCAACTATCTCATTTCTTCTATTCTCCTTTGTAGTAGTAGCTTGTAGTAGTAGAAGTTCTTAGTCTTCTATTTTCCTTCTCTAGTTCTTAGCAAGTTCCAATTCAATTTACAACACGTTATCAGCACGAGCTTGCTCTAGCATTAAGGAGATCTTGAAGTTCAAAAAGGCTTGTTAAGGAGACAAAGCTAGGAAGGTATAACTTTTGTTATTTAAATAAGTTCAATTTATTTATATATTATCATGGTTTATACATCACTTCTATATGCATACTTTATTCATATACTATACATTATAACGTCACCGATTGCGAAAGTATGCTCTGTAGTTGCGTCTTGTACAATCTTCTACATCAGAAATCAAAAGTCAATATGTGACATAACTAGTTTTCTCTTAAAACTACAAACGATTAGTTATTGTTTTATTCTTGATTTTATAATACAAATAATGCTATAAGTTTGAGTTGATAGTGGGTAAGCCTTGTCCCCGGTAAAGCTAAACATTGAAAGGGAGACGGGTTATCCCGTTCGAGGAGGCATGGTATTAAGTAGACTTTGTCTCACCACCCAACCTGGAGGTTGTCCCACCAACTCATACGAATAGTACATTTTGTTTATTAATGAATTAAGTTGTGAACATGTATTTAATCATATGTTATGTTTTTACATAAAAAGGAGAAAACTATTTTATATTAAATTTACTTTCAAAATATTAATCAACCATAGTTGAATTTGTTACCTTATTATAATTCTTGTCATGATAATTAGATATTACAATTGTACACACTTGATGAGACAATAAAAATAAGGTCACGTGGCTCGCCTCGATTTATTGCCGCAACAAATATCGAGTGCGCACATCAATCCAATAAATATTAAGGATTGATTTCTTGTCTCATGGTAGCCGAGTAAAATAATGAGATATTATAAATATAATATCGCTCCCAGTCCAATTAGTTCAAATTTCAAATTAAGAAGCATATGTTGCATATAATGATCATGATCGCAATAATAAGTTTATGGAATGTCGTATTGACAATTCCAACAAAAGGTGGAACAAACGTGGTGCACCACTACAAAGGGTAAATAATTATTGACAATGAGCGTGTTGTTCAAACAATATTTGGCATCTCCAATTTGATTAATGGCTCTGGAATAGCAAATATTATGTTGCCTGGGGGAACAACAATTCATGTTGACAATGCCTTATACTCAGAAAAATCTAGAAGAAATTTACTGACCTTTAAAGATATTCGACAAAATGGATATCACATTGAAACCGTGAACGAAAATAATAGAGAATTTCTCTATGTCACATTGGTTTCAAATGGGAAAAAAGAAGTGTTAGAGAAATTCTTAGCTTTATCCTCTGGATTATATTTTACTCATATAAGGCATGTCGAAACGAATGTCGTCTTGAATAAGAAAATTAATGATCCAAAGACATTCATTTTATGGCATGACCGGCTTGGTCATCCAGGATCATCAATGATGCGAAGAATAATTAATAATTCGCATGGACATCCTTTAAGGAGTCAAGAGACTTTTAGCACAAATCATAAAGTTAAAAGCACAATTTCCTAACAACCCAATCAAGACCATCCGTCTTGATAATGCCGGGAATTTCAATCTCAAGCATTTAAAAATTATTGCATGTCTATAGGAATTACCATTGAACATTCTCGTTCCACACGTGCATACCCGTAATGGTTTGTAAATCTCCGATCAAACGCATTCATTAATTGCCGAAATCATGAGAACTAAGTTATCAACTTCACTTTGGGGACATGCAAATTCTTCATGCAAGATCTATCATTCGTTATAGGCCTACACGCATACCATGAACATTCCCTTATGGAACTTATTTTAGGTCAACAACCAAACATTTCACACTTCAGAATTTTTGGTCATGCAAGTGTATGTTCCTATACCACCTCCCAATTGAACTAAGATGGGTCCACAACGAAAACTTGGGATTTATGTTGGATTTAACTCATCGTCCATTATAAGATACCTTGAGCCCTTAACAGGATTTATTTATCGCACATTTTGTTGATTGTCACTTTGATGAAGCAATTTTCCCACTATTAGGGGGAGATAAGAAGCCAATTCAACCAAAGAGATTTCTTTGGTTAAGGAGAAATGATAATTTCATGCATTCTATAAAATTACAAAGGTCTTTGTACGATTGAAACAATCCCGGACGAATGTGGTACAAACGCCTTAGTGATTATTTACCGATGTAGACGATGAACTAATATAGGAAGGGGAATCTTATATGAAAAAATGAGCAAGGCGCATTTCTTTTTCTCTTCAAAACTACAAGTAAGTTTATGTACGTCTCCATTAATTTATAGAGAATGAAATTTCTTTAAATTAAAGAGATTATAGCGACCCCACAAGTTACGGGATATGTATTCACATGTGGTAGTAGTGATAAGCACTAACTCGGATGCTAATTAACCCACCAAAATTCTTTTATGCGCATGAGCTTCGGAGTTAGGCTCATAGACATTAAGTTCAACGTATTTCGATTATTGAGTGGGTGTGTGGCATGATTGCATTATGTTTGAATGATTTGATAATAAATTAAATACATTATATGCTATCAATATAAATTTATATAAGCCTACAGTAGGAGAATAAGTAACTTATTAATAAATCTTCGGTATGCCTAATGCGAGAGGGGGTCATGGAATTAATGTGCATGCCCGAGTGTACTTATTGGCGCGCCCGGTGAATTTATAGGCATTAGAATAAAGGTATATATAATTGATATAAAAATATATGTATATATATAAATAAACATATATTATTAATTTAATTAATTTGAACTATTGGACTGCCTCGAGATTAGTGTAAGCAGAAGATGTGTCAACATCAATGTCACTTTAAGATTAGTGTTACTTTAAGACAATATCCATTAGATCAGCCTCGAGATTGCGCGATGTGTATCTAAATGAATATATATAAATAAAAAACTCAAACTTATCTCACTATTTCACTAATATGTTGAGGGAGGAGTGACTGGTGAGGGTTTTTATTTATCATTTGAAGATTAGAAGATTGAAAGAAGTGATTATCTCAGCTAGATTTGAAATTGGTTGAGTGAGTTGAATTGCTTTAGGTGATTAAGCTGGTGAGTTCTCACTTTTGATTATTGAAGTTATAGTTGAATTATTGATAAAATCTTGTTAATTATAGTTATTGATGTTGTTGGATGATTTTGGATGGTGTAACACCTCTTTTAAGACCCTCCCAAATGATTTGGGAGGTTTTTGAAAGTGAATCGGGATCGAACAGTGGCTGTTGCCCTATTTTTTGTCTTAGTCACTCAATGGTGGAACGCGCTCCCTGTTGCAGGGAAAAGCGCTCCTTCCATGAATATTGATGAACCCTGGAAGTGGAGCGCGCTCTACATTCAAAAAACAACAATAATGTTGAAATAACTTAGGTTTTCTTCGAGGGAGGGACAGGTCTAGGGGTCCTATATCTTTAGGATTAAACATATATTAATCTTAAGAGGTTTGTGTTAGATTCTTGACGCGCGCCGAACGCGTCAATAAATTTAAAAATACCTAAACCAACTATTTTGTAGAATAGTGGCAAAGGGTCGATCCCACAGGGATTGGTAATCTTTCTAAGGTTTAAAAAAGAACACAAAGGAAAATCGGGGTTTAAGAGAGAATGAATTATAAAACTAATCTAAATATCAACAAAATAAATAAAACAATAGAAATAAATTTGAAAAGAATTAATAAAAACACATAGGTCAAGACATACAAGTTTGGTTCGATAAAAGATTGGATTTGGTCGTCGATTTATGTAAAATATGCTAATCAAAATATCCTAGTGTAGCTATAGAACCGACAACGTACGCGGTTCCTCGCACTTCTTAATCTCGATAGCCAAGGTATGACGGTGACTATTTCTCTAGTCAAACACATAACCATATATTCAAGTGAATTGGGTTTAATGTGTTGACCGCAATGGGTTTCGTGAAGGCACTACACCTAGACAACCGGATCACTCGTGTGTCCGATTTAGCCTAGATTTCTAAGGTATTCAACCAGTCCCAAAAGAGACTAATCAATTGGTAAGGTCAATTGTCACTAGTGTGGTCTTATTGCACAAGTACGGATGCTTACGACTCACTGACAAATAAATCAAAGTTTAAACAAGTCTTTAACTTCAATTGTTCAAACAATACCAAAGAAAATAAAATAATAACGAAAAGATTGAAATTAAAATATATAAATCTCACAAATCCATTGATACGCACAATAACCTCCTCAGCTTTATCTTTGCCAGGCTAGAGAGATTTAGTCTCCCATCCAAAAACACAAAGAACAACCAAAAATAAAAAAATAGAATGGGGGAGAAGGCGTTCGGCCGGCAGAAGCCGAATCAAAAATAGCAGTCGCCCGAAGAGAAGATAATCTCTTCCCCTCTCTGTTGATCCCCTAATTAACACTGCTTGGTTTTATGTGTGACACGTGCGCCGAGGACGATCAAACGATTGTTAGTATTTTTCTTCCAGGCCTCTGCCACGTGTCAGCGTTCGATTGGTCGAGCAAACTGCAGCGGTGACGTGGCGAGCAACGATTGGATGAGGACTTTCGTGATGACGCTGCTGTGAGACAGCTTTCTGACACTTGTCACTGCTGGATTGGTGGACAGGATGCAGCTTTGCAGGCATCCGCGTCAGCTGCTGACGCGAGCGAGCGAATGAGAAAGTGGCACGTGGCGTGGAGAGGCAGGTGCGACAGCTTTTGCTGGAACGCGTGGACGAATCTGGGCGTGACACGTGGACTGCAACAGGAAACCAGCGAATGACGGAGTGACACGTGGACTGCAACAGTGGAAATCGCCTAAAACGCGCATATATCGAGGCGTATCTTTCGGTGTCTGATCACTGTGTATAAGTAGTCCATTTCACACAATTTTTCGCCACAAACTCAACCGCGCACTCCAAAAATCCTAAAAATGAACAATAAAGATAATTAGGCCCATATATCGAAGATTCAACAATAAAAATACATAAATAAACGATATATAACATGTATAAATAATGACCTATCAAATACCCCCAAACTTATGACTTTGCACGTCCCGAGCAAAGGTGTAAATGACAAACACGCAAATAAACTAGACTCATAATATAGATATATACAGACTTAACTAATCCTATACCCGATTCAGAATTCATGGAGTTCCTTTGGTTTACATAGTTGTCAAGTTAACAAGCCACTTAAGAAATTTCGGAGTTAAGATATGTCAAGAACCGCAATCCAAACACAATTAAGATCACATTTTCAAGACAAAGATATGGTCAAGACAAATGTCATCAACTACTCGCGGGTTTTCTTGGTCTACACATTTAAGCATGCAAGTTTACAATTTTACTTAATCTAGCTATAAGCACTCGAGCTAAATCTTTTTATTTGAGGAGTTTTCATACACTTCCGCCTTTATTCATTTTATATGTATACTCTCTATTTTTTTCTTCTCCAATTTTTTATTTTTTTTTCAAATGATACGGTCCCTGCTCCATTTCCTATGGACCACTTTCCTCACTTTTCCCACCACAAGTTTCCCTGCTCCATTTCCTGTGGAAACTTGTGGGACACTCTATATTTTGAAAACTCATGTTAGCCCTTCTCACTTTCACTATAATAATTAAGCAAATTCCCCAGTGTGGATTAAAATATCATCACTTGCACATTTTCAACCGTCTACCCATTTTGGTATCTAGCACAAGGCTTAACCATCATACTAAGTCCCTAATCATGAAATCATAAAAATGTTTAGCTACGGACTCGAGTGAGTATTTCTCCTAATTTTTCATAAGTTTCATGTCAAAAAGGCAACCATAATGTACTCATTCATAACCAAAGGCAAGAAACAAAGTTTCGGGTGACTCTAAACAATATAATAATGAAAATTATGCTAAACACATGCATGAAAGTGTATCAACTCCTAATGAAGTAAGATAGATGAGTATGGAGGGAAAAGAAATGGAAGAAATGAGTGAACAAGAGATACCAAACACCACCAATACCGTCCAACAACCACATATAGCCGCATATAATTGAAAAAAATTTAAACGATCTCACCTGCGATCTTTCGCAAAGCAATCCATCCTACTCAATCCACAAATCCTAAAGTACCCCCAAACTTATTCCGAACCTTGTCCTCAAGGTTCAAAACAAGTCAAGGAATCCATGCAACAAAAAGACAAATAATAGTGGTGAAAAAGAATATGGATAAAATAAGAAGATGATACAAGTGCACGCATAACAAAAGTCTCCAAAAACTAGGGAATGCTCAAATGTCGCATGTCTAGGTGACTAAGGAAACTATGAAATAAAATTATCATAATAAGAGCAAGAACTAATAAGCATGGAAGTTAATTCAAATGATTCCTATCAACTCTTGCGAGCCCGAGTCTTTCAACTACGGGTGAAGTCAACAAGATGATGGAATGAGGTTTTGGGTTTTGGGTCTACTTAAAGACCCGCCACTAATGTGGCGACTTAAGTTGGATATGTCCCAACCAAGTCTCAAAACACCTAAAACTCCAATAATATGTTAATTCCTAAAAAAGAATATGCTCAAATTACTCCAAAAACAATGTAATCCATAGTCAAACCTAGCAAAACTCAGGGGGTGGTCTAGTGCCATCAGTGCTCATCAAACATTCATTACACCTGTAAAAATCCAAGAGACTAAGTTAGGGCTTTATTAAACATAAAAAAAAACTAAAACTAAATTAAAACTGAAATAAATGCAATAAAAATAAAAATAAAGCTGGGCTGCCTCCCAACGAGCGCCTTTCTTTTAAGTCTTTGGCTAGACTTATTGTGATTCATCACGTGATGCCCTCTCCTTTGGAGATGTCAACAACGAATGGGGCATCTATAGCTTTGGGCAATGCAGCATGCATGCCCTCTTTCAGAGTTCGGAGCTCATTCGGGACCTCTAACACAAAAGAATCTGTCGAGTCATGGTCATCCAACACAAAGGTGTCGGCAGTGTAGAAAATCCGCGAATGCTCCTTTACTTCCACCCCCTCGCAAGGTCTAACAAATATGCATGGGAGGGTGGGTGGTTTCACCAACACCAGAGGTTGGTCTTCCTTCCTCTCTATCTGCGGCTCCTCTGGCCGTTCTGAAATGACTCCAATTTCTAACGCGACGTCATCATAATCATTCAGTGCAATGGACTTGTCCTCTCAATTTGAAGGACTTCAAGTCCTTGCGTTGTTGCGCACCAGTAGTTCTCCACCGGTGTATCAACATTCTCCTCAACATTACTCAATGTATCAACATCCACATTCTCCTATGAGTAAGAAGTTGGTTGTGTATTACACAACTCTTTCTCGTCAAGCATATTCTGGAGTGTGGCATTCATTTGAATAAATTGAGTTTCCAAGTTTTGCAAGCTTGGAAACTCACGCGAAAATTGTTGAAGCTCTTCATGAAATCGTTGTTGATCATCTAGTAATTTTTTCATCATATCTTCCAAATAGGTGCTTTGTTGAGGAATATGTGGACTTGGCATGAGCCCATAGAAGTCGGGTTGTGGCGATGCATAGCTAAGATATTGACAATTCTCATATTTTGGATAATACGGACAATCATATGTGGAATGAGAATAATCTTCACAAATTTCGCAAACCTCGACCTGTTGCACAAAAGAATGCATGTTAGAAAATTGATGTCCATTATATAACATACCTACCCCATTCACATTATAATAATGTGAGTCTTCGAATCGACCATATTTGTGGGGGTAGGAGGCCATCGCGGGGTTGCCTGCATACATGGTAAGAATAAGGGACTAGATACAAAATAAAAAACAAATAAATAAATAAATAAATAAATAACCAAAGAAAGAAAAAGATCAATCCCCGGCAACGGCGTCAAAAAATTGACGCGCGCAGAACGCGTCAATAAAATTTAAAAATACCTAAACCAACTATTTTGTAGAATAGTGGCAAATGGTCGATCCCACAGGGATTAATAATCTTTCTAAGGTTTAAAAAAGAACACAAAAGAAAATCGGGGTTTAAGAGAGAATGAATTATAAAACTAATCTAAATATCAACAAAATAAATAAAACAATAGAAATAAATTTGAAAAGAATTAATAAAAACACCTAGGTCAAGACATACAAGTTTGGTTCGATAAAAGATTGGATTTGGTCGTCGATTTATGTAAAATATGCTAATCAAAATATCCTAGTGTAGCTATAGAACCGACAACGTACGCGGTTCCTCGCACTTCCTAATCTCGATAGCCAAGGTACGACGGTGACTATTTCTCTAGTCAAACACATAACCATATATTCAAGTGAATTGGGTTTAATGTGTTGACCGCAATGGGTTTCGTGAAGGCACTACACCTAGACAACCGGATCACTCGTGTGTCCGATTTAGCCTAGATTTCTAAGGTATTCAACCAGTCCCAAAAGAGACTAATCAATTGGTAAGGTCAATTGCCACTAGTGTGGTCTTATTGCACAAGTACGGATGCTTACGACTCACTGACAAATAAATCAAAGTTTAAACAAGTGTTTAACTTCAATTGTTCAAACAATACCAAAGAAAATAAAATAATAATGAAAAGATTGAAATTAAAATATATAAATCTCACAAATCCATTGATACGCACAGTCGAACCTCCCTCGCAGTCTTGCCTAGGCTAGGAGATTTAGTCTCCCATCCAAAAACACAAAGAACAACCAAAAATAAAAAAATAGAATGGTTGAGAAGGCGTTCGGCCGGCAGAAGCCGAATCAAAAATAGCAGCTCCCGAAGAGAAGATAATCTCTTCCCCTCTCCGTTGATCCCCTAATTAAAACTGTTGGGTTTTATGTGTGACACGTGCGCCGAGGACGATCGAACGATTGTTAGTATTTTGCTTCCAGGCCTCTGCCACGTGTCAGCGTTCGATTGGTCGAGCAAACTGCAGCGGTGACGTGGCGAGCAACGATTGGATGAGGACTTTGATGATGACGCTGCTGTGAGACAGCTTTCTGACACTTGTCACTGCTGGATTGGTGGACAGGATGCAGCTTTGCAGGCATGCGCGTCAGCTGCTGACGCGAGCGAGCGAGTGAGAAAGTGGCACGTGGCGTGGAGGGCAGGTGCGACAGCATTTGCTGGAACGCGTGGACGAATCTGGACGTGACACGTGGACTGCAACAGGAAACCAGCGAATGACGGAGTGACACGTGGACTGCAACAGTGGAAGTCGCCTAAAACGCGCATATATCGAGGCGTATCTTTCGGTGTCTGATCATTGTGTATAAGTAGTCCATTTCGCACAGTTTTTTGCCACAAACTCAACCGCGCACTACAAAAATCCTAAAAATGAACATTAAAGATAATTAGGCCCATATATCGAAGATTCAACAATAAAAATACATAAATAAACTATATATAACATGTATAAATAATGACCTATCAGTTCTCGAACACCAGAAGAGGTTCAAGTACCCCGAGAGCAAATGAATTAGGAATAAAAAATAGGAGAATAAGGCAAAGGTAAGTTGGACTCAATTACATTATCAATTGTGTTATGTAAAGTAGTATATTTAGTTCATATAGTTTATGGATTAGGAAATGGGAGCAATACACTATGACAAGCATAAAACTTAATTTACAACTCGGAGGTGAGTCAGATTTAGTTAATCGGACATGAAGTGGTTATGAGGTTGCTAAGGATTAGCCTTGCCCTACTACCTTCGTAGTATATGGTTTAATATCATCGCTCATTATCCTGAAGAGTGCAAAGCCTCAGCTAGTCCTGAATACACTGATTAAATCACTCATCGGCCAATGTGCAAATTTCATTAGATGTATTCTTGAGTAATTGAGAGATGACTCTTATAATTGAAATGAAAAGTAATGTCACGAGTATAGGTTCTATTGAACTGTTGATTTGCATTTGTTATCAATTGTTATACATTTCTGAGGCACTAAATAGATATTTATTGAAATCATATTGTTATTCATTATTCTTATTTGTTAAATAGACTTTTTATATATGATTGCAAGTTACTTATGATAAGTCAATAATTAGACATTTTTATAGTATATTTTAGGGTAGTTTTAGATGTAAAAGGCTATATTACACTGGATTTTCTCTTGATTTTGTGATTTCAGATTATATTAAAGTTATATGAAGAAATGGAAGAAAAATGGAAGAAAAGTAAAGAACTCAGTAAATTGAAGGAATCACAGTGATTCAAGGTTTACACATGGATTCCCTACATAAATTGATAGTAGAGGAGTCCAATGATTTGTCAACGAATCAGGAAATGAACTAGGATTTACTACCCAAATCGATGAACCATAGAGACTTATTTTTACCAATTTTTCCAACAATTTAGCTAAGATAGAGGATTCGGTTAGAATTTGTTGATGTCGGCCACGAGAATATTGGATTAAAACAAAAAACCTCAGTTCGATTGGGATATATACTACTTAGAATACTATATATATGACCTTAAGGCTTCAAAATTAAGTGCCTTGAGATTCTTGATAACCTTGATTACACTTGAAAGCCATTATTAATTAGTTTTATTGAGTTTGATTTAGTTTTATTGTTCTTGCTTTGAAGACTCTCTAAAGATTCAAGTATTTAATACGAGGTATTTTATTTATTTTATTGCAATACTTATTTTAAATATATGTGAGTAGTTTATTAAGGGAGCAGCTAAACATACCCTAGTTTTTGGTAAAAAAACTCCACCCCAGTGAAATTACCTAACTACCTTCTATATAAAAGGGTTTTTACTCACCCATACCCCACTCACTCCACTCACCCATACCCCTCACCCTTCTCAAATCGCGTTCTCACCACCAACCAAAATTCGATGAAATTCGAGCAAAACTACATCGATTCGACACCATGGGTCCATTCCTCATCTCTTTTAGTGTCGATTTTGAGTCGATATTGTTTGTGATTTTGTTTTTGAGTTTAGGGCTTTGATTTGGGGATTAAATCTTCAATTTTAGGTGCAACAATTCGATGGAATCAAAAATATCAAACAATTTTGAGTAAAACCCACTATTTTTTGGTCATTTTCATGTATTTTTTAGGAGTTCAAATTTTTTTGTTCGTTCTTGTTGCCCATGGGTGTCGGACACATAGAGCCGACATGTAACGACCCTAAAAATCGAACTCGTGACACGAGTCATTTTAGGGTCGTATATGGGACCCACTCGTCGTTATCTGTATTTAATCGACGCGAAATAGGGTCAAGTTAAGGTTTAGACGCGGTGTCCCCGTGTTGCGGAGTGCAATAGTATTTTTGTCAATTTTTGGCGAAAATGGGGTATTTTTCGGGGTTTAATTCGGACACAAAATCGAGAAGATAATTATGAAAAAAATGGTTGAGATTGTTTTGAACGGATAAGAGAGAGAGAGAGAAAGAAAGAGATAGATCAGATAAGAGAAAGAGAGAGAGGAAGATAGAGAGAAAGAAAGAGAGAGAGAGAGAGAGAGAGAGAGAGAGAGAGAGAAAAGAAGAAGAAGAAATGGCGCGGACGGCGCTAGCGCAGCGGCAACGTAGAGGTCGCGGACGGCGGTTCCAAATGAAAGGTGAGGTGGCGCGTGCTGCGTGGGATGATGATGAGCGGCGGTGCGGGGTGGGAAATGGCGGACATAAGGTCAGCAGCAGCGACGAACCAGCACCGCGGACGGCGGTTCGCGGTGTCGCGACGGCCATCGAAGGGATCGACACAAGGGAGATCGCGAACGAGCAGCAGCCGCCGCGACGGCGAGGCGGCTGAATCGGCACGGATGGCCGGGACAGGCAATGCGCGCTCCAGCATGCGCGCGCGAGATGCAGTGACGCCGGCGAGGAGGAGCGCCAGCTGCGCAATGAACGGCGCGCTGGCGCGTTGCCGGACCGATCGATCCCTGACGAGACACAACAATAGTCGGGTGTCATGTGCGCATATCGAGGCGTGCGCGGGAAGTTTTGAGGACGATTTGCAATTTCTCGAGGTAAGTAAACCAGCTAGGAAATTGTACAATAATTTCATTTTCAGCTATTGAATATTGTTGTTCATTGCTTTGATATCTATATTTGAAATTGCTATTGGTTGAGTGGCCCATTGGCAAGTGAGTCAGGGTTACTATTCTCTGTTATATGAGCTCTTATCTGGACGTCGTCTATATCTCCCAATTGAGTGTACGTTAAGGGCAATTATCAGGGTGTGTGGATATCTCATAGTCGTAAGGGTTAGGGCTGGTAGGTAGTGTCTCGTCCTGAACCCGAGTTTGCTGAGCTTTTGCCGTGACTCAACGACCTTTTGGTCGGGACTCCATGCTATTCGGTTTTCGCATTCCAGACCCTCACTTATCGATTGATTTGTTTACAATCATTTATATTCATGCGTTCCCTGTTCATTTCTTTCTATTTGCATGAATTCGACTGATTTATTTATTTCGAGATGCTGTATATATGTCCTACTAGCGTTACTTACCTGACTCGTCATTCTTATGTTCAACGGAGTGCAGATCCATAGTCCAACAAGGGGAAGGCTCCACAGCTTGGTGATTCTTTTGTTTTATTAGATATACTTGTTCTTAAAACACTGGGAGTTGAGTTTTTGAGAGATTTTGAGCATGTATATCTTGCGTTTACTCTCCTCTAAATGTTCATTAATGAAGAGATACATGAATGTACATGCTTACAGGGTTCCACAATTAGGTTGTCCATCTTTTACATTATTGTTGAGTTATTTAATGTATTAATTGCTTCCGCTAAATTGTAAAACTTGAAAAATACTAATAACTCAACTTAAAATTATGAATTTACTTATAATGATGAATTGGAAGGTCGACTAGGCCTGCGTTGACCTTGCGAGACTGGCTCGGGGGTCCACGTGGGCTTAGGCCAAGCGGGGCCCGGGTCGTCACAGTTGGTATCAGAGACTAGTTGTGAGAACCTCATGGCTTAAGACATTATGATACCAACGTCACAGTTGGTATCAGAGCCGAAGTTTGAAATACTCGACTCTTGATTTAAATCACAATCCATTGAGACACAGACCAGCGGAAGTTAGGAATGGTTGAACTTAGAATGGAACCCTATGATCATGACTTAAGTCTTAGTTGAAAAGTGAGGACAGTTGGGGAAATTAAAAATTTGGACTATACGAGTTATTTGATGTATTGTATATTACTAATATCGATAGCTATATCTTGATCGAGAAATCACATTCTTTGCAAATTGCGATGGCCGATCAGCCTGAGACCAGCGATACCGTTTCGGGTGACGTTCATGAGTGGCTCGATGAGATGTCCCAGCTGGTCATTTCACATGGCCAACAACTTCAGGAGATTCTTCGGCTTTTGATAGCACAGGCTACAACATCGCCTTCTACATCGCCGATCAGACCTGAGGGAGTGCACGTTCAGACTGAGAGAGTACCATTTACTCATGATACACCGGCGGATGCTACACCGAGCACACCCACTGATGGGAGCACTCGAGCGATGGCTGAGGCGAGGCGGTCTCATGAGTATCAGAGACATCACACGGAGAAGTTTCACGGGGTACGGATCTCGGAGCAGCGGAGAAATTTATGCGGAGTCACGAGAAGATCCATGATGTCTTGGCCACACCAGATCATATGAAGCCGAGCATCTCATCAGCTTCATTGTTCGAAGAGGCTGATGTGTGGTGGCGTAGCATGGTGGCTACGAAGGGGAAACCAAAGGACTGGGCTGAATTCAAATAGAGGTTCAATTAGAAATATTTCCCTCCCTTGGTCAGGAATATGAAGAGGACCGAGTTTCAGAACATCCGACAGGCGGCTGACGAGAAAGTAATGTAGTATATGATGCACGAGTATGGCTTACTCGAGGCGACGACAATGATGAGTCGGTCACATATTCCTAACCACACGCAGGTCCTGATTTTTGCCGGAGGCATAGCTGATACGGACGTTGACCAAGCCTACTATTCCATGAATGGCATGTTGGGTGAGATCGGGTTTATGGTGGTGACCATAGCTCTAGGGACTTTACAGGAGGCGTATGAGGGGAGCTTGGCCAGTGAGACTTTTCAGAGCACACGCACTGGTACAGTAGACGCAGCTCCACCACCAACACAGCCAGATGTCAGACCCGGAGATGACGGGAGGAGGAAGAGACCTAGACAGTGGAGGTCGAGAGATCGAGCTCAAAGTATGTGGTTTGTTGCACCTCCACCTCCTGCAGCGTGTATTGCGCCAATACCATATGCTCCAGTACGGAGTTATATCAGTACACTACAACTGCCGACACCGTCAGGTTCTCAGCGACAAAGCGATATCGAGTACCGAGGGCGATGGCGCGCGGCGAAGGCGAGGTAGTGGTCAGAGGCAGAGGTATCGACGGGGACATAGTGTTCCATCTAGATCGGGATCTCAACGTACTTGTTAGGAGTATGGAAAGCTAGGTCACTTCGCCAGTACGTGTCCACGATTGGGCAGAGGGCAGCCACAGCAGAGTCGGGAGCAGGTTCATATGGTTGCCGAGCCTGATCCGACTGCTACCCTTAACTTGTTTTATTTCTGGTCGTTTGGTCGATGAGTTGAGTTTGAAACCCACTAGACTAGAGAGACTGACGAACAGTCAAAAAGACTGATTCACATTCTCGCGGATATACTGAGGATGTGTGTGTTAGAGACGGTGGACTAGAATGCGTACTTAAACCCCCTGGACGCGTGTTCTACTCTAGAGAGGCGAAAGACTGTTCCCAATATATGTTTCGAGGATGTTGCCCTGGCATATATTGGAGGGAGGACATAGATGGTGTGGGTAGTTGAGTCCCACACTACCTGGAGGTCTCGGAGGAGCCCAGCTTGTCTCGGAGGAGCCCAGCCCAGAGTAGGGTATCGCCTTGGGCGGGTATGGCCTTGGGCCTTCAATTCTTCCTTTGTGAATTGTTTCAATTTCGAGGACAAAATTCTAATTAGTTGGGAAGACTGTAACGACCATAAAAATCGAACTCGTGCCACGTGCCATTTCAAGGTCGTATGTGGGACCCACTCGTCGTGATCTATATTCAATCGACGCTAAATATGGTCAAGTTAAGGTTTAGACGCGGTGTCCCCGTGTTGCGGAGTGCAATAATATTTTTGTCAATTTTTGGTAAAAATGGGGTATTTTTCGGGGTTTAATTCGGACACGAAATCGAGGAGATAATTATGAAAAAAAAGGATGAGATTATTTTGAACGGATAAGAGAGAAAGGGAGAGAGAGCAAGAGAGAGAGACAGAGAGAAAGAAGCCGTCGAGAAGGAGAAGAAGAAGAGATGGCGCGGACGGCGGCTCGCGGGCGACGCGGAGGTCGCGGACGGCGGTTCCAGCGCGCAGGAGGTGGCGCGACAGTGGGGATGATGATGAGCGGCGGTGCAGGGTGGGAAACGGCGGACAGAAGGTCAACAGCAGCGACAAACCAGCACTGCGGACGGCGGTTCGCGGTGCGGCGACGGACTATCGAAGGGATCGACACAAGGGAGATCGCAAACGAGCAGCAGCGCCGACGGCGAGGCGGCCTGAACTCGGCGCGGATGGCTGGACAGCGGCGCGGCTCCAGCAGCATACGCAGCGGCGAAAGCGATGGCACGCCGGCGAGAGAGGAGCGCCAGCTGCGCAATGAACGACGCGGTGGCGCATTGCCTGACCGATCGATCCCTGACGAGACACAACAATAGTCGGGTGTCAGGTGCGCATATCAATGCGTGAGCAGGACTTTTGGAGGACGATTTGTGATTTCTCGAGGTAAGTAAACCAGCTAGGAAATTGTACATTAAGTTCATTTTCAGCTATTGAATATTGTTGTTCATTGCTTTGATATCTATCTTTGAAATTGCTATTGGTTGAATGGCCCATTGGCAAGTGAGTCAGGGTTACTATTCTCTATTATATGAGCTCTTATCCGGACGCCGTCGATATCTCCCAATTGGGTGTACGTTGGGGGCACTTATCCGGATCTGTGGATATCTCATAGTCGCTAGGGTTAGGGCTGGTAGGCAGTGTCTCGTCCTGAACCCGAGTTTGATGGGCTTTTGCCGCGACTTAACGACCTTTTGGTCGGGACTCCGTGCTATTCGGTTTTCGTATTCCAGACCCTCACTTATCGATTGATTTGTTTACAGTCATTTATATTCATGCGTTCCCTGTTCATTTCTTTTTATTTGATTGAATTCGACTGATTTATTTATTTCGAAATGTTGTATATATGTCCTACTGGCGTTACTTACCTGACTCGTCATTCTTGTGTTCGACGGAGTGCAAATCCACAGTCCAGCAAGGGGAAGGCTCCACAGCTAGGTGATTCTTTTGTTTTATTAGATATACTTGTTCTTAAAACACTGGGAGTTGAGTTTTCGAGAGATTTTGAGCATGTATATCTTGCGTTTACTCTCCTCTAAATGTTCATTAATGAAGAGATACATGAATGTACATGTTTACAGGGTACCACAATTAGGTTGTCTAACTCTTTTACATTATTGTTGAGTTATTTAATGTATTAATTGCTTCTGCTAAATTGTAAAACTTGAGAAATACTAATAACTCAACTTAAAATTATGAATTTACTTATAATGATGAATTGGAAGGCTGACTAGGCCTGCGTTGACCTTGCGAGACTAGCTCGGGGGTCCACGTGGGCTTAGACCGGACGGGGCCCAGTTTGTGGGAAACTGGGGCCGTCACACGGCAGCTCTGAAGAGGTGTTAGACACACGGGGCTGACATCTCAAAAGAAGTTTAGGATA
The DNA here is from genome assembly GCA_039657325.1 of Stephania cephalantha. Classification (NCBI taxonomy): domain Eukaryota; kingdom Viridiplantae; phylum Streptophyta; class Magnoliopsida; order Ranunculales; family Menispermaceae; genus Stephania; species Stephania cephalantha. The sequence continues at coordinate 14,828,761 of CM077570.1, read as the reverse complement.
CACAGGGCCAACAACTCTAGAGAGGTCTCGGTTGGATCCCTCAGTTACCCATTAAGATCGAGTTCTCTTCATAGTCTCGGTCGAAGTCGGCCGAGACCTTTAAAGAGGTCTCGGTCGGAGTCGGTCATTACCACTTTAAAAGTCTTTGTCAGAGTCTGTTGATACCTCTTTAGAGGTCTCGACCATGTTCGTACGAAACTCGCGGGCGACACTTTTTCACTTCTAGAACACCACACGACCACATCCGACCTTGTTCAACAAAAAAAACTTCTACGATTATTGGTGACTTAGTACAAATGCTCTACAATGACTATAACCGAGAAATGGGAGGATTGATGGATGTTAAGGTGAAGTAAAAATTCAAAAATGGGGTCCTCTAAGCAAAAAATTAGGGTCCGTTTAGCCACTCCCTTTATTAATCCAATCAAAGCCCAAACATGAACTTAAACCATTCTGCAATGTAGTTATAATGAAGAAGGATTCGTACTTAATACTTTAAACTTAATTATATACATTAATTCACGGTTTCGATAGATTTGTTTTGCGTATTACAATCAGAGGAATTTTGTATTGCATGCATAGTCTATAATGTGTATTGTGATATTTAGTTTCTAAATCTAATATAAAATATTAACTAGGATTAATTTAAAAGGCCTTTTACTATTTAGATGTCTTAGGTAAATTGTGTTTTATGTTTGATATTGATAAAGCTAATTCCGATAATATTAACTTAGTAGTAAGAAGTTTTCATAGAGTGTAATGTTGCTTTGTTTCTATTAGTTATCTTTGAGCTTTCAAAGAACTAATGGTGATAAGATTAGAATATGAATTTTCCATCGATATAAAGAAAATTGATGGTTTGATAAAGACTATCAATCTTACTTATGATTTAGGTTAAATGATTTAAGAATACTTCATAATATGATGATAGTATGATTATGACTATACTTTAATTAATATGTTCCGATTCAAAATGGTTTATGTTTCATTGTTCTAGATATTTATTTAGATGATTGTTTTATATTGATTTGATTTGAATTGCATTTAGAATATTTAGTATTAATGAGTTTAAATTGTGTTAGTTTAAATTAGTTTAATTAGTTTAATTGATAGTCATAGTTTGATTAGATAATTTTAATTCCCGTTTTAATTAAATTTTTTAAATTGAAGTAAAATAATAAAAACCCTTGGAAAACCCATTTTTCTTAGGAAGTTTTCAAAATTCCTGCAGAGATGATCTCACTTACCACTACTACAAATAATAGGTATACACGAGAAATTATTGTACACTTTCGGCACACGTCGACTTACTGAGCATGTGGAAGTGCTCAACCATGTAAGCATTTCAGGTTTACAGTTCGGCACTTCAGCGAAGGGTAAAGAGAACGCATATGAGTCTTACAATATTCTCTTCGATGTAATGAACATTTTGTATATGGACATATATTGTTGAATTACATTTTTGTAATATAACAAGGATTAGAAGGTTTTGTATAATCGATGTTTGATTTGATAAACTCTGGATCATATATATTATCGAAAAAGTTTTAAATTTCTCGTTGCGTTTAATTTGATTTTTATTTCGATATCGATATACAGGTTGAGTTTATCAGTTCCTGAAGGAGAGGTTGCTAGCTCTAGTTAAGTCAAGCTGGTTTACGGGGCTTAATTAGGGTTTCGGGTCGAGTATCGCCCTAATCGGGATAGGGGAAACTACACTGAGGGACCTATGAGAACCACATTGCGAATCTAGACAATTCAAGAAAAAGTCACATCATCGACAAGTCGTATATTAAGTTCAATTTATTTATTAATTTATTTCGAGGTCCACTAATATGGGTCCCGCGGATCCCCGTTGCCAGGTGCGAGGCTCAAGGGTGGAACTCACCCAACCCTTCCCTTAGGGGGCGAGAGTGCGCTCCGATCGAATGGTCAAGGTTAAAAGTGCTCCTTTTGTTTTATTTATTTTATTTTATTTATAGGTTAGAGGCATATTTTCCCATGTCCGGATGCCAATTAACCATTGTTATAGTCCAGGGGATGATTTTCCAATGTTAACCTGGTCCAGGGGTCGGTCAACCGTCGGTCGAGTGCCTAGACCTGGTTTGGCCACAGATGCCCTAGGCATGGATAGATGTCCCTGTTAACCGTTCGAGCTGCCCTACTCGGCTAGGGTGTCACGGGAAAGCCCCTCCCCCCCCCGCCTTGCCCCCATGGGCAGCAGCAATGCGTAGGGTGGCCTCTTTGGCCACCCCTCCCCTCCTTCAAGGCTTATTGCGAGCGCCCCTCGTTCTCAACGTCGATGACAGCGAGGCTTCTATTGCCCTTGCCGGCAACGCCGAACGGCCCCACTCCCGAAGTCTCCTTCTTTCTCCAATTTCATTAACAACTAAGAGAGAAGGGTTTTTACCATTGTTGAAGCACATTAAACTTAAAAGTTCATGTTAGAAAAAAAAAAAAAAAAAGAGGATGTAGGGAGGAGGGTTAACTTCCAAGTAGTTCCCTTTGACTCCTAGCACACTAAAACCGCCATGATTCTCATACTTAAGCTCTCATCTCCCTTTCTCTCCAAAGTGTTGTATGTTGAACAAATTAGGGCTAAGGTTCCATAAAGGGGTTTTATACTTGTTGCATAAGTTATGGGTTTTTATAACTTTACTAAAATGACCTTAAGTTTAGTTTAGGTTCATTTTATTCTTGATTAAGTAGGTAGCTCTACTTTTGGCTTTAGATTGGTAATTTTATTTAAAAATAACATAATACATAAAATTTTACAACCATACACAACTAACATAGCAAATTACCAAATTGCCTCTAAGGTGAGTATTTTGGGTTTTTAGGTCAATACAATAAACTCATATACTAAAAACAATCCAATTATCTAACTATGACTTTAACTTTGACATAAACTCTAACATATCTAATAAATAAGAAGTCTTAATCTAACACAAACTCTGATTTGCATCATTCTCTCCCACTTGAGAAAATTTTGTCCTCGCATTTGATGTATGAATCATTCTCCTGTACATGACCTCTATGGTCTTTATTTTCAGTATTCTCACTCAGTTCGAAAAAATCTCATCCTTGAGTTTTAGTCTTCACCCTTGTCATGTGGGCTTCAATAACAAAATCTTCAAAGAAAGTCAACTCTTTATTAAACAAAATATGAACAAACTTACCACTAATTGATTGAATATTTCCTTAAGGAACGATACCAAGAACTTCAATTGACAAATCAATGTTATCAACGAACACAACACCGTGAGAATGTTGATGAATGTCCATAACTAACTCATCATCCATGTCATCAGTTAATGAACAAAAGTGTTTGGTCGTCGCAAACTTCATTTTTGTCTCCACTACTTTTTTGACTGGGTAGTTGTTGACGACACCATCAACGACCACAATCTCAAGTACTCGAGGACTTGTAGATTGCAAAATAACTTCAATAACAACTTCGTCATCTCCAAAGGCCATATTGTAATCGATGAAGTCTTCGTCATTAACGTCAATCTTTGGCGGCTCTTCAGAGTCAATGATAAGATCAACATCGTCTTCTACGGGTTCAAAGTCATCTTCTTATGCAACTTCCTCTGCGTATTAAAATTCAAGTTCTTCTGACTTTCGTTGAATGTGTTGGCACTGATGTTGTAAGTGTTGCAACTCAAAAGCACACATGTTAAGCTTTCACGTAAAGTGTACTGAATCTTCCCACAAATTTGAGAGAATATGTTGTTTTTTTTCTCCTCAATGTCATCCCAAAATTATGAATGAACTTGGTTCTGATACCAATCTGATGTAGCAAGGAGTTTTTCAAATTGCTTGCTACAAAGAAATAGATAACTTTTTCTACTAATTTGTTGATTCCGCGAATACCAAATTGAAGAAACACATTTCTAACTTGTGATCGAACACACATAATTCAAGAAATCAAAATAAACAAAGAGATACTTCAGTTCAAAACCCAATTTTATTCATCAAATAATCAACAATTAATAAAATATGATTAGCCTTTATATATAAGCTTTATTATGAACTAACATAAACTCCAACATAAACTCTAACTACTATAAAATTCTACACTAAAAATAAATCCAAGTTAATCAAGTTATGGCTTCAACTTTACACAAAGTCTAACAATTTTATCTAATAAATAAAAAAATTATAATCTAACACAAACTCTGATTTGTATCAATTCTCAAGTCGTGAAGTAAACTTAAGACATAATAAATGATTTTATCGTTGATTTTTGAGGAATTAATAGAAAGATAAAACCCATGATTATGTGGTATTCGATTTTGGAGAACTGACATTTAGACAGACTAATCAAAATGTTATGGCTTATGAGCCAATGTGCATCTCCTTTCTAGAAGGATTCCCTAACTTTGAACTTAAATCTGGATTCATCAATGCTTTACCTATCTTCTATGGTAAAGAAAATAAAGATCCATAAAGATCTATAAAGGAATATCAACACAAAGTTAATGAGATGAAACCCAAAGACGTAACTCTTAAACAAGTTAAGTTGAAAGTTTTTCCCTTTGTATTAAAGGATCGAGCCCAAGACCGGTTGTTCTATATTCCCAAGATTCAATAACTAATTGGAATCAAATGTTAGAAGCTTTCTTAGATCGATATATGTCAACACCTAAAATTAGTACCTATAAGAAACAAATTAGCATTGTTAATATGAAAGATGAAGAAAACTTTAATGAATTCTGGAAAAGATTTCAAAGATTAATTTCATCATTTCCACAACACAACTATTATGAAAAAGTATTATTAAAGTACTTCAAGAAGGACTCAACCACTTTGAGTAAAGACTTTTAGACACCGTATGTGGAGGATCCTTATTTGATTTAACCCCTACTCAAGCAACATAAGCTATTAATAAGATGGCTTAACAATCTAAACAATATGGTGAAAAACAAGAATCTACGAAAAGGAGAATTTATGAAATTAGTGATAGGAAAATAAATCCTTTGAAAGATAAAGTTAATGAATTAACAAGTTTGGTTAAGCCAATTATTAAAAGGCAATAGTTAAACCATATAGATTATGTAATGAAGTCACACACTCAATTGATGTTTGTCCTACCTTACATGAGGATAATAATGAAGAAGTAAATGTTGTTATGAATCAATTTTTCAAACCCTCGAGAAATCAATATAGTAATACAAATTATAATGATTACTATAATTGGAGACTTAATATGAATTTTAATTATGGCCCTCAAAACCAAAACTATATCTTATAGGCCACGTATACAAGTACCAACAGCTCAATTTCAACAACCTCAACAAATTGTTGAACCTACACAACCTAGTTTGGAGCAAACTCTAACATTTTTATGACTCAAAGTCATCAAAATTTTACATAGATCTCGCATAATCAAATCGAGACTGATTATTCCATTAATGAATTGAAGAATCAAATAAGTCAAGATAAACTTACGAATTGATAAACTGAGTAATCAAAGTAAATTACTAACACAAGCTAGTCCAAATAATCAAGCATAAGTGTCAAGGCCTGGGCCACTCAACCATGCACCCAACACCTTGAGTCACAGGCAGTGTGACTTTACCGCTACACCATCTGTGTCCTCCCATATCTTTACCAATATGGGCACAGTCTTTCGCCTCCCACAACTCAAACCCACGCCCTGGAGGCTTAAGGCCACCGCTCGCTGACCGGCCAGCGGGACTGTCGTTAATTGTTCATAGCATCCAAAAAAAATCGTACAATAGTCAATATTAGTGTGATTTCCTAACTTTTTAGTAATTATTCATGCATTGTAATATATGATATTTATCTTATTTAATTAAGATCACTAAAACAAACAAAAAAATCCTTTTTCAAATTTTAAGTCAAGTGACATCCATTCTCAAACACTTTTCAAGGCTTCGATCACATCAATATGGGTCTGCCTCCACATAGTGTATTGTGTTATCTTGGTGAGACAAGTCGAGTAACAATTACTATATTGTTTGAAATGGTTAGACTTGATAAAGCTATCAAAATGGTTTTGGGCTTTAGGCACTATATGAGATAAAACATGCTAAGACATAAAATGTCATAATCTCATAAAATAACTAAAAGTTACATATGATGTAATTGATAATTGGTACCTACCTAAATAACATAATTCGAAGTGTCATGCCTTAGCTGTCTTGGAATTAGGTGAAACATGGATTTTAGTCCTTTAAATTAACATAGCATTTTTAAGGAGGGTTGTTAATTTAATGAGAGTTTATTCCTCTATACTAAAATGAACTTTTGCATAATCTTTGTTGTAGATCTATGGCCTCTTCAAATCACCAGCCATGGTTAAGAAACTTGAGAATTGTTTAGAAACTTTCTTGACTGGTTCAGAAACTTGAGAATTGTTCTTAAGCATGAATGCAAGTTGTATGTCCTAGATGATCCTATTTCTGAGGAACCACCAGCCAATGCTTTAATAGCCATGAATGATGCACATACTAAGCATGTCAACGACTCAACTGATGTTGCATGCATTATGTTAGCAACCATGGTTCCTGAACTTCAGAAGGACATGGAACACATGGAAGCTTACGACAAGGCTATGACACTGATGGAAATCTTCCAACAGCATGCTAGGCAAGAAAGGTTCGAGACAGTCAAGAACCTTCATTCTTGCAAAATGGCTAAGGGTGCGTCAGTTAGTCCTTATGTTCTGAAAATGAAGGGCTATATTGACCATTTTGACAGACTTGGATTTCCCATAAGCCAAGAGTTGACTACGGATTTGATCCTGAATTCATTATCTGATAGTTATTCACAATTTGTGATGAACTATAACATGAATAACATGGAAAAGTCTATCTTAGAGTTGCATTTGATGCTTAAAATTGCTGAGCAGAATGTCAAGAAACCCATTGTTAGTATGTTGATGGTTCAGAAGGAAAGGCTTTGAAGAAAAAAGGCAAAAGCAAGGCTAAAGTTAACAAGGCTGTTGTGACTGACACAAAGCCTATGGAACAAGTTAAGCCCCATATTGTTTCTACTTCACAATCTCAGAAGGAAAAGGAAAAAGAAGGAAATTGTCATTTATGTCATGCACCTGAACATTGGTTCAGAAATTGCAAGCTTTATCTTAAAGATCTAAAGAAAAATAAGAGTAGTGTGACTACTGTTTTAGGTATTTATGTTATTGAAGTTAACTTTTCTACTAGTGATTCATGAGTATTGGATACCGGATATGGATCTCACATTTGTATTAATGTGCAGGGTCTCACCAAAAGTAGAAAGCTAAAGAAAGGAGAAGTCATACTATGAGTTGGAAATGGATCAAAGGTTGTTGCGTTGGCTGTAGGTTGCTATGAGTTAATTTTACCTAGTGGACTTATTTTAGTTTTAAATAATTTTTATTATGTCCCTGCTTTGAGCAGAAACATCATTTCGTTTCATGTTTGAATTTAGATGGTTTTAATTTCATTATTGCGAATAATAAATGCTCTATTTCTCGTAAAGACATTTTATATACGAATGTTGATTTGTGTGATGGTCTTTATATTCTAAACATGAAAAGGTCTACAGATATTCCCATTCTTAATGTAAATACAAAGTGATTCAAGTCAAATGATTTAAATCAAACCTACCTTTGGCATTGTCGCCTTGGCCACATTAATGAGAAACGCATTTCTAAACTCCATAAAGATGAACTTTTAGATTCATTTGATTTTGAATCATATGAGATATGTGTATTTTTTTACTATGCAAGATGACAATGAGTCCCTTTACTAGACACAGTGAAAGGGCAAGTGATTTATTGGGTCTAACACATACTGATGTATGCGGCCCTATAAACACAATGGCTAGAGGTGGTTATCAATACTTCATTACATTCACTGATGATTTCAGAGGATATGGTTACGTGTATCTCATGAAACATAAAGGTGAATCTTTTGAGATGTTTCGAACATTTCAGAATGAAATGCAAAATCAACTTGGTAAAACTATTAAAGAACTTTGATCAGATCGATGTGGTGAATATTTGAGCCAAGAGTTTGATGATCATCTTAGAAACTATGGGATTGTCTCACAGTTAACTCCCCCAGCAACTCCACAATGGAATGGTGTTTCTGAGAGGAGAAATTGGACTTTATTGGATATGGTTCAATCTATGATGAGTCATGCAGATTTTCCTATTTCCTTTTGGGGTTTTACCTTAGAAACTGCTTCGTTTACAGTAAATTGTGTTCCTTCTAAAGCGGTTGCTAAAACATCACATGAGATGTGGTTTGGGAAAAGACCAAGTTTGTCTTTCCTTAAGATTTGGAGCTGTGAGGTTTTCGTACGACGATAAATCTCAAAAAAATTATTAGCCAAATCTACCGAGTGTGTATTTGTTGGTTATCCTAAAGAAACTAGATAATACTAGTTTTATAATCCCACTGAGAACAAAATGTTTGTTGCTCGGAATGGTGTCTTTATGGAAAAAGTGTTTATTTCAAAAGACAACAGTGGGAATAAAGTAAGTCTTAAAGAAATTCAAGAACCACAAATAAAATTCAACCGCCAGTGGGAGATCAACTAAGTCTTGAACTAATTGATCCTCCATAGGTATCAAAGGCCCTCGTAGGTCTGATAGGGTAAGACATCAGCCTGAGAGATTTGTATTTCTTACTACTGATAGTAGTGAGGTGTTGCTAATGGATCAAAATAAACCTACTACTTATCAGGAGGCTGTTTCTAGCCCCGAGGCAGATAAATGGCTTAGTGCCATAAATTCTGATATGCAATCCATGTATGATAACCAAGTTTGGAACTTGGTTGATTTACCTGAAGGTGGTAAGACCATTGGATGTAAATGGGTTTTCAAGAAGAAAACTGACATGGATGGCAATGTGCATACTTATAAAGCACGGCTAGTAGCAAAAGGTTTCAGACAGACTCAAGGTGTTGATTATGATGAAACTTTTTCTCCTGTAGCCATGCTTAAATCCATTAGAATTCTAATTGTCATAGCCGCATATTATGACTATGAGATATGGCAAATGGATGTCAAAATAGCTTTTCTAAATGAAAATGTACTTGAGGACGTGTATATGATACAGCCTGAAGGGTTTGTTCATCATAAGACTTCTAGGAAGGTGTGTAAGCTTCAAAGATCTATTTATGGATTAAAACAAGCTTCTCGGAGTTGTAATCTTCATTTTGATGAAGCAATTAAGGAATTTGGTTTCATTAAAAACGAAGATGAGCCTTGTGTATACAAGAAGGTCAGTGGGAGCGTGGTTGTTTTCCTGGTGCTGTATGTTGATGATATATTACTCATTGAAAATGACATCTCAACCTTGCAGAGTGTCAAGTCTTGGTTAGGGAAGTGTTTCACAATGAAGGACTTAGGAGATGCAGCCTACATCCTTGGTATTAAGATCTATAGGGATAGATCTAAAAGGTTGATCGGTCTAAGTCAGAGTGCTTATATTGATAAGGTACTGAATAGGTTCAATATGCAAGACTCTAAAATAGGGTTATTACCAATGTCTCATAGTATAAATCTCTGCAAGACTCAATGTCCAAAGACTAATGATGAGCAAGAGCGCATGAATACGATTCCATATGCATCAGCTATTGGATCTATCATGTATGTCATGTTATACACTCAACCTGATGTATCATATGCTTTGAGCGCAACAAGCAGATATCAGTCTGATCTCGGTGAGAGTCATTAGATAGTAGTAAAGAATATTCTTAAGTACTTGAGAAGGACTAAAGAAATGTTCTTGGTCTATGGAAGTTTAGAAGACGAGCTTGTTGTAAGTGGTTACACTGATGCAAGTTTTCAAACTGATATATATGACTTTAGATCGCAGTCTGGATATGTGTTTACTTCGAATGGAGGCATAGTGAGCTGGAAAAGTTTGAAGCAAGAAACTGTCGCAGATTCTACAACAGAAGCTGAATATTGCATCGTCCGATGCAGCTAAGGAGGCAGTTAGGATCAAAAATTTCATCTCAGAACTTGGTGTGGTTCCGAGTATGGCTAACCCTATTTGCTTGTATTGTGACAACAACGGGGCGATAACACAAGCCAAGGAACCAAGATCACCGATCCAAACATCTACTTAAACGTTTTCATCTCATTCGAGAAATCATTGAGAGGGGAGACGTGAAGATTTGCAGAGTTTCTACAGAAGACAATGTTGCAGATCATTTAACGAAGGCTCTTCCACAAGCGAAATATGATGCTCATGTTAAGTCATTAGGTATTAGATACATGAATAATTGGCCCTAGTGCAAGTGGGAGTTGTTAAGGCATGTGCCCTAGGTAAATCTACAAACATTGTTTATCTTATAATTTTAATTAATAAAATATAGGTTTTATTTGTTGTTTTATATAAGTGATTGCATGTTTACCTTATAGTAAGATCCATGGGTATTTGTTGAAATATCTTAAATGTCCCTAGTTAGTCATTATACTGAGAACTATAATGAATTAAGACTAGTGTGAATCTTGATTAATGGTCATGTGATGATCATGCGTATAGAGATACGAATCAAGATCATGAGTACTTGTTAGGGAATAAGGTACTGGACCGACCCGCTATGAGAACACCGCATGGATTAATTCATAGTTGTTACTCATGATAGGTATATCATTTAGTCATTCGACTTGAGATTATCATAGACTTCAATATTATGAGCATGATAATTTGACACAATCAAATGTTGTCTTTAACCAGACAATTATAAAGATTATGATCGGTTACCGTGTGAATAATATGTGAAGGTGTGTAATCAATATAGAATTTGTCACTCTCGTATAAAGAGAGATATCAGTGGATCGCTCGATAAGATAGATTGATAATGGTCAAGTCCATGTAAATTGATATGATCAATCTCACTTTGATGTTTTTCAGTTTACCTAAAGATCGAGACTAGTACGATTGAACATTAAGAATGACTTTCCATGCCTTATGTTTAATCAAAGGATATCGCACGACAAAAGCATATGATATACGTTATTAATTAGGTTGTATCGAAGTTGTTATTCATGCTACTTAGGTAGTCATAATGCCTTGCTAGAGACCGCTTTCGACTTGTGTACTAAAATGGTTTTTAGTTCACTGCCAACGTCGCATGAACCTACTGGGTCGCACACAAAGAATGGCTTTGCAAAATTTCAATTGGTCCAGAGTAATGAATTTTATATGATAAAATTCATGACATAAAAGCTCTTACGATTTGTTATATGATAACTTATTAATAGGGGCGTATGTGTAATTTGCTTAAACTGCCTAAATATAATTGTTGTATTACGAATATGATTTTAAGTGAGGTCTTATCTACACATATAAATAAAGGGTGAAACCCTAAAAACGAAATAAGATTTTCATTTTACAATTTTCGAGTTCTCTAGATTTAGGGAGAGAAAGACAAATCATTTTCAATCTCTCTTGGGGCTAGCACTCCAAATTCTGGTCACCGTTCGTGTGTGAATTTCTAATAGAGGACGCGCACTTGAACGTCTTGAAAATCGAACAATAAAAAAGGAAATCACGGAATAATGTATGGTTTACTTTCGTAGATTTAGTTTAATGGAACTTATTTTCGATCCTGTTAGGGTCAAAATTTGTTTTGAATTTTTCGTTGCGTATGAACCCTAAAAACCCAACAATACATTTCATAGATAAGCATATTCATACCATTGACTAAATGCAACCCAATCTCAAGTCTTTACGGGTCTTGACGTGATACATCGCTAATCGGTCTATGCCCAGTAATACGCCAAACTTTAAACACTCTAAGACTCGTAAATCAAATGTCATAGTGTGATCCCTAATTTTAATTTTGCACCCCCCTCACATGCCATATTAGGATAAATCAATTCGGCAGAAATTGTGCTCAAAATCAAATAAGTGTGTGATTTAACCGGTTTCAACCCCAAAGCATAAACTACGGTCCCCGATATAAGCGAAATAGTAAACCAGAATCATACAATGTATGCATATCTTGACCATTAATGGAAATCGTACCTGCGACTAGCTGACACGGGGCCTCCCCATCCTACCGAACAACTGCATGAACTCCTCGAGTAACTGGAGTTGTGCTCCCATCATATGGTGGTGGATTAGGGCATTTGTTCCGGTAGTGCCCTGGAGTCCCACACTGGTAATAAATCACCCGTGGCCTCTGGTAAGTTGGAGGCGGCTAAACAACATTCGCTGATGCGCTCGACTTTAGCATGGTCAGTCTTTAACCCTTACTTCCACTCTATTGAGACTGCTGATGTGGACGCAGTGGCTTAAATATCACACTCTATGTAGTCGTATGTGCAAGAACATGTGTACGTGTAGCAATCTCTGTCGAAGTGTGTGGTGCCCTTGAAGATGTACCAGAGCATGCATATCCACCAGAAAACCCTCCAAACTTTGGTTTCTTGAAACTGGCACTTTAACTATTTTGGTAACCATCAAAGCTACACCTTCCATTACCATACTGATCAGATCCTGAATGAAACTACCCCCACAAAGTAATGCCTCACACTCAAGTGTTCGATGGTATGCCTGGTAATATTTCTTAGATCTGGACGCAGCTACCATAACACTAATATCCTACCTCAGTCCATCAATAAATCTCATCTTACGAACCTTCTCTGTCGGGACATACTCATATGAAAACTCTATCAACTTGTTGTAATTTGATGCATACTCAACCAATGACATATGGCTTTGTACTAAGGCAATGAACTTTCGAATCTTAGCATCCTTCACTGGCTTTGCGAACCATTCTTCGTAAAACAATCGCTTGAACTATGGCCAATTCACATTAGTTTCATGTGTCCTCTCGATAGTCATCCACCACTTATGTGCCTTTTGCACTAACAAAAATGCCACCAGCGGTACTATGGTCCACTCATCAATATTCAAGGTTTTCATCCTCTTATCCATGTTTAGTATCCACGCCTCAACCTCAATGGGGTCCTACTCTCTGTAAAAGTGCAGGACGTCGTATTTCATGAATTATTTCTATATCTTGCCCCTACGACGAGCCTATGTATATTCGTCCACTACAGGTACGGCCGCTGCAGCCGTCGTAGAATTGATCGCTCCTCCATAGGATGATCCTCATGTTAGGCACTAAGGGAAGGTTAGGTCTCTACCTCATAGGTGCTCGCTCTGCTGCCCCTGTGTTTCCTTGTTGTATCAGCTCTAGTATGCGGGTTATGTTCCTTTCTTGCAATTGCGCCAGGTCTACCAACCTCTGCTCTTGAGCGAAATTCATGTCATGAATGGCCTTCTAGTATGTTTCGGCCGTAGTAGTCATGCGCTGCTCCATTTAAGCGCACCAATTTCTCTCATCCCTCTCCTGAGTTTCCCTCAAATTGTCGGAGTTTTCGCCTTGATTGCTCATAATGCAACTGTGGAGCAAACGAGAGCGAGTTAATCCTACAAATCAAGAGAAAAAATAAAATATCTAAATGAGATAGATATCATAACACAAAGCAAATATCATTATTCAAGTGTTTTATTCAAGTTTTCAATCTACTCCCATCCTAGGATTGGTCATTTGTATATCTTAAATCGACTTTGAACCAATGTCCCATACCCTTAATTTATCTTACTTAAACTTGACCTTTAACTTAAAGGCTCTACAACTTAGGTTTCACTAACCTAATCGTTTAGGTTCTAATACCTATGCTTTTATACCAATTGAAACAACCTTTCCCCAACTTAGGTTCGCTCAGCCCAGACCGCCACTTAGGCCCAATACCTGAATCAAGCCCAAATAACAGTCTAGCACGCCTAAACAACCTACGGAATAACATATAGATAATATGGAAGTAAAATATGAAATTTTAAATTTAAATAACTACCATATGTTACCATAAACCCAAAATATAAGGAATCTCAATTAACCTAAGCAAATCAAAATGATATAATGTCTTCGAAACCTTCAAAAACTTATGAATATATCAAAGTAACTAAAGAAAGGTTTAGCTACCCAAAAGACTTGCCTAGGTTACAACCCTTATTAATAGTTCTCAAAAACAGGTAGTAAATAATATCACGCAAGGCTCACACTGCAAAGAGACTTCACGCTATGACCTTCCCCATCTCCCGATCTGCCATACTTGAAGATGGACCTATAGTGTAAGAGGGTAAGCTGAAAAAACCAACGGAGCTCAATAAGAGAGAAGACTCACTCAAACGCTAAACATGCAAGTATTACCTATAAAGCAAAAAGATTCTACACAAAAAGTACTAAACTGAATTGTAAAGCATTTAATGAAAATTAATGGAGACATGTTTCCAACTAGTAAAGAGGGTGTAAACAAGCTCCAAGTCCAATATAACATAAAGGTAAGATTCAAAATTCAATAAACAAGAAAGTGAGCATTTTTTAAAACCACATCATGAAAGAGAATTCGCAATTCGTAAATAAATTCCATTTATTCATGCAACAAGGTCCAGCAAGAGATTTACCATAAGAAATTGTAATAAATATAAGTCATTGTTCCATTCAATGCATTCTAGCTAATGGTATGAATCCGGTGACCGAAACACTCACCCTTGAGGTGATGTGAATCATTGGTGGTCACAATGGTCATTGTGACCTCCATCTAGTTCCATCAAACCAATAGTAAGTGTTTCTAAGACATCATCGATTGTGACCACTCATGAACTTAATATTTCGTAGTACAGACCACTCTCTTTTAGTGGGATTACAGCCCTACTACTCTAATTCATGGCGCGGAACACTCTCTTTTGGTGGGCACACTACCCCACCAGCGCTACTCGTGGTGCGGACCACACTTTTTTTATGAGTATACTAGCACAACATCGCTTTTGATTGAATAACAAAAGTGTTCACATCACATACATTCAATAGATGAGTATATTCATACAATTGACTAAATGCAACCCAATCCCAAGTCTTTCGATATGAACATGAAATTTTTATTTATCTGAAATTCAAGCCATATTTAATGCATGTGAAGCATCCCGTTTACCTCGACTCGCTGCGACGCCTATAACAATTCCTGGTACGTCTGGGGCGTGATGTAAACCTTTGTGCGACACTATACAATCCATAACACATCACGTCAATAAATGCTTTGATTTAAAGTTAAGTAATCTTCCATTTATTGGTCTTTGGGGTCCACTAGTGTGGGTCCTGCGTGTTTGGTATCGCCTGGTGCCCTCCTCCGGGTGCCGATGTGCATCATAGATATGTTCAAGGTCTCTTTTGACCTTTAATTTCATTTGGTCCCTATTTAGTTGACCACAGACCTATTTGGTCCCTGTTTTATTGACCACGGGCCAAGATAGCCCTTGGTCAACGTAGTCAAAACCCACATATGGGTTGACCGAACCAGGATATTTGGTTTAGGGTTAGTCAACCCAAGTTTGATCGAACCGAGAGCCATAAGCTCCCGGTTCGTCAACCACGGGGGTGGGGGAGCAACTGCTCCCCTCTAACGCTGGTCGGGGACGTCCCAACGTAACGACATTGGGACGTCCGCCATGATTGGCTGTCGCGACCAGTCGTGGCTCCGACAGCCGTCACGGGTGGGGTGGCTTGGGTACCAACCCTTCCCTGCTTTCCCACGGTGGTGGGGCTCCCTAGTGGGGCCCCAACCATTGTCGCTAGCAGCGGCAACTGTGATGTCGTGCCACCCTTACCCTTTTAGGTCTTCTTCCCCATTCAACTCCTTTTTAATTTTCCAAAAAAAAAAGCTAAAACAAAATTTAAAGAAAGATGAGATATGGAGATTACCTATTTGTGGATCTATGAGCATTCCACCACTTTCATCTCCATCATCTAGTTCTCCCCTTTTTGATTTAGGGTTTGTAAATCATTTACTGGTGGTTAGGGTTTTTAATTTTGTTTTATATTAGAGTTGAGTCAATTTAAGGTTCACATAATTATTAATTCGTCCCTAGGGTGGGATTTTAGGTTTTTGGGTCATCACATAATGGATGGCAGAACAACTTAGGCTCACACCCTTTCCAAATCAACTATATTTAATTTTCTTGGAAAAATTAGAAGGTTATGAGAATTCATTGAAAACTTCGAAAGAAATTAAATTTGAAGTTGTAAGTGGTGAGAATAATTCTAATGATTTATTACCAATGATACATCCTACTTTTTCAGTTCAACAACGATTAGTAACAACTAAGAATGAATATGAATATAATGATATCTTAGAAGTATTCCGAAAGGTGAAAATCAATAAACCATTAGTGTAGTCAATTATGCAATTATTTAATTATAATGAATTTTTGAAAGAATTTACTAAATCAAAGGATAAATCTCTAGAAGAACCCCAAGGAGAATTTAGGTGAAAATGTGTTTGCATCAATATAAAAGAAACTACCAAAGAAATGTATGGAATTCCTTGCATAATATGCACTATTTTTATTGATCTTGTTATGTGTGATTTAGGTACTTCAATTAATGTTGTGTCATTTTTTTTTATATGAATCATTGCAAATAGGCCAATTGAAAGATACATCTATCAATCTTACTTTAGCTGATAGAATAATTATTAAACCTTATGGATTATTAGAAGATGTATCGGTTAAAGTAGATGACTTAGTATTTCCTGCAAATTCTTATGTTAAAAATGGGAGATACTAAATCCCTCAATTCCCTATCTTTATTGTTTGGAAGACATTTCTTAAGACTGCTTGAAACTAAGTTGGATATCTTGAAGGAACTATTTCCATGGAGTTTGAAGGAAATATTGTCACTTTCTTATTTAATGATATGAATTTTGATGACAATTTTGAATTAGATGATTCTAACTCTATATGTAAGTCAACTTTTTTAGAACATGATACTTCTAATGCAACAAATTCTAAAGTTTATGAAGTTAATGTAGTGAATATGCAAGCCATTGAAATAGAAAATTCACCAAAGAAAGTAGAAGAAAGTAAAGACAATAAGAAGATCAATCACCAATGGAGAATTAAGTATATAGGAAATGAGAAGCATAATAGTACAATGCCAAAAAAGCCTAAACTTAAAGATAAAGATAAGAAAATGAAGTCCAAAGTTCAAATCTCTAAGTCAATACCTATGAAGCTTAATGATCCAGGTGATATATCTTTAAGCATTAAGGTGAAATGGGCATGGTATTACCAAGCTCGGTGCGATATAGGGGCGCAAACGAATCTTATATCATTTCACTTCTTTCTCCACAATGAGCAGGAGATTGATGAATTGACATCTTCTATTGACATGGTTACAAATGTGCCAATGAAGGTGGGACAATTCACCCTTCTCACTGATTTCTCAATTATGTCACATTTTAGTAATGAAGACATTCAGTTGTTGTTCGGACCTTCATGGCTACTACTCAAGCTATATTGGATGTTTAAATAGAACCATTACTATGAAGGTGAATGGAGAATCAATCACTTTATGGAATGGACATAAAATGAATAAATTGATATACGCTATTAATGCACTAACCGTAAAATATGAAGGAAAATTCGGACCCAAGAAAATGAAGAATGATCCGGGAGATGTAACAATTTCAATTATCATCAATAGCCAAAGATTCGAAAATGTTTTGTATGATACAATAGCATCATCTAATACACTACCTTTCTGATATCTCATGGTGACTAAGTCTTACACTAGGGGATATGATAAAGATCCTAACATTATATTACACCTTGTTGATGGTTTTATGGCAAATACAATGGGTATATTCAGAGATGTGGAGATACAGATGGGGAAGTTAACTTTTCTAGTAGATTTTGTTATTACAGATCACGTAATAGATGATGAAGTATTAATAATACATAGGAGACCTTTCTTAGCTCTCTCCAATGCAATATTTGATATAGCTAAAAAAGAATGGCTATACTGCGAGTAGATGATGAAGAAGTTATTTTCACTGATGGTGAAGAATGTTTACTAAAAAGAGATCCAATAATAATTACTGACCAGAAGATGGAACTTCTTGAGGAAAACTCATACTAAAACTTAATTGGTCCAGTCAGGCCAATGATAATAAATAAAGGCACTCAATGGAGGCAGACCATACTCTATCTTTACATTATTTGTGTTTTAGTATTAGGATTTAGGAATTTAGTTAGTATTTCTATTTCTATTTCTATTTGCTCTCCCTTTTAACTCTTTTATGTAAGTAGTTTCTAACATTTAAAGCTCTTAAGTAGCTTTAAATAGAGAGGGGGATGATGACCAGACACATATAGTTAATTTATTCAATTTAGTATTGTTTATTTAATTTAGTTATCTCTTTGCCTTAATGAGAAATTCAAATTCCTTATATTATGATAATGAATTTATGCAACACTACCTCATTTTTAGTCGAATTAAACAAAAAAGTTGTAAGATTCAAAAAATCCCAATAAATTGGCCAACGATGTGTCAGCGTCCCTATTTTGACCTAAGATCACTGGTTAGATTGGTGACAATAAATAGATAATTTTCATAACTTTAAGTGTGACAAAAAGCCGGCAATTTTGTCCTATAACTAAAATCATCGATCAACATAACCTTATTTTTACCAATTACTAGTGATTTAACAGCGATGCGGGAAATATCCAAATCATTGGCCCAAATTTTGTGTTCTTAAACTCATAACCTCAAAAACGCAAACATCCAACTCATGAATTTTCACAAATTGTTGCACCTATTCATGACAAAAACCTTTTCAAGGCTAGATTTAACTCTTCTAAGCTCTATTTCAGTATATATATATAATCGTTTCCCACCTCAATCTCATCACCTAGACGCCAAAAAGAAGGATTTTGAGTAAGTATTGAGCTCGATAGCATTTTGGGTAGAGATTTGAATTTGGAGGTTGAAGAAGGAGTTTTAAGGCTTTCTTAGAATTCATAACTTGCGAGATTCACTCTAAAAAAGGTAGTCACTTAATGCCCTTGCAAATTTATAATTTTGATTTCAAAAAACTAAATTTTTTGTGTGGAAAATTGTTATAGTTTTTTTAGAAATTCAAAATTTATACTATTTATTGATTGGAATTGATTTGTGAACTATCATTAAGTTATTTTATCTATTTCAATCAAAAAAGCTTATTTATTAGGATTCTCGAACTATTTGTGAAGTTTTGTCTGGATTTTTTTCTAAATTTAATTTTGATTTAAAACTAAATATTAGGAACTGCAAATGGTATGATGATTGTGAAAAACGAGTTTGAGGGTTTTGTTGGTAGACAACGCTAAGTCTTTATTGGTTTTTTTATGCTATGTTGGCTATATAGAGTTGGATTTTGATAAAAAAAAATTGGATTTACGAATTTGTCGAGGTTAAAATTCACTTGTAAAAATTGTTTGATTTGAAAACTAACTTGGTTTACAATAAACTCTCTTATAAATGATTTTAGTGATTTATCATTTTTAGATTTCTTCCGAATAAATCTCCAACCATTTTTTATATGAATAATAAGTTTTTAAGTATTTTTCGGGGCTTGTGAGATTTTTTTTAGAGAAGTTAGAATAGCTGGAGGTGGAAGAGGAAGAGGGAGAATTTCAAGAGAGTGCAAGGGTAAAGGATTACTAGTGGAACAACCCAAGTCTAAGTCCAAAGTCCCACCTATTTATGTAGCACCTACGAGAGTTTTTTTTAATACTTCTAGAATTAGAAGTCAAAAGGAACCTACCCCCACCAACCCCGAGTGTTAGAAGTGAAGAGATAGATACTACTTAGGATAATGTGGAAACAATTGCAAAGATTTAGCTTTGATATGAGCAATTTAATTAATGATAAGGCTTTGAAGAAGTTCACTGATGATTTTCAGAAGAAACAAAGGAAAATAGTTCTGGAGAGAGGTTTTAATGTGAAGAATAAAGCTAAGTATGGACCTAGGATACTTAGTATCGATAGAGAAAGAAATTAGGGACTTTTGACTAGGAGTTATAATTATTTGGATGTTGACAACACTGAACCTGATAGGGTTGTGAAATGTTGGTAAGATAATCTTATGCCAATTTGCATGGTAATGAGAACATCATAAATGAATCCATAGCTTGATGAAGGATTGTAGATTATTCAACGAAGATAATAAACCGGTATTATGGTTAGTCAGAGTTTTATAGAAGGGAGAATAACGATTACTCACAACTAGTTTATGTAAAAAATTCATTTCCCCCAACAAATGATTAGAAGAGGATTAGAAGCAATTCCGGAGAAGGGTTTTTGATATATGTTGATGGCTATCCTAAACATATAACTTATAAGAATTTTAGAAAAACCACCAAGGCATGGTGTTATAGTGCAAGCTTGCTTTCAACCGAGCAATGCCCTTAAGAGGTGGTAAACTACAAGGCGGTACTCCTCTATCACATAGTAAAGAAGTTGGGTATATCGATGTTGGAGTTGTGATTCATGATGCGATCATACACGCCATGAAAGCAAATAAGAATGTTCATAGATATACAAATTCAGAATATGAGAGAGACCAAGATGATTTAAGAAGACAAGCGGAAGAAGAAAATAGAAGAGTAGCATAAGAGATGCAAGTTCCGGAATATGAATAGACTCAAAGACAAAGTTCAGGAAGACCGACTTGTCCTTATCCTAGATTATTAATGGAAGATACGGAGATGTCCATGATGAGTTCTCTATTTCAGAACCAAATGAGAACTTTGAGAAATTAAGATATGATTTTTCAAAACCAGCAGGAATTTGCAAGGAATCTATATGGCTCTGAACAACAATTGATTAGAAGACTTAATAGACCAAGAGTGAAATATCAAGCGCCACTTATTCAATTGTGACTACCAATTGAGGGTATGGTTGATTATCTGCTTTACAACCCTGCGAACGGTTACATGTCTCACCTAGATGAGCAGGATGGTGGTGACCAATGAGATGATGAGACTTCTCAGCGTCATTTTTTATTTCTCATATCTTTCTACTTTGATATCTATTAGAGTGAATCTTGTGTGAAGATAACATTCGTCACCAATTTGGTATTATTTACGTAATCTCTGGAAACTATAAAATTTTGAGTTATGATCTGTATATTCTTGATGTCCTTGTTTATTGGTCGGTTAATTTACGACATGCATTTTACATTCGTTGTTCTTTTATAAGTTTTTAGAGTTTTATATCTTATATTTCTTTTATGCTTCTCGAGATATTTTGTTCTTTTTTTAGAACCCGATTTTATTTTTAAACTTTGTCATAAGTTTGAGGGTATTCAGGTATATATGAAGTATAACTAAAATAAATATGAAGTGAAGTGAAGTGAAAGAAAGATAAGAGAAAGATATATGCAGATTGAAGGTAGAGTTTTTAAAGATTTTTGAAGATATGTGGTAATATTGTTTATATTTTCATTTTCATTTCCATTTGAATGAAATTAGGAAGAGATTATAATATGGAATGTACTTAAATTAAATAAAAGTGGCATTTTTTATAATTACCCATAAGGAATGAAACTTGATTAGATGAAATAAATCAATAATTTATATACATTTCATTGACTTACCTAAATTTTGTATTCACTCGATAAGTTTGGAGGAATTGATTGTCTTGTATTAGACATGAAAGCGGGTAGAAGATCAAAGCAGGGCAAGATAAACAAGACGAGTCTCTAAGAATCTTAGAACAAGGTTACCAATCAGTCAAGGAGATATAATATGAGACTGATGCCACAATTAAGGGATGATTTAGGCTTTGTTTGTTTATAAGCCAAAATAGTTTAATTAGCCCACCTAACATTATATTATCAATAGTTAGCCAATTTGAGCTTAATGTGACTTATATTTGCTTGGTACCTAATGTTAAACCTAATAGCCGAAAGACCTTTATAACCTAATTGGAATAGCTATACTTAGACTTTATGTTTCAATGTTCAAAAAGAAAAAGAAATATAAGTCAAAGAAAGGAGAAAAAAATGAGAGATTAAATATCCTAAAAACAAAAAAGGGTAAATTTCTTGAAATAAATGAAAATGAATTCATGATGCGTACAAAATTTATTCATGAATATAGAGACCTACCTAAAATGGTATTCGAAGGAATGCAAGATTTCTTCTTAAAACATGAAAGGGAGTTGGGTGTTTGAAAAAGATGAGAAAAACATTGTTAGAAGTATAATATATTAAGCGTGAGAATCTTTACTTTGAAAATTCTTTATTCTCTATTTTTGTTTTATTGAATAAGTTTAAGAAGGTTTGTGGTATGGTTTATTCCAATATATTTTGAAATCTTGATATATCATTTTCTTTGGAACCTATCATAGCCAAGTTATAACCTAAAAGGAAAGTCTTATTAACTTTAGTTGTGATTATGTTGACGATAGTGGATATTGGTTTGGTACTTTAAGCCTATGGGATTCTATATAGCATGAACTTGCTCTCATTTATAGACATCGTAAGCTTGAAGCTTGTATGTGGAGATTGAGAAAGTCTATAGAAGTGGTTGGCCTTGGTATTGATTGAACTTTAAGTTCTACGGTGTTGCATGTGAAGGTTTAGTCATGATTGCGGATTGTTCTTTAATTTCTCCTAATTCTACCTAAGTTTTTATTTCCATATGGATAATTCACTTCTACTGCTTATCACTTTTGTTTAACTTTAGTTATTCTAAAATCGTAGAAATATGACAGGAGAATATAATGTATGAATATTTCTTTGCTTGGGATAGCAAAATGTTAAGCTTAGGGGTGTTTGACAAGTTCATAATTACATAGTGTTTTATGGTGTATTTTATGGTTATTTTGAATATAAAGGGCTATACACTAATTTTTCTTTTTTTGTGATTTCAAGTATAACTGAATAGAATAAAAGAAATGAAGGATTCGAAAATGAAAAGAGAATAATTTGATCAATTCTGGAAGAAGCCTAGCGAATTCCGAGCGATTTATATATTGAACTAAAATCGCTAGACAAATTGGAAGCAAAAAACATTAGCGATGTACCAGTAAAGTGAAGGCAAACTTAAATCGCTACATGAATCTTTGTGCTACAAAGAGTTATTTTTGAAGTCCCTCAACAATTTACCCAGCAATGTACATTAAACCCAAATTGCTGGCAAAACATTGAGGTCAATGATGAATTTTTAGATAAAGACTAGGATTTTGAGTTTGAGTAGGATATGCATTACCATAAATACTATAAATAGGAGGCTGGGGCTTTGATATTAACCCTGCCTATTATTACTGTCTCTATTCATCATTAGTTTATTTACATTACTATTGCCTTAGAGAACCCAAGTTAGGAGTTGAAGTTATTAATAATTTTATGATGTTTTGCATTAATATGTGTGAGTAATTTATTAGTCTAAATCAAGCGACTGACTAAACCAATTGCAAAGAAATAGTTTAAGAGGTTATGATGTTAATGCTTTAAATCATTATTGCATTCATAAATTCATAGTATTCAATAGAATGTGTGAATAGTTTCTTAGTCTTAACTTTATACACTGTAACATTGGTCACAAAACTTTACTTTGTACCAAAAAAGTCATCTAACTTTATGAAAAGTTTCATCTATTGTCACTTCCACTTTTTGCCGATGAATTTTCCGGTGACAAATATGACGAGGCACCAACAAGGATATTAGTTGCCTCAAAATCCCTTTTTTCACGTCAAGATTTTCATCTAACAGTTTCTCAATGGAGTCGAAGTTCCAAAGCCAAAACCTTTTTTTTTTTGGATCTCAGATTGAAAGCTTCATAGAGAAGCTATGAAGAAGAGAACTCAAATTGAGTTGAGAATCAGTTTCTTGATTTCCAAGAATGAATGTACATTATGCGGTTACAGTCCTTATATACAAGAGGACTTTTAATCTTGATCACACATCTTTTGTCTAGCACACATCTCTAACACTGTTGTATATGTAACTTACATTATACACTCAGTTAAAATCGTTAAACTACATTTGACTGAGTGATTCGGCTCGGTGAGTTGTCCTAACATCCCCTCTTAAGCAAGAAGGTAGATCAACTACACTAAGCTTGCAGTGAAGAAAACTGAAGCGATGTTGAGATAGGGGCTTTGTCATACAATAAACAATTTGATCCGTAGTTGGAACATAGGGCACTTCAAGTTCCCTTAGAAGAACTTTGTCTCGCACGAAATAAACATCAAGTTCAATATGTTTAGTGCGAGCATGGAAAATAGGGTTAGATGCAAGTGATCCAGAACTAAGGTTATCATACCATATAACTGGGATAGAAGACGAAGTGAAATGAAGCTCCTGTAATAAGGATTGTAACCAAGCTAATTCTGCAGCTAAATGGGCTACAGCACGATACTTCACTTCCGTGCTAGATTGTGCAACTACATGTTGCTTTTTCGACTGCCATGATACAAGAGCAAACCAAAAATAAATATTGTAGTCTGCAATGGAACGTCTATCATCTGGAGAAAATGCCCAATCGGCATCTGCAAAAGCCGTAAGAGCTAATTGTGAAGAGCCTTTGATGTGCAACGAACCAAACTGAGTACCCAACAAATACCGAACAATCCTCTTTAATGCCTGCGAATGATATACATTAGGTGACCGTTGAAATTGATTAGCTTATTTATGATGAAAGCTAAATCAAGCTTAGTATGAGTAATAAATTGAAGACCTCCTAATAAACTCCTATACAGTGTAACATAAGGAAAAGCAAGATTGTCCCCGTTATGGAGCTGTCTCAATGTGATGGTAGGAGTGGTAACAGGTTTATGACCCTGCAAGGAGAAATCAGATGAGTCACGAGAGACTTCAGTTCCCAATAATAAGCTCAAATCTCCCAAGTATTTTAGAGCAAACACGTTATTCAACCTTTGAATAAACTGATGTACTAAATGTGATGAGTTACTAGTGATCAAAATATCATCAACATATATCAATATGTAAACCAGAGATTTTCCCTTACGAAAGACAAATAGTGAAGAATATGCTTTCGAGTTGATGAATGTCAAGACACCAAAGTCGACTTGAGTATGTCAAACCTAACTCGGGGAGACTGCGAAGACCATACATGGCCTTGTTGAGTTTACAAACATGATTAGGAAATTGTAGATCCTCAAAACCCTCTGGTTGAGGCATATACGCAACCTCAGATAGATGGCCATGCAAGAATGCATTGTTAATATCCAATTTACTCACAGTCCACTTAAATGATGCAGCCAAAGTAATAACAACTCTAATAGTACATGATTTGATAACAGGACTATCAGTAGTAGAAAATCTACCCCAAGGATTTGTGTATATCCCTTAGCCATAAATCTAGCTTTGTGTTTTTGAACTGTGCCATCAGTAATAAATTTGAGTTTAAACAACCACTTATTCCCTACTAGTTTCTGATCATCATGTGGAGGAACTAAGGTCCAGGTATGGTTGTTTTAGAGAGCTAGAAATTCAGCCTTCATAGCCTCCACCCAAGTAACAGATTTGAGAGCTTCATTCATAGATTTAGGTTCAGTGACAAATTGAGAATTAACATTATGAATTGTTGATAACACTTTGTGTTTGAAAATGCCATTCTTTTCTCGTGTGACCATTGGATGTATAGAGGTAGCTGGTTGAGTAACAGGTACATTGACAGAAGTAGAAGTATGTGAAGTAGAAACAGAGGTAGGTGATTGATTTAAAGGATGAACAGAATGTGACGAAGAAGCTATCATAGTAGGTTGTGAATCGACTGAAAGTGGATAAGTTGGAATTGAAATAATACATAAAGGTGCATCTACAGAAATATGAGAAACGGTAGAAGTGGATGCAAAAAATACCTCTGCTGGAAACTCTGATTCATTGAATATTAGATTTTTACTAATATACAGTTTTCCTTGATGACTTAGACATTTATATCCTTTATGGATAGGACTATACCCTATGAAAAGGCATTTCTCTAATCGAAAATTAAACTTGTATTTATTGTATGGACAAATATAAGTGTGACAGCGCCAAATTCCGAGGCAAACCAGGCACTGCCACCTCGCCGGACACGTAACCAGGCCATGTCACGTCACTTGCACACATGTCCATGACTACCCACGAACTAACCATTTTGTAATCCGACTTAGTCAATTTCGTTATTTAAAAGTTTATTTTGTCAAAATATACTAAGTTAAGAAGTTTTACAACTTAATTTGTTTATTTTGGATCTTTTTAGGTTATTTTTTATAGTGGAAATCTTAATAATATGCAATTAAATAATATAAACGAGTTTTGCATTAATTAACAACCGATGGGGTGGAAACCCGACGAAAGTATACCATGTATATCGATAAAGGCGACAAAAAATATAGTAAGTGTCAATATACATATATCATGTAGTAAGTCTCCCAAAATAATCCCAAAAAGTATATATATAAATACAAACACCTACAAGTGAAGCTAATGAGGGCGCTCTAGGTCAGAGGTAGTCGCTAAGCACCCCTTCCCCCCAGCTCGTCGTAGGATCTGCAACTTGCAACAAAAACAATGACAAGTTCCAGTGAGTAAATCACAAGGAAATTCAGTTAGTAATCACAAGAAATCTAAGAAAATGGCTACAATTCATGCATATGAAGTAAATGAATGGGAATGTAAAACATGAATATAAGTCGCTGAGATAATCAAGAATATAGAACGCGAGTGTGGTGTATAACTGTCGAGCCCTGGGACGCAAATACTAAACTGAGAAGGCCCTGGAGGCGAGTAAATACACACCTCCTCTTCACAGTCGAAATGAGAAACTCTGTTAGTTGGAAGGTAGACTTCCACTCAACGCCTCAAAGAAAGGAACTCTGTTACGGAGGTGAGCCTCACGCCAACCCACTCTCGATATCATCAACTCGTGGAGAGAAATATCACGCATAGTCTAAGGTATGACCAACACCATAGCAACAATCGGATCTTCATCTACGAGAGAGCCGAAAATGGGTCATATCGTCCCTTCGACCATACACAGACACGCGGGAATAGAGTAATTATACAAGCCGAGCTGGCGAAAGTAAATGTGAAATAAATAAATTGAAGAAGGAAATGCGTAAATTTTAAGCTGACTTTCTCATGGGTTTACTTACCTCAAGCAATCACAAATATCCCTCCAAAATGTCTCGCTCACACCTCGAGATGCGCACCCAACACCCGACTATATTCTTCTAAGTCTCTGGTGTCCAATTTTACCACTTCAATTATTTTAGAGTCACATTAAGTGATTTATAATGTGGGACCATAAATTATGAATCTTATTCCAAAAAGTTTAGTTTCGGTACATTTTTCGAGTTATACTGATGTGTCAAATGCCCGAAAAAGCCTCGAAACTCTTTTTCCTAGCTTTTTCTGATTTTTCATATTTTTCTGATTTTTTCTGAGATTTTTCATAATTTCTAGTTATTTTTATCTATTTTATATAATTTATATAATTTATTTGTATTTAAATTATTTAATTTATTCTAAAAAGTAAATTATTAATTAATTGGGGTTGGGCCCAAGTCGAGTCTGGTCCAACCCAACCGGGTCGAGCCCGGGTTGGCCTAGCTTAACCCAGTCAAGCTCGGGTCAACCTAGCCTAACCGAGTCGAACCTGGGTCGGCCCGCCCTAACCGGGTCGAGTCTGGGCCGGCCCGGCCCAACACCCCCCATTCTTTTTTTTTGGTCTTTGGTCTCTCCCGAGACATCCTCATCATTATTTTTTTTTTCTTTCCACCAGCAACAACAACACTACAACATCAACATCAATCAACTTAACATTTATTCCCCTAATAAATTCAACAATGACAACAACAAAATTTAACCATGAAATCTCCAACAATCCACTACCATATGCATCTAGCAAGGTATATCAAGAATATATGGGTTGTTTTTGTGAAAAACTCACCTAAAGCCTTGCTTAATGCACTTAATCAACAACAATGCCACTAATCACTCCACCTCTCTTCTCCACTTTCTCCCACTCTTGATGAGCCACAAGTAAATTAGTGGAGAGAGAGAGAGAGATAGAGTGTGTGTGTGTGTGTGTGTGTGTGTGTGTGTGTGTGTGTGTGTGTGTGTGTGTGTGTGTGTGTGTGTGTGTGTGTGTGTGTGTGTGTGTGTGTGTGTGTGTAGTGGCTTGGGTACATATATCAACCCACCCAATTTGTGTGGCTTAGAATGAGCAAACTCTCCCTAATTTCTAAACCATTGATTTCCCTAAGATTTCATAGATGAAAACATCCCTAGGTGTCTCTTAGGATTTAATTAAAATACAACTTAGCTTAGACTCTCATTTTATTTTTTTTAGCCTCTAAGTTAATTACTTTGGACACATTAATATGAATATTTTGTTTCGCTCATCTCATGGCCATTAAAATAATTAATTTTAAATGTCTAATTAGACTATCAATCCCACTAGGCCCGGCACTAACACGGACAACACAACCAATTGAGATTCTAATACTAGTGCAATGCGAATATTAAATAATAATAAAATAATTAACACGCGCCGCACAAAAATAACAAATTTACCTCGTTAGGCGTGCCTTAGACTTTTCTACAACGTCCACATAGGTTTGAGCTCAGGGTCATAATCTGTAATTTGCTAGTTAATCGGGATTAATTAAAGCGAGCCGTTACAATCTTCTCAACACTGAAAGGGATTTCATCCCGAAATTCAAATTTAAATTAAATCTTTACCTTGGAACGATTGGAGGTATCGCTCCCGCAAGGTGGACTCTATCTCCCAGTTGAGGCCTTCGTTCTTACGATACTGCCACCGAACGAGTACAAGTGGCATTTCCTTCCTCTTGAGAGTTTGTACCTTGCGATCCACTATCTTAATGGGGTGCTCCTCATATGTCACATCCGGTCTGACATCGATCCTAGTCATATCAACTATCGGTCTCGATCCAGATCTGGCCAGCCTTAGTATAGAATTGTGAAAAACATCATGAACCCCTACCAACTAGCTCGGCAATCTCAACTGGTAACCGACCTCCCCAAGTCGTCGAACTATCTAAAATGGCCCGATGAATCTCGGTGCAAGCTTCCCCTTGATTCCAAATCTTCCTTCAAGGGAGAAACCTTCAAGTAGACTCAGTCATCCACCTCATAACTCAGCCCATCGCGGTACTTATTCGCGTACTTCTTCTGTCTATCTTGAGCAGCATGTAACCTCTGACGAATCAGCCTCAATTTATATGTGTGATCTATAACAATCTCAGGCTCAACGGAAACTACGTCTTCAGGCTCTGCCCGGCAAGCAGGTGATCTGCAGGATCTCCTGTATAGCGCCTCAAATTGTGGCATCCCAACACTGGCATTATAGCTGTTAATGTAGACAAACTCACAAAGTGGAAAATACTCCTCATATGACCCTCCAAACTGAAGCACACAAGCTCTAAGCATGTCTTCAAGTATCTGAATAAGTCTCTCTGACTGCCCATCGATATGCGGATGAAATATTGTGATGAACTGTAATCTAGTACCGTACTGTTCCTGCATGGCTTGATGAAGCTACGAAGTAAGTCGGCTGTCTCCGTTTGACACTATAGATACTGGCACTCCATGCAGTCTGATATTTTCTCGCTCGAAGAGCATGCTCAACTGTGGAAAGCTATACTTTATGGAAATTAGAATAAAATAAGCTGATTTCGTCAGTCGATCCACGACTACCCAAATAGCATTGTGCTTATGCAAGGTCGTCGGCGTGATGTGTTCCCATTTCCACTGTGGAATAGGTAGTGGCTGCAATAGTCCTCAAGGCCTCCTGTGCTCACCTTAACCTGCTGACATCTGCCTTCTTCCCTGACCACCAAAATAACAGTCGTATGTCATGGTACATTTTGGTTCTACCGGGATGCATTGTGTACCTAAGTCTGTGAGCTTCCAAAAGAATACCATCGCGTAACTCGGCCACTGCCGGAATCCACAATCTACCTCGGTGTCTCAAACATTCATTAACGAACTCGCGCCAATCTGGGAAATTTGGACTATGTATCGTGTCTCTGAACCTTTGATACATCAAATCGACTCTCTGACACTCTAAAACGCGCTAGATAGATACTGTCGGTACTCTCATCTGACCGCAAATATATGCATCTACAGTATATGGAACCTCTAACAAACTCATAACTGATGTCGCCTCGAGTAAACCAAACTCATGGGTCATTTGGAAAACTATTGTCTCACTGTCTGGTCCTCTCCTGCTAAGGGAATTTGTTACAATATTCGCCTTCCCAGGCTGATACTTGATGGCGAAGTCGTAATCCTTCAGCAACTCCAACCACCTTCTCTGTCTCATATTTAGATCCTTTAGAGTGAAGAGATACTTCAAACTCTTATGATCTCATATCACTATATCTCCAGGTCGTGCACTAGATAGTTCCTTTCATAGTATTCAGCTGACGTGACTAGTAGCCTATCACTATATCTCCCTACATCACTATGCATCCCAACTCAGTGCTACAAGCATCTGTGTGAACTGTCAACTATCTGCCTAGCTCTAGCAACACTAATAACAGCGCAGAAGTCAACTTCTACTTCAACTCTGTAAAGGCTTCCTCACACTCTCTGGACCAATCGAAAACCACATCCTACTTGGCCGATCTAGTCATCGGTGTTGTGATCTTGGAGAAATCATATACAAATCGCTGATAATATCCTGCCAATCCCAAAAAGCTCTTGATGTATGTCATACATTCTGGTGTAGGCCATTCGATGATAGCATGAGTCTTACTCGGGTCCACTGATATCCCTCTATCGTTGATCATGTATTCCAAGAACTTTACCTCGAAAAGCCAAAACTCATACTTATTGAACTTGATGTACAATCTGTGCTCTCTCAAAGTCATCAACGTCTCTCTAAGATGCATCTCGTGGTCCTCACGAGTCTTGGAGTAAATCAGGATGTCATCAATGAAAACTATCACGAATCATCTAAAAATGGCCTCAAAACTTGGTGTATCAAATCCATAAATACAGCCGGCGCGTTTGTCAACCCAAACGGCATGATAGGGAACTCAAATAACCCGTAAAGCGTGTTGAACGTCGTCTTGGGTATATCCTCCTATCTGATCATCAACTGATGATATCCTGATCTCATATCAATCTTGGAAAAGAACTGTGCTCTGGCCAATTGGTCGAATAGGTCATCGATCCTGGGTAAGGGATATATATTCATGACTATCACCTGATTCAACTTTCGGCTGTTTATGCACATCCTCATGCTACCGTCCTTCTTCCTTTCAAATAGGACGGGTGCTCCCTATGGTGACATACTCGGGTGTATGAAGCCATTTTTCGATAAATCCTCTAGCTGAGCCCTCAACTTCTCATGCTCTGACCGTGACATACGATAAGGTATGCTCGCTATAGGTTGTGTGTCTGGCACTAACTCAATCATAAACTCTACCTGTTTAGGCGGGAGTAATCCAGGTAAATCGTTAAGAAAAAAACATCTGAGAACTCACGTACTATTGGGACATCCTCAAGTCTGGCCACTGGCCTCTCGTCGGACTCTAATATCCATGCAAGGGTCTCCATCTCCTGGGTGGTCGCTAACCTACCTCTATTGATTGGAAGTGATGTCCCGACTCCGATGAAAATGAACTTGGGAATCCCTAGTATCTGAAAAGTGAAGATTTTCCTAAAATAGTCCAATTGAGCGTAGTATGCCGCCAACCAATTCATGCCTAAGAGTATATCGAGCTTTAGGTATTCTAATACTCGAAGATCTATAGGGTAACTAATGACCACCAACCTCGACTGGGCAATCTCTACTAATTCGATTATGATATTTCTTATCCCCAACTGTCGTGCTGAGGATAAGTTGGGTGCTAACGCTCTCAGATGTCAAACCCAACTCTCCTACCATCCGTCCAGAAATAAATGATGACGTACTACCAGAATCTATCAATGTATGCATAAGACGACCAAGAATAACCAACGCACCCTCAACGAGCTGTCGAGATCCGTCACGGTCTGGTGTAACAACTACGTGCACCTACTCCCTCGCTTGCACTGGCTGAGCTGCTAGTGGTGGCACTGGCTCTCTAGTACACTCACTCTTGTAGTGCCCCTTCTGTCTACATCTAAAACATGTGACATGCCGCCTATGTCCGGAGCCCTGACCCTGCTGTTTACTGGCCCTATGGCCCTATCCCTGCCACTGCTGACTCATGTCTCTGCCCTTCTTGCCCTGACCCCGAGTCTATCTCTGCGGCTGCTGGACTGTCATAACCTGTTGTGGTTGTGCAGGTACAATTGCTTGAGCGCTTATCGTCTGACCATCGTCATGTCTGCGCCTTTGTCCCCTTCGATCTCTCTGATCGCGGTTTCTCTTGCCTTTCATGTCTGTCCTCATGTGGCCCTAGTGGCGTTCCTGATGCACTGGAGTGGGAACAGCGTCGCTCCACATCAAATATGAATCATGAGCCAACGCCCTCTCATAAACATCTTGTACTATCCGGACGCCTATCGACATAATTGCACATTCAATCTCTGATCGGAGCCTACGAATAAAGTAGTGGACCTGAAGTCGCTTGGTCCCAGCTACGTCTATCGCAAACTGAAGCATGTATTTGAATCTCTCCATGTACTGAATCACCATCCGGCTACCTTGCCTCAGCGTTAAGAACTCCTCTCTGAGTCTCAGCTGAACCTCGATCGAGATATACTGATCGTGACAACTGTCTGCTCTACAGTCCTGTCGGCAGTGAATGTGGCAAGGGCCAGTGTGGCCACTACCTGCTGCAAATTGTGAAGTGTGACCGTGTCGCGTAGGATCTGATCTGAGTCGGCGGGTGTCGAGCCGCTCGTCTGACCCCCCTCATCCGTATGAGGAACTGGTTGTCCATTCATGTCGAATCTACAAATCGTGAACGTGTCGCAAGTCAGCGATGTATTACGCGTATATAAATATTACAATCAATATATACACATATAAGTCCTAACACTACCCACTCACTTTGCTTCTCAATTAAAGTTCTAATTCAGGATCTTCGGGTTTTCACATCTAATGTTTGTTGTTAAGTTTTATTCGGTTATATTAAACTTTCCCCTAGGTTCGTTTGAACCTAGGCTCTGATACCAACTGTGACGACCACAAATTTCGAGGCAAACCGGACACCGCTACGTCGCCAGACACGTCACCAGACCATGTCAAGTCATTTGCACACCAGTCCATGAGTACCCACGAACTAACCATCTTGTAATCCGACTTAGTCAATTTCGTTGTTTAAAAGATTATTTTGTTGAAATATATTAGGTTAAGAAGTTTTACAACTTAATTTGTTTATTTTGATTTTTTTTAAAGTTATTTTTTAAAAGCAAAAGTCTTAATAATATGCAATTAAATAATACAAATGAGTTTTGCATTAATTAACAACTTATGAGGTGGAAACTCGGCAAAAGGATACCATGCATATCGATAAAGGCGACAAAAAGTATAGTAAGTGTCAATATATATATATATATATATATATATCATGTAGTAAGTCTCCCAAAATGATACTAAAAAGTATATATATATAAATACAAACACCTAATAGTGAAGATAGTGGGGGCACTCTAGGTCAGAGGTAATCGCTAAGCACAGCCTTCCCCCGGCTCATCGTAGGATCTGCAACTTGCCACAAAAACAACGACAAGTTCCAGTGAGTAAGTCTCAGAGAATTCAGTTATTATTCACAAGAAATCCAAGAAAACAACTACAATTCATGCATATGAAGTAAATGAACGGGAATGTAAAGCATGAATATAAGTCGTTGAGATAATCAAGAATATGGAACGCGAGCGTCGTGTATAGTTGTCGAGCTGTGGGACACAAAAACTAAATCGAGAAGGCCTCAATTTCCACGCCTCCTCTTCACAGTCGAAATGAGGAACTTTATTGATCGAGATGTAGACTTTCATCCAACGCCTCAAAGAGATGAACTATGTGACGGAGGCGAGCCTCATGCCAACCCACTCTCGAGATCATCGACTCGCAGAGAGAAATTTCACGCATAGTCTAATGTATGACCAACACCGTAGCAACAATCGGATCGTCATCTACGAGAGAGCCGAAAATGGGTCATACCGTTTATTCGACCATACACAGACACACTCGGGAATAGAGTAATTATGCAAGCCGACATGGCGAAAGTAAATGTGAAATAAATAAATTTACGAATGAAATATGTAAATTATAAGCTTACTTTCTCGTGGGTTTACTTACTTTAAGCAATCGCAAATATCCCTCCAAAATATCTCGCCTGCGCCTCGAGATATGCACACGACACCCGACTATAGTCTTTTAAGTCCCTGACGTCTAATTCTAACATTTTAATTATTTTAGAGTCACATTAAGTGAGTTTATAATATGGGACCAAAAATTAAAAATTTTATTCTAAAAAATTTAATTTCGTCACACTTTTCGGGTTTTACCGGAGTGCCAAACGCCCGAAAAAACCTTGAAACTCCTTTTCCTAGGTTTTTCTGATTTTTCATATTGTTTTATTTTTCAGGAATTTTTCATAACGTCTAGCTATTTTATCTATTTTTATGTAATTTCGGTAATTCATTTTCATTTAAAATTATTTAATTTATTTTAAAAAGTAAATTATTAATTAATTGGGGTTGGGCCCGAGTTTGGTATGGTCTGGTCCGACCTAATGGTCCGACCCAGCCCAACCAGGTCAAGCCCGGGTTGGCCTAACCTAACCGGGTCGAACCTGGATCGACCCGCCCCAACCAAGTCGGGCCTTGCCCGGCCCAACACCCCCCATTCTTTTTGTTGGTCTCTGGAGAGACGAATTCAATTTCGTCTCTCTAGAGACATCCTCATCATCATTGTTTTTTTTTCTTTTCTTTTTCTTTCCAACAACAACAACAACATTACAACATCAACATTGTTGTAAACTAAGTTGTAAGTCAACTAGAACTTAAGTTTGACTTGCTAAAGACTTAAGCATAGAAGGCATAAACTAAGAACTACTAGAACAAGTAGAGAAGAGGAGACAAGAGAGAAGAGAGCTAGAGTTGAGAAATGTATAGATTTTCATTCCAACATTGGTGTGTGAATTACAATGGGGTTGACACCCTTTATATAGGTCATTTGGTGATGATGATAATTGTACTTATACAATGTGTACAAGTTATACATACACCACAAGTCATACAATACATCACAAACAACATAGACAATACATGGAAGATTGGAGAGGATTACAAGTTACATGAAGTGTAAGAGTCATGCTTGATGTTACAATTCAATGTGAGAACCATGCTTCACAATGTGGTCACATACATGCACAAGTGTCCATCCATTTCATAACTCCCCCTTATATGACACTTGTTGAAAGAATGTGTCTCGTTAAACTTCTACTAGAAAAAAACCATGTGAGAAAAATCTAGTACAAGAAAATAGTATAATATTTGTTGATTGCCTCATTAAAAACCTTACTAGAAAAACCCAGTAGGACAAAATCATAGCTAAGGAAAAGAGTGCAACATATTGATACACTTAGAGATAATATAAATGTCTCATTAAAACTTCTACTAGAAAAACTCCGTGGGAAAAATCTAGTATAAGAAAAAAAGTACATTAATTGTTCTCATAATTTATTAATTTATTTATTTTTATATGAAGTATAATAATGTTATAATTGCTTCATTAAAAACCTTCCTATGAAAACTCAGTGGGATAAAACCATAGCGAAAGGAAAAGAGTGCAATACACTAATCAATCTAGATACAAAGTTTTAATATTGTTAGAATTGCCTCATTAAAAACTTTTGCAAAGAAAACTCAGTGGGATAAAATCATAGCAAAGGGAAAAAGAGTGCAATACACTAACTAATAACTCATTTTGATTTTCTCCCTCATGTTCACATGGGTGAGACATCTTGTGCATTTTGTTGCACATGGACATCGTTTTCTATATGAATCATTTAATGCTGAAGCATATGATTGTCACTCTTTTGTATATAATACTTGCATCAAGTAATTGATTCATAACTTGTTGCTACTTAATGATCCTTTGAACTTCAAGTTCATATTAATTTATACATGGATCGTAATACAACAAATTTAATGCGATTTGATGTGTTTCAATCAATTTTACGTCATTCCTTTTAAATTGGCTTATGTCTCCCCCTAATGGTGGGAAAATTGCTTCATCAAAGTGACAATTAGCAAAACTTGTTATAAATAAATTTCCTATTACGGATCCAAGACATCTTATAATATGATTGATGGAGAGTTAAATCAATATAAGTCTCCTATTGATTTGCCTTGAGATAATATTCAGCTGATAAAAAAAATCCAGATCGATAAAGGATGTCTGTGCGAATTTACGATATTTTCGCATTATTGATGATTATGGATAATCAAATAGATCTTTCCACATGATGAATGCATTTGATTTATGACGACATTCATTTTAATGTGTCTTAAATATTCCAGAAGTTAAAGCCAGGAATATTATACTCAGATTAAATCATATTCATATAGATAAATTTTCTATTATTCTAAGTAGACTTCTTTTAAACAAAACATTAACAATAAAATTGTTGTACCAGATATTGCCTGAACATTAGCCTCCGCTAAGTTCGAATTCAAAAAATATTCACTTTTATATTATAATGTACATGCATGTAGCATGATACACAAGACATAAATTCATCGCCAATATTTAGGTCACGATTTAAACACATGTCGATGTGCCTGTTTTATCGAGTCATTTTCAATGATAAAATTCATAATATTTTGCCTTTGATTTTGAAGGCATGGTAAAGGTCACAAAAATATTCGGGTATATATATGACAATATTTAGGCCAAATAGCCTTTCATATATGATCAAAAATGTCACAATTATGAGCGCTCATTGTCAATAATTATTTGCCCATTGTAGTGGTGCACCACTTTTGTTCCAATTTTTTGTGGAATTGACAATACGACATTTACCTGATATTTTCAGCTTTTTCACGTCTATAAATTTGTTATTGCAATCATGATCATTATATGCAACATATGCTTCTTAATTTGAAGCTGAACTAATTGGACGGGAGCGATATTATATTTATAATATCTCATTATTTTACTCAGCTACCATGAGACAAGAAATCAATCCTTAATATTTATTGGATTGACGTGCGCACTCGATATTTGTTGCAACAATAAATCGAGGCGGGCCACGTGACATTTTTTTATTGTCTCATCAGTCATATTTCCACATAGCTTCAACATAAAGGTAATTAAAATTGCGAAATTATAATTAATATTTGACTGATTTAATTTTGTAGCTTGAGACTTAATCGCTCATTTTGAGCTTTTGGAGCATTACTTTTTTTGGTATTTATATATTTATAACTCAATAGGGTGAAAAGATATATAAAGTGAAATATTCACTTTTCAAATCTCTAAAGAAATATTGGCAAATGATTTAAATTTTGTATAACACAACTTAGTCTTGCATAGATGTTTTATTCACAAATTATAGTATCTAATTGTCATGACGAGTAACTCTTGTCGGTAATATAATAAGGCAACAAGTTCAACTATGATTGAATAATATTTTGAAAACAAATTTAATATAAAATAGTTTTTCCATTTTTATGTAAAAACATAACATATGATTAAATATATGTTCACAACTTGATTCATTAATAAACAAAATGTATTATTCGTATGAGTTGGTGGGACAACCTCCAGGTTGGGTGGCGAGAAATAGTCTACTTAATACAATGTCTCATCGAACGGGATAACTCGTCTCCCTTTCAATGTTTAACTTTACCGGGGACAAAGCTTACCCACTGTCAACTCAAACTTATAACATTATTTGTATTATAAAATCAAGAATAGAACAATAACTAATCATTTGTAGTTTTAAGAGAAAAATTATATGTCACACATTGACTTTTGATTTCTGATGTAGAAGATCGTACAAGACGCAGCTACAAAGCATACTTTCGTAGTCCGTGACGTTACTATGCATAGTGTATAAATAAAGTACATTTATACAATTAAATATGCATGTAACAAAAAAAAATTAACCATGACAACATGAAAATAAATTGAACTTATTTAAATTAATAAAAATTATACCTTCTTAGCTTTATATCTTTGAAAAGCTTCTTGATCTTCAAGACCTCCTCTTGTAGAGCAACTTCGTGCTGATAACGTGTTGTAAACTAAGTTGTTGTAAACTAAGTTGTAAGCCAACTAGAACTTAAATTGGACTTGCTAAAGACTTAAGCATAGAATGCATAAACTAAAAACTACTAGAACAAGTAGAGAATATGAGACAAGAGAGAAGAGAGCTACAGTTGAGAAATGTAGAGATTTTCATTCCAACATTGGTGTGTGAATTACAATTGGGTTGACACCCTTTATATAGGTCGTTTGGTGATGATAATTGTATTTATACAATGTGTACAAGTTATACATACACCACAAGTCATACAACACATCACAAGCAACATAGACAATACATGGAAGATTGGAGAGGATTACAAGTTACATGAAGTGTGAGTCATGTTTGATGTTACAATTCAATGTGAGAACCGTGCTTCACAATGTGGTCACATACATGCACAAGTGTCCATCCATTTCATAACAAACATCAACCAACTTTCCATTTATTCCTAAATAAATTCAACGATGATGATGACAACAACAACAACAACAACAACAACGAAATTTAACCATGAAATCTCCAACAATCCACTACCATATGCATCAAGAATATATGGGTTGTTTTAGTTAAGAACTCACCTAAAGCCTAGCTTGATGCACTTAATCAACACCAATGCCACCAATCACTCCACCTCTCTTCTCCACCTTCTCCCACTCTTGATGAGGCACTAGTAAATCGGTGGTGAGAGAGTGTGTGTAGTTGTTTAGGTATATATATCAACCCACCTAATTTGAGTGGCTTAGAATGAGCCAACTCCCTCTAATTTCTAAACCATTGATTTTCCTAGGATTTCATAGATGAAGACATCCCTAGGCGTCTCTTAGGATTTTATTTTTCTTGGCCTCTAAGTTAATTACTTTGGACACATTAATATGAATACTTAGTTTCGACCATCTCATGGCCGTTAAAATAATTCATTTTAAATGTCTAAATAAGCTATCAATCCCACTACGCCCGGCACTAACACGCACAACGCAACCAATTGAGATTCTAGTACTAGTGCAACGCGAATATTACATAATAATAAAATAAGTTAACACACACCACACAAAAATAACAAATTTACCTCGTTAGGCATGCCTTAGACTTTTCCGAGACGTCCACGTAGGTCCGAGCTTATTTGCTAGTTAATCGAGATTAATTAAAATGGGTCGTTACAATAAGGGAAACAAATACAACCAAATAATTTTAACAAAGAGTAATCAGGAAGGGATTTCCAAAGTACTTCATAAGGAGAAGTATTGTGTAATACAAGTGTAGGTAGTCGGTTAATGAGAAAACCAGAAGTATGACATGTTTCCCACCAGAATGAATATGGTAATTTGGCTTGGGCTAGCAAGGTCAGTGTGATTTCAATTATGTGTCTATGTTTTCTTTTGACTCGGCCATTTTGTTGATGGGAGTAAGGACAAGGGTGTTGAAAGTGAATTCCATGTTGAGAAAGAAAATGTTGAAAAAGACGATATTCACCATCCCAATCAAACTGAACACATTTAATTTTTAATGAAAATTGATTTTTGACCAGAGATTTAAATTGTTGAAAGATACTCAATGCCTAACTTTTGTTTTTCATAGGATATATCCATGTGAATCTTGAAAAATCATCAATGAAATGTATATAGCAGAGAAAACCTTCACGAGATTTAACAGGAGATGGCCCCCATATATTAGTATGAATCATAGCTAAAGGTACATATTCATGAGAAGATGACTTAGAATAAGGTAGTAAAAAAAATTTCCCCATTTTACATGCATCGCAGAAATCAGAAACATTCTATTTATTGAAAGAAACATTACAAGAATTCATTATTTGTGTAAGAACCTTGACAGACGGATGCCCAAGGCAAGAATGCCATTGAGGCCAAGACTCAGGTGACGCGGTGACCATCAAGGCTTTATTCTTGACAGTTCTGGACTCAGAAAAATGACTTAGAAAAATGACTTCGAAACATATAGAGGCCATCCTTAAGGATCCCTTTGAGAATAGTCACTCTGGTGTTGAGATCCTTGATGAGGCAATGATTGGCGTGGAATTCCACAAAACAGGATTTTCGTAAGTAAGTTTGGACACACTGAGCAAGTTCTTGGTGATTTTAGGTACACACAATTCATCAAAAAAATTTACAGATGAATGCAAATTATCAGATTTAATAGAACCAATTTGTGAAATAGGCAAACAAGATCCATTACCAACTGTGAGATGATCGTTACCTGTGTAGAACGATCGATTGAACAGTTGATTCTGATCATTAGTGACGT
Source organism: Stephania cephalantha (assembly GCA_039657325.1). Lineage (NCBI taxonomy): Eukaryota > Viridiplantae > Streptophyta > Magnoliopsida > Ranunculales > Menispermaceae > Stephania > Stephania cephalantha. The sequence goes on along the minus strand of CM077570.1, from coordinate 14,788,453 downwards.
GCAGACGCTCCGCTGTCTGCATACCATGATTGATCCGCAACCGACTCTGGAGATGCAAAGAATGCATTAGGAGTTGCATACAGTGCATTCGATGGAGATGACTAAGGTAAGATTCCTTGCGAAGGAGTAAACTGACCATTAGTATGTGATTGTTGTGGTACCGATCCCAAGGCATAATCAAATCTATAATAGCACACTGCTGCTATATGACCAATTTTACCACAGATCTGGCAAACTGGACGATTGTTGGACCCACTGCCACGACCTCCTCCCTCGTTGGCCACGACCACCATTGCAGCCTCCTTTCGTGCCTCTACTTTGGTTATATCCTGGTCTTAATGGTTGACTATGATTCTTGACAAAAGCTGCATTAACAGACGGAGCTACAGTCACTTTTGCTAGCTTCATTTGAACTTCTTGCATCTGTTGAAGTTTGGACTCGAACTTTATCAGTGAAGCTTGCATGTCTGTCCATGTGAGCTCTGCATCTTTCTCAATGACTGTGGTAAGAGGTAAGTACTCCGGATCTAAACCAGCTAATGTACATGAAATTAGATCTGCATCCGACATAAGTACACCAGCTGTGGCCAGACAATCTGCTTGCTCTTTGAATTTTTGAAGATACTCAGCCATGGTTTTGTTACCTTTGCATGTTGTCTGTATGTTCTTCCTACAGATCTGAATCTTTGCTCTGCATGTAGCTCCACACAGAGACGTAATTGTTGTGCAAGCTTCATTAGCAGTAGTGCACTTCTTTCCAACCACTTGATGAGCAATCTCCAGTGTCAGTGAGTTCGAGATCCACCATAAGAGAACTTAATCTTGAGACTTCCATTCAAGATACTTCTGATTTGCCTCTCCAATTCTTGAATCCATTTGATCTGGACAGACCTTTGTCCCGAGTAAAATTCCATCAAAATTGTTGCCTGTCACCAGTGGAAGAAGAAGTGACTTCCAGAGTTGTAGTTTTCTGAATCAAACTTGATTGCCATGGAATGGCTCAACGAGTGACCGAATGGAGAGAGAACCTTCACATTCGAAGATGAAGATGAAGGTGTTGAATCAACATTAACCTCCATGACTATCATAGTAAAATTCTATGACAGCTCAAACTTAAGCTCTGATACCATGAAAGCTTTACCAAAAAGCTACGAAGAAGAGAACTCAAAATGAGCTAAGAATCAGTTTCTTGACTTCCAAGAATGAATGTACAGTATTCGGTTACAATCCTTATCTAGAAGAGGGCTTTTAATCTTGATCACACATCTTTTGTCTAACACACATCTCTAATACTGCTGTAGTGACTTACATTATACACTCAATCAAAACTGTTACACTACATTTGACTGAGTGACTCCGCTCAATGAGCTGTCCTAACACAGATCTATGACCACCCCTACATTCTCTTCCTCATGTCTCTGAACCTGATCGCCTTCCCCGTATGCTGGTTTCACCGGTGGTGGCGACGGTCATGGCAATCTACCTCTAAGCATGTTGGCGGTGATGAAAAAGAAGAAGATGGAGTGTGAGAGGGGAGGAGAGGTGAGAGATGAAGTTGAGAAAATCCGCCACTACTCTATCCCACACCATTGCAAACACAGAATTTCATTAAAAAATAAATAAAATAAAAAAGAACTTACAAAACGAAAAATGAAGAATACAAACACAAGTCGTCTTCTTTGTTTATGTAGTGTTGTTCTTCTTGATGTCTCTCTATAATCCCTTCCCGTCTCCGTGTTGTCGTCTTTTTCTCTCGATGATCAATTTCTTTTGTTGGAATGATCGATAATTTTTGCTCTATTTTTAGCTCTCTTCATAAGGTTTAATTTTATTTTATTTTATTTTTTTGAGTAATAGGAGGCGATACTCCTTGTATTTGTGTATATATATATATATGAAAAAGTAAAAATGTACAAGTGCTACAAAAAAGGGTGACCTACACTACACAAAAAACAGCCAAAATTATACAAAAATCCCTGGAGCAAAACATCAGACTTGAGACCACCAATTGTTCACGCACAGAACCTGAGATGCAACTGTACTCCACCATCCTTGTCCACACACAAGGCAACCATACTTTATGCATATTGACTCAATCATCAAGACAAATAAAAACCCTGTTGCATAAAGACCTCTTCCAAAGCATCATGTAACTTTTGACATAAAATCGCGCTCCACTACCTTTTGGTCCTCCAAATCGGTACGCCATCAAAATCATACACCACCCACTTTGACCACATCAGAGTTCCAAATCTCACACAGAACCGAGGTTCATGACTGGCCAGGAAACGCGCTCACCAAACACCACGAGTGTGTACCTAGAGAGGCCAGCGACCGTAATGGACAAAAGGTCGGGCGCACTACCTTGTTGGTACTTCAAACAAAGTAATGCCCAGTTGGCCCCCCCGACCTTTTTGCCTCCACAAAACAAACATAAGCTGCCGCAAAAACCATTCCAGCAAATCATCAACAAAAATCAGACCAATTTCCTTGCCACTGTTGTCATGACCATCCTACGAATTCTTTATGTCCATGCAAGGCCAAGTCTACATTCCTTTTCGTAGATTCCCATATCTCTTGCCAAGTGTTGTCAATCTCTTTAAAAATTCGTTGGTTTCTCTCCCCCCACAGTGCCCAAAGGAGTGCCAAAAGTCCGGCTTTGAACAACAAATTCCTTTTATGGCCGCATGAAATAGCCGCCGCTTGTTCCATCCATGTTCTTAAAGATTGGGGGTTTTGCCACTCGATGCCTATCTCCCTCGACAACTCCTCCCATAACCTACACGAAAATGAACATGTCAAAAAAGGTGATCAATGGATTCCATATGAGAAAAACACAAACAACATCTTGACGGCAAGAGGGTGATATGAGGGAGTCGTCTTTGGAGCACATCTGTCGTATTAATCTTTCCAAGCCACGCCATCCAAGCAAAAACCCTAACCTTCATAGAAGTAACAGATTTCCATATTAGATTATAAACCTGAAAAGATGCCAACGAATTTTCAAGACAAAGACCATAGAAAAAAGATTTAACAGAGAAGAGCTGGGAAGGGTCCCACCCCCACCCACGTTTATCCTCCGTGGGTAGGGTGAGGGAAACTTCCTGGAGACGATGCGTGAGTGCCGCGAATTCTATAGCTTCCGTTTCTCCTAACCTCCGCCGAAAATCATAATGCCAAGAGTGATCTCACTCGCTCCCCCCGACGAAAGAGGCCACCTCCGCCACACTTGCTTCGGGATTTCGCGAGAGAGAAAATAAACCCGAAAAGTCCTCAGCAAAATATCGTGTCCCGTTCCATGCGTCCTACCAAAAGCGCAGTTTCATGCCATTCCCTAGCGTGAACTCCACACCTTTGATGAAATCATGCCTGCAGCTAGCAATAAAGCGCCATGGAGATCTGAACGAGGGCCTAAATCTTAATGATGTATCCCAGCCATTAGCCTCCTTACCATAGATACTTCCTATGACATTCGCCCAAAAAGCCTCCGGCTCCTGCTGGAAACGTCAGAGCCATTTACAAACAAGGGCAGTATTGCGCATTAAAAGGTTTCCAATTCTAAGACCCCCAAGCTGTTTGGGGAGCTTTACTTGGTTCCAAGCCACGAGCGGCCACGAAGATTGGCTATCCCATCGTTTCCATAGGAAATCCCGCATCATCTTTTCGGCCTTCTTGGCAATACCTACCGGGAGTCGAAAGAGTGACATGAAATATGTTGGAATGGAGTCGAGAACTGATGCGATTAATGTGACTCTACCTCCTTTGGATAAGAAGCATCGCTTCCACCCATCCAACTTGCGCGCGATTTTCTGGAGAACCGGTTCCCAAAAAACGGCCTGAAGTGGGGAACCCCCTAATGGCATACCAAGGTATTTCATGGGCCAAGTCCCGACCTGACAATTGACACCCTCACCGCCAGTAATCATCAGTCGGTCGACACGTTAATCCCCAACAAGCTGCATTTGGACAAATTTAGTTTTAGACCCGAGATCTTGCAGAAGGCCTAAACGAGCTGCATCACCTTATGAACCGCCTCCTCCGAGTTTTTGACGAATAACAGCGAATCGTCGGCATACTGCAGGTGTGTGACGTGAACCCCTTCTCTGCCTACCTTAAACCTTCTACCATTTCATTGTTCTTGGCAATGTCCATAATTCTTCCCATGACATCAGCCACCAAGATGAAGAGGGAGGGAGATAATAGGTCCCCTTGTCTCAAACCCCTTTGTCCTCTCAAGTTCGCTTTCGGTCGCCCATTAATGAGAACCGAATAGTGAGCCGATGAGACACATCCTTTCATCCACAATCGCCATCGCTCGCCAAAGCCTTTCCTTTGAAGCACATAATCCAAAAAGGTACAGTCCACTCGGTCATAAGTTTTGGCGAAATCGAGTTTCAAACAAAGCCTTGTAGCCCCCTTTTCCTGGCATATTCAACCACTTCGCTGGCTATAAGAACTGAATCTATCATCTGTCTATCAGGGACAAATGCGGTCTGTTCCATCGCAATTGTATGTTTGAGAACTGCCCTTAGACGATGAGCGAGGACCTTTGCCAACAGTTTGTACATAGATGTAACCAGACTGATAGGTCGAAAATCATCGATCCTCCCAACTTGAGAGCCTTTGGGAATCAAGCATATGAATGTCTCATTCATGTTTCGACTAATCACTCCGTTACTATGAAAATCTTCAAAGAACTTCATGACGTCACCTTTGATAACTCCCCAAGATCGTCTGATAAATGCGAAGGTGAATCCATCGGGGCCCGGTGCTTTATCTATTTCGCAGGAAGTAACCGCTGCCCCTCTTCATAAGGTTTATTAGATTGACATCTTGATGTGGAAAAAGGATCTCAAGCCAACCAATATCCATGTAAGTGCTACGTCATATATGTCGCCGGAAACGTTATGGCGGAAGTGACCATAGATGAAACTTTTCATAAAATTTGATGAATTTTTTTCGTACAAAGTAAAGCTGAGTGACAGCATGAAATTAACCCTAAACAACATTCCAAATCAAAGGAGTTGATGTAATCACGAAGTAAAAGAGGCCTTAAAATCTGTCTAAGTGAAAAGGATGACATAAACCATTCTAAGCCAGCATAGGATGAAACCAAAAGCAACACGATAAGTGTTAGAATGACAACGTCATGTCACACAACAAAATAAATTGGCTCACAAGAGTCATTCATGTGTGCCTCAAGATGCATATCCTGATGCATAACACGTGAATCGAGGTTGCAAAAAAGGCTCTTGTGCGCCAATGTGCCTTGTGGCGTGACATTGTTGTTGTCATTTTAGTATTTCTCAAAAAAAAAATATGGGAGTCAATATCAATAATATGAAAAAATGAGAAAAAACTTGGATATAATTCTATATATATATATATATATATATATATATATATATATATATATATACATGCTCATGAACATATGCATGCATGTATAAATGTACATAAAAGGGTAAGAAAACATCATATTTAAAGGTAAGTGGATTGCCCGGTCCAATTACAAGAAAAATTGAGTTTTTCTTTTAATTAATATGTAAGAGATCTATTAGTGATGCAAAACAGCTTATCCAACATTCAGAATCGATATCCACTATTATAGTGACACATTTTCAACTTTTCTAACTCAATTACAAGTAACTGCGCACCAAATACAAGTCAAAAGGATGCACTAAGAACATTCTTCAAATGGAAACAATCCATCAAAAGAAAATTGGTGAGCAAATGAATGAATGAATGAAGGTTTACTTTGTCAGACTTATCACACATCGACAAGATCTCATATTTATTTGGTGCACCTGAGTCATAATAAGAGATATCTAAGGGAAGAACCACAAAAAAAAAAAAAACACCTCTCTGCCCATTCCACTACAAAAGATAATTCGACATTTTATTTATTTTTATTTTTATTTTTATTTTTTATTTTTATTTTCAGTCAAGAAAACTAAGGAAAGCAGGCACAGGCACGATATATTTAAGGATTCAAAGTTAAAAGCTTATCGTGTATCTATTGATGACTTATTCTTAATATTAGGAAGTAGTTAGGATTTGATATTTATCTCCTTTTTTAGGTGAACTTTGACTTGTTATGTAGAAGTAGTTAGATGACTTATTCTTAATATTAAATAGAGGTAACTCTCTCAATTTCTTTCAAAATAACTTTTATATTTATTAACAGTGGTATCAGAGCCACAGATCATTGTGTAGGCCTGCCATTATTGAAAAAATTGCAAAAATGGCAACCAATATGCGGCGGCCCTCGCCGCCCCGGGGTGACGTGTCTCCGTGTAGTCCTCGCCACCTGGCCCAACTACACGTGTACGGCACCTACGTGTCCTACACTGTCTCGAATTTCATATCTACTTGTGTATGTTAATATATTCAGCGGAAGTCGTATTTTAAATGCAAAAATGTTAATGAAATAATTAAACAAAACCTAATGTGGAAAAACCCTGTAAATTACGAAGTAAACAGTTGTACCATATATAACTAAGCATGTACAAGGTCATATCACTCCCCAGTTCCCAAAATAATCAAAATATCAAAATAATCACACGTACAATAGTCTGTGACGATAGGAAATCAGAGGCGATCGCCTAAGATTCCCTTGCCTTTATCGGTACTGGATCGCACTCAATCATCACAGAAGAAAATGGATGACGAGTCCAGTCAGTAAAATCCCAAGGAACTCCTCCGAGCATTCATATAAACAAGTGGAAGTCAATAAATATTGTTAAATAAACATGCGGAATGTAAACAGGTAACTGTAAGTAGGGTATCGCATGCATAAATAACAATAAAGCGCAAATATGTGTGCCTGTTCCAGTCAGACTAAACCATACTTCGGGATTCTCTCCTAGGATCCCACTAGTGGGCGCACCCAACTAGCTATCACCTAATCCCTCTCGGTGGCCGGCGTAGACCTACGACGCACCGACACGTGTATCAGTTCCATAGCTCGAGTCGTTATCCACCGAGAACTCATGATACACATGCTATGGTTTAGAATGCATAGACACACAACGGAACATCCGGTGGGAGTAACTCAACCAACCGTCCAAAAGATGACAAGATATGAATATAATAAAAAGCACAACGAATATTGGAAATGAATGGAAATACGAAAGTAAAATAAATACTCGAGAGTTTTCCCTTTGGGTTTTACAAACCTCACAACGCGCTCCACTACCCCGTGATCAATCCCCGGGTCCAAGTCTACTGAGTCCTTGGTCGCCAATTGATCTCCGTGTCAACTTATGTCCATTTATTAATAATTTAGGTTAGCATGCTAATTTACAATACTTTTCTAACATTTTTAGGCCAAATTGCCCATTTCACATTTTTCGAGGCAAAACCCCGCAAAAAGTCGCGTCCAACATTCTCACGTATTTTCTTTTCATAGAATTTTATCAATTTCTATTCATTTGATTGAAATATATATTTTTTTCCGAAATTTTCCCAATTTTTCTGGAATTTTCCCAAATTTTCTATTTTTACTGTTTGGTTTGGGTCGGGTCGACCCAAACGGGTCGGACCCGACCCGGCCCTGGACCACAATGGTCCAGGCTCGGCCCAGTACGGGGTGCACACGCGCGTGCCTCACATCACTGGTTTGTTAGAACCAGTTTTTTTTTTTCTTCTTCTTTCCCGTGATGGGTTGGGGTGGCTCTCCACCCCAACCCCAGTGGAGCCGATGGCAGGGGAGGCACCCCTGCCATCACCACCGCGGCCATGGGGTTTGGCCATGGAGGCCGAACCCCCACTCTTGGCCACCCACTGCCAACACCCAAACAACAACCACAACGACTCACCTCAACCGTGACGTCTCCACTCTCCTTCTCGGCGCGTCACTGCTTCTCCTCCTCCTCTCCTCTTCTTTTTCCTCGCTCTCGGCCTCCCGGTTCTCTGTGTGTGTGTGTGAACAGTGTGTGCTTGAGTGTGTGTGTGTGTGTGATGTAAATGAAAATGGGTGGACAGACACGTGATGAGGGAAAATGGCCAAATGTTATGTAGCTTTGACAAATGGTGATGTTGTTTGGTGTGTTAACACCTACTTGTGACACAGTTAAGACACTCGCCCGTGTTTTCGGGTGTTTCGACGCCCGGTTTCGCGTCCGAACCGTGATATACGCGCACTGTCGCGTCGTTCGTAACCCAATATCTATTCCATATTCGTTACGTGGCAAATTTTTATTTAATTTGTGTGTTTTCGTTTTCCCGACCCAATAGTCGGTCCCGTCGATTACCCGATACCCGTGTCGACAAGTATATCGAGGCGACTAAAGTTCACAAAATCTCGTTGTGTGTTAATTTCCTCGTCCTAATATTCAGTCCCATCAACTACTCGGTACCCGCGTCGACACGCATATCGAGGCGAATATAGTTCACACCCTCACACGTATTATTTTTCAACATACACACATGCGACGTATTTAAATAAATTACACCGCAAATAAGCAACCAACACACCATAGACATCCATACCTAAGTTCCAGTGTGTCCTAGCCTACATGGCGTCCACGTGGGTCCGAGCTGGCGTCCACGTCTGTAAATTTGATAACAATTACTAAAATGGGTCGTTACACAATAGTATCTCCTTGATAGCCCCTCCAATTTTCACCGGCGATAACTACCAAATATGGTCTGTCAAAATGCAGTCATATTTGGAGGCTTTTGATCTTTGGGAAATAGTGGCGGAAGATAGGCAATAGCAACCACTTCCAACAATCTGACTCTTGCTCAAATCAAGCATCACGATGAAGAAAAGGCAAAAAAATTCAAGGCCAAATCTGTAATTCAAAATTCTTTGTCAGACTCTATTTTTCCTAGAATCATGGCATGCAAGACGGCAAAAGAAGCATGGGAAAGGTTGAAGGAAGAGTATCAAAGCAGTCAAAGAACCATTCATATGCAACTTTCAAACCTGAGAAGACACTAGAACAATTTAGGCTTTTTATAACACCCCGTATGTTGCATAACATGTTTTGCGTAACATGTTTTGCTTCAGGGTATTCGCATCTAATTAAATATTTAGCAGACTCCTAATATATGTACTCTCTAAGGAAGAAAAGTAGATTTATGTTCAAATGTTGGAGTGATATCGATCGCAATTGCAGTCATTGTTATTTCGTTTCAAGTTTATATGTTTTATCTATCCATAACAACAATTGGTTTATTACTATTCCATGAAGAATGCTGGTCCAATTAGTAAGATTGCACTGCTTTTGATTTCTACATAGCGTTAGGGGAGAGGACAGTTGTTTATTGTAGGAAGTCTTGACAGAAGCTTTAGAATACCATTAAAATTATGGGAGTTAGAACCTTCGGGTATCTGGACTATCCGACTACTCCGGGTTTGCCTCGAGTTGCAGACCATATTGGCTCACTTATGTTTGTTTGGAGTTGTGTCATTGTTGTATATACTTGTTTGTTTAATCAAATTAGTCTATGTTCTAGCAAATATATAATTGTTTTTTGTATTGTTCCATGGTGTACAAAAGTTGTTGGAATCTTGCCTTATTCAATTACGTCTGATATTGGAAGTGACTAAATATGCCACTGTAGGTCATTACTCATTAATGCTATGGTTATCACAAAATCTTAATCAGCTTTGCAAGGGATGTGATCTCTCTTCTTGGAGCATCTATTCATGTACAATGGCTTTGCTCCAAGTACAAAGTGGAATTGTAAACCCCGTGAAGCCAACACCTAATTTATTCTTCCCATCATACAAACGATCGATTAGTTCAAGTGGGATTATGTTCTCCTTGGGTAAAGCCTCGATTTCAACTCATTCACAATGAGTGTATGCTACCCTTGTGAGTGAGTGATTATTCCCTGTTGAATTGAAGTAAAAATGAAGAATTATTGACTAAAGAAACCAACCATGATTTGCAAACTTCTTCCTAAAATTTACTTAATAATATGTAATATTAATTAAATTCATGCCAAATATCTTTAGTGAGATGGATGAGGCATCACTTTGTAAAAAGCAAGGTTGGGTGAGGTCCCAGATCCGACTCATGTTGGAGCCGCTTAACAAATAGTTTTTTTTTTCTTATAATTTAGCTACATCCGGTTAGATCTTCTATACATCCTCTTTTTTAAAAAAAAAAAAATTGGAATCCAAGAAGCATAAAGGAATAGTCATTTAGCATTTTTAGTACAAACAAATATGCTCCTATATATGTAGACAAGATTTCATTCTTGTCGTTCCACTATTCAAGATTAAGGCGGTTACGGGAGAAGGAAAGTAGGACATGATTACAGGAACCCAAGTCAAGTTTTAGTTAAGGTCTTATGTTGTGAATTAATTTTTTTTTATGATTGTGAATTAATGTTTATTTGCTCTTATTATATGCGCTCTTAGTCTCTGATTATTTTTTTTGAAATTGGTGATTGCATTCTAAAGTTTGTACCATTAATTTGTTTCTCTCATTGTATGTGATATGTTTGTGTTTTTCATTGTGGTTGTAATATCTATCTAGGCAAGACTTTTCGTCTTTTTAGATTGATTTTTACGCTGTCAATGTTCATTTGTTTGGAAGAATGAAAATTAAAGAGAGATTTCTCAAGTGCTTTTCCACTTTAATTCAATGTAGAATTTTGATGGCAAAGTGTGAGTTTTACTTCATAAGGCGTATTGGTAATTTGTTTGATCAATGTTCTTTGAATCAGTGCTCACAAGCTTTATCTCAGCTTTTGCAAATCCTACGTGTCCAATGTATATTAAAAGGACTTGATCATCAATACCTATCATGTATGTACAATCCTTGCAAAAGATTCTCTAGGTTTTCTATTTAATTAGTATTTGTTTTTAATTTCTCTCATATGATATATATAGGTATACTCATATATTTGAATTCATGACCTCACATCTAGCTTACCTAACAATATATTATATATAAATTAAGTTATTGTAGATAGTGACCATGATTCAAATTAATTAATTTGGGTGTCAAGTTGAGATTATTTTTATAATCTATTATTGTAATATGCATTTGTTTGTGTTTTGTGACTTTTGTGCACAATACTATTTTGTGATTGTATATTACAATCAATTAGGAGTTGAGAAATGTTGCGAAAATTCAGTCTCTATGTATTAGGCGATTAGGCTTTGAATAACACTTAATTCATAAAGGTTTTTAAGTAACCGCTATGTATTAGGCGATTAGGCTTTTTAAAATTCAGACTCATTATGATTTTGTTGAATAGGCTGCGATGAATGAAGCTCACTATGCGGAGGAGAATTGTTAGGAGCAGATTTGTTTGAAGCTCACTATTCTGAAAGGTAGTATTTGCCCCCTTTATTTTTGTAGTTTTCATTTTTTTTGTTGATGATCACAATGGCCAAGCTTTCAATGTTGTTAATGGCACTAGCTTTACATGGAAGGAGACATGGCCAGCTTTGGCTAAAAAGTTTGGCTTTGAGAAAGACAGTATGGTCTTCTCTCAGAGTTTCAAGTTTGTTGATTTTATGGTTGACAAAGGGGGTGTTTGGGAACAGATTGTTGTGGAGAGAGGATATACAAACCACTAAAGTTATTCAAATCAGATGCTGGTCAATTTCCTTGTGTGGAATCAACTTCAGTTATTTCCTCTCTTTTTTCGTCTGTTCTACATTTATGTTCATGTGCTTTGAGCATATACATTATGAGACAACTGGTCCAGAGATTTGGGAGGATACTAGAGGCAAAGTGGATATATTCGTTGCTGGGATTGGAACTGGTGGAACTATTTCTGGTGTAGGTCGGTTCCTTAAAAAGCAAAATCCTAGCGTTAAGGTATGTAATCTAATTTTGAACAATGAGTAAAACTTTTGATTTTGACATGTCTTTTAGGCTGGTAATGGTTTTGTGGAATGTTCATGTGAAGTTGTTCCATCCCGATAATAATTGTGTATTTCGCATGTTGCTGCCCCCTTCATGAGCCAGATTCCAATCAAAATAAACAGGTTTATGATCGTTAAAGTCATGATTCTGAATTGATGAACAGGTTATTGGTGTGGAGCTAACTGAGAGCAACATACTTTCTGGTGGAAAGCCTGGTATTGCAATAACTAAATATTTTGGTTGGTTAAACTCTGCAACTTTTGTGGTTTGTATATGCGCAACATCTTAATTTTGGCGTACATTTAAAACGCGATCATTATTTTTTTTTCTTTTTGCAGATTGGAGTTAATTTTAGGAAAAATGAAGACATTTTGAAGCATCTTGATGCATTCTCTCAAATTGAACCACTACCTGTGTGACTTCGCCATTAATTGGGCTGTCGGGCTGCACCACGCCAAGAAATGCGAGGCGTCGGGGTTTTGCTATGTCAATGACATTGTGCTAGCGATTCTGGAGTTGCTCAAGCATCATGATGTGAGTTTGTTTTGGTTGTTTTTTTTAAGGTTTTTTTTATTAATATTAGATGTAGTTTGGTGATTGTTTGTTATCTACTTGAAGTTTCATATCTGATGCATTGTTTTGTGTTAATGGGGTTATTAAGGAATGATTAGAGAGATTTAGATGGGTTGTGATAGGTTTTTTAAAATAATAATAATAATAATAAAATCTTGGCTAACGCTACAAACTCTTTCCGCAAAGTCTAGTTGAACGAGCCCATTATGAACACGGTCTCTATTTTGTTGAGTTTTCGTTGCCTATTTTGTTGTCAATTGAGCTTTATATGTCGAGTTCACTTTCTGTTGGAATTTGAGTGGCGTCACAGTCAAATCGTATCTTCCTCACTTTGGATCTTGGTTTCAGTTGCTAACTTTCCAGGATCGTCCAACGTAGTTTTGCATTGTCTCTTCTCTATTAGTAAAGGCAAATATTCGATAAGAGATTACTTGATATTGGGCTTAGATTTAATTTTGCGATACTGGTCCTGCCACCCTAAGAACTTTCATTGTGGAATTCTTTGAATTTCTGCTTTTAGTGCTCAACTTTATGACTTAATTAGAGTTTCTTTGAATTGAGAAACTCTCTTGTCTCAACAGTATAACTTGAAATAATTTTTAATCATACAGTCAGAAGCATTGTAGATTATAGGGTTGGTATTCAAACTCACTAAACAAGTACATTTTATGTTGAAGGAATCATTGATGTTCTTCCATTGTGCTTGTTTCCAGATATGCTGGTGTTGTTACTGTTGAAGGAATCACTTATGTTCTTGAGGTTCCTGCTTCCCTTTTTGTTGAAGGAATCGTTGTTGTTCAAGATTCAATATTTGTTTGATTTTTTATCATTTTAGCGGGTTTCGTGAAATGTGTGGCTATCAATTTGTTATTTTGTTGATTGGTTATAGAACACCGCGAATTTCTTAATGGAATAATAATATTGCGAGTGGAATGTAGATTTGTTATATTTTCAATTGAAAATGGAAATGGAAATTAATTCTGGGCATTTTCAGCTATTATTTTTTTAAATTACATTTGATAGGAGTTTGAGACCCATATGTAAGCCTTTGACGATAATATAGAGGTTTCAAACCCCTATGAAATCACTACAATTGATAAGGGTTTGAAACCCCTATGTAAACATCTGAAGATATTATAGAGATTTCAAACCCCTATGAAATAGCCAGATTTGATAGAAGTTTGAAACCCCTATGTAAGCTTTGAAGATACGATAACGCTTTAAAAGATAACGCTTTTCATAGAGGTCAAAAACCTCTATGAAAAGTCTTTCATATAGGTTCAAAACCTCTATCAAAAGCTGAATTTGTTCTAGTGAGACAGTTTGAAGGCCTGAAGATGCAAGAAGATAAAACCATCACAAAGTACTCTCATAGAATTTCTCTCATTGTAAACAAAATTAGATTACTTGGTGAGGATTTTCCTGACTCCAGAATAGTTGATAAGGTTCTTGTGACTCTCCCAGAAAGGTTTGAATCCAAAATATCCTCTTTGGAAGATTCAAAAGTCTTTCAACAATCACTTTTGGAATTGTTCAATGCATTTCAAGCTCAAGAGCAACGAAGGGCTATGAGACAATAAAGTCCAACGGAAAAAGCTTTCCAAATTCAAAAGAAGGAAAATGCATCATACAAAAACAAAAGGAACTTCATCAAGAAAGACAAAAGGAATCAAAGTCAAGTGACTTCAAATCAAAAAAGTTATTCTCCTTGTAAGTACTGCAAGAAGTCTACTCATCTTGAAAAATATTGTTGGTGGATGCCTGATGCTATTTGTGGAAGTTGCAAGCAAACGGGCCATGTCACCAAAGTTTGCAAATTTAAGGAAAAAAACCCTCAACAAGCACAAGCAGCAGATGCCGAAGTTGAGGAGGAGCATCTCTTTGCAGCCACTTGTTTTCACAACCAAGAGACCTCTAATTCTTGGCTCATCGATAGTGGATGCACTCATCACATGTCTTTCAATGCAACTCTTTTCAAAGAACTTGATGAATCTTATAGTTCGAAGGTGAAGGTCGGCAATGGAAACATGATGGCAGTTAAAGGACGAGGAACAATATCCATTCCAACACAATCAAGTATCAAGCTCATTCATGATGTTTTATATGTGCCTGACCTTAGTCAAAAATCTTTTGAGTGTTGGATAGATTTTAGAGAAAGGATATTCTCTGAAATTCAAGAACAATATTTGCACCATCTACAATTGTCAAGGTGCTGAAGTGCTACTTATCAAGAAGAAAAGAAAAAGTTTTGCAGTGGATTAGGATGAAGCTGATGTTCATGCATATGCTAATACTGTGATTAGTGATTCAGATCTTTGGCATAAAAAAATTTGGACACTTTAATCATAGGAGTCTTGCTCACATGAAAAGGAAAGATTTGGCTCATAATATGCCAAATGTCGAAGCTGAACCGCATGTTTGTGATGCTTGTCAAAAAGGGAAGATGACCAAACTTCCATTTCCAAAAAATCAGGCATGGAGAGCTTCTTAAAAGCTGCAACTTATTCACACTGATTTTTGTGGACCAATGAAGAAGCCTTCTTTGGGAGGTAACAAATATTTCATCTTATTCATAGATGATTTTACCAAAATGTGTTGGGTCTATTTTTTGTCTACTAAAAGTGAAGTTTATGGTGTCTTTCAAACATACAAAGCCTATGTGGAAAATCAATGCAATCTTAAGATCAAGATCGTAAGATCCGACAATGGCACTGAATACACCTCAAACAATTTAATCAGTTTTGCAGAGATGTAGGAATTCAACACCAGCTCACTGTCACTTACACACCTGAACAAAATGGTGTAAGTGAAAGGAAAAATATAAGTGTGATGAATATGGCCAGATGTCTTTTATTTGAAAAGAGACTTCCAAAGAAGTTTAGGGTTGAAGTTGTCAACACCGCTATCTATTTACTAAATAGACTTCCCACGAAAGCACTTGAAGACAAAACACCTTATGAAGCATGGTTCGATGTTAAGCCATCAGTGGAACATCTCAAATTGTTTGGGTGTCTATGCTACTATCAAGTACCTGAACAGAAAAAAGACAAGCTAGATAGTAAAGCAAATAAAGGGATCTTTCTTGGCTATAGCAATGTGTTACAAGGCTATAAAATATTTTGTTTGGAAACTAACACTATATTTGTTAGCAGGAATGTTAAATTTGATGAAATGACAGCATGGTGTTAGACATCTACATCACATTCAGCTGGTGATCAAAGGCAACAAGAACTCATTCCATTGGATGAGTCCTATGATGATGAACCAGTTCGAGGTACAAGAACATTGCAAGATATTTAACAAAGATGCATCCCTGCTATTTTAAGAACCATCAAACTACCTTGAAGCAAAGAGTTTCAAGCATGGAGAATTGCTATGCAGGAGGAGATTGAGATGATAAAGAAAAATCAGACTTGGCAACTTGTTGAAAGACCAAGACATCAAAAAGTGATTTGAGTGAAATGGGTATTCAAGACCAAGCTTAATCCAGACAGCTCCATTTGCAAACACGAAGCAAGACTAGTAGTGAAAGGCTATGCACAACAACAAGGTGTTGCAAGGTATGACACTATAAGATTACTTATTGCTCTAGCTGCACTTAATTCATGGGAAATTCATCAGTTAGATGTGAAATCTATTTTTCTTAATGGAATTCTTGAGGAAGAAATCTACATTGAGCAGCCTGAAGGATTCATTGTTTCCGGCAAAGAAAATCATGTTCATCTTCTCAAGAAGGCTCTATATAGGCTTAAACAAGCCCCAAGAGTATCGTACAACAGAATGGATAATCATTTGTTACAGCTAGGATTTGTTAAAAGCATAAGTGAAGCCACTTTATATGTCAAAGCTGATGGGAATCAATTCTTTGTTGTTTCTCTATACGTTGATGACATACTAATTACAGGAAATGATTCCGAACTTATCCAAAATTTCAAAGATGACATGAAAAAAAATCTTTGAAATGACTGATCTTAGTTTGATGCAATATTTTCTTGGCATGGAAGTTAATCAGTCGAGCAATGACATCTTCATATCACAAGAAAAGTATGCAACTGAAGTTTTACAAAAATTCAGCATGGAAGAATGCAAACCAGTCAGCACACCGATGCAAACAAATGAAAAGCTTGGCAAAAATGAAGATAACAAAAAAGTAGATGAAGGGCTATATAGAAGTCTAATTGGCAGCTTGTTATATCTCACAGCTAGGGCTGGCAAAAAAAACGGGACCGGACACCCCTTTCTTATAATGATTAAATTTAGTGTCCGGACTCATTCCCGTTTTTAAAACGAGCACTTTTTTTTTGTCCAGACCCGTATTTTTAAAACATACGGCTCCCGTTTTGTCCGATTTTTATTTTTAAAAATGATTAAATATTTTATTTATCAATTATTTAAAAAAAAAAACCTCAACTACAAGTCTACGAGTCACCTAACATTCAATTACCAAAAAATAAATACATAACATCACATTTTTTTAATTTCCAATATAAACATCACATTACACCATGGATGCTTTAATATGTGATGCTACATAAAGATTCAAGAAGAATCAAATCTGTAATTCTTTAATTTCAAATCATAGAGTATTGGAAGTATGAAACTTAGTAATAAAAAACAACATCATCAAATCAGCTTAAGTGGGAAAATAGATTTGAAACAAATTTTAGAAAATTCAAACAAGAAACATGTATGTGAATGGAGAAGGAGTAGAAAAAACTTACATTGATAGCAGAGAGATGAGTGGGCAGAGCTGCAGCCAAAAATTGAGAGGCGAGAGGAGAGGAGAGTGATAGGCGAGGCGCGAGTTGTGGCGAGTGACCACGGCGGGAGAGGTGAGAGTCGGGAGAGTGAGAGGCGAGAGCCGAGTGACCACGAACACGGCCGGGAGAGATGAGAGTCGGGAGAGTGAGAGGCGAGAGCCGCACGGACCGACCGGTGTGACCGAGGCCCGAGGGTGAGGCGGAGTGGCGATGAGCCGTGTGAGGCGCGGTGGTGGTGGTGATCGGTGAGAGATGACCCGATCCGTGAGATGGATGACCGAGGGTGATGAGGAGTGGCGGTGGCCGTATGAGGCGGAATGGCGGTAAGAGACGACCGTGAGGCAGAGCGAGTGAGAGGCGGACGGAGGCGGACTGAGGCACACCGTGCATCGGTGCGTGGCCGTGAGACGCGAGGCGGTGAAAGACGACCGTGAGGTGAAGTGAGGCGTTTCGATTTTGAGCGTGGCCGACTGGCTGTGAGTTGCGCTGCTGCAGTGCTGCGGAGAGTCGAGCTCGAGAGGCCGCGGAGACGCCGGAGAGTCGAGCTCGAGAGGCCGAGAGCCGAGAGCGGCGAGAGGGGACCTTAGGGTTTTTGATTTTGTAAGGGAGAGCTTGAGAGAAGAAGGAGAAAAGGTTTGGTCCGTTTTGGATGTTGGAAACTTGGAATCATTTGACATGGAGTGTGAAATTACATATATGCTCTTCAAATAAATCACTAAACGAGTACCCATTTTTTTGAAATTTTTGTCCGGTCCCGTATTTTTAAACGGATACAAAAAATTGCCCAGACCCGTATGTTTTTTACAAAAATATGCCCGAACCCGTTTAAAACGGGTCCAAACAAACGGGTCTGGACAACTTTTGCCACCCCTACTCACAGCAACAAGACCAGGCATATTGTTTGTTGTAAGTGTTTTGTCAAGATTGATCACCATCAATTGCACGTAATCGAGCACAATGGAAAAGTTTGATCCATGTAGTCGACCCCAGTTAATTTGGGACTGAAGCTATGTTGTTGTTGTTGTTGTTGTTGTTGAGTGTTTTGTCAAGATTCATGCATTCTCCTTCTGAAAAACACTTCACAGCTAGAAAAAGAGTTCTTAGATATTTGAAAGGTACCTTAGACCTTGGTGTTCTATTTGCAAGGTCTGAAATTGATGATATGAAATTACTTGGCTATTCAGACAGCGATTGGGGTGGTTCTATTGATGATTTGAAGAGTACTTCATCAAATTTGTTCACTTTGGGGTTTGGTGTCTTTACATGGAGCTCAAAGAAGCAAGAAACTACAGCTCAATCTACACCAGAAGCAGAATACATCGCTGCCGCATAAGCTGTAAATCAAGCAATTTGGTTGCGAAAACTTTTATGTAATTTGAGTTTTGAACAGAAATCAGCTACTGCAATTTTGTGTGACTACATTTCAGCAATTTCAATGGCTAAAAATCATGTTTTTCATGGCATAACGAAACACATAAAGATCAAATTTCACTTTGTTAGGGAAGCTCAACAGTCTAATGAAGTGAATTTCATTCATTGTTCATCTGCAAATCAGCTTGCAGAAATGTTTACAAAAGTTTTGCCAAAGGACAAGTTTGACGAGCTAAAGAAAAGGATAAGCGTTCTTCACAAAAATGCCAAGGATTATTGATGCGTTGGCATTTTAGCTCACATCTACTTTGAATAAGAATTGTTGTTTAAATTTTCCTTTAAATTAAGAATTAGTTAGGATTTGATATTTATCTCCTTTTTTAGATGAACTTTGACTTGTTATGTAGAAGTAGTTAGATTACTTATTCTTAATATCAATAGTACGAAAAAAATAGAGGTAACTCTCTCAATTTCTTTCAAAACAACTTTTATCTTCATTAACAATATCACTTTTGTAAGGTGGATAAACTGGAACGCCTCGAAAAAAAAAAAAAAACAAAAACAAAAACAAAAACAAAAAAAACCTTGACTCCAGGTAAGTAATATAGATTTGCCACTATACCAACTTGAGTTCTTTTTAAAGCAGGGAAATTATCATTTACGAATAGTAAAACATAAAGGCACAAGAAAATGGACCATATGACAATAGCTCCCCAGAAGCAATCTTTGGCTCTTGCGTCTTCCTGAAGCTCCAAATGACACTTGCAAAAAAGGTCAACATCAACAATGTAACAACAAAAGAGAGCCGCAGATACAGGTCATACAAATATGGTAATGCACCACCAGTTCTTGCATTTGTTTTGAGGAGGTTGGTGTAAGACTAGAGGTGAACTTGGTATGGGCCAGTAGCTAGTCCTACCACATGAAGCAGGCAAATGATAGCACATTTGAGATGCATTACACTAGGAAGTGTGATATGGTCCTCAATTACCTGAAGGTCAGCAACTCAGCATGCAAAACCATCAAGAAGCCAAAATCAGATGGTACCTTCGATATGAGCACCACTCCGAAGAACTATGACCCAAATGACACACATCTCTGCCACAGAATAGAAATCTTCGATACCAAATGGTCTTACTTCGGTTCAAATATGAAACTGGGTCTCTTCTGATGAACACTACAGCAGAAGAGCAAGTAATCACAACAAACTCTCTTTGAAGAGCCTTGGAAGGATTTCATGGGCATTCACGTCCAAGGCATCTGGGTCCCTAAAATCAGGTGCAATTAAGACAATTATCAAATCGTAGCATTGAATAGCAGCAAACTCTTTTATCGGAATTGATTAGCAGCACATGAAATAAATACGAAACTAACCATGGACAGATAATTACAATGCACAATATAAAAGGGATAGAGGAATAGAGAAGAAACAGCCCCCATTTAAAATAACTCATGATAAGTTGGTATTTATATATTATTAATAGTTTATTTTAATATATTTAATTGTGTAAAGTCTCTAAAATATATACAACAACATAGCCTCAGTCCCAAATTAACTGGGGTCGCTACATGGATCAAACTTTTCCATTGTGCTCGATTAAGTGCAATTGATGGTGAGCTTTTCAAACCATTCAAATCCCTCCTAATTAATGCATCCCATGTTAACTTTGGTCTGCCCCTACCTCGTCGAATTTTTACAGTTTCTATTGAGTCAAGTTTTCTAGTTGGGGCATTTGTAGGCCGTCTTTGCAGGTGACCAAACCACCGCAACCGCCCTTCCCTAATCTTTCGATCAATTGGTGCTACTCCTACTTGTCTTTGAATTTCTATATTTCTTATTCTATATTTACGAGTTTTACCACACATCCACCTAAGCATCCTCATTTCTGCTACGATCATTTTATGTAATTGTTGTTGCTTTACCGCCCAACATTCACTTCCATAGAGCATAGCTGGCATAATTGCGGTCCTATAAAATTTTCCTTTTAACTTAGTAGGAACATTTCGATCACAAATCACCTCAGTTGCACTCCGCCATTTCTTCCATCCAGCTTGAATTATATGAGTGACATCATTCTCAATGTTACCATCATTTTGTATGATTGAACCTAGGTATCTAAAGTGGTTTACCTTAAGAACTTCTACTTCCCCTAATTTTACCACTCCGTCATCTCGATGTCTAGTGTTTCTAAACTCACAGTGCATGTATTCGGTTTTCGTCCTACTCAACTTAAAGCTTTTAGATTCTAATGTATTCCTCCAGAGTTCTAATTTCCTATTCACTCCATCTTTAGTTTCATCCATTAAGACAATATCATCTGCATATAGCATACGCCATGGTATATCCTCTTGAATATGTCTAGTTAGTTTATTCATAACTAAAGTAAATAGATATAGGCTTAAAGCTGATCCTTGATGTAGTCCTATCGTAATGGGAAATTCTTTTGTAGCTCCTCCAAATGTCTTTATACTCGTTACTACTCTATCATACATATCCTTAATAGTGTCTATGTATCTAGCATGCACTCTTTTTCTTTCTATAACCCACCAAAGAACATCTCTAGGGACCCTATCATATGCTTTTTCTAAATCTACGAATACCATATAAAGATCTTTTTTA
This sequence comes from Stephania cephalantha, assembly GCA_039657325.1. Lineage (NCBI taxonomy): Eukaryota > Viridiplantae > Streptophyta > Magnoliopsida > Ranunculales > Menispermaceae > Stephania > Stephania cephalantha. Next base: position 14,767,289 of record CM077570.1, on the reverse strand, counting down.
TTTTCTCTATATTTTTCTAACAATCGTCTTACAAGGAAAATCGCCTCTATAATTGACCTCCCAGGCATGAAATCAAATTGGTTCTCTGATATTGTTGTTTCTCTCCTTAGCCTATTGTCAATTATCCTCTCCCAAAGTTTCATAGTGTGAGTCATAAGTATAATTCCTCGGTAGTTTGAGCAACTTTGAATGTCTCCTTTGTTTTTGAAGATTGGCACAAGCGTGCTTCTTCAATCCATTGGCATCCGTTTTGATTTTAAAATTTTATTGAAAAGTTTTGTTAACCAAGTCAATCCAATTTCTCCTAAGCATTTCCAAACCTCTATGGGTATTTCATCTGGGCCACATGCTTTCTCTATTTTCATTCTTTTCAATGCCTCTTTAACTTCTACAATTCTAATATTGTGTGTATAGTTTACATTTCTTTCTTGGTGTGGGTTTTCATCTATTATAGTATCAACTTGGCCATCATTAAATAAACTATCGAAGTAACTTCTCCATCTCTCCTTAATATCCTCCTCGCGCGTTAAAACATTTTGATTTTCGTCCTTAATACATCTTACATGACTTAGGTCTTGTTTCTTTTTATCTCTTAATTTGGCTAGCCTATATATATATTTTTCGCCATCTCTATTACCTAACCTTGTATATAGATCTTCCATGAAATTTGTTTTAGCTTGTTTTCTAGCTTCTCTATATTGATTGTACACATCTTCATCTTGACACTTAGGTATTTTCCTATACATCTCTCTTTTCGTCTTAATTGCTCGTTGGACATCCTCGTTCCACTACCATGTTTCCTTCTTTGGTGGTCCCAAGCCTTTAGATATACCTAATACGTTTGATCTCACTCTCCTTATGCAACTACTCATTTCTAGCCACATTGTATTAGAATCTAAGTCGAGATTCCAAACCTTTTTCTTTAGTAGTTTTTCTCTAAACTCTACTTGTTTACTATGTTTTAGGTTCCACCACTTTATTCTAGGGTCGCTAACTCTTTTATTCATATTAGGTCGTCGTATTAGCTTAATATCAAGTACTACTAACTTATGTTGGGTAGTAAGTGCTTCAACAGGTATTACTTTGCAGTCTCTACATATTTTTCTATCTATTTTTCTTGTTCAAAGAAAATATATTTGACTCTTGTTATGACCACTACAAAAAGTAATTATATGCGACTCCCTCTTCCTAAAACTAGTATTTGTTAAGACAAGATTGTATATTGAAACAAATTCTAAGATTGATTCTCCTTCTTCATTTCTATTACCGTAATCAAAACCTCCATGAACTCTCTCAAACCCATCGTTACTTGCCCCGTCATGCCCATTTAAATCTCCTCCAATAAAAACCTTTTCATCTAATGGTATACTTTGCATAAATTCATCTGTATCGTCCCAAAACTTGCGTTTGATGCTCTCGCTTAATCCTACTTGTGGTTCATAGGAGTATGTTATTTTTTTCGTCTCCAATAATTAATTTAACTAAAATCAATCTATCCTCCATTCTTTTAACCTCTACGACCTTATCCTTATAATCATTATCCACCACAATTCCTACTCCATTGCATTTTCTATCTATACTAGTGTACCACAATTTAAACCATGTGCTTCCTATTTCTCTACTCTTTTCTCTTACCCATTTTGTCTCTTGGAGGCAAGCAATATTGACTCTCCTTCTAATCATGGTATCTACTAGTTCTATTGACTTCCCCGTAAGTGTTCATATGTTCCATGTTCCTAAACGAATTTTTTCTCCCTTTGTATTTGTTTTCCTTTTCTATTTCTATTTTGTCTAAAAGATCTAGTGTCCGTATCTATGATTTTGTTTTTGTTTAAAGTCTCTAAAATATATATTTAATTATATTTTTTGGTCGTTTTCAGGTGAAACGGAATGCGCGGTTGAATTCGTGGCGGAAAAAAACTCGAAATGGAGCATTTACTTGCAATGATCGGATGCCGGACAATTTGCCTCGAGTTACGCGTTGCGCGGTGGGTAGAATAGGAGACAGCATATTTCAACCAATTAGAAGTTGTCACGTCAGAGCATATCTTCTCTCAACCAATCACACGCTGCCACGTCAGCAGTTCTCCATCACAGCAGCAACCAACATCACTTCCAGCTGCTGCCAAGTGTTGGCCTCTCACACCTCCAAGCACGTCACTCATTGGTTCTCGACCAATCCCGTGTTGCCGCGTCAACGGTCTCCATTTTCTCTTCCAATCAGAAGTCGCCGCATCAGCGTTCACGCCACGTCACAAACCAACAGCAGCTCACTTGCTTCAGCATCCATCAGTTCTTCCTCGGGATGCGCGTCAACACGGTCTCCCAAATCTTCGCACAAATCATGTGAATTCACCACCGCTTCCTTGCCCGCCACGTGTCTACTTCTCACCCAACCACCACATCACAAGCTCCGGTCCACCCTGTAGGAGAGCGCCACGTCAGCTGCCCTGCAGGAAATGAGCCAAACGCGCTGCTACACGTGGACAGAACGTGATTTCAAGCCAAAAACAATCATACGATGCTCCTCGGCGCACGAGTCACCTCCCCAACACCCAAAATTAGTTTCTCTCACCTCCCGGGACCAATTTTAAGTTTTATATATTAAGAACTTATGGTATTATTAAGGAAGACCGACTATTATATTTTTAGCTTCGACTTCTCTTGACGATGGCCTAGGTCGGCGGGGAAACAAGTCGGAATTATGGATTCATGACATATTATGTGAGATCTTTTATTTTATTATTTAATTTAGTTTAATTCTCATATTTCATTGTTGTTGATTTTAATGAATATGGTTTAGATCTAGGGTGTGTATATGGCCAGTTCATGCTTTTAGGGGGACAACCTATAGTTATTTGGACCATTAGTATCCCGTGTAATTATGCTTTTGGACCAATAAAGTGACAAACACTGACCCGTTTGCCGTAAAACCCTTTCGGTTCTTGAGTGCGCAACAATTGAATCTAGGTTAAATCGGACGATGATGCGATCCGGTTATTTAGGATTAGTGTTCCCACATATCCATATTACTGCGGTTAGTGTGTTAAACCTGATTGGCGGATGTCTAGGGTTATGCATTAATTAGGGAAATAGTTAGTGGCGGACGTCCTGGCTATCGAGATTAGGGGAACGAGAAATTTCTGGAGGATGTCGATTTTCTATAGCTAATCTAGGAGAATTTAAATTAATAACTTTTTGGGAAAGATTGAAGACCATGATTGCCATTGAATCTTGATCTTGATTTGTAGAACTGTAGACCTAGGTGTTACTTAGGTGTCTATTAATTGTTTTTAAAGTTATTTTAGTTCTTTTATTTATTTAGTTTAGTTAGATTAGTTAGTTAATTATTTATTTAAAACCCCTAATTTTTCTTTTTCGTTGTTTATAACCTTAGAAAGACCACCAATCTCTGTGGGATCAACCATTTGTCACTATTCTACAAAATAGTTGGTTTATGAATTTTATTTTATTGACGCGTTCGGCGCGCATCAACTCTATCCAATTATCATGACTTCGAAGAGTCAAATGACTTTGAAAGAAAAGATGATTCCAGCTTTTGCTATCCATCATACACGTAAAGCGGGTGTGGAGAAATCATCAAATAAAGCAATATTCTTTAAAGCTTATCAAAAGTATTCAAACGGCCCTGAAGCAAAAGCCAACTAACAAATTTAACTTTAAATGAAACCGTGGCATTCCAAAGTTCTTTAAATGCTTGACACACTGTAAGCTATGATCATCAATGAGATTCATGAAGAAATCATAAAATCGAGAAATTGCAATAGAAAAGATAAAGTGGAGGTTTGGGATGATTTTGAAATCTTTTCTACTATCCATTATTCCTGAAGACGATTAATACCGTCGTAGAAGATTTACATGTGAAAAGGCCTAAAGAATCCAGATTCAAAATTCTTTTGCCCTCTATGTTGGGATGAATCATAATTTGGCCAAGCATACAAAGGAGCTCGTTCTTTTCCTCATGAAGTCTTTCGAGAAGTCTATTCGAGAGACTTATATTCCAATCATAATTAATTGTGCTCATGGTTAAGGGAAATAAAATGGGATATAGACTTATTATGATGCATTGAACTAGAAAAAATATTATAAAGTTTTAAGATAAGGTATCCCTCGAAGTATGTTTTGAGGTTACAAAGCAAATCTTCAATCCCAAATTAGTTCGGGTCAAGCTACATGGATCAAACTCTTCCACTCCGCTCCGCTCAATTTAATGTGTTGTGTGCTTCCAAAAGCCTTTAAATCCTCAAATCCCTAACAATGAATCCTCAAAACGAAATCGCACTGGATCGGCTTTACCGGCACCAAACCACAAAGTGTAGTTTGGTTCAAGATTTAAAGATTCACAAAGTCTAAATCAAAACATTAAAACCCCTAGCACCACCAGCTAATGAAAAATTAATAAGAGATGAGGGGAATGAAAATTAACAGTGTTTTCAAGGCGACAAAGTAGGGCCTAGGCAAAGTTTAGGAAGCCAGAAATATTTACTTCGGTTCCCCCAAGAAATTATATAACTCATTTAGCGCTCAATAATAGGGCACATATTTTTGCCTAAATATTTTCACTCACATATTTCCAGCCACCTTTTTAAAAGACTAATTAATAATACAAATTATATCATATGAAAGACGCAAAAAGTTGAATGTGCCCATGACAGGGGGCTACTAAAGATTGCCATCTAAATTGGGAGGCTAGTTAGAGGTGGAGCTTTGCCAAAGTTGAAGGTGGTGAGGGTGAGAGTAAGAGCGAGGTCGAGTGTGAGAGGTGGCAAGGTTAGGGTTGAACAGGGTGTATCTCACGCTTTTTTCCATATTTGCAAAGGCCCCCTTCTATTCTTTGTATTTATTTAGACGCTCATAGTTTGCCTAATCAATGGCCTAGGCGGTGGGCCTCCAAATCGCCCAAGATGTGGCCTAAGGACGCCTTGACGACAACAACAACAACATAGCTTCAATCCCAAATTAATTGGGGTCGGCTACATGAATCAAACTTTTCCATCGTGCTCGATTAAGTGCAATTGATAGTGAGCTTTCCAAACCATCCAATTCCCTCCTAATTAATGTGTCCCATGTTAACTTTGGTCTACCATACCTCGTCGAATTTCTTCAATTTCTATTGAGTCAAGTTTATTAGTAGGGACATTTGTAGCCCTTTTTTCAGGTGACCAAACCACCACAACCGCGCTTCCCTAATCTTTGTGTCAATTGGTGCTTTGAATTTCTATATTTTTATTCTATCTTTACGAGTTTTACCGCACATCCATCTAAGCATCCTCATTTATGCTACGTTTATTTTATGTAATTGTTGTTGCTTTACCGCCCAACATTCACTTCCATAGAGCATAGGCTAGCCTAATTGCGGTCCTATAAAATTTTCCTTTGAACTTAGTATGAATATTTCGATCACAAATCACCCATGTTGCACTCCGTCATTTCTTCCATCCAACTTGATATATTAATAACTAGAAAAATACCTACATACTCTTAATGTTCGAGGCACTAATGGCCGTCCCTGTCATTACTTAAGACTTGGGGTGAAACTTAAAAATGGGGCCGCCTTCTGTATATTAAAATAAATAATTTTTAAAAATTCAACTTAGTAAAAAATATTTAGACCTTTTACCTTGTTTCTCTGAACTTGGAACCAATAATGAAAAGTATAATGCTTACTATTAACGAAGTTACGGAGTTAAAAGGTAGTTAGCAATGAAAAAAAAAGATGAAAATAGTAAAAAATGACAAATTAAAAATCAAATGAATAACTTAAAGTTTAATTACTATACTATTGTAAAATAACTTTACATGCATTTTGTGAAGCATTTTTGAATTCAACATTAAATCTTCCTTAATAGAGATAGGATAGCTAACTCATTTAATATTTTTGTAATTTTTTATCATAATTTGAGAATTATTTTCTAAGCAACATTTTTTCTACACAAGCAATATAATATAAATTTAAAAAAAAAATATGGAACCTAATTTTAGGCTTCCTAAGATGAAAATGAAATTAAGATCGAGCAAATAAAAAATATTTGAATAATGATTTATTGATTTAATATAGTATTTCTTTAATCATGATTATGTATATAACTTAAAAAAGAAGATCAAAATAATAATTACAAATATGCAATAAAAAATGATTGGATGGTATGCTTTTGACACCGACACTTGGCACACAATTGTTGTGGTACACTTCGAATTTTGTAATAAGATGTATACTTGCGTGTTTCAAAGTGCGCTTATAGAATTTCAAGTAACAGTGTCAAATGTACGTGTCAAAAGTGAGTTACCTAAGCATTTTCCTAATAATTTTCCTGATAGAAAAATGATTAGGTGACTGGTGATCCCAATAGGACACAAGTGCATGACTCTAAGTCCTTTTAAAATCTACACTGTACTCTTATTGATAAGTTAAGAAATAAAAAGAATTGAAACAAATTAGCATTACAAGGGTGAGAGATATAAGTTGTTGAAATACAAAAATTGAGAAAAATTAGAGAGAGGTTGTGAAATGGTTTTGTTTGAAAAAGGTAAATAGTATCATTTGGTCCCTGAACTTTCATGTTTTTGTTGATTTGGTGCTCAAACTTTTATTAATTAACTTTTGGTCCCTGAACTTTTATTTTCCTCTACTTTGGTATTTTTTGTTAAATTTGGAGAGGAATTGACACTAACGAAACAGTTCACAATCGATTTTTTGGGTTGATGAATCAGTTGTGAACCGCCCGTGAATTGCTCGTGAAGCGCTTTGTTACTATCCGTTGTTCTCCAAACTTAACAAAAGGACCAAAAGTTGAGAGAAATAAAAGTTAATGGACCAAAAGTGAACTGACGAAAGTTTGAGGATCAAATCAACAAAAGCTTGAAAGTTCAGGGACCAAATGATACTTTACGCCTTTGAAAAAAGGGAAAGATTGATCTTTGTGAGAGATCGAGAGCCAATAGGTCCAATACTAATGTTTGAGAGAGTTGTTACTGTGGAATTGAGAGTCGTTTAGGACTTGAGTGTCAGGTTGATGGGATGAGAATTTATGTGAGATGTAAAATAAGATAAAAAATTAATAAAAATAATGAGAGAAAAAGTAGTTATAACACGTTTGAGGGGAAATGTGAAGTCAATGGAGAAACCAAAGGCATGCGACGCACGTGATCTCTAACTTGGGGTAAGTTATCATGAGTTGGAGAGAGAATGCATATGAGATTTTTTTAAAATGTAATAAGATTTTTTAAAAATATAATAAGAATTAGATGAAGTTACTAAAATACCCTTGAACTATAGCCAATTTGGGGGCCTTCCACCCAATGGGGACCTGGAGCGGTCGGCCACTGGGCCCCTACCCTGGGCCGGCACTAGATGCACCCAACTTATGTGGATTGCTAAAAAAATAAAAATTGTTCACTAAACTAACAACCCTGGTTTTTCATTTTCCAAACTATGACTGAATCACTATGGTTTTGTGTCGCCCGGTGCACACCACTGTGTACTACTCCATATTATCATGAAATACTATCATTTCTATGAAAAAAAAAAAAAAAAAAAAAAAAAAAAAAAAAAAAAAACTAATAAGACTCATAAAACTCCTGAGGTAGGTAAATGGCACCATAGTGAAGACAAGCAAGTACATCTGGTAAATTAACTCCACTCAACAAGACTAGAGTGGATATTCTATATGCCCAAAAGAATTGGAATTAGAAAGTAACCTGCACAATATCTGTCCCTTTTCAGTTGAACTGGAAATAAACCACAATTTCCGCATAAAAGGTGATTCGAGTTGGACAAAAAAACCATCGCTCTGCCCATGTCTCCATTTCCTTGAACCTTGTCCTTTCCACACCTGCAGATAGCCAACAAATCATCAGACATAGATAATACCAGAGACAATAAACTTTTACCACATTAACATCCACTTGTTGTTCAGAAGTATGGACCGTCCACCCTATCTCTAACAATGTAAGACTGTTAATTTTACACTTTTAGATCTTATATTTGCACTTGGATAACCAAGACAAAGCAATTCTGAATGGGTTCCAACACCATTATTAGGGGAAAACTGATTGTGGAAAGTTGTGAAATACTGAACAACAACAAAAGATTAGAAGGAATACTGCATTGACAGCAACAAAGTCCCAATGCCAAATTAGTTGGGATCGGGTACCGTATGTGGATCCAACTTCCAACCTTTCCATTCAGCTCGATTTAATGCAGTCAAAACTACGATAAATAATGAACTTAAAAAAAGGTAAGATTAAAAGGAATCTCGCACTAATAACCATAAGAACATGCAAAGAGAAATAAATACAATTCTTCAAAGAGCAGAACAAACATTACACATATATTTTACTTAAATATTAAAAAAAAAGGAAGAAGTCCAATGAATGATGCACAAAAGTTTTTCCATCTTTTTGAGAAGAAAAACAACTTTTTCATCAATGGTAAAAATATATGTAAAAGAGAAAAACACAAATAATAAACACTCAATCCCAAATTAGTTGGGGTCAGCTACATGAATCTAACTCTTCCACTCGAGTCAATTTAATGCAGATGATCATGTGCTTTTATTTTAAAAAAAAAATAAAATAGATATATAAGATAAGGAAAAAAAAATTTAAAAGAAAGCAAGGGTGGCTATGGATCCTCAAGGCTTGAAAAATCAACTTACATCCACATAATTACTTTGACAATAAACTCCAATGTAATGACCCGCACTTTTAATCTAGGTGATTAGTGTTAATCATGGGTCGTTAGTGGCTTAAGCTCGACCAGGCGTCAAGGATTGCAAGGCGCCAAGGTGGTGCCTAAGCGTTTTCCCTACCTAAGGCGAGGACAGACGGCGCATAGGCAAAAAATAAATATTTATTTAGAAGTCCCTACAAAATTAGTTAATTATTTATTAGCTCCTTTCTATCTACTAATACCACCAGTCATTGACCTTAATATTTAATATTTACTTCAAAAAGTACTAACTAAAGACATTTAATAATTTCAAAAGACGTTATACACCATCAATTATCAATTATCAAACACATTTTAGTTTTCAAAATTATTTTCACCACCTGAAACTCTAAAACAAATATATGAAAATTTACGAGTTCAGATAGGGTTTATATCGTTTGGGGGTTTATATATGAAAGATTTCTAAATTATTTTCACCTCCTTAAACTTATATATATATATATATATATATATATTGAGAAGGTCACCGTCTTCCTAGGCGGTTTGAGCCAAAAAGGCCTAAGTGTCGCTGCAATCACTGTCGAGCGTACACCGCAGACGAAAGAGCTTGATGTGAATGGTGTATATAAATGTTATGTATGTGTGTTGTGTGGATATTATTATGTATATGCTAATACGCCTCGTACCGAAAAATGGGTAAGGGAGGTCCCAAACTTACTTTTCATACCCGAAAAGTGGGGGAGGGAGGCCCCAAGCTCATTTTCCATTCTTGGAAAATGGAGGAGGGTTGCGATAGGTTGACAGCCAGCGTAAAACTTTTGTCACTTTTCATGAAATGGATCAAACATATATAATGCTAATACGCCTCGTGATACAAATGGAAGTCGAACTAAGTGTAATAGTGCTCGCTAGGTGGAGAGTGGAGAGTGGAGAGTGGAGAGTAAAGTGTGGGCCTTTAGAGTAACTTGAGATACATATATGGAATCCTAGGCTAATTAGTAATCACTTAATGGGATGGGTATTGGGACCTTTAGGACAACATAATAAACCAAGGGATACGTGTAGGTGTGTGATGACATTGTCGAGATTAAGTGAGCATTTTTCTCTCTTGTTTCCCATTTTGTTCAAGCGTGAGATATTGCTAAGTGAAAGCGGATCATCAAAAACCCGCAGGAATGTTACAACTTTTATCCATTCCCAAATGGAAATGAGAACGCATAGTCATGGACTTCGAGACCGAATTGTCGACGACAAAGAAGAAACATGATGTGGTTTGGGTGATGTAGATGGTTTGACTACGTCTGCACATTTCATTCCTATTTTCATGGGAGATCCAGTAGACAAGCTGAGCGGGAAATACCTTGATGAGATCTTGAGGCTACATGGTGTCCTGGTGTCCATTGTTTCGAATCGAGATCCAAGGTTTACTTCCAAGTTTTGGAATGATTTAGAAACAAGGATGGGAACCAAGCTCAATCTCAGCAGTGCATTTCATCCTCAGTCATATGGCCAGACTGAGAGACTTATTCAAATTTTGGAGGATATGCTAAGGAATTGTATGTTGGATTTCTCAGGAAATTAGGAAGACTACTTACCGTTATGCGAGTCTTGGTATGGCCCCGTTTGAGGCGCTTTATGGGAGGCCTTGCAGGTGTCCGGTGTGTTGGGCAGAGGTTGGAGATTCGTTATTGATAGGGCCAGAAATTGTGCAGGATCACACCGAGAGGATTAAACAGATTAGGCAACGACTACAAACCGCACAAGACAAAAAAAAGTATGCCGATAAGGATCATCAGGATGTGCACATCAAAAAGAACAACCATGTGTTGCTTAAGGTTTCACCGATAAAGGGACGTTATAGATCAGGGCTGAAAGGAAAGCTTGCTCCTAGGTACATCGGGCCATTTGAAGTAACCGAACAAGTGGGTCATGTTGCCTATAAGTTAGCTTTGCCACCACAACTAGCGAGAGTGCACAATGCATTTCATGTATCGATGTTGCGGAAGACACCGACAAAGCATACGTCATCCATTGATTGGAGTCAGGTTGACTTGAGAGAAGATACGTCACATGAGGAACAACCAATCCAAATTCTTTACAGAAAAGTTCAGAAGCTTCGCAACAAAGAGATCCCACTAGTTTAAGCGAGGTGGCAGTTTCATGGGGACGAGGAGCTAACTTGGGAGCGAGAGGATTATATGATGGAACATTTCCCTTATCTCTTCGAACCTTAAGGTACGGCTTACCTTTTAGTTTCAAGAATGAAACTTCCTAAAATTGGGAATGTTATAATGCCCCTAAATTCCAAATCTAGTAATTAGTCCTAACATCGGGGGTATTTTTGTAATTTTCATGTCAAGAATGAATGGTGTGCTTAATTTGGTGTATTATGTATATACTTAATAGTTAATACTCTAATATATGAATAAGAGTTACGTGGATGAATTAAGCCTAAGCTAATGTAAATAAGAGACCAAAGGATGAAAAAAGGCATTTTAGTAATTAATGGTCTTGGAATAAACAGTTTATTTAAAAGAATAAAATGAGGCTCTTTGATATACCTCGAGATGTGATGTGGTAATTACTAGGCAAGAAGTTGTTGTAGATGAATAGATAAGAACAAGGAGTGCTTGTTTGATGTGGATGAGAGGATAAGATTAAAGTACTTTATTTCCTTAAAAGGATGAACATTGAGTAAGTAAAAAATGAAACTTTCCATTTTAGTGAAAAGTGACACATATTTGAAATTTGTAGAGAGGACCATACATCTACCTCAAAATATGAAAAGGAAAATATCTAAAAAAAAAAGGTGAGTTAGTGATATGAGTTAGCATTACACCAATGAAGGATGAGCCTCGAGATACGAGATTGAGCATGATGGCTTATGGATGAACAAAATAAAAAGGATCTTAGATGGGCATAAATCTAAGGCTATATGAAAGAGATAGAAGGTGGAGATAATGCTCCTACGAACCCTAGATATAAATTAAAGTATAAATAATCCTTCCGAGACTTATGCCTCCATTTTTACAAACCAAGAGAGGATGCTAGGGCTTAGTGTGAGAAAAGAAGCTTAGGTGTTAGAGATGGAGCTACACCAAGCCACACACTCTCCATAAGCTTGAGCTTTACTCAAGATAGGTAAGAACCTGTTACAATCCATGGGCAGACAGTGAGGAAGTTCTACACCCGGAGGAACCGCATGAGCAAAGGATCAGCTGAGGAAGCTAATAGGCAGAATTAAGGGGATCAGAGTATACTTCATCAGAAAGAAGTGAGTAGCTGGGTCAGTTAGTGAGTCAATAAGTGAGTAACTACTTAGGTCATGTTTGTAAGTCATGAGTATATAAAGTAGAGTCAGTATGGGTCACGGATCATTTGGAATGTAAGATCAAACTATGGTGACCTAGAATCTGGTGAGAGATTTCTCTCGGACAAGAGTGGAGGGCAGTCTCTCTCCCTTTTGTTGTATCTCTTGATTCGTTTTTCATCAATAAAATACCTGGAGGCGACCCCCTCTTTCCTTTAAGTCCTGCTTCCCTCTTAACAGTGGTATCAGAGCATCATCAACATCATGCCACAAAAGACTCACTCTCGGGTAGAGGCGTTGGAGACAGCAGTCTCAGAAACTGCAGAGAAGATGGAGGGATTTAGATCAGAGGTCAAATCGGAGATGACAAAGGTCAAGTCGGAGATCCGAGGCTTAACACAAAAATTGGAGGAGTTTTTCCCACAGGCGCGTGTTCTCTTGCAACCAGCAGCACCAGATCTAGGCGATCGAGGCACGATCTCTCACAGTGGTGACAATCGAGCATCCTGAACTCCAGATCCGCCAAATCTACCCCACCCGAGGCTGTTTCGTGGAGTTTTAGCACTAGATCATCCAGATCTTAGGGCAACCAGGGGTTTGGGAGCTGACTGGCCGCCTTACGAAAGTGGTCCGGAGGTTCGTAAGATCAAGACGACCACCTGTGACGGCGAGGACCTCATCGTGTGGCTGAACCAGGCGGAGCACTACTTTGCTCTCCATGAGATGCCGAAGTCTTCGAAGCTCCGAGCAGCACGGATTTGCTTGGTTGGAGCAACTCAGATTTGGCTACAAGCGGAGGAGCAACAAAGGCCTTTCACCTGTTGGGCAGATCTGAAGTTAGAGCTCTCTAGAAGGTTCAAAGGAGCTCATCCCTTAGAGTTGTGTCAACAGTTCTTCGTCGTCCGGCAGGAGACCACGGTGGCGGCCTACCGACAGCGTTTCGAGCTACTCTCCTTACATCTTGGTGCGGCGCTATCGGAAATGCATAAGATGGTTGTTTTCATCAATGGCCTGCAGGAGAGGACTCGAATGGAGCTCCTTGCCGATCCATCGGAGTTGATGCGCGACACCTTTGACCAAGCAGAATGGATCGAGGCCAAAATAGTTAGGCTGGAGACGTTGGGCCACCTCCCCAAGAAGGGCCCACCTTCCTTCTCATCTAAAGCAGGCCTATCCATCACCCTAGAGCCCAAAGCATGAGGTTGGGTTTCTCACACCTTAACCAGCCCAACTAGGGATACAACTGCAGCCCACTCCAAGAACCACACAACTGGGAGCCCGTTTGCTGCGAAAGGCACCACGGTTTCCTCCTCCTCGTCCACAAGCCCAGTTTCCTCAATGGGAGCAACCCCAACCACATCCCCTCCCCGGTACAAACACCTGACGGAGTCTGAAGCTCATGCCCGGAGGAGCAAGGGCTTGTGCTATCGCTGTGATGAGAAATGGTTTCAAGGCCATCGTTGCAAGCGTCGAGAGCTCAATGTGATGTTAGTGGACGATGACACAGCTGAGGGTCAAGAAGTTCAACCGGTAGAGGAAGAAGAACAGTTGGATTTAACTGTGATTGAGTTGTCCTCTCAAGCAGTGGAAGGCTACTCGGGCCCTCGTCCAATCAAGGTGAAGGGCTTGATCAACAGCACGGAGGTAGTGATCCGCATCGACTGTGGGGCTTCTCACAACTTCATCTCCGAGGCATTAGTTCAGAAACTCAACCTCCCCATCAGGCCAACTTCCTCTTACAGGGTCCTCGTTGGCGATGGCTATAATGCCTGTCGTTCAGGCATTTGTAAAGGCGTTCATGTTCACTTCCAAGGGGTATCAGTGGTGGAGGATTTCTTTCCCATGCCCATGAAAAGTTCAGACGTCGTTTTAGGCATTAAGTGGTTGTTTTCTCTAGGGGTGACAACCACGGACTAGCCGAATTTGTCGATCACTTTCTCGTCTCAGGGGCGCGAGCACACTATCAAGGGGGACCCCAACTTACACCGGGCATTGGACTCTTACAAATCACAACGGCGTACATGGGAAGTTGATGTTGCTTGTTTCCTTATTGAATTATGTAATGTTGAGGGTTTTGGGGGGACTAACTCACTGCGGGTTGTGGACCCAAGCATTCAAGCATTGTTGGACACTTTCCACCCCTTGTTTCAACTTCCATCCGGATTACCTCCCATGAGGGACTGCGATCATGCCATTCCTCTCAAAGAAGGCACAGACTCTATCCGAGTTTACCCATACCGATACCCGCAGATCTAGAAATCCGAGATGGAAATGTTGGCTCGAAAATGTTATCAGTTGGGATTGTCCAACCGAGCAGTAGTCCTTTCTCCAGTCCAGTTCTCTTGGTGAAAAAGAAGGACGGGAGCTGGCGTTTCTGTGTGGATTATAGAGCACTAAACAAGGCCACCGTTCCAGATCATTTCCCGATTCCTAACATCGACAAGCTGCTAGATGAGTTGCACGGGGCCAAAAAAAAATTTCCAAGCTAGATCTTCGCTCCGGATACCATCAAATAAAAGTGTGTCCTCAAGACGTCTACAAGACTGCTTTTCGGACACACGAGGGCCATTACGCATTACGAGTTCTTGGTCATGCCTTTCGGGCTAACTAATACACCAGCCACCTTCCAAGCATTCATGAACTCTATCTTTAAAGGACTGATCCGCAAGTGTGTTTTGGTCTTCTTCGACGACATCCTGGTGTACAGCTCCTCCCTGTCTGATAATGTCTCCACCTCCAGCAGGTCCTATCTATACTTCTTCATCATTCTTTGTTTGTGAATATTAAGAAATGTTGTTTTGCTAAACCCCAACTTGATTATTTGGGCCATATCATCTTCGAGAACGGGGTGATGGCGGATCCAGGAAAAGTCCGAGCTATGGTGGAGTGGCCCCTTCCTACCTCACCTAAGGAGTTGCGAGGTTTCCTGGGGTTAACTGGCTACTATCAGCGGTTTGTTCGAAACTACGGGAAAATTGCAGCTCCTCTTACACAGCTTCTGAAGAAAGATGCATTTTCATGGTCGGATGCGGCTACCCTCGCTATCCAACTCAAACAAGCAATGGTGGATGTCCCTATTTTGGCCCTTCCAGATTTTGATCACCCTTTCATCCTTGAAACGGACGCATCTGGTTTCGGAGTAGGTGCGGTATTGTCCCAGCATGATCGCCCTATAGCATTTTTTAGTCAGGCCTTATCAGCCCATGCTCGTTGTCGCTCGGCCTACGAGAGAGAGTTGATGGCAATAGTGCTCGCTGTTCAAAAATGGAGACATTACTTGTTGGGTCGCAAATTCATCGTGCGCAATGATCAATGGAGTTTGAAGTTCTTACTAGAACAGCGGGTAGTCGCACCGGAATACTAAGGATGGCTTTTTAAGTTGATGGGGGTACCAATTCGAGATTCAATACAAGTCAGGGGCCTCCAATATAGCGGCTAATTCCTTGTCTCGTTTTGCCTTTCAAACGGAGTTGAATGTTGTCTCATTGCTATCTCTCCTACATGAAGCCACTGTCCAGTCTGAGATCTTAGCTAACCCTATTCTAAGTCCAATCTTCCGCAAATTAGAGGCTGGTGAAGAGGTCTCCCCACGGTGGTCACTGCTTAAGGGGAAGCTTCGCTATGATGACCGACTGGTCCTTGCCTCCTCAACATCATTGAAAGCTCGGGTGCTAGCCGAGTTTCACTCTAGTCCCATTAGGGGACATGGCGGATTCCTAAAGACGTACAAGCGTATAATGGCAGAGTTGTTTTGCTTTGGTTGTTTTGCTTTGGCCTACGGACTGATGTGAAAAATTTTGTAGCTACATGTGATGTATGCCAAAGAAATAAATACGAAACCCTTTCACAAGGGGGCCTGCTCCAACCTCTACCGATCCCAACAGCGATTTGGGAACACATCTCGATGGACTTCATCGAAGGTCTCCCGCCTTCTACTGCCTGGAATGCCATTTTAGTGGATGTTGATCGCTTCAATAAGTACAACCATTTTTTGCCCTTAAAACATCCCTTCTCTGCCAAGGCAGTGCCGGATGTATTCTTGACGGGGGTGGTTCGCTTGCACGGTTTTCCTCTCGGCATCGTATCTGATCGAGACAAGGTCTTTCTTAGCAAGTTCTGGTGTGAACTTTTCTGCCTGCAAGGCACCCAATTGAACTGGAGCTCGGCCTATCATCCACAATCTGATGGTCAGAGCGAAGTCATTAATCGTTGTTTGGAAACATATCTACGGTGCTTCATTCACCAACGACCGAAGGAGTGGGCAAGATGGCTGCCGTGGGCGGAATACTGGTATAACACCTCTTTCCACTCGTCACTGCAGTGTTCCCCATTCAAAGTGGTGTATGGCAGGGAACCACCTCCCCTTCTGCGCTACGGTACTAATTCTTCGACAACCACAGTAGATTTGGATGCTCTCCTCAAGGCCCGCGATCTCGCCCTGGTGAAACTTCGAGATCAGTTCGTCCTTGCTCAAAATCGTATTAAGCAACAGCCAGATCAAGGACGCCGTGACATTAGCTTCAAGGTGGGCGACTGGGTGTATGTCAAGCTACGGCCCTACCGTCAGCAATCCGTGGCTCGCCGAACCAATACCAAACTCAGCCCCAACTTTTATGGCCCGTTTGAGGTAGTGGCACGGGTGGGTTCCGTAGCTTACAAACTGTTGGTACCAGCGGGTTCGTCGATCCATCCGGTGTTTCACATATCCCAACTTCGCCGAGTTCTGGGCACACATTCCGCTACTTCAACTCTTCCTCCTTTTCCACCAGACCCTCTGTCCTTCCCTGCCGAGCCTGAAAATGTCCTGGCATATCGGGTCGACGTGGCTGGTCCCTTCGGTGCTAATTAAGTGGGCTAATCTTTCTGACACTGAGGCCACTTGGGAGCTAGTCAAACACGTGAAGAAATCTTTTCCGACCTTCCACCTTGAGGACATGGTGGTTCTCCAGGAGGGAAGTACTGTTACGATCCATAGGCAGTCAGTGAGGAAGTTCTACAGTCGGAGGAACCGCATGAGCACAGGATTAGCTGAGGAAGCCAATAAGCAGAATTAAGGGGGTCAGAGTATAGTTCATCAGAAAGAAGTGAGTAGCTAGGTCAGTTAGTGAGTCAATAAGTGAGTTAGCTAGTTGGGTTATGTTTGTAAGTCATGAGTATATAAAGTAGAGTCGGTATGGGTCACGGATCATCTGGAATGTAAGATCAAACTGTGGCGACCTAGAGTCTAGTGAGAGATTTCTCTCGGGCAAGAGTGGAGGGCAGTCTCTCTCCCTTTTGTTGTATCTCTTGATCCGTTTTTCATCAATAAAATACCCGGAGCCGACCCCCTCTTTCCTCTAAGTCCGGCTTCCCTCTTAACAGAACCCTAATCTAAATTGTTAAGCTTGAACTAATTTGTTGAAAATGGGATGTGATTTTTGGATTTGATGTTAAGCTAAAGTTTCAAGCATGATTTCCAAAAGATTTACACACTCAATCGTCGATTTGATCATTACTATGAATGCTTGTATGGGTTTGGGTCTGTTTTCATGTTTTAGCCCCAAATCTTGATGAACACATGACTTTCTCGTAAATCTTTGGTTTATTTCCATGGTTTTGGTCCCAAATGGTTTCTTATCGCGTTTTCCACACTTTGTAAGTTGGTTTGAGCTTATGAAGCTAGATTTCATGTTTGAATGATTAAGCTATACGATTTTAATATGGTAACATGACTTGTATTATTTTGGGGTTGGAGAGAGACTTATATGTTTTAAATGGTGCTTTGGAGTCCTTTCACTTGAGTAATCTTATGGTTTGAATCATGATTTCAATGGGCTTTTACTTAATGCTTATGAATTCCATGATTTCCTTATAAGTAATGTTTTATGTTCAAACATCGATGAATGAGATATACATGTTGGATGAAATGCCTAAAAGGGAACTTCACTTGCATTGAATCATTTCCTTAAAAATGAACTTAATCCGATTAAATCATGAATTTTCGACTAAAAGTTATGAATTGGAGATTTTAAGTCAAAATCGACTTTTTGCGATGATTTAGAATTCTTTGCTCAAAATTGGTTGATTTGGATCGAGCTATGTAAGAAAACTAATTTATGGACTTTTCTTCTTGCCTCGATTAATCTTTATTTTATTCGAAAAAGTGGTCTTAGTCCATATTGTTGGTTTCGACGCCAAGTCTAATTGAACTTAAGAATAAAGAGAAGTTCTTAATTGTCTAAGATAACTAAATAAATTATAGCGAGTCTAAATTAAATGTGTTATACTTATACGCTTGTAGACACTCGAGGAGGACTCACTAGAAACTTCTTGAAGTAGGATTGAATAGGATAGCTGCGCTTGAAGTAAGTGGGGGTCGCTTTATAGTCAATCATGCCATGCTATTAGTTAATAGTTTCACAATAGCAAATGTTTATACTTGCTTGGAATCTATCTTGATAATCTTTAATTATTGCTTCTCGTCTTATCCTTTTGAGCTCTCTATTTATGAATGTCAATGGAACTGATATGGTTAAATGATGAATGCATGCTTATATTATTTGGACTGAAGGGCCGACGGCTACCGGTGCCTTCCTCCTGTTATTATAAATCCTTGTCTACTGGGCTCACATAAAGTAGCGGTAGGATGGTTGTCATGTTTCCTTGTTGTTGTGCAAGATTCATGTGGCCTCATGCTTTCTAGGCAATGGCGGTGGGATTCATGGGTTACTTATATCGAGTTTCCACTTCCTTTGACTCTATGGCATTCATGTTATCCTTGTTTCTTCTTGATGATGTTATCATGTTTGGGCAAAATTTATTTATCGTGCATTATATATTATAGTATGCTTGCTTATAATAGTTGAAATGCCCAAAATAATAGTAAGCTTCATAAAGTACAATTGTTGTATGCCAGTTATCTACGCATTTAAATACTACTTGGATGATTGATGGTAAAGTTGTCCGCTTCTTTACTGAGCCCGTTGTTTATTGCTCACCCTCAATTCTCCCCGCCAGGTACCTCAATTGTTGTTTCAGGCAAAGGAAAGGAAAATATTATTGCCTAGGAGACCCCCTTTCCTGATTGTGAGTTGTGAATACATTATTATCCATCTATTTTGGTAAGAGACTTTTATGTATTAAAACATGGGTGTTTTTTTGGGTAGACTTTTGGAAACCCATAGTTTATTTTAGGTAATTGTTGCAAGACTTCTACTTTAAATTCCGCAACTTGTTAGACATTGGAAGGCTTTATTTTCCGCACTTTATATCCCCTTAGTTGTCTATATATAGAATGTCTTGTGTATATTCCGCAGGTTAAGGCTTACCGAATCATCGCCCTACCCATTGGGTTATCTCAAGGGGTTCGACGATGGTTCGGGTCGAGCGACTTGGGCCCTCGTAGATTCGGGTTGTCACATGGGGAAGAACTAATGACACCGCAGGTGGCGCCACCTCTTATGAAAGTGTAAAACATGGTTTGGGTTTTCACGTCGAATTCCTAGGTGTTAGTATTCCTAATGGACCTACTTAAGCCTTAAGAGTGCAATTAACATATTTAAACGTGTTAATGTAGATACATGTGTGATTGACAAGAGTCTGAGAGGTCGCTCGGGCTATGATTTGCGCAGATGAGGTAGGTGGGATTCACTTAGATTATCTTTGGTTGTTGTTGTAGACTATGGACTAGGTTGGGGGCTATACATTGTGACATAATGCCCAATGAGCTATTTTCAATTGACTTTGGTCGGTGAGTTTATCGATGGACAGACATATATCATACCCTTGGTAGCATATTACTAGGGCCTCTTGAGGTAACCATGTTGGTGCCAGGGAAGCCCCCTTGTCGCCGCTCACTGTGCACAGGTGAGACGAGTATTGATACACGTGTATGTAGTGGTTTTGGATAGAACCATTAAATACTTAGATGGGCTCGACAAGATAATACCAAGGCCAAGATATTGGTTAGTGAGATGTCGTCCTATTTTAATGGGTAATCGACCACGGGTTCGCGTGAGTAGGTAGTCACAAATGTATATGCCAATTTACCAAATGAATTGCACGCAATTGTATCAAGCTTACGTAATCCTTGTTGCTCTGCTTTAGCTATTTACTGTTTCATATAGTTATTTCCATGAGTTACTAGAGGATACTTGATAACTAAGCCTGTCGATTTGCTCACCCAACTTAACATTTTTCAAGAACCTCATCCGACATGTAGTCGTGGCAAGGGGAAGGCATAGGAGCTCTAACGTGTAGATCATGGCAAGGAGAAGGCATAGGATTTTAGCCTCCTCTCCTAGATGTATGTTGAGGGCTACGATATATCTACTCGTGTATTTATTATTGTATAAACTTATTATAAGTAATACAAGGGTTGGGATCAAAGTTGTCAACTCAGAATAGAATCATAAAATCAGTTATGGCTGTTTGTGAATCGAGTCGTAAATCGTAATATTTTTTTCCGATTCTTTCAAAACACTTATGTATATAGAGTCCTACTACTATGGGAACCATAAAAACACCCATGTCATGGGAAAATTAGTAACAATTGAATTTTAATCCAACACATTAACCTATGAGTCATAATTCATAAATGCACAACACATTTTAAGGGGTTCCTATAACATGGTTATATATTTGGCTCAATTATAAAATATATATAATATTCATAAATTAGAAATTCCATACAAAAAGTCATGAAATTGCCAAAAACATCTATTTGAGATCTATTTTGAGCATTCTTGAAGAAAGACAAATTAAGAAAGAGTAGCAAAAAGAAGAACTATCGCGTGTGCTCTATTTGATTCATTGGAAGTTCTCTTTTATGTGCAGATTGATGTGGTGTTGGCATCTATCACGGAAACAACTACAAATCAATTGGGTCCTTACAGACAAGTGGGGATTTATAGAGGACAAACCAATAAGCACAACACAAGAATAAAACAACAAGAATAACACATTAAGAATAACTTGAGATTCTTGAAAAATGAGTCTTACAAGCTGGAGAGAAGAATTTCTAGGGCTTGGGACCCAAAAAGAAAGACCCAACAAGATAGAGAAATAGATCTCAAAGTAAGTGAAAGAGAAGAAAAAAAGAACGAAAAACAACAAAAAGAGACGGTAGAAGAATTTAAGGTTTGGACCCCCACATTATCTTGAGTTTGAATGCTTGAAGAGAGGAGAAGATGAGAAAATCGTTTTGCTTTGCTGTTTTGACCCAAAAAGTAGCCGTAACCCCCATCCCCCCCCCCCAAACAACAATAGCGAAATCGACCCACCGAAAAATAAAATAAAATAAAAACAAAAATGAAAATCGATAGGGGTCAAATGTCCAGCGACCGAATCGAGTGATTCTTTAAGGAGTCCGAGTTGAGGCCACCCTCAACTCGAACCAGCTGAAAAACGAGTCAACTCGTACAAGTTTGACAACATTGTTTAGGATAGTTACCGAAAGCAAGTTAAATCAAAATTTTGTAAATGACTTCGGAAACTGACTTCTATGAATTGCTTCCGCGTTGTTTTAAAAAGGTTTTGAATTATCTAAGATATAAAGATTATTGTTTATTAGGTACGAACAGTGTTGTCAAACCCGTACTAGTTAACTCGTTAATCGCACGATTCGATAGGGTCGCATGTAGCGGCTCCTATCGATTTTTTTTCCCTTTTTTTGGTGAGGTCAATTTCTGTATTAGGGGAGAATGACTAGTTTTTGGGTTAAAACCCTAAATTCTTCTTTTGCCTCTTTTTTTCTTTTCTTTTTTTTCTTTTTTCCTTCTCTTTCACTTTCTGTGAGATATCTTTCTCTATCTTTTTGCCTCTTTCTTTTTGGGGTCCCAAACCCTAGAAATTCTTCTCTCAAGCTCGTAAAACCCATTTTTCAAGAATCTCAAGATATTCTAGTTGTTTTATTTTTATGTTGTGCTTATTGGTTTGTCCCCTATAAATCTCTACTTGTCTATATGGATCCAATTGATATTATTGTTGACTTCTTGTTTCCGTGATAGATGCCAATGCCAACGCTTCATCCATTTGCACATAAAAGAGAACTTCCAATGAATCAAATATAGCACACACGATAGTTCTTTTTGCTTCTCTTTCTCAATTTGTCTTTCTTCAAGAATGCTCAAAATATATCTCATATAGATATTTTTTCCAATTTCATGATTTTTTGTATGGAATTTGTAATTCATGGTGTTCCTTTTTATTTATAAATCAATATTATAAGTTTATATATATAAATATATATATTTAAAGTCATTAAGAAGTGTTTTGAAAGAATTGGAAAAAATCTTACAATTTACGATTCGATTCACAGACCACCTCAATTGATTTCATGATTCAATTTCAAGTTGACAACTTTGGGTACAAAGACTTACTAAGGCATTCATTTGGCCCACCAAGCGTATCGAGGGTTAAGTGAGTGTTTTAGGCCGAACGGCGCCCTAATCGAAGTCAGGATCATTACACCCAATTTCCTAACCAAAATATATAAATTGCACATGCAAGAAATTTAAAAAAAAAAAAAGTAAAGTACCTAACTAAATAATGAATTTTAGTCGTCATGTTTGAATCTATCGACACAAGTATGTCTATTCTCAATTAAAAAAAATACATACGCAAACCAACACTTTGGATTAATGAAGTATGTGGCTATGAGGAATTAGCTGAACCAATTTCAAGAAATTGTCAAACATGTTGGTGAATCAATTTTTGGCATAAGTACAACTCAATAAAGCATTATAAACTTGATAAGTGGTATGATATTATACTTTTGCAAGAAAAAAAAAGTTGAAGAATCTAATCCACTTATTTGCAAGAAAAAAAAATACTCCCAAAAAAGAAAGGAAATGGATAGAATACCTGTGGGTACGATACTATACTTTTGGGTGCCACTAAGCAAGCTGCTCTTGAGAAAGAATCTTCACCATATTGCCTTAGAAATGAAAAACAGCTACTATGCGTGTGAGGAGATTCAAATGCCTGAAACCAATCATGGAAAAGGCAGGTTCTCACATTTAGAATACACCATAAATCCGTGGAAAACCGGAGCCATATTATTCGAGAAAATGAGTGCCTAATAAGGTAATTTTATGAGTAGCCCCAGAAAAATGAAAAAAGGAGAAACTTGCGATGCATACTTGACACAAAAAGAAGAACCAGTACCTTGTCAATGCTGACAGCAGAAGCATATTTATCAGTTTGTGTCTTTTCTTTGTCAAGAAGGAAATAGACTCTAGCATCCACTTTAGCTGTTTCATGCCATGATTTAACAGCTAACTCCATGGTTTCAAGAACAAAAGAGAAGATTTCTTTACAACAGTCTTCGGCTTTATAATTTTCAAACTGGGAACAAAAATTATTTGGTTAGCCAAGAGTCTTCCAAATGGACAGAAACAGGAAATGAGGATAATAGAACAGCCAACTTGCAGCATGTAAGCACATCTGAAGGGATGACGTCCTTATTAAAATAAAAAGAACAGAATATTTGAATGGAGGATTGATTCTTTTTTTTTTTTTTTTGAAAACAATGAAGATTGATTCTTAGTAAGTAAACAAATCTAGCTTGAACGAAATAATTATTTATCTATTTCTTATATTTATACAGCTACTGCGTATAATTAATATTATAGTTTATTTTTCATATCTTTATAATAGGCACACATAGAGCTTAATAAGTATCACAAGAAAATGCATGTTGTAGCTTATGGCTAGGTGCAACAATTTCTAAAGCTTTGTAGGGCATAAGGCAACCTCATGTGTCACAACCCTCTTTCTCACGGCCAACATGATTAAGAAATACAGCCAAAGAGGACAAATAGTCGATAGCGATTGAGAGCTCATAAGGCAAGTTCTCATATTATCATCAATCATGAAACAAACATCTCTTGTTGTTTCCTTGTTCTTGGTTGATCATTTTATTATGTTTCTCAATTTGACAGTTAAGGGCCGGTGTCTTTTTATCTGGCCAAAATCTTTTTTGTTTTGCCATTTAGGGTAAAATCTTTTTACAAATACAAATCTAGTTTCTTATTAAATAAATTAATAAACAAAAATTATAAAATGAAACAAGCTCATCAATGTGAGATTACTTCGAGCCTTTGGCATCCTAGACTATCGATGCTATACCATGGGTTCGAGCGAAGTCAAAGAAATTCAAGCAGTATGACCTGCTAATTCCATCAACCAACATGCACCTCATATTTACACCACAAAAATAACAAAGATCGTGAAACAATCTTGCAGGATTGAATTTTACGCAATGTTGTCATGAACCCTTCGTCTAACAACTATTTTTTTGTCTTTAAAACAACTACATTTGTCTTTAACATGGACGAGGAGAAATATCAAGCTTACCAATTCAGATTTAAACGAATCCAAATATTTTTCCAAGCCAACATTAGATCTAATATTCTCCAGTTCTTGTGTGCGTTTTTTCTCTCTTGCTAGTTGTTCAAGCCTCTTGATTTTTCTTGATACCTCAGTGTTTTTTGGATTGTATTGCAAAGCTATTTGCAAGGCAGCCACGGCCTACAAATACAATTTTTAAAAATAGGTTAAACCAGGGTAAAATCATTCATCGTAACATGCCAAGTAAGTTGTCATATAACTGAATGAACTTACCTCATCATATCTTTCCATTGCCTCCAGTACGCATCCTTTCCTAAAATATCCCTAGAAGTGCATTGAAGTAATTAGTTAGGAAACATGTAGGTCGATAGTAAGAAAGAAAATGAAAAGATGTCAAACCTTTTCCCACTGGGGATTCAAGTTGATAGTTGCATCAGCATCAGCAAGTGCTTTATTAAGTTTGGCAAGATGCAAAAACGCAGCAGCACGATTACTGCAAAATCATTATAGCATACATTAAAATAGAAACATAAATAAACCTCAAAAAAAGACACATAAATAAAAAGTACTGCGAACGCAAACATGCAGTAATATATCTAACTTCTTCGTATACTCTAAAGCAAACATATAAAAAACCCAACATCTATTGAAAATGTGAACTTTAAAAGTCTGTACACCATAATAAACAAATATTTTAAATTATTAATGCATAACCAATGTGCATGACATCCCATAAATGAATTTTGCATTTATGTCCAGTCACTTCCAAACAACTTATCGAATGAATAAAAAAAGTCACTTTCCAAACATAAAGTCCATGAGAGACAATTAGCAATATGAAGCAAATGGATGAGAAATCATGAAAAAAATACCTCCGAAAAGCAAAGATAACTCCTTAAAAGTAAGATAACCTCAATAATCTCAAACTTACATAGAGCCATGGAGGAAAAACAACAAAACAAATGAACAAAAAAATTAACATTTATCTAGGACACTACAAAAAATAAATAATTAAAATGAACGTAAAACAACAAACACTATCCCCATTAATGGCATAAAGATTTTTCCACAACCTGCTAATGACAAAAGTACAAACATTGAATACTTATATAGATAACAACAATGTTACCAACCAAGAGGCAGTACAATGAGTTGGTATGTGATCGTCTACGCAAGAGGACTTAGAATCGAGTCTCCACGTGTGCAAGTTTGAGAGGTAATAAGTTGGTTTCTGATAAATTATATATATACAACGACAACATAACATCAATCCCAAATTATATAAAGAGTGAATATCGACCATGAGGAAAGGTCGATATTGCCCTTTCTATATTTGTTTGTTTTATCATCGATATTGCCATATTCGTTCGTTCTATCTTCAGAGTTCATGTTTCATCAACAACTCGAACTCTTCTTCATCAAAACTCGAACTCGTCTCTATTTCTCTCAACTGTGTTTTCTCCTCTCTCACACTCAACACGAAATCTCTCTCAATCTCACTGATTTCTACTAATCAAAATCACTCTTTCTGTGTGTCGCATGTATTTTACTATATGGTTGTTCAAAGTATTAATCTATTTTGTGAGCTTCAACAATGTCGGATTTCTTCTTAGTTCTTGTCACTTTTTAGGGCTTTAAGACTTTCTTGACATTGATGTTTGTGGCGTTTGGGTTCAAGTCTTTTCTTCCCCCAACTTTCTTCCTTGACATTGTTGATGCCCTAGATTTGCGAAATCTCTTTATAGAACATACTTTTCCGAGCAGGGATGTGTGCGAGGACGCCCTCTTATTCTCTTTTAATGTTTGGTTTTTTAATGTTTGTTCCAATTAGGGTTTTTTCAGTTTACAGTGACAATTTAAGTGTATTCATTGTTATTTACTGATGTTATTGGTTTATGGGTGTTGGAGTAGTGTCCGAAATTTTGGTTTAAATTTTTTTGGTAATTCAGTATGCCCTTTCGTTGCTTCCTAAAGTCCTCATTAATTTGAATTGTTAGGTGTTCAAGGGTCTCAAGGCCCATGTGGATCATGGCTTTTTTTGGAGGGCTTGTAGTGGATAAGCACTTGCATTGTTGTCATTGCTAATTGCGATTTTGGGTGTGATCAACGTGGAAGTTTAGTCCAAGGAGACCAATTGCATTGAAAGATTATTTTTGTGGCTGTAAACTTAGTTAGTAGATCTCAAAGAAAGGCTACTAGCATTAGAATAGGACTAACCCCATGATTTCGTTGCTTCCTGAAGTCCTCATTAATTTGAATTGTTAGGTGTTCAAAGGTCTCAAGGCCCATGCGGATCATGGCTTTTTTTGGGGGGCCCGTAGTGGATAAGCACTAGCACTGTAGTCATTGCGAATTGCGATTCTAGGTGTGATCAAGGTGGAAATTTAGTCCAAGGAGACCAATTGCATTGAAAGATTATTTGTGTGGCTGTAAACTTGGTTAGTAGATCTCAAAGAGAGGCTACTAGCATTAGAATAGGACTAACCCCATGATTTCTTTCTTGTTTCTTATTCCCATGACCAAAATCCAAAAAAAAAATTAGTTTTTAATCTCTAAGTCTACAAAGGGCTCATTATGACATGGATACATTTTATTTTTTCTTTTTTTTTTAGTGATTGGATGCAACTTTATGTAGATGCTTCAACGTAAACCTCTTTGCTAACCTCTTTGGAGCATATAAATTGATTGAAGACTTACTTTAAATGTCGAATGCTTGAAATCATATGTTACGGTTGTTCAAATGGGAAAATGGGAAACTCTCAACGTGCTAGGCATGTTCTTGATTTGTGCTTTTTTGTTATTTTATTATTTGCTTTAGAGCTCTTGAATCTAATGAATTGTCCAATTATCACTTACTTTACCCTTCTTAATTTCTCAAGCTTTAAGAAAACTAATTTCAGTAGAGGTGGCTTTCTTTTCTTCTCAACAATCAAGTTCCCTCTCTCAGACTGTATTGAAGGTTGTGATATTATTCTCTTAGAATTCCTTAGTTTTGTTATCTATTGCAAGGTCAGTGTATGTTATACTGAAGCTTAAATGTGGCTTGATTGGAGCATCAATGAGTAATTTGATCTTTTGGCATGTCATATTCGAAGAGAACTACTTTAACATTCTTGTATGAAAGTCAGATGGTGCTTGGAGTGGCTTTTCATGGGTGTTGTTTAATGTCATATAGTAGCTCTCACTCTCTCCTTAGTCATTACAACGCAATTATATTGTGAGGATCAATAATCATGTTGTGCGAAAAATAAAATTTGGCACTCTCTCTTTTACAACATAAATATAGGACGCAATCGTTAGAGTGGGTGATTGGGTGGCCATCAGGTTTATAATTTCTCTAGCAAAACCATCTGAAGAACTAAAGTAACGGGTATTAAATGATTGTGCCCTTTTCATGAATGAACTCCTTATTCGCATTACAAACGAGTCCACACAAATAAATTATCATGTTATGTACAAAATAACATCCAATGTGATATGATCCTTCATTTATTTTATTTTAATTTGTTTTTATTTTTTGAAAACAATCTTCATATGGTATTCGTAGATTTAGAAAAAGCATATGATAGGATCCCAAGAGATGTTCTTTGGCGGGTTCTAGAAAGAAAATGAGTGCATGCTAGATACATAGACACTATTAAGGATATGTATGATGGAGTAGTAACGAGTATAAAGACATTTGGAGGAGCTACAAACAATTCTCCATTACGATAGGACTACATCAAAGATCAGCTTTAATTCCATATATATTTACTTTAGTTATGGATGAACTCACTAGGCATATTCAAGAGGATATACCATGGTGTATGCTATTTGCAGATGATATTGTCTTAGTGGATGAAACAAAAGATGGAGTGAATAGGAAACTAGAACTCTGGAGGAATACATTAGAATCTAAAGGCTTTAAGTTGAGTAGGACGAAAACTGAATACACGCACTGTGAGTTTATCAACCTAGGATCAATCATACAAAATGATGGTAATATTGAGAATGATGTCACACATAGAATTCAAGCTGAATGGAAGAAATGGCGGAGTGCAACAGGGGTGATTTGTGATCGAAATGTTCCTACTAAGTTAAAAGAAAAATTTTATAGGACCGCGATTAGGCCAACTATGCTCTATGGTAGTGAATGTTGGGCGGTAAAGCAACAACAATTACATAAAATGAAAGTAGCAGAAATGAGGATGCTTAGGTGGATGTGTGGTAAAACTCGTAAAGATAGAATAAGAAATACATAAATTCAAAGACAAGTAGGAGTAGCACCAATTGATACAAAGATTAGGGAAGAGCGGTTGCGGTGGTTTCGTCACCTGCAAAGACGGCCTACAAATGCCCCCACTAGAAAACTTGACTCAATAGAAACTGTAGAAATTTGACGAGGTAGGGGTAAACCAAAGTTAACATGGGATGCATTAATTAGGAGGGATTACTTAATCAAACACGATGAAAAAGTTTGATCCATGCTGCCGACCCCAATTAATTTGGGACTGAGGCTATGTTGTTGTTGTTGTTGTTGTTGTTGTTGTTGTTGTTGTTTTATTTTTTGAAAACATATAGGATCCTTCATGTTGCAGAAAGCTTAGAGCGGTTTAAAGATAAGGGTTTTGAAATCCTTGGACCACGAGCTACAAGCACTAAATAAAAATGACAGATTATCACTATAAATGTAAGTATGCATACATGTGTAGCATAGTTTTATTTTATTTATATATAGTTTTCCGAGACATCAATTTGAGCAACAATAAAAAATATCCATGTTTTGTATCTAACTAATTAAAACCTCCAATTTTACATGTTTTTAGTAGTTAGAGTATTAGAATTTTGAATGAATGAGATTAGATGTTAGTCTTGTAATTCATTTATGAAAATAGATACGATAGCTTTGCTTCGTATTAATGCAGGTGCTGCCCTCACACTTATTTTCCTTATCTTTATAAGTATCTTTTCGTGCACTCAACATTTGTCATCGCTTTCTTAAGTCCAATATTTTATTTCTTGACTATATTTTTTGTGATTTTTCTCGCTCAAAATGAATTATATTATAGCTTTAAATAAATTCTTTGTTGAATGCTTTAAAATCAATTTGAAATCTAAGACATTAACTCTTCAAGAGAATTATCTTTAGCTGTCAAATATCTGAAAGTTTGAGTATTGAGTATATATTGTTCCTAAAAAGATAAAATAGAAAGTTAGTTGCATAGCTATGAATCAATGTTTTCAATGCGGCGATGCGATGTCAGGCGGTTTAGCCCCGCCTGGTTGAGGCGGGGCCTAGGCGGGCGAAAAAATATTTTGTTAGACCTCCCTAAGAAATAATTTAATTTATTTAAAGACCCCTCAACAATAAGGGGCATGCTTTTTTACCTACACATTCTCACTACCATATTTTCAATTCCACACTTTTCCACACATTTTGAAATAAAAAAATATTTTCAAAAAAATAAATAATATTTTCAAAGAAAATAAATAAATAAATAATATTTTCAATAAGTAATATTCTTATCTATGTTACCTAGACGCGGGTGCCAATTTCAAGTGTGAGTATATGTCCAAAGGTTGGACTCGCCTATTCTCTTATTTAAGGATACAGGGACTAGGCAAAAAGTGTCCAAATCTTAAGGCAATATGCTTATGTATATGTTATTACATATATATAATAGTTTATATACTTATATTTTTTCTCATTTTTCATTTCTTATTCTACACTAGAAAGTTCTTGTTAATTTTTTCTTTCTTCTTTACGTTTGAAATCTTTTTAGACAAAGAATTCTACAAATGGAGTATCCATATCTTTTTAAGTTTCAGACTCGTTTCAAGTGTCCAACACGGGTACTTTGGATTGGAGTGAAGGGTCCGAGTAACATAGATTCTTATGAATGTATGAAATATATATATTAATTTTTAGGCCTAGGCTTTTTATATTTACAGTTTGTTAAAATTTATCGATATAATTGTTATTTAATTTATGTAGCGCGTGTGTCGTGCACCGTGCACCTGGGATGCATTAATTAGGAGGGATTTGAATAGTTTGCAAAGCTCACCATCAATTGCACTTAATCGAGCACAATGGAAAAGTTTGATCCATGTAGTCGACCCCAGTTAATTTGGGACTGAGGCTATGTTGTTGTTGTTGTTGTTGTTGTTGTTGTTGTTGTTGTTGTTGTTGTTGTTGTGTGTCGTGCACCTCACGTGCAAAGCACATTATGAAACTAGTATATATATAGATAACAATGTTTTCGAAAAGACCAATAAATCCAGGAAGAGAGGAAGTTTTAGAGGCAATAGAGAAACAACTTTGATTGGGGGCTCCAAGATGTTTTAGAATAATAAACAAACAATGATTCACTCGATCACTGCCATGCCCACTAATGGCACATTTTAGATAAGAAAGCATAAGCCAAAAGTTCAACTAAGATGTATGTACTATGTACCAAGGAAACAAATGACTTCCAAAGAAAAAGATGACTTAGCTATTAAAGAACCATATAAAATGGTAGGAAGGAGTATTTTCAGAGCAAATGGAAAAAATCTGCCTGAAGCAAACATGCCAATTATAGCAAAATGCCAAAATCTATTTCGCCCAAATAAACAACAATACAAAACCGTCAAAAACATTTATATGAAAACATAATGCAACCTATAGTGGCCAAGGTCTAGCATTTTCACCGGCAAAACCAAGATTCGAGTCTCATGGAATACATAATAAATGCTAAGATATTTAGTCCAAGTCGATCATGGATGTTGGTAGAATAATCCAAGTCCATCATGGATCACGGTAGTTACGCAGGTACCTAAGCTCTATGGGTTTGTTGTGACCCATCTAGGTTGTTTTGGTCTACTATGACTCCTTATTTTGTCCATTGACGTCAGTAAATTTTGTAATTGATCCTCGAGAGCTTGTAATTGGGACAAAAATGCCTCTGGGCCCGGGG
This sequence comes from Stephania cephalantha, assembly GCA_039657325.1. NCBI lineage: Eukaryota > Viridiplantae > Streptophyta > Magnoliopsida > Ranunculales > Menispermaceae > Stephania > Stephania cephalantha. The sequence continues at coordinate 14,736,022 of CM077570.1, read as the reverse complement.
TTGCTCCTCGTGAGCTTGTAATCTTTAAGTAACAATGAAACAGGAAACCTCGAATATCTCATCTCTCCACTACCCTTCTAACCACCCTCCAAAGCGAACCCACCGCCACGAAACCAATACCGAGTAGATCCAAAATCATGATCAATCACAATCACAAAACCACACTACCAACACTAATCATTGAATAATTCCCAGTGCCTTAAATGACACAGTTTCAAACAGAATCAAAGTTCGCACTCCCCTCCCAAATAAAACTACCAAAATCACCTAAATCCCTAACATACAAGTAAACCTAGCATTGAAACAGAAGGAATGGATTAGCAATACCTGAAGAGAGTGGGATTTGAAGGATCTTTCTTGATGGCCTGAGTGTAGAGGGCGGCGGCTTTGAGATGGTTACCAGCTTTGAAGAACTCATTGCCCTGATCTTTCAGAGCTTCTCCTCCTCCGCCTTCAGATGTCGTCGTCGTCGTCGTAGTGCTAGACATTTTTCTAGGGTTTCTGAGAGAACGAGTTTCTAGCTTATGTTACGCTTCGAGTAATCTCAGGGTACTCTCTATTGCACTCTCTCTGGCTTAAACTTATGCCTCTCCTACGATACGAAATGAGATAAGCTCATCGGCCCAAAAGGGTTTCTTACAAGGATGATTGGGAGACCTTCTTTAGGCGCCCAATTAGGGGTACATCAGCTGGGGTGTCATTCGATACATCTCGAACACATATCTCGAGGCATGTTGAATGATTACCATTGGAAACCTAAGTCAGTGCGCTTAATTGGCTGTTGAGCTAATTCAGCATGTTCGTTCTCACAAAACTAGCCTTGCTTTTTCCTCTATTTTTATTTGGTTTTACTATGTGGTGTATGGTACCAATCGATGTTCAAACATTGTCGAGCCTCATTCGAGGGGGCGGCCTTCCCAGCTCGATTTTTTTCATGCGCGAGATTCGAACTTAAAACTTCGCTTAAGGGAAACTGAATCCCCTTAAAGGACAATTGTTGAGAGAATATGCATCATTAAAAACTTCTATCGGAAAAAACCTTGTGGCAAAAAATTTAGAAAAGAAAATGTATATCATTTTTTTCAAATCTAAATACGGAGTATAATATTGTTAAGATTGCCTCATTAAAAACTTTTATGAAAACTCAACGGGATAAAATCATAGCAAAAGAAAAAAAAAATACAATACACTAATCAATTTTGTTATGGAGTATTAATATTGTTAGGGCTACCTCATTAAAAAAATCTTGCTAAAAAAACCCAGTGAGATAAAATTATTGCTAAGGGAAAAAGAGTGCAATGCACTAATCAATAACTCATTTTGTATCTCCCCCTAATGTCGACACGGGTAATAACAACCGCATTATATTGGAGAATGTTTTGTTATAATCAACATGATTCTTGGTATGTTGAATCATGTAACTCAATTATACACATTTACAATTTGCTCAAAGAATCACGAGTATTTTAGAATGATTGGAAGAAGTAACAACCATAGTTACTTTATAAACTTCCATTATGTAGCACTATATCATCATCATAAGTGAATATGTAACTCATTTGAGAACGAGTCTTATGAGGATCAAACAAGTATCCATCATCGATATATCTTTGCAAATTCAGTTTACTAATTTCAAGTAAAATAAACACGTGTCATTTATAATTAACTCAAAAATGACAAAATTGTGTTTTAAAACTATTTCGATGTCTTCGGGTAGGTGAAGAGATATATATCTTACAAGTAAGTTAATAGTAAATGTAATATTTGATTTCGTACAATTATCGCAAGATACATAAGTGCACAAATTGTACTTAGATATTGTACATCTGGACCTAGTAGCTTCTTTACTTTCATAAGATCGAATCTCACAACCATTTGAGAGTACAATAGATATGCCTCATCCATATAAAATCTTATTATGATTTTCTCATAGTAATGCGATTGATGGACAAGTATTCTACTTGAATAATGTTTGATTTACAAATCGAGACTAAAATCTTATCTTCAAAGATCGAATATTCTAACGATGTCGTCGTGGTTTCACACAATATTTAAATCACCAATATGTGATGATAGTATAATGAAGACATATGTACAATGAAGATTTTTACATATCATTTTTTAAGTAAATAAATATTAAGACATTGGTACACTCATTGGACCAAATAATTTTATATTCAACAAGTTTTATGGCGCCATAAGTTTTTGGACTAACAATCTAAAAAACTTATGGCGACATAAGTTTTTGGACTAACAATTGTTAGCCCAAAAACTTAATGTTTCTTAAACGAGTTTTGTAACAACCCGTTACCTTAAGCAAGTGATTAGGGTCAACTCGGATCCTAATTAATCTGAATTAAGCTCGGCGTACTTCGATTAGTGTGTGTGTGTGTCATGACATGACTGTATTGTGTTTGGATGGTGTGATAATGAATTAAATATACTATAGACTATTAATATAAATTAATATAAGCCTATAGTTGGGAAATAAATTAATTGCACTTAATCGAGCACAATGAAAAAGTTCGATCCATCTAGCCGACCCCAACTAATTTGGGACTGAGGCTATGTTGTTGTTGTTGTTTGAATAGTTGGGGAATAAATAATTGATTAATAAATTGCCAATACGTCTAATGCAATAAGGGGGCCATGGATGAATGTGCACACCCGAGCGTACTTGTTGGCACGTCCAGTGAATTTATTGGTGTTAAAATACATAGGTATGTATATACATTTATATATAATTGATACATAAAAATACATATAGTTTGATTTAATTAATTTGGACATTTGGATCGCCTTGAGATAAGCGTAAGTGGAGAATATGTCAAGATGTGTGTCGTTGTAGGAAGAGTGTCACTTTAAGACAATCTCCATTAGATCAGCCTTGAGATCGCGCGATGCGTATCTTGAGAAAAACCGTATATATAAATCAAAATCAACTTAAACTTATCTCACTGTTTCATTCGATCGAGAGAAGCAAGTGATGGTTGAGAGTTTGCTTGTGACATCCAAGAATTTCGTAAACTTGATTAGGATGTTAATTAAGTATTTTCGGATTTAATTTACGATTTAATTATCTGAGGTGGGACCCACGTATTATGGACCAGAGATCATAAGATATATTTTATTTTTGTATGATGAATGCTTAGTGTGTGTATTATTTGATATTTTGTCGCAAAGTCAGGATGTGTTGAGATGTATGCTCATTTGGTAATACTCGGGGTCGCAAGTGCATGTCCAAAGGGCACGAGTGAAAATAAATTAATAGTTACTCAAAAATTAATTAATCAAGTGTTAATCCTCACATGAAGATTTTGTCTCGATTTGCGTGCAAGTCGGGATTAGTGTAATGTAATGTGAGAACGAAGTTGGTACAAGACTTTGCCTCGAGTTTCGTATTAATTGGTGGTGGTCGGGGTTGAGATTGGGTCCAAATCAGCGCACGTTTGGCTAAGTATGGCAAGAAAATTGATTTGTAAGATTTTAGTATATCGTGGACAAAGATAATATTTTTGGGGTTTTTGTGTAACCAAAACTAGTGTTACGAACATTTTATGAATATGAACTATTTTGTTAAGAGTTTGGTTCAATTTAATGAAAAATCAGATCCAAAACGAGCGCCAAAAGCCAAAACACATCAAAATAAAAATTTTGAGAATTTATAAATAAAAAAAATTAAGCTGCTGACAAGCAACTGATGATTTATATATAAATATATATATAAAAACAAATAAAATTGATTTCAATCAAACACGTTCAACAAAACGTTAAGGTTTGTCAATACCTAAACTTCTCAATTCGGGTTTTTACTCCGCGCGCTTCCGACGTTCGATTTTACCTGGTTTCTTTCCACAAAATCGTAGAGCATTGCAAGACGTTTAGTTCGAGCCAAGTTTCCACGGCGGAGATGAGGTATTCACCCTGCAATTTGGTAAATATTCAATGCTGGCCATTTTCCACAATTCAATTTGAATTCTCATGATTTCTTGTTTTCTTTTGTGGGGTCTTGATAGAAATTGGTAGAAATCATTGTTAATTGATGTATTGGGTTGATATGCACCAATTTGGAATGAATCCCACCGACGTAGGTTAGGATTTAGATGAATTGAACAAATGTGATTCAGTTGATAACTATTTTGGAGATGTTTTTTTTATAGTTGATATTGGTTTACATTGGGTTTGTGGAAGAATTAATTATTGGTTTTAATCTAATTTGACTCCACGGACTGTGTGAATATTTTAATGTTGGTATTGAGTGGTTTCATGGTGTTTGTTGTCAAGTTTTAAAGATTTAATTGCGAAAATATTGATTTGGAGACATTTTTCAGTTCAAAATAAATAAAGTTTGCCTAGTTGACAGGTCGTATTGGAAAATTCATAACTTATTCGTAAGTGATCCGATTTGAGTGTTTTTAGAGTCTACGGAAAGTAGGACATGATTAAAAATAGATTCTTTCAAATCATCATGACACATATTGAGGTTTTCAAGGTTAAAAAGTTTCCCCAAGTTGGCTAGTTGAAAGGCAGTTGAAACAGTTATATAAATTAATATTTTCGAAAACTGTTCTCAAGCGTACTTTGGCTACAGTTTTCATTGAATTTCGTGATTTGGTTTCACTTGAAGCTTGACCCATAATATAATTGAGTATGCAGGGAAGCTATTGGAACCATCTTCAAGGTGATCTGATGCTCTGGGAACCTCGAAAATTATGTTCAAAGTTAGTTTTGTTGTAAGTAAACTCTACAGTGATCTTTACTTGTTACGAAATTTATCTTTGTACCTATAATTGTATCATAGTCTGCATTGCATTTTATATAGTACATTTTATCATTCTTGGTCATGCATACATAGAAAGAGTGAGGGGGATAAGCTTGTTTCAGAGTCTGGTTTGCTTGAAACTTAATTTCAATCATGCCTCTACGCCGTCTAGTGAGACTAGCAAAGTCTAACGCCGACAAGTTATCTCTGCATTTCATGATCTCTTAATATTGTCTCTGTACTATTTTTGGAAATCGACATCTGATTATAGTTAGGAGACAGCGATAGTGTCATGTTGACGCATATATCTTATTGTTTATTTGGAAATGCAATCACATGTCTCCATGTATCAAACTAACAATTGTAGGAGTACAGATCAATGTAGGAATTTACTTACCTGACATCTTCGAGTTGTTTTTGATGATGTCAGGTTCTATGTGAAGAAAAGGAAGAACGAACAAGACTTTGAGACTTTTGGTGATATGTTTTAAGTTTTTAAAGTTTAATTCTTATTGTAAATAGTTTATACATATTGTTTTGGAACTCTTGGGTGAGTGTAGGACGTGAAGTTACTTTGAATGGTTATGAAAGTCTTCTAAGTTAGAAATTTAAATAAGTTGAGAAGGTTTATATTCAATTTAGGTCTATTTGGGATTGTAAAGTTGAAATTAAGTTATCGGAGACTCAGTTAGTTTATTAATTTGAATTTGATACATATTGTGAACTGCGGGGAGTTATGAGTCCTTCTAGGTCTCTCACCAATTCTGTTGTCTATTAGGTAGAAGTTTTCCGGCAGACCATATTTAAGGGAAATGCTGCCGAAATTTTTACAAAATACAGAGAATAATATGAATGATTTTTTAATTTGCTCCAATTGAGCAAATCATGTATCGAGTTTTATTGAGGATAAAATTTAGTTTTGGAGCTTGTAAGGGATTGAAATAATTATTATTTTGAGGTCAAAGTTGAAAGAATGGATTTGGCTGACTAGATTATCAAAGGATTAAGGTAATCTAGGCCGGTCAGTCGTCTTAATGACGAGAGTGCTGACAAACTTGATTTCAGGACCTAAAGTTGGCTCAATTTAGGATAAACTTTGGTTGGAAACCAAAGAGTGATTGAGCACGATTAGTTGGGAAATGACTGTGAGTTGGGATGTTTTTGGTTATTATGTTATATTTATGTTATATTTATGTGTTATTGCTACATATGCAATATGAAGTTTATTCTTCTTGTCCATTTGATACTCCACTCGTAAGATACGAAGAGTAAGATTCGAAACAGATAATTAAAAAGAGAGAATAAACATGAAATGAAACTAAGTGTGACCGAATATGAAATGGACTTATAAAGTCCGAATTCATAAAGGTGTTGTAAGTAGTACGGTATTAATATAACTGATGAAAGTATCAGTTATAAAACCAATAGGAAATTGGTTAAAAAGTAAAATCCAAATGACTCAGGTACATAAGTACTGAACATAGATTTCTTGAAAATCGAAAGTATCAAACTATTACATTATAAAACGCTCAGGAAAATGTTAAAATAGTTTCAACAAGGAAAACAGAGACACGTGCTTTTGAAAGTAGAAATTGATTAGACAAATTGAACTTGACTGAGAAATCACAATGAAATTGTGATAGAACTAGTCAAGTTGACTAAGTCAGTTTCTATAAAAATAAAATACTTGAAGTAAAGTATTGTCTCCCTTTTGAAACAAAACATCAAGTGAAATGTGGAGTAGAACCATGGTTTAAAATAATCAAATGACTTTTAAAAAGAAGTACTGAAACTTTTAATTGTTAATTACTCAAGTAACTTATCCATAAGTAACGTTGAGTATAATGGTTCTATCAATCGAATAAATAACTAATAAAGCAAATGGAAATACATGATTTAGAAGTAATCTTTGTTAATACCAAATTAGGTGTTGTCATGAAGCAAAGATCAACAAAAGACTTCTAACTTAAAAATGAAAAGTGTAGTGATAAGATCAACACGTAAGAAGTTAAGATATTGGGGAAGTGGTCTAATAATATCTTGGATTAGCTATTAAACATCACATGAGTAGTTGTGTTTTGAGATTGAAAGTACCCAATAATCACTTCTAACGACATTAAGTTATGACGTTTATCACTACAACCTAAAATAAAATCAATGAAGAGATAGATGTACTGATTGAAAATCAGTAAATGATTTGTATAGGATGTCAGTATGAGTTTCTATATTACAAGAATTTCCATTGATATATTATCAAAAGATTGATATAGTATCCTTTAAGAATTTGATTAGTCGTTTAGTTAATCAGAGTATGAAAATTCAAATTCTTCTATCTCTTCAAATGGACAACAATGGACAAATGAATTCATTAAAAGTAATTTGATGAAAAGTAAGATGCAAAGTTATCTTACATAGTCTTTTGAAAATTACCGAATTTTTTTTTTCAGAAAAAAAATCGAGAAGTCTGAGACTAATGGAAACAAAATAAGGCAATAACAAATAGCATAACTGTTTGAGTTGCAAAATTTCTCTATTTCGAATAAAGGTTAGCAAGGTAAGACTTCAATTGATTGAATGATCATAAGAAGTCGTATTATCCTTAGCTAATTTTTCGAAAATAGAAGAGATATAAATTGTCTTTCTAAGTCAAGATTAAGGAGCTGTAAGTGGCTTGGTTGTTGAGTGAAAATTGTGGTTTGTTTATAAAGGGACTAAGATTGAGATCAATGTGAGAATAGCTAAGATTGACAAAAATTGAACAAAATAGACTCTGTGTATAAAATAAAATGAGATGTAGAGATGACTTATGACTCATGTAAGTGACACGAACATACTCTTTTAGTCAAAGCCAGACACTTGAGTAGTTGTGCAAGACCAAAAGTCTGAGTAACTCCGTTTTATAATCACGATTAATTCACAGCATATAAGACTAGTGTAACGCATTCACTTGTTTTTGAATAATTGAATAAATTGGTGATAGTCCGAATAAAAGAGTCCATGAAGTTTCGTTTGAGTCAATTGGAAGCTTAAGTATAGACAACTAAATGGTCAAGACATTTTAACATTATTATAAAAAATGAAATTTCGGGTTAACAAGTCCCAATCAAATTGGGATGTCAAATTGTAAGTTTAATGGAAATTAATATATCTTCACCAGGACCTTACGAGAAATCAAACTCCAAATCTTGAAAGTTTTGAACCAAAGTAATTTATAACTAATATTAGTGAATATGTTGTATATTGGTTCACTTGTAGTGCTACACCACGTGATCGGTTAATGGTGAAGTTTTAAATTAAAGCACTAGTTATTGTAAATTGGAGTTAATGTAAGATACCTGAATGACGGTGAAGATACATATGAAATGAAAAAAGATGTGTGATTTACAGCTCAGTTAATCAATATTATTCCTGTGGGTTGAAAATATTGAATAGAAGACACTATATATGACTTAATGTATTTGAAGAATTGAATATTCTTTTACAGTAAATTGAGTAAAGGCAAAGAGAAATATCATATTTATAACTTATATGAGATACAAGTTAAAAGTTATACTATGAGAATATAATCATCGAATATGTTGATATCTCTATTTAGATATGTATATCTACTCAAGTTATGGATAACTGTCTCTATTCAAGTAATAAAAGAAGTTGGTGAACAGTAATGATCGAGATGAGAAATCTCATAAATTTGGCAATTAAGTGAAATGAGAAGGTTCTTGGTGAACTCATGGATAGAAAATGGTTTGACGAAGTTAGAAAAGGCGTTAATTTTTTAACCAGTCAAATATAAGGTTAAGTGAATTGGCTAGCAAGTTACAATTGATAATTGCTTTCTAGTCCACAATATAAATAATATTGTGAGTAGACATTTAGAGAACGAGCGAGAGTTGCACGATGTGTCAAGTTTCAATTTCTGATCGGATTGAAATTGAAATATCTTGTCATGAGATGACATATATAACTAGAGATCTATAATCATGTGATGACTTGTGTAATTCCAGGTTTCTGTTGAGAAATGTTGGAATGAGAATGTATCAGATAGATACGCAACTCTATTTATATCTAATGTCATGCCCAAATATTATTTACATCACTATGTAATTTTAGACTGATGATAGTCTAAGAATTGGTCGATCGACAATTCTAATAAGGGATGATTAGTGATGAGAATATAAACTAGGATGTGTACCAGAGTTTGGTGGATATGAAAATAATTATCAACAATTTGTGGAATTATTATTAGTTATGAATGTGGAGTGTCATATGAGGAGCAAGATAGGTTAGATCTTGCTAAGTATTGATTCTTGAATAGGATTCAAGGCATGAGGTTAGAAGAAAACTAAGGTTATTGGATATTCCACAAAATTGATTGTTTAACTCGTCAGAAATTCACAATTTATCAAGATTGACAAAGTTATGGAGATAACTTTTCATTAAACCAATATGTTGGAAATGAAAAACTGAAATGGTTATTATCCTTACCACCGAGTTGTTGAATATAACGAAAGTGATTGGGTCTACTTAACGGATCACTTTTGAAATGATTTTTATAGTTTTGAATTAAAAGAGTTATATATGAAGATTCATTTTCGCATATCTCTTTTGGTTCAGTAAACTGTAAGTTCAAATTTTGAGGACAAAATTTGAAATTAGTTGGGAAAATTGTGATATCCGAGAAATTTGTAAACTTGATTTGGATGCTAATTAAGTATTTTCGAATTTAATTTACGATTTAAGTATCCGAGGTGGGACATACGTATTATGTACCAAAGATCATGAGATATATTTTATTTTTGTATGATGAATGCTTAGTATGTGTATTATTTGATATTTTGTCGCGAAGTCGGGGTGTGTTGAGGTGTATCCTTATTTAGTAATACTCGAGGTCACAAGTGCGTGTCTGAAAGACACGAGTGAAAATAAATTAATTGTTGCTCGAAAACTAATTAACTAAGTGTTAATCTTCACGTGAAGATTTCGTTTCGATTTGCGTGCAAGTAAGGATTGATGTAATGTAATGTGATAACGAAGTTGGTACAAGACTTTGCCTCGAGTTTCATATCAATTGGTGGTGGTCGAGGTTGAGATTGAGTCTAAATCAGTGCAGGTTTGGCTAAGTATGACAAGAAAATTGGTTTGTAAGATTTTAGTATGTCGTGGACAAAGATAAGATTTTTTGGATATTGGTTTGACCAAAACTAGTGTTATGAACATTTTATGAATATGAATTATTTTGTTAAGAGTTTGGTTCAATTTGGTGAAAAATCGAATTGAAAATGAGCGTCGAAAGCCAAAACACGTCAAAATACGGATTTCAGGAATTTAAAAATAAAAAGAAATTAAGCTGCTGACAAGCACACAGGGGTTTATATATAAATATATAAACAAATGAAATCGATTTCAATCAAAAACGTTTGACAGAACGTTAAGATATGTTGATACCTAAACTTCTCAATTCGAGTTTTCACTATGTGCACTTCTGACGTCCGATTTTTGCTCAGTTTCTTTCCACAAAATTGTAGAGCATCGCGAGACGTTCAGTTCGAGCCAAGTTTTCGTGGCGAAGACTTGGTATTAGGCCCACAATTTGGTAAATACTTAATGCTGGACATTTTCCACAATTCAATTTGAATTCTCGCGATTTCTCGATTTCTTTTGCGGGGTCTTGATAGAAATTGGTAGAAATCATTGTTAATTGATGTATTAGGTTGATGTGCACCGATTTGAAATAAATCCCACCGATGTAAGTTAGGGTTTAGATGAATTGAACTAATGTGATTCAATTGATAACTATTTAGGAGATGTTTTTTTTTATAATTGATATTGATTTACATTGAGTTTCTGGAAGAATTAATTATTGGTTTTAATCCGATTTGATTCCACGGGATGTGAGAATATTTTGATGTTAATATTGAATGGTTTCGTGGTGTTTGTTGGCGAGTTTTGAAGATTTAATTGCGAAAATATTGATTTGGAGACATTTTTCAGTTCAGAATAAATAAAGTTTTTCTAGTTGACATGTCATATTGGAATACTCATAACTTCTTCGTCGGTGATTTGATTTGAGTGTTCTTGAAGTCTATAAAAAGTAGGACATGAGTACTACAAGTTCCTTTTAGGTCATCCTGACAAATATTGAGGTTTTGAAGGTTAAAAAGTTACCCCAAGTTGGCTAGTTGAAAGGCAGTTGAAACAGTTATAAAAATTAATATTTTTTGAAACCGTTCTCAAGCGTATTTTGGCCGCAGTTTTCATTGGGTTTCGTTATTTGGTTTCCATTGAAGCTTGACCTATAATATAATTGGGTATGCATGAAAGCTATTGGAACCATATTCAAGGTGATCAGACGCCCGAGAACTCGAAAATTACGCTCAAAGTTGGTTTAATTGTAAGTAAACCCTACAGTGATCTTTACTATTTATGGAATTTATCTTTGTACCTGTAATTGTATCATAATCTGCATTACATTTTATCATTCTTGGTCATGCATGCATAGAGAAAGTGAGGGGGATAAGCTTGTTTCGGAGTCTGGTTTGCTTGAAACTTGGTTTCAATCCTGCCTTTGCGCTGTCTAGTGAGACTAGCGGAGTCTAACACTGACAATTTATCTCTGCATTTCATGATCTCTTAATATTGTCTCTGTATTATTTTTGGAAATCGACATCTAATTATAGTAAGGATACAACGATAAAGTGGATTACATGTCATGTTAACGCATATATCTTATTGTTTATTTGGAAATGCAATTACATGTCTCCATGTATCATACTAACAATTGTCGGAATACAGATCAATGTAGGAATTTACTTACCTGACATCTTTGAGTTATTTTTGATGATGTCAGGTTCTATGCGAAGACAAGGAAATACGAACAAGTCTCTGAGATTTTTGGTGATATGTTTTAAGTTTTTAAACTTTAATTCTTGTTGTAAATAGTTTATACATATTGTTTTGGAACTCTTAGGGTGAGTGTAGGACGTGAAGTTACTTTGAATGGTTATGAAAGTCTTCTAAGTTAGAAATTTAAATAAGTTGAGAAAGTTTATATTCAATTTAGGTCTATTTGGGATTGTAAAGTTGAAATTAACTTATCGGAGACTCTAAGTTAGTTTATTAATTTGAATTTGATACATATTGTGAACTGCGGGGAGTGATGAGTCCTTCTAGGCCTATCCTCAATTCTGCTATCTATTAGGTGAAAGTTTTTCGACAAGCCATATTTAGGGGGGTGCTGCCGAAATTTTTACAAAATACGGAAAATAATATGAATGATTTTTAAACTTGCTCCAATTGAACAAATCCTGAATCGAGTTTTATTGAGGATAAAAATTTAGTTTTGGAGCTTGTAAGGGATTGAAATAATTATTATTTTGAGGTCAAAGTTGAAAGATTGGATTAGGCTGACTAAATTATCAGAGGATTAAGGTAATCTAGGTCAGTCAGTTTTCTTAATGACGAAGGGGCTAACATTGCTATCTGGATTTGCTTACAAATCAAAAGATCGAAGAAAGTGATCAACACAGTGGAGTTGGTGATCCATCACAATTGATCATTGAGTTGGTAAGTTTTTTTTTTTTTTTTGTTCTTGAGTTCAATTCATGAATTGAGGATATAAATCTTGTTAATTATGTTCTTGGTGGTTGGAAATGGGTACGCACAAGACCTAATTAGAGGCTCTCCCTAATGTTGTGGGGAGGTGTTGGTGGTATTTTATGGTGATTTAGGGATTGAACAGGGGCTGCTGCCCTGTTCTCTGTTGGGAAGCTCAATGTTGGAGCACACTCTCTATAGTAGGGAATTACGCTCCCTTTATGAATTTTGATGAACCCATATAGTGGAGCGTGCTTCACCAAAGCAGGGAATGCGCTCCCACCCCATAAAACAATAATAATGCTGAATAGTTCATGTGAACTTCTGAGGGTTTAAGGACTGGTCTAGGGGTCTTAAACTTTGAGTATTAGACATGTATAAACCTTTAAATGGTTTGTGATAGGTTCTCAAATACCGAGAGAGGTTCAAGTATCACGAGACTTAATGAATTTAGAATAAAACTTAGAGAAATTCGACGAAAAGGTAAGTAGGACTCTTATTCTTATCAATTATGTTTTGTAATTTAGCATAATTAGTTCATATAGCATTATGGACTGGGAATGGGGCAACATATTTGTGATTTGACTGTTTTAAATGTGAAAATTCCTGAAAATGGTCGATAAGGTAGACCGAGACCGAGGGATGGAAATGTTAGCCTAGAAATAGTTTCTACCTTTTATCCTAATAAATGAAAAATGTCAGCCAGGAAATGGATCCCGCCCTTTCACCCTCAGTAGTCGGAGTTCAACCTTAGTCGTCATTGTCAAGTTAGAATTGGTTGCTCATTCAAGCTTGAAGAAACTAACAAATTCACATGTTGGCCAACATGTTGATTATGTGGTTGTATTCTCGAGTGACGTGGGAGTACAACTCTATTTTGAAATTCAAATTACAAATCACGAGTACTGTCGTGTATGCCTATTTGACTTGCATTCACTTATATATTGTTTATATCAATTTCAATGTTTTGAATAGATATGTTTTGGATTCATATTGCTATTCATTGATTAATTGATATTAGTTGATGATTGATATGTTTACGAGCATCACTTACTGAACAAGTTGGAGCGCTCACCCTTCTTAACATTTCTGGTTCACAGCTCGACGTTTCGCTAAAGGGAAAGAGAAGGCATATGAGTTTTATAGTCTTCTATGCGATATAATGAGTCTTCCTTGTATATATATTTTTTGAATTATATTGTTGTAATATAATAGGGATTGGGAGGTTTTGTATAAATGAGATTTGATTTGATAAACTGCGGATTTCATATATCGTTTGTATTATCGAAAAAGTTTTAAATTTTTCGCTGCGTTTACTTTGATTTTTATTTCGATATCGATATAAAGGTTGAGTTTATAAGGTACTGGAGGAGATGCTTTTGGCTCTAGTTAATTCTGACTGGTGTACCGGGGCTTAATTACGATTTCAGGCTGGGTATCGGCCTAATCGGGATATGGGATGCTATAAGTTTAGCTATGTTTGGACAACCACTTTTCATTCTCATCATGGCCTCGCCTTGCCTTAGCTTTTACTTTGGCCTTGCTTTGGTCTCGCCTTAATCTTGCCTTGGTTGGACCTTGGTGGCCTTGCCTAGCTTGGTTATGCCTAGACTTGTTCACTAGGCGAGCTCGGGTCGAGCCTAGTCGTGCCCGAATTTCTAAGCCCTTACTCAGGCCCACCCAAGCCCGTTCAATTTAAGAATTTTTTTACTAAATTTTATATTTTTTAATTAAGTAAATATAGTTAGTAAATATTTAAAATTGAACATCAAGTTGAACTTGGGCTAGTGCTATAAGTTGTATAAAAAACCTTGATGTCCAAGGTTCTAAGTTCTAACCTTAGTTTCAACATTTTTTTTATATTTATACTAAATAAATAAGTATTTTAAATATTTGATGGGCGGACCGGGCATGCTTGGGCTTGCAATACAAACCCAAGCCCATCCCAAATAAAGTGGGCTTGGGTGGGTACTCGAGTCCATGAACAAGTCTAGTCGTGCCTTCGAAAAAAAAGAAAAAGAAAAAGAAAACTCTAATGGGTGTGCAAGAAATTTCATGTTATCTATTTTTTGGTGCAATATTCATGTTATCTATTATCCTTTTAATGAATTGACCATAATTCACTACAAAACATTGTGTGTCTAGCGACATTAATTTTCTCATTTAACGACACTAATTGGTGTCTCTAAATTTTTTACCGACGCATAATAAAATGTCGTCACTTGTGTTATTAAAAGTGATGTTGCTCATTTTTTTTTACGACACAAAAAGTATGTGTTGGTAACATTTATTTAGGACACTTTTGTTGTAAGTGTCCTTAAAATGGGGACGCTTGTTGTTTTTGTGTCTTTAATTTTAGGACATTTATTTCTTATGCGTCTCCAATTTAGAGACACTCTTTGTATATGCATCCCTAAATTAAGGACACTTGTAAGCTTAACGTCCTTAAATTGACAACACTTGTGCACGTAATGTCTCTAAGTTGACAACTCATGTACATTTAGTGTTTTAAATTGCAACGCATGTACACTTAGTGTCTCTAAGTATGACAACACGTGTACACTTAGTGTCTCTAAATTGACAACGCATGTACACTTAGTGTCTTTAAATGAACAATGCATGCACACTTAATGTCTCTAAATTAACAATGCATGTACACTTAGTTTCTCTAAGTTGACATCACTTGTACATTTAGTGTCTCTAAATTAACAACGCATGTGCACTAAGTGTCTCTAAGTTGACAAAACATTCATATTTAGCGTCGTCGTGTGTGTATATTTATATATATGTATAAACAATTAATATTAATATTATTGGAAAAAAGATTTTATATATAAATTAAAGATGTTTCTAGTTTTACTTACAAGAATATTATTTATCAATAGAATTTTTATTTATTTATTTCATTAGAACAAATATTAAACTAATAAATGTACAAATTTAAGATGAAAAAAATAAACAACAATATACAATTGAATTTTCTTGTTAAAACAGAGCTTTAAAAACTCTATTTTTGATGTTTCAATTAACACATATGCAAATCTTACTTCTACTTACAAAAACTCTTAAACTTCTCATTCAATACTTTTCATTGTTGGATGATAGCTCCCCAAATCTTACCGTTGGACGTTCTGTATTTAACCTGTCGAAATAGAAGAAATAATATCTTTAATTCATTATACGAAGAAGTTCACCAATATTATTAATTGATAACTCATCTTTGTATAGCTATGTGACGGCCCCAACCCTAGAAATTGGGCACCACCCGGCATTAGGCCTCCATTAACCCCCGGTAAACCAGTTCGGAGTTAATAAAGGCCTAGTTAGCCTCACAAACCGGTCTTCAATACCTGATAGTCCACATAACAGAGTATATATATAAATGAAATCATATGCAGCGGAATTTAAATGCGGCGATAACAAATAAATTAAACACACAACGAGTTCTAGGTGTGGAAGCTAGTATGTGGAAACCTCATACAACATATATAATGTACAAATCATAGTGACGAGGGGAAATACACATATCTCTCAACCCAAATACCCATTTATAAAATAGTATACATGTGATATAAATACATCGAATAACCTACATATGCCGCACATCAATGTTCTCGAGCTCGGAGATTATGCCTGCAATTGTCACCAAAAGCGGAGACAATTCCAGTGAATAAATCTAGAAGAATTTCAACATTAATTTGGATTAAACAATAAATAAGTCTATAAATCATGCATGAAAGGAAACAAAGCTGAAAAGAACAATAAAACACATGATAAACAGACTACAGTGGTCAACGATAGAGACCAAGTGACCCGAAAGCAAAGGATAGGCATCTAAGTGGTCTTGACACTCTACACGTAGGCTCAAAGCCGCTTAAAACATATAAGTGCCAAATACTAGTACGGTGGGACCAAGTCCGCTTCAACCGCACCAAATTCGTTCGACACTACATGCTTACTGGAGCCATAGTTCGAGAAAACATTCCAAAGGGAGCCACAGTCGCAACCGGGGTGCTCAATCGCAATGGAATCCTTAAAGTCTTGTGAGGAGCCACGACATATGGTGGATGCTCGCTCAAAGGATTCAGTCTCGTCTACGAGTCACGAGCGCGACTCAGATGCTCAACCTACGAGTAAACAACGACTCAACTCGACTACTTAGACCCTAGGTCACTCGGTAGAGAAGTAGAGTCCAACAATAGATATCATTTTCATCAAAATATGCAAGGAAATGAAAAGAATTAATATTGAATTTCTTACTGGTTTACTTACGATAAAATCGCATAAATCGCCACGTTCAATCGATGATTCGAATAGCCTAGTTGAGTCATTCTTGCATATCTACAAATATACATAGTATAACAAAGTTGTTTTAGGGACCAATTGTTAAATAGAGGCCTTGTGTAGCTCAAATGAACCAATTCATCAATTAGTTCTATTAAAGACTCAAGTCATACATAAAAGACTTAACATATTTAAATAGACTTATATTCATTAAGCTCAAGAATGGAATTAATATAAGATTGTTTTAATATATTTTCTTGAAAATGAACCCAACTTATTAAAGCTATATTGATATTTTGATGAATCTAAGAAACTCGACACATTTAAATAGACTTATATTCATTAAGTTCAAGAATGAAATTAATATAAGATTGTTTTAATATGTTAAGTCTTTTATGTAATGACTTGAGTCTTTAATAGAACTAATTGATGAATTGGTTCATTTGAGCTACACAAGGCCTATATTTAGCAAATGGTCCCTAAAACAACTTTGTTATACTATGTATGTTTGTAGATATGCAAGAATGACTCAACTAGGTTATTCGAATCATCGATTCGACGTGGCGATCTATGTAATTTTATTGTAAGTAAACCAGTAAGAAATTCAATATTGATTCTTTTCATTTCCTTGCATATTTTGATGAAAATGATATCTATTGTTGGACTCTATTTCCCTATCGAGTGACCTAGGGGTCTAAGTGGTCGAGTCGAGTCGTTGTTTACTCGTGGGTTGAGCATCCGAGTCGTGCTCGTGGCTCCTAGACGAGACTGAATCCTCTGAGCGAGCATCCACCATATGTTGTGGCTCCTCATAGGACTTTGAAGAATTCCATTGCGATTGAGCATCCGGTTGCTACTGTGGCTCCCTTTGGAATGTTTTCTCGGACTACGGCTAAAATAAGCCGGCAGTTCCGAACGGATTTGGTGCGGTTGAAGCGGACTTGGTCCCACCGTACTAGTATTTGACACTTATATGTTTTAAGCGGCTTTGAGCTTACATGTAGAGTGTCGCGACCACTTAGGCGCCTATCCTTTGCTTTCGGGTCACTTGGTCTCTATCGTTGACCACTGTAGTCTGTTTATCATGCGCTTTATTGTTCTTTTCAGCTTCGTTTCCTTTCTTACATGATTTATAGACTTATTTATTGTTTAATCCGAATTACTGTTGAAATGTTTTTGGATTTACTCACTGGAATTGTCTCCGCTTTTAGTGACAATTGCAGGCATAATCTCCGAGCTCAAGAACATTGATGTGCGGCATATGCAGGTTAATTATTTGATGTATCTATATCACATGTATATTGTTTTATAAATGAGTATTTGGGTTAAGAGATACGTGTATTTACCATCGTCACTATGATTTGTACATTGTATATATTGTATAGGGTTTCCACATACTAGCTTCCACACCTAGAACTCGTCGTGTGTTTAATTTATTTGTTATCGCGTTTTTCACCGCATTTAAATTCCGCTGCATATGATTTCATATATATATACTATGTTGTGTGGACTATTAGGTATTAAAGACCGATTTATGAGGCTGACTAGGCCTTATTAACTCCGAACTGGTTTACTAGGGGTTAATGGAGGCCTAGTGCCGGGCGGTGCCCAATTTGTAGGATTGGGGCCGTCACAGTTGGTATCAGAGCCTAAGGTTTTGACTTTAGCTCTTGATAAGCCTACAACATGATTAGTTCGTCAACACGAACATGTAGAGTTAGGAACACCAACGAACTTAGTATGGAAACCCTATGATCCTAACTTAGTGACTTAGTTGGGAAACAAGTGAATGTGAGATTGAGGGAGATTTTGAATAAGCCTTATTATATGTATTTGATTGTATGAATTATATGGTATCTATGCATACGATATAACTACTTCTAATGTCATATTGAATTTTGTGTTTCATTGAGGCACGATGAGTAAATCGTAAGAAATAATGGATCAATATATTAAATTGGAAGTTGTTACAAGATATGGTCGAAAGTGAAGGCTAGCAGAGAACGTAGAGCCCGAAAATTGTAGAGTTGTCAAATCTTGAAAATTCGTGACACTAGTCAACTTTGAATCACCTACTATCATTCTTTTATTTCCATGACTATCTTTGGCATACAAGTCTTAGATAAAAGTTTTAGGGCACTTACGTTACGTATAGTCCTTATTTTAATTATGTGACTATATTATTTATATTATTACACTTGAGGGTAGATAAAGGATTCGAGAAGTGATAGAACTAAATTAACTCAACCATAAGCCTTGTTGAAGGAAAGATGTATATCAGTCAATTGTGCATACGTTGGGTACATGTCGATAGCCCTACTTTCTTGTTAGTTCACGAGAAGTAAATTAGTCTAACCTAAACTAGAATTTTTTTTCTTAGATTTATTGTATACATCAAGGAGTTAGAGTTCACATCATTAAAAATTATCGATGTGAGAAATTAACTAAGTATATTTGGTACGCATTGAAGAGTTTGAAACTCTTCGAGTTCCAAAGCACATATTAATTGCATGTGGTAGGAGATGAATGCTCTAACAAGTCCTTAAAGTAGATACATAGAGTTAGATTCAAGTTACCCATAAATCTTGATAACTCCCTGCATGTGTTTAAGAGGATCCATTTAATAATTTATGTAAAAAATATTGATATGGTTTGATAAAAAAAGTGAATGAGAACTTAGTCTATGTATACGTCCCTATATGAAAATCTAAATAAGAGCACCTAGGAAAGTAAAAGTTTGAGAAAAACTGGTAAAGTGACAAAATACATCGAGGAATGCGTAAAAAAAGGGGGACGAAGATTTATGAGACAAGTGGGTTAATGCAGACTCTAAGGAAGCAGAGTGTTGAGATGACTTGAGAGCTAATGATTACAGCATGTACGAACTCTTTTAGTTTTGACGAAAGCTCTGGAGTAGTAGTGTTGGATCAGAAGCCCGAGTAACTCTACTTTAGTGACACTATTCATTTATAGTCTTAGGGTTGGTGAGGTTGGCCACCACCTTTAGGGACTTGTAAATGAATTAAGTGTTACGGGCAGAGGTAGATTCCGCGAATCGTTCTAAAAGTTAGAGGCCACCTAAGTATTAATCCTACAAGATTGTACATCTCAAGAATTCTCACATATCTAAAATTTGTTCAAATGCGTTAATAAGCATACTGAAAGGAACTTTCGTGCAAATAGTGCATGTAAAAAAAAGTTCATGATAAAAAAGAATAAGCCCCTGCCCCTGTAAATAGAGTGAACAAGTTGCTCGAAAAAAAAAAGGAAAAAAAAAGAAGAACCTGAAGATATATGGGCTAGATTTCTTTAAGATTTTGAAGGACACGTATTATGCTTTGGGGGATAGGATCTTTCGAGACTATACTCCAATGATGCTATTAAACTTAAGTACTATGACTTGTCTTATGACTGATGATAGTTTAATGATTTACTAACTGACAACTTTAAAGAAAAGATACTATGTTATGAGGAAGTGAATTTAATGAAATTGTTTGAAGCATGGTTTGTGAGATGCTTGGAGAATAAGCATGATTCAATTAAGAATGAACAAAAAAAATCCAAAGAATTAAAACTGTTGTTCAGATAAGCTAACATGATCGTTAACTCGCATGGATTACGAAAATCGTGTGATTGTTAATGCTTAGAACTGGTCATACACTAGTTGCATAAGTCTGCTTGCATTTTTTTTTTCAATTTTTACTGATAGACTCGAAGTACAACTGAGCGATTTATACATATGAGCCGAGATTGTAAGTAAGATGGCGTGGCACTGTTTATTATTTAGGATTGCGATCCTTGTTTTTACTACCAGGTTGTGGAAGGGTTGTTGACATTTATGGGCATTAGAATACATCTAAGTATGGCTTTTCAATTTGACAGTTAGACTGCATGGTTGATCCATATTTTGAATGTCATGCTCATGTTTGTATTACGAGATCAGTAGCAAATGAGGAAGATTGTTTACCTATATGCATAATGTAAGTATGACTTTAGCGGTTGAGCTAAAGTGGTGTGGATCCATTTGGGACTCTACGAGAGAGGCCTTATAATTATAGTAAGTAATGATAGAGACATTAGGGTCGGTGATTGTTTAAGAATCATACAAAGGAAGCCAAACATATTAGACAATAATTGAATTAGAAAAACATAAACTGATTGGTCAAGCAAACTACCACCGAAAAGCAGTCAAGTTAAAATATAAGGACACTATAGATTTGTGGTGAAGAGACATGCACTCAAACATTTGTTTTTATCTAATCTAGCCAAGGACATAACTTTCTTCTAATTTCGAGGATGCAATTTTTTTTTAGTTGGGAAGACTGTAACGATCCGTATTTTTAATTCATTAATTAATCGTTAATCACATACCATTAGTGGTCCGAAACCCGACTAAGATTTGCGTTTAGCCGACATGCTTAAATATAAAAAATGTAATGATATTATATGATTGAGTGTAGTTTAAAAATTGGTGTAAACAAATATGTGAGTGATACATTACATAAAATTCAAACAAAAAAAAGTCATAAAGTTACATTCAACCACTAAATTATTGACACATCATCACTTTTTCTCAACCAACTTTCACATCAACAACTCTTTCTCTCTCTTACTATTTCTCTCTCTCTTAATTTCCAAACAAAAAAGGGGGTTTCAAGACCCTATTTGGTTTTCATCCCCAACAAGGAACATCCACAATGAGGGTGATGAACAAGCAGGAGATATGGAGAAAAGACCGGACAGCAGCTCCGGCGTGGGCAGCTGACGGCGGGGCCCCATCACGATAGGACAGAGCTAGCATCGACGACGTGGAGACCATCAAGGTGGCTGGCACAAATGCGACGCTCCAGCTGACGCGAACAGCAGCAGGCAGCGCGGTCGTGGGAAGACGACGAACGACGGCGTACTTGCTCGCGGACGGCAGCGACGAGGCTTCGATTTTCTTTAGCGAAGTTCGCTAGCGAAGAATGGAGAAAAAAAGGGAAAGAAAGAGGAGAAGTGGAGGATCCTTGTTTAGAGAGCCAAAATCTTGGAGTTGAGAGTCCATTAAAGGCTATGGTGAGACCCTAAACATATCTTAAGTTTCAAATTTGAGTTTAAAATCTATAAATCCATAGAGGTCTTTCTAAGTTTAGTTGGTTCCTAAAAGGTTTGACTCTTGCCGATTTCGAAACGATTTTGTTGTCGTTAAACTTATGTTATATAAGCATAGTTCTAATTTTTGTTTGGAATCTAACTTGATGTTTATGGATTCTTAGCTTTTATAAAAAATTCAAGTTGTTTTGGTCAAATCAAAGCTAATTCATGTTATTAGGGGTAATACCATTTGATTTGCATACCAAGTATTTGATAAAATGTTACAAAGAAATCTTACTTGTATTCTTCTATATTTTAATGCACCAATCTATAGTGGTTTCGGAGACCTTGATTTCTTAGTGAATTTCTACAAATAAATTGGACTAAGCTTTCATGATTTTTAAGTCTTGTGAATGTTTTGAATAAAATGTTATTTCATTTTGGCACTAGAAACCTCATTGAAAGACTAGGTTAAACGTTGAACACAACTCTTGATTTAATTAATTTCAATTGTTATTCTAGGCAATTTCGTTTGGATGTCTATGAAACTTAACTTTTGTAAATAGTCTTGGAAAAGAATGCACTCTCGATGTTCGATAAAATGCTTTTAAGAGAACTTTATTCTTTTTTTCTAAAGTTTGGGAGCTCAAATTGAGCTCGACGAGCTTGTAAATCTTTTTAAGTTCAAGTTGGTCAAAGCTATGAACTATGGAATTTTTCTATTACTATCGTATTCAACCTAATTGCGCGTCAAGTTTGACATAAAAAAGAGTTTTAATCTATTTTCTTGAAAATGAACCCAACTTATTAAAGCTATATTTTTGTTTTGATGAATCTAAGAAACTCGACACATTTAAATAGACTTATATTCATTAAGTTCAAGGATGAAATTAATATAAGATTATTTTAATATGTTAAGTCTTTTATGTAATGACTTGAGTCTTTAAATGAACCAATTCATCAATTAGTTCTATTAAAGACTCAAGTCATTACATAAAAGACTTAACATATTAAAACAATCTTATATATGAATTGGTTTATTTAAACACTCAAGTCATTACATAAAAGACTTAACATATTTAAACAATTTTATATTAATTTCATTCTTGAACTTAATGAATATAAGTCTATTTAAATGTGTCGAGTTTCTTAGATTCATCAAAACATCAATATAGTTTTAATAAGTTGGGTTCATTTTCAAGAAAATAGATTAAAACTCCTTTTTATGTCAAACTCGACGCGCAATTAGGTTGAATACGATAGTAATAAAAAAAGTCAATAGTTCATAGCTTTGACCGACTAGAACTTAAAAAGATTTACAAGCTTGTCGAGCTCAATTTGAGCTCCCAAATTTAGAGAAAAAGAATAAAGTTCTCTTAAAAGCATTTTATCGAACATCGAGAGTGCATTCCTTTTCAAGACTATTTACAAAACTTAAGTTTCATAGAAATCTAAACGAAATCGTCTAGAATAACAATTGAAATCAATTAAATCAAGAGTTGAGTTCAACGCTTAACCTAGTCTTTCAATGAGGTTTATAGTGCCAAAATGAAATAACATTTTACTCAAAACATTCACATGACTTAAAAATCATGAAAGCTTAGTCCAATTTATTTGTAGAAATTCACTAAGAAATCAAGGTCTCCAAAACCAGCATAGATTAGTGCATTAAAATATAGAAGAATACAAGTAAGACTTCTTTGTGACATTTTATCAAATACTTGGTATGCAAATCAAATGGTATTACCCATAATAACACGAATTAGCTTTGATTTGATCAAAACAACTTGAATTGTTTTTATAAAAGCCAAGAATCCATAAACATCAAGTTAGATTGCAAATAAAAATTAGAACTATGCTTGTATAACATAAGTTCAACGACAACAAAATCGTTTTGAAATCGGCAAGAGTCAAACCTTTTAGGAACCAACTAAACTTAGAAAGACCTCTACGAATTTATAGATTTTAAACTCAAATTTGAAACTTAATATATGTTTAGGGTCTCACCATAGCTTTTAATGGAGTCTCAACTCCAAGATTTTGACTCTCTAAACAAGGATCCTCCGCTTGTCATATTTCTTTCCCTTTTTTTCTCTTTTCTTCGCGATCGAACTCCGCTAGAGAAAATCGAAGCCTCGTCGGAGTTGTCGCTGCCGTCCGCGAGCAAGTACGTCGGCTGTACCGCCGCCATTCGTCGTCTTCCCCATGACCGCACTGCCTGCTGCTGTACGCGTCGGCTGGAGCGTCGCATCTATGCCAGCCACCTTGATGCCAGCTCTGTCCTGTCGTGATGGGGCGCCGCCATTGCCGCCGTTGGCTGCCCACGTCGGAGCTGCTGTCCGGTCTTTTCTCCCTCTCTCCTGCTTGTTCGTCACCCTCATTGTGGACGTTCCTTGTTGGGGATGAAAACCAAATAGGGTCTTGAAACCCCCTTTTTTTTTTGGAAATGAAAGGAAGAGAGAGAGAGAAAAAGTGGTTGATGTGAAAGTGGTTGAGAAAAAGAGATGATGGGTCAACAATTTAGTAGTTGAATGTAACTTTTTGACTTTTTTTTGTTTGAATTTTATGCATATTACTCAAATATTTGTTTACACCAACTTTTAAACTACACTCAATCATATAATATCATTACATTTTTTTTTATATTCAAGCGAGTCGGCTAAATGCAATTCTTAGTCGGATTTTGGACCACTAATGGTATGTAGTTTTGGACCACTAATGGTATGTAAGTAATTGATTAATGAATTAAAAACACGAGTAGTTACAAACTAAGCATGCAGAGCTTACCGTCTTGTACTGTTGTTTCAAGCCATAAACACTGTTACTAAAGTCCAATAAAGATTTGCTGACGGAAGCCACAGTTACATAACATTGGTCCCTACACTTTAAAACACAGAAGCTGCCAAACGCAGTTATAGATTGTAACCACCTTCATGAGATTTTGTTTATTTGTTCAGTCACTACTATGAATAGAAAGACTAAAGAGTTCAGATATAGTTGAATGAGTAGGCAAGAGAACCCATGTTTGATTTTACTTGAAAATTAGTTCCCAACCTCATAGGAATTACTGTGAATGGAAATACTAAAGAGTCAGTCACAACTTAATTAGATGAAGAGATCAACTGTAATGGAGAAGTCATCAGCCAATATGCAATAGCTAACAAGAAGTTGTAATATCCATCCCAAGAGAAGCTACTCATGAAGTTTCATCTACTTGTCATAGCAAGTAAACTCTGTTTTCTCTATCCTCTAATATTCTCTAGCATTCTGTATTATTAGACAAGTTGTTATATGAAAGCAACTCATTGAAGAAATCAAGTAACCATCTCTGTGGTGGCTTCACATATATACACTAGATAGAGTTAAAATCTTGTTTCGAATAATGCTCCAAGAAAAAATAACACAAAGCATAGGGGGGTCAATAAAATAAATTCCCATACCTGCAAGGTTCCTTAAATACAGAATGCACTTCTGTTTTAACCGTCATAAGCTCTAAATACTGGCTATTCTCAAAGGTCTTCATCAATATTTTCTTTGCCTATAGAAACATAGTGACCTTCAGTTTAGTATTCTAATACCGTATATAAACATAATAAAGCAAAAAAGAATATTTAGATTGCCAGGTAATTTCAGGTGCTTTTTCCAGCAAACAAAAGTTATACCTCTAACAAGTTCCTTTTCATGCTCCTTATAGAGTTCCGCAATCCTTCTCTTCACCTTGGCATAGTCGTGAGCATTTGTATACATGAAAGAAAGGTTTTCTAGTTCTGACGGCAATAGGCAAGAGAATGGCTAATTAATATGCAAAGCTACTACTGAATAAAATGTATTTCTTGATCCACACTTGCATTACTGGCATAGCATCAAAGAAACACAACACTCCAAGTATAATTTCCATGCGAAGAGGCTTCATGGACAGACTAATAATTTATGGATAGAATAAGCAGCCGGCTGAAAATAGGTTATATTTTGCACTTATTACACCATGTACTTAACAGTAGGATGGTTTCAACATCTTAAGCATGAGACAATTTATCCTAGAAGTAAAAAAGACAACCTTTATTAATAATATATAGGAAGCTTAAAGAAAGTACCTTAAAATCAGAGAAAAGACAACTGAATGAAGGCATATGCAACACTAACCTTGAAATCTTTCGTTGTCAGTAGAACATGACCTCCTGCTCCCATATATCCACAAGAAAATCCACCATTTCGTGAGAGAAGAAATTCAATCAGCAAGGCAAGAAGAACCAGCAACCAAGAAACTATATATGCTAATACCGTATATGAACATAATAAAGCAAAAAATAATGTTTAGATTGCAAACAATTAGTATGCATGTCACTAGCCACTAGTATTTTGTGTTCTATCTATGAATGGAGTATTGATGGATTATCTGAATATCGTATCCTTGAAGTCATTCAGCATATGTTAGTCTACGCTAAATCCTGTTTACTCCAGCGACATACAAAAAACCACATAGCCAGTGCTATATCCATTGGATTTACCTGTCAGCTCCATGGCTGGTGGAATTATGCTTTATCTAGTGAACAACGAATGCAAATTATTAATTTTGTTGTACGTGATGAAAATAACAATCCAATGTTAAACGAGCAAGGCCATGAACAACGAAATGTTGTTATGTGCCTGACAACAAATATAATTTGGCATTTTTTAGGAACAGTCTCAACCATAGACGAAAAAACTAGAGATCAATTACAAAGCCTCCGATGTAGAACGCTAATTGGTTTTCGTTGGTACAAAGATACTTTTCTGTCTAAAGTTTATACGTTAACAACCACTGACTCTTCTTTCTGGAAAGAACGGTTCATCGCTGGTCTTCCCCCCTATTTTGCTGAAAAGGTTAAAATCCTTCTTCGCGAAAAGGGAGGTGGTACCATAAATTATAATACTTTTTCTTATGGTGATTTAATTCGGGTTATACAGATGACTGGTTTAGCAATTTGCAATGATATCAAACTCAAGAAACAACTCAATAAAGAAAATAAAACAAAACATTAAGCTTTAGGTAATTTTTGCTATCAATTTGGCCATGATGCCAAGCCCAACACAGCCCAACGAAACTCCAAACCTAGACGAAAAATACATCGCTTTAATAAACCTAGCCCTGAAGCCTACAATAAGAGTAACAAATCATAAGCTTAAAAGGAAATATCAAAAGACTACCAAAAATAATAAAACAAATACATGTTACAATTGTGGAAAACTAGGTCAATATGCAAATAAGTGCCATTTAAAGACTTATAAAAAGAAAATCAATGATATCCAAGAAGATCTTAGTTCATCTGACACATGTCCGTGTTTAGAAAATATTCAAAACACCAGTACACCTACCTCTAGTTCAGGCCTAGACAACAATATAAATGTATTAACAGATCCTACCCCGAAATATAAATATTTTAAAGAAATATTAGAAACTCGTAATCAAGAAGCCTTACCAACTATTGCATTACCAAAATCTAAGCCTACTTTTCAAGATCATATGGCCTTACATGATAAGTCTTATACAATGCAAGCTATACTCCAAGAAGTTAATAAAAAACGGACTACTCCAACAGCTACCAAACAATCTTTACAACAAGAAGTAAATCAATTAAAAACAGAGATAAAAACCTTTAAAGATCGATTAACAAAATTAGAAGATGATAATATCAATTCTGAAAATTTCTATGTATATGATAATAATGTTTTTATCAAACTCTTACCATTATGCTCATCAAAGATGGTTTACTCCTATTACTTTAAAAATTAAAGATTTTAAACATACAGGTCATGCCTTAATTGATTCAAGCGCAGATTTAAATTGTATACGTGAAGGCTTAATTCAACTTCATTATTGTGAACGCACTAATAGTAGAATTTCTACAGCAGAAGGAAATAAATATATTATCAAATTAAAATCCCTTTGGCCCATATAGGTCAAAATACTATCTGTATACCTACATCATTCATCATAGATCATAGTTGAAGACCTTCAGCATGATATATTGTTAGGACCATTCTTACAAAAAATACAATCATTTTCTGTTACTATAGAAGGAATAAAGACTACTCTTAACCAAAATGAAGTTTTCTTTCCTTTTACACAATTACCCAAACCTCGATATTTGAATCAAATTATCAATCAAATTGAACATAAACAAACATATATCGGATTTTTAAAATCAAAAATTAATTTCTTAAAAACTGACCAAGTCCTTAATACCCCTAGTTTCAATCAAAATTGCTTACTTTTCAAAAAAATTTAAGTAAAAAGTGTTGTTCTGAGCTTCCATCCGCATTTTGGGATAGGAAAAAACATCAAGTTGCCTTACCATATATAGATGGTTTTCAGGAAGATCGTATCCCAACTAAAGCAAATCTTTCACAAATGAATGAACGATTATTAACTCTTTGCGACCAACAAATAAATGATCTTTTACAAAAAGGATTAATCACTCATTCTAAATCACCTTGGAGTTGTACATCTTTTTATGTTGAAAATGTCGCTGAATTAGAATGAGGATCACCTCGCCTAGTTATTAATTATAAACCATTAAATAAAGTTTTAAAAACAATTCGATATCCATTACCAAATAAGAATGATTTAGTTAAGAGAATAACTTCTTCAGTAGTTTTTTTCTAAACTCGATCTTAAATCTGAGTTTTGGCAAATTCAAATTAAGAAAGAAGATTGGTATTAAACAACTTTTAAAACCCCGTTTGGCCAATATAAATGGAATGTTATGCCATTTGGTTTGAAAAATGCCCATTCTGAATTTCAGAAAGTAAGGAATGACATTTTTCACCCCTATCACGAATATATTCTTGTCTATATTGACGACATTCTGATATTCTCCAAAACAATTGATCAACATTGGAAGCACCTTTATACCTTCCAACACATAATCATAACCAATGGTTTAGTGTTAAACCAAGAAATATGAAGCTTTTTCAAACAACAATAAGTTTTTTAGGTTTCAAAATTACTAATCATACTATTACTCCCATCAACCGTGTTATCGAATTCGCTGATAAATTCCCTGATCAACTCACCGATAAAAAACAATTACAACATTTTCTCGGATGTTTAAATTACTTAACTGATTTTTATAAACATGCAGCCAAAGATAGAAAAAATTCTCCAAGAACTCCTTAAATAAGATGTCAAATTCCAATGGACACCTGCCCATACTAAGGCTATCCGGGTCATCAAGACTACAGTTATATCTCTCTCATGTCTACACTTAGCAAATCCCTCTTATCCAAAGATCATTCAAACAAATGCCTTTGACTTAGGCTATGGTGGCATACTATTACAAACTCCGCCTACGGGAAAAGAACAATTAGTTTGTTATACCTCAAAACTATGGACTAAAACCCAACAGAATTGCGCTACTGTCAAAAAAGAAGTTTTAGCAATTGTTTTATGTGTTCAAAAATTTCGATTTGATGTTTTAAACCAAATTTTTTTAATTCGAGTAGATTGCAAATCTGCTAAAGAAATACTTTTGAAAGATTTCAAAAATCTAGTTTCAAAACAAATATTTGCTCGTTGGCAAGCTATTTTAAGTGTTTTTGATTTTGATATCGAATATATAAAAGGAGAAAATAATTCTCTTCCTGATTTCTTATCTCGAGAATTCCTTGTAACTCCTCAAGTTCATTTTGTACAGATCATGGCTGATAAAGGTAAATCTTTTCTTACACATCAACCCTCCACTTATACCAATAAGTTCTCTCCTCTATTCAATTCCTATAATAAAGCCGAAGATAATAAATCACTCTATCGTTTCAGTAATCGTCATCTTGTTACTCTTATTGAAAATGATTTACTTGATCACTCTTTTGATAATCAAGTTAAGATCCTTATGCCTCCTTCCTATCATTTCATTCCAACTCGCCCTCAAGTCTCTCTAAAGTTTTATGAAGCTTTCATTACATAAACTCAATCAGTTATTATTGAACACTTCAAGAAACCGGATTCTACTGAAGTTGCCTATTCAAAGTTGAAAATCCAAAAGGTCATCACGATTAATGAATGAACTCACCAAAACGTTGTTCAACAATGCCCATATTCTTATCAATCAATGACACTCATACCTTCTCATCTGCCAATGCTTGTAAGTTATAAAGATTACATTGAAGCATGGAAAGTTATCCTGTTCTATAAAGATCCATCTTCAGGACATTCATGGTACATAACCTTCAAAAAATCCTTAGGGGTCAACCTTCCCACCGGGTTCATGACAGAATGTTGGATTAAATTTGGTCCAGTTGAGCACATTCTGCCCCTTAAAATCAAAACCATTTATGAAGAAGAAAAACTGTCTTTCTTCCAATTCATCCATAACCATTCCATTCCCTGGATCCTCAAATGGACCTACGACACCCATAAAATCAATCAAGCCAATAACTGCTCTCTTACATATCTCACCCAAAAAATTCATGTCAAGTGCTGGGATGAGTTCGATATTGAGTCTATTAAAGAAAACTCTTTCAACAGTTAAACCTATAACTCCATTAGAATTTGTCTCTCATTTACCTGCCTTACCAAAAACATATAAATAAGCAAGTCTCCCTAAACCTACAGTTGAATCATCAAGTGCCTCTCCATCAACAATATCTCCATTATCTCGTGACATTGCAACAACTATCCTTCAACAACTTCAACAAATGGAAAAACTAATTGAAGCCAAAATGGATGCAAAAAAAGATCGAATTGAAGCAAAACTCGATGCCAAAATCAAGCAATTTGAAGAGCTTTACTCTGCCACATCCACGACAAATTCCGAAGGCGAAGCCACATCTGCAGCTCCTGATTTCATTAAAATATAATCACGACAATGTCGTCATCCTCATTCTACACATACCTCATGAATCCTGGAATCAACCATCCACTACTTGAATACCTGGCTAATGATTTATATCCTTTTGGACTTAACCCCGATGCAGTAATTCAGAAAAACCAAATCATTATCTTTGCGGCACAAGCCCTACATTGGTCAGATGCCGAAGAAAATCTTCTCCTCACTTTATTGATTTTACCCGGCTCTCCATGAATTCAAGTGCAAATTGATCATGAAGTTCTCCAGAGGTATATATGTCAAAATACTATTATAACGCATAATTAATACTTTTAGTTGCATATGGATATTTTCTTATGTTCAGGGAAATATATACTGGCGTTGGAAGCGAGCACACGCTCTGGTACGAGCACTGGGAGAACATGGATTTTTATGATAAAATTGGAATGGATCTATGATGAAGATAAATGAACAAGAGGTAGAAGATAAATATTATTATTTGACAGATGAAAAGCTTACAAATCAAACTTACAAACTCAAACTTAGACTTCTCTTGAACTAATAAACTTCGAATGCACCTGACTACTAGAGGCTCCCTTATTTATACAAACATTGAAACACTAAAAGACATAAAGAAAACATGCTAGCCATTAGCCTAGATGCTAAAGGAATGGCTCGAAGAAAAAGCTACACAATAGCACATATATTATTAAAGCAAAAGTAGACGCATTATCTAAAGAGGATTCTAAAGATAGTTCGACAAGACTCGATAAGACACAAAGTAGCGTCCAACTAGCCCGAGGCGTGAAGGATCGTTTACTTAAATGACAAACAACTTTACATATGTCAATACTTGATGGAGAATATCTGAATATATATGAATCGTCGTACTGTAATAATGTCTAAATTGCGAATAACAAGAATATCCGTAGAGAGGTAGATAACTTGATATGACTAGTTGCTTCAAAAGTAGAAAGACAGCTGTAAATGTGCTAAATCTAGCGAAATTATTGAGGCAGTGAAGTGGAGACTGCATAATTGAGGCATGCAAAATAGGCCTGGAGGCATGGGCCTGAAACGATAAGTGGCATGGGCCGGAGGGCAAGCATAAGCCTAGAGGCATGGGCCTGATTTTTTTTTTTAATAAAGAAAGAGATCACAGAGAGATCTTAAAGGCTTTGATTTGAGAGTATGCCAAAGCCCAATATGAACATAAAGAGGAAACCTCTGGAGAACTTCATGATCAATTTGCACCTAAATTAGTGGAGAGCCGAGTAAAATCCATAAAGTGAGGAGAAGATTTTCTTTGGCATCCGACCAATGTAGGGCTTGTGCTGCAAAGATAATGATTTGATTTTTCTGAATTACTGCATCGGGTTGAAGTCCAAAAGGATATAAATCATTAGCCAGGTATTCAAGTAGTGGATGGTTGATTCCAGGATTCATGAGGTATGTGTAGATTGAGGATGACGACATTGTCGGGATTATAGTTCAATGAAATCAGGAGCTGCAGACGTGGCTTCACCTTCATAATTTGTCTTGGATGTGGAAGAGTAAAGCTCTTCAAATTGCTTGAGTTCGGCATCGAGTTTTGCTTCAATTCGATCTTCTTTAGCATCCATTTTGGCTTCAATTCATTTTTCCATTTGTTGAAGTTGTTGAAGGATAGTTGTTGCAATGTCAGGAGATAATGGATAGGCACTTGATGATTCGACTGTAGGTTTAGGGAGACTTGCTTCTCTATATGTTTTTGGTAAGGCGGGTAAATGGGAGACAAATTCTGATGGAGTTATAGGTTTAACTGTCGCAAGCACTGGGGTGAAAAAGTTTTCTTTAATAGACTCAATATCAAACTTATCCCACCACTTGACATGAATTTCTTGGGTGAGATATGTAATAGAGCAGTTATTGGCTTGATTGATTTTATGGGTGCCGTAGGTCCATTTGAGGATTCCGGGAATGGAATGCTTATGGACCAAATTTAAGGGGTAGAATGTGCTCAACTGGGCCAAATTTAATCCAACATTCTGTCATGAACCAGGTGGAAAGGTTGACACGTAAGGATTTTTTGAAGGTTATGTACCATGAATGTCCTGAAAAGATATTTATAGAACATTATAACTTTCCATGCTTCAATGTAATTTTTATAACTTACAAGCATTGGCGGATGAGATAATAGGAGTGTCATTGATTGATAAGAATATGGGCATTGCTGAACAACGTTTTGGTGAGTCCATTCATTAATTGTGACGACCTTTTGGATTTTCAACTTTGAATAGGCAACTTCAGTAGAATCCGGTTTCTTGAAGTGTTCAATAATAACTGATTGAGTTTGTGTAAGGAGAGCTTCATAAAACTTTAGAGAGACTTGAGGGCGAGTTGGAATGAAATGATAGGAAGGAGGCATAAGGATCTTAACTTGATTATCAAAAGAGTGATCAAGTAAATCATTTTCAATAAGCGTAACAAGATGACGATTACTGAAACGATAGAGTGATTTATTTTCTTCGGCTTTATTATAGGAATTGAATAAAGGAGAGAATTTATTGGTATAGGTGGATGGTTGATATGTAAGAAGAGATTTATCTTTATCAGCCATGATCTGTACATAATGAATTTGAGGTGTTACAATGAATTCTCGAGATAAGAAATCAGGAAGAGAATTATTTTCTCATTTTATATATTCGATATCAAAGTCAAACACTTAAAATAGCTTGCTAACGAGCAAATATTTGTTTTGAAACTAAATTTTTGACATCTTTCAAAAGTATTTCTTTAGCAGATTTGCAATCTACTCGAATTAAAAAAAAAATTATTTAAAAAATCATATTGAAATTTTCGAACACATAAAACAAATGCGAAAACTTCTTTTTTGACATTAGCATAATTCTGTTGGGTTTTACTCCATAGTTTTGAGGTATAACAAACTAATTGTTCTTTTTCCGTAGGCGGAGTTTGTTGTATGCCACCAAAGCCTTAGTCAGAGGCATCTGTTTGAATGATCTTTGGATAAAGGGGATTTGCTAAGTGTAGACATATGAGAGATTTAACTGTAGTCTTGATGACCTGGATAGCCTTAGTATGGGCAGGTGTCCATTGGAATTTGACATCATTTTTAAGGAGTTCTTAGAGAAATTTTCTATCTTTGGCTGCATGTTTATAAAAATCAGTTAAGTAATTTAAACATCCGAGAAAACGTTGTAATTGTTTTTTATCGGTGAGTTGATCAGGGAATTTATCGGCGAATTCGATAACACAGTCGATGGGAGTAAAAGTTTGATTAGCAATTTTGAAACCTAAAAAAATTATTGTTGTTTGAAAAAGCTTCATCTTTATCTGGGATAACACTAAACCATTGGTTATGATTATGTGTTGGAAGGTACAAAAATGTTTTCAATGTTGATCAATTGTTTTGGAGAATATTAGAATGTCGTCAATATAGACAAGAATATATTCGTGATAGGGGTGAAAAATGTCATTCATTACTTTCTGAAATTCAGAATGGGCATTTTTCAAACCAAATGGCATAACATTCCGTTGATATTGGCCAAATGGGGTTAAAAGCTGTTTTATACCTATCTTCTTTCTTAATTTGAATTTGCCTAAACATAGATTTAAGATCGAATTTAGAAAAAAATACTGAAGAAGTTATTCTCTTAATTAAATCATTCTTATTTGGTAATGGATATTGAATTGTTTTTAAATTTTTATTTAATGGTTTATAATTAATAACTAGGCGAAGTGATCCTCATTCTAATTCAACGACATTTTCAACATAAAAAGCTATACAACTCCAAGGTGATTTAGAAGGAGTGATTAATACTTTTTGTAAAAGATCTTTTATTTCTTGGTCGCAAATAGTTAATAATCGTTCATTCATTTGTGAATGATTCGCTTTAGTCGGGATACGATCTTCCTGAAAAGCATCTATATATGGTAAGGTAACTTGATATTTTTTCCTATCCCAAAATGCGGATGGAAGCTCAGAACAACATTTTTTACTTAAATTTTCTTGAAAAGTAAGCAATTTTGATTGAAACGAGGGGGTATTAAGGACTTGGTCAGTTTTTAAGAAATTAATTTTTGATTTTAAAAATCCGATATATGTTTGTTTATGTTCAATTTGATTGATAATTTGATTCAAATATCGAGGTTTGGGTAATTGTGTAAAAGGAAAGAAAACTTCCTTTTGGTTAAGAGTAGTCTTTATTCCTTCTATAGTAACAAAAAATGGTTGTATTTTTTGTAAGAATGGGGTTCCTAACAACATATCATGTTGAAGGTCTTTAACTATGATGAATGATGTAGGTATACATATAATATTTTGACATATATGGGCCAAATGGATGTTAATTTGATAATATATTTATTTCCTTCTGCTGTAGAAATTCTACTATTAGTGCAGTCACAATAATGAAGTGGAATTAATCCTTCACGTATACAATTTAAATCTTTGCTTGAACCAATTAAGGCATGACCAGTATAATGAAAATCTTAATTTTTAAAGTAATAGGAATAAACCAGCTTTGCAGAACGTAATGGGTAAGAGTTTCGATGAAAACATTATTATCATATACAGAGAAATTCTCAGAATTGATATTATCATCTTCTAATTTTGTTAATCGATCTTTAAGGGTTTTTCTCTCTGTTTTTAATTGATTTACTTCTTGTTGTAAAGATTGAATGGTAGCTGTTGGAGTAGTCCGTTTTTTATTAACTTCTTGGAGTATAGCTTGCATTGTATAAGACTTATCATGTAAGGCCATATGATCTTGAAAGGTAGGCTTAGATTTTGGTAATTCAGTAGTTGGTAAGGCCTCTAGATTACGAATTTCTAATATTTATGTAAAATATTTATATTTCAGGGTAGGATCTGCTATTTGCTCTCCTATTTTAAGAATTAATTCTTCATGGGCAGTTAATACATTTATATTGTTGTCTAGGTCTGAACTAGAGGTAGGTGTACTGGTGTTTTAAGTATTTTCTAAACACTGACATGTGTTAGATGAACTAAAATCTTTTTGGATATCTATGATTTTCTTTTTTTTATAATTCTTTAAATGACACTTATTTGCATAGTGACCCAGTTTAACACAATTGTAAAATGTATTTGTTTTATTATTTTTGGTAGTCTTTTGCTATTTAAATAGAAAAGGAAAACAAATACAAAAAGGAGAAAAAATTCGTTTAAGAACATAGAACATAAGAACACTTACGGGGAAATCAATAGAACTAATAAATACCATGAATAGAAGGAGAGTCAATATTGCTTGCCTCAAAGAGACAAAATGGATAGGAGAAAAGAGTACAGAAATAGGAAGCATAGGGTTTAAATTGTGGTACACTGGTATATATAGAAAATGCAATGAAATAGGAATTGTGGTGGATAATGATTATAAGGATAAGGTCGTAGAGGTTAAAAGAATGAGGGATATATTGATTCTAGTTAAATTAATTATTGAAGACGAAAAAAATAACATACTTAGCGCCTATGCACCACAAGTAGGATTAAGCGAGAGCATCAAACGCAAGTTTTGGAACGATACGGATGGATTTATGCAAAGTATACCATTAGATGAAAATGTTTTTATTGGAGGAGATTTAAATGGGCATGTCGGGGTAAGTAACGATGAGTTTGAGAGAGTTCATGGAGGTTTTGGTTACGGTAATAGAAATGAAGAAGGAGAATCAATCTTAGAATTTGCTTCAGCATACGATCTTGTCTTAACAAATACTAGTTTTAGGAAGATGGAGTCGCATATAATTACTTTTAGTAGTGGTCATAACAAGAGTCGAATAGATTTTCTTTTAACAAGAAAAATAGATAGAAAAATATGTAGAGACTGCAAAGTAATACCTGGTGAAACACTTACTACCCAACATAAGTTAGTAGTACTTGATATTAAGCTAACACGACGACATAATATGAATAAAAGAGTTAGCGACCCTAGAATAAGGTGGTGGAACCTAAAACATAGTAAACAAGTAGAGTTTAGAGAAAAACTACTAAAGGAAAATGTTTGGAATCTTGACTTATATGCTAATACAATGTGGCTAGAAATGAGTAGTTGCATAAGGAGAGTGAGATCAAACGTATTGGTATATCTAAAGGCTTGAGACCACCAAAGAAGAAAACATGGTGGTGGAACGAGGATGTCCAACAAGCAATTAAGACGAAAAGAGAGATGTATATGAAAATACCTAAATGTCAAGATGAAGATGTGTACAATCAATATAGAGAAGCTAGAAAACAAGCTAAAAAATTAGTTAGTCAAGCTAAAACAAATTTCATGAAAGATCTATATACAAGGTTAAGTAATAGAGATGACAAATATATATATATATATATATAGGCTAACCAAATTAAGAGATAAAAAGAAACAAGACCTAAGTCATGTAAGATGTATTAAGGACGAAAATCAAAATGTTTTAACGCGCGAGGAGGATATTAAGGAGAGATAAAGAAGTTACTCTGATAGTTTATTTAATGATGGCCAAGTTGATACTATCATAGATGAAAACCCACACCAAGAAAGAAATGTAAACTATACACCCAATATTAGAATTGTAGAAGTTAAAGAGGCATTGAAAAGAATGAAAATAGGGAAAGCACGTGGCCTAGATGAAATACCCATAGAGGTTTGAAAATGTTTAGGATAAATTGGATTGATTTGGTTAACAAAACTTTTCAATAAAATTTTAAAATCAAAACGGATGCCAATGGATTGGAGAAGAAGCACGCTTGTGCCAATCTTCAAAAACAAAGGAGACATTCAAAGTTGCTCAAACTACCGGGGAATTAAACTTATGAGTCACACTATGAAACTTTGGGAGATGATAATTGACAATAAACTAAGGAGAGAAACAACAATATTAGAGAACCAATTTGGTTTCATGCCTGGGAGGTCAACTATATATGGAGGCGATTTTCCTTGTAAGACGATTGTTAGAAAAATATAGAGAAAATAAAAAAGACCTTCATATGGTATTCGTAGATTTTGAAAAAGCATATGATAGGGTCCCTAGAGATGTTCTTTGGTGGGTTCTAGAAAGAAAAAAAGCGCATGTTAGATACATAGACACTATTAAGGATATGTATGATGGAGTAGTAATGAGTATAAAGACATTTGTAGGAGCTACAAAAGAATTTCCCATTACGATATGACTTCATCAAGGATCGGCTTTAAGCCCATATCTATTTACTTTAGTTATGAATGAACTAACTAGACATATTCAAGAGGATATACTATTGCGTATGATATTTGCAGATGATATTGTCTTAGTGGATGAAACTAAAGATGGAGTGAATAAGAAATTATAATTACGGAGGAATACATTAGAATATAAAGGCTTTAAGTTGAGTAGGACGAAAACCGAATACATGCACTGTGAGTTTAGAGACACTAGACATCGAGATGACGAAGTGGTAAAATTAGGGGACGTAGAAGTTCCTAAGGTAAACCACTTTAGATACCTATGATCAATAATACAAAATGATGGTAACATTGAGAATGATGTTACACATAGAATTCAAGTTGGATGGAAGAAATGGCGGAGTGCAACATGTGTGATTTGTGATCGAAATGTTCCTACTAAGTTAAAAGGAAAATTTTATAGGACCGTAATTAGGCGAGTTATGCTCTATGGAAGTGAATGTTGGGCGGTAAAGCAACAACAATTACATAAAATGAACGTAGCAGAAATGAGGATGATTAGGTGGATGTGTGGTAAAACTCGTAAAGATAGAATAAGAAATATAGAAATTCAAAGACAAGTAGGAGTAGCACCAATTGATACAAAGATTAGGGAAGAGCGGTTGCGGTGGTTTGGTCACCTGCAAAGACGGCCTACAAATGCCCCAACTAGAAAACTTGACTCAATAGAAACTGTAGAAATTCGACGAGGTAGGGGCAGACTAATGTTAACATGTGATGCATTAATTATGAGGGATTTGAATGGTTTGAAAAGCTCACCATCAATTGCACTTAATCGAGCACAATGGAAAAGTTTGATCCATGTAGCCGACCCCAGTTAATTTGGGATTGATGCTATGTTGTTGTTGTTGTTGTTGTTGTTGTTGTTGGTAGTCTTTTGATATTGCCTTTTAAGCTTATGGCGTTTGTTACTCTTATAGTAGGCTTCAGGGCTAGGTTTATTAAAGCGATGTATTTTTCGTCTAGGTTTGGAGTTTCGTTGGACTGTGTCAGGCTTGGCATTATGGCCAAATTGATAGCAGAAATTACCTAAAGCTTGATGCTTTATTTTTCTTTCTTTATTGAGGTGTTTCTTGAGTTTGATATCATTGCAAATTGCTAAACCAGTCATCTGTATAACCTGAATTAAATCACCATAAGTAAAAGTATTATAATTTATGGTACCACCTCCCTTTTTGCGAAGAAGGATTTTAACCTTTTCAGCAAAACAAGGGAGAAGACCAGCGATGAACCATTGTTTCCAGAAAGAAGAGTCAATGGTTGTTCACGTATAAACTTTAGACAGAAAAGTATCTTTATACCAACGAAAATCAATTAGCGTTCTACACCGGAGGCTTTGTAATTGATCTCTTGTTTTTTCGTCCATGGTTGAGACTGTTCCTAAAAAATGCCAAATTATATTTATTGTCAGGTACATAACAACATTTCGTTGTTCATGGCCTTGCTCATTTAACACTGGATTGTTATTTTCATCACGTATAACATAATTAATAATTTGCATTCGTTGTTCACTAAATAAAGCATAATTCCACCAGCCATGGAGCTGACCAGTAAATCCAATAGATATAGCACTGGTTATGTGGTTTTCTGTATGTCGCTGGAGTAAATAGGATTTAGCGTATACTAACATATGCTGAATGACTTGAAGGATACGATATTCAGATAATCCATCAATACTTCATTCAACTAGCAATGCAAGAAGAACTAGCAACCAAGAAACTATATATGATAGAGAGGATTTAAAAGCAGGTTTACAGAAAAGAGGAATTGGATGCAAAAAAGGCTTGTTCGTTCCGAGCAAATTGTGATAAGTTGCATTCCAACTGCAAAGCCAGAATCGTTTAACGGAGCAGAGACAAAAATTGCTGACCCAAAAAAAATAAAAGAATTTCATGAAAACCATATAGCTCCTAGTTTAAACGGCGATGTGAGAGTGATTGCGTTCGACGACGAAACGCGAGTAGGACAAACTTTTTTGAACGTAGGCGGTCTCCTTTTTTATTTTTTTGACACTTAGTAATCTTAGTTATTGTAAATTACTTATACATATATTATATATAATACACATGAGTTTCGCCTCCTATTCAAAAAAAGTAATATTAGTTATTTAGCTTTTGAAAAAAAAAATCTTAGTTATATAGCAGCTCTAGTTAATGACATTTAAGAAGTGTCATCTAACAATATTTAATCTATCATTAAAAATTTCTTAAAATTTGAGTCATAGAAAGTCACTCTTGCTGCAGTGCTAACACATAAGTTAAATTTTCAAAGACAATTAAGAATATTTATTAATGATTACTTAATTTGTCATTATAGAAATTTTAGTTCTATAGTGATTCTTATGACATTTCTATGTCAACATTTTCTTTAAAAACTGTCATGTTTAACTTAACTTTAATGAAACGTTTTGATTTAAAATTTGCAAACACTTGTAAATTATGTGTCCTTAGAATTGAAATCTAACAACACTTGTAAATTATGTGTCTTGAGATTTAAAATTTACCAATACTTGTAAATTATGTGTCTTTAGATTTAAAATCTAACAACGCTTATAAATTAGGTGTCCTTAGATTTGAAATTTAACAACACTTGTAAATTATGTGTCTTTAGATTTGAAATTTAACAACACTAGCAAATTATGTGTTTTTAGATTTAAAATCTAACAACACTTATAAATTATGTGTCTTTAGATTTGAGATTTATCAACACTAGCAAATTATGTGTCATTAAATTTGAAATTTAACACTTGTAAATTATGTGTCTTTAGATTTGAAATTTAACAATACTTGTAAATCGTGCATTTAGATTTGAAATTTAACAACGCTTGTAAATTATGTGTCTTTAAATTTAAAATCTAACAACACTTATAAATTATGTGTCTCTAATGTAGAAGATACTTATAAATTATGCGTCCCTAAATATTGAAATTAACAACACTTGTTGTTTGCGTCCTTAATTTTAACTTTATCGACACTTATAAGCCATGTGTCTTAGATTTGAAATTTGACAACACTTATAAATTAATGTCTCCAAATTTTAAATTTGGCTACACTTGTTCATAAAGTGTCGTTAATTTTGAAACGCTTGTACGTTATACGTCTCAAGATTTAAATTTGGCGACGCTTTAATATCAATTGTCCTTAATTTAGAGACACTTGTATGTTACGAGTCTCAAAATTTTAAATTTGGCAACGTTTGTACATCATGTGTCTCAAAAATTAAAATTTAGAGTCACTTTTTATTTGCGTTGGTAAAAAAGTGTTGCTATAGACCCACTTTGTTGTAATGATTATATGATCCAGATTCCAAACATATTATCTCACTAAGTAGTAATGATAAATCATTGAGTTTTATTAATCAGTATTGACCCAACAACGACGGTAAAATAAAATTACGTACATATATACAAACCATAACTCACTCAGATGTTTTGCTTTGTATACAAGTAAAGTCTGCTAGCCAAGCCAACGACATTACAATGATAATTTTGCATAATGGATCCTTTTATTTCATGTTAATTGTTAGTCATGTTGCTCTCTTCTAGTTGTCCCCTACAAAAGACTCTCTCTAAATATCTCTTTTTATTTTATTTGTTGTTTTATGTGTTTTATGTGTTTTTTTTTGTTTTTTTGTTTTTTTTTGGGTAGGGAATATTGATGATAAGAACTTTCCTTGGGTGCTCCTATAACCTATCCTTGTTAATTACAATTTGACTTAAATATGCTGTCTCCAACATTTTAATATGTACAACTTCCTCTCCAATTTAAACTTAAATTATATATGAATTTATACAAGTTTTTTTTATCAAATGAATTTATAATAGTTAGCTATTATATATATGTATGCTTATATAAATACAAGTGGACATGATTAAATTGACTAAATATACATAGAGTAGCAAGATGTAACCCAAAAGAAAAAAAAAGAGATAGGGCTTGTATTTGAACAAATATTAGGTGCTAAAATTGACCAGACTGAGTCTTGCCAGCTCTTACAGCTCTCCTAATTCCTGATTTTCTCTTAATATTAATCCTCTTTGACTAACTCAAAATTGGGTCCCGTCTTTTCATGACAAAGGCAAATAAAAAAATAGTGCCCCTTGGGCCTTTGCAAACTTAATCTAATATTGTTTGACAAAAAAAAAAAAAAAAAAAAAACTTGATCTAATACTATTCCTTCACGGAACTAGCAAATCCTATTTGGTTGTTGTTTTTTTTTGTTTTTTTTGTTTTTTTTTTTTTTGACGAAAAAGAAACCAATTTTTCTAGTCCCATAAGACTCAAACTCCAACTCTCTAGCAACAATACAACATATCAAACTATTGGGTCGCCCACTTAATTGGCGGCAAATCCAAATTATATAGGGCTCTCACTATTCAACAACAACGGGACTTCATCTCGCAACAATAAAACCTCATGAATCACCCAATTTACAAAATTATGGGATTTATTTACAACCAATCCACGTAAAAAATTCTGAAATTGTTCTTAAATGTCTTATAAAAGATTTCTCTCAATTAATCTATGAACAACCTACAAAAAGGTATAGTAAGTTTGAACAAGTATGCAAATGGGACCAATGTGTGTGATGCTACCCATTTCAACCACTAGGGAATATCAAATATAAAATCTTGTTAATAACGAGTCCAGTTCAATAAGATAATAGTAAGAAGTGTCTTTGTCAATGGTGATGAGACCAGTTTCTAAATTAAAAATAAAACATGCTGATCATGACAACCGTGTTCTTGGTGAGATCTGAAGCAGTTTTCACTCCTACTTCGTTGAATTAAACTATTCTACCCATTTAAAGTAAATAAGTTTAGTACTATAGTTAATTGAATAAAAAGTTTGTTTACAAGTCACCATATTAACTAAAAATCCAAGTACCACATTGTCCATGAGCATATAAATTAAAGTCAAAATCACCGATTTAAACAAGTTTTTGTATTTTTAAAGAGAAACATTTCAATG
This sequence comes from Stephania cephalantha, assembly GCA_039657325.1. Classification (NCBI taxonomy): domain Eukaryota; kingdom Viridiplantae; phylum Streptophyta; class Magnoliopsida; order Ranunculales; family Menispermaceae; genus Stephania; species Stephania cephalantha. Next base: position 14,693,316 of record CM077570.1, on the reverse strand, counting down.
TTTGCAGAGAACAACTTTGATTGTCACATTATTTTAATATTAGAGTTGCATTTTCAGTCACATTCATGGCACATTGATGTTATTTTGAACAAATATGATTAGAGAAGTAATTTACTTTTATTAGGGAATTGATTCTATGTCTGGTTATGTATTAAGCAATTGATGATTAAATGAAAATTTTATTTTACTTTAAAAAAAAAGAGAGAAACATTTCAAGTCTTCCATCTACAAGATGACAAATTTTTATTGCTATGGACAACAAATTCTGCATTCATCAAGTAAATGATAATTAATTAGGTGACATTAACAGCTACATGGACCATGTACAAGCCACTTCCTCATCGTCAGATCCACTTCGAGTCGCAAAATCCTATGTGATTTGAGGTGCATCTGAAAACACTATAGTTGGCTGTATGAACTTAATGTCATTGCAGCGTAACTCTTCATCAAATGTAGTTAGCTACAAAAAATCCTTTGTTATATAAACAAATCCATGTCTTCCTCAACACATGAAAATCATCACTAGACCACCATGTCTTCCTCTACTACCTAACAAAAATGTGGAACTCACATGAAAAACCAGGCCTTCTAGGCCTTATTTTGTGCGTCCTTTGCCTCTTCAAACTCTCTCAACAGGCTTCACCACCTCTCCCAAGCAACCCTAGACTTGTAAATGCCTACATAGCTCTGCAGGAATGGAAGAAAGTCATTATCTCCGATCCGAAAAACTTCACGTCGAATTGGAAAGGCCTGAATATCTGCAAATACAACGGCGTCTACTGCGCTCCAGCCCCTGATAATCCTTACCTTATGACAGTTGCTGCAATAGACCTTAACCACGCCGATATCGAAGGCACCCTGCCGGAGGAACTTGTTCTCCTCGAAGACCTGGCTGTTTTTCATATAAACTCAAATCGATTTTTCGGCACAATCCCTCAATGCTTTCAAAAGCTAAGGCTTCTTCATGAGCTTGATGTAAGTAACAACAAGTTTAACGGCGAATTCCCTCCAGTCCTACACATTCCTTCATTAAGGTATCTTGATATCAGATACAATCACTTTGAAGGTGATGTGCCCTCTCAACTCTTTGATCTCAAACTTGATGCCATCTTCATAAACAACAACAAGTTCAGCTTCACCTTGCCGAAGAACATCGGGAATTCTCCGGTATCGGTGCTAGTGTTGGCAAACAACAATGTTAGAGGGTGCTTGCCTACAAGCTTGGGAAAAATGGCAGGGACATTGAATCAGATTATTCTCATGAATGGTATTATTACAGGGTGTTTACCTCCGCAGATTAGTTTGTTGAACCGCGTTACTGTTTTCGATGTAAGCTCAAACAGATTGGTAGGATCTTTGCCGGAGGAGATGGAAAATATGAAGAGCTTGGAGCAGTTGAATGTAGCGCATAATGAGCTTTCCGATGAAATTCCAGGGAGTTTATGCTCTTTGCCGAAGCTGCAGAACTTTACTTATTCAGATAATTACTTCAGTGGTGAGCCAAAGATGTGTCTGAAGCTACCAGCTAAGAATGATAAGAAGAACTGCATTCCTGGTCGACCTGCACAGCGATCTGAAAAGGAATGCCAAGCTTTTGATTCACACCCTGTAGATTGCAGTGCATATGGATGTTTACCAAGAAGTTCGCCACCACCTCCTCCACCCCCACCTCCTCGGTATACACCACCGCCACCTGATCATCATTACTATCCATAAATCAATAGTTGCATTTATTTCTAAGGGATTGTATCCATCCATGTAATTAGATTTTGAGATTAAATTGATCAGGCCAATCTCATATCGGTTGCCGATAAACTGTAATTTTTCGGGTTTTTTTTTTGTACGTTGAGTGCTCAAATCTACGAATTGGAAGATTTCTATATAAGGCCATAATGTGTCTCATAACATCCTATTAATTTATGTATTGAATAAATTATGTAAGATATGGACCTAGAGACTTTTGAGCTCTCATTACCATTACTAATTTGATGGAAATTGGTGGGAAGCTTAATGGTTATCCTTCAAGCCTATAAAAAGACACTTGTACCATCAAACAATGTGTTTAATGTTTGAGGCTCATGAGGGCGATAAGATTTTAGTGGTTTTACGAGACTAAAAGTTTCTGCAGGTAATTCTCTAACTGATCTATATTTCGTATGTTAAAAGAATGCTTACATTCTATTGATCAAAAACTACGGGCAAGTTCATATTGTACATCATCAATCAAACCAGTATAGGTTTCAGTAAATAATATGCTAGGATCTCACTGAAAATTTTGCTGGATGGAACTCAGTAAATATGATAAGACTAAAAGAATTAAGTAGATTGGCATCATGAGTATACAAAGAATTCTCAAAGGAGAATATGAAAACATTAACATTAACTGATCAACAAGTTGCCACATCAGCTTCCAAAAGAAGATGAATGGAAAACAATTAATGTTAGTTTATGGAGAACGTTAGCTTCATTCAAATTTCAGCTAATTGTATCTGAAGCAACTGAAAGTTTGGGATTCTTTTTTATATCCATAAATCATATAATTCACCTCTACTTTTAATAAAATCAATTGCAAAGACAGCAGAACAACTAAAGACTTGTGTTCAAATGAAATTTAAGTTAACTGTGGGAAGAAAACTCACAGATCATGCATCTGCTGATAATCATAATGTATATATATGTACAAACTTCAAAACAAAGGAAACCGATTTCTTGAAAAGTGATCGAGAAAACACCACACAAGTTTAACAAAAACTCATCAGTTCATGAGGTCGAGAAATTCTGATTGTATGGACGACGTTCTGACCTCAATCTGATTGATCTGAAGGCGCAACACAAGCAAAAAACTTGGCCTTTTTCCGGTGTACTCTTTGCCGATCACCATAAAGGTAGTCCCTAAGGAGAACTCTCCTTTCACTGACTCCACTTACTTTGCCTCTGCTCTCATCATCAAGTTTCAGTAGAAGAAACTGGATCCTCTTCAAGTCTAACTGCACTTGCCCAATCTTTTCCGACCATCGCTGAGCTTGCACAGAAACACTCCGTCTTCGAACCTTTCTACTCTCTTGGGATGACACCGCATTTTCTGCTTTGGCATCCTTCATCAGTATGGCATTGACATCACGCAACTGTTTGATAGCCTCCTCGATATCTTTGAGCTGCCATTTCAACGAACTATAGTCAAAAGTCTTGGACTTTTTGCTGACCTTCTCGCGCTGCTCGGCTTTCTTTTTCAGGTCTAAGAAAGTGGTTTCAAGGCCCATCAGCTTTTGAGAATCAGAATCTAGCCTTTCCAAGATCTTGTTTTCTTCTGGATTCTCCGATATTACTCCCTTCGCCACCTCAGTTTTGTCTACAGAGACCTCCTTCTCAGCTTGAAATTCCAATGAAAAACATTCATTATCTGGCATTGGCAGAACTGCATTAATCTCAAGATAACTTGCAGTGTCCTCGGAATATGGCTTCAGTGCTTCATCATGGTGCTCAAAGTCTTCAGCCCATGATTCGACTTTAGGTTCCTCTACTCCAATCCTGCTCATAATGCGCGGGTCAAAGCTACAATCATATGATGAACATCTTGACACCTGATCTAGTTGAATATCTTTCACAAAGATCCCGTCCAACGTGTTAGAGATTTCAGGTGCATCTTTGGGCTGATCGAGGAGATTGGTCGCATTGTCACTATCGTCCTTCAGCTGCTCAACAAAATTCGTGGTAGATGTAACAGGTGTTGCTTGAGTTGGCCAGCTCTTAGTTGACAATTCTTCGATTTCCTCCATAGCAAATTCTAGCTTGACATTTGCATCTACAACTTCGAGCATCAAGAGCTTTTTCATTTCAAACACTGCCTTTTCTATTGCTTCAATTTTCGTATGCAATCCTTTCAAGTTCGAAACTCCATTTTCAACAGCTAGGAACAACTCGTCACTCTGTTCATCACAGCATGCGTCGAGAACAAATCTAGTCAATTCATCAACCTGGAGACATTCATTCGAGAACGAATAATTAGTTCATAGCACCCAACGGAAGCCAGTAGTTAAATATTATTCTCAAGGAATTGCTCAATAGCTGGAAATGAACAGCCTAATCAAAAGATAAGATATGTTGCCTTAGCTTAAAGTGATTATCAGGAGACAAACATATCTAAAACAGCATGGATTAAGTAGATTGGAAAAGCATTCATTCAAGTTGAGAGGCTCACAATAGTTGGGATCAAATAAATATGATCTTGCTCTTCTTCATCGAGGATGATAAAAGCATATTTCTCTGAATTTCATTTAGTTTCCGAATAATAGAAGGCCTAGTAAGTTTACTGCTTTACTTATAACAAGGGAAAGCCAAATATACCTCTTTTGGATGAAAATCATCTTCGTGAAGCTTTCTCTTCGAAAATAAACTGCTTTCAAAAGAAGTTACTTTATCCTGCAAAGAAACTATCAGAGGCAAATATGGAGGAAATTTTGATTTCAGTTCTTTATTCCGACGCTCCAAGTCATGTTGCACCACTTTTAACAGTTTGTTGTCCACCGTTGTCGCTGTGTTTTCAGCTTCAAGGGTATCACATGCCTCAATGAGCTCATGCATCTTCTGTTCAAGTAGAAGGTTGTTGATGGTTGCGTATTCGTATTCACCAAAAAAGGTCAAAGCTTCAGCCTCCCGTGTATCGACCTCATCTTCTTTCCTTAGTAGCTCACTGGATAAACAATCTTCTCTGGCTTTATGGCCTTCAATCACTTCATGTAATTTATTCAGTATTGACATGAGTTGCTCATTTGTTTCCAGCATACCATGTTTCTCGCATTGCAATGTCAGTAGCTCATCGTTTCTTGCCTTCAATTCATGATGTGAGGCACTGTTCTGAGACTCAAGATGTGCTGCATATACTCTAAGCTCCCCAAGCAGAGACAAGAAGATTGAGTTCTCTAACATTAATTGCAGGTTTTCACACTCGGAATTCCAAGTTGAGGTTTCCATTTCTTTGATTTTCTGAATAATGAGCTGAAGAAGCGTTTCGTCTTCCTGAACTGTTTCTTCACACCGGTGGACTGGATCGACACTCAAAAGCTCGGACAGTTGATGCACCCCCAGCCTCAGCTTCTCTACTTGGCTTAACAAGGATTTCACTTCTGTTTGATGATCAAGACATTCCTTTTCGAGCTTGGGTATTAATCTTCCCAATGATTTGGACACTTCAGAGTGTTTTTCACACTCTCCTAATAAATATTTATTCTTCATGCCCATATCTACGATACAACTTTGCAATATGAAGGCCTCGAGCTTCATTTTTGCAGCATTGTTTTCTTCCTCTTCAAATGTTTTCTTACTCGAATTACAATCTTCTTGTAGGATATGGATTTGATTGTCCAAATGAGCCAATTTACTCTCACTCGACTGTGTGAAATTTGTAAGTTCTTGTTTTTCCCGATCCAAGGACATTTGCAGCTCTTCGACTTCATGAATTTTTGATTCCTTCTCTTTCTCAAGAACTGAGTTCTTTTCCTCTAGCTCTGTATATAGAGCTTTCATATCTGCCAGACCTTGCTGAATGCTTTCTAGCTCTGAAATAAGACCATCTCTTTCACTGAGAAGGCCATGTTTTTCATTGTTAAGAGTCTGAGACGACTCTTCCATACAATTTAATTTTTCAGTCAAAACATCCAATTTGACATTTGCATCAAAAAGAGAGTTTTCAAGAGAACCGTTCCTCTCCCAGACTTTCTTTGCATTCTCATTAGCAAGCTCCAGCTTAGAAGCGAGGGCGTCCTTCTTGGAAATAAGGTTCGCTTTCTCGCCCTTTAGACCTTGATAGCTTTCCTCTAATGCCTTTATCTTCTCACTTAGTTCTTCTGATTTGGCATCAACATGTGAAAGGAAATTCTCCAAAAGTACACCCATCTTCGAAAGCTTCTCCATGTTTTTGGAATTGACCTCCAATAGAACTAATTCATCATCTTTGTTCTTCTGGCAAATCTCCTTCAGTTTAAAATTCTCTTTCTGCAAGTTCTTCACTGATAATTCAAGGAAATTGGGTTTCAACCCGACCGATTCCACTTGCTTGATTACTATTTCATGTCTCCCGTTCATTTGGTCTAATTCCTCCTTTATATGGCACATATCTTGTTGAAGATTATCTCTGAGGATTATGTGGCTCTCAATCTCCTTCTCGAGTTTCAGTTTTGTCTCGTTCAAGCTAGCAACTTCATCATCCAAACTCTTTAACAACATTGTGCATGATGAGTTCTGCTCCTTTAGGCTATTGTTTTCCTCTTCAACTTTCTGAATTTCTTCCTCTAAAACTTGGCAATGACGTTCAATTTCCTTCAGCCGCTGGAGCCCATCTGGGTTTTGCAATGCTGAAGCTCGCTGCTCTTGTTGAGACTCGGAGTGCATCTTTTGAAGAGCTAGAGCTTGGAGGGCAGTTTGGGCCTGCATAAACTGCATGTGCTCTTCTTCCAAGCCAATTCGGAGTCTTTCCACCTCTTCATGCTTTTCTAAGAGTTCCTCCGTTTGCAGCACCATTGTCTGTGCCAAAGCATCAAGTTCATTTTGAAGAGATTCATTCTTTGTCCGTAGTGAAAGATATTGCTCTTCTGCACTGTTTAGCTTTGCCACCTCCATAACTATCACGCAACTAAGTCTTCTAGCTTCTTCTTGGGCTTGAGAGACTTCATTTTCAAGACTAGATATTGTATCCAAACTCTGCCGATGATGAAAAGCAATGTCTTCCTTCTCTTCCTTTAATTTAGAAATGTCTTGCTGCAGAAGTTGAACTACAGTTTTGGCTTCCCATGCTTTCTCCTTTAGTCCTTTCACCGTCTCCTGGGCATCAGACAGTTCAGTTTCTAAATTTGATATCCATTCCAAAGACTGTCTATGCTGGTGTTGGCCAACTTCCTTATCAACGTCTGAAGTTAGAACATTTGTCTCGACCTTATGCGCATTCTCAGATTCTAGTGGAATGCAAAACTTGAGATTATCTTGAGAGAGAGTGTCTCTTAAACTTGGCTTTGTATCTTCCACCATTTGCAACTGGTCCTTGAGTTCATTCCAAGTTTCCAATTTCACATGGTGCGGCGCGAACTGGACATGGTGTTGTGCGTTTTCTCCGGAGTCCAACAACTCATAGAGTTGTTTCAAGCCTTTCCTGCCCTTTTCGAAATCAAATTCATGGGAATTGATCCCAATTCCTCTGGTGGAATGGGACTGCAGGGATGAAAATGCTGAAGCATCCTTATGCAAAGTGTTAGAGTCAAACAATGACTGAGAACGATGAGGCATCTCAGCGGTGGGCTGCACCACCTCCGCGGAAAAGTTTGTGAGTGAATCATCAGCTAGCATTGATGAAACTTCATTTGGGAAAGCTTCTGCCATGGTCCGATGAGCATGGCGCAGTGCTCCTGTTGCATGATCATAGCGTCCTGCCAAAGCTCGGTATGCTTGATAAAACTCCCCTACAAGTTTTATAAGTTCAGGACGCTTTTTGTAGTACATTTCAGCTCTTCTTGCAAATGAATCTCCATCTTCTTCTATGAGTTTCAGCATTGATTTAACCTTGGCATCAATATCTGTTCAAGTAGACAGGACATCTATAATTAGCAAAGCATACTTATTTTCCAATAATAAGGTCAAGCAGACTAGCAAAAAAGACGTTGACGGAAGATCAATTGAGTAATGAGTGAATATAAAGTTAGCAATTTATATCAACACAAAGAAATTAGAAACTTCATTGCTTAATTCCATGTGTTGGGAATTCAGTAAAAGGTACACAAATTCCTGACAGATCAGTTAAGGATGGAAATAATACCTTCTTCCATGAAGAGAATATGTACATCGATATCCAGCAAAAAAGAGAATAACAATTCGAAACTGTGTGCAAGCAAGAAAATATAAACAAACAGATAACATCAGCAAACAGAAGCCGTCGTGATTTTCTTCAATTTTTTAGTCATTCCAACTTGTGAATTCAAGATCATCATCCTTGCAGCTCAGCACATTAGGAAATCAGTATCACAAGATTAATGCATTCTACAGCCTTTGTGCTTCATCATGTTTTTGACTATTTCTTAAATTTTTAGGCGCTTTTCTTGCCTCTCTTTGAATACCGTTTCACCAGCACATACATCTCAGACATATAAGAACAAAGTAAAGCTCAAACAGAATAATTAAGAAATTAAGAAATCCTAATAAGAAACCAGATGCCTTCATAGCACAATAGGCTTAAGCATTAGTGCCCACAAATTTAGTACATCGAATATAATAGTAACCATTGAAAACTTCGAAAGTGAGAGCCATACCAGCAAGATTTTCCTGCAGCCATTTCGAGTTCTTTGGGCTGACATGATTCTCCCACCACCATGAATACAAGCGCCTCGTCTCAACATCTCGCGAGGTTTCCATCGTCACACCGCAAAGATCAACTCACTAAGTTCAAATTTTGTACAAATCTGTAAGTACTAACTAGGTAGCAGACCCAAGCCAATATCAGGACTGAATGTTTAGGCTTATATAACCAAATCGTTTGCTGCGAACTTCCCGATTCAGAGATGCAATCTACTAATCAAAACTGCATATATCATCAATATATAGAGTTTTCAAACTGTGTAATAAAACATTGCAACTGAACACAACATTTGTGCAAAAACTCAAATTCAAAACACCCCACTGCACAAGGGAAAGTAATAAATATGATCAAACTTTCCTCAATTAGCTCTAACAATTAAAACCCCACTTAATCAATATGCAGAATCCTAGGCTAAAATCAAAATTCAAACCTAAAAAATCTAATGAAACAAAACACACCCATCACAAATTAAAACCCAAAATTTTAAAGATCATTTGAAAAAAAAAAAAAAAAAGTAACATCACAAATCAAAGGAAAAAGGTAATAACCATATATTGACGCCTAATAAATAATTTCAAAGGACACAAAATGATGATTTACAAAAGGGACAAAACCACAACTACCCATAAACCAAAACACTAAAAAAATACAGAAACAAGAGAAAAAACCCAGATTGAAATCAAGTACTTACAATAGAAAACCAAAACTCTGATGAGAGCAGCTGTGATGATCAGACAGATCTCCAGCTGCCTATCTCCTCCTCCTCTTCACCCCATTTTCTCTCACTTCTTGACACAATTGATGAAGAGATGGGATTGAATAAACAAATAATAACAAAAACCCAGAAAAGTTGAACTCTTCTTGAGAGAGTTGAAAAGTTGGAATTGATTCCATGTATTAATATTGTGATGGCACCAATAACGCCAGGTCAACTGCGTGGCATTAAAGCTCTTAATGAGTTGTTGTTGTTGCTTCATTGGTCACAGAACAATCAAACGTGTGTTTTGGTTGGAACATGGATCGAAACTTCTGAAGATTCCGTATGATTTTGGGCACGTTGTGTTTTAGCATTTATACCGCGTTTACATGTGCCCGTGATTCAGGGTTTAGGGATATACACTGCCGGAGTTTAGGGTTTAGGTAACCTGCTTCGGTAACCTATTTTAAGCACAGACCCAATTGGATAACGTGCAATACACCTCGAGATGTGTGCACGGGTGTCGCGATTGTCGCATGTCAAACATTATCCTTATAGTTATATACTCATATATGTGTGTGCCTCGTTTGGTCTTTTTTTTTTTTTTTTTCAACAAGTGAAATTCATGAATCTAAATGTGACTGGCCGAGTTTAGGGTATTTGGTTATAGGAAAATGATCGATTGACATTTTTGTGTACACACTCTGATCGCACCGCTTACGTGCCATCCTACGTGGAGCCACGTTGGGCTGTTTTCTATCAGAGCGCAAAACAAATGATAACGTGGAATGGTGTCGTTTGCTCCGTTGAAGGCGTGGGTGGGCCCCACTGACGCGCTATATTGACAATGTACAATGATGTGTACAAAGCAATAGAAGAGATGTGTACAGAACAACAGTCATTCAAGGGTTCTCTTCTTCAATTCTCGACCAAGCGACTCCAATATTCGGGAATAACCTCCATCGCTGCAGTGCAAAGGGTGATAAATCGGCAGAGGATAGAGGCACTTTTTTCGTTAATTAGGGTTGATTTATGTGGTTATTAATGGTTCGATTGTTATTTAGGATTTAGGGGTTTTGGGTTGATTTATGTGTTTATTTGTTGTTCGAGTGTTGTTCAAGGTTTAGGGAAAGACCGCATATTAACTTGATGATTTGTTAGTTGATCCATTATATGTTAACTTCTCTTTATCTTGAATGTCTATGACATCTCTTTGATGGCGCAATATAGAACTTATTGTTGGTGGTGTTGGTTGTTGAAGATGATATGGCCCTGTGTTTGCTGTTTAGGGTGCCATTGACGAGGATTAACAAATAAGTGGCATCTTTTGTATGAAAAAAATTTGAATTTTTTGGTTAATTTTGTTGTTTCGTAGTGCAATATTAGTGAGAAGATACTTTGTTGAGAGAAGGGGTGGTTTGTGAGGTTATTGTGAGTTTAGTTTTGCTATAACAAATCAGCTCCATTGGGACACAAATACTGTAGTTGATCATTCCTAACAGAGAGCAAAGTATTACCAACTTGATCACAATACCTATTTGATAATTTAAGTCTGGTAAGTTTAGCTCAAATTAATCAGTTTTGCTGAAAGTTTTGTCAGCATCTCTTGGCTTACGTTAGATTGATCTAGAAATGTAGTTAAAATCATAAATAATTTTAGTAACCACAACATAATTGATCTAATTAGACATTGAGCAAAATCCTTGGTAATCCTAATGCAGACTAAATGAAATTGGTCAACACTATCCCTTTCAGTTACTACATTCAGATCATATCAATGCTATTTCTATGACTAATATATATCAATAGTTTGAGTAAAACCCTTGCATTCTGACCTTTAGTTGTTATGTTTGGTATGATTGAAATGAGAAGCGTGCTCATGTTTTAACTAATGATTTCCATTAACAATTACAATTGCAAGGTATGACTATAATGGGTGAAGAACGATGTTGGGAATGTGGATCGAAGTACTACTTTGTTAATGACTTCCTATGGAAAAAGCATTGTGCTAAGTGCCAAATCAGGTTTCGCATCGTAAGGCGGGTCACCAAAGAAGGCCCGATCAAGGAAAAATTCTTTTATGGCTGCACCAATGGATTTTCCACTGGCGATTGTAACTTTTTTGTTTGGATTGACCTCTGTTCACCATGTCTGGCAATAGCTTACGCACCTACTAGCGTTCTCAATCAATTCAATCGTAGTGAAGCTCGCTCCTCCATTGTTACGAATACACGTTCATTTCGGAATATGAGTGGTAGACAAAGATTAGAAGTCCATGATGTGAATCAGTTGACTGCGTCCTTCACTTCATAAATTACACTAACTGGTGGGGCGTAATTGGAAGCTCATACTACCTTTCTTGTATCAAATGAAGAGAATTGAGTGATTGAATGAGCCACCTAGTTGTTGGGAATACCTTTTGGGAATGGAGAAATGAAATTGAAAGTTAGACTAAGTAATTCCAAACCTTTTGCACTTTTTGAATGAAATTGAAAGTTAGACTAAGTATCCAATTATCTTCATTGTTACAATTTAGGTGTTCTTATTTTCTTTGGAAGCTTGAAGGTTGAATGCATGGGGTATGTGGTGGTGATTCCCATGTTGCAATGAAGATTTCCCATGATTTCTCATGTTTGTAAGTTGGTATCGTATAACAAATAAATGAGCAGAGTGTTAGATGAGGGAAGCTACCCATCCTTCTAAAAAACAAAACATGTCATTTTAATGGTGTATTTGAAAGCAAACATGACAGTGATCATATCATCAAAACAACATTGATATAAACCAAAATTACAAAGCTATGTTTATGTTTTGCTTTCAATTCATTCAATGAAAGTGGATATCATGCATACAAACCATGTGTTCATACCATACCACGACACACCAAAATGATAGTCAAAATGCACACCATAACTAACTAATTGATTGCTCAACAAATCATTGACCACATCAAAGTGATCATATCATAGCACATAGTACCATAGTCACCACTGCACACTAAGTTTTTCACCAATAAATTGTAAGAAGCTCCCAACAACCGTGCCAACAAAAAGATTAGTTAACGAAAGACTAGAATTCCATTGAGCTGCTCCCGTGACCTGCGTCTTGCTTGTCCGATCTTGATGCTACATACTTTGCTTGGTCAAATCTCATATTCAACTGCCTCATTTCTTTTGTGAGCTCATTGCCATAGGATGCAATTTCATGTTCGAGGGCACGCAGTCGCACCTCTACCAAGCTAGAATTTTTAGTTACATTATCAGTCAACCTCCTTTCCATGGCCGTCATCTTCCCAATCAAGAAATGCTTCATCTCCCACATTTCATTTGTGAACTCCTGCTTCATTGTGTCCTTAAGGCGATGAAGCATTTCATCATCCATAACTGCATCCTTTTTTGCGCCTCCAAGATCTTGATATTTTTCACTCACTACAATAAATGAAGGGAAACATTATAAAGTTGTTAGAACTAGTTATATGATATGAAAAATTAGAAAAACTATTAAGCATATCAATTTCATATAAAGGAAAACAACTAATTATGATATAGAGGGTTCAGATTTACCCTAATAGTCGGTGTCTCATCTTCAGTTGGTTCATTGGGTAGTTCTTCTTCAATTTCCTCTTCGGAGTCCCGTTGACTACTCAGAAATTCATCACTTGCATTTGCCTTTTTGCTGCTGTCTTCGAACTCTTCTTCAGAAGTTGTATCAATTGCCAAGTCTTTCCCTTTCTTCTCATAATCCATGGCCCTTTGAATGGACTTTCGCACTCTCCTTTGCCAAGTCTTCTTGCTTTCATTTTTTTCATTTTAACGACCACCCAATCACCACATAGAAACTCGTAGTTCATGTTCAGGAGTGAGGTTAGACCAATCATGTCAATGTAGGGATTCTTCTCTCTCCCAACTCTTGGTGGTGTATGGCTTACTAGACACAGTTGCAAACAACTTCCCTAAATGGTTCCCATATGGTAGGGCAGACTGGAGGTCCATGCTTGCCTTAAGCATATGTCTTGACTATTATGTAAGCTAAATCCACACTCTTCCCAGTTAGGATAAACCAGACAAGAAATAAATCATAAGAAGAAATCCGGCCAAACGAACCGGAACCAATCCTAGGAACCAAGACATGAATGATTTGTTTATGAATGAGGCGAGCCTCAATGGTCACCTCGCAAAACCTAGGAGGCCTTGACACAAAAATGTCCGACTGAGCATTTAACATGTTACACGTAGACACAACATCAAATCTTACCACACTAGGCCACCACTTCTACTCATAGCAATGAAAGGCTCCCTTAAGGATGTTAAGGACGATCCTAATAACATTAAGTATGACCTTGATAACCTTTCCATCAATGAAGCTCCAACTTTAAGAGTTTTGCAGGATCTTTACTGTGCAAATTAGTTTAAAATTGATGGGCATACCGCTCACAAAGAGGCTCATTTGTGTTCACAAATCCATCCCACCCCATTCGGTGAAAAAAAGACCTCACCCACACCCGAATGCGATCAAAGAAGTTGAAATCGAGCCTCATAGTCTGAAGGATCTTTCTACCCATGAGATTCGCATGCAAGGTGAAGAGAGTGCACTTGCATCCCTTCGGGTCCATATTGTCGGCTTCACCTCTGCGCATTTTCGCCTCTTCGTCACCATCAACATCGATGGGGGGTAGTAGGGCTGTTGGGAGGGAGGGAACGCCTTGCTTCACCCACCATCCGCAAGCGGGCACTCGAACGGACAGAGGCTTGCGGTAGATCAAGTTTTGACTTCACTATCCTACAAGTTGGGGTCGCATTGCTTGGACTTTTCTTCGTCAACCCAGCACCAGTCGGAGTAGAAGTTTCTCCCTTCTCTTGTGTTGGCTTTACCATTTCTCTATTTGCTTAGGGTTTGAGATGGTTTTCTCTATAGAATAGAAGAGATGAGAAGATGGTTGAGATGGCAACAGTTTGAAAATGGAGTGTAGTGGGTGGTGGGTTGGTTTAATGAGGAGAGAGAAAAGTACACAGTCACAACTTTATCCTATTCGTGCATGTTATGGAAGTTTACGTATTCATGTTTCTGAAGTTTATGTATTGCCTTCTATTAAGGAAATGAATTGAACTGCCTTCCAAGATCCGTAATGTAACTTACTCTCCAATTGAAAATATTTCATTCTAATAAAGTGAGACCACATTCCTGTCAATAACACATAGACATGAATACCTTCAAATTATAAACGCGAGTCTACAGTTACTACAAAAATCCAATTTCAGAGAGTCCACATCTTTCCTGTCAATAATTAAGCACATTTAAACCCAAACAATATGTACGAAAAATACATATAACTAAGTACTAATTCACTATAATAAGTTCCACCTTAGACTTCATGGCAACCTTGTGCCTCATTATGTCACCCGCTGCCCAAAAAAATGCCAAAAAACCATAGCATCACATCATTTGTCACAGACAATGCTCCACGAATCATTCGGCAATGTGTGATTCAAGGTGCATCGTATGTTCATTGTCGCATTATGTACGAGCATGATGCATGACACAAACTAATCGATACTGCCAATCAAAATGTACATTGGCTGCTCCACGAATCACTCTTGCGAATCCAAGTTGTCTATCCACTCATGAATGGTGTCAGTAACTAGTATAGGTAAACTCATTTCTTCATTTGCGCAAGAAGCATTCTCATGCATTGAATTCAAATGGTGAACACCTTTGGTACTACCCCTGCCACCATGACCTCAAAATAACGGAGCTTAGAAAAAATTACGCAACTTTCTTTTTTAATGTAAATAATTACACAACTTAATTAATAATAAAAATGCAACAGAATAAGTTACTTACTATGCATGTCATTTGTGAGGATAGTCCCACTGTTGGCTCAACATTTTTGTTGGATTGATGCCCCTGGTGGACAAAAAATTATAACAAAACATAATGAACCTTGTTACATTTGAGTGTCCAAATAAAAAGATTTATATGGAAGATCGACTTACTTTGCTTCTTTTTTATCACTACCCTTATAACTACTTCCTTTCCTTGTCTTTGTATTAGCTTCCTCACATTCTTTGTTCAATATAACATTACTATTATCCTCCTACATGTATGATTATAATGTGATTAAATAAAGCACCCAAAGCACGTATTATAAATAAATATAGACACCTTAGTGAAGGATACCATGCTTGTCATTTGTGAATTGATGGATACCCAGGGAACGCCATTTTCAAAGCATGCTTCGACCTGAGCAATGACAATTTTAGAAAAAGAATTAACCAAAAAAAAAAAAAGAACTCAAACACAACACAATGGATTAAGACTTACTTTCTTTCCGTTCTTACCACCACCCTTCTCTGATCCTCCTATGATTCTTTTCTTTCGTGGTCTCCCCTACGTTTCCTCACACAAGGTTCCTGTATTTGTTTGCTCGATTGTGACGACCCCTCTCCTAATCTAGGGCACCGCCCGGCCTAATCCCGTAATTAATAATCATATCCACGCAGGACTTAACTACGTATTAGTCAGCCTTTACAACCAAGGCGCCTCTTTTCTCGTGTTCATGATAAGTAATACACAAGTCCTACCAGTTTATAAAATTTAGAGTTAATTAAAAACTTTTTATTAAATTAATTCATTAGCGGAAGTCTTATTGATTATGCAGAAGAAATTAGTAACTTATGCGGAAGCCATTTATAAAACCCTAAGTGTGGAAAACCAGGAAATGACATCACATATATAAAGTCCTCAAAATGCAGTGAAACAGTAAAATAGTCTAAGTCAAGTCGTGGAAACTAACGCTCAACCCAATATATAACCCCAAATAGTATCTGAAAGACATATATAACATATACAATCAAAATACCAAAAGAAGACCTACAATCGATGCAGTGACGCACCGCGGGCTCAGGGATAATCGCCGATCTTCTCCTTGCCCGACCTGTTGGTAGACGGCTCTGCACCCACCATCATAAAAAGAACGGTGAGTACAAGAATAAAACAGTAATCCCCGATGACAAGTTTAATTTGCATTTCCATATATTCAAATGGTATTTAAAAGCATATAAATGGGAAAACAGGAAAATAAACCATATGCGTGTAAATACCAGAGTTTAAACAAGTGATACTGACACTAGACTAAGTAGTGGTGATTTAGGTCCCATCGGAAGTGAAACATGTCACTCAGGACTCAATAATCAAATAGCACAAGGGACTATAACCCAAGTGTTACCGGGGACTCTAACCCCGGTGTATAGACCACCTCAGGGACTCTAACCCCGAGTGTCATACAGTGTCAGGTAACATGTGCCGACATCCCCAGGGACTCTAACCCCATGAGTCGCGCACATCTCGATCGAGTACGGGACCTAAATGCGAAAACTACTTTTTAAATTTCAAAAAATACAAAGTATGGATTGTCAAGGCATAGGCACATCTACACACATAAACAAATAAAGAATACAAGTCCTCTTAAACATTTATAAGATATTCACTAGCTTAATAGCATGCTATTTATCATGCAATTCACATTTAAAACAACAAGAATAGACATAGCATGGGATAAAATCAATGAGTCAAATCAAATGAATGGATATCATGCAAATTAGACTCATCAAGTGAGCATAGACACAAAGAACACATGATATAAGAATAGAAAGGCAAAATAGTCAAAAGGACTATGCAAGGACAACAATTAATAGAAATGAAATGCCAAGTAAAGTTACCATTGGGTATACTCCCCTAGTTCCTAGATGTGCCAATGTGTATCTCTATACCAATCTTATGCTTTCCATTTAATTTACTCAACTATAGGCCTTTAATTTGATTTACATTAACAAACACAACCATAGGCTTATAAGTAATTCCTTATTTCATATTAGTATTAAATAAGACTTACCAAAATGCTAACTACCCGATTCCCCGGCTCGCACGCTACTCGAGGCGTGTCCTCGCTCTCGTCTCAACGCCTACAACTGTACAAACCGACTTATTAAGTCTACACAATACATAACACTAGGCATACATCAATACAAAAATATAATATACATCGGCCACGTGCCTCGGTCGGTGCACGTATCACAGTGTAAGTCTCACGTCGAGGTCGATGATCCTGATTAAGGAATTAAAACGGGGGTTAGAGATTTGGGTCGTGACAAATATCCCCAACAAAATGAAAATTTCATCCTCGAAATTAAGTTTAAGTTACAGTTCTACCTGACTCGAACATGTATGTGAATCTATCTCGCATGTAGTCCTCCCGCTCCCAAGTGAGTTTCGTGTCATCGTGGAACTGCCACTTGATGAGTACTTTCGGGATGGACTTGCTCCTCAACTGTTGTACCTTCCAATCTAGGATTTGAATGGGCTACTCCTCGTAAGAGATGTCCTCTCTCAGGTCGATCTGACTTAAGTCAACTGTCGGTCGCACACCGGCCTTCGACTCGGCTAGTCGAAGCATCAAAATGTGGAACACTGGATGGACCCCTGACATCTGTGGAGGCAATTCAAGCTTGTATGCTACTTTCCCGACCAATTCCTTAATCATGAAAGGCCCGATGAGCCTCGGTGCAAGCTTGCCTTTCACCCTAAATCTCTGAAGACCCTTCCGAGGGGAAACCTTTAAATAGACAAAGGCTCCCTTGGAATACACGAGATCACCGCGATACTTATCTGCATATCTCTTCTGTCTCTCCTGTGCTCCTCTGAGTCTCTGACGGATCAGTTTGGCCTTTTCCGTGTGGTCAACAACAATTTCAGGCCCCACTATCTCCCGGTCATCTGGCTCAGCCCAACACGATGACGAGCGACACACACGATCGCCATATAAAGCCTCAAATGGCGCCATCTCAATGCTAGCTTTGATAACCTTGTTGTAAGCGAACTCACACAACAGAGTAGGTACTCCGCCCAAGATCCACCAAACTCCAACACGCATGCCCGCAACATGTCCTCGAGGACTGAATCAATCTCTCGGTCGCCGTCGGTCGAGGGTGGAAAGTCGCATCTTGAATCGTAGGCGCGCACGTACTACTCTTGCATACTCCGCCACATCCTGGACATATACGTAGCATCTCTGTCTTACGTGATCGTCAATGGTACCCCGTGCAGCCTGATAATCTCTCTCTCGAACAATACGCTCAGCTGATCGAAAGTGTAATGCGATGCCACTGGCAGGAAATGAGCAGACTTCGTCAGTCTGTCAACTATAACCCAAATTGAGTCATGTCTCCTCGCGGTCCTCGGCAATCCTTTGACAAAATCCATAGAGATGTCTTCCCACTTCCATCGAGGAATGGGAAGCGGCTGTAGTAATCCCCCCGGGTCTGCGATGCTCGGACTTCACTTGCTGACAGATACCACAGTTCCTGATGAATTTAGACACGTCTGCCTTCATTCCAAGCCACTAGAAATGTCTCCTCATGTCGTGGTACATCTTAGTCCTGCCCGAATGTACGGTAAATCTGGAACGGTGCGACTCTTGAAGGATTTCATCTCTCAGCTCCGGTACCTATGGTATCCACAACCTGCCCCGGTATCTCAGACACTGATTTGTCGTCTCTGCCCAATTTGTACACTCTGCACTCTGCGCTAACTCGCTGAATCTCGAGTACAATTGGTCAGTCATCTGACCCTTTGACACTCGCTGTGTAGACACGGACTGTAGTCTCATATGTGCGCAAATCATCACCGTAGTGTCGGTAGGAACCTCTGTCTGACATGATGTCGTCGCTGCCTCGAGTAATCCATACTCATGCATCATGTGACATCTGACCACCTCAACATCTCTACTCGGACTCCTACTCAGTGCATCTGCGACTACGTTCGCTTTTCCTGGGTGATACTCTAAGGAAAAGTCGTAGTCCTTCAAGAACTCCAACCATCTGCGATGTCTCATGTTCAGCTCTTTATGTGTGAAGAGATATTTTAGACTCTTGTGATCAGTGAAGAGTGTGAATATCTCTCCATACAAAAGGTGTCTCCAAGTCTTCAGCGCAAATACAACCGCTGCCAACTCTAGGTCATGCGTGGGGTAGTTCTTCTCATGTATTTTTAACTGTCTCGATGCGTATGCCACGACACCGCTCCCCCGCATCAACACACAACCTAGACCCGTATGAGAAGCATCTCGTGTACACTAGAAATCCCTGTCCAACCTCTAGCAAGGTACTAACACCGGCGCGGTAGTTAATGACCTCTTCAATCGAGTAAATGCAGGCCTCACACTTCTCGGTCCACTTATAAGCAACATGCTTTTGTGTCGGCCTCGTCATCGGTGAAACGATCTTCGAGAAATCCTTCACGAATCTACGGTAGTATCTTGCTAACCCCAGAAAGCTCATGATCTCCGGTACTGATGTTGGTGCCGACTAATCCATGATCGTCTGAATATTGGCCGGATCTACTGCAATCCATGCTGCTCTAACAATGTGCCCCAAGAACTTGACCTCTGCAAGCCATAATTCACACTTGCCGAACTTAGCGAAAAGTCGGTGTTCCCTTAATGTCTGCAACGTCTTTTTGAGGTGCTGCTCGTGATCCTCACGTGTCCTCGAGTATATCAAGATGTCGTCGATGAAGACTAATACAAAGCGGTTGAGATATGGTATAAGTACTCGGTGCATCAAATCTATGAATACGGCAGGGCGTTGGTCAGCCCAAATGACATGACCGTGAACTGGTATCGGCCGTATTTGGTGGTGAATGTTGTCTTGGACCTATCCTCATCCCCGATCCTAAGCTGATGATACCCCGATCTCAGGTCTATCTTGGAGAAAAATTGTGCTCCTCTCAGCTGATCAAATAAATCGTCTATTCGCGGAAGTGGGTACTTGTTTCGATCGTCATTCGTTCAACCGCTCGTAGTCGATGCATAATCTCTTCGCCATCCTTCTTCTTCACAAACAGAACTGACGCTTCCCACGATGACATCAAAGGTGTGATGAACCCCTTCTCCCCCAAATCCTTAAGCTGAGTCCTCAACTCCTCTAACTCCTGAGCCATTGGGTATGGTGGTATCGGGATCAACCTGGTACCGGTACTAGGTCGATGATGAAGTCTAGCTCTCGCGGTGGCGGTAATCCGGGTAAATCCTCCGGGAAAACATCCGGAAGTCTTGAACAACCAAGATCTCCTTTAGTCGGGTCCCCGACTCTCCATTACTGCGTACAACGCTACCTAGAGTCTCCATCTCTCTACTAGATGCAAGCCAGACTCTCGTAGTGCTGAGTCTCGTGGTCGGGGGTGCAGTAGTAGTAGCTGTGGTGACGGGGGCGGTCGAAACCAAGTGCAGTCATCTACGCCGACATGTAAGCGATGAAATCGACAATCTGTCGCTCATGAGAGGTCGTCTGGTCAGACATCCTCTAAAAATTGTCAACTGATACGGTGGGAGGCTGATTGCCGCTAGCTCTAGTGTCTCCAGCCTCACGCGAATTCCCCACCGGTGTCTTCAAGTGGATAGCAAACGCGAATCAGCTACTACGTGGCATAACGCATATATATACATATAGAAACTGACACGTACATATAAGAAATCTCCATTTCACCTTCACTCAATTCCCAACAAAATAGTTCCTAGGCAAGGATCATCTGGTTTCCACTTCTAAGGTTTGTGTTTTATACGAGTTCATTTTTTTTTCTTATTTATCCCTAAGGTTCTAATACCTAGGCTCGATACCAACTGTGACGACCCCTCTCCTAATCTAAGGCACCGCCTGGCCTAATCTCATAATTAAGCCCTAATCATATCCACGCAGGACTTAACTACTATTAGTCAGCCTTTACAACCTAGACGCCTCTTTTCTCGTGTTCAAGATAAGTAATACACTAGTTCTACTAGTATATAAAATTTCGAGTTAATTAAAAACTTTTTATTAAATTAATTAATTAGCGAAAGTCTTATTGATGCAGAAGCAATTAGTAACTTATGCGGAAGCCATTTATAAAATCCTAAGTGTGGAAAACCAGGAAATGACATCACATATATAAAGTCCTCAAAATGCAGTGAAACAGTAAAATAGTCTAAGTCAAGTCGTGGAAACTAACGCTCAACCCAATATATAACCCCAAATAGTATCTGAAAGACATATATAACATATACAATCAAAATACCAAAAGAAGACCTACAATCGATGCAGTGACGCGCCGCGGGCTCAGGGATAATCATCGATTTTCTCCTTGCCCGGCTGGGTAGACGACTCACTGCACCCACCGTCATAAAAAAGGACGGTGAGTACAAGAATAAAACAAGTAATCCCCGATGACAAGTTTAATTTGCATTTCCAAATATTCAAATGGTATTTAAAAGCATATAAATGAGAAAACTAGAAAATAAACTATATGCGAGTAAATACCAGAGTTAAACAAGTGAAACTGACACTAGACTAAGTAGTGGTGATTTAGGTACGGTCGGAAGTGAAACATGTCACTCCGACTTAATAATCAAATAGCACAAGGGACTCTAACCCAAGTGTTACCAGGGACTCTAACCCCGGTGTATGAACCACCTCAGGGACTCTAACACCGAGTGTCATACAGTGTCAGGTAACATGTGCCAACATCCCCAGGGACTCTAACCCCGTGAGTCGCGCACACCTCGATCGAGTACGGGACATAAATGCGAAAACTACTTTTTAAATTTCAAAAAATACCAAGTATGGATTGTCAAGGCATATACACATCTACACACAACAAATAAGGAATACAAGTCTTCTTAAACATTTATACGATATTCACTAGCCTAATAGCATGCTATTTATCATTCAATTCACATTTAAAACAACAAGAATAGACATAGCATGTGATAGAATCAATAAATCAAATCAAATGAATGGATATCATGCAAATTAGACTCATCAAGTGAGCATAGACACAAAGAACACATGATATAAGAATACAAAGGCAAAATAGTCAAAAGGACTATGCAAGGACAACAATTAATAGAAATGAAATGCCAAGTAAAGTTGCAATTGGGTATACTCGCCTAGTTCCTAGATGTGTCAATGTGTATCTCTAGACCAATCTTATGCTTTCCATTTAATTTACTCAACTATAGGCCTTTAATTTGATTTACATTAACAAACACAACCATAGGCTTATAAGTAATTCCTTATTTCATATTAGTGTTAAATAAGACTTATCAAAATGCTAACTACCCGGTTCCCCGGCTCGCACGCTACTCGAGGCGTGTCCCCGCTCTCGTCTCGACGCCTACAACTGTACGAACCGACTTAATAAGTCTACACAATACATAATACTAGGCATACATCAATACAAAAATACAATATACCTCGGTCACGTGCCTCGGTCGGTGCACGTATCACAGTGTAAGTCCCACATCAAGGGTCGGTGATCCTGATTAAGAAATTAAAACGGGGGTTAGAGATTTGGGCCGTGACATCGATGCTTGAGTCGAGGGTAAGGTTCCTTCATCATCATCACTAGTGTCAATGTGAGTTTTCTCCAACTTTTTTATCTTTAACTTCATATATCATTCTTAATTTTAGCTGATGTGCTTCACAACTTAGCCAAGTTATTGCATCTTGTAATTATTGCATTGTGCCTTTCCATCACAGTTGTTGAACTAGTACCAAGCTCCACTATTGTCTTCTCTCGTGCATAATTTCTCTTGAAGTCCTTATGCCATTGATCCATAATGTACTTTGATAGAATTCCCATAACATCTAGGTCGTAGAACACGCAAAGTTTTGAAACTAAACTTGTTAAGGGCATAACTCCCTAACTACTTATCTAAATATGCTGATCTTTTAGTATGTTGTATTTGGATATATTTTCCGCCTTGTGACCAAAAATTACATTTTTAGGAACTATAAATTAGGAGAAATAGATTTTCTAAATCCGCTGGTCGGATTAAATTTTAATTAGACTTATGTTTAGTAAAATCATGACATCTCTTTCATTTTAAATCAGAATTTTGAAAACTAAACCTTTTCGGAAAGCTAAGAGAGAGACCAACAATAATTGTACTGATGGAGGATTTCGATATTTGGACCATTTCATGCCTAAAAGTGCATTAAAATGTAGGAATTTGAAGTTGAAACTTAATTTAGTCGTTAGGGGCTGATTTAGGAAGATTGATTTAAAGTCTATTGAACCAATTTGAATACACAATAAACACCACTAAATTGAGCTTAAACCCACTATATTTGAACTAATGAGACACCAAACTCATGAACCTAGGAAAATGGTATGGGAGAGCGAATACAAGATTTGGAGTATCGGGAGGCCAGTAAAGCTAGGACTTTACTTTGTTGTGGTGTCAATGACAACTTTACTTGGCATTTCATTTCTATTAATTGTTGTCCTTGCATAGTCCTTTTGACTATTTTGCCTTTGTATTCTTATATCATATGTTATTTGTGTCTATGCTCACTTGATGAGTCTACTTTGCACGATATCCATTCATTTGATTTGATTCATTGATTATATCACATGCTATGTCTATTCTTGTTGTTTTGAATGTGAATTGAATGATAAATAGCATGCTATTAGGCTAGTGAATATCTTATAAATGTTTAAGAGGACTTGTATTCCTTATTTGTTTAGGTGTGTAGATGTGCCTATGCCTTGACAATCCATACTTGGTATTTCTTGAAATTTAAAAAGTAGTTTTCGCATTTGGGTCCCGTACTCGATCGAGGTGTGCGCGACTCACGGGGTTAGAGTCCCTGGGGATGTCGGCATATGTTACTTGACACTGTATGACACTCGGGGTTAGAGTCCCTGAGGTGATCTACACACTGAGGTTAGAGTCCCCGGTAACACTTGGGTTATAGTCCCTTGTGCTATATGATTATTGAGTCGGAGTGACATGTTTCACTTCCGACACCGTACCTAAATCACCACTACTTAGTCTAGTGTCAGTATCGCTTGTTTAACTCTGGTATTTACTCGCATATGGTTTATTTTCCGTTTTCCCATTTATATGCTTTTAAATACCATTTGAATATTTGGAAATGCAAATTAAACTTGTCATCGGGGATTCTTGTTTTATTCTTGTACTCACCGTCCTTTTTATGACAAAGGTGCAGAGCGTCTACCAAAGCCAGGGGCAAGGAGAAGATCGCCGATTATCCCCGAGCCGCGGCGCGTAAATCGCATCGTTTGTAGGTCTTTTTTTAGTATTTTGATTGTATATGTTATATATGTCATTCAGATACTATTTGGGGTTGTATATTGGGTTGAGCGTTAGTTTCCTCAACTTGACTTAGACTATTTTACCGTTTCACTGCATTTTGAGGACTTTATATATGTGATGTCATTTTCTGGTTTTCCACACTTAGGATTTTATAAATGGCTTCCGCATAAGTTACTAATTGCTTCTGCATAATCAATAAGACTTCTGCTAATTACTTAATTTAATAAAAAAGTTTTAATTAACTCTAAATTTTATAAACTGGTAGGACTAATGTATTACTTATCCTGAACACAAGAAAAAATGCGTCTAGGTTTTAAAGGCTGACTAATACGTAGTTAAATTCTGCGTGGATATGATTAGGGCTTAATTATGAGATTAGGCCGGGCGGTGCCCTAGATTAGGAGAGGGGCCGTCACAGATCCATAATTTTCTTTATTAGGCATTGGAATTGAATTTCATTGATTAAGATCAATGTGGGCGTATTACATCCAAAATTGAATAACAATATATGCTTGCTCTAGCATAAATTATGTCTTGGAAGTATAAATCAAACCAGATACAAGCAGTTCTATCAAGGATGTGCGCCTACTTTAAGCTAAACAGATATTCATAGAATGCAAAATCAAACCTTCGTGGATTTTATTGCCTCAGGCACCTCCTCGACTGAAGGTGACTGAAAGTTCTCATAAGACAGAAAACTACAAAGCATGGTGAACTCGGAAGCCATACAGTCAAATCATGTTTTACCTTGATTGATTAAGTGGAAAAGGAACAAGGCGAAGTCAACATATAACAACTCAATACTTTTACAAAGGTAGCCATACGTTACAAGATGCGAAAAAATATCATACAAGGTTCGCAAGAGTTCAAACTCACAGTTCAGCTAAGTTGCATACCTTAGGGCCCTGAAGAAGATGGAAAAACTGCTAATTACATACTTCATTGAAGATCGCCAGCATGTTCATTGAGAGAAGGAAATGCTGGTATAGACCGCAGTATTAATTTCCGGCTACTTCGACGACCAGGAGAAGAGACAAATGGATTGTGTGGAGGTGAAATCCTCTTGCAATTTGGTGAAGATGTCTTCACACCACTAATGGGTGAACAATTTTTGAGAATTTCAGGGGTTTCATCATCTGGAATGACCTGAAAATGCTTTTCGAACCTGCGCTGAGGGGGCAGTGGAGATTGTGGCGGCTTCCCAATAGAAAATGGCAGATGAACTGATGTTCTGGATGAAGAATAAACAGAAGAAATTGTAAAAGGAATTGACAGAAAAAATTGCAAAATTTCACCAAAGTAATAGTGATTAGGAAAGACCTGCAAATCTGGAAAGAGAACGTGATAGGGACAACTGGATCTGGATACTGTTCCTCACTCTCGTAAGCTTCATTATTTTGTGCACGTTTATCCGCTCCATCCTTTTCAGATATCTCAATTTCTTCATCTTCAACTTCAGTTTCTTCAGTGTTCAATGGAGTAGATCCTGCATTCCAGAGGGCAAATATGATTTAAGAAGTTTAACTAGTATTAATGACAGAGGAAACATTCAATGCACAGTTCATATAATTGCATAGAAAATAAAACACAGACAAATGGAGTGCACTTCATCCTTACAACAACAACCAAAAAAAAAAAAAACAAAAACCAAACAAACGAAGAAAATATTTTGATAGAAAAGGTAGGACTTAAAAAGTGGAATTATCATCTACATTTAACTATGAATTCAAACCTCAATAGCAGCTAATTAAGTAGCATCAAAAATATAAACTAGGAGCATCAAACATAAACCTTAAAAAAACACTAAGAAATCGCGGGTTTATGCAGAAGTGTGCATAAAAATTTATGACAACGGAAAACCAGAAGCACTCACCATCTTTCCTACCAAATCCATTCTTACAACCTTCGCATCTGCAGTTAATAGAGCATCCAACTCCACCCTTCAAGGACAAACAACAATATTTTAACCTCCGATATAAGTATAACACAGAAAAAGAAAGAGAGAAGGCAAAAAAATGTGTCAAAATGCCAAGTGATAACTCCATTAATTTGGCATGTCCTCTACAGCTCTACTCTATACAAGGTTAAGGTTTTGAGTCTCCCTATGTGGGAGTCTATATTGTTCGTTGAGTGTTAAAGCAGGTTTCTTGTTAATAACAAAAAAAAAAAAAGAGAAAAAAACAAACAAACAAACAAACAAAACAAAACGAATCAAAAACCCAAGTGTCAAGGGTGAAAACCTGATAGCATTCACAGTATTTCTTCAGGCAATTTGATTTCTTGCAGTTGCAACCTCTTTTGTGCCGAGCTGAAGATGGTGTCTTGTTAGAATCTTCCTACAATGGACAAGCATTGAATTATTTAAGACCAAGGGCTTCGGCATTCCTAACCAAAACAAAAAGAGCAAAAGATTCAGTTTCTTACCCCAATATCCGCATTAGATTCAGAGCTCCTAATTACTTTAGGGGCAAATGCAAGCGGATTGCGAGATTCTATCTGTTTACGAGTTGCCAAAACAGTATCTTCATGTATAGGCTTATTAAAGCATTCTTGACATGAACAAGGCTCCACGCAGTAGACACCAGCAGCGAAGCATTCACAGTAGCTGAACAGAAAATTAAAATAATAAGCAAAAGCTTAATCATGAACCAAAGATAATATAAAAAAGATGCCATATATAAGCTTTGCACGTGAGATGACAGCAGAAGAAACCTATTAAGGAAATAAAGGATGTTTTTCCCTAGCAAATAAGAAGCAGTCAATAAGTAATACAATAAAAACAATTTCGCTCTCTCATTACAGGCTAAAATGACAGTAAGTGGCACTATTCTCTAACGGTAAACAGCTTTAGTGGTTTACTAGTAGTCCTTGTAACCTGTATTAGTGAGTAGTGCCATTTCTCTGTGTTCTCTCACACACAAAGATCAAAGCACATGGGCCTGCTTATGAAGACACTGCACCTGATCTTCTCTTGAACTTATTCATTATTTTTTATCATGTTCTTCTTCATCAATTTCTTTTCTTAGACACAAATATCAAAGCGCATGGTGCATCTCTGCATCTCTCATCTTCCCCTTTTTTTTAAATCCTCTATTCATTCTTGGAAGCAGAATAAAAAATCATTGGTCAGAAGGGTAGCTCCCTCCCTCCCTCCCTCCCGCTCTCTCAATCATCAAGACTAGAACCACAACAGAATATATAAGTCTAACTAATTGTTTTCAAAAAAAAAAAAAAAAGGCTAACTAATTATTTTATATAATAGAAACTCCAAACTAAACCTTCATATAAGCTAAAAGAAAAAAAAAGCTGCCAGATGATATTTAATTGATTAAGTATTTAAATGGAAACATGAATGAAACTCCTACAAATATAAAAAAGCTGTTTGCCACATTTATCAGGCGTACATTTTGCACGAAGTAGGAAGAGAATTAAGAAAATAAAAAATCAGAAAACTTACAGCTTCAAGCACTTAGACTTCTTACAGTTGCAACGCTTGCAGCCCTCACTTTCTCCTGCATGCTCCAACCTGCGCCTGGATAATATTGGACTCACAGTGAGAAATAAAAGTAGAAACCAAATGCATAATGAAATGTCAAAAGACAGCAAAACAAGAACAAGAACAAGAACAAGAACAATAACAATAACAATAACAATAACAATAACAATAATAATAATAATAATAATAATAATAATAATTGATCAAGCAATTATCACGTGCCTCTTCTTTTTAGGGCTGCTCTCGTTGAGTTCATCGCCAGCTTTAAATGCAGAAGCTCGAGAAGCATCGGATGTAGTAACCTGATTACTGCTAGCTGGATCCACATCTGTCTTGATTGAGCTTAGAGCCAATGATTTAAAAGATTTTCGTTCAGATGATAAAGAATGAAAAGTGGCACTGGAACATGGCATGCTTATCAGTTGCTTTCCAGCAATCACCGTCTCATGCTTAACAACTGCAAGGTCCTTTGTTGTAGCAGCCAAAGCATTCAAGTGCAAGCCAATGCCAGGCAGTATGCATGGTGAAGATCCAGGCCTGACAGGAACCAGCGGTTTAACCTCAGAAGAGACTTTTTCCTCGGAATGTGAAGAAATGGAAGAGCAACTATTAGAATCATCCTCCAACTTCTTTTTTTGAGCATTTCCAGTCTCAAAAACTAGGCAACGCCTCCTTATTCCACGAAGCTGCTCAGAATGAGATTTTCACAAAGAGATTACCAATCATTCAAATTAAGGGATAAAAATTAAGTTCTTAGAGGAAAAGAATGAATGTAAAACTTAAAAATCATCATACTCTGAAAGGACATTAAAAGGTACTAATTTTCATTTGTCAATTATATGTTTGAAATGAAAATGGACAATCTTCTCATAACCCAGAATAGTTCAACTTTTCATGATACTTTCTTTTCCATTCAAAGCACTATTATCTACTCAAAATCAAAACAACCTCCCAGAGAACCAACCTCATGCTCAATCTCAGTGAACCTTGTATTGTCACAATTTTTTTCCAAACTTCTTAATGATAGGGAGTTCTAGTCCACCTCTAATCGGGACCTTATAGGTGCCAGTTTAGAGTTCAGAAAGGTGGCCCTTACTTTACATGCTTAGTGCAAACTTGAATATGGCCACGTATAACTTCAAGAGAAAGATATCTAAAAATAAAAGATAAAAGAACAGGTGGCATAACAAGTTTCCTTCTAATTCGACAACAGTAAAGGAATCGATACCTAACAAAGTACGTAGAGACATAGGTTTCAAAGACATCTGAACAATTAGATACCAGAAGAGGTTGCACTTGCACCTCTAAACAACAACAACAACATAGCCTCAGTCCCAAATTAATTGGGATCGGCTACATGGATCAAACTCTTTCATTGTGACTTGCACCCCTAAAGAATGAATATAAAATTTAAAAATCATCGTACTTTGAAAGGACATTAAGAGGTATTAATTTTCCTGTCAATTAAATGTTTGAAATGAAAATGGACAACTTTCTCATAACCCAGAAGGCCATAATGGTTCAACTTTTCATGATACTTTCTTTTCCATTCAAAGCACTATTATTTACTCAAAATCAAAACAACCTCCCAGAGAACCAACCTCAAGCTCAATCTCTGTGAACCTTGTATAGTAGCAATTTCTTTCCAGATTTCATAATGATTGGGAGTTCTAGTACACCTCTAATCGGAACCTTATAGGTGCCAGTTTAGAGTTCAGAAAGGTGGCCCTTACTTTACATGCTTAGTGCAAACCTCAATGTGGCCACATATAATTTCAAGAGAGATATTTGAAATAAAAGATAAAAGAACAGGTGGCATAAAAAGTCTCCTCATTCTACAACAGTAAAGGATGAATTGATACCTAATGAAGTAGGTAGGGACATAGGTTTCAAAGACATTATTTACAATTAGTAAGAGGTTGCACTTACACTCCTACCAAAATGATTACTTAAGCTTCTCTCAGCATTATCAGATAAAAAGCTCTGAATATTTGAATTACGAAATAACTTTTGGGAAATTTTCTAGTTTTTTGATGGACACATTCTTCTTACTCGACCATTAAACTTCTACATTAGAGACAAAAAAGAAAATCTTTACACAGCTAAATACTTTCCCTAATGTCCGATTCTTTGATTAGCTATCCCTTTGCAATCTTCTATCCATGATAGAAAGAACACAATAGCCAAGCGTTCAAGTATATTATGGCCACAAGAGCTTCTAACATCTCATAGAACTTTTACTTGGATTGACATAATTGGGCCAAAATTGAATAGCACCTACTCGCGCGTTATGATGTTAAACCTTTACTGTGCATTGGTTAGCAATATCTAACTTTATCTCTTCATGAAAATAACAAGAACCATATTCAATTCGAGTGTTTGTAACAAATAACGAACAAGGCTACTCACCTTGCAGCCAAATTGAATGGAATGCCCAGCCTTATCATTCATTTTCTCACTGGCCAAACCACCACCTTGCTGATTCTGCATGTCGCCTGAAAGTAACTGAGGTGTATGATCAGTTTCATTTTTCTCAGCAACTTGTCCATTTTGCCCAGCAAGTTCTTCCATTTCACGTTGTTCCTGAGAAGCCACCTGTGTAAGAAGCTGAGCCTTTTGAATATTCTCAACACTATCAGGTGCAAATTCTGATACAAGAGAAGTGAAGGAAGTTTGAAAGGTCACTAAATTCTGATCCCGAGGCTTCTGTACAACTATGTTATCGGGGGAATCAAATGCTAGGAGATCTGCGGCATCAGATATCAGATTCTCCCAGTCGCAACCTATTTCCTCTTTAGTTTGCTCAACCTGGCAAGTAGTTGGAAGCCCTGTACGACTTTCAAATGATTGATGCCCTTCCATTGAGGTCTCCAGAACAAATTGGACAAGACTTTTCGATGTTCCAGACATTACTGGCACCGCATCGACCTGAGTAATATCCACAGGCACCTGATCACCGTCGGGACTCCCACAATCATACTTCAGAGTCCGTGGCAACTCAATAGCGAGCTCAGAGCTCTCTGCGGTAGGGTCAACTGTAACCTCTCCGATAGAAATACCTTGACCAGAACTTTCTGGTGGACTGACAGGAGGCCCAGACGCCTGAACAGTGTCCGAGATAGGCACACTTGTATTTTGTTCATGCCCACTTTCAGAAGAAACAGGTTTTGAAGATTCAGGAGAGCAGTGCCTGAAAGCAGAAGAATTGAGAGATGAACTCCATCTTCAACAAATGGTCTTTGTATCACATTAATACTAATTCATAAGCAAAGAAAGCTACCTTCTTAAGAATCTTGATTCTCTTGCATAAGTGACATGCGGTGAAGTAAAAACTGATGGAGGGGATGTAAAATTAAGCGAGTTGAATGTATGTGTAATGTGTGTAGATTTTACGGGCTTAATTGGTGAAAGACTGTTGATATAATTGAAGACAGGAGAATCCTGCAAGAAAAAAAGTTTAAAATTTACTTAGATAACACATTGGAAACATGGCAAAGAACGTCATAAGCATACTGAAATTTGCAAAAAAAAACAAAGACAAGAACTGCGTATTCTTTTCAGAGCGCCCGGCAATACTAAAGCACAGAATTCTATAATAAACAGCTTTACCAACAACGACAACAACAACAACAACAACATAGCCTCAGTCCCAAATTAACTGGGGTCGGCTACATGGATCAAACTTTTTCATTGTGCTCGATTAAGTGCAATTGATGGTGAGCTTTTCAAACCATTCAAATCCCTCATAATTAATGCATCCCATGTTAACTTTGGTCTGCCCCTACCTCGTCGAATTCTATAATAACCAGCTTTACCAATATCCAAAAAAGTTCCATTTCAGTTAGATCAACATATCTAACTCTGACATGTTACTTAGACGACTAGCAATAATACAATGGTCAATCGCACAGAATTGGTGAGGAAAAGCAAACTCCCAAGTACCCAAGTCCGCTTAAGTCATTCAATGGATCAAAGTGTAAAAGGACAAACTTTGAACAAAGCTAAAAATGCAAAAGAGAGGAAAAATGGTGAATAGCTTGTGATTGGGAGGAAACCCACAAGGGAAAAACTGTATCAAAATCATACAAATGCAATTGAGAGAAACAAAACCCTAAATTTCTTCCAAACAAAAAAGGAAACAGAAGACGAAAGAGAAGACGATGAAATTCAACACTTCAATGAGCAATCAGAGATGCAATTCACTTGAAAAAGGGAAGTTAAAACTAAAAGAGCCGGCAAAGATGAACCATTGAAGAGTTATCAGAGCTTTGAACACACAAATCCATCCAACAAAAAGTCAAAAACCTAACTCTCCCTGAAAACCCAACCTTAGAACGCACAAAATTAACTTCATCACACGAAGAAACCTCAAAAATCAGTCCAATTCTTCCCCAAAACGTAGCCATCGAAACATGCACAACCTCAAAAAATAAAAAATAAAAAAATAAAAAAAAAAACTTTTCAGAAGGAGAAGAAAATCTAACAGAAACCCTACAAAAAACACAAACCCATCACAAATCAAAACACCTAGACTCAAACAGGATGAAAAAACCCTAAATTGCGCAACCTAGAAGTCGAATTCTCCAAAAAAAACTTAGGTTAACGCTCAAAACTTCATTCGATCTGTACGAAATCGCCCAAAAACAACAGATCGAAGAAGAAACCCTAAAAAACCCCGAAACCATAATTAGGAGGAATTGGAAGCGCAGAAGACCTCGAATTTGGAAATCGGAGTGCCGATCTGGTTCCTCTCAGGCGTATCCATCGCGAGAGGACCACGACGACGACAACGAAGACGAGACCACCAACAATGGCCTCCTCTGCATCACATCTCTCTCTCTCTCTCTCTCTCTCTCTCTCTCTCGTAATATCTTCACAGTGCGTGAAAGCGAGAGAGAGAAGAAATTCAAGGAGAGGCGCCAAGGCGGGAAGAGAAAATGCGAGTGAGTTAAGTGAGTGAAGTGATTTTGTGTGGGGCCCACACCCATTCGTTCTTTTGACAGCTGTCTAGGACTAGGACCAGGACTAGGACTATGCTTTGCCAACAAACACTCCCACACACATCACAACACTGTAAAAAACAAAGAGAAGTCTTCTTTTTTTTTTTTTTTTTTGGTTACAAAAGAGAAATCTTTATCTTTTCTTTCTTCTACATTCTTTGGGTAAGAGGTGGTTAACTTTAAGTGGGAAGCTGGATGCATCGAGATTTACGGTGAAGGTATCTTGATAGTTATGTGCGGAGGATGAGTGATGGGTGGGTTATTGGTGTTGGGATTGTCTCTTTGATTCTGGTTTCGATAATCCTGGTTTAATAAGCACGCATAGACCCTATTAGCCGGGTCAATAACTGCTCCATTGGTTGCGCATCAAACGAAGTAGAGCAAATATTTTTTAACGGCATAGTTTGTTGCATGTGAAAAGATTTTTTTTTTTTTTTTGTGCAGTAAATTCTTCCATGCGTGTTCAATTGCACGAAAAAAAAGAAAAAATTACAAACGTACAGTGAAAAGTGGTTTAAATGAGTAAAATAAGTTGAGCTTGTTGTGGAATATGGATGACCATGCATGTACACCAACATATCGTGTAGTCATGTAACTTGTATTTCTCACTTAATAGTACCTCCACTTGTCTATGTATTGTCATGTAACTTGTAATCCTCTCCAATGTACACCAACTCTTCCATGTATTGTCTATGTTGCTTGTGATGTGTTGTATGACTTGTGGTGTATGTATAACTTGTACACATTGTATAAGTACAATTATCATCATCACCAAATTGCCTATATAAAGGGTGCCAACCCCATTGTAATTCACATACCAAGTTGAATGAAAACTTCTCATTCCAACTATCTCATTTCTTCTCTTCTCCTTTGTAGTAGTAGTTTGTAATAGTAAAAGTTCTTAGTCTTTATTTTCCTTCTCTAGTTCTTAGCAATTCCAACTTAATTTACAACACGTTATCGGCAAGACGAGCTTGCTCTAACATTAAGGAGATCTTGAAGTTCAAGAAGGCTTGTTAAGGAGACAAAGCTAGGAAGGTATAACTTTTGTTATTTAAATAAGTTCGATTTATTTCTATATTATCATGGTTGCTTCCTTTATTACATGCATCACTTCTATATGCATACTTTATTCATATACTATGTATTATAACGTCACCGATTGCGAAAGTATGCTATGTAGTTGCGTCTTGTACGATCTTCTACATCAGAAATCAAAAGTCAATGTGTGACATATAGTTTTTCTCTTAAAACTACAAACGATTAGTTATTGTTCTATTCTTGATTTTATAATACAAATAATGCTATAAGTTTGAGTTGATAGTGGGTAAGCCTTGTCCCCGTAAAGCTAAACATTGAAAGGGAGACGGGTTATCCTGTTCGAGGAGGCATGGTATTAAGCGAGACTTTGTCTCGCCACCCAACCTGGAGGTTGTCCCACCAACTCATACGAATGGTACATTTGATTATTAATGAGTCAAGTTGTGAACATATACTTAATCATATGTTATGTTTTTTACATAAAAGAAAAGAGAAAATCATTTTATATTACATTTACTTTCAAAATATTAATCAACCATATTTGAATTTGTTACCTTATTATAATTCTTGTCATGATAATTAGATATTACAAATTATGAATAAAGCTAGCATTTATGCAAGGTCAGATGTTGTTGTACACAATCATTTGCCAATATCTCTTTAGAGATTTGAAAAGTGAATATTTCACTTTATATATATTTTCATCTTATGGAGTTATAAATATATAAATACCAAAAAAAGGTAATGCTCCAAAAGCTCAAAATGAGCGGTTGAGTCTCAAGCTACAAAATTTAATCGATCAAATATTAATTATAATTCAAATTTTAATTACCTCTATGTTGAGGCTATGTTGAAATATGACTGATGAGACAATAAAAATAAGGTCACGTGGCCCGCCTCGATTTATTCTTTAACAAATATCGAGTGCGCATGTCGATCCAATAAATATTAAGGATTGATTTCTTGTCTCATGGTAGTGAGTAAAATAATGAGATATTATAAATATAATATCGCTCACGTCCAATTAGTTCAGCTTCAAATTAAGAAGCATATGTTGCATATAATGATCATGATCACAATAATAAATTTATGGACGTGGAAAAGGTGAAAATATCAGGTAAATGTCGTATTGACAATTCCACCAAAAATTGGAATAAAAGTGGTGCACCACTACAAAGGGCAAATAATTATTGACAATGAACGCTCATAATTGTGACATTTTTTGGTCTATATGAAAGGCTATTTTGCCTAAATATTGTCATATATATACCCGAATATTTTTGTGACCTTTACCATGCCTTCAAAATCAAAGGCAAAATATTACGAATTTTATCATTGAAATATGACTCTTTTTCTGATTTGTCAAACATTATTTGTCTAGATGGATCAACAAATCATGTGTTCAAATCATGTATCAAATAAGAGCGATATATGTCTTGCTGATTGTGCTACAACGCACACAATCCTTAAAAACAGAGAATATTTCTCCAATTTGAATGTAGCTGAGGCTAATGCTCAAACAATATCTGGCATCTCCAATTTGATTAATGGCTCTGGAAGAGCAAATATTATGTTGTCTTGGGGAACAACAATTCATGTTGACAATGCCTTATACTCTGAAAAATCCATAAGAAATTTACTCAACTTTAAAGATATTCGACAAAATGGATATCACATTAAAACCATGAACGAAAATAATAGAGAATTTCTCTATGTCACATTGGTTTCAAATGGGAAAAAAGAAGTGTTAGAAAAATTCTCAGCTTTATCATCTGGATTATATTTCACTCATATAAGGCATGTCGAAATGAATGTCGTCTTAAATAAGAAAATTAATGATCCAAAGACATTCATTTTATGGCATTACCGAACTTGGACATCCAGGATCATCAATGATTCGAAGAATAATTAATAATTCGCATGGACATCCTTTAAGGAGTCACAAAATATTTTCAACTGGTGATTATAATTGTGCTAGTTGTTCTCAAGGTAAATTGATAGTTAAACCATCCCCAAGTAAAATTGTTGTGGAATCCCTAGTTTTCTTAGAACGCATTCGATGAGACATATGTGGACCTATTCATCCTCACTTGTGGACCATTTAGATATTTCATGGTTTTGATATATGCATCAACTAGGTGGTCACATGTTTGTTTGCTTTCGACCCACAATGTTGCATTTGCTAGACTTTTAGCACAAATCATTAAGTTACGAGCACAATTCCCGACAACCCAATCAAGACCATCCGTCTTGATAATGCTTGGGGAATTTCAATCTCAAGCATTTAAAAATTATTGCATGTCTATAGGAATCACCATTGAACATTATGTTCCACATGTGCATACCCGAAATGGTTTGGCGAGAATCTCGATCAAACGCATTCAACTAATTGCCGACCTTTAATCATGAAAACTAAGTTATCAACTTCGGTTTGGGGACATGCGATCTTTCATACAAAGGCATCTATCATTCGTTATAGGCCTCACGCATATCATGAACATTCCCCCATGCAACTCATTTTAGGTCAACAACCAAATATTTCACACTTGAGAATTTTTGATTGTGCAGTGTATGTTCCTATACCACCTCCCAATAGAACTAAGATGGGTCCATAACGAAAACTTGGGATTTATGTTGGATTTAACTCATCGTCCATTATAAGATACCTTGAGCCCTTAACAGGGATTTATTTACTTGCACATTTTGCTTGATTGTCACTTTGATGAAGCAATTTTCCCACCATCAGGGGGAGATAAGAAGCCAATTCAAAAGGAATGGCGCGAAATTGCTTGGAATGCATCAACTTTATCACATTATGATCCACGCACAAATCATTGTGAACTTGAAGTTCAAAAGATCATTCATTTGCAACAAATCACAAATCAATTACCTGATGCATTTAATGATGCAAAACAAGTGACAAAATCACATATTCCAGCTGTAAATGCGTCTGCAAGAATTGATGTCTCTTTGCAACAAAATGCACAAGAACCAACGAAACGCTTAAAGCGTGGAAGACCAGTTGGTTCAAAGGATACAATTCCTCGAAAGAGGAAAACGTGAGTAAAAATAAATACAAATCAAAATACTCCTGAGAAAGCACAAGAATCATTTGATAAGGATTTGTCTGAACAAGTTGATTCTGACGAGGAACAACTGCCTCTAGAAAAAGATGAAAAAGATGAAAATAATGAGATCTCAATAAATTATTTAAACTCGGTGAGATTTGGGATCGAAATAAAATTGTTCTCGATGATATATTTGCTTTCAATGTGTCATTCGAAATATGTGAAAATGATGATGATCCAGAACCACGATCAGTGGACGAATGTCGAAAAAGACCTGATTGGCAAAAATGACAAGATGCTATCTAAGCAGAGCTAAACTCGTTAAGGAAACGAGAGGTTTTTGGACCGATTGTTCAAACGCCAGATGGCGTAAAACCTGTTGGATATAAATGGGTATTTGTACGAAAGAGAAAAGAAAAAAATGAAGTTACAAGGTACAAAGCAAGACTTGTAGCTCAAGGTTTCTCACAAAGACCTGGCATCGATTATGAGGAAACTTATTCTCCTGTTATAGATGCAATCACATTTCGGTTCTTGATAAGCCTTGCAGTTTCTGAAGGGCTTGATATGCATTTAATGGATGTCGTTACAGCATATCTGTACGGATCCCTAGACAGTGAGATATATATGAAAACCTTGAAGGATTTGTAATATCCGAAGAAATAAAATCAAAACCTCATAACATGCATTCTATAAAATTACAAAGGTTTTTGTACGGATTGAAACAATCCGGACCAATGTGGTACAAACGTCTTAGTGATTATTTACTGAAAGAAGGATATGTAAATAATCCGCTTTGCCCATGTGTCTTCATTAAAAGATCATCAACATGATTTGTGATTATTGCTGTATATGTTGATGATTTAAATATAGTGGGAAACCACGACGACATCGTTAGAACATCCGAATACTTAAAAAAGGAATTCGAGATGAAAGATCTTGGAAAAACAAGACTTCGTCTTGGTTTGCAAATTGAACATTTTTCAAGTGGAGTACTTGTCCATCAATCAAATTATATTGAAAAAATATTAAAAAGATTTTATATGGACAAGGCACATCCATTGAGCTCTCTAATGGTTGTCAGATCACTTGAAGTGGATAAGGATCCATTTTGACCTCATGAAAGTGATGAAGAGCTAATTGGTCAGGAGGTACCATATTTAAGTGCAATTGGTGCACTTATGTATCTTGCAAATTGTACAAGACTGACATTGCTTTTGTTGTCAACCTACTTGCAAGATATATCTCTTCACCAACTCGAAGACATTGGAATGGTGTTAAACATGTTTTTCGATATCTTCGAGGAACAAGTGACATGGGTTTATTTTACTCGAGAGGGTAAAATTGAATCTCGAAGGTTATCTTGATCTTTGGATTTTTATCTGATCCCCAAGAGCCCGTTCTCAAACGGGATATGTATTCACTTATGGCAATATCTTCTGTATCATGGAAGTCGATAAAACAAACTATTGTTGCTACTTCTTCCAATCATTCTGAAGTACTTGCAATTCATGAAGCAAGTCGTGAATGTGTATGGTTGAGAAACATGATTGAACATATTCAAGAATCATGTGGATTGCCTTCAATAAAAGATTCTCCAACCATATTATATGAAGATAATGCAGCATGTATTGCACAATTAAGTGAAGGATTCATAAAAGGGGACATAACAAAACATATTTCACCAAAATTCTTTTATGCGCATGAGCTTCAGAAGAATGGTGAAATTGATGTCAAGCAAATCCGATCGAGTGATAATCTTGCCGATTTATTCACAAAAGCCTTACCAACTACGACATTTAAAAGGCTTACATATGGTATTGGCTTGTCTAAACTTAAAGACATTGCAAGTAAAGAAACTGAACAAGGTTCACCCATGTTCACATGAGGGGGAGTTATTGATTAGTGTATTGCACTCTTTTTCCCTTAGCTATGGTTTTATCCCATTGGGTTTTCCTAGCAAGGTTTTTAATGAGGCAATCTTAACAATATTATACCCATCTTAATATTTATGAGAATAATGTACTCTTTTTCTTTTACTATATTTTTTCCCACAGGGTTTTTCTTAGTAGAAGTTTTAACGAGGCACAATCTCTAAGCAAGTGTCATCCAAGGGGGAGTGTTGTGGAATATGGATGACCATGCATGTACACCAACATATTGTGTAGTCATGTAACTTGTATTTCTCATTTAATAGTACCTCCACTTGTATATGTATTGTCATGTAACTTGTAATCCTCTCCAATGTACACCAACTCTTCCATGTATTGTCTATGTTGCTTGTGATGTGTTGTATGACTTGTGGTGTATGTATAATTTGTACACATTGTATAAGTACAATTATCATCATCACCAAATGGCCTATATAAAGGGTGCCAACCCCATTGTAATTCACATACCAAGTTGAATGAAAACTTCACATTCCAACTATCTCATTTCTTCTCTTCTCCTTTGTAGTAGTAGTTTGTAGTAGTAGAAGTTCTTAGTCTTTATTTTTCTTCTCTAGTTCTTAGCAAGTTCCAACTTAATTTACAACAGAGCTTTCTTTTTATTTGTTATCTAAGGTAAATCGCATTTTGAAAAAGCGTTATTAGGGGAGGAAAGATTTTCGGCCTACGTGGACACATGAATAGCGTCTTTTCAAAAGGCGCTATTCATGTGTCCGATCCACGGTGGACAAATAACACGAATAGCGCATTTTAAAAAGGCGCTATTCGTGTTATCAATCCACGTGGATTGGTTGGAGCCTATTTACACGAATAGCGCATTCGGGTGTCCACGTGAATGCGCTATTCGGTGCTCCTTGCCACGTGGATCCGAGTACACAGATAGCGCCTTCTGAAAGGCGCTATCTGTGTACCCCTCTTATTCTTCCCGAAACAAGAAACGCAGAGAATATATTCTCTGTGTTTCCTGTTTCGGCTCGAGGGTAGATGCTAGGTAGGTACTAGGGTTTAAGGTAGGTCACGGGAGTTTTGGAGGGGGGCGGTCAGTTTGGTATTTAAGGAAGGGTGTTGGTGACGGGTTGGAGGAGATCGGGAGTGGCAGACGGCGAGTTGAGGGCAGAGAGAGGAGCGACGTTGAAAGTGGTGACGGGTCGAAGGAGAAGGAGGTGACGAGCTTGAAGGAGAAGGAGAAGGACGGGCGGCTTGACGGGAGAAGGAGGAGGTGACGGGAAAGAATGAGGTGAAGGTGAAAGTGAAGGTGAAGTGGAGGTTTATGATTTAAATTTTTGTTAAATTTTTTTGTTTAACATTGTTATTAATTATATGATTTTAGTTAGTTTAGTTAGTTTAGTGTAGGTTGTTAGTTTGATTAGTTTAGGTTGTTAGTTTAGTTTAGGTAGTTAGTTTAGTTAGTTTAGAAATTTTTATTTGTTTAACGGTTTAGTTTTGGTTTTTGTTTTGGTTAGTTTATTTTAGGTTTTGATTATGTTTAGTTTAGGTTTAGCTCGATTTATTTGTTATTTACTTGTTTTTTTGAAAAAATAATTTTTTTTTTGAACTTTGTTGTTAAGATGTGTTTTTGGTTAGTTTTGTTTGGTCAGTTTAGTTTAGTTTTGTTGTTAGTTTAGTTAGTCTAGTTTAGTTTAAGTTGTTAGTTTAGTTAGTTTAGTTTAGTTTAGTTTAGGTTAGTTTAGTTTAGGTAGTTAGTTTAGGAATTTTTATTTGTTTTAAGGTTTTGTTACACTATTTTTTGAGAAAATATTATTTTGTTAAACTTTTTTATCATATCTATTGTGTATAGTTTAGGATCTTGTTTTGTTTTGTTTAGTTTAGGATTTGGTTTAGTTTTGGATGTTGTTTTAAGTGTTAATTTATGATTCATATTATTGTTAAACTTTGTTTGAACCTATTTATATTTGTTAAACAGTTATTATGTTTAACCTTATTATTTCGTTAAACTTTGATGTTAAACTGTTTTATTGTTCTCATGCCGTCCTTCAATAAACACACAAGTCGAACAAATTTTATTTTTTTTGAGTTATTGTAGTCCATTTAAATAAAATAACTAACTATATTTTTTATCGCAAGATTATTAAATTGAAGATATAAAGAGGAGGAAAATAGTAAGTTCAAAAATTTAATATTTCCATAATTATGTATTTGGTTTTGTTAAAATTTTCATGTTATGTAGTGACATAGTTTTTTTTTTAAATGGTTGATATGTTAATTGCATGGTATGTGTGCTTAAAACATTAAGTAACTCAAATAGAGGGTGTACTTGAAGCAGATGAATGAGTATGCTCTGTAGTTGCGCTATTAAGGCGATCATCTACATAAGAAAGTTCAATTGCGGTTTAAATCCCCTCAATTTGAAAAATTTCATGGCTTGATATTTGAAAAAAGGAATGAAAAAAACATAGAATAATTGATGATAAATATAGTATATATATATATATATATTAGTCTTTGGGAACAAGTTAATATGATCTTGTTTTGATGCAATACGTGCTCCTTATGAACTAGTTTAGTAGTTTTCATCGTTTGGGATGTAAATATGAGTTATTAATTGATACTTGATGCAAAAAAATGAGTATGCTCTGTAGTTGCGCTATTATGACGATGTGCTACATCAGAAAGCTATCGCTACGTGATAATCCTCCCCGGAGGTTCGCATTATTTCGTCCCTGTGATGCTGCATGATGCGACACACTTCGACTCGATGTGGGCGACAGTGACCAATTTACCATTAACCGCAACGGTAGATATATATTTAACATTTGAGCCAATCGACTCGTTTCGAAATCCTACGGTTCATTCGCAAGTCCGTGATGAAAATGTCGGCACAACAAATGCTAAATTGATGATGGAAAGACTGCATATGCAATCACCACAAGGTGATGTCACGCAAGATGGATTTGTTAATCCATTACATGATGACATTAATGCCTCTAGTGACGATGAAGTTAACGAGGACGACAATAATGAAACAGATGAGGACATACGTCCTAACAAGGATGCTGCATCAGCTGTCGATTGGGAGAACGTCAATGTTGTGACGGATGACCCAAGGTATGAACCTCCAAGTGCGGAAAACGTGCAAGATGATGAGCAGTTTGCTATCGATAAAGAGAATTTCTTGGAGGAATCAAGTGATGATGAAGTTCACCAACCATTGCCAGTGTATAATGAAATTGATTGGGAGGTCGCTAACTCCACTGCAACCCAACATTCTCATCCACAGATTGGGTGTGCATGTCTAATTTTGAGTTGGAAATAGGATTATGCTTCGACAACAAAAAAACTTACAACATGCCGTCAAAGTGTGACATGTTAATAAACATTGTCAATACCATGTGATGGAATTGACTACAACTCTGTGGGCGATCAAGTGCAGAAGTGCGCAAGACGGGTGTATGTGGCGTCTTCGTGCTTGTTTGCGAAAGAAAACACAATTATGGGAGATCACACAATTAGACGTGCCGCACAACTGCATAAATCCCGACGTAGAACACGGTCATGCCCAACTTGACGCCAACATGCTTGCGCGAGAGATCCAAAGCGTCGTCCAGATAGACCAAGCAATAACTATCAAGGCATTAATACAAAAAATTAAGGGAAAATACGAACACGAAGTAAACTACAAGCGAATGTGGGATGCCAAAATGAAGGCAATTGCATGTGCATTTGGAGATTGGGATGAGTCATACGCTTTATTACCAAGATGGTTGGCGGCTGTAAAGAATAAGAGTCCGGGGACAAGAATCGAGTGGTCACATAGACAATGAGCTGCTGATGAAATAAGAACTGTGTCTCCCCAATTTCGTCGTGTGTTTTTTGCATTTGAAGCATCGATACAAGCTTTCAAGTTTTGCAGGCCTCTATTTCAGATTGACGCGACTTTCTTATATGACAAATATAGTGGTAAGCTAATGATTGTCATCTCTGTTGATGGTAATGGACACATATTACCGGTTGCATTTGCCGTTGCAGAAACCGAATCTATTGATTCGTGGGGATGATTTTTGAGGATGTTGCGCAAACACGTGACGTATAGAGATGAAGTTTGCCTTATTTCTAATCGTCACCCTGGCATTCTGGAGGCGGTAAACACCCCGAGCAACGGTTTTTGTCCCCAAAAGGGTTACCACCGTTATTGCTTGCGACACTTGCTCAGTAATTTCAACACCCAATTCAAAAATGACCCCTTAAAAATTCTCCTTTCTCGAGCAGCCGCTCAACATCAAGAACGAAAATTTAATGCGTGCATGGAGCGTTTTGCATACTTATCATCACGAACTCCTCAATGTCTTGCCAAAAACAGCGGATAACTTAGATGATTTACTACAGATTGGTGACATACCACGATCAGCGTAAACAGAAATCGATGAAGCAATCTCTAACGGCCTATCCTACACAAAATATGTCATGGATAAACTCGCACATTATGAACAATCTGCAAGGAGGCATCAAGTCACTTTGATCAATCGTGACATTGGTGAGTTTCCAAGTGCTCACTGGAAGACATGGAGATCGCATGCATAAAGGCAACAACACCCAAGTCGTCATCCTAAAGGATCGGGTGTGCAGTTGCAATAAATGGCAATCGTTTGGTTTCCCTTGCTCACACGTGTTAGCTGGATGTGCCTTTATTCGAGTGAGCTACACGCAATTCATTGAGCCATACTATAGGATAGATGTGTACACGCAATGTTACTCCTATAATTTCAAAGCCATCCAGATGAGAAATATTGGTCGACTTTTGGGACGAAGATCATACCGGACCCAAGGTGCAGACGTGGCCGAGGGAGACCAAAGGGAACGCGAAGGCAAAACAAGATGGATCTTCCGAATGTCTCGAGGCCCTTGCGATGTGGCATATGTCATCAAGAATGACATAGAAGAATAACATGTCCTAATAAAAGACCGTGAACGAGTCCCTACTAGGAAGAACTGGTGTGGTATTTTTCGTTCAGAGGGACATAACAAAAAAAATTGTCCAAGCAGAGCTCAACCTTCCAATGAAAACCGATAGTCGATTTTGTATATTGTTTGTGATGACTTAAGTTGGTAATTTAATTATATTAAAATGTTTAAATATTCGTTATTGTTTGAACATATATGAAAGAGTTATTGAGAGTTTCCGAACAACACGATTAATTTTTTTAAAATCAGTCATTTGTAGTTTGTACAACTATGGATCCAGGTCCATCAGATCCTTAACTTTTGCATCTCCAATCTACACACAGATCGTCGCGAACCTGGAGGGGTCAGGTAATTTTTTTTACATGTATATGTGAAATGTTTTTGCATAAACGTATAATATATATATATATATATATATATATCGATTAATACATTATCAATTATAAGGTGTACGAAACATTGCGCGTGCGTCGAAGACGTGGTGTCGTTGATCGAACGGTGCAATACCATTCGAGGATGATCCCATATCTTCGTTCCAGTGGGTTCTATGGGATTTCTCGCGTAGCATTTTTCAGCCTTGATTGGGCTTTGATTACTGCATTCGTAGAGAGATGGCGTCCTGAGACACATACATTTCACATGCAATGTGGCGAGTGCACAATTACACTCCAGGACGTGCAGGTACAACTCGGCTTACCTATTGAAGGTATGCACTGTGACGAACGGCCGATCTGAGACTATGCTGATGTGTGTGAGAGGCTACTTGGTCGAACTCTGTTGGAGATGACATTATTGGTTGTAAACTTAAAGTCGAATGGCTTGAACGTAACGTACCGGTCTAGATGACGACAACGATGAGGAATCGGTGCAACGTTATGTTCGATCGTACATATTGCAACTTATCGGTGGTTGTCTATTCGCCGACAAGTCAAACCGATTTGTACATTTGATGTTTCTACAATTGCTTGAGGATTTACAAATAGCTGGACAAGATAGTTGGGGAGTGCTGTTTGGCTTATTTGTACGGGGAGTTGTGTCGCGAGATCTCGCGCAGGTGCACATGAGGTTGCAGGCACGTCAATTCTTGTAGAGTTGTGGGCATGGGACAAATTTCCATTCATAGCACCAAGGCGCCTGGGTGTTTTTAGAGTTCGACCGCGAACAGTGGATGGAGAACGG
The DNA here is from genome assembly GCA_039657325.1 of Stephania cephalantha. Taxonomy (NCBI): domain Eukaryota; kingdom Viridiplantae; phylum Streptophyta; class Magnoliopsida; order Ranunculales; family Menispermaceae; genus Stephania; species Stephania cephalantha. The sequence goes on along the minus strand of CM077570.1, from coordinate 14,648,477 downwards.
ATGCTTATAGACGTTCCATTGGGACACATGTAATACAAATATTATTTCATAATTTCTATAATATTAACTCCATTTTCATTTTATATAATTTATTGTTTTGTATACAGATGGCTCGTTGCATTTTCGGTTACACATAGTGTGACACATGTCTTATCAGCTTACCGTGATGCACTCGACTCGCAGAATAAGGATGATGTAGTATGGCAACCTTATGCTGAAGTCATCTGGTATATTCCCGAATACTGTACTGACGGTCACGGTTGTTGGCTTTCGACGTGTCCCCTAATTTGTTTCCACATAGTCGAGTGACATCGACCAGAAAGGGTTATGAGACAATTCAAAATGATACAGGTGGTGCCACCAAACTGTGATTACGACACCCGACTGCACCGCATCGAATTGCGTGGACCCAATCAAGAAAATTAGGTGACTTTTCACTCAACCTTTATACAAATGTAGGAAAATCGTGGCCACAACATAGTCACAGCGGCACAAGAAAAATGACACGATCACTAAGACTACATGAAATGGTATCGCTCAGTCACTAGACGATTCATTGGACACGACGGGGCTTTACGTGACTATTCGGTAAACTTGAAACTCTTATTTTTTTCCCGAACAACTAATATCTTTAATTGCGTGCATTAAACTCATGTTTTTATATCAGTGTAACTTGGTGCATCGACTGAGGCGAGTGTTTATTGATGATGGGTACGAGCAAGGTCTTGCTGCGCTTGATGAAGGGATTAAAATCTTAGACGAAGATGAAAGGCAAATGTCTACTCTATGGAATGATGGAATTGATGTCGAACAAGACATATATGAGGAAAATGAAGATGAAGATGAAGAAGTGGATCAGGGCGAATCAAATAGAGAGGTGAGAAGAAGAAGAACACGAACAAAGACTGTCGGGGAAAGCACCAGACGTCCTCGTCTATCACGTCCATTTCGTCGGACTGAGAATGCTGCAAAAAGTAGCAGACGTTCTCCTTCAGCACGTTCATATCGTCCGAGAGAGAGTAGAACAGAGACTGTGGTGGCCCTTGCCATCCAGGGTGACGTGGCTCCGTGTACTCCTTGCCAGCTGGCCCAACTATACGTGTACGACACCTGCCCGTCTTTTTTTGTCTCGAAATTCGTATCCACTTGTGTGTACAGCGTATAAGTGACATTTTCAGCGGAAGTCGTACTTTATACCACTAATTCAAGAATTAGTAATAATCAAATAAACAAATCATATTGTGGAAAAAACCATGAAAAGTACTCGGTATAGAGATAGACGACTATACCATATAAGGTATCTACATGTACAATGTCATGATACTCCCCAGTTCCCAAAAGAAATCAAAATATAAAAAACAAACAAACACACGTACAAGTAGTCTGCGACAGCAGGCAGTCAGAGGTAGTCGCTAAGATCCCCTTGCTCTTACTTGTACTCGGATCTGCACTCAATCATCACAGAATAAAATGGATGACGAGTCCAGTAAGTAAAATCCCAAGGAACTCCTATGAGCATTCAAATAAACAAGTTGAATTCAATAAATATTGTTAAATAAACATGCGGAATGTAAACAGACAACTGTAATTAGAGCATCGCATGCATAGATAACAATAAAGTGCAAATGTATGTGCCTGTTCCAGTAAGACTAAACCATACTTAGGAATACCCTTCCAGGATCCCACTAGTAGGCACACCCACCTAGCTATCACCTGGTCCCTCTCGGTGGCCGGCATAGACCTACGACGCACCGACACATGTAGCAGTTCATTAGCTCGGATCGTTATCCACCGAGAACTCCTGATACACATGCTATGGTCTAGAATGCATAGACACACAACGGAAAATTCGGTGGGAGTAACTCAACCAACCGTCCAAACAATGACAACATATAGATGTGATAAAGACCACAAGGAATACTGGAAATGAATGGAAATACAAAGCGAAATAAATACTTAGATTTTTTCAATTGGGTTTTACAAACCTTACAACGCACTCCAATACCCCGTAATCAATCCCCGAGTCCAAGTCCACTGAGTCCTTGGTCGCCAATTGATCACCCGTGTCCACCTATGTCCATTTATCAATAATTTTGATTTAGCACAACAATTTTCGACCAAGTTCTAAACTTTTAGGCCAAAGTGCCCAATTCGCGCTTTTCGAGGCAAAAACCCTGCAAAAGTCGCGTCCGAAATTTCCAGATATTTTGTTTTTTTCCTAGAAATTCATCATTTTCTATTTATTTTATTGAAATATATTTTTTTCGGAATTTTCCCAATTTTTCCTTTTAATTTTGAATTTTTTTATTGGTTTGGGTCGGGTCGACCCAAACGGGTCGCTTGACCCGGACCGAGTGGTCCAGGCTCGCCCCATGGGCCGAGCCTGGCCAATTATGTCCCGGACCAGTTGGGTGGGTGCACACGCGAGCACGCGCGCGCGCTTGTGCACCCTTTCCATGCAATCGAACTAGGGGCTTCCCTGGTTCGATCGCCAACATTTTTTTATTCTGTTGTTTGGGTTGGGATTGGCTCTCAACCCCAACCCCAAGTGGAATCGATGGCAAGAGAGACACCCTTGCCATCTCCACCCTCGGCCCTCACGGCCTTCATGGCCGGACCCCTTGAAAACAACGAATATACAACAAAGCAACAATGACTCACCTTTATCCTGATGTTTCCACCATCTCTTCTCTCCTTCCCGGCTTCTTCTTCTCCTCCTCTCTGTTTCTTCTTCTTCCTCCTCCTCTCCATTTCTTTTTCTTCCTCTCGGCCTCTCAATTTCGGTTGTGTGAGTGGGATATTTGAATGAGAGAAAAGGTGGAGGAGAGATAAGTTTTGTTGACTGATAGTCACTTAACATCTCCACTCACATGTGCATCTCTATGCATCCATAACCCTCCATTTATGCCAACCTAACACCTCATTGACTCCGAATTGTGACACTTTCGAGACACTCGCTTGTGTTTTAAGCACAAAAATGTCATTTTCGGGCGTTTCGACGGCCGAGGTTTCGCGTCCGAACGGCGACATACGTGTATCGCCGCGTCACTAGCCACTTAATACCCATTCCATATTAGTTACTTGGTCAATTTTTATTTAATTTGTGTGTTTTAGTTTCCCTGACCTAATATTTGGTCCCCTCAACTACCCGTACCTGCGTCGATACACATATCGAGGTGAATACAGTTCACACAATCTCGCACGTATTGTTATGCAACATACACACATGCGATGTATTTCATTAAATTGCACCGCAATTAAGCATCCAACATACAATAAACTATCGTACCTAGGTACCATTTTGTCCTTGCCTACCGCAGCGTCCACGTAGTTCTGAGCTGGCGTCCACGTCTGTAAATTCGAGATAATTAACGACATTAATAAAATGGGCCGTTACAGAGACTGTTGACGAGAGTAGCCAACGCTCATCCCCACCACGTCATTCTTCTCATGGGTACATTCCTACATCGTCCCCAATGCAACCAGAACCTCAAATGTTTGTACCAAGGTCGCCGATCATGAATCTTCCTCCTTACCATTTTGATCCTTATGCACCCCGGCCGTCGTATTCATATGTGGACCATGGAATGCCTAGACATCAAATGTATCCTTCATTGCCTCAAAATGCTGAGTCCATATACTCCACCATGTTATAATTACAATATTTCATATAGTGGAGATGACTCATTCATGAACCTGTTAAGCATGTCGTCGCCTCATGTTCCTTTCGCCCAACCGCATACATGAAGCCAGCATTTTGGGATGATTCAACCTCCTATTTTTGGGAGCATTAGTACCAGATGTGAGTCGAGTGAAGCACCAGAGGAAGAACATCAATCGACTCAACGACATTCAATGCAAGATCAACAACCTCAATAACCTTAAGCGGATGTACAAACACAACGTCCAACTAGACATATAGTACACCCGGTTTGCATTACGGAGCAACAACGTCAACATAACCGTCGTTATAGACCTGTATGATGAGTTTTCTTGATGTCATGGTGATTTTTTTTTTCAGTTTATATCTTGGGTGAACGAAGTTGATGTATACAACCTTCTCATGGAATGAACTTATTTCTCAACAGATCATTGTTGTTTTAATTTTAAACTATAGACAAAGAAATAACGTGGTTCTGGCCTATAATTATTTTAATCTTCATATCTTTTCTTATCATCACGAGATAGAAGTAAGACAAAAGTTTAAAGGATGAGTTGCATGGTTACTATGGGTTGCACGGGTTGTCCGCCTCGCGATACGTGCGTGACGTTTGCATGGGGTGCATTGTCTGTAATGGATATGCATGGGTTGTCCATTCGAGATACGTGCATGACGTTTGCATGGATTGTCCACCTCGAGATATGTGTCTATCGTTTGCATTAGTTATCCACTTCGAGTTACATGCATGACGTTTGGATGGTTTGCATGGACTGCAGCAGTTTGCATGGGTTGTCTACCTCGAAATATGTGCTTCACATGCGCATGGTTTGCATGGATTGCACGAGGTTGCATGAGTTGTCCACACCTCGAGATATGTGTGTGACGTTTGAATGGTTTGCACGAAGATGCATGGCTCGCCCACCTCGACATACGTGCGTGACATTTCCATGTGTTGTCAACCACGATATACGTGTGCGACGTTTGCTTTGGCTTTACCACCTCGAGACACGTGCGAGTCATTTGCGTGATTTACTTGGATTTTACGAGGTTACATGAGGTGTCCACCTCGAAATATGTGCGTGACTTTTGCATGGTTTGAATGGATTAGGCGAGGTTGTATGAGTTGTCAACCTCGAGATACGTGCTTGAGGTTTGCATGGATTGCAATAGGTTGTATGAGTTGCACGAGGTTGCATGGGTTACCCACCTCGACAGACGTGCCTGACATTTGCATGAATTATCCACCTCAACATACATGCGTGACGTTTGCATGGGTTGTCCATGTCGATATGCGTGCGTGTCATTTACATGGGTTGTCTACCTCGAGATACGCAAGTGACACGGGTTGTCCATCTCGATATGCACGTGTCGTTTGCATGGGTTCTCCACCTCGATGTGCGATATTTGTGTTGAACAAATAGCTCCTTTTCAAAATGAGTCATTCATAGAGTTTAGAATTTTGTATAGATAGCTCATTTTCAAAATGAGCTATTCATACAAGTGTCTTCCACCTCACCAACAATGCATGCCACCTCATCATCAATAACTCCTTTTGAAAAGGAGTTATACATTAGTTTTGGGATTTTAAAGTAAGCCCCACTATTTGGTGAATTAAAAAGTAAAGCCACCTTATTTTTTGAAAAAACCCCGACAAAAAGTGTGAGAAAAAAAGATAAAAATGGTAATGTGTGTTGTAAATAATTTGGATGACTCTTGATGGCACGTGTATATATATATGTAACATCAACTATGTAATTATTTGTACTCAATATGTTACTTGTTCCACTTTGAGTACTCTTTTGTTTTTTTTTTTTCGGTTATCAGTTGCATTGTGTTGATGTTCCTAGCCCAAAAGAGGGGACAACAATCTATTATAGCGAGAATAATAGATATCTCATTATAGTGAAACACGAAACTAAAATTCGACACCACGCACACAAGGTGGTGCGACAACAATCCCTGACAGGCATAACCACCACACAAGTGGGGACATCCACCCTTTATACGGGGACGAAATCCCGCTAGTGGGTATAAAAAACCCTAGATCCAACCAAGAAAAAAGAAACTAAAAAGACACAATGGAACCTACGCAATCAATGACAACCGCCACTCAGTGCAGCTCGTCATCCCTCAGGATCGATCGCGGGCGACCGTTGCCTTTGACATGAAGACTGTCACTTTGTCTGTTCATATTTCTTTCACTCGATCAAGATTCTAGGCGCCATAATAGGGTCGTCAACGTTGTAGCGTCGAAAACCCATTACCTACGCAGCACTCGACTGCTGGATCTACCTGCAAAACAAAAAAAAAATGAAGGGGGAGAACATGGAGAGGGGCTGGCAGAGGAAGGGGAGAGGCGGACAGGGGTAGGGGAGAGGCATATAGGGGAGGAGAGAAGCGGATAAGGGGAGGAGAAAGGAGGACTAGGAGGGGAGGAGCGAAGGAGGGTGAAGAGAAACGAATAAAGGGAGAGGAGAGCGAAGGAAAGTGGTGCAAAATAGAGGCGAAAGGGTGGAGGTTGGAGGTGAGATGAAGAGGTGTAGAAGAATAGTAGAAGAGAAGGAGAGCATATATCTTGGATTTAAGGAGAGGAGATGAGGGGTCGGTGATGAAGGTCGAAGGTGAACCGCGACATCGCTGGCCCCCAAACCATATCTACGTTTGTAGGCAACTAAGGCTTGGGGATGAGAAGCGCTGTAAAAAGGGAGAGAACTTATTTGTTTGGGTACTCTTTTGTTTACCTTGCACACTAAGTGTAGCTTGTAACCATTATTCAATTTAAAGTACATATATGGTCATCATGATCAAAGGCCTAAAAATGGTTCATTCTCTTGTAAAGAAACCACTAAAAGGTTGAATGAAATCTATATATTCTCAACTCTAGCTTGTCTACTTGCTTTTATTGCTTTAGTTTTACAAATTCTAGCTAAGTTACAACTTAGTTTACAACAAGTTATTAACACGAGATTCACTACAAAAAAATGCTGGAATAGTATAAAAAATTAGCGACGGCGTAACACCCGCCTCTGAATTGCGACGGATTAGAGATGATTTTAAGGTTTGACCATTTTGACTAATTAGCGATGGGATTGCGAGAGGAAATAGCGATGAAAAATGTCCCGTCGCTAATTTCTGGGTAGGGAATCATAGGAATTATTCCTTCGCATATCCTCGTTACCATCCCCTTCGCCAATTATTCGGTGACGTGTATATGTACCACATGGCACGATTTAGCGTCCCATCGCTACATTGATGGGAAACGAGGCATTGTGCCCCATTTCCCCAGACGCGTTTCCTACTCCCCCAAAACCTCTTCCTCGATCTTCCCCCACTTATTCTCCTTCATACCTTTTCCCAAACCCTCTTCCTCACCCTCTCCTTCTCACCAAAAGCCTTCCATCACCGCCCTCCCTCACTGCTTGTCCCTCCCTCTCTCACTCGTCCATGTAGATCCACTAAATCCACCACCCTACAACCCACAGCAACAACAACAAAAACACAACGCCATATTTGCCACCCTATACTGCCCTGGTCTGTCGCCCTCATTGCTTAAATATATCGATTGCCATATCTCTCTATCATTTTTTTGACCCTCTCGATCTATCGAACGCCTCGACCCTCACCCCTTGGTCGTCTCTCCGGCACTCCCGATCTCTCACATGTCCACTGCCTGCTGCAATTTTGTTATGTTAGGGTTTTATGATTTGTTTGTTAATGTGTTTAGGGTTTTTATTTTGGTTGTTAATTTGTTGTTTGATGTTATAGATGTTGTTTGTTGTTGGTGGTTGATTTAATGCTTATGTGATGGCCCCGGTCGCCGCCAACTGGGCCCCGCCCGGCACTAGACCTATGTAGACCCCCAGTCGACTCCCGTCAGGTCAATGCATGCCTAGTCAGCCTTTATTTTAAATTATTGATCCATTGGTTGCTTATTAAGTTCGTTAATTAGTTTAACAAGTCTTGATATTCATTACGCAGTGGAAAGTAATTTAAAGCAACAAATAAAAGTTAATTGAATTCGGGACAAGTCTTAGACATGGAAATCCTGCAAACGGTGTGATATCATGCATATAACTGGTGATAAGAGTACAATACGCATATACATGTATCGTCAAGTGTATCTTACATCCCCAAGTACCAAAAAGCATCAAAACATCATGAATACATAGTCATATATATAGCAAAATGACAAAAGAACCTACGAAGTAAGAGTAATGAAGCTGACTCTTTGGGTAGCTCAGAGGAAGTCACCAAGTACATGCTTATTTTCCCTTACTGCTCGAGGGACCTGCAATTGTCACCAACGATGGAGACAATTCCAATGAGTAAAGCCAAAAGAGATTCAATAGTATTTCTGAGTAATAAATTACAATAGTCTCTAAATCGTGCAGGTATTTAAATAAATATATAAATAAAATGACAAAGTGCATGATAAACAGACTAATCAAGTAAGCAGTGAAAATCAAGTGACAAGGAAGCAAAAGATAGGTGAATAGGTAATCTGGTTAAAACCATGGGTCTGTAGACCATAACACAGCTTGAAGTCGACACAGCGGGCCCAAAGCCACTTCCAACTACCTCGACAAAATTTTCTAGCCATTGCGAACTCATCGAGTCATTTCCAACAGCCCTTTAACTATCAAGGTAAGCCACGTGACCTCGAATACTTTATCCCTTGAATAGTCCTCAACGAGAAGCCACGGTGACTTCGGATGCTTAACCCGCGATATGACACAACGAGTGGATTACCTAGACCCTATGCCACTTGAAAGAAGAATGGAATACAAGTATGACATGTTTTTCACGAGATTTACAATAAGAAGTCAAAAAGAAATCATGTTGAAGCTCTTACTGGTTTACTTACCTCAAAATGCAATAATATCCGAGATAAACGCGACTCCCACACGTCCGTACTACACTCCTGATACCTGGCATTGACGCTCCATGTCCCCGATACCTACTAGAGTTCATTTTATGTATTAGAGTCAATTTGTTATGAACTATTTCATTTCATTTTCAAAACAACTCATTTTGGTATTTTATTATGTTTCCAATGTTTACTTAGACTTAACTTTGTCGTTTTAAGCCTAAGGCTTCCCCTAGGCTCGTGGACTCTAACACTAGGTATATCTATAGGTTCAGCGTGAGAAGACCTAGAGAAAGTCCATTTTTACTTGCTTTTATAGTCTAAGTTCTTATTGTATCATTCATGAGGTATTCAAGTAGGCCCAGTAAGAATTTTCCACCAAACTTTCTTAACAAATGACTACTAAAGTCTCAATAATCTCGGTCATTACTTGATCAAAACAAGTCTCCAAATATTAAGGAACCTTCAATAGATACTTTATATCTATTTATAATATTCACAAGTCATTCGTCAAGAAAAACCTCGAAGAAACATTCAAACATCTATATGTGAAAATTGTAGGAAAAATAGAGCAGTCTTAATTTTGGGCCTCTTTCCCGATCCAAAAAATATAATCAAAACATCTCTAAATTAAAATCGTATTTGTATGGGTCAATTTCGATATATAAACATCAAAACCTATCAAAAATGTTGCTTCAAAACATTCATTTGATTGCTCAAAATCGATACCCAAGTTTGCCAAAAACAAGACTGCATAACTATTTTTGTTCACAAAAATGCAATCAATTCAACGCCAACTTACCCATGAAACCTTATTGAAACCCCAAACTAATCTTCATGGTCCAAATTGGATATATGAGCATTGAATTCTACAAAAAAAATCCAACCTTAAGACCTTTGTTTGATCGATCGAAACCATTACCCAACTTAACATGAGCATAATATTGCATTGTATTTTAGACCATCATAAACTCCAAATCATCAAAGATATTTAACTAGAAACCTTTTACTCTATGTCTTAGCTTTTTGAAAAGTTATGATTTGCAAAATTATGATAGAAAACGAAGGAGATACCAAAGATTTACATAGACAACTCGAATTAGAATCAAAATATGACCAACAAGTTTGTAAAAATCATTTCTCTAAATTTGTAGCTCCAAAAATCCTAGTTTTTGGTCACAAGTCAGCTAACATACCAACAAAAACATAATAAAAGATGAGCTCTATCCGATAAGAATTAAGAGAGTTATGCCTTGTCAAAGTTCATTTGCGAAATCACGTAATAACATTTTAACTGCCTGATTGCAAGGCATTTTTGAACTGGAAAGAGTTGAAATTTTGAAATTTCTCGAACAACTAAAGTTGTAGATCTCAGAGTTAGCTTTCTAACGGCGTATGGTCTGACCCTTTTAAAGTTCGTATGAAAAAGTTATGCTAAATTTACAGAGGCTGGGTCAAAACTTAACATTTATGCATCAAGAGACTTCAAAAACACAATCCATTTAAACAATGAGCTTCAAATCCTTAAATTGGTAAACACAATGAACTATCCATTCATAACGAGACACAAAAACTAGTGAGTAAACTTATAAATTCGTTTTTGAATCAAAACCATGTTTTTAGAGTTCATTTTCAAGAACTTTGATGAAGGAAGCGATGGAGAGGATGATTACCTAGCTTTGATTCCTCAATTTTCTTCATCCCCAACTTTAGATCACCAAAAATCTAGCCTTCAAAACCCTTCTTAGCTATGAGTTTTCTTGTTTGTGGTTTCAAGAACATGCAAATGAAACTCAAATGTTCTAAGTGTGGTTTTTATACCACTTGATCTCATCAAGTTGTATCTACAATCTCTACACTTATCAATGGCTCACATGTGATCCTACTAATCTATCCAAAGGTCCTAATTAGATCTAGCTCTGCTAACCCACTCTAAGTGACAAATAAAGATTACACACATGGACCTTAACACGTATCTTGAGGCATATCTAATGGTGGTTGATTTTTAACCAACCTTTAAGCTACAACTTAATGTACATATGTATATTCAACTATAGGCACATTAAATTAGTTTATTTATCACAATCAAGAAATTATGACTTATCATATCACACTTTATCACTTATCATGAAGTTGCTCTCTCGCTCGCTCGAATTCGCGATACAAACCTACACTCGTATGCACACTTATATAGTTACTTATACATAATACCCAACATCAACCACAAGTAAAATTAATTTAAATTATTAATTTACCTCGGTGATTGTGGCGGCCCCTGCCGCCCCGGGGTGACGTGTCTCCGTGTACTCCTTGTCGGCTGGCCCAACTACACGTGTCCGACACCTGCCCGTCCTCTTTATGTCTCGTAAATCATGTCCACAAGTGTATTATATGATAAATTAGTAAATTATCCTTATATTCTTTGTCCATTCTCTGTGGGAATCTAACTGTTTCAACTGTTACCTAGTTGGCAATTTATTGAGATCCTAACCATACTAATGGGTTGTATTTTAAAGGTTAACATATTCAGCGGAAGTATTACTTAATACCATTCAAACAAGGTAATTTAGCATGATAAACATTGTTCAAAGGCAAATCCTACTGTGGAAAACCCTGGAAAGTACTATGTATATAAACGAAATCGCCACAACAGGTATATATACATGTACGGTGTTATCTCAAGTCTCCTAATACCCAAAATATACAAAATATCAAAAATAAACACGTACAAGTAGGTCCTCAACAGCGAGCAATCAGATGTAGTCGCGTATGATCCCCTTGCCCCTACAAGTACTAGGATCTGCACTCAATTATCACAAAAGACAGATGACGAGTACAGTAAGTAAAATCCCAAGGAATTCCTCTGAGCATTCATATAATAAAGTAAAGGAAATACAAGGAATGTTGTCAAGTAAACATGCGGAATATAAAACAGACAACTGTAAATGGCTCATCGCATGAATAAACAACAGACAAGCTAACAAATGTGTGTGCTCGCTCCAGATGGACTAGATCAGTACTTGGGTCACCAAGTTCCCACCAGTTGTCACGTCCAACTGGCCCGCACTTGGTCCCTCACGGCACTGGCCAAATCCGCCGAGTCATCGACACGTTCACCAAGGCAAGCTCAGGTCGCCATTCACTAAGGGTCGTGTTACACGTGCTACAGTCCAGTGCATCATGAACACACAACAAGGAAATTCAGGGAATAACCTCAACCCACGTCCAAGTAACCGAATAGAATAATGAACATCAATGAATGATAGAAACAACATGTAAGCAGAATAAATACTTAGAGTCTTTCAGTTGGGTTTTACAAACCTCACACCGCTCTCCGACCTCCTCGGGCTCTCGGATCCGACCCGACAAGCTCCCCAACACCAAGCTATAGTCCACTAAGTCCCTGAAGTCCAATTTTAATAAGTTTAGGTTATTTATAAGTGTTTAAACATGTATTAAGTTGGAAATAACCAAAACAGCCCTTAACTTCATAGTTCATTCGTCATTAACATGCTAATTTGGTCTACCTAGCACGCTACTTTTGAGTTAGCGCGCTAAAGAGGTGTACCTAGCGCGCTAGATTGAATTAGCGCGCTAGGAAATTTAACTGGCGCGCTACTATTCTTCATTTCGAAAAACAGTTGCATCCTTAGTACGGTTAGTGTGCTAATCATTCCAATTAGCGCGCTAATTGACTTCTGGGATAGAATTCTTAATTCTAGCCCTCTCAATTAGCTACTCTAATTGGTTTTACACCATCTCCTCATCAAAATAACTTTAATACATCAATTAGAACACTTCAGATCATTCAATTAACCCAAAATCTTCAAATTCATGTGTTCACCATAACCCCATTAACAATCAAATTCATCAAATCTATCTAAACCAGTGATAATTTCCCTATATACGATCTAACTGCATGTAATTGATCAACTTTTCATCAAAATTCAGAGCATGCATCATAAATTTCGAAATTCCACCAAGCATATCAAAATTGGGTTCATTTGCAAGCTTAGAAGGTGGAGAAGATGTTTACCTAGATTAGATCACTTGGTTTGGTCTCTATAGTGTTGAATTCCAGCTGGAAATCCTTATTCTTTCTCTGAACTTCTCTGGCTTTTGCATGAATGTGTGAGTGTTGTGATTAAACACTCCACTAAGCCCTCTATTTATATGTTTTGTGGGAATCAATTGTGCGTACATATCCCGAGGCATATCTTGTGGTTCACAAGCATGCTGTCCTATACCTCCTGGTGACTCCAATAGCACACTCATCATCTAGTATCACTCACTATGTTAATCTAGATGTCCATCTCATGGCCCCTTTTTTATTTAATGTAAACAATAGGCTTTCATTTATTCTATTAATGTCACATTACATTAAGCCTTATCCAACCATATGGTTAGTGTTTTATTTATCAAATTAAACCAACTCATGGTCACACTAACCCTCGGCTACCCGTACCGGTGCCCCGCGCCACGACACGCATTTCAAGGTGCGCCATAGCCTGTTGTTCAAGTTTGTTTAATTAGCCTATGGTTACATTGATTATGTAAATTTGATAACCTATGGTTACATTAATTATGTCAATTTGATAACCTAGACATGTTTATGTAAGTTTATTGAGTTTTCTCTAGTGTACTCGTATCTCGCCTCTCGATACTCGCTTTAGCACGCACTTCGAGGCAGCTACCCGTCACACAACCTCACACACTCTCGTTATTCAACATACACACATCCGATATATTTAACAAATAATTAAATAAATTGCATCACAATTAAGCCATCCAACACACAATTTAACCAGTGTACCTAGGTCAACGTGTGTCCTAGCCTACCCGCGACGTCCACGTGGATCTGAGCTGGCGCCCATGTCTACAATTACGAGATAATTAACGACATTAATAAATGGGCCGTTACAGTGATGACACCCGAGTGTTGACCGAGATCGTCACATAGGATTGGCCGATAGGTCACAGTCCTATACGACACACAACTAGGATTAGACTATTCGGGTCGTTACAACCTTCTTAACTTATAAAAATTTCATTCTCGAAATTTAAAATAACTAAAACGAAACCCTTACCTGAATCAAATAGATACGGGAAGCTCTCGCGTATATAAGACTCCCATTCCAACATCAACTCCTCGTCTCCGTGATGTTGCCACTTGACGAGGACCAACGAGATGTCCTTGTTGCGCAAGCTCTGCACCTTACGGTCCAAAATCAATGCAGGTTGATCCTCACAAGTGATATCCTCTGCCAAGTCAATTTGACTCAAGTCAACCATCGACCTATCATCTTCCCTCGATCTATCCAACTGAAGCATCGATATATGAAACATTGGGTGGACTCCTGCCATCTGTGATGGTAACTCGAGATTGTAAGCAACCTTGCCGACTCTCTCTGTAACCGTGAATGGACCTATGAATCTCGGCACGAGTTACCTTTGATTCCAAATCATTTATGACCCTTTAGAGGCGAGACCTTCAGAAAGACAGTCTCCCTCTTTATATTCCAATCCGTCTCGATACTTGTCAGCGTACTTTTTTGTCTCTCTTGAGCGCCTCGAAGTCACTGACGTATCTGCATGATCTTCTCTGTGTGATCTACTACTATCTCTGGCCCAACTGCCGCAATATCCTCAGGTTCAGCTCAACATGCTAGAGACCTATAAGGCCTACCATAGAGTGCCTCAAAAGGCGCCATTCCAATACTATCTTGGTAACTGTTATTGTAAGCAGATTCACACAAAAGTAGATACTCTTCCCACGACCCACTATACTCCAAAATGCAAGCTCTGAGCATGTCTTCTAACACTTGAATCAGTCGATCTGACTGGCCATCTGTTTGTGGGTGATACGCCATACTGAATTGAAGCTGCATACTAAAATGTTCTTGCATACTCTCCCTCAACTTTGATGTAAATTAAGACTCGGTATTTCACACAATGGAGATCGGAACTCCATGTAATCCGACTATCTCTCTCTCATAAAGACTGCTCAGCTGCTCAAATTTATACTTGGTGGAGACTGGTAAGAAGTGTGCAGACTTGGTCAATCTATCCACGATCACCCAAATACTTGCGAGCTTATGCTAAAAATTAGGCAGACCACGAAAAAAATCCATATAGCGATGTGCTCCCACTTCCACTGAGGAATGGGAAGTAGCTGTAGCAACCCTCCAGGCCTTTTATGCTCATCTTTCATACTCTTTTACTTCAGCCTTTTAACCCACTGGCATATCCCACAACTCCTAATGTACTCTCCTACGTCAACCTTCATCCTCGGCCACCAAAAGTGACGTTTCATATCCTGATACATCTTGGTCCTACCCGGATGAACAACATATCGTGAGTGATGTGCCTCCTAGAGTATCACTGTGCGTAACTCAGCCACTGATGAAATCCACAGTCGTCCCCTATACTTCAAACACGAGTCTGTCTACTGACTCCACTCTGAGTGATCTGAACTCTGAGATAACTTACTGAACTTCTTAAACTGTTGATCTGCCCGCACCCTCTAAAACCTTTTGAATAGAGACTAGCTGCGTCATCAATTGTCCACAAATCTGAGCTTCAGTAGTAGGTGGAATATCCACTAAACTAATCATGTCTGCTGCCTCAAGTAGTGCATACTCATGTGTCATCCGACAAACTACCACCTCTCTGTCTAACCTCTTCCTGCTCAGTACATCCGCCACTACATTGGCTTTCCCTAGGTGGTATTCCATTGTGAAGTCATAGTCCATGAGGAACTCCAACCATCTCCTCTGCCTCATATTCAAGTCTTTCTGAATGAACAAATACTTCAAACTCTTGTGGTCGTTGAACAGGGTGAATCTCTCTCCATAGAGATAGTGTCACCAAATCTTCAGAGCAAAAACTACTGCTGCCAATTCTAAGTCGTGTACGAGGTAGTTCTTCTCATGAGTCTTAAGCTGTCGAGAATCATAAGCTATAACACCGTCTCCTTGCATGAGAACACATCCCAAACCAACTTGCGATGCATCGGTGTTCACCACCATGTCTTTCCCCGCCTCTGGTAACACCAAGACTTGAGTTGAGGTCAGCTTCTCCTTCAAAGTCTGAAAGGCCTACTTACACTTATCATCGTAGTCAAAGTTGACATTCTTCTAGGTTAATTTTGTGATCGATGCTGCGATGTTGGAGAAATCTTGCATGAACATGCGGTAATAACCTGCTAAGCCAAAAATGTTATGAATGTCAGTCAATGTCTCTAGTGTGGGCCAACCTATCACTGCCTCGATTTTTGCAGGGTCTACTCTAACTCCACTGGCTCCAAATATATGCCCTAAGAATCTGACCTCCGATAGCCAGAACTCACATTTGCTAAACTTGGCATATAGTCGGTGCTCTCTCAGTGTTCGTAGAATCGTCCTGAGATGTCATTCGTGATCTTCACGAGTCTTGGAGTAGATTAAGATGTCACTTATGAATTCTATCACAAACTGATCTAAGTATTGTCTCAATACTCGATGCATTAAGTCCATGAACATTGTTGACGCATTAGTTAAACCAAACAGTATGATAGTGTACTCAAAGTGACCATATTGTGTACAGAAGGTAGTCTTCTCTCTATCCTGATCCCTGATCCTGAGTTGGTGGTATCCTGATCTCAAATCAATCTTGGAAAACCACATTGCACCTTTCAACTGATCAAATAAATCATCTATACGAGGAAGCAAAAACTTGTTCTTGACTGTAACACAGTTCAGCTTCCTATAGTCGATGCAAAGTCTCAAGCTCCCATCCTTATTCACAAATAGCACCGGTGCACCCCACAAAAACATACTGAGGTGAATGAATCCTAGATGTAATAACTCCTCGAGCTGGGTCCTTAACTCTTTAAACTCCTAAGGAGGCATCCTACACGGTGGTATCGATATTGGTCTAGTCTATGAGACTAAATCTATAATGAAATCAATCTCCCTCGGTGGTGGTATCCTAGGTAATTCCTCGGGGAACACATTTGGGAACTCATGAACTATAGGAATTTCCTCAATATTCACACTGATCACTCCGTAGCGCTAAAAATGCTAGCAAAGACCTCCATCTCCTAGCTCGTACCCACTCCACCTCTAGTGCTCGAAAGCTGTGTCGCATCACCGTGAAAGCTAAACTCCAACTATCCAGGGATTAGAAAAGTGACTGTCTTACTGAAGCAATCAATTTGTGTATGGTAAGACCAGTCCATACCCAACAACGCATCGAACTCTAGAAACTCTAATACCCTGAGGTCTATCGGTAGCTCGTGTCCCTTTATCTCGATTACACAATGTTTACATAACATATTAAGGTAGATCTTGTCTCGAGCAACGGTGCTAATTCTAACTAGTCTCAACCCTAACTCATCAACCATACAGCCAGATATAAAGGAAACAGTCAAACCAGAGTCAATCATCACATGCATCAATTGACTGCAAATTAAAACCATACCCTCAATCAAATGGCACGTTGCATGAGAATCTGGCACAGCTACGACGTGAGCTCTCTCCCTAGTATGCTGCTGATGTGGTGCCCCACTCTGCTATACCTTGACCCATTGCAGACACTTGTTCATGAAATGCCCAACCTGTCCACACTCAAAACATGCCCTCGAGTCTGCCCTGAACGATCATGCCTACCCTATCCCGAACTTGTCCTCTGCTCCTAATGCTCACTGCCTCTACCACCACCTTTTCCCTTGCTGCCTCTCTGCTGCTGTCTAGCCTGCGATGAATGCGGTCCCTGAGGTGCCTGTGAAGGTCTAATGGTGTGGTTCGATGTCTGAGTCGGTGCGGCGGCAAAAGCAAGTACTAGCGGTGATTACTGTGCACCCGAGGCTACGCTATGTGCTATGCTAGCTTTGTAGTCCTATTGACGGTTCCTTTTCCTCTTCTGCCCTGACTGGCCCTGCTCAACTCGTGCCGCTCCCAGCTGAACGTATCTTGTATCTGGGTGAGTCTTTAGGTATGCCTCCCTTGCCAAACCGTGGTCATAGGCATCCTAGAGAGTAGGCGGTAAAATGGTGACCATTGTCCCTCCAATAGCTAATACTAGACCCTCTGTGAAATAGTGGACCTGGTCCATGTCTCTATTAGCTACGCCATCGAAAAAAGTTAAATGATTATGTATCTCCTCATGTAAGCCATGATTGACTCTCCTAGTCCCTACCTGATGTGCATGAACTCCTCTCTTATAGCTATCATGATTGATGGTGGGTAATACTTGTGGTGGAATTGTCTCTTAAAGTCCATCCATGAAGTGGGATCTCCATGCATGGCTGTCAGATTAGTCCACTACATGTAAGCATCTCCAACCAATGAGAATGCAACTAAGGCGGGCTTCCTACTGTCCTCAATTCTTAGTAGCTTCCTACTGTCCTCAATTCTTAGTAACTTCTGGATCTTCTCATGATTGAAGATGTAGGCCTATGCCTCATCCAAATTCGGACCACCACCGAACATCTTAGGCCTGTACTTCTCATACTCTCTAGTCCACCCAGCCTCTGCAATCAGGCGTACATCACTGTCATCGTGAGTCGGTGCCACTATTATGGCCTGAACTGGAACCATTGTGGAGATCAGAGGTATGGGTACTACGCTTGCAGTGGGAGCCGATGGAGTGGCCTGAGGCATGGCTGCACTCGCATCAGTAGTAGGTGTCACTGTCGAAGTAGATGGAGACAACGTCGGTGCAACTCGGCCCCGAAGCAAAGTAAGTAACTTGTCCATCTATCTCCCTTGAGACTCTATCCTCTGAGTCCAAGCTTGAAAATCTGTCGATGTGACATAATGTGGATCTCCGGCTCTACCCTGGTCACCGACATCTGGCTGATCCGCCATCACGGTCTGTAATAACAATTGGCGAGTTTCAATCAGTCACAGTTAACGATATATTATAATACATATCAAAATTAACATGTATAAACCATATATACTTTCCCCAACTCACCTCACTTCCCAACTAATATTATAAGTTAGGTTCATAAGATTTCTACACTAAGTTCCATTTGTCCTAACTCTAAGTAAGCTTATTAGTTGAGTTGTGGCTTATCAAAAGTTAAGGTAAAAACCTTGCGCTCTGATACTAACTGTGACGGCCCCTGTCGCCACCAACTAGGCCCCACCCGGCACTAGACTACGTAGACCCCCAGTCGACTCCCGTCAGGTCAACGCATGCCTAGTCAGCCTTTATTTGAAATAATTCATCTATTGGTTGTTTATTAAGTTCGTTAATTAGTTTAACAAGTCTTGATATTCATTACGCGGCGAAAAGTAATTTAAAGCAACAAATAAAAGTTAATTGAATTCGGGACAAGTCCTAGGCGTGGAAATCCTGCAAATGGTGTGATATCATGTATATAA
Source organism: Stephania cephalantha (assembly GCA_039657325.1). Classification (NCBI taxonomy): domain Eukaryota; kingdom Viridiplantae; phylum Streptophyta; class Magnoliopsida; order Ranunculales; family Menispermaceae; genus Stephania; species Stephania cephalantha. The sequence goes on along the minus strand of CM077570.1, from coordinate 14,629,579 downwards.
TTGATGATAAAGAGTACAATAGGCATATACATGTATCGTCAAATGTATCTCACATCCCCTAGTACCCAAAAGCATTAAAACATCATAAATACATAGTCATATATATAGCAAACTGACAAAACAACCTATGAAGTAAGAGTAATGGAGCTGACTCTGAGGGTAGCTAAGAGAAAATCATCAAGTACAGGCTCATTTCCCTTACTACCGAGGAACCTGCAATTGTCACCAATGACGAAGACAATTCCAGTGAGTAAAACCAGAAGAGATTCAATAGTATTTTCTGAGTAATAAATTACAATCGTCTCTAAATCATGCAGGTATTTAAATAAAGACATAACTAAATTACAAAGTGCATGATAAACAGACTAATCAAGTAAGCAGTGAAAATAAAGTGACAAGGAAGCAAAAGATAGGTGAATAGGTAATCCAGTCCAAACTATGGGTCTTTAGACCATAACACAACGGGCCCAAGGCCACTTCCAGCTGCCTCGACATAATTTCTAGACACTGCGAACTCATCGAGTCACTTCCAACAGCCCCTTAACTATCAAAGTAAGCAACGATGACCCCGTATGCTTTATCCTTTGAATAACCCTTAACGAGAAACCATGGTGACGCCAGATGCTTAACCCGCGAGATGACATAACGGGTGGACTACCCATACCCTATGCCACTTGAAATAAGAATGGAATACAAGTATGGCATGCTTTTCAAGAGATTCACAATAAGAAGTTGAAAAGAAATTATGTTGACGCTCTTACAAGTTTATGTACCTCAAAATGCAATAATATCCGAGATAAACGCGGCTCCCACACGTCCGTACTACACTCCCGATACTTGGCATTAACGCTCCATGTCCCCGATACCTACTAGAGTTCATTTTATGTGTTAAAGTCCATTTGTTATGAACTATTTCATTTTATTTGCAAAACAACTCATTTTGGTATTTTATTATGTTTCTAATGTTTATTTAGACTTAACTTTGTCGTTTTAAGCCTTTTAAAGGTCCCACATTCTTCCCCTAGGCTCGCAGACTCTAACACTAGGTATCACCATAGGTTTAGCGCAAGAAGACCTGGAGAAAGTCACTTTTTACTTGCTTTTATGGTCTATGTTCTTATTGTATCATTCATGAGGTTTTCAAGTAGGCTTAATAAGAATTTTCAACCAAACTTTCTTAGCAAATGAATACTAAAGTCTCAATAATAACGACCATTACTTGATCAAACCAAGTCTCTAAGTATTAAAGAACCTTCAATAGATACTTTTTTTTATCTATTTATAGTATTCCTAAGTCATTCGACAAGAAAAACCTCGAATAAACATTCAGACATCCATATGTGAAACATCTAGGAAAATAGTGTAGTCTTAATTTTGGGCCTCCTTCCTGATCCCAAAAATATGATCCAAACATCTCCAAATTAAAATCTAATCTTTATGGGTTATGTTCAATATATAAACATAAAAACCTATGAAAAATTTTGCTTAAAAACACTCATTTGATTGCTCAAAATCGATACCCAAGTTGGCAAAAAACAAGACTGCATAACTATTTTTGTTCACAAAAATGCAATCAATTCAACGCCAATTGACCCATGAAACCTTATTAAAACCCCAAACTAACTTTTATGGTCCAAATTGGATATATGAGCATTGAATTCTACAAAAGATCCAACCTTAAGACCTTCGTTTAATCAGTCGAAACCATTACCCAACTTAGCATGAGCATAGTATTGCATTGCATTTTAGACCATCATAAACTCCAAATCATCAAAGATACTTACCTGGAAAACTTTTACTCTATGTCTTAGCTTTTCGAAAAGGTATGGTTTGCAAAATTATGATTTAAACGTAGGAGATATTAAATATTTACAAAGACAGCTCGAATTAGAATCAAAATATGACCAGCATGTTTGTAAAAATCATTTCTCTAAATTTGTAGCTCCAAGAATCCTTATTTTCTGGTCACAAGTCAGCTAACATACCAACAATAATATAATAAAAGATGAGCTCCATCTGATAAGAATTGAGAGAGTTATGTTTTGTCAAAGTTCATTTGCAAAATCCCGTAATAGCATTTTAACTGCCTGATTGCAAGACATTTTTGAGGTGGAAAGAGTTAAAATTTTGAAATTTCTCCAGAGACAGAAGTTGTGGATCTCATAGTTACCTTTCCAATAGCATATGATATGACTCTTTTTGAGTTTGTATGAAAAAGTTATGCTTAATTTACAAAGGCTGGGTCAAAACTTAACATTCATGCATCAAAAGACTTCAAAAACACAATCCATTTGAAGAATCAGCTTCAAATCCTTAAATTGGTAAACACAATGAACTCTCCATTCATAAAGAGACACAAAAACCAGTGAGTAAACTTAGAAATTTGTTTTTGAATCAAAACCATGTTTTTAGAGTTTATTTTCAAGAACTTTGATGAAGGAAGTGATGGAGAGGATGATTACCTAGCTTTGATTCCTCAATTTTCTTTACCCCCAACTTTAGATCTCCAAAAATACAACCTTCAAAACCTTTCTTAGCTCTGAATTTTCTTGTTTGTGGTTTCAAGAACATTCAAATGAAACTCAAATGTTCTAAGTGTGGTTTTTATACCACTTGATCTCATCAAGTTGTATCTACAATCTCTGCACTCATCAATGGCTCACATTTGATCCTACTAATCCATCCAAAGGTCCTAATCAGATCTAGCTCCACTAACCCACTCTAAGTGACATACAAAGATTACACACATGGGCCTTAACATGTATCTCGAGGCATATCTAATGGCGGTTGAATTTTAACCAAACTTTAAACTACAACTTAATGTACATATGTATATTCAACTATAGGCACATTAAATTAGTCAATTTGTCACAATTAAGAAATTATGACTTATCATATCACACTCTATCCTGGTCCCACATCGACACGCATCATGAAGTCGCTCTCTCACTCGGTCGAATTCGCGATATAAACCTACACTCGTGTGCACACTTATATAGTTAGTTATAAATAATACACAACATCAAACACAAGTAAAATTAATTTAAATTATTAATTCACCTCGGTGACGACACCCAAGTATTGATCGAGATCGTCACGTAGGCTTGGCCGACAAGTCACGGTCCTATACGATGCACAACTAGGATTAGATTATTCGGGATAAATATAACAAGCATAATATATAATGCAAGATAAAACAAAGCAAAAATTGAACAAGATAGTCAACAAGATAATAATGATAACATTAATGTCATAGAGTCAACAAAGTGGGAACCATATATAAACCGTGTGATGTGACAACCTACTAGCTTCAAGGTATCAAATATGATCTTGCCTCATAGATTGGCGTCTAAGCATCATTATGATCTTGCCTGCTATAGATTGGCCTTCAAAGGTATCATTTAATAGCGGAAGGAGATGACCGGTGACTACTGACTCTCCAGTCCGAGGTACTATTTACAATTGTTCATTTTAAGAATATCAGTTTTTTATGCGTTCATAAATAGAGAGCTTAAAGGACAAGATAAAACGAAAATAATAAGATATATTCAATTTGATTCAAAGCAAGATATCAACCATTCACTACCGTGAATCATGGCATAACTAATAACATGGCATGATTGAAGATAAATTAAACCCTACTTACCTCAAAGCGTTGCCATCCTATCCAATTCTAACTTAGAAGCCTCTAAACTTGGAAGTCCCTATTAAGTCCTCCTCGTGTCTACATTATTATAGGTTCATGTATATATTTTTAACATGTTTTGTTTGAGGTAAGTTTACTCAATTCACATTAATATCTTGAAAACGGTGTAAGAGCCTTTTCGAATCAATGTCACGTCTTCGTCGCGACAACGCCGCGAAGACAAAAGTTTTCAGGGTTAGTTACCACTGTCCCGACCCTTGTCCTGGTGATGTACCACGATAAAACTCGATAATTTCAAAAAAATAGAACATCCAATTTAACTCTGTAAAAACAAACAACGTCCTCCATCGTTGTAGGTTTACCCACAAGGCGTTGGGGGTGAAATCATTGGTTTCGAGTCGAAGAACCATAAATTTGTTTCAGCGATTTGCCTACGTCGTATGTTACATGCCACGACGCTAGAAAACCATTGGGTTGACTTCTACAATTTTCACTACAAAAATGTACCCGGTATGACCCGTCGCTAATGTTGTCGCTATTTGCTGACACGTGTAGCATCTGACAGCCACATCACGCAAAGCAGCGACGGGTCCCCATCGCCAATTTTAAAAATAAAATTTAAAAAATAAATTTAATTACAAAATACATTTTTATGCTTTTGAGAATTGATTTTAGCATTATTTTAGTATTTAATTATAAAACAATTTCTTATTTGAAAACATTATAAAACAAATTTAATTACAAATAACAATTTTTTTGTTTTTTATTTGGTGAAAAAAATAATTTCAATCAAAAAATTAAATTTTGTAAAATAAATAAATGTAGAATAAATTAAATTAAATAATTGAAATAAATGAAATAAATACAACAAAAAAAAGTTTACAAGTATCAACATACAGTAAGATAAAAGGTATGTGTGACAATTATTTGCAAAATATGTAAAAAAAGTCTAAAGCCAAAATGAGGTTCATACATCATAGGACTCAATCCTCGAGATCGTGGCTGGTCTCTGAGTCATCATCAACATCTTTTGGAGGCGCGAATGAAATTTCAAGTATGTCCATTAGAGCCGGCTGCATGCGACCTAACCATCCCTACATTTCTCGCAATTGGTCATGGTCTAGGGTTTTATCTTGGATCACCCTTAAAAGATTTGTTTGCATTTCCTTAATGTCCCTCCTCAACTGCTAAATGGGCTCATCATTACCGGACATAGGACGAGAAGATCCTGCTACAACATGTCTACGCCCCGACCCCGATGGTGTCCACCCTAGTTCATATCTCCACCCTTTGTCGTCATGCTCTACAACAGATAAATATAGCTCAATCTCATAGGACGACTGACCGGCCTAAATTAACTTAATCGCCTAATAATCTAGTCAGCCTACTCCGTTCTTTCAACTTTGACCTCAAAATAATAATTATTTCAATCCTTTACAAGTTCCAAAACTAAATATTTATCCTCAATGAAACTCAATTCATAATTCGTTAAATTGGAGCAAATTAGGAAATCATATCCGTATTTAATAAAAATTTAAGCGGCACCTCCCCATAAATGGCCGCCAAAAAACTTTCATCTAATAGACAACAAGATTAGGGAGAGGCCTAAAAGGACTCACAACTCCCCGCAATTCACAATATATAAATAAATAAATATATATATATATTTCAAATTCCAATTTATAAACTAACTTAGTGTCTCCGAAAGCTTAATTACAACTTCACAATCCCCAATAGAACAAAATTGAAACAAAATCATTCTCAACATATTTTAAACTAGATTAGGAGATTGTCATAACCATTCAATGAAAGTTCACGCCCTACACTCACCCCAAGGATTCCCAAAACAATATATATAAACAATTGAAAATAAGAATATACTTTAAATTGAAAATAATCACCATAATCTTCGAGCATGGTCCATTCTTCCCTTGTCTTCACATAGAGTCTGACATCATCAAAAATAACTCGGAGATGTCGGGTAAGTAAATTCCTACATTGATATGTACTCCTGCAATTGTTAGTCTGATACATGGAAACATGTAATTGCAATTCCAAATAAACAATAAGATATATGCATCAACATGACATGCAATCCACTATGTCGTTATCTTCTAACTATAATCAGACGTCGACTTCCAAAAATAGTACATATACAATATTAAGAGATCATGAAATGCAGAGATAATTTGTCGATGTTAGACTCCGCTAGTCTCACTAGACGGCGTAGAGGCATGACTGAAATCAAATTTCAATCAAACCAGACTCAGAAACAAGCTTATCCCCCTCACTCACTCTATATATGCATGACCAAGAATGATAAAATGCAATGCATACTATGATACAATTACAGGTACAAAAACATTCATTCAATAGTAAATATCACTGTATGGTTTACTTAAAACCAAACCACTTTGAGCTTAACTTTTTGAGGTTCCCGAAGCATCCGATCACCTTGAAAATGGATCCAATAGCTTCCCTACATACCTAATTATATTATGGTTCAAGCTTCAAGTGAAACCAAATCACGAAACCCAATAAAGATCGACCAAAAAGTACGCTTGAGAACAGTTTCCAAAAATATTAATTTATATAACTGTTTCAACTGCCTTTCAACTAGCCAACTTGGGGTAACTTTTTAACCTTGAAAACCTCAATGTTTGTCATGACGACATAAAAGGAACTTGTAGTACTCATGTCATACTTTCCATAAACTTTAAGAACACTCAAATCGGATCACTGTTGGAGAAGTTATGAATTTTCCAATATGGCATGTCAATTAGACAGCCTTTATTTTATTTTGAACTGAAAAACCTCTCCAAATCAATATTTCCTCAATTAGAACTTCAAAACTTGACAACAAATACCTTGATACCACTCAATACTAACATCAAAATATTTCCACAACCCATGAATTCAAATTGGATGAAAACCATTAATCTATTCATCCAGAAACCCAATTTTAATCAATACCAACTCTAAAAACATCTCCAAAATAGTTATCAACTGAATCACATTAACTCAATTTATCAAAACCCTAATCCACATCAATGGGATTTATTCTAAATCGGTGCACATCAACCTAATACATCAATTTTCAATAATTCCTACTAATTTCTATCAATACCTCACGAAACAAATTGAAAATCACAAAAATTCAAATTGAATTGAGGAAAATGCCTAGCATTGAGTATTTAACAAATTGCAAAAGCCGAATACTTCGCTTTCACTGTGGAAAGTTAGCTCGAACTGACTGTCTCACGATGCTCTATGATTTTGTGGAAAGAAACAGGACGAAAATCGGACGTCAGGAGCTCAGCGAGCAAAAATCCGAGTTGAAAGGGTTAGGAACGAACGTTCAGTTCGTTCAATTGAAATCAGATTTATTGGATTTGTTTTTTTATATTTTTATATATAAACCATCAACTACTTGTCAGCAACTTAATTTCTTTTTATTTATTAATTCTAGAAATCTTTATTTTGACGTGTTTTGGCTTCGGGCGCTTGTTTTCGATCCGGTTTTACACCAAATTAAACCAAACTCTTGACAAAATAGTCCACCTTCATAAAATGTCCATAACACTAGTTCTGATCACACCAAAACTCTAAAAATCTTATCTTTGTCCACGACCTACTGAACCCTTATAGACCAATTTTCTTGCCATATTTAGCCAAGCGTGCCCTGATTTAGACCTAATCTCAACCTCGACCACCGCCAACTGATACAAAACTCGAGGCATGGTCTTGTACCAACTTCATTCTTATTTTACACTACCACCGATCCCAACTTGCACGTAAATAGAGGTAAAATCTTCACTAGGGGATTAACAATTTATTCATTAGTTTTTGAGCTACTAATAATACTCGCGCCCTTTAGACACACACTTGTAACATCGAGTATGAAAATCTAAGGATACACCTGAACACAACCTAACTTCGTGATGAAATACCATATAATACACCAAATAAGCATTCATCATACAAAAATAAATATATTGTATGATCTCTGGTCTATAACACATGGGTCCCGCCTCGAATACTGAAATCCCAAATTAAATTCAAAAATACTTAATTAGCATCCTATCAAGTTTATGAAATTCTCAGATGTCACAATAACTACTCGGTATTTATCTCTTAGGATATATATATCGACAGTTTCAATTTGTCATCATAGTTGTTACGATCGACGTTATCAATAAATGAGTCATCCAACACATAATACATGTGTTCAAAATCTGATTCGAAACAGTTGGAGACTGGATAAAGATATGTCGTTGCAACCGATGGCTTAAAGCTGTTGCAAGAAGATTTCTGAATTCGACAGTTGAAGATTTGATCTTATCCTCAACCGACTGAAGGCTAACTGAAGATTATGAAGAGGTTGGAGATTGCGATTCAAAAGAATGATCGCCACATTTTTATCATGCAGAAACGTGGTTATTTAGAGATGGAGATTATGCAAATCTTACAGTTAATAGTTAGGATTGTTTAACGGTTAATAGTTAGGATTGTTTAATCTACATTGGTCTATTTATTTGTCAAAGTGATTGAGTCATGTGCACCATTTATTCAGTTTAATTTGTATAGTGAACCTATTATGTTTACTTTATTATCGAGTTGTAAAAACCCTAAGGGGACTTGGGTGTTCCAGTGAGGGGGAGCCTCACACACAAGAGGAGTCTTGCATTTGTAAGGTCCACAGAGTGACGTATGAGAAAGTGCTAGGAGGAGCTCAGTGAGGGAGTCATGATAAGGAGTCATGTGGTTCGTTATCTTCATACTAGTGGAGTTTACATCTGAGCGTGGCCCCGCTGATGTAGGTCTTAAACCGAACTGCGATAACGCATCTAGTGTCATGGTTTGATTAACTTTTCTGCATACTTCATATTTAAGTATTTGCATTACTTTCAGTTTCCCAGATACAACCACCTTTGTGTTCAGTTGTAACGGCCTTTGGTTATTTCAATTGGTATCAAGCGAGCACTATGAAGTCTTTGTTTACAAAGACAAGTGAGATTCGTACTAACCACAATGTCTCAAGGAAACCAATCAGACCAAAGCATGAAGGCGTCTCAAATATGAGACCACCACTGTTGATCAATACAAATTACACGTACTGAAAAGCTCGCATTAAGGGTTACATTTTGTCCATCGACGTCAAAGAATGAAGGGCTATTGGGAAAGGCTACAAGCCACCTAAAGTTGATGGAGAACCAAAGAATCTAGATGATTGGACTGTTGATGAGGATAAGCTTTTGTCAGCCAATGCCAAGGGATTAAACACTATCTTCAGTGTTATCAACCAGCAACACCTCGAGCTCATATCCTCATGTAGTGTGATAAAGGAAGCTTGGGAGATTCTCGAAAACTTTTTTGAAGGTAACGAAGATGTTCGTGAATCAGAAATTGTGTTGTTGGCTTCTCAGTTAGAATCATTTAGAATAGGAGAGGAAGAGATTGTACTGCCAAACTCAAAGACATTGCCTACCAAGCTCAACAATTGGGAAGAAGTACTCTAACAAAAAAATTGGTTTAAAAGGCAATCAGAAGTCTCCCTACCAAATACAATGTGAAAGTTGTTGCTATTCAAGATAATTGAGGTCTCAAAGATCTAAAGTTCGAAGAACTCATGAGGTCTCTTACCACTTATGAGATGCATCTAAATCAACAAAAGAAGTCCAAAGAATTGGCATTGCAAGTAGCATCTCAATACTTTCGTCCTGAGAAATATGACACTTACGAAGAAGATGATCTTGCTTTACTAACCAAAAAGGTATAATAAATAGTTTCAAAAATTTCAGGGTATGAAGACTAGTAGTAAATGAGATACCTTAACGAAAGAAGTCAAAACAATGCCGGTAGACAAAAGCAAGCTCATGTGCAGCGAATGTGAAGGATTAGGACACTTCCAGACAGAATGTCCATCCAAAAGAAAGTAGAAATCAATTACTAGCACTTGGAATGACTTATAGTCAAAAATGAAGGAGGTTATGTGAATCATCACATTGCCTTTATTGTCATGCATGTAGTTGCAAGTGCCACCCTTTAGTCAACAGTTGCAACCAACACCAAGGAACATAACTCTGCAAACTCAAAAGACGATGCAAGTGATTCAGATGATTTTGATTATGATTTACCTAATCACACTAGTCATGCAGAGATGAAGGGAAATTTATGCTGAAATGATCACGAAGTGGTAAAAAGTTGTTACATGCAATCAAGCACTTGAACATCTCCTCGAAGAAAGGAATAAGGAGTTGATTGAATGAAAAAGCAAGCTAGAACATGCAAATAGAACTATCAGTAAGGCGAACAAAGGAAAAGGCAAGCTTGATGATCTACTACAGCACGGAAAAGGATATGGAGATCACAGGGGTCTAGGTTTCATCAAAGGATCTTCTTCCAAAGAATCCATCACATAACCTTTCAATTTTGTTAAAGCGTAAAGTGGCTCTAGCCAACAGCAAAGAAGAAAGTTTAGATCTACATGCTACTATTGCGGGATCAACGGACACATATGTCCTATGTGCTTCAAAATGATTCAAGAACTGGCATAAAAACAATATGAGATCACCCAGAAATTTGCTCAAGAATAAGGACAACACTAACAAAATCACTAGAATCATTGGGTTCCTAAAGAGGATGTACGTCATAGTGCACATATATCACTAAAATCCATGTCATCCTCTGACTGGAACTTTGACAGTGATTGCTTAAAGCATATGGCCGGTGATAAGGGTCTTCTTGTCAACTACTAATCTCATGCAAGGGGATATGTCACATTTGGAGATGGTATGCGAAGCCAAGTCATTGGAAAAAGAACTCTGAAGGTTCTTGGTCTGCTTGTTCTGGAAGAAGTTCTTCATGTTTAAGATCTAAAGGGAAATTTACTTAGTATTAATCAGCAATGTGATCAAGATTTCTATGTAAATTTCATCGAAAATAGATGTGATGTATATGATGTAAAAGGAGAATGTATCATGACCAGAGAAAGGTCATTTAACAATTGCTACCTGTTGCAACAGCTTAGCAGGTTCTGTTACAACTCAGCAGTAGACACAATAGAGCTATGACATCAATGACTGGGATACATCAACTATAGGCACCTGAGAAAGCTGTCAAACTTAGAAGCAGTATGTGGACTACCAAGCTCAGTCTCTCCACTATCGGAATTTATAAAACCTGTCAACTTGTAAAGTAGAGAACATAAAGCCACAAACCAGCCGATATAAATAATAGTTCAGCACTCCTTGAGCTTCTTCATATCGACTTGGTTGGACCTACTCAGGTGACAAGTTTGTCGAGAAATAGATATATTCTGGTATGTGTTGATATTTTTTCTCGTTTCACTTGGGTTCTCTTCCTAAAGAAAAATCAGATGTTTTTGACTATTTCAGTGATCTATGTGTGAAGTTAATGAATGAAAAGTAGTTTCTAGAGAACATATTATGAGGATTAGGAGTGATCACGAGAGTTTGAAAACTCTAAGTTTCAAGAATTATGCAGGACTTCAGGAAGTTTCTAGAGAACATATTGTGAGGATTAGGAGTGATCACGAGAGTTTGAAAACTCTAAGTTTCAAGAATTCTGCAGGACTTTAGGAATACATCAGGAATTTTCAGCTCATATCTCACCTCAACAAAATGGGGTGGTCGAAAGGAAGAACATACATGTTCAAGAAATGGCGAGAGTCATGCTCACATCTAAAGATCTTCCTACCAAGCTTTAGGTAAAGGCAATTAACACAACATGTTATACTATCAACAAAACTATCTTCAACCCTTCACTCTCAAAACACCTTATGAACTTTGGAAAGGTAAAAAACCCAACCTTGCTTACTTTCACATCTTTAGAAATAAGTGCTTTGTACTTAAGGACATGGAGGTGCAGAAGAAGTTTGACACGAGAAGTGATGAAGCAATATTCCTCGGATATTCCATAAATAGCAATGCTTATAGAGTTCTAAATCAACATACCTAAAAAGTAATGGAATCATTCAATGTTTCCTTTGTTGACACTCCATCAGAGTAGAAAGTACCATAAGCTGACAACAGTGATGATGAACCGATTCCTGTTGCAACCACCACCAATACTCTAGTTGCTATCGACTTATAAGCTCCACTTGGCATAAACACCACACAAAATTCACAAATGAGTGAGTCAGAACTATCAACTATGACTCAAGAACCCTCAAGTAGAATTTAGAAAGATCATCCACTAGACAACATTATTGGGGAAAAAGAAGAAAGAATAATGATTAGAGATACAACAAGAATATACTACAGGAGGTTAGCCAGGTATGTCTGCTATGTCATTAATATCAAGTCTAAAAATGTGTCTAAGCATTGTAGGATGAGTATTGGACCATAGCAATGTAGAAGAAGCTCAACCAATTTCAGAGACTTGATGTCTTGACCTTAGTACCAAGACCATAACATGCCAATGTAATTGGCATAAAGTGGATTTTCAAAAACAAATCTGATGCACAAGGAGAAGTGGTCAGAAACAAGGCTAATTTAGTAGCTCAAGGCTACAATCAGGTTGAAGGAAAAGATTTTGATGAAACATTTGCATCGGCTGCTAGATTAGAATCTATTCATTTTCTTCTTATTGTTGCATGTTCTCTTGCTTTTAAGCTCTATCAGATGGATGTCAAAAGTGTATTTTTGAATGGTACAATCAATGAAGAAGCGTATGTTGAACAATCCAAAGGATTTGAAGATCCCTCTTTCCCAAACCATGTCTGTCAATTGAAGGAATCACTCTATAGGTTGAAACAGACTTTGTGTGCTTGGTACGACCACCTCGCCAAGTTTATACTAAATCATGGCTACAGTCGTGGAAGCGTGGACAAGACACTGTTTGTAAAGCAAAAATCCACATCAGTCGTTATAGCACAAATATATGTTGATGATATAGTCTTTGGGGCTATTACAAAAGGATTGGTAGAAGAATTTGTCGACAATATGCAAAAAGGAATTTGAAATGAGCATGGTTGGAGAGTTTTCGTATTTCCTTGATTTACAAGTTCACCAAACTAGCAAAGTTACGTTTCTGTCACAACATAAGTATTTTGCTCCTTAGTCAAACGATTTGGTTTGGAACAGGCAAAACATGTAAGAACACTAATGGGCACCAACAAGAAATTGACCAAAGATGAGCATGGAAAACCAGTAGATCCATCACTCTATAGAAGTACGATTGGGAATCTCCTCTACCTCACAATTAGCAGACCAAATATCTCATTCAATGTGGGGTTATGTGCACGTTACAAACCTACACTAAAAGAATCACATATGACAGCAGTCAAGAGAATTATTCGATATTTGGCAGGCTCAACCAACTTAAGATTATGGTATTCATCTAATTCTAACATCTGTTTGGATGGTTATAGTGATGTTGACTGGGCGTGTAATGCATATAATCGAAAGAGTACCTTTAGAGGATGTTTTTTTGCTGGAATAAACATGGTGTCTTGGTTCAGCAAGAAACATAACTCAATCTCACTCTAAACACCTGAAGCAGAGTACATTGCAGTTGGGAGCTATTGTACACAATTGCTCTGGATGAAACAAATCTTAAGTGATTATAACATTTAGTTATGGTAGCTTGATGTGTTATGTGACAACTGAAGTGCAATTGACATCTCAAAAAATCATGTTCGACATTCAAGAACTAAGCACATCAAGTTGAGGTATCACTTCATCCGTGATCTGGTGGAAAGGAAGGTAATCTTTATTGAATATGTTCACACTGAAAAATAATTGGTTGATATATTCACCAAAGCCCTTGATGCTTATAAGTTTGAACTTTTGAGAGGGGCTATTGGGCTATGTTTAAGCTCTGTATAATTCACCATCGTCACTTTCCTCAGAATTTTCGTGCAAATAAACATTTTTTTCATAATAATAATAAAAAATGGGCAGTAACGTAATGGTGTGTAATGATTAGTGTTTTGATTGTTTTTATTATGTAATATTGAACACTAATGGTAATATTACCATTGCCTGAATTTGTTGAGTTTGTTTTTTTTTTATTTGTAATTATCAATAACCCTATTAATTAGGGGTTGGTGAGAGTTAAAAGGGGTAGATAAGCATCAAGGTAACCAAATTAAAGCCGTTGTTATTTCACTTGATCATCTTCATCGTCTTCAACCTTAGATCCTACCTAATCGATTGTATCAATTTTGAACTATTTTGATATCCTCACTTGATCATCATCTCTAAGTTTTCTTTGAGCTGTTGTAACAAGACTAGCACCATGGTTCGAATATGAAGCTCTGTAAAGGGAACTGCATCTAAGGCACCATTTCAACCAAAAATGAAGAAACCATTCAAAAAATTGATGGAGATACTGAATCCAACACCACCCAGCATCGTTCCACCTCTGTCTTCAATTCAAGAGAAATCTCCATCATCATCAGAAAGTCTTCCACCACTGTTGAAAAAGAAGCCTCCTTGGTTAAGCAATCTACCCTCATCATCATCGACGAATTAGACAATCATATGAACTATGAACTTCAAGAATCAACAGTTCAAACAGAGAGTGCATGTCACCTCTGCGTCTGATCAAGCCCAACGTGAAAAAGAAATTAGGGAAAAACATGATGAAGGACTATGAAGCCAAGAACTTGGTAACATTCTTAAAGTCTCGCTCTCTCTTCAAAATGTATTCTTTCCCAACCAGATATAATATGAGTCTGGTAAAGGAATTTTATGAAAATCTGAAGCTGGATATCTTTGATATTAAATCTCCTCATGTTCAAAGAGTATATGTCATATGGAGATTTATTGAGTTCTCACCTAGAACCATCAATGAATTCCTAGAATGTCCTTTCAACAATTAATGACATATATTTCTCGAACCTTATAAGAAATTAAACACCATGTCTACCTTAATCGCTATCATTACACATTGAAAGGAGACCGAGTGGTCACAAAAAAAAAGATGAAAAATGAGACGAATGACTTGATTACCTTGTACTTCTGTCTCTATAACCACATCACCAGTAACCTACTTTCTACTATACATGGAAATACCTTCGAAAAGGAAATAAGGATATTTTTGTATGCTATAGGACAAGGGGCACCTTGTGACCTTGGTGAGATAGTTTTTTTAGCTATATTGCAGACGACCAAACCGGGGTCTACCTATAAATGCTTGTTCTTCCCATGTTTACTAACTGAACTTCTCAGTTATCACAAAGTACCAAAAGACAATCAGATTCATGGTGTTTTGCAAAGCTCAAAGGCATTTCTAACAAAATCAAGAGGACATACTCTACACAATTCAATGACTTGCCAGTTTCGGATCAGTTAGCTACTTCACCATCGTACATGTTACAACAAAGTGATATTCCGGTTACAACTGGTGGTACGGAAGTTGGCCCATTCCAAATCCAGAAGAAGAAGCAGAAGAAGACTCGAATTGCAATTGAGGTAACTATTTCCTCTGTACCTACTCAGTCATCACCAATTTCCCTAGCTCATTTTGACTCAGAATTGGATGGAAATGACTTTCTAGACCCAAGTAAGGAGCAAGAGAATGAACTGATGGCAGCAATTTGAGCCTTACCTGATAACCTGTTTCAAAGACTATTCAAGTTTCTGAAGCTTATTACTCATATACCACCTTAAGGAATGGCTGGTATGGTTCTCCCTGGTTATTTTGTCCTTATATTTTCACAAAGGGGGAGAATTATTTGAAGTTTGAGGAGTTTGTAAGAGTTAGAGTTCAATTCATTTATGTTGAAGATACTGTTTATTTTTATTTTCTTAAGTCTGTTGGTCTGAAGATACTTCTGCTAGTATTTTGTGACATCTAAGATTCTATTGAAGACTATTTTGAGATCTTGACAATGTGGTGCAACTAGTAGATTGAAGCAGTTGTAACCATCATGGAAGCCGTTGTTACGAGTTTGTATTAACAATATCTTTACTTTCTCACTTTCGTATATTTTTGAAAGAGTACAGAACATGTCGAAGACTTATGAGACTCTATATGATGGAGCAAAATGTTAGCTGATTCATGATTATTATTTATGCTCCTAACTCATTTTACTGGTTGTGACAACATAATTATAAATGGGTGATTATTAGTGTCATGATCATATCGACAGTTTCGATTTGTCATCATAATTGTTACGATCGACGTTATCAAGAAATGAGTCATCCAACAAATGATACATGTCCTCAAAATCATATCCAAAATAGTTGGAGATTGGATAAAGATATGCAGTTGCAGCCGATGGCTCGAAGCGGTTGCAACAGGTTTTCTAAAGCAGGCAGTTGAAGATTTGATCTTATCCTCAACCGACTGAAGGTTAACTGAAGATTATGAAGAGGTTTTCTTTAAAAAAAATTATGAAAAGGTTAAATATATGATTCAGAAGAATGATCACCATATTTAGGCAAATCTTACAGTTGATAGTTAAGATTGTGTTACCTACGTTGGTCTATTTTATTTATCATAGTGATCGAGTCTTATAAACTAGTTATTCAGTTTACTTTGTATTGTGAACCTGTTTTGTTCACTTCATTATCGAGTTGTACAAATCCCAAGGGGACTTGGGTGTTCCAGTGAGGGGGAGCCTCACACACAAGAGGAGTCTTGTGTATGTAAGGTCCATAGAGTGACGTATGCGAAAGTTCTAGGAGAAGCTCAGTGAGGGAGTCACGATAAGGAGTCATGTAGTTCGTTATCTTCATATTAATGGAATTTACATTTAGGCGTGGCCTTGCAGACATACGTCTTGGACCGAACTACGATAAGACATCTAGTGTCATGTTTTGATTTACTTTTCTGCATACTTTATATTTAAGTATTTGTATTACTTTCAGTTTCCCAGTTACAACCACCTTTGTGTTCGGTTGCAACCGCCTTTGGTTATTTCATATATATATATATATATATATATATATATATATATATATATATATATATATATATATACTAGTTTCAAGACGTGCTACGCACGATTGACCCGCTCGCTTTACTCGACGGGAATTAATTTCTAGTTAATTAACCAAAATTGAAAAGAACCACTACAATTAATAGAAAACATGAAAAACAATAAGTAGAAGGCGACTAACACTTGAAACTAATTGAACAACATGATCTTCTAAATCTTCCTTATTTTGTAAAGTGCGGAAAAAACTTGCATATGGATTTTTCGCAAGCATACTAATTAACATTGCCAAAATTGTCTCTTTCATCCTATCAGAGCAATGCATTCGGTTTTGCACTTCATGATCAGTATCATAAAAGTACAGTTGCAAAAAAGATGGATGCTCCTTGTCATGAAGTAAATTATTTATAAAATGATGAATTTGGCATTGCACTCTAAACGTATATACACCTACATTACTTTTAGCATACTCTCTCTTGCACTTTACACCAAAAGATGTAAAACCAAAATTGGTGTTATAAGTACGGATGTACATCAAAAACTCACGTGTCTCTTCAGTGTTTGAAGTGAATAGGTCGAACATTTCTTTAGGGACAACATTAGGAACGAGTGTTACTTGACCGTTTGAACAACATAAACTATTAGATTCATGAAAAACCTCTCCGCGCACTACAATTTCGACAAGAGTTTACTGAGATGGTAACACATCTGCTTGAACTTGCAACATCAAAACATAGCGACATAACGTGGTTTTGCATTCCGGGGACCTATACATAAAAAAGAAATAAAGGCAACTTAATTTCTAAATTATTAATTAAAATCATTCATTTTGCTTCATAGCATTTACCCTACTCAATATTTCATAGAATATTTTGTGAAGTTTCAAATTCATACTGTGATCATTCAACCCTTTCTTTTCGCTCCTTAGTTGTCTTTGGCGAGCTCACTTCATTTCTTTTCTTCCTCCATTGCAAATTTACGTTTCAAATTATCCACCTCCCTACGATTAGTATTTATTGCTTTTCTTACAGCATATTCACTATTGTTGATAACTTCTAAGTTTTTAACCATTGTAACTCGCTAATGCAAGGTAAAATGGTTATACTTAATGAATTTTTAGATGAGATTGTTAAACTACAATCTAATGAAACAAACATTAGAGTAGTAATTAAAAAAATAAATAATGTTAATTTAATATGCAACTAAATATAAAATTTAATTTAAATAATATGTATGAGTTTGAACAAACTATGTAATATAAAATCCAAACGTACATAATTTGAATACGTAAGAAGTAAAAGTGCAATTCAAGAAGCATCATTTAGCAAAGAAAAAAAATAGAAAGGAAAAAAAGGATCCATAGGAACGAAATATCAAAGCAAAAGACGTGACAAAATTGAATTCACAATTGTGGACACATATACTATAAACATTGTTAAACATTACATGAAATATACTGACGACATGAACCACTCATCTAAATACTATCTTTTTTTGAAAAAAATAGAATTATACATCAATATTTAGCCCTGAGGTTAATGACTTTTGACTGTTAGTCCTCCCTAGTCTTCCAAAAGATTAGCACACAACTCGCAAATATCTTCTTTTGAAAAAAAAATATAACTATACAATAGACTTTTGATCAACTCGCAAATATGTCTTGTTAATTTTTATAATGTTTAATTATTTGTTCTAGAAAATAAAAAAGAAACAGTAGCCTAAAATTTGAAAGATGACCAACTTTACAAATTGGACTTATTTGATGAATAAAGTGGAAAGCAAGAAGGAAAGATTATAGAGTTATGCCAAAGCATCTCTAATTAGATGAATTAATATTGATGCAGATGTCAAAGGAAAGGTTGGGGGTTGACTCATTTTGGAGTCAAGTATGTTGTATCTAATTATGTTGGCTTCTTATCAAAACAAAAGATTATGGAATTATTGTTTATGAGTTAACTCAATCTAGAAGAAACTCTTTCAATTTTCTGATGTTAAGTTATAACTACCGCCATCAAATGCAAGTAGTTTACGCCACCCATTGGAGGATTGAACTTCTTATGTGTAACTTTACCTTAATTAGACCTTTAAAACTTAAATACATTAAATACATTAAAACTTAATTAGATATTTAAAACTTCACCAAATGGAAGTAGGTCTATATAAAGAGCAAATTACAAGTTCGAGTTCATATTACCTATTAAAAAAGATTTATCACGAGTTTTTGGAAGTCGGATTACTAAGAAGAATTGCTTACGAACACATTTTCAAAATATAAATCGGGTGAAAAGATTGATGAGAACTCTAGGAATGGAAAAGCTTTAAAACTCTTGCAAATTATTGTAGTCCTACATTCCTCGAGTCCAAAATTGGCAGGGGCAAATCCCAGGATACCTCGAGAATAATCTAGAAAAAATGGAAAGAGGGATGACAACTACCTCAATAAGGGGCTCTCTCATTATACTTCAATTGATGTTATAGATTATTCTTATTTTATTATTCATTTATTCGCTTTATTGTCAAGACCTACTTTAAGGAAATTAACTGAAACAGAAAACCAAAGAAGAACGTGTCAATCATAATTGTAAAATTAAGATGGTAGACAAGCATAATTGTAAAACTAAGATGGTCCATCATTTCATCTTAACTATGAATTAAGATGGTATTTTTGCACATATGGAAATTAACCGATCGGTTGAAAACCGCAATCAAATAGTGTATGCATACGAGAGTGTCGAACATATATCATAATGTTTCATAATCGAGCAAATGCAATAGGCTTTGCTCCTCGATATCAAATTATAATATGATAAACCACAATTATTGAAAATATAATTTGGAGACAGTTTGTGTTTTTAGTTCAACTTCAGTTCCAAGTTATAATAGGATTAGCATGTATTGTGGTTGTGACCTCTCAAAAGAATTCTACACCATAAATTATGTATCACAAAGATTACTTCGAAGAGCTTGTTCAACAAGACATAAAAGACATAATTTAGCAAAAAAATTAAAAAATATCGACCGCAAGTTCGATATAGATAAAAAGACACAAGAATTTCATTGCTTACTTTCCATCTCCTACATGCTTTTATTGGAGGCTTTCATTTATCTCAAATGAGCACAAAAACTTTACATTCATTTGTGTAGGAATTAATGAACCAAGAGATTAGTTCATTGCCAACAACACAACAAGTTCAACAAATAAAGATTCAAATTACTTCATGTCCTTTTTTTTTTTTTCCAAGTATGCTAATATAAAATATGCAATTTTTTAATTCCAACTTGTAAAAAGACAGACAAATCAAACATCTATATATTTCTTATATAAAGGAAGAAGATGAAGATTATTTTGGTATTTCAACAAACACCTAGTATTCAAGATCTTAAAGTCCAATTCAGTTTCGGCTTAGTGTCTTCAAGAAATCGCTCACTACAAATAGTCAAACATATATGTATCACATGAATTCTAATAACCATACAATGAACAAGGGTTGATCATATTAGCTTCCAAGGTATTGTTTCAAAAACCATGAATCAAATTGAACCATATAGACCAGATGAAAGAGGACTTTTGTGTTAAATTCAACATTGAATCATGGGTGGATTATACCCAAATTTCTTTCAAAAACCATGAATCAAATTGAACCATATAGACCAAATGATTAACTCACATTTGAATCGAACCTCTCCGAAAAAAAAAAAAAAAAGAATTGGAGAAGAAATGTGGATTAACTCACATTTGAATCGAATAGCAAAGGAAAGCAACGAATGAGTCGATGAAGGAAAGTAGGGAATGAATTATTTGAAGAGGAAGGAAAGTCGTTGATCAGTTGAGTTGTTGATCAATTTGAAGAGGTAGGAGAGTCGTTGAGTTGTTGATCGATTTGAAGAGGCAGTGTTCAAGATGTTGAAGAGGTAGCGTATATAGATAGATATATAGTTGTTTTTATATATATCATAGATATATATGGGGAAAGAAGTAAATATGATAGATATATATGGGCAAAGAAGTAAATTTCATTACCACTCAAAAATTTGGTATTCGTGCTTTTATATATATGATAGATATATATATTAGATGTCATACTGGTCACGATCACTAGCAGGGGGGAAACTTTAGTTGCTAGTCAAAGGTACTACTAGTTGATGTGTTGGCCCGCCTATGTTTTATGGCTACGAGACAAGATGTGAAATTGCTAGAAAACCTTTTTTTTTTTTAATCTAAAATCTGATATTGAGCTTTTATTTCGCAACTTTAAAGCCCGGTGCAAATACGAGGCTTAACCTTGGATCGACTTCCTCGTTGGATATGGCTGCCCAAATTGTGCTTATTACAAGAAACGACAAGTAAATAATATAGTTTATTGTTATTTATGTTGGAATAAAAACAAGTCTCTACTTTACAAACCAAAAAATTGTTTCTAATTCAATTCATAGATGCGTAAGTTTACTATATTTAATAAATATTACACGTTTACAAGTTTTGGAGTCGGACCTCTCCCAACCAATATCGGCTTGGCATATTTCGCCATCTATATAGTTGGCTGCTTTTTTATGATGCAATATAGTTGGTTGTTTTTGTACATTAAAATCTTTTTTTGATAAAGCCCTTTCCTGGCACCTATATGCGATGACCACTAGAAATACATGTTAGGTTTAGAGACACCGCAATGGCACACTTGTATTAGTCTCCACTAAACTCATTAATTAACCATGTGGAAGTGTGGAAGGTTAACGCCAATTTATAAACTCACATAAGCTGACTCCTAATTCAACTAGAAAATCCTAAACAAATTCATAGACTAACTCAAAGTCCAAATCAAAACACAACCACAAAACTAATTTAGAACATCCCCCATAATCTAAATCACATATCCAAATTAAACAAAAAACATCATCCCTCATAATTCAGATTTTCTTGATCTTCCGCTTGATCTTTTCACGATATTAAAATCTCGACCTTCGTCGACGACGTCCTTTATCTTTCACTGATCTATCTCACACAACTTCCTCGATACTAAATAGTGTACAATGCACTCGATTGCCATCATCATCAACGACATTATCATGAGTGCTCTTACAACCTTAAATGTAACTTCTCTAAGCCGCGCCGCGCATGCGTGCGCGAGCCTGTGGATCTCCGACAACACCGATATTGTCTTCAACTTAACCACATTCAATTCTTAGGTGTGAGGTTTATCTTAAATGGCCTCGATACTAGTTGGGTAGATCATCATTTACATAATTCTTTTATGAAGTTTCATTTAATCAATGTGGGACTACTTTCACTCCACACATCTCAACACTCCACCTTGGACCGAAATCCATCCGAAGGGTTTTTTCTCGACAGGTCCCAACCGAAGTACTGTCAGCTCTGATACCATGTAAAATTTTCATGGCTGCTGCACATCATCTATAAGCGGCCCGCCCACGACACTTCTCTGCAAGCCTCTGATCTTTGATAGTATCGATATTATCCCCAACTTAACTACCTTAAACATTTAGGTGTGGGGCATTATCTTAAAAGGCCTCGATTTTAGTTAAAGTGAGATCATCACTTATATACTTATTATGAAGTTTCAATTATTCGATGTGGGACTATTATTTCAATCTACACATCTCAACACTCCACCTTGGACCGAAATCCATCCAAAGATTTTTTTTTTGATAAGTCCCAACCGAACCGTCGGCTCGATACCATGTAAAATTCTCCAAGTCGTGTTGCATACCCGTGCACAAGCCTATGGATCTCTGCCAGCATTGATATTGTCCACAACTTAACCACTTTCAACTCTCAGGTGTGGGGTTTTATCTTATTACGCCTTAGTACTAGTTGATGGGAGATCATCATTTATATACTTCTTTTATGAACTTTCATTTAATCAATATGGGACTAATCTCGATCCACACATCTCAACATTAAAGTCGAGCTACTCGCCTTGATCTCCTTCATGGCTTGCAACTATACGCTGGGGTCTATCGCCAATAATAACTTAAGTGGAACCTCCATCCTGACATCTAATCACTTTTGGCTGAGCAATACGCTTTCCCTTGATGTCCCAAATCCATACACCATTCTCATCAAACAAGACATCTCGTTCACATTGAGATCGTCGCCATTCATTTTTATCTGATTGGCGATTGTCTGAACATAATTGGTGTGCTTCTCTATATCTTCGGAGTCATCCATCTCGATCAACTCGAATTGTCGCCTCAAAATTTGCAATTTAACTTTCTTAGCTTTCTATACACTCTTGTAAAACGTATATAAAGTGTCTAATGCTTCCTTTGATGTCTTCGGCCACTGCACTTTCTCAAACGCCACATCATTAAGCGTTTGCAAAATGAAATAAAGTGTCTTCTAATCTTTCTTGTGAAGCTCATTTTGTGTCAGGGTAGCAGTTTCCCGTGTATCTTCGAACTCATTCTCAACTACTGCAAGCAAGTCTTGAAAACTGAATGGCTCACAACGTTCCAAATCTTTTAATAAAAACTTTTCTTTTAAGGATTTCACAAAAGACAAAGCTAACAAAAATATTCAATGGATCAGGGAGTTGTTTAACTATCAACTCTTACCTTTCTTCTTTGACCAATCGAGTTGCAACTGCAAATTTTCAAGAAATGCAATTTCACAACTTCAAAATAAAATACGGGAGTGACTATTAGCATCCACTACCTAATATCAGCCCCAATTCAATTTAAAATATTTTTAAACTAATATGTCTTTAGAAAAAATTACATAAATAACCTCACTCTAAATCAAGAACCTATTTCATTTTTTTTCCTTCTACTTTTCACTCTCTACACCCCTACTCAACTTTATTTTTTACTCTCTACACCCCTCACTAAATAAAACCTTAAACTCATCCCCAACTCTTATCTCAGTTGCTACATTCTCCTCTTCTACTTAGTTTTCATTTTCTATATTTCATCCCAAATTAAACTATAGATTCATCTCATTTTCTCTTCTACTTTCTAATCTATACTCCCCTTCTCATCTTTTTGTCCATACACTCAACAATTCACCATCAAATACAACAACTTAATTATATATAGTATTTGGTTGACATTTGATTCATATTCTTGAATGATTAGAATCTTTTATTTGTGTTGAGTCTTACATTTTAATGATCAAAGAATCAATCTTGGAATGCATATGGAGCAAATTGAGCTAAGTAAGAGAAAAAAAATGATGTGAAATAAGAGATTGGAGGTTGAAGATCGTAAAGATGAAATGAGAGCTTTCTTTGGGGAGAGGGGGGCAAATATAAACTACGGGGAATAATGGGGAGTTTACTAACAATTAAGGGACCTTAGAGCATGAACTAACTTATTGGGGGCTACAAATAACATTAAATCAAATGGGAGGCTGATAGTAACTCCCTAAAATAAAGCCGATTCGTTTCCCCTGTGCGAATATGCCTACGTATCTCTGCCCGTGACACACAATCAAGAAACACACACATTACTTTGAACTCTCGAGTTCAAATCGAAAGCCCAAAATCAGTTCTTGAACGAAGAACAAAATCTCGCAGTCAACTCTACTGCAACTCATCGTCCCACATAATAAAATGAATCTTCTCCGTATCGTTCTTTCTCCACCAACTGTTTCTTGAACTAAGGCAAGAAACATATCGCTTCGATCTCTCCAATGTAGATTTGAAGTTGAACTTTCTCCACCCGTTAAGAAAGCCCAAATTCTTTGTTTGATCTTGAATAAAGTCTCACACCAAAGATCTAATCTCGGTCTCCCATATGTCCTCAAAAGATTGATTATTGCCATGTTAGTTTTAGAGACACTATAATGGCACACTAGTATTAATCTCCATTAAACTCGTTAATTAACAATGTGGGGGGTTAACACCATTTTATCGACTCGCATAAATTGACTCCTAATCCAATAAAAAAGAAAAAGAAAATCCTAAGCAAATTAATAGACTAACTCAAAGTCTTAATCAAAACACAACCACAAAACTAATTTATATTACAACTCTAACAATACCTACACGAAATTGAATTACTTCAAAAATTATTGTCAAGTAACCAAGAAATATGATCCTTTTACTAATTACCTTTGAAGCAGGGGAGTCGAACCCTCAACTGTCACCATCAACTCATCAAGCAAGAGAGTTTGTTGGAAAAATTTACCAAAGTACACATGTTTTTAATTTTAATGAGGAAAACAGGGGTGAAATTTAGTTATTTCCGGGAACTAGGCAATAACGCCTATTGGAAAGGCGCCATCTACGTGGCATGTTTTTTTTCGATATGGACACATGGATAGTGCCTTTTGAAAAGGCGTTATCCATGTGTCCGGGCAACGTGGCATGCACTACACTGATAGCGCCTTCGCAGAAGGCGCTATCAGTGTACATGTCCACGTCGACATGTCCACGTGGACCGACGTGGACAGATTACACTGATAGCGCCTTCTGCGAAGGCGCTATCAGTGTCCACGTGGACAAAATAGGGTTTCCCGGTCCACGTGGATCCACGTGGACCGGGAAAACCCGTGACATAGGGCGCGAGATAGCGCCTTCAAAAGGAGCTATATGCACCCCATGTCGTCTTCCCGAAACCGACGCAGAGAATATATTCTATGCGTCGGTTTCAGCTTTACATGAGGAGGGAGGGTAGGGGTGGTAGGTCACGGGTCTACTTGTGGCAAGTGGGGTGGGTCGGCTATTTAAGGAGGGGAGGGTGGGAGCGATCCGTGGAGAGAGACACCGAGGAGGGAGAAAGAAGGAGGCGACGGTGTTGCGAGAGAGATGCGGCGGTGCATACGCGCGCGCGAGAGACGGAGGAGAGGAGGTGCGGCGGGGTCACCGGAGCAAGGAGCGGCGGCTCTCAAGGCGCGGCGGCAAGGGTACGTGGAGGAATTCGCGTGGCGGTGGTACGTGGAGGAAGAACAATGGTTCAGTTGCGGAGGAAGGATCTCCAGCGCGGAATGGAGGAAGGAGGAACGGCGCGCAACGGCCATATACACATCGTCCGGCAGTGGAGTGGAAGGAGGAGGTAATTAAGTTTGTTTAAGTTAGTTAAGTTTAGTTTAGTTAGTTTGTTTAAGTTAGTTAAGTTTAGTTTAGTTAGTTTGTTTAAGTTAGTTTAGTTAATTAAGTTTGTTTGTTAGTTTAGTTAATTAAGTTTAGTTAATTAAGTTTGTTTAAGTTAGTTTAGTTAATTTACCGAAGGAGGAGGTATGTTTAGTTAATTAAGTTTGTTTAAGTTAGTTTAGTTAGTTTAGGTTAGATGTTTAGTTTAGGTATTGGTGGTTAGTTTAGTTAGTTAAGTTTGTTTAGTTAGTTAAGTTTGTTTAGTTTAGTTTAGTTTAGTATAGGTATTTATGTTTGTTAAGGTTAGTTAGTTTAGTTTGGTTAGTTTAGTTTAGTTAGTTTGTTTAGTTAGTTAAGTCAATTAAGTTACGTTATTTTTTGTCTTTAGGTTAGTTAGTTTACTTAAGGTAGTTTGTTTAGTTAACTAAGTTAATTTGTTTAAGTTAGTTTAGGTAAGTTTATGTATTAGTTTGGTTAGTTTAGTTTAGGTAGTTGAGGTATTTAGGTTAGTTTAGGTAAGTTAGTTTAGTTAATGTAGTTTGTTTAGTTATCACAATGTTGCAAGATATGTTTGCCAAATTTGTTTAGGTTAGTATAGTTTAGGTTCTTTAGATTGTTAATATATAGTGACATAGGTGTTGTTAATTCGCAAATCAATATTGAATCGCAATAACACCTAACTGCATGCGTGCTAATAAGAAGCTAGAATTACTATATGATGTGAAAGTAATAGAGAGACGCCAGTTTTAACACGGCCAACCATGTGCATCCCTGATTCAACACATGATTCCCCCCATGATGCACCTACCTCCAATACACAAAACTGCACAAACATATATGTTCTATTTTATGTTAAGGAAAGCCCCAAAATTTATGAATCCATATATATAGTAGACTAAGCTCATTTAGACTTTGAATTCGTTGCGATCCACTTAAGTTTCATGAACACATCTACAATTTTGTGTTTTTTTATTTTCTTAGATATGTTTATGTTTTATTAGGTTATTTTAGGTTACGTTTGGTTCACATAGTTTGGGTAATTTATTTTAGATTAGGTTACGTTAGTTAATTAACTTACTTGAGGTTAGTTTTCATTTATTATTTGGGTACATGTTTGCTACGGTTACTTGGGTTAGTTAACTGTGATTAGTGTACTTAAGGTCTGTTGTTGGGCAATTTTAGGTTGGTACTGCTCCTTAATTAGGTTTCAAGAATTTATTTGGTTAATGCTGATAACCGAGCTTATATATATATATATATATATATATATATATATATATATATATATATATATATATATATATATAACTTCGAGTTGTTATGTATTTGAAAATAATGTACAGGATTTTCATGTTGCCATAACTAAACAGATGGATATGCTTTAACTCATTTTTTACTTGTTTTAATATATGAATGGGAAATAAGTGGACTATTAGACACGTACACTCAAGTGAGGTTGTTATATGAAATGTTACAACTCGGATAGAGAAGTAGCTATTATATAGGTGTAATGTTTTATAACATGACGGGTAATTGATAAAAAGAGAAAATTGTGTCTTATTTTCTATCTACGTTTTCAAAACATTATTGAGGACATATAGTCCAACTACTTTATCCTAAATATACCATCTTTGTTCTGTTGCTACGAGTAATTGGTTATTTTATGTTAGATTAGGCTAACTTAGTTAGTTAAGTTACTTGAGGTTAGTTTTCATTTATTATTTGGGTTAGTTAACTGTGACTAGTTTACTTCAGTTCTGTTGTTTGGCAATTTGAGGTAAGTACTGTTAGTTAGGTTAGGTTTGTTACTTGAGTTAGGTTAGGTTAGGTTAGGTTATGACTCATTATTTGGGTAAAGGTTTACTTTTATTTGCTTAGTTTAGTTTTCTTATAGCCGATTTATTATACTCTTTGTGTTCTAAACTAACGAAAATACAATGTTATTGCAGGAATATTACATTGAAGAGGAAAAGCGGAGGAAACAAGTAAGTTCATTAATTTAGTATTTTCATAATTATTTGTTTAGGTTAGGTTATGATTTGCATGATATATAGGGACATAGGTATTGTGTTTATGAAGAATGGTTGATATGTTTATTTATTGAACGTTATTACACAGAAAATGTAAGTGCGAAAGAATGAGTATGCTCTGTAGTTGCGCTATTATTGAGATCTTCTACATCAGAAAGTTTGATTGCGCTTTATCACCACATGATTGTCAACTATTTCCCTTAACAAATTTGTGCATTTGTCTGTAACATTTTTACATCAAAGTTCGCAAACTTATGTAGGTCATGTCACAAAGAAACATCCATTTTTTATTTTATGCGTACGGCTCCATTGTTAATGGGGTAAATGGCATCGCGTACAGCTCACCCACATCAGCAGTGTTGATGGTTAAGTTTGGGTCGAGTGCCCGTGAAATGATGGATGACGTGTGTAACGCGTTCACTATCTCATCAACGGAGACTATAGTTCAGATGACATATCGCCACATGATAATCCTCCCCGGAGGCTCACAATATTTCGTTCATGTGTTGTTGCATGATTCGACACACGTCGACTTCATGTGGGAGACGGTGGACAATTTACCTATAACTGCACCGGTAGATATATATTTAACATTTGAGCCAATCGACTCAGTTCAAAATCGTACGATTCATACACAAGTTCGTCATGAACGCGACGGCACTCAAGACGCAGCTTTAATGTTGGAAATGCTACATATGCAAGCCCCACAAGGTGAGGTCGTGGAAGAGGGGTTGGTTAGTCCGTTACATGAAGATATTAATGCCTCTAATGACGATGAAGATAACGACGACGAAAATAATGAAACTGATGAGGACATACGTCCCAACGAAGAAGCTCCATCAGTTGACGTTTGGGATGACGTTAATGTTTGCACGGATGATCCAAAATATGAACCTCCGGGCGCGGAGAATGTCGAAGATGATGAGCAATTTTCTATCGATGAAGAGATTTTGTTGGAGGAAGCTAGTGACAATGAAGTTCACCAACCAATACCGGGATATAACGAAATCGATTGGGAGGTGGCTAATTCAACTGCGACCCAACATTCCCGTAAGCAAACTTGGGGGGACATGTCTAACTTCGATTTGGAGATAGGGATGTGTTTTGACAATAAAAATGACTTACAACATGCCGTTAAAGTGTGGCGTATTAATAGACATTGTCAATACCATGTGATGGAATCGACTACAACTACGTGGGCGATTAAGTGCGATTTCCACAACACGGGTGTATGTGGCGTCTTCGCGCATGTTTGCGAAAGAAAACACTATTATGGGAGATAACACAGCTTAGACGTACCGCACACGTGTATTAATCCCGACGTACAACGCAAGTCATGCCCAACTTGACGCCAACATGATTGCGCGAGAGATCCAAAGCGTCGTCAAGAGTGATCAAGGTATCACGATCAAAGCATTACTAGAAATAATTAAGGGAAAATACGGACACGAAGTCGGCTACAAGCGAATGTGAGATGCTAAAAGGAAAGCAATTGCATGGGCTTTTGGAGATTGGGATGAGTCGTACGCTCAATTACCAAGATGGTTGGCGGCTGTGAGGAGTAAGAGTCCGGGGACAATAATCGAGTGGTCACCTAGACAATGGCATGATGATGAAATAAGAACTGCGTCTCCTCAATTTCGTCGGGTTTTTTTGCATTTGAAGCTTCAATACATGCCTTTAAGTTTTGCGGGCCTCTGCTTCGATTGACGCGACATTCCTATATGGCAAATACGGTGGGAAGCTAATGATTGCGATCTCTGTTGATGGAAATGGACACATATTACCGTTGCATTTGCCGTTGCGCAAAACCGAATCAATCGATTCGTGGGGGTGGTTTTTGCGGATGTTGCGCAAACACGTGACAGATAAAGAAGGCATTTGCGTTATTTCTGATCGTCACCCTGGCATTTTGGAGGCGGTCAACACCCCAATCAACGGCTTTTGTCCCCCTAAAGGGTACCACCGTTATTGCTTGCGACACTTGCTTAGTAATTTCGGCACCCACTTCAACAATGACCTTTGAAAGTACTCCTTGGTCGAGCAGCTGTTCAACATCAAGAACGAAAATTTAATGCGTGCTTGGAGCGTTTCACATACTTATCTTCACGAACGCCGGCATGACTGCAATATGTCAATGCCATCCCCAAAGAACTCTGGACTCAATCGCACGACGGAGGCATGCGGTAAGGATGGATGAATTCTAATGGTGTTGGTATGTACGATATACAATTTATGTTTCGCACTCAAATACAATAAATATTCGACGAACCAATATTACTTACTCGAGTTTCATCGTCAATTGTAGAGTGTTTTAACGGGGTCTTGAAGGGGGCTAGATTCTTGCCAATTACGGCGTTGACTCAGATGATATACTACAGATTGGTGACGTACCACGATCAACGCAACCAGGAAATCAATGAGGCAATCTCAAACGGACAAGCGTACACGGAATATGTCATGGAGGCACTCACGAAAAATGAGATATCCGCAAGGAGGCATCACGTCACGTTGATCAATCGAGACATTGGTGAGTTCGAAGTGCAGACTGGAAGACATGGAGATCGCATGCATAAAGGCAACAACACACAAGTCGTCATCTTAAAGGACCGGTGTGCAGTTGTAATAAATGGCAGTCGTTTGGTTTCCCTTGCTCACACGTGTTAGCAGCATGTGCGTTTATTCGAGTGAGCTACGCGCAGTTCATCGAGCCATACTATAGGATAGATGTGTACGCACAATGCTACTCCTACAAATTCAAGGCCATCCGAGATGAGAAGTATTGGCCGACTTTTGGGACGAAGATCATACCCGACCCCAAGTGCAGACGTGGCCGAGGGAGGCCTAAGGGATCGCGAATACATACCGAGATGGATCTTCCTAATGTCCAAAGACCTATGCGATGTGGGATATGTCATCAAGAAGGACATAGAAGAACAACATGTCCAAATAAAGACCGTCAACAAGTCCCAACTAGGAAGAACCGGTGTGGTATTTGTCGTTCAGAGGGACATAACAAAAAAAATTGTCCAAGCAGACCTCAACCATCCAATGAAAACCTATAGTCGATTTTGTATAATGTGTGAAGTAACTTAAGTTCGTACATATGTTGATTTTGAGCATTTACGCAGTTGTTTTTGTGTGAACATTTATTAAATACTTATCGTTTGGTTTCGTACAACACTCATTTTCTTTTTCTAACATTCATTTGTAGTTGTACTGCAATGGATCCAAGACCTTCAGATCCATCACTATTGCAACTCCAATCTACTCACAGATCAACGCGAACCTGGAGGGGCGAGGTAAACTGTTTAACTTGAATACGTCAAATTTACAGCAATAATGTATCAAAAACATACATTAATACATTATCAATTACAAGGTGTACGAAACAATGCGCGTACGTCGAAGACGTGGGGTCGTTGATCGAACGATGCAATATCATTCTAGGATGATCCCATATCTTCGTTCAAGTGGGTTCTATGGGATATCCCGGGTAGCATTTTTCAGCCTTGATTGGGCTTTGATTACTGCGTTTGTAGAGAGATGGCGCCCTGAGACGCATACATTTCACATGCATTGTGGGGAGTGCACAATTACACTCCAAGATGTGCGAGTACGACTTGGATTACCTATCGAAAGTATGCTGTGACGGGAACGACGACGCGAGACTATGCTTGATGCTGCGAGAGGCTACTTGGACGAACTCCTGGTGGAGATG
Source organism: Stephania cephalantha (assembly GCA_039657325.1). NCBI lineage: Eukaryota > Viridiplantae > Streptophyta > Magnoliopsida > Ranunculales > Menispermaceae > Stephania > Stephania cephalantha. Next base: position 14,598,222 of record CM077570.1, on the reverse strand, counting down.
ACGTTGTTGGTTGTAAACTTAAGGTCGATTGGCTTGAGCGTAACGTACCAAAGAATAGATGATGATAGCGATGAGGAGTCGGTCCAACGTTACGTTCGATCGTACATACTACAACTCATCGGTGGTTGTCTTTTCGCCGACAAGTCCAATCGATTCGTACATTTGATGTTCCTACCATTGTTGGAGGATTTCCAAGTAGTTAGACAATATAGTTGGGGGAGGGCATGTTTGGCTTATTTGTACAGGGAGTCGTGTCGCGGATCTCGTGCAGGGGCACATGAGGTTGCTGGCGCCTCAATTCTTGTACAACTGTGGGCATGGGACATATTTCCATTCATAGCACCGCGACGCCTGCGTGTTTCTAGAGCTCAACAGAACGAACGGTGGATGGCCAAAATATGCTTATGGACGTTCCACTCGGACACATGTATTAAAGTCGATTTGTCATTAATTTGCTAAACAATCTTGTCCAATTTCATTTATCTTAACTTATTGTTTTCTACACAGATGGCTCGATGCATTTTCGGTTTCACAAAGTGCGACGCACGTTGTATCGGCTTACCGTGATGCACTCGACTCGCAAAGGCATGAGGATGATGTGGTATGACAACCATATACTGAACTCATGGGGTCTCTTCCCGATTACTGTACTAACGGTCACGGTAGTTGGCTTTCAACGTGTCCCCTTATTTGTTTCCACATAGTCGAGTGGCATCGACCGAGAAAGGGTTATGAGACAATTCGGCATGGTACAAGTGGTGCCACCAAATTGTGCTTACGATGCCCAACTGCACCGCCTCGAATTGCGTGGACATCATCATGAAAATTGGGTGACTTTTCACGCAAGCTACATACACATGTGGGAAAATCGTGGGGACACCATTGCCACATCGGCACTTAATGAAGGGCACGATCATGAAGACGCATGACGTGGTATCGCTCGGTCACTAGGAGATTCATTGGACACGACGGGGCGTTACGTGACTACTCGGTAATCTTCCAACTCTTACTTTTCCTCGAACAGCTAATATCTTATTTTGCGTGCTTTTAGCTCATATTTTTTGTATATCAGCGTAACTTGGTGCATCGACTGAGGCGAGTGTTTATTGAGGATGGGTATGAGCAAGGTCTTGTTGCGCTTGATGAAGGGATTAAAATTTTAGACGAAGATGAAAGGCAAAGGTCTACTCTTTCGCATGACGGAATTGACGTCGAACAAGACGTAAATGAGGATAATGAACAGGAAGATGAAGAAGACGATCAGGGCGAAGCAAACATTGAGGTGAGAAGAAGACGAACCCGACGGAGATCATGCGGGAACGCACCGACGTCATCGTCCACCACGTCCATCTACTCGGGCGAGATTGCTTTGCAGAGGGTAGCGAGACGTTCTCCTCTAGCACGTTCATCTCGTTCGAGAGCGAGTAGAACATAGGCGATGTTGGCGAGAGTAGCCAACGATCATCCCCACCAACTCATTCTTCTCATGGGTACATTCCCGCATCGTCCATACCCCAAGCGAGAACCTCAAATGTTTGTACCCAGGCCGCCGTTCGTGAATCTTCCTCCTTACCGTTTTGATCCTTACGCACTGGGTCGTCGTCTTCATATGTGGACCATGGAATGCCTCATCCTCAAATGTATCTCCATTTGCCTCAATACATGCCTAGTCCATATACTCATACTCCTTATAATTACAATATGTCATATAGTGGAGATCCCTCATTCATGAACTTGTTGACCATGCCGCAGCCTCATGTTCCTTTTCCCCCAACCCCATACAGGAAGCCAGTATTTTGGGATGGTTCCACCTCCTATTTTTGGGAGCATCAGTAGCAGAGGTGAGTTGAGTGAAGCACCAGAGGAAACGCATCAATCTACTCGACGTGATTCAATGCAAGACCAGCTACCTCAACAACCTCAACCGGATGTACAAACACATCGTCCAACTAGACAAAGAGTACGTCCGGTTTGCATCACCGAGCAACAACGTCAACGTAACCGTCGGAATAGACCTGCATGATGAGTTCTCTTGATGTCATGGTGATTTGTAGATAGCTTATATTTTGGGTTCACGGAGTACGTGTATACAACCTTCTCATTGAATAAACTTATTTCTCATGTTTTCCATATTATTATAATGTTGTATCTATGATTACTCTTCAATAGTTAGTTTAGTTTGTTAAGTTAGCTTACGTTATATGTTTATTTTAACTTAAGTGGTTAGCTTAGTTAGTTAGGTGTAGGTGGTTAGGTTATATTAGTTTAGTTTGGTTAGGTTAATTAGCTTAGTTAGTTAAGTTACTTTAGTTTAGGTGTTGAGGTTAGTTTAGTTTAGTGTAGTAAAGTTAGGGTATGTTCCTAATGTAGTTTAGTTAATTTAGTTTCCATAGTTAGGTTAGGTTAGGTTAGTCGAGTTAAGTTCACATAGTTACGTTAGGTTGGGTTGTTAACAAGTAACTCTTGAGCTACTTGGTTGTTTGTTTAGTTTCGTTTGGTAGTTTAATTAATCGTTTTTTGGTTGTTCGTTTAGTTAGTTACGTTAGTTATTTTAGTTTACTTAGTTTGTATTATTTAGGTGGTGAGGTTTGTTAAGGTTAGTTAGGTTAGTTAAGGTTAGTTAGTTTAGTTTAGTTAGTTCCATTTAGTTAGTATGTTTAGTTTGCAATTAAGTTAGTTTATTTTTTGTTGTTTGTGTGAGATTTGTCACGGTCTTCATTGAACTTCGACACAAAAAAACACCGCAATGTCATGCACAAAGTTAGGTATGCATCACACGTGCTACTTTTGATTAGTTTACTTCTTATTTGTTGGGCAATTTTAGGTTAGTATAGTTAGTTAAGTTAGGTTTGTTAGTTGACTTAGGTTAGGTCGGGTTATGAATCATTATTTGGGTAATGATTTACTTTTTTTGGTTGTTACTTTAGTTAGTTAAGTTAGTTATTTTAGTTTACTTAGTTTGTATTGTTTAGGTGGTTAGGTTAGTTAAGGTTAGTTAGTTTAGTTTGTTAGTTAGTTTAGTTTGGTTAGGTTAGTTAATGTTAGTTATTTTAGTTAGTTAGTTCGCTAGTTAGTTAGTTTAGTTAAGTTAGTTAGTTAGTTAGTTAGTTAGTTTAGTTAAGGTTAGTTAGTTAGTTAGTTTAGTTTGGTTTGGTTAGGTTAGTTAAGGTTAGTTAGTTTAGTTTAGTTTAGTTAGTTAGTTAGTTAGTTAGTTAGTTAGTTAGTTTAGTTTGGTTAGGTTAGTTAAGGTTAGTTAGTTTAGTTTAGTTTGGTTAGTTAAGGTTAGTTAAGGTTAGTTAGTTTAGTTTGTTAGTTAGTTTAGTTTGGTTAGGTTAGTTAAGGTTAGTTAGTTTAGTTTACTTTGGTTAGTTAGTTAGTTAGTTAAGTTAAGTTAGTTAGTTAGTTGGTTAGTTAGTTAGTTTAGTTAAGGTTAGTTAGTTAGTTAGTTTAGTTTGGTTTGGTTTGGTTAGTTAAGGTTAGTTAGTTTAGTTTAGTTTAGTTTAGTTAGTTAGTTAGTTAGTTAGTTAGTTAGTTAGTTTAGTTTGGTTAGGTTAGTTAAGGTTAGTTAGATTAGAAAAGAGAGTTGAAGGTTGTATATATATATATATATATATATATATATATATTCAAAATTGGTTTCTTTTTTATACAAAAATAAACTCCTCCTATGCATATTCAAATTTGGTTGTCATTGTCGAGATCGCTCAACTACGACGACGACGACGACGACGCAGCAATGGCGAGAGACGAGCGGCCGAGGACGACGTGGTCCAAGAAATCACGCTCGATTGACGTGACGACGCGCATGCATCAGCGCACCAGCAAGAACGCAACGCCGCGAGGTCGCGGACCACGGTAGCGGCACTTAATGATCGGCGAGTCCGGTTGTGAGGTGGCGGTGACGTGGCGGTGGCGTGGCGGGCGATTTGTATAGATAGCGCATTTTCAAAAGGCGCTATCTATATTTGACCCGCCACCTCACCGCCACCTCACAAACATCAAAATGAACCAATAACGCCTTTTGAAAAGGTGTTATTAGAAGTTGGTGAGGTGGCGGTGAGGTGGCTGGCCAAATGTATAGATAGCGCATTTTCAAAAGGCGCTATCTATACAAATCGCCGCCACGTCACCGCCACCTCACCAACTTCACTCACAATAACGCCTTTTCAAAAGGCGTTATTGCCTACTTTTGTGATTTCAAAGTACACCACCCTATTTTGTGAAATAAATTGTAAATCCCCCTTACTTTTGGAAAAACCCCGAGTTTGTTGGCTTCCACTTTTCCACTCATCCCATACTTTTCTACATTCTACATGGACTTGGAAAACTACTCCCATTGGTTTCATTGTCAGTTGAAAAACCACTTACTCTTATTTTTCATTAGTTAGTTACTAATACTTAAATTTTGAGTAAAATAATAATAATTAATAATTAAACAGTCTAATTTAAAAAAAACACAGTCTAATAATAATTTTCTTAGTAATGTCATCTACTTCTTTCGTCAAAAAATAGTCGTTTAATTTATACTTTTGTAATAGAACTTTTAGTTGTTCAATTTCATATAGTCTTTCAAATTTAATGTGTGATTTATGAATTTTAATTGTATCATAATATAAACTTTTTGAAATATATTTCAAAAATTCCAAGATAGATTAATTAAATGTCAAAAGATTCCAAAATAGAATAATTTTCATGTTTATCCAATAAAGTAGATACTCCCTATTCCCAAACATCTATCGACTGTAGAGAACTTTTTTTTTTTTTGTTCTAATAAATGTTTTATATACAAAAATCAAAAAAACATTAATTACTTCATGTCCCATTATCACACCCATTCTATTAATTCTTTCCACAATCTCTATAATGACCCATTCTATTAATTCTTTCCACAATCTCTATAATGAATGAAGACGTTTATACTTGAAGGGTACTTTAGTCTTATTAAAAATATTTTATAGCGTCAATCATTTTTTTAATTTTTGTGCACATGCAAAATTGCGACGAATACTTAGAGAGGAAGGGAGTAGCAAAGCTTTTGGCCTTGTTTGGTTGACTTTTGCTTTGATCGATGATGTAAACAAGTGCTTATGAAAAGCAAAAAACATGTAGGGCGATGCTTTTAAAAATCATGGTGGTTTTAATAGTTTTAGATAGTTTTGGTTACCATGTCAGCGTTAGAAATCATGGTAGTTTTAATAGTTTTAGATAGTTTTGGTTACCATGTCAGCGTCACGTCAATCAATCGCATAAAATATAAAATGCTACCAAATGATACGAAATTAAAGGGGCATGCTATATGTACACACCACCTTCTCTACTTCAAACACACACCCCTGCACCACCACCTTCCCCAACCCACCGCCGTCGTGGTCGTCGCCATCTCTGCCATCCCACGTCGTTACTGCCAACGTAATCGCCCCGACCTCCGCCATTGCCATCGTGCTGCCTCCCCCGTCGTTCTCACCACCCTCCTTCCCCAGCCTCTATGTTTTTTTTTCAGTTGGATCTACAGATCCGACTGTCTCCTTCTCTAGTGTGTTTTCAAATCTATATATGTCGGATATGCAGATCTAGCTGCAAGAGAGGGACGCGAGAGAAAGAGACAGATTGATCAAGAAATCCATGGGTCTAGAGAATGTTGGGCCATACACACACACGTGGGCATATAAGTGGAGCTGGAGTCCATCTTGCAAAAAACCAATTAGATTGTGCTAGAATCTAATCTACTCCACTCATATACCACACCAAATCTTATTATATTTCTGATATGAGATTACATACTCCAACACTCCCCCTCAAGTGCAGCTAGGCCTGGACTAATTGTCACTTACCAAACACATACCTACTTTTTGAGGTCCGTACAAACATGCATGCCTAGGCCTACCCTTAGAGGGTCTAGTTCCACAAAAAAGATCATTTCGCCAGCACCGATACTATTCTCAACTAGGGGAGATAATCACTTATATACTTCATTATAAAGTTTCTTTTAATCCAGGTGGGACTATTAATTCAGTCCACACATCTGAACAATAGAGGAGAGGAGGGAGGTGAGGACGACAGTGGTGAGGGCGACGATGGTGAGGGAAGCGGCATCGACAACGACAGATAAAGGCGGAGAAGACAACAACAACAACGTGGGATGCCGGAGGCTGCAACAACGGCGACGGAGGCGAGCGTAGAAGGTGGAGGCGACGACGGGAAATTAAAGATGGAAGCAATAGTGGGTTGGGGAAGGTGGTGGTACGATGGTGTGTGTTTGGAGTGGAAAAGGCGGTGTGTGTGGAGGACTTAATTTTGTCCAAACATTTAAAAATTGGTTTGTGTATGTGTAAGGCCAAAAGTACATTTAAAAATTGGTGTGTATGTGTAAGGCCAAAAGTTTTGTGCATATATATATATATATAGATATATATATATATATATAACAAGGTTCAGATGATGCTATTTATTGAGTGCCACATCAATTAAACAAGAGCACTTACTGAGGCAAATTGGGCCTTCGTAGACTATGGAACTCAACTAAACACTAAAAATTACAAGTATTTTCGTGTAAAACCATATGATACGATATCCATTAGACAACATACTTATTTGATATAGAAAAATGCTATTTTGAACCACTTCAGATTATGACCCTTGACTGTTGTGCCGTAAAACTTGATGCACATCTAAAAGACTTTGAATGAGAGCGTGCTAAAAGTGAGTATACTAATATTTGATGCATCAATTCATGTCGTACTAGTACTTTTAATAAATTTATTAATTCTTTCATGACATACTAGATTTATTGCCTAACAACATGAAATAAATGTTTCAAAGTCCGGACGACACTACAAAAATGAAATAATATCAACAACAACATAAATGCTCATATAACAATAAATAAAGGGATTTACTATTAGCACCCTTATATGTTATAGTAGCCCCCATTTAATTTAATGTTATTTTTAGCCTCCAATAAATTAGTTCATATTCTAAACACCTCCTTAATTGTTAGTAAACTCTCAATTGTACCCCTAGTTTATATTTGCCCCCTCTCTCCCCAAAGAAAGCACGCTTTCCATCTTTGTTATCTTCAACCTCTAAACCCTTGTTGCGCATCATCTTTTTCTCCCCATTCACTCAATTTTCTTCATATGCATTCCAAGATTGATTCTTTGATCAGTAAGAACTAAGATTCAGCACAAATAAATTATTCTAACCATTCAAGAATATGAACCGAATCTCAACCAAATACTATAATTAACTAATTAAGATGTTGTATTTGATGGTGAATTGTTGAGTGTATAGACAAAGAGATGAGAATGGGTGTAGAGATTAGAAAGTAGAAGAGAAAATGAGATGAGTCTATAATTTAATTTGGATGAGATATAAAAAGTCAAAATTAAGTAGAAGAGGAGAAAGTGAGTGTAGTGATTGGATATGAGTTGAGGATGGGTTTAATGTTTTATTTAGGGAGAGGTGTAAAGAGAGAAAAGTAAAGTTGAGGAGGGGTGTGGAGGTTGGAAAGTAGAAAGGAAAAAAATGAAATATGTTCATGATTTAGAGTGAGATTATTTATGTAATTTTACCAAATGATATTTTAGTTTAAAAATGTATTTAATGAAGTGGGAGCAGCTATATGGCAGTGGGGGGGACTAAATAAATGAATCTCCTGATTGATTTATTTACCAACAAAAACATATAAAGCGTAAACTTGTTCCGCAAAAGATACCGGTAATCTCGTTAAGATCGCGACTATCTCGTTCGTCAGTTCTGCTCTTCTCACATTTCCAAAACCCTAATTCGCTTCACAACTACAACCTCTAATTCGCTCTTTGATCGACCACTGTAATGTAATCTCTCACTCTCTTTCACTGTTTTCGTTGTTGTTGGTTGAGTAGTAGTGAATTTTCTTTTCTCTGAAGTCACGCTTTGCGTTGGCTGTCTTTTGAGCTCCAAATCGTTGGTTCTGGTCAACAATAGCGTCGCTTTCGGGCTTCTTTTTCTCTAATTGGGGAAATTTATTGTTTTTCTGGCGCCCATTTTTTTTAGATTTCTGTGGCCTCAATCGCATCAACAATTGGGCCTTCCTTGTTTTCTTGGAATTTTTTTGTTGTCATTTTGATATCTTGGTTTCTCGAGTTCTCCGTTTGCGTGTGGCCTGACGCGGGTCCTTTTCGTCGCCCCATTTTTTATGTAGAAAGGAAAAATTGGGTATTTGAGTTCTGGGAGAGTTGGGGTTGTGGAATTTGGGATTTGAAAGGTCGTGTTTTTGTTGTTTTGTGGGATTGATTGTTTTTCGTAGCGAGTTCGGAGAGTCTGATCTTGATTTGGAGGCCTTTGTTTGATTTATTGGAGAAATTTTTTTAGGAAACTAGTGTTGGGTAATTGGGGTTTTTTTTTTTTTTTTTTTGATTTTTTTGTTTTTTTGGATTAGTTATTGTGTTGGTTTGTTTGATTGGAATTCGGAGTGGAAAAAAGGGGATTCTATTGCAGGTTCATGTTTTTGTTGATGTGTTTGTGTTGATGATAAGTGGTGGTGGTGGATGTGAAAACTTGAGATTACCTTTTGATTGATTTGTTTTCTTGTTTTTTATAGGGTAATAGTAGATTCATGATTGGATTTAATTTTGTTGATTTGGTTATTGCACCGAAATTGGGAATTTGTTGAATTGCTATCTTGGTGGGTGTTTTTGGTTTTGATTCATCTTGAAGTGGAGTAATGGATTCAAAGGTTGATAAAGAAATGGACTCGACATTGGTTGATAAAGAATTGGGTTCGACAGTAGATAAAAATGGTGTTGGTGATGATGTTGGGACCGTTGAGAAGTCTGGTGGTGGTGGAAGTGGAGAGTTGGGAAAAAAGGTCAAGAACGTTGGTAGTGTTGGTAGTGTTAGTTGCAAAGATATGTTTTTCCGAGCAGATAAGATTGATTTGAAGAGCATGGATTATCAGCTCGAGAAGCACCTAAGCATGGTGTGGTCAAGGGGAAATGAGACTCAAAAGCCGAAGGAAGAGTGGGAGATTGATTTGTCTAAATTGGATATAAGGAATGTCATAGCACATGGAACTTATGGTACTGTCTACCGAGGCGTTTATGATGGTCAAGACGTTGCAGGTGATTTTCTAATTTCTAGACGACGGCTTATGTTCTGAATTTCGTTGTATTTAATTGGCTATTATTTTCTGATACTATCAATTTTGCTTTTATCTTTTGGATTTTTCAAATTTTCTTTCTTTTTATATGCTTTCTTGATTTATGATTTTTTTGTACATGGGGGAATTCAGTTTTTGTTGTTTGGATGAACTTGTCCAATTGTGATAAGATACTAAATTAAAATAACTGCCTCTACAATAGAAGTTTCATTGCTGGCATCTGAGGCTGTAGTCCTTGAGCCTTCAATAGCAAGCTTCTCATAGTGGCTGCCCACGGTCAAATTGGCACCATTATCTGCAACTTGGATGCCAAGAAATTTGCTGACACAGATTTTTTTAAGCTGAGCATTTGCTATTTCTGGTATGCATGTAAATGTTTTTGTTAACACTCTTTCTGCTTCTGATTGTTTGAAGGCAGCTGGGTCTTTGGTTCTGTGCTGGGAATTATTAAATGGATCAAAAGTAGTTTAAACTCTTTCCACAACAAATTCATGAAATTAGTACTTATGTAGAATAGTTCCATTATAGCAAAAAAAAAAAAAAAAAAAAATGTAGAGTAGTTCATTGTCGATTCTGCATCTAACTTGGTTCTCAAACTTAGTATATGGAAATGTATATGTCGCTATGACAGTTACAGAAACTGTAATTTACTAACTAATAAGGTAAATGTGCAAAACTATGTTTTCCAGGAAATGAAATATTATCCATTCACATATAAGAATGGTATCAATTAAGCACGAGGATTGTGACAATGAATGGGAGTAGACATCTATTCCAACTTTGGTCTCTTCTAAAAATCCCTTTTTATGTTATGTTGCTTTCTCCTTGCCTGTTCTCTAATGAATATACTTTTTAGTATTATTATTTCCTATTAGAAATTTGGAATCAAAAGCAATGTATGAGATTCGAGATGTATAGTGTTTATATTCTTTCCAATATTCAGTTTTATCTTAGACTTGAACTTTCTCCTCACATGAAGTTGCTGATTACATCAGCCTTTGTGTATGTCTCAGTTTCTTGGTAACAAAGATAACAAGAGATGGTAATCATATTAAGACGATGCGTTTAGAGAAGTATTATTTTGAGCCCTTGGGTGATCTAATCAAATTCTAGAAAGCTAACAGATTTGGATCTTGCACTCCTCTGTGATTCCTACTATATACTTATTTTTTGTTTGACTAACGTAGATACTATGAGTTTTTTTTTTTTTTTGGCCAAATTTTGTAATACTCAATTAACTTATTTGATATTAGAAGTATATTTATTTACAAATTTTGATGCTCAATATAAAATCTCTACCTAACTGGCGTGGATGCCATCAATGTTCGCCATATCTAAGGAGATTATGTAGCTTTTATTGAAGCTTTTATGAGGTTAGTGAGTTCGAATTCTTAATGCATTCTGATAGTGCTTGCAGCTTTTGTCTTATAGAATTCTATAAGCACCAGTACCAAGTGCCTTAATAAATTAATTTTACTTTCCTTTCTCCTGAGGTGGTGTTGTGCATTGGACAGCATTGACAATCTGAAATTGTGTGAGAAGATACTGACATAAACTGAGCATGCTCTGTGAATTAAGGCTGATTCTCTTTTGATTTCTTTAGTAGCTTGGTCCACTTGAATTGACTGTTGACATCACTGCCATCACCTTCTTGTAATGCTTTTATTTTGAAAAATATAGTGAAGCTGTTGGATTGGGGAGAGGATGGTATTGCAACCACTGCCGAAACTGCTGCTCTTCGGGCATCATTTCGGCAAGAGGTAGCTGTTTGGCATAAGCTTGACCATCCAAATGTTACAAAGGTAAACTCTGTTCAATCCGTAGGATTTGTGCTATTTCCCTGAGTCCATTTTGAATTTTCCAAGTCTTGTATAAAGGGTCTTTAATGCCATGAATGGCATTCATGTTATGGGGGTTGATGTTGTAAGTGTGTATTGATGATTGATTTTATTTTCTACATCTTTTCACAAATACTCTTGTATATATAGTTAGTTTTTTCTAGCTTTTCGTATTTCTGTATTCATTTTCCCTTGGTGTCACCAATATATCGAACTGGCATGTGTATTCTACTTGCATACACGCACAATCACACACAAACTGAGACTAAAACCAACTACCAACTTATGTAATTGCAGTTTGTCGGTGCTTCAATGGGGACCTCAAATCTTAAGATTCCTCCTGCTGAAGGGCAGAATTCAATTCCTGCAAGGGCGTGCTGTGTTGTTGTGGAATACCTACCAGGTGGGACTCTAAAGCAATATTTAATAAGAAACAGGCGAAGGAAACTTGCTTTTAAAATTGTAGTTCAACTTGCCCTGGATCTCTCAAGAGGGTTAGTATATTTCCGCATTACTGTTTTAAGTGGGTTGATCATCAGCTCTGGCATGCACTTGCGAATGTGTTGTTTATGAATGTGTTGTGGTTGAAATGTTGCAGTTTGAGCTATCTACACTCAAAGAAGATTGTTCATCGCGATGTTAAAACTGAGAACATGCTACTAGATTCTGTTAGAAACCTGAAAATTGCTGATTTTGGTGTTGCTCGCGTTGAAGCTCAAAATCCAAAGGACATGACTGGGGAAACTGGAACCCTTGGATACATGGCACCAGAGGTGCTTAATACATCTTAACTCAAAATCATTGTCGCGATACTGCTTTGTTTGCTGTAATGAATATAATAACTTTGGTTCAAATTATTTTGATATATTTAGTTTTCTGCAACTAATTTGATTGTTGCAGGTGTAATTATTTAGGGTCCTTAGTTACACGCAGTAGAAACTTATATTGACATGTAAACAGAAAGCTGATTGAAATTCTAAAAAATAAATAAAACTCTTATTTTAAAAATGGTGTCTTTTTTTTTTCTTCCTGCAAAGGATTATTATAATTCAGATTTCTGAACTTGCTCTGTATATGTAGGTCCTTGATGGTAAACCTTACAATAGAAGATGTGATGTATACAGCTTTGGAATATGCTTGTGGGAAATCTACTGTTGTGACATGCCATATGCTGATCTTAGCTTTGCTGAAGTCTCATCTGCAGTTGTTAGACAGGTTGGTATAATCAGATATCGTATGCTCCATTGCGAAGCATAAGAAACTTAGAAATACACTAAGTTTGGCAAGATTTTTGCTTCTATACCACATCTTCTGATTCTCTTATCATTCTGTTTTAATGCGACATACGTGCAATTAGACCACTAAGTTTGTCGCTGTGCATATGTGCTAGCTAAACTGATGGCTTTCCAGTGTCTGTTTTTTGATGATTTTCGAGCCACTATTTTTAGCTGCATTATGTTAGTCTTCCATTGAAACCTCATGCTTGTTATGATTTGATCTATATTTTTGTTCCAATGCACTAAATCGAGCTCAATGGAAGAGTTTGATCAATGCAGCCAACCCCAACTAATTTTGGGATTGAGGCTATGTTGTTATTTTATTTGCTTTTCAGACTGTTTGCTTCTACCGAATATCTGAATTGCCAGATGGTGTTCTGATAATCGACATCTTGGGGTTCTATTACATGAACAATATTTGACTTCTAGCTTGTAAAGAGATTAGGAGAAGTCTTTAACGAACTCTGTTTTTTCTTGGATTCCTACCAGAACTTACGCCCCGAAATCCCGAGATGTTGCCCAGGTTCATTTGCCGGCATTATGCGGAAATGTTGGGATGCTAATCCGGAGAAGCGCCCAGAGATGGATGAAGTGGTGAGGTTGTTAGAGGCAATAGATACAAGCAAGGGAGGGGGCATGATACCTGAAGATCAAGCTCAAGGTTGCTTCTGTTTCAGCGCTGCTCGCGGTCCATAATTGCTTTTCCTTTTTCTTTTTGTTTTTTTTTATTTTTTTATTTTTATTTTTTCATGTCAATACCGACTAAGGAAGCCAAAGCATTTAGTTTCGTAGGTGATCTTTGGCTTGTGGCACAGGATTAGTAGTTAATCCATCAATTTGTTGCTATAAGTTTCTAGAAACCTTTGTGGTCTGAAAGTGAGGTGACAATATATGACTGCTACATTTTACTTGTCATTTCCCTCTAGGCAAAGGTAGAGCAAAGGTCTACCTGTATGTTGATAACTGATAAAGCTAGACGTTTTTTTTTTTTTTTTGATTTTCCGTGTGATGTCCGGTGTCAATCGCACCGATTAATCCACGCTCGGGCATTGTCGGGCAGTATATGGGGGCAGCTTTCTCAATTCAGTCTTTTTTATTCACAAGAATTAAATTCGAGACTCCGTTTAAAGGGACCAAGACCCAAAGCTAGACGTTCTATATATTATCATGATTTGTTAAGATAGAAAGTCATGTATTTTTTATTTTTTATTGGGTGAAGTACTGGAGTGGGAAGAAAGTTGTGTTGGATTAATCAATATGGTGATATTATACTTGCCAAAACTGTCTCGAGTTCTGAGGTCTTTTTTTTTTTTTTTTTATAGGATTTCTCTCTTTTTTTTTTTTTTTTGGTTGAATCTGCACTGCGGGATTGGGCATAGAAAAATGTTAAACATACCCACTTTGGGCTCCCAATTTGGCGTACCTACCTAGGTAAATTGGGTGCCCAAAGTGGGTACCTCTATCATTTTCCTTATACATAGGCTTTGTTTGGTATGAGATAGAGATATATCCAAAGAAATAACTCACAGGGAGTTGAGAATTAATCTTGTTTGGTTGTCCAACTTGCCTACAAGTTATCTTTCAACTTACACCTTAGAGCAACTTACACCTTAGGGATATCTCCCCACCACCCTCCTAGGGAGTTATCTCCCAGGAGTTGTGGATAAAATTACCCCCTTATTAATGACCCTTTTATTACTCATCTCTCTTTTGTTTGAAGACTATTTTTGTCAATTCAAATTTTTTATTGTTTAAAAGCTTGAAACTTCTCTGCAAGTTTAAAGTTGAACCAAACATGAAAATATTAACTCATAAGAAATAACTCTCAACTAACACTGTAAGTTATCAAAAAAAAAAAACCAAACGAGACCATAATGACTTAATATTCTGGTGTTGTGAAGCACATGCACTTGACTTAACGACTTCTTCATCGTCGAGTCATAGTTAGCTTAAGAACCAACGGCCTGAACCCAGGAGGACCGAAAGGTAGGGGCATGCCTGGGTAGGACATACACCCAAAAGAAGGCTCCCTTGCCCATACATAACTAGCATGGGTATATTTTTATCAAAAACAAAAAAGACAAAAACTAGCTTAGGTATATGGTATTTTTAAAAAAATAAATTTTAAAGTTTATCTTAGGTCCACATCTTTGTTAGAAAATAAAAAATAAAAGAGAATGCCTCCTCTTGTATTTTAAACTTTGATATATAAAGTACTTCTTACATAAATAATTTAGTTTATTTAGGAAACTGTGAGTGAACTTTTTATTTCTGTAAAATCTCAATTGATTTATACAATATTGCAAGTGAGATAACATCATTTTGACTTCCTCGACTTTCTTTCCTATCACTCCTTATGCACTCTCCCATTTTTCTAACTTATTTTTAATTCTACCGGTGATAATTTTTTTTTTATATTTTTCATTATTGATCTCAAGTCCAGAGAATAGAATAGGAAAAAAGGTTTGAAATAATTTTTAAAATACACTGGCGATATAAGGTGAAAAAAAAAATTATTGTAGACTCTATTTTCAAGGTTTCGTCCAAAGCCCCAAAATGTTAGGACCCGCCCAATGGATAGGGTGCACAAGAAAACTTCCAAATACGTTGATTTTGTTTTAAGAAAATATTAAGATGACCCATAAGAGGCACGCATAATGGTGCCTACGTGGCAACTCGGCTCCCCCTGCTCCAATGCTCGTTTGACCGATTCACACCCGGTCCCCTCCTCTTTGAGATTCTCTAAGAAAAGGGTATCAAAGGTGGCATGTACCATTTGCTCCATCATTCTCATGCTCCTATTTGCTATGTATTTCTCAAAAATCTTAAAGTTTGAGACTTCAATCACAACGAAAATCAAGAGAAAGAGATAGGAGATGGCTGCTGAGAACGTAACACGCGAAAGCTAAGTACTTCACAGGTATTGTAGTCCTTTCCTTAGAGTTTTATTTTTCCAGTCATTAGAGTTTCATTTTCCCCAATTTCTCCGCTAATGAAACTGACTTGCTGGACATTGTGATTGTAGGGCCTACGGTTGCTAGACGAAACATCCCATTTGACAGGAGGTGGGTGTGCGGTCTAAATGTAAGTGTAACTAATGGTGAATCTAGAGGTCGCCCCTAACCCTTAGTACCTCTATAGTACACTTATGTATTGTCAATTTTTTTTTTTATTATGCTTAGTTTTTCATACGGTCGCTCTCCCTAAATTCCGAGACCTCCTATAGTACCTTACGTATTGTCAATTTTTTTTTTTTTTGTCATGCTTAATTTTTTATACTAATATATTTTTTTGTTTGAAAAAAAGTTAAGGTTAAAATTTACTCACCAAACAAGATTTTCTAGTTCCGCCATTGTGTGTAACCTATATGTTTTCATTTGTTCTTGCAATTTTGAGCTATCCACATGCCTTCCCTGACTTCAATGTTCGTTTTCATTAGTTTTTCCGTAAAATAATTGCACTATCCATGTCTTATTACTGGTCCTTACCCGCCACATAATGTTGATTAACGCCCCCATGATGGTCAGTCCCCGCTTCATGTTCTGCAACAACCCTCACCCACATTTGCAACATAGACTTCCATGGCAAGGGCTAGATCATCCTCCAAAGCGACCTCCACATAACGCAATATGACACAATAATTAGAGAAATAAATATGTTGAAAACTACTAATTAGTTCATATACAATTAATACATTCCTTAGTTTCCTATGACTTGGGACAATTAGCTAAATCGGCTAAGTAATTCAGCCACATTTGACTGCCGTGGGGGCCTTAATCCATTATCAGATTTAATCCTCCCTTGATGCTCTGCATCATCCTCAACCCGCGTGTTATGCATCAGGATCTGTGTATGTTCACATCTTGAGACACGCATGAATGACTCTTGTGAGCCAATGTGTCTTGTGGTGTGACATTATTGTTGTCATTCTAGCACTTCTCTTTCAACATAGTAGTACACCCACCTCCTATCGAATGGGATGTTCTTCTAGCAACTATAGACTTGATAAGTTAGTATTTATACGTATGAAATTCTACAATTGTGAATTCTTTAAATCACTATGGATAGTGATTTTAAATTTTGACAATTAGATTTAGATCAAAAGATAAATATGAAAACTACATTTATGACCTTTAAATGTGTGCACAAGTTTCAAGAAGGTATATTCTCCAATGAATCTAAATCCAAAGGTCAAAATTTAAAATCACCATCTATAGTGATTTTTCCCAATCACTATGGTAAAACTTCCTTACATACATATACACACACTATACTATACTTAATAAGCACGAATAATCAATCTTTCAACCGTCACTTGAATTTAAATGTGTTTTATGGTATGACATTATTGTTGTCATTCTAGTATTTTCCTTATGTTGATAGCTTTTATTTGATAATTACAAGTTTATGCAGTGCACGATTGAAACCAAGGCAAAAAGTGTGATAACCAAGTGTTTTGAAGAACAAGACGAGTTGCATTGAAAAACGTGTTGCACGTATATTGAAGCAGAATTAGTGATTTGCAAGACGTTCGTGCTAGCATGGAGTCGTGAAGGAGATACGTAGGTTTGCATGGATTTGCATATAGATTACTCCGATTTTTTTATTTTTTTTATTTTTTAAGTCGTTTTAGCCAATATGTCTCGTTCAAATATGAAAGTCGTTCACAATATTTTAACCTTATTGTACCTATTGTACCCATAGTATAAGCCGACTTCAAATTTAATGGTCGACTAACTCCCCTCTCGAAACCAAGCGATTTATCTCTCTCTCTCTCTCGATACCGCTGCTCCTCGGACTCTTCGCCAACGAATCCAAATTGCTATCATGAAAGCTCGATCCCGATCTGTCATTCTTGCCCCCTCGACTTGGTCTAGAAATTTTCTGATGTCATCCCTTGCTCAACCGCCAAAGGCGAGGATGACGGCGATCGACGGGCCACCACTGATGCTCAATTCCTCCTTAAAACCCTTATTCTTCGCTGCATTTCAATCTTCCTCCACACATTAGATCAATCTAAATACGGTTTTCCTTACCAAATGAAATGCACAACAAAAATCTCAGAATTGACTGACCTTGCGAAAGCCATTGCTCGCGTTTCGCATCGAGCTTGCAATGCTTCAATTTTGCTAATCGCTTTGTCTGAAAAAATCGAAATCAATCAAAATAGTCAAAACAAAATCAGATTGAACAACCAAATCAACGAAGGATGGTTGCTCACCCTCTTTTTCTTCCCGAACTCCTTCGAAAACGTTGGAGCTATCTAAACAACATCCAGAAAAATGAAACATCAATCTGTTTTGCATTCCAAACATGTTATTTCAATCAATATAGTTATGAGCATACTTTATAAAGCATAATAAGTTATTAAACTCTAATCATAAGTAAAAAGTCTTTAGCTAGCCATTAGTTATCCTTATACCGATGAAAAAGCTACGTTCTAATTTTATTGAGCTAACCCCTTTAAATACATAAAGACATTAACTTCATGCAATAAAACCGCATTACACTTTATAAAAACATTGAACTACTAAATCTAACACATTCGGAAAGTCATTTCAATATTAGATTTAGATCTCAAATTCGTCTAGGATATCTAAACGGTCAAACCTTTCAAACAATCTTAGTTACTACTTTAATTAGATAAGGAATCTAAATATCACAATATACATTCTAAACTATGCATGCAATGCAAAGATCATGATTAAAATCAATAAATAATAATCTTTTAAATAAGTGAATCAAAGAATACGATTGGTATAAAACATTAAACATATAATTATGTCATCATAACTACATAACAAAATGGATCTAGTTTACGTTCAAACTTCGTTTAAATTGACAAACTATTCGCTCGTAATCATAAATAACATTGCAATAATATAAATAAAAGACATAGATAAATACCTCTGGAGTAAATACTTTAAATCTTAAAGTCTTCTCCAAAAGCAACAAACAATAAAGGAATAAACTAAAATAATAAATAATGGCTTCTAGAGCAATGAAATATTGATCTAAGTACTCAAGAGCAACTAATTTTGTAACCTTAGGGTTGTATTTATCGTATTTTAGATAGTAAAACTCCCAAACTAACTCAAACTATTTGTTGTTATCTAAAATCCCTGAACTTTGCTCTAGAGATTCCTTAGCGATTCTGGGTTAAGTGGAATCGTTGGGGTAAATCCATGGAATTGAAGTCCATGTTTCCACCGATTTGAGTGGCGATTATGTGTCCATAGGAATCACTGAAAAATTGATGGTGTTCAAACCCAGTTCTTCCTTGATTCCTTGTTGATGATTTTTTGCATACTCTTTCCACTTGATTAATTCCTTCATAATCTCCCCTTTTACTCCATTTATTCAAATATTCCTTTTATTATCTGAAATAACGAAAACTAGAGAAACCCCGTGTAACATAGTCTTTTACATCTAAAATCATCCTAAAATGTACTATAAAAGATGCATGATTATTGACTTGTCAATTTGTTTATTTTTGTTGTAAGTGTTATTTGCAGCTTAACTTATTTTCTAACATATGCATTAGTAGTAAATGCCTTGTTGCTTGGTGTTTAAATCAACATAAATATGATAATAATTTGAAAATTTCAATAGTTTATATGGTATGGTTCGTTTATATAACATCAGAATAGCATTTATATACAACAACAACAACAACATAGCCTCAGTCCCAAATTAACTGGGGTCGGCTACATGGATCAAACTTTTCCATTGTGCTCGATTAAGTGCAATTGATGGTGAGCTTTTCAAACCATTAAAATCCCTCCTAATTAATGCATCCCATGTTAACTTTGATCTGCCCCTACCTCGTCGAATTTTTACAGTTTCTATTGAGTCAAGTTTTCTAGTTGGGGCATTTGTAGGCCGTCTTTGCAGGTGACCAAACCACCGCAACCGCCCTTCCCTAATCTTAGTATCAATTGGTGCTACTCCTACTTGTCTTTGAATTTCTATATTTCTTATTCTATCTTTACGAGTTTTACCACATATCCACCTAAACATCCTCATTTCTGCTACGTTCATTTTATGTAATTGTTGTTGCTTTACCACCCAACATTCACTTCCATAGAGCATAGCTGGCCTAATTGCGGTCCTATAAAATTTTCCTTTTAACTTAGTAGGAACATTTCGATCACAAATCACCCATGTTGCACTTCGCCATTTCTTCCATTCAACTTGAATTCTATGTGTGACATCATTCTCAATGGTACCATCATTTTGTATACAAAAGAGCATTTATATCCTAGAAGTAATTACTTGCTCTATCTATCAAATTATCAAATTATATTGGATAGTTGCTTGTTTATCAAATTCCTGTTGGAGAAGAAGAATGAAACTCAAGCTGTGAATTGCAATTAGTTTTGGACTCATAGGTTTTAGTTAAACATGTTCTTCTGATCGTCAAATCAACGATTTAAGTTCATGTTTGATTTTTGTAATTTATTGAACTTGGATGGATAGATCATGTGTGATTGGGTTTCAGAAGAACAATAGGCTTCTTACTAAATTAGTAGATGTTTGTTAGTTACCTTTTCATTCTGCTGCATTTCCGAAACTTAAAAATATTTGTTCGCGTGACTTTCAAGATAACTTAAAACATTGACGAGTAGTTCTGGATTATTTAGCATTTGGTTTTCTTATTCATCTTCTTGTTTATTGGATTTTACTTTTATTTGTTTGTTTGTTTGTTTTTTACCCTTGTAATTGAATGACATTGATTGATCATTACTGTTTTTCTTTCTTCAGAATCATTTGAATTAGTGTTTTGTGTTAGATCATATGCCTGCACAATGGATTTTTGTGTGCTAGGGTAAGAGTTATTTGTTCATTTATATGTGGATTTGGGGAGAAAAATTAAGTTTGTAGAACCAGTACCTTCCATTTTAAGCATTTGGGTAAAGAACATGCTACAATGAATAACTCTCATGTTAGGTGTGAATCAATTTGATCTAGATTGCAAAGTAAGACCAAAACTAGTATGGCGTGGTCTACTTTATATTTGAAATTTTGTAGGTTAGTTAATGAGGTCATATTTACTATGTAATTCACGCCAATTGTTGTCCCTAGTAGAGTGTGCAGCGATCGACTCATTTTGTATGTTTAAGTACTTTGTATGTTTAAGTAGTTAGTTGGGTTCTCTTTGGAAACACTAAAATTAGTCAGTGAATTGGTGTTCATCTTAGATGATGTGTCTTGCATAAGGAATTTTGAGGTATTAGGTCAGAGGTTCTTTGTTCGTTTGTTAGAGAATTTAAGGAGAAAATTCGCTTGTAGAACTAGTTACCACCATTTAAGGCATTTGAATGAAAACATATATTCATATAACACAATGAAATGTCAGACCCTTGTTGGTGTGGATCAATTTGATCTAGACTGCAAAATAAAACTAGAAATTAATATGGTGTTATTGAACTCATTACCTACATAAGAAAGATAAAGGGCATTCTCTTCGGGTTTTGTTTACATTGTTAAGCACAAGTGTGGATTTGTTTTGGTTGACACTAATATGGCTGATGAGGAGGGGGTTATATTGATCCTAATATTGTTGTGGAAGTAGAGATTCCTACTCCCACAATTGATTCGAAATGGACCAAATGGTGAAGATATATACTAAATTTCAAGATCAACCCAACCATAATATTTCTGTAATTATGTATGGTAAGAGGTGAAACAAGACTTCTGTATGAAAAAGAAAATGACGAAATTCTCCAAATAATTTGACATAATTTGGGAAAGTTTAACTAAACAGGGAAAAAATGCAAAACTTCCATGACCGCGTGGAATTTTGGGGAAGTTTATGAAAGTTTTGAAGGGTGTTTCAATTTTTTTTTTACATATAGTATCGAAATCAATCTACCATAATTTCTTTTTTTTTTGGATAAAACCTAACAGAAAAACTTTAATACCTCCAAAGGAAAGAAGTCCATGAATTGCATGTTATATTGTGAAATAATAACATATAATAACAAATTTGTTATATTATGAAAATTTAACACATAATGTGTAAAAGAAATACAATTGTAATACATAAGAATCTCAATACATATGTTTAAAGCAATTATTTTTCAATATAAAATGAAATTTATTTATTTTTTCTAAAAAACAACAAATTACATTTTATATTGAAAAATAATTGCTATGGAGATTCTTACGTATTACAATTGTATTTTTAACACATTTATCGAGTAATTTAAATTTTAACATTTAGAATGAAATTTCAGACTTTCATACACTAGCGGATTTTCGCACAACTTTATCTTGTAGAATTAAATTTTTTCGAATTATTTTCGAATTTTAAATAGTTTAGGAATCTATTGTTCGATAGTTTATTTAATGATGGCCAAGTTGATGCTATAATAGATGAAAACCCACACCAAGAAAGAAATGTAAACTATACACGCAATATTAGAATTGTAGAAGTTAAAGAGGCATTGAAAAGAATGAAAATAGGAAAGCATGTGGCCCAGATGAAATACCCATAGAGGTTTGGAAATGCTTAGGAGAAATCGGATTGACTTGGTTGACAAAACTTTTCAATAAAATTTTAAAATCAAAATGGATGCCAATGGATTGGAGAAGAAGCACGCTTGTGTCAATCTTCAAAAACAAAGGAGACATTCAAAGTTGTTCAAACTACCTGAGAATTAAACTCATGAGTCACACTATGAAACTCGTGGGGAGAGGATAATTGACAATAGGCTAAGGAGAGAAACAACAATATCGAGAACCAATTTGGTTTCATGCACAGGAGGTCAACTATGGAGGCGATTTTCCTTGTAAGACGATTGTTAGAAAAATATAGAGAAAAGAAAAAATATCTTCATATGGTATTCGTAGATTTAGAAAAAGCATATGATAGGATCCCTAGAGATGTTCTTTGGCGGGTTCTAGAAAGAAAAAGAGTGCACGCTAGATACATAGACACTATTAAAGATATGTACGATGGAGTAGTAACGAGTATAAAGACATTTGGAGGAGCTACAAAAGAATTTCCCATTACGATAGGACTACATCAAGGATCGGCTTTAAGCCCATATCTATTTACTTTAGTTATGGATGAATTAACTAGACATATTCAAGAGGATATACCATGGTGTATGCTATTTGCGATGATATTGTCTTAGTGGATGAAACTAAAGATGGAGTGAATAGGAAATTAGAACTCGGAGAAATACATTAAAATCTAAAGGCTTTAAGTTGAGTAGGACGAAAACCGAATACATGCACTGCTGTGAGTTTGGAAACACTAGACATCGAGATGACGGAGTGGTAAAATTAGGGGAAGTAGAAGTTCCTAGGGTAAACCACTTTAGATACCTAGGTTCAATCATACAAAATGATGGTAACATTGAAAATGATGTCACACATAGAATCCAAGTTTGGATGGAAGAAATGGCGAGTGCAACTGGGTGATTTGTGATCGACATGTTCCTACTAAGTTAAAAGGAAAATTTTATAGGATCGCAATTAGGCCAGCTATGCTCTATGGAAGTGAATGTTGGGCGATAAAGCAACAACAATTACATAAAGTGAATGTAGCGAGAAATGAGGATGCTTAGGTGGATGTGTGGTAAAACTCGTAAAGATAGAATAAGAAATATAGAAATTCAAAGACAAGTAGGAGTAGCACCAATTGATACAAAGATTAGGGAAGGGGCGGTTGTGATGGTTTGGTCACTGCAAAGACGGCCTACAAATGCCCCAACTAGAAAACTTGACTCAATAGAAACCGTAGAAATTCGACGAGGTAGGGGTAGACCAAAGTTAACATGGGATGCATTAATTAAGAGAGATTTGAATAGTTTGCAAAGCTCACCATCAATTGCACTTAATCGAGCACAATGGAGAAGTTTGATCCATGTAGCCGACCCCAGTTAATTTGGGACTGAGGCTATGTTGTTGTTGTTGTTGTTGTTGTA
The DNA here is from genome assembly GCA_039657325.1 of Stephania cephalantha. Lineage (NCBI taxonomy): Eukaryota > Viridiplantae > Streptophyta > Magnoliopsida > Ranunculales > Menispermaceae > Stephania > Stephania cephalantha. The sequence continues at coordinate 14,575,031 of CM077570.1, read as the reverse complement.
GGAATCTATTGTTCCTCTTGTTTTCTCTGTTTGCTAGTCCATGTGTTGTTTTATTTTGTTCTTTGGTTCATACTATCTACTTTGCTTCATTTTCATGTTAAAAGTATATTATAATTCTCACAATTTTTTTTTGTTTTTCCGGTAGCCTTGATTCTTATTACAAACTATTTGATATATTGTTGCATGACCAGGTATAGAATGTAACGGCCCTTAAAAATTTTTATATTTGCGTGATGACATGTATTATATATCTATATTATGCAATTTTATAATTTTATTGTCAATCGAGAGAGCTAGAGTTGCATCGAAGTGTGCGCGCGTGGGCGTTCTAGTAAGGTCAATGTGTCGATCAGACCTAGGCGTAATTGATGACTTAGGTGTTGGCCTTAATTTAATACAAATATATAAGTTATGAAGTGGCGTGGTTTAGAAAATAGAGCCTAAGTGGACTAAATGAATCTAAATGTAACTTAAATAAAAGTTATTTTACTTACCTAAGTTGATTAATAGACTAGATTAATATTATAGCTTATGGTTTTAGAACTATAACCATGTTGATGTGCAATAATATATCTAGTTTTGCTGAATCATTTAGACTTGAAAATATGAACTAGCATAGGCTTTTAATTTAAAAAGCTTAAGTATGGAATTATGAACAAATCTCATAGAGCTTTAATGGGTCTTAAGCAGAGACCATCCTTTTGGCCCATTGATACACCTAGGGATCTATCTATTGAAATCCAGAGAAAATAAAATGCATTCTAGGGGTGCATGTCTCATTAAATAAGAAGTGTAGATCTTCCTAGTGATAAAAATGATGGGGTAGATGCAAGGTGGATCTAAAGGTCTAATGAAAAGTTCCAAACTATAAGAGTGAGCCTTAACCATTCTTGCTAGTGAGAAGAAAAAAAAATCAGCACTATATGAAAAAAAAAGTTGCTGGAGATTAGGAAATTAAAGAAGGATTGGAGCTACGGATAAAAAAAGAGTGAAGTGCAAGCCCTATGTACTATGCTCACCTTTTTTTTTTTTACTTTTTACAGTGAAATTGGGGTTTTTCTTGAACAAGTGTGTGCTGGATTATTTTATTAAAAAACTTTATTTTTTACTCTTTTGTAGACAGTTTGATATCAAGTTGAACAAATTTAAAGTCATTTAGAAGACCCAATTGATTGTGTGCAAATTTTGGAAGAAAAACCATGCTTTGATGTTCAAGAACGATAGATTTGGGGTTTTGGGTTCATGAAAGGTTACAAAACCGAATTCTTGTTGAGAATGGTTTCAAACTTTGTTTTTAATGATCATGAATCATGATTTTAAGTTTACTTTACTTCTGAACAAAATTGCATGCTAGACTTCATGTTTTGGGTTCATGAATTGGGACTTTTGAGTTCAATTTATGCATGCATTTAGTTTGAATGATAATGTGATGTTGAGAACTTGAGTTTTCACTTAAAAGTTGAAAAGTATTGATGGATTCCATATATGAATAAAATGAAATAGTGAATGTCAATGGCTTTTGTTGTTGTTTAAGTGCATGAATGATATATGTTTGATGAAATGCCACAATCAAGAGTTGTAAGAGTAGAAGTAGAATATGAATTCTTTGACTTATTTGGATTCATCTCGATTCTTTACAAGTGACTTTTGATGGGGAAAAAATAAGTTATGTTGAAATCATAACATGTTGGTAATGTTTTGATTCAAAAAATGCATTATATTGTTGATTAATAATATTAATTGGTGGGAAGTGTTGAGAATTCATTGGTTCCAATTTTTTGAGTTATTTTAGTTTTTTGAAGCGATCATTAAGACCCAAGTAGAGTAGAAAAATGGATGGAATCGCTGTCATAAATGCTTATAAAATTGAAATGAGTCGAATGGATGATTTGATGTCTTCAATGGAGCAAAACTAGAGCTGAAGTACTAAATAACATAAATCCCCCATTTCTTATCTAAATTGGCTGAATTTTTATATGATATTATTGAATGTTGTAAAAGAGCTTTCCACCAAAAATTGTGATTCTTGAATGTGTAGTTTAAGATTTTTCTAATATTGTTGGTCTTAAACTTTATTAAATTGAGTTATTTTGGTATTTTGGGCATAACTCACTCAATTTTAATCAGATTTGAACGTACTTTACATCTTTGGAAAGCTAAGATGAAGAACAAAGATCTAGAATCATTAGACTTCAAAGATTAGATCATCTTCTTTGTCAGAAATGGATTGAAATCAAAGTTAATGTGTAGGATAGTTATTTTGAAAGCATTTGGAGTGATTTTGCTTTATGGCCTTTCCGAGGGTCTCTAATGGTCCAATTAAGACCATATTGTCCATAATACATTAAAATATTATAAATTTGATGTCTAAGTAGCTTTGAGTTAATCTGAATCTTCTAAACTACTTTTCGGACACATTTTTGAATAATGAAAATGAGACTATGCTAGTGGATTGTTTTGCAAATTTGAACTTAAACTCGATCAAATGAATTTCTCTTGGAGTTTTATCGACATTCAAACATTCTAAATACCTGGTATAAGTAGCTAGCAAACTCAAGTATTGCTTTTGGAACAAATTGATCGAGATGAAAGGTCGATACGAGTTTAAGTGTCATAAATTCTAGTTAAGTTGAACTTAAGGATTGTTTTGGCATTAAACTAACACAATCAAGCAAAATAAGCTCTAACACACATACAAACAACTCTAAATGATACTAGGTACCTAGGAGACTAGTGGTGGGTATCGAGAGAGTGTTGCGTGGCGTGTGAGAGGCGTTGTAGCGCGACTTTTATCGCATTTTAAAGCAAGTAAACCAGCGGGGGCTGTCACGGTAATTCATTTCACATATTTCTTTGTCAGAAAACAAGTAGGATGTTCAATTTTATTTCATTAACTTTTCCTTGTGATAAATTCTTGAATTAAACCATGTTTGAATTTCCATTCTTGTTATGCGAGTGTTTCGAGATCTAAGTGTGTCAGGAAGGTACTCACTAGTGCGATGTTCGACTTACTATCATTTACACACCCCTGTGTTTGTTTGATCTTTGAGTGTAGTAACATGTGTGGTGTTCAAGTATGTTGTCTACACCCTATAGACTACTCTCCATTTTGAACTCGCGGACTTAGTCCATAGTTTTAGCCAGTCAAGTTTGCGGCTGCGGGCTCGCAGCTTGATGGATTTGAACTACTTAGACACCTTCCTCTTGCTTTTTTGGCACTAATTCATTATTGTTATTTCTTTAGCCTATTTATCATGCCCTTACTTTATTTCATGTTTATTTACATTCCTGTATGATCTTCTGGCTTATTTATTGGAATTCATGAAATACTATTGAGACTCCTCAGGTTTTACTTGCTGGAATTGTTGTTTTCTTGGCAACAATTGTAGGTCCCTCATCTAGCAAGGGGAATGAGCCAATGCTTGATGACTACCCTTGGAGCAGGCTTTTTCTTTTATCACTTAGTAAGTTTTCTTTTGTTTGATGTATTTACAATTATCATTAAAGTAATTTAAAGCAACTAAGTAATTAATTTTATAGTCGGGACAATCCTAAATGTGGAAATCCTAGAAAAGTGATCAAATGTATATCATGTCATAAAGAAGGTACTCACGGGTGCGATGTTCGACTTGCTATCGTTTAGACCCCTGTGTTTACTGGATCTTTGAGTGTAGTCGCGGGTCCGGTGTTCGAGTCTACCATTTATACCCCTGTGGACTACTTTCTATTTTGAACTCGCAGACATAGTCCACAGTTCTAGGAAGTCAAGTTTGTGGCCGCGGGCTCGCAGCTTGATGGATTTGGACTATTTATATACCCTTCCTCTTGCTTATTTAGCCCTCATTCATCATTGTTATTTCTTTAGCCTATTTATCATACACTTACTTTCTTTCATGTTTATTTACATTCCCGCATGATCTTTCGGCTTATTTATTGGAATTCATAAAATACTATTGAGACTCTTCTGGCTCTAATAACTGAAATTGTTGCTTTCTTGGCAACAATTGCAGGTCTTTTATCTAGCAAGGGGAAAGAGCCGATGCTTGGTGACTACCTTTGAGCTACCTTTGGAGCAGGCTTCTTCTCTTGTTACTTAGTAGGTTTTCTTTTGTTGGATGTATTTACTATTATCATGATTTTGTAAAATTGGGTTTATTTTGTGATTTTAAAAGATACACGAGATTCATGTATATGACTTCTTTTTTTATGACATGTTATACATGAGATCACTTTTGCAGGATTTCCACATTTAGGTCTGTCCCGACTTTAAAATTAATTACATAGTTGCTTTAAATTACTTAAATGATAATTGCTTTCGTTGTACCATACTAAATTAATACATGCGAATTTTGATAACTCTAATAACTATAAATGAAATGGCAGAAAGAGAGGCTGACTAGGCTTGCGTTGACCTTGCGAGGGTTGACCAGGGATCCACGTAGGTCTAGGCTAAGAGGGGCCCAGTTTGTGGGAGCTGGGGCCGCCACAGTTTGGTATTAGAGCGCAAGGTTTTACCATAACTCTTGATAAGCCACAACTCAACTAAAAAGTGAATTTAAAGTTAGGACAAATGAAACTTAGTATGAAAATCTTACGAACCTAACTTAGAGTTCTAGTTGGGAAGTGAGTCTAGTTGGGAAAACTTAAAACTTTAACTATAAATGCTGAATTTTGATATGTATAATCTTATACATGTAGATATATATAAACTGATAAAAAACTTGATATTTGCAAATGCATTCTGTGATGGCCGATCAAACAGATCCTAGTGGCCAGGGAGGAGCCGAAGATCCACGTTATGTCACATCGAATTTCAGGCTTGGAATAAGAGGATAGAGTCTAATGGGAGACAAATGGATGAGTTACTTGCTTTACTTCGGGACCGGTTTGCACCGACGTCGTCTCGATCTACGTCAATAATGGCACTTGCTACTGATGCTAGTACCGCCATGCCTTAGGCCACTCCATCAGCTCCCATCGCAAGCACAACACTCGCAGCCTCGATCACTGCTGTGATTCCATTACAGGCCGTAGTAGTGGCACCGACTCACTATGACATTGATGTATGCCTGATTGCAAAGGCTAGGTGGACTAGAGAGTATGAAAAGTACATGCCTAAGAAGTTCAGTGGTGGTCTTGATTTGGATGAGGCACAAAAATACATTCACAGTCATGAGAAGATGCATAAACTTTTAAGGATTGAGTATAGTAGGAAGTCGGGTTTGGCCTCATTCTCACTGCAGGGTGATGCAGATGTGTGGTGGACTAACCTAGTAGCCATTCATGGAGATCCTACGACATGGTTAGATTTCAAGAAACACTTCATTCAAAAGTACTACCTACCGTTAGTTATGATAGCTAAGAGGATAGATTTTATGAACATCTGGCAAACACACGGAGAGTCAGTCATGGCATATATGGGCAGGTATCAGTACTTGCTACCGTTTGCCAATGGTGTGGCTGATAGAAATAGGGATCGAGTCCACTTTTTCTGCGATGATCTAGTTCCAGCTATTGGAGGGATCGCGGTCACTACCTTTTTACCCATATTACAGGATGTATATGACCGCGGTTTAGCAAGAGAGGCTTACCGTCACACTCACTTCGAGGAGTATGTCAACCAAGTGAGACATTGTCTAAGCAGACTCCATCGAGGCAGGATAAGAAGAGGAAAAATAGCAAACACCATGGACATAGTGATAATATGACTTAGAGTGTGGGATCAGTGCACCATCTACACACTCGACACACACATTAGTGGCCCCACCTTCCCCAGCTCCCAATTACGCTATTCGACCACCTTTGGCAACATAGTGGGTACATCAATAGCAGCAACATGGTATCGAGGGCAGAGACAAAAGTATAGGGAGTGAACAGCAGGGACATAGGTGAAAACTGATACCTCAAATACCAGGGTCGCAAAGATCTTGCTTTGAGTGCAGGCAACCAGGGCACTTTAGATACAAGTGTCTGCAGCTTGGCAGAGCATAGTCGCAAGCCAGAGAAAGAGCCCATGTCGTTGCAGAGCTAAATCCAAAGGCAACGCGCGACCATATTAAGGTTATACCATTTATTTTTTTTTGCATCATGCATATAACAATGGTTCGAAATATTATGAGTAATTGCGTGCGGTGTCTGATTGTGATAGTCAATGCCCCACGAATACATTGAGTTGTCTAAGGCAACTTGGTCAAGTTCATAGTTCATGATTGAGTAATTTTAGATAGTAGATGTGGTTGCGACCTGCTACAGTTGATGGACCTACTCTCATGCTGCTTTAAAGTAACTGGACTAAGTCCATAGCTCAATATGTAAGTCCAACAGTGGCCAAGACCCGCAAATTAACATATTTGGAAATCAAGTTGTAGCCGAGACTTGCAGCTTGATGGATTAAGATACCAAACCAATTAAAATGACTTTACGTGAGTTTGAAGTTTATGTAGAGTGTCGAACTATCAATTTTTTTTTTAAGTCCTCAGTTCGACGGGACCGATTAACAAGCATTCCTTTGCTTTGTGCTTCTCGTAAGAAAAAAATTTCACTCGAGTTAAATCTAATTTCGAGGACGAAATTCTTACTAGTTGGGAAGGCTGTAATGGCCATAAAACTATTTTATATTTGCTTGATGACGTGTATTATATAACTATATTCATCATACAATTTTATAATTTTATTGTCAATCGAGCGAGCTAGAGTTACATCGAGATGTGCGTGCGTAGGCATTCTGGTAAGGTCGATGTGTCAATGAGACCTACACCTAATTTATGACTTAGGTGTTGGCCCTAATTTAATACAAATATCTAAGTTATTAAGTGGCTTGATTTAGAAAATATAGCCTAAGTGGACTAAATAAATCTAAATGTAACTTAGATCAAAGTTATTTTACTAGCATAAGTTGATTAATAAACTAGATTAATCTTATTGCATATGGTTATAGAAATATAACCATGTTGATGTGCATTAATATATCTAGTTTTGGTTCATCATTTAGATTTGAAAATATGAACTAGCATAGGCTTTTAATTTTAAAAGTTTAAGTATGGAATTATGAACAAATCTCATAGAGCTTTAATTGGACTTAAGTGGAGACCATCATTTTGGCTCATTGATACACCTAGGGATCGATCTATTGAAATTCAAAGAAAATAAAATGCAATCAAGGGTGTGCATGTCTCATTAAATAAGAAGTGCAAATATTTTTAGTGATAAAAGTGATAGGTATATGCAAGGTGGGTATAAAGGTTCTAATGTAAAGTCCCAAACTATAAAAGTGAGCCTTAGCCATTCTTTTTAGTGTGAAGGAAAAAAATCAGAACTATATGAAGAGAAGAACACTAAAGAAGTTGTTGGAGATTAGGAAATTAAAGAAGGATTGGAGCTAAGGATCAAAGAGGAGTGAAGTGCAAGCCTTAAGTACCAAGCTCACATCTTTTTCTTACTTTTTGTAGTAAAATTGGGGTTTTTCTTGAACAAATGTGTGCTAAATTTATTTAAAATTTTTATTTTGTGCTCTTTTTTAGAGAGTTTGATCTGAAGTTGAACAAATTTAAAGTCTTTTAGAAGACCCAATTGATTGTGTGCAAACTTTGAGAGAAAAATCATACTTTGATGTTTAAGAACTATAGATTTAGGGTTTTGGGTTCATGAAAGGTTACAAGACTTAATTCTTGTTGATAATGGTTTCAAACTTTGTTTTTAATGATCATGAATCTTGATTTTGAGTTTACTTTACTTCCGAACAAGATTGCATGCTAGACTTCATGTTTTGGATTCATGAATTGAGATTTTTGAGTTCAATTTATGCATGCATTTAGTTTGAATGATTATGGGATGTTAAGAACTTGAGTTTTCACTCAAAAGATGAAACGTATTGATGGATTCCATGTATGGACAAAATTGAAATAGATTGAATGAATGTCAATGGTTTTTGTTGTTGTTCAACTGCATGAATGATATATGTTTGATGAAATGCCACAATTAAGAGTTGTAAGAGTAGAAGTAAAATATGAATTTCTTGACTTATTTGGATTCTTTACAAGTGAGTTTTGATGGTAAAAAAATTTATGTTGATATCATAACATGTTGGTAATGTTTTGATTGAAAAATGTATTGTATTGTTGATTAATAATATGAATTGGTGGAGAAATGTTGAGAATTCATTGGTTCTTAGTTTTTTGAGTTATTTTAGTTGTTTGAAGTGATCATTTGGACCCAAGTAGAGTAGAAAAATAAATGTAATCGCTATCATAAATGCGTATAAAATTGAAATGAGTTGAATGGATGATTTGATGTCTCTGATGGAGCAAAACTAGAGTTGAAATACTAAATAGTATAAATCTCTTATTTCTTATCAAAATTATCTGAAATTGTTATATGATATTCTAGGATGTTTGAAAGAGATTTTCACCAAAAATTGTGATGTTTGGATGCGTGGTTTAAGAGTTATGAATATTATACCATTGCAGGTCTCATACTTTATTAAATTGAGTTATTTTGGTATTTTTGACATAACTCTCTCAATTTTAATCGAATTTGAGCGTACTTTATATCTTTGGAAAGCTAAGATGAAGAAAAACAATCTAAAATCACTAGTCCTCAAAGATTAGACCATCTTCTTTGTCAGAATTGGAATGAAATCCGAGTTTATGTGTAGGATAGTTCTTTTAAAAGCATATGGAGTGATTTTACTTTGTGGCCTTTTCGAGGGTCTTCAATGGTCCAAATAAGACCATATTGTGCAGAATATGTCAAAATACTATATATTTAATGTCTAAGATGTTTTGAGTCAATCCAAGTTTTCTATACTACTTTCCCGATGCGTTTTTGAATCATGAAAATGAGACTATGCTAGTGGATTGTTTTGCAAATTTAAACTTAAACTCGATCAAATAAATTTCTCTTAGAGTTTGATTGACATCCAAACATTCTAAATACCTGCTGGTATAAGTAGCTAGCAACCTCAAGTATTACTTTTGGAACAAATTGATCGAGATGAAAGGTCGATATGAGTTTAAGTGTCGTAAATTCTAGTTTAGTTGAACTAAGGGATTGTTATGACATTAAACTAACACAACCAATCAAAATATGCTCTAACACACATAAAAACAACTCTAAATGATACCACGAACCTAGGAGACTAGTGGCATGTATCGGGAGAGTGTTGCGGGCGTGTGGGAGCAGTTTGTAGTGCGACTTTTATTGCATTTTGAGGTTAGAAAACCGACAGAGCCTCCATAGTAATTCATTTCACTTATTTCTTTGTAAGAAAACAAGTTGGATACTCAAGTTTATTTTGTTAACTTTTCCTTGTGATAAATTCTTGAATTAAACCCTGTTTGAGTTTCCATTCTTGTTATGTGAGTGTCTCGGGATCTAAGTGTGTTAGGAAGGTACATACAAAGCGGTGTTCAACTTGCTATCGTTTACACCCTTATATTTACTTGGATCTTTGATCGTAGTTGTGGGTGTGGTGTTCAAGTCTACCATCTACACCCCCTAGACTACTCTCTATTTTGAACTCACGAGACTTAGTCCACAGTTCTAGGAAGTCAAGTTTGCGGCCGCGAGCTTGCGGCTTGATGAAATTGGACTACTTAGACACCCTTCCTCTTGCTTCTTTTGCACTCATTCACCGTTGTTATTTCTTTAGCTTATTTATCACGCATTTACTTTATTTCATGTTTATTTACATTCCCGCATAATCTTCCTGGATTATTTATTTGAATTCATGAAATACTTGTTGAGACTCTTCTGGCTTTACTCACCTGAAATTGTTGTTTTCTTGGCAACAATTGCAGGTCCCTCATAATGCAAGGGGAAGGAGCCGATGCTTGGTGACTACCTTTAAGCTACCCTTGGAGCAAACTCATTCTCTTGTCACTTAGTAGGTTTTCTTTTATTGGATTTATTTACTATTATCATGACTCTGTAAAACTGGGTTTATTTTGGGATTTTGAGAGATACACTTGATTTGTGTATATGATTTCATTTTTTTATGACATGATATACATGAGATAACTTTTACAAGATTTTCACATTTAGGTTTGTCCCTACTTTAAAATTAATTACTTAGTTGCTTTAAATTACTTCAATGATAATTGCTTTCACCGCACCATATTAAATTATATATATGTGAATCTTGATAACTCTAATAAGCGACTAAACTGTAATTGAAATGGCGAGAAAAAAGGTTGATTAGGCTTGCGTTGACCTTACGGGGGTTGATCGGGGGTCCACATAGGTCTATCTTTGGCGAGTACCGGTTTGTGGGAACTGGGCATCACATAGATGACCAAAAATAAGAGGAACAAGTCTCTTGTTGTAAGAGTGTTTCTACCAGAGAGTGCTATATGCCAATAGCCGAAACTTAGAATACTTGTACGATTTTTGTTGTTGTTGTACGCCGTGATCAACGCGGTGTTCGATAGCAACAAATCATGTTATATCCAAAAAGACAAGTGCCCCCTCTCTATCGAAATATAATTCCAATCGATGTGCCTGGTCAAGGTGACTCATTCAAAGTAGCTTCTTATAATATACTACCCGATATGTATATTGACAACTCGAAATTTCAAGGATTTCCTTTATGCGATATGAACTGGTTTCATCAATGACAATATTTATTGGGTGAATTAACCCATTACATGGCAGATGTAATATCTTTAGGAGGCATACTTAATTGTTTTTATTGACATTATTTTTAAAATATAAAACACTTGTTATATAAATTTGTTGATCGATTCGACTTTGATTGAGCCGGTGCAAGACGACCACTTTGAAAATTCTTTTGGACCAAGATTAGTTAAACTAGGCTAGGAGGGGATCTACATGAAAAAAACATGCTCTGGTAATAACTTTTAACTGCTCTATTTATAGTTGATATTAATTAAATTTATCCAATTTTCATAATTGCATGAATAAGGTATCATGAAATTGGTTGGAAAAAGCTAAAGCTAAAATCTTCATCATAAATCTTATAGCAAATCTGATAGAATCTGATTGTTAAATGTGATGACCCATTCCTTAAAATAGGGTAATGTTTTCCTAATCCCGTTATTAAGCCCTAATCCTAACGACTTAATGATGTATTAGTCAGCGTATTTGTCCCGTTAGTTACTCGTATTTAGGATAACTATTTCTCATATCTCAATATTAATGTATTTCGAGTTAATAAACTTTCTAATAGTTTAACAATTGAGCGGAAGTAAACGGTAAACACATATATATGTGAAAACCAGGATGGGATCATATATATATATATATTAAAAGTGATAAATAGTCCCTCAATCCAAGAGTATACAATCCAAAAGTGCAAAGGACATAGGAAATAAGTAAATACATCACAACATCCAAAAACAAGTACAAGATAAAACAATAATAGTAAAGGTCACTTTGGGTTTACTTACCTCACTGAGCAATTTTTTATCAAACTCTTAAGTACCTGGTTACTTCTAACCTAGGTTTGCTTGATCCATCGAGTACTCTATATAATTAAGTCATAAAACTTTACACAAATTCCTCAATTTGTTCATTAAATTGTTAAACAAACTCACTCAACCTCAATCAATTCCATGTAACTTAACTCAAACCAAGCTAAGCACCTTATTTTAAACTTATCAAAACTAGCCAAAACCTCATCCAAACTTTATTCCAAAACCTATTCTTGTTAGTCCTATTTATATACTACATTACCACGTTGATATTGTCAGGACTCGTTTTCCTAAATGAATCCCGACCGCCTAGCTCGATCCATAACTCGCTAACCAACTTGGTCACCGAGTTAAGAACTTAACTAATGAGCCTTCTTTCGAAATCAAATCAATATCTTTTTATAAACAATTGGAATTTAAATTAAATGATCATAAATGCAAATAAATATCATAAATTAAAACTTATTTCAATGTCTCCACATAAGACCATTCTTGGAAAACAAGAGTTATCAACTAGAATAAATACTCCTCTAGTTCGGTTTATTTCAAATCCCAAAACCCATGATAGATAATATAAATAAAAACAAAACATTGGTTCGATCTCGAACCATACCAATCAATACTCGAAAAGTCATTTAGACAAATGGAGCTACTCTTTTCCCCTTATCAACTCTCGATGAAGAACCTGTGGGGGAAAATTATTGGGTGAGCACAAAGGGGCAACGATGCTCAATAAGTTTAGGTTAAGTTACTTGGCGTTATGATGAACATTCCATGTAATAGATGCAATAATAAATAAAATGCATGAATTGCAAATATTTAATATGACGAAGGGAATAAACAAAGAAACATATAAACCAAATAATTAATAATGAATCAAAATGTGCAAATGCTAGACATGTATGAGCTACTATGATAGACTCCTCAAGCACGCTGAAATTCGTGAAGATTGACCCTACTATGGCCATAGTGGTATCAACACTCCGTTCCCTTGCACTTTGAACGATTTACCTATCACCAAGTCCACAAAATAGTCCAACTAGATATAGCACCTACTACCAAACATTTATTGAGAACATTGGAGTTAATCGTATTCTCAATTAATAAACATTAATTATGGGCGACTGCCCATTTTGTTAATCTCACTTGTACGGTCCAACTCTCATGAACTTGTAGTATTTGATGTAAGGACTCCTAGCGAGCTCCACTAACTTATCTACACACAATGTCGATAATGCACCACAATCTACCCGTATGTCATACTTACATGATTCCTATAATATAGTCTAGTAGAAAGGTAAATAATCATAAAACCAATAACTTAAATCCCAACTTATCTGCACGCTATTTTTCGATTCCCTAGCCGACACTCACGAGGGTACTCCGAGGTCGTGTAAATCTAAATAAATAAATATTAATTATTCACACGAACTAAATCGCATTTCGATTATTAAATCTAATTTTGAAATCTTTTCGACAACTTCGAGATACGTATTTATATACACTAAAACATCTCTTTAATATTTTTTTTTTTAAAATTATATATATAATCTTATTTCTAATTATTACCATTATTATTTATTCTATTATATTTTCTGATTTTATTAATTTATTTATATATTTTTTTAAGTTGAGTAGTAAAATAGGGGGAGCGCACATCTCCGCGCTCCCTCCCATTTTGGTTTTTCACGGATTTGCGCAAAAGGAAGCCCGTGGGCTTGGCCCAACCCATTTATATGGGCCTGGTGGCAGTCCATAGTGTGGAGGGGAGGCGCTGTGCGCACACACGCGCTCCCCTCCTCTTCCATTTTTTTGTGCATACATGGATATCATGGAGACCTCCCCAATTATCTATATTGCACAGTCTCCCCAATTAGTTATATAATGGGTTCCCTCTCTATCTACACGGGTCTCCCCAATTATACATCGAACTCCATGATATCCACGATCGATACCATACAATAAATTAACATTAAGTATGATAAAATTTAATTAAACACATCATTGCATACTTAATCCTTAAATGGCTAATATAAATTGCATTATATTTGATTAAGTATGATATTTGTGATCAACCACATTATATTTCTTTTATTTCTTTTGTACTTTGGTTCTTGACCAAAACATTAAGTCTCCAAATGAATGATTTGAAAAGAGATTCAAACAACATAGAAAACTTGTATATATGATTCGAATACCCATAGCTCGCACACAATACTTGTGTTTCATTTAGATCTAACTTTTTTCATGAAATAAACTTTATGGCATAGATAACCCAATAGAAATCTCGATTAATCTCAAAATCAATTGATCTATTAAGTTAAAATACTAAATAAGGTTTACTTAACGCAAGGAACTTCGAAGATCACCTCTTTCGTCCCTCTCTCGGCTTTGCGCTTCCACCCTTTCTCGGTCACTTGTGTGTTTGATTTGGGTGTACTATTCTCTCTTCCACTTTGTTAAAAAGCAATATAATTGAATAAAAAATCATTCCTATATTAAGATCAATCAAGGATTTTCAATTGTCTTTCTTTCCTAAATCGACAACTTAAAATAGGAAACTAATAATTCTAGTCGCCGTCTCATTTCTTAGACGTTCTTAGTAAGTGTATGCTCTCTTGTGGGCCCACATTAAGTGAGTTGATCTAGGGTTTGAGTCAAATATAAAATGCATTTAGGCTATAGGTTATCTTAATTTAAATTCGAATCGTCACAACCTCCCCAACTTAACAAATTTCATCTACAAAATTTAAAAGTATATCGTACCTCGATTTAGAATAAGTCCGAGAAATACTCGAGCATATAGCTCTCCCTGTTCCCACGTCATCTCCTTGTCGTCATGAAACTGCTATTTCACTTTGACCAATAATATCTCCCTCCTTCGAGCTTCGAGACCTTCCTATCTAGGATCCGGACCTAGCCGCTCTTTGTAGAAGGCATCTTCTTGTAACTCAAACCGAGCCCAATTGACGACCCGTGGTGCTTTTGAGAATGACTTTCTCAACGTTGAAACATGGAAGACATTGCGTATTGTCTCTAACTATGGAGGAGCTCAAGTGATATGCTATTGGACCAATCTTTTAGGTGATCTTGAATGGTCTATTTAATCTCGGAGCAAGCTTTCCTTTGATCCCAAATCTCTCGGTGTTCCTTTCGTGGAGAGACTTTCAAAAGTACCCAATCATCCTTCTCAAACACAACGGTCATCCGTTTCTTATTTGCATAATGCTTATGTACGTCTGTCTTTGCCGCACTCATGCGTTGTCGAATCGGTTTGATCTTCTCTGTGTTGTAATGCACTAACTCTGTCCCAACAACGCCGCTTCACCAACCTCGGTCCAACAAACCGACATACGACAAGGTCTCGCCATAAAGTGCCTCAAAAGGAGCCATTCCGACGCTTGCTTGGTAGCTATTATTGTATGTAAATTTGCACAAGGACACATATTTCTCCCGACTACAATCGAAATCTAACACACAAGCCCCGAACATGTCTTCCAAAGTCTCGTATGGTACGCTCCATCGACCATGTGTTTGAGGATGAAATGTCTTGAGGTGTACTATGGAACCCAACTGTTTATGCAAACCTTGCACATCATTGATGCGAATCAAGGACCCCAATATGAAACGATGAACATTGGCACTCCATGCAACCTCACAATCCAATCCACGTACGGTTTGCTCGAACTTCTCGAGTGTGTCTTTGGTAGCTATGAGTAGAAAATGAGTGGATTTGGTCGAAGCGATCCATTTTGACCCAAATAACATCATTGCCCTTCACGATCTCGGAAAACCAACCACAAAGTCCATCGAGATGTGTTCCCACTTCCATTCGGAATGGGCAATGGCCGCAATCGACCACCTGGCCTCTCGATGCTCTTCCTTTACCCTGCCGGCATGTATCACATCTCCTAATGAACTCTGTAATGTTGGTCTTCATTTTTGGCAACCAATACGTCAGCTTCATGTTTAGGTACATTTTATTACCTCCCGAATGTATGGTGTACTTGGTTTTGTGCCAATCTCGAGCAATTCTTCTTTCAACTCTTCCCGAGTTGGAATCCATAATCTATCTCGATACCTTAATGTTCCATCGGTCGATTCTCTCCAATCTGGGTACTCTATATTGTCGCCCAAGCCTTATAATACCCATACTCGAGTCTGTTTTGTGACACTCGATGATCCCGGTGATGGTCTCTAGCTTGGCGTCAAATGTGCACATACTTGAGTTCTCTCGGTAAATCACTATGAATGCTTAACATCGAAAAATCCTAAAGTAACTGATACTCACGTGTCATCAATGAAGCAACTGTCTTTGTCACATGTCTCTATCTACTCAAGGCATATGCCGCCACATTCGCCTTCCCCGGGTGGTACTTTAAACCGAAATCGTAATCTTTCGAAACTCGAGCCACCTCATCTGTCTCATATTCAACTCATTCTGAGTAAACAAATACTTCAAACTCTTGTGATCGAATAGACGGTGAACTTTTCACCATAAAAGTAATGTCTCCAAATCTTTAATGCAAAGACAACTACTCCCAACTCGAGATCATAGACCGGTAATTCTTTTCATGGATCTTGAGTTGTCGAGATGCATATGCTATCACTTTCCTTCCTACATCAATACTTCACCAAGTCCAGTTCATGAAGCATCTCGTATAAATTGTTAGTGCAACTTCGTTCTAGTAGTGTCAACACTTTGGAGCGATGGTCAATTTCTCGCTTTAATTTCACAAAAGCATTCTCGAATCTGTCATCCCAATCGAATGGTGCATTCTATCTTGTCGGTTGTGTCAATGGGGCAAAAAAGCTGCAAAAAGCTTTAACAAATCTTTTGTAATAACCAACAATCCCAAGAAACTTCGATCTCTATCGTCGAACTCGGTGTCGACCAATCTATTATCGCCTTAACTTTATCACAATCAACTTTCACTCATTTTGCCGATAGTGTGTCCCAAGAACTTCACCTCTGTTGCCTGAACTCACGCTTCCGAACGTAATGTACAATATGTGATATTTCAATGTCTCAGTACGGTAACTCGAGATGTCTCTCATGCTTTGTACACAGGACTTTGAGTAAATCATTATGTCATCAATAAAACGATGAAAAACTGATCCAGATAAGGCCGGGACACACGATGCATGAGTTCCATGAACATCGCAGCGCGTTAGTCGATCCAAAGGGCATAACTGAAACTCAAAATGACCATATCTCATACGAGAATGCTATCTTGAACATCTTCCTCCCCGATCCTTAGGCGATGATACCCGACCTTAGATCAATCTTCAAGAAAAATTTGGCTCATCTCAACTGGTCGAATAGATCGTCAATTTTTGACAATGGGTACTTGTTTCTAATAGTTGCTCGGTTTAGGCGACGATAGTCCACACACATTCTTATACTCCCATATTTCTTCATTACAAATAAGACTGGAGCACCCCAGGTTGACATACTTGGGATTTTGAAACCTTGTTCGATAATTCTTTCAATTGGATCTTCAACTCTTCCAACTCCTTAGGTGCCATACGATAAGGTGGTATGAATATCGGCTTCGTTCCGGGCACAAGATTGATGATAAACTCAATCTCTCTATGTAGAGGAATACTCGATAGATCAGAGGAAAAACTTCTGGGATTCTCACACAATAGGTATCTTCGAATCTCATCTTCCCGACCTTCCTTTCCCAAAGTGGTGACTCCTATCATTCGTTCAATTTCTGAATAGTCGCAACTTTTCCTCGAGTGATGTGTTGAGGAGGTGTCATGTCTCCAAATAAGAATGGAGGTAGGTTTCACACTTCGAAAATGTCCGTCTTGTGGAAGCAATCAATATGGGCGTGATATGCGAAAACCCGAGTCCATTCCCAATAAAACATCATAATCAAGGAACTTTAAGACTCTAAGGTCGGTGGGTAGGTCATGCCCATCAATCTTGACTACACGATCTCGACAAATGAGGTTGGGGTAAATCTTTTCACTTATCTTTGCAGTGCTCAAGACAAGTAATGTACTATCCCCGACAGTTTCAACTTTAACTCGTTTACCCCGTTGCCTAATATGAATGAAATCTTTGGAGCTCGAATCTATTAAAGTAAACATATTTCTACCACAAATATTAATAGTACTGTAATAAGTGACGAGTGAAGTCGGATCCGGCTTAGCCGTAGCCTTCATCCGTCCCCTAACGGGTTGAGCTATCTTTTTAACATACGCCGATGGGGCACCCGAACAATGATTTTGGTAGTGACCTTGCTTCTCGCACTTAAAGCAAGTGATATGTGCCTTGTACCCTGGTTCCCTCGGCATAGGCAACTGTCCTGTACTCTTTGACCTCTAACCCGACTGAGTCTTCCCTTGGTCGCCTGACCATTGCAATGCCTTGGAGGATATCATAGAACCCCCTACTGACGCTCGCTGGTCTTTGCAAGTCATTACCACAAGATACCGCCTCTTGCTTGTTGTTGAAATGAACCTCCGAGATGATGGGTTACCCGATAGTTGCTCGTCTTACGCCTCTTGTCCCGTGGCCTCTTAAAGAATCCACCAATCCCTCTCGCTCTGACCTTGATTTTTTATCTAGGGCATTGCAGAACAACCTTAATCATATTGTCTTTAATCATAACGGCTTCATAATGACGTGCACTAGCTATTGCGCCTCATATATCCGGTGTACGAGCGTTGAAAATATACCTCGAATTTCTAGCCCGAGAGCTCCCACAAATCGCTTGATTGTGGCTCTTTCTGTTGCCAACATCTATAGTGCATATTCCGACAAACTCGTGGAACTTCGACTCATAATCTGCCACAGTCATCTCACCATGCTCAAGTGTAATGAACTATAAGTTCCTCTCGATCTCTCACTATCTCATGAAAGTACTTCTCATTGAATAGTTCCTTGAATTGCGCCCAAGTAGTGACCTCGCTTTCGGTCTTTAGGATCATGTTCCACCATTTGTAAGGCGATTCCTCGAGGCAAAAGGACGCAAAGTTAACCTTCATTTCTTCATCTAGATCCATGGCCCTCTGTCTCTTCTCCATAGCCATTATCCAATTCTCAACTGTCGCTTTGAATCATTTGTTCCATAAAACGTAGGCATTCCATATTTCATGAATTCCTTTCTCGGCCCTAGCCGATAAGAGTGATCGCTCTTCGCTTTTTGGCACTACCGCTAGTGGCAACCGGTGCTTTGCCATAATCTGGGGTCGTGGTGCAATAGGTGCCATTAGAGGGTCTACTCGGTGTCGTCTCTGTCGGTTGGCTGATCCGAGTCCGCTTTTGTCTCCACTTGAATCTCGCGCGCTGCATTGGATCTATCCCGATTATATTGAGTTATGTGCATCCGAAAGAGTTCTAGCATTTGATGACATTATCCTCTTGAAGAGTGATTCTAGTTTCCATCAGTTCTCTCATCTCCCTCTCATGAGCCAACAAATTTGCCAAGTCGTTGGGATTCCCTCCGTCTGCCATTTCCAGTTGGTAGGAATAAGAGAAGGTGAGAACTTGAAAACTTATATCTATCCGATATAATTATATACAATCAAAAAACTAATAGATAAGATTTTTAATTTCCCATTCCCAAAACTCTTTGGTTAATTTAAAGTGCTCGATACCACGTTGTCGGACCCGTTTTCCTAAATGAATCCCGACCGCCTAGCTCGATCCATAATTCGCTAACCAACTCGGTCAATTGAGTTAAGAACCTAACTAGTAAGCCTTCTTTTGAAATTAACTCATTATCTTTTATCAACAATTGGAATTTAAACTAAATGATCATAAATGCAATGGAATATCATAAATTAAAACTTATTTCAATCTTTCCACATAAGATCATTCTTGGAAAACAAAAGTTATCAACTAGAATAAATACTCCTCTAGTTTGGTTTATTTCAAATCCCAAAACCCTTGATAGATAATATAAATAAAAACAAAGCATTGGTTTGATCTTGAACCATACCAAATCAATAGTCGAAAAATTCCCGATAGGCTGGAGCTAATCCTTTCCCTTTATTAACTATCGATGAAAAACTGTGGGGGAAAATTGTGGGGTGAGCACAAAGGGGCTACGGTGACCATTAATGGAAAACAAGAGTTATCAACTAGAATAAATACTCCTCTAGTTTGGTTTATTTCAAATCCTAAAACCCATGATAGATAATATAAATAAAAATAAAACATTGGTTCGATCTTGAACCATACTAAATCAATAGTCAGAAAAGCTCTCTAGATAGCCGGAGCTACTCCTTTCCCCTTATCAACTCTCGATAAAGAATCTGTGGGGGAAAATTGTTGGGTGAGCACAAAGGGGCTACGGTGCTCAATAAGTTTAGGTTAAGTTACTGGCTTTATGAACATTCCATATAATAGATGCAACAATAAATAAAATGCATGACTTGCAAATATTTAATATAACAAAGGGAATAAATAAGGAAGCATATAAACCAAATAATTAATAATGAATCAAAATGTTCAAATGCTAGACATGTATGAGCTATTGTGATAGACTCCTCAACCAAGCTAAAATTCATGAAGATTGACCCTACTATGGCCATAGCGGTATCAACACTCCATTCCCTTACACTGTGAAAGACTTACCTATCACCAAGTCCACAAACTAGTCCAATTGGACATAGCACCTACTACCAAACATTTATTAAGAACATTGGAGTTAATCATATTCTCAATTAATAAACATTAATTCTGGGACCGCCCATTTTGTTAATCTTACTTGTATGGTCCAACTGTCCCGAACTTGTAGTATCTGGTGCAAGGACTCCTAGCGAGCTCCACTAAGTTATCTACACATAATGTCTAACAATGCACCCTAATCTACCCGTATGTCCTACTTACATGATTCCTATCATATAGTCTAGTAGAAAGGTAAATAATCATAAAATCAATAACTTAAATACCAACTTACCTGGTACGCTATTTTTTGATTCCCTAGTTGGCACTCACAAGCGTACTCCAAGGTCGTGTAAATCTAAATAAATAAATATTGATTATTCACACGAACTAAATCACATTTCAATAATTAAATCTAATTTTGAAATCTTTTCAACAACTTTGAGATATGTATTTATATACACTAAAACATCTCTTTGATATCCATTTTTTTGAAAATTATATATAATTTTATTTATGATTACTATCATTATTATTTATTCTATTATATTTTCTGATTTTATTAATTTATTTATATATTTTTTTAAGTTGAGTAGTAAAATGGGGGGAACGCACATCATGCGCTCCCTCCCATTTCCTTTTTTTCACGGATCCAAAAGGCGAGTCCATGGGCTTGGCCCAACCCATTTATATGGGCTTGGTGTACCAGGCCCATATTGGACTGCCTGATGGTAGTCCAATAGTGTGGAGGGGAGGCGCCGGGGAGGCGCCGTACGCACACCGCGCTCCCCTCCTTGTCCATTGTTTTGTACATACATGGATATCATGGAGACTTCCCCAATTATCTATATTGCACATGTCTCCCCAATTAGTTATATAATGGGTTCCCCTCTATCTACACTGTCTTCCCAATTATACATCTAACTCTATGATATCCACGATCTGATACCATAGAATAAATTAACATTAAGTATGATAGCATTTAATTAAACACCACATTGCGTACTTAATCCTTAAATGGCTAATATAAATTACATTAAATTTGATTAAGTATGATATTTGTGATCAGCCACATTATATTTCTTTTATTTCTTTTGTACTTTGGTTCTTGACCAAACATTAAATCTCCAATGAACTCCTTTTGATTTGAAAAGAGATTCAAACAACATAGAAAACTTGTTTATATGATTCGAATATGCATAGATCGCACATAATACTTGTGTTTCATTTAGATCTACACTTCATTTTTGAAATAAACTTTATGGCATAGATAACCCAATAGAAATCTCTATTAATCCCGAAATCAATTGATCTATTAAGTTAAAACACTAAATAAGGTTTACCTAACGTGAGGAACTCCTAAGATCACCTATTTTGTCCCTCTCTCAGCTTTGCGCTTCCACCCTTTCTTGGTCATTTGTATGTTTGATTTGGGTGTATTATTCTCTCTTCCACTTTGTTAAAAGGTAATATAATTGAATAAAAAATCATTCCTATATTAAGATCAATCAAGGATTTTCAATTGTCTTTCTTTCCTAAATCGACAACTTAAAATAGGAAACTAATATCTCTAGCCACCGTCTCCTTTCTTAGACATTCTTAGCAAGTGTGTGCTCTCTTGTGGGCCCACGTTGAGTGAGTCGACCTAGGGTTTGAGTCAAATATAAAATGCATTTAGGCCTTAGGTTGTCTTAATTTAAATTTGAATCGTCACGATACAACCGACATCTCATTCATTGTGCGCTGCCACGTGGTCACAAAAATTGCCAAATCATCACAATTCAACAAATTCTACATTTTTTAAGCATGTTTTTCTTTAGTCGACTCGCCTAGTTTGCGCTTGTTTTATAACATCTTACCACACTTACTTAAACACAAACTCCAAATATGTATCAACTAGGATATACAACGATTCGGTCAAGACAAATCCCAAACCATTCGGACACCTACAACCCACTCAAGATACATCGTGAAGTTGCGTGCTCGCAAAGTTTCACAATCACAGCTTTAGATATCTTATTTTTTACCATTTTCACGACTATTTTTTATGAAGTTAGATGTTGTATCTGTTAGGTTTTAGAGACATTGCAATGGCACACTTGTATTAATATCACTAACTTTTTATTTACAGTGTGGGGGTTAAAACCAATTTATAGACTCACATAAACTAACTCCTAATCCGACTAAGAAATCCTAAACACACTCATATTTTAACTCAAAGTCATAAGCAAACCCAAACCTAAACATAAAACTAATTTAGGCTAATACTCCAACATTCCCTCATAATCTAAATCACCTATTTGAATTAAACAAAAAGCATCATCCCCCATAATTTAGATTAGATGGACCGTAGTCATAGCCTTCAACTTCATGAAAGACTCGATCTTCAATGCCTTGGTGAACAAATCTTCCACTTGATCCTCGATTTAGATACACCACCTTTATCTCTTTATTCTCATCTTGATCACGTAGAAAGTGATACCACATATCAATATGCTTACTCGCCATGTGTAACTGGGTTTTTTTTTTCGCTAAATCTATAGCCAAAGATTATCAACATAGATTGGTGTAGGGCCATCACCCTGAAAATGGATCTAAGACAATGATTTTCTCAACCAAATAGCTTGACATGTATTAAAGGCGGTTGCAACATATCAACCTCACAAGCGGACAATGCAACAATAGATCGCTTCTTCAAGACCACGGAAAGATGGTAGAACCATAATAAAAAGCGTAACCATAAGTGCTTTTTCGATCATCTTGGTTTCCTCCCTAATTACTTGTCAAGATAGCCAAACAAAGAACAATCATTTGAAGTGGAATAAAATAATCCATGATTAGAAGTACCTTGAACATAATGCAAAATTCTTTTTCTTTGTAACCAAATGAGATTGTCAAAGGTGCTCCATGTATGTACTGATCAATTAAACACCAAAAAGAATATCAAGTCTAGCGCAAGTCAAGTATCTCAAACTCCTAACTATCTCGCTCGAAATATGTCGAGTCAACTAGTGCATCCTATTCTGTTTTGGACAACTTGGTACTAATATCCACAAGTGTATAAGCAAAATTACAACTAGACATGTCAAATTTCTTCAAGATCTCGGTTCCATATCGCTTCGCCATATAAAAATACTATCATCTCATTGAGTGACCTTAATGCCTATAAAGTATGATATTAGGCTAATACCAATCATCTCAAACTCTCGTATTAAAGCTACCTTAAAGTATCTGATCATGTTGATGTCATTTTCAATGAAAATCAAATCATCAATATAAAGACAAACTATCAATACAACATCGTAGAAGCATTAATATACACATACATAACATGTTCATAAACATACTTTTCCAATCTATAACCCCGAAAGAATTCATCAATCCTTTTATTCCAAGATCGCGATGCTGTTTTAAGCCATAAAGTGTTTTTTTCAACTTATAAACTTTTTCTTCAATGCCCTCTTGAACATATCCAGCTGTTTGCTTGACATAAGCCTCTTCATCCAAGTAGCCATTTAGAAAAGCTGATTTCAAATCCTTCTATTAAAGTTTACACCATCTCTGGTAGCAACGGTAATCAATAACTAAACCGTCTCAATGAGAGCAACTAAAGCAAACACCTCTAGATAATCAAAGACAAGCCTCTGCTCATATCATTTGGCCACAAATCTAGTTTTGTAACGTTCAACGTCTCCATTTGGTTTTTTTTTTTTTTTTGTCTTGAAAATCCATTTGACATCAATGACTTTTTGACCTTGGGGAATCTCGACAAGTTTTCGAGTGTCATTCTTATCAATCGACTCAATTTTTAAATCCATAGCATCAACCCAACATCTATCTTGCATAGCTTCACTAAAGCTAATAGGGTCTGAATCCACAAACATGTCATAATGAACTAAATTGCCATCGTCATCAACTGCATTATCAGAGATAACCTCGACAATCATAAAGACGAGCCGATTACCCATGATTCTTATGTGGTCTATCACTCATACTCTGGGGTCTAATATTAAACTAGTCGAAACGTGCCCAAAGCGGGGGAATACTAGGTAAAGTGTAAGCCTTATCATCAAACCTGATCGTAGCAGGTTGAAAAATTCCCTTGCTTTTGTATCCCAAATACATGCATCTGCCTTATCAAACAAAACATCTCTATTAACAATGATATAAATAGTGATCGGGTTATATAATTTGTATGATCCAATCTGCAATGGAACATAGCCATTAAAAATGACCTTCACGTACTTGTCATTCAATTTCTTCCTATTAGCATCGGGAACATGAACATACGTAATGGATCCAAACACCTTCAAGTGTCTAACACCCGACTTGTAACCATTCCAAGCGTCTTCCAAAATGAGATGAAACACGATTGTTGTGGGATACCTATTCAAGAAATAAACTGAACATGCAATTGTTCAACCTATAAATAATTAGTTAGACCTTTTGCTTTCAACATGCTACGAGCCAGTCTATAATAGTCTTATTCTTTCTTTTTGCATTACCATTTTGTTGTATTGTATGTGGTGGAGTGATCTCATGCTTGATCCCATGATGATCACAAAAATCGAAAAAAGGCAGAGGACGTGTATTCACCACCGCCATATGTCCTCAAAATCCCGATGTACCATCTACTTTGTTTCTCCACATTCGCCTTGAACTTCGAAAACGTGTAAAGGCATCGACTTATTCTTAAAAGGATACACCCAAATCTTCCTGTTGTAGTCATCAATTGAAGTCTTGAAATATTTGCTTCCTCCTAATGAAGTTGTTTTTATAGGACCACAAAACTACTCCGGATGTTGAATCATAAGCAATCATCTCATTAATCGACATGCGTCAAGAGTGTACAATAAATTTTCCACCTTCATTATACATTTGAATTTGTAGTAATGGTAAGTGGAACAGTCTCTGTTAGGTTTTGGGGTTCATACGCATGAAAAACTCAAAACAATTTTGAAAAACCCCAACAGGATCGAAAATAAGTTCCATTAAACTAGATCTATAAAATTAAACCATATCTTAATTTGTGATTTCTTTCTCTCGATTGTTCGATCTTAAAGACGTTCAAGTGCGTGTCCTTTATCGAAAATCCACATACGAATGATGACCGTAATTTGGAGTGCTAGCCCCAAGAGAGATAAAAAACATTTTTCTTTCTCTCCTTAAATCTAGAGAACTTGAAAATAGCAAAAATGAAATCTTTTTTTGTTTGTTTTATGACTTCAACCTCTGTTTATACGTGTAGATAAGCTCACTTAAAAAACTTATTCATAATAGAACTATTGTATTTAGGGAATTCAAGAAAATTACACAAACGCCCCTATTAATAAATTATCATATAAAAATCGTAAGGGCTTTTATGTCATGAATTTTACCATATAAAACTCATTACTTTGGACCAATTGAAATTGCACATCCATTCTTTGTGTGTGACCCAATATGTTCATGTGACATTGGTAGTGAACCAAAACCATTTTGGTACACAAGTCATAAATAGTCTCTAGCAAGTCATTACGACAACCGATAAGTGATTAATTATACTTATATATAGGGTTAGTTTAGTCATATATTTAGTATAAATATCCTTAAATGAGCTCAAAATCATAGTATTATTGCATTTTCAGGGAATTAAGGTGTAATGGAAGGAATTGAGGAAAAAAGAAAAAAATGAAGCTAAAACCCACAAAATTAGAGTTGGCACCGTGGGAACATGTCTTGACGTTGTGGGAATACAAGGCACGACGTGGAAATAAAAGGCACGACATGGGAAATAAAAAAATGAAAAAAATAAAATTTGGAGATCCGTCTCTATGGCAAACAAAGGACGACGCCAGGACAAGCATGGGAGGGTGCCGAGACTCCAGGAGCTCAAAAATACACAATGAAGAAGTGGTGCGGTGGCGGCGCCATGGCGAAACACACACGGAGTTGGCGCGATAAGTGACAGACTCCAACCACACAAGATATATAAAGTTTGAGTTTTAATTCAAGTTAAATTGTAAAGTAGGGTTTCTAATTGTTATTAGAGAGTATAAATAGGTATTAAGACGTGGTAAACTCACCACATACCAACTATTAGCCACTTGTTAGAGTAATTTAGCATAGGTTTTAGTTTGAGTTTGAGTATTAAGGAGTTTTGTTGGAGAAAACATTGAAGACTCCACGTTTGTAATCAATATTTGGTTTAATTGATTAATTTAAGGTAATATTTATTCATCTCCAATTTACAATGATTTCTATTACGAATTGTGATATGTGTGTTTCAATGATGTATTAGTAGTCTATTTATCTTAGGTAGCAATGGATCCTATTGTATGAATGCTATGCTTTGAATAGGAATAAAAAGTGATACTAAAAAGTACAATAGTTAGAATTTGTATTGATTACGAGCGTAATGCTTTATAAATTTTAATCACATGTTTAATGAACTTAGATTTTGGGAGTTATCATGGCCATTAAAGCTTCTAATACAGACATGGACGATACAACAGTAAAATACACAACATCCATAGATAGTTGTTGATTAAGGTGACGCGGATAGTAAACTTTGTTCATTATGAATCAAATGATTTGAGACATAAAGCAATATGGAGCTTACGTTAGTCACACCGATAGGTGGAGTTCTAGTTTGCATATTAGAATCTTATCTGTCACGACAGTGGGTTGAAGTGGATTTGAAGGAAACATGTCTATTCTAATTAGGCATTGCACATAAGATATTAAGATGTAAAAGTGAATACAAAGCATAATATTAAATTACCTAGGTGGAGTTGTGAACTAAGATATTCTTAATATAAGAAGTCAAGTAAGTTTAAAATGATTTTTAGAATAGTTTAGATTAGTAGAAAATCAATTAAAAGTGAATCCTTTAGCAATAGTTCAAGTTTAGTATGTAATATACAACTAGTGAAAAAACCTTTCCCCGAGGACGATATCCGTGATCAACATAAATTGATTGCACTATTACTACAAGCTAGTCATTATACTTCATGCAAGTGCATCAAGTTTTTGGCTCTGTTGTCTAGGAAAGGTAGCCATTAGATTTACTTAGTTAGTTTGAAAAACTGCTAAGTTTATTTTAATTAATTTTTAGTTTAAATTTGATTGACTATATTGCACTTGATTTATTTTCTTTTGTCTTTGATATTTTAGGGATGTAAAGAATGTATAGTTATCATGTTAATGAATCAAGAAGTGAAATCATTGATCGAATCTCTAGGTTGGTCTATCAAAGTGAAGCTATTCGAGGCAATAATTTATACCAAGCATAACCAATCGCGAGTGATTTAGCATGGACGAGATATCAACAACCATATTATAACCCGTATGGATTTATAACATTTATGGGAAGTCAAGAGCATTGCAACTACATACAAGGAAATGAGTTATGACATAATTAACAAAGCTTCTACAATCCCCACATTCAAAATGTCTATCAACCATCATGGAGTTCTCGGGATAAGTGGCGATCACAACAAGATCAAGAGATTGATAAAAAATTATCTCTTAGATATCTAGAGCAATTAGTAAGAAAAATGGTGAGCAGAGGGGTGATGATCTCAAGAAGTATGAAGAACGATTAGAGATTTATGTGCAATCATTTGATATAAGGAGGAAGAAGATGATCAAATGTTCTTGAATTTGGAAAAGAATTTAGAAGAAATTGTAAATTCATATATTCAAGATAAGAGGTTGTGGTTGAGTCCGAGGATAACCTAGTTGAGGAGCTGTTAACAATCGAGGAAGCATGTCATGAAACATATGAATAAGGAGAGAAACCTAATCAAGAGGATTACGATATTGTTAATGCTTCAGGGCCGGATGATATACTTGACCATGTTCGAGAGGAGATTCTTATTGAGGATATTATGCAACTTGATAATGGTGTCGATCTTGAGAGGTTAGAGACAATAATGAAAGATAAAATCATTAGGATCACACAATATGGAGTTTATGCATGGGAAAATAAATTTTGTAGTATCACTTACACCATTTAAACAAGAATTGCAAGATCAGTGAAATGGTGTGATAATTGAGGATTGCGCAATGATATATAAGGAAATTACAAAGTCAATCCCTTTTGTCAATGAATGGCAAGGCGTGCTAAATTACACTTAGTTTTTGAAGGATATGGTAGCATGCCGAAAAATGATCGAGGATATGAGGAACTTCATGTGGATACATCATTGAAGTAACCTCGGTGCATCACTGGTGATCACTAAAGAGCCGTGATGCATACGTGAGGCTAATGACATTAAAATAAGCGCTTTTTCGAAAGCGACCCAGGGTTTTAAATTTTAAGTTTTTAAATTTCAGTTAGTAGTTAGGTATTTAGTTTAATAATTATAATTAATGAGTTTAAAATTCTAACTTTTAAAAAATTTATGTCAAATGTGCAGGAAAGACTATTCGTTAGGTGATTATTCATCGAATGAAAATGTCTCGTAACTCGTGAAAGAGCAAAAAAGAGCAAATGAGTTCAATAGCGGTGAAGGTAAGGTGCATGGGCGAATCAAAATGTATACTTTTATGGATTTTATATGGTTACGACACTTTATGTGAGTTGTACACAAAGTCATAGGAGCGCTTAAGAGAATTAACGAAAAATCATATGCAAAGATATGGGTCATAGAGTCGATGTCGTGGGTATTACGCATGACGCCATGAGTGTAGGTCACAACGCCGAGGTGGCATATGAAAAAATAAACAAAAGCCCCACTACGTTGTTAATGCACTGGCAACACTGGGTTCGATTTTAAGGGTTTTAAACTCCATTCTCCTTCATTCTACATATTCACACTAAAACCCTACCAAAACCACCAAGCATATATTCCTCTGAGCCAAAGTTAGATCATTTTCAAGTGAGATCAGTGAGTTACTAGTGATTTAGAGTGAATAAATAAGTACATTGTGGATTTGCATAAGTTGGAGAGGTAGAGCTTGGACTTTGGATTTCGATTCCAAAAAGAGCTAGGGTTCTAGTTGGTAAGAAAAGTTAGAGGGCTTGAATTAGAAAATACTTGGAAGAGTGATCTACACCAGAAAGTAATTCGACATTGATGTACATTTACAATTTCATCTAGTTATGCATTGAATTTTGAAAATTTTGATGATATTATATGAAATTGTGGATTTGATGTTGTAGGATTGGTTTTGCAAGATTGTATGAATGTGAGCATTAATGTTATCCTTAGAGACTTAGCTGATATCTTTGCATTATTTGGCGTATGTATGATCCATGTTATATGAATTTTGATTTTTTTAGGTGATTTCATGATCGAGTTGCGTTGCATTATTATTAGTTGCTCGAATTTGAAGAAAATGACAAGAACAAGGAAATAAGTTAGCCAAACAAGAACAAATGATTTTAAGGCATCTACCTCTAGAAACCCCAACGAAGAAGAGCCTAAACCTTTTAAATCCAAATATTTCGTTTGTAAAGAGGTTAAGGACCGATATTGATAAATATGTAGGGAGTTCATTTGCGAAGGGGAATTAATTTGCAGGCCAAATACGACAAAAGAGTGAACAATTTCATTAGGCTTCAAAATTGGGAGCAACTCACTCAAGAATATAAGGCGAATAAAGTAAAAGGAGGGAGTGAGATTGTTTTTGAGTTATATGCTAATGCGAAGTTCACGGTTAAGAATGAGCCGAAAGAAGGTGAGAAGGGGTTTTTGTTCCCTTCAATAGACATGAGATCAATACTTTCTATGGGTTGGTGGAATTAAACTTGTATTAATCCGCACCGACTTTCTTGACCAAGCTATATGAGAGACCCTATAACCTATACACTTTAGAGCCAATGAAAATACATTTGTTGTCACAGGACAACAATGATGGGTCATGGGAGCTAAGAATGTGCCCAAGCAGAGATAAAAAGGGGAGTGTTAAAAAGGTTTACAAAATATGGCAACATTTTCTTGTTGCATCGCTATACCTCACTTTGCTCAAAGGGTGAGATTAACAAACCTAAAATTGCTTGTCTTTATGAGATTATGAAGTACGGGGAGATCAACATCGGGAGATCATACACAACAATATAAGGGAGTCCATTATGTCGAAAAGGGACAAAAAGTTGTTGTTTCCTATATTGATTACTCATATGTACTTAAAGGCTGGAGTGAGGTCGAGAGATAACGAAGAATTCGATATAGAGGCCCAACCAACCATGGATGAAACTTTCATGCTTAAGTTGAAATCACCACCTGGTTACCAAGATTCCGAGGAGGAAAGAGAGAGGGGGCGATGGAGCGCTACTTGAGGCCGAGTTGTTGGCCAAAAGGCAAGAGGATCGAAGAACGATAAGCAGCAGAGAGGGAGAACTAACCCAAGAGCTACAAGATAAGGAAAATGAAAAAGATGAGGAGCAACCGTTGCAAGGATTTGCCGAGGGCTACGAGTTTGTACTCCCGAGTTTGAAGAGCAGAATTGGATGGCCCTAAAGTCTTTCCACCACCTCCTCCACCACAGCACTCATACCACCACCAGAGGATCTCGAATCCACGGTAGCGCAGGGCCGTGGACAAACAATACCAAAGGGACAAGGCATAATACGAGGTAGCCATATTGAGATATGAGCGGGATATAGAAAGGAGAGAGCGACATCGATAGTTGGGCAACACGATCTCATGTTGTTTGTTGATCATCTTAGAGACATAGCTAGACATGAGAGGAACAGACGGTTAAGACCTATTGATAGGTTAATTGGTTTTCTAGCGACTAGTATACATGTTTGATCATGATTTGGTGCAGAGCAGAGGGGTGGAGCGTCCATTGAAACCATTCCAAGTTGGAGATGATGATGGAGATGAATATAATGAAACATAATCCCGACGTCAATGTAATAGGAATACTTTAGACCTGGGGTTGAGAGTGACTTTGATACCAATTTTTTAACATTTGGGATATTTTGTTAACTATTTACTTGTTTTAATTCTATATTTAGTTTACTTTATTGTAACACGTGTTATTATATATGTTTGTGAGTTTAATGTTTTCATGTTTCAGACTTAACCTTGATGAGGAGGTTTGGTTAAAGTTTGAGGGCATCACAAGACACCACTATGGGAAGTGGTAAAGCGAGGTTGAGAAATATGGATAAACACTCGGGTATGATCGTTTAAATTTTAATTTGAAGCGATTAAGGAAGAAGGCATGGTAGTTTATAAATTTTTTTATTTTTCTTACTATATGAATGTTTAAGCAAAGATAGATTAGGTTATATATAGTAATATGTAATGAATAAGTAGTTCATTTGCATGTTCATGCCTTCAATTGTAGATGAGTAGATTATAAGTATCTTGTTGATATGAAACTCAAGAGAATGTTTTAAATCTTGAAGAATAAATAATGAAATGTAGCAAACAACAATGTGACTTCATGATTAGAAACCTAGAGTTGGGAAGACCTTGAACTAGAAACAAAAGCTTAAAATTATGGCACTTCTTGTGGAAAAAGTTAGATCCCTAAGGATTCTATAATAAGTTTGAATCTTACTTGCGATACAAAGCAAATACGGACTTAATGCAAAGAGAGGAAAAAATAGGCATTGTACATGAAAAGTTGGAGTTAACTTACTTGATTTAGTGAAAGTGAAAAGTGCGAACAAGAGTTTTACAAATAAATAAAAAAGAGAGAATCCAACAAATTCTACAGAAATGGAGCAACGAACTTGATGGTTGGAAAAAACGAGGAAGAATGAAGTCTTTACGAAAAGAAGCGAGGGACTCGTAAAAAAGAAAATGAAATGAAAAAAAGGAGAAAAGAAATGAGAGAAGATTAAAGAGAAAAGAGGGCGACAAGAACTAAAACTCTTCAAATAAAAGATTTAGTTCTAGTAAGAGTAGCTAATTGAGTTAAATTCCTATTCCAACTATGTTAAGTTCTATAAACTCTTGAAGTGCTAAAGTCTACCAAAGATGAGTTTGATTTATACTTATTTGTGAATTTATAAGCTTAATGAGAAATCAAGAGATTGTATACTTGCTACTTAAGAGTTGAAACGAAACAAACTTGAGAGTAGTGATGGTTTTTTTATTGAAATTTACTTTGAAAGTGAAGTTATATATGTTGTTAAAGCAATATGTCATTAAAATATAAGTTTTTGCACAGAAAAAACTCTTGAATGGATTGTTAACTTGAAACTTAGTGAATTAAATGATACTCTATGAATAATGTGAATTGAATGAGAACTAGTTATTTGGAGACTTGGTAGAATACACATTTGCTCGAGACGCACAAAATCCTAAGTTTAGGGGTATTTGATAAGCGAGTAATTATACTTATATATAAGGTTAGTTTTGTCTTATATTTAGTATAAATATCCTTAAATGAGCTCTAAATCATGATATTATTGCATTTTTAGAGAATTAAGGTGTAATGAAAGGAATTGAGTAAACACGAGAAGAAACGGAGCAAAAACCCACGAAATCGAGTTGGCACCATGGGAACATGTGTTGACATTATGGGAATACAATGCATGACGTGAGAATGAAAGGCTTGGCGTGGGAAAGAAGAAAAAAATAAAGAAAATCAACTGTTGAGGTCCCGTAGTGGCGAGTGTGATGACACACAAGGGACGGCGCCGAGACAAGTAAGGGACGACGCAGAGACTCTAGAATCTCATAAATACATAATGAAGCAATGGCGCGAGTGGCGGCTTTGTGTCTTAACACATACGCCGCCGCGACAGAAAGTGACGGTGCCAACCATGCAAAAAATAGAAAGTTAGAATTTTAATTCGACTTAAATTGTAAAGTATGGTTTCTAATTGTTCTTATGGAGTATAAATATATATTTGGAAGTGGTAAACTCACAACATATCAACTATTAACCACCATTAGAGTAATTTATCATATGTTTTACTTTGATTTTGAGTATTGATGAGTTTTTGTTGGAGAAAAAATTGAAGACTCCATGTTTGAAATCAATATTTAGTTTCATTAATTAATTTAAAGGTAATATTTATATTCATGTCTGATTTGCAATGATTTCCATTATGAATTGTGATATGTGTGTTTCAATGATGTGTGAGTAGTCTATTTATCTTAGGGAGCAATGGATCTTATGGTATGAATGTTATGTTTTGAATAAGAATAAAAAGTGATACTAAAAACTACAATTGTTAGAATTTGTATTGATTCTTGGCGTAATGCTTTAGACATCTTGATCATGTGTTTAATGAACTTATGCTTTATGAGTTATCATGACCATTAAAGCTTCTAATCAGGGACATGGACAATACAAATTTGTAAAATACAAAACATCGATATATAGTTGTTGATTAGGGAGGAACGGATAGTAAACTTAGTTGGTTATGAATCCAATGATTTGAGACTTAAAGCAATGTGGAGCTTATGTTATAGACACCGATAGGTGGAGTTCTAGTTTGCACATTAGAATCTTCTCACGTCACGCATGACAGGTGTGTTGAAGTGGATTTGAATGAGATCTTAGTATACTAATTAGGCATTGCAATCAACATATTAAGATGTAAAAGTGAATAAAAAGCATTGTATTAAATTACCTAGGTGAAGTTGTGAACTAAGATATCCTTAATATAAAAAGTCAAGTAAGTTTAAAGTGATTTGATAGAATAGTTTAGATAAGTAAAAAACCAATTAAAAGTGAATCCCTTAACGATAATTCAAGTTAAGTAGGTAATATACAATTAGTGCAAAAACCTTTTCCTAAGGATGATATCCGTGATCAACCTTTTCACACTAGTCTTAATTTATTATAGTTCCCCGTATAATAACCGACTAGGGACATTTATGATATTTCAATAAATACCCAAGGATCTTATCATAAGGTAAAAATGCAATCACTTGTAATAAATTAGCAAACGAAAAACTCTATTTTATTAACTAAAACTATAAGATAAACAATGATTATAGATTGACCAAAACAGATTAAACCAAATAAAAACGGATTTACACAATGTTTGTAATCGTTAAGATATGGGTATCTAGATAAATCTACCCCTGTCTAAACCACTCTAGTGGCTAAAACAAATATTAGGAAAATAGTATAAATAGAACCCTAGGCCTCTTAATTAACTTTCTCTCCCCTACTTCTTCTTTTTTCTTTCTATTTCATTTTTAGTTTTAATGGAGTTTTTCATAGTTATTAGCTAAGTTATTTTCTATACCAAGGGATTACTATTATGGTTGTAAGTCTTTTATGAAATCTTTATTTTACTAGTTCTTACATTATTCAGTATTCTTTGATTCACTAATTTAATAGATTACTATTTGCAGATATGATCATGAACTTTGTATTGAATGCATAGTTGCAAATATATATTGTGGTATTTTGATTCTATATATAAATTAAAGTAGTAACTAGGATTGTTTAATAAGTTTATTACCATTAGATGTCCTAAGTAAATTGAGATCTAAGTTTAATATTAAAGTGGCTTTCCGAATGTATTATATTTAGTAGTTCGAAGTTTTTACATAATGTAATGAGGTTTTTTGCCTAAAGTTAATTTCTTTGAGTATTTAAAGGGCTAAATTTATAAAATTAGAACATAGTTTTTCCACCAAGATGAGGAGAAAAGATGAATGCTTGCTTAGGGCTATCTACGTACTTATTGAATCGTTTGAACTTATCTTTCATGATCGATGATTAATTGACAACAAATGAGTTTGTAATTACCTTTGGTCTATGTTATTTTATTTACTTTGATTCTCTTAATTATTGTTCGTAATTAAATTAATTTATAAGCATTTAATTCTTTTAATTATTATATGTGTGTTTATTAATTAATATATTGCTTCCTAAATATTTAAGTTAATTAGTAATTAGTGACAAAAACAAAACCCTTTTTTGACTAAAGAAAGTTACACAATCCCATGTGGAGATTGTTGGGGTATGTGCGAACATTGTTTATCTTATAGTTTTAGTTAATAAAATAGAGTTTTCATTTTCTATTTTATTATAATTGATTGCATGTTTACCTTATGATAAGATCCTTGGGTATTTGTTGAAATATCATAAATGTCCATAGTCGGTCATTATACGGGGAACTATAATGAATTAAGACAAGTGTGAATCTTGATTGATGGTCATGTGATGATCATGCGTAAAAGGATACAAATCGAGATCATGAATACTTTTTAAGAAACAAGGTACTTGGATCAACGCGTTATGAGAACAATACATGAATTAAGTCATAGGTGTTACTTATATCATTTAATCATTCGACTTGATATTTCCATAGATTTCAATATTAGGAGCATGACAATTTAACATAATCAAAAGATGTATTTAATTAGATGATTATAAAGATTGTGATTGGTTACAGTGTGAATAATATGTGAAGGCGTGTAATCGGGATAAAATTTGTCCATCTCGTATAGAAACATATATTAATGGATCCCTCAACATGTTAGGTCGTTAAATGATCAAGTCTAAGTGAATTGATATGCTCAATGTCACTTGGATGTTTTCATTCTACCTAAAGATCGAGACCAAAAGAGGATTGAACATTAACGGTGACTTTCCATTCCTTATGTTTAATCAAAGGATATTGTACGACAAAATGATATGATATATGTTATTCATTATGTTGTATTGATTTTGATATTCATGCTACTTTGGTAGTTGATCCGAGCAAAAGTATAACGACAAGCTTGTAGTAATAGTGAAATCAACTTACGTTGATCACGGATATCGTCATCGGGAAAAGGTTTTTGTACTAATTGTATATTGCCTACTTAACTTTAACTATTGTTAAGGGATTCACTTTTAATTGGTTTTTTACTAGTCTAAACTATTCTATCAAATCACTTTAAACTTACTTGACTTTTTATATTAAGGATATCTTAGTTCACAACTTCACCTAGGTAATTTAATACAATGCTTTTTATTCACTTTTATATCTTGATATGTTATGTGCAATGCCTAATTAGTATACTCAGATCTCCTTCAAATCCACTTCAACACACTATCGTGACGGAGAATATTCTAATGTGCAAACTAGAACTCCACCTATCGGTGTGAATAACGTTAGCTCCACATTGCTTTAAGTCTCAAATCATTGGATTCATAACCAACTAAATTTACTATCCGAGGCTCCCTAATCAACAACTATTTATTGATGTTGTGTATTTTACTGATTGTACTGTCCGTGTCCGAGATGAAAAGCTTTAATGGCCATGATAACTACTAAAACCTAAATTCATTAAACATGTGATCAAGATGTCTAAAGTATTATGCTAATAATCAATAAAAATTTTAACCATTGCGCTTTTTAGTATTTCTTTTTATTCCTATTCAACCGGCTGGGCACCGATGGAAAGTGAATTGTTTCAGTTGAAATCCTTCGAGTCTTTTGACGAAGTTGAGCTATTCAGTGCCTCTATTTTATGCATTCGAATGACTTTTTCATATAGTGTGCAGAGTGAACGGTTCCTTTTGGGTCTTTGTTTCATTGATTTTTTACTTTTCAGTGTGTGTTACACGGTCGCTAGTGGGCCGTGCCCCATCTTCTTCCTCTTTACAAACATAATAAGCAACCTTAGAATTCACCTACCCGTCGATGAAAAAATCGGATTTGAAAGGACCACCGCTAGCGAATCGAAAGATTTGTATGAAATGTCTCGCATACACTTGTATGATATTTTACTTGTGTATATTGCTTACTTGCGTGTGAAAGGGGGTACGCGGATTTGGGCTACTAAGTGGAACCAGACCATTCCACTTGCCATTTGCACTCTCCTAGGGTGCAATTGTTGGGAGCTTGCTTTGAATCAACAAATCTTTGTTTTTAGTTATTCGGTTAAGCGTGAGCAACATGGGATCCATTGCTTCCTAAGATAAACAGACTATTACACATCATTGAAACACACATATCACAATTCATAATGGAAATCATTGCAAAACATAGATGAATATAAATATTACCTTGAATTAATCAATGAAATCAAATATTGATTACAAATGTGGAGTCTTCAACGTTTCTCCAACAAAAACTCCTTAATACTTAAACTCAATGCTAAATTACTCTAATGGAGGCTAATCTCCTTCTATGTGGTTGGCTCCCCTTTATTGACCACGTCCTAATACCTATTTATACTCCCTAATAATAATTAGAAAATCTAAATTACAATTTAACCCGAATTAAAGCTTCACTTTCTAATTTTTGTAAAGTTGGCCCTATCACTAATGCCCCGACACTTGTGTGTGTTAAGTCACGATGTTGCCATTATGCCACAACTTCATCATGTGATTTTTAGCTCCTAGAACCTCTGAGTCGTCCATGTTGTGTTCTAGCGTTGTCCCTTGTTAGCTACGATGCCGCCACCGTTTCGAACCTCTAGTGTTGGTTTTATCATTTATTTTTCTCTCCCACGTCATGCCTTTCATCCCCATGCCGT
Organism: Stephania cephalantha; assembly: GCA_039657325.1. Classification (NCBI taxonomy): domain Eukaryota; kingdom Viridiplantae; phylum Streptophyta; class Magnoliopsida; order Ranunculales; family Menispermaceae; genus Stephania; species Stephania cephalantha. The sequence goes on along the minus strand of CM077570.1, from coordinate 14,537,589 downwards.
GCCTTGTATTCCCACAAAGGTGTCAACACATAATCCCATGACGCCAACTCGATTTTGTCGGTTTTCGCTCTGTTTCTTCTCGTTTTTCTTTGATTTCTTCCAATACACCTTATTTTCCTGAAAAAATGCAATAATACTATGAATTAGCACTCATTTGAGGGTATTTATACTAAATATATTACTAAACTAACCCTATATATACATATAAATAAATCACTTATCAAATACCCCCAAACTTAAAGTTTTATGCGTCCCGAGCATAGGCGAATTCTACTAACTCTCCTAATAACTACTCCTCATTCAATTCACATTGTTCATGGAGTATCCGTTAATTTACTAAGTCTCAAGTTAACAATCCTTTTAAGAGTTTTTCTTTGCAAAAACTTATATTTTTAGGACTTGTAGCTTTAACAACAAATATAACTTCACTTTCAAAATACTAAAATAGATCTCAACCAAAAACCATCACTACTCACAAGTTTGTCTAGTTTCAACACTCAAGTAGCAAGTATACAATCACATGATTTCTAATTAAGCTTAGGAATTCACAAATAAGCACAGATCAAACTCATCTTTGGTAAACTTTAGCACTTTCAAGAGTCTATTGGACTACATAATCGGAATGGAAAGTTACCTTAATTAGCTACTAGCACTTAAGCTAAATTTTTTATTTGAAGAGTTTTAGTTTACTTCCCCATTTTTTCTCTATTTTCTTTTCGTGTATTTCTTCTTATTTTTAGATAACAATCCCTATTTCTTTTCCTATGGACTTTATTCTTCTTCATTTTTTCCAACCATCAAGTTTTCTCGCTCCATTTCTTATAGAACTTGTGAGATTTTCTCCTTTTTCGTTTTTTTTTTAAAAACTTTTGTTAGCACTTCTTACTTTTACTAAATCAAGTAAGTTAACTTCAACTTTTACTATACAATGCATATTTCTTCCCCTCTTTCCACGAAGTCTTTATTGTTTTCTTTTTCAAGTAAGATTCACATTTATTATAGAATCCTTCGAGATCTAAATTTTTTCAAAAGAAGTGTTTTAATTTCTTGCTTTTGTTTTAAGTTCAAGGTCTTCCATAACTCTAGGTTTCTAATCATGAAATCACACTTGTTGTTTGCTATATTTCATTGTTTCTTTTCTTTGAAAATTTAAAACATCCTCTTGAGTTTCATATCAATAAGATACTTATAATCTATTCATCCACAATTAAAGGAATGAACATGCAATTGAACTACTTATTCATTACATATTAATATATATATAATCTAATCTATACTACTTAAACATTCATATAGTAAGTAAAACAAAAGACTTTACACTTCCATACTTTCCTCCTTAACTCGCTTCAAACTAAAATTTATAACGATCCTACATGTAGTGTTTATCCTTATTTCTCACCTATCTTACCACTTCCCATAGTGTGGTGTAGTGCCGATGCCTTCAAACTTAAACCAAACACTGTCCTCAAGGTTTAAAAGTAAGCATGAAACATGAAAACACTAAAAACACACAAACATATGTAATAGCACAAGTTATAATAAACTAAACGGTAAAAACTGGAATAACTAAATAGTTTATGAAATATCTCAAATGTGAAAAATGTATGAATAGTATCAAAAGCATTCTCAACTTCCCAAGTCTAAAGAATCCTAGAACACGACTTTAGGATCGCATTTCATCGTCATCGTCATCTGCATAATTAGCTCTAGCCTACGATGGTGCCTGCTCTACACCAAATATGGATCAAACACGTATACTGGTGCTGCTTAAAAATCAAATGACCTATCGCAGGTCTCAACCATCTCGCTCCTCTCGTATCTAGCTATGGCTCTGTGATAATCAACAAACAACATGAAATTACGCTTGCCTGTTCCATCTGCGGTGCTCTCTCTTCTCCATATCCTGCTCATATCTCATCATGGTCGCCCGTTATTGCACCCTATCCTCCCGGTACTATCTCCTCATCTTTGCTATCCATAGCCTCTACCGTCGTGGAGTCAAATCCTCGTGTGGTGGTATTGGTGCCTATGATGGAGGAGGTGGTGGAAAGACTTCATGACCATTCAAGTCTTGCTCTCCAATCTCTCGGGTCTATAAACTCGTAGCCTTCAACAAATTCTTGCTGCTGTTGCTCCTCATTTTCTTCATTTTCTTCATCTTCTAGCTCTTGGGCTAGTTATGCTTTTTGCTTCATCTTCTTGCCTCTTGGCCAATAACTTGGCCTCACGTCTAGCTTCATCTGGTCCCTCTCTCTCTCTTCTCCCCGAAGTCTTAGAAACCAGGTGGTGATTTCGACGTGAGCATGAAAGCTTCATTCGTGGTTTATTCGACATCTATATCAAATTCTTCATCATCTCTCATTCTCACTCGGCCCTCAAGCACATATGAGTAATCAAAATAGGGAACAACAATTTGCTGTCCTTTTTCGACATAATGGACTCCTTCAGACTGGTATATATGATATCTCCGATGTTGATCTCCTCAAACCTCAAAATCTCATAAAGACAAGCCGCTTTCGACATGTTTATTTCACCCTACCGAGAAGTGGGGTATAGTGATGCAACAAGAAAATAGTGCCATGCCATGTAAACCTTTCTAATACTCCCCTTCTAATGTGCTTCGACACATCCTTAGCTCCCATCACCCATCCATATTGTCCTTGGACAACTAATGCATCTTATATGGCTCTACATGGGTATATGTTATATGACTTTTCATATAATTCAGGTGAGAAAGTTTGTTCGGATCCATACCATCCTAAGTGCTCCAACCCATAAAAATTATGAATCTCACGTCTATTGAAGGGAACTAAAACCCCTATCATATTCACCGGCTCATCATTAGCCATGAACTTCGCATTAGCATAGAACTCAAAAATAATCCCACTCGACTCCTTTAACTTTATTCTTCCTATAGTCTTGAGTGAGTTGCTCTTAATTTCGGTGCTTCGATGAAATTATTCACTCTTTTATTGTACTTGGCTAACAAATTAATTCTCCTTTCATAAACGAACTCCATTCATAAAATTTTCTCATATGGTTCCTTAGCCTCTCTACAAATGAAAATTTTGGATTTGAAAGGTCTAGGCTCTTCGTCAATGGTGTTCCTGAGGTAGATGCCTCACAGTCATTTGCTCTTGTTTAACTAACTTGTTTCCTTATTCTTGCCATTTCCTTCAAAATTTAAGCAACTAACAAAAATGCAACGCAACTTGGTCTTCAAATCACATAAAAGATTAAGATTCATATAAAATAGATCATGCATACGCCAAATAATGCAAAGATGTTAACTAAGTCTCCATGAGTAATATTAATGCTTAACATTCACACAATCTCGCAAAACCTATCCCACAACCTCAAATCCACAATTTAATACAATATCATCAAAATTTTCAAAATTTAATGCATAACTAGATGAAATTGTAAATTTACATCAATGTCGGATTAATTTTCGGTGTAGATCACTCCTCCAAGTCTTTTCCAATTTAGGCCCACTAACTTTTCTCACCAACTAGAACCCTAGCTATCCTTGGAATCAAATCACTACAAGAAAAATGTGGAATAGCATCAAAACATTGCAACAGATTGAATCTGTTGCTAAACAACAACAAATCAAGAACAATTTTGCATCGAGATAGAGCGTTTGACTCGCTTGACCAAAAAGCAACAAATCGCTGATGATTTGTGACAATAATTGTGACAAATTTTTTTGTCATTGATCTGTTGTTGATTTCTCCCGCCAATATTTTCCCCCCATTTTGTGACAGATCTGCGACAGATCGCCTACGAACCTAGTTTGTCGCTGATCTCAGAAGCAAATCTGTGAGATCTCGCTCTGAGATCAATGACAGATTCAATTATGTTGCTGATCTGTCGCTAACCAAAGAACAGATTCAATTCTTTGTGATTATTTAGCTAAATCAAAGAATGATTGTCAAAGAATAAAAAAAATATGTTGCTTGATCTGTCGTTGATTAGCGACAAATTAGCAACAAACAAATTAGCAACATGATCACTCACTCATTGCGATATGTCACTAAATTTTAAATGATTTTTTCAAACCAGGGGCTCTCCTTTTTGATAAAAAAATCCAATATATTGTTTAATTTTAAGGTAATGTAGTAATTTAACAAAAATCCCTTTTATATTGGTGTTTTATGTTGCAAATTGCACTTAGAACAAAAACTTGCGAATTGATTAATTAACAGCTTCTTTAGTTAAGTGCGAACCATTGATAATTAAATAGGCGGTTTCCTAAAATCATGGATTCTATTTTTACTTTAAAACAACACATTTACATAAATAAAATAAAAACCACGTTTTTAAAATTTTGGAACCCAAAATTATTTTTTTCAAGATCTATATCTATATGTATAATATATCTATATATCTATCTATCTATTCAATATTAATGGCAAAATTGCTTAATTTCCTAATGTGCCCCTACTTTCAATTTTGTCATAAAGCTAGAGCAACAAAAAAAAATCGCTTTGAAGCTACTTTAGGAAAACCCCATTTTTAATTAAAAGATATATCTCGATTGTACATGAAAACTTAAATTAATTAGCTAATCGATTAATCTTATTAAGATAAGTTTTGTATATAGTTAGCCAGATTAAGCCCAAACAGACATAATTAAGGGCATTGTCGAAATTTGTACCACCAAACATATATAATGAAATTAATTGAATTGTCAAACTATACATTTCGAAATATCAACATCATCAAAACAAATTTCACATGTGTTTATTTATATTTAATCTTCACTATCCTTAAGGGGTATAGCGTGCATAGTGGGAAAAAAAATGAGCATCCATATATACTCTAATTGAGGCAGACATCAAGTTTAATTCTTACAACTTTAATTCTTACAACTATATTTTCTTGGTTTCTTTCGAACCATGGAGTTGGGACAAACTCGATCGACTTCCATTAGATTGGATGAGCAAAATTAAAAAAAATGGCTAAAAACAAATTCAAGCCCTTATATATATAGTTACATCAAAATATATCTATGCTTTGTCTTTTCTTTTCCTTGGACTATGGAATGATCGTAACGCATGGTCGCCTTAGCTAGGCGATGTAGTTGAAATTAAAATTTTTAGTTGAAATTAAATTTTTTTTCATGAGATGTTGAAATTAAATTGAAAACATATATACATATAGATTTAATTTAAATTTTCATTAATATTAGAAGTTTGGATATATAAAGTTTTTTTTTTTTTTTTTTTTTTTTCAATTTCGATAAAGCGCCAAAGTGGAGCTACAAAGTGATGTTTTGCCAAAATGTCATGGAGTTGAATGAATAGTGTCACATCCTTTCTGTGGCACTATTCACATATCATATTACTATTAATTATTTTTATTCTTTTTTGTTTTGGTATTTTTTTTAAATTATCTTTGTAATTGTATTATTTTGAGATTGCAAATCGAATTAAATAAAAAATGATAAAAAGTTAATAGTGTAAACTACAGTGTTGATGCTTGGAGATGTGAATAATGTAGTTAATGTCACTGTTTATATCAAAATTGATATACATTTAGTTTGTTGCTGATTTGTTGCTGAACAACAACAAATCAAGAATAGATCATGTCAAGAACCACGTAGGCGATCAAGAATGATTTTTGATCTGTTTTTGAAAGAACAAAAAAAAGAACAAATGCCACGTAAGCTATCCACGTAGGCTAATCAGCAACAGATTTTGATCTGTTGCTGATTAGCAACAAACTACCAACAAACCATTTAAAAATCAATATCTAAATGGTTTTACTTGTTACAAACCATTTTCAATTTTTCACGTACCATTTTCACCTCCCTCCAAAAACATTTTCACTGCTCCAAACCCATTTCACCTCCAAACCCATTTTCACTGCCAACCCGCCACCACCGCCGGAGACCCTCCGCGACCACCGCCGGAGACTCTCCGCGACCACAGCCGGAGACCCGCCGCACCGCCGATGCACCGTCGCTGCACCGTCGCTGCTCGTGAGCCGTCGCCGCACCGTCGTTGCGCGCAAGGCCAGATCCGCCGCCGAGGTAAGCCGTCGCCGCCGCCTCGCCCTACACCAGATCCGCCGCCGCCGAGGCAAGCCGTAGCCGCCGCTGGTTGGACGCCTCTGAGCCGCTGCTGGTCGAACCCGCGCCGCCGCTGGTTGGACCCCTTGCCGCCGCTGCACGCACCGTGATCCGCTGCCGGTCGGACCCGCGCCGCCGCTGTCGGTCCCGCGCCGCCGCTGGTCGGAGTTGCGCCGCCTTCCGCGGTCCTTGCGCCGCCTTCCGCCTGGTCGAATCGCGCCGTCGCAGCTCGAAGGATACCCCAGCCGCCGCCCTCCGCCTCATCGCCTCCGCAATCTTCACCGCCGCTGGTTGGGCCCGCCTCCGCCGCCGCCGCTGCTCGGCCCGACTCCTCCGCCGCTGGTCGCACAAGCTTCGGTTTGCAGTTTCTTGATATCTTCACCTTTTACTTCAGTTGCTGTCGCTGTTGATCATTGATGACAAACTATCTTGCTAGAAATTATACATCATCAAATTCACAAACTTAGTACTTCAAATTAGAATTTTCTTGTGAAGACTGGTAGAATAGGTTGGGATAAATGGGTACTTTGCAACTGATGTTGGTCATTATGAAAATCATTTTGATTGAACTTCCATGCTCAATATTCTGGAATCAACTAACTTGCAATGAAGCATGGCTTGCTGTGGTTGTTATGTCCAACTTCTCTCCTTGGACTCCACAATGTTATTCACTATTGAGTTCTTAGTTTGGTTGGCTCAGGCTTGTTTGTTTTAGTTTGTAAGTGGCCTATAAGGGCCATTATATTTGTCCTTTTACTCCTCTTGAATGCACCAGATTAGTCCAAACCTCAACATTTTAAATAGGGAAAGATTTTAATGGGCCTTAGTTTCAAATACTGAGAGTGACAACTTGGTGTAAGGTTCAAGCTAGGTTGTATATAGAAACAAAATGGTGCATCAATAAAGAAAGAAAAGATCTCAACCACTTAAAGCACGTACACACACAAGTTTCAAATTCTAATAATGAATTTAGGTCCAATGGAAAGTATACAGTAGCCCATGTATTTCTGCCCTGTGCAAGCCCCGTATTAGCTTGTTGGTATCTGAGAGAAACCTGTTGAAATCAGTTCATGGTCTTTCTTTTGAAGTGCTTAAAAGAGTTGGAAACATCTGAAATATTGTCATCTTAGTCCCTTGTCTTATGAATATCTTCGTAACTGAAATCGTACTAATTTTGTTGAAAGAGCTCTTCCTTTACTAATTGGATGATTAGCTTCACAAATTAATGCTGATGCTGAAATTGATTTTTTCTCTTTCTCTATTTTCTTTTCATTTTTTTAGGTCAATACTGATTTTGACGTTTTGAGGCGTAACGATCTTGATGAGTGAAATTGTAAGAAGAATATAAAGCTTTAATATTATAGTGGATATTATATTAGGTTTCTTATGGGTAGAAATTTAAGATTTTGTAACATTTAGGGTACATGAATGACGGGCTTGACTTTTGAGGAGTATTTTGGGCATATAGAATCATACACATGAGTTTTGGCTTGTGTAGGATATAAATTTTGGTTAATAAATCAATACGTAATTACTTAAGTTGTAATTGCAATGGATTTCAAAGATAAAGTTGTACTTGCAACTAGACTATAGAAATCTTTGGTTATGGAGACATGATGGTGACTTAGTATTGCTGTTAGAGGAAGCACTAGAGAAACTGATGAGTTGAGGAAGTATTAATAGCAATAGTAGTGAAAGCATGAAAAGGAGACAAAGATTGTGCATAAAAAGTTGGGATTTCATGGCTTCCACTGCTATCAAGGAATCAATTTTTCTCACAATTTCATTGGGAGAGAATGAGAGATGAATGCTATATAACATTTTTTTTAATGAAGGTATGATATGATAATTATTTGATCAACCCTGAAAGCCAGCATATTAAGTGATGTTGTTGGCAAGTAGTTCCATTATTTTAATTTATCATAGACCTTTGACCGTTGCAAGTAAAGTCAAAAGCCATTCATATTGAAATTATATGCACATACTGTTATGTCATTGATATATTTATTCTTTACCTAGTGTTTTTGATGACGCTAAGACTGATTGAGGTGCCATCCCACAAGGTCTTCTCAATTAGTAATTTGATGGCTCACATATTGATTTTAAGAGCCCTGCTCTAATTTGTTAATTGTTATTTTCGTGATGCTTGTACTAAATCTTCCCATAATTTTTCTCTATATATATGAAATATACATTTGATTCAGAGATGTGTTTTACTTAGTGAAAGAATGAATGCAATTGGTTGTTAAGAGTTCTTTATTTGCACTAGTAGAGTTTATGTTTATTTTTGTACCATAACATTATGTCTGTACTGCATTTATAATGAACTGAAATTGACATGGGCGTTGCCTTGTCTGTACAAGTTGTTATATGAAATTGTAAGGTTCACGTTCGCAAGTTGGCCTGATTCATGAATCAATCTTATTATGAATGACTGGATTTTGTTGGAAGTTCGTCCCTGGGGTCACAAATGGAGGACCTTGCGTGTGAAAACAGCAATTGAAGCTATAGGCCTATGCTCAAGGTAGTTTAGAGGTTTCTATATATTAATGAAGTTCATGTGTGCTTATCAGTTTATATAAAATTTGACAATTGGCTTCTCTTGGAGCAATAGATCTTGCTAATGTATCTGCAGTTACTGCTGTAGGTATCACCAATTTGTTTCTTCTTCATTGTCCACGTTGACTTCAGCTCCTCATTGGTTGTATTGGGTCATTCGTGTGCTTGCTGGTTCTTATGTGGTATGATCACACTCTCATTAATAAATAAAGTTTTTGGTGGTAATGGTTATTCAAGATTTCATTTACTTGACTTGCTCTTAATTAATCAAATGTTTTATTTTTCTATGTTCAATCCTCATGTCTTTTCACTTGAACCTTGTACAGCACATCGTGGATACTCTATTTTCTCTGCTTCATTAAATGTTTAAAAGGCTAGTGTTTTTGATTCCCTTGCTTAAAATCATTGTAACTTTCTAATATTAAAATTATATTGTTTGTCCTTTTTTTAATTTCGATTAAAGTATATCATTTGCTTGGTTTTAGTTAAGGCTTCTTCTTGTTGTTTTTGTTGTTATTTGAGGTTTCAACTCCAAAAGTCAACGCCTCTCTGTGGAGGTTTCAAAATGAGTGGCTGAATTGAATTTACATTGAGGATGGCTGATATTTTCTTGCACTGCATTAAATAGCAATTCTTATGTTAGCTATACAACTTGCCTTTTCTGATTTGATATTTCATAGGTATTGATGCGTGAATTTAATTTGAAAGATTTAAGATTCAGCTTCTTTTTTCACATTTTCTTTTTGTTATCTATAGATGATTGGGACAATACATGATAAATTTCATTCAGTACTTGACTTTCAAAACTTATCAGATGCGCTTATTCATGAATTAAGATTTTTAAATATAATTGAGGCAAACTTTCAGAAAATTGAGTCTAGTGCATAAGTTGTTGTATAATTACTGTAATTCTGTTTTGGAAAGGTCAAACTGGATTTTGCCTAAGCCCCTAAATTTTCAAAAGGTGTGTTATTCCTAATCTCTTGCTTCGTGAAACTTGGGTTTAAGTTTAAATCTTTGTTTAATTACATATAATTTTTTTCATTTGTATTTGAATATTTTGATTTCATTTCAATATTGTTCAAATTATTCCTTTTCATTTTCGATTTTGATGGGACAAGCACTCTTAGGCCCATAAATTGTATAGTGCATATTTTGTATCGGTGACACAATTGGGTAAGGGTGTGAGATTTACATTGTAGATATATATGTAAAATTAATTTGTGTTGCCATCTTAATTTGTGTAGTATTTTGTATTTTGTTGGATAATGTTCATCTAGTAGTATATATTATACTACTAGTTAATTATGAAATGTTAATTTCTACATTTTGTACATTTTTTTTTGTCAAATTTTGATAATATACAAATAATTTTTCAATTTTAGTTTTAATTGCAAAAGGAAAAATAATTTTTTTTTTCAGATTTTATCTTTAAGTAGAATATCATTTACTATTTACAAGTGAATTGTAATTTTTTTTAAAAAAATACCATTCCAAATCAAGAATGATCAAATCATTGTTGATTTGCTCAAATCAAAGAAAAAAAATCGTCATTCTTGATCTGTCATTGTTTTGCAACAGATCAAGAATAGACAATAGCTTTTTGATTATGCAAATCAAGAATAGATTTGGTCTCTGTTGTTGATTTGATAACAAAAAGGTATCTCGTTGATTGATCTGACGATTGATTTGCAACAGATCAAGAATGATACTTTTTTTTGATCAAGGGCAAATCAAGAATAGATTTGGTCTTGTTGATTTATTTGCAACAATTTGCAAAATGAAACTCGTTTTTCAATCACAATGATTTTTAGTCTGTTCGTTCAAAGAACAAATTTCATTACAATCTGTTTGGCAACAAGAATAGAAACCAAAATCTGTTGCTAACTTCAATCTGCAACAAAGAGTTTAGCAACACCTCTAATCTGTTGCTGATCTGTTGCTGAGTCCCTTAGCAACAAATCCGTACCAATTCAACAACAGATTAGTTTGTTGTTGTTTGCTTTTTTTCTTGTAGTAAATTCCAAAAATCCAATCCCTAGCTCTTCCACTTGTGTAAATTCACAATGTGTTTGCATCTTCACTTTAAATCATAAGGAACTCACTAATCTCACTTGAAAATAATCAAACTTTGGCTCTGAGGGTGTATGCTTGGTGGTTGTGGTGGGATTTTGGTGCAAGTGTGGAGAATGGATGCAAAACGGGGTTTAAAACACTTATTTTGACCTCGATGTCGTGCCTTATAGGCCCGATGCCGTGATAACATCACCACGCATCAACGATGCGATGTGGGGCTTATATCCATTTTGTGCTTACCGCCACCTCGCGTCGTAGGTTGTTCCTACGATGTTGGCTCATCACCTACATCTTCGCATATGATTTTTCTCTAATTCTTCTCCGACGCTCCTCCGACTTTATGTACAACTCACACAAGGTGTCATGACCGCATAAAATCCAAGAAAATATAAAAATTAACAAATTTTACCTTTTGATTTGCCCATGCACCTTACCTTCATTGCTTTAAACTCCTTAGCTCCTTTTCGTTTTTTCATGACTTCACAAGATATTTCCATTCTCGATGAATCATCACCTGACAAATGGTCTTTCATGCACATTCGACTCAAATTCTCGAAAGTTAGAACTGAAACTGGTTAATTGTAATTATGAAACTAAATAATTAACTACTAACTAAAATTAAAAACACTCAAAACTTAAAAACCAAAATTTAAAACCCTCAAATTTTGGCTTTTCGTAGCACTTAATTTAACATTATTAGCATGAAGCCTTTTTAGCACGTTTAGTCCGAGTCTGAATCGAGAAGCTCCATCTCGCAAATCGAAGATTATGATGTCATTCCCATTCGGATTTACTTCTTCACTATAAAAAAAGACAATCTTTTCAAAGATCATTGCCCTTATCGATACTCATCGTGATCTTCCTTTATCTCATGTACAAACTTGCTTTAGCCGTATTCAAGAATGGTCACCCAAGTATCATAGATACATCATCATCCATGTTGTGGTTCATGACATCAAAATCTGCAATGAATGTGAATCTACCTACTTTCATGTGCATATTCAAAACTCTTCCTATAGTAGGTATTAAGTTATTATCTCGCTACTTACAAATTTGAGGTGTCCTGGACAATTGATATTCAAGTTTGCATGAATCATGTACATCGGTGGCATGACATTGTTTCCCGTATCACATAAAATATTTCTAAACCTATGTCCGTCAATGTTTATCGGTATGCTTATCTCTCCAAATCTCTCTTTTTGATAGGTTGAAGTCGCAGAATGAACTTGAACTTTGGTTATAGTTTCTTCTAACCAACTTGATATCATTGCCTTGTGGTTCTTCTTCTGAGGTCGTTCATCTTTTTTTTGGTCTTCCATTATTGTTTCCCTTCTTTTTCTTCAAGACATTGATTCTTTGCTTCTTGAAACCATCAAGCTTATCTTGCCTTATTTTTGTTCCGTGCACATGCATCTCTTCATGCTTGTACATTGCTTGGTCTTGTCTTAGCTCATTTGTTGCATAATGCTCATCATGCGAATTACACTTATGTTCTCCTTGGGATTGGTGACGTTGTTGCTAGGAAATTGTCTTTCTTTCCTCGAGTTTAACGCTATAACAAGTTGACCAATTTGCCTATCTAGGTTCTTGATGGATTGTGACTACTCATTATCCATCCTTTTCATGGCTTACCTTATTCCTTCCAACTTTTTCTCGTGCTTCTCATGGCGCTCCCTTTCTCTCACTTCCATGACTTACAACTACTTCTCAATTGTTTTCAAAGTGCATTATCGGGATTTCTATAAAATAATTTTGGGTTGTTGTTACCGTATCCTTAATAAAATCGTTGAGGAGCCATTCCTCTTGGCTCAGCTTGTTCCAAAGAGCCTTGGTTGTTCATGAAGTTGATGTCTTCATTTTCCATTCTCTCGTTGTACATCCTTCGGCTAACCACCATGCTTTGGTGATTCATGGGTTGTACTTGTAGACCTTGGTGTCCCATTTGAAGTTTCGTCATTTGACTCCTCAAATTCGATAGGTGAGCCATAATTGCCGCTTGGGAGTCAATCTCGTAGACACCTGCTAGCTTCCTTACTGTGGAACGAGTACCGGCGGTAGAATCTTAAGACATAAGATCAAGGAGATCCAATGCTCCATCCTCATCCTTGGTAAGTAGAGAGCCACCTGATTCAGCATTTACCGATGTTCTCGTGCTGTGGTTCATCCCACAGTAAAAAATATGGAGTTGTGCCCATATCACATATCTATGTCCCAAACATCTCCTCAGCATTTCTTTAAATCTTTCCTAAGCCTTGCCAAAAGACTCGGTGTCTTCTTACATGAACAGATTAATTTCAAATTTCCTTTCGCTGACCTTCACTGGGGGAAAGAATTTATCGAGAAAGCTTTCGTTGATTTATGCCATGAAGTTAAACTCCCTGCATTCGACCCTTAGAACTAGGATTTGGCTCTTCCACCAATGAGAATGGAAAGAGTTGCATCTTGATCACCTCTTTTGTGACTTTGGTATTGTGCACAATCTCGCACTTCTCAAAGAAGTTATCGACATGTGCAACTGGATCTTTATTAGATAACCTTTTCGAATGACTATTTTCCACCATGTTTATCAAAGACAGTCTCAGTTCGAACTCGGTGGTGTTGGTGGGAAGCCTAATCAATCCGTTATATGTCTCCTGAATTCTTGGCTTGAAGTAGTCACAAAGGCATCTCTATCCTTGCGCTATCTCATATACTACCGATCACCTGCGGGTTGGTTATTCCCGCAACCCCGTTGTTAGTTTTTAGCTTGCTTCGTAGCCATCTTGACTCATTTCTTTTTCTTTCCTTTGGTTGTTCTCTCAATTGCCGATTGTAAGGCACTAGGTCCTTATCTCCCTTGCTACGCATGCACTAAGTATCCCCGAAAAGAAAACACAAAAGATTAAGTACGGAAAGTCAAACTGAAAATCAACTTACACAATTATTTAAATTAAGTAATAGTAATGGTTACCATTCCCACGCAACGGTGCCAAAAACTTGATGTGCGTGCGCAAGTATAACAACTCGCTTGTAGTAATAGTGCAATCTACAAAGTTGTCCCTTCTTAGTCACGCACCGCCACTATGTTGGACCTCCGTAATTGGTTTTCTTCATTTCTTCTCTCCCATGTCGTGCCTTTCATCCCCAAGCCGTGCATTCTCTTTCCCACAAAGATCAACATATGCTCCCACGATGCTAACTCGATTTTGTGAGTTTTTGCTATGTTTCTTCTTGTTTTTCCTTGATTTCTTTCAATACACCTTAATTCCCTTAAAATGCAACAATACCATGAATTAGTACTCATTTGGGGATATTTATACTAAATATACTACTAAACTATCCCTATATATACATATAAATAATCACTTATCATCGGTTGAACTTGACCACTCCCGATTGTGGCCATAATTCACCGTCGTAAATTATCTCATAAATATTTTTTCAAATTATAAAAAAATTGTAACTTGCTCGTCCCATACATGAATTCGGTGCACTTACTATTATGTGTTTTCTTTTGATAGAAAACAACGTCAACCGCTCTTGCAATTCAATTTGCAATTAATTGCATGCATGCCCCATAGTGATCTAAAGACAAAAATAAACTTTGATTCAATGAATATGAGTGGTAGATAACAAGATAACTCCCGCCTTCTCCAACAACAAGTCGTTTTCTTCTTTCTCTCAAATCTCTCATATTCGATTTCTTTAATTGAAGTTTCGATCAACTACACTAGTAGTTGCACCACTTTGCGTCGTTCTTCTCTTTGAACACGCAACTCAAACTTCTTGATTCCAAAAAAAAAAGGGCCGCTAAGGGCACCCCACCATTTAATGAGGGCACCCAGCTAATGTGGGCACAAATCGTTTTACAGGGCACCCAAAAATTAGCCCCGAACTACCGAAAATACCCCTCGTGCAAACCCCCGAGCACCCCACCACCCTCGTGCAAACCCCCGGGCACCCCACCACCCCCACCACCACCACCACCCTCGTTCACCGAACTCCTCGTGGAAGAATTCATTTGTTTTGAACCGACCAAAGAGAGGAATCCCCGAAATCGTGTTCTCCGTCCCTCGCCATGTGTTTCTCCTTCGTTGTTCGAGTTTTCGCATTTTGTAGGGTCCTGTGTGAGAGCCGATTTCGTCTCCAAATTAGGGCTCGGTTGAAGATCGTCGAATTAAGTTACATTTGGTAGAGTAGTTGTAATGTGTGTGTGGCGGTTTTTTCAAATGTAAAAAAATTAGGAAATCGTGGTTCTCGGCCACACAGCCGAGATCGTGTCAACTGTCTCGCCTTGGCCGAGACATGTGCTAATATTTTTGGGAACTCGCAGCCTCGCCACGAAGACGGAAGAGTTAATCGCGTATCGGTTGTCCACTTCCGAGAGGGTCTCGTAGGCTCGGTCGTCATAGGACGAGAGTCGGCGAATTGAAATGGTCAATCCATCTCGGTGGTGTACAACCGAGACCTTTCTATTGGACTCGGTTGTACACGCCGATATATTAGAATACTTGTCGGTCATGGGTGACCGAAAATATGGGTTGTTTCACAAACCTCGCTTGACCGAGACATCGAAATGGATGAATTTGAACATTACAGCTTGAAAAAAATTTGGTTGTATGTCAAACTAACAATACAAGATTGAAAATCCATCACGACAATTTGCACCGAAACTTAATTAATTATAAATCTCCGTAACATTCAAACCGACTCTAAAAAGGGTCCATCCATAAGTAAACAACAATCAAAACACAACACAATATTTGCATATACATAGAACATTCTGACGAATTGGCAAAATTTCTAAATGTTTAGCCGTCTAGGTACAAGCTTTAACCTACGGTGTATCTAAATCTACAACAGTATGGTGGCTTCATGATCAGCAGCAATGCAATGGGCGCGATGTCTCGAAAAACGAATCCATCTCGCCAACCTTTGGCGCAGTCCTCAACGTACCGATCCCACGATGTATATAAGGATGGCAATGGTGCATTCACACGCAATCGCACTGTCAAAGTGAACAATAGAACATAGAAGATATTGTCACAAACCCGATTAAGGGGGAAACAAACCAATTCACAAAAAATCATAGAACTTACCCTAACCCAATGGATATTCCTTTCATTTGCCATTGCAATGATAAGTCTCGTTGTGCAACGACGACGGTGGAGTACTACGTAGAGGTAGGAATGTGGAGGCACTCCCATGCGAGAGGTTGACGAGAATGACATTGAATGCGGTGGATACTAACAATCCCATGTATGGAAGTGTCAACCATTCTTTGAAAGATGCCCCTCTTTGCTTCTCTCGGGCAATGCACCGCATTCTTGACGATCCTCGAAACTCGAGCCAAGCACTTCCCGCCAAAGGTCTTCATACCCGATAAGCTCATCGTACATCCTTCTACGCACAATCCTCCACCCGTCTACGTCGGGAAGTCGAAGCCCGTAGGCTATACACCGATATCCACAATTTCCATCTAAACGACATCGATAATGGCCTCAACATGTGGCAACCAATCTGGTTCTAAGCAATGACCATAAGCCATGTTAGATCCACTTTGCGTGCGTCGACCGGCACGACACATTTGTGGAACATTGACTTTCTTCTCGCCTAGAAGCTTTTGTGGAGTGGGAGGACTCAAATCCGATTGGAGATCGGGGTGCCTCCGACACCGGGGTGCCTCCGATTGGAGACCCCGGTGTCCTCCCACCCGCATCCTCAAATTCCCGCTCGCACTCCACAAAAGACGAAGGTGGACTAATCTCCCTAAGCCGCTCACTTTCGCCTTCCCCACCGCATCCTCAACTTCCTCCTCCCCTTATCCAATCTTCCTACGGTGTCGTGATTGTGCCTCCCACAAATCACAAGTGACATACCATAAGGAGTCGATTTTCCTTGACGTTAATTTGGAAATGGCATCCACATTTCTTCGTACTCAGTGTGACTCCTCGCCTTTTCATCATTTCTTGATTTCTTTAAAATTTTTGCCGCTTTCCCATTCCCTACTCTCTCGAGCCAGTCCCCTATATGTCCCATACCTCTCACATGCAACTTTCACCCTTCCCTCGCGCTTAATGCCCCCGCATTCGAGCGCTTCGTTACTAACACAAACTTGTTCTCACCACCAATCATTTGGAGCCATGAAATAGCCGCTTCTCGAGAGGGGAATGGCTTAGAAGGTGTAAAAACGCATTTGTAGTCCGGAAAATTACTAGATAACGACATTACCTCGCAATACAAACAAGTGTAACATTATAATCAACCAAAATGTACAAAGACAATCACAAAAAAACCCAAAAAACATGTTCTCGGTTGTACAGTGTGTCCGAAACTTTCTTCGTAGTCTCGCTTACGTACGACCGAAAGTTACTCATTACTCTCGGTCGTTCCCAGGATCATCGTGACCTACGTGAAACCTCTCGGTCCTCTATGACCGAGACATTACCATACATCTCTGGTCCCCGCGAGGCCGAAACGATCGCGCACCCGCACGAAACTTCGGATAACCGCAAAAAAAACACAAAAAATTTGCAAAATTACCTCAAGGACGACCTCCTCTGGCACCGAAGCATTACAATCCTCCATTATACAGAGGAAACAACTTCGGATTTGAAGAAATTACCAAACCCTACGTTGACAAACAAATCATCATTTTCACTGTTATACACAACTAAACAGTTCTAAAAAACCCGAATATGGTTGTCAAACATTGTTACCTCGCTGTCGGACGATGTCAATCCGCAAGAATCGATCAGCTCTTCGCCAAACGCAATGTGGCTGTCGCTTTGTGGTTCAAGCTTGCTGGTGGGGTGCCCTAACTCCTTGTCAAAATGGTTTGTGGGGTTTAAACCATTATATATATACAGGGGCAAAATGATCTTTTCCATTTTTGCTGGAATTTTTTCAAATAAGTTGGGTGCTCTCATTAAATGGTGGGGTGCCCTTAGCGGCCCTAAAAAAAAAAAAAAAACTGCACATGCAAACTTTGATCTTTGATCTCTCGATAGATCCGAAGCTCAAATCTATAACTCTCACACAACCATGATTAAAATCTCGGGTCTCCCTCCCATAGGTCTCAAGATCCCACTTTTGCTCGATACCATGTTAGGTTTAGAGACACCACAATGGCACACTTGTATTAATCTCACTAACTTGTTATTTACAATGTGTGTGTGTGTGTACCAATTTATAAACTCAAATAAACTAACTCTTAATTTAAGTAGGAAATCCTAAACACACCGATACTCTAACTCGAAATTATAATCAAACTAAAACACAAAACTAATCTTGATTACAGCTCCAACAATATCAATGTTCGAGCTTAGGTGCTATTTCAAGTAGGATATATAGGGATTCCAAAAAGGCTGTCTTAATGAATTTGGGTGATAAACCCCCTTTCAAATTATCACCTAAAGTTGCTAAGTCGCAATTGTCGAAGTTGGACAGTTTTGAATCATATTAATAGGCAATATTCTACATTTTTTTTGATGATCAAACAAATTCAATTGACCACAACCTTTGTTGATCATCAAAGTAGGTTATACCCAGATTTAAATGAACCTATTCGCAAGTATTTTGGACCTCATTTGATGTCTCAAATCGATGCCCCCAATTTGCCTAGTCGAAACAGTTTTTTGATACTGAGCCAACTTGATGTGCATTTGGACAGTTCAAAACTGAGGTCGTGACATATATTTACGCCCTCCAAAACACTACCAAACCTCCTTCGAATTTAAATATGATTCTAATGGAGCTAGATTGACATACAAACATTTTAACCCATCAATGATTTCGTCGAAAAACACTCGTTTTCTTATCCGAAATTGCTACCCAGGTCGGCTTGAAAATTGGAACATAAAAACTATGAACTTGTTTCCTAAAACTTATTCGAATAAATACAAGTTCTTCTCCAAAGTCCAAAAAGACTCTCAAGAGAGGAAATTTGATATATCACCATCAAAATCCATAAAAAAATCGGCCTCAAATCCTTCATTTGGTCGATTAAATCGAGACCCTAAATCATGTCGATAAATGGAGTTTTTTTTTTTTTGATTTTTTAAGAACTTGAAATCATTTAAACATTACCAATCAACTATAATCATTCTAAAACAAGGCCAACTCAATCGAGTTCACCAAATTACATCAAAAGCTATTGAAAACATTTAAAATCCACCCCTCACAGCCCCTTAACTCATCAATTTTTTCTTAAACAACACTTACCTCATCAACACACTAATTGTTCTTCCTTTTTTCCTCTTTTCTTGCTTCCAAAACAGAATTATGTTATTGAAGTAAGACAAAAAAAAGGAGTTTCCAGTGAGAGAGAGAAAGAGGGTTATTAGGAGACCTATGGTTTTATTTATACTTTTTTCTTAATTTTCGTTTTATAGTAGTTTAGATATACTAGAATAGCTTGAAACCCCTTATCTTGATAGACATAAACTTTGTGTCAATCTCTTCTTTTTGGGTAAATTCGATTATGTTGATATATCAATAAGATTTTCTATTTCTCTTCAAATTCGCTCGATCAACAGAGTTGCTAAAGTGAGTGAACGAACGTGCATGAGGTCTCAAATTTGAATCCCACAAGCTCCTTTTATTTCTCCTTTATTTCTTCAACTAGCTTGGATTGATATATATATATATATATATATATATATATATATATATATATATATATATATAATGCTTGCAGTTTTACTTCAAGTAGGATTTATAACCCAGCTAGTAAGGAACTCCAACGACTTCGATAACTAAAGATCTATTCTCATCTCCTATAAAATCTCCTTTTAATTCTTGATTTCTTGCTCTTCATCAATCCGCTACGTACGCATCTCGATTTCTTGATTTTTTGCTCTTCACGCATCTCGAGAAATATCAAACAGCTTTCGAACCACCTCAAATTGAGATAAACTATGTACACCAATATGTAACATAATCATCACGAGTCACTAGATCCTCATCAACTCTTTAGTATGGATCTCAAGACCGATCTCCTTGTCCTCTTCACGTATGCTCATTAGCTTATCCCGCACTCTGCCATGTCATCATCACTCTAGTTGCCAACTTTGCATTGACACATCACTTTACCAATTAACGAATGCCACATCATCACATGTTTAACATCATTATGCCAAGTCATCATTACGTCACATCAGCTATGTGGACCCCGCTTCACTACCTCGAGATCTGCACAACATGTTTTTTAATGTAAATACAACATAGGACTATAATATATGCATTTTACAAAGTTTTTCACCCTTTTTTAACTATATACCTTGAAAACCTTAAATAGAAAAATATAAGCTATTATGACCATATTTTAGAGACTTTACCTTACAAAACATACTAAAATGTACGATAAAATATGTATAATTTATGACTTATCAAATACCACAAAACTTATGGTTTTGTCGTTCCGATCAAAAAAATACTCTCAATCATATTCTCTTTTCATTCATTATTCCAGTTTCTTAATTATTTACTCTTATTTTTAAACAAAAGTGATCATTACATAGAAACATATTACCCTCAAAAAATAAAAATATGATAGAATATAAAGATTTAAAGAACAACCCCTTATTGGTCAACTCAACCTTCTAGTTATGCAATACACCACAAAATTCCAAGTTCAATTAATTACCAAAGTCAAACCACTATATAGGTTTTATCAATCTCCACTAATAAGCATTAAGCTTAGGATGACTAATACAAAATTTCAAGATAAGAAAATTACTAAATCAATCTCATTTTGAAACAATATTTAAAATGCCACTGCAATCGAAGTCGATTGGAATTTTTAATCATTAATAATTATCATTACGATGTTCAATTATTGAAACGTTGGAAAAAGAAGAAACTTTACTTATTTTAGCTATAAACACTCTAGCTAAATCTTTATATTTGAAGACTTTCTTATAAATATCCTTCCATTTTTTCTATATCTTTTTTTTTCTTTCTTCCATATAAATTTTTTCTTTTCTTTATATTCCTACAATTCCCTATTCGATTTTCTTTAGATACCATTATTATTTTTATAGGAATTCTTTCTCAAAATTTTCCCACCACTAGATTCCCTACTCCATTTTCCTTTGGAATCTGTAGGTTTCTTTTTTTTTTTTATTGAAAAACTCTTGTTAGCTCTTCCCACTTTCACTATAGTTAAGGAAGTATTCTTTCCAATTAAGTAAAATTTTATTGGCTAATTTCCTATTTCTTCCCTTAATTGTGGCATAATTTTTTTTCATTATATATAAAATACTTATATAAAATACCGATCAATAATCTTTGTATAAAAAGATTCTTAGAAATCTGTCTTGTTTATCTTGCACTTTTGTTTCGATTTTCTCGCCCATTATAATATCTAACACAAAGCAATCAATCCCCTTGAAACTCCTTTAGTGTATATAAAATTTAGGTTAAGTCAAATAGGGTATAACAATTCCTTTCTATCATAAACTTTATATTTTCATGGGTAGTAAAAATATCATTTCTATTTAAAGTCAAATTATATTCAATTCATATTCCTAACTAAATAAAATAAAATGAAGAAATATTACTTGTATCTTCAAAAATTTGAAGAATTTTAGTCAACTTTGAATATTGAATAACTAGATTCTACTTTTCAAATCTTCCATACTTAGCTTTTTTATACTACACTTCACTTAAATATCCCCAAACTCATTCTAAACCTTGTCCTCAAGGTTTAAAAATTAAGTCAAATTTTCAACAAAACAAATATGCCTCGTGAAACATAAATGAACTATATTTAAAAATAACAATAATTAATGAACACATTATTATATGAATAAACTTTCCATAAATAAAGAAATCATGACAAAAATAAATTACTAAGCATCAACATCTCATAATAAGAACAATAATGAGATAATTCAATTCTTTCTAAAACAAAACACATACCCCCAAACTTATTTTCATAACACTAATAATTCAAATTCAACCTTCACTATCTAAATTCGATTTAAAATTACACTTCGAGTAAAAATTTCAAGCATTTTGTCAAATAATCCAAAAATCGAGTGATTAACTTTAATCACCACCCATTCAATTTAAAACCATATAGTAATCAGTCATAACCCATAGAAAATTTAAAACCACGAATAATTCGAAATTCATTCAAAAATTTGAAATTTATCAAAAATCCTAATTCGGTAAAATTAAGTTTGTTTAGCAATTACATTTTTTAGAGCGAATTCCTCAAGTATTAGACTCTTAACAACTACTAGATTCTTTTTCCAAGCCTTTTCACGTATCCCTTTATTCAAAAACTTAATTTGGCTCTATATTCTCAAATTACTCTATTCTTTTGGATTGAACGAATCCTAATCGAGGTGGGAATAACTTAAATAAGCTATAATAAGGCTTTGGAGAGTTGAATCTAGACAATAAATTAATTTCCTAGTCGAAAGGGTGCAAATTGAGTGATTTCTACCGATTTGGGGTTTTTGTTTTAAAAACATGAATTCGGTCTCAACGAATTAAGCGCTTAAGTGGATTCGCCGATGAATCGCTATATAAATTAGGTAAAAAAAAGAATTTATGCCTCGCTGATTTACCCAAATAATCCTAGTTAATAGGTTGATTCACTACTAATTGCTACACTTGAATTTCACTTAAAGTTTTTGTTATCTCATCACCGATTTTTCCAAGATTTAAAGTTCATTTTCGTAACGCTAGCAAATTGCTGCCCTAATTTTTGAAAAATATTATGAAAAATTTTTAAACTTTCACTTTATATACTTTGAAACCTTAACACAATAAGAGTATGAACTGATAAATCATGGAATTGACTTAAAATTCTCAATCAAATTTCGCGAGTCCGAAATTTTTCAACTAAGGTTAAAATCAACAAAATCGTGAGAATATAATCTATTCTTTCAGGTTCTACTTAAAGTTACGCCACTAATGCGGTGACTTAAGTTAGATTTTTTTTTATTTCCAACCATAAATACTAGCAAGTAAACAACTTCGTACAAAAATAACAACTCAAATCATGCTAACTAAAATTTAATTGAAAGTCAAAATTGACACCAAATACAAGGTATTCTCTCATTCCTTCATCTTAAGACTTCTTTAACTTTGTAAGAATTAATAAATAGAGTTTGAGATTAGCTAAAATGGTCGAATAACTGAAATAAAGTTAACTAAAGCAAACTAAACTAAACTAAACTAGAAATAATTGCATGAAATAAATAAATAAAGCTAGGTCGCCTCCCAACAAGCGCCTTTATTTTAAGTCAATAGCTATACTTAGCCTTAAAGATCACGTAACACCCACTACTTTGGAGTAGTCACGAATATATTGATTCACCATAGCTTTGGGCAATGAAATAGACATGCCTTCTTCAGAGACTTGAGTTCATCTTGGAATTCTAACACATAAGTATCCATATAGTCTTGATTGTTAACACATAATTGTCAACACCACATAAAACTTCCAAGTGCTCCTTTTGTTTCCTCCCCGTTTCAAATTCCACAAGTATACATGAAACATGAGGTGTATTCATCAACATTAGAGGTTGATCTTCATTGCTCTCCTCATATGGTTCATTTAACCTTTCTTGAATGTGTTCTACTTCAACTTCCTTTTCAGCTTCTTCTTCATTAGTTGTGCAATCATGGGGATCTAACATGTAACTTGGCTCAAGTTCCTCATCCCAGACTTTTTTTTTCCTTCATTTAGGTCATCATCTTCTAGTGGCACTCAACCATCTCTTCACATGAAGCTTCACTCTAGGTCTCATCTTCGCGCAATTCATCAATATCTCCTTGTAATGTATATCTAATGGTCGAGCATTAAGCCGTTATTTTCAAGTCTCACACTATTGTAAAGTCACCTTAAATAATTTCAACTCATTTCGCAGTGATAGTAAACATTCTTGATGTTAAGGAACTTGTGGACTCGGCTTATAACTCCAAAAATCATCATCATCCTGGATAGTTTGGACAAATATTCATAAGATGAGAATAATCTCCACAAAGCTACAAGGTTTAACATGTTGCACATTAAAACACCGATTGATAAAATCTTATTCATCATTAGATTTGCTTACCTATTTCGCACTTTTATAAAGCAAGTTTTCATATTGATCATGATAGTTAGAGTATGAGGCCATGAAGGTAATCCTGTAAAAATTTAGAGACACGGATCTCTATAGAAAAAATAAAGAAAAACAAAAAAAAATAAACTCAATCCCCGACAATGGCGCGAAAAATTGACACTTGTCGAGCGTGTGCAATAAATTTTTCTCCTTTATTATACTTTTAAATTTGTAGTAGTGGTAAGTGAGATCATCTCTATAGGGATTGTTTAAGTTTCTTTAGTCAAAAAGGTTTTTTGTTTTTGTCATTAATTACTAATTTCTAGTTAACTTAAATATTTAGAAAGCAATAAATAATAAATAAACATAAAGATAATAATTAAAGGAATTCAATGCAAATAATTAAAACTAATCTAGATATGAATAATAATTAAGAGAATCACTGCAAATAAAAATAACCTAGACCAAAGGTAATTACTAACTCAATTGTAGTCAATTATTCATCGATCATGAAAGATTTCAATAAGTAAGTAGATAGCCCTTATAAAACCACAAGTTTTCCTTGTATCAATGGAAAAGCCACATCTCAATCTTATTTAATTAATAATTCGAAAGCTCGAAAAAATTATTTAGATAATAAAACAACATTAAGTTCCATGAAAACCTCGAACTACTAAGTCTAATATCTTCGAAAAGCCACTTCAATATTTAACATAGATCTCAATTAACCTAGGACATAAAAATGGCAAAAGACCTCTTTAAACAATCCTAGTAATTACTACTTTAAACTAGATATAGAATTCAAATATTGCAATACACATTGACCACTAAGCATGCAATACCAAGTTTATGATTGTAATCCGCAAATAACAATTAATTAAATCGGTGGATCAAAGAATACTTGAATAATGAGAGAACTATTAAAATAAAGATCTTATAAAAAAATACAACCATAGTGGCAATCCCTTGGTCTAGAAACAAACTTAGCTAATAATAATTATGAAAAACTCCATTAAAATTATAGAAAAAAATATGAGAGGGAAAGAAAAAGATAGAAAAGAAGAGAGAAAAAAAAAGAGAGCGAGGCAATTAGGAGGCCTATGATTCTATCACTACAACAAAGTGGGTCTATAGCAACACTTTTTTGCCAACACTAATAAAAAATGTCTTCAAATTTTAATTTTAAAGACACATGATATATAAACGTTGTCAAGTTTAAAATTTTGAGACGCTTAACATACAAGTGTCTCCAAATTAAGGACACTTGATATTAAAACGTCGTCAAATTCAAAATCTCGAGACGTATAATGTACAAGTGTCTCAAAATTAAGGACACTTGTTAAAAAGTGTTGCCAAATTTAAAATTTGGAGACACTAATTTAAAAGTGTTGTCAAGTTTTAATTTTAAAGACACATACTTTATAAGTGTTGCTAAAATTAAAAATGAGGACACAAACAATAAGTGTTGTCAATTTCAATATTTAAAGACACATAATTTATAAGTGTCTCCTATATTAGAGACACTTGGTAAATTAGTGACACCAAATTTAAAATTTGGGGACCCTAATTTACATGTGTTGTTAAGTTTTAAATTTAAAGACATATAATTTACAAGTGTTGTTAAATTTCAAATCTAAGGACACATAATTTACAAGTGTTGTTAGACTTTAAATATAAAGACACATAATTTAGAAGTGTTGTTAGACTTTAAATTTAAGGACATATAATTTACTAGTGTTGTTAAGTTTTAAATTTAAAGACACATAATTTACAAGTGTTGTTAAATTTCAAATTTAAGGACACATAATTTACATGTGTTGTTAAGTTTTAAATTTAAAGACACATAATTTACAAGTGTTGTTAAATTTCAAATCTAAGGACACATAATTTACAAGTGTTGTTAAATTTCAAATCTAAGGACACATAATTTACAAGTGTTGTTAGACTTTAAATATAAAGACACATAATTTACTAGTGTTGTTAAGTTTTAAATTTAAAGACACATAATTTACAAGTGTTGTTAAGTTTTAAATTTAAAGACACATAATTTACAAGTGTTGTTAAATCTCAAATTTAAGGACACATAATTTACAAGTGTTGTTAGACTTTAAATCTATTGTTAAATTTTAAATCTAAAGACACATAATTTACAAGTGTTGGTAAATTTTAAATCTAAAGACACATAATTTACAAGTGTTGTTAGATTAAAAAACTAAAGACACATAATTTACAAGTGTTGTTAGACTTTAAATCTAAAGACACATAACTTACAAGTGTTGTTAGATTTTAAATCTAAAGACACATAATTTACAAGTGTTGTTAAATTTTAAATCTCAAGACACATAAGTTACAAAGTGTTGTTAAATTTCAAATCTAAAGACACATAATTTACAAGTGTCGTTAGATTTCAACTTTAGGGACATATAATTTACAAGTGTTGTTAGATTTTAAATATATAGACACATAATTTATAAATGTTGTTTGATTTCAAATTTAAGGATACATAATTTATAAGTGTTATTAGATTTTAAATCTAAAGACACATAATTTACAAGTGTTGTTAGACTCTAAATCTAGAGACACATAATTTACAAGTGTTGGTAAATTCTAAATCAAGATTTGTTATTAAAGTTAGGTTAAACATGACTCGAGTTTAAGTTTCGTGAATGAAAAAAATAAAATTGAGAGGGTTGCCTCCCGTACATAACTCGACATCGCCTAAGCGTGGATTAGTCGATGCAGTTGGTGCGGGACACCACGAAAAAAAAAAAAAGTTAATTAAATGTTAAATGTATAACTAAAACAATTAGATTAACTTCTTAAAAAAAACTATTAGTCCATATGTGATCCCTAAATATAACCCAGCAGCCATTTCTGTGGAAACATAAGAAATTTACACTGCTCATCATATGTAAATATTATATTGATTGTAAAGAAGTTATAATTGTTTAGCCAATCTAGTTGTTAATGGAGATTTAGCAAACGACAACAACAAAGCCTAAAACTCCAAATTAATTAGGCTATATGGATGAAACTCTTCAAACTCTATTATTTGTTTGGTCCATTTCATCTTAGTTGGATGTTAATTGTTATTAACCTATCCAAATTAATTAGACAATACTCACTGTCTCTCTCTTTCGACTCTCCTTTCTCGAATCCCTCAAGTTGCTCTCTTTCCCTCTCTACGGCGTTCTCTCTCGTCTCTCGCTCTCACTCACCTGGTCGTGCCCTCACTCTCTACCTTCCTTGGTCTCGCTCTCCACTCTCACCTCTCACCTCTCTGGACAACCTCTCTGGTTGTGGACTTGAAGAAGAGAAGAAGTGAATCACTTATTAAGGTATATGTCTCTCTCTCTCTCGCCGCTCGATCGTTCGATTTCTCTCTCTCGCCGCTCGATCGTTCCTCTCTCTCTCGCCGCTCGATCGTTCCTCTATCTCTCTCGCGAATCGCGAATTAGGGCAACCAATTCTTCAATTTCTGAGTCACTCGATCTGGTTCCCTAACATGTCTTGGGATGCTCTGAAACCAAGTTCGAGGAGCGTTCGAGATTTTGCGATTCTCATGGCGGATGCGCTCTCGCTGATCCCCACGGCCGTGCCGAGGAATCTATCGATGACAAGCCATGTACGAGAAGCGGAAGAATGCGGCGCAGAAGTAAGTTCGTTTCCATTTCCTACTGAAATTTCGAATTTTGATGTGGTTTCAAGGAATTTTGATAGGTCCGAGGATTTCGAACTGTTCATGAATCGGATCGTGGGGTTTCGTTGTGCAGATTGAAGAAATCGTCAAGCAGCCGCCATGGTGGTGATCATGACAAGATTACTACGATGATGAATTTGTTGACCAATGAGTTCACTAGCTTACCACAAAGTGCGAATCATCTAAGGTGATTTTGGTTTTGGTTTTTGTTTCATTGATTGTATTGGTGGATTGGATTGTGAAGTTTGTTGTTTTGGTGTAGGGAGGATTGATTGGGCTTGCGGCGACTACCGTTGAAACTATTTCCAAGCCCTAGCGACATTCGAACTCTCTCGTGACGCACTTGAGAGCCGATTGGAGAAGAACCCCAAATGATTCGCAATCAACTCCACATTTGGATTCTCGTTAAAGGTACATATCTTATCTCTCTCATGCAAATGTCTCTCGCTTCTAAATCGAGCTTTCTAGTTGATCTTCCCGAGTATTCATCGAAATTTCTGTGCAGATTTGTGTTTCGTTCCGGTTTTTGACTGTGATCTTGAGCTTATTAGGTTTTGTTTTGGTGATTTTTTGTTGTTAATTAGGTTTTTGATAGATCAAGAGTAAGTGAAGCACATTCTTTATTATACGTAGAATTGATAGCGGTGGTGTATTCTTTATATAGCTAAGTTGAGCTTTATATGTACATTCTTTATCATACATTTAGCAAGCATGAACTGACCAATTGAAAACCTTTGTAGTTTCTATAAAGTTATTAAGCCAAATAGTAGCCTCCATTTTGAGAAGGAATGATATGTGAATCCTATAAGTTCTCATTGTAGGGTTTAAATTACAAATTGTATGCTCTTAGTTTTTAAGGCCGCTTTCCTAATTTTGGATTTCGATTGGTGAATACTTATATTTAATTTTGTGTGTAAAACAATGATTGGAAGAGTTTTTGACTCGATTATGTGTTTGTTATGAGTTAAGGTTTCGATTTGGTCAATACTTGGGGTTGGGGAAGAGGAGCATTTGATAATGAATTGAGTGTTTCTTTGGTTTTGATATGCTTAGGAATATTTTTTTCGTAGATTAGCGTTTGAAGTCGACTCCAACCTGCTTTTTTGGGATTGAGGCTATGTTGTTGTAGATATTTAAGTAATCTTTTTAGGTGTTCAAGATTGTATTCTTCAATTGATTAATGGCAATGCATAGAATTTCATGAGTAATAATACAAGTATAACAAAATACAAGTAACTAAAAAACTTGTCGAGAGAACTTATTAGAGAATTTCATGAGTAATAATAAAAGTAATTTTTTTTGGAACAAAAGTTTAGTGCCTCTAGCATTGTGGGGCTCTTTTATATTTCATCTCCTATAATGACCATCTTTGTTAAGCTATATAGCTATTGTTTCTTAGTTTCGATTTTGTTTTTTTGAGAGAGTTCGAAAGAGAGATATATAAAAGCAATGAGAGGAGAGGAAGATTATATATATATAAATGAACAGAGAAACTTAGGCAATCGAAGATTATAAATGGAATGAGATGTTTTATAGGTGAGAACTACTTTATAAGCATTGGCATGAGCAATTGAAAAGGGAAAAATACTTTGAAAGAATGATTTTACTTGTTTTGAAAATGTTCCAAGGATTGATCAAAAATGTTTGGATGAATTGGAGCAATGCATTGTGCGTAAAGAAAAAAATAATTATACAATATAGTGCCACGGAAAGCCAACATCACAGATGTATGTACTTGATGATTCCATGTATGCAATATTCTTGAAGATTCCATGTATGCAATATTCTTGAAACTTAAAGGATAACTCATTTACCTTGAACTTAAATTACTTTTTTCAACTTGCAGATATGGTGGGGACATGAGTTCAGCTAAAGCTACTTTAGAAAGTGAAACACGTGTAAGTTTCTCATTCGAGCTGGCCAAGTTAGCATTATGTACATATGATTTTTCACCTAAAATCCTTGCTAAGTGTATCAAGTAAAACTAATCGATTCTTCTACTTGATGAGGAAGCTACTGCTAGCATATGTTGTGTTTTTATTTCTAACAAAGCAAACATTGAACCATGTTAGCTACATCTTCTTTTTTACCCTCTAATAAAAAGGAATCATGCCTCATCATTCCCTATAGATCTCTTTTTCTACTTCATTTACTTATTTTGCTAATGTTGTGATGCAACTACAACCATAGATCTCTAAAACACTAGTCTAGATCTAAGCACATTGTGTAGAATATACATTGTACATCACTTTATGAACCCAAATTTCAACTTGGGAGACTCTACCAAGTAATCTCTAGCATGAACTCGTTACTTTGTATTTTAGTTCAAAATTGAGCTTAGTTCAAAATGGCTAACTAAACATCATCAATTCTGCCACTACCTTAATATAGTGACTTATACATCTCTTATGATTACTTTGTATTTTAATTGAAAATAACTTCATTTATCATTGGTCAACACTGACATCAAGACAAAACTTGAGGAAGTAAGGATCTCTAATCATAAGCGGCTGACTTAGAAACATTAACTTATGGAAAATATAGTACACTAGTATGCATCTGTTTCTGCTTACACATTATTGTTGTTGTTTTTTTTTTTTTTGTGGTTTTCTATTATTAGTATACAAGGTTATATTTTCTTAATGCACTATTGTATAGAACATTGAGACGATTGTTAGGATAGAGTTTGAAAATTTTGATTGCTTAAAAAAAAAAATTTGTCATTTCTCGATAACTAATTCTCTTTTTATTATCCAAAACCTGAACTTCAAATTATCAGTCTACCTACATTAGGATGCATATACTTAGCAGGTTTTGCGGTAAATTGAGCAGGGTGGAGGGGTTTCCAGCATTACTTGCTTATGCTTGGCATGACAGTTATAATACTAATGGCGCTTGTTCCACATATGAGAAATGTGAGTATGAAAATGAATCAACGCATTATAAGTTGCTTATTACCCTAGTCCATGTAGCCATCCTCAATTAATTTGGGACTCGAGGCTATGTTGTTGTTTGTTTGTTTGTATTAGGAAGATTTAAGGAAGTTATTCTGAAATATACGAATTTAGAGTTTGTCATTGGGTCAAGTATCATCATAACAGAATTAAAAAGAGGGTTCTCTCTACCTGACCCCTTAATGTTAAGTCAAAACCATGACCGCTGGATTGTTGGAACCGTGGAAAGAGAATGAACTTACCATTTGCTGTTCTTCACCTTGTGATTCCCATTTGCATAGGATTTGAATCATTCTCGAGTTGAATCAATATTACATATTGTGAAATCAAGATTTTTGGATTTCCAAGGATACCGTAGTCTACTTTGTCATGTACATTGGCACTTGCTATCATATATTTTGTCAGTAATTTGTCTCGAATTGCAAGATTAAATCTACTTCTTTTCCATATCTTCTCGTTAGGTTGGTGTCCCGCCAATGGATGAATCAAAAGTCATAATGAAAGGCGTCGTCTTGGTCCTGGAATGATGATTGTTTGTTGATCTGAGAGTGGCCAGTGTTTGCCGCTACAACATCATTGCGCTTTTACGTTGCCAAATAAATTGCAATCGCATTTAAGCATATTTACATGAGGCCATATGTTGCTCGGAAGTTCTTTTATTCTGTTTTCACTTGTTAATTTTAGAGAAATTCTCTTATTTGATATTTTGAGGATCGGTCACTTTATGTGATACTTGTGTATTTATGTTTTGAACTTTTGACTCACCGCCATCTTTCCTTTGTCATGAAGTTCCTTTCGTATGAGAAAAAAGACCTAAATCAATATATATACCTACATGTTTATTGATTTATATGTGATAAGAAATGAGTTTTGTATTAGTAAAATGGTTAGTAATGTAGCATTAATTTTACTATGTGTACGTGTATACTTTTAGCGATTCCTTTAGTTGCTTTAGCATGTTTTGGTCTCTATGAGCTTGTTTCCCCATAGGTAAGCACTTGCAACCATCGGTAAGCACTTACAAATTGCTTGTTATCGATGAAAGCATAATGAAGAATAGAAATTTGAATAAGGCTACTTCTTTGGTAAATTTTACTGATTATCATTCCACCATGTAATGTAGCTAAGGGAAATGTTTTCTATGTGTAGGTAGCTAAATGTGTGGGAGTTGGGCTTCCATAACTCATTATCTTGTTGATATTTGCACAAGTAATACTTTTGTTTCTATGACAATGCATTGCCTAAAATGAGTCTCGAAGCTTTCAATTTCAAAAGTTGGTGTCTTTGCAATGGAAAATGCCGATGAATTCTCGCTAAACAAGGCAAGCTAGAACGATATCAATAAAAAACAAAGCCTCTGTTGATACAAGTAGGGTTTTTATTTTTCTTTTCATTGCTCTTTATTTAATTTACTTAATGTTGTGCTTTTTGGACCTTTTAAATCCTTTCTAATTAGTGCATCTTAAGTTATCTCAACAGGGCTTGTACTACGAGTGCTTGGGCATCGCCACTATATCACATTCTCGCTTTCAAGATATCGAAGAAACGTCTTTTCACATATTTGTTGGTCTCTTAAGGAATTGTTGGGAGACCTTGTGTAATCGTTGTGTAATCGTTATAGTTTAAAGATTTAATTTAACAAGGAAATTCAACTGTATATTGTTTAAGAAGGAAATTCTACTGTATATTGTTTATTTTTTCACCTTAAATTTGTACATTTGTTAATTTGATTTTTGTTCAAATAAAATAAATAAAAATTTCATTTTTATTGATAAATAATATTCTTGTAAATAGAACTAGAAACATCTTTAATTTATATATAAAATCTTCTTTCCAATTATATTAATATTAATTATTTTTTTGATATATAAATATATACATGACGACACTAAATATGAATGCGTTGTCAACTTAGAGACACTAGTGTATATGTGTTGTCAACTTAGAGACACAAAGTGCACATGCGTTGTTAATTTAAAGACATTAAGTGCACGTGCGTTGTTAATTTAGAGACACTATGTGCACATGCGTTGTTAATTTGGAGACACTAAGTGTACATGCGTTGTCAATTTAGAGACACTAAGTGTACATGAGTTGTCAACTTAGAGACATTAAGTGCACAAGTGTTGTCAATTTAAAGACGCTAAATTTACAAGTGTCCTTAATTTAGGGATGTATATATAAATAGTGTCTCTAAATTGGAGACACATAAAAAATAAATGTCCTAAAATTAAAGACACATAAACAACAAGCGTCCCTAGTTTAACGACGCTTATAGCAAAAGTGTCCTAAATAAATGTTACCAACGCATACATTTTGTGTCGTAAAAAAATGGGGCGACATCACTTTTACCAACACAAGTGGCAACATTTTATGATGCGTCGGTAAAATTTTTAGAGACACTAATTAATGTCGTTAAATGAGTAAATTAATGTCGTTAAACGCACAATGTTTTGTAGTGTATTTATACTTTTTTTCTACGTACTAGCCTTTAAAGCGCTTTAGATAAACTAAAATATCTTGAAACTCCTTATCTTGATAGAAATAAACTTTGTGTTGATCTCTTCTTATTAGGTAAAGTCGGTTATGTTGATATATCAATAAGATCTTCCATTTCTCTTCAAATTTGGTCGATCAGCTGAGTTGGTAAGGTGGATGAGCGAACATTTAGGAGGTCTCGATTTGTAGCCCAGTGGTAAGGAACTCCAACGACTTGGATGGCTAAGGATCGAGTCTCATCTCCCACAAAATCTCCTATTAATTCTGATTTCTTGCTCTTTATCAATGCGCTACACATGCATCTCGAGGAATATCAGATAACTTCACGAGCCACTATAGACTT
The DNA here is from genome assembly GCA_039657325.1 of Stephania cephalantha. Classification (NCBI taxonomy): domain Eukaryota; kingdom Viridiplantae; phylum Streptophyta; class Magnoliopsida; order Ranunculales; family Menispermaceae; genus Stephania; species Stephania cephalantha. Next base: position 14,504,339 of record CM077570.1, on the reverse strand, counting down.
ACATAATTTGTTACACCTATATGTAAAACAATCATCATGAGTCACTAGATCTTCATCAACTCTTTATTACAGATCTTGAGACTGATCTCATGGTCTTCTTTACATATGCTCATTAGCTTATCATACTATATTTGCCAACTTTACATTGACACATCATTTCACCAATCAACGAACGCCATATAACTACACGTCTAACCACATTTTGCTACGTCATCATCGCATCACATCTACCATGTGGGCCCCGCTTCTATTAAAAGCCGAATTTGTTCTAGTCATGTTGTTATTATTGTTGTTGTGGTGATGCCACTGCTGCTCCGAAGCCACGCTTTTGGGATATTTGGTTTTGTTAAGCATTTTATTGCTATAAACAATTCAAATTGGGTCAAATTTTAATGTTCTTCAAATTATTATGTTGGTAGTGAATTCATTGTTGATGTAGTGGTAATAAAAAAAATAACAAGGTAGGGTTGAACGCATGAAGAATACGAGGGTACTGTAGTAATTTAATTTTAACCCAATTTGTTAACACATCGCATACCCTACCTAATTGAACAAATTGTGATTCGAAGATTAGGACGCTATCCAAGGATAATAATTACTATCCCAAGACTAAAGTGCATATTTTTAAAAACTCATGGACTAAAATTACGTATTTCACGAAACATTCATGAGACATTTTGTATTTTACCCCACTTAAATAAAACAATAAAACATCAAAAACCAAATCTAATCCCACCTATTTTGAAAAATAAATAATAAAAAGAATCTAATCCATTTGGGCTATTTGTTGTTTTAAGCTCATGGATAATTCGATGACCATCCAACGGACACGCTTAGCTGTGTCAAAAAGTACGTCTATCATCCATCAGCTTGTGATTGTGGGTCTTACATTATATAAAAGATGGGTTTAAAACAATGCAAATGGCGTGTTTGTGAAGTACTAAGACACGTGTGGTTAAATAAACCCAATCCTTTTGATGCTTCAATTCATCTCGAGACAATGACATAAGCCATATGTAAACACACACTTGATTTCTGATGCACAGTAGTTCGTTCTATCTTTTGAGCTCTGAATCTACTCATGAACTGTGAAGAGTGAAAAGGAAAGAAGACCATGTATGGTTTAATACTATATTTCATCTTCTTATTTTATTCCTTTTTTATTGAACATTTTCATTGTTTCTGATTCTGTGATTATATATTCATCGGAGGTTTTGAGGATGTTGAGGTAAAACAAATTTTACTTAATCTTTGAAAATCGATTCACTGTTTTTACTATGTATTTATGGGTACTTTTTTTGGTGTTTTGTTTTGCTTCCTTGACTTCTTCTTAATGAGTTTGTTTAGGATAAAAATGGGCTTCACACTAGTTAGGTGTTTCTTATCTTCCGTTTCTTACTATGTTAAGACTGTCTTGGAGTTCTAATGAAGATTCTCTAAGAAAGAACTACTTTGTGCTTATATATGAGTTACTCGATGAAGTCATTGTAAGTCATGTTTGTATTAAGTTGTTTTACAATTTTGATTGTTGATTTGTTTCTTTTTTGTTATAAATGTTATTTGAAGCGTAACTTATTTTCTAACATATGCATTAGTAGTAAATGCCTTGTTGCTGGTTTTTAGATCAACATAAATATGATAATAATTTAGAAATCTCAATAGTTTATATGATATGGTTCGTTTATGTAACATTAAAAAAGTAGTTATATCATAGCAGTAATTAATTGCTCTATGTATCAAGTTATCAAATTATGTTGTGTAGCTACTTGTTTATCAAATTTGTGTTGGAGAAGAAGAATGAACCTCGAACAAAAATTGCGATTAGTTTTGGAATCCTAGATTTTAGTTAAACATGTACTTCTGATTGTCAAATCAATGCTTTAAGTTCCGTTTAATTGTTTAATTCTTGAAATTGATTAAACATGGATAGATGGATCATGTGTAATTGGGTTTTAGAAGAATAATAGGCTTCACAATAAATTAGTAGATGTTTGTTAGTTACCTTTTCACTCTGCTACATTTGCGAAACTTAAAAGTATTTGTTCATGTGATTCTAGAGAGAACTTAAAGCATTGATGAGTAGTTTTGGATTGTTTAGGATTTAGTTGTCGTATTCATCTTCCTGTTTGTTGGATTCTACTTTTATTTGTTTGTTTGTTTGTTTTTTACCTTTGTAATCGAACGACATTGATTGATCATTACTATTTTTTTCCTTAAGAATCATTTGAATTAGTGTTTTGTGTTAGATCGTGTGCCTGCACAATGGATTTTTATGTGCTAGGAAAAGAGTTGTTTGTTCATTTATATGTGGATTTGGAGAGAAAAATTCAGTTTGTAGAGCTAGTACCTTTCATTTTAGGCATTTGGATGAAGAATCGGCTACAAATGAATATCACTCCCATGTTAGGTGTGAATTGATTTGATCAAGATCGCAAAGTAAGACCAAGAACTAGTATGGTGTGATCTACATTAAGTTTGGAATTTTGTATGTTGGTTAATGAGGTCATATTTATTATGTAATTTATGTCAATTGTTGCTTCTAGTAGAGTGTGCAACGATCGACTCACTTTGTATGTTTAAGTTGTTAATTGAGTTCTCTTTGGAAACAATAAAATTCGTGAGTGAATTGGTGTTCATCTTAGATTATGTGTTTTGCACAAGGGATTTTGGGATATTAGGTTAGAGGTTTTTTTGTTCATTTGTTAGAGAATTCGGGAGAAAATTCGCTTTGTAGAACTAGTAACCACCAATTTAGGCATTTGAATGAAGAGCATATATGCGAGTTAACTAGTTAACACAATGAAATATCACTCCCTTGTTAGGTGTGGATTAATTTGATCTAGAATGCAAAATAAGACTAGGAATTAATATGGTGTTATTGAACTCATTAGCTACAAAAGAAAGATAAAGGACATTCTCTTTGGGTATTCTTTAGTGTTAATTACTTTGATTACATTAATTGTTCTTATCGATCATTACATTAATACAACTTTTTTTTGTTATGCACAAGTGTGGATTTGTTTTGGTTGACACTAATATGGTGATGAGGAGGGGGCTTATATTGATCTTAATATTGTTATGGAAGTAGAAATTCTTAGTCCCACAACTAGATTCAAAATGGACCTAATGGTGAAAATCTATACTAAATTTCAATATCAGCCCCAACCACAATATTTATGTGATTATATATGGTAAGAGGTGAAACAAAACTTTGGTATGAAAGAAAATGTCGAAATTCTCCAAAAAATTAACATAATTCGAGAAAGTTTAACAAAATAGGGAAAAAGCGCAAAACTCCCATTACCGCTGTGAAGTTTTGGGGAAATTTATTAAATTTTGAGGGGTGTTTCAAAAAATTTACATATAGTACGAAATCAATCTACCATGAAAATCTTTTTTCGGATAAATTGTAACATGAAAACTTAATACCTTAAAAGGGAAGAAGTCCATGAATTGCATGTTATATTGAGAAATAATAACATATAATAACAAATTTGTTATATTGTAAAAATTTAATACATAATGTGTTAAAAAATACAATTGTAATAAATAAGAATCTCAATACAGTTGTCTAAAGCAATTATTTTCTAATATAAAATGCAATTTGTTTTTTTATTTTTGCTAAAAAAATAAAAAAATTGCATTTTATATTGAAAAATAATTGCTTTAAACAACTGTATTGAGATTCTTATGTATTACAATTTAATTTTTAACAAATTTATCGAGTAATTTAAATTTTAACATTAAGAATGAAATTTCATGGACTTTCGTATACTAGCAAGTTTTTGCACAACTTCATCTTGTTGAATTAAACTTTTTCGAGTTATTTCCGAATTTTAAGTAGTTTAGGAATCTATTGTTCTTCTTGTTTTCCCTATTTGCTATTCCATATGTTCTTTAATTTCGTTCTTTGCTTCATTTTCATTTTAAAAGTATATTATAATTATGAAAATTTTTCTTTAGTTTATGCGGTAGCACTGATTTTTATTACAATCTATTTGATGTATTATTGCATGACAAGGTATAGACAACTAAGAAAAGAAAAGTAACAAGACTCTTGGTGTAAGAGAGTTTCTACAAGAAAGTGATATACGCCAACAGCTGAAGACTTAGACTACTATATGATTTTTGTTGTTGATGTACCACGTGATCAATATGGTGCCCAGATAGCAACAAATCATGTTATATCTAAAAAGACAATGCCTCCTCTCTATCGAAATATAATTACAATTGATGCGCCTGGTCAAGTTGACTCGTTCAAAGTTGTTTCTTACAATATACTAGCAGATATGTATATTGACAACCAAAAACTTCTAAGGATTTCTTTTATGCACTATGAACTGGTTTCATCGGCGACAGTATTAATTGGGTGAATTAACTCATTACATGGCAGATGTAATATATCTTCGGGAGGTATACTTAATTGTTTTTATTGACATCATTTATAAAATATAAAGCACTTGTTATATAAATTTGTTGATCGATTCGATTTTGATTGAGTAGGTGCAAGACGACCACTTTGAAAATCTTTTTGCATCAAGATTAGGTGAACTAGGCGATGAAGGGATCTGCATGAAAAAAAACCAGCTCGGAAATAACTTCTTGTTGTAAATTGAGTTGGAACTTGCTAAGAACTAGAGAAGGAAAATAGAAGACTAAGAACTTCTACTACTACAAACTACTACTACAAAGGAGAAGAGAAGAAATGAGATAGTTGGAATGAGAAGTTTTTATTCAACTTGGTGTGTGAATTACAATGGGGTTGACATCCTTTATATAGGCCATTTGGTGATGATGATAATTGTACTTATACAATGTGTACAAGTTATACATACACCACAAGTCATACAACACATCACAAGCAACATAGACAATACATGAAAGAGTTGGGTACATTGGAGAGGATTACAAGTTACATGACAATACATAGACAAGTGATTATATATTGGAGTTGAATACAAGTTATATAGAGTGTACAAGTTACATTCAATGTAGAAGTCATACTTGATTTTACAATTCAATGTGAGAGCCATGTTTGACAATGTGATCATTCATAAGCTTGGTTAAAGGGTCATCCAATTTACAACACTCCCCTCGGATGACACTTGCTTTGAGAGAATATGCCTCGTTAAAACCTCGTACTAGAAAAACCATGTGGGAAAAAAATCTAGTATAGGAAAAAGAGTACAATGTGCTCATCAATCTTGATTTGTAGTATAATATTGTTGATTGCCTCATTAAAAACCTTGCTAGGAAAACCCAAAGTGGGATAAAACCATAGCTAAGGAAAAGAGTGCAACACATTGATACACTTTGAGAGAATATATATATGCCTCATTAAAACCTTTACTAGAAAAACCCCAAGGAAAAAAATCTAGAATAGGAAAAAGAGTACATTGCTCTCATAAATTTATTTATTTTTTATATGGAGTATAATAATGTTATGATTGCCTCATTAAAAACCTTACTAGGAAAATCCAGTAGGATAAAACCATAGCTAAGGGAAAAAAAGTGCAATGCACTAATCAATAACTCCTTTTGATTCTCCCCTCATGTTCACATGGGTGAGACATCTTGTGCATTTTGTTGCACATGGACATCGTTTTCTATATGAACCATTTAATGTCAAGCATATGATTTTTAATGCTCAAGCATATGATTGTCACTCTTTTGTGTATAGTACTTGCATCAAGTAATTGATTCATAACTTGTTGCTACTTTGAATGATCCTTTGAACTTTGAGTTCATATTAATTTATACATGGATCATAATACAAACAAATTTAATGCAATTTGATGTGTTTCAAGCAATTTCACGCCATTCCTTTTGAATTGGCTTATATCTTCCCCTAATGGTAGGAAAATTGCTTCATCAAAGTGACAATTAGCAAAACTTGCTATAAATAAATTCCCTATTAGGGGGATCCAAGGCATCTTATAATATGATTGATAGAGAGTTAAATCAATATAAGTCTCCTATTGATTTGCCTTGAGATAATCTCCAGCTGATAAAAAAAATCCAGTTCGATAAAGGATGTCCGTGCGAATTTAGGATATTTTCGCATTATTGATGATTATGGATAATCAAATAGATATTTCCATATTATGAATGTCATTTGATTTATGACGACATTCGTTTTAACGTGCCTTATATATTCCAGAAGTTAAAGCCGAGAATATTATACTCAGATTAAATCATATTCATATAGATAAATTTTCTATTATTCTGAGTAGACTTATTCTGAACAAGACATTAACAATAAAATTGTTGTGCCGGATATTACATGAACATTAGCCTCCGCTAAGTTCAAATTCAAGAAATATCCATTTTTATATTATAATGTACATGCATGTAGCACGATACACAAGACATAAACTCATCACCCATATTTAGGTCACGATTTAAACACATGTCGATGTGCCTGTTTTATCGAGCTATTTTCAATGATAAAATTCATAATATTTTACCTTTGATTTTCAAGGCATGGTAAAGGTCACAAAAATATTCGGGTATATATATGACAATATTTAGGCAAAATAGCCTTTCATATATGACCAAAAAAATATTATGAGCGCTCATTGTCAATAATTATTTGCCCTTTGTAGTGGTGCACCACTTTTGTTCCAATTTTTTTGTGGAATTGTCAATACGACATTTACCTGATATTTTCACCTTTTTCCACGTCCATAAATTTGTTATTGCGATCATGATCATTATATGCAACATATGCTTCTTAATTTGAAGCTGGAACTAATTGGACGGGAGCGATATTATATTTTTAAAATTTCATTTTTTTACTCGCTACCATGAGACAAGAAATCAATCCTTAATATTTATTGGATTGACGTGCGCATTCGATATTTGTTGCAAAGAATAAATCGAGGCGGGCCACGTGACCTTCTTTTTATTGTCTCATCAGTCATATTTCCACATAGCCTCAACATAGAGGTAATTAAAATTGCGAAATTATAATTAATATTTGACTGATTAAATTTTGTAGCTTGAGACTCAACCGCTCATTTTGAGCTTTTGGAGCATTACCTTTTTTGGTATTTATATATATATTTATAACTCCATAGGGTGAAAATATATATGAAATACTCACTTTTCAAATCTCTAAAGAGATATTGGCAAATGATTGTGTACAACATACAGTCTTGCATAGATGCTAGCTTTATTCATAATTTGTAATATCTAATTATCATGACAAGAATTATAATAAGGTAACAAATTCAACTATGGTTGATTAATATTTTGAAAGTAAATGTAATATAAAATAATTTTCTCTTTTCTTTTATGTAAAAAACATAACATATGATTAAGTATATGTTCACAACTTGATTCATTAATAATCAAATGTACTATTCGTATGAGTTGGTGGGACAACATCCAGGTTGGGTGGCGAGACAAAGTCTCGCTTAATACAATGCCTCCTCGAACAGGATAACCCGTCTCCCTTTCAATGTTTAGCTTTACCTGGGGACAAGGCTTACCCACTGTCAACTCAAACTTATAGCATTATTTGTATTATAAAATCAAGACTAGAACAATAACTAATCGTTTGTAGTTTTAAGAGAAAAATAGTTATGTCACATATTGACTTTTTATTTCGATGTAGAAGATCGTACAAGACGCAACTACAGAGCATACTTTCGCAATCGGTGACGTTATAATGTATAGTATATGAATAAAGTATGCATATAGAAGTGATGCATGTAATAAAAGGAAGCAACCATGATAATATATAAATAAATTGAACTTATTTAAATAACAAAAGTTATACATTCCTAGCTTTGTCTCCTTAACAAGCCTTCTTGAACTTCAAGATCTCCTTAATGCTAGAGCAAACTCGTGCTGATAACGTGTTGTAAATTGAGTTGGAACTTGCTAAGAACTAGAGAAGGAAAATAGAAGACTAAGAATTTCTACTACTACAAACTACTACTACAAAGGAGAAGAGAAGAAATGAGATAGTTGGAATGAGAAGTTTTTATTCAACTTGGTGTGTGAATTACAATGGGGTTGTCATCCTTTATATAGGCCATTTGGTGATGATGATAATTGTACTTATACAATGTGTACAAGTTATACATACACCACAAGTCATACAACACATCACAAGCAACATAGACAATACATGGAAGAGTTGGTGTACATTGGAGAGGATTACAAGTTACATGACAATACATAGACAAGTGATTATATATTGGAGTTGAATACAAGTTATATAGAGTGTACAAGTTACATTCAATGTAGAAGTCATACTTGGTTTTACAATTCAATGTGAGAGCCATGCTTGACAATGTGATCATTCATAAGCTTGGTTAAAGGGTCATCCAATTTACAACACTTCTAACTATTCTATCTATAGTTGATATTAATTAAGTTTATCCAATTTTCATAACTGCATGAATAAGATATCATAAAATTGGTTGGAAGAAGCTAAAGCCAAAACTTACATCATAAATCTTATAGCAAATCTTATAATATATGACTGCCAATATGAGGACCCATTCCTTGAAACAAGGTAGTGTCTCGCCTAATCCCGTCATTAAACCTTAATCATAACCACATATGACTTAATAACGTATAAGTAAGCCTATTTGTCCTATTAGTTTTGATACTCATATTTTAGGATAACTATTTCTCATATCTCAATATTAGTGTCTTTCGAGCTAATTAAAACTTTTAATAGTTTAACAATTTAGCGGAAGTAAATAGTAAACATATATATATATATACAATCCAAGAATGTAAAGGACATAGGAAATTAGTAAATACACCATAGTATCCAAAAATAGGTACAAGATAAAACAATAATAGTAAAGATCACATTAGGGTTTACTTACCTCGCAACACAATTTTGTACCAAACTCCTGTTGGGATTGGGATCATGAACCTCCATTGCGTCGCTTTGTGTAGTCAGTTGAATTGATGTAGAAAATACTCCGAACTTGAATTGAAAAGATTTGTAGATTAAGGCTAGAGTTTAATACTCTATCTTCTTAAGACAATAATGCCCTACAATTGTGCTCGCGGTTGGTAGCACTAGTCTCTCAGGGTACAACAATCACAATCCTATGACTATAACACTTTAGACCATATGAACAAAGTGTTGTACTTACTCACCGTTTAAAACATTGGATTTAATGACCTGGAGAGAAAATATGAATTTTCTTTAAGAACACCAGAATTAAAATTTGTGTGTTTATCCTATTACGTAAGGGAGTATTTATAATGTGCTTGCGACTATACGTAGATGCATGTCGTTTCAATTCTTAATTTAGCATACAACGTACTAGACATGTATGTATTTATAACGTTTCAATTGAAACATGTGATTTCATGCATATCTAAAGCATACATGCATGTGACATGATTTACAATGAATCAGAGTGGATTTGTGTTCCACAGTGAGTTGGAGTTGGATTCAACAACCCATGCATGCATGCATGCATGCATGCATCACAATGTTTCATGCAATAGTAGATTCTGTTAGCTAACAACCTATGCATGCATAGAGTTGTATTTATACAAACCAATGGTTATCCAAACCATGGTATTTATCCAAAACAAACATGTATTGCTTCATAGAAACCATTGTATTTATCGTTTCATATATATATATATATATATTACATATGTATATTTACCACATGTATATTTACATATTACACCTACTCAATTTATCATTCATATATTAGATATATGGTCACTAATTGTGTGCCATCATTCCAACAATCCCCCGCATGAGTTGGAATTGACCAATATCACATAATATATAACACGTACCCCACATAAATGAGTTTTTTCATGATTTTTTCTTTTAAAAAAAAATAATGCAGACTCTAAAGTGAGTACGGTGGAAATAAGCATCAGGATAGGTAGCTTGTGGCTTTGAACCTTCCCTAGTATAACACCATCGGGTTTGCTAGCTAAACCATGAACACGATATCTTGAACCGTTCACCATTTGTGCAAACCAAAACAACAATGTACACACAACCCACTTTTGACAATTTGAGTTCTTTGGTTGTGTTCGTTAATATGGCTCGAACAACTCTTGGATTCATGAGCGCGTTAGAGAATTCAAGCCTTGAACATTCTTATAGAATCGGCCCAGTTCACACTCATATATGTGATTTCTATTAAGAGTATCTTGCTATACTCCACATAAAATTATGACATAGAAATCATTAAAAGTAAATATTACCCTCAATAATTTTGCAGACATCACTATAATATCATAGGAACAAGTTGGAATTAAATTCCATAGTGATACACCAGATTCCATTATTTAGTTTTCCATCTTGAACCTAGATCTTGGGTCTCCAGTCAGCTAGGTTGGGTATCCATAATGGATTTTATTTTATAGGCTTTAATCCCATTCTCTTTGATAAACATATTACTTTATCTCTAGGCAAGCCTTTTCTTAACGGATCCGCAAGGTTGTCTTTTGACCTTATATAATCAATGAAAATTACTCCATTCTCAAGTAACTATTTTACTGTGTCATGTCGTCAGCGTATATGTCGTGACTTACCATTATACATTTTATTCTGCTTCTTTTGCTATAGCAGACATACTATCACAATGGATACAAATGGTTGACACAAGTTTCGGCTAACAAATAATATCTTCTAAAAAATTTCTAAGCCATTCGGCTTCTTCGTCGGCTTTAAATAAAGTTATGAATTTAGATTCCATAGTAGATCTAGTTATGCATGTTTTCTTAGAAGATTTCCAAGATATGCACCAGCTCCAAGTGTGAAAACATATCCACTTGTAGATTTAGTATCCCGAATATCGATATTCATTAGCATCATTATATCCTTCTAAAACAACAAGATATTTCATATAACGTAATCCATAATTCATTATGTGCCTTAAATATCTAAGTACTCGTATCATTGTTTTCCAATGATCTTTCCCTGGATTGCTTGCAAATCGACTTAATCGATTGATCAGTGCATGCTATATCGTGTCTCATACATGACATGACATACATTATATCGCCAAGTATACGTGCATACTCTAATTGATATGTGAGTTGCTCTTTATTTTTAGTTAGATGTTCATTAACATCCATTGGTGTCTTTATTGGACTTGTGCCATATTTATTGAACCTATTCAATATATTCTCAATATAACGAGATTGCAACAACACTAATCCATTCGCTATCTTAGAAATTTTAATTCCTAAAATAACAATGACAATTCCCATTTCTTTCATCTCAAAATGTTGTGTCAACATTTTCTTTGTGGATTTGATTATGGTTTTCTCATTACTTATAATCAACATATCATCCACGTATAGACAAACCGTGACAAAGCCTTTAGGTGTGTCTTTGGCATATACACACATGTCGATTCATTAATTTTGAAACCATTTGATAATATGACATTGTCAAATTTAATATGCCACTGCTTCGAGAGCTTGTTTTAATGTATACAAAGATTTAACAAGTCAACACACTTTTGCTCTTGTCCTGCAACAAATCCTTTTGGTTGTTGCATGTATATTTCTTCTTTTAATTAACCATGTAAAAACGCCGTTTTAAGATCCATTTTATGAATCTCAAGATTATTTATTGTAGCAATTGCAATTAACATTCTTATGGATGTTATTCTCATTACCAGAGAATATGTATCAAAAAAATCATATTCCTCTTTTTGTTTAAAGCCCTTGGCTACTAACTTAGCCTTGTATTTATCAATTGAACCATCTCGCATTTAATTTTCTTTTAAGAACCCATTTACACCCTAAAGGTTTCATACCAAATGGTAAATCTACCAACTCTCAAGTATAATTGTGCATAATTGATTCAATTTCACTATTAATCACTTCTTTCCATAAAGGAGCTTTGGGCGTAGACATAGCTTCTTTAAACGTTTGAGGTTCACTTTCTAACATATAAGTTAGAAAATCAGGACCAAAAGATTTTGCAACTTTTGTCCTCTTACTTTTCCTAGGTTCATCCTCTTTATTTTGAGGATTACTACTACTTGCATCATCCCAAGCTCTTTTATTAGAACTTGGTTCCCACATATTTTTATTAGGAAAAATATGTTCAAAAAATGACGCATTTCTAGATTCCATGATTGTATTTACATGTATATAAGGAATATCTGATTTAAATACAAGGAATCTATATGCATGACTATTGTGAGCATAACCAATGAATATACAATCAATGATTTTTGGTCCAATCTTAACCTTTTTAGGTTCAGGAATAGGTACTTTAGCCAAACACCCCCATAATTTCAAGTGTGTGTATGAAGGTTTTCTACCATTCCATAATTCATAAGGATTTGCATCCATATTCTTTCGAGGAATTTTATTAAGAATATGATTGGCGGGAAAAATTGCTTCACCTCATAAATTCTAAGGTAACCCAAAATTTAATAACATAGCATTCATCATTTCTTTTAATGTACGGTTTTTGCGTTCCGCAATCCCATTTGATTGAGGAGAATAAGGCGCATCGTTTGATGAATTATGTCATATTCTTGACAAAAAACATTAAATGGTGCATCGTATTCACCTCCTCGATCACTCCTTATAGCCTTTATTTATTTACCAAGTTGATTTTCAACTTCACTTTTATAGTGTTTAAAGACTTCTAGAGCCTCATCTTTGCTTTTAAGCAAATATAAATAGCAATATCTAGTGCTATCATCAATAAAGGTTATGAAATCTTTCTTGCCACCTCTAGTTTGTACAAATTTTAACTCACATATGTCACCGTGAATCTAGAGGTTGTGTATTCCTACAATCAACAAGTGAGAAAATAAGTTTTTGTTAACTTGGCCTCAACACAAATTTCACACTTATGATTTGGATCAATTTTAAGATTAGTAATTAATTCTAAATTCATTAATTTTCTAAACGAATTAAAATTAACATGTCCTAGTCTTTCATGCCACAAATCGAAGAATCCAACAAGTAAACAAAAACTTCAATATTATTAAATATCAAATTTACAAAGTACAGGCATTACATTCATTTTAAATAAATCATTTGCTACGTATCCCTTGCTCACAAATACACTATTCTTAGATAGTACAAACTTATTAGATTCAAAAACCATTTTGAATCCATTTTCGCTAAGTAAAAACCCAGAAACTAAATTCTTGTGGATGTCAGGAACATGCAACACTTCATTCAAAGTAAGTTCCTTGGCAGATGTCATCTTCAGCACTACTTTTCCAACTCCAATTATATTTGAAGTCGCAGAGTTACCCATAAATAAGCCTCTTCCATTGTAGGCTTGTAAGAGGAGAACTTGTTTTTATCTACACATACATGCTTGGTGGCTTCATTATCAATGTACCATTCTCGTGGATTATCCACCATGTTTGTTTTAAAAACAACTGAGATAAATTCAAGTTAGAAACATTTTAGATAACCAACCTTCAATAAAATTAGCATGACCACCACCATGAGCCTTAAATTTAGTTTTGTTCCTCTTCTACATGTTGTTGCGCTTTGGCTTTGTGACCATGTTTTCCAAATGACGCAAGAACTAGCAAATTTATTTGCTCTCCTTTGAATTGCTTGGGTTCATCAATAGAATGCTTCATCTTTTTGGAACTCTTGCTTGTTTTGACCCTCTAAAAGATTAGCTTTGGGCTCATTAGGCAAATCACCGTTGTTGTTGTCATTCTTCTTATTGTCCTCTTCAATGCGAAGTCGAAAAATCAAGTCTTCAAATCCCATCTCTTTGCGTTTATGCTTGCGATAATTCTTGAAATCTCTCCAAGGTGGAGGCAATTTCTCAATTATTGCTGCCACTTGGAATGACTCACTCAAAGACATCTTCTCCACATAAATTTCATGGAGAAGAATCTAAATTTCTTGGACTTGATCCAACAAATGTCTTTGATTCCACCATCTTATAATCCGAAACCTATCGACCATAAACTTTTTATGGCCAAGCATCTTTCGTTTTATATTTCTTATCTAAAGAATTCCACAGTTCCTTGGTCGTATGCTTGGTACTAAAAATATTATATAAAGAATTATCATGACCGTTGAGAATGTAATTCTTACACAGAAAGTCGTTATGGTTCCATGCTTGAATTGCTGCGACGACGTGCTTGTCGGTTTCATCTTCACGAAATTTTGGTTCATCTTCAGTCACACCCTCACCAAGTTCAACATCGTCAGGTAGATATCATTTTATGTTGCCAACGCTTAAAGTTCGAACCAGTGAATTTTTCAGGCTTCTCTGGCTTCATAGAGGGGACGACGGTATGTGTGTAGAGGTAGAGCCTATTGTTATTGTCTTAAGCTTGTTAGGATCATGAACCTCCACTGCGCGTCGCTTTGTGTAGTTATGGTTGAATTGATGCAGAAAATACTCGAACTTGAGGCTAGAGTTTAATGCTATATCTCCTTAAGACAATAATGCCCCGCAAATCGTGCCCGCGCGGTTAGTAGTAGCACTTGTCTCCCACGATACAACAATCACGATCCTACGACTACAACACTTTAGACCAGAGGAACAATTGGATCAAAGTGTTGTACTCACTCACTATTAAAACAATAGATTTAATGAACAGAGAGAAATTATGAATTTTACTTGACCAAGAAGAGAAAAAATGAGTTTTAGTGACCGAAGAGAAAATATGAATTTTAATGACCAGAGAGAAAATAGGAATTTTCTTTAAGAACACCGGAATTAAAATTCGTGTGTTTATCCTATTACATAGGGGAGTATTTATAATGTGCATGTGACTATACGTAGATACATGTCATTTCAATTCTTGATTTAGCATACAATATACTAGATAAGTACATGTATGTATTCATAATGTTTCAATTGAAACATGTGATTTCATGCATATCTAAAGCATACATGCATGTGACGTGATTCACAATGAATCAGAGTGGATTTGTGTTCAACAGTGAGTTGGAGTTGGATTCAACAACCCGTGCATGCATGCATCACAACGTTTCATGCAATAGTAGATTCTTTTAGCCAACAACCTATGCATGCATAGAGTTGTATTTATACAAACCAATAGTTATCCAAATCATTGTATTTATCCAAAACGAACATGTATCGTTTCATAGAAACCATTGTATATATATATTACATATGTATATTTACCACATGTATATTGAGACATTACACCTACTCAATTTATAATTCATATATTAAATATATGGTCACTAATTGTGTGCCATTATTCCAACAACTCCTAAATACCCAGCTACTCGGACCTTAGGTTTGCTTGATCCATTGAGTACTCTAAATAACCAAGTCATAAAACATTACATAAATTCCTCGATCCATTCATTTAATCGTTAAACAAACTCACTTAACCTCAATCAATTCCATATAACTTAACTCAAACCAAGCTAAGTTCCTTACTTTAAACTTATCAAAACTAGCTAAAACCTCATCCAAACTTTATTCCGAAACCTATTCTCATTAGTCCTACTTATATGCTACATTACCACGTTGACACAATTGACATTGCATTCATCGTACGCTGCCATGTGGTCACGAAAATTGCTAAATCACCACAATTCAGCAAATTCTACATTTTTTAGCATGCTACCTTAGTCAACTGGCCTAGTTTGTGCTTGTTTTATAACATCTTAACTCACTAACTTAAAAACAAACTAAACATTTGTATCAACTAGTATATACAATGGTTCAGTCAAAACAGATCCCAAGCCATTCGGACACCTACAACCCACTCAAAATACATTGCGAAGTTGCGTGCTCGCCAAAGTTTCACTATCACAGTTTAGACAGCTTATTTTTACCATTTTCACAACTATTTTTCACCAAGTTAGATGTTGTATCTCATAGGTTTAAAGACACCGCAATGGTACACTTGTATTAATCTCACTAACTTGTTATTTACAATGTGGGGGTTAACACCAATTTATAGACTCACATAAACTAACTCCTAATCCAACTAAGAAATTCTCAACACACTCATACTTTAAATCAAAGTCTTAATCAAACCCAAACCCAAACATAAAACTAATTTAGGCTACAACTCTAACATCCCCTATCTTCTAAATCACCTATCTCGAATTAAACAAAAAACATCATCCCCTATAATTCGATTGGATGGACCATGATCGTAGCCTTCAACTTCGTAAAAGACTCGATCTTCAATGCCTTGGTGAGAAAACTTGCCACTTGATCCTCGATATAGGTACACTAGCTCTATCTCTTTATTCTCTACCTGATCACGTAGGAAGTGATATCGCATATCAATATGCTTACTTCGCCATGTGTAACTCGGGTTCTTCACTAAATCAATAGCCGACATATTATCCGTATAGATTGGTATAGGGCCATTACCCTGAAAATGAATTTAAGACAATGATTTTCTTAACCAAACAGCCTCACATGCATTAAACGCAATTGCAACGTACTCAATCTCATAAGTAAACAATGCAACAACAAACGCGCTTCTTCAAAGACCACGAAAAGATGGTAGAACCATTATAAAAGCGTAACTATAAGTGTTTTTCGATCATCTTAGTCTCCTCCCCAATCACCGTCGAGATAGCCAAACAAAGAACAATCATTTGAAGTGGAATAAAATAATACATGATTAGAAGTACCTCGAACATAATGCAAAATTCTCTTTGATGCAACCAAATGACATAGTCGAGGGTGCTCCATGTATCTACTGATCAATCCAATGCCATAGAGAATATCGGGTCTATTGCAAGTCAAGTATCTCAAACTCCCAACTATCTGCTTGAAATATGTCGAGTCAATTGGTGCATCCTATTCTGTTTTGGACAACTTGGTACCAATACCCACAAGTGTAGAAGCAAAATTACAGCTAGACATGTCAAATTTCTTTAAGATTTCAGTTTCATATCACTTCGACATATAGAAATACCATCATCTCATTGAGTGACCTCAATGTCTAGGAAGTATGACATTAGGCTATTGTCAATCATCTAAAACTCTCGCATCGTATATGCTTTAAAGTATCTCGATGATGTTGATGTCATTTCCAGTGAAAGTTGAATCATCAATTTAAAAACAAATTATCATTGCTACACCAAAAGAGAAGCATCAATCTTCACATACAAAGCATGTTCATAAACACACTTTTCCAATCCATAACCCCGAAAGAATTCATCAATCCTTTTATTCCAAGCTCATGTCTTTTTTTGTTTTAAGCCATAAAAAGTTTTTTTCAACTTATATGGTTTTTTTCATTGCCTTCTTAAACATATCCAGTTGCTCGCTTGACATAAACCTCTTCATCCAAGTAGCCATTTAGAAAAGTTGATTTATCATCCATCTGGTAAAGTTTCCATCATCTTAGAGCAACAATGGCAATCAATAACCAAACCATCTCAATGCGAGCAACTGAGCAAACACTTCTTGGTAATAAAATCAGCTTTTGCTCATATTCTTTGGCCACCAATCTAGTTTTGTAATGCTCAATGTTTCCATTGGATTTCCTTTTGTCTTGAAAACCCATTTGACGTCAAGGGCATTTTGAGCTTGGGGAATATCAACAAGTTCCCAAATGGCATTCTTCTTAATAGCCTCAATTTTTGAATCCATAGCATCAACCCAACATCTATCTTGCACAGCTTCATTAAAGCTAATAGGGCTTAAACCCGCAAACATGTCATAATGAACTAAATTGCCATCGTCATCAACCGCATCATCAACGATAGCCTCACAATCCCGAGGGCGAACCGATTTCCTAAGATTCATATGTGGTTTATCACTGGACCCCAGGGGTCTAATACCAAGATACTAGCTTTGAAACTATGCCCGTGGTAGGAGAATACTAGATAAATTAGAAGCATTATCAACAAACCTAATCGCAACAGTTAAACAATTCCCTTTCCTTTTGTGACCCAAATATGTGCATCTCGCCTCATCAAACAAGACATCTCTCATTAACAATTATAGAATTGGTGATCGGGTTATATAATTTATATGCTCCAATATGCCCTGGAACATAGCCAATAAAAATGACCTTTACGCTTTTGTCATCCAATTTCTTCCTATTAGCATACATGAACATACGAAATGGACCTAAACACCTTCAAGTGTCCGACACACGACTTGTAACCACAACAAGCCTCTTCTGGAGTGAGATGGGATACGGTTGTTGTAGGGGACCTATTCAGTAAATAAACTAAACATGCAACTGTTTCACCAATAAAGAATTAAGTAGATCTTTTGCTTTGAACATGCCATGAGCCATGTCCATAATAGTCATATTCTTTCTCTCTACAAACACCATTATTTTGTGGTGTATGTGGTGGAGTGATCTCAGGGCTTGATCCTATAATGATCACGAAAACCAAAAAATGCGAAGGAAATGTATTCATCATCGCCATATGTCCTCAAAGTCATAATGTAGTGTCCACTTTGTCTCTCCATATATGCCTTGAACTTTTGAAAATAAGTAAAGGCATCGACTTATTCTTAAGAGGATACACCCAAATCTTCTTATTGTAGTCATCAATAAAAATCAAGAAATATATGGTTCCCCTAGTGAAGTTGTATGCTTAGGACCACAAACCGCTCCGATGTCGAATCACATGAAATGCTATCACTAATCTCTTTGGAGTCAAGAACTTCAATTTTTTGAAGTTCGGATGACCATATCTCAAATGCCACAACCACGACTTATCAATAATAATAGATTTAAAACATGGATAAGAGCCTAACTTAATCTCAATTCGAAATAACCGATTTTTTAAAGGAGATTTAAGAATGGTAATACCTAGGGATGCAAATGGGTAGGGTAGGGGATGGGGACCTCATTCCCATACCGATATCCACTAAAAAATTTATCACCTATACCCATACCCACACTCATCTCTGGGATGAAATCTAATACCCATCCCCACACCCATCAAGTTCCCGTGGATATGAAGAATCCCCATGGGTAAAATATTTTACCTATTTCATTCCTAATTGTGGATCCCGATGGAAATTTTCATGGAGATTTTTGTGGGGATGGGGAATCTCTGCCGGGGAAATATTTTTCTCCATTTCATTCCCCATCGGGGGATCCCCACAGGGATTCTAAAAAAAAGAATTGTAACAAATAAGGTCTCATATACATACATAAAAACACAATTGTTGAAATTTCAACAAAAATAAAAAAAATCAACAGATCATGCAAAAAAAAAAAATCTAACTATTAAGTGTTAATACTTATAATTAAGTTTCGCATATGCAAAACGAAAGTTCAAATTCAAAATATTCTTTAAAGTCACTATCTCTTTAAACAACCAAGTCATCAACTTTTTTTCAAGACTTTTAATCATAAAATTCTAAAATATCTATACTATTATAATAGCAATCATAAAACGGTTAACCGTGAAGCCTTTTTGGCTAAAACTTCCAACAATGCCCCTAAGTGTTTTGATACAAATATTTAAATTCGGGATAAAATAGTAATTTAATTGATAACTATAAATTAATAGGCGGTTTTGATTTTAAATGTGCGGATGAAAACTCAATTAGTTTTCAAAATTTTTTAAATTAGTAGTCTCTTTCCTAACAAAGTGGGATTTGGATGATTTTTTTTCTCTCTCCTCCACCTTTTTACACTCTCTTTCCCCTCCACGTTTCTCTCTCTCCCCTCCACAATTCTCTCTCTCCACTCTATTCACGTTTTCTTCCTTCATGTGTTTATTTTATTGAAAATCACTTTCTTCTTCAAAATCATGCGCATAGCGCGTCTTAGATTGACTAGTAAATATAGTTGCAAACAATTCAAAAAAAACATATAGTTATTAATTAACCAAATAAATTAAAATTATAAATTTCATTAAGAGGTTTTTTGTTATATATATGAGTGTTTCGGATTGGAACCTATATAATATTATATAATATTTATATATAAATATCATATGGTATATATATAAATAATAAATATCATATGGTATATAAATAGATATATGGGGATCCCCGTGGAGATTACCAATGGGTATCCCTGTTGGGATTACCCATAAAGATCCTTACGGGTATACATTATTACTCGTACCGTACCCATACCCGTGTGGGTATGAGATTTTGTACCCATCCCCATGCTCACCCCATCCCTATTTAAAATTTTCATACTCGTACTCGTTAGGGTAAATTCTCATTACCCGTGGGTATTTCGTACCCAACATGGATAAATAGTCATATTTCAAACTCATTGTGTACTATTTCTCTACTAGTTGCTCCAAACTCAATAGATTGTTTTTCATTGTGGGCACATAAAGAACATGTGAGATATACTTGATGATCACCGTTCTTCAATTTATTTAGAATTCTTCATTTTCTTTGATCGAAAGTTTCCTATCATCAACAAACTTTACTTCTATTTTCATTGACTCACCTAATTCTTCAAAGAACTCTATATTGACGCACATGTGGTTGGAACATCCACTATCAAGATACCATGCGTAGTTTTGTGAGCTTTCTTGGCCTGACGAAACCATCAAAAGTGTATGGTTACAATCATCGTTTTAGGCAAATGACATTTGCTCGATAGACCATGCATGTTGTTTGTTGTTGCAGTATTTGGCTATGTGCCTAAATTTACGACAATTGTAACATTGAATCTGGTTCCTATATAAACTACGACCTTGTTCTCGTCCACGACCTTGATTTTTATGCGATCGCTTTCAGATTGTTATTCGACATCCGCCACCGTTGTTGACTTTATCATGAACTTTGAACCCATAACTTTTGTTTAGCTTTTGGGTAATCATGACCTTCAATGCCTCGCTAAGTAGGCTTGACTTTTACATTTTTTTCATTAATTCATTGCTCGTGTGCTCATAGAAAACCAATGATTTCTTCCAAAAATTTGATCTCGTAACTGCCTCGATTCCATAATAGCAACCACTACATGGTCGAACTACATGGTCGAACTTCATGGTCGAGGTGCGCAAAATCTTCTCGTTTAAATAGAGATCGTCAACATCGTCGCCATTCGTCTTTATTTGATTGACAACTGTCTCGAACACGATTAGTGTACTCCTATATATCTTCGATTCATCCATCTTGATCAACTCGTATTGTCGCCTCAAATTTTGCAATCTAACTTTTTTGGCTTTATGTACATCCTTGTACGTAAGACGTCTCTAAAGTGTCCCACGCTTCTTTTCATGTCTTCATCTATTATACTATCTTAAATGCCATATCATCAAGCGTTTGCAAAATAAAATAAAGTGTCTTCTAATGTTTCTTGCGAAGTTCCTTTTGTGTCGGGGTAACAGTGTCCCCTAGGTCTTTGAACCCATTCTCAACTATTACGAGCAATTCTTGAAAACTCGAAGAAGACCTCATCTCGAGTGCTCCATCTATCAAATTTCTTCCCATTAAACACCGAAAGTGTCGGTCGAACTTGACCATTCCCGATTGTAGCCAAAATTTACCACCGTAAATTATCTTATAAATAATGTTTCAAATTATAAATTAATTGTAACTTGCTCATCCCACATACGAACTCGGTGCACTTACTATTATGTGTTTTTTATAGAAAACAATGCCATAAGCTTTTGCAATTCAATTTGCAATTAAGTGCATGCAGGCCCCACACTGATCCAAAGACAAAAATAAAATTTTATTTAATGAATATGGGTGCTAGATAACAAAGTAATATATGTCTTCTCTTACATCAAGTCATTTTCTTCTTTCTTTCTCAATCTCTCCTATTCGATTTCTTTAATTGAAGTTTCGATCAACTACACTAGTAGTTGCATCATTCCACGTCGTTCTTCTCTTTGAACACACAACTCAAACTTCTCGATTCCAAAACAAAAAACATACACACTTCGATCTCTCGATAGATCCGAAGCCCAAATCTGTTCTTGAATCTTCAAGAACTCTCACACAATAGAGACTAAAATCTCGGTCTCCCTCTCACAGTCTAAAGATCTCACTTTTACTTTGATACCATGTTAAGTTTGGAGACACCGCAAAGGCACACTTGTATTAATCTCACTAACTCGGTATTAACAATGTTGGGGGTTAACACCAATTTATAGACTCACATAAACTAACTCCTTATCTAACTAGGAAATCTTAAACATATTCAAACTCTAACTCAAAGTCTTAATCAAACCCAAACACAAAACTAATTTACATTACAACTCTAACAGTATTAAGGTTCGAGCTTAGGTACTATTTAATGTAGGATATATAGATAATCCAAAAAGTCCATATTAGTTAATTTGGATGATAAATACTTATTCAAATTATCACCTAAAGTTGCTAAGTCGCAAATCGTCAAGCTGACAGTTTTGAATCATATCAATAGACAATGTTTTATCTTGTTTTTCATTAATCAAATGAATTTAATTGGCCACAACCTTTGTTGGTCATCAAAGTTGGTTATATTAGGATTAAATTGTTGTAAACTAAGTTTTAAGCCAACTAGAACTTAAGTTGGACTTGCTAGAGACTTAAGCATAGAAGGCATAAACTAAGAACAACTAGAACAAGTTGAGAAGAGGAGACAAGAGAGAAGAGAGCTAGAGATGAGAATGTAGAGATTTCATTCATACATTGTTGTGTGAATTACAATGGGGTTGGCACCCTTTATATAGGCCATTTCGTGATGATGATAATTGTACTTATACAATGTGTACAAGTTATACATACACCACAAGTCATACAACACATTACAAGCAACATAGACAATACATGGAAGAGTTGGTGTACATTGGAGAGGATTACAAGTTACATGACAATACATAGACAAGTGATTATATATTAGAGTTGAATACAAGTTATATAGAGTGTACAAGTTATATTCAATGTAGAAGTCATACTTGATGTTGCAATTCAATGTGAGAGCCATGCTTGACAATGTATTCATTCATAACCTTGGTTAAAGGGTCATCCAATTTACAACACTCCCCTTGGATGACACTTGCCGAGAGAATATGCCTCGTTAAAACCTCGTACTAGAAAAACCCTATGGGAAAAATCTAGTATAGGAAAAAGAGTACAATGTTCTCGTCAATCTTGATTTGTAGTATAATATTGTTGATTGCCTCATTAAAAACCTTGCTAGGAAAACCTAGTGGGATAAAACCATAGCTAAGAAAAAGAGTGCAACACATTGATACACTTTGAGAGAATATATATGCCTCATTAAAACCTTTACTAGAAAAATCTGTAGGAAAAAAATCTAGTATAGAAAAAAGAGTACATTGCTCTCATAATTGTTTTTATTATATGGAGTATAATAATGTTAGAATTGCTTCATTAAAAACCTTGCTAGGAAAACCCAGTGGGATAAAATCATAGCTAAGGGAAAAAGAGGGCAATGCACTAATCGATAACTCATTTTATTCTCCCCCTCATGTTGACATGAGTGGAGCATCTTATTATTTTGCAACAAACCTTTGCAAACCCAAAATTCTCTTTTTGAATAAAATAAATTATATGATGGACAACTATTTTACTTGAAAAATACTTGATTTCCAAATCAAGGCTAAATCTTGTTTTTCCCAAGATCTTCCATCTTGAATTCCCTTTTCATGGATTCGAATGATATAACGATGTCGTCTTGATATCTCATAATATTTAAATCATCAATATACAATGATATTATAATGAAGACATAAACCCAAAAGATATATTAAATCATTACCAAAGAATTCTTATATCATCAGTATTTTATTTATTTTTACTCTTACCTTATTTTTTAAGGGTTTGTGTCAATTGAACCAGCTTGTCTTTTACGCCTTAAGCGTCTTGTTGGTTCTTGTACATTTATTTGCACATGGACATCACTTTATCGCGAACTTTTAATACTGAAACATACGATTATCACTCTTTCACATATAGTACTTGCATCAAGTAATTGATTCATAACTTGTTGTTAATGAATGATCCTTTGAACTTCAAGTTCATATTAATTTATATATGGATCATAATACAACATATTTGATGCAATTTAATGTGTTTCAAGCAATTCCACGCCATTCCTTTTGAATTGGCTTATATCTCCCCCTAATGGTGGGAGAATTGTTTTATCAAAGTGACAATTAGCAAAAATTGTTATAAATAAATTCCTTGTTAGGGACCCAATACATCTTATAATATGATTGATGGAGAGTTAAATCAATATAAGTCTCCTATTGATTTGTCTTGAGATAATCACCAGTTCGATAAATGATGTCCATGCGAATTTATGATATTTTCGCATTATTGATGATTCGAACGATCAAATAGATCTTTCCATATTATGAATGTCATTTGATTTATGACGACATTCGTTTTAATATGCCTTATATATTCCAGAAGTTAAAGCCGTGAATTTTATACTCAGATTAAATCATAATCATATAGAGAAATTTTCTATTATTATGAGTAAACTTCTTCTGAACAAGGCATTAATAATATAATTGTTGTACCAGATATTGTCTGAACGTTAGTCTCAGCTTTAAGTTCAAATTCGAGAAATATTCTCTTTTATACTATAATATATATGCATGTAGCACAATACACAAGCAATAAACTCATCGCCTATATTTAGCTCATGATTTGAACACATCTCGATGTGCCTATTTTATCGAGCCATTTTCAATGATAAAATTCATAATTTTGCCTTTGATTTTGAAGGCATGGTAAATGTCATAAAAATATTCGGGTATATATATGACAATATTTTGGCACAACAACCTTTCATATGTGATGAAAAATATCACAATGACGAGCGCTCATTGTCAATAATTATTTGCGTTTTTTAGTGGTGCACCACCTTTATTCCAGCTTTTAGTGGAATTCTCAATACGACATTTACCATATCTTTTCACTTTTTCCACATCCATAAATTTGATATTGTGATCATGATCATTGTATGCAACATATGCTTCTTAACTTGAAGCTGAACCAATTCGACGAGAGTGATATTATATTTATAATATCTCATTATTATACTTAGCTACCATGAGACAAGAAATCAATCTTTAATATTTATTAAATTGACGTGCACACTCGATATTTGTTGCAGTAATAAATCGAGGCGGATCACGTGACCTTCCTTTTATTGTCTCATCATCATCATATTTACGCGTAGCCTCAACATAGAGGCAATTAAAATTGCGAGTTATGATTAGTATTCGACTGATTAAATTTTGTAGCATGAGACCCAACCACTCATTTTGAGATTTTTGGAGCATCACCAATTGTGGTCTCCATGAAGTGAAAAGATAATAGAAAGTGAAATATATACACTTTTTAAATCTCTAAAGAGATATTGGCGAAGAATATAAGTGCTACACACGTAGCCTTGCATAGATGCTTTATATATAATTTTAGCAACTCGTTGCCTTGACAAATAACTATATATTCTTGTCAACAACATTAAGGCAACTAATTCAATCAAGTATACTATTTTTAAAAAATAGAGACGATATAAATAGTTTTCCTTTTTTTATGTAAAATATATAATATACGATTAAATGAATGTTCACGACTTGATTATTTTATACACAAAATATACTACTTGTATGAGTTGGTGGGACAACCTCCAAGTTGGGTGGCGAGACAAAGTCTACTTAGCAACCATGCCTCCTCGAACGGGATAACCCGTTTCCCTTTCAATGTTTAGCTTTACCGGGGACAAGGCTTACCCACTATCAACTCAAACTTATAGTATTATTTGCATTATAAAAATCAAGAATAGAGCATAGCTAATCGTTTATAGTATATAGAAAAAAAAACTATTTATGTTACATTGACTTTTGATTTCTGATGTAGAAGATCGTTCAAGACGCAACTACAGAGCATACTTTCGTAGTCGATGACTTTACAATGCTTAATATATGAATAAAGTGCATATACATAAATAATGCATGTAACAAAAAAGAAATTAACCATGATAACATGGAAATAAATTGAACTATATTAACAAAAATTATACCTTCTTAGCTTTATATCTTTGAAAAGCTTCTTGATCTTCAAGACCTCCTATTGTAGAGCAACTTCATGCTCGATAACGTGTTGTAAACTAAGTTGTAAGTCGACTAGAACTTAAGTTGGACTTGTTAGAGACTTAAGCATAGAAGGCATAAACTAAGAACTACTAGAACAAGTAGAGAAGAGGAGACAAGAGAGAAGAGAGCTAGAGATGAGAATGTAGAGATTTCATTCATACATTGTTGTGTGAATTACAATGGGGTTGACACCCTTTATATAGGCCATTTGATGATGATGATAATTGTACTTATACAATGTGTACAAGTTATACATACACCACAAGTCATACAACACATCACAAGCAACATAGAAAATACATGGAAGAGTTGGTGTACATTGAAGAGGATTATAAGTTACATGACAATACATAAACAAGTGATTATATATTGGAGTTGAATACAAGTTATATAGAGTGTACAAGTTACATTCAATGTAGAAGTCATACTTGATGTTACAATTCAATGTGAGAGCCATGCTTGACAATGTGATCATTCATAAGCTTGGTTAAAGGGTCATCCAATTTACAACATAAATGAACCTATTCACAAGTATTTTGGACCTCATTTTATGTGCATTAGGACAGTTCAAAATGAAGTCGTTACATCTGTTCTACCGAACCTCGTTTGAATCTTAATTTGATTCCAACGGAGCT
The DNA here is from genome assembly GCA_039657325.1 of Stephania cephalantha. NCBI lineage: Eukaryota > Viridiplantae > Streptophyta > Magnoliopsida > Ranunculales > Menispermaceae > Stephania > Stephania cephalantha. The sequence continues at coordinate 14,477,730 of CM077570.1, read as the reverse complement.
AGATTGACATACAAACATTTCAAACCATCAAAGATTTCATTGAAAAACACTCGTTTGCTTGTCCAAAATTGCTACCCATGTCGGCATGAAAAATGGAATATTAAAACTATGAACTAGTTTCCTAAAACTTATTCAAATAATACGAATCCTTCTCCAAAGTCCAAAAGGACTCTTAACAGATGAAATTCGATATATCACCATCAAAATCCATAAAATATTCAGCCTCAAATCTTTCATTTGGTCAATTAAATCTAGACCCCAGACCATGTCGACAAATGGACTCTTTTTCTGATTTTTCAAGAACTTGAAATTATTTAAACATCACCAATCAATTGTAATCAATCTAAAACAATCCCAACTCAATTAAGTTCACCAAATTACATCAAAAGCTATTGAAAAGATTCAAAATCCACCCCTCACAACCCCGTAAGTCATCAAATTCTTATTAAATAACAAGTACCTTATCAATACACTATATGTTCTTCTTTTTTCCTTTTTTCTTGCTTCCAAAACAAAATTTTGTTGTCAAAGTAATAGTGCAAATGGAGATTCCACTGAGAGAGCGAGTAATTGGGATGCCTATGGTTGTATTTATACTTTTTTTAAAAAAATTTGTACTAGCTTTTGGAGTGGTCTAGATAGATGGTCTAGATAGATTAGAACAGCTTGAAACTCCTTATCTTGATAGACATAAGCTTTGTGTCGATCTCTTCTTTTTGGGTAAAGTTGGTTTTGTTGATATATTAATAAGATTTTTCATTTCTCTTTGAATTCACTCGATCAACACAGTTGGTAAGGTGAGTTAGCACACGTTTATAAGGTCTCAAGTTCAAGTTCAAATCCTACAAGATCCTTTTATTTCTCTTTTATTTCTTCAACTAATGTGGATTTATATATATATATAATGCTTGCGCTTTCACTTCAAGTAGGATTTGTAGCCCAGCTGGTAAGGAACTCAAACGACTTGGATGATTAAGAATCGATTCTCATCTCCTACAAAACCTCCTTTCAATTCATGATTTCTTGCGCTTCATCAATCCGCTACGTACACATCTCGAGGAATATCATATGGTTTCTGAACCACTACAGATTGACAAAATGTGTAAACCAATATGTAACACAATCATCATGAGTTACTAGATCCTAATCAACTCTTTAGTATAGATCTCGAGACTGATCTCATGGTCTTCTTCATGTATGTTTATTAGCTTATCCCGCACTCTGCCACATCATCATCATTATTTTCCAACTTTGTATTGATACAACATTTCACCAATCAACAAACACTTTGCATCATCACACGTCACTCGACATCATTACACGTTTAACCACATTGTGCCGCGTCATCATCATGTCATATTAGTCATGTGGGCCCCACTTCACCGCCTCGAGATCTTCGCAACATGTTTTTCAATATAAATCCAACATATGACTATAATATATGCATTTTACATCGTTTCCTGCCCCGTTTTTAATTATACACCTTAAAAACCTTAAATAGAAAAATATTAGCTATTATGACCATATTTTAGAGGCTTTACCTTATAAAACATACTAAAATGGACTATAAATTATGTATAATTTATAACTTATCAAATACTCCAAAACTTAGCACTTTACTTGTTTGAGCAAATGAATACTCTTAGTTATATTCTCTTTTCATTCCTTATTCTGATTTCATAATTATTTACTTTTATTCTTAAATAGAAGTGATCATTAGATAGAAACATATTACCCTCAAAAAAATAAAAATATGATAGAATAGAAAGATTTAAAGAACAACCCCTTATTTGACAACTCAACCTTCCAGTTATGCAATACCCCCTCCCCCCGAATTCCAAGTTCAATTAATTACCATGGCCAAACCACTATATAGGTTTTCTTAATCTCCACTAACAAGCATCAAGGTTACGATGATTAATATAGAATCTCAAGATACAAAAATAACTAAATCAATATCATTTTCAAACAATATTTAAAATGCCACCACAATCAAAGTTGATAGAAAGTCTTAATCACTAATAATTATCATTGCCATGTTCAGTTATTGGAACGTTGAAAAAATTAGATATTTCACTTAGCTATAAACATTAAAGCTAAAATCTTTTCATTTGAAGAGTTTTTCACAAACATCCTTCCATTTTTTCTATATTTTTTTCTTTTTTCTATATATTTTTTTCTCTTTTCTTTGTATTCCTACAGTTCCCTATTCGATTTCCTTCGGATACCGCAATTCTTTTTATAAGAATTCTTTCTCACATTTTTTCCACTACTTGATTCTCTACTCCATTTTCTTTGGAATCTGTAGAGTCTCTTTATTTTTTCATTGAAAAACTCTTGTTAGCTTTTCTCACTTTCACTATTGTTAAGGAAGTATTCTTTCCAATTAAGTAAAATTTTATTGGCTAATTTCCTATTTTGTCCCTTAATTGTGGCATAAATTCTTTTCATTATATATAATACTTATATAAAATACTGATCAATAATATTAGTTATGAGATGATGATGATGCTTAGTAATTTATTGTCATGATTTATTTGTTTATAGAAATTTCATTCATATGATAATGTGTTCAATAATTATTATTATTTTATATAGTTTATTTATGCTTCACGAGGTATATTTATTTTGATGAAAACCCAACTTAATTTTTAAACCTCGAGGACAAGGCTTCAAAACGTTTGGGGGTATTTATGTGAAATTGAGTATAAAGAAGCAAAGTATGGAACACTCAAGAGGTAGAATCTATTTATTTAGTGTTCAAAGTTAATTGCGATTTTCAAATTTTTGATGATACAAGTAATATTTATTCATTTTACTTTATTTAGTTAGAAAAATATGAAGTGAATATAATTTGGATGTAAATAGAAGTGATATTATTATTACCCATGAAAATAGAAGAGCTTATGATAGAAATGAATTGTTATACCTTATTTAACTTAATCTAGATTGTAGTGTATGCACTAGAGGAGTTTAAAAGGGATTGATTACTTTGTGTTAGACATTATAATGGGTAGAAGATCGAAACAAAAGTGCAAGATAATTAAACAAGACCAGATTTTTAATAATCTTGTTATACAAATATTATTGATCAAGTATTATATATATATATATAATGAAAAGAGTTTATGCTACAATTAAAAGAAGAAATAGGAAATTAGCCAATAAAACTTTGCTTAGTTGGAAAGAATGCTTCCTTAATTATAATGAAAGTGAGAAGAGCTAACAAAAGTTTTAAAATGAAAAAAATAGAGATATCCACAAATTCTAAAGAAAATGGAGCAGGGAATCTAGTCATGGAAAAAATGTGATGAAGAATTCTTATAAAAAAGAAAGAATAACGGTACCCAAAGAAAATGGAGCAAGGAATTGTAGGAATATAATATGAAAAAGGAATATATATATATAAGAAAGAAGAAGGAAAAAAAAAGAGATATAGAAAAATTGGAAGGATGTTTATGAAAAGCTATCTAATAAAAGATTTAGTTCGAGTGCTTATAGCTAAGTTGAGTGAAATATCTTCTTTTTCCAACATTCCAATAAATGAAAATGAAATGATAATTATTAGATATTAAAAATTCCTATCGACTTTGATTGTGGTGATATTTTAAATAGGCGGTGGCTAAACGGACCCCATAAATTACTAAATGGACACCATTACTAAGGTGTACCCTAAATTTGAAAATATTTTACTAAACGGACCACACTTTTTTGAAAAAATTCCAACATTGCCTTTGTTTTCGACCAAACAAAACACATCCATCCTCCTATCCATTTTTAGAACCCCAGCTTTTCGATCCCCCTACAATCAATCTTTGCGCTAGTTTGGGTCACCGTGATCGTTGCATTGAGGTCGAGGGTGCACGAGGTAGGATTAGATCAGTGGTTGGTAAAAGTCATCGAAGAAGGGGAACCACCGGTAGGGTCTTTGCGTTTTGTCGCTCGATTGGGTAAGTCTTTTTCATTACAATGTTAGTGGTTTTGATCGTGAAGAGATTCAACCTATTTTGGTTGTCTTTTTCTCGATTTTGGCCAGTGCGATTTGTGTGTGGGTTTTTTAGGGTTTAGAAACTGTTTCCCAAAATAATCGGCTTCACAGGGCCAAAATGTGTGCATATGGCACTATTGTGTCAAACCGAGTTGGCCCTATTACGTTCGAAACCGTTGATCCGAGTGTTTAACTTGAACTTCGATCACATATGGCCGATACCGTATAGGGGTCACGACCATCTATAACCGTAACCTATACATACATTGCGGTTTAAGTCGTTCGGTAACTATTGTATTGATTTCGATCATAGATATCCGAACCTCTTAAAATAGTTTTTTGTTTAATTTCTTATGCATGGATATAATACTATTGTAGCAAGACTACATTGAACACAATTTTGTATCCTTTTGAGGTATGGGGAGAACAAAATGTCAATCGGGAAGGTCTCCTACTATAGGGGCGGGGTGGGAGGGAGGCAAGGCCGGAGAAGGTAGTACTTGTAGCATCCCGAGTAGAGGCTGCTCCTCCGAACGGAAGCGTCCGACTTCATCGAACCGTAAGAAGAAAGTGGATCGAATAATCCACAACCCAAACACAAATGGGCCAAACCACCCAATGAGAGTGACGTGCAACTGGGTTAGACTGGAATGGAGCATGGGGGTATAACTTTTTCTGTTGAGGATAGATATGGTCTCACACCTAAGGGTGAGAGTAGGGAAGGTATCGAGCTTAGTCGTACACCAACGAATGGTGTAGGATTCGAGGATAATGCTGTTGATATTGAGGGTGCAGACTCCTCCAAGACATCATCACATTCGGAAGACGAAACGACCACTTTATTTCCTGGTGGCCCGACCACTTTAGACCTCTTCTTGTCATTTCGCCACCATGTATTGCTAGACATTTGGAGGAATAAAGTACATATTGCTATCCCTTAGTTAAGTTATGAAATGTTTGAGGTTCTTTCTTATCTACTATTGGTACAACTTCTTTTATAGGCTCGAGGATTCCTCAAATGCATCAATCATGGTTCTCAAGTTTCAATTTGGCGGACTATCCAGAGGCACTCGGAGAAGGAAAAGATGAAGAAGTTACTTGCAGACAGTGGCTTAGAACCATTAGGTTATATCTTGTATGAAGGAAGCAACTGGGTATTCATCTCTGGCATTGTTGAGAGATGGCACTCAAGACCAACATGTTCCACATGCTATTTAGAGAGATGACAATTACATTAGATGATGTGCAAGTCCTTCTTGGAATTCAGGTCACTTGGAAAGACAGTAGTTGTCAAGTCGAATGAGCGAGTTGAGGTTACGGCTATAGTAAGTCGTTTATTAGGGATTCCGATTAGGGAAGTTGATCAAGAAATTAGGACTATTTCGGCCCGATTTGTGAGGTTGGCATGGTTGAAGGACCGATTCGCAGAGTCCCAACTAAAAGACTTTTAGATGATGAGGATGATGAAAATGAAGAGGATAAGGAAGATAAAGAGGAAGGGTCCGAGGGGAAGAAAGGGCTTTACATTTATCCCCCGTCGAGTGCTTGGTTATAGCATACATTTTATACCTACTTGGAGTCACCGTTTTTGCAAATAAGTCTCGTACGACGTCCTCCTTACTCTCATTCAACTTTTGGACGATGTGGATAACATTGGGCGTATAAATGGGGTGGAGCGGCACTTGCTTACTTGTACCTTCAGCTAGGCATTGCAAGTCATGCTTTGAGGTCATACAAATTTGCGGATACATGACCTTGTTAGAGGTAAAGTATTGAACAAGTCGTTTAAATTTTATTTTAAATTACTTTGTTTGTAACATTTCTTTTATGTAGGGTTGGATGTACTATCGCCTACTATTTATCAAACCGCGTCTCCGTACTTGAGTACAAAGTGGGAATGCCACGAGTGATGAGGTGGCACAATAAGATTGAGTCGAAGCTAACGTTGAAGCTTCTCATAGACTTTAGGAGGCGAGTGGATAGGATGTGACCCAAAGAGGTGATGCGCCTACACTACAATTACCTACACTTATAAATATATTTTACATTTGTGACTAATTTTCAATTTTCCCTATGTGTTTTGGCATACAACTAGGAATAATGCACCTCCAGTCCATGAAATGGCCTTCTATTTATGTTCGATGAGGTTTATGGATGTCATTGAACAACAAAATCCTGCAAGAGTGTTAAGGAAAATGGGATATGTTCAAAGCATTCAAAAAAAGTCATAAAATTTATGCGAGATAGGAGCAACTTAGCCCATACATACTTAGTGAAGTACAATTACGACCCCCAAGTTTGGGAGGAGTGGGTGGACCATCTCATTGCTAGAGAACGACGCGGTGAAAGGACCGTATTTCCATGGCAAGCCGCACCAGGATACCTTCAATGGTTTGAGTCGACGAGCCATCAATTTGTTGAAAATCCTAAACATGTCACCGGGGTGGTTAATGAAGATGAGCCTAATTTGGTATAAATTTTATTTTTCTTATAAACTCAACTTTGGTGTTTGTTTTGGCATTTACTTACTCACATTATTTCATTGACAACGTAATCGTTGAGCACTTGACATTGCATTGCGGTTCAGAACGATTCCTAGGACCAATGTTAGGGCTGAAAATATAATTTCAATGGCGGATGCAGTGATCGCCTTCTTATATGGAGTTGAAGAGGAAGAGGAAGACATGGTGATCGGCACAACCACCCACGACGATGGAGCTATAACATCCACTTTCTGCAACTATGGCTCCTCGGACAAGCGTTGAACATGCCTCATAAGTTAGGGGCTAGATTTAGGTGTTGGTCATCCTTTTAAAATTTTGGACGAATTTGAATTGTGAATTGCTGGTCATCCTTTTAAACTTTATGAACCTTCTTTTAACTATTTTATATAATTTAGGAATGTTTTTACCTTACTATATTATTGAATGTATGTTCTTGGCGGCCATGTTCTTTTCATTACTATATACTATTGCCAACGGACATGCAAGACCGAGAAGTATGTAACTATAACGACCATAGTTGGCCGATATTTTTTGTTGCATTTCGACAACGTATGACCGATTGATGTTGTTATGTTTTGCTCATACGTAAACAAATTTATAATTGCATGGGCTTCTTATGGGGTATAACTATCAACTTTGTGGGGGTATGGGTAATACTATAATGGGGTATGACCGGATAAACGAACACATGTAATAGAAACTCCTATTTTCGTTTTGAATTGGGCTCACCGAGATATGAGAATATCTTTTGAAACTGTCAAACCGAGAGCACTTAGAACCTACAAAAATCCCGCAACAATGGAGTATGATTAGTACTATAGTGGGGTATGACCAGGATAACGGACACAGGTTACCAAAAGTCATTGTTCGGTTCCGTTTCCATTAATTGAGATTCGACACGGAGTCACGGAAAATAAAGCTCTGAAGTATTATGTGTTTTTTTTTAACTTCCCAAACATGGGGTACGCTTAGTAGTATAATAGGGTATGATCAGATAAACGGAAACGGGTGACCGAAACTCGTATTTCCGTTTCGAGCAGGGCTCAACGAGATGTGAGAACAACTTTTGGATGAGTCAGATCGAGAGCACTCAGGACCTACAAAAATCCCGCAACTAAAATGCTTAGTAGTATAATGGGGTATGAACAAATAAACGGACACATGTCACCGAAATGCATTGATCGCTTTCGAATTTCATTAACGATATTGTACACGAGTCACAAACTATGAAGCTCCGAAATATTATGTATTTCTTTAACTTCCCAAATATGGGTATACTTAGTACTATAATGGGGTATGACCAGATAAACGAAAACTCGGTGACCGAAACTTGTATTTTCGTTTCAAACAGGGCTCACCAAAATATGAAAACAACTTTCGGACTGTCGGATCGAGAGCACTCGAACCTTCTACAATCCTTTCAACTGTGCAAAAAAATAAGAAATTCAACCAACTAAAAAATTTCTACCAAACATGTTCAACATTTAGAGACCAAATTTAAAGCATTCCATACAAAGAACAACTAAATTACATTAAAAATCCATCCCGAGAACAACAAAATAACATCAACATGTATGTATGTTCCAAAAAAATCAAAGTGTACCAAAAAAAGAACATGACGCATACACACAAAAAGGGTGTATGAACTGCGAAAAATCTCATCCTCCCATGAAATCCCTACGACTATCATCGCTATATCCACCTATGTACATGTCGATCTAAACAGAGCAACTACATGTGAATCGTTGCTATACCCACCAATGTACACCGAAAAAATCGATGTTTATCACCAAAAAATCAATGTCTAGGCAATACAAAACACAACCAACACATCAATCGAGAGTTATCATCTCCGCTAGTCCAGTTTGTGTTGGTCTTGCCATAACATTCAACCCATCTAGCCAAGTCCTACTTGAACGTAACGCATATACATCCCATTGATCAAGATATGAGGTAGAGGAGCACCTTCTTTCGTAACTATAATTGGAAAATAATTAAAGTAAGTTCTAAAGTCATAATTAAAATTACAAATACCATTAAAAATATATATAAAAGCTTACAATAACAAAATGATTTGTGTTAACCAAGCAAAACCATATGACTTGTCTTTCGGGTATTACAGGGGCTCTCGTAAGGTAAGAACAAAGTCGTAGACCCGCACGAGATAATGAAACAAATGCCCTATCGTAACAATTGGCGACAATTACACCCATGTCCGGCAATATGAGCCATGAAGAACCCGATGCAAAGTCGCTTTGAAACGTTTTGATGGAATTTCTAATTGTGTCAAAGTCTTCCTGTAGTTGGAATACATTGATGTAGAAATCCCTATGAATATCAAGCTTTCGCACTATTTCCCTCCTTACCCTCATCCAACCAGAGAGTTAGCTTCATATCCTAATGTCTCGCCTATTGCGCGATACTCACAGCTTCCCATCGGACTCCACATTCCTTGTCTCGAGCTTGAATGGTAACCACAAATCTGGTACTTGATCAATAAACTCGGTAGCCACTTGAGATCGAGTCTTTGATCGCCTATGTGGTGTAAATGGAATCTATGTAGTAGCTCCATCGCGTCCCTTTCCCCTCATCCTCTGACAACCCCTCCTCCTGCCAATACTTGTTTGAAGATACGGATGGCTCAACGGAATTGGAATCACCAACCACAGACTCTTGGGTGGGTCGAGGCTCGAATCGACCTAGTCTCCTCGACAAGAACCTCATCAGTAAGAACCTCCGCGATAAGCACCTCATGACCAACAGAACGAGCATCATCAGCAGCAGACTGTGCCTTTTCTACAGCTTTAGCTCGAGCATCAGCCATCTTAAAAGAAGATGGAGTCCTCGTTGGAGATTTCTCAAGTGTCTCCATTTTTCTCCCTTTTGGACTTCTTCTTTGGACCCAATGGACCACTACGAGGTCGTCCCCTAGTCTTAGTTTTCTCTTTGGGTATGTAATGACAGTTGTGGCTGGGCATGTGATTTCCCTCAACTTTTTGATAATTTTTGTCCTCACATCCGCATTCCCGCTTCAGAACTTAGACTCAACTCGCTTCCATCTCGATTAAGATACTCATGGTCATCTTGTTCTTCTTCACCAACTTTGGCCCTTGGTTCAAGTTTAATTTCCTACAATGTGGTAACACCACATCAAGACTAATTGGGCTATCTTCTAACATATAAATTGCAAGCTCGTGGGCACATGACAACCCATGTGTGGCCCTTAACACACATCCACAAAGAGATCTATCGAGGTCAACACCATCATTAACCTTCTTCAATTCTTTGTTGATATCGTCCAATGCATACCGAGAAACAAACCCAATAATGCTGCTAAAAATGTGGTGTTCATACCGATGTGCAACGAGATGCATGGATCGGTTAAATGAAGCCTCGATCGCCTTTTTTGTGGTCAAGAACTATGTGTATGGACCTCCACACATCCCCAAAGTGTCCATGTGAAGTCCCTAACTCTTTCTTCAAAGTAGAGTGCGCACCCTCAACCCGATTAGTAGTTGCATTTTTAAAATGCAAGACCTTATCCATCCATGCATCAACAAATTTCTCCTCATGACACAACCGCGTGCCTTGGAAGTAATCTATCAAACCAGGAACTCCTCTATACTCCTCTTCAAGCTCCTTAACCCTACCTATGTATGATAATTATGTTGAAGCGTGTACCACATCCATCCACCTCCCATACCATCTATCGTAGTCCGTTTGATTAGAAAATAATTCTCTTGTCCTAGCATGGACATTTCTATTCACGTGCCAACTACATAGTAAGTGTGTGCAACTTGGGAAGACTTCCTCAACTACCCCTTTGAGAGCTTGATCTCTATCGGTCAATATCACCCCAGTCATGTCCACCCAACCAATAATCACTCAACTACCTCAACTCCAATTCATAGTCGACATCTTCTCCCCGGCTAAGAATGCATGCGCCACAATGAAAGTCATGCTAGTGGAAGTGACGTCGATAATATCAAGTAATGGGTACTTGAACCTGTTAGTCTTGTAGGTACAGTCCATAACCAACACATGAGGAAACCACCGAAGAAGCTGCAAAGAAGGAAGGTGAGCAATGAACATGCCCCGATGATGTCCGATCCTTCAAACACACGTGTTGCTCAACATATCCATGCTCATCCAAGTTTTGAAACAATTTTTGCATCTTTGTCTTGCCTTGAGCTTCAATCCTTCTCGATCGGGCTCTCTCATTGTAGATTGTTTTTATTATAGTCACATTATCTCGTATTCTTATCCTTAATGCTAGCAAGAATGTGTTTAGGTTTTGCACTAGTCTTGCTCAAATCCTCTAGAATCACCCTCTCCGGTTTAATAAGCCTTCCGGGATATGCATAACCAATCAAATTGTTTGAGAACTTGTAGTTGTGAACCCTACACACAACCGTAACATGCCACTTATCATCTATTGCATGTTTCACATTAAGCTTGAATAGACAACCACACTTCTTCGAAGCGGTCTCATTAGGCTTCGCTCACCCTCGTCCCCATCTATTTCTTTACACAATTTCTCTCATGACCAACTTCAACTTCTTCGCCTTAGACATCTTAGGTGCAAATGCACCATACCTCTCGCATCCAATGGACAATCTAACTCTCCTACCAATTGGAGCATCGACTTCAATATGATGACCACAAATCCACACTTCTTAGTCAGTAGATCAGCGCCCAATTCAAGATTTCCTCTCTATTGTCGAATGGCATGGTAGACTTAAATGTCTTGGTGAAGTCTCGGGAAGTCATTGCTTGATTTACACCCTATCTCTTCAATAGGAACTGCAGTAGGAACCTACAAGAACGAAAAGAATCACTAATGAAATACAGAACAATGGCATAACAGTCATATTTCATCATTTTTATATTATGTAGAGACTCAAACTGATATACTTATAAATAGGTTTCAGTCACTTATGATCGAAACCTATTTCAAAGTATCAGACAGGTGTAGCCGAAAGCTAACAATTGGTAACGGTCAAGTTCAGACGAAAGTCATTGATTCATATTGGGTGAACTTGACCGAGTAGAGTGCAAGACATGCGACACAATAGGGCCGAATGGCATTTTACACGCCTCGACCCTGTGTGTCCAACAATCATGGCCAACTAAACAAATTTACAATGCACACGTAAATCGTTACGATACTTCAAATCTTACCTTATTTTGCTCTCCTTCGCTTCGATTTGACACATCGTTCATGTTTTCCATGATTACTTGCTCGATCTATCCGAAACTCGATGCCCTAGCAATTCGAAAATGGAAACAATTTGAGCAATCATAAAAAACACGAACAAGCCGGTGAACCAATATAGAAGAGAAGAAAATGGACTTACTTTGTCGATTCCGTGACGATTCACCCTTGTTTGCCTGGAAAATGTGATTTGCGTGTATGGGAGACAAGAGGGTTCGAAGAGTAGATGGAGGAGTTTTTTTTCTGATTGATAGATTTGGGGTATGCTTGAGACAAACCCCTTATATATTAAGGGCAATATGGACATTTCACCTATGAGTACAAAAAAATTAAAACATTTCAAAAATTGGGGTACGTTTAGTAATTTATGGGGTCTGTTTAGCCATGGTCTTTCAATATTGTTTGAAAATGAAATTGATTTAGTGATTTTTGTGTCTTGAGATTATATATTAGTAATCATAAGCTTGATGCTTGTCGGTGGAGATTGGGAAAACCTATATAGTAGCTCGACCTTGATAATTGTTGGAACTTTGAATTCTAAGGTGTATTGCATAACTAGAGGGTTGAGTTGTCAAATAAGGGGTTGTTCTTTAAGTCTTTCTATTCTATCATAATTTTTATTTTTATGAGGGTAATATGTTTCTATTTAATGATCACTTCGTTTAAGAAGAAAAGTGAATAATTATGAAATTAGAATAAGGAATGAAAAAAAAAGTGAGAGTATTCCTTTGCTAGGGACAACAAAATCTTAAGTTTTGAGATATTTGATAAGGCATATATACACATTTTATAGTGCATTTTAGTATGTTTTGTAAGGTAAAGTCTATAAAATATGGTCATAATAGCTTATTTTTGTCTATTTCTCGGTTTGTAAGGTGTATAATAGAAATCTAGGCGAAAAATGGTGTAAAATGCATATATTATATTCATATGTTAAATTTTCATTGAAAAACATGTTGTGCGAGATCCCGAGGTAGTGATGATAATGTGATAGAGGCCGATGTGACATGGTGATAACGTGGCAACATGTGGTTGGACATGCGATGATGTGGCGTTAGTTGATAGGTGAAGTGATGTGTCTATGCAAAGTTAGCAAATATATTGATCAAGTGCGGCACTATACAAGAAAAGTTAATGTGCATGCATGAAGCATACCATGAGATCTGCCTCGAGATACGTACTAAAAAGTTGATGAAGATCTAGTGACTCATAATGATTGTGTCACATATTTGTGTACACATTCGATGTCCATCTATTGTGGTTTAAGAGTCGTATGATCATCCTCGTGATCGTGCATAGCGGGTTGATGAAGATCAAATTAAAAGGAGATTTTGTAGGTGGAGGAAATCAATCCCTTGGTCATCCAAGTCTTCAAAGTCGTCCTTACCATTTAGGCTACTTGGCCTCATGTGAAGGAATTGCAAAACTTTTAGATTAATTAATTGGGATTTGGAGAATTCGAAATAAGGCCCTCTTGGTGATCGTGACCACAAGTATAACGACTTGATTGTAGTAATAGTGTGATCAATTTACGTTAATTACGGATATCGTCCTCAAAGAAAGTTGTGTTGCACTCGGTATACTTAGTCAGGTTTACTCAATTGCTAAGGAATCTTTTTTAATTGGTTTTTAAACTAAACTATTATATTCTAACAAAACAATGTAAATACTTGTACTCTTATATTAAGAAGATCTTAGGTCACAACTTCATCTAGATAATGAATAACTATGTTTGTCAACTTTCTTCTTTCATCTTCATTATGTGTGTGCAATACCTAATTAGAATAGACAAATTTCCTTAAAATCCACTTCAACCCACTATTGTGTCGGAAAAGATTCTAATGTGTAAACTAAAACCCACCTATCGATGTGAATAATGTAAGTTCCACATTGCTTAAAGTTCCAAATCTTTAGAATCATAACCAATTAAGTTTAATATTTGTGCCTCCCTAATCAATAACTATCTATCGATGTTTGTATTTTACAGTTGTATCGTTTATATCCCATTAAAAGCTCGATGGCCAAGGTAACTTCTAAAACCAATAATCAACACACACGTGATCAAGATGTTTGTAGCATTACGTCTAGAATAAATACAAATTCTAACCATTAGACTTTTTAACATTGCAATCCATTCAAACTACTTAAGCATAGCATTCATACCATAAAATCCATTGATCTCTAAGATTAATGAAATACTCACACATCATTGAAATAAAAATGCACATAATGGTATTCATTGAAATAAGAGATTAAACGAATTAACTAAAATCAAATAAAAAATAATACCGAACAACCACATATAAGTCTTTAATGTCTTATCTCCCACAATTCTTCTTAATGCTCAATAATAAAGCAAAACTATGTAAAACTATGATAATTAGTTGCAATCCATGGTGGTGTATATATTTACCACGTTCTAATACCTATTTATACTCCCAAGACACTTTTAAAAACAATTAGTAAATAGACAATTCTACAGAATTAGCACTATAACTTTCTATTTTCTTTTACGTCTCGACATTGTCCATAAGTGATCGACGCTATGTGTGTAATGACACGACGCCGCCACAACTTTGGGCACTTTGTATGCATTTTCCTCTTCAATGGACCTAGCGCCCTATATAGACCGCCCCCGGCGCCGTCCCTTATGACCCACGGAGCCGCAAATCGCGCTTGTCACCGTTGTCCACTTTTTCTTCTCTTCTTGGTCCTCCACGCCTTGCCCATGCTATGTGCACCCCGCATTTTGATAAGGGTAAACCACAATATGAAGGCACCCCTAGTAAGGATGAGGGCACTTTCGAAATTGTGTAAGTATCGAAAATACCTCTGTGCACCCCAACCGAGTTTTCGAACGATTGGGAAAGAGAGGAGGGGACGAAGAATAACAAATCCTTGTTTCAATCCATCTTCGCGTGAAGGGTGATGTGTAGTGGGTTGTTCATCTTCGCATCAATTCGATATCTACACCTTCACACGTTCCACCGGTTTTCGGACGTGCAAATGTTCATCATTGTAGTAGGGTTTTTTGTTCTAGGTCTCGAACTTTTCTCGAATTTGGAAGGTGAGATTTTGTGTATTTGTTCAAATTCGAGTTGTTATTGATGATTTTTTGTTGTTATCTATATGTTTTTTTTTTCTGGTATGTGTGCTTTATTGTAGTTGAATTCATTCCTTCGTTTGAGTTGATAGTCACTTGGTCGATTTAGGTATTTCTTTTGGATGTAATTTGTAGCTTTATTTCGTTTCGAGAAATAATGGTTGTTTTTTCATTTGTCGTTTAGTTGAGATTCAATCGAATTTGGAGGTTTTAGTGTGTTTATGGTGTGTATAGACTTGTTCGGTCACACAGATCGAACGAAGTTGTTCTCGGTTTGGTTAAAGGCGACCGAGTGAATGGGATTCATTCGGTCTAAGTAGATGAGCAATCCATGTTGTTACAATTTATTGATGAGTGTTAGTAGTAATTGAGAATGATTGATCAAAGTCTGATTTTGTGCAATTTACTTTGATGAACAATGAAAAGTATGGTCAGACAGCCTAACTTGGCCAAATTTCACTTTTCTCCATGAGTTGAATAAGGATGTTTTATTAAATTTCTGAACGTTTTTGAGTTATTTTGGTTGTTCTGTGTTTTTTGTTGTAAAATAATTAATTATTGTGTAAGCTTGATGAGTAAGCTCGTTCGGTCAAACGTTATGGAATGAAGTTTGTTTGTTCGGTTTCAAGTAAACCAATCAAAATAGGTTGGCTCGGTTGATCACCACCGAACAGAGAAACTTTATTCGATAATTGGTGACTAGCCAAATTTTTTTTTTTTGGTAATAATGTTTTTGGTTTATAAATTGTTGTAGTAATTAGTCAATGTTGCTATTGACTTTCTATTTGTATCATTGTTATAGGTATATATAGCTTGCACTAAGAACACTATTAGTCAAAAGGAGATTGGGGCCTAAAAATTGAAAAGTGCACGGGTGCTTGGAGAGCTCAAACCGCCTCATATAGAAAATCAAAGGAGTTGGAATGGGGTAAGGACCAATGATTTTGGTGACTTACCCGACGAAGAATCCACAAAGACCGGCTCGGATGTGGTAGGCAAGGAATTTGTCATTCGAACGAGTCAAGTGAATTTAGTTGAATGAGCTTCATTTGAATCAACTGAGGAAAATAAGGAAGAAGTGCCATAATAAGAAGATACTTGAAGAACAAAACGAAGATGAAAGCAAACAAGGAAGTGAAAAAAGTGGAGGTGATAGAGACAAGGCAAAAATGAAACATAAGATGATGCGGGGAAAGTTTAGAAAAAGATGGAGATGAAGGTGATAGTGGTGACAAAGGTAGAAGTGGCGATAAAGATGGGGAAGGAAGTGAAAGTGGAGATGACGAAGAGAGTGGAGAAGAAGGAGAAGAACAGGAGGAAGAAGACGATGGTGAAGAAGAAATTGAAGAAGCAATGGTAGAAAGGGTCAGTGCAAAGGGTCTCGGTAAGGCCAAGTCGGGAACACGGAAAGGCAAGAAGCTAGCGCGTAGATAGCCCATCCACACCATTTTCGATAGGCCTAAAAATAGACCTTGTTGAAGAGTTTCAATAATCATGTCGCCATTGCGATATGAAATAATGAGGTACGGATTTACTTATAGTTAATGTTTAATTGAATTCTTATAATTAATTCGTATTTGATGTTGGGTCGGTCGAGTTACAATCAAACTAATTTCATATGTTCGGTTGTAGGCAATCGAGTGAATATATCTCACTCACACCTTTAACCGAATAGATGAAGTTGATTCGGTATGTTCTAACCGAGCGAGACCATTAATTAATTAATTTGTGATTTTTTTGCTTTATGTTTTTATCATTCATATATGTATTGCCCGTACTAACCTTTGTGATATTTTCAAGAGCAGCCCCTACTCGGATGTATAAATCATTGGTCTCGGTTGGCGCATAGTAAAGTGTTGTCGAGACAAAGTTCGGCTTCAAAGCATCATTCGGGCATCCTGGACCGAGTGCGCAAACCAAGTGCACATACAAAAAGGCATACAAGACTCTCATATCACCTTTATGGAGTGGTGGCAGCCGAGAGACCAACACATTTCACCTACCATTCGGTGAAATGTCTATCACACTGGAGGATGTCAAAGCATGTTGTAGAAGATTATCGTGATGGAAAAAGTTCTAGATTGTGTCGGCATGTCCACGGATGAAGCTATTGAATTGGTGAGCATGACACTTCAAGTGTTGGAGAAGGAAGCGATAAGCATTTAAACAAATATCTTAAAGTTCTTAAATATTGGCTAAATTCACAATGGGGAGATTTGCCAAAGCCTTCGAAGAAAGGCAAGGAAAAGAGGCATATGTTTCTTGTGGTGGAGTGCACGACCTGAGCGTACTAGTGGTACTTGTTGGGGTACACTTTGTTCCTTGACAATACATCCGCGTTAGTCCCTGTTCAAATCCTACAACCGGCGAAGAATTTAAATGAGGTTCATACGTATGCTTGGGGTGCAGCCGCTCTAGCTTACTTCTATCGACAACTGGGATCGGCAACCCAGGTTAAAGTATGTCAAATTGTTGGGTATCTGACGTTGCTAGAGGTGCGTTTAACAAATTTTGGTTTAATGCTTATACTTCAACGTACTCGACTTATTTTGTTTTCTCTTTTGCGGGGATTTACGATCACTTTGATGTTCTTCTACATGAAGCGCGCCCAACCCAATTCACGTTGGGAGCCTCATCCGTGTGTCTAGGTGGGTCGTGAAGTCCGAGCAAGGCCTCAACATATGTCATGTACATCGGCTTCGCAGAGTACTTGATAGTGTTCAATGAAATAAGGTATGTGCACTCATGTTAGCTATTAGTTTGGTGTTCAAGTTTGTATGCCTTTGTTTTATGATTCATAAATGGTCTTACTTGTGAACTCTTTATTTTTTCCATTTTGTCTCGTTAGGTTACGTGGTACCCGTATTCGAGTATGAGGACGGACGAGGATATTTTCGAGGTCGCATTCTATACTTTGGAAGCACCGAGATATTTCAGGATTGTTGAGCCATATCACCCGACATGATTTTTGAGGCGGTTGGGTCACGTACAAAAGATCCCCTCCTCTCCATCTAGTCCTTCCCGAGCCCAAAAGGGAAGGTGGCTGCAAGCTACGTGGTAAAGTACGGTTTCAAGCCGAAATTTGTAGGAGAGGTGGCAAGATCATGTACTTGTCCGCACGATCAAAAGGACAACGTGCATCCGTCCAATGGGCTACAATAAGGATTACATGGGGTGATTCATAGACGTCTCCTACCCGAAAGTTGAAAATCCAAAGGATCACGCCTGGGACCGAAGACGGCGATGACATATATGATGTGAGTTACACAACAAGTTCCTTGTTTCCTATTTCTTTTTTCTTTTATTTATCATTACTAATATGATTGGTGTTCTGTTTTTTTATGCAAATGAGTACGACGGTGAAGGCCATCACACTTGGAAGGCGTTGCGCCGTGATTAGGATATAGGGCTTCCGCGGTAAAGATGGCGGACGAGGTATTAAAGCACCTCACGATGATTGATTCGGGTGGTATGTTGGGTACAATAATATCTAGTGGCACTCGGTCCCAACTCGCAACATTTAAGCGGAAGGCAATCACGGCGGCAACATGACCTTCCAAGACCAAGGGCAAAAGAGCAAGAATTGAGACCCTTTTTATTGTGTACTATTTCTTCATGAATTGTTAATGAAATTATGAGATGAAAAAATTTTAATGTTATATTTTGAATAGAAATTTGAATTGAAATGGAATTATCACAATTTTGGATTGTGTCTCACGACGTTAGATTTCGTAGTTTTTTTGTACATTTGATGAATATAATGTAAATTGACTTGATACATTTTCTTATTTCTTCCGGAGTTTGATTAGGTGAAATATAATGTTCTATTCAGTGGGTTGTCACCGAATAGTATATATTCGGTCGGTAATGTAATGTAAGACCGGCAAACGGGTAAATAGTTCGTTACTTGATTGGTCGGTGAGTGCATACCGAAATATGGCTCACGGATCGATAAGCTTAAACTGAACTAATTACACCTGCTTCGGTAGTGTCTTACCGATTAAATGATTGACGGACATATAATTATAATTGGGTCGGTCTAGACCGAGTAAATCACATTTGTTAAGTTTACTCGGTTGTGATTGACCGAACATTGCCATAAAACATTAATATAACCCAAACCCTAACTCCATCCATTCCATTTAAGGTAAAAAAATATACATTCATGTATCGATGTACAAAAAATTTATAATTATCATCCAACTATACGTCATGTATCGATGTGAATAAAAAGAGCGAGTTCGATACGACGACATCATTTATGCTTTTATCTATGATGTGTCATGTAAAGAATGTACAAAAAAGGTTTGGCCTATGTAACCTATGTTTCTAAACCATCAAATATCTATAACCCTCATCAAGGTGTGCCCAAGTCTATTATGATAGGAGTCCCTACTTAAGAATTAACAACTCCTGGTAGGTCTTTAATGTTCAAGTTTGCACTCCATCATATCGCCTCTAGTTGTATATTTTTTAGCCAGCCGGATACAATTGTGAGAAAGGGAATCTACCTTGAATAACACTTGTAAAAGAGAGATGGATGAGTAACTAAACAATAGTAATTAATCAATTAAATGTAAGGATGGAAAAATGGTGCACTTTATACCCATAAAATGATTGTCATTAACGTGTGTCATCCTAATTACGACCTTGTCACTTGGCGAATATGGTAGTGCCTTCGGAGTGGAAAGAATGTCATACTACCACTCGATGATAGAAACACCACAATGAAATTATAACATGTAGTAGTGAAAAGTCCCATATCGACATTGCATTATCAACAAATTTTGAAAGGGAGCGTCCTTGATGTTGTTGTAGTGTTGTACGAATTGTATAGTGGTATCGTAGTGATCCCCACGAGGATTGTGCACCAAATATGTTGATAGCCATGAAGCTTCCAACACATATAATTGCGGATTTGCTTCCATGCATCATCTTCATTATGTCCAAGGCTGGCTACAACAACTCGGTAACCACAATTGTCATCTCCCTTAACATCATCAACCATGTTAATGCGATCCACCCATTCTTTAAAGGCAACACCGTGATAACCATCCCTATGTACATTCCGCAAACGTGCACGTGCTCGATGAACCTTGTGTGGCACTTCACGACTAGACTTAATCGGTATCGATTCTAAATTAAGGACATATTCGTGATGGCTTGGATCTCTCATGGTAGATGCATCATCCCCGTTTGCCTTAATGACCTTCCTCCTCTTATCGTCCCATGACACTCTTCCCTTCCTGCTTGTGATGTCTTTCTCCCCTTGTTTTAATTTTCTTTGTTAGAACCACCAACGACACCGATATGGGACAACTAATCTCTCGAAGCTGTTGCATAATCCACATGCACAAATCCTCAGTATGGAAACTTTCAAACCTCTCAATCACCCTTTGAATTTCTGCCTTCAAATTGTACACGGTACGATTGACTACTTGATCGGGGTTCATGCTCAACTTTTGCCAATGTATGTGAACATCGTTTAGAGGTATAGGTGAACCTGCCAACTGATATGTGGCAATTTCGTGGGCACATGAAAGGCCAAATGTCATGCGTAACACAACTAAATCTCATTGGATCGGTACTAACATTTTCTATGCGATCCACCTCTTTCCGAATTCGCTCTAACGCATATTGTAACAAAATTCCTTACAACATATGGTACAAGGTATCGCCAAACCCGTGTTGTATGACATTCAAACTCGTCTCAAAAGATGCCTTGATCTAAGTATGTTGGCCTTCTACCATACTATGAACAACTCGCCACAAATCCTCAAAGTTTCATTGCGAGTGTCTAAGACCTTTTTTAATGTATTGTGTGCACTTTCAACTCTGCTAGTCGTACCATGTCCAAGATGCAATATCTTGTCTGTCTCCGCTTTAACAAAGCATTCTTTGTAACTTTTAACCCATGTATCCATCAAACGCTCAAGCAATCTGGGCACACAACAACAATCGGCAACCAAATTTCCCATCCTTGTGTTGAACGAAACTTCAGAGGTGGCACTTGTCAAGGCATTAGATCTACTCAAGAAAAGGTTGAAGTCTTCGTTAAGTGAAAAATATTTCTTCATGTTTCCTACCACGCCCGATTAATTTGCCAATTACATAGAAGGTGAGTCGATATGGGAAATAACAACTCAATTGCATTCATCAATCCCAACTCCCTATCGGTAAGTATCGCATGTGGTTTAGACCACTCATCCATGAGATTATTGAGATTCTTCAAAGCCCAAATGTAGTTATCTTTTTTCTTTGAGGATACAAACGTAAAATACACGACAAAGGATAACCCAATCGACGTCACACCAATGATGTCTAGCAAAGGCATGTGATATCTGTTGGTATTGTACGTGCAATCCATGAACAAAACCAATAGAAATCATCGCGGTAACTTTATGGAGTCGGGATGAGCCCAAAACAAGTCTGTCACAAATTATGTTTCCTCATTTTTCTTATGCCACGACACGTAATCATGTGTGTCAAGCAAATGCATGAGTTGTTGCATTTGTGATCTCCTCCGACATTTTCAAGCCTACGTTTTTTGTCGACATTGTATATATCATGCGCATGGTTGACGAATCTTCTCATCCCTTTTCTTTAAAGTGTCTAAAATTTCACGCGGCTTAATGTTTCCTCCCATCATTTTTACCAACACAACATGCTCTTCCGGATCTAACCGATCGGCGTATGAGTAACCCTTCATATAACACCTATTATCGTGGTGATGGTGCCCACACACCACTATGACACGTCATAAGTGATCCGCATGTTCCTTGATATTTATTTCAAATGGGCAACCACATTTTTTAGTACCACATTTCCCCTATATTTCCTCCTCAAGACCTCATCTTTGTCATCCATCATAGTTTTGTCCTAAACCACATCGTTACTTGCTTTCGTTTTCCAACTCGTTGGGCGTCACCCCTATAAGAACTTGACCTCTCACACGCCATCTTTACCTTTCCCCGACGACGGCCATCACCCCTTGCATCGGAGCTCTTCGTAATAATTACAAACCTTTTACTAGGTCCCCGACTTTGAACTCATTTAACTGCCTTTGCCTTACTTCCAAATGGAGCATTGGGAGTGAACTTCATAGTGTAGTCAATATACGAAGTAGAACAAGAATTTCCTTGCAAAATGGTAAATCAAACCATTAAAATATATCATCAATTAAGAACCACAAAAAATGAAAAAACATACTAAAAGTAGTTTAATCGTTTAATATATACCGATTGACAACCTACTGTTTGGTTATCTCTAACGGATCAAACGAATCATGTTCGATCAAGGTGATCGAACATGAAGTCTCCCATCAATCTCTCGAGACCGATCAAATGCCACTTGTTCGGCCCCGCATGGCGGCCGAACAAGAGGGCGAAATCTGGGCACCAACTAGGATTTGAAACAAAAAAAGGCAAAAAACCTCAATTAATGCTTCTCCATCTTGTATGTTTGTAAGTTCCACACGTCCTTCCTCCATTTGTTATGGTAAAAAGCTGCTAAATAAACCAAACCAACAATGCCCTAGCGAGACACATAATTTTATTCTAACACTATAAAGTGCATAACAAAACATTGCAAATTCAACATTTTCAAAGAAGAAGTATGAAAAAATTGACTCTTACGATGTTGGTGTCCACCGAAACCACAACTTGGGGCGCCGGTGGTCGAAAAAGTTCATCGAAGTAAAAGGGTAACTTGTGTGGGGTGCACAAGAGAGAGAAGAAGATGAGGGTATGTAAGTCATTTTAGGATTTGGAAGGGGTAAAATTTTCATTTCAATTGAGGACATTTTGGGAACTGGAGAGCAAAAACCTTAGTGGTTTGCCTTTATCAAAATGTGCGGTGTACATAGGCGCGTCATTTTTTCACTTATTCTTGTTGATATTTGCTCATATTGTTTAATTTTTTGTCATTACTTGTTTTAAGTATTTATTTTCAAAAGGAAATGGAAATGTTTCTTCCATGTAGCAGACCTAACAAATTTGAAAAAGTTTCTTCTAAGTAGCGGACCCAACGAATTTGACAATGAGGTTATTATTGTAGAAACAAAAATAAAATGTGATAGTTTTGGTGGTGGTGTAGTTGGTGCAAAGTACCAATATGGAGGTTCAACATCTATATATATATATATATATATATATATTAAAGGAAGACCATGGGGTGCTACATGGTTTCCTCTCAATCTTCCTTCCCGCCACGTCATCAACTCATATGCCCCGTCATCAACTCAACTCAAATCCATATATATATATTAAAGGAAGACCTTGGGGTGTCATATGGCTTCCTCTCAATCTTCCTTCCGCCACATCATTAACTCAACTCAAATATATATATTAACGGAAGACCTTGGGGTGCCACATGGCTTCCTCTCAATCTTCCTTCCCGCCACGTCATCAACTCATATGCCCCGTCATCAACTTAATTCAAATGGGAATAAGGGAAGACCTTGGGTGTACATATATGTGGCATTTTTCATTCTTCTTGATGCGTCACGTCATCAACTCAATTCAAACCTACCATGTAGGGGTCTCCGATAATTATCTATATATAATAAAATGTACCATAAATATAGAGTCGAAAGGCTATGTGCACCCCGCATAAATTTTGTGAAAATTGATTTGGGAAGGAAATGTCAAAAATGCCCTCTCAAATCCAACAATTCACTCATGATAAAAAAAAAACTTCCCCTTCCCACGCATCCCACCTTCAATCCTTCAATTTTTCCATAAGTGCAATCGCTCCTTATTCGTGCACATATGAGGAGTTGAATGAACTCGATTGACCGATTATAGAGGTGACAATAATGTTGATTTGTATTGTAGTTTGCAGCACTTTTAATGTATAATGGGTGAAGAAAAGGAGTGAGAGGCGGACGTAGAACAAGACCGTTTTTTTTCTTGGTCTTATGTATTTTTTTCATTTTTTAAACTGTACGAGGATGCAAAGTGATCGGCCACACAGACGGAGACACTACATAGGGTCTCGGTTGTATCTAGCCGACACTTTTGCATGAGTCTTGGACTAAAGCAACCGAAACCATATGTATGTACTCTGTGGAACTAGTCATGGTCATTGGGTACCGAGACTTGAGGAATAGTCCTACATGTTGTTTCTCGAACTTATGGGACCGAGACATTTGGGGTGCCTTGAGAAATAAACAGGGTGCCCCGATCAAGTGGGGTGCTCATTTTTGAACAATGGGGCAATTTGGGAAACTTGACGGGGTGCCCCGAGAAATTGATTGGGTGCCCCGATCATCGGGGTGCACATAGCCGCACTCTAAATATATAGTAATAATAAATCATTTCAAACATACCATAAATATATAGTATATATGAAACGTGCCATGAATATATTGTAATACCATATAGGGGTGTCCAATAAATATCTATATATATAAAATGTTAAAAAAACTCAAACCTACCATATAAGGGTGCCCAATACATGTCTATATATATAAGATGTACCATGAATATATAGTAATAATTATCATCTCAAACCTACCATGCATATAAAACGTACCTTTCATATAAAACGTACCATGATTATATATATTAATAGATATATAAAATGTACCATGAATATATTGTAATACCATATAGGGGTGTCCAATAAATATCATTTCAAGTTTACCATGTAAGACATACCTACCATATAAAAGTTTAAGGAAGAAAATGGTGGAGACGGTTCGAAAATTTCACGTGGTTCTACAAATTAATGCCTATTTGTAAGGAAGGTAATGGAGACGTTTAATGCCTATTTGTAAATAAGGTAATGGGGAGTTCTTTGACATATTAAATAATAAGTATGGTACCATAAATATATAGTAATAATAATATATAAAACGTACCCTATATATGGTAATTACATGGGGACATTTTTTTATGAAGACGGTACATATGCAAGCATAGTAAATGTAACGGCCCGTTTTCTTAACGCCGTTATTTATTTCGTGATTTCGAGACATGGATGCCACTCGAATCCATGTGGACGTTGCGGGTAGGCTATGACACACGTCGACCTAGGTACATTAGTAAATTGTGTGTCAGTATTGTTTAATAACGATGCATTTTATGGAATTATTTGTTAAATACATCGCATGTGTGTATGTGAATGGTTATATCGTGCGAGATAGTGTGACGGGTAGTCACCTCGAAATGTGTGTCAAAGCGGGTATCTAGAGGCGAAAGTACGGGTACATTAGGGAACTCATCTAATTCATGTAAATATGACTAAGAAATTCAATTGAAATGGATAATGTAACCATAGGCTAATTATATTGAAATTTAAATAATAGACTATGGCGCGCCTCGAAATGTATGTCGAGACGCGGGGCACCGATATCGGGTAGCCGAAGGTTATTGGGACTATGAGTTTGTTTATTTTGATAAATAAAACACTAACCATATGGTTTGATAAGGCTAAATATAATGCGACTTAATTAAATTAAGAAAGCCTATAGTTTGTAACCAATAAAGAGGACCACAAAATAGCCATCTAGATGATCATAATGGGAGAAACAAGGGAGTGTGCTATTGGAGTTAACAATGGAGTCACCAGGTGGTATGGGACACTATATTTATGAACCACAAGATAATCCTCGAGATACGTACGTACACCTGTTCTTAATCAACATATATATAAGACTTAGTGGAATGTTGATCAAACCACTCACACAATTCATGAAATTTAAGAGAAAACCTAAGGAAGAGAGGGATTAAAAGCTCGAAATTCAACACATTAGAGACCAAATCAAGAGATCAAACCAAGGTAATCATAATCTTCATCTTCTACACTCTTTAATGAACCCATTTTTTATATGATTTAGTGAAATTCGGGTTCGATGATTAGACCTCTGATGTTTGATGAAAATTTGATGAATTACATGATATTAGATCATTTTCATTGAGAATTTACTAATGGTTTAACTAGAATTGGTGTTTTGATGAATTGGAAAGTTTGGTGAATGCATGAGATTTAGAGAAATTTGGGTTAATTTGATGTTCTAGAGTGTTCTAGTTGTTGCTTTGGAGTTGATAATGTATGGAGAGGGTGTAAACCAGGTTAGAGTAGCTAATTGAGAGGGGTATGACAGAATTCTCGACTTGAGAATTCTCAAAAGAGGGCAATTAGCGCGCTAACATGACCGGTTAGCGAGCTAATCATTCTCGGGTTTCCAACTATTTTTCAAAATGAAGAAATGTAGCGCGCTAGATAGATTCCTTAGTGCCCTAACTTCACTTAGCACACTAGGTAGATCCATTAGCACGCTTACTCCACCTAACGCGCTAGGTAGACCTATTAGCGCGCTAATGATAGATAAACTATGAATTTAAGGGTTATTTTAGTGATTTTCAACCTACCACATGTCTAAACACTTACAAACAATCTAAACTTATAAAATTGGACTTCAGGGACTTAGTGGACCTAGCTCGGTGTCAAGGAGCTTGTCCGGTCTGGATACGGAGTCCTGGGAGGTCGGAGAGTGGTTTGAGGTTTGTAAAACCCAACTAAAAGAATCTCGAGTATTTGATACTATTTTTGAATTTCATTCCTATCAATTCCTTGCTGATTTTATTATTCTATTCTCGTTACTTTTGTTACGAGGTCGACCGCCGCACCGACGACCCTTTGCTATAGCGGTAGCGGCACCCGAGAGCCGTAGTTGTTAACGTACCTATGGGGATAATCGTTGCCCTGGTTGTTCCCCAAACACCCGTTGAGATGGTTGCAGCAGAGACATAGACAGAGAAAGCCAATGTTGTAATTGTTCCACTGGAGATGTCGACTCCTACGCCTCCACTTGACGACTACGGATTAGCCGATCGCTACCACTACTATTGTTACTACATAAGGATTTGTCTTGGCTCTGAGGTAAAGATGTTAAGAGAGTTTCGAAATTTCAGCCAGCTTCTTTTACGGGGGTGGTGACCCCGAGGCTACGTGGAAGTGGATTTTGTCTCATCAAGATTTCCTTAAGTTGATGAGGAATGATGAAAGTATTCAGCACGGTTATCCTAGGCATGCTTAAGAGACCATGCAAAGAAAGATGGTGGACCACATATCAAGATACCTATCTAAAGTCGACGACATGGGCTAAGTTTAGGGAGTTGTTCTACGATCGGTGCATACCCATGGAGGTGAGATTGAGACGAGGGAGGAGTTCCCGACCTTGAGACAAGGTAACCGAACTTTGCTACGAGACATGGAGAGATTCTGCACTTACTCCAGCTTCTCAATAGATGTAGTTTGTGACGAATAGCGTTTGCAGATATATTATTTCACCAAATGAGTTGAGGATAAAATTTCTTTGGTAGTGGTATCGTCTGGGGCACCCACTCTGCAGACATATTTGATAGAGCTTTAGCGCGTAAGACATATTTGATGCGAGAGGATAGCAGACATGTGACTAGGACTAAGGTACAGACAAGGCAGAGTTCTCGGCGGACCGAGGTCAAGAGATATAGAGGATCGTCGGATAGAGGTCGGAGGGATGACAGACGGGACAGGGCCCGCAGGGATGATAACTAAGGAAGTTAGTTCAAGTATGAGGAGATACGGGATTCACGCCATCGCACCAACACCGACGATCGGCGTAGGCCACGCTGCCACGAGATGTACCATCAAGGTCGAGATCGGGAG
Organism: Stephania cephalantha; assembly: GCA_039657325.1. Lineage (NCBI taxonomy): Eukaryota > Viridiplantae > Streptophyta > Magnoliopsida > Ranunculales > Menispermaceae > Stephania > Stephania cephalantha. Next base: position 14,450,266 of record CM077570.1, on the reverse strand, counting down.
GACATAACAGGGGTTAAAGAGACCGGGGTCATGGTGATTTGAAGATGGACAAAGCCGGTAGGCGGACCACCGCAGATGTGACAACTGTGGTAAGATGAGTGTAGACTACAGGACACCATCGTCACCACGTCGAGAGCTAGAGCAGGCCAAAGAGAGAGCCCATGCACTAACGCAGCGGGATGGCGGGGCGACCAGACTGCTCGTTGAGGGTACGTTACATATTTTTGGTAGACCTACGCATATTATATTTGATTATGATAGCACTTTATCATTTATTGCTGGGCGTATTGTTGAAAAGTTAGGGTTAGATACATAGACACTAGACACATACCTTATTCTCAATACTACTGGGGACAAGATATACCATAACCTAATGTAGAGACGTGATGATAGAGGTTGAGGGACATTAGTTGCCGGCGATCTTCGAGTGTTAGAGTGATTAGAGTTTGTAGCTTTTCTCGGGATGGATTGGTTATCACCCTATCATGCACGGATAGATTGTTATAGTAAGAAGATTTAGTTTCGTATTCTGTGATACTAGAGTTCTCACCGGTTAGATCCGCGATTGACTTACCTATCACTAGAGGCCTACTAGCTACAATGCAAGAGATTGAGGCATTTGCAACGACAATTGAGTGAAGGTTAGGACAGAGGTCAGGATTGAGGACATTCCGGTAGTTAGAGATTTTTTGACGTATTTTTGGATGATCTGCTAGGATTGCCACCGCCACGAGCTATTGAGTTTATCATTGAGTTGATACCAGGGACATAGCCGACGACCAATAGGTCGTTGAGTGAGAATTCTTAGAACAACCACGCTAAGAACTCACACCCCGTCAAAATCGCATTCAAAGCGGTGCATCCCGAGGTTATGACTCGGTATGTTACATCAACCAGCCACTCCTTCCAAGGATCACGTTGACTCACTTGCCCTCGAACAACTTAATTAGAATAGAATTCCAAGGGTGTTTAACAAAGCAATAACAAAGCAAAGAACAATAATATTCAATAGCTTAAGATGAAATACTCGCATTTCACACGCTTATTCCTAGCCATCCAATCTCCCAACACTCCAAAACGCATTTTTGAACCTCTCGTATCTCTTCCTTAGGTTTTCTCGATATCATTTAGTATCAATTCAAGTCCAATATCCTTGGTTTAGGACTCTTAAACCATAAAAATATCATGACCAAAGTACGCTCGAGAGCTATTTCTAAAAATAATACTTTATAATAATTTCAAAGTATTATCAACTAGCCCACTAGAGTTACGGTTTTAACTCTAAAAACCTCATAATTTGTCATCACGACCAAGAAAGAACTTGTAGTACTCATGACGTACTTTCCATAGACTCCAAGAATACTCAAATCGGATCACAAATGGAGAAGTTACGAATTTTCTAATATAGCATGTCAACTTGAGAAACTTTATTTATTTTCAACTAGAAAATGTCTCCAAATCAATATTTTCACAATTAAATCCTCAAAACTCAATAATAAATGCCACGAAACCACTCGATACCAACACCAAAATATTTCCACGGCTCGTGGAGTCAAATTGTATCAAAATTAATAATTAATTAATCCAGAAACCCAATATAAATCAATATCAACTATAATAACATCTCCAAAACAGTTATCAATTGAATTGCATTAATTCAAATCATCAAAACCCTAGCCCACGTTGGTGGAATTTATCCCAATTTGACGCAAATCAATGCAATATACCTATTAACAACAATTCCTACCAATTTCTATCTCAATCCCGCGAAAGAAATCGAAAAATCACTATAATTCAAATTGAATTGAGAAAAATGCCATGCATTAAAAATTTATCAAATTACGGGTTGAATACCTCGTTTCTGCCGCGAAAACTTAGCTCGAATTGACCGTCTTGTGATCCTCTACAATTTTGCGGAAAGAAACCGGGCGAAAATCGGATGTCGAACTCTACGAGCGAAAAAAACCGAAATCGAGAGGTTTAGGTTCTGTTGAAACCAAATGAGTTTTTGATTTTTATTTCATGTTTTATATATATTTATAATAAAACCCTCATAATTTATTTTTATTTATTAATTCCTGAAATTCCTATTTTGACATGTTTTGACTTCCTATGCTCGTTTTCGATCCCGTTTTCAACCAAATTGAACCAAACTCTCGACAAAATAGTCCATCTTCATAAAACGTCCAAAATACTTTGGTTTTGGTAACGCCAAAACCCCAAAAATCTTAACTTCGTCCATGACATACCCGACTCTAACAAACCAATTCTCTTGTCATATTTAAACAAACTTACACCAAATTAAACCCAATCTCAACATCGACTACGCTAACCGACACGAAACTCGAGGTAAGATCTTACTTACATATTTATGAAATTAGTTATTTTAAATTGTTCAATCTTTTGTATAATAAATAATACAAGCATCACACAAAAATAACAAACCTCGAAGTCTACACCCGAGATTTGGACATACGGATCACGATGAGTGGATCCCACATACGACCCGACATGGCACGTGGCGCGAGTTAGATTTTTAGTGTCATTACAGCTTTGGTGATTTTCAACATAATACATGTCTAAACACTTACAAACAACCTAAACCCATAAAATTGGACTTCGTGGGACTTAGTGGACCGTAGCTTGGTGTTGGGGAGCTTGTCGGGTCGGATACGGGAGTCCAGGGAGGTCAGAGTGGTTTGAGGTTTGTAAAACCCAACTAAAAAACTTTGAGTATTTGATATTGTTTTTAAATTTCATTCATATCAATTCCTTGCTGATTTTATTATTCTATTATGTTACTTGGACGTGGGTTTTGGTTACTCCCTCGGAAGTCCCGGTTGTGTGTTCTTGATGCTCTGACTGCAAAGACGTATGACCCGGCCCTCAATGAACGTTAACCTAAGCTTGCCCTTGGTGCACGTGTCAATGACTCAGCAGAGATTGGCCAACACCTTGAGGGACCAAGTGTCGGGCCGGTCGAGTGCGACCATTAGTGGGAACTTGGTGACCCGAAGTATAGTCTAGTCCATCCTAACGAACGAGCAATCACAATTGTTGGCTTAGCTATTATCTATTCATGCGATGAGCTAATTACGCTTGTTTGTCTTTACATTCCACACGTTTACTTGATAGTATTTCATGCATTTCCTTACTTTATTTATGTGAATGCTTAGAAAAGTTCCTTAGGATTTTACTTACTGTACTCATCATCTGTCTTTTTGTGATGATTGAGTGCAGATCCTAGTACCAGTAGGGGCAAAGGGATCTTAAGTGACTACATCTGATTGCCAGTCATCGAGGACCTACTAGTACGTGCTTATTTTGATATTTTATATTATTTGGGTATTGGGGACTTGAGATGACACAATACATGTATATATACCTTGTTTATGGTACTGCCGTTTATATACAAAGTACTCTTCCAAATTTTCCACATTAGGATTTGCTCTTACAAATAATGTTCACCATGCTAGTTACTTATTCTGATTGTATCAACTAAGGCTTCATGGATATATGTTAACCCGTAAGATACAACCCACTAGTATGGTTAGGCATTAGAATAATCTTTTAAATACTTAAGAGAATAAATTAAGAAAATATTGATAATCCACTAACTAATTTGATAAAACACACGTGGAAATAAATTCTGAGACAAGAGGTAGACACGCAGGTGCCGGACACGTGTAGTTGGGCCCCACCGGCAAAGAATACACGGAGACACGTCACCCCGGGGCAGCAGAGGCCGCCACAATAAATACCATATATATAGTAATAAAAATCTATATATAGTAATTACAAATTAATACCTACTTTCTAATACAAGGGGACGTTTGATGAAGACGGTTCACATTCATTGAATTAATTATAGTTACAATATATATTCATAAAGAAACAATTTGGTTTTGTAAAAAGAAAAAAAATGAAACGATTTGGTTTCCTACCATTCTATTAAAATCACACCCCAACCATCCCTACCATTCAATTATCAAAAGAAATGATTGAGATCCCTTTAATTATAGTTACAACAAAATTGAACACTATAAATCACATTCCAACCACTTTTGCTCAAACATTCCCACCTTGAACACAAATATATTCTTTCCTATTTCTTAGGCAATTATTTTCTTTCCTAAAATCACACAACTTACAAGATGGCGACTTACACAAAAATCTCTTACCTGAATCCTTCGAACGAAAAATATTGAAATATGAGTAAGACTATGTCGGCTTTGGGAGTCAACGAACATAAATAGTGGTGACCTTATTAGTTTTGATTTGATACTCTTTGATGAAGACGTAAGTACTTATTTTTTTACTCGACTTTTTATTGTTACTATACTCTTTGATGAATATTGGATATTTTCTTAGTTTGGATTTCATAATATTCAAATATTTATATGGTATTTCATGAGACTTTGATCCATGTCATAATTCGAAAACATCAAGTGCGCAAATACAAGCCTCTATTTCAAGAGGGAAAATTCTATTCGATAAGGAATTTTAAAGTAAGCTCGAGAATCGGACTGTACCATCTTGTCGTTAATGAGCTCAAGATACATTTCATGCATACAACCATTGTTAGACGTCTTGATGACATTGTAAGGATTCCCAAGCACAAGGTTGAGTTTGTTGATGAAGATGTGCTTGAAGATAAGGTGAACAATTATGAATTTATAACAAGTTAAAATTAATTTTCCTACGTGTGTTTTCAAATATTAGTTATCAATATTGTGTAATTGTTAGTACTAATCATTTACATTCTATATGTTTGTAGACATAATCGGTTGTTTAACAAGTATGAGACGTGGAGAGAGTAGGATCCAATGGCGAAAGCAAAAAAAACATCCAAATCATGATCTATAGGTAAGTATGATTTATGTATGGGTTGAAAATATGTACTGTTTTTCATAATTTGTTTTTAACCGAACCCTTCATATAAATTTTGCCGATTTAATAGGATGAAGATTACTCTATAGAGAAATACAGGGGACTCTTTTGATGTCTCTATTTGTCGCAGTGACACTTCACCTGTCATTGTCATTGTCACATCAACCCTTTGTAAAAATGTTCAAAGGTCAAATTGGACTCTCCATGCAAGTGCTTCTAAGGTGTGTATTAATCTTGACATCCCTGTTGTGAAGGACATGATTAAGAGGTATTATTTTTCTTATCGAGTTTTTTAAAAGTAAAGTGTAGAAAAAAATATTATATATTAATCTAGATATAATTCTTACTTTTCCACCAACATAAGGGACTCACTGTAACTCTCGTAATAGCGGCCCCATCTTGGATCTCTGCATACATGTATATTAAGGTGACAACATTAATTATCTTAAGTGACAAATTAGTGCGTAGAGGTTCATAGCAGCCTATATGTGTTAATGACGTAGGATATAAGTAATTCTTTAATTACCGCAATGCATGGTGCAAATGCATATTGAATTCCTGAAGCTCTACCTTTAAGTGATGTTGCCGCACTGATATATTCTCTTGACATGAATGTTGAATTCCAGTGCCACATTTCATTGTGATTGGCTTTACATAAGATTGTCCATATATATGAAACTTAAGTAATTGGCTGGTTTGTTGTTTACCAAAAAAAGAAAAATTGCCATTGAAGGGGTTTGTTGTTTCGGTTGGTTCGTTAAATAGAACATTTTTTCTACTGTTTTTACCAAAAAAAAAAAAAAACTGACATTTAGATCTACATCTTTTTAACTGTCACTTCGCCTGCATCTATAAGTCTCTAACCGCACAACCCTTTTTCCTCACCCTCTCTGCACTACGTCTCAGATTTTAAGGTTATATAGATTTGTAATCTATTATAATTATTAAATGCAGGTTTTCGACTAGCGTCTCTGAAATCCAAATGTTGCCAAAAATACTAACAAAACAATTGTCAATAGAGGAGCAAATGTTTGTGAATCGATTAACAGTACAAAAACTTTTAGAAGTTGATGATAATCTCGAAAATGTCACGATATACGCAACTATACCCGCTATTGAAGATCGATTTGGTTGGTGTTACATCTCTTGTAACGTTTGCAAAAAGAAGCTGGTGCGGCAAGAATCAATTTTCTTGTGTGAGAAAGATTGTAGAAAGGAACGTAAATTCCCTTTGATGAAGTATGCATTTTTGTTTTAATTAAAGGATGAGATATGCCTTTCTTAAGTACTTGGCCATATATATGAATTTTTTTTTAAAATTGTAGTATTGCATAATGTTTTTATAATAAAATTAATTTTGCAACATGTTTGTTTTATATTTTGCTTTATCCATAAATGTAAGATATTTTTAAAACAAAATTATAGGTACATGATACATTTGTCGGTGTCAGATGAGTCTGGGAGTACTACTTTTGTACTCTTTAATGACGCAGCGGAAAAACTCCTAGCACCACAATGAACAAGTTGGTCAACTTTGTAGCGACAACTGACAACATCCCTCCCCAAATCGAAAAACTGTTTGGGAAAATTTTTGTTTTCAATTTGAGACTTAACGAAAAAAATTAGTATGAAGGCTTCAAAAATTATTGTGTCAAAACAATTTTTACTCCAGATTACAAATTGGAGCTTCGATACAAAGATCAAAAATAAGTCAAGTAAATTAATGTCAATTACTTTTTTTTTATGAAATTGTCTTACGTAGTTCTATTAAAGAGTTATGTGTTGATGTTGTTCATTGTAGGGGTTTCCACGAATACAAGGTGAAATCGAATATTGTTCGAGTTCTTTTGTTGTGATACATAAGGAAAACACTAAAAACGAGGCGTGTCACGACGAAGAGAATACAAAGAGGTATGATAAAGAGGAAGATATGCTTTCAGAAAACAGTAAGCAAAAGAAGTTGAAGTGATTATATCCAGAGGCGGATATTAATCTTATAGTTCTTATCAATATGGATTTTTGGAGACTTGCGTTTACACTTTTTACAAACATGTTATGGGTTGATACATTTTGGTAGTATGGACGTGACTTTTATTTATGATGGTGTGTGATTTCTTATATTTAGACTTTACGTGATGGTTTGTGCTTTGATATATTTAGACTTTATGATGGGATTTTACTTTATTTTTATATTATCGATTCTATTATAGATTACAGATTTGTTAAACTTGCAACAAGGAGTAGTCAAGTTAATGTGTGTAAATTGCAGATATCTCTCCAGTAAGACTTTACCTTTACATGCTTTTATTTAGTAATATAATTGGTTATTTCTCTAATGGTACATTCATTTATATTATAAATTCTATTATAGATTACAGAGTTTTTAAACATGCTACAACGAGCATTCAAGTTAATGTGTGTAATATTGAAGATATCTCTCCCGTAACTATCTTGAAGAAGCTAAGGTCCCCATTCCTCCGAACATACGCTCTTGCTCAGTGTCCAACCAATTATAAGAGTTTACCTTTACATGCTTTTATTTAGTAATGTAACTGGGACTTTTTTATTGTTACAGTGTATAGAGGGGCACCGACAAGTGGAGTCAAAATGCAATAACATCTACCACGATATATGACTTCAAATAAAAAGGATTGGACAAAAATGAAATCACATTATAGGAAAATGGTTCTTGAATAAATTCCATTCTCATTTTCCGGTTGCTAATTTAATTCTTTGACTAATTAATGACGTTTAATTGCAGTTTGAAAAAAAAAAACAAACTTATACTTCCTCTCTCCACCTGACTGAAGGCTATTTCTTTGGCGTGGTCAAGTTACAAGTAGCGGTGTAGCTTTCAAGGAAGGCAAAGCTTGAATGAGATGGTTTTCCAAATTATGATTAAATGGGTCATCGTAGAATTTGTTGCATTAAAATATCTATTTAGCAGATGTGGATTGTTCTTATTATACATATGTAACCCTGCACTTCGGCACTTCATGTACCGTATAGTGGGGCGTGGATGCAACGATGTGACTTTTTCAAATAATTAACAAAGAAGAAAACTGGTTTGCTAAAAAAAACACACAAATCTCTTGGTTCCATTAGTTTCATTCAAGCTCTTTATATTCCCAAAATAGAGGGAAAAAAAACAAAAGATAACTAAAATCACTAATTAAATTTAAAGGACAAAACATATACTAAATTCTATAAGAAGGTCCAAGCTTTAAATAAATCTTAAAATCCCTAAAGATATTAAATGGTAATAATGTACTAAAAAAAAATACCACATCGTAGTTTTCAGCACTCTCAACGTGCCACGTGGCACAAACCAAAGTCTACATTCATTAAACAAAAAGGTAAATTTATATATGAAACGTTTCTATAATTTCTATATTATTTTTTTGATGTAGATATAAAGTCTTCCTTCATTAAACAAAAAGGTAAATTTTAAAAAATAGAAAGTTAAAACGTTTCTATTTTTTTTTTTTTTTTCGAAGTAGAAATGAAAACGTTTCTATATTTTTTTATATTTTTTCTTTGAAATAGAAATAAAGACTTCCCTCATTAGAAAAAAAAAGTAAATTTTAAAAATATAAACTTCCTTAAAATATAAAAACGTTTCTATATTTGGATTGTTGATGAATCCCTTTGAAGTCGTTAACTAATTAAAAAATAAACAACCAAAAAATGTCCACACTCCTTTCTCTCTATGCTGCGCAACTTTCCTTCTTCTCTTAAGTTTCCTTATTCAATTTGAAATTTCAACGCTTCTCTATCAAAGAAAAAAAAACTCAAATCCTTACTGTTGCTCGCATTTTTCGACCAAGTCATCAAACGAACTAAGACATGTAGGGCCAATGCTACTGTTGCCTCTCCATCTTCTTCAATCCACCCCTGCAACTTCACCTTTTTCTGTGACCTTGTAATTTAGGTATGCAATTTTTTCGTCTAAATTAAACAATTGATGCTCTTCTCTGTTGCAGATGCAGATACCAAGCCCTGGAACCAATCTCTGACAAAGTTATTGGAGTCAAAACTGGTTACTACATGCTGAAGAGAAAATAGGTTGGTGACAATATGATAGTATTTTTTTCTTTATAAAGATATATATGTAGTAGCTATCAGCTATGGACTAGCTAGTGTAGATAAGAAAATAATGAGACTTGTTTGTCTTGTTGTGTGTATGTGTGTGCTTGGCAGATTCGATTCTCTTGTGAGTTCTCTCTGCGTGCTTTGCTTCATTGTGGGTGGAGGGCCTTCCCTTGTCTCCAATCAAGTTAGAAAAAGTTCTGGGTTGGATGGGCTTTGGACCATTTTCTTTACGGTATATATGCTCAGTCGTATTTCTTTATATATAACCAGATTCATATATGTTGGGGTGTGACATTACTGTGAGGGTTGTCTGTGGGGCTTGTCAACATGTACCGCAATCCAATCGGCATCATGTCGGGTGTATTATATTCTGTTCAAATCATGGTTTGGACTTTGAACTGGAACCAAAGGAAGAAAAAAAAAGGTCTGATTTCCTACTTTGAAAAATCTTAGTTTTTAAAACATAATTATATTGATGTGTCACCAACTCATTATAACTATGTTGAAGCTTTTCTATTGCTCTTCATATCTAGTCTGAAGTCTGAATAAAGAAACAGAGTTTGATAGGGTGATAATGAGCGAAAAACATTTATAGCTCTATGAAATAGATCAAATAGATCTAAAAGAGTTTAATTCATATAGCGAGTTTAACTGATTTGAGATTGATGCTTTATTTTTTGACAACACGTGAGATCTCGAGGAGCTAATAACAAAGATCATTGATTCTCCATCGTTATGGTTAGATTTAAGCCTTTGTATAATTTGAGGGGTATTTATGTTAATTCTCATATTTATCCATTGTATAATTTGGGGTTGTTCTATTAAAACACTTAGTTGTAGGTTTAAAATGTTCTAACAAGCAATTGATCAAAACTTACAAATGATTAAACAATTGTTGATGATAACTACTCATGAAATTTTGTGACATATATTGCTTGTGGGATCACTATTTTTGTTGTTGTGCTACTCTGTCGATTGCTAACACTCCACTATAATCTAAACTTATATGAAATTCAATCTAGATGGATGAAATGAATAATCCTAGAAAACGCACCTGCAAGAATGCAAGAATGATAAGAAAGATCAAACTTCATGCCGAGGCGTAAGTGTGGTAATACCACGATAAATCTTGGAGGTGGTGATCCATATCTTACAATTCCGAGGAGTGATTCATCATTTTTGCACAATATGCCTCTCGGCGAGCTATAAGAATGGAAATATAGACATACGAGATACATAATCAAGCATCCACAAGTCAACATTGTTGTATAGTCTCAGGTATAAGACTTACTCTAGCGTGTTTTACATTTATCATGCACAATATAAATATATCATGATGTCACTACTTACAATTGTATTGCCTATCCAGAAAGAACAACAAAAGCATGTACCTCACAACCGTTGAATTCTATTATAATCAATAAAGAGGAACATACGAAGGAGACACCATACAACATGGATGTGCAACACAGTTCAACTCACATACGTAAAATTAATAATATGAGTTTATTAACATATATAAGAAGGTCGATGTGGTTGCCTTATATTGATTGAAAAAAGATATCTTTACATTGCGGTAAGGAGATCATGGAAGGAAGCTATGGAATGGAAAATTAGTGCGCCAAGAAAAAAAGTCATCCATCCGATAAGCGACTTATTAATGTTCAAGATAATTTAAGGCTATCTAAAGATGTGTGATTATTTTTTAAAAATATAATAGATATAAATCTTTATTTTAAGGTTGTTTACATGAGAAAATAACTTACGATGTTTTCACACTTGCAAAAAAAAAAAAAAAAAAAAAAAAAAAAAAAAAAAAAAAAAAACTTACGTGATTTTCATATCTTTCAAATAAATTAAGAAGCCCTTATCAATTAAAGAAACCATTAATGTAACTATGATGTACTTATATTTATTTGTTCATTGAGCTGTTTCTATATGTTATATATTCGTATTTGTTCTTCTCGCACAATATTTTAATCAGTGAATGAAAGCAAAGCAAATGGAACTTTATATACCTAGGTAAAGAAAAAACATCAAGAGTAATTAAGCAGCCTATCAACTTTAAAGATAATTTATGGTGTTTTCTTATCATTAAAAAAATGTTCATCAAAAACTGATTTTTTTCAAATAAAGTTCCAAATTAACTATACATGAATCATGTGTACATTAAAAAATTGTTCTACTTTTTTATGAATTTTTTTTTTGTTTTCATAAAAAGACAAAAAATTGTTTTCTATATACTTTATACATTGTTTCAAGGAAAATGCTAGAATGACACCCCAAGTGACACCCCTACGACGTGGAATGTGGGTCCCACGTAAAAATTTGATATATATTAGCCGACATTTATGGGAGCTGTCGTACACGTTTCGAGATACACACTACGGTGTTATGCACTAAGAATTATTTTGCGAACACTCATTTTACGTGGAACCCGCATGCCACATCATAAACGTGTCACTTGGGGTGTCATTCTAATGTTGGTGGCGTGACATGACTTCTAAGAAAAAATACTTATAAACTTTATTGGCAACCCTATCACATGAAAATATAATTAAAATAATATAGTACGTAACAATAGATAAATAAATTTTTTCAAAAAATGATTAAATTTTATGTATAGTTATATTATATCATGTACGTACATAGTGAGTTGATTTTACGTTGTATTCAAAAAAAAAAACTTAAGCCATGAATACGATAACTTAATTGTTATAATGTCAAAAATATTGTGTATATACAATTTAATTTACAGATACAATTAATCAAAATGTTCCTTGGAATATCTCGTCCTCGTACGTACGCTTGTCAACATTGTGGAGAAGTTTTGTTGTACGAAGAATGGACTAAAAAAGATAGAAAAGCCTCACAACCAAAATTTTCACTTTGTTGTATGGAAGGTCAAGTAGAGATTCCATTAACGAAAGATCCTTTTGAATTATTGAAAAATCTCTTACAACCCGATCTCAAAAAATATGGTAAATTTTGGAAGAAGATAAGGGCATACAACTCAATGTTTACTTTCACATCAATAGGTGGTTACATTGATACTGCCATCAATAAAGGAAAATGACCTTATGTTTTTAGATTCAATTGACAAAACATCCATAGAATTGGCTCATTACTATAGGAAGATGGTTCAAGGTCGTGTTTCGCGTACCTGTATATATTGTCCCGACAGCATCAGAAGTAGCAGACCTAATCGTTAGTGATTTTAATCCGAAAATGTTAGTCGAGATATTATAGTTGAGCATAAGACAAACGGGTTGCAAAGAATCACTGATCTTCATCCAAGTTTCATACCACTCGCATACCCATTGTTGTTTCCTTATGGTGAGGATGGTTATAGGATAGGCATCTCTTTGAGGGGTGTCTTAAACACATCTCGCGCACGTGAAATGTTGTCTATGCAAGAACTATATTGTTTTAGACTCCAAGAAAGACTAAATGAGTCATCAACTATATTGTATTCAGCAGACTTTTTCAAAGAATTGTTGATTGTTATATGGCTATAAAAGAAGAAAGATTTCGTTGGATTAGAAACAATCAAAAGAAGTTGAGGACGAAACTTTACAAAGTGGTTTGATGGGTGTTGTCCAACATGGTGATTCTTATCACAACCACGTGGGAAAATCTATTATATTGCCTTCATCACATACCGATAGCCCAAGGTATAGAGTTGAAAATTATCAAGATGCAATGATAATATGTAGATGGGTGGCTACCCCTGATCTTTTAATCACATTTACATGCAACCCACTGTGGCGGCCCCAAATCCCGAGGTCGCCATGTGGAGTGTCGCGGCTCCATGATCTGTCAGACATTGACCCACTGGGTCCCATGCACCACTAATGTCCTTTGCTACATCACGACTACTCGATATGCGTGTTAACTCATTTCGTTAATCATTTTAGTTAGACAGCTTGAATTACTTTTAGCATTAAACCAAATAGAAGTCTTAAATTTAAAGCAAGTAAAACAATTAAATTCATCATCATATAAAGCGTCATTTATAAGAGCAACTCCTATTGTGGAAAACCCATGAAAGTACTCGTATATAGGCGACAATACTAAGCAATAATATATACAAGTACCGTGTCTATCCAGTCTCCGAATACCCAAAAGTAAAGCAAAATATCGAAATAACACGTACTAGTGGGACCTCGACCATGCGAGCAATCGGATGAAGTCGCCAAGAATCCCCTTGCCCCTATTATTATTGGGATATACACTCGACCATCACAAAAAGCCGATGGAGAGTACAGCTAGTAAGATTCCAAACGAAGTAAACCGAGCATTTATAAGAAAATAAATAGATACCAATAATCATGTTAAATAATTATGCGGAAACTAAACAGTAAAGCGTGCTACGATCATCACATGAATAAATAACACGAGAGAGAGACAAAGTATGTACTTGTCCCGTCCACACGTGCACACTACAAGAAAAATGTGGAATAGCATCAAAACATTGAAACATACCAATTTGTTGCTAAACAACAACAAATCAAGCAACAGCTTACGCATCGAGATAGAGCGTTTGACTCGGTTGACAAAAAAGCAACAAATCGGTGATGATTTGTGACAAAATTTGTGACAAATTGTATTTTGTCACCGATCTCATTCTTGATTTCTCCCGCCATTAATTTCCCGCCCATTTTGTGACAGATCTGCGACAGATCACCTACAGAACCTAGTTTGTCGCTGATCTGTAGCTAAATCTGTGACAGATCTGCTACAGATCAGCGACAGATTATATTCATCGTCATTGATCAATGATAAATCAAATCGAATGATTGTCAAGAATAGATAATCTGTTGCTAATCTGTCGTGGCGATCACGACAAATTAGCAACAAACAAATCAAGCAATGTGACTAGTCATTGTTGATATATCATCAATTCTAAATGGTTTTTTCAAACCAGGGGCTCTCCTCCTCGTCCTCGCAAACTCCATTTACCACCGCATCGTCGCCGAAAATCCGCCGCTACCACCGTCGCCGTCGCGTATTCGCCGCCACCACCGTCGTCACGATCAATCATGAAGCGCATTGCAGCACAAGCGCGCGGTATTTGCCTCTTATTCAAAGTAAAATATTGTCATGAATTTTCAACTTCTAAAATTTTTTTGAAAATTTTAAAAAAATTGAGATAAATTAGGGTTGTAGCCTAATTTTCATTTTTAGAAAAAGAGTTAGGTTTCTCAGCCGTTCTAGAGTTTTTAAGGAGAACATAACATTTTTTTCATTTTTAAAAACGAGTTATGGATTTCTGATAGAGGATATTCATCTTTGGTAGCATCTTAAACATCAATTAATACATAGAAGCAAACTAGCGATTGAGGTACGATTTACTTTTTTTAATCAATTTAATGGAGTTTGAATTAAATCCTGTTCGGGTTTTGGAAAATAAAATTTTTAAATTTTTTGTTGTGTTTTAAACCCCAAAACCCGACATATTTTTGGTCGAGTCATGTAATTTTTTAGGAGTTAAAATCTTTTTTTGTTCATTCTATTCTCCCGTGGGTATCAAAAACATATGTCCACTAACACGTGTCGAGCGTGCATAATAAATTTTCAGTATATTTATAATTTTTAGTAGTGATAAGCAGGATATGGTGTCTACAGATATTTTGCAAACTTCACAGGAAAGCGAGGTTTTATTATTTTATTTATTTTAATTAGATAGCGTTAAGTCAATGCAACGCAGGGAACTAATTAAAACATGATGTCCACATAATTATCTTACATATATGTATGTCTAACATTTATACAAAATATATATAGATTCCATTAATTAATTAGTAATTAACGAAGAAATAGAGTGGATATCAAAAGTACCTTACTTCACGTATATATCATATCATCATCACGCATATACATGGCAACTTTCAGGCTTAAAGGGTCCGGAGGACGTTTTGCTGTGATGTTTCCTTTTAAATCTCTTCATGATCATTAGTATTGTTGCTGCGGCTAGAGGTAAGTATAGCAGTTTCAATTCTCATTAAATATATATATATATAGTGTATAGTTTGATTTAATTTGAAGATATCTCTCAATTTCAATTGATATATTGACTTCATCATATTGCGCGTTTGTGCGAATTCCAATAGCACTTGAAGAATTTTTTTTTTTTGTTTTAGTTTTGATATGAATGAGATTTTATTTTATATAGCCAAAGAAAAGTAATATGCGCAAAAGCGGAAACAATGTGTTTCCCTTAAATAAAGTTGAGAAATCATGATTTTGATTAAATCGTGAATTTTCAAGGGATTATGTGCATATATAATTATTTCTTCTCCAATCAATAAATTTTCAAATGAAGCTAATTTCCCTGTAATTAAGTTTGTCTTGATTTTATTTTTGTCTAAATTGTCTTAATTAATTAACCTTACCAAATCCCCTAGTTTGTCTTAATTTTTTTTTTTTTTGTCGAGGTCTCACAGATAAGATAACCTTAGAAGGATTTTAAAAATAGACCTTGTATGAGCCCACCCAATGGACCGAAAGCGGCGACAACGACGCATTTGACGTGGTGGCGGCTTTGTGGGAGTGACGAAATATAATGCAAATGCAAGTCAAATGCATTATATACATATAGTTTGTTGCTTGATTTGTCGTTCATTTGTCGTTGAACAATGACAAATCAAGAATAGATCGCTAAGATGTCCACGTAGGCTGATCAGCGACAGATTTTGATCTGTTGCTGATCAGCAACAAAATAGCAACAAATGCCATGTAAGCTGTCCACGTAGGCTGATCAGATCTGTTGCTGATCAGCAACAAAATAGCAACAAATGCCACGTAGGCTGATCAAACAAAATAGCAACAAACACGTCAGCAACAGACTAATCTGTTGCTGATTTGTCACTAATTTCTAAATGGTTTTAACAAACCATTTTCTCTCCTCCTCCTCCCTCCAAACCCATTTCGATCGTCACTGCAAAACCATTTCGCGCCGCACCTTCGCTGGAGACCCGCCGCCAGCACGGTCGCCGTCGTCATCGCCGCCACCACCGTCGACGCTCAGTCCGTGAGCCGTCGCCGCACCGTCGCGGCGCTCAAGACGCTTTGCTCGATCGACCATGAGGCGCGCCACCACCGCCATGCGCACGTTCGTCGCCGCCGCATCCCCTTCTCTAGATCCGCCGCCGCCTCCTCCTTCTCCAGATCCGCCGGCTCCGCCGCTCTCGTGACGCCGGATCCGCCTCTGCGTGCACCGCCCGCACCGTCATCGCTTTCGCCTCTGCGTGCACCAGCCGCCGCTGCTTGGACCCCGCACCGCCGCTGCTCGGACCCTGCGACAAACGCTGCTAGGGATCGCGCCGCCGCTACTCGGTCCTGCGCCGCCGTTCTCGGCTTTCGATTGCAAAGCGCCGCCGCAGCTAGGACTACGCGCCGTCGCAGCTCGAACTCATGCGCCGCCGCCGCCGCCGCTTTGTCGCCTCCGCAATCTTCCCCGCCATTGGTTGGGCACGCTCCGCCGCCGCCTTGCTGCCGCCCGACTCCTCATGCAGCCCGCTGGTCGCCCTCGATCGGCTCCTCCTTGACTGAGTTTCGGGTATCATCTGCGGTTTGCAATTTCTTGAAAATCTATTTTGCTATTTTTGTTGATTTTTGATTTTATATGACTACCAAAATTTATATATCTATGGTTTGATTTTACATATCAACGAGATCTTATACGCCTTCGAACGTAGCGACAACGCGACACTGTGTTGCTAAACAACAACAAATCAACAACTCAACCATACGTTGTTAAACAACAACAAATCAACAACTCAATTTTTTGTTGCTAAACAGCAACAAATCAACGTCAGAACAATCTGTCGCTAAACAACAACAAATCAACAACTGAACAATCTGTTGCTATACAGCAACATAACAACAAGTACAACGAATTAGAACTTGCATTTAGGTACAACTAAGCAATTATATTTATAGGTAAGTAACCAAATGGCGCCACTAAGCAATTCTATTTATAGGTAAGTAACCAATTTCTGAAAAAATAAAAAAATCCAATATCAAAGAAGGCAAATGTGGTCAAGCATATATAGAAAAAACAAATCGATCAACAAAAAAATCCTTAACTTTTGTTATTCTCTTTTTGTTACTTATTTTTTGACAATAATGTGAGATACAAAAGATTAACAAAAAATCGAGATAATTCCCACTTTTCAAAGTATGAATGTCATACCAAAATAGTTCAACTTTACAAAAAAAATTAGAACGGTAGACCAACAAAATGTATTGAATTGCTCTTCCTCCTCTGAGATGAACAAAAATTATTTAGAACGGTATTTTTAAGAGTTTCATGAAATAACATCAACCATCACAAAATCTTATTCAGTTTATTATTGGCCTTTTTAATTTATTCCATGACAACATGTGGAAAAAGAAGCTACCGTCTGCAAACATCAACCTTTTCATCATCAATAGCGGTGGAACAAGTATATGAGCATAGAAATGATGATGTTTTCATAATACTTCTTCATCTCGTAGGTGTTCTTCACTTGGGACTTGCCAATGTCTTTTGCAATATATGATGCGTGGTGTCTGAGGACACCATCCCAGACACGGGCAATATATATCTCATCGCGAAGAAAAGAATATCACTGTTTACTTAACGAAGAGGTGTTTCAAAGATTACGAGCGAATGCGAGCAACGATGAAACATTCAAGAAAAAGTCCGAGCGAGATGAGCAAAGAATAGAAAGTCCGAGGTGGGAGGGCGGGCATTGGTATTTCGTTGCATAGCGCTGAAAGTATATCCGCTAGACAAGATGGTGATACGTTGGTACGTATATATACGAAATAGTGTATTTTCGCGTGAACCGAGATAAAAACTATTAATCCCGTAACAATGTTGTAGGAGAAGAAGCTTCAACGCCGTCCCACATGGAAGGAGATGTTTCGACACCTCCACACCCATGACCATGACGGACAATCATTCGTAGGTCAGAGATCCGCGAAGATTGATGTAAGTAATATGAATTGTATATATGTAACTAGTTCGAGAAAACACATGTAGCCCATCAATTTAAAAGAAACTCCGTAGATTTAACTATAATTTCATACTTTTTAATGCAGGCTGAACTCACTCGGAGATTGGAGGAGATGTCCACCTAGACCACCGACACATCGATTGATGAGGATGCCGTTTTTCTTGAGGTGGTGCCAGAGGTCAAGGGACGTGTATACGGCTTAGGGTCACAAGGTTATCATCGCAAGATATCTTCAGGGGGAGCAAGCTCATCTCGAGGACCGGCGTACGGATTGCAAGAGTTGGAAGAGCTCCAGCGGGACCACCAAAGGTTGCAAGAAACATTGCTGAATGAGCGAATGGAAAGACAAGAACAAATGCAGAGAGACAAGATGGAACGCCAGGAAGAAACTCGAGAGATGCAAGACCGGTTAGCACGTATGGAGGCATTGTTGATGCAAAGCACCTTGGCATTAGGCCCCACGTGCCTCCGACACCGCGTACTCCACCATCACCAGGAACAGAGCGTTCTGGTCCTCAGAGTGACGACCACCCTGGTCATTTGATCTCTCCACATAGAAGGATGTCTGAGGATCAACGTCATCTTTTGGATGATCATGATGAGTTTATGGAGCAACTTATGCCGCCTCCGCCACCACCGACACGGCAAGTGATTGGATGTCCTATCTTGTTCAATGGTAAACTGTCATTCTCGAGCAACAGACTAATCTTCACATTTTTTCCTTCTAATGTAGTTGATGTGATTACTTCATTTTGCGGTATGTGCACCACCTGACGTTTGATATGGGTGTTGCATAAGGAGGCAAACTTACCTCACCAATTGGGTTGCAAGTTTCAGAGATTCCTTTGGTATGTGCATGGCATACATAGTTTAATATTGGCATTATAGTTTAATATTGTAAGTTTAGTTTGTTATGTTTTCCATAAACTATTGTACGTACCTTAAATAAATGTGCATGGCATACATAGTTTGTTGGAGTAAGCGGACACCTCACAACAAACATAACAATATAAGATTATCTACCAAATATATATTGTTCTCATGAGTCAACTCTATATGATGTTAGTAACTTCTTCTATTAGGCCTTATGTAACCAAGCAAGCCCGAGATTCAAGCAACAATTAATCATCCTTGTTAAGATACTTCGCCATACTTGTTGGCAACAAATGCTTTATATATTGTTTAAGACATGTTTCTTGTAGGCACTATTGTTATAAAAGAGGACTTTTCAAAATTTACTTAGGATTATATTCAAAAGTCCATTCCCTATTTTGAATATTTATTTAGTATTATATGTGATTCATTGAATTAAAAAAGTTGGACGTCTCTTATGAAAAAAAAAGATTTATTTAGTATTATGGGGTAAGTTAACGGTGCGTTCAAGACACCGTACTACGCCATGTTTTCTAAGTACACGATCTTCGTCATTTGTTTGTGATTAGTCGGTTGATTAAGTAATATCTTTTATGGTCAATAAGTCATTAAGTAATTAGTTAAGTTGTAATTGCAATGGATTTCAAAAATAAAGTTGTAATTGCAACTAGACTATATAAATCTTTGTTTAATTATATATTAAGTATGTTTTCTATGTAATATATTATTTCTAAAAGGCTGACTAGGCCTCGGAAGGTTGGATATTATTATTAAAATAAAATAACTTTTTCAAATATACCTTGAATTTGAATCATCCCTGATGATTATAGTTTCATAATTTTCAGAGTTAGAATCACATACATGAGCTATATGGATTATTGAGTGACTTTTATACGATTTGTATACATGCATGTATTTTCAATTTTTTGTCAAATTCCCTTACATGCATAAATTAAGAGATTTGTCCTCCCTATATTTTACCCACTAATCTCTACTTAGCAACCCTTTTATTAACAAATTGAGTGTCTCCATGCAACCCAACACATAACCTAGTGACATATTTTGAGATTTGTTCTCATGCTTCTATATACATAATATAAATTAACTTGGCTTGATTTTTCTGTTGTTGTTGTCTATGTTTAAACATTGATCTAATTTCTTCCTACTCATTTGCTTAAATAGGAGGTAAAATGTTTGTATATAACCATTAGGTGTCTAAATGCATGTTAGTTGGTGGATGAAAATATTGAAGTCTAAATTGGAACCATATATAATATATTTAATAGGAGGTAAAATGTTTGTATAATAAGATTAACTTTGTCTTGCAAAGTATAATGAGCTCATTCTAGTATATTTGCAAAGACTACAAGAACAAAAGAAATTGGAACCATATATAATATATTGTTGTCCTCTTAATTAATTTCTTTCAGAGAATATATATCCATTGCAATAGAGTGGTGAATTAGAAAATATGAATTCGATTTGTATTATAAAAGAAGAATATGAATTTTTTCATGTCATTGACTTTTTTCAATTAATAGTTACATATTTTGAGATTTGCTCAATTATCTTAGATTTGTTCTCATGTCATTGAATTTTTCCATTATTTACTAGTTTTGAGTTTTTTGAATGGTTCATTTGTGGGCTGCATGGTGTCTTCTTTTATGTTTTTAACTTCTTATATATATGAATGAATGTACAAGAGGAAAGAAATTGAAAAAAATGCATGGAATGTCATGTATGGAAGTTCTTTCATTCCCTTTTGAGTTGGAAATTTTTGTGTGTGTCACTGTGGCCGATCTTTTATGTATGAGGTCGATGAGCAAGGCTTAATTTTAGGAAAATTTCATTTGTGTTTGAATATTTTGATTGCATTTCGAATATTGTTCAAGTTATTCATTTTCATTTTCAGGATTTGGATGGGACACGCACTCCTAATTGTATAGTGTCTATCTTGTATCGGTGACACAATTGGGTAAGGGTGTGGGATTGACATTGTAGATATATATGTAAATTAATTTGTGTTGCCATCTTAATTTGTGTAGTATTTTGTATTTGGTGGATAATGTTCATCAATAAGTATATAGTATACTACTAGTTAATTATGAAATGTTAATCTCCACATTTTGTATATATTTTTTGTCAAATTTTGATAATATACAAACAATTTTTCAATTTTATTTTTAATTGCGGCAGAATTTTTTTTTTTTTTTTTTTTTTCTTTTACCACATAGAATTCCATTTACTATTTACAAGATGAACTGAAATTTTTAAAATAAAATTACTATTCCAAATCAAGCCAATAGACCAAGTCTGTTGTTGATTCGCATAGTCAAAAAAGTCATGTCATTCTTGATCTGTCATTGTTTTGCAACAGATCAACAACAGATACATTTTTGCTGATCAGTAAAATCAAAGAATAAACAAAGTCTGTTCTTGATTTGCACAATCAAAAAAAGGTATCTCATTCTTGATCATTTAAAATTTGCAACAGATCAACGACAAAAGATGGTTTTGTTGATCAGTGTAAATCAAGATTAGCCGCCGTTGTCTTGACTATGCACTTATCAACAAGAATGAGACTTTGTCATTGTTGATTTGCAAAAGATTTGCAACAAAACCTCCTTTTCCAATCTGCAATGATTTTTTTTTCTCGTTGTCGTTCAACAACATATTTCGTCACAAATTGTTATTTGACAAAGAATGAACCAAAATTTGTTGCTAACTTCAATATGCGACAAAGAGTTTAGCAACACCTCTGATCTGTTCCTGATCTGTTGTTGAGTCCCTTAGCAACAAATCCGTACCAATTCAACAACAGATTAGTTTGTTGTTGTTTATTTTTTTTCTTGTAGTGGCACCCTTAATGCAACTCGGGTGGGAGTAACTCGACCACCAACCCAAATGTATCACTTAATAGAGTACAATAACAAGGAATATGAAATCAACGATGGAAAAGTAAACCTCGAGTGACTTTCGGATGGATTCTTACGTACCTCAAAAACGCACTCAAGTTCCACTCACGTTACGAGATACGCGCAGACTCACGATTGTGGTCTCCTAAGTTCCTGGTGTCCAATTAAACCATTTTAACTAGTTTAAAGTCAAATTAAGTCAATTTCTAATGTGTGGCCAAAAATATGAAAATTTTATTCCAAAAAGTTAAGTTTTGCACACTTTTCGAGTTATACCGGGGTGTCAAACACCCGAAAAATTCTCTAATACTATTTTTCAATCTTTTTCTCATTTATTTATATATTTTTTCCTGATTTTCTGGATTTTTCAATAATTTTCTACCTATTTTTCTTGTTTTTCTGTAATTTATTTAATTTAAAATTGTTTTAAATTAATTTTTAATATTATATTATTTAAATAAATGGGTGGGTCCCTGGACCGGGTTTGACCCGACCCAACCAGGTTTGACCAGTCCAACGGGGTCGGTCGACCTGTTCGGTCCACCCGGTTAGGGTCCCGGCCCAAAGTCGGGCCGGCCGTCCTCGCTGCGGTTGCGTACGTACGTACACGAGTGCGTGCACCCCCCCACCCCATCTCCTTCTTCAAAGAGACGTTGGTCTCTGTTTTTTCTTTTTCTTTCAACCAACAACAATAACAACTTCAACAACAATAACAACTTCAACAACATCATCAACAACCACCAACACCATTAATATATATCAAGTTTTCTCCAACATTTAACCAACAATCAACTTCCACCATTAAAACACATTCAAGCTTCATTTTAAATGGAGAAATTAAAAGAAAGTGGAGATGCTCACCTCGATCACTTGATTCCTTGATCAAATCACTTCCCAAACTCAAAGGATCTCATACAATCTCACACTCTCAATGGTTGTTATCGATTTTTCAAGGAATTACACACCTTTTTTTTCTTGTTTTGAGTTGAAGATAGGGAAATAGAGAAAACGTGGAAGAGAGTGAAAATATGAGTCGTACCCCTCATTTTGGGGTGTTAGGCGTATAGGTGTCATGTTTCCATTTCCTCCTCATTAGACACCAATTTTTTTTAGCCTTGTTCAATTACCTTCTAAGCTTACTCGGTGTCCTCGCACCTCAAAGACGCATAACGAGGCGCGTCATAGTCGCCAATTTCGATCAATTGGCCTGGACTTTGTGTTTATCATTAATATTTGTCACATTTAATTAATTTGATTATCCAATTTATTTTCCCGACCTAGTGTACCCACAGTTTGCTCGCTCGATCTAAGACGTATTGACACGTTTCTCGAGGCAAACACCTGTTATACTATATCGCTCGATTCAATGATATAAATAAACACACGCGATGCTGGGTAAATAATTTGATATACAACATCGCAAATAGGCAAACAATCACTCAAAATCACTATTTACCTAGTCGTGTGTGCCCCGACCTATCTGCGACATCCACGCGGATCTGAGCTAGCGTCCAAGTCTCGAAAATAATCAATAATAACGGCGTAATTAAAATTTGGGCCGTTACAACTCTTTCCAACTAGAAAAGAAATTTCGTCCCGAAATTTTAAATAACTTGAAGTTTCACACCATGAAATAGGTAAGGGTAACGCTCCCGCATAGTAGACTCGAGCTCCCAAGTGAGTTCCTCTATACCATGATGCTTTGCCATCGAACCAACACCTTAGGGATCTCCCCTGTTCCTAAGAGTCCGAGTCGCGTGATCCACAATTAATTGCTATCGGTCGCTCCTCATATGTTAAATCAGGCCGAACCTCGATCCGTCTCAAGTCAACCATCGGTCTCGGTCCCGACCTAGCCGGACTCAACATCGAGATATGAAATGTAGGATGAACCCCGGCCTAACTCGTCGGCAAGCCCAATATGTAAGCCACACTTTGCCAACTTGTTATGCGACTCTTAACGATCATTTGTATCTCGACATCGGTTTCCCTTTAATCCCAAATCTCTGTTGGCCCTTCCAAGGGGAAACCTTCGAGATAAACCATGTCGCCCTCTTCATAGCTCAGACCCTCGTGATACTTATCCACATATTTCTTCGTCTCAGTCAAAGCCGCCCGAAGTCTCTATCGAATCGCCTATTATTCTATGTGTGATTAACAACTATCTCTCGGCCCAATCGTAGTTGTATCCTCAAGTCTTTGCACAACACGCATGTGATCTGCAGGGCCTGCCATACAACGCCTCAAACGGAGGCATCCATATATTCGCCTGATAGCTGTTATTGTAAGCAAACTCACACAGCGGTAAATAATCCTACCACGAATCTCCAAACCGCAAAATACAAGCCCTGAGCATATCCTCAAGAATCAGTATCGCCTCTCGGGATCGTCCGTTTGTCTCGAGGATGGTAAGTCCGTGCTAAATTGCAACTCGGTGCCAAACTGTTCATGCATCCCCTCTCAGAATTTCGAAGTCAACCTAGGATCCCGGTCAGATACAATAGAGACTAGCACCCCATGCAACCTAACGATCTCCTCTCTCGAAGATAATGCTCACCATGGGAACAAATATCTCATAGAAATAGGAATAAAATGTGCACTTTCGTTAGGACCGTCAATCACAACCTAAACCGCATCGTGTCTCCTCGTAGTATGTGGTAACCCACTAACAAAATCCATAGTGACGTGCTCCCATTTCCACTATGGAATTGGTAGTGGCCGTAGTAAACCGCCTTTGCTCTCCCGTGCTCACCCTTAACTTACTCGGCATATATGACAACTCTTGACGTATTCGCCAACGTCAGCCTTAATCCCTGGACACCAGAACAATCACATCAAATCGTGATACATCTTGGTCCGTCCAGGATGAACTATGTAGCGAGACCTATGTGCGTCCTCCAAAATTATGCTCCGTATTTCCGAAACCGCACGTATCCACAACCTTCCTCTGTGTCTTAAACACCGATCCGTCGACTCGCCCAATTCGTACACTCCATATCCCGAGCCATACCATCGAACCGCTCATAGAGTCCATCGGTCCTCTTACACTTGGCAACTCGCTCAATAGATACGATCGGAACTCTCATCTCACAAAAAATGTGTGGCTCGGTCGTAGTAAAAACATCGGCCATGCACATAACCGACGCCGCTGTAATAAGCCATGCTCGTATGTCATATGTCGCACTACGCCGATCATTGTAATACCGCTCTCGCTCAATGCGTCGCCTACAACGTTCGCTTTCCCTAGGTGATACTCGATAGTGAAGTCGTAGTCCTTCGCATAACTCAAGCCATCTCCTCGACGCATGTTCGAACTTTGAGTGAAAATGTATCTCGGACTCGATGATCAATGTAGAGTACGAACCGCTCTCCGTAGATATAATGCATCCAAGCCTTTAGTGCAAAAACGATCGCGCAAGCTCCAAGTCATGCACCGGATAGTTTACCTTGTGGGGTCTCAATCGTCGGGACAAGTAAGCTACCGGTCTACCCTCCCGCATCAAAACGCATCCAAGTCCAATGCCCGATGCATCTGTATACACCGACAAGCTCTTGCCCGCTCTGGCAATGTCAACAAGATGGTGCATAAGTCAATCACCTCTTCAACTCCCCGAAAGCTTGCTCACACTCCGTGACCAATCAAATCTAACATCCTTCTTGGTCATCCTAGTCATTGGTGCCAAAATCGAGGAAAGTCCCGTATGAATCTGAATCGGCGGTAGTACCTCGCTAGTCCCAAGAAACTCGAATGTCAAAAACAGACTCAGGCGTTCTTCATCAATAATCGCCCGAATCTTCTCTCGAATCCACAGAGATAGCACGATCGCTAATGACACGTCCCGTAAATCTCACCGCACTCGGCCGTAAATCACACTTGCTAAATTTTGCGTACGATCCTATGCTATCTCGGTGTCGTCAAAACAGCTCTCTGAGATGACTCGCGTGCTCTTCACGAGTCCTATCAGTAAATCAAGATGTCATCAATAAAGACGATGACATATCTGTCCAAGTATGGTCTCAAGACCATGTGCATCAAGTCCATGAAGATCGTCGAGGCATTAGTCACTCGCAATGCATGATTATAAACTCAAACAACTCATATCTTGTCTTGAAAGTGGTCTTCTTGATGTCCTCTTCTCGAACCTTCGACTGATGATAGCCTGAACGTAGATCAATATTTGAGAAGAACTTGGCGCCAGTCAAACGATCGAAAAGATCGCCGATCCTGGGGAGTGGGTAACGGTTCTTAACTCACACCACGATTCAACTTCCTGTAGTTTATGCACATCCTCATTAAACCATCATTCTTCTTCCCAAATAACACTAGAGCTCCCCAAGGTGACATGCTAGGGTGAATGAAACACTTCTCCAGTAAGTCCTCCAATTGCCTCCTGACCTCCTCGTACTCTGACGGTTACATCGGCTGAGTCCCTGGTATCGCTCAATGATGAACTCAATCGCTCGTGGCGGTGGCAATCTGGTAAATCATCTCGGAAATACGTCGACAAAGTCTCGGACTATCGGAACATCCCGAATCCCGACTTCGGTCCCTAACATCTTGCTAAACGATCGCCGCAAATGCTTCCATCTCCCGAGTCGTAGTTAGTCGACCTCTAGTAATGGGTAGTGCGGTCGTGACTCCGAAACGTGAACTTTGGAATCCCATGAACTCGAAACATGACGGTCTTCGTAAGCAATCCAAATTGTGCATGATATGCCGCCAACCATCCATCCCTAAAAGTGCGTCAAACTCGAGGTATTCTAGGACTCGTAAGTCTATCGGCAACTGATACCCCTCTACCTCTATCGTGCAGTCTCGACATATCCGGTTATGGTATATCTTATCCCTAGAAGCCGTGCGAGGACAAGGTGTATGTCTAGCGTTTGTGATGCTAACCCTAACTCTCCTCCTAAACGTCCGAAGAATAAATGATAATGTACTACCGAAATCTATCATAACATGCATCGGTCTACCCATAATAGATAACGTACCCTCGACGAGTTGTCTGGTCGCATCTCGATCTGGCTGCACGACTACATGTGCTCTCTCCCTAGCCTGACCCTGCCGTGTTCCTGGTAATGTCGGTGGTGCCCCGCATCGGCTTTCAAGTGCCCTTTCGACCACAACGATGACATCGGCGTTTCTCCCGCTGTCTCCGAATCTCGGACCACGACCTTGGTCTTTCTAACCCCTGTCACGACCTCCCTTATCCATATCCCGAGGGTACTATTATGGCTGATGTCGTTGCTGCTCTGTGAGTGCAGGTGCTAAGGCATGCGTCTGCTGCCTATCCTCGTACTGGAACCGGCTATCCTCGTGATCGACCCTACGGTCCCTATGTCGTCGATCATCTCGGCGACCCTTGTCGCTTATCTCTATGTCTCTTTGATCTCCGATCCGACCGAGAACCCCGACCCGCTTGTAGCGCAAAGCACTGTCGTACGTCCGCCTCTCTCTCTCTCCCAAGAGCACCGTCTCATAAGATAATGCTCGATCGTACACCTCCCGAAGAGTAGTAGCACTGTCGAGACTATCGCGTCGGCAATCCGCTCATCAACACCACGTACGAAATAGTAAATCAAGTATCTCTATGCTCGCAACATTCATCGAGAGTAGTAATAGGTATCGGTGCATCGCTCCATGTACCGCATCAATGAACGGTTACCCCGTCGTAGGGCCGAGAAAATCTTCCCTCAACCTCGGCCTCACCTACATGGGAATGAACTCGCCGTATAACAACTCTCGAAACTCCGCCCATATCGTTGGCTCCGGGTGGATATCCGGATAAGTCATCCACCGAGTCTTTGCATGACCTCTCGGACACACTCCGATAAACGTGCCTATATGATGTCGTCATTTCACATCGGCTTATGGAAACGCCGATGTGAAACTATCCACTTCCTGTCGCCTCAAGGTCTCTACCTCCGAAGAAGTATTCCTTTGAAACTTCATAAAGTCTCGACAAGTTTTGCCTCCAGAGTCAAGACGAATACGGAAGTAGCAAGAACTGTAGTAGCCTGTCGGCGCTCGGTAGTCATAGGTAGGGGCATAAGAGTCGAAGTCTCTAATGGTATCACAATCGCTGGCGAGACTCCCTCAGCCCGTGTCTCTGAAAGTGATGTATCAGTAGGCATATGTGGTGTAGTCGGGGCGACGACTGTCTGTACCGTAGGTGCGACAAGAACTGTGGGAGCTAGTGCTGCTGCTGTCGCGGCCTGAGCCCTAAGTAATCGGAGGATCAACTAGGCATCGTGGGCGCCGAGTCGATCCTCTATGCTCCGAGTCGATACGGTAGTAGTAGTGGTGTCCCTAGTAGGATCACTAGTATGTCCCATCTCGGGGTGTGTCGAGGATGTCCGTCCATCGTGATCTCAGTATCGAAAAGCGTGCATCGGATCAGCTTCGGTATATATACATGTTAATATATCATTTACAATAAAACATAACACGTATATAAACCCTAAGTCTACCCGACTCACCATCACTTCCCAACAAGAGTTCTAAGGCAAGTACATCGGGTTTCCACATCTAATAATTTTTTTTAAGTCTTATGCTCTTTCAGTTAATTTCCCGAGGTTCCTAGAACTCTCGCTCTGATACCACCTGTAGCGGCCCCAAATCCCGAGGTCGCCATGTGGAGTGTCGCGGCTCCGCATGATCTGTCAGGATATTGACCCACTGGGTCCCACGCACCACTAAAGTCCTTTGCTACATCACGACTACTCGATATGTGTGTTAACTCATTTCGTTAATGACTTTAGTTAGACATTTGAATCACTTTTAGCATTAAAACAATGGAAGTCTTAAATTTAAAGCAAGTAAAACAATTAAATTCATCATCATATAAAGCATCATTTATAAGAGCAACTCCTACTATGGAAAACCCGGAAAGTACTATGTATATATGCGACAATATTAAGCAAGAATATAAACAAGTACAAAGTGTCTATCCAGCCTCCCAATACCTAAAAGTAAAGCAAAATATCAAAATAACACGTACTAGTGGGTCCTCGACCATGCGGCAATCCGACGAAGTCGCCAAGAATCCCCTTGCCCCAACTAGTATTGGGATCTCGCACTCGACCATTACAAAAGCCTGCTGGAAAGTACAGCTTAGTAAGATTCCAAACGAAGTACATCGAACATTTATAAGAAAATAAATAGATACCAATAATCATGTTAAATAATCATGCGAAAACTAAACAGAAACTCGCTACGATCATCACATGAATAAATAACACGAGAGACACAAAGTGTGTACTCGTCCCTTCAGACTAAATCGTACATCGGACCCCAGGATCCTTTCGGTGGGTGCCCCTCTTCCTTTCACCTGGTTCCTTGCGGTGCATGTCCGACACATGCACCCTTAATGCAACTCGGGTTGCAATTCACCGAGTGCCCGATCACACGTGCTACAACCTAGTGTGCCATAAGTACACTACAAATATCAAAGGGAGTAACTCGACCACCAACCCAAATGTATCATGGAATAGAGTACAATAACAATGAATAGGAAATCAACGATGGAAAAGTAAACCCTCATTGACTTTCAGATGGATTCTTACGTACCTCAAAAACGCACTCCGAAGTTCCACTCACGTCTCGAGATACGCGCCCAACTCCCGACTGTGGTCTCCTAAGTTCCTGGTGTCCAATTAAACCATTTTAACTAGTTTATAGTCAAATTAAGTGAATTTATAATGTGTGGCCAAAAATAAGAAAATTTTATTCCAAAAAGTTTGGTTTAACACACTTTTCGAGTTATACCGGGGTGTCAAACGCTTGAAAAATTCTCGAATACTATTTTTCTATCTTTTTCTCATTTTTTTTTAAATTTCTTCCCTGATTTTCTAGATTTTTCCATAATTTTCTACCTATTTTTCTTATTTTTTATGTAATTTATTTAATTTAAAATTGTTTTTAAATTAATTTTTAATATTATATTATTTAAATAAATGGGTGGGTCCCCGAACCGGGTTTGACCCGGTCCCCGGACCGGGTTTGTCCTCTGTCCAACCGGGTCGGCTTTGACCGGTTCGGGTCCACCCGAGTCGGGTCGGACTGGACCGGCCGGCACACGTGCGTGCACCCCCCCCCCCACCCCATCTCCTTCTTCACAGAGACGTTGGTCTTTTTTTTTTTTTCTTTCAACCAACAACAATAACAACTTCAACAACATCATCAACAACCACCAACACCATTAATATCAATAGTTTTATCCAACATTTAACCAACAATCAACTTACACCATTAAAACGCATTCAAGCTTCATTTTAAATGGAGAAATTAAAAGAAAGTGGAGATGCTCACCTTGATCACTTGCTTCCTTGATCAAATCACTTCCCAGACTCAAAGGATCTCATACAATCTCACACTCTCAATGGTTGTTATCAATTTTTCAAGGAATTACACACCGCTTTTTTTCTCGTTTTGTGTTGAAGAGAGGGAAATAGAGAAAACGTGGAGGAGAGTGAAGAAATGAGTGGTAACCCTCATTTTGGGGTGTTAGGTGTATAGGTGTCATATTTCCATTTGCTCCTCATTAGACACCAATTTTTTTTAGCCTTGTTCAATTACCTTCGGTTACCCGGTGTCCCGCACCTCGGCACGTATAACGAGGCGCGCCACGATCGCCAATTTCGATCAATTGGCCTGGATCGTGTGTATCATTAATATTTGTCACATTTAATTAATTTGATTATCCAATTTATTTTCCCGACCTAGTGTACCCACAGTTTGCTCGCTCAGTACCCGTATTGACACGTTTCTCGAGGCGAACACCCGTTACACTATCTCGTTCGATTCAATGATATAAATACACACATGGGATGCTAGGTAAATAATTTGATATACAACATCACAAATAGACAAACAATCACACAAAATCACTATTTACCTAGTCAGACGTGCCCCGACCTATCTGCGTCATCCACGCGGATTTGAGCCTGCGCGTCCAAATCTAAAAATAATCAATAATAACGGTGTAATTAAAATTTGGGTCGTTACACCCACGCTGGCCAAAGATAAACTATATGTTTGCAGATGATTCAACATAAAAATGATGAAAAAATATAGTCGAAATTATATGCGAATATTCGAGATCAAATTGCATGAGCTCATGCACAACCTTAAGAACAAAAAAGTCTTTGGTGTCCCAATTGTAGGTAGCTACATGATTCTTTCTCATGGGAAGTTCTTGGTTGGGCCCTTTGTGAACCTATATAGCTGGATGCGTGCAATACACACCGAGATGTATGGTTTGTTTAAGTTTAGGCAAAATGCACGACATTCGTTTTGTAGGTGCCCAAAGTGGGTCAACGAGTCATTTTAGCTTTCTCACATCATAGAAAACCTAATTCAGTTTTAGGACATCATTTCTTAATGATATATACATTATTCTTCTCGAATTGACTATAACTTGCATGATTTTTACCCTTACAAGTGGAAATATGCAAACTAATATATAGTTGTCTAAATTGCACTCTTTATATTAAAGGAAGACCTTGGGTGCCACATGGCTTCCTCTCAATCTTCCTTCTCACCACGTCATCAACTCGTATGCCTCGTCATCAACTCAACTCAAATATTTATATATATATATATATATATTAAAAGAAGACCTTGGGGGTGCCACATGGCTTCCTCTCAATCTTCCTTCCCCGCCATGTCATCAACTCATATGCCCCGTCATCAACTCAACTCAAAGGGGAATAAAGGAAGACCTTGGGTGTACATGTGGCATTTTCCATTCTTCTTGACGCGCCACGTCATCAACTCAATTCAAACCTACCATGTAGGGGTGTCTAATAATTATCTATATATATAATAAAATGTACCATAAATATAAAGTCATGTTATGTGCACCTCGCATAATGATCGGGGCACCCATCAAAAATTTTGTGAAAATTGATTTTGGAAGGAAATCTCAAAAATGCCCTTTCAAACCCAACAATTCACTCGCAATCGAAAACTTCTTCTTCTGCGCACCCCACCTTCAATCCTTCAATTTTTTCACAAGTGCAATCGATCATTATCTCAGTGCACATATGCGAGTTGAATGAATTCGGTTGAGCGATTTAGGAGGAAACAATAATGTCGGTTTGTATTGTATGATTTGTTAGATTCGGTATGTTTGCATAACTGTTAATGTATAATGGGTGAAGAAAATGAGTGAGAGGCGGACATAGAACAAGATAAAGTTTTTTTTTCTTAATTTTTATGTATTTTTTCATTTTTCAAACCGTACAAAGGGACGCGAAGTGATCGACCACACATGACCAAAACACTACATAGGGTCTCGGTTGTATCTAGCCGACACTTTTGCATGAGCCTCGGACTAATGCAACCGAAATCATATATATGTACTCTGTTGTACTAGTCACGTTCATTGGGTACCGAGACCGGAGGAATAGTCTCATACATGTGCAACCGAGACGCATGTTGTTTCTCGAACTTATGGGACCGAGACAAATAAGGGTGCCCCGAGATACAAATGGGGTGCCCCGATCAGGTGGGGTGCTCATTTTTGAACAAATAGGCAATTTGGGAAACTTGATGGGGTGCCCCGATCATCGGGGTGCCCTAAGAAACAACAAGGGTGGACATAGCCGCACTCTAAATATACAAGAATAATAAATCATTTCAAACCTACCATAAATATATAGTATATATGAAATGTGTCGTTAATATATTGTAATAGCATATAGGGAGTGTCCAATAAATATCTATATATATAAAATGTTAAAAAATTCAAACCTACCATATAAGGGTGTCCAATACATATCTATATATATATATATATATATATAAGCTGTACCATAAATATATAGTAATAATTATCATCTCAAACGTACCATGCATATAAAACGTACCTTCCATATAAAACGTACCATGATTATATATATATATATATATATGTATTAATAGATATATAAAATGTACCGTGAATATATTGTAATACCATATAGCGGTGTCAACTTACCGTGTAAGACATACCTACCATATAAAAGTTTAAGGAAGAAAATAGTGGAGAAGGTTCGAAAATGTCACGTGGTTCTACAAATTAATGCCTATTTGTAAGGAAGGTAATGGAGACGTTTAATGCCTATTTGTAAATAAGGTAATGGGGATGTTGTTTGACTTATTAAATAATAAGTATGGTACCATAAATATATAGTAATAATAATATCTAAAACGTACCATATATATGGTAATCTACGTGGGGACGTTTTCTTATGAAGACGGTTCACTTGCATGCATAGTAAATGTCATATATAGTAATAAAAATCTATATATAGTAATTACAAATTAATACCTACTTTCTAATACAAGGGGACGTTTGACGAAGATGGTTCACATTCATTGATTTAATTACGCTTACAATATATATTCATAAAGAAATGATTTGGTTTTGTAACAAAAAAAAAAAAAAAAAAAAAGCGAAACGATTTGATTTCCTACCATTCAATTAAAATCACACCCCAATTATCTCTACCATTCAATTATCAAAAGAAATGGTTGAGATCCTTTTAATTACAGTGACAACAAAATTGAATACGATAAATCACATTCCCACCACTTTTGCTCAAACATTCCCACCTTGAACACAAATATATTCTTTCCTATTTCTTAAGCAAGTATTTTCTTTCCTAAAATCCCACAACTTACAAGATGGCAACTTACACAAAAATCTCTTACCTGAATCCTTTGAACGAAAATATTGAAATACGAGTAAGACTATGTCGGCTTTGGGATTCAACGAACATGAATGGTGGAGATCTTATTAGTCTTGATTTAATACTCTTTGATGAAGACGTAAGTACCTTTTTTTTTTACTCGAGTTTTTATTGTTACTATACTCTTTGATGAATATTGGAGATTTTCTTAGTTTGGATTTCATAATATTCAAATTTTTATATGGTATTTCAGGAGACTTTGATCCATGCCATAATTCGAAAACATCAAGTGCTCAAATACAAGCCGCTACTTGAAGAGGGAGGATTCTATTTGATAAGGAATTTTATAGGAACCTTGAGAACCAAACTGTACCACATGATATATTTCATGCATACAACTATTGCTAGATGTCTTGATGACATTGTAAGGATTCCCAAGCACAAGTTCGAGTTTTTTGATGAAGATGTCCTTGAAGATATGGTCAACAATTATAAATTTCTGACAGGTTAAAATTAATTTCCCGATATGTTTTTTCCAATTATTAATTAGTTATCAATATTTTGTAATTGTTAGTACTAATCATTTACATTCTATATGTTTGTAGACATAATGGGTTGTTTAACAAGCATAAGAGACATGGAGACAATAGGATCCAATGACGGTAAGCAAAAAAGAGACATCCAAATCAAGATCAATAGGTAAGCATGGTTTATGTATGGGTTGTAAATATGTGTTGTTTTTCATAATTTGTTTTTAACCGAACCCTTCATATAAATTTTGCAGATTTAATAGGATGAAGATTACTCTATGGAGCAATACAGGGCATACTTTCGATGTCTCTATTTGTCGCAGTGACACTTCACCTGTCATTGTGATTGTCACATCAATCCTTTGTAAAAATGTTCATAGGTCAAACTGGACTCTCCACAACAAGTGCTTCTAAGATGTGTATTAATCTTGACATCCCTGCTGTGAAAGACATGATTAAGAGGTATTATTTTTCTTATCCAGTTTTTTAAAAAGTTAAGTGTAGAAAAAAATATTATATATTAATCTTGATATAATTCTTACTTTTCCACCAACATAAGGGACTCACTGTAACTCTCGTAATAGCGGCCCCATCTTGGATATCTGCATACATGTATATTAATGTGGCAAAATTAATTATCTTAAGTGACAAATTAGTGCATAGAGGTTCCTAGCAGCCTATGTGTGTTAATGACGTAGGATATAAGTAATTCTTTAATTACCGCAATGCATGGTGCAAATGCATATTGCATTCCAGAAGCTCTACCTTTAAGTGATGTTGCCACACCGATATATTCTCTTGACATGAATATTGAATTCCAGTGCCACATGTCAGTGTGATTGGCTTTACATAAGATTGTCCATATATATGAAACTTAAGTAATTGGCTGGTTTGTTGAAGGGGTTCGTTGTTTACCAAAAAGAAACGGAAATTTGCCATTGAAGGGGTTTGTTGTTTACCAAAAAAAAATAAATGGAAAACTACCATTGAAGGGGTTTGTTGTTTCGGCTGGTTCGTTAAATAGAACATTTTTTCTACTGTTTTTTACCAAAAAAAAAAAAAAAAAAAAACTGCCATTTAGATCTACATCTGTTTAACTCTCACTTCGCCTACATCTATAGGTCTCTAACCGCACAACCTTTTTCCTCACCCTCTCTGCACTACGTCTCAGATTTTAAGGTTATATAGATTTGTAATCTATTATAATTATTAAATGCAGGTTTTCGACTAGCGTCTCTGAAATCCAAATGTTGCCAAAAATACTAACAAAACAATTGTCAATAGAGGAGCAAATGTTTGTGAATCGATTAACTGTACAAAAACTTTTAGAAGTTGATGATAATCTCGAAAATGTCACGATATACGCAACTATACCCGCTATTGAAGATCGATTTGGTTGGTGTTACATCTCTTGTAACGTTTGCAAAAAGAAGCTGGTGCGGCAAGAATCAATTTTCTTGTGTGAGAAAGATTGTAGAAAGGAATGTAAATTCCCTTTGATGAGGTATGCATTTTTGTTTTAATTAAAGGATGAGATATGCCTTTCTTAAGTACTTGGCCATATATATGAATTTTAAAAAAAAATTGTAGTATTGCATAATGTTTTTATAATAAAATTAATTTTGCAACATGTTTGTTTTATATTTTGCTTTATCCATAAATGTAAGATATTTTAACAAACTTATAGGTACATGATACATTTGTCGGTGTCGATGAGTCTCGGGAGTACTACTTTTGTATTCTTTAATGACGTAAAAAAACTCCTAGACACCACAATGAACAAGTTGGTCAACTCTCAGTAGCGACAATCGACAACATCCCTCCCCAAATCGAAAAACTGTTTGGGAAAATTTTTGTTTTCAATTTGAGACTTAACGAAAAAAAAAATTAGTATGAAGGCTTCAAAAATTATTCTCAAAAACAATTTTTACTCCGGATGACAAATTGGAGCTTCGATACAAAGATCGAAAGATAAGTTAGGTAAATTAATGTAAATTACTTTTTTTTTTTTTAGAAAATTGTCTTACGTAGTTCTATTAAAGAGTTATGTGTTGATATTGTTCATTGTAGGGGTTTCCACGAACACAAGGTGAAATCGAGAGGTTGTTCGGGTTCTTTTGTTGTGATACATAAGGAAAACACTAAAAACGAGGCGTGTCACGATGAAGAGAATACAAAGAGGTATGATAAAGAGGAAGATATGCTTTCAGAAAACAGTAAGCAAAAGAAGTTGAAGTGATTATATCCAGAGGCGGATATTAATCGTATAGTTCTTATCAATATGGATTTTTGGAGACTTGCAGTTTACACTTTTTACAAACATGTTATGGGTTGATACATTTTGGTAGTATGGACGTGACTTTTATTTATGATGGTGTGTGATTTATTATATTTAAACTTTATGTGATGGTTTGTGCTTTGATATATTTAGACTTTATGATGGGATTTTACTTTATTTTTATATTATCGATTCTATTATAGATTACAGATTTGTTAAACTTGCAACAAGGAGTAGTCAAGTTAATGTGTGTAAATTGCAGATATCTCTCCAAGTAAGACTTTACCTTTACATGCTTTTATTTAGTAATATAATTGGTTATTTCTCTAATGGTACATTCATTTATATTATAAATTCTATTATAGATTACAGATTTTTTAAACATGCTACAACGAGCATTCAAGTTAATGTGTGTAATATTGAAGATATCTCTCCCGTAACTATCTTGAAGAAGCTAAGGTCCCCATTCCTCCGAACATACGCTCTTGCTCGTGTCCAACCAATTAGAAGAGTTTACCTTTACATGCTTTTATTTAGTAATGTAACTGGGACTTTTTTATTGTTACAGTGTATAGAGGGGCACTGACAAGTGGAGTCAAAATGCAATAACATCTACCACGATATATGACTTCAAATAAAAAAGGATTGGACAAAAATGAAATCACATTATAGGAAAATGGTTCTTGAATAAATTCCATTCTCATTTTCCGGTTGCTAATTTAATTCTTTGACTAATTAATGACGTTTAATTGCAGTTTGAAAAAAAAAAAAAACAAACTTATACTTCCTCTCTCCACCTGACTGAAGGCTATTTCTTTGGCGAGGTCAAGTTACAAGTAGCGGTGTAGCTTTCAAGGAAGGCAAAGCTTGAATGAGATGGTTTTCCAAATTATGATATGTTGAATTACTAAAGATCAAATAAGAAAACACATACCCGAAGCGGAAGCAAAAGATAGCCTTTACTTGTTCACCGGGTCACAGCAAAATCACCAAGAGGGAAAAATGCCCAATAATCACAAATAAGTACTCTTGCAGAGATTAGAGAAAAACAAGAAAGTTTTTGTGCGTGAAACTCTTGTTCGGAGATTCTCACAATCTCCTTATTTATCTCTTATATAGATAACTACTAAATAGTTATTTAATCGATTACAAAAAACAGATAACTACTAAGTAGTTATTTAATCGATTACAAAAACTACCCAAACCACTTTATGTGCGTACGTGTATTCCAACATCTCCCACTCGCACATAATGGGTTTAATTTCTCATAAGTTCCATCTATAAAGAACAATGTTTTTTTTTTTTTTTATCTCTGCAAAAACATATTCATACAAGTAAATAGGCCGTGCGACCAAAGATACAATTAATATCTCGAGAGCTCATAGCTATATAATCGTTAGGTATATACAACAACTCAACTTGTAAGTAGAGTGTGTATGCAATACCCTAGATACATCAGTCACATTTGAATATCTTAAGATCTCTTTTATATGGTTATTTCAAATTCTCGTGCACCCACAATCATATTTAACAAATAAATATAATTGGTCGACCAGTGGATACAACTTAAGCAAATGAGACACTTCGATGATCTTCCTTTTCAACTTATATCTTTCCATTTTAA
This sequence comes from Stephania cephalantha, assembly GCA_039657325.1. NCBI lineage: Eukaryota > Viridiplantae > Streptophyta > Magnoliopsida > Ranunculales > Menispermaceae > Stephania > Stephania cephalantha. The sequence continues at coordinate 14,412,383 of CM077570.1, read as the reverse complement.
ATCAACTGTTATCTGAATATGGCCCGTTAGATCGAATGATTCATAATCATTGGTGACATTTCAAGATAACTAACATTGAGATAAAACTTCAAGATTAGTAAAAAAGTACTGAGGGTACTTAAATGAGATTCCTTAATCTCTAAGGCTCACACAACTTAGAAGTAGAGATCAAAAACTTATGTTACCTTTATTGGTCGCAAAATGCACATGTGGTATGAAACACATGCTACAATATTATTCTCCTTTTGAAATGGAGCGTATGTCAAACTAATATTGTACAGGTGATAGTTCAGATATACTCAATATCTAACTTGAGTCCACAACTCTACTTTAAATTCTCAATTTATAAACACAGGACTCCCACCTGGCATATAAAGACAGTTAAGGTAAACTTGTGGGAGGTTTTACCTTTCGATCACGATTTAATTTAGTGACCTCATCTTGATTCACTATCAAGGCGATTTTCCGTTTTAAGCTTGAGCTCTCCAAATTTATATCACAAAAAGCTTAAAACCAATCTCATTTATATGCACTACTAAGTCATAGAAGCGATTGCCTGTGTGAGAAGGCCAATCTACTGTCCGACATACCTTTACTTTTATGTACATAACATAGATGTGTGTGTATGCATGATAAGACAAAGCACAAAGCTTTGATACGCATTAATATATAGTAAATAGTATATTACAAACATAAAGGAAAAATAACAACAAATTGTTTTTCATCAAGTACAATACATACATGCTAAACTCTACGCAATCCTAGAGATTTCATATGACCATTGAATGCATCTCTAGGTATAGGTTTTGTAAAAGGATCAAGCAATCATCTTCTCGTAGATATGTACTTTGCACTTTCACTTCTTTTTGTGCAATCATGTCTCGACAAAGTTATACTTGGTATCAATGTGTTTGGTTTTCGAGTGGTACTTGGGATCTCTTGTGAATGCAATTGCACGACTATCGCAATTCACCAAAACCGGACTTGATGAATCTTTGTCAAAACCCAAGTGACTCAAGAATCTCTTAAGCCAAACCGCTTCTTGCACCGCCGCTCGAACATGCTACAAATTCAGCTTCCATTGTTGACAAGGCTATACATGATTGTTTCTTACTACTCCATGAAATCACTCCATTATTCAAGAAGAAAACATAACCCGAGGTAGATTTTCTTTCATCTAAATCTCCTCCCCAATCAAAGATCTCGTATAACCAACTAGATGCAAATTATTGCCTTGATAACACAATGAATAATCAACAGATGCCTTTGAGATACCTAAGTATCCTTTTGACAGACTCTCCAATAGGTTTGTCCTGGATTTGCACGATATCTACTTACCATGCCAACAAAGAAAGCAAATATCTGGTCTTGTACACATCATTGCATACATGAGGCTTCCAACAACACTAGTACAAGGAACTTTTGCCATTTGTTCTCTTTCATGTGGAGTCTTAGGACACATTCTTTGATTTAGAACTTGGTCTTTTGTAATAGGAGTATCAATGGGTTTGCAATCTTGCATATGGAATCTCTCAAGAATTTTCTTGATGTATGGTTCTTGTGAAAGAGCTAGCATCTTCTTTGATCGATCCCTTTTAACTTTTACACTAAGTATATATGCTGCTTCACCCATGTCTTTCATCTCGAAATTGGAGGACAACCATTGCTTAATGGTTATTAAGTACTCCTCATTATTTCCAGCCAATAGTATGTCATCCACATAAAGTGAAAGAATCACAAATTTACTATTAGATCTCTTGACATACACACAGTGGTCTTCATCAATCATCACAAAATTATAAGAAATAATTGCTTGATGAAATCTTATGTACCACTGCCTGGAAGATTGTTTAAGACCATAAATAGATCTTAATAGTCTGCACACTTTGTGCTCTTGACCTTCAACTATGAAACCTATAGGTTGTTCCATATAGATTTCCTCTTCCAGTTCTCCATTTAGAAATGCAGTTTTTACATCCATTTGATGTAACTCCAAATCTAAATTTGCAACTATGGCTAGAATTAACCTTATAGAGGCAAATCTCACAACTGGGGAAAAAGTTTCTTCATAATCAATTCCCTCTTGTTGTGTATACCCCTTGGCTACAAGTCGTGCCTTGTACCTTTCAATAGAACCATCAATCTTTCGTTTAATTTTGAGAACCCATTTGTTCCCATGTTGATGATGTAAATCATGAACATAGGCACCACAACCCCAAGGTCTTAGATTATATAAATCTGGTTTTCTATTGGTCCATAACTCATAAGGAGTGGATGAAACTGATTTGGAGGGTACTCGATTGAAAATATAAGTGGCAGTTAACAAAGCATCACCCCAAAAGGTGATCGGTAAATTGGCTTGGGCCATCATAGACCTAACCATTTCAAGAAGAGTTCTATTTCTTCTTTCAGGTACTCCATTTTGTTGTAGAGTGTATGGAATAGTTAACTGCCTATCTATTCCCTTTTCATCACATAATTGTTTGAACTGATCAGACAAATATTCACGTCCTCTGGTCCGTTCTCAACATTTTTATTTTTTTATCTAATTGATTCTCAACAAGATTAATGTATTTCTTGAAGCACTCTAAAGCTTCAGATTTATGAGAAATCAAATAAACATAACCGAAACGTGTATAGTCATCAATAAAAGTGATGAAATAAACACCTCCATGCCGGGATCTCACATTCATCGGACCACAAATATCCGAATGAATCAATTGCAATGGAAATTCAGCTCTTATTCCTTTGCCAAATGGTTTTCTTGCCATTTTTCCCGCTACACAATTTTCACACATTGGTAAATTAACATTTTCAAGGTGCCCCAATAGGCCCTCTTTTGCTAATCTATCCATTCTTTGTTGACCTATATGGCCAAGTCTAGCATGCCAAATATTCACATCAACATTTGAATCAACAGAAGATGTAACAAGGGAAAAACAAGCACAATAAATATTACTATTCGAAACATAGTCAATATCCAATACAATAAAACCATCTCGACACATAGCCACAACCATAATAAGTTTGTTCTAAAAACAAATTCACACTAGTACCACGAGAAGTTCATAACAAATCCACACTTTGTAGAAGAACAATAACGAAACTAAATTTCGTCGAATCTCTCGGAGCATATAACACATCATATAGGATAAGAGGTCGTCCACTACGCATGCTCAACTTGCAGTGCCAATCCCTTTTACTTCAACACGTGAGTTGTTTCCTACATATATCCATTTTGTTCCACGAGGAACTCGACGAAACTCCACGAACACATCACGATCATTAGCTACATGGTCTCGTTGCTCCCGAGTCTACAAATCCACAAAGGATGAGATTCATCAAATAAACAGAACTAGAAACAAAATTTACACTTCTAAAAACATTATTTATAGAAAATGCATCAAGGGTTTGTACCTTCTTTGGCTCGTTGCACTCACGAGTAAAGTGACCCTTTTTTCCACGGTTGTAGCACTTGAGTTTAGCCTTGTTCTTCTTCTCGATTAGCCATAGGAGCTTTGCCCTTTCCATGATGATCATATTTTACATAATGATGATCACCTTTAGCTCTCTTTGATCCTTGCCTTTTGTAGCCACCATAAGGCTTGCGTTTATAGCCACTATGACCCTTTTTATTACTTGAGCTAGCCATATACACATCGCATCGGGCCTTGAAGCCTCAATGCGGTCTTCCTCAAGTTCCAAATGACACCCAACATCATTAAGGGTCTTGATGTTCTCATTATGGGTCAAATTAACCTTCATATGCTCCCGTTGTGAGGTAAGGATCGTATAATAGCTCCGAACTCGTTGTTCATCGGTCCGAATGTGCCCCTCCTTAACTCACTGATCATGTTTGATAGCTCCCTTAAGTGCTGCCTCATGTTATGGTTAGGGCGTTTCTTGTATGTGTCAAACTTAATAGTGAGTTGTCGAAGCTTGGTGACAGAGGTTCCACCAAACTTCTTCTTCAAGGCCTCCCACATTTCTTTGGCAACATCATAACTCTTGAACTCTCGCATTATATCATTCTCCATGCTACTAAGCAATGTAATGCGAGCCGTTGAGTTTTTCTTTTTCCAGGCCTCAAATGCCTCACGGTCCCTTCTATGTTGGACTGTGTTGCCATCTTCAGGTTCAGTCAGGATATTGTTCAGAACTTCAAGAGCCTCTTGCTCTTCCAGGACATACTGGATTTTCAAACTCCAGATTTCATAATTGTCCCCGTTCAATTTTTCACCCTTATTGAGCTCAGCAATAATGTTCTTGCTAGCACTTGCCATTTTCACAAAGAAATATGTATCTGAATAAAGACATATATGCACATATCAATTAATGCCTAGCATACCACACTTAGTTATCTTGTCACAATTCAAATAGATAATTTATAATTATTCACATAGTATAGAGTCAAAAGTACACAAATTAAGTGTCACAATCATCATCTATATTTATGTGTGTAATTATTATTAGTCTATCGAATTGTGCAAAATTTCATCATATCATTTTCCCACAAACATATAAATGCTATATGCATGCAATCATGTAAACATGTCATAAGCATGAAAAAAAAATCATGTAAATATGTCATATCGAATTGTACAAAATATATATTCTATTATGCATATGCATGCAATTAATACTCAACAATGTTGTCATCAACTAATTGCATGCATTCTTAAAACCAAAATTGTAAGCCTTTTTTTTTTTTAATTATGGCCTATGCATGTATATAATAAGTTATTAATACATGTTTGCATGCCTAACAAACAGTACGTATTTCTCATTTAAAAAAAAAATAATAATAATAAAATAATATATTGTTTGAAACAGTACGTATATTCATTGGTTAACTCATGGCACTGTTTTAATATATAGTTAGGTTGAATAATATTTATGTGTATATTCAAACAGTACGTATATTCAGCAGAGATGCTGTCCCTTTGAAGGGCATACATGGTTTAGGGCACGCCCCTCTTGGCTGAGACGCGGTGGAGCCCATGGTGTGCCCACGCCATTCTTGGCCGACCGATAACACAGTTATTCACTTAGTCCTATCGATTGGGACTGACATCTACAATTCATTCTTTTTTTTATTTACTTTTAACCAATCTTTGGATCAATGATAGGTATAAATCCTAATATAAGTATATCCCCAAATAGCCACAGTAATTTGATCCGTAATAAAATCAAGTTTTGATATTATATGAAACAACAAAAAAAAACGACAATCAAAGTTTTTTACTTGGATCAATTCGCGTCATCATACCCACTAAAATTAAACCACTACAGACAAGGAACAAGTAAATCATGCTCTGATACCAATGTTGAATTACTAAAGATCAAATAAGAAAACACATACCCGAAGTGGAAGCAAAAGATAGCCTTTACTTGTTCACTGGTCACAAGCAAAATCACCAAGAGGGAAAAATGCCCAATAATCACAGCCTAAGTACTCTTGCAGAGATTAGAGAAAAACAAGAAAGTTTTTTTTGCGTGAAACTCTTGTTCGGAGATTCTCACAATCTCCTTATTTATCTCTTATATAGATAACTACTAAATAGTTATTTAATCAGTTACAAAAACAGATAACTACTAAGTAGTTATTTAATCAGTTACAAAAACTACCCAAACCACTTTATGTGCGTACGTGTATTCCAACATGATTAAATGGGTCATCGTAGAATTTGTTGCATTAAAATATCTATTTAGCATATGTGGATTGTTCTTATTATACACTAGTCAATGGCACGCGCTATGCGCGTGAGACGTAAACAATAAATGTATCAAGAAACATTTGTGAAAGTTAATATTAAAATATTATCTTAATGATCTCAGTATCAAGAAACAATAAAATATATTTTTAATATATGTTATACATGACAAAGTCATTAGTGGAGTGAAACCTTTCTATATTCTTGGATGTATGATTATAGAAGCTTCTCCGTTGTGACTTTTATGAAAGTATATCAATGATTCGAGGGGGTATTCACATATGACGTTGCTGTTAAGCACAAAAAATGGACCACCATCCATCAGCTTCTCTTTGGCAAAAGCTAAAGACCCCCTTTGCCTGGGCTTCGATCTCGCACGAGGCATGTTATCCGAATTTGGAGTTTCGTCTCAAAGTCCTTCAAAACAGTGGTCATCACCTATAGAAGAATGGCATATATATATGCATATCACTAATATTTTTAACTTCCTATAGCTGCAGAATAAGACGAAGATGCCTTTTGTATTACCTCGTTCCTTGTTGATGACAACAAACACTTCAGCCACTTCAGTTGCTTTGAGAGCTTCAATGTAGATGCAAAAAATATATTAAAAAAAAAGAGATTAGCACTCACCCAACTATTAATGAAAATCACAACATACACAAATCCATGTTTTACCAAAAATTGCATTAGGTGAAAGAAATCACGTTAAACTACGTTTACAAAAAATAGATAGACATATAGGTACATTCACAAAAAATGTAGTTTATCCCATTATTTTCAATCTAGAGTTCCCCCTAACACTTGCCAAAGAAATCACGAAAGGCAACAAAAATCTTTTGAGTCTTTTAGTAAGGGACAAACTGTTGACCCCAATGAGTACCATTATCCACACTTGGAGCAAAGAGTTAATTCAATCTCTTGTGTGGCTGGACTGTCCCTGCTTCCCTAGGTTCAATATAAAAATTGAGAAGTCAAGGTGCAACATCACATTATGTAGGCTGATGCAACTATTCAAGTTAGCTGAAAATAATGAGATGGTAATGGAATTTACTCGAAAATGGACATCAAACCACCCCGCAAAACCAGAAAATCTTGCCATATCCATGGTGATCAATGATGTGAAGTTCGCTCTTACATAGAGAATATCATCCACCGTTGTTGTTAAACAATCAATATCTTTTATGACAGCAGGGACCCCTATAATTTGATTTGGATGGAGATTGTTCCAAAGTGATGTCTACAAAGTTTAAATAAGAAAATATGAGTTAATAATAAAAAAAGGTGGAACAATAAAGTATGTGAGTTCCAAAACAACTTGTGAAAATTGTTGACCATTTCATGCCGAAAAAATAATAAATAGATCTGTTGCGCCTCATCAAACAATGTAATGTTCATCATTGTGCATTTAAAAGTTAAAAATTAACATTACGATCTTTGTTAGGATTCAAGAGGAAGTTAAGAAATTGAGGGAAAAATGCCCAAATGTTAGAGAACTAATAACCCCGACTAATTTGAGATTGAGGCTTTATTGTTTCGTATTAGAGAACAAAGAAACAAACTTATAGTTAAGGTTCGCACCAATTTAAAAGTATGTCCAAAGTTTAGCCCACTCTTATACTTGCTGAGATAGTATTTCTTCTCTTCTTCACAAGAAGGCTTTGTCAAGACTTTCATGTCAACACAATAATATTTATTAGTCTCATCCAAAAACATGTACCGATCATCCAAGGCTCGCTTCGTAGTCTCCCATCTTCTGATCTCCCAATCCTGACCTAATGGGTGCCACCCACATGCGAGCATGACTTGGATACCTAGTAAAATAGCAATTCCTTGGAATCATTTTACAAAAATCTGAAACCTAGAATTATTTGGAATTACTGAACAAAAATCTTTCATGTGGTCCATTTTACAGGCTCTTCACCAAGTTCAACTACTTCAATGGGCACGCGCGTGAGGCATAAACAATAACACCGCCGGTGATGAAGTAAACAGATAAATGGATGAGCTAGGAAAGACATGTGGAGTACAAACTACATCAATGCATTACCTCAAGTCATTCATCGTATCATCCACGTTGCAACCGGATGATGTGGAGTAGCCAAGACCTTACAAAATATAAAAATGAAGACAATGCCAAGCAAGACCAATCACAATCTTTAAAAAATGCACAAAGTTACAAAATCAAGGGCGCTTCAACTCTATCGTATAAGGGCTTTTACCTGCGAAATTTGTGTCTCCAAATCAAGACGCAATCAACTCCATGTAAGATCCCAACCAAGTAGTGATGTCCAAAATGCATCAATAATATTCCTTATATTCCCTGCAAAAAGAAGTAACAATAAAATGACTAAAAATGACGAAACCTTAAAAGACTTACCTAGGCAGTGAGTTCATCTATTTTGATAAACCGTGAACACCAACTATGAAAACTTCTGAAATATCTCACGGACGACGCCTATGTCAAAATGTCTTTGACGCCGCTGCTACCACATATTCAAACAAAAACCTCACCACCATGGCTATTAGAGTTCATCAAAACATTATAAGGAATATGAATTAAAAATAAATAAATTAAAATTATCGAAAAATTCCTGGTCATGTAATTTTTTTCCAAATAACAAAAAAGCTAACCTTGTCATATGTTATATAGAGGCATCGTTGATTGTCACGTAATCCATTGAAGCAGTATCGTATTAGACGCAAAGAATTGTAAACAATTATTATATTAAAAATTATTTTCATATATTATATGTTATGATTTTACTTAGCTACGTACAATTGTGGAGGACGTCGCGATAAACCACATTTTTTGTGAATGTACCTATATGTCTATCTATTTTGCCATTTTAACTAAAATTTTGGTTTGACTTAAAGACACACCTCGAGATAAAGCTACATATAGTTGGCCATGACTAAAAACATGTTCGGAAGATAAACTCCTACGTTGGGTATAGTTTGTCCTTGGGATTTATTAATTGTCAAAGCGAATGCTAGTTTTATTGGAAATTGTTTTCGAATAAGTTTGAAAGGCATTTTTACATTATCTCAAGGTTTTAGTTCGTGGTATAAAAACTCTAGTTCCTTTAAAAGGTCCATTAGCTATTTCGGCATCTATAATATTTCTATGAAAAACTCGACAAATCAAACGGGTTCCATTACATAAGCCTATTTGTGGATCTAGATTTCTAAGTAAAATTACTTGGACATCCTATTTTTAGTATTAGTCTATGAGGTGGTAATCCTCTTGGAGAAATAGAATTTAAATATTCTTGTTGATAAAGATGTAAGGTATCGTCCTCTACACTATCAAATGAATAATAAATATATGACCTAAGAATTTTTGGACAACTAAATTATTAATATGTTCAACGATTCATTTGTTGGGGTTAGTATAGCCCTATTGATTATGTATTCTTTGTTATTAGAACTCTCGTGTAATGATGAAAATGTAAAATCTATTAGGTCATGTATTGTTTGATCTCCTCGCCAAGGAATATTTATTTCATCGTGTACTTTAATCATATCTTCTTTAATAGAATTTTCCTCTCCATTTCCTATTCGCAACAAAAAATTAGCAAACAAACAATCATTTATAGCACGCATATTGTTCATTAATTTTATTTTTATTACGTTTTTCCAAAATGGTGCTCTAATGAGAGAGGCGTCTATGGTTTCAGATCTTGTACCATTTGGGACAACCGGCAATACTTGTCGGAAGTCGCCTCCTAATACTATGTTTTTTCCACCAAAACAATCATCTATATCAGTAATATCTCGTAGTGTTCTATCCAAAGCCTCTAAAGCGTGCCTGTGAGCCATAGTTGCTTCATCCCAAATAATGAGAGAAGCATGTCGTAAAAGGTCTGCTAAGTCCGATTGTTTGCTGATGAAACATGTTGAAGTGGAATCTAATAGAATAAGGATCTTAAATCTTGAATGTGCAGTACGACCCCCGGGCAATGACATGGCAGCAATACCTGATGTAGCTGTAGCCAATGCAATTAATCCTTTACTACGTATGTATGCTAAGATTGATTTGTATAAGAAGGTTTTTCCTGTACCCCCAGGTCCATCTATAAAAAAAATTGTATGTGCATGACTATCGATGCTATGGATGACACTATCAAATGCATTTTGTTGTTGATCATGTTTAATTTTCTTATTGAATCTAAATCTTCTTTTGATATTTTAATAGATTTTTCTTCAACTATAAATTTGTTAATGTTGGTTATTGATTCGAAGTTGGTTGGGGTAAATCGTAATCGTAATATTTTTTTGATGTTGTGAGAGATAATTGGTTAAATCTTTAAGACAACAATTTAGAAAGAAAGATTCATCTAGAGAGTGGTCATTTTTATTTGCATTTTTGTAATCTTCAATCATATACGTCTTGAATTCATCCCATAAATCACGTACCCTAATTGGTTCGCAAAAAACGAAAATAGTAGCGAATAGTCTTCTTAAAGAACGTGGCATATGTACATTTGCGCTTTCTCGCAAGCATTGAGTTACACTATCATCATCTTCTAGTAAACCTCTTTTTTCAGCAGATTGTTTAAATGTTTCAAATGTAAATCCATCAACTCGTACGCAAAATCTTCAAAAGATATAGGTCCCCTAACATGATTTAGTAATAATCTTAAATAGTAGCGTTCTCTATCTAATGGTGAAACAGTGTACATTCTACCAACTACCTTACGAATATTTTGTCTTCTAGTCCACTCTCTAAGTCTTTGATTCCACCAATATCTTTGTGGAAATTCGTAATATAAGTATTGCCTTGCGTCTGAGTCAATAACATTTTTCTTAAAAAACTCTGTCAACATAGTTTTTGATCTATCACTATCATTTAATATGTCTTCTATAGACTCATCTATATTTAAATTGGACTTGTTGATGATTAGGTAAGTGTATTTGTAGTCCAACTACCGAAGGTGAAATTCCATTCAATTGAAATTTGAATATTCTCCACAAAGCTTCTTGAGCACAGATCCACCTAGCATTAACAAATTGAGCTATCTCGTCATCTCGACTTGTATGTGTAGATACTCCAAAAGCAACGCGATCTGGACCTTTATAGACATATTTGTACAAATATTTGACGGATTTTATGCTTGAACAAATTTCTACATTTATATGACAGTTATATTTTAAAAGTAAGTAAAAGTTATATGGAACCACCCAACGATTGTCTAAAGTTCTATTACCTATTGTGACTTGTTTTCCATCGTCGCGCCGCCTATATATAGGGTATGAATCATTACCTTGGGACGTAGATGCAAAGAAAAGCTTTCGGATATGATTTTGTACATTTATTATTTTTCATACATATTGCGTTTGTGTTTAACGGTCCACATGGGTTATGCATCATATGTTTTGTTACTATAGAATACAACCTAGACTCGGTTACATGGACATGGAATTTCCGCTTTAACTAAAGAGTCATAATTATCAGACAATTTAATTTATCACTTTCTTCTAAAATTAGCAACAAATGTGAATGTGGCAATCCCCTCTTTTGAAATTCAATAACATGTACATGAGCTATTACTTTACCTAACACACCTCTAACAAATAAGTCATGTTTCAATTCTTCTAGTTTTGATCGAAAAACTCTAGTTGTTACGTCGGTCTATCTTGAGCCTTTTGTCCAGGTAATAGTTCTTGGGTAATTTCCACCAATTAGTGTTGCAAGTGATGGTAATAAAAAGGTCGGGTTTTCCATACCTCCTGACGATTGCCATTGCATCTTGGTAGCGGTTATACATATCTCTTGGACTGCCAGTATATGATGAAGGAAGAATTATTCTTCTACCAATATTACCTGCAAAATAATAAAGTCAAATTATTATAAATTACAGTAAGATAATAAACTTATTTGTAATGAATACATAATATATAAAAATCACATTCATATAAACCTGCAGTTGTTTCTCCTGAATTCGTTGCATCTTGTAAACCTTGATATAGTTCGGAACGAATGATATGTTGGTTTGTCTTCAGATATCGTAATCGCATTGTTTCTATTTTCACATACATGTCTACCACATATTGTTGTAAAAGACGTCCACTGTAATGAAGTAGTGACATGCGTAATGGGCGAAACTAATATGAAAAAAGTTAGTTTTTGTTGAAACAAATAAATTTTTGTAGGAATAAAAGTAATAAATAAAATTATAAAAAAATAAATTATTACGATATATAGTAAAATGTAGTAATAGTACCTGAAGAACATAGGAGTAGTATTGTCTGCAGCTGATTCTTCTGTGATTTGAGTTACACAATTCCAAATGCCAACCGTGTTGCCCCAAAGGAAATAAAATAGGATATTGTAAGGGATCGTAGTATGCGGCCGTGTCAGCAATGTTACGAAGGCTACCACTTTTAGTTTCTATTATGATATCTCTTTCTCTTAAATCTTCTAAAGAATCATTTCCAATTAGTATTGCCGCAACTTGTGGTGTTGAAGGTAAAGCATGAATATGTCGATTAACCCTTACTTCTTGTATCAGTAGTCTACGCTCATCACATCCTCACGTCTACCTAATTGACGAAATACTTGAACATAAGGATTGTGTGCATCTAATATTAATTTTAATTTATGTAATAGACTTGGTCGTGTTATGTTTCGCTCTTGATGTCGGTGTTCAATTTCATTTTGAGTGTCATATATATACATTTGTAAGAATCTTGGTCTTGATTCATTTATTGGTAATAAACTTCCTATTCTATGGTAAATAGATCCTTGCGCACGATAAGTAAATACTCCTTGTCTGCCACTTGCTAAGTTTTCGTCTATATTAACTCCTATAGAGGTGAAGCAAAAAACATGATTATAAGAACGTATGTTTTCTCTAAAATGTTTACCTTCATCAGTTTGATCTAGGAATATGTTTATTAATTCTTGTGGATTTTCGGGTGTTGGTAAATTTATTTTTCCATTGGAGCAACACAAATCTAAGGTCTCATGAACAAATAATCTGGCTCCACAATATGAACAATTTCTGGGTTCTTCAAGTATTATAGTTTGGAAGTTGTAATGTGCGGGGAAATTTCTACCACTATTATGCCTATTAGGAAATGGTCTAGCGTTAGAAGAACTTGAACATGGTACTCGACAATTATTAAGCAACGTTAAATTTTGATTGCTTTGCGTAGTAGTAATGGAACCTACATGAAATTAAAATTTGTATACAATTAATTAATAATATTAATAGAAATAGCATAATTTAAAATATAGTAAATGACAGTAACATATAATTACCATCTCTTTGGTTGCAAAGTAACCTTGCTTGTTGACGAATACATGATAATCTTAGGGTTCTTGAATGGTTGACAATGTTACTGGTAGAGGTACATGTAAAGAAAAAAAATTCAAGTTAACTGAGGAAAATAAAATAATTAATTTTATTTGGACAAAAAAAATTTAATTTCATTGGTACCTTCCATTTCAGAAGACCTTGACCTAGCAATTTGACGAATGTGCGTCAACCTTGAAGCGGTTGTATTATAATTTGCAAAATTACTTGTAGATGTACCTATAAAATACATAATAATTAACATGGTGTATTATATTAGTAAGAACATATAAATTAAGTAGTGAATTAATTATTTAAAAATATAATTGTATGTACCTTCTATGGAATTGTAGCGTTGTAAATATCTTTGATGTCGAACATTCCTTTGTTCAATAGTCTCAGGAGTCTCTTGATTTCGTCGAGCTGCGAGTAGGTGATCCCTAGCTAAGTTTGACATATTTTGACGTCGTTGCCTTTGAGATAAACGACGACGATTCCGTTGTTCATTCATGGTAGCAAATATATTATTGAATTGTTGATCAATATAATGTAATGGTATACATGGAGGAATTTTTTAGATTGTAAAGTATGTATATCTATACTATTAAAATAACCGCAGGAGAGAAAGTCAAACCTATACATGACCAACCAACACAATATTTAGCTAGAAATCCTTTTTTAGGCCGCTATAAATGTTTTTTTTGTTGACGAATCTTGATCGAGAGCCACTATAAATCTTTCATTCAACAACAATTGGACTACAATTTATATTAGAAAGAATATACAAAAATTAGATCATAAAATTTTAGCTATAAAAAAAAATCACATTTTTAAATAAGTATGTTTATAATATGATATCAATAACAATTGTATGTTGATATGTCTCCTAAAGATTTGCATTATCTTTCAAATGAGGAATTCTCCACACACTTCGAGTGGCATCTGAAAAGCAAGGTTAAAGTGAGTGGTCCATCTTTTGTTTTTGTTAATAGAACAGCAGGACGTTTTCTCTCATTTTATTAGCGCAAATATTGGCCCTACATTGCTTAAGCTTACACATCATATTATTGATTTGAAATGACTATTAGGATGGATTTGTTTTCATTCTAATTAAAATTTTGTATGTATATAGACAGTGTAGGATAGTGGATGTAGATGTGTGTTAAGACTCGTACAAATCAAATTAGAAATTGTGAGACTCAGAGAAATGTATTGAGTAATACCGAGGATATACATTTGCGAGACACAGTATTTGATCAGATAAGATTGGGGCCTTGAAGTGCTAGGAATCTCAACACCCTTAAGGGATAAAAAAAAGCAGTTTTAGAAAGTGTCAAATAAAATAAATATGTGGGGATCCAAACGGGTAGTAATTAATTCAATTCGTTTTTTTTTTTTCTAAGGATGTCCTACAATTAGACGAAAAATCGCAACTTCCCAACTCAAATTCGGTAGCAAAGTTCGAACCCTCCTAAACCCCCAAATCGGCATTCTTTGAATAAAAAAAAAAAACCAAGAAGAGGACCCGTAATTGGACGAAGAGGAAGAAGAGGTGTGGCGCTGTTGAGATGCGTTCTTCTCGCGCTTCAATCGCGACTCCTGTTATTGCGGATCTTGATCGAGTCCCCGTTCTTTCGGCGAAGACGACGGTGACGCGACGACGATGAAGAAGACGAATCGATGAAGAAGATGAAGAAGAATAAATCGAAGACGATGTCCTACAATTAGACGAAAAATCGCAACTTCCCAACTCAAATTCAGTAGCAAATTTCAAACCCTCCTAAACCCCCAAATCAGGATTGCTTTGAATCAAAAAAAAAACCAAGAAGAGGACTGTAATTGGAAGAAGAGGAAGAAGAGGAAGAATTGGTTGATCGAGTCCCTGTTCTTTCGGCGAAGACGGCGGTCGCGACGCGACGATGAAGAACACGAATCCGATGATGAAGAAGAAGAAGAAGAAATCGAAGACGATGCGGGTCCCTGTTCTTTCGGCGAAGACGGCGGTCGCGACGCGACGATGAAGAAGACGAATCCGATGAAGAAGATGAAGAAGATGAAGAAGAAGAAATCGAAGACGATGCGTCGCCATTGAAGAACTCGCGGAGGTGGTTTTATTGATTTATCGGTTTCGGTTCGCGCCTCATTTCCTTTCCACCATGAGAGGAACCGCAAAGTTAAAATTAGTGGAACCGTCGATTAAAATAGATTTAATAATTCACTTACCAAAATGTCCTTATTTTGAATTGTTTTCATTTAAGGTAAGAAGGGTATACTTGGGACTTTTAGCCAAAAAGCTTCACGGTTAACCGTTTTGGGATTACTATTATAATAGTATAGATATGTAACCACGCACTTCGGCACTTCATGTACCGTATAGTGGGCGTGGATGCAACGATGTGACTTTTTCAAATAATTAACAAAGAAGAAAACCGGTTTGCTAAAAAAAACACACAAATCTCTTGGTTCCATTAGTTTGATTCAAGCTCTTTATATTCCCAAAATAGAGAGAAAAAAAAAACAAAAGATAACTAAAATCACTAATTAAATTTAAAGGACAAAACATATACTAAATTCTATAAGGAGGTCCAAGCTTTAAATAAATCTTAAAATCCCTCAAGATATTAAATGGTAATAATGTACTAAAAAAAAATACCACATCGTAGTTTTCAAGCACTCTCAACGTGCCACGTGGCACAAACCAAAGTCTACATTCATTAAACAAAAAGGTAAATTTATATATGAAACGTTTCTATAATTTCTATATTATTTTTTTGATGTAGATATAAAGTCTTCCTTCATTAAACAAAAAGGTAAATTTTAAAAAATAGAAAGTTAAAACGTTTCTATTTTTTTTTTTTCGAAGTAGAAATGAAAACGTTTCTATATTTTTTTTATATTTTTTCTTTGAAATAGAAATAAAGACTTCCCTCATTAAAAAAAAAGTAAATTTTTAAAATATAAACTTCCTTAAAATATAAAAACGTTTCTATATTTGGATTGTTGACGAATCCCTTTGAAGTCGTTAACTAATTAAAAAATAAACAACCAAAAAATGTCCACACTCCTTTCTCTCTATGCTGCGCAACTCTCCTTCTTCTCTTAAGTTTCCTCATTCAATTTGAAATTTCAACGCTTCTCTATCAAAGAAAAAAAAACTCAAATCCTTACTGTTGCTCGCATTTTTCGACCAAGTCATCAAACGAACTAAGACATGTAGGGCCAATGCTACTGTTGCCTCTCCATCTTCTTCAATCCACCCCTGCAACTTCACCTTTTTCTGTGACCTTGTAATTTAGGTATGCAATTTTTTCGTCTAAATTAAACAATTGATGCTCTTCTCTGTCGTAGATGCAGATACCAAGCCCTGGAACCAATCTCTGACAAAGTTATTGGAGTCAAAACTGGTTACTACATGCTGAAGAGAAAATAGGTTGGTGACAATATGATAGTATTTTTTTCTTTATAAAGATATATATGTAGTAGCTATGGACTAGCTAGTGTAGATAAGAAAATAATGAGACTTGCTTGTCTTGTTGTGTGTATGTGTGTGCTTGGCAGATTCGATTCTCTTGTGAGTTCTCTCTGCGTGCTTTGCTTCATTGTGGGTGGAGGGCCTTCCCTTGTCTCCAATCAAGTTAGAAGTTCTGGGTTGGATGGGCTTTGGACCATTTTCTTTACGGTATATATGCTCAGTCGTATTTCTTTATATATAACCAGATTCATATACATTACTGTGAGGGTTGTCTGTGGGGCTTGTCAAAATGTACAACGATCCAATCAGCCTAATGTCGGGTGTATTATATTATGTTCAAGTCATGGTTTGGACTTTGATCTGGAACGAAAGGAAAAAAAAAAGGTCTGATTTCCTCATTTGAAAATCTTAGTTTTTGAAACATAATTATATTGATGTGTCAGCAACTCAATACAACTAGTATGGTGCTTTTCTATTGCTCCTTATATGGTCTGAAGTTCGAATAAAAGAATAGAGTTTGATAGGGTGATAACGAGCGAAAAACATTTATAGCTCTATGAAATAGATCAAATAGATCTTAAAGAGTTTAATTCATATAGCGGAGTTTAACTAATTTGAAATTGATGCTTTATTTTTTGACAACACGTGAGATCTCGAGAAGCTAATAACTAAGATCATGATTCTCCATCCTTATGATTAGATTTAAGCCTTTGTATAATTTGAAGGGTATTTATGTCAATTCCTATATTTATCCATTATATAATTTGGGACTGTTGAATGAAAGCACTTAGTTGCAGATTTAAAATGTTCTAACAAGCAATTGATCAAAACTTACAAATGATTAAACAATTGTTGATGATAACTACTCATGAAGTTCGTAACATTTATTGTTTGTGGGATACTCATGAAGTTCTATGACATATATTGTTTGTAGGATCACTAAATTTTTTTTGTTGTGTTACTCGTCGATTGCTAACACTCCACTATAATCTAATCTTATATGAAATTTAATCTAGATGGATGAAATGAATAATCTTAGAAAATGCATCTGCAAGAATGCGAGAATGATAAGAAAGATCAAACTTCATGCCAAGAGACAGAAGTGTGGTAATACCACGATAAATCTTGGAGGTGGTGATCCATATCTTATAATTCTGAGGAGAGATTCATCATTTTTGCACGATATGCCTCTCAACAGTTATAAGAATGGAAATATTGACATACTGATACACAATCAAGCATCCACAAGTCAACATTGCTGTATAGTCTCAAGTATAAGACTTACTCTAGCGTGTTTTGCATTTTTCATGCACAATATAAATATATCATGATGTCACTACTTACAATTGTATTGCCTATCCAAAAAGAACAACAAAAGCATGTACCTCACGACCGTTGAACTCTATTGTAATAAATAAAGATGAACATACGAAGAAGACACCATACAGCATGGATGTGCAACACGATTCACTCACATACGTAAAATTAATAATAAGAGTTCTTATTAACATATATAAGAACGTCGTTAAGGTTGCTTTATATTGATTGAAAAAAATATCTTTACATTGCAAGTAAGGAGATCGTGGAAGGAAGCTATTGAAGGGGAAATTAATGCGCCAAGAAAAAAATTCATCCATCGATAAGTAGCTCTTCAATGTTCAAGATAATCTAAGGCTATCTAAAGATGTGTGATTATTTTTTAAAATATAATAGATTCGAGTCTTTATTTGAAGGTTGTTTACATGAGAAAATAACTTACGATGTTTTCACATTGTAAATAATAAAAAATAAAAAAGCCCTTACGTGATTTTCATATCTTTCAAAAAAAATTAAAAAGCCCTTATCTATTAAAGAAACCCTTAATGTAACTATGGTGTACTCATATATTTATTTGTTCATTGAGTTGTTTCTATATGTTATATATTCGTATTTGTTTTTCTCACACAAGTGAGCCAAAGTTAAGCAAATGGAACTTTATACACCTAGGTAAAGAAAAAAACATCAATAGTAGTTACGCAGCCTATCAACTTTCAAGATAATTTATGGTGTTTTCTTATTATTAAAAAAATGTGCATCAAAAACTGATTTTTTTTCAAATAAAGTTTCAAATTAACCATAAATGATGCATGTATACATAAAAAAATTGTTTTCAATTTTTTTATGAATTTTCTTTTCTTTTCATAAAAAGAAAAAAATTGTTTTCTATATACTTTATACATTGTTTCTAAAAAAGGCTAGAATGACACCACAAGTGACACCCCTACAACGTGGCATGTGGGCCTCACGTTAAAATGTGATATGGCATGCTAGCCGACATTCATGTGAGCCGTCGTACACACTTTGAGATACACTCCACTGGTGTTATGCAGTAAGAACTATTTTGCGAACACACATTTTTACATGGGACCCGCATGCCACATAGTAGGGGTGTCTTTTGGGGTGTCATTCTAATGTTGTTGGCGTGACATGACTTCTAAGAAAAAATACTTATAAACTTTATTGGCAACCCTATCACATGAAAATCTAATTAAAATAATATAGTTTGTAAAAATTGATAAATATTTTTTTTTCAAAAAATGATTAAATTTTATATATAGTTATATTATATCATGTACGTATACAGCGTGTTGATTTTATGTTGTATTTAAAAAAAAACTTAAGCCATGAATACGATAACTTAATTGTTATAATGTCAAAAACATTGTGTAATATACAATTTAATTTACGACACAATTGATCAAAATGTTCCTTGGAATATCGGTCCTCCTACGTACACTTATCAACATTGTGGAGCAATTTTATGGTACGAAGAACATACCGAAAAAGATATAAAAGCCTCACAATCAAAATCTTCACTTTGTTGTATGGAAGGTCGAGTAGAGATTCCATTAATGAAAGATCCTCCTAAATCATTGAAGAATCTCTTACAACCCAGATCTAGCAAAGAAATATGGTAAATTTTGGAAGAACATAAAGGCATACAACTCAATGTTTGCTTTCACATCAATGGGTGGTAAAGTTTATACTGCCATCACTAAAAGGAAAAGGACCTTATGTTTTTAGACTTGATTGACAAAACACCCATAGAATTGGCTTGTTATTACCGGAACATGGGTTAAGGTCGTGTTTCAAGCAATCGTGTATATACGATACATAAAATGAGACACGGAATAGGATGATTATTTTCAACAAACAATGAAAAGTGATATTGGATGCACTACAAAAAAATAGCAGATCAGAAACGAAAATTTACGTCTCTGATTTGCATAAATTCCGTCTCTAATTCAATTCTGCAACGGAACAGAGACGGAATTTATTCCGTCTCTAAAATCGTCGACGATTCAATCAAAACGAAAATGTGTTTCCGTTTCGATTAGAGACGAATTAGAGACGAATTTAGAAACGAAAACAGACGAACGAAATGGAAATTTTTCTAAATGGTACAATTGTAATTGCATTCCGTCTCTGATCCGTTGCTAATCAGAGACGGATCAGAGACGGAATGCATTAATTCAGTATCGATCCGTCTCGATTAGCAACGGATCAAAGACGAATACAATAATTCCGTCTCGATCCGTTGCTAATCGAGACGAACGATACTAATACAATAATTCCGTCGTCTCGATCCGTTTGACGGAATACAATTATTCCGTCTCGATCCGTTGGCTTGATTTATGTAGCTTTGCCTCGAAAATTAGAGACGGAATAGCAACGGAATATTTGAATTCGTTGCTAATCCGTCTCAATTCCGCTTTGTTAAGTTTTTCAACCTAAGCTTAAATCCAATTGGTTCTCCATAACATCTAAACTCGAAAATACAACCATAAGACCTACTCCATCGCCTTTGCACCCCCTACAACACCTCCTTGGGGGTGCTAACATCCCCCAAAAAAGCGAATTTGACATACATACACAAATCAACAATATATATCAACGACAAATATTCAAATGAGAGAAAACATAAAATCCGATATTAAAAAATATTTATATATTCACGAAACGTAGTCAAGTATAATAAATGTTTAATATACCTAAGTATCCATAAAAAAACTACAATTCCCATTGTTTTACAACAACCATAAAAGCACTTTCTCTTCCCCTCATCTCCAACCCAAGGACAGACTCTAAGTACTCTAAGCATGAATGCATACATCTCTGAAACCAATCAATTCAAAGAACTTTGAAAACCATTTAATCAAATGTAAGAGAGTGCCATGTACCTTTGACACTTTTTTAAACAACATACGGTAGATAAAAATCAATTTTATGAAAAATAGGACCAAACAACAACATCATCGGTATCGACAAATCATAACACTAGTGACACGAAACTAGAAACATGGATAGCACTTGCAAAGACCAAATCGTACCAATCTAATCAAAACAAAATCCAATAGAAGAACCAAACAACAACATCATCGGTATCATAACACTAAAGATAAACAAAACGATACAATCAAACCAAAAAAGACATTTACTAATGTAACCGCAACTCCTCCCCAAATATCGAGAAAGCGTGACCGACACCAACACAATAATACATTTACTAAATTCTATATTCCAGCCATTTACAAACATCAAAATTTATTGTATCATGGAACTCCATAGCACAACAAACAGATGGTCACCGAAAATTAAACAAGAGTTGGTGAAAAGCGAGGCCATACACTAAACTCTAGAGGTACACGAGTACATTACCAAAGGTCGCTATGTTTTTCGTGAATAAGTGATGCAAATGCTGCATATACGATGTTGTGTACATATTTCCTACTTGCTTTGGCAAAGAAAGTTGTTGGTTGCACCTTTTCGGTGTACAAGCGTTTTGCGACTTGTGGGACATCTGTTGATACACGATATCCAAGAATAAAGGGCGCAACGCCGCACAAATAGCTATAAATAAGAAAAATGGGGCATAAATTGAACCAACCTTTCAAGGTCCCCGTTATAATAGCTCTCATCACCGAGACAAAGTGAATATGGTGCTAGCTTTTCCGTTGCATCCTCATCAACAAACCGATGAATAGAAGTAAATGACATCAATTGCATGCTATATGGACCTAAGAGAAAAATACTGCGTTAAGATGTTATCATAAATTTATTAACAATAAATAAAGCAATGTGAATATGCGATAGATAGAAGGAAGGAGAATGATAATAGAACTTGAAAAATCATACAAACAGATAATAACTCCATTCCTTAAAAAAATGTAGAGACTTGTATATCTGACTAACAAAAAGAAAATGGCCCACCAGGGTATTCAAAGTTCTACACAAATCACGGGCTTGTACCCCACCACTTACCAAACAAAAAAAGGGAAAAAGAGGTATTAGAATGAACCAAAAATGTATAGAAGAGATTCAGGAACTATTTAAGCTAACTGTTTGCAGAAATCAATTTTAAACATACATGATAATCTATTTCAAGTAGGAAAAATCATCTGAGACACATGTTTTTGTTCAGATTTGGAAGAAGCAATCATAAACCCCATGTGAGTAGATTTACAATGAACCTTCAAATGGAGATCGACCCGATTCACTACAAAAAAACAAAGAGATCGAAACGGAAATGTATCCATCGTTTAAGAATGAATTGAAAAGCTACGAAAAGCAACAAAACCAAAATGCAATATTCTCTAAAAGAAACGGAAGGTTTAATCAATACATAACTCGCAAACAAATAAACTATCATAAACTATCAAACAAATACGAGCAATGAAGACCATATCATTCATCACCCAATGTATTCCCTACACATATTCCATTTGGCGGCTACATGGATGGAAATAAAAGCTGTGGTAATGAGTTTTATTCTTTACGGATGCAAAACTGAAGCCAATACTAACATACCTCTTAGTCCAATCATTCAAAGCCAATTGAAGTTCGAATCTTTAAACAATCAATTGTAACTTTCCTATCAAAAAAATAATATTCACCTTGTCAAGATAAATAAGAAAAAAATACCTCCACATCTAGAATGCATTTTAGAAAAAAATACCTCCAAAATAAGGAGACGACAACAGTGCGGTTTTCCTTCTCTCGCACCACATCTAGCATGCAAGTTTGTGAACTAAGAGCAACAAGCCAACTAAATATCCTAACATTTGATTAAATACTAGCCCCCAAATAGGTATTGAGAAAGTGAAAAATGGAAAGTAATACAAATCAATGAAAGAAAGGAGAGGCCTAATGACACCACATTAACCACTGGTAACCACAACACCAACAAAATCCCAAATTAACTTCATCATATACGCCTCTACCAAACATCTTAGTTGTAATGGTCACATCGATAATGATTAATTGGAACATTGTGGGGGGTGGTTGATGATGATCAAGCCCAAACAATTAAATTAGTATTGGCATTTTTGAGAACCCGCTCAATCTCAAATTGAAGTCTGATTGGACTAGCTAGGACTTTATAATACCATAACTTTCTTACATAATTACGAGAAGATTCAAAAGCCCGATCGAATCTTTTTGCATATGTACGTAACTCAGTAGGTCGTAGTTAGGTCACACATGCAATATATATAAGTTTACAATTTATATAAAAAACTCATTAACACTATAATATGCAATGGAGAGCAATCTTAATTGGGTTGGCCCTGACATTCTAAGGCCTTGGGTGAAACCTTAAAAATAAGGCCTTCAATAAAACTACTTTATTTAGGACTTTCTATAATTCACTTTTATTTTTAACTATATATGATTTACCACTGTTTTAGTGAAATTAAGAGAATCATTTGAACCTTTAAACCAACAATAATAATTGGAAAAAGTGAGAGATAATTGACTATGGTTACCTTTAAGCCGCAGCCACCCGTGCATTAACTCGTGAGCAAGAATAGAACCTGTGAGTAATCTGCATGCATCAAAAGGGAAACATTTGAGACCATTATTAACAATTAGCTTTTCAACATAAAGTTAATAGTATCTCCAGGACTTCTACACTTTTCTTGCACCTCTTGCAAGATGAGCGATGATAGATCATGCATTGGGCAAATTGGATGGATTTTGATTCAAGGTAGAAATTTTTGTGGCAAAATGTTTGGACTAAAATGAAGTCTAAGTGTTACCTCATAAAGAAGTACGCGAGTGTGGAACTCGCCCCCCACCAAATGCAATGGGAGCTACAAGTACTATAACTAATTTATCTTATCTTCCAAGAATGTATCCTGTTGCGGAAGAAAAAGCAACCATCAGCTAATAAAATTTACATGCATGCATATGAAACTCCATCGGTGACCAAAGGGTGTGACTTTACCATATGTTGGTATCTGTGATGCTTCGCTTTAAGTGATAAAGCCTTGAAAGCAAGCGGCGTGCAAACACCGCCTCTTATGCTTCCGTCATCGAGCTGCAGTTGTTTAATGATCCGAGAAAAGAGCTCACTTGTCGCTTTGGACAGCAAGTGGAATGAGGGTAATATTGAGTTTGGAATCCAATACGCTTTTTGCAGCTAAAGGGTCAAGAAACATGTTGAATTCTCGCATATTTGTTCGAAAGAATCGTGAAAACATTCCCTTTGTCGCTGTTACCATGACTGATGTGCCCGCCAACAACAAATACACTATGCAACAAGATAAAAGAATAATAATGTGATTTAGGAGAACGAATAACACGAAAGAGATTATCCAATGAATATGTTATTAGATTATCACCTTACCTACTCCTTGGTTCAGGAGTTATATTTTCATTGTGTGACTTAAGTCACTTGGCTCTTTTTCACCTCAAAAGCAACAAGTAGGTGAAAAAGAAATTACACCTTGAGGATATTTCCAAACTTTTACTAGTAGTTCTTCAAGTGAAGCTAGTCTAAAAGTAAAGTTTGCCCCCAAAAGATACTTTACAATCGCAAGAAACATTCATTATCCCTATAATGCAACAAATTCAACGAGATATCCAGGATTATAGTTAAACTCCTAGGACTACATCGAAATTTGCCAAACCAACCACGAATTTATAGAAAAAATAAAATTTCTTAGATACTGATGTTGAAGGTCAAATTTTTCCATATCTTTTTTCATGAAATACTTACAAGGTCTTTCACTTGAACTAATCCAACATTGAGTTGCTTGAGCAAAAGAAAACTCGTATACATATAACTTTTCGAGTATGTTTTTGCTATGAAGTTGGCAAGAATTGCAAGATGGGAAACAACAAACTTACCTCTATTAACGAGCAAAGAGCGATTTAGGGTTTGGGAGAGAGATTTCGGTGAGAGGGAGCGGTGAGAGAGAGAGAGCTGGGAAACGTCGCCCATCGGCCCCCAACGACGGTAGCCCCAGCCGGAAACCCCGAATCCTCTCCACATCCTCCGCACTTAACACATGCACCACCTCCCCATCCTCCCCGCCCACCAACGGCGCCCGATCCACCGCGTTTCGCGCCGAAAAGTTCGCCGCTTGATCGAAATCGTACCGCGAAGACCCCGCCGCCGCCCTCCATACAATCCCCAACCCTAACCCCACTTCGACCTCGAAACAAGCCCTAAAAGCTCGGACTTGGAGTCCCCGTTCGGGTGACGAAACGCAGGGGGAGGAGGTGAAATCGTCGCGGAATCGATGAAATCCGAGGGGATTTGAAGATGGGGTTGGATGCGAAGGGGATGCGGCGGGACTTGGCGGAGCGGATGATGGAGTACTGGTCGGACGGGGTGTTGTTGTAGTGGACGATGGCGATGCCTCCGAGGCGGCCATGGACACGGCCATGGAGGACTCCGAGACGGTGTCCATCGGAGAGGCGACGCAGGGGATGGAGAGGTCGATGTTGAGAGAGATAGACCGAGCGCAAGCGAGAAGAGAGAGAAGAGAGTTGAGAGAGATGATTTTTTTTTATTTGGACGATCGATTTTTGTGGGGGCCTAGATTGAAGCACGCACGAATCTCGAGATTTGATGAACGGTTATAAAAAAAGAAAGTTTTGGTGGGAATGTTGGCGCCATTATTTAGAGACGAAATTTAATTCCGTCTCTATTTTCGTCTCTATTTCCGTCTCTATTTCCGTCTCTATTTCCGTCTCGATCTCTTTCTATTCCGTCTCGAATTAGTCCGTCTCAATTCCGTCTCTAACCACTTTTTCTTAGCAACGGAACTTAATTCCGTTGCTAATTCGTTTCTAAATATCAATTTTCTTGTAGTGATGGTTTCTTTTCAACAAACAATGAGAAAGTGATATTGACCCGTTTATTATGACATCTTTATCAAAGATGTTGGACGCGAACAATATTTTGGCCAAATCTTTCGAATGGTGAGAGATCGATTTCAAGCTCAACCAAATTGCCACTTGCGTTTACAAATTAGAAGTAGCAGAAATTATGATGGGTGACAATATAATGTCCCGACGGCATAAGAAGTAGCAGGCCTAATCGTTGGTGATTTTAATCTTGAAAATGTTAGTCGAGATATTATAGTTGAGCATAAGACAAACGGGTTGCAAAGAATCACTGATCTTCACCCAAGTTTCATGCCACTCGCATACCCATTATTGTTTCCTTATGGTGAGGATGTTTATAGGATAGGCATCTATTTAAGGGGTGTCTCAAACATTTCTCGCACACGTAAAATGTTGTCTATGCGAGAACTTTATTGTTTTAGGCTCCAAAAAAGACTAAATGAGTCACCAACTATGTTGTATTCAGGCAAATTTTTTCAGCAATTTATTGTTGATTGTTATATGGCTATAAAAGAAGAAAGATTTCGTTGGATTGGAAGCAATCAAAAAAGTTAAGGAAAGAACTTTATAGTGGTTTGATGGATGTTTGTCCAACGTGGTGATTCTTATCCCAACCACGTGGGAAAATTTATTGTATTGCCTTCATCACATACCGGTAGCCTAAGGTATAGAGTCGAAAAACTATCAAGATGCAATTGCAATATATAGATTGGATGGCTACCCTTATATTCTAATCACATTTACATGAAACCCACGGTGGCCGAGAGATAAACTATATCTCATGAGATGATTCAACAAAAAAATGATGAAAATAGAGTTGAAATTATATGCACAATATTCGAGATCAAATTGCATGAGCTCATGCACGACCTTAAGCACAAAAAAGTCTTTGGTGACCCAATTGCAGGTAGCTACATGATTCTTTCTCAAGGGAAGTTCTAGGTTGGGCCCCTTTGGGCACCTATCTAGTTGGATGCGTTCAATACACACTGAGATGTATGTTGTATGTATGTTTAAGAGAAATGCACATCATTCGACTTGGTAGGTGCCCAAAGTGGGTTAACGAATCATTTTACCTTTCTCACGTCATAGAAAACCTAATTCAATTTTATCACATCATTTCTTAATGATATATATAATATTCTTCTCGAATTGACTATAACTTGCATGATTTTTACCCTTACAACTAGAAATATGCAAACTAATATATAGTTGTCTAAATTGCAGTTCTCTATACTATTGAATTTCAAAAACATGGTCTTCCTCATGCACATATCTTGTTATTTATTCACCCAAAGGAGAAAAATAGTCCCCATAATATGTTGATACAATCATAAGTGCCGAAGTCCCAAATCCTAATGCTTGATCTACAAAGTTATAATGTCGTTAAAAAATTCATGATTCATGGTCCATGCGGCACATCAAACATGAAGTTTTCATGCATGTCTAATGGTAAATGTATGAAACATTTTTCAAAAAAAATGTTGAGCAAACAACATTGGATGCGGAGGGATTCCCAATGTATAGAAGGAGAAAAACCAAATTCACGGTCGAGAAAAATGGATCATTATTGAATAATTATCATGTGGTTTCGTATAACAGGGACTTGATCGTAAATTATGATGCTCATATTAACGTGGAATCCTGTAACTATTCGAGATCCATAAAATATTTGTTCAAGTATGTGCATAAAGGGCTTGATCGTATGACCGCTTCTAGTTGAATATGTTGACGATAAAAATAGGATTGATGAGATTAAGGCTTATTTAGATTGAAGATATATCTCGGCTACTGAAGCATGTTGGAGAATATTTCAATTTGACATACACCATATAGAACCAGCTATTGAGAGATTGTTGTTCTATCTTCCCGGTGAACAAGATGTTGTTTTTTTGAAGAAGATAATTCATTAGATGTTGTTATGAGAAGACTTGGCATAGATAGAACAAAGTTCACTGCTTGGTTTGCAACTAATAAAGCGTACTCGACGCAAGATAGTTAACTTATTCTAAATTTTCTTTGCATTGGGTGTGGAATTCAAAGAATAAACTTTAGACTAGAAAAAAAGGTAAGATAATTGGAAGGATCTATTTTGCCCATCCATCAAGCGGTGAACGTTACTATTTAAGGATGCTACTTAATATTGTAAAGGGGAGTACTTCATTCGAGCAAATTAGAACCGTAAATGAGATTTTACACCCATCTTGTAAATCTACATGCTATGCATTACGTATAAGGTTATTGGATGATGATAAGGAATGGAATGATTGTCTCATATAAACAATCGTGGGCAACTGGATATCAACTTAGACAACTGTTTGTAACAATAATGTTGCATTGTTAGGTACAATCATAAAAACACATTTTTTTTAGTTTCATGATCTGCATATGCCTTTTTAATATTAAACAAAAGTTTTGTGATTTTTTTATCTTTATTATGATGCTAATCATTTGGTTTATATAAAGTTGTAATTATTTGTATAACTTACTTCTTTTAAATTTAATACTTAATTCTTCGATATTTGAGGTATTTGATATTTTACACTTACCAATTATTCATTTGAGAATCTTTAAAAACTTGACATTCTATTAGAATATGAATATAAAGTATTATCAATAACATATTTATAATTTAACTTTGACATTCTATGTTCACAATTTTTTGGTAAAAATTTAGTTACAAAAGATATAAGTATACTTCTTTTAAATGTAGTTATTTTTTTACTTCACTGGGAGTCGAACTCAAGACCTCCCCATACCTTGCATTTTCGAATATAATACTCAATCATTCAATCTTGAGATTGTTCATATTTTACACTAGAGTTATTCAATCGGGAAGCATAGTTGCAAAGACAATATTCAAATTTTTTTGAAGCAATATTTTGAAAACTCCCATGTCGTATGAATGCGAGTATGTAGTGTTATTAATAACATATTTAAAGTTTAAACTTGATACTTCATGTTGATAGCTTTACAATGTATGCATAACTAGAAAAAATATAACTTATATTTTTTAAATGTAATACTTAATAATTTAATTTTTAGGTAGTTATATATTATTTTATCCTTGATAATTATTCAATTAACTCACAATATTGCAATGATTATCCTTGATAATTATTCAAAATATTAGGAAAACTTTCTCTTTTTACAATGCAAATATCTAAAGTATTATCAGTTGCATACACCACATTTAACTTTTATATTATATTTTGATATTATCAAATCATGAGTTAAATAAGTATATATAATCTTATTGTTTATGATTTCTTTGAGATTTTTGGTGGTGATGTATCTGAATTTTAGAAAAGTAATAGTTCCATATTATCAGAGGATATACCTCGATTACAAAGGAGAATACTTCAAATTCCAGATTTGCAACTATCTTCTGAGCAAATTCAACATTACACATTGGTTGAAATTGAGAATATCCTTCGAAAGTTGGTAAGACATTAAAAGATATTGATGGCATGCATGTTCCAAATCTTTCACTATTAAAGGATGTAGCAAATCGGTTGGTGGACGAGGATTTAGATTATGACATTGATGAGATGATGGTGTTACATGAAGAATTATACACATCTTTGAATCAATGTCGAAGGTAGCATTTTTGAAGCTATTATTGACTCGGTTATTAGTGACATACTATTTTTTATTAGCGCCCATATGGTGGAATAAGAAATACCTTTTTTGGAAAATAATAATTACCAAGCTAAGGTCGAAAGAAAAAATAGTGTTGCCGCTTGCATCATCGGGAATAGTAGCTCTTTTGTTGCCGAATGGTAGAACAACTCATTCACGGTTTCATATCCCACTTTTGGAGATTTTGACCCAATCATCTTGTGAAATTCGACATGGAGCCCATTTAGCTGAACTTCTTTGCAAAACATCATTAATAATATGGGATGAAGCTCCTATGGCCAACAAATACTTGTTTCGAAGCTTTAGATAGGAGTTTGAGAGACATTTTTCGAATGAGTTATGAGAATAGTTATGAAAAACCTTTTGGCGGCCTTACTATTTTTCTTGGAGGTGATTTTAGGCAAATATTTTCGGTTGTGCCTAAAGGTTAAAAAGCTGATATTATAGAAGCTTCGCTTAATTCTTCTTACATATGGGAACATTTTATTGTTTTCGAACTCAATAAAAATATGTGGCTTTCCATTGAGTCTATAAAACCACAATCAAGATCTTGCTTCGTTTGATAGGTGGTTGCTTCAAATTGGAGATGGAGCATTTTATGACGATCCGATAATGAGTTATTAAGAATCCCAACGAATTTGTTGTTACACCATGATGGAGACCCTATAAGATGTATTGTAAAAGTGTTTACCCATCACTTATTGAACAGCTTTCACAATTCTTCTTATTTGAAAGAACGTTCTATTTTGACTCCAAAAAAATGAAAAAGTACATCGGTTGAATCAATTTGTCATGGATTTAATACCAGGGGATAATATTACATATTTGAGCTCGGATACTATTTATAAATCCTCTTTTGCAGCAAATGATGAAGATTTACTTTATGCAACCGAATTCCTGAATAAATTACAATTTTTTAGGAGTCCCCAATCATGATGTCCAATTAAAAGTAGGCGTGCTAGTCATGCTTCTTAGAAATCTTAATCAAGCCGAGGGTTTGTGTAATGGAACAAGGTTAGTAATAGAGCATCTCGCAAGATGGTCAGTAATAGCGACAATTATTTTCGGAGGTAATATTGGAAATACTGTGACAATTCCAAGGATCATAATGTCACCTAATGAGTCCAAATGGTCGTTCAAGTTAAAGAGACGCCAATTTCCATTAGTACCATGTTTTGCTTTGACGATCAACAAAAGTTAAGGTCAATCACTTAAATGTGTGGGATTATTCTTACCGAAGCAAGTCTTTACACATGGTCAATTGTACATAGTAGTATCTCGAGTGACCGAAAGAGATGGAATATTGATATTAAATGTTGATAATGAATCTCAAAACAAAATGTTTGTCAAATATATTGTTTATCAAGAGATCTTCAAAAATATTAACACATCAAATGATGAAGACAAGGTAATTTTTGAAAACCATCTATTTATATATAATACATCAAATATTGTCTAATACTTAATATATTATCTATTTTTTATTTATTGACATAAATATGTCAACTTTGTGAAGGTTTAAAGAAAAAAAAAAAAGCAGTGGTGAAATGACATGCTATACATTCAACATATGTATGTATTATGACGCGAACAGGTATGTGCAATGTCTAATATGATGGAAAAAGATTTGATGTAAAACATATGCTATATACTAATATTCAATAAAATATATACTATATACTACTTTAAGGGTAAAAGTTATGATGGAAAAAAGGGTGGTTAACAAAGCCTTATATGCAAATTCAACTTTTTCTTATGTTATTTTTAAGACAAATGTGCAATGTCCTTTACACAAATAATCATGAGAAAATTTGTGTATGTATTATTAATTAGTTTTAGCGATATGAGTGGTGCCACACAAACCTTCAAATTAACTAATAATCATTATAAATGTTCTCTATATACTAATAAGTTAATTTTCTCTAGATGTTAATGGATTGGATAAATCTACTCTATTACATTGGTGATGACTTCATTGATATAAAAACACCTAATGCAGGTTGAATATGATGTTGAAGCATGTGATGTTGTTAGTGATAATAATCTAACCACCAAAAGAGAGGACCTAATGCGGGTTAAATCGAATGCATTATTAGGACTAGAACTTTGTATTCCCAAGCACCGAGAGGCCCAAAGATCAGTCTCGGTTGTCACAAATAAAATTTGCAAAACCAAATGTAACAAAAAGGTGAGTTTTATGCTAAGAATTCCATGTTATGTCCAATTTCATCTACTTTTTAAGACTTATAGAAGTATCTCGAAAATTCATATAAATCTCATATGACCGAAACTTCTTTTCTACCTCAATAGAGAAGATTATTGTATTTATAAATTGTAAGAATACAACTACACCATAAACTTGTACGTTCAATATTCATTGAACTCTAACTAAATAACAACCATCACGTGTTCCTCACATGTTACATTTAAGTGTGTGTAGTTAAGTAAACAACTCCTTATCATACCGCATCACTCATCTCTCAACCGATACAAATGACCTCCTCTCGTATCACATAACCTCATTTAATGATTGAGGCTTACATCCCCCTCAAACGTAGGGAAGAGAAACAATCCCTAATTTGTCACGAAGATAATAAAATTGAGAAGGGACAATGCTTTGGCAAAACAATCGCAATCGATCATGAGAAGGAACATGATTTATGGAAAATACTCGATTCATGACTTGATCCGTGATAAAATGCTCATCGATCTCAATATGCTTTGTTCTAGCATGAAAAACTGGATTCCCGACAAGGGCAATGTCACTCATGTTATCACACCAAACCATAGGACTGTGTGGAACTCGAAATTAAAGCTCAAATAAAAGAGATCTTAACCAACTCATCTCCGATGCGACTTGAGCTAAAGCTCTATATTCATATTCGTGCTTGATCTCGCCACCACACTTTGTTTCTTGACTCGCCACGAAAAAAGATTACAAACCAAAATAGATCGCATACCCCGCAATGGACTTTCGATCTTCAACTCGAGGAAGCCTAATCAACATCGAATAAGCATTCAACGATAAGGAAAACCAGTTTTGAAACATCGACCACAATGAATTGAACCTTTCGAGATATCTCAACACCCTTTTCGGTTTGCCAATGAAATGTATAAAGATGTTGTTGAAACCGACTTAGGCTATTGATAATGAATACAATGTCAGGCCTTGTATTAAGAACATACAGTAAACCACCAAAGATACTTCGATATAAAGTGGGATCACTTAAGAGAGTATCATTATCTGTAGTAGATAGCTTCCCTATCACCGCAGGAGTATCCACATATTTTAGTAGTCGTCATTCCAGCTTCCTAAATCAAAGAGTTGATGTAACTTGATTGTGTTAAATATAAACTAGTAGGGTCCATGTGAACTTCGAATCCCAAGAACATATTAAGTTCACCAATGTCCTTTAGTGCAAATGTCGATGAAGTCTATCAATGAATTGCTTGAATCAAGATAAAATTTGCACCAAGAACAATGATATCATCAACTTAAACTAGTACATAAACCATTATACCCCGATCGCTCGAAGACTAAGGAGTTATCTGAGACAGAATTGTGAAACCCCCATTACAGTAATTAATGTTTCAGCTAATCAAACCAAGCTCGAGGTGCTTGACGTAAACCATACAAGACCTCTTGAAGTTTACAAACTGAAGAAGAAGAATAATTGCTATCCATAAAACCTTAAAGCTGATTAGTATACACTTCCACATGAAGAAAACCATTGAGAAAAGCATTATTGATATCAATTTGTCAAATTTTCCAGTTATACGTTACTGCAGTGGAAAAAATGACTCTGATTGTAGAAGCTTTCACTACTGGAATATATGTTTTTGAAAAATCAATGCTCGAAAATTGTTTGAAATCCTTAACTACCAACCTTGCCTTATATATGTTGATAAAACCATCAAAGTTTCGTTTAATTGTGAAAATCCATTTAGTCCCCACTACATTTTGATTGGGAGAATGAGATACCAAAGTCCAAGTGTTATTGTTCACTAAAGTTTTATACTCTTGTTCCATGGCTTGTTTCCAATAAGGAATAGATAACGCTTGTTTAAAATTCCTAGGAATAGCCTGTGGATCAATAGGTTGTTCAGCAATAAAAGCCTTTTTCTTCACAATTCTAGTTTTTGCTCTTGTGATCATGGTATGACCATTCATTGGTATGACAGGAGGAGTAGTAGTAGGAGGAGGAGGAGTAGATAGGGCAGAAGTTGAAGCAGGAACATCATGATCAATAATATGAGACACTTCCAAAGGTCTTTGTATCGATAGTAGGTGAGTCGAACTGTAGAAGCATTCCTAAGAACATGAGTTGAAGTTTTTGCTGAATTTAGAACCCTAGGGACTAATGAAATCATCGGACTCGGTAGCTTGCGATGAAACTTAAGTTGATGAAGAGGTATTGAACATCGATTGATAGGGAAACTCCTCATTGAATAAAACATGGCGTGAAATGTAAACCTTCCTAGATGAATTTAGACATTTATATCCTTTATGATCTGAACTATATCCCAAAAACACACAATTTTCATATCGATACTAATAATTATGAGTGTTATATGGTCTCGATGTAGGGAAAACAGAAAACCAAAAACCTTCAAAATATGATAATCGGGGATAGTATGAAATATAATCGATATGGAGAAATACCCTAAAGGACTTTAGTAGGGAGACGATTAATAATGAAGGTAGCAGACTTCACAGACATTCCACCAAAACATATAAGGTAAATCTAACGTGCTAATAGTGTCAAACTGGTTTCAACAATATGGGGATGCTTTCTTTCAATTCCGCCATTCTGCTCATGTGTATAAGGACATAGATGTTGGAATGTAATCCCATGAGCATCTAAAAATGGTTTAAAAACCCTGTATTCTCCACCCTAATCAGATTGGACTATTTTAATCCTTATGGAAAACATGTTCTCAACTTTCAACTTAAACAATTAAAAGGTTTTTAATGCATCGATTTATTTTTCAAAGGGTAAATCCATGTGAATCTTGTACAGTCATTAAGAAAAAAATGTAGTAATTGAATCCAATAACAGAAGTAATTGGTGCAGGACCCCATATGTCTGTGTGAATCAAATCAAATACATTAAAGAACATCTTATTTGAAACTTGAAAGGGAATGGCATGATGTTTGCCTAAAGGACAAGTAAAACAAAATTCAACAATGAGGACAAAGTGAAGTGATGATTTGATCTCATGATTTGTCGAAGTGTATGGACTACTGGATGACCCGATCTAAGATGCCATAAAGTAGAAGGAGATGTAGAGGAAGCTAAGCAAGCGTAAGCTGCAAAATGTGATTGAACTGGACTAAACTAATATAGACCATCTCGTATTATTCCTTGAAGAAGAACCTTCTTAATTATTGAATCCTTCACCAAACAATGTTTGTTAGTGAATTATATCATAACATTGTTGTCTCTAGTTAGCCGAGATATGCTCAATAAGTTCTTTTTGAGATAAAAACTCATAAAGTATTATGAAACGTCAACTAAGAACTAGCATTTGACAACTTAGCGCTCCCACACAAGTAATTGGTAAGGATTGTCCATTACCTACAATTAGTGAATCATTACCAGGTGTAGGGAGAACAATTGGCTAACGAGAAGAATCGGGAGTAACATGAGAGGTAGCACCACTATCAAGATACCAAGCATTGTCCATCACGAGAATCGCGGGAGAAAAGCTAGAGCTAGAAGAGCACTGCAAAATTATTTTGATATCCCATAAAGTTTGTTGTTGGTTGTCCATGAAAACCACCTCTCATGCCATTGTTAGGTCCTGATCCATTGTGAAACCGAGTTCCTAAACCACCTTCATTAAATTATTGATTTCCAACATAGTCCAAATCAGCTCTACAAGAGCAAACAACAACAAATATGACCAACTTTATTACAGATCCGGCATGTTGGTTTATCTTGTTGCTCGTATCTAAAACCTCATCTTCCTTTATTAGTTCTTCCTCCTCTACCTTTTTGAATAGTATTTCGTCCACTAGAACCACTTAATCCATGAGATGGCTTTGCATGAGTCCAAGATTGATTGAAACCTTGTTTGACTTCAATTTGCATTAGCTTGATGAGTACCTTGTATATTCATATTGTTTATTCCATTCAAAGCTTGTATTTGATCAAGTTTTGCTTCAAAACTCGACATAGTTAATTGAAGAGAAGGCCATGTCGATTGTCTTTATGTTCTAAAACTGGTGTAATTGACAAATATTCACCATGTAAACCAGCTTAATGTATAAGAAATCAACTCGAAACTGATACAGAGCCCTTCATTGAGGCTAAATTCTCGAAATGCCTTTCATTTTCTCAGATATTCAATCATTCTCATTGATCCCTTTCTAGTAGTTCTAATTGCGCTTTTCAAGAATTGGATTTGTGATTTATTAGCAAGATACCACATTGTTCATAGATCGAAACCCATAACTCATGTGTTGTTTTTCGACTATCATTTTCATTGGGTTCAACAAATCATAAATGAACCAAAACCAGGTTCCAATGCACATAACAACCATTCATATAAGACTTTATCACAATGAAACCAATCTAGGTATTCAGGGATTTGTATCACCATTATCAAGATTCTTGGAGGGATACGATGTGGTACCAAACAAGATCCCATCCATACCACAACCTTCAATTAGAGGTACTACAATCAACTTCTAAAACGAAAAAATTTGTGCCATTCAACTTAATTGAAAGAAGTTGATTCAAAGAGTTACCAAATGGAGCGATCAAAGGATTCGAAAAATGAAGATGAAGCATGCTTTGTTAGAGGAATATGTTGACAACATGAGCTCTCAAAATCAGCTGCCATGATGATTGACGAACCTTCTTGGATCCGCAATCTTCAACTATGGCAATGAAGCTCGATACCATATAGAAGTATCTGAACATTCGTATAAATCTCATATGACCGAAACTTCTTCTCTAACTCAATAGAGAAGATCATTATATTTATACATTGCAAGAACACATCTACACCATACACTTATACGTTTAATATTCATTGAACTTTAACTAACTAACAACCATCACGTGCTCCTTACATGTTACACTCAAATGTGTGTAGTTAAGTAAACAACTCCTTATCACACTGCATCACTCATTTCTCAACTGATACAAATGACCTCCTATGTATCACATAACCTCAATTAGTGATTGAGGCTTACAAGACTCCAAGTCAATGGTATTCAATGGTTGTTCAACTCAGCAGTGCTATAATTTCGAAGAAAATAGTTGGTGCGTGGCCCCAATTTCGTGCATAAAAATCAAGCAGTTAAACGTCCAAAGTTCGATAGCGGAAGATCCAGACTAGTAGTTTTGGGAACAGATTCTTATTCCTTTATGAATATTGGCATTTTTCAATTAATATAGTTGATTGCTACATCGTGTTTCTATGATCTTCTGGGGTTTCATATACTAAACATCAAGCCGCATAACTTAACGCACAAATCAAAGCCAAGGTTATCAAATGGTCCCACTAGCTTGAGCTCATCTATTAGTAAAACTTCCAAGGAGGAGAGAGAAGTTTTTTTAACAATCTTAGCTTCTGCTACATAAGTTTTTGGACTTTTGGCTTCACCTCAAATGGATGAGGTCTTTTTGTATTACATCTCTTATTCACAGTTGTTGAATGGTGTTAGTGAGGGCAGTCACACGGGAAGGACATGAGTCCGATTTTTGTTTAGACGCATAGGCCACTTTTTGCAACACCATTTTTTTGTACATACATTTATACACAACATATATTAATATACAAATAAAAGAGTTTCACCTCCTTTCATCCAAAAAAAAAAAAAACTAATGCTAAACTTTATTTTGGTTAAGTTATTGATATAACATGTTTCTCAATTGGTTAGGTTTATGTTCAGGAAACACCACAACCTTTCATTTCAGCTATAGAACTGGTGAAAAGATTCATGTCTAGTACAAGAGGTTTGGAGCTCCCTAATAGGAACAACTCTGTGTCGCATGTAAATTATGCTACTGCGCTTAGGCTGATGGTGCTCATCCCTGTTTAATTTGTCTATTGAAATTGTTGTGTTGGAATTCATGCATTAGCACAATATTGTTATGAATTGAACAATTATATCGTGCTGAACTTCAACTGGTTACTATTTTAGGCTGATGGTGCTCATTAACAAATGATGAAGATCTACTTTACACAATCGAATTCGGAATAAATTGCAATTTTCAGGAGTCCCCAACCATGATGTCCAACGAAAAGTATCTTCCAAGCTACCAAATAACATGTAAATGCCAAAAATCATACTTTGAAAATGTTCTAAATAATTTGGTAAAAGTTAACCTATCCCGCGCTATTATAATGTAGTTGGAATGTGCATTATCAAACTTATTTTCCTTATAGAAAAAAAAAATCAACATTAACTAATGTATTTTCAAAAATATATATATATAAAAGAAGGCTTTTTTATTTATCAAATAAAAAAGATCATGTCATTGTAATCCATAAAAGACATGTACTCATTGGTGTCGAGGGCAGAGCCAAGTTTTTCTCTAGCCCTAGGCTAGAACTAATGCACATTTTTATATAGGAACACGATTTTCTACCCACGTTGGACACCAATTGGGTAATTTTTATAGGAATATATAATTTTCTAACCCACTTTTGACACCAATTAAGTATCCCTTATAGGAATATGATTTTTTAACCTACTTTTGACAACAATTGGGTAGGCGTCCCCGATGCAAAGGTGCACATATGCATATCAAGGTGTATTACATGGCGCTTACTTTGTCGGTTTCAATTTGGCGGTGCAAGGTCCTTTTTTATATTAATGATTTTTAATTGATCTTCATTCAAGCTACCTACAATTGTTATACAATGTTGTAGATTGATGAATTGAGATACGAGCGCGTACATATCAATGCAATCTTCTCTAAAGTGTGTCAAAAAATATTGTGTAGCAAGTATGTCTAAAAAATACATAAAATGTACGTCTCAAAAGTATGTCAAATATAGTTGGGACGTTGGCCTTTCTTATATTTGGATGATTAGTTGAGATAGTGAGTTTTTGTCAACTTCTTAGGCTAATTTTTTTTTTGGGCTAAGTGGGCTAATTATGTATCTAAATTTAACGTGGCTCCAAGTTCAGTAGGCTGTCCTCGGAGAGCCATGTGATTCTTGGGAACTAGGGCCGGCAAAAATGTGCCCTAGGTCCCGTTTGCCGGTTTGTCCTGACCCGTTTTAAACGGGTTCGGGCAATATTTTTGTGAAAAACATACGGGTTTGGACAATTTTTTAAGTCCGTTTAAAAATACGGGACCGGGTCTGGACAAAAATTTCAAAAAAACGGGTACCCGTTTTGTGATTAATTTGAAGGGCATATAGGTAATTTCACACTCCATGACCTAAGTCTCACACTCTCACCGTCTCACTCTCACAGTCTCAACTCTGCCCCTCCCTCAACACCGCCTCTCTGCCTCTCGCAACACCGCCTCTCTTCTCTCTGCTGCCTCAACTCGCCTCTCTCGCCTCTCCTCGACTCGCCTCTCAACTCGCCTCTCCATCCACCGTCTCAACTCACGGTGAACACCTCTGCCTCTCCTCCCACCATCTCAACTCACGGTCTCAACTCTCGCCGTCTCGCGCTCGCCGGTCGCCACCGTCGGATCTCGCCTCTCCCTGCGGCTCTCGCCGTCTCGCATTCGCCGGTCGCCACCACGGCAACGCTCGTGCGGCCTCGCCTCACCGGCGTCGTGCGGCCTCTCCCTCCAGCAGTCCAGCTCTCGCCGTCTCGCGCACGGCCAGTCGGGCATCGACGACGCTCGCCGGCGACTGCCGTCACCCCTCGCCAGTCCGCCACAGCTCTGCCCACAAAACGGGAACGGGAGCCGTATGTTTTACAAACATACGGGACTGGACAAAAAAAAGTGCCCGTTTTAAAAACGGGACCGGGTCCGGACACCAAATTTAATCATTATAAAAATGGGTGTCCGGTCCCGTTTATGTCCGGTCCCGTATTTTTGCCAGGCATATTGGGAACGATATCGCATGCTCAATTAAATTAATATACGTTTACTTAAAAAAATCTTCCCGATCGAATCTCCCGCATGTATTGCTTTGGCTATTTTTTTACTATTGTAGATGGTGTTGGAGATGTTGGGATAATAGTCCCACATCGACTACTTGAAAATAAAAATAAGGCTTATAAGTGTGGAGTGGACACTCCATCTTGCCTTGGCATTTTGGAGTGAAACCCCCCTTCACACTTGTAGCCCATACATAAAAATTAGTCACCACACTCTCCTCACCTTGGATTGGGACCTATATTACAAAATTGAACATGGTATCAGAGCCGATGGTTGGCTTAATTGCCCATTGTCCAAGGGCCTTGTAGACATCCAACAAAAGTGGTTGATTGATGTTCTGCGGTCAAGTCCTAGTTGGACTTGAGGGGGGAGTGTTGGAGATGTTGGGATAATAGTCCCACATCGACTACTTGAAAATAAAAATAAGGCTTATAAGTGTGGAGTGGACACTCCATCTTGCCTTGGCATTTTGGAGTGAAACCCCTTCACACTTGTAGCCCATACATAAAAATTAGTCACCACACTCTCCTCACCTTGGATTGGGACCTATATTACAAAATTGAACAGATGGGCCCAGGGCCCAATTATGGAAGATCTATCCAACTTGAAATCATCTCCACCTCAATATATGGAGATTATAATTTACATTATATTCCCAATACTGTACTATTCACCAAAAAAAGAAAACTATTTGTACTTAATTACGTGATCCCTGCATGCATGCAGTATCGTTCCCGAGAGTCACATGGCTCCCTCAGGAGTCAGGACCCAGCCTACTTAACTTGGAACCACGAAAAGAACGTGGATAATTATTATATATGTACTGGTTTAAGGGATCTATACAGCGTCTCCCATTTTGAAGTGTCATGCATGATACTGATCATCTATATATGTACAACGATGGTGGCAAGGCCGAGAATTGTGCATGCGCGCGTATACGGAGAAGATATATAGATGATTCACAGGGAACTCAAACACGAGTTGGAGGTCCCAGGTGCCTCCGCCGATGAAATATGGGGAGTGTATAGCTCCCCTGACTTGCACAGGTACCTAATCATGGAATTGCTACCCGGTGTGTTCGAGAAGCACGAAGTGTTGATAGGGAATGGAGGGGTTGGCACCATTACTTTTAACAAATTTGTTCAAGGTATTAATCTGCTTGTGTGTACCCTTCTTTTATTAACTTTATTACACCCTACAATTTAGGACTTTTTTAGTTGTTTTTTTTAGGGGCTTGCTAAACACACACCCTTAATGCCTTTACACACTGATTTTGACATGCACATCGGTCAAAGTTATTTTTACTTTGCACACACACCAAATTTATATTTTTAAGACTAAACTCCTCTTCATACGCACATTAGTAAACCCACACACACACACACACACACACACATGTTGATCAACCAAAACCTAACAAAATAAAATCCCAACAAACCAAACAAAATTCCAAAGCAAACCAAATGAAAATCCCAAAGAACGAAAATCCAAGCGAGACCATTGATCACCAAAAACCCTAACGCATACCCCTTGTTGGTGCACACAACCAACAACCATTTGATCGATGCTTGCAAGGCTTCTTCATCGTCTATTTTGTCTTTATGTCCGTCCCCCTCGGTAGGTCAAAGATTTGTTAAAAAAGTATTATGTAGGTCTCTGATTTGTGTGAAATCTTGTATTTTAGGTTTGATTGTTCATTGTAATGTGGTCTCAGTACATGGTTGGTGTTTATGGTCATTTTTTTTTTATTTCATTGAGCTAAAATTGGTGGGTTTTCGTCACCATGTTCGGTCTTAAAGGGAAGAACACGATGAACATATTCGGTATTTTCACCCGAACATGATTACTATGTTCGGCCTTTTCACCCAAATATGTTTGTTATGTTCGACCCTTTAATATCGAACATGATTGATATGTTCGGCCTTTGTGACCGAACATAATTGCTATGTTCGATCTTTGGGCTCTGGACATGATCGATATGTTCGGCCATTGTGCCCGAACATGATCGATATGTTTGCCCTTTATGAACTACAATTAGTTATGAGTTTTTGCCTTGTTTAGTTAAGAAACATCAACATAAATGGTAGAGTGCTATTACTAAACAAAGAAGAATGGCCGAATATGATTCTAGATTCAAAATTTAAGTCTTTTTGGCTTAATTCCTGGAGATTTAGAATATATAATCCATAAAGTTGAACATCTAGGACCATTTAAAAATAAGCTAAACTATTCCAAGTCGAGATCTAACTCTGGTACTCCTACATGAATTAGCAAATAAAGGCTTTACTAAAGCTATAAAGCTTTTAAAATATTAGATATACGCAATTTAGCAACAAACTGCTTTTTACGATTTATATTCTTAATAGTTGGATTGGATTTAAGTTTTTGTTACATGTAATTTATGTCATACAGTTCATTTCACTAAACCTGCTTTTCAATGTCAAAGATTGAAAAAGTTTCAATGAAACACCGGATAGGAGAATTTTGAGAAAAAAAATTTAATTGTTTACGTAAATATATACCTCCATAATAAGCAATGCTTGGCCTAATAAAGAACTTTATAGCATTTCCGAAATCTTGGTGTTCTTTTTTAATAATTTGTTACTATTCTTTTGCTTGTCCTCCTTTCAATACAAGCCTCTTAAAGTCAATCCATGATGTATGACAAATGTTGAGATTAAAGTATGAATCTTGTGTTATTATGCTTATATTTTCATTAATTTTAGAGGTTTCTTTCTTACTTTTTTTGTTGATGTAGGGGTTCCATTTGAGCTAGTAATAACATTTAAATGGTAAAAGATGTCGATCGTGGATCGAGCCGAGACACAATCATCTAGAACTCATCCAACTGCGTCTCTTAGTGCCAAGATGGGGGCCAATAGCAAAAAAATCTTCCAGACATAGCGGAGACAACACCTTATGATGATCATGCCCATGCAAGCGAGGGAAGAGAGGATCGAATGGTGTACGTAGATGGAAGGGAAGAACGAGATACGTACGCCAATCAAGTAGGAGACCAGATTAATCAAGTTGAAGATTATCCATATAAACTATTTCCTAGTG
Source organism: Stephania cephalantha (assembly GCA_039657325.1). NCBI lineage: Eukaryota > Viridiplantae > Streptophyta > Magnoliopsida > Ranunculales > Menispermaceae > Stephania > Stephania cephalantha. Next base: position 14,369,929 of record CM077570.1, on the reverse strand, counting down.
GAAACATTACTTAAACTTAGATCAGCTCGATATATATGTAGATGAAGAGGGTTTATGAGGTTTGGAGAAAGTCAAAAGGATTATCTATTTTATTTTATTTTATGAGGCTCTTGAGTGCATGTTTATGCACTAGCTCACTTGAAGTTGTTCATCATTTGGTGTTGTTGTTTTGGTTTACTATTATGTTTTTGATTAGTAATGAACGTGTTCATTATTTTCACCCAAACATGATTACTATGTTTGGCCTTTTCACCTGAACATGTTCATTATGTTCGGCCCTTTAAAGCCAAACATGATTGATATGAGAAATTGGTCTTGAAATCAAATTGGGGTCCTAATTAAGATACATGTGAAACTTTCATTTATACTACATATTAGATGGATTCATAAGACATTTATTGAGATGTTGTGGTGAAAACTTAAGGACGTTAATTCCTCTTGTGTGCCCGCATTGCCACGCTGTATGTGGACGATGCCCATACCAATTTTTCAAGTTTCAACAACGATGAATGAATTTCACCTATTTTTGGCTTCTAAACAACATTGCCAAAGAGTTAAAGTTAGTTAAAGATTGCATAGAACGCATGAAATAGAGAATAAACAATGTATAGCATTCCACATTTACAAACAATCCACTCCATACATTTACGGGAACAGTGTAAAATACATGAATAAAATGGATTCTCATTGAGGCTTTCTACATATATCAAAATTCACAATTAAGAGTGAGGATTCAAAATAATGTTGTCAAACATAATGTAGTCAAAAGTAAGTTCACATGTACAAGTATCAACCCATATACAAGTAAGTTCCATATCGATCATCAAAATAATGTTGCATAGAAAAATGTTGATATGTAAATGGCTATACAAAACACTATTCATCGACAAGGTGGACAACTTTTTCACCGTGAGGTCCTTTATCTAGTGAGGTTCTAGCAAATATGTTGAGATTTTCAAAACCTGACTCCCAGCTAATTGCCGACAAGTCTCGCGCGTTGATCCACTCGACATCAAGCGGGGAATTGGTGTTGTTTTCTTGAACTTAACATCTAGTGACACACCCAATGTCAAGAATTTTGTTAGATTCTAAACTAGATAAACATTATCATATCAAATACGCATTCATACCAAAATCCAGTGGTCACCGTGCACGAATCCCATTCCGATTCTTAATCTTTTAGTGAAAGGTGGAGCTACGCCTCTTAATGGTAAGTAATGCATTGGACAGCCAACATTCTTTTGTTGTTAGGTCGACTCCTTGTCGTTACTCTCTCATTGGGTGTAGAAATAATGGTTTTAGCAGAGTGATGATCTCATGAACCTTCGCACTATGAACACTCGTGCAACATTATCACTATTTTGTAACTTCTCAACCAATTTTTTTACAACCTCCATATATGTGATTTCATGTGTTACTACTTCCCTGTCTAAAACCATGCTCAGCTTAATCTAGTGCGAGTGCACATCACTGAGTGGGATAGGTGAATGAGATTGATGAAGAATTGCGTTCCCATAAGCACACGGAAGACCATGTGTCTTGCGTATCACACAACCACATAATTTTGCATCCAAACCCACTCCTTGCACAAGTTTTGTTTCCTCAATAATCTTTGTCAAAGCCTCCTTGATACTATCCCATGCAATAAAAGTAAGGAAGGGTGTTGGAACTCATGCATAGCGTGAAACTTGCTTCTTTCAAATGATTCTCTTATGTTTGTGTGTTGAGCACAAATAACACTATCTACACTCTTCCAACAACTCACAAAATTCCCTCGACTAGTCCCTAAATAGGAATTTATTCTAGAGTGAGCACTCTATACTTTGTTTATGGTGGTGTTGCCGAAGTGTAATACGTGATTTGTCCAAGCGAATGAACCGTTCCTTGTGCAAATTCATCCAAGTAGTCCTCAAGTACACTAGGACATAAAACAATGAAGTGTACTACGATTCAAAATCAGCGAGACGCTTGTAGTACTCGGACTTGGTAGATGATTTGCATAGTTCATTCCATTTGTGCAAAAAGATTTCAAAGTCCTCTTGCTTAGCAAAATTGTCTCTAGTGTTTGCAAATACATTATTATTTATGTGCCATGTGCATAACAAATTTTTTGCGAAGGAAAAACTTTGGCAATAGCATTCATCAAAGTTATATCTCGATCGGTAAAAATCACACTAGGCGATGACCAACCATCAAGTAAGTCCTTTAATTTCTAAAGTATCTTAGTGAAGCTATCTTCCTTCTCACCGACATGTAGCCAAATGCAACAGAAAACAAAGATTTGTACAGATTATACTAATGATTTGAAGGAGAGGGTATTTGTTCCTATTCGTCTTATAAGTACAAATCCATAAAAAGTGTATTGGGAAAAGACTTGAGTAAATCAATAGACACGGGATGTGCCCAAAAAATATCTTGAAGCACATTTGAACCTGAAAATACTCTATGTCCATCAATATATTATGCATCATTTAGCAAATTTAGTAAGCGTTGCATCGATTGCATCACCCAAGACTCTTTCCTTTTCCGTCTCTAGCGTTCATTGTAGATATGCTTTCTAGTTGAACAATTTTCTTTATTGCGGAATTTAAGCCCCTCCAAGATCTTACGAGGCTTCGAATGTCCTTTTGACATCATATACATGAATTCAATCTCATCCTTTTATAGCTTCCCTGCAACTAAATGACCTTCCATGTATTTTGTGGCGTCATGGTTTTGTGTGCCATATGAAATGTTAAGGATCCACTCATCATCTTTGAGATTTTTTCTAGTTAATAGAATTGGCATTCACATTTCTTTATGCTTGTATGTAATATACCATTCCTTTTATTGTCATCTATTCCATTTCGCACTAGCGAAGCGATCACCTCGACAACCCGTCCTTTTTGGAGCTTAAATCCACCGTACTTCCTAGATCTCTCACATGCAAGGAAAACCCTTCCCCGACGCCCATTAGCACCTTTATTAAAATGCTTGATAACAAAAAATAAATACATTTTCCTTTCTAACTTTTTGAGCCCAACGTGCTAGCTCATCCCTTGTCTTGAATGGATCTTCATGAGTGAATACGCCGCTATAGTCTACTCGATGGGAATGCATGCATTTGCACCCCGAAAAGAAACAACATAAATTTGTTCTAAAATTTCAATTGATCTATTACTGTTTGGTGGAGCCGATCGCACATAACCACGATGTTCGATCATGCAAGCTTTAACATAATCTATATGTTTGGTTCGAGTGGTGAACATAATCCATATGTTTAGTTTGGGTGGCCTAACATATTGGGCATACAAAAAATTATCATAATCGTGTTCGGGCGTTGTTACCGAACATCTAGCCGATGTTCAACTATGGACACCGAACGTATGCCTCATTTTTGGCATTGTTGAATCGAACATATTACTCATGCTCGGTCACACAAGGCGAACACGACTCCGAAAAATAGGTAAGTAGAGCACAATTTATTGGCTTTTTTACTTTAAGACTTACATGGTTTGGTTGACATTCGCTCCTACCACTTGATTTTGACTCCATGCAACATGAAAAACATGAATTTCAAGATGCCCTAAACAAAATATTCAAGAGACTATTAGTGAATCCAAAACAAGATGGTTGTGATGTACACCTTTGAAAAGAATAACCAAAACAACGATTAACATACCATGAACGAAATATAATTATTCTTTTTGCTCAAAACTTTGTCTTTGATGTTATCAAACTAACATCAAACTTGAGCGTTTGATGAAGATGATGTTTTTTGTTGAAGATGGTGTGTATTGTTGAAAGTGGTATTCATGTGTAGTTAGTGTGTGTGTGTGTGTGTGTGAAAATAGGGGTAGTCAAGACATTTTACACAAAGTCAACAAAATCTAAATGTGCATGTCAAAATTGGTGTCTATAAGGGCATTAGTGCGTTTAGCAAGCCCTTTTTTAAAGTAAGAAAAAACTTCATTTATCAATGATCAAAACTAAAATAGAAGATATCGTAGACACGAGGGAAGCTCATCACCGGTCATAAGTCATTTCAGACCCGGACCCGTCTCACTAAGTCCCGACTTAGCCTAATTACTCTAATTAGGCTCCTAAACTATACGATTAACTATATGCCTCAAAATAATTTTTATTTTAATTCTTAGTAAAGCTCCAAAACTAAATTTACATCCTCAACGAAACTCAATACTTGTTTTACTCAATTGGAGCAAATTAGGAAATCATACGGACTATCCTCCGTATTTTTATAAAAAATTTGGCAACATCTCTCCTAAAATGACTTGCCGAAAAACTTTAACCTAATAGACAACAAAATTGAGGATGTGACGGCCCCAATTCCCCATAAAATTGGGCCCCGCCCGCCTAAGCCCACGTGGACCCCGCCAGTCTCGCAAGGTCAACGCAGGCCTAGTTAGCCTTCCAATCCATTATTACAAGTAATTTCCCATAAAATTGAGTTATTAGTATTTTTCAAGATTTAAAAATTTAGCGGAAGCAACTAATACATTAAATAACTCAACAAAAAGATCAGGGAGTTAGGCAACCTAATTGTGGAACCCAGTAAATATCATCAGAAGAAAGTTAAATACAAATTATCAAAAAATCCCCTAGCTATGAAGCCTTCCCTCTGCTACTCGTCCGCGGCTCGCACTCGATCAAAAACATAAGAATGACGAGCCCAGTAAGTAAATCCAATCGGACATATACACAACATTTCACAATATCCAAAGCAACATTTCACGATATCCAAATCGGTCGAATTCATGCAAATAGAATGAAAGGAATAATGAACGCATGAATATACAAGCTCATAAACAATCCATCAATGAGTGAGGCCAAATAACAAGGAGTCCCGACCAAAAGGTCGTTGAGTCGCAAAAAATCCCAGCAGACTCGGGTTAGACGACCCCCATGCCTCCCAACCCTAACCCTTGCGACTATGAGATATCAACGAACCCGGATTAGAGCCCCCAACGTACAATCAATTGGGAGATATCGACGGCGTTCGGATAAGAGCTCATATCGCAGATAAACAATAGAACAGTGACTCCTTGCCATTGGACCCACTTGATCGACAACAATTTCAACGATAGCTATCATCACAAAGCAAAGAACAACAATAAAGCTATCACATAACAAGAATAACAACAACGAAATGGAGAGAAATGAAATACTTTGTATAAATCCCTAACGGTTTACTTACCTCGAGAAATCGCGAACCTCAAAACGTCTCGCTCGTGTCTCGATTTGCGCACCCGACACCCGACTCCTAAGTCCCTGGTGTCCATTTAGACATTTTAGGCCTATTTTACTTAACTAGTTCAAATCACAACTCAATCGGTGAAATAAACCTCACCTCCATCGCGTCGTCGCGAATTCGCGCATCCAACCTCGCCGACAACGCGCCACCGCGCTGCGTTCACCGCGTCGCGACCACCGCCGTCGCTGCCGCAGACAGCTTTTTACCGGCGTGCTGCCGCTCGCGGCGTGCGCGCGCTCTGGATCCCTTGTCTTCTTCTGGCTGAGCACTCCGCATCCGCAGCTAATCTGTTCGTCCATGCGAGCCGCAGCTCGCGCCGCCACACCGCGCTGCTGCTTCTTGGACGCTGACAGTCCAAGCCGCGCCGCGCCAATCGGCTGCGTCGATCTTTGCACTATCGGCCGCGCCGCCGATCTCGCCGTCGTCTTTGGAGAGTCGCCGAATCGCTAGGCCACCGTCCACCTGGAGCGCTATCCCCGCCGGCCTCGCGCGCCACGCTTGCTCGCGCCGCCGCCACCGCCGTCGTCTTTGCTCATCGCGCTTCTCCTCCGAGCCGCGACACCGCCGGCTCGTCGTCTGCGAGCTCCTCGCCGGCCGGAGCTCCCTCTCTTTCCTTCTCTCTTCTCCCTCCCGATCACTCTCTCTTTCGGTTCTCTCGATCTTCTTTTCTCTCTTTGATCTTATCCCCTCTTTTTTTTTTTCCTTTATATATATATATACATTTCCTTTTTATTTTCTTTTTGATTTCGTATCAAAAGTGTCCTCGAGATCAAACAAGTACGCGCATCTCGAGGCACCAACCCGCCTCCTTTCAAAATTTCGATATTGACACTACACATATCACGATGCGTATCCAATGTCCACCTTAAAACCACATAAATCCACTATAGCCACATTTCGGTCCCACGTCGGCACGCGACTCGAGGCGCGTCCCCGTTCGTGTTTCGGTTCTCCAAATTCTCCGCGTATACGTTTATCAACAATTAGTATCTTCACTCGAGATTCGTACATACGCATTTTGACGAATGGATCCCACATACGACCCCGACCCGACACGTGGCACAAGTCAAATTTTCGGGTCGTTACGAGAGAGATGCCTAAAAGGACTCACAACTCCCCGAGTTCACAATATATATTAAATTCAAAATTTATATACTAACTTAAAGTCTTCGATACCTTAGTTACAACTTTATAATTCTAAAATAAACTAAAACTAAATCATAAACCTCTTAGCTTACTTCAAACTAATTTATGAGACTCTCATAACCTATTCAAAAGTATTTCACGACCTACACTCGCTCCAAAGCCCAAAACAATATATAAAAATGATTTACAACATTGAAATTAAAACTTTAAACTCGAAAAGTATTCACCAAGATATGCGAGTCTTAACCATTCATCCTTGTCTTTAATGAGAATCGACGTCATCAAAAACAACTCGAAGATGTCGGGTAAGTAAACTCCTACACCGCTCTGTACTCATGCGTATGTTAGTCGAATACATGGAGACATGTAATTGCATTTTCAAATAACTACAAAATTTATATAACAACTTGGATCCCTCATTTCATGTTTTAAGCTCATAATAAGCGGGTCCACTCACGATGAACCTACACTACAAAAAACAAAGAGATCATAAACGAAAATTTCCGTCTCTCGATTTGCATAAATTCCGTCTCTAATTCAATTCTCAACAACTAACAGAGATTTAATCTATTCCGTCTCTAAAATCGTCGTCGTTGATTCAATCAAGAACGGAAATGTGTTTTCGTTTCGATTAGAGACGGATTAGAGACGTAATTTAGAAACGAACGAGAGACTAACATAAATGGAAATTCTTCTAAATGGTACAATTGTTATTGCATTCCGTCTCTGATCCGTTGCTAATCAGAGACGGATCAGAGACGAAATTATTATATTCCGTCTCTGATCCGTCTCTGATTAGCAACGGATCAGAGACGGAATTATTGTATTCCGTCTCGATCCATCTCGATTAGCAACGGATCGAGAGACGGAATTATTGTATTCCGTCTCGATCCGTCTCTCGATTAGCAACGGATCGAGAGGCGAAATTATTGCATTCCGTCTCGATCCATCTCTCGATTAGCAACGGATCAGAGACGGAATTATTGTATTCCGTCTCTGATCCGTCTCTGATTAGCAACGGATCAGAGACGGAATTATTATATTCCGTCTCTGATCCGTCTTTGATTAGCAACGGATCAAAGACGGAATACAATAATTTCGTCTCTGATCCGTTGCTGATTCATGCATCTATTCCTCAAAGATTAGAGACGGAATAGCAACAAATATCAATTCTGTTGCTAATCCGTCTCAATTCCGCTTTGTTAATTTTTCAACCTAAGCTTAATCCAATTTGGTTCTCCATAACATCTAAACCTCGAAAATACAACCATATGACCCGCTCCATCGCCTTTGCACCCCCTCCAACAACTCCTCGGGGGTGCTAACATCCCCCAAAAAAGCAGAAATTTGACATACATACACAAATCAACAATATATATATCAACAACAAAGATTCAAATGAGAAAAAAACATAAAATTCGATATTAAAAAAGATTTATATATTCACGAAACATAGTCAAGTATAATAAATGTTTTAGATACCTAAGTATCCATAAAAAACTACAATTCTCATTGTTCTACAACAACCATAAGAATACCTAAGTATCATAAAGTTGCTCATCCCTCGTTGTGCTAGCACTTGGGATGTGCTAGCATCCGGATCTACGTATCTTCTCTTCTTTCTCCATAACGACCTGAGACTGTAGACACATCCTTTGGGACAGTCACCCGCCACCTTGTAGTACACCGCCTCATCATCCACCGGCTGGTCCGGTGTAGTCTGGGTCAGCTCCTGACGTCTCCTTTGGAGCTTATCCTGCATGGATCAACAATAAGAGATAAATGATTAAAAAAAGCAACTGTGAGGGAGACATAAATGACATTCTATAAATAGATATTGAAGAAATGTGTTCAATCTGCCAAGAAATGGAACAAACACAAACCATTACTAAATCCAACAATCACGAAGAGTATACTCCGAAGAGTCTACGCAGAAAAAAATCGCTTAAGTTGATAACAATAGTGCACAAAGATCATGTTTCATAAGAAGCACAAACATGGATTCATGGAAGAAAATATGAAATCTCAAACTGGGAATCAAGCAACTCACCTAAAACGTCTTAAAAAAAAACCCATAAAATATGCGCATTTGCGACGTTCTTGACCGAAGCGCTTCGACGAAAGAGAGATACAAACCAAAACAATTGATAAAACCAAATTATCCACAACACCCAAAACATCAAAACAACCCGATGAGCAAAACAAGAGCAATCAACCAACAAGGTATCGATAAGATCCAAGTAATAGAAATCAAACAACATCACAAAGAGCAATTGCTCAAAAATTAGATGGGCAACTTAATCACCCAACAAGAACAAAAATCCAAATTGAAAATCACCAATTAGGGAAGAAACAACGCAGTCAAGAACAAACTCACCACAAATCCTACCCTTCGACCGCCAGTGTATAAATAGTTTCCATCTCGGGAGAATTGCACCCGCAACCACATGAATCTCATATTTCACATCAAAATGCATTATGAAATTATATCATGTTTATAACTTTAAGCGAGATCTATAACACTCTCGTACATGTGTGATTCCGCCTTCTTGACCGTGTAAAACATATAAAAGCTCCATATTGTATTCCCTGTAAATTGCGTAGTCCTGATTGTAAGATCCAAAGAGCTAGCATACCACTATGGGCGGGATAAAAGGCAAGGGTGGAAATAATACCTACAATATACAAATAGGCAAAATGGCCAGATCGGTAGTGAGATGTTTAGACACCACAATTATCAATTCGTACTTGGACAAAATTCCAAGGAAAACATTATGCAACAGGGTAATACAAGAGGTTACCATCTGGATCCATGAGCATAAAAAAGTAATTCACAACTGACGGTCCTAAACCACTAACCATATTCTCCATCCTTGCTCTGAAAAGAATACCATAATGCGAACTCAATTCTGCAATCATACTTTTTTTCTGAATCATTGTCTCTGATTTCATGATATATAGCAGCCTATGAGCATACCACATCCTGCAAAAAATCAATTAATCCCAAGTTAGTACGGTCTTGAACAAAATACATTTCGTCACTACGACCTTCATATGGGAAAGGAAAACATGAATGTCAACCAAATTCTTCTTGAGATAGACTCATTGGAAACTTTATTACTTGTTACTAAAACAGTAAAACCAGGTATGGTAACAACACTCAAGCACATAAACCTTCCAGTTACGTAATCTCTATATTTGGTCTTGTGATTGTCTATTTACCCAAAAAAAAACAAAAAACTTTACCGATATGCATCCTCAAAGGCGTCCTTGTTTTTTATATACCAAAGTACCGTCGACACCTGTTTGATTTAAAAATTTAAATATTATATTAAATCATAATATATATAACAACTTCGAAATGCTTGCCTTCTTGAGAGTTTTCTCCACAGTTTCTATGACCAATTCTTCTCTTCCCCTCTTCAGAATATCATGGCAGTTAGCAGCTAGCATCTTAGCACTTGATATATTACCCACATTTTCGTTGCAAAAAACATTAAAGGCCCCATCAAGTGCTTGGAAAGATAAGATAACAGACATGAAAATTATGCAAACACCTTTTCCAGCCACTTGAAATGCTTTACCAAGAAAGATCTACAAAAATGATAAGATAACCCAAAAGTGAGAAGCATGTTACACAACAACAACATAGCCTCAATCCCAAATAGAAGCATGCTACGCACCTCGCGAAAAAGTATGTTGTTCTTGAAGTACTTGGTGACATAACCCAGGTGCTTGTCGTGAAGCCCTATCACTTGTTTTCCGTAAAAACCTAAAGAAGTAAGCGATCATCATCACTTAAAATGTATAAAAGCAAAGGAACCAACCAAATCAACTTGGATAGAAAATACTTTATAATTTGTAAACTAAAGATTTACAAATGCAAATGGGATATCTAACATTTCTATTCCTTATAGAATCTTTAGAATGTTCTACCAAACTTTTGCCTTCATCAGTAACAACCTGCGCCATCACATAAAAATTAAAAATAATACGACTTCCTAAATGCTACAAAAGTGTGCATGTGAAATATTGAGCGCATGAGAAGAAAGGCTCCCACCTTCTTGAATATATTTGCAATAGTATCTAAGCCTTGAGGAATCCGATAGAATAACCAATACATTTTAATCGAGATCGTCTTCCTATAAAATTAAAAAATTAAAAAAATAAATAAATGAAGAAAGATATAATAGTAATACAATGATTGAGAGCTAGAAACCGATATTCGTGCAAGATACATGTTGCTATGGTACCTTTCATCTCTCGAGCAAAGCATGCAATCCAGGGTGCTCATTTTCATAAAGTTGGGTTGCATATACCAACAACAACTCGCTCAGTACTGTCTGAAGGACCACGATGAAGATTCAAATGTTTTCAGTTTTGAACTTTCAAAAAAACCACACTATATATGATTTTAAATAAGTATTAAAAGCCATATAAATAATGGACAAATGACAAACCCCTAGTAACTTTTCTTCACTGCTTGAATGGAGGTACTGATAGACCCGTTCCTTCTTTTTTTCCAAGCAGTCTTCAGCCTAAGAATAAGCACAAGAAAAAATTGGTTACATGAGATGAGACATCAATCTATTAACCCTTCATTGGTTCAAGAAAAAAAAAATGATACATAGAACAATAAATTAAACAAAGAGAGAGGTTTTGAATAAATACGTACCCATCTTTTCATGAACATGCCAATCTCAAGAGACTTGGATACATGAACCCCATTTTTCATCTCAAATCCATAAATCTTGGGCATGCCAGGAAGCTTGTCGACAAACATATCGAGCTTCGCTACGTTCACCAGCTCTCCATCTGCCGGTTTGGTATCGCCAACCGCGAGAATTACACTAATAATGGTGATAATTAGCAGAGATTTCAGTGTGATCAATCCCATATTGCATGTATAAGTGTTGTGAAGAAAAACATATAACTAAGATGCATATATAGTACTACGAAAGGTTTACATATAAAATGTGAGTGAGTGAGTGAATGAGTGAGTGTTTGTGTGTGTGTGGTTTATATGTTAAGTGTGAAGGAGGGTTGGCGTCGTTTTCTTTATAGTGGGGGGGAACTCGATGCTTCCTAGAAAGTAAGAATAAAGTTGGCCCAGAATGTGTGTGTGTTCCATTAGCTTAATTATCATAATATCATGTATTATACTTAGTTGTAATGGACACATCGATAATATAAGTTAGGTCACACATGCAATATATATAAGTTTACAATTTATATAAAAAACTCATTAACACTATAATGTTTGGACTAAAATGAAGTCTAAGTGTTACCTCATAAAGAAGTACGCGAGTGTGGAACTCTGCCCCAACCAAATGCAATGGGAGCTACAAGTACTATAACTAATTTATCTCTTCTCCCAAGAATGTATCCTGTAGCGGAAGAAAAAGCAACCATTAGCTAATAAAATTTACATGCATGCATATGAAACTCCATCAGTGACCAAAGGGTGTGACTTTACCATATGTTGGTATCTGTGATGCTTCTGCTAAAACTGTATTGGAACATTAGCATTATTTAAATAGTGATTGGATGAGTTATCAATTGTTCTCCATGAAACAAAATAGAAAATACAAACGAAACAGAACAATTAAACTAACCAGAAGTTTTGAAGAGTACATTCTGTCTAGAGGGTCCTTTTCGACGCAGCAACTAAATAACTTGATTGTGATACATAAGACGATTAGCAATGTCGTTAAGACCCTTATCGAGCTTTGAATGAATCAAAGGATTGGGAACATCATGAAGCTCCAAAGACAACACAACATCAAAGCTGATTAAACACACACAATAAGAGACCATCATTCGAAAAACCTTTTTGAACAAATCGGTTAAATCTGCTTCAAGAAATTTGAACATCAAAACTAGATGAAAACTGTACTAAAGTGCTCGACCATTCGGGAAAATTAAAGCTAGACAAATGTTAACTTCACTAGCCATGTAACAAGTAACAACTATAAACGACATTATCGATCAAGGATCTTGACAAAATGGACTTCAAGGTAAAAAACATACGAAAACATAGAGAACATGAGAGCAAAATGATTTTATAGAAACTTGAATCAAATGCAACCTAAAAATATTTTAGGAAAACCTAATGATCTTGAATTACAGAGATCTTTTGTGTTTGGATACATAAATATCAATTTCTTTACCACATAACTGGCTTATCGGGTATGTTTGGCCGAAAAGATCCTTTGCCACAGTTCATCCCATTGCATTGTAATTCGATCATCTGCAAATTCAAAGATCACTTCGAGAAAAAGAGCTCACTTGTCGCTGGACAGCAAGTGGAATGAGGGTAATATTGAGTTTGGAATCCAATACAGTTTTTGCAGCTAAAGGGTCAAGAAACATGTTGAATTCTGCATATTTGTTCAAAAAAAGCTGTGAAAACATTCCCTTTGTCGCTGTTACCATGACTGATGTGCCCGCCAACAACAAATACACTCTGCAACAAGATAAAAGAATAATAATGTGATTTAGGAGAACGAATAACAAGAAAGAGATTATCCAATGAATATGTTATTAGATTATCACCTTACCTACTCCTTGGTTCAGGAGTTATATTTTCATTGTGTAACTTAAGTCACTTGGCTCTTTTTTCACCTCAAAAGCAACAAGTAGGTGAAAAAGAAATTACACCTTGAGGATATTTCCAAACTTTTACTAGTAGTTCTTCAAGTGAAGCTAGTCTAAAAGTAAAGTTTGCCCCCAAAAGAACAATTGGTTTTGCTTTTGAAGCAACAAGAACGCGCACTCCTTCTGCACCAGTTACTTCCATTGTGTAGCCATCCTATTCATATCATCACCCATGGTTTGATTAGCAATTTTGTGGTGCAACCTTAGAAATTTTTATATTTAACACTTACTCGTATGAAAAGAAATATTAGAAACAAGGCTTCTGAATTAGAGAATGCATAGTTTAAATATCCTGCAATTGTTTCTGTATTTACCCATTGAGATTAAAGCTCAAAATATATTTTAGTCCACAAAACAACAAGTGACATAATTCCACAGGCTTCGTAGATAAACTTGAGAAGTAAAAATATAATTAAGAGTTTTAGAATGAACAAGAAGTATAACCTATCATCGCCGAAAACAAACCAAAGATTAGTTACCTGGCATTTCCCTTTCCCATTCGGAACAAAACAAAATGGATCCAGGAGCCCCTTTTGAACATGACCACTTGTGTACTCCACTCTTCCGCAAATTGAACTTGGGGAATGCACGACCATCAAAGAATGCATTCGAACCGTCGAAACACTATAAGGTTTATTGGAAGTCACTACGCTTATGTAACACCCATTCAAAAATAAAAAATAAAAAAAAAAAAAGATTAACGAAATTTAGGGTGTTACCTTGACTAGTTCGGCGACCTTGACTAGTTCGGCGACGGCTTAGGGTGGGGCGTAGGTCGGCGACGGTTTAGGGCTTCGGAGGCTCCAATCTCCGGCGAGCGGCGGCGACGCAGAGCCGACGGGCTCGTCGCAGCCGCAATCGCAGATGACAACAGAGATTTAGGGTTTGGGAGAGAGATTTCGGTGAGAGAGAGCGGTGAGAGAGAGTGAGAGTTGGGAAACGTCGGTCCGAGAGCGGTGAGAGAGAGGAGAGAACGTCCTCGACGAGCGAGAGAGCGGTGAGCACGAAGCGACCAGAAGAGCGAGAGCGCGAGAGAGAGAGCGGTGAGCGGAGATGACCGATGAGAGAGCGGTGACCGGTGAGAGCAGAGAGCGGTGAGCGGAGATCGGAGAGAGAGCAGAGAGCCGATTAGAGGCGGTTAGCGGTGAGAGAGAGAGACGAAAGAGAGTTGAGAGAGACGAAGAGTTGAGAGAGACGAAAGAGAGTTGAGAGTTGAGAGAATACGTTTTTTTTATTGGGACGATCGATTTTTGGGGGGCCTAGATCGAAGCACGCACGAATCTCGAGATTTGATGAACGGTTATAAAAAAAGAAAGTTTTGGTGGGAATGTTGGCGCCATTATTTAGAGACGAAATTTAATTACGTCTCTATTTCCGTCTCTGATCTCTCTCTATTCCGTCTCTGAATTAGTCCGTCTCAATTCCGTCTCTAACTACTTTTTCTTAGCAACGGAACTTAATTCCGTTGCTAATTCCGTTTCTAAATATCGTTTTTCTTGTAGTGCTAGAACAGATCATATGAGTTCAATGCATGCTACCCGAGTCGACATTACCCACCTTATATGCTTGCGATGACGTTTACAAGAAAATGATGGAATAGCAAAGAATAAGTAGCGATAGACTCAATCTGTTGCAAAACAACAACAAATCAATGACAAATGTACATCATACAAGTCGTTTGACCCAGTTGATTATGAAGCAACTATTTAACGACATATTTGTGAAAAAAATTTAAAGACAGATCGTTAATCGTCACAAATCTGTCATTTGAAATCTCAAAGGTTCCAACAACAAATCTGCGACGGATCGAGACAGACTTTAGTTTGTTGCTTGTCTCATTGCGAATTGAAATAAAAAAAAAGAAAAACTAGGTCATCTTCCCTATTTCATAACCGACCATCACAAACCCTTTCCCAAACCCTTTCTAGGGCTCACTTTTGCACACTTTCTAGGGCTCGCCGATCTTTGAGAGGGAGTCATCACGGTGATTTGCGAGCCGAGGGTCTCGTCGAAGCCTTCAATGTTGGTCACTCATACCATCTTCTCGAGTTTGAGAAGATCGTATTGAAAAAGTTTCAACCTTTGTTGTTCTCATATTGTTTTTCTATCTATTTACGTGGTTAATGTAAGTTTACACTCATTGAGGACGTATCAAATTTTCACGC
Organism: Stephania cephalantha; assembly: GCA_039657325.1. Lineage (NCBI taxonomy): Eukaryota > Viridiplantae > Streptophyta > Magnoliopsida > Ranunculales > Menispermaceae > Stephania > Stephania cephalantha. The sequence goes on along the minus strand of CM077570.1, from coordinate 14,354,710 downwards.
TTATTTTATTTTCTTCTCGTTAATTGGTTTTTAAAGTGAATTTAAGTTGATTTGAAATATAAGAACAACAAATTGGGGGACATACTAATAGGGAAAATTGTGGGCTTTTATTTGGGAAAAAGTCTAACATGACGAAGTGGTAGTGGACCTTACATGAGGCTAAGAGTTCATATCTTCGTGTGGGAGTTTGGATTGATAGTTGGGGTGGTGTAAGCGATTTCTTATCGAAGAACATGTCTAAGAGGGGTCGTCTTTGGCTCTGCTTGCTCCAGGTTCATATAATCTACAAATAAATGGGCTTTGATCTAATTAAGTTGTCCTTCAATTTTATGTTCAAGTGCATATGTTTTTAATTGAGTGATTCATGGAAGTTGTTAAAATGTGTGGCAGCCGTAATTGCTTACAAAGCAATAGCGGGAAGGAAGGAAGTGAAGAAAGTTATACAATTGGTTCTTCATGTTATTGGTCTTATACTTGGCATTGTGGGGATATACACTTGCTTTCAAGTTTCACAATGAGAGTAACATTGCCAATCTCTATAGGTTTCACTCTTGGCTTGGGATTGGGACTATCTCTTTTTATGGCATTCATGTATATGCTTCAATCTTTCCCTCTGTCTTTTTCATCAAAATTTGCTATTGCTAGCTAGATTGAGATCCTTTACCCTTTAAGTAGTGTAAATATAATGGTGGAGAGTTGTGTAGCTTTGGCAAATTGGGGTGTGTGGCGGGTGCACCTACTTGACTTGTACTTGTTAGAGGTGGCGGCGATAGTAGTTGCGGTCCCCGTCGTAGGGTTCTTGATCGTAACTTTTGCTCGCGTGATCGAGGTCCTGGTCTTAGCTCCGGTTCTTACTTTGAACCCGCACTACCGAGGAGGACCGACAATCATCAACGAAAACAAGGATCTTGTAGAGTTATATATATTGTACAACATTGTAGTGTATTGTATCATATAGACTGTTGTATATTGTATCACGAGCTTATGTTAGTTTACTTCGATTAGTTACAACAAGGGTGTGTAATGTGCACATTCTCTATGTATATATAAACATTGTACACGGTATTTTGTGATTTATGAATGAAAGAATGTTTGTTGTTCAAATTGATTAATACATTTCTTGATCTTTCTGGTTTTTTTGTTCATGTTGATTGTTGTTCATGGTATCAGAACAGGTATTCATTGTTGTTTGATCTGTTTTTGAGTTTACTCTTTTGAGTGTGCGATCATGGCTACCATTCATGGTTCCTCAAGTTCCTCAATCCGAAATGGAGCAGAAAAGTTGTTGGTTCAGAGAGCATGGTTTAAAGAGTCCATACTTTCTTCAGAGTTCTGATCATCCTGCTATGGTACTGGTTTCTAATTCTCTTACTGGTTCGAATTATCTTTCTTGAAGTTGAGCAATGTTTATTGCTTTGGGAGCAAAAAAAAAGCTAGGTTTCATTGATGGCAGATGGTTGAAACCAGATCCAACCGATTCCAATTTGGATCGATGGATCAAAGTGGATTATATGGTAACTTCTTGGATTTTGAATTCCATTTCAAAAGAAATTGTTGAAGCTTTTCTTTATACTACTTCATCTTTTGATCTAAGGAATGAATTGAAAGAAAGATATGGAGAGTGCAATGGACCTCTCTTGTATCAACTCAAAAGAGATATTTCTTCTATCATCAAGGAGATCTATGTGTTTCTTAATATTATACAAAGCTTAAGAAATTGTGGGATGAATTGAGTTGTTTGGTTCCTTTACCTTCTTGTGAATGTGGAGTTGCAGCAAAGATAGCTGCTCTTGAATCTAATGACAGACCAATGCAGTTTCTGATGGGTTTAAGTGATATGTATGATCACATTCGTAATCAAATCTTAGTGATGGATCCCTTACCAAATATAAATAAGGCATACTCTATGATTCTTAGAGTTGAGAAACAGAAGGAAGTCCATGTTAGTTATTCACCTCTAATGGATACAACTATGATGTTGAAAACTAACAAAGTTTTTTCTGGTCCGTCTGTGGGAAATAAATTTGCTGGTAAAGGGAATCACAAGAAATTTGTCAATAAAGATGAACTGTTATGTGATCATTGTAAGGCAAAAAGGCATACCAAAGATACTTGTTTCAAGCTACATGGAGTTCCGATTGGTACAAGAAAGAGCTTGAAAAGAAACAGATGAATAATGGTTCTAAATCCTTTGTAAACATGATGGAATCACCTCTGGATATACCAGATGCGGGAGCATTTCAGTTTGAAGATTTTCGACTAATATTGCAGCTATTATACAACAAGGCATTGAGAGTTTCATGAAGGGAAAATGTATTTCACTTGAAGGTGTCCTCGCTCATGTGAACTCTGCTGTCTCTGAATTTACAAGTAGTTCACAAAAGAGGCCTTCTAGTTTGAATACGTCATTTAGTTCAGATGCTTGGATTGTGGATAGTGGAGCAACAAATCATATGTGCATTAATTATGATTTGCTTGTTAATATCACTGCCTTGGTTAAACCTGTCTCGGTTTGTTTGCTTGATGGTCATACTAAAGAAGTTACATGTATAGGAGATGTGCATCTCAGTTCAGACATAATTCTTTCTTCTTGTCTACACATAAACTCATTCAAATACAATATTTTATCAGTCAGTAAGCTCATTTCTTCTACTAAACTGACAGTTGAGTTTTATCCATCCTTTTGTGCTATACAGAACATTGAGCATTCTCAAGTTCTAGGCATGTGGAAGGATGATTGAAGGTATCTACATATTAGATTCCAGCTTTTCAATAAATATGTCATTGCTTCATTTGTGTCTCCTACAAAATTATCATTAGCTTGTTGTAATAATGCTAATGCAAATTTTTCATGGCATCATCGTTTGGGCCACCTTTTCATTCTTGTAACAAAACACCTTGATTTGTTACTCAAAAATTCTTCAACTGGAAGAAATAATGTACCTTGTGATGTTTGTCACATGTCTAAACAATGCAGACTTGTTTTTCCATTGAGTTATATTCAATCCATTTTTCCTTTTCAATTGTTGCATATGGATGTTTGGGGACCATATAAGCAATCTTCTCTTCAAGGATCTCATTTTTTCTTGACAATTGTCGATGATTATAGTCGGTTTACATAGACTTTTTTGATGAAATATAAGTCATTGACGGGAAATCTCATCAAGCAATTTCTAGCTTTTGTTCACAATCAGTTCAAAGCATATATCAAAACCATTAGGACTGATAATGGTACTGAATTCTGCAATCAAGATTGTCAAGCCTTGTTTTCTGGTTTGGGGATTATACATCAAAGATCTACACCTTATACTCCTCAAGAAAATGGAGTAGTTGAGTGAAAACATCGTCATCTCATGTTACAAGTCACAAGAGCTCTCATTTTTCAATCTGGTTTATCCACTAAATTTTGGGGTGATGTTTGTTCTTTCGCTACCTATCTTATCAATCGATTACCTTCTCGATTCTTTGAAAATGGAAGTCTCCTTATCACCTATTATTTGGAAGGATCCCAGACTATCTCTCATTGAAGACTTTTGGTTGTCTATGTTTTGCTATTAATGTTTCTCCAAGTAAAGCAAAGTTAGACACAAGAGCAATCAAATGCATTTTTCTTGGCTATTCCCCTGGACAAAAGGCTTACAGGATGTATAATTTGGTAACTCATGCCTGTTTTGTTTCGAGGGATGTGATTTTCTTTGAAAATCGGTTCCAATTCAAACTATTTCAGTTTAGATTGTCCATTTCCTATACCTTATAATGACACATCTCGATTCCTTAAGAAATGTACCCGATTCTCGTGTTGTGCCAAATTCTATAGAGTCCCCTGTTGAGGCTATTCATCATGATGCGATACTACGATGTTGTAATGACCGATTCATCTATGCCTACTACGATTCATTCATGCCTACTACTGATGTTGCTTGAGCTTCCTAATGGTTATCCCGTAGTGACTCATGATGAAGTTATTGCTCCTTCTTTGCCTTTTGTTCCTCGCAAAAGTCTTCGTGCTATTCACAAGCCTATTTGGATGAATGATTTTATTTTGAATAATGTTCAAACAAATGTCTCCATTACTTTGCGCAGAACCTGTTTTTTCATTGGTGCACCTCCAACATTCCCTTTCATTCATTCTTCTGACATTACTGATGATTACAAGTACTTTCTAGCTGTTGTTTCAACCATAAAAGAGCCTACTTGTTATGATCGAGCTAAATATGACCCTGTTTGGGTAGCAGCAATGTATAAGGAATTACAAGCATTGGAGGAGAATGGTACTTGGAGTCTCAGAGACCTTCCTCCAAACAAAAAGGCCATAGGTTCCAAATGGGTTTAAAAGGTAAAACTTAATCCTGATGGCTCATTGGATAGATGTAAAGCACGTTTGGTTGCAAAGGGATTTTGATTATACAAATTCCTTCTCTCCTGTAGCCAAGAATGTAACAGTCAGGATTGTCTTATCATTGGTTGCTGCTCGCAATTGGCCTTTGCATCAATTGGATGTTAATAATGCATTTTTACATGGATATCTTGATGAAGATGTCTACATGAAACCTCATGATGGTTACACTTTGGCTTCTCCTAATCAAGTCTGCAAACTACAAAGATCATTATATGGTCTTAAACAAGCTTCTAGACAATGGAATCATGAGTTCATTTCTCAACTTCAGTCCTTTGGTTTCATCCAATCTGCTCATGATCCTTGTTTGTTTACATACAACATTGATGGTCATTTTTTGGTGTTACTAGTGTATGTTGATGATGTTCTTCTTACTGGTACTTCTCTTGAGATGATTACCAAGGTCAAGGCATTTCTTCACAAGTTGTTCACTATCAAAGATCTAGGTCAAGCTCGTTATTTTTTGGGATTAGAGTTGGTTAGATCTTCTTCAGGACTTTATGTTCATCAACGAAAATATGTCCTTGATTTACTTAATGATGTTGGACTTACATTTGCCAAACCAACAGTAACTCATCTTCCTCGTGACTATAAATTTGATGATGCTGATTCTCCTTTGTTACTTGAAGTTGATCGATACTGAAGACTAATTGGACGTATTCTTTACTTGGGTTTCACTCGTCCCGACATTACATATGCCACACAGCAATTAAGTCAGTTTATTCAAGCTCCCACTGAACAACATTGGTCTGGTGCTATACATATTCTAAGGTATCTTAAGGGTACTCCTTCTCAGGGATTGTTCTTCCTTGTTCAGTTGGATTTAAATCTCATTGCCTATTGTGATTCTGATTGGGCCGCATGTCCTATTTCATGAAAGTCTCTCACTGGTTATTGTGTCTTCATGGGTTCATCCTTGATCTCATGGAAAACAAAGAAACAAGCTACAATTTCAAAATCATCTGCTCAAGCTGAATATAGGTGTATGTCTTCCACAGTATGCGAGTTGTTATGGATTTCTTACATCCTTAAAGACTTATGCGTTCCAATCTCCCTTCCTATACCTCTTTGGTGTGATAATAAAGCTGCAATTCATCTCTCTACCAACCCTGTTTTCCATGAACGAACAAAAAATTTGGAGATTGATTGTCATTTGGTTCGTCATCAATTCAAGCTTGGTTTTGTTCTTCCACAATATATTCCTACTCGATTACAACTAGCTGATTTGTTCACCAAATCTTTGCCGGCTCCTTTATTTTCTGCATTACTGTCCAAGATGGGTCTATGTGACTGGCATAGACTTCCATCTTGAGGGGGGATGTAGAGTTATATATATTGTACAACATTATAGTGTATTGTATCATATAGACTGTTGTATATTGTATCCTAGGCTTATGTTAGTTTACTTCAGCTTAGTTACGTGAAGGGTGTGTAATGTGCATCTTCTCTATGTATATATAAACATTGTACATAATCTTGTATTTTGTGATTTATGAATGAAAGAATGTTTGTTGTTCAGATTGATCAATACATTTCTTGATCTTTTTGGTTTTTTGGTTCATGTTGATTGTTGTTCAGATCTCATCCTCAATGTAAGCTTTCCGCAACTCCATTGTGGTGTTTTCTTTCTTCAATCCTCGTAAATCTGCCCAAAAATAGTTTGATGTGAACTCACTAATCCAAGAAAGGTAACATGATCACATTATGGCGATGCATTTGTTGTTTTTGATGGAAATTTTGATGCCCCTTTTTGTTTTTTTGTTTTTTTGTTTTCGTTTCTTATTGAATTTTAATCTTGATTTTGTGAGATTTCAATAATCTCGAAGTGGTTTTTTTTTGTATTTTTTCATGTTTTAATCTTTTTTTGAAGCCATGAGAAACCATAGATATTTCTTTCTCAAAACCACGAAGCGATGTTGCCGATAGGGCTTAGTCTACATTGAATCCCTTTGCTCTCCCTTGAAAAAATTCCTGAAAGAATGATGTTAAATTTAGAACCAACATGTTCTTTTCTTTTTCTTTATTTTAATTTAAAAGAAAATCCTGAAGTGCTTGTATCAATGAATTCATGAAAATACAAGCAGGACATCAATTAAACAGTTTATATTACCTAAGGAGAACCAACAGTTTTCCTGAAAACCTCCTCCTCACTAACCTCTACTTATATAATATCATCCAAACTCCTTATACAATAGGCTAAAGGATATCATTATCCTATTTTACAATTTAAAACCTATTCTGCTCCAAATAACCTAGCTACCGCCTAAACTTAATAGATAGTATTTTCTTTATCCTCAAAGATCCTATGGATGAACGAATGGATATACATATACACCCAAGAGTAACTTTATTTTGCTAAGATAAGTGACTGAAGTGGCTGAACTTTGAAGTATGAATGAAAAGAATGGTACTCACAAATCTTTGGACGTTAGTCCTATCAACTATTAGTCCTTTTACCTTAAGAATTCAAAAAATGCAGGATAGCATTGTAATGTTGTATAATGAGATTCAAAACATGTAGAATTGTACTTTGACAAAAAAATAGATTGTAGCACATCTGGAGATGCTTTTCATGCAAAGGGAACGCTAATTGAATACATGTGAACACATTATAATGATCTCTTTTTTACATAGTTTTACTATACAACACATTTTGTTAGCTTGGTTTGTACATGCTTGTGCACATAATAATGTGTGATTTCTATGTATGTCTTTTTAATTATTTTTTTAGTACTGCTGCAAGGGTGACTAACTTTTTCTTTTTGTTTCTTTGCTTAATGTCTATTCTTTCAAATAAGACTTTATGTTAAAAATGTTTACACTAGTAATGAGTCATGAATTGTGATTGTCTGAAATTTAATGATATAGAGGCTTCAAGGTGCGCATGTGTTAGAGTTCAGAGTTTACACTCATTTGCGGAGTTCGATAAATTTGGTTACTAGTATTTGAAATGGCAAGTAATTGATGATTTCATGTCTTCTATTCTTGAATTACATATTAAATTGTTGACACTCTTAGATGAAAGATACTAGGGCATTGCTCATGGATTTGTGGACATGTTGGATGCGACATTTGTATTGTTGGACACTCAAAACAGTAGCTTTCTTGTTGCTAGAGATGTTATTGGGATTACATTGACGGTATCAGTAAATTTGGTTTTATGTTGTTTGATTTTTTTATTTTTTTCCAAATGTAAATTGTATGCAAGTTGTTTTGTTAACTAGTGTGCTCTCTATTTCTCTTCAGGGTCAATTTGGATTTCATCAGAGAAGAAGGGGCTTAATGATGATTGTGAACGCTTAGAATTCTTTCCTTTTAGTCACTTGTATTAAAGCAAACAAGGCGGTTTTCGATGCTGGTATAATCCTTGATGAATGTCGTCGGTGATTCCATCAACTCCATACGATCCATTTGTGCTTAGACGAGCTTTCAAAAATGTAAGCTCACTAGTGCTTATTCTTTTTTTCCTTGTTTTGTGTTTTATATGGTTGGTGATCAGCGTAAGGGAACACAACTTCATTCTTTCTGTGTTGGCTCACTAGTGCTTTTTCTTTGTCTCATGAATTTGATTTGTTGGAAAAGAAGTACTTCATTGATAGATTATTTGTATTCAATATATCATTTTAGGATGACATTGATGCTATTGAACTTGAAATAGGTAGTGCGCCCAATTCATTTAAATCATCAAAAGCAACTGAAATTGGATTTATTGGGTGAAGGCAACAAGGGTAATGAAGGAACATAACTATATATATCTAAGTAAATGCTATGAGAGTAGTTGATATACATGGTAGGCATCAGTTTTTGGAGGACTGGGTTTATGGTAGAGATTCTGAAAAATGCTGGCCCATTCTTTTTTACATTTACAAATGTATTGGGCAGTTGGATCGAAATGTTCCTACTAAGTTAAAAGGAAAATTCTATAGGACCGCAATTAGGCGAGCTATGCTCTATGGAAGTGAATGTTGGGCGGTAAAGCAACAACAATTACATAAAATGAACTTAGCAAAAATGAGGATGATTAGGTGGATGTGTGGTAAAACTCGTAAAGATAAAATAAGAAATATAGAAATTCAAAGACAAGTAGGAGTAGCACCAATTGATACAAAGATTAGGAAAGGGCGGTTGCGGTGGTTTGGTCACCTGCAAAGACGGCCTACAAATGCCCCAACTAGAAAACTTGACTCAATAGAAACTGTAGAAATTCGACGAGGTAGGGGCGGACCAAAGTTAACATGGGATATATTAATTATGAGGGATTTGAATGGTTTGAAAAGCTCACCATCAATTGCACTTAATCGAGCACAATGAAAAAGTTTGATCCATATAGCCGACCCCATTAATTTGGGACTGAGGCTATGTTGTTGTTGTTGTATATAAGTATCATTTCTATAAAAAATCATTTGTTACTTTTTTTTACTGTTTAATTTTCTTTATTGCTTTTTTTTCATCTTTTTAATGTCTACTGTTCTTTTTTTCTTTACTTTATATTGCTTTTACGTTTTTTTTTTAACAATTATTAAAATATTAGCGATAGATTTTTTTTGTTACTAATTTGTTGCATAATTTTTGCAATAGATTTGTGACAAACAATCTGTTCATATTTGTGACAGATCACTGTCTGCCGCCGATTTGTAACAAATCAGCTATCTCATTATGATTTGTGGTAGACAGCTGTTTGTCGTCATTTTGTTGTAGAAAGTTTTGCAACGAATTGCGACAGATGGTTTATCGCAGATTTATGACATGATTAGTCGTTTATCCCTATTTTGCGATTGAGATAAAGAGTTCGAGACAGACATGGTTAGTCAAAAATATGTTGCAATCTGTTCAATGACAATACAACAACAACAACATAGCCTCGAGTCCCAAATTAATTGGGGTCGGCTACATAAATAAAACTTTTCCATTGTATTCGATTAAGTGCAATTGATGGTGAGCTTTCCAAACCATTCAAGTCCCTCCTAATTAATGCATCACATGTTAACTTTGGTCTACCCCTATCTCGTCGAATTTCTACGCTTTCTATTGAGTCAAGTTTTCTAGTAGGGGTATTTGTACGTCGTCTTTGCAAGTGAACAAACCACCGCAACCGCCCTTCCCTAATCTTTGTATCAATTGGTGCTACTCCTACTTGTCTTTGAATTTCTATATTTCTTATTCTATCTTTACGAGTTTTGCCACACATCCACCTAAGCATCCTCATTTCTCTCTTCGGTTCACGACAATAAAGTAGGAAATTAGCAACATATTAGTCTGTTGCTAAATCAATTTATTTTAGTAGTGTTAGTCTCAGTAGTGGAGCATTTCACACTCTTACGATCGAAGCATGGGCAACTTTATTCGGATGTCATAAATGCATGACCAAGAATGATGTGAGATGCAATGTAGACTAATCACAAGTGCGGTATAAAGATAAATTCCATAAGTAGTAAAGACCACTCGTATTACTTATAACCAATAAACTTTGAGTCAAATTCTCGGGGTTCTCGAAGCGTTGGATCACCTTGAAAATGGTTCCAATAAGTTTCATACATACCCAATTATTATTATGGGTCAAGCTTTAAGTGAAACCAAATCACAAAACCTAATGAAAACTCATGGCCAAAGTACGCTTTAGAACAATTTCCAAAAATATTAATTTATATAACCGTTTCAACCGGCTTTCAACTAGCCAACTTGGGGTAACTTTTTAACCTTAAAAACTTCAATATTTGTCATAAAGACTTAAAAGAAACTTTTAGTACTCATGTCCGACTTTCCATAGACTCTAAGAACACTCACATCGAATCGCCGATGGAGAAGTTATGAGTTTTTCAATATGGTCTATCAACTTGAACTCGAAAACTTCTCCAAATCAATATTTTTGCAATTAAATCCTCAAGATTCCACAAAACCACTCGATACTAACATTAAATTATATCCACAAATCTGTGGAGTTAAACTGGATAAAAATCAATAATCAATTCATCCACAAACGCAATGTAAATCAATATCGACTATAAAAACATCTCCAAAATAATTATCAATTGAATCGCATTAGTTCGATTCATCAAAGTCATAATCTACGTCAATGGGATTTATTTCAAATTAGCGCAAATCAATCCAATATACCAATTCACAATAATCCGTACCAATTTCTATCAAAACCCTACAAAAGAAATCAAGAAATCACTGAATTCAAACTGAATTGTCATGAATTGACAATTTACCGAATTTCAAGTCGAATACTTTGTCTCTCGCGAAAACTTGACTCGAACTAACCGTTTCGCGACGCTCTACTATTTTACGGAACCGGGTATAAATTGGACGTCGAAAAATCGCAAAGCGAAAGACCAAATTGAGAGAGTTAGGGAACATATGTGAAAAACGTTTTGTTTACTTGAAATGAAACGAAACCTCGTTTTTCTCGTCTTTATCTATATATATAAAGAAACCTTGAACTGCTTGTCAGCAACTTAATTTCTTTTTATTTATTAATTCTCGAAATCTCTATTTTGACCTTAAGCTTTGGGTACTCGTTTTGGATCCAATTTTTCACCAAATTGAGCCAACATCTCGACAAAATAGTCCAACTCTACAAATATTCAAAACACTAGTTTTCGTCACGCAAAAACTCTAAAAATCTTAATTTTGTCCACAACTAACTAAAGTCTACCAGACTAATTCTTTGCCACTTAACCAAACTTACACCAATTTGGAATTAATCCCAACCTTGACCACCATGAATTGATATGAGATTCGAGGTAAGGTCTTGCATCAACTTCATTTTCATTTTACACCGCCACCGATCCCAATTTGCACATAAACCGTGGCAAAATCCTTACATGATATTTAACACTTGTTTACTAGTTTTCGAGCGACCAATAATTTTTATTGCACTTATGCCCTTCGATACACACTTACAACCCCGATAATAACAAATTGAGGATACACCTTAAGACACCTCGACTTTACGACAAAATACCATATAATACATACACTAGGCATTCATCATCGAAAAAATAATTTTTACCTAATGATCTCCTGGTCTATAATACGTGGATCCCACCTCGGATACTTAAACTCCAATTAAGATCCAATAATTATTCATTAGTCATCTAATCAAGTGTATGAAATTCTCGAATTTCATAACTCTTTTCAACTAATTAAAATTTCGTCCTCAAAATTTAAACTTATAGATTACTGAACTAAAAGAGATATGAGAATATGATCCTTCATATACAACTCTTTTAATCCGAACTTGTAAAAACCATTTAAAGGTGAAACTATTAAGTGGACTCAATAACTTTCATTGTACTAAGCAAATCAGTGGTAGAGATCATAAACATTTCAATTTTTCATTTCCATTTTCTTGGTTTAATGAAAAGTCATAACAACTTCTCTATCAATCTTGACATTTTGTGAATTTCTCGAAAAGTTAAGCGATCAACTTTGTAGAATATCCGATAACCGTACTTTTCTTCACTACTCATGCCTTGAATTCCATTCAAGCATTAATATTTAGCAAGATCTAGCCTATCTTGCATTTCAATAAAATCATTTTCATTCTTAACATAATACAATTCTATAAACGTTGATAATTATTTCCATATCTACCAAACTCTAATATACCCATTCTGGTTTACTTTCTCATCACCAACCACTATTTTTCATCGAATTGTCACTAATCAATTCTTTGACTATAATCAATCAATATATATAGTGATGTAAGTAATATTTGAGCATGACATTAGATACAAAGTATAGTTGTGTATGTATTTGATCCATCACCATTCCAGCTTTCTCAACAAAATCCGAAATTGTACAAGTCATCCCATGATTTTAGATCTCTAATTATATTTATCATTCCATGACAATAGATCTTAAATTACCATCTGATCGTAAAATAAAATCGGACACATCGTGCAACTCTCACTTATTCTCTAAATGTATACTCACAATATCATTTAGGTTGTGGATTATAAAGTAATTACCAATTTCAACTCGTCAGCCAATTCGCTTAACTTTTCCTTTTCTTGGTTAAAAAATTAACGAGTTTTCTAACTTCGTCAAATCATTCTTTATCCATGAATTCACCAAGAGCCTCATTTCATTCATTTAACTACCAATATTCTTCCAAATTGTATTGATCACTACTACTCTGGTTTCTATTATTCTCGCATTGGTTTCTACGTTTCTCCAATTACTTAAATTTTTGTCATCTCAATCTCAATCAGCTTATTGTTCACCATACGTTCCTCATTACTTGAATATAGATGGTTATTCTTCTCTTAAATATATATATATATATGTTTCTAAATAGATATCAACATATTTCTTATTATACTTTCATAGTATAACTTGTATCACATACAACTTTTCTCGCTTTACAGTGGAAAAATATTGAATTCTTCAAACATATCTTAGTCGATACACTCGTACTCTATTTAGTATTTCAAACCAATACACATAATACTTACTAAATGAGTTGTATGTTGTGTGTTTCTTTTTTATTTGTATCTTCACCGTCCATAAAGACATCTTACATCAACTCCAATTTACAATAACCTAATGATCGAGATTCTCACTACTGACTAATTACGTGGTCGACACAACATTTGAACCAATATACAACATATTCACGATATCAGTTGTATACTACTTAATTTGGTTCAACATTTTGATTTTTTCGAGTTTGCTTCCTTGTAAGATTCTTGTGAAGATGTATTAAGTTTCATCAAACTTATAGTTTGAAATCCTAATTTGATTGGGACTTGTTGACCTAAAATTTCCTTTTTCATGCATATGTGAGAATTTCTTGACTATTTAGTTGTTTATACTTCATCTTCTAATTGACTCCAATGGAACATTATAGACTCTTTTATTCCGATTATCATAAATTCATTCGATTATTCAAAGACATGTGTCGTTACACCGATCTTTTACGTGTAAATGAACCATGATTATGATTCATAGTTACTTGGACTTTTGGTCATGTACAACTACTCCAGTGCCTTACCTTGACTAAATGAGCCCTTCGTGTCACTTCCAACATCACAAGTCATTTCAACGTCTCATTTTATTTTTTACACGAGTCTATTCCGTTCAATTTTTGTCGATGTTAGTTATTCTCACATTGATCTCGTTCTTGTCCCTTTACGGTCTTATTACACCTCTGTTCAACACTTAAACCACTTACAACTTCTTTAATTTAACTTAGAAAAGCAATTTATTTCATCTCTTCTCTTTTCAAAATTATAGTTAAGGACTGCGACTTCTTGTTATTATTATTCAATGAAGCGAAGTCTTCCTTAACTAATCTTCGTTCAAACAAGGAAATTTTGCGAACCAAACAATTCTAATGTTTGTTATTGCCTTAATTTGTTTGCATTTGTCTCAGATCTCTCAACTTTTCTTTTTCTCGAAAAGAAATTTGGTATTTTTCAAGAGACTATGTAAAATATCAAAGTATATTACTATTCATCAATTCCATTTTACGAATTCACCTTTCATTTATTGTTCATTTGAAGAGTTAGAAGAATTTGAATTTTTAAACTCTTATTAACTTGACATCTAATCAAACTCTTAAATGATGTTATTTCAATCCTTTTAAGTCTTATAAATGAAAATTCTTGCTTGTATAGGAGCTCTTACTTGACTTTCTATACAAATCACTTACAAATATTCCATCAATATATCTATCTCTTCCTTTGTTACATCTTAAGTGGTAGTCATAGGCGATTTGGTTAGAAATGACTATTATGTACTTTGAATAAAAAAAAACACAACTACTCAAGTTTTATTTAATAGCTAATCCTAGCTATTTTCATACCATTTTCCTGAAATCTCAACTTCTAACACGTTGATCTTATAATTAAACCTTTCCTTTTCAAGTTAGAAATTTCGTTGATCTTTGTTTCGTAGCAACACCTAATCCGGTGTTAACAATGATTACTTCTAACTTGTATAATTTCTTTCGTTTTACCATTACTTTATTTGATTCATATAAGCATTGAACTCAATGTCGCTTATAATTAAGCAACTTAAGTAAGAAGCAATCCAAAACGTTTAATACTTCTACTTATAAGTCATTTGATTGTTTCAAACCATGGTTTTATTTTATATTCCATATTGTGTTTTTTTTTTTTTTTTTTTTTTTGCAAAGGAGACAATACTTTACTTCAAAATATTTATATTTTCATAGAAATCTACTTAGACAATTTAATTAATCCTATCATAATCCCATTATGATTTTTCACTCAAATTCAGCTTCTCTAATCAATTTCTCACTACAAGAACAAGGTGGAATAGCATAAAAAAATTGTGACAAACAAAATATGTTGCTAAACAACAACAAATCAGCAACGGTTCTACATCAGAAAGTCCGTTTGACTCGGTTGACCCAAAAGCAACAATTCAATGACAGATTTGTGACAAATTGTACGTTGTCACGATCCGTCGCTGATTTCTCCTGCTATAAATTTCCCGCCAAAGTTGTGACAGATCTGCTATAGATCAGCGACACAATCAAGTCTCGTCCCCGATCTCGTAGCAAATTAAAAAAAATGAACTCGTGAAAGATCTCGCTACGATCGGCGACAGATTTGATTCTCGTCGCCGATATGTAGCAGATCAACGACAAGAACAGAGTCCGTCGCGATCACGCACCAATGACAGACAAATCGGCGACGATTTGATCTATCGCAACATAAAAAGGGTAAAAATCGAATAACCCTTCTTCCTCGTCCCATGTCTCAGTGCAAACAACCCCAAAACCCATCGTCGTCGCCGCACAATCCTCGCCACCACCATCGCCGTTGTCGACCGTGACTCTCGCGCTCTCTCCGCTTCGCAACGCACGCCGACGCTTCGACACCATGGGTCGCGCCCGCTGCTGCGCTGTTCTCCTCCGGCGCCGCTGCCGCCTCTCGTGAACGCCGTTGATCGCGTCTCTCCGCCGCCTCTCTCCTTCCACGTCTCCGCCCACTGTGCGCACGCCGACGCCATCGGGTCGAGAACCGTTCCGCCGCCGCTTCCCTCCGTTTCGCCGCCCCCAAATTTCCGCCGCCGCCGCCACTCTTCGTCGCCGGTGCCCTTTTCCGCCGCTTTGCTCGCCCCCGGCTCGTCCGCCGCCGCTGCTAGCTCGCCTCATATATCCTTGACTCTGCCGCGGGTCTCCTCTGCCCCGACTCCGCGACTCGCACACCGACACTGCCGTCGGCCGAGCTTCACCCCGGTGGACTAGCACGAAGGCATAGCAGACTCGTGGATTGCCTCGCGACCAGGCGGTGGACCTTCGAATCACAGTCCCAGCCAGGCGTAATCCCGATTCCAGTACATCATCGCCGGAGCACTCGTGGTTTGCGTTTTCTAAAACTTTTATTTTGGATATTTTGTTGAATTGTTATATGCTTGTTTTCATTACTACTGAAAATAGGAAATCTAAGTTTTCCCTTTAATATTTCAACGAAATTGTACCTAGGTTATGGTTAGCATCCAAAAATAGCGACAACCTGCTAAACAACAACAAATCAACAACTCAACAATCTGTTGCTAAACATCAACAAATTAACAACTCAACCATTTGTAACAACTCAACAATCTGTTGCTAAACATCAACAAATTAACAACTCAACCATTTGTTGCTAAACAACAACAAATCAACAAGCAACAATATGTCGCTAAACAACAACAAATCAACAATTTGAACAATCTGTCGCTAAACAAGAACAAATCTACAACAAACAATGTCGCTAAAAAACTACAAATCAATAATTAGAACGAATTGAATTTGCATTTATGTAGTTTCAATTTTCACTTAGCTTTTCATATGACAATTAGCAATTATTATTGTTAAACTTAGTTCATATATAGTATGTTCATTGAATAATAATACAATAAATTAATAAATATGTACATTGTTTAAATTATTGTTTGGCGAGTGCATATCCAACTAAAAATGATATCTTATTGAGTTATAACTAATATATTCTTATAATGTTTATTAATTGTGATTGTCATTTAATTGGTACATAGTTATATTTGAAATCTCAAGACTGTATATATATTAGGAATTGAAGAATAAAGAAAAGTATATTAATTTATATACTTCATTAGTAAGAATTGATAAGAAATGTCGAGACTATATGAAATTTTTGTAAAAAAAACTTGGGCAATTCATGGTGAGGAAAAAAATAATATAATTCTTGTACATAGCATGTTTGTAGGGAAAGCACACCTGAAGAAGCTTAATCATATTTCCCTTTGCACTTTTAAATTCTATATTGTTTATTAATTGTGATTGTCATTTACTTGATACTTACTAGGTACGTAGCTATATTTGAAATCTCAAGATTATATATAATCCAATTTAATGAATATTAATTTGGATTATTTTCTAAAACTATAGAAAATTTTTAGAATTTTTATTGTTTTTAAGAATTGAAAAGATTTATCCATTGATCGGCTGAAAAACTTAGGATCGAGATGTCTACTAATCGAGAATGGATGTATAGTCGTATTGAAAATGGGTTTACTCGACGAGAGTTCATTAACGGCGTGAACGAGTTCATCACATACACGAAGACGCACCGTAGGACATTTGCCACTTGAGGGAAAAATTCGGTGTCCATGCAACCATACGAAGTGTCGTAATCGTTCATACTATGATGTTGACACCGTATAACTTCATATACTTCGTCGGGGCTTCGTTTCGGGATATCAATGTTGGTCGAAACACGGAAATAAGATTATGAAAACACTCAAAATGTACATGACGAACCTAGCAATACGATGAGATATGATGACCAAGAAAGGACACAGGCATCCAATTATTGTACATCGTATCATGGGATGGTGCACGACTTGGGTGGTCCGAGTTTCAATTGGTGTCATGCGGAACAACCTCCAAATCCTGGAACGAAATATTTGTATGATATGTTAAACGCAGCAAGTCACCGCTATGGCTTGAGTGCTAGAACATGACGAAATTGTCGGCAATGTGAGACTCCTAAAAATGAAAGCAGAACATCATATTTCGAAAAGGCGTTCGATGAAATTCTTCAATTTTGTAAAGATGCATTGCCGAGTAACAATTGTTTAGTCGATAGCTTTTACAACATGAAATGGCTAATGCAAAGGATGGGGCTACCAGTTCAAAAATTGATTGTTGCAAGTCCATGTGCATGATTTACTAGGGCGAGGATTCGAGAGTTGATGACGTGTAAGTTTTGTGGTGAATCAAGGTATGAACAAACTAAATGTGAAGGACGGAGTGGCGTGTCGCGGGCCCGAAAAAAATGTATTACTTCCTCCTAGCACCTAGATTGCGGCGTTTATTCGCGTCTCAAGCGATCATGCGAGGCACATGCGTTGGCATGGGGAAGACGTTTTAGATGGCATCGTCATGCAACATTGTTCCGATTCTATTGCATGGAAGCATTTCAATGATGTGAACATCGAATTCAGCGAAATTCGTAATGTTCGTTTAGGGTTATGTATGGATGGTTTCCAACCATTCGGCCAATCCGAAAACAATACTCATCGTGGCTGTAATTCTCACTCCTTACCATGATGGGTCGCTTCGAACAATATTGTGTAAGTGTGATTGGTTTGATCCTACTCAAAATGGTACACGACTTCTTCGTAAATTGGGTTTGGTAGAAGTTGATAAAAACCTTCGGTTCAATAGGTAAGAGCCTTTCATATTGGCAATGCAAGCACATCAAGTATATTATCTTCCTTACCCTTCTATCTAAGAAGGGGGAATGAAATGATTGGTTAGCTATATTCAAGCTTCAACCAAAGTTCGTAGATGAAACCAATGTCGTTAGTTCGAAATGGCCATCTCGGATAATGCTTTTCAAGCGGATCAAAATGAGAATATGGACATCGTGGAAGTAGATGTAGATCCATTAGCGTCACAAGCACTGTTGATCCGACAAGTGAAATTGCGTCGACAACGATGAATTTGAGACGAATGCGACGATGAAGAAGATGATGAGTTCACATCGTCATCGGACAAAGTGGTAGCGAAGATGAGTTTGAGTGATTGGTGTGAGTTTTTAGTGCAATCTATCAATTTCCTTGAAATATGATGTTTATGTTAAATGAAATATATCTCTATAAATGTTATTTCTATGACTCAATTGAATTATTTGTTTATGCGATAGATATAGATACCATTATATATGGCGAGAGGTAGGGGCGTGGTAATCCGGATGATGAGGACATGGAGGACATCAATAGACATCCTGAGGAGACTAGCACCATTGCACGAGGATCTATGTCAAACCATGCTACACATGCCCATCCGGATGGTCGGTACTCATTACATTATACCCACGGATGGTCACATGTAGGTCTTCCATACCCGACTTATGCCCTCGCACCGTCGTCATCACACTATACCTCCTCATCGCCTCCCGGTCATCCATATCCACATCGCATGGCACACCATCTCCTCCAGCTTCATGCACTCTCGTGTCGCATGGTACCATTCCCTCCTCGTCACACCACTCCACACCATCACCTCCAGCAGATGTACACCCACATGACCATGGTATCGGGTCATCTTCGTCACATCACGCCACACCATCACCTTCACTCACCCCGCTCATTCTCCCGGAGTAGGCGACGAGCACACTTCTACATCTCGTAAACCCCCAAAGACCACATCGTCATTCATCCGCGAGGTCATCCAAGAATGTGCGCTCATCGATACCACATGCGATTGAGGAGATCTCTCGACTTTTTCGGCATCACCGACACCCGGCGAAGGCAAAAACCCTCTTACTTATCTCATTGCTAAGCATGGCTTGTATGTTACTCTCCACAATATATACCGCTAATTTATAAAATATAATTTTCCTAGACTAACTTAAGCATTCTAAATGGAAGGTTACACCCTTCTTCCGTGGCGGCAGGGAAAATGAGTTTAGTCTTTAAGAGCGGATATTTGAAAGAAGGATGGAAATGGGAATATGTTCCACAATCCCAACGAGATATATACTGGCTTAGGTGGAAGGTCGGAACTCCACAAAGAACCATTGAAGTGAATTTATTGAAACTAGTTTTTGATTATAGAAATGAGAATGTGTCCATTACTTATTCATCTGTAGAAGTTCTTCACTTGGGACTTGCAAATGTCCTTTGCGATATATGAGGCGTGGTGTCGGAAGGCAAATGCCATCCTAAGACACGGCAATATATATCTCATCGCGAAGAAGAGAATATCACCTATTTACTTGACAGAGGAGGTGTTTGAGCATTACAAACGAATGCGAGCAACAGATGAAGCATTCAAGAAGAAGTCCGATGTGGGAGGGTCGGGCACCGGTATTTCGTTGCATAGCGCTTGAAAGTATATTCGCTAGACAAAGATGGTGATAGGTTGGTACGTATGCATACATAAATAGTTTCTTATATAGATGAACGGAAATAAAAACTATTAATCCCGTAACTCGCTTGTAGGAGAAGAAGCTTCAACGTCGTCCCACACGGAAGGAGATGTTTCGACACCTCCACACCCATGGCCATGACGACCAAACTTTCATCGATCGAGATCCGCGAAGATTGATGTAAGTAATATGAATTGCATATATATAACTAGTTCGAGACAACACATGTAGCCCATCAATTTAAAAGAAAACAAGAGAGTTAACTCGTTAATTCGAATTAATTTAATGCGAGCCGAACTTACTCGGAGATTGGAGGAGATGTCCACCTAGACCCCGACACATCGATTGACGAGGATGCCGTTTATCTTGAGGTGGTGCCGAAGTCAAGGGACGTGTCTACGGATTAGGGTCACAAGGTTTTCATCGCAAAGATATCTTTAGGGGAAGCAAGCTCATCTCGAGGACCAGCGTATGGACCTCATGAGTTGGAAGAGCTCCAAATGGACCACCAAAGGTTGCAAGAAACATTGCCAAGGAGCGAATGGAAAGACAAGAACAAATGCAGAGAGACAAGATGGAACGCCAAAAAGAAAATCGAGAGATGCAGGACCGGTTAGCACGTAAGGAAGCATTGTTGATGCAACACCTTGGGATTAAGCCCCACGTGCCTCGACACCGCGGACTCCACCATCACCGATAACAGAGCGTTCGGTCCTCGAGTGACGACCAGCCTGGTCATTTGATGACGGACATAGCACCTTCTCAGTCTGCACACCCGGATGACCACCAGCCTGGACATTGGACCGACCCACATATTTTGTTGCCTGAGGATCAACGTCATCTTTTGGATGATCATGATGAGTTTATATCGCAACTTACGCCGCCTCCGCGACCACCGCCACGGCAATAGTGATTGGATGTTCTACCTTTTTTATGGTGAGTTTTTAATTACGAGTAATGTATATCTTCACATTTTTTCCCTTCTAATGTAGTCGATTTGATTCTTCATTTACAGTATGTGCACCGATGGCATTTGATATTGGTGTTGCTTATAGAGAAGGAGTTGACAAGGCTTCTTTATTTTTGTTGGGTAAGAAAATTGTACCAAGTAAGTTTTCTTACAAGAAGTGATTGTTTTATAATCATTGACACAATAAATGTACCACATAGTGAAATGTTTCTCTTCTAGAGATGGCAAACTTGTAAGAAAATTTGTTGAACGTATCCGAGTGATTGGTCATATGAAAAGTATGTTTTATGTAAGAACAAAATACATCACTAATCTCTTATCCATCACGATTTCACGTGATAACTTAACTGAGTGCAACTTTACAAGGGTTGCACCTTCTTTTGAGAATCAGGGGTTGGGGCTTTGATTTCCATAGTTTGTTAGAAAAAATTTGAACTTTTTGGCATATCTTACAATTTTTCGACTTCAAGATGCCAACATGTTTCTTTAATCTTCGGGGTTCTTAATTTTGTATGTTCTTGATTTAGTTGGGATACTAATTTCCTTTCTTAGTTATATTATTTGTTATATCTCAGAGTGGGTTATAATGAAACTTGAATTTTTGTTTTCACCTCTTATTCTATGAGTTATTTATTTCGAAACTTGTTGCTTTTATTTTTTGCATCTTGGTTTCTTGTAAAATGGTGTGGATTCCCTGAAAGTTCTCCACACGCTAAAACCTTATAGGATCCTATTTCATAATTTCCTTTATGCGTCTTTTGCATCACTTCCACACATTTGAGAAAGACATTATACTTGATCAGACACTTTTCAAGTATTAGTAGAGTAAAAGAGGGATTTCTTGTGAATATTTGAGTTTGCTCTTGCATGTTTGCTTTGGGTCTTTATATTTCTTTCATTGTGGAAATTACTTACCATAGTTTGCTCTTGCATGTTTGCTCTTGCATGTGTTATTGATTTCTCTTTTTTGTGACAGCTTAAAGGCATTGGGTATAGATAATATCTTAAGGTTTGATTAGTTAGCATCTCCAGCTCCGAGGCAATGATTAGGCCACTTGAAGTCCTCTATGCCCTTGGAGTTCTTGATGAGGACGCCAAACTTACATCACCAATTGGGTTTCAAGTTTCGAGATTCCTTTGGTATGCAACCTTCGCCATTTATTTTATTCACAAAATCTCTATTGAACTCAGTCTTATCTTGATCTTAAACATTTTACCATGTATGTCTTTGCAGTTGTTTATTATGAACTTTTAAACATTCGGATAGTTGCAATGAGTGGTAGAAGGGTCTTACAAAGATATGTTACAATACATTCTTATGTTATTACTTGTAATATATTCCTTTTGAGATGTTTCCTTTTTTACTTTCTAGTTGGAGTTTGTTTATTTTGTGTCAATTATATTACTATTTGTATTTTTCTTTCGTAGATGCTTGTGTTTTAACTTATTATTATTTTCGTCATACTTTGGTATTTTTAAATCTTTAATATAATATTTAATACTAGTTTCTTCAAAGATTTTCCATTTGTCATTTCATAAAGAAACTTGATTTTTGAATTTGTTCTTTGTTGTGTATGAAGGGAACATACAGTTTTTGCTCTGTCGCTATTGGAAAATATGATCGAATATGTATTTTACTCGTGTTTCATGCTGAAGATAGAGAACAACATGAGTACTTAGCGGCTTTAGAATAAATTATTTTTGAACTAGATCACTATGATTGAATTATATATGTTTTGTAGGCAATTCTTAAGTCAAATGACTTCATAGACCTCTTTAATTTTTGAAAGTTTTTTAATTCAAAGACTTGGATCTCCTCTTTAAAAAGTTTTTTAAATTTTTGAGTAGTTTATCTAATCCTGTATGGTCCATTTCATTTTTCTCGGTGAGATGGACACCCCATGCTGCTCAACTTGGTCTCTATATGTAATATGTGTCTCCATCTTTTTTAGGGTCACAACGCGCACTTTTAATTTATGGTTTAGAAATCCTTAACTCGTTGTGTGTTTTTTTGGAGTGGTTGTATATGTTGGTCATGTTATACATCGAGATAGAAAGACTGTGAAAGATAGTGTGTATTCATAGACAACACTGTATTCAATTTCACTTTAATTGGATGTGATGTTATTTTCATTTGTGTTGGAATATTTTGGTTGCATGTCGAATATTGTTCAAGTTCCTTTTAATTTTTAGGATTTGGATGGGAAACACTCTCCTAGCTAAAGAATTTGTATAGTTCCTATCTTGTATCGGTGAAAGAATGTTATAGAGTGTTTTGTAAACATTGTATATATATATGTAAATTAATTTATGTAGCCAAATTTGTGTAGTATTTTGTATTTTGTTGAATAATGTTCATCTAGTACTATATAGTATACTACTAGTTAATTATGAAATGTTAATCTCATCCCTTTGTAGACATTGTTTGTCAAAATTTGATAATATACATACATTTTCCCAATTTTTGTATTATTTGCAAAGCAGCACAATTTGTTTTTGTAGATTTTACGCAACTTTTGATTTTACTATTTATTGTAATCTTGTTTTTTTTTTGAAAATTACCATTCGAAAATAAGTGACAGATCGTGTTTGTCGTTGATTTGCCCATCAAAGAAAAAGTTGTTTGTTGTCGATATGTCTCTGTTCACTACAGATCAATGATAGATGTTTTTTTGGCCGATCGGGAAAATCAGCGATAGACCAAGTCTGTCATTGAACGAAAAATAGATCGGTGATGACACGCATTTTTGCTTGACGGGCAAATCAAATGATAGACACGGTCTATCGCTAAATAGCAATAAATTTGCAACCAGATTCACGTGCGTAACTTATCGGACTACAATTAGCGACGAGAGGTGTTTATGTTCTTGTTCAAATGACAGACGTTTGTCACAAATCGTCATTGAAAATGTTAAATGAATGAACACCAAATCGTCGTTGAGAGTTCAATCAAGAACAAAGAGATTAGCAATAAATATCGTCTGTCGCCGATTTGTTGGGGTTGCTTAGCAACAAACCGTACCAATTGAGCATCGATTAGTTTGTTGTTGTTTAGGTTTTTTTTGTGGTGTCTATTTTCGATAACCCAGTCTCTTTTTTCTTTCATTAAGACTATTTTCGAAATCAACTCGTCAATTAGTTATTAATTCAACCAATACTTTGTAGAATAGGTATATCCTAATTACCCATTCAATCACTACTAACCTCATTATAAAACTCAAGATAATCCATATTTTGTGCTTCCTAAAAGCCTCAAATTCATTTTACATTTTCCAAACGATTCTCAATCATTTGTGACTTAATTAAAGTCTATTTTGGAACTTTTCTCGAGCGTTTAAAAATTGTAATAATCCAATACTTTTAATTTTAAAGGAGTTCATGTTCGGTACTTGCATTCCTGGATCATTTAGACTTCTTGCTTGACCAATTTTCTATTAGTTTTATAATTGACCGTTTCGCTTTAGTTATATTGGTATCAAGCTACTTACAACATTCCCTTGTGAATTTAGACTTCCCGAGTCTATTTCACGTCCAATCACGCTCAATTATCATTTCATAAGTCTATTCTCTCTTTTATTATATGTTCCTATTCTAACTCATTACTTTGGAACTTTCCCGAGCGTTTAAAAATTGTAATAGTCTCGATACTTTTACTTTTAAAAGAGTTCATGTTTAGTACTTGCATTCTGAATCATTTAAACTTCTTGCTTAACCAATTTCCTATTGATTTTATAACTGACTATTTCCCTCGCTTATATTGGTATCAAACTACTTACAACCTTCCTTTGTGAATTTAGACTTCCCGAGACTATTTCACGTTCAATCACGCTCAATTATCATTTCATAAGTCTATTCTCTTGTTTACTATCTCTGTTCTTATCCTAACTCATCACATTTCACGAGTTAAGTATTCGACAGACAATGAGAAAAAAACTTCCTATCGCATATTTAGCGATAATATAATCATAATAACAAAGTATCCCCAACTCAAAGTCATTTCTCGCCTAATTGTGTTCAATCACTTTTTGTTATCAACCAAAATTTATCCTCAATCGAACCAAACCTAGGCCGGATACCAACTCTGTCAAGACCCGTCTCACTAATACAATTAATTATATGCCTCAAAATACTTTCCATTTTAATCCTTAGTAAAGCTCCAAAACTAAGTTTATATTCTCAACGAAACTCAATACTTATTTTACTTAATTGGGGTAAATTAGGAAATCATATGGATTATCCTCTGTATTTTTATAAAGATTTTGACAAAGATCTCCCCTAAAAATGGCTTGCCAAAAACTTTCACCTAATAGACACCAGAATTGAGGAGATGCCTAAAAGAATTCACAACTCCCCGAAGTTCGCAATATATATCAAATTCAAACTTTAAATACCAACTTAGAGTCTCGATACCTTAGTTACAACTTTATAATCTTAAAATAAACCAAAACTGAATCATAAACCTCTTAACTTTCTTCAAACTAATTTAGGAGACTCTCATAACCTATTTAAAAGTATTTCACAACCTACAATCATCACAAAGCCTAAAACAATATATGAAAATGATTTGCAACATGGAAATTAAAACTTTAAATTTGAAAAGCATTCACTAAGATCTTCGAGTCTTAACCATTCTTTGCATGTTAGAACCTAAAGTCTTAGTATAAATGGGTTTCTTTTTAAAGGTAAGCCTTAAATCAACCTTGCATCATTTTAGTCTTTGCATCTTTAAAGAAATATAAGGACATGTTTCATAGGTAAATCCACACCATTAGTTTCCACTAGATGACCAAAAAAATCTCTAATTTGGGTGATCTCTAAGTACATACATGAGCAAAAAGGATCATACATGACTTGATTAGAGTTTTTTTTTATTTCGTTATTTTTTCTGTTAGATTAGTGAAATTATTTAGCCAAACTAGTCTCTTTGATATTTAATAGTCTACGTTTCTCGAAGTACATTCTATTTAGTAGTCTAAGTTCTTCCATGTGCATCGAACTACCCAATTCTTCCGCGAACACAACTCAAAGGCACTCGCTAGTTAGTTCGACAATAAGTCCAAAATCATTTTCAAGCTAATTTTAGATAGGTATGATGTACTAAATGACATCAAACACAAATAAATTAATTAAATTATTACCTCGATGTCGACGCCTGAGTTTTGACTGAGTGTGCTACGCAGGAGTAGCTGCCAGGTCACGGTCCTATGAGGCAACGTGACCAGGATTATTATTTTTTGGGTCATTACAGCCGTCCCAACTAATAAGAATTTCACCCTTGAAATTAAAATAAATAAAACAAAATTCTTACCATAATCAAAATAGAAATGAGAAGCTCTTGCGTTTATAGGACTCCCGTTCCCATTTCAACTCCTTGTCACTTTGGTGCTACCACTTGACTAGAACCAATGGGATGTCCTTAATCCTCAAACTCTGAACGTTTTAGTCTAATAGGTGATATCCTCTGCCAGGTCAATATGACTCAAGTTAACCATATATATGTCATCATCTATCAACCTACCTAACCATAACATGGAGATGTGAAACACCAGGTAGAATTCTGCTAACTGCGATGATAATTCAATCTTATAAGCTACGCTGCCAATCTCTACAACCCTGAATGGACCAATCTTGACGAGAGTTTTCATTTGATTCTGAACTGTTTATGACCCTTCAAAGGCGAGACATTCTGATAGACATAGTCTCCTTCCTTATACTCTAATCCATCTTGGTACTTATTAGCGTACTTATTTTGTTCCTCCTTAGTGCCTCGAGTTCGCTGACGTATCCTCCTGATCTTTTCCGTGTGATGCACTATTATCTCTGGCCAAACAATTGTACTATCCTCATGCTCGACCTAACATGTTGGGGATGTAAAGGGCCTTTTGTAGAGTGCGTCAGACAGTGTCATCCTAATGCTAGCCAGATAACTATTATTGTAAGCAAATTAACATAGAGGTAGATATTCTTCCCACGACCTACCGTTCTGCAACATGCAAGCCCTGAGCATGCCCTCTAACACCAGAATCAATTGCTTTAACTTGAGATACGTCGTACTGAACTGAAGTTGTCTGGTAAACTGCTCCAGCATAATCTCCCACAACTTCGATGTAAACTAAGATTCTGTATTCGATACAATGGAGATCGAAAATCCATTTAATCTAATTATCTCCCTCTCATAAAGACTGCTCAGCTGCTCAAACTTATACTTTGTGGAGAGAAATAGGAAGTGTGCAGACTTGGTCAATTTGTTCAAGATCAACCAAATATTATCATGTTTGCACTAAGAATTAGGCATACCACTGAAAAAGTCCATAATGATGTGCTCCCACTTCCAATAAGGAATGGGAAGTGGATGTAGCAACCCTCAAGGTTAATTATGCTTAGACTAAAACCACTGGCATATCCCAAGGCTTTGGATGTACTTTCCTATGTCAGCCTTCATCCCTAGCCACTAAAAGAGATGTTTCATATCCTGATACATCTTAGTCCTCCCTGGATGAATGATGTAACATGAGCGGTGTGACTATTGAGGTATCTCTATACGAAACTTAGCCACTGATGGAACTTACGGTCGACCCTTAAACCTCAAACACGAGTCTGTTGACTGACTCCACTCCGAGTGATCTCAACTATAAGCTAACTCATATAACTTCTAGAACTTTTGATCCACCTACTGACCCTCTAAAACCTTTTGAATAGAGTCTAATTGAGTCATCAACTGTCCAAAAATATGATTCTCTCTAGGACCCGAAGCCTTCACTAAGTCAATCATGTTGGCCGCCTTAAGTAGTGCATACTTATGTGTTATCTGGCAAATTACCACTTCTGCGTCTGACCTCTTTTTACTCAGTGCATCTGCCACTACATTGACCTTCACTGGTAGTACTATAATGAGAAGCTTTGAAAAACTCTAACCATCTATTTTGTCTCATATTCAGGTCTTTATGTGTAAAGAGGTATTTCAAACTCTTGTGGTAAGTGAATAGGGTGAATATCTCGGTAGAGGTAGTGCCGCCAAATCTACAGAGCAAAAACATAATCACAACTCTAAGTCATATTTCGAGTGATTTTTCTCATAAGCCTTGAGCTAACGGGATGTATATGCAATCACACCGTCTCCCTGCATGAGAACACATCCCAAGCCAACTTGTGATGTATCGGCGTTCACTATCGTATCCTTTCCTTCCTTCGACAACACTAATACTAAAGCTAAAGTTATTTTTTGCTTAAAAGTTTTAAAGGCATATTAATACTTACTATTCCAATAAAAGTTGACATTCTTCTAAGCAAATCTCATCATTGGTGTCGTGATTGTAGAGAAATAGTGCAGGAATCTGCGGTAGTAACCTGCTATACCCAAAATAACAAAAGTTGTGAAAGGTTAGTATATTTTAACAAATTAAACCTTTTATTAATAAATCAAGTTTGAATGCATCTTTCTAAATTACTTTACCGTCTCACATCCCCCGCTATCACACAGCCGAAACTTTTGACTTAATTAACACTATTGACAAAAATATTTTAAAATCTAACACTCCTATTAAAATATTTAACAATTTAACATATTTCGCTGATGTAGCAAAAGTTGTGCTTTCAAAACTCGACTTTAGTGTAGGATTGTAATAAGGAAAACATGTTTTCAAAACACGATTCTCTTGTTGGGAGAAAAGATATGTTTTGAAAACATGATTTCTTTGTTGCACTTTTACAAGTCATGTTTTCAAAACACACTTTTCAAATAGTTGTCAAGTTAAGAGCGCCACATCAAGGAAGGATGTTAGATTGTCAAATATTTTAAAGGAGTGTTGGATTTTGAAATATTTTTGAAATGTGTTGGGTTTTTGGGGTCAAAACGCACCATAAATTTTAAATTCTTATTTCGAAACCCCAACAGGATCAAATCTGAACCCCATCGAAGTGACTAACAAAAGTAAACCATACCTTAAACGCTAGTTTGCTTCTTTGTGTTGATCAATGTTTAAGATGCTGCCAGAGATGAACGTCATTTATCAGAAATCCACATAGGAATGACGGTCGGGAATCCGAGTGCTAGCTCGAAAGAAAACATGAAAACAATTTATGATCTCCCTAAAAAATCTAGAACAACTACGAAATCTAACTCGTCTTCTAAAAACAAAAATCAGATTTTAACCTTAATTTTTTCTCGTAATGTGAATTCACTTAGTACACTTGTTTATACAACCCTTATAGAAAGCCAGGTAAGTGAATTACTAATATACCCCTACTTAAAGTGGTATTAATATGACACATCTTAGGAATTTGTATATTACAAATCTATCGTATAAAATTCATTGTTTTGAGTTTTGTAAAATCATGCAAAACCATTCTTTGTATGTGACCCCATAACTTCATGCAACGTTGACAGTGAACCGAAACCATTTTGGTACACGAGTCATAGGTAGTCTCCTGCAAGGCATTATGACTACCCAAGTTGCATGAAGATCAAAATCGATACAACCTAATCAATAGTGTATATCACATCATTTTGTCACACGATATCCTTTGATTAAACATAAGGCACGAAAAAATCACCCTTAATGTTCAATTGTACTAGTCTCGATCTCCAGGTAGATTAAAAATTGACATGTTTTGAGCGTGTACAATAAATTTTCTTTTTTTATTATACTTTTAATATTTTGTAGTCGTAGTAAGTTGGAATCGTCTCTACAGGGATTTAGCGAATTCCTTAAGAAAAAAAGTTTTATTATTTTTAATTTAATTTAATAAAAAACAGAATTTAAACTAATACTTTTTAAATATAAAAATCAACAAAACTAACTAAACTTACTTAAATAACACAAACCAAAGTCACTAAATTAAAAGAAATTCAATTAAATGGAAATAAACCTAAAATAAAATCTAAACAAACATCATAAACAATGAAACTTCAACATGTTTTGAATCCAAACATGTTAATTTAATAACATAGTCATGAACATGCTTTATAAAGTATCCTAGATCATTAAACACTAATCATAAGTAAGTAAACAACATTTAGCCAGCCATTTGTTCTCCTTATAACGGTGGAAAAGCCACGTTCTGATTTTATTGAGCTAACCCCTTTGAATACACAAAGACATTAACTTCACGCAATAAAACAACATTACACTTTATGAAAATCCTGAAGTACTAAATCTAACACCTTCGAAAAGCCACTTCAATAGTAGATTCAGATATCAAATTCACCTAGGACATCTAAAAGGTCATACCTTTTAAACAATCTTAGTTACTACTTTAAATTAGTTAATGAATAAAAACATTACAATACATATTGACCACTATGCACATAACACTTAGATTCATGATTTCAATCTGAAACCTATTAAATTAGTGAATTAAAGAATATGATTGGTTTAAAGCATTAAGCACACGTTCATCATATCATGACTACATTGCAAAACATATCTAGTTCATGTTTGGAGTTTTGTTTAGATTAACAAACTACTCACTCATGATAATAAATAACACCATAACAGAATAATTGAAAGACATAATTAAAAATACCTTAATGATAACTTGAATCTTCAATCTTCTCCAAAAGCAATAAAAACAACAATGAATGACCTCCAAACTAAAGCAAAAAGTGTAAAACTATCAAAAGGCTCTTAATTTCGCCGTCTAGGGTTTATATTTATAGTATATTAAGTAATACATATCCTAAACCGACTCAAATCCTTATAATATAAAATTATCAAAATTGTAATCAACGATTCAGGGTTAAGTGAAATCACTGAGTAAATCCTTGGAATCGAAGTCCCTATTTCCACCGATCTGTGTAGTGATTCTGGGTACATAGGAATCGCTAGAGAATCGTTGGGTATAAAATCTAGTTTTCCATTAATTCATTTGTGAATCTTCATGCAATCTTTTCACTCGGTCAAATTCTTCATTTTCTTCTCTTTTTCATCCATTTATTCAAATATTTCAATTAACACCTGAAATATAAAAAATAAGAGAAAACCTCATGTAATATAGTGTTTTACATCTAAGATCGTCCTAAAATATACTATAAAATATGTCTAATTATTAACTTGCCAAATACCTCAAACTCAACATTTGGTTGTCTCGAGCAAATAAATATTCTCAATCAAATTCTTTTTTCTTCTTTTGTTTTGATTTCAAGATTATATACTCTTATTCTTAAACATAAATGATCTTTAGATAAAAACGTATTATCCTCATAAAAATTAAGAATCATGCTAAAATAGAAAAAACTTAAAGAACAATACCCTTTATATGACAATTCAACCTCCAAATTGTGCAATACACTTCAGATTTCAAAGTTAAACTAATTACTAAGGTCAAGTTACTACATAGGTTTTCTCAATCTTCACTTACAAGTATCAAGGTTATGATAACCAATATAGAATCTCAAGATACATAAATCACCAAATCAATCTCATTTTTCAAACAATATTTAAAATATCACCACAATTAAAGTCGATATGAACTTTTATTCAACAATAATCATCATTTCATATTCATTTGTTGGAATAAAAAGATATACTTCACTTAATTTAGCTATAAGCACTTGAGCTAAATCTTTTATTTAGAAAGTTTTTCATAAATATCCTTCCATTTTTCTATATCACTCAAATACACCCGCCACCGCCCTACACATACTTAGACATCACCGAGAAATTGTTATGCCAAAATAGAATATTTTGAATTTGAAATATTCTCCAGCGCTACCACAACTATTTATGTACAATCATCACAACATTGTGACATCACTGACCTCAAATAATAGATTAATTCTCGAAAAGATTTTTAGTGTATGCACCTCATTGTATATGCAAATGATGTCATGCAAATGCATCAATCTAAGGTAAACCAACCCTTAATTACATTTCTAAAAGTCGTTCGGACTTCGTTGCATGCAAAACATTCCACAAATATTTAATCAATCATCATGGCTTTGCAAAATTTAGAGGTATTAGAGATATGCGACAAATTCTATCGAACTTTAATTCTTCTAAATGAAGTATCTCAGATCAACTTATTCGAATCCAAAGTTTATTTAAACTTAAAATAATTAAACAAAGTTCATGCAAAATAGTTAAGTAAACAAATGACTGAATGTGGGTTGCCTCTCACGCATCGCCTCTGTTTAACGTTGATTACCCAACGTTATCACATTCTTGACTAAGTCAATCACATATATTGGTGGCTTCCTTTCCTTGGTCGACGGTGTTGACATTTCGACGCTTGATAGGTTCCTGCTCCTTCTTCACAGACGACCCGCCATTGCTATAATGCACTTTTCTAACACCAATTCGAATGTGACATTTTCATTGTAGACATCAATATTAGCTATAGTCGTGTAGAGGAACGACATCCCAAGCATGATGTTGATCTCACGAAGCCTTCATCAACGAATGAGAAATCTACAAGAAATTGTTTGGTCTCCAAGTCTCACAGGTACCATCCTTGCAACTCCATAGATCTTGGTAGGTGCACCATCTCGCTATAAAAGTAACTTTGGCTATGGTGCACTCGTAGAGATTCACAATTTAGTGTTTGCGTAGTTTCATAGAAATTATGTTCTCGAATGCTCCTGTGTCAATGATTGTTGAATGCACCATCTGCCCCACTTCCCAAAAAATGCATAAGATATAAATGGATGTTAGTGGCTCTGCCTTTTGTCTTGCACTTGTAAATCTCCCTAGGTTGGTAATTTAATGTCAACTCTCATCCTTTAGGTACTATGTCCCTCTTTTCCTGCATCTTTCTTTTTTTCTCTTACTCTCTCTCACTTTTCTTATTCAAATGGTCTATTAAGAATTCCATACCATCCTGTGAATCATCATCGGTATGGGACAAAACTGCATATAAAGTGGAAACATTAGAGGGTAAATCCAAAAAGTCGGGAACAACAAAGTGAATTACCCTATCATCATGCTCGAGTGAAATATTACCACTTAACATTAATTTTAGCTTTGGCTATTGTCATAAAAGGCCTCCTAAGACAAGCAAAGTAAGTTTGGACACCGAAGTGTCCTTTATGTTAATGACATGGAAATCAATAGGAAATTCTAGGTCTTCGACGCGAATAGTCACGTCATCTATAATACCAATTGGTTGAATTGAAGATCTGTAAGCTAAATGGATGGTTATGTCGAACGCTTTAAAGCATGATCATGCATGGATAAGAAAACAGATGATGACATGATAGTTATGGATGCACCTAAGTCAAACATCAACTTTTCTACATGAAAACCTCCTACTATGAAGGTAATGCTAAATATACCCGAACAATCACACTTCGTGGTGTATTTGTGTTACCTACTAGGATATTCTCCACTTTTTGCCCAAAAAGTCATGTGATATCAAATGGCTCATAAGATTCTTCAATCTCTGGCAAGATTTTGTCCTTCTCCATCAACTCTGTCTTGGCTTTCACATATTCCTTGGATTGGTTCTTGGTAATGAACGAATACCTATCCGGATACAATATTTGAGGAAATGGTGCCTTGTATTGGATGGTATTAATTCATCCTCCTCCCTTAGTACTCCTTTTAGTTTCTTATGTCAAAGATGATGCATTTACATGTGAATTAACATTTACATGTACGTTAGGGTTCAAAATTGGTGGGACGACAACTATCCTTAGTTAATTACTTAGCCAATCTGAGTTGACATGTCAGATAACTTGCCAAAGAATTCCTTAATTGAAGCTTCGTTCCTAGCCTCGTATCGCTCTTGTGATAGGAGCAACTTCTTCATCATCCCCTCTAAGGTTGGTCCCTATGGATGAGATGGTGACTCTATGGTGGTACCGACAATGGTTGTCCCCTTAGCACAAAATTCTTGCAGCTCTAATTCCTAGTTGCATAGCGAATTTTTAGATTTTTTTCCTTCGTCCCAAAGGAATTACTTTTCTCGCCCAACTTGCCCCGCTGGTGGTCCAGGAAACTATCCTACTCGCCTTTTTGTCCATAGTATCCACATGGAGTTGATGACACTTATTTGTAAAGTGACTCGGCTCGAAGCAAATCCCATAAGATTTGTTTTGCCCTTCTTTACCATCATTTGCTTGACCATAGACTTAAGCTTTGATAACTCGTCCTCGAGTCTACTTTGCCCTAAAGATACCGTAGCCACTGCTCTCATTGGTGCATACTTCTTAGCTTAGTTGGCTATCTTTTCTATGTATTCCCTAACCACGGTTGGTATGATATTAGATAGACTACTTTGTTGCATACTATATCAAGAAGCATCTTCGTTTTGTATGTGAGCCATTCATAGAAGCTTTTCATAACATATTTCTTCTTTGAGACTATGCTAAGGACATGCTCTGCATAATCTCTTGAATCTCTCCTAGTACTGTGATAATGACTCATCATCCTTTATGATAATGTGGCATATCTTCCTTTTGAGTTGAGTGATCCTCTTGGCTGGCATATAGTTATCTAGGAAACTTTTGATGTAGCTCATTCCAAGTTTTGATGGAACTCGCCAGGTAAGTGGAATAACAAGTACTTGTGCAAAAGATCCTTGTAACGGACAGGAAATGCCTTTAATATCACTAGATCAACATGAATTGTAGCTGGTTTAATGCCTAGTACCACCTTCACAAACTCTGTGAGGAACTTTTGAGGATCATCATTCTCTTTCTCATAAAAGCCAGACATGCTAATGTATCAATACATACTTTAGCTTGAACTAATCGGTGGCAGCCGAATACTCAATACATAGTTGTAGCGAGCCTTCTTGGTGTTGGTTCGCTTCCCTAAAAGCAAGCTCCCTTTCCTGCCTTGGTTCTTGCCCTATATTCTCTTGGTTGTTCTGCCAACACCTGCACAACTAGAGGATTATGAGTTATCACATTATCCTTTATAGTCACCCTTGATTTGTTATCTTCTTCTATTAGTTTTGCTCCTTTTTTGGTAAGTCTGATCAATCTCCAGATTATAGGGAACCAATGAATCTACGAAAAGTAAAGGTTAGTGACTTGCAACCATATAGCAAAAAAAACCTAAAAGAAACCAATTTGCACTAATCCCCAATAATGGCGCCAAAATTTGATGTCGCGTCATACAACAATAAAAGTCTTGATTTCACCGACTACAATTGATTTGTAGAGAGGCAAGTACGAGGTTGAACACACACGGACTAGGATGTTCCATTTTATGTTATGACAAAAAAAGGTTTTTGAAAAAAATAACTAAATAATACTAGGAAATCAAATGCGGGCCAAATAAGGCACTTAAAAACTAAAATAAATACATACAAGACTCTAGACCAAAGCGTGAGTTGACATTCTAGGAAACGGATTTGGTTGTCAGTTATCAAATATTTGTCCTAATACTAATTCTCATTGGCGGTTTATAGTGACTTTAGTCACCTCGCTCTCTTCTTGTAAGTGGAGGGAATGCACAACACAACAAGGTATTATCTAGACATGGAAACCACTAGATATGTCATAGACTTTCAATAAACTAGCAGCATTAACGAATTGTGGAATACCTATCATGAGTGATAACTAGTATCAAATTTTGCACTGTCACATGTGGGAATTACAAACCACTACCATCCATCTCATATCTCAACCGCACAGGGGATAGATTGATTGCAAACAGATAAGGCCCCACTCGCCACTTAATGTGATCTCCTTACCGAGAGGCGAGAGGATCACCGGCGATAGTTTCAAATCGTAATCGCTATGCACATGCACTTACATAGCAAAAAGGGAAACTTAAGGTTTAATACCGTAATTATAAACTTCGAATAGCAATGCAATTAAGCATTCAAAAACCTATGACAAACAAATTAAAAATTGAAGTGCATAAACCTCTCGAATCCTATAAATCCCTAGAACTCAAACACCATGGCCTAGATAGTGGAACATAGCCACTTATTATTATAAATACAACTCGGAATTTATTAAATCAATAAATCAGAATTAAATTATAAAAATTGAATAAAAACTTACAAAAAACATCTCCGCACAAGTCTTCAAAAGTAACACCTAGCACCAAATGTTTTCTCTCTAGAGTTATATATGGATTTCTATATATATCTTTCATCATTCTAGGGTCTCCTATTTATAGTACGAATAGGATAGAATAAGATCTGAACTTAAATCTTGAAAAAAATGAATTAGGAACTAACAATATCCGAATCTTCCCGTGTCGTAGGTTCAAAATGCTTTGAATCATTGGGAAATCTCTACGACATCATTGCGATGATCTGTTTTTGCCCAATTATAGTCCGAATCGAGAGCCAAGCGATGTGCCGTATTGTCTGTACAAGTAAAATTGCTATGGAGGCTCTAAGGTTTTCCTCGAGATACGAGCTTCATCTTTTCCTAGGTCTTGAGAAGATTTTTTTTCGAAACATTTGCAAGTGAGTTTCCTTCAATCTAGCTAAGTTTGATCTAGCAATTCCCTAGCGATTTGGCTTTCTGCTGAGATCACTGCTAAGGCGCTAGGCCTATTTTCACTTTTTGACGGAATTTTTATGGAAATCATTCCTTTTTGTATACAAGCTTATTTTCGCGAGAAAACAAAAAAACAAAAACTTAACAAAGATAAATAATGATAAAAGTTATGAAATTAGTGGTAAAATTACCTTAAATTAACACAAATGAAGACTTATCATTTACTCTCCAAGAATTGGAGGAAATCAGAAACGACGAGTATGAAAATGCGCGAATTTACAAGGAAAAACGAAATTGCTTCATGACTACAATCTCTCTAGGAAATATTTTCGTTTTGGCTAGAAAGTACTTTTGTTTCAATCTCGTCTTAAGATTTTTGAAGGTAAGTTTGAAATTGAGGTGTTAGGGCATGTGCCCTAGGTCAATCTACAAACATTGTTTATCTTATAATTTAGTTAATAAAATAGAGGTTTTATTTGTTGTTTTATTATAAGTGATTGCTTGTTTACCTTATAGTAAGATCCATGGGTATTTATTGAAATATCTTAAATGTCCCTAGTCAGTCATTATACTTGGGAACTATAATGAATTAAGACTAATGTGAATCTTGATTGATGGTCATGTGATGATCATGCGTATAAGGATATGAATCAAGATCATGAGTACTTATTATGGAATAAGATATTGGATCGACCCGCTGTGAGAACACTACATGGATTAAGTCATAGGTGTTACTCATGATAGTTATATCATTTAGTCATTCGACTTGAGATTACCATAGACTTTAATATTAGGATCATGATAATTTGACACAATAAAATGATGTTTTTAACCTGGAAATTATAAAGAATGTGATTGGTTACCGTGTGAATAATATGTGAAGGTATGAAATCAAGATATAATTTGTCACTCTCGTATTGAGAGAGATATCGGTGGATCCCTCGATAAGATAGACTGATAATGGCCAAGTCCAT
Organism: Stephania cephalantha; assembly: GCA_039657325.1. Taxonomy (NCBI): domain Eukaryota; kingdom Viridiplantae; phylum Streptophyta; class Magnoliopsida; order Ranunculales; family Menispermaceae; genus Stephania; species Stephania cephalantha. The sequence continues at coordinate 14,317,587 of CM077570.1, read as the reverse complement.
GTGAATTGATATGATGAATGTCACTTGGATGTTTTTAGTTTACTTAAAGATCGAGACTAGTACAATTGAACATTAAGGGTGACTTTCCATGTCTTATGTTTAATCAAAGGGTATCGCACGACAAAAGGATATGATATACATTATTAATTAGGTTGTATCGATATTGATATTCATGCTACTTTGATAGTCGTAATGTCTTGCTAGATACCGCTTATGACTTGTGTACCAAAATGGTTTTTGGTTCACTGCCAACGTCGCATGAACCTATTGTGTCGCACACAAAGAATGGCTTTGTACAATTTCAATTGGTCTGAGTAATGAATTTTATATGATAAAATTCATGACATAAAAGCCCTTACGATTTGTTATATGATAACTTATTAAAAGGGGCGTATGTGTAATTTGCTTAAACTACGTAAATACAGTAGTTGTATTACAAATATGATTTTAAGTGAAGGCTTATCTACACATATAAATAAAGGGTGGATCTTTAAAAAATGAAATAAGATTTCGTTTTACAATTTTTCGAGTACTGGATTTAGGGAGAAAAAGAAAATTCGCTTTTCAATATTTCTTGGTGCTAGCACTCGAAATTGTAGTCACCGTTTGTTTGTGGATTTCTAATAGAGGACGCACACTTGAAGGTCTTGAAAATCGAACAATCAAAAGAAAAATCACGGAATAAGCTATGATTTACTTAATTTAATGGAACTTATTTTCGATCATGTTGGGGTTTTTCAAAATTTGTTTTGAATTTTCCACTCATGGATGAACCTCAAAAACCCAACAAAGTGGTATCGTAGAATTAGGTTCGGTTCTATTAAACGTTTGCATATTTTCAATGATGTCTATATGATATATTTGTGAAAACTTAATCTTGATTAATGTATGTATGATATATATAGATTCTGTGGTAATTGTTATCAAGAATTGATTTTAAAACATGTTGCTAATTCATGTATATTGATACATCGCATGATAAGATTCAATGATAGTATTCATGTTTAGAATATTTTGATTAACATATATTTTATATTGAGCGATGTGAATTTTGTATGTTCATGGTAGACTTCATGTTTAGGTTAATATGATTCTGATCTTGAACACATATTTCATTTTTTTCAATAATTATGTATGTCTCCGTTATAGAGATCATGATTAGGTTAATATGATTAATTTATTATGATTCTGATGTTGAATGCATGATTAATATCTTGAAATTGATTTTGACCATATATCTCATTGTAGTAATCCGCTAGTATATTCCTATAAGATAAGAGATAGAATTTTAATTGGATTAGAATTACAAATCCTATAAGATAGGTGAGATATAAAACAAATCCTAATTAGATTAGGATTCGAAGTATCTTAAATTCTAATTGGATTAGGATGATATATTAAGTTAATGGTGGGCCTGAGATAATTAAAAACGTCTTAGTTAATATTTTTGGAATTAAAATAAGGGGGAGTTTTGGTTGATTGGATTGACTAAAATTATGAGAAATTTTAGGCGATTTTCAGCTTTTCGAACCACCACCCGCATTGACCGGCCACCGGACCGCCGTTAATCAAGTTCGTAGCGTCCAAATATTCGTACAATAGTAAATATTTGTATGATTTCCTAACTTTTTAGTGATTATTTACGCATTGAATTATATGATATTTATCTTATTTAATTATGATCACTTAAACCAACAAAAATCCCTCTTTCAAATTTTAAGTCAAGTGCCATCCATTCTAAAACATTTGTCAAGGCTTCGATCACATCAATACGGGTCCCCTTTCAAAGAGTGTATTGTGTTATCTTGGTGAGGCATGTTGAGTAATGGTTACTCTATTGTTTGAAATTGTTAGACTAGATAAAGCTATCAAAACGGTTTTGGGCTTTAGGCACTAGATGAGATAGAACATGCTAAGACATAAGATGTCATAATCTCATAAAATAACTAAAAGTTACATATGATGTAATTTGTAATTGGTACCTACCTAAATAACTTTATTCTAAGCGTCATGCCTTAGCTATCTTGGAATTAGGTGAAACATGGATTTTATTCCCTTAAATTAACATAGTATTTTTAAGGAGGGTCGTTAATTTAGTGGGAGTTTATTCCTCTATAAAAAAAAATGAAATTTTGCATAATCTTTGTTGTAGATCTATGGCCTCTTCAAATCACACCAATCCCTTGTCATTCCATCCTTGAGAAGGATAAGTTGTTTGGGACAAACTTTCTTGATTGGTTCAGAAACTTGAGAATTGTTCTTAAGCATGAACGTAAGTTGTATGTCCTAGATGATCCTATTCCTAAGGAACCACCAGCCAATGCATTAAGAGTCGTGAAGGATGCACATACTAAGCATGTCAACGACTCAACTGATGTTGCATGCATTATGTTGGCAACCATGGTTCCTGAACTTTAGAAGGACATGGAACACATGGAAGCTTACGACGCTGAAGGAAATGTTCCAACAACAAGCTAGGCAATAAAGGTTCGAGACATTCAAGAACCTTCGTTCTTGTAAAAAGGCTGAGGGTGCGTCATTTAGTCCTCATGTTCGAAAATGAAGGGTTATATTAACCATCTTAACAGACTTGGATTTCCCATAAGCCAAGAGTTGGCTATGGATTTGATCCTAAATTCATTGCCGATAGTTATTCAATTTGTGATGAACTATAACATGAATAACATGGAGAAGTCTATCTCGAGTTGCATTTAATGCTTAAAACTGCAAGCGAGATGTCAAGAAACCCATTACTAGTGTGTTAATGGTTCGGAGAGAAAAAGGCTTTGAAGAAAAAGGGCAAAGGCAAGGCTAAAGTTACCAAGGTCATTGCATGTTGTGACTATCATAAAGCCTATGGAACAAGTCAAACCCCATGTCGCTTCTACTTCACAAATGAAGGAAAAGGAAAAAGAAGGAAATCGTCATTTCGCCATGCACCTAGACATTGGTTCGAAATTGCAAGCTCTATCTTGAAGATTTAAAGAAAAATAAGAGTAGTGTGACTAATGCTTCAGGTATTTACGTTATTAAAGTCAACTTATCTACTAGTGATTCCTGGGTATTGGATACCGAATGTGGATCTCACATTTGTATTAATTTGCAGGGTCTCACCAAAAGTAGAAAACTGAAGAAAGGAGAAGTCATCCTACGAGTTGTAAATGGAGCAAAGGTTAATGCGTTGGCTGTAGGATACTATGAGTTAATTTTACCTAGTGGACTTGTTTTAGTTTTATATAATTCTTATTATGTCATTGCCTTGAGCGAAAAACATCATTTCAGTTTCGTGCTTGGATTTGGATGGTTTTAATTTCATTATTGCGAAATAATAAATGCTCCATTTCTCGTAAAGACATTTTCTATGAGAATGTTGATTTGTGTGATGGTCTTTATATTCTAAACATGAAAAGGTCCAAAGATACTCCCATTCTTAACGTAAATACAAAGAGATTCAAGTCAAATGATTAGAATCAAACCTACCTTTGGCATTGTCGCCTTGGCCACATTAATGAGAAACACATTTTTAAACTCCATAAAGATGGACTTTTAGACTCATTTCATTTTGAATCATACGAAACTTGTGTATCTTGTTTACTAGGCAATATGACAAAGAGTCCTTTTACTGGACACGGTGAAAGGGCAAGTGATTTATTGGGTCTAATACATAATGATGTATGCGGTCCTATAAACACAATGGCTATAGGTGGTTATCAGTACTTCATTACTTTCACTGATTATTTTAGTAGATATGGTTACGTATATCTCATTAAACGTAAAGGTGAAACTTTTGAGATTTTTCGAGCATTTCGAATGAAGTGCAAAATCAACTTGGTAAAACTATTAAAGCACTTCAATCAAATCAAGATGGTGAATATTTAAGCCAAGAGTTTGATGATCATCTTAGAAACTCATGGGATTGTCTCACGTTAACTCCCCTAGCAACTCCATAATGGAATGGTGTTTCTAAGAGGAGAAATCGACTTTATTGGATATGGTTCGATCTATGATAAGTCATGTAGATCTTCCTATTGCCTTTTGGGGTTATGCCTTAGAAATCTTTGTATTTACACTAAATCGTGTTCCTTTTAAAGCGATTGATAAAACACCACATGAGATGTGGTTTGGGAAAAGACCAAGTTTGTATTTCCTAAAGATTTGGGGCTATAAGGTTTTGTACGACGACAAATCTCGGAAAAATTATCACCAAATCTACCAAGTGTGTATTCGTTGGTTATCCTAAAGAAACTAAAGGATACTACTCTTATAATCCCGCTGAGAAAAAAATGTTTGTTGCTCGGAATGGTGTCTTTATGAAAAAAGTTTATTTCAAAAGACAACAAGTAGGAATAAAGTAAGTCTTGAAGAAATTCATGAACCACAAATAAACACTTGAACCGCCAGCTTTGGAGATCAACTAAGTCTTGAACTAATTGATCCTCCACAGTATCACAAGGCCCTCATAGGTCCGATAGGGTAAGACATCACCGAGAGATTTGGATTTCTAATTACCGATAGTAGTGAGGTATTGCTTATGGATCAAAATGAATCTACTACTTATCAAGAGGTTGTTTCTAGCCCTGAGGCAGATAAATAGCTTAGTGACATGAATTCTGAGATGCAATCCATGTATGATAACCAAGTTTGGAACTTGGTTCATTTACCTGAAGGTGGTAAAACCATTAGATGTAAATGGGTTTTCAATAAGAAAACTGACATGGATGACAATGTGCATACTTATAAAGAACGACTAGTAGCAAAAGGTTTCAAACAGACTAAAGGTGTTGATTATGATTAAACTTTTTCTCCCGTAGCCATGCTTAAATCCATTAGAATATTAATTTCCATAGCCGCATATTATGACTATGAGATATGGCAAATGAATGTCGAAACAGACTTTTCTAAATGGAAAGTTACAAGATGACGTATATATGATACAACTGAAGAGTTTGTTCATCCTGGGACTTCTAGAATTGGAATCTTCATTTTGATGAAGCAATTAAGGAATTTTGTTTCATTAAGAACGAAGATGAGCCTTGTGTATACAAGAAGGTCAATGGGAGCGTGGTTGATTTCATGGTGGTGTATTTTGATGATATATTACTCATTGGAAATGACATCTTGACCTTGCAGAGTGACAAGTCTTCGTTAGGGAAGTGTTTCTCAATGAAGGACTTAGGAGATGCAGCCTACATCATTGGGATTAAGATTTATAGGGATAGATCTAAAAGGCTGATAGGTCTAAGTCAGTGTGCTTCTATTGATAAGGTACTTGAATAGGTTCAATATGCAAGACTCTAAAAGAGGGTCATTGCTAATGTCTCATGGTATAAATCTCGGCAAGACTCAATGTCCGAAGACAAATGATGAGCGAGAGCGCATGAATACGATTCCATATGCATCAACTATTGGATATATCATGTATGCCATGTTATGCACTCGACAAGATGTATCGTATGCTTTGAGCGCAACAAGCAGATATCAATCCGAACCCGGTGAGAGTCACTGGATAGCTGTAAAGAACATTCTTAAGTACTTGAGAAGGACTAAATAAGTGTTCTTAGTCTATGAAAGTTTTGAAGACGAGCTTGTTGTAAGTGGTTACACGTAGATGCATGTTTTCAAACTGATATAGATGACTTCAGATCGTAGTCTAGATATGTGTTTACTTTGAATGGAGGCGCAGTGAGCTGGAAAAGTTCGAAGCAAGAAACTGTCACAAATTCTACAATAGAAGCTGAATATATTCCACCGTCTGATGCACCTAAAGAGGCAGTTTGGATCAAAAAGTTCATCAAAGAACTTGGTGTGGTTCCGAGTATAGCTAACCCCATTTGTTTGTATTGTGACAACAACGGGCGATAACACAGCCAAGGAACCAAGATTACACCACTAATTCAAACATATACTTAGCCGTTTTCATCTCATTCGAGAAATCATTGAAAGAGGAGTTGTGAAGATTTGCAGATTTCCTATAGAAGACAATGTTGCAAATCCTTTGACGAAAACTCTTCCACAAGTGAAACATGATGGTCATGTTTGGTCATTAGGTATTAGATACATGAATGATTGGCCCTAGTGCAAGTAGGAGATGTTAGGGCATGTGCCCTAGGTCAATCTACAAACATTTTTTATCTTATAATTTTAGTTAATAAAATAGAAATTTTATTTGTTGTTTTATTATAAGTGATTGCATGTTTACTTTATAGTAAGATCCATGGGTATTTGTTGAAATATCCTAAATGTCCCTAGTCGATCATTATACTAGGAACTTTAATGAATTAAGACTAGTGTGAATCTTGATTGATGGTCATGTGATGATCATGCGTAAAGGATACGAATAAAAATCATGAGTACTAATTATGGAATAAGATATTGGACCGACACGCTATGAGAACACCACATGGATTAAGTCATAGGTGTTACTCATAATAGTTATATCATTTAGTCCTTTGACTTGAGATTACCATAGACTTCAATATTAGGAGCATGATAAATCGACACAATCAAATGTTTTCTTTAACCAGACAATTATAAAGATTGTGATTGGTTGTCGTGTGAATAATATGTGAAGGTGTGTAATCAAGATAGAATTTGTCACTCTCGTATAGAGAGATATATCAGTGGATCCCTCGATAAGATAGAATGATAATGGCCAAGTCCATGTGAATTGATATGATCAATGTCACTTGGATGTTTTTCAGTTTACCTAAAGATCGAGACTAGTACGATTGAACATTAAGGGTGACTTTTCATGTCTTATGTTTAATCAAAGGATATTGCACGACAAATGGATGTGATATACATTATTAATTAGGTTGTATCGATGTTGATATTCATGCTACTTGTGTATTCATAATGCCTTGCTAGAGACCAGTTATGACTTTTATACCAAAATGGTTTTTGGTTCACTGCCAACGTCGCATGAACTTATTGGGTCGCACATAAAGAATGGCTTTGCACAATTTCAATTGGTCCAGAGTAATGAATTTTATATGATAAAATTCATGACATAAAAGCCCTTACGATTTATTATATGATAACTTATTACTAGGGGCGTATGTGTAATTTGCTTAAACTACGTAAATACAATAGTTGTATTACGAATAGGATTTTAAGTGAGGGCTTTTCTACACATATAAATAAAGGGTGGATCCCTAAAAAAATGAAATAAGATTTCGTTTTACAATTTTTTGAGTTCTCTAGATTTAGGGAGTGAAAGAAATATCGTTTTTCAATCTCTCGTTGGGGCTAGCACTCCAAATTGTGGTCACCATTCGTGTGTAGATTTCTCGATAGAGGACGTACACTTGAACATCTTAAAAATCGAACAATCAAAAGGAAATCACGGAATAAGGTATGATTTACTTACGTAGATTTAGTTTAATGGAACTTATTTTCTATCCTGTTGGGGTTTTTCAAATTCGTTTTGAATTTTCCGCTGCGTATGAACCCTAAAAACCCAACAAGAGGTGGATAGGATCGTATTGTGATTGCGGTGTACGATCACAAAGGTCCGTAGAGATTTAGAGTTTGGAGACTGGTAATATTTTAAAAGTGAATTCCCATAGATTTAAGATCTTCTACGAAGACTTCCCGCGTCATAATGTAGAAGACGTGTCACTTTTAAAACCAATATTTACCGATTAACAAACTCAAACTAAGTCGAGCCAAAGATCAGTAAACAAAGACGCTATTGGGAGGCGAACCAAATTTTGCATTTTATCTTATTTTGTTTCTTTGTTTTAGTACTCTTATTACTATGCATGATTTCGTATGATTTCCTTAATTCTATATCTATAACATTCTTTCACCTTTTTATTTGTCTTTATGTGTGAACCTCTTTGCTTGTTTTAAACCTTGGGGACAAGGTTCCGAATAAGTTTTGGGATACTTTATGGATTGTGGATTATGCTTTGTATAGATCTTTTTGCTAAAGACCACAAGTACAATTATTATTTTTTTCTTAAATTATGCAAATTGAAGGATGGTAATGGTGGTGTTATTCTTTTTGTTCCTTTTATCTTTCCATTTATCTTTCCTTTCCATTCATACTTCTATCTTCTATTTCACTAGGATAGGATACATTTTCATGGATGTGTTTAGTATAGTTTTTATTGTTATTATTATTAAGAGTCACCCGAAACTTTACTTCATGCCTATGGTTGTGGTTGAGTGAACTATGGTTTCCTTTTCCAATAGAAACTTAAGGAAAATTAGGAGAAACACTCACTCTAGCGAATAGCCTAGCATTTTTATGATTTTATATTAGGGACATAGTATGAGGGATAGGCCTTGTGCTAGATCCGAAAGAGGGCGATGGTCGAACTATGCCGGTAGAAAAAAATAAGATTTCTAGGGTGCTAGAAACCCACTCGAGGCAAGATTCCTATGAATAAACCATTTTAGGGGGAGTAATTTAGGACATTTTTGAATGAAAACCCTTAGCCTTTAGCCTACCTAAAGTAATTTCCCTAGTTAACCCATTTTGAACCACCCGAACCTTTAATTCTTTCTTACCTAATGTTACACCCATAATCGTAGCCCAAAAATCCTTTACCTAGTTGGAAGCTAGTGTTAGGCTTTAAATCTTTAAAAAGAGACATGAAAAAAGGAGAAAAAGATTAGAGGGAAAAATAGTTTATATACCCAAAGTAAAGGGAAAATAATCATGATAAAAAAATCAAGTCATGATTAGAGAGACCCTCCTAAAATGGTATCCACAGAATGAAGCGGGAGTCCGGTGGTTGAAAAAAGGTGAGGACTTTGCAAATATTGAAAGAAAAATGAAGTTAAGTGTAGTATAAGCCATTTTCACGTTCTCTGAATTTTTTTTGACAATCTAAGTTTAGTTTTCCAATGTTTCACATTACCTTTGTAAGACCCTAGTTTACCGTGTTTTGGGTCTGTCCTATCCTTGTTGGCGATATTGTCAAAACAAAAGATAAGTTAGTTAGGTAAATGTTGCAATGAAGATGGAAGCCTTACTAAGCAAGATGTTTGAGTGTAGATACACCTCAAAGATATTCTACAATACAAATTCTAATAAAGATTACATTATCAAGGTCTGAGTTGAAGACAAAGATAGAACTGAAGTCGAAGCATGAGTAGAATAATATTTGGATACTACAAAAATGCAACTGTCTATATTTGTCTAAAACTCGTGAAAAAGCTTGATACTCGAAGGAGAGAAGTTCGAGATGGATTACAACTACAAAATCTGATAGAAAAGTGCATAAAGACCTACGAGCTTTATTGAAACGACAAGTCAAGATTCTTAAAGGAATAAAGGACTTAGTTGTTATACGTTGAATGACTCCAACAGAAATGTCAATTAGAGACCAAGAAGGTTTTTTGAGTTGTATTTTTTATGATTGAATTCCTAGATAAATAGATTCTATAAATACTCAAAATCACAATTTTGTGGATTATCGTTCATTCTTTGAGTTTTGTGAGAATGAGAAATCATTATAGTGGTTGGATATATTATCAATTGATTGTTTATGCTGAGTGTAAGCAGAGGAAGGCATTCAAGTCTTACTACGATATCAATTCTTGTTTGTTTTTTATGTGTGTTCATTAGTTCATCACTAATTCGTTAATCACGTCAGTTCCTCTAGTTTCCAATACTTTAACAAGTTGTATCGTAGCCTTGTCACTTCGTTAGTTCTACAAGCATAGAAGAGTGCTACAAGCATAGAAGAGTGAGATATTGGATATTTTTATTGTCGTGGGATCGATTGCTGAGTTGTTATGACAACAAACTGGTGAAGGACGTGAAGGTGGATCGGTAACCCGACCACCATTGCAAGAAGGAACCACTATGCCTGCTAGAAAATTATTAGAGAGAGAATACATTGCTCTAACACAACCAAATACTGATGGGAAAGCTATTCCAAAACTTTTATCTCTATAGACAAACACTGAGAATAAGAAAAGGTTGCCAATTGTAAGGCAATCAATTCTATCTTCAATGTTGTTGATGCACAACTCTTCAAATAGATTGCAAATTGCACTACTTTTAAAGCAAGCATGGGATGTTCAAGACAATATTTGAAGGTACGAATTTTGTTAAAATTCCAAAGTTACAACAATTAAGTTCAAGGCTTGATCGTCTTAAGATAAAATAGGAATAAGATATTGCCTTTTTTAATGGTCGTTTACGAGACATCGCTAATCAAGCTCTTCAACTTGGAGAAACGTATAATGATGAATAGTGAGTACAATGTGATCTTTATGCTCTTCCTTCACAATTTGACTCAAAGATTATTCCAATCGAAGAGTGTCGTGATATTATTAAGATGTCTCTTTATGAATTAATGGATTCTCTCGCAAACATATGAGAAGAATACATTTAAAAGGCCCAATTCTTCTAAGAATACTTATCGTGTTGAGACTACTATTTCCGATGAAGTCTTTGGGATATAATTTAGCTATGATGGCAAAGAAGTTCTCAAAATCTCTCAAAAACTATAAGAGAAATTACTTTGGAACTAATTACAAGAAGGGTAACGACAGTAATAAGCCTTTTACTAAGGATAAGAAGACATATGCTAAGAATAAACTAAAAAGCATTAAGTATCATGAGTGTGGAGGAGTTGGACATATTTAGATTGAGTATCATACTTACAAGAAAAAGAAGTCTCTGAATGCTTCGAGTTATTATGACTCAAAACACAAAGATAAATAGTGGAATAATTCTACTACTACACTCACTGCTATATTGACAAAGTCAAATACAGTTGATGATTCTCCATCTTCTGTTGGTATTTCTGAACTTAATTATGTAGTATCGACATGAAAAAAAGTAAGGAAAAGGCTAAGGATATATGTGTTTGCTAATAACGAGGATTCTACATAAGATCTTTAGGCTTCTTACGATTTATTGTTCACTTGAATGGACATCTCTTTATGATCAAATTTTTACTTGAATATGAAACTGCTCACTTTTAAATTGGATTATAAGACTCTTGAAGGAGAACACTTGGACATGTCATGTATTTTTAAAAGAGCATGAGGTTAAAATCTCTATATTAAAGAAAACTTTTTTTTTGATTTTGAGGGTGTTACTACAAAGTTACGATCTTATTCTTAGAAATTAAACAAAATGCTTTAAAACTGGTAAATCATCGCAAGTTAAGCATGGTCTTAGCTATACTAAATGATTTGCCAATACTCCTACTATCTTTGTGAAAGGCACAAGAATCAATGAGAGTTAATCGAATAAGACTAAAGTTGATACAACAAAGGCAATGAAGATTGTGCCATAAAAGGTTGCAAAGAAGCCCAAAGAAAAAGGTGAATGTTATTGTTGACTATAGATCACCTCCTAGATATCATTATTGTTCAATTATTGGTCATATTCGACCACGATGTTATCGATGTTTAAGAATCTGAATACATCTCAAAAGGAAATAACATATAAGAAAGTCTGGAGAGTTAAATCTAAAAAAGCAATGACATCACATATGTAACTCTTAGCAACTACGATTGAGTTATGGTATTTAGATAGTGGCTGATCCAGACACATGACTGGTAACAAAAGCATTTTGAATAATTATGAATCGTTTAAGGATGTGTTGTTACATTTGGTGATAGGAAGAAAGGCAAGGTCGTTGGCAAATGAACTCTTAATGTTTAGGGACTGCCTAATCATAAAGGAGTTCTACATATTGATGAGTTAAAATCCAATCGTATCGCCTCTCGAGCTGCAAGTTATGTGCAAATATATTTCTCTTACTAATACGAGAGGTTTGGCACAAAAGGATAGGTCATCTTAATTTCAAGCAACTTCAAAAATTGCTCTCTCATGATCTTGTAAGAAGTATTCATAAACTATCCTCTAAGCCTGATTCTATTTGTGAGCAATGTCAAATGGGTAAATAACGTTCGATCTCACACACCGGTCTCAAAGACTTACTAACCTAACTTGTGTTAGAATTACTACACATGGACTTATTTGTTCGATTGCAAGTTGAAAGTCTTGGGAGAAAGAAGTATGTTTTATCATTGTTGATGACTACTCGAGATTTACATGGATTCATTTGTTGCATGATAAAACAAAAACATTTAATGAGTTTAAGAAGTTGACTATTCAACTTATGAATGAGAAAAGTGATAAGGATGTATCCATTGATTGAATGCAAAGTGATCATGAAAGAGAGCTTGAAAATCGGAAATTTTTTTATTATTGTACTGAATTTGGGATTATGCATGGATTTGTTGCTCCAAAGACACTACAACATAATGGTATTATTGAAAGAAAACTTGTTTATAAATCTTGGGGAGAAGTAGTAAATAGTGCTTGCCTATATAATCGAGAGAGTTTATTTCAGGCCACCGACTACAAAACCTTTGTATGAAATCTCGAAAGGTAAAAAACCATCTCTCAAACATCTTCATGTTTTTGGCAAGTACCTAATTCATATTGAATGATATAGATCATCCTAGGAAGGTTTGATTCCAAAAGTGACGTTAGAATCTTTCTTAGATATTGTCGAATAGTAAAGCATATAGATTCAACAATAAGCAAATTATGATTGTGATAGAATCTATTATGGTTATGGTAAATGATTGTGCGAGAAACAGAACAATTGTTCTTTCAAAAAGACGATGATGATGAGTTGCCATCACCAATTAGCTCGGCACCTATTACTTAGCCTAGTGCTAAACCATCTGATACAAATATCACTACTCCATCTCGATGATGAAAATGATAATGATTCAAAATCATCTACTAGTATAGTACCTGGTTCTACATCTGCAACACTACGATCAAGGATGCCGAAAGATCATCCAATTAAGCAAATCATTAGCTTCGTTAATGATCCATTACAAACTAGAGATATTCCTATTGTTTAGTATATGAATATTGTTTGTTTTGCATGTTTTACATCTCAAATTGAGCCTAAAAATTTCAAGGAGGCTTTAATGGATGAATATTTGGTAAATGTTATTTAGGAGAAAATCAATGAGTTTGTTAGACATGATGTTTAGGAACTTGTTCTATGACCTACTAATGTGAATATCTTTGGCACTAAGTGGGTATTTTGCGATAAGATAGATGAGGTTCATGATAAACCTAATGATGTTTGCTCCAGTTGCCGATTGGAATATATTCGTCTCTCGCTAGACATTGCTTGAAACAAAGGGTTCAAGTAATAGTAAATGGATGTTAAAAGTGCTTTCTTAAATAGGTATTTGCAAGAAGAAGTCTATGTTGCATAACGTAAAGGATTTAAGGCTCATGATAAACCTAATGATGTCTATCATCTAAACAAGGAACTTTAAGGACTAAAGTAAGCACCATGTTCATGGTATGAAAGGTTGACTACATATTTACTGCAGAAAGGTTAAAATAAAAGGTCTATTGATAAGAGTCTTTTTCTTAAAAAACATAATAAACAATTTGTGGTTGGATATTTATATTGATGATATTGTAATTGGTGCTACAAATTTCGCAAAGCTAGCTTCGAGTTTGTTGATTTAATGAAGAAATAATTTGAGATGATTATAGTTAAAGATCTTAAATACTTCTTGGGTCTGCAGATTACACAGTCTCAAGACAATATATTCATATCTCGAGAATAAATATGTTGTTGATTTAATGAAAATAATTTTTGAGATGATTATGGTTGGAGATCTTACATATTCCTTGGGTCTCAGAGATTACACAGTCTCAAGATAGTATATTCATATCTCATAATAAATATGCTAAATCTCTTATTAAGAGTTTCGGATTAGATAATGCTAAGTCTATTCTAACTCCTTCGAGCTCTAGTGTGAATATTCATAAGGATGACAAAGTTATTGATGTCAATCCTACATTATACAAATGCATGATTGGTTGTTTATTATATCTTACTACAAGCAGACCATATATATTACTTTTAGTTTTGGGTTTTTTGCTCATATCAAGCATCTACAAAAAAGTCTCATCTAGTTGTTGTAAAAAGGATTTTGCGCTATGTGCACGAAATAATTGACTCTAGTATATTATTTAGTAAAGGAGGTGCTAGTGACTTAATCAGGTATAATGATGCAGATTGGGTTGGAAATATTGATGATTGAAAGAGTACGACAGGTGGATGTTACGACATGGGTTCTAATTTTGTTGATTGGAATGTCAAAAAGCACAGTTGCATTTCAATTTCTATTACTGAAGCCGAATGTATTGTTGTTGGCGTAGTTGTACACATTTAATATGGATGCAACAAATGCTTAAAGATTATTGCTAAGTGATTATTTAGACTTATATATAAGGCTAGTTTAGTAGTATATTTAAGATAAATATCCTAAAATGAGCTCAAATTGATGGTGCTTATGTATTTTCTTGTACACAAGGCCTAAAGGAAGGAAATTAGTGAATTTGAGAAGAAAAAGAGCTAAGACACACAAAAGAGAGGTTTGCGCCATGACACATAGTTGTGGCGTTGTGGGAGATGAAGGCACCGCATGGGAGAGCAAGGAAGAGAAGAAAAAGACCAAGGGTGACTGACGAGTCATGGTTCCGTGGAAGTCAATGGATGACGCTAGGGATAGACAAGCACAACGCCAAGAACACTAAAGCAAGAATTTGCACATAAAATGACCAACATAGTGGCGCGCGGCAGTGGGTTTGTACACACCGTGTCTTTGAGACATAAGTGACAACGTCTAGATTAGATGAAAATAGAAAGTAGAGTTCTATTTGGGGTGAAATTGTCAAGTAGGGTCTCTAATTGTTTTCAAACATGTTTTGGGAGTGTAAATATAGACTAGAATGTGGTAAACTCTCCAATTACCACCCACTAGAAACCATTAACATAGTTTAGCATAGGTTTACTTTATTTTTGAGTATTAGGAAGATTTGAAGAAAGAAGACATTGAAGACTCACGTATGGTGATTTTGGTATTATTTTTATTGATTTAATTGAAAGTATTTCATTATATCTCTGATTTTAATGAATACCACTATGTGCATTTCTGTTTCATTGAAGTGTGAGTAGTTTATTAATCTTATGGATTAATGGATCTTATAGTATGAATGTTATGCTATAAACATGAATAGATAAGAAAGTTGAAAAGTGCAACAATTAGAATTTGTATTGATTATGAGCGTAATGCTACAAACATCTTAATCACATGTTTGTTGATATTAGGTTTTGGAAGTAATCATGGCCATTGAAGCTCTTAAGCCATATATGGACGGTACAACCGTAATATATACAACATTGAGCGATAGTTCTTAATTATAGAGGCACATATAGCAAACTTAATTGGTTATGAATCTAAAGATTTAAAACATTAAAGCAATGTTGAGTTTAAGTTATTCACACCGATAGATGGAGTTCTAGTTTGAACATTAGAATTTATTCAGTCACGAAAGTAGGTTGAAGTGAATTTGAAGGAAATCAGTCTATTCCAATTAGGCAATGCACACACATGATAAAGATGATAAAGTTAGTTGAAAAGCATAGTATTTCATTACCTAGGTGAATTTGTGAACTAAGATAGCCTTAATATTAGAGTTAAAGTAATTAATTTGCATTGATTCGTTAGCATAGAATAGTTTAGTTATAAAAACCAATTAAAAAAGGATTTCCTTAGCTATAGAGTAATTTTGGCTAGGTACAAACGAGTGCAAACACCTTTTCCCGAGGACGATATCCGTAATCAACATAAGTTGGTCACACTATTACTACAATTGAGTAGTTATGCTTGCGTACCCACGATCAAGTTTTTGGCACTATTTTCGAGGGTAGATAGCCACTTAGACTTAGTTAGTTTGAGAAGTTGCTTGAGTTTTATTTTAATACTTTACTTTCAAGTTTATAAAAAATAAGTAAATAAAAGGTTTGAGTTTCAAATCTGACTTTCGCACTTGATTTTTTGTGTTTTCTTTTCAAGGAGAACTAGTTCATGCGTAGCAAAGAAGATAAGGACTTAGTGCGTTACGACTTTGAAATTGACAGAACCAACAAAGGAAAGAAAAAGAAATAAGTCGAGATGGTGAGGATCAAACAAGAAGGTAATAACAATAAGGCCGAGGGATTAACTAACCCGAAAGTGATCTCGGTAGTGCGGATAGAGTGTAAGGACATAAATCTCTTCGTGAATACTTCAAGCCAAAATTTCATAGGCTTACAACGGAGTGATGAAGCTTCCAAACTAACACCATGGAGCTTGAACTGAGACCATCTATAATCAATATGGTGCAAAATAGCTTGTTCAATGGGCTAGCGAATGAAGATCCAGGTTGCACTTGTCAAGAATTTCGTGGAGAAGTGCGACATCGTGCACATTACCGAATTTACAAAAGAGGTGATCGGGATGAGACTTTTCCCATTCTCATTGGATGGAAAAGCCAAATCCTAGTTCCAAAGGCTGAACATAGGTAGTATGACCTTATGGGCGAAATTAATGAAAAAATCCAAGATAAGTTTTTTCCTCCAAAGTGAAGGTCGGTGGAAGGAAGATTGAAATCAATCAATTCAAGCGGAAGATGTCGACTCTCTTTGCGAGGCTTAGTAAAGATTCAAGGAGATACTGAGGAGATGTTCAGAAATGAATATGTGAAATGGGCACAACTCCGGATCTTATACTATGGGATGAACCACAAAGCATGTGAACCCTATTAGATGCCACAAGTAGGTGGTTCTCTACTAACCAATGATGAGAACGAAGCATTTGATGTCCTTGATCTTATGTCTCGAACTCTAAAGCCGATAATCATTTCACACCATGGAAGCCAAGCAGCGTATATGAGGTTTTTTCGCAAGTGCGATCATGGAATAACTAACCAACCCGAGCAATCGAATAACAAAGCTTCAAATGGGACAATAAGGTTCCCAAGTGCGAGCAATACAACAAACCATTATTCACCAAGCCATGATGGTTAACCAAATGGACATGGAGCAAGGAATAGAGTATGAAGACATCAACTTCATGAACAACCAAGGCTATTGAAACAACTTTGGGAGAGGAATGACTCCTCAAAAGTTTTATCAAGGATACAACAACAACAACAACCCGAAGATCTCATATAGAAATCCTAATAATGCACCGAATTTACCTCATTGATAAAACTTGAGCAAAGAGATGACTTCATTGAATTCAATTGAGAAACTCTTGCACGCTATGAACTTGAGCAATAGGGAAAGCCATGAGAAGCATGAGAAAAAGATGGAAAATGTGAGCAAGTTATAAAGAGGATGGATGATGAGAGATTATAATCTATAAAAACCTTGAAAGATAGATTGGTCACTTGCCATTACTTTTAATTCAAGGAAGGAAGGACCGTTTCTAAGTAACATGATCACCAATCCTAAGGAGAACATTAGTGCTATTCGCATGATGAGCACTACGACATTGAAAAAGCCAAGACAAGAGAAAGTGATGTACAAGTTAGAAAAAGTCAACACTTTGGCTATAAGGAAGCATGCAAAGTGATGCTTGAGAATGGAACAAAATTAAGGCAAGATGAACTCAAAAGATTTAGGCAACAACGAATCAATGCCTTGAAGAATAACAAGAAGGGGAAGAAACAATGGAAAGCTAAGCAAAAAGATGAAGGACGTTATAAAGAAACACCGAAAGGAAATAGAATCAAGGTAGTTCTAAGGAAGCTAGAACCAAAGCTTAAGTTCATACCAAGACTTCAACCAATTAAAAGGAGAGATTGCGGAGAAAATATGCATACCAATAAGCATTGATGGGTGCTAGTTTTGAAATGCCTTATGTGATACGGTAGCCTTAGTTAATGTCACGCCAATAATGGACATGTTGCTCATTGAATTGAAGACCAATTGTCCCGATATGAAAAATTTGCAAGTAGTTGATGGAAAATTGATACCAACTTTAGGAAGAGTTCGAATGTCCATGTGAAAGTAGGTAGATTCACATTTATCACAGATTTTGAGGTTATGAATCATAACATTGATGATGATGTGTCTATGATATTTGGGCAAATATTTTTGAACATTGCCAATATAAAATTGTACACAAAGAAGAAAAATATCATAATGAGTATCGATGAAGATGATGATGTAGAAAAGATAATCTTTGTTAATGGGGAAGAAGTAAACCCAAATGGGAATGATATCATTATCTTCGATCTACAATTGGAGTATCTCGATTTAGATTCGTACTAAATGAGCGAAAATACATCTAGCTAATGACATTAAATGAAGCGCTACTATGATGCAAATTTTAAGGGTTTTTAAATTTCATTTTTTTCAATTTCACTTAGTTTGTCAAGTAGTTAGTTATTTAATCTAGTTAACAACAATTCACACGTAATAGTTTCTAACTTTTAAAAATTTGTGTTTAATTTGTAGCAAAGACCATTTGCCGGATGACAATTCATCGAAATGTAAATGTCTTTGTAAAAGAGCGAAAGAGTTAAAGTGGCAAAGGTAAGGTACATGGGCAAATCACGGGTAAGATGTTATGGAATTTTTATATATACATGGATTTCATGCCATCATGACACTTTGTGTTGTAATACATAAAGTCAAGAGAGCGCCAAATATGATGAAAAATATATGCAAAGTACTGGACAGATAGCTCGATGCCATGTGTGTTAACACACGATATTGTTGGTACTAGGCACGGCGCTAGCGGCGCCAACTAAGTGCACGTAAATCCCTTGTAGTGGGGTTGACACCGTCGTGGCGCTGTCACGGCACCGTGCCTTATAAGGCATGACGCTAGTGTCAAGGAATGGGTTTTAAACCCCATTTTCACCATAGTTTGCATACTTGTATCCTATTCCAACTATAACTAACCAAACATACATCCCTCTAGATCCCAAGATTGATCATTTCTTATAGATAAAAGAGAGTTCCTAGTGATTGAGATTGAAAGGTGAAAATGCATTGTGGATTAGGACAAAGTGGAGAGTTCGTGCTTTGATTTGAGGAAGAGATTCAAGAAAGCACAAGAGTTTTAGTTTGTTAGCAAAGTGAGAGGGCTTAGATTGATAGAGGCTTGAAGGAATCGAAAGTAGTCGACATTAGGTAAATTTACAATTTCATATGTTATGTTTTGAAATTTTGAGAAGTTTTAATGAAATTGCATTAATTGTGGATATGAGGTTGTTGGATAGAAATTTCAAGTTTTGTGAATATTGAGCATCAACGTGACTTATGGAGACCTAGTTTATGTTTTTTGCATTGTTTGGCATGTGAATGATCCATGTACTATAAATTTTGATTTTAAGTGTCTTCGTGTTCCGTATTGCATTGTGTTGTTTGTGTGAAATTTGCGATAAAATTTTTGAGGACAAGGAGGCAACAAGTTAAGTTAGTCAAGTGAGAGCAAATGATTTTGAGGCATCATCCTCATAAGATCCCATTGAGGAGGAACCTAAACCATTTAAGTCTAACTACTTCATTGGTAGAGAGGCCAAGGATATATATGAGCATATTGAGCATAGGGACTTCATTTGCGATAGAGAAATTAATTTTCCATCTAAGTATGATAAAAAAATAAATAACTTCATTAGGCAACGAAATTAGGAGCAAATCATTTAAGATCAAGGGGAAACGAAGTTATAGGAGTGAGTGAAATTATGTATGAATTTTATGCCAATACTAAGTTTACTAGGAAGAATGACCCAAGTGAAGGTGAGAAGGGCGTTTGTACCCTTTAATGTGCGTGAAATTAATTGTATCTATGGGTTGGAGCACTTGAGTATGTTTGAAGTGAACAAAGTTTCCCCGATAACTTATATGAGAAACCTTATAACCTATACCCTTTTAGAGCCATAAAGCGAGCATTGGTTGTTCAAGGATAACAAGGCTGGGTATTGGGAGTTAAGAATATGTCGAAGCATATTGAGAAGGGGAGTATTAGGAAATTCTATCGAATGTGGCAATACTTTCTTATTGCTTCTCTATACCCCACCACTCAAGGGCAATATCAAAAAGATAAAAGTGGCTTGTTGATTTGAGATGGCAAAAAATGGGGATATCAATGTTGGCTAGATCTAAAACAATTTGAGGCGAGTCCATTTTGTCGAAACGAGAAAACAAATTATTGTTTTTAATTTCAATCATATAAATGTGCTTAAAGGTCGGAGTGTGACTGATTAGAGATGAAGAACTTTATATTGAGGCCCAAGCAACTATAAATTAGGCGTTAATCACCACATGGTTACCAAAACTTCGAGGATGAGAGGGAAAGAGCAAGAAGGTCATGCAACAACAAGGAGTTAGCCTAAGAGACAGAAAATGAAGGATATGGAGAGGAGTAGCAATGCAGGGATTCGTTGAAAAGTTTCTCGGATAACTTATTTTTGAAGCAATTAAAAAGGAAAGCATGGTAGTGTATTATTTTTTTCATTTACTTACTTGTTTTAATAAGTAATTTCAGTTTAGGTAATATAGATTAGGATAAATATTGTAATATGTAATGAATAAGTAGTTCATTTGCATGTTAATGCCTTTAATTGAGGATAAGTAAAAATACAAGTATTTTGTTGATATGAAACTTGAGAGAGTGTTTAAATTTTTTTTGAAGAAAATGAGAAATGTAGCAAACAACGGCGTGATTTCATTTTAAAAACTTAGAGTTAAGGAAGACCATGAACTTGAAACAAAAGCAAAAAGAATACTAAAACACTTCTTATAGAAAAATTTAGATCTCTAAGGACTTCTAGAAAAATGTGAATCTTATTTTAATATTAAAAGTAAATAAAGACTTAGTGCAAATAGGGAAGAAATAGGCATTTTTAATGAAAATTCTGAGTTAACTTGCTTAATATTGTAAAAGTAAAAAGTGCTAACAAGAGTTTTAAATTAAAAATAAAAAATAGAGAGTCCCACAAGTTATAGTGGAAATACAAAGAAAGAATTTGATGGTTGAAAAAAGAGAGGAAAAACGGAGTCCATAGGAAAAGGAGTAGGGATCGTGCAAAATAAAAAAATTTAAGGAGAAAGGAGAAGAAGTAAAGAAAAGAGAGATAAAAATAAAGAAAAGAAGGCGAAGTTAAAATAAAAATGTTCAAATAAAAGATTTAGCTCGAGTGCTAGTAGCTTGATTGAGTTAAGTTTTCTTTCCAACTATTTTAAGTCCTATAGACTCTTGAAGTGCTAATGTCTATAAAAGTTAGTTTGATCTATGCTTATTTGTGATTTTCTGAGTTTAATGAGAAATCATGAGATCGTACACTTGCTACTTGAGTGACGAGGTGAAACAAACTTCTAAGCAATGATGGTTTTGGTTGTGATCTACTTTGGTGTTTCGAAAGTCAATTGTATTTGTTGTTAAAGATACATGTTTTGACAATATAGTTTTTGAAAAGAAAAACTCTTGAGTGGATTATTAACTTGAAACTTAGTTGAATTAAAGAATAATCAATGAATGATGTAAAATGAATGTAAACTATAGTGATAGGAGTAATTAGGATACTTAGTAAAATACAATTTTGCTCGGGACGTGCAAAATCCTAAATTTGGGGATATTTGATACGTGATTATATAGACTTATATATAGGGCTAATTAAGTATTATATTTAGTATAAATATCCCTAAATGACCTTAAATTTATGGTGTTTATGCATTTTCTTGTACATAAGGCATAAAGGAAGGAAATGAGTGAATTTGAGAAGAAACAGAGCTAAAACACATAAAAAGAGGTTGACACCATGGCACATAGGTGTGGCGCCATGGAAGATGAAGACACGAAGTGTGGGAGAGCAAGAAAAAGTGACCAAGGATGGTGACGCATCATGGCGCTGTTAAGGTTAAGGGACGACATCGGGGATAGACAGGCAAGAATTTGCACAAAAAGGGATCGGCACGGTGGCAACGATGGGTTTGTACACACAAGTCTTTGGGACATAAGTGACAAGTGTTGAGATGAGAAGAAAATAGAAAGTAGAGTTCCGTTTCGGGTGAAATTGTCAAGTAAGGTTTCCGAATGTTTTCAAACATGTATTGGGAGTATCAATAGGTACTAGAACGTGGTAAAATAATCAATCACCACCCATTAGCCACCATTAGCATGGTTTAGCATATGTTTACTTTATTCTTGGGTATGAAGATGATATTTGGAGAGAATACATTGAAGACTCACGTGTGGTGATTCAGTATTGTTTTTATTTATTTAATTGAAAGTATTTCATTATATCTCTAATTTCAATGATTACCACTATATCCATTTATTTTCAATGAAGTGTGATTAGCTTATTAATCTTAGGAATTAATGGATCATATGGTATGAATGCTATGATATAAACATGAATAAAAGAAAAAGTTGAAAAATGCAATGGTTAGAATTTGTATTGATTATGAGCGTAATGCTACAAACAATTTGATCACATGTTTGTTGATATTAGGTTTTAGAAGTTATCATGGTCATTGATGCTTTTAAACCGAATTTGGACAAGATAGCCATAAAATATATAACATCGAGCGTAGTTGTTGATTAGCGAGGCACGGATATTATACTTAATTGGTTATGAATCTAAAAATTTGGAACATTAAAGCAATGTAGAGCTTACATTATTCACACCGATAGGTGGAGTTCTAGCTTGCACATTAAAATCTTTTTCCAACACGACAGTTGGTTAAAGTGGATTTGAAGGAAATATGTCTATTCTAATAAGGTATTGCACACATATAATAAAAATGATAAATTAAGTTGAAAAGCATAATTTTTCATTACCTAGGTGAAGTTGTGAACTAAAATAGTCTTAATATAAGAGTTAAAATAATTCGCATTTATTTGTTAGCATATAATAGTTTAGTTATAAAAACCAATTAAAAACGGATTTCCTTAGCAATAGAGTAATTTTGGCTAGGTAAAAACTAAGTACAAACACTTTTTCTAAAGGTTGATATATGTAATCAATGTTAGTTGGTCACACTATTACTACAATCGAGTCGTTCTACTAGCGGCCCGAGATCAATCGTGACATTGTTTTATCCCAATTCAAGTTCTTCTCTTTCGCTATGACCTTATTTCTTTCTCTACCATTTTATCATCTTTATGGCTTCATGTTACTTTGCAAGAATGTCTCAACAATCTTCTTCAACCTTGCATGGTGACTCTACTTGCAATGGCTATCTTTCGACGTTGGAGACAAATGGCATTTACTATCATTCTCCAAAAATAAACTTTACATTGGTATGCCATCGAACCTAAAATTGTTGTAAAAAGTACATGGGTGAAATAGGAGCTGTTTGACAACGATAATCATTCGGGCACACTAGTTCTTCTTAGAAAGCTAGAATTGCCAAAGGAAAGATGAAGGTTGGTGAGGACGAAAAGTTTTCTTCTGACCCTTTAGAGAGGATTCTCGATGAAGCCGAGGCCATCATCAAGGCCTTTGACTAAACGAAGATCATGTTCGTTACTTAGTTCTTTGTTGTGCATGCTCCATCGCTTTTGGTCATTTCGGACCATTGGAGAGCGCAGAGAAGTCTAAAGATACGATTAAGAGAAAATATCGGTTTGATTGTGGCGGCCCTACCGCCCCCAGGGTGATGTGTCTCCGTGCACTCCTTGCTCGGGTGGCCTAGCTACACATGTCCAAGACTCGCCCGTCTTTCTCATATCTCGAAATTTGTGTCCACATGTATTTTATTAAATTAGTTAGTGGATTCTCGTATTTTCTTAACCAATTCTCTTTAAGTAGTTAAATATTTAAGAGGTTCACTAATTTGTAGGTTATTATAATCATAACCACACTAGTGGGTTGTATCTTACAAGTTAACTTAAATCGCCAGAAGCTTTAATTGATACAATTAAGTAATGTAATTTAGCATGATAAATATTATCTATACGAGCATGTCCTACTGTGGAAAACCCGAAAAATTACTACGTATATAAGCGACAGTACCATAACACATGATATATAAGTGTACAACGTCATCTCAAGTCCCCCAATAACCAAAATAAAAACCAAAATATCAAATCATATAATTACCTAAGAGTGTGTCCAAGACCGTCAAGAAATAGAGATAGTCGTCCAAGATTTTATTTTGCCGCTACTCATAGAAAGGTCTACACTCAGTCACCCAACAAATATAGTGATGAGTCCAGTGAGTAAATTCCCTAGAGAAGTCCACACAATATTCAGCAAGAAGTCAAATAGAAGTATAAATCATGCATGTATGCTATCTGGCAACAGAAATACATACTTACATGAATATAGGGAAATACATAAGATTCATGCAAGATACCATGACAGCTTAACATAGCGCAACGGAAAATAATCAAACAAGCGAAAGTGATTAATACTAGTACATACCAACAAAACATGCTCGAAAATAAGGTTTAATAGCTGTTAATGATATAAACGAGAATGTAAACACACCACGCTTAAGTCAATATATATGTAAATATCTTTGATGAAAACCTAAGGATGTGTCGCGTGTAGCAGACTATACCATACTTCATAGCTAAGTATCTTTCCAGGGGATTCTCCTACCACCTCCACTGTCCCGTCCATAGTCCTCGCGGCGCCGGCCAAATTCGTTGAGACACTGACACGTGTTCATTGGTGCGGCTCGGTCGCAATTCATCGAGGGCAAGATCATACGTGCTATGGTATAGTGTACCCAAGTCCGTCCACACATCCCCGTGTAAAAACCCTAATAAATGGATTAATCGGTTAGACAAACTGGTAAAGTAAAATAATTTGCACCCATCACAAGCATAAGAAAATGAACTGAATTTTGTGAAGCATTCTCAAGGTTTTTACGCACCTTAATCAGCGCTCCAACTTCCTCGGACTCCCGAATCGGACCGACAAGCTCCCCGACACCGAGCTATGGTCCCCTAAGTCCCTGAAGTCAATTAAGTGTGTTTATTGTGTATTCAATTGGTTCAATACACTTTAAATCAATATTCCTAAATCAGCCCCTAAAGACTAAATTAAGTCTCAATTTCAGTCCTACATTTTAATGCACTTATAGGCATGAAGTGATCCAAATATCGAAATCCTCCATCAATATAATTATTGTTGGTCTCTCTCTTAGCTTTCTCTAAAGGTTTAGTTTGCAAAATTTAGATTTAAAATGAAAGAGATATCATTATTTTACTAATCATAGGTCTAATTTGAATCTAATCCGACCAGACGAATTTGAAAATCTATTTCTCCCAATCTATAGTTCCAAGAAAATTGAAATTTGGTCACAATGTAGAACACATACCTAAATACAACATACTAGAAGATCAGCTCATTTGGGTGAGTGGTTAGTGAGTTATGCCCTTAACCATTTAGTTTCAAAACTTTCCTTTGGAATTCCAGCACCTACTTGTAGAGCATGTTTGGACAAAAAAACACTTGAATTAAAATACCTTCAGTTAAGAAAAGGTATTCCTATTTAAATAAGCTTCCAAATGCCACTTGTTTGGATCAATTTGGATCTAAAATGGGAAGTTGTGACCAAATTACCCTGGTTTATTCCTAAAACAACATGCAGAATTCTAGTTTTGGTGTTGCAATTTCAAAAATTCATATCTTTACGATTTCAAAACCAAATTAATAACTTCAATATAGATGGATTATCAGCTTAGAATGACTAATCCAAATATATAATCCAATTGCAAATATTCAATCATCTACCCTCTCGAAATCAGCATAAAATCGAACTTGTTTCACATTCAACTAGAAAGATACGTACCTAGTTGATGTAACACGCTAGCTTGAGAATTTCCACCCAACTCCCATGGATTCCTTCAACACCTTGATGATTCACTCCTCTTCAAAATTCCTTCTTCTTCTCCAGCAAAATGAATGTATGATTTGGTTTGCATGTTGTTTGATCACTAATGTTATATACTAAGGTGATGTTCCTTCGTAGCCCTTGATCTCCATGAATTTATGTATCCCGATGACTATCTAATGGTCCACCTCTTGCCACTAACTCCCACTAACTCCCACTAACTCAACCTCAAGTGACACCATTTCATTACTCACCTAGTTCCTAGATGTGCTAATGTGTATTTCTAGACCAATCATATGCTTTCCATTTAATTTACTCAACTATAGGCCTTGATTTATTCCATTTATTCACCTGAGCTTAGGCCCATCATAATGCCTATGATTAGTGTTTTTAATGACCAACAATTATCAACTTATGTTGCCACTAACTCTCAACTACTCGGCAGTCAGTGCCCCGCGTCTCGGCACGTATTTCAAGGTACACCATAGCCTATTGTTTTAATTGAATCAATCTTATTTCATTGTTACATCACCTATTTTTAATTGATTAACTAATCATTCTAATGTGAATTATAAAAGTTTCCTAGTGTACCCGTAGTTCGCCTACTTGACACCTGCGTCGACATGCCTTTCGATGCGAGCACTCGTCACACAACCTCGCCCAATATCAACATACACACATGTAGTACAATATAATAATAATAAATTTAAACACCACATATATACAACCACCATCTATATATAACATATTTCCTCGGTTCTCGTGTCCGAGTCAACCGAGTTGTCCATGTAACGCCCAAATTTCGATTGTTAATACCCGATATTAACGCTCATCCTAGTTTAATTAATTTGGGTCGTTACAATTCTTCCCAACTAGGAGAATTTCGTCCTCAAAATTTAAATCTCGAGTACCTTCTGGTTCATCTAACATATCCCCGTGTTACCTCGCCTCACACCTTGATAGTCCCACTCTACATTCCCTTGAACACCTCCACTACTCCATCATAGGAATCATAGTGCTACCCTAAGATAAGCGCGTTTTGCCTAGGTGGTCAAAATAAGTCACTCTCTTCCCAACGTCCCCGCAACCTATTCTTAGTTCGATTTCCGTGTTCAAGTTTCTCTAATCCAGTTACCTTACTTTCGTAACTATAAGCCTTTCCTAGTTCACCATGACAATCTAATGTCATACCACGACCTATCCTTACTCATCATTCTTCAATACATTGGGGACCCACCAAATGTGGGCCTATCGACCCACACCACCGGCCCATCACCCAATAGCCCTTTACATAATCTGTATCCTCAGGGCGTTACCCCATCCGCAATGTGCCCAGCAAGACCCTTCCTAGAGCCTTTCAGACCTTCGCATAACTATATCCTCAGGTGTTGCCCCGCACACAATGTGCCCACTTGGCCTTTAATACAGCCTTTCATCACTTCATTTTCATAGGGAGGAAGTTGTAGTAGAAAACATTCATAACGGCGTTAGTCCTGGTCTTCTGTTCTTCTTTTCGTGGGGAGTACACTGTGGAAAGAAACATTCGCAATTTCCAAACTCACTCCCAAACCCAATAGACCATACTTCCGGTTTCCTCCCAAGTTCCCACAAGTGAGCGTACCCAACTAGCCCAATACATGGTCTTCTTGGTGGTCAGTGTAGACCTACAACACACCTACATAGGTACTAGTACAGTAACTCAGGTCGTTATCCACCGAAGACTCCTGATACACATGTTATGGTCTAGTTGTTACTCGTCCTCATCTAAAGGCGAGTCATATCCACGAACATAGTTAACAATGTTCATGCTCATTATCAGGCGTTGAATACCGACTATTCGGTCGTACTTTGATTAACTTTTCCCGCGTCCATACCATCACAACCATGGTATTTTTCTACTATTTCCCATAGCATAAGACTCTAACTTAGGCGAGAAATATGATCTCGATGGAACTGTGACTATGGTCATCATGAATAACTCTTGTTCATGTATAAGTCACGTATTATCTCCTCCCCGCCTTTTACATTGTATACCTAATAAGATTATACACCTTGTACACAATACCTAAGGAGAGTACCACTCATCTATTAGTGAAGATTTTCACTATTTTTATTCTCATGTCTTCAAAAGCTTTGTATCTTCACATTTTTAGATCTGCAAGTCATATGGTGCTTCAATCTCTCTATCATGATGCCTATCCATTTCACTTACCCCTGTGTACAACTATTAAATTTCTCCCAACAATCTCATGCGTTCTACTTTTTCCTACTAGCCTATATTGCCCCTGTTCCCGAGTTGTCCATCTTTATTCACTTGATTTAAATCCTGGTGTCAATGATTTGTTCGATGTCTTATCTAACAATTGTAAGCTTTCTCTCGGCTTGCGCTTATTGAATTGTCCTTTTTCGGATGAGGTGGCGGTGTAGGCCCCTACTAACCTCACTGTCTGCAAGCATTCACTGTCCGGCCAAAACTAAAGGTGTATGTCATCGCTTTCATATACATCTTGAGTCATCTCAAAACTATCCGTTGTCCATAAATCTTCAAGCTGCTCCCATGTTTCGCATCTTCTACCTATCCTAGTACAACTCTACGTACCATATCTTTATCACTTCCCCTACTTGTACACTTCGAAACTCTTTATTTTAAGTCTTGTTATTATTGTCTATCTTCAATCAAAAGCACCCTCAACCTACACTCATGGCTTTTATGACCACGCAATCATACCCCACATATACTTGTCAAGATCTAAGCTATGTATCCCAAGTCAACTAGGTTGGAAACTATCACATCTCGGCGAAATGTGTGTGGTCCGAAAAATGCGCATAAACCATTATTTTCCTCTTTAGCATGAAATAACCACATATAATCACTTGCATTCACCATTATCTTCTTTAACCGTGACGTTTACACAAATAATGTAGCAAAAACATCAGGTTCTCACTAACTATACAAAATGACCTGGCATTCAAAATTTTCACCTCTACATACTACATATCGCTTCCCGAATTGGAGCTCTAACCCATAATGGTATCGCTGATATAGGCGACATAAAGATCAATGGGCGGTTGAAATGATGATTCATCTCCACTCCGCAATGAGAATACACTAGAGGGCACTCCCCGTCCCAATGGTGCGAGCTCGTCGATGCAAATCCGACTATGGCGCAGTCGTGCTTTGTGGTAAGTGACATTGCTCTCCAAGGATAATCTTTCTTACCATGTCCACACCGGCCACATAAAAAACACCTACGTCGAAGTTTTGCTTTTCCCCGTCGCCTCCTTAAACTCGGCTCGACTTCCCTACTTAGTGTGCTCGAAATAGGGACACTGGATCACGCTCCCTACCCGAATATAGGGAAATACAAAATATTCTTGCAGCATACCATGACAGCTTAACATAGCGCAACGACAATAATCAAACAAGCGAAAGGAGTAACACTAGTACATACCAACCAAAAAAGCTCTAAAATAAGGCTTAATAGCAGTTATTAATAGAAACGAGAATGTAAACACACCACGCTTAAGTCAATATACACATAAATATTCTTGATGAAAACCTAAGGATGTATCCCGTGTAGCAAACTATACCATACTTCGAGCTAAGGATCTTTCCAGGGGATTCTCCCACCACCTCTACTATCCCATCCTTAGTACTCGCGGTGCTTGGCCAAATCTGTTGAGACATCGACACGTGTGCATTAGTGCGGCTCGGGTCGCAATTCACCGAGGGCATGATCACACGTGATATGGTATAGTGCACCCAAGTCCGTCCACACATCCCAAGTGTAAAAACCCGATAAATGGATTAATCGCTTAGACAAACCGGTAAGGGAAAATAGTTTGGCAGCCATCACATGCATAAGAAAATGAATCGAATTACGCATGAAGCATTCTCAAGGGTTTTACGCACCTCGATCCGCGCTCCGACTTCCTCGGACTCCCTAATCGACCCGACAAGCTCCCCGACACTAAGCTATTGTCCCCTAAGTCCCTAAATTCAATTAAGTATGTTTATTGGGTATTACAATTGGTTTAATAGACTTCAAATCAATCTTCCTAAATCAACCCCTAAAGACTAAATTAAGTCTCAATTTTAGTCCTACATTTTAACGCACTTTTAGGCATGAAATGATCCAAATATCGAAATCCTCCATAAATACAATTATTTTTGCTCTATCTCTTAGCTTTCTGGAAAGTTTTAGTTTGCAAAATTCCAATTTAAGATGAAAGAGATATCATGATTTTACTAAACATAGTCTAATTGGAATCTAATCGGACTGCGGATTTAGAAAATCTATTTCTCCCAATTTATGTTTCCTAAAAATGTGATCTTTGGTCACAAGGCAGAAAACATACCCAAATAAAACATACTAAAATATCAGCTCATTTGGATAAGTAGATAGGCATTTCGCCCTTAAACATTTTAGTATCAAAACTTTCCTTTTGAATTCCAGCATCTATTTTGAGAGCATATTTGGACATAAAAACATTTGAATAAAAATACCTTTAGTTAAGAAAAGCTAATCCTCTTTAAATAATCTTTCAAATGCCACCAGTTTGAATCAATTTGGATCTAAAATGGGCAAGTTATTACCAAATTACCATGGTTGATTCCTAATACAACATGCAGAATTCTAGTTTTGGTGTTGCAATTTCAAAAATTCATATCTTTATGATTTCAAAACAAAATTAAGAACTTCAATATAGCTAGATTATCAGATTGAAATGAGTAATCCAAATATATATTCCAATTGCAAAAATTCAATCATATACCCTCTGAAATTAGCATAAAACCGGAACTTATTTCAAATTCAACTAGAAAGATGCGTACCTAGTTGATGTAACACGCTAGCTTGAGAATTTCCCACCAAATCCCATGGATTCCTTCAACACCTCGATGATTCACTCCTCTGTAGAAATTCCTTCTTCTTCTCCAGCAAAATGAATGAATGATTTGGTTTGCATATTGCTTGATCACTAATGTTATATATTAAGATGATGTTCCTTTCTAGCCCTTGATCTCCATGGATTTATGTATCCCGAGGACTATCTAATGGTTCATCTCTCGCCATGTATCCCACTAACTCCCACTAAATCAACTTCAAGTGACACCATTTCATTACTCACATAGTTCCTAGATGTGCTAATGAGTATCTCTAGACCAATCTTATGCTTTCCATTTAATTTACTCAATTATAGGCCTTGATTTATTGCATTTATTCACCTTAGCTTAAGCCCATCATAATGCCTATGATTAGTGTTTTTAATGACTAATAATTATCAACTTGTGGTCCCACTAACTCTCAACTACCCTAAGACTCGGTGTCGAGCGTCTCGGCACGCATTTCAAGGTAAGCCATAGCCTATTGTTTTAATTGAATTAATCTAAGTCCATGGTTATATTACATATTTTAAATTGATTAACTAGTCATTCTAATGTGAATTAGTGGAGTCTCCTAGTGTACCCGTAGTTCGCTTTGTGTCGACACGCCTTTCGATGCGAGCACCCGTCACACAACCTCGTCCAATATCAACATACACACATGCAAGGTGCAATATAATAATAATAGGTTTAAACACCACATATATACAACCACCATCTATATATAACATATTTCCTTGGTTCTCGTCAGTCCGAGTCAACCGAGTGGTCTATGTAACACCCGAATTTCGATCGTTAATTCTCGATATTAACGCTCATCCTAATTTAATTAATTTGGGCCGTTACATTTTCATGAAGTTAGACTTGAAAAGTTGCTGATTCTAATCGGCATTTATGGGTTGGTGTCTTATGAAGGCTTCTACAATGACTCCATTATCAAGGAATTCTACAACAATCTTCTTGACAATTTTG
This sequence comes from Stephania cephalantha, assembly GCA_039657325.1. Classification (NCBI taxonomy): domain Eukaryota; kingdom Viridiplantae; phylum Streptophyta; class Magnoliopsida; order Ranunculales; family Menispermaceae; genus Stephania; species Stephania cephalantha. The sequence continues at coordinate 14,286,075 of CM077570.1, read as the reverse complement.
GTGATGCTTCTATGGACAATGTATTTGTTCGTGGTTTCTTTATTTTGTTCAGATCCTACTTCGATCAATTGTATGCTAGGACTTTCTATCTTGGAGACACCAGATAAGTTGGGTTTGACACTAAAGTTGATGATGTTGTTTTTAAGTTGTCTAGAGGGTGTGATGCACTGAACTTCTAAACAGAGCACCGCCCGCCTAATCCCGTACTTAAGCCATAATCCTAACCACATCGAGACTTAATTACATATTAGTCAGCCTTTCGTCCCTATATTTCAATTTAAAGTTAATTCAACTTCCATTATCATGTTAATTCTCCAAAATTCCTAAGTGTGGGAAAACCAGAAAATACAACATCACATGCACGTATATATATGAAACTATTCACTTAACCCAATGTACAACCCAAAATGAATTAAACAATAATAATACAACAAAATTTGAGACATACAAAATGAGTGAGAAGAGCCACCGAACTTTTCGAGAGGAAGTCGCCGATCTTTTCCTTCCCCGGTCTGTTGCTCCTCGATCGACCTACACCCACCGTCATAAACTTGACGGTGAGTATAGTGATATTTAAGTACTAACAAGAGAATTTTATGCCATATTTCCAAAATAACGAATGGTATTTAAAAGCATAAAGTAGTGAAATATATTGTTGAAACAAGTAATGCAAGTAAATAATATAGTTAAAGATAGAGAGACAGGCACAGGCTAAGTCGAGATGATCTATGTTCGGTCGGCGGTGAGACTTATCACCTAACCTTTCCCACTACTATATGGAGTTGCGCTCAACATATCTTACACAACTAGCGGAGCTGAGCTCTACGCTTACACAACATCAATCTCATGCTTGCCGACCACCCTGAGTCCCATAAGTCGTATGCCGCGCAAGTGTAGTGGAGAGTGCCGATCCCCAAGTAGACCCATGTCCCCATGAACCGCGCATCTCTCGTGCGATGGACACTAGATAATCCCTACTTTAATTTCAAAGACAAAAAAATTCCAAACTTTTAGGTTTTCAAAACAAGTTAGGCTACAAAGCCCAAAGGAAATCGAATACAAGTAAAATTAAATCCAAATTATTCCATTAGCATGCTTTTCATCAATCTTTTCAAGAATGACATCAAGGGTAAGAATTTGAGTCAATGAAACAATTCACAAGGCATCATGTAACAATATTCACCCATGAATAGCTACGAAAACAACATGATTTGAGATTTCAAGTAGCAATGTCTACCAATAGACCAATAACTCAATAAATGTGAATGAAATGAAATATAAAATTCTCACGGTTGTACTACAATTCACACGTTTGTCCTAGTCTATCTCGATCCCTAAACAATTCAAAATGCGTGCCCAAATGCCCGAGGTTTCCCCTTAGTTCCCTAACATTCAATAATGCATCAATTTAGGCCTAATCGAATTCGAGACCAATTTCTAAGTTTTTATGCCAATCCGCCCATTTCAACCTTTTCGAGGTAAAACCCCAATAAAATGCTCGTCAAAAATTCCAAATATTTTATTTTTCATAGAAATTCATTACTTTCTATTTATTTTGTCGAAATATAATTTTTCATAATTTTTCCCAAATTTTCCGAATTTTTTTCCATTTTTTTCTCCCTTTTTCCTCTTTTTTTTTTTTTTTTTTTTTGTTTTGGGTCGAGTCGATCCGTTTTGGTCGACCCGACCCGGCCAGGCGCCGGGCCCGGCCCGCCCAAGAGAGGGGAAGAGGCGCACACGCATGGCACGTGCGTGTGCCCCCTTCTTCCTCAACGAACCAGGGACTCCCTGGTTCGTTGAGGAGCAAATTTTAATTTTTTTATTTTTTTCTTTTTACGAGTTTGGGGTTGGAGATCAAACCCTAGCTCGTTTAGGAGGGGAGACGACTCTTTCGAGTAGTCTCCTTCCTCGGAAGCACGGGAGCGCCCGAGCTCTTGAGCTTCCAAGCTCCGCTCCTCGCCACCAACAAACCACAAACAACATCAATTGAACAACACCACACTTACCTTGATCCTCTCTGGTTTCTCTCCTTCTCAAACAAATTCTTCAATCCTCCACAGCTCCTTTTCACTAAAGAAACGTTGATGTGGAAGAGAAGAGAAAATGAGGTGTTTTGAATGAATTGATTTATGGTTTGGATAAACATTGATGATAGCCCATCATCTCTACATACACAAGCATCCCGATGCACATCTTTTGTTCCTCATCACCACATGTTCCACTATCACATGACTTGATGACACCAATTTGTACATCTCTTGTATTGAACCATGTTGATGCGTGTCTCGAGGTTTATCCAAGTGGCTATTGTTTTATTTTAAAAACTTTAGTACATTTAATACTTAGCTAAATGAGGCCACATTAAAGCCACTTATTAACCCAACATCAATGCACATTTAATTCAACTAAATTAAACCTACTCCAATATGCTACTAACTCCTGGTCATCATCAATACGCTACCCGAGGTACATCCCGCTCGTCTCGATACCTACACACCCGTAGAAAATTAACTTACTAGTCTACACATATATAATACACTAGGTATACATCGAACAAATATAAAATGTACCTCGACCCTTTCCTCGGTAACGGACACATCACGGTGTAGGTCCCACAAGACGAGTTGTTGAGCCTGTTTAAGACGTAAACATGGTGAGCGATTTTGGGCCACTACAGATGGGTTCTTACGAAGTGGCCTTCTAACAACGCTATTGGGCTTCTTACAACCAAGCTCACATGCAAGGCTTATACGTTATAGAAGGTCCCGACAATCAATGTTATGGCTACTTCTTATAAGACTCATATGTTTAAGAAGAGAGTGTCATTATTGTATGCGCTTGCTTTAGGGAAGAAGTTCAATGTTAGGAAAGAGATATATGACTCACTTTGTGCGTTTAGGGAAGAAATAAACAGGCTCTATCTATTGTGCTTCCTAACTTCTCTGTTTGGAAGGTATTTAGTAGTTAAAGCGCACCAATTGCAAGATAAAAAAGGTAGTGGAGGAAGTTAAACTGAATCATTAAATGAAATCTAACAACAGGATAGTTGATTACTTTTCGTGCCTACGAAGAAGTCGTCGCTTCAGAACTTTAGGATCTCAATCTACTACTACAACGGCTAACTCGATTCTTGTTAATGCTCCCGCAAATGCTCCTATTCCTACCCCTACTATAAAGCCACTACAAAAGTCAAGAACGATTATGAAAGGAAAGATTGCTTAAGTTTCTCATTCTAAGAAATATGTTAATGTTGAAGACACCAAATCCTATCAAATTGTAATATTCAAGCGAGAAAATTGTAAGAGGGGAATAATCTCTTCCTATTCTTTCAGGATAGACTTGATTGCCACTTACTTCAATAAAAGGTGCAATTTCTACGCTCTATTTTCTCGATTATAAATAGGAAGCTACCTCCCTATTGAGTTTCATGTTAATGAATTTGTAGCCAATCAAAGTAACTTTACGTGTTCAAACTTTGATTTAAATTTTGTAACTTCTATTGTTACTCTTGGGACAAGTATTTTAGAGTCCCTTAGAATGAATTATGGAACCGATGGTGAAGATGTTGTAACACCAAGTGAGGTTCCTTGTAAGAATTTTAGTAAACACATTGAGTCTCTAGCAACATCGAGAGATTCCTCATGTCAAGACTTGAATGCGGCTAACTTTGAGGGCATCTTGCACGCCTTCTCGTTAATAAAACCATGGTACATATTGTTAATGCTCTAGTGAATGAAGCTTTGCAATCGAGCCAAGTATTTCAGTTCATCCTCCTACTTTAATTAAGCATGAGGATTTCAATGTCAATCAAGCCATTCCTACTACTTTACCCGAGCCAACAACTCTTTTAATGTTACTAATGTTGTACCTACGCCTTCTCGCTCCTACTCCTGCGCTACGACATAAACGAAGTTGTTGAAGACAACTCTGCTCCAACTCATGATGAACCTCTCGCATGAACTAAGTTCTCCTGTTGATGAGACCATACCCATTGTTGTTCGATTACTTCTTTGATCATATTGTAGATTTGACCACATACGAGATCATGTTGCTTTGCACAAATGCAACCACCGCAGAAAAGCCGGACATTGGTAACGTCGAGCTTCGCCGATTGATGTGATTGATTACCACTCGCTTGTAATCTCTTTGATCTAGTTTATCAAAAGGGGGAGTGATAAGTGAGCAAGAGTAAGGTTTAGTTTGTTTCGGTCGTTTGTGATTGTAAGTGCATAAAATTTTATGTTTTTTAAAACAATATTTCATCGATGTACTTATTGACTAGTGACTTTAATTTTTTTGGGTTTTACTTTTGTGTGTTGTTACTTTAATCCATCAACAATACATTTTATGAAGTTCCTTAAAAATTTGTTTATCTTGCTAGTTATTGCTTTTTAACAATCTATACCAAAAGGGGAGATTGTTAGATCCTTGTTTACTATGTTTAGGTCGGTCTATCCTTGTTAGCGTATATTGTCAAAATAAAAGATAAATTAGTTAGATAAATGCAATAATGAAAATGGAAGCCAAACAAAGCAAGATGTCTGAGTGTAGATATAACTCAAATATGTGATATAATGCAAATTCCAATAAATATTACACTATCAATGTTAGAGTCAAAGACAAAGACAGAACTAAAGTCAAAGTAAGAATCGAACAAGAGTTTGATCTTTACATGAGAGCAATCTGTCGGTATTTTTCTACAATAGTGAAGAAGCTTAATGCTGTAAGAAGAGAACAAAGAGATGGATTACAACTACAAAATTTGAGAGAAAGGTGTATAAATAATTGAAGAACTTTATGGAAATGACGAGTCAATATTATTAAAAGAAGACTTAGTTGTTGAACGTTGGATGATTCCAACAGAAATTACAATTGGAGATCGATGAGGTTTTTTGAGTTGTATTTTGTTTAAGATTGAATTCCTAGCTAGGGTAGATAGGTTGAGTCTATAAATACTCAAGATCTCCATTTTATGGATCGTCGTTCATTACTTGAGTTTTGTGAGAATGAGAGATCATTATAGTGGTTGTACACGTGATCAATTTGATTAATTGATTGTTTAGGTGAGCCTATCTGCAGAGGAAGACATTCAATTCTTATTGCAATATCAGTTCTTATTTGGTTTTGATGTGTGTTGATTAGTTCATCATTGATTCGTTAATCTCATCGGTTCCTCTTATTTCCAAAACTTTAACAACTTTTATATCATTTCCTTGGTACCGCACCCTAGCCATGTTATAAATTACTTAAAGTCCTATTGATATCCATTGGTGCTAAGTCTCCAATAGTAAAGAGTGTGATTGCATTTATTGCCTCTGGTGCCCTTTAAGCATTGACGTTGTTGGGGCATTTGCCCTAGGTCAATCCATTAACTGTCTTTACTGAATACTTTTAGTTAATAAAATAGAGGATTTCATTTGTTGTTTATTATAATTAATTTGCATGTTTACATTATAATAAGATCCATGGGTATTTAAAGAATATCCTAAATGTCCTAGTCGATCATTATACTGGGAACTATAATGAATTAAGACTAGTGTGAGTCTTGATTGATGATCAAATGATGATTATAAGTATAAGTGTAATACACCACAAGGACGTTTACGTCATGAATTTTATCATATAAAATTCATTTTTCTGAACCATCTTAAAATCTCGTAAAACCATTCTTAGTGTGCGACCCAATAGGCTCATACAACGTTGGCGGTGTACCAAAACACATTTTGGTATACAGATCATAAGCGACCTCTAGCAAAACATTATGACTACTTAAGTTCTACGAATATCAAATCGATACAACCTAATTAATAGTGTATATAACATCCTTTTGTCACACGATATCCTTTTGATCAAACATAAGGCATGGAATTGTCATCCAACATGTTCAATCGTACTAGTCTCGATCTCTAGGTAGACTGAAAACATCCAAGTGACATTGATCAATATCAATTCACTTAGACTAGGCCTTTTAACAGTCTAACACATCGAGGGATCCACTTTGGATATCCCTCTTTATATGGGAGGAAAAATTCTATCTCGATTACATAACTTCATCACATTGCTCACACAATAATCAATCACAACCTTTATAATCATCCGATTAAAGACAACGTTTGATTGTGTCAAATCACTGTGTTCCTAATGTTGAAGTCTCTGGTAATCTCAAGTCAGAGGACTGAAAAATATACCTATCATGAGAAACAACTATGACTTAATCCATGTGATGTTCTCATAGCGGGTCGGTCCCAAGACTTTGTTCCCTAACAAGTACTCGTGATCTTGATTCGTATCCCTATACGTATAATCATCATATGATCATCAATCAAGACTCACACTAGTCTTAATTCATTATAGTTCCCAGTATAATGATCGACTAGAGACATTTAGGATATTTCTGTAAATACCCATGGATCTTATTATAATGTAAACATGCAAATTAATTATAATAAACAAGAAATGAAATCCTTTACTTTACTAACTAAAAGTATTCATAAAGACAGTTAATGGATTGACCTAGGGCACATGCCCCAACATCTCCCACTTGCACTAGGGTTAATCATGCATGCATCTAATGCCTAATGATCTAACATGACCATCATGTTTTGCTTGCGGAAGAGTTTTGTCAATGGATCTGCAATGTTGTCTTCAGAAGGTACTCTGCAAATCTTCACATCTCCCCTCTCAATAATTTCTCTGATGAGATGAAAACGCTTGAGTATATGTTTGGATCTGTGGTGTGATCTAGGTTCCTTGGCTCGTGTTATTGCCCCGTTATTGTCACAATACAAATAAACAGGGTTAGCAATACTTGGAATCACACCTAGTTCGAAATGAACTTTTTGATCCAAACGCCTCCTTTCTTTGCATCGGACACTCGCAATATACTCAAACTTTTCATTGTAGAATCTGCAATAGTCTCTTGCTTTGAACTTTTCCAGCTTATTGCACCCCCATTCAAAGTAAACACATATCCAGACTACGATCCAAAATAACCTATATCAGTTTGAAAACTTGCATCTGTGTAACCATTTACAACTAGATCATTTTCAAAACCTCCATAAACCAAGAACACTTCCTTAGTCCTTCTTAAGTATTTAAGAATGCTCTTTACTACTATCCAGTGACTCTCACCAGGATCTGACTGATATCTGCTTGTAGTGCTCAAAGCATATGATACATCGGTCGAGTGCATAGCATGGAATACATGATATATCCAATAGGCGATGCATATGGAATCTTATTCATACGGTCTCGCTCATCATTTGTCTTAGGACATTGAATCTTCTTGAGACTTATGCCATGAGACATTGGCAACAATCCTCTTTTAGAGTCTTGCAAACCGAACCTATTCATGTTGTCTATGTAAGCACTCGACTTAGACCGATTAGCCTCTTAGATCTATCCCTATAGATCCTTATCCCTAGGATATAGGCTGCATCTCCTAAGTTTTTCATTGAGAAACACTTTCCTAACCAAGACTTGACATTCTGCAATGTTGGGATGTCATTTCCAATGAGTAATATATCATCAACATACAGTACCAGAAAAACAACTACACTCCCACTGACCATCTTGTATAGACAAGGCTCATATTCGTTCTTAATAAAACAAAAATCCTTGATTGCTTCATCAAAACGAAGATTTAAAGTCCGAGAAGCTTGCTTTAATCCATAAATGGATCTTTGAAGCTTGCATACCGTCCTAGAATTCTCGGGATGTACAAAACCTTCGAGTTGTGTCATATACACGTCCTCAAGCTGACTTTCCATTAAGAAATGTTGTTTTTACATCCATTTACCATATCTCATAGTCATAATATGCAAAGAATGGCAATTAAAATTCTTATGGATTTAAGCATGGCTACTTTTAGCGAAAAAGTTTCATCATAATCAACATCTTGAGTCTCTGAAACCTTTTGCTACAAATCTTGCTTTAAAAGTATGCACTTTGCCATCCATGTCGGTTTTCTTCTTGAAAACCCATTTACATCCAATGGTCTTACCACCTTCAGTAAATCGACCAAGTTCCAAACTTGGTTATCATACATGGATTACATCTCGAGTTCATGGCACTTAGCCATTTATCCGAGTCTTGTCCGTGACATAGCCTCCGATAAGTGGTGGGCTCATTTTGATCCATAAGCAACACATCACGACTATCAGTAATGAGAAATCCGAATCTCTCTGGTTCATGTCTTACCCTACCAGATTTACGTGGGTCTTGTGTCACTTGTGGAGGTTCAACTAGTTCAGAACGTTGTTGAACTTCCAAAGAATGATTCAGTGTTTATTTGTGATTGTTGAACTTCTTCAAGATTTATTTCTCTCCCACTAGTGTCTTTTGAAATAAACTATTTTTCCATAAAGGCACCTACGAGCAACAAACACTTTGTTCTCGGCGGGATTATAAAAGTAATATCCTTTTGTTTCCTTAGGATACCCCACAAATAAACACTTGTCGAATTAGGTGCTAGTTTTTCTAAGACTTGTAGCTTTACGAAAGCCTCACAACCCCAAATCTTAAAGAAAGACAAACTAGGTCTCTTCCCGTACCATATCTCATAAGGTGTTTTATCAACCGCTTTAGAAGGAACTCGATTTAGAGTGAAAGCTGCGCAGTTTGTAATGCATAACCCCAAAAGGATAGTGGAAGATCTCGCATGACTCATCATAGATCGAACCATATCTAATAAGGTTCGATTTCTCCTTTCGAAACTCAATTCCATTGTGGAGTTGCTTTGGTGGAGTCAATTGGGAGACAATCCCATAATTTCTAAGATGATCATCAAATTTTTGGCTCAAATATTCACCACCACGATCCGACCGAAGTGTTTTGATAGTTTTACCAAGTTGATTTTGCACTTCATTTTGAAACGTTCGAAACATCTCAAATGATTTAGCTTTATGTTTCATAAGATATATATAACCATATCTCTTTGAAATCATCGATAAATGTAATGAAGTATCGATAACCTCCTCTAGCCATTGTGTTTATAGGACCGCATACATCGGTATGTATTAGACCCAATGAAATTAGCATTTGTTGCTCGATGCACGTGCCTTTATGGAAAAATAGTTTATTTCAAAAGACACTAGTGGGAGAGAAATAAATCTTGAAAAAGTTCAAGAATCACGGATAAACACTTTGAACCGCTCTTTGGAAGTTCAACAACATTCGAACCAGCGAGAATCTCCACAAATGACACAAGGCCCACGTAAATCTGGTAGGGTAAGACATGAGCCGAGAGAGATTCGAATTTCTCATTACGATAGTCGTGATGTGTTGCTTATGAATCAAAATGAGCCCACCACTTATCGGAGGCTATGTCTGGACCGGACTCGGATAAATGGCTAAGTGCCATGAACTCGAGATGCAATCCATGTATGATAACCAAGTTTGGAACTTGGTTGATTTACCCAAGGTGGTAAGACTATTGGATGTAAATGGGTTTTCAAGAAGAAAACGACATGGATGACAAAGTGCATACTTTTAAAGCAAGACTTGTAGCAAAAGGTTTCAGCGGACTCAAGGTGTTGATTATGATGAAACTTTTTCGCCGATAGCCATGCTTAAATCCATAAGAATTTTAATTGCCATTGCTGCATATTATAACTATGAGATATGGTAAATGGATGTAAAAATAGCATTTCTTAATGGAAAGCTGCTTGAGGACGTGTATATGACACATCCTGAAGGTTTTGTACATCCTGAGAATTCTAGGAAGGTATGCAAGCTTCAAAGATCCATTTATGGATTAAAGCAAGCTTCTTAGAGTTGGAATCTTCGTTTTGATGAAGCAATCAAGGATTTTGGTTTTATTAAGAACGAAGATGAGCCTTGTGTATACAAGAAGGTCAGTAGGAGTGTAGTTGTTTTTCTAGTACTATATGTTGATGATATATTACTTATTGGAAATGACATCCCAACATTGCAGAATGTCAAGTCTTGGTTAGGGAAATGTTTCTCAATGAAAAACTTAGGAGATGCAGCATATATCCTAGGGATAAGGATCTATAAGGATAGATCTAAGAGGCTAATCGGTCTAAGTCAGAGTGCATACATAGACAAGGTGCTGAATAGGTTCAGTTTGCAGGACTCTAAAAGAGGATTGTTGCCAATGTCTCATGACATAAGTCTCAGCAAGATTCAATGTCCTAAGACAAATGATGAGCGAGACCGTATGAATAAGATTCCATATGCATCAGCTATTGGATCTATCATGTATGCCATGCTATGCACTCGACCTGATGTATCATATGCTTTGAGCACTACAAGCAGATATCAGTCAGATCCTGGTGAGAGTCACTGGATAGCAGTAAAGAACATTCTTAAATACTTAAGAAGGACTAAGGAAGTATTCTTGGTCTATGGAGGTTTTGAAAATGATCTAGTTGTAAATGGTTACACATATGCAAGTTTTCAAACTGATATAGATGATTTTAGATCGCAGTCTGGATATGTGTTTACTTTGAATGGGGTGCGATAAGAAGTGGAAAAGTTCGAAGCGAGAGATCGTGGCGATTCTACAACAGAAAAGTTTGAGTATATTGCGGCGTCCGATCGATGCAAAGAAAGGAGGCGCTTTGGATCAAAAAGTTCATTTTTGAACTAGGTGTGGTTCCAAGTATTGCTAACCCCGTGTTTATTTGTATTGTGACAATAACGGGGCAATAGCACGAGCCATGGAACCTAGATCACACCACAGATCCAAACATATACTCGAGCGTTTTCATCTCATCGAGAAATTATTGAGAGGGAGACGTAAAGATTTGCAGAGTACCTACGAAGACAACGTTGCGGATCCATTGACAAAAGCTCTTTCACAAACAAAACATGATGGTCATGTTAGATCATTAGACATTAGATGCATGTATGATTGGCCCTAGTGCAAGTGGGAGATGTTGAGGCATGTGCCCTAGGTCAATCCATTAACTGTCTTTATGAATACTTTTAGTTAATAAAATAGAGGATTTCATTTGTTGTTTATTATAATTAATTTGCATGTTTACATTATAATAAGATCCATGGGTATTTACGTAAATATCCTAAATGTCCCTAGTCGATCATTATACCGGAACAATAATGAATTAAGACTAGTGTGAGTCTTGATTGATGATCATATGATGATTATACGTATAGGGATACGAATCAAGATCACGAGTATTTGTTAGGGAACAAAGTTGGGCCGACCCGCTATGAGAACATCACATGGATTAAGTCATAGTTGTTTCTCATGATAGGTATATTTTTCGGTCCTCGACTTGAGATTACCAGAGACTTCAACATTAGGAACACACAGTGATTTGACACAATCAAACGTTGTCTTTAATCGGACGATTATAAAGGTTGTGATTGGTTACTTGTGTGAGCAATGTGATGAAGTTGTGTAATCGATATAGAATTTGTCCCTCTCATATAAAGAGAGATATCCAATGGATCCCTCAATGTGTTAGATCGTTAAAAGGCCTAGTCTAAGTGAATTGATATTGATCAATGTCACTTGGATGTTTTTTGTCTTCCTAGAGATCGAGACTAGTACGATTGAACATGTTGGATGACAATTCCATGCCTTATGTTTGATCAAAAGGATATCGTGTAACAAAAGGATGTTATATACACAATTAATTAGGTTGTATCGATTTGATATTCGTACAACTTGGGTAGTCATAATGTCTTGCTAGAGGCCACTTATGACTTGTATACCAAAATGTGTTTTGGTACACTGCTAACGTTGTATGAGCCTATTGGGCTCACACTAAGAATGGTTTTGCGGGATTTTAAGATGATACAAAAAATGAATTTTATATGATAAAATTCATGACAAAACGTCCTTGTGGTGTATTACACTTATACTTCAATAAGTAGGGGTATATGTGTAATTTACTTAACTATCTATATACAAGGGTTATAGAAATAGACACTTTAAGTAAGAACACAAGTATGAAAGATTAAGGGCCGAAACTCTATTTTGTTTCGAAACGAATTAGGGTTTTTTATACGTATATATAGGGTTATTTTAGTCATATATTTAGTATAAATATCTTCAAATGAGCTATAAATCATGGTATTATTGCATTTTCAGGGAATTAAGGTGTAAATGAATGAATTGAGCAAAAAAGGGAAGAAACAGTGTAAAAACCCACAAAAACACACTTGGCACCATGGCTATAGGTGTTGACGCTGTGGGGATACAAGACACAACGTGGGAATGAAAGCATAGCGTGGGAAGCAAAGGCATAGCTTAGGAAAGAAGAAAAAGTGAAGAAAACCAACTCTGGAGGTCCGGCGAAGTGGCAACGCTGTGGTGCACAGGAGACGGCGCCGGGCATGCAGGTGACATCGTCAAGACACCAGGGAGTGAAATAACATGTATGCAGTGGCGGCGTAATGGCGGTGTAGTGAGCTAAAGGGCACAGTGCCGGGGCAGTAAGCAACGCCAGACACGCAAGAAATAGAAAATAGAGTTTTAATTTGAGTTAAATTGTAAAGTAGGGTTTCTAATTGTTATTAAGGAGTATAAATAGGTATTAGGATGTCATAAACTTACCACTTACCAACTATTAGCCACCACTAAAGTAATTTAGCATAGGTTTTACATTGAGTCTGAGGATTAAGGAGTTTGTGTGAATAAAAGATTGAAGACTTCACGTTTGCAATTCAAGTTTCGTTTCGTTGACTAAATTCAAGGTAATTTTTATATTCATCTCTGATTTGTAATGATTTCCATTATGAATTATGTGTGTTTCAATGAAGTGTGAGTAGTCTATTTATCTTAGGGATCAATGGATCCTATGGTATGAATGTTATGCTTTAAAAAAAGAACGAAAGTGATAATAAAGTGTAATGGTTATAATTTGTATTGATTCCGAGCGTAATGCATAAGACATGTTGGTCACGTGTTTAATGAACTTAGGCTTTAGGATTTATCATGACCATTGAAGCTTTTAATCTGGATAAGAACGGTACAACCGCAAAATACACAACATCGAGAGATAGTTATTGATTAGGGAGGTGTTGATAGTAAACTTTGTTGTTATGAATCCAATGATTTGGGACTTAAAGCAATGTGGAGCTTACATTATTCACACCGATAGGTGGAGTTCTAGTTTGTACATTAGAATCTTTTCCGTCACGACAATGGGTTGAAGTGAATTTGAAGGAAATCTATCTATTCTAATTAGGCATTGCACGCAACATATTGAGATGTAAACATGAATACAAAGCATATTATTAAATCACCTAGGTGAAGTTGTGAACAAATATATCCTTAATATAAGATTTCAAGTAAAGTTTAATTTGATTTGTTATATATTTTAGTTTTGATATAAAACCAATTAAAAAGTGATTTTTGTAGCAATAGTTCAAGTTAAATTGGTAATTAACAACTAGTGCAAAAACCTTTCCGTGAGGGACGATATCCGTGATCAACGTAAGTTGACTGCACTATTACTACAAGCGAGCAGTTATACTTACAGCGCGCACATCAACTATTTTTTCCTCCATAATCAACAACTATCTCTCGATGATATATATTTTACAGTTGTATCGTCCATATCCGGCTTAATAACTTTAATGGCCATGATAACTTTTAAAACCTAATATCAACAAACATGTGATCAAAATCACTACAATAAAACAAATAGATCGAAACGGAAATTTTCGTTGCTGATTAGCATAAATTCCATCTCTAATTCAATTCTCGCAACGCAATAAAGACGAAATCTATTCCGTCTCTAAAATTGTCGTCGCTAATTTAGTCAGCGACAGAAATGTGTTTCCGTCTCTGATTAGAGATGGATTTGATTCGGATTTAGAAACGGAACAAAGACGAGACATAAATGGAATTTCTTCGTAAGGGTACAATTCTAATTGCATTCTCGTTTACGATCCGTTGCTAATCGAGACGGATCGAAACGAATTCAAGTATTCCGTCTCTGATCCGTTTCGATTAGCAACGGATCAAAAACATAATTCAAGCATTCGATCTCGATTCGTTTCGATTAGCAAAGGATCAGAGACGGAATTCAAGCATTCCGTCTCTGATCCGTTTCTGATTAGAGAGGGATCAGAGGCGGAATGCTTGAATTCCATTTCTGATCCGTCTCTAATTAGCAATGGATCAGAGACGGAATTCAAGCATTCTGTCTCTGATCCGTTTCTATTTCGTATTAAAGTTTAGTCTTACCCAGTTTGGTGCGGCTACTTCCTCGGCAATTAGAGATGGAATAGCAACGGAATCTCTGAATTCCGTTGCTAATCCGTCTCAATTCCGTTTGTACGCTTTGTTCAGTTTTCATATCTAAGATCAATCCAATTGGTTCTCCATAACCTTTAAACCGAAAATACAACCATAGGACTGCTCCATCGCTTTGCACCCTCCAACAACTCCTTGGGGTGCTAACATTCCCCAAAAAAGCAGAATTTGACATACATACATCAACAATATATATCACCAACAAAGATTCAAATGAGGGAAAAAAATGTACAATTCGACATTGAAAAAGATTTATATATCCACGAAAGCTTATCAAGTATAATAAATGTTCCAAATTTCTAAGTATTCACAAAAACCACAAATCCTATTGTTCAACAACCACCAACAAAAAACTTCCAATCCTCTAAATATGCACAAAAAGAACTATCAATCTAAAAGTTATGTAAACAACTATAAAAGTTATCTACAAAAGCAAAATTATAATCTCAAAAGTTACAAAAACAACAAGAAAAATACCTAAGTATCACTAAGTTTGCTCATCTCTCGTAAGCCAATCTTGCATCTTTCGCTTAACATTGTCTTGTTGTCTTTGTGTTGGATCGACGGATCTATTTGCGGCGGCGATGCTTTCTTTCATGAGGTGGTGGTGGTGGTGGTGATGGTCGTGGCTGAGATAGGCCTGCTCCGTCCATGGTCATCCTGAATTGCCTCTGCATAAATGCCACAACCTATCGTAATTGCTCGGCAACACTATCGAACTCTGAACGTGGCACCATCTCCGGCATCTGGGATGTGCTAGCACTAGGATCTGCATATCTTCTCTTCTTTCTCCCTAAAGACCCGAGACCGTATACACGTCCTTTGGGACACTCACCCGCCACATTGAAGTACACCGCCTCATCATCCACCGGCTGGTCCGGTGTAGCCTGGGTCAGCTCCAAACGTCTCCTCTGGAGCTTAGCCTGCATGGATCAACAATAAACAACTTAAATGATATGCTTTAAAGTAAACTTAGTACTATTTCACATTTCACTTCTATACTTACATAGAACCGCTCTGATCTAGTATCGATGAATGTCACCCCGTCGTGATTTACGGTGCGGAGATGCAAATACACTTCATTCACGGTAGGTGGCGTCCCGGATGTATTAGTATGCATACAAAAGTTGTAAAAATGTTAAATATGTCAATTAGTAGTAGGTCGTCGCACTTATATTCGCCAAACACAAATCAATTGCGTATAAGTGAAATGAACTGAAGTGAATGAAATCTGTACAATGCATGCATGCGTTAAACTAGCATCAATGTGTAAGAAATTTAAAAAAAAAAAACAAAATTAAAAGCATGCACAAGCATAGTGAACAAGTGTAGAAATGAAAAAAATAAACGGTTGCTTAGCAAATGCTATGAATTCTTTAACCCTCACCGCGAATCCAATTCGAACGAAGTCGTTGTCGAGACGGTTGTACATTCGATCTCGACTTGTAGACGACATTCCTATTGTAATTGTGCAATTAAATTAGTCAACTAGTTTCATAATTTCCGACTGATTGCAGTGTCTACTTGTGTGTCCAACTTAAGTGAAATAGCCGATTAACTCAAAGAGTAATCATAGTTTTTAGAACCCTACCTAGTAGTAGAAAATATATAATTATAGGTACTATTCATCTATACCTACTCTTTTGGTAGTTTTATCTATACACACGTATATACACACAATTGAACCAAATATAGTAGGAAATACATGAAAAAATGTGGCATGAAGAGATCAAAGAATGTAAATTACAAATAAAATATAGCACAAAACCTTACCTCTCCAGAGCAATTAGAGCGAGAATGCAATCCAGGACAAAGCACGTTGCACTTCGACTACGAAGGATTTCTCGCTTTCGTATAGCTCAGCCACTTCCCTAACGCTCCTCTGCATCAAAACCAAAACCAAAACTAAAACAATTCAACGTCCTACCAAACCAAATATGCCAGTATACTTACACATATAATTTTAAATTTCTACCTTGACAATAGATGCATTCCCATAACACTTAAATGTAGTTACGCATATAATTTTAAATTTCTACCATTTCACACCTTAACAAGTAAAGCAATGACGTAGAGCAATATCATGTCAAAGAGACTTACAAGTTCCACTGTAAAATTCTCAAGATTACTTACAAATTCATAGTCATATGAAGTTATAAACCAAACTTTTTCCCTAACTTAACCTAGAAGCTTGTTAACATAAGCCTTGATGTAAATTAAACCGATAAAACATGTTCACTACAACCTGTTAACTACCCATCAAAGCAACAACAAATTATAACCAACTTAACCACACAATCTCATCGAAATATGAAAAACTAGTGAGAGTCAAAAACAAATCAAAAATAGGTATTCAAATGGAGGGATTATCTTACTTAGGCATCCAATGAAATCTCCAAAAACAATAAAACCATAATACCGATTAAAAACTTTGAAAAATTTTCACCATCTCAACCATAAAACTTACCAAAATCTAACGAACTAGAGAGAAAGAATCCATACATGATCATAAAAACATAAATTAAATCAATAAAAGATCAAAAACTAAAAACCAAAAAAGAACAAGAAGAAGAAGTGATCGAACTTAAAAGTCTTTATGCCTAAAAGGCTAAAACACCATACAAGTTGACTTAAAAAAACCATACAAGTTTCCATGGTCTAAAAAAAAAGATAAGAACAAATGCTATAAGAATTACAAAAAAAAACCCTTTATAAGAACAAATAAAAAATATGTAAATGAAATGTTGAGCAACATAAATCACTAGATCAGCAAACCCAAATTGACCAACGCTACAACACAAATCAGCACAAACCCTAAAGTTTTGTTTCAACTTCAACATACCAAATACGAGAACAAATAAAAATATGTAAATGGAAAAATTGAGATCGAATATCACAAAAACTGATCGAAATCTTACAAACTAGAGAGAGAAATAAAAATATGTGCACTCTCATCAAGGATATTAGGCATTGTAGCAAAAACGAGAAGGTGTGAGCATTGGATTGCCTATCCAAGAAATATTACCAATCTTGTGTTGTACTACCACATCTTTAGGTGCGAGATATAGAAATAAAAGCTTTAGGTATATATTCATGTAACTGAGTTTCTAACTCCAAAGGCATCAACCATTGACATGTCCCACTATGTGCATTCCAGGGCCATCAAATTCACTCGCGAAACCCAAGTGTCCAAGAGATAACTTCTTATTCTCTCGAAAATTAAAGGCACAAAGAGTGCATGAGAGACAACACAATTCAAGTCTCAAGTTCTCTAGCGACATTTTAACAAACACATTCGGGATAACCCCAATTAAAGATTTCAATGTGTGCTTGCACATTTAATATGGGAAGAGTAGAACTTGTAGGTAGAATATACCCATTCTCGAACATGCCCAAAACTTAACAGCAATGCAACACTTCCAAATTGATTACCAACAATTCCAACAAAATTAAGTACTAAGTATCGACCAACATGTAAATCAGCAAACACAAGAAAATTTAGGTGCCCACTTACATGGTTTGATGGAGGCAGTTTCATTTCCACATGTTTAAGGCGTGGTGGCAGTAGTGATGCTAACAACTGATCAATTTGTGGGGGTTTGAATGATGAAGGAGAAGGAGTTGGTGGTGTAGAGCACGGTAAAGTTGGTGGTGGAGTAATGGCCTCAAGGACATAGTCTTTACTATGGCGACTTCTTGTGTTGCCCCGACCCAAGACCGAACCCCTAATCCGTAAACCGAGTTACAAGTTACAACAAAAGACAAAGCTAAAAAAGGTTCAAAGTTCAAAGAAAATGAAAGCACAAAAAAACTCGAAATCCTCCACTTTCAAATCAACAATGACAGCTTAATGAATCAAAATAAACAACTAAACAAATGAAAAAAAAACAAGAATCGATCATCGAACTTAAGAAACACAAACAACCGAAAATCACAAAGAAAATAACCGAAATCACAACAATCATATCTCAAAAAATCTCAATAAAACCCCAAAACCCTCAACACCCTTTATTCAACAAGAGATCTAAAAACACACCCGACGCCTACCTCTATTCAAATCCAACGCCTTCTCTCGTCCATCCTTCTTCAAAGTCGAAGCCCAATCACGAAACCCCATTGTGCAGAGCATGGAAGAACAAGCTTTGATGATGATGAAGATGGCGAGGGACAACGACGAACAACGCGCGAGAACGGCGGCGAGGGCTTCGGAGGCGGCGACGGCAGACGGCGAGGGCTTCGGAGCCTCCAACCTCCTGGCAGACGGCGACGGCAGACCCGACGATAACTCACGCCTCAATCGCAGCGGCAGACGAGAGGTTTTAGGGTTTAGGAAAGAGATTTCGGTGAGAGAGAGAGAGTTGAAGGTGAGTGAGATTTCGGTGAGAGAGTGAGAGAGTTGACGGTGAGTGAGATTTCGGTGAAAGAGAGAGAGAGAGAGTTGACAAAGTGAGAATCGGGTGTGAGAGAGAGAATGTGTTATATAGACAGTAGTCCCCATTTTTCAATCGTCCGGATCGAAGCACGCACGAATCTCGAGACGTAATGGACGGTTGTAAAAAATTAAAGTTTTGGTAGGAATGTTGGCGCCATTTTTTTTAGACGGAATTTAATTTCGCCTATATTCCGTCTCTATTTTCGTCTCGGATCTCTCTCTATTCCGTCTCTCGAATTATTCCGTCTCAATTCCGTCTCAAACCATTTTTTCTTAGCAACGGAACTAAATTCCATTGCTAATTCCGTTTCTAAATATCCATTTTTTGTAGTGAATGTTTATAGCATTACGCTTAGAATCAATACAAGTTCTAACCATTGCACTTTTTACTCATTACAATCTATTCATGTTTATAGCATAGCATTCATAGCATAAGATCCATTGATCCCTAAGATTAATGAACTACTCACACTTCATTGAAACAAACATGCACATAGTGGTATTCATTAAAATTAGAGATATAATTAAATACTTTCAACTAAATCAATAATACAATACCTAAATCACCATACGTGAGTCTTCAATGTCTTATCTTCCTCAAATCTTCTTAATACTCAAGAATAAAGTAAGCATATGCTAACTATTGCTAATGGTGGCTAATCTATTTTAATTAAAAAGTTTACTACGTTCTATGACAAGTCAATAATTAGACACATTTTATAGTGTAATTTAGATTGATTTTGGCATAAATGATCATATTAAACTAGGTATTCTCTTATTTTTTTGATTTCAAGTTTTAAATGGGAAAATGAAGAAATGAAAGAAAAGAGAAAGAAAAGCAAAATAGTCAACTGGAAAAATACACCAACGATTAGTCAGTGATTTGAAATAACACTAGGAATCTCCATAAAATTAGCAACAGAAGAAAGCCAGTGAATTCACAATGAATTGAAGAATGAACAAGAAATCGTCAGCTTAGTCGGTTGCGCACGTAGACTAAACTTAATGATTTACTCAGCAATTTGTGTATAAGTGAGGAATCGCTGACAAATCACTGAGGTCTGTGACAGTTTTTTAAGATTAATATGAGGAATTGCATTTATCTAGGATATGTATTCCTTAGGGAACTATATATAGGACCAGAGAGCTTCAAAATAACTCTTTCCAATTACTTTTTAACTATTCTTTACTTTTTCTTTACTCTTTTATTGAGCTCTATATGTGGAGCAACATTGGAGCATTGATTTTAAGGTATTTATTTACTTAATGTTGTCTTTTAATTACCTATTAGCATTATTTATTTTCAGTATGTGTGAGTAGTCTATCAATTTAAACAAACCCTAAGCATGTAATATACTTTGGATTATTATGTAGTTATAATTATGGAATCACATACTTAATGTTTTAAATCAATTCATACATTAAAACTAGTAATTCTTTATGTTGAATGCATAGTGGCCAATATGTACCTTAATATAGAGTATTCAATTCTATGTCTATAGTTATTGACAACAATTATAGACATAGTAACTAGGATTAATCTATAGGGCATTTCCTGAGTGGATGCTCTAGGTGATTGTTTTCTAAGTTGTTTATTATGCGGCTTCGGTAATATTGGCTTATATTAGGCATGATTTTCATTGAACTTAATGCTATCGTAATTTTATGGTGTTGCATTTTATTACAATGATAAGAATGTGGCATTTCCATTGAATTTAGGGAAATCGGTGGTGACTAAAGGCTATCAACCTATTATGAATTAGGGTTTAATGATTCGAAGATTCCATATAAAATAATTATAGCTATATTATCGGTGATGTTATGTTTTGTAGTTTGAGAATAATCTGAGTATATTATGATGTTTAGTGGGGTTTGTTTAAATGATTGTTAGATATTTTATTTAAGTTGATTTATCAATTATCTATTTATTCATTTGAGTATATTAGGTTAGTTTATTAAATTAAAGTTGTTTAAAGTTTAGTTATTTTAATTAATTGTTTAGTTTATTTTCATATTGTTTAGTGTTTATTTTCTGTTTAATTAAAGTAATTAAATTAAAACTAGTTAAATCCGATAAAACTTTAAGATAGATTAAATTCTTAAGAGATTTGGAAAATCTCGTGGAGACGATATCTCATTTACCACTACTACAAGTTAATAGTAAGATACAGAAATTATTGTGCACACTCGAAACGTATCAATTTTTAGCGACGTTGCTGGGGATTTTAAAAATAATCTCTTGGAAACCTTCTTGTTGAAAGTCATATAAAATGGTTGAAAACGAGGAAGAATTAACTTTTAGGCAATCTAATAGGAATTTCACAACTTATGAACTTATAGGCATAACTTTCACAACAAAGTTTTCAAGATTTGAATTGAAATTCAGACTCATAAATTCTTTACCATGTTTCTATGGTAAAGATAACGAAGATGCTAAAAAATTTATTAGAGAGTTCGAACATAAAGTAAGCATGTTAAAACCTAAAGATATAGAAATAGATTATGTTAAATTAAAAGCTTTCCTTCCGTATTGAAAGGCCAAGCTTTAGATTGGTTATTTTACCTTCCTCGGAATTTCATAACCAACTGGTCAGAGATGCTACATGTCTTTCTAGACCAATATATCCCAGCAAGACAAAATTAGTCTATATAGACAAAGAATTAGTAATTCTAGGATTGAAACTGAAGAAACTTTTGATGAATTTTGGGATAGGTACAAAAGATTGATCTCACTATGTCCAATGCATGGATTCACAGACAAAACTTTAATGCAAAATTTTTATGAAGGATTAAGTCACTTGGAATGAAGATTCTTAGACAGTATATATGGAGGGTCTTTGCTTGATAAAACACCTACTTTAGCAAAAGAAGCCATAAATACAACATGGTGAGAAGAGTGAACCGCTTAAAGATAATCTAAGTGACATGAATAGGACATATAAAAAACTGGATGATAAGATAGACGAACTAAAAGCCATGGTTGAATTATTACTAAAAGATAGATCAAGCACAGTAAAATCTTGTAATGAATTAAACCATTCTACTGATGAATATCCTTTGAAACAACAAACTAAAATAAAAGAAGCTAACGTTATAATGAACCAATTGATGGGTTTGTTGATCATAATTACAACTTTAATAGTTATGCAAATTACCTACGACCAAATATTGGTAATAGTATTAATAATCAAGGTTATCAAAGGTATAAAACATCGAATAACTTCGAAATAGAACAATATCAAATAATTCAAACATAACAAAATGATATAACTGAAGTTAAAAACCAATTGAGTCAAATGGCAACACAGATGAGCGAATTTGTAAATCAAGAAAAATTACCATCTCAACCTTATCCTACTATATATGAAAAGCACCAGCTATAACATTAAGAAGTGGTAAGCAGATAGATGAACCTAAAATGCCAGACCAATTAGTTCCTAGAAAAGAAATAGAAGCAGAACTAGAGAAAAACTGAAGTAACAAGTAATAAAACTCTCAATGAAAAGGGTAATAAACCTAATGAAGATAGACTAATTAATATAAAACCATCATTCTCTTATCGTTTGAAAGATAATAAAAATGCTAAGAAACTGTAGGAAGAAAAATAAATATCTGACACATTAAAGAAAGTAGTAGTTAATATACCATTGTTTGAAGTCATTCAAAATGTACCTAAGTACTATAAATTTATAAAATATTTATGCACTAATAAGACTAAGGCTAATGGAAAAGTGAGTCTAGGAGAACACGTATCAGCATTAATCCAAAAGAAATTACCTCATAAATTTTCTGATCCTCGAATGTTTTTCGTTCCATGTACAATTGAGAACATAGGAATCTCTAAAGCATTGTGTTTCTGGGAGCCTTTATAAATGTTATGCCTTTATCTATTTATTTACAAATATAGACGTATATTTAGAAGAAACGAGAATAGTCGTACAACTAGCTGATAGATCTACCGTTAAACTAGCAAGGGATGTGTTAGTCAACGTTAATGATTTAATCTTCCCAGCATATTTCTATGTCTTAGATATGAAAGAAGGTAACTTCTCTAACAGGATTTCACTAATCTTAGGAAGACCATTTTTGAAAACAGCAAAAGCAAAGATCGTTGTTTCAAATGGAACATTAACCTGTAAGTAGATGATGACACAGTAAATTTTAATATATATGATGCAATGAAATACCCAATGGATGTTTCCTCCATATGCACATTAGATATGATAAATCCATTAATAGAAAAATCTTTCAGAACAGATAAAATAGATAAACTAGAACTGGCAATCGAAGATTTAAAAAAAGATAAGGATGTTGGGTTTCGGGGATCATGCACAGCGAAATTTTTTTGAACATCCCCGAACAAAGATCCTATCGATTCCATTAAATTGATGTGCTAATAAAAATCATACCTTAATAAGAACAACTCCATGTCTGCCTTGTTTGGTGTTGATCAATTCCTTCAAGACGCTGCCAGAGACAAACATGCTCTATCAGAAATCAACACACGAATGAACGATCATGATCTGGAGTGCTAGCCCCAAAAATCCTAGGACAAAAATTCTCACAAAGATTCTCTAGGAAAAATCTCTCTTGGGAATTCACTTCAACAACTGTGACCCTAATGTCTTATTTATAGTACATTTGGTCGAGTTGTAAAAGAACTCCATCTCCTAGTCACACTCCAAATAGAGTCCTAGATAATGTCCAACTCTAAAAAGGATAGAGTCATAGAAAAAATACAATTATTAATCCAATAAGAGTTATAATTTATCTGAAACTCAAATAAGAATTAAAGTCATATATAATTCCAATTAGAGTCCTATTCAAAATAGGATTTACTAAGAGACAATTTTTAGTCACACTAGAAATGTATGAAAATCTTGAATCCTAGTTAAACTAGAACATTTAATGTGAATCTTCAAAATGAATATTATCAAATAAAATTCATTAACCCAAACAATATTAAATCACGCAAATTCGTTCTTTGTGTGCAACCCAATAGGTTCATACAACGTTGGCAGTGAACCAAAACCATTTTTGTATACAAGTCATAAGCGGTCTCTAGCAAATGACTACCCAAGTAGCATGAAGATCAATAAATCGATACAACCTAATAGACAGTGTATATCATATCCATTTGCCATGCGATATCTTTTGATTGAACATAAGACATGGAATGTCACCCTTATAGTTCGATCTACTAGTTTCGATCTCCGAGTAGACTAAAATTGTCAAGTGACATTAATCCAATCAATTCACTAGACATGGCCATTTATCAGTCTAACATATCGAGGGGCTCAATAGATATCTCTCTGAAAGATATGAAAAAATCCCATCTCGATCACACAACATCCACACATTAGTCGAACAATGACCAATCACAATCTTTATAATCATTCGGTTAAAGACAATGTTTGATTGTATCAAGTCATTGTGCTCTTAATGTTGGAGTCTCTGGTAATCTCAAATCAAAGGACTAAATGATATAACTCTCATGAGAATCACTTATGACATTGACCATGTAGTGTTCTCATAGCGGGTCGGTCCAGCATCTGTTCCTAACAGATACCCATTATCTTGATCCGTATTCGTATACCCATAATCATCACATGATTATCAATTAAGACTCATACTAGTTTAATTTATTATTGTTCCCACAATAATAACTAAATAGGGACATTTAGAATAATACAATAATTATCCATGGATACTATTATAAAAAAATATGCATATACTTATAATAGTTAAACAACGTTTACGTAATTGGCCCAGGGCACAGACCCCAACATCTTAACTTGCACTAGGTCCAATCCTACACATATCCAATATTGAGTAACCTTAATGCAATCTTAGTGGAAGAAGTTTGTTTATGTATCTGCTACATTGTTTGTTATTGATGTTCTGCAAATTTTTATGTTCTTTTTTTATAAGACAAAAACACTCAAGTGATTGTTTAGATCTATAGTGAGATTTAGGTTCCATAACCTAAATTTGTCCATTGCTTTTACAATAAAATCCAACATTATTTCCAACACTTGGAACCACACCTTATTCAATCATGAACCTTACGATCTAAACATTTTCTTTGGCTGCATCAAATGCCGCTAAAAACTCAGTTTATGTTATAGAACTTGTTAGAGTGAGTTTAGAATATTTCCAACTCATTTCTACGAAGTTAACACATATCCATATTGCGATTATTAATCTTTTATATTAATTTGAAAGTTTGCATCATGTAACCATTTACAAGACTCATATCTTTCAAACCTCTGCAAATCTAATACATCTCTCAAGTGCTTCTAAAGTACTTAAGAATGTTATTAATAAATATCCAGTGACCTTCACTTGAATCTATGAGATGTATGTATGTTTTGCCCAAGGCATATGACATATCAAGTTGAGTGCAAAGTATAACATATGTGATCATTATCATAGCTTATGCGTATGAAATCTTATTCACATTGTCTCGTTCATCATTGGTCTTAAGATGTTGAGTCTTACAGAGACTTATGTTATAAGATATAAATACGAATTCTTATAAGAATCTCGTACACTAAAACTTTTTCAGTTATTTGTCTATATAAGCACTCTTATTTAAGCAATTAGCCTCTTAGATCTATATATATATATATATCACAAGGATAAAGGCCTAATTAGCTAAGAATCTCATTATGAAACTTTCTTTAACCAAGACTTGACATTCTGCAGGGTTAAGATGTCGTTTCCAATTAATAATATATCATTAACATACAGATTCAGAAAGATAATTGCGCTCCCACTAACCTTTATGTATACACAAGGTTCATCTTCGATTCAATGAATGCAATTCATTAATTATTTCATCAAAACAAAGATCCCAACTTTGATAAGCTTACTATAATCCATAAATGGATCCTTTAAACTTGCATAACTTTCTCAAATTCACAAAATAACTAAAAAAACCTTAAGTTGTATCATACACATCTTTAAGGAGCATAGAGCAATATTATTTTTGACATCCATTTGTCATATCTTATAATCAAACTATGAAGTAATGATAATAGAATTCTAGAACTTGAGCTTAGCTACCAGTGAAGATCTTATCATAATCAACACCTTGATTTAGATTGGAATTTTCGATAAGTCGTGCTTTTAAGTATGCATCTTTTCTTTTTCATGTCGCTTTAACTCATTTACATCTAATCGTCATACCATATTCAGGTAAATAATTCAAGTTTCAAACTTGGTTAACATACATAAATTAAAATTCAGAGTTAATAACACTTAGTTTCTTCGTTCAATCTAGACAAGACATGTCTCTTGATAAGTATTGATTCATTCTGATCCAGTATCAAAAATACATCACAACTATCAATTATAAGAAATTCCAAGTTTCTCTAGCCAATTTCTAATTATTCTAAATTTTCAAGAGATATATGTTACTTGTGTATACTCAACTAGTTCAAGACTTTGTTGATCTTCCTAAAGTGGTTCAGTTCTCATTTGTGGCACTTGAACATTTCAAGATTTATTTTATTCCCAATAGTGTCTTTAAAATAAACACTTTACTTAGAAAGACATCATTTTTTAGCAACAAATAATTTGTTCTCAATTGTATAAAATAGTATCATAGTGTTCAACCTCAATTAGACATAAAAGATTTAGGCATCAAACTCTATGACTTAACTTCTTACACAAGTCACGCCACCGTTAATCTCAAAAGAAGAAGACAAACCAGGTCTTTTTATTCCATATCATATATGAAGTTTTATCAACCACTTTAATGAAAATAAGGTTTAGTGCGAGTGCCTTGGTTTCTAATGTATAACCTTAATAAGACATCATAGGAAAGTCTGTGTGACACATCATAAATCAAATTATATCGTATTTAGCTCGATTTCTCCTCTTAAAACATCATTTCTCAAATGACATTCTTAGTGGAGTTAATTACAAGACAATCTCACGATTTCAAAGATGGTCACTTAAACTCTTAGCTCAAATATTATCCACCTTGATATCATCAAAGTATGTTAATAGTTTGCCAAGTGATTCTTTTTTTCTTATACTCATTTTGAAATGTTCGTAACAATTCAAAATTATGTCAACTGATAGGATTTGTAATTCATTATAAAATGAACGATTTCATTATATGAAAAACAAAATCTGTTCTTTAAGGCTTTTTTTAGAACTTGGCAAAGTCTAGCTCACTACTAAGGTTTATGTGTCCGACACAAACACCTTTTGTAGATTTTACCTTCCCTTTATCTTTCTTTATTAAATTCCTTTATGTTACGAACCATCAAATATATATCTAAGGCCATTTCTATTATTCTGTCTTACAATTTTTAAACATCATATGCAACTGTAAACAGTGTTCTCCATGTCTTTCAAATTATGTAGTTTAAAACTATTTTGATGAATTATAGATTAAATCTATTGCCAACTTTTGGCACATGAAGATTCAAGCCTTTTGAGATAATTAATATAGTTTTTCATGTTCCAAACATAAGGACATATTAATAGGTTCTCAACCATTTTACAAGAATATAAGAATTTTACAATCTTATGCTCTTCCCATGTGACTTACTGTTGGAAAATTTCCTTCAGTGTCACTGTCATGTCATTAGTTTTCACAGCCCGAATCTTTCCTAAAGTTCGGTTTTATATTTGCTAACATGACATATAATCCTTGTACTAATAGATGGTAGTTTAAAGGAATCATTAATCTAAGACATACGTCCTTGTTTTATGATTGATAACATTTATCAATTTTCTAATCAAAACAAGGAAATTAGTCTTAGAAATTATTTTATCCTTATCAAGGATTGATCGCAGTTACTCTGGATAGTGTTACTAGAAGTTTAACATCTACACCTAGATGATTATGCAGAATAATTTATTAGTGAGTAATTAAACCCCACTAAATCAATAACCCTCGTAAATATTAATTTAGTGGTCTAAGATCTATATTTCACTTAATTTTGAGACAGCTAAGGCATGACACTCAAAATCAAGTTATTTAGGTAGGTTACCATTACCAATTGCATCATATGCAACTCTTAGGTTCTTTATGAGACCTAGACATCATATGTCACAACATGTTACGTCTCTATGCCTAAAGCCCAAAACCGTTTTGATAGTTTTATTAAGTCAAACCAATTTAAAACATCCAGGTAACCATTACCCTGCTTGTCTCACCAAGATAACATAATACACCCTGCGAAAGCAGACCCATATTGATGTGATTGAGGCCTTGACAAGTGTTTAAAATGGGTGGCATTAACTTAAAATTCTAATCGAGGGATTTTTATCAAGTTTTATGATCCATGTAGTGTTTTTACAATGATTAATTATAGCATCTATTTAATTATGGAATATCATATATACCCAATATGCATAAAATAAAGATCATTTATATAAACCAAGAATAAACATCCTCATATATCAACAAGGCATCATAAAACAAATCAAAGAAATTAAATACCTTAAAATTTTCCAAGAGCATGAAAGATTATATTTTCATTAATCTCATTAATTAAATATATCTCAATATAATTTTATCGGACTCTATTTAATTAAAACCCCTTTTAATTAAATATTTTAATTAATATTAATAATAGTCCCACTAATTTAAATTGATATTAATTCAATTAAAACACCTTCCAATTAAATTAATTCAATCCAATTAATTAACAATAACCCCATTTAATTAATGGTAATTAATTAATTAAAATTTCTTTCAATTAATATAAATAGAGTTGAAATCATATTACAACTTGGAATGGATAGCCAAGATGGTTAAAGCACCACAATGAGTTCGAGTATTAGGGATCGAATCCCTCTTTTTTATAAAATATCCTTGTATTTTACTAAAACTATAAGTAATTTGTACTCCCATTACAAATAATATAAGCCTTTATTTTGTAATCCCATTACAAACAATATAAGCCTTTATTTTGTAATCCTATTACAAATAATACAAGCTTGGCTTGCTAGTTGGGGTGGTTAAAGTCTTCAACTAGAAGAGGGGAGGTCAGGGATCGAATCTCTCTCTCATCAAAAGTCTTTTTTTTTCTTTTTATTTTGCGATAGACTTTTCCATTATCATAGGAATCAACTAGAATGTTCCATTATCATAGGAATTAACTAGTTTCCATTCATTACTACTCTCTAGCATGCCATTAAAGTAGTTTAGTTAGACTGCATGTCGGACTCGATTGGTTGGGTTCGGTCGCGGCTACTCTCTAGCACGCTCTTTTATGAAACGTTTTCATACATGGCGTTTATCACGACAGACATTCATGACATGTGACTATGACTTGGAGATCATGATACAATAAAATTCATGTGATCAATACACAGAAAGCCATGAACAATTAAATAGGATGTCTTGAGATCCAATTACAACTAGTTTAATTGGTTACCTTGAACAGTTAATATTACTAAGATATCATGATAAAATATGTTCATGATACAATAAAATTCATGACTAGGCATGTCTTATATTCAAACAGTGATAAAAGTCACTTTGAAAAATTTAATGGAATTGAACCAACCTTGCTCTGATACCACTGTTGGGTTTCGGGATCATGCGCAGCGGAAGTTTTTGAAACCTTTTTCGAACATCCCCGAACAAAGATCTTATCGATTCCATTAGATTTATGTGTCAATGAAAATCATACTTTAACAAGAACAACTCCATGTCTGCCTTGTTTGGTGTTGATAGATTCCTTCAAGAAGCTACCAGAGACGAATGTCATTTATCAGAAATCCACATACGAACGAACGATCAAGATCCGGAGTGCTAGCCCCAAAAATCCTAGGACAAAAATTCTCACAAAAATTCTCTAGGAAAAATCTCTCTCGAAAATTCACTTCAACAACTTTGACCATAATGTCTTATTTATAGTGCACTAGGTCGAGTTGTAAAAGAACTACATCTCCTAGTCACACTCCAAATAGAGTCCTAGATAAAGTCCAACTCTAAAAATGATAAAGTCATTGAAAATATACAATTACTAATCCAATAAGAGTTATAATTTATCTGAAACTCAAATAAGAATTAAAGTCATACTATAATTCCAATTAGAGTCCTATTCAAAATAGGATTTACTAAGAGACAATTTCTAGTCACACTAGAAATGTATGAGAATCTTGTATCCTAGTCAAACTAAGACATTTAATGAGAATCTTCAAAATGAATTTTATCAAATAAAATTCATTAACCTTGAAAATATTAAATCGCGCAAATTTGTTCTTTGTGTGCGACCCAATAGATTCATACAACATTGGTAGTGAACCAAAATCATTTTGGTATACAAGTCATAAGCGGTCTCTAGCAAGGCATTATGACTACCCAAGTAGCATGAAGATCAATAAATCGATACAACCTAATAGACAGTGTATATCATATCCCTTTGTCACACGATATCTTTTGATTGAACATAAGACATGGAATGTCACCCTTATAGTTCAATCTACTAGTCTCAATCTCCGAGTAGACTGAAATTGTCAAGTGACATTGATCCAATCAATTCACTAGACATGGTGTTGAGTCGTTAATTATGTAATATTATATATAGGTTATTTATATATTTTTATTGTCAAGTCTCCAAAATACTAGCCTAATTGCGTTTATTTATTATTTTCAAGATTTTTGGAGTGTGCGGTTGAATTCGTGGCGAAAAACTGTGTGAAATGGACTATCTATATGCAACTTTCCATCTTGCGCCGCGTGTCACTCTCTCATTGGCGGTGTCCCATGTTGCGGTACACGTGTCGCCTCCCTATTGGTTCCGCTTAACCGCAACCGCTTGCATCGCTTGCACTGCCCGGGCGCCACATGGCGTGCCCAGATTCGTCCACGCATCCCAACATAAGCCGCTTTGCGTCGCCGCATGCGTCATCAAAAGAAGCCTCCTCCAATCCAAAGAATGCCACGTGGCGGGCTTCGGTATAGCGGCGTCATCACAACAACAGTTCTCATCCAATCCAAAGCGGCGCCACATCATGCATTCAACATGCCCAACCAATCACGCCGTAACACGTGACGAGACCCCTGTTTGCACCTCAAAATAACCCCAAGATTGTCCTCGACGGACGTGTTACAAACCAAACGCGCTTTTAATTAGGGATTTTTCTCGGAGCAAGGGGCGACTTCTATCTTCTCTTCGGGCCGACTTCTCTTCTCCCTCATTCTATTTTTTATTTTTCTTTGTTTTTCGTGTTCTTGGATGGTAGGCTAAAACCTCTAGCCTAGGCAAGATCATGAGGAGGTTCGATCACAAGCATATCAATGGATTTGTTAGATTTATATATTTTAATTTCAATCTTTTCATTATTATTTTATTTTCTTTGGTATTATTTGAACAATCGAAGTTAAACACTTGTTTAAACCTTGATTTATTTGTCGATGAGTCATAAGCACCCATCCTTGTGCAATAAGACCACGCTAGTGGCAATTGACCCTACCAATTGATTAGTCTCTTTTGGGACCGGTTAAATACCTTAGAAATCTAGGCTAAATCGGACACACGAGTGATTCGGTTGTCTAGGTGTAGTGCCTTCACGAAGTTCATTGCGGTCAGCGTGAACCCAATACGCTTGAGTATAGGGTTATACGTTTGACTAGAGAAATAGTCACCGTCGTACCTTGGCTATCGAGATTAGGAACTGCGAGGAACCGCGTACGTTACCGGTTCTATAGCTACACTAGGATATTTTGATTTGAATATTTTACATAAATCGACGACCAAATCCAATCTTTTCTCGAACTGAACTTGTATGTCTTGACCTAGGTGTTTTTATTAATTGTATTCAAATTTATTTCCATTGTTTTATTTATTTTGTTGATATTTAAATTAGCTTTATTATTCACTCTCTCAAAACCCCCGATTTCCCTTTGTGTTCTTTTTAAACCTTAGAAAAAATATCAATCCCTGTGGGATCGACCATTTGCCACTATTCTACAAAAATAGTTGGTTTAGGTATTTTTAATTTTATTGACGCGTTCGTAGCGCGCGTCACATGGCTATTTATTAGTCTAACATATCGAGGGCCCAATAGATATCTCTCTCTAAAAGATAGGGAGAAATTTCATCTTGATCACACAACATCCAAACATTAGTCGAACAATGACCAATCATAATCTTTATAATCATCCTGTTAAAGACAAATATTTGATTGTATCAAATCATTGTGTTCCTAATGTTGAAATCTCTGGTGATCTCAAGTTAAAGGACTAAATGATATAACTCTCATGAGAATCACTTATGACATTGACCATGTACTTGTTCTCATAGCGGGTCGGTCTAGCATCTGTTCCCAACCGTATACCCATTATCTTGATTTGTATCCATATACGCATAATCATCACATGATTATCAATCAAGACTCATACTAGTCTTAATTTATTATTGTTCCCATAATAACAATTGACTAGGGACATTTAGAATAATACAATAATTATACATGGATTATTATAAAAGAAACATGTATCTACTTATAATAGTTAAACAACGTTTATAGAATTGGCATATGGCACATACCCCCAACAAAGGATAGGGATGAGGAAGCAAAAGAGATAATAAGTATTCTAGAATCATATAATGAATTATTAAAACTTACTTATTACTTAGACTTATCTATATCTCATTCAAAACTTCTACCATCTATAGTTAAAGCCCCTGAATTGGGTCTAAAAACTTTATCAGACCATTTGAAATATGTTTATTTAGGGGGTTTTGATAAATTTCTAGTAATAATTTCTAACAAATTAACTAGTCCAGAAGAAAATAAGCTAATAAATGTATTGAAAGAATTTTAAGGAACAATAGGATGGACCATAGTTGATATCAAAGGAATAAGTCAAGCTCATGTATGCATAGGATAAACCTAGAAACTGATACCAAAGCCTCTAGACAACCTCAACGTAGACTAAGCCCACCTTTGATGGAAGTAGTAAAAGCTAAAATATTAAAACTATTAGATGCAGGAATGATGTTTTCGATATCCGAAAGTAATTGGATAAGTCCGGTCCAAGTAGTCCCTAAAAAGATAGGAATTACAATGATAATAAATGAATATGGAGAATTAGTACCAAGTAGAATCCAAAATAGTTGGAGGGTATGTATAGATTATAGAAAGTTGAATGCCTCAACTAGGAAAGACCACTATCTACTCCTTTTTATAGACTAGATGTTAGAAAGATTAGCTGAAAAAACTCATTATCGTTGCCTAGATGGTTATTCAATATTTCACCAAATACATGTAGCCCCAGAAGATCGGGAAAAAACTATTTTTGCTTGCCCCTTTGGTATGTTTACTTATAGACGTATGCCTTTTGGTTTATGTAACGCACCTGCAACGTTTAAAAGATGTATGGTTAGTATTTTCTCTGTTTTGTGGAAAATTTTATTAAAGTTTTTATGAATGATTTCATAGTTTATGGTAACTCTTTTTATGAATGTTTAGTTAATTTAACTAAAGTACTTAAAAGATGCATAGAAAATAATTTAGTACTAAACTATGAAAAATATCATTTCATGGTAGACCAAGGATTAATATTAGGACAAGTGTCACGTAAAGGAATAGAGGTAGGCCCTGCAAAAATTCAAGTAATCAAAACGTTACCATAACCCGCCATGGTAAAAAAGATACGTTCATTTCTTGGACATGCATGATTTTATAAAAGATTTGTAAAGGATTTTTCAAAAATTACAAAACCATTATGCAAACTTTTACAAAAAGTCATTCCTTTTGAATTTACAAATGAATGCAACATAGCGTTTGATAAATTAAAAGTATTATTTAACAACTATACCTATGATTAAATCACCAGATTGGTCGTTATCCTTTGAAATTATGTGTGATGCAAGTAACCATGCAGTCGAAGTTGTTTTAGATCAAAAAGTAGGAAAAAAATCCCATGTTATATATTATGCCTCCAGGACACTAGATAAAGCTTAACAAAATAACACCACTACTGAAAATGAACTCTTAGCCGTAGTGCTTTCCTTAGAAAAATTTAGACCATATCTATTAGGAACAAAACTAATAGTTTATTCAAATCATGCAGTTTTGTGATATTTAATGACAAAACAAGATGCAAAACCTAAACTAATAAGATGGATATTACTCCTACAAGAATTCGACCTTACTATAAAAGATAAGAAATGAACTGAAAATCTAGTAGCAGACCACTTAAGTAGGTTAGAGAATGGAGAACCTCCTATGCCATTAAAGGATGAATTTTCAGATGAATACTTATATAATAAGCATATCGAAGGCCTTCGGTATGTCGATATAGTTAATTATATTACCATCGATAGGTTATCGCCTTGCTGACTAGAGCCCAAAAGATTAAGATTAAAAAGGATTTTAAACTATATTCATGGGATGAACCCTATTTATGGAAGTTTTGCACGGATCAAATAATTAAGAGATGCATACTACATTCTGAAGTACAATCAATTATAGCTCATTGGCATATTATGCATATGGAGGTTAATTTGGCCCTCATAGAACTGCCTGTAAAATTTTGAATTTTGGATTATTCTGACCCACTTTATTTCACGATTGTTTCCTTTATATAAAATATTGTCCAAATTGCCAATGAACTAGAAACTTAGGACATAGAAATCAAATTCCTTTAACCCCTGTCCTATTTTGTGAAGTGTTTGATGTATGTGGCATAGATTTCATGATGGCTATGTTTATATCTTTATTGTTGTAGATTATGTGTCTAAGTGGGTAGAAGTAAAAGCTACCAGAACTGATGATTCAAAAATAGTAATTTATTTCCTTAGATAAAGAAAATTTACAGTTTTTGGAGCACATAGAGCACTTGTAAGTGATAGAGGTTCACATTTTTGTAATCGATTAGTTGTTAATCTACTTGCTAAGTACAACGTCATACATAGGACATCTACAGCATATCACCCACAAACTAGCGGACAAGCCGAAACGTCAAATAGAGAAATTAAGTTAATATTTGAAAAAACAGTTAGTCCAATATGTAAGGTTTGGAGTTTTAGACTAGAAGAAGCGTTATGGGCATATAGAACAACATTCAAGACAGTCATAGGCATGACACCTTATAGGTTAGTATTTGAAAAAACACGTCATTTACCAGTCGAACTAGAACATAAAGCCTATTGAGTAATAGAAACATGTAACATGAATTATAAAGAAGTAGGAAACCAACGTAAGTTGAGTCTTCAAGAACTAGAGGAAATCAGGAATAATGTATATGAAAATGCATCAATTATAACGATAAAATTAAAACATTTCATGATAAGAAATTAATTCCTAAAAACTTTCAAGTAGGAGATAAAGTTTTACTCTTTTGTTCAAGACTTAAATTATTTCTTGGAAAACTCTAGTCAAGATGGACATGACCTTATCTAATTCTCAATTTACTACTTCATGGTGCAGTAGAAATAAAAAGCTAAGAAATAGGACAAATATTTAAAGTAAATGGTCATAGGTTAAAACCTTATTATGAAAATTTTGTTGAACAAGATATGAAAATCATCAACCTCTAGACTGACCAACAAAGTCCACAAAGTAATGAGATTGAGTCCAATGTTTGCGTCCACATGAGTGAAACCATTAAGAATGAAATCATTACATTATGGATGTATAAGAAACCGCGCAATAAGAAGAAGAGGAAATCAAAAAAGCAACAATTTGAAGACACAACCTAAAATGCACCAACAAAAAGTGAAGCAACAAGCATAAGAAGAATCCAATGATGAGGGACTAAGGCTTCAAGATTTACAACATATGTTCAAAATTTACAAAGATGATCTAGGGAAACTATTCCTACATGTAATGATCAATGAAGTCAGCTTCCCTAGCATTTTACTTAACACGTGAGCTTATATGAATATATTACCTGAACAATGGTTCAGAAAAGACAAGTTGATGATTGATTTTATACCACCTTTAGTTGTCCACAAAGCAAATAGTTATAAAAATTTTCCACTAGTAATGTCCATGAATGTGCCAGTACAAGTAGGACGATTCAAGTATTTCAACAACTTCTTGGTAGTACCACAGATTGAGAAAAATGATGTGATATTGATGGGACGAACTTTTCTTAAGACAGCTTGAGCTATTCTCGATGTCGAACAACGTATAGTCACATTCAGGATGGGAAACAATTACATGTATCTTCAGGATGATTACGAGATGGATGATTACATCAATAAAGACAACTATGATGATGATTATGAAGGAAAGACTTCCAATCGAGATGAATACCCGGAAGGACGTTATGAAGATGCTGAGATCGATAAGGAACTCGAAGTCGTCAAACATGTTGAAAAATCGACTGATGGTCAGTTTGACTCGCTCAAACTGAATGACGAGTGATCTTATCTATTAAGTCGAGCCAATGACTATAAACAACAATGCTCTATGGGAGGTAGCCCATACTCTATTTTTATTTTTAGCTTTAGTAGTAGGATTAGTTAGTTGTTTTTCTATTCTCTCAACTTTTGACTCTTATAATGGGAGTATTTTAGGATTACTATTCTTAAATAATCTCATGAAAGGGGGTTGATCGAGCCAAAGTCTTTCCATTTACTAAAATTAGGATAGTTAGTATATTTATCTTTCTCTTGATTCTTATTTGTTTTAAACTATTTTAAGTAATAAAGCATTTATTTAGTATATTTTCCCTTAAATAAAAGTTCAAATATTGTTCTTACATTATCTCTTATTGAATACAAATCATTCTACCTTAATTATGACTTATGTGTGATGATTATTCAAATATACAATATATTGGAAAAACAACATAAATAACTCAGCGATTTCCCATATATATCAATTAACACTAGAAATCGTTGGGTAAATCGCTAGCAGTTTGCAGGTTTTTATGTGAAATATCAACTCAGCGATTTGTTTGCGATTTTGGTTTTATACTAAGATTCTCCAAAATAATCACTGAACCACATAGACCAATTTTCACCAATTTCACTGGCGATTTGTCAGCAATTTCAAATAAACCCCGATTCGCTGAGCGAGAATCCGTGTTTAAAGTGAATGGGTGCACGAATTCACGCTCAACGGAAGTTTTCGAAACCTTTTTATAACATCCCCGAACAAAGATCTTATCGATTCCATTAAATTTATGTGCCAATAAAAATCATACCTTAACAAGAACAACTTCATGTCTGCATTGTTTAGTGTTGATCAATTCCTTCAAGACGCTGCCAGAGACGAACGTCCTCTATCAGAAATCCACACACGAATAGAAGATCACGATCCGGGGTGCGGCCCCAAAAATCCTAGGACAAAAATTCTCACAAAAATTCTCTAGGAAAATCTCTCTCGGGAATTCGCCTTAACAACTGTGACCCTGATGTCTTATTTATAGTACACTAGGTTGAGTTGTAAAAGAACTTCATCTCCTAGTCACATTCCAAATAGAGTCCTAGATAAAGTCCAACTCTAAAAAGGATAGAGTCATAGAGAATTTTCAATTACTAATCTAATAAGAGTTGTAATTTATATAAAACTCAAATAAGAATTAAAGTCATACTATAATTTCAATTAGAGTCCTATTCAAAATAGGATTTACTAAGAGACAAAATTTCTAGTCACACTAGAAATCTATGACAATCTTGAATCCTAGTCAAACTATGACATTTAATGAGAATCTTCAAAATGAATTTTATCAAATAAAACTCATTAACCCAGACAATATTAAATCGCGCAAATATGTTCTTTGTGTGCGGCCCAATAGGTTCATACAACGTTGGCAATGAACTAAAATCATTTTGGTATACAAGTCATAAGCGGTTTCTAGCAAGGCATTATGACTACCCAAGTAGCATGAAGATCAATAAATCGATACAACCTAATAGACAGTGTATATCATATCCTTTTGTCACACGATATCTTTTGATTGAACATAAGACATGGAATGTCACCCTTATAGTTCAATCTACTAGTCTCGATCTCCGAGTAGACTTAAATTGTCAAGTGACATTGATCCAATCAATTCACTAGACATGGCCATTTATCAGTCTAACATATCGAGGGGCCCAATAGATATCTCTCTCTAAAAGAGATGGACAAATTCCATCTTGATCACACAACATCCACACATTAGTTGAATAATGACCAATCATAATTTTTTTATAATCATCCTAAGGTTAAAGAAAACCTTTGATTGTATCAAATTATTGTGCTTCTAATGTTGGAGTCTCTGGTGATCTCAAGTCGAATGACTAAATGATATAACTCTCAGGAGAATCACTTATGACATTGACAATGTAGTGTTCTCATAGCGGGTCGGTCCAAAGATCTGTTCCTAACGATACCCATTATCTTGATCCATATCCGTATACGCATAATCATCACATGATTATTAATCAAGACTTATGTTAGTCTTAATTTATTATTGTTCCCACAATAATAACTGACTAAGGACATTTATAATAATACAATAATTTTCCATGGATACTATTATAAAAGAAACATGCATCTACTTATAATAGTTAAACAACGTTTACAGAATTGGCCTGGGGCACATACCCCAACAGTTGTTTGCATCACACATTATTTCAAAAGGTTGTGACCAGTCTGGTGACTTTATTACGAGTGTGGTAATCAGGGCGCCTGTTAACTTATTAAAAGCTATCTTGCATTCAGGTGTGAACTTGAATGTAACATCTTTTTGCAAAATTTCGCATAAAGGTTGTGTTATTCTAGAAAAATCTTTCACAAAACGTCCGTAGAATCTTGTGTGGCCAAGAAAAGATCTTACCTCCCTCACAGTAGTGGGGTAAGGTAATGTTTTTACAACTTGAATTTTAGCAGGGTCTACCTATATTTCTTTTGCTAACACTGTGTCATAATATAAGTCCCTGATTTACCATAAAATGACATTTTTCATAGTTCAATTCTAGATTTTTCTCTATAGATATTTTAAGTACTTTTGTTAAATGAAGTAGGCTTTCATCGAAAGAATTACCGTATAAGGTAAATTTATCCATGAAAACCTCAATGAAATGTTCTACGTAGTCTGAGAAAATATTAATCATACATCTTTGGAATTTAGTGGGTGCGTTACATAAGCCAAAAGACATAAGCCTGTAAACAAATGTACTGAAAGGGCGAGTAAATCTGGTCTTTTCTTAATCTTATGGAGCAAAGAATCTGATGGAATCCTAAGTATCCACCCAAATAATAGTAATGGGTTTGTCCAGCTAGCCTTAATTTCTAACATTTAATCTATAAATAGAAGTTGGTAGTAATCTTTTTTAGTTGCGGCGTTTAGCTTCTTATAAGCTTTGCACACTCTCCAACCATTTTGGATTCTAGTTGGAACTAATTTTCTATGTTCGTTTATTATAACTGTATCCCTGTCTTTTTTAGACTAATTGTACCTGGCTAAACCAATTACTATCTGTTATTGGGAATATCATTCCTGCGTCTAGTAATTTTAACATTTCTTTTCTTTTTACTACTTCCATCATTGGTGGATTTAATCTACATTGGGCTTGTCTAGATGGTTTTGTGTATGTTTTTAGATTAATTTTATGCATGCATGTGGCTGGACTTATTCCTTTAATATCGACTATTGTCCATCCTATTGCTTTCTTGAATTCTTTAAGAACATTTACTAATTTCTATTCTTCCAAATTTGATAATTTATTAGAGATTATAACTGGTAAGGTGATAAGTGATTATTTATATGTATATATAGGGTTAGTTAAGTCGTACATTTAGTATAAATATCCCTAAATGAGTTCTAATTCATGGTATTATTGCATTTTCAGGGAATTAAGGTGTAAAGGAAGGAAATGAACAAAAATTAGAAGAAACAGAGCAAAACTCATAACAACATGGTTGGCGTCGTGGCTACATATATTGACGTTGTGGGAAGGAAAGGCACAACGTGGGAATGAAAGGCACGGCGTGGGAGAGTAAAGGAAGTGAAGAAATCAACACTACAGAATTGATGCAGTGGCGGCACTATGGCACACAAGGGACGGGACCGAGACATGCAGTGACAACGCCAAGGTACCAAAGAGACAAAAGAGATACACACAATGGCGGCGCAGTAAGGGCGACGTGGCTTAATATACACGGCATCGGGCATTAGTGACAGCGGCAAACACACAGAACATAGAAAGTTGGAGTTTTATTTCGAGTTAAATTGTAAAGTAGGGTTTCTAATTGTTATTATAGAGACTAAATATGTATTAAAATGTGGTAAACTCACCACATACCAACTATTAGCCACCATTAGAGTAATTTAGCATAAGTTTTACTTTGAGTTCGAGTATTAAGGAGTATTACGTGGAGAAAACATTGAAGACTCCACGTTTGCAATTCAAGTTTGATTTTATTAGTTTAATTGAAGATAATATTTATATTAATCTCTTATTTGCAATGATTTCAATTATGAATTGTAATGCATGTGTTTCAATGAAGTGTGAGTAGTCTATTTATTTTAGGGATCAACGGGTCCTATTGTATGAATGTTATGTTTTGAATATGAATAAAAAGTGATTATAAAAAGTGCAATGGTTAAAATTTGTATTGATTTTGAGCATAATGCTTTAGACATCTTGATCACGTATTTAATGATATTAGGTTTTAGGAGTTATCATAGTCATTGAAGCTTTTAATCCGGACATGAACAATACAACTGTAAATACACACCATCGAGCGATAGTTGTTGATAAGGGAGGCACGGATACTAAACTTATTTGGTTATGAATCCAAAGATTTGAGATTTAAGGCAATGTGGAACTTACGTTCACACCGATAGGTGGAGTTCTAGTTTGCACATTAGAATTTTTTCCGTCACAACAGTGGGTTAAAGTGGATTTGAAGAAAATATGTCTATTCTAATTAGACATTGCACACAACATATTGAGATGTAAAAGTGGTTGAAAAGCATAGTATTAAATTACCTAGGCGAAGTTGTGAACTAAGATGTCCTTAATATAAGAGTTAAAGTAAATTTTATTTTGTTTTTTTAGATTAGTTTAGTTTTGTATAAAACCGATTAAAAAATGATTTCCTTACCAATAGTTCAAAGTTAAATAGGTAATTAACTAGTGCAAAAACCTTTCACTAAGGACGACATCCACGATCAACATAAGTTGATTGTACTATTACTACAAGCGAGTCGTTATACTTTCGTCACGCATCATAAAGTGTTTTTACTTTCTAAGTACTCGTATTTTAAATGATCTGGTATAACTTTTAAATCTAGGTCGTAAGCTTTTAGTATAGAGGTTAAAAGTTTTGAATGATTTATTGGTAAATCCATATAGTTAGAGAGTTCAGGGAGTGCATTATAAGATTTTTAAGGTGTTTATTATCTCTCCTATCTCTTCATCTATATCAACGTCGTCATTTAAATCATCTATCACTTTTTCAAGCTTGTCTGACTTATCATTTCTAAAAAATTTATCTATTATAGGATCTAACATATCTACGGTGCATACTAATGAAACATCTAAAGGATATTTCATTGTGTCGTGGATGTTAAAGTTTTTCATTTCATTATCCACTTCCATTGTTAGAGTTCCATTGGAAACATCTATTTTGACTTTTGCCATTTTTAAGAATGGGCGTCCTAAGATAAGAAAAGTTTTACTAGAGAAGTGGTCCTCTTTCATGTCTATGACATAAAAGTCGACTGGGAAAAGTAAGTCATTAACCCTAATCAGTACATCCTCTAATACTCCTACAGGTTTAACAATAAATCTATATACTAATTGTAATTTGATTTTGTTCCACCAATGGACATTCATCATATAGATGGTTGACCTCATTGCAAAAAGCACAAATTTTACTTTGGACTGATCTATCTTTTAATAATAATTCAACCATACTTTTTAGTTCATCAACTTTATCCAATCTCTTGATTATATTCCTATTAATTTCACAAGAATGATTTTCTTAAATTTTTTTCTCACAATATTGTTTTGATTGTTTTGCCATTTTATTAATAGTGTCTCTTGCTAATGTTGGCGTTATGTCGAATAATGATCCTTCACATAGCGTGTCTAGGAATCTTTGTTCTAAGTTGTTTAGTCTTTCGTAAAAGTATTGTAATAAAGTTTTTTCTGAAAATCCATGTTGTTGACATAATGATATTAATCTTTGATATCTATCACAAAACTCACTAAAAGTCTCCTCGGTTTCCATCTTAGCATTACTAATTCGTTTTCTATCCAAAATTATTTTACATGATGGAACGTATTGATCTAAGAAGGTTTCTAACATTTCAGAGCATGATTACGGAATTTTGATGGAGATAGAATAGCCAATCTTGAGCTTGACTTCTTAAGGAAGAAGGGAAAGCCTTTAGCTTGACATACTCTAACTTTATG
Organism: Stephania cephalantha; assembly: GCA_039657325.1. Lineage (NCBI taxonomy): Eukaryota > Viridiplantae > Streptophyta > Magnoliopsida > Ranunculales > Menispermaceae > Stephania > Stephania cephalantha. Next base: position 14,244,041 of record CM077570.1, on the reverse strand, counting down.
TTTTTTTGTTTTATTGCACTTACTATATGCGTGTATTTCTTAATAAATTGTTGAGAATCTTCTGCACTTTCACCTTGAAAATGAGGTAAAGAATTAATGAATCTCGGTTTAACTCGAAATCAAGGAAATCCACGGGAAAAGCAATACACATAGATTCATAAGCTGTGATGTTTTGTTGGCTTGCCTAAAAGTATGTTCTTGCTCGATGTCTGTCATATTATACGGCATGCAACGTGAAAGATTCTTAAGAAATTATTTTAAAATCCCCAACAACGGCGCTAAAAATTGACTCGTGTCAAGCGTGTACAATAAATTTCCCTCATTTATTATACTTTTAATACTTTGTAGTAGTGGTAAGTGAGAATCGTCTCCACTGGATTTTGTAAATTCCTAAGAAAAAAAGAAGTTTTATTATTTATTTATTTTTTATTTAAATTAATAAAAATCAGAATTTAAACTAATATTTTTTTAAATATAAAAATCAATAAACTAACTAAACTTACTTAAATAACACAAACCAAAGTCACTAAATTAAAAGGAATTCAATTAAATGGAAATGAATGTAAAATAAACATTTAAACAAACCTCATAAACAACGAAACTTCAATCCGTTTTGCATCCAAACATGTTATTATAATAACATAGTCATGAACATACTTTGTAAAGTATCCTAGATCATTAATCACTAATCATAAATAAGTAAACAGTCTTTAGCCATCCATTTATTCTCCTTATACCGGTGAAAAAACTACGTTCTAATTTTATTGAACTATCCCCTTTGAATACACAAAGACATTAACTTCATGCAATAAAACCGCATTACACTTTATGAAAATTTCGAACTACTTAATCTAACACCTTCTGAATGCCACTTCAACATTAGATTTAGATCTCAAATTCACCTAAGACATCTAAACGATCATACCTTTCAAACAATTCTAGTTACTACTTTAAATTAGATAATGAATCAAACATCACAATACATATTGGCAACTATGCACATAACACTTAGATTCATGATCGCAATTCATAAATAACAATCTATTAAATTAGTGAATTAAAGAATACGATTGCTTTAAAACATTAAGTACACATTCATCATATCATGACTACATTGCAAAACGGATCTAGTTCATATTTGGAGTTTTGTTTAGATTAACAAACTACTCACTCATGATAATAAATAACACCGTAACATAATAATTAAAGACATAATTAAAAATATCTTAATGATAACTTGAATCTTCAATCTTCTCCAAAAGCAATAAAAACAATAATGAATGACCTTCAAACTAAAGCAAAAAGTGTAAGACTATCAAAAGACTCTTAATTTCGTAGTCCGAATTTTATATTAATAGTATATTAGGTAATACATATTATAAACCGACTCAAAATCCTTATTATAATTTAAAATCCCTAAAATCGTAACCAACGATTACTCAGCGATTCAGGGTTAAGTGGAATCAATGAGTAAATTTTTGGAATTAAACTCTATGTTTCCACCAATCTGTGTAGCGATTCTGGGTACATAGGAACCGTTGGAGAATCGTTAGGTATAAAATCCAATTTTTCTTTGAGTCCTTGGTGAATCTTCGTGCAATCTTTTCACTCGGTCAAATCCTTCATTTTCTTCCCTTTTTCATCTATTTCTTTAAATATTTCAATTATCACCTAAAATATCAAATACAAGAGAAAACCTCGTGTAATATAGTCTTTTACATCTAAAATCGTCCTAAAATGTACTATAAAACATGTCTAATTATTGACTTGTCAAAAACATCCAAGTGACATTGATCATATCAATTCACTTAGACTTCATTATTTTTAGTCTAACATATCGACAGATCCACTGATATCTCTCTCTAAACGATAGGGACAAATTATATCTCGATTACACACCTTCACACATTATTCATATAGTAACTAATCACAACCTTTATAATCGTCCAATTAAAGACAATGTTTGATTGTGTCAAATCACTTTGATCCTAATGTTGAAGTTTCTGGTAATCTCAAGTCAGAAGACTAAATGTTATACCTATCATGAGTAACACTTATGACTTCATCCATGTGGTGTTCTCATAGCGAGTCGGTCTAGTACGTTATTCTCCAATATGATACTCATGATCTTGATTTGTATCCTTATACGTATGATCACCACATGACCATCAATCAAGACTCACGCTAGTCTTAATTAATTATAGTTCCTAGTATAATGACCGACTAGGGACATTTATGATGTTTCAGTAAACATCCATGGATCCTATTATAATGTAAACATGCAAACCAATTATAACAACAAATGAAAATCCTTTATTTTATTAACTAAAATAGTAATAGAAATAATGTTCATAAAATTGACATAAGGCACATGCCCCAACATAATGTTAATCAAATCAAAAGTCCCACACCACCGCCTATATCAAATAATTTGTTTCCCCTCTCTCGTTGCTTTTACTTTCATTGCCTCTACATTTGGTATGTCGTTATCACTGCCATCTTCCCCCTCCTCCCCCACCTCCGCTGCAACATTGGCTTTGTGGTCTTCGGAGTGGTCGTTAATGTTGTGGGACTATTTCAAACTCAATAGAGGTCATTTGTGAAGATTATGTTTTTCTTAAGATGAGTGTATCAATTTTTTTAAAGAATAGGTGGGTGAACTTATCAATAAGGTTGTTATAATATTTACATACTTTTGTTTAACAAGACTCTAGCTTTAAGGTTTTTTATTTAATAAACACTCAATTATAACCATCAAATTTTCAAGTTGTGCATAGCCACATAGTGACCACATCAACTTTTTGTAAAATTATATTGATCAATTTTGTTATAAAATAAAGTTTGATGAACAAATTGATACAAGTAATAAAGTTGAATGATCATAAGTGAAATCGGGAGTGCTACATGTACATCTTCTCACGCGAACACACATCACGTTTTTGGTAGCTGTGTGATGCACCTCGGGATTTGCATGCATCACATCACGAGGTGCATCGCACGACTCATCATCGATTTCTGATATGCCTTGGTGATGTAGCCGAACATTACCAACTTAAATTCCAAGAATGACATCAATCAACGCATTCTTCCACCGCATCACATACTAAATGGAAAAACAGCTGTCACAATCCTATTTATAAGCCATGTGATGTATTTTAAGAGGCGTGCACTCAAAATTTAAAGTATATCGCACGGTTAGCAAATAGGAAGTGACTTTTTGTGTGACAAGTTGTCTCACTCAAGTATTGCCAAAAATAAAACAACTCGTGTTTATCACAGCAAACGAGAGAGAAAGAGCAGTTGGTGCTTTCAAGACGAAAAATCACTGTCACGGTAGTCGCCGGAAAATCGAGCGATCCTCCGCCTCCATGGCGTTCGGGACCGTTGAATCGTCGTTGGAAATACGGGAGTTACTCCGGGACTCCGGCGGTTTCGCGGTGATCGACGGCGGACTAGCGACAGAGCTGGAGCGAAAAGGGGCGGACCTGAATGATCCTCTGTGGAGCGCCAAGTGCCTCATCAGCACTCCTAATCTCATAAGAGAAGTAATGAATTCTCGATTCAATTGATATCTTTTCTTCTTCTTTTATTCACTTTTTGATTGTCTATTGAAGATTTTGCGTTTCATTACTATGTATACTGTAGATTTTAGGGTTTTATTTTTATGTATAAATTGTTGGGATCTGTGGACCTGAAAGTTTAGTCTCACATTGGTTATCTATGACACCTTGAAGTACATAAGAGTGGATCTCCCGTTAAATATTACCAAGGACTTTTGGAGTAAAACTTCAAACCTAGTGTTGAAGGTGGTTAAGTTGAGTATTGGGCTCAACATGAGTGAGGAAATTTTTTTGGAGGAATTGTTGAATTTTGTTCAATTTGTTTGTTGATTGATTTGAGTCTTTCTTTGTAGTTAGTTGCAATGTTACTCTTGGTAGACATTTTGGGACAAGATCATAGGCGTGCCGCGCTCAATGGAGCGTTTGGCAAGTCCATTTTGATGGCGTAGAAATTTGGGTCTAGCAGAATTGTTTGGTGGTCATTCATGAATTCATGAAGAACATGGTTGCTAGACTAAATTTCATCACCTACAAAAGAAACCACACGTTCATTTTTTGTGACGACACGAAAATTGTGTAAATTGGTTGAAACTAATTGTTGTAATATATGTGCTTGACGAGGTTGATTTTATTATTTGTTCACCATTTTTTATTTGTTACCCTGTTTTGTCATCTTTTCTGTATGGAGAATAGATTTAGTTGAAGATTAAACTATAATATCTGCAAACTGACATGGGCATGGTTGATGGGTCATGAAGAATTTTGGATTTGGTTGCATCTGGACCTCTTTGGATAAATTTTGGTTTTAATGATGCAGGTACACCTTGATTACCTTGAGGCAGGTGCGAACATTATAACCACCGCATCCTATCAGGTACTTGTGATTTTTTTTCTTTTTTTTTTTGTTTCTAACTTTGAATTGGTACTTAATTGAATGAGGAACTAGTCCAAAATCTTTGGATTTAATACTATTTCATTTGTATGAGACAGGCAACCATTCAGGGTTTTGAGGCCAAAGGATTCTCAAGAGAAGAAAGCGAAGCTCTACTTAAGAAAAGTGTTGAAATTGGATTTGAAGCTCGGGACTTGTATTATGAGCGGCATGCAGAATGTTTATCAGATGGCATTGAAAATGAAAAGATTTCTAAGAAACGGGCGATCTTAGTTGCGGCTTCTGTAGGAAGCTACGGAGCATATTTGGCAGATGGGTCTGAATATGAGTGAGTTTATTTTCGTGGGTTGAAGGTTAACAGTTGAATGCATTCATAATTAGATATAAAAGAATTTCTCAGTTTTCTTATTAAAAACACCAAGTAATTGCAGTCTAAAATAGTGAAATCTAAATGTTTTTCATTTGTTTGTTGATTAGATTTTTGTACTTACCGATGGGATTTATTAGCTTACAATATTAAAGGATAGAAATCTCTGTTTTAATTCAATACAAAAGTGTGGATGACACGGTTTACTAAATCGAAGAATTGTGAATCCGTGTGTTTTAATAACAATTACCTGGTGTCTCTAAGGTTTACGAAAGTCAAAGTGTTTGTGCTGTGTGTTTTTCAGAACTTAGAAATAAAGAAGAGTGGGTCATTCAAATGTTAGTTGTGCTTCCCTTCTTAATGCATTTCGTGCCACATTAGCTCAATTGTTTATCTGCTAACTGTTATCTTTAGCACTTCTAATGTTAATGAATGGCCATTTTTCCCTTTTTTTCATGCAACCTTATAGTGGGAACTACGGCGATGCTGTTACGCTGGACACTTTGAAAGAATTTCATAGGAGGAGGGTGCAAGTTCTTGCAGAGTCCGGAGCTGACCTGATTGCCTTTGAAACAATTCCAAATAAACTAGAAGCTCAGGTATTTGAAATGGAGCCAAGGGACACAAGACCTTTTTATTATTGTCGGTCCCCTGTAACTGCTAGTAATTATGGTTATTATTCCCAATGAATTTGATTCCAACACTAACCCGCAGATGAAGGAAAGCTTGCGGTGGCTTTTGTGGCTTTGTGAAAATAACAAATTAAAAATTCGGAGCATAAGCTGTGGTTGACATTTGGACAAAACAAGTGATCTTGACTTAGCGGAGAATTTCATTAATTATTCATGTCTGAACATATGGTTGATCATTTCATTTGGCTATCTGACGAAGATTAAGGCACTGATCAAAATGGAACCGCCGCTTGGCCCGACTTATGTTACCACGCTTCTATCCTCATCACTATTCATCAACCGAATTTGAAACAGACTCTTCCACGCTAAATATACTTTGACGACTTTATTAAGAAAACACAATGATCAGACAGTCTTTGGATTGTAGCCTCTGTTTTTTGAATCTTTCTGGTTATGGCATTCCAACTTGATATTGTTTTATGTTCTCAGTCTTCTACTACCATTATGTATACTTTTTGATGTTATGCAGGCCTATCGTGAGATTCTAGAGGAAGACAACATAAAAACCCCAGCATGGTTTTCTTTTAATTCCAAGGACGGAATAAATGTGGTTAGTGGAGATTCGTTGCTTGAGTGCGTAGCAATTGCTGATAGGTGCAAGAAGGTTCTTGCAGTTGGAATCAATTGCACCCCACCTAGATTTATTCATGGATTGATTCTGTCTATTCAAAAGGTGCGACTCTTTAATCCGATCATTTGATTATGATAAAGTGGCATTCTTCTCTTCCTTTTTAATATGTTTGAATCTCAAACAAGTAGCGCAACTTTTGTTTCTCATTAATTTGTATGTATTGTGTGAGATATGGAGTTTCATAAATTATCAGGTGATTAGGTCTTATAGCAATATATTCGGTGGCCAAATATTCACAATGCTATTTTTTGCTGAATTTCTCTCAATAGAAAATAGTGCTATTGTTTTTTCCTCTGAAGATTTTTCTGGCAAATTGGCAATTTGATTTGTCTATATAAGTTGATGACTTGATCATTTTTGGTTTCTCGTTGTATCTATATTTTCATAAAGCATTAGGTTACTAAATGAAAATCTCCTTCCTCCTGTTGTCTATCATGCAGGTGACGACAAAACCAATTCTTGTGTATCCAAACAGTGGTGAGACATATGATCCTGATCAGAAAGAGTGGATTGTAAGTTAATTTGGCACCTTTTATTCCACTTCTTCCCTTCTTTACAGCAAGTCAATGTGCTAGATGTGCTCTATCATTGTTAAGTTCAGCTTCTTTTTTATGTTATATTAAGAAATACCGTTGTACATGATTAATGTGAAGGACGCATTGCTAATTACTTCTGGATTTTGATCAAATCGACTAATTATGGAATTCAACAAGTACATTGTATTTTTTGGACTCATGGTCCAATGAATTGTGAGTTACTGCATATAAAAATACAGAGTAGAACCACACATTTCAAGAAACTAAAAAATGTTTATTATATTGACCAAAAATGCAATTCGTCGTTGTTTTGCACTTCATGTTAGCATAACTAGATTTTCTTACTCATCTTGATTGCCTTTCAATGTAGTGCTATTTTCTTTTTTATGTTTGATATGTAGTGATATTTTCAGTGTTTCACCGACGTGTTCTTCAGTCGGGATTTAGAACATTGTTTCTTGACAGCTTTCATGCTTCAAGTCAAATTAGAGATGCTTTACCTGCATATTATTATAAACATTTCATCTTCTAATGGATCTGAGGATTTCCTGTCATTGAGGGGCATCAATATCAACAATAATTCAGAAAATTATGTTGCCCAAGTATTATGTTCTCCCAAAGACTGTTAAATGACGAGTTCATCAGCTCCTGAATATATATTGAAAAATTTAAATAGCGTCAAAATGAGTGCCTTGGGTTTTGTGTGTTGGTTATCGGCTTATAATTATATTACGATGTGTTTGGATCTTCTCTGTCGGAGTTGATGCAATATCCAATGTCAGACAACCATATTTTGTAAGGCTTGTTCCGAGGCATCGCACTAATCGTTCTTTCGCTCTTCTTTACATCTTCAAATTTGCAGCCATCGACGGGCGTCTCAGATGAAGATTTTGTGCCGTATGTGTGTAAATGGCGGGAGGACGGGGCTTTGCTCATAGGTGGTTGCTGCAGGACAACGCCCACAACTATCAAGGCTATATACAAGGCTCTTTCTTAGGCTCCTTTCCCACGGTTCGCTTCAAGGTTCAAATTTAAGTCTTCGGGAGACTTCAAGTTAGGTTGAGCTGCCCGTTTTCTAGCCAAGACAATTGAGTGTAGTAACTGTCTTATCCTTCTCCGTTCTTCTTGTATTAATGATCTTATTTTTATTTATCCATGTGATTAAATTAGCCAAAATGATGCCAACCTCAAAAATAAAAGCTCTTTTTTTTCCTTCGAAAACTTTGTTTATGAGGACTGAAAGCTCTTGTTTTGCTTCGAAAACTTTAGTCATCCCAAAACTCTTGCACATTGTATTCCAAGCAATGAACAAAATCAAAATTCAATCTCGAAACATGGCAATTAGGCAGAATGTGAGACACAAGCTCTGTCAGACTTCAAGATCATTCGACGCGGAGACATAATAGTTCTTAAGAGATTTAAATCAATGCATGAGATTGCTTGAATATAGGGCTGTCAATTTGGGTCATGAAACGATTAACACGACACGACATGGCAATTTGGGTCATGAAACGATTAACACGACACGGCACATAATAAAAATGTCGTGGGTCTGGGTCATAAACATGTTAACACGTTTATACACGGTTAATAAACGAGTCATTAACATGTCAATCGACTTAACTCGTTTATGACTCGCTTAACACGACTAAAGAATAATGTATAAATAATAAATATAGTATAATAAATAGATTGATACAAAATTCACTTATTTGAATGCATGTTAATTGCATGATTTATTTATTTTATTTATAGACATTTTTTATCATATTTTATTTTATATTTGAGAGGAAATATTCATTTTACTTTTAATATATTATTTATGTTTTAGATTTTATTAATAATTATTTATTAAGAAAAAACAAAACTTTTCACCAAAGTAAAATTTATATATTTTTTTAGATGATTTTTATAATTTTGTTTATGTTATTATTACGAGTCATTTTTGCTTTATTATTAAGAGTAATAAAGACTTGAATGAAAAAGTAAAGTAAAACTAACAACTATATACAACCACATTATATTTTATTGGATATTTTAGTATGTTTGTTTGAATTTAATCATTTAGATGTATTTTAAAAAGTAGTAATCAAATTATAAAAGTTTAAATAAAATAAAATTTTTAAATACGATATTTAATAAATGGGTGACACGAATATACGACATGTTTAACACGACCCACTTAGACACGAAAACGATTAACACGATTAATAAACATATCATGTAATGAGTTTGCATTATATGAGTCATGACATGTTTATGACACGACACGTTTACGACTCACCGACACGAATTGTCACCCCTACTTGAAGAACATCTGGTTGAGAAGCGTACCAAGAGTATTATTAATCAGCAGCGGTTATTAAGAGCAACTCGCTGTGATAAATTGCAGTATAGAACCATATATGTGATTGCTAAAAGTTGCACAAAGATGCAGTGAAATTCATGTGAAGCTTTGAAGAGTAGATTGGTGGCAAGGTGCAGTAGAGAAACATACCAAGCCGTTCAAAACATAGGTGGCGCCCCACAAACCAATGTAGCCCATTTTGTACACACCAATTTGACGTGCAGTTGATTGTCCTTCATATACACATGGATTTGTGCCAATTATCAAACTAAGAGTGAAGAATAAGTTGTATATAAAGTAAAGGAATATACTACAATGACAACAACAATGTCACATCACAAGACATATTGGCTTACAAGAACCCTCCATGCGACTTCGACCCGCGTGTTATGCATCGAGATTTGTGTATGCTTGCATCCCGAGGCATACGTGAATGATTCTTGTGAATCAATGTGTCTTGTAGTGTAACATGATGTTGTCATTCTAGCACTTCATATTAACGATGAATTGAATGGTTGTAGGAATGGGGTGTGACTCGTGTAGCAGCTAAAGGTAATCCCAGACGCTACACTATAAAAAGGAAAAAAAAAAAAAAAAAAAATTTTTCCAGTGGCAAGGCCCTCTACGGGATATTAAGGTAAAGCCCCATAGTTAGGGATGTCAATTTTGTTGGGTCTTGAAGAGTTTGGGTCATGCAAAAATGGCCTATAAATGCCCCTGATAAAAAATATTGACTCAATATAAATTGAAGAAATTCGACGAGGTAGGGGTAGACTAAACTTAACTTAGAAGCATTAATTAGGATGGACTTGAATGGTATGAAAATCTCACTATTAATTGCATTTAATCGAGCACAATGGAAGAGTTTGATCGATGTAGCCGAACCCAATTAATTTGGGACTGAAGCTTTGTTGTTGTTTGTATCTTGGATCATTTTATGTGTATCATTAAAACATGTGTTTCCATACCGCTCCATGTTTCTGAACTTATGATTGTTTCTCTCCCTATATATGTCATGCAGGTGACAACTAAACCAAGGTCTTGTTTGGTTAGAGGTGGAGTTATCTCCCATGAGATAACATACAGGGAGTTGGGAACTAATCTTGTTTGGTTGCCCAAATTGTCTGTAAGTTATCTCACAACTTACACCATATGGAGTGAGATATCTCCCCACCACCCCCCATAAGGAGTTATCTTTCAAGAGTTGTGGATACAATTACCCCTCATTAATGACTCATTTATTATCTATATCTCTCTTATTTGAAGACTATTTATATCAATTCATATTTTTTATTGTTTAAAAATTTGAAACTTCTCTACAAGTTTAAGGTTGAACCAAACGTGAAAATATTGACTTCAAGGAGTTAACTCCCAACTAACACTGTAAATTATCAAAAACGAACCAAAGAAGACCCATTCTCGTTTATCCAGACAGCGGAGAGACTTTTGATCCTGATGAAAAGGAGTGAATAGTGTGTTTGTTCTATAAACTTATCTTCCTTAATTAATAATAGAATAAAACTTCTCTGAAACTTCCGTCCTTCACTTTTATGCACCTAACGGAGTAACGCACGTTTTGAGAAACTTGTTAATATAATGAAATGTCCACGTCATTCACTCTTGCACACTGCTTGTTTGAGTGACTTGATTTCATATTTAGTATGGATCGCCGTTCAATTCTGGTTCCTATTGCAGCTCGCCACTGGCGTCTCAGATGAAGAATTTGTCGAGTATGCAATCAAATGGCGGGAGTCTGGGGCTTCGCTCATAGTAGGCTGCTGCCAAGTTTTAAAAAATTGATAAACTTTTGTGAACTTCGATGGAAGTTTGTCGATAATGAAAATGAGGAAGCAAAACTAACTATGTGGAGTTGCAAAAGTTGCAAAGTTTCGCCTAAAACTTCCATCGACTTCGATGTATTCCGTTGAAACCATTAAAAAAGAGAAAAAAAAATGCAAGAATTCGAAGAAATCAACAAAGTTTTTGAAGAAGTTATCGAAGTTACCCCTAAATAAAATAAATTTTAAAAATTAACTTCTTTTCGCATCAAATAGCAAATAAAGTCAAAATTTAACATATGAAGCAATATAAAAACAAATATTAATGTCACGTGTGTTGCGAATTAGGTGATTATTGTAAAATAACTATTTTAAATAATTGTATTGTAATTATTATGCATTATTGTTGTATGATTAAGTATATTTCTAACATATTTAAGAAAAAATTTGAGTTTTCTAGCATTTAAAGTGAAATTTCATAAGTTTCATACACCGGCGAATTTTTGTAAAATTTCCCTTGTCGAAGTTAATTTCTTCGAATTACTTATGAATTTTAAGTGAGTGAAGCTTAAAGCGAAGTCAAAGTTTCAAACTTTGGCTGCTGCTGGACAACTCCATCAACTATCAAAGCTATCTCTAAAGCTCTCTTAGCAGGCATATTTACCAAACCTTGCATCAAGGGCCAAAAATACTCCGGGATGTGACTTCACTATTAAGATAACTGACCCAATTCTTATTTCAGGAACAAGAAACAGAAAACCAGACCCTTTTTTTTTCTGTTCTCTCCGTGTACGGTAATTTCAGTTTGTCTATGTAAAACCAAAATGTAACCAATTGTACAGTTGATATCTTCTTAATTGGAGTATTTGTTTATGCTCTACTCATGTTTTCACTCTTTGGCTTAGTCAATGTGGGGAGCAAACACAAATAAGAAGGAACTAACAACACATACTAACATGTTGGAGTTTCAAGGCCGTGGTGTTGGTGCGTTTGGGTTATTATTTTCACTCAACCAGTATCAAGCACTCTGATATCAATCAACTTAGACATCATAATATATATATATATATATATATATATATATAATCTTGGGTAGCACTTCTTCAATCACTTTAATCGTTTTTAACAGAAGTTTTACTGGGTTAATATATCTCCTGCATTTCACAGTATATACACTTGAATCACCAATCCTGTAAACAACACAAGACATATTGTTGCACCTCAGCACCTTCATTAGAATGGGCAGTCCCTGAGTCAAGAATCCATCCAACCTAAATGGAACGTAAGAGTTCGCTTGCATGTTTGATTATTATCCCTTGTTCACAACAGAATTTAACTAAAACATCGTTTGAATATACTACAGAACACAAACCACATGCAGGAAAGAAAGGGATGAAAGACTTTCGCCTTGAGTTTTATATCTTGGGGAAGATGGAATCGACGAAAGCATGATGCATTGGATCCAACTGCCAAAGCTTTGCGAGATGATGGTGAGAAGTGGTGAGTCTGTGCACTTGTTCGATGAGCCAGATAGTAGCTTCGGCTTTGCAAGGATGAATAATTGTATCGAGAGGCTGATGTTCATCGTCAGTTCCGATTCTCGATTGATCCCACTGTTTCAGGAGGACATTAGTTTGATAATGCAGGGGTTGCCCATACAATTGTTTTATGGATTTCGCTAGTCCTTGCCATGAGGTGAATGGAATCAGAGATCCATGAAGAGAAGGAATTGGGATCTGTCTCATGTATTCCTGATACATTTCTGCTCTTCTTATTACTGCATCTGCACCATGGACGAAAACATTTTAGTACATTGCAAAATTGTAGTGCAAACTAAACGTATAAAAGAGAGCCAAGTACAAACCATCAAACATGGCTATGCGATGGCAGCACCAATCGTGTATTGATGGAGTGAACAAGTTCAATACACCTCAAATTTCAGAAAAGCTATTAATGTTCATAAAGGAACTACTCAACTGACAGGGAAGACACCTTGGCTGTTAAACCACACATGATGAGTGTATCGAGAGGCACAAATGTGTGATCCGACCATAGGGAGTGACAGCCAATTTAGTTAGGTAGTCGCTTAGCAAGTCTGAGAATTAAGAGTTTATCATTAGTTTACACAAACCAGAACCAGAACTCTTTTAAAAAAGTGTACTGGTTTGTGAAATAAAACAACTGCAGTTCATAAAAGAAGCCTGCATAGTCGTCCTTTTTTTAGTAGACATTTGCATTTAGGTGGGAATAGCTCAATCCACGTACTGCAGATTAGCAAACTGAGGTGACACCCATAGACTATTCCGAAATCAGAAGTCACAATTTTTTCAATGCACCATGATACTAGCTAGTCTTCTTTTGCTTTCTATCATTCTATGTCATCCAGTTAATATTTATATCCCCTCTATTACTATAAAAACTATAGTACTTTCTATGTCATCCAGTTAATATTTATATCGTCTCTATTACTATAAAAACTATAGTTTTCTCTATGCCATCTAGTTAATATTTATATCCCCTCAATTACTATAGAAACTATAGTTACTGACAGCACTAGAGTGCCAGAAAAAACGGATGTAGAAAATAACGAAGAAAGAGTGAAGCAATTTCCACGATATATATCATCATATTGATATATCATTGCACAAGAATTGATAAATTTCTATGATAAACAAATCTTTTCATATAATTACAGCAGGTTTTTCTTTTCTTTATAAAGTCCTACAGTTTGTCAGATACTACCTGCTAAAAAGAGTCACATGAAAAGAACCACTACAGAAAGTAGGGAAGAAGAAAATCTAGTAACTGTATCATACAGTAGAAAAACAAGTTATCTATATCTATTTTGGCAATCACTTAATTAATTACATCATAAATTTTGTCTATCAAAATTTTCTAACAACAAATGGCTCCTACACAACTTATTCTGCACCCCTTTTCTTTAAAGGCTTTCTTGCCGTTGAAGGAGGAGAAAAAAGTAAAGATTAAACATGCTCAAAATGGTGATCACTGAACTCCAACTTCAAATTCCTGAAGTTCATCAAAGCTCCAGTCTTTAGCACAAAGTCCAACCACAGTGAAGATTGACGAGCAAAGCATGAGTATTTTTTAAAAATAGTGTTTTAATGAAGTTGATCTCCAACATAGCGGTTTATCATAACTACCATAAACTCAAGTGCACTCAAAAACTCAAACTAGAGCGTTCAGCATAATCTACCTTCTCCTCCCAACATGATGGACACTGCATACCCAAAGATTACCACACTAATCCAGAAAGCCAGGCATTCAACTCCACAAAATGAAAATAATCGTTAGATAAAACTTAGTTAATGACTTCTTATGCCCAAACTAAATCTAAACCATGTAGTGAAATAAACACTTTTAATCACAATCAAATTGAACTTCTTTCTAAAGCATCTCTAGTTAGATGGATGAGGCATCAGTTGCTACAAAGCAAGGTTGGGGGCTAGACACTTGATGGTAGCGAATAACATTTTGTCAACTCTCAAATTCACACTCATTTTATTTCATTCATTCAAATAACAACAATAAAAGCAAATACATTCATAAACAAAATATCCATTCCATTCAACACCTAGCAATGTGTGTTGTGTGAACAAAATATATACCTTCTGAAACAACCTCCCTAACAATTGGCTGGCTGACCAGAGCTGCAATTCTGGGCTTATCATGATGCACACCTTTAACTTCGCCGTCGGAATCAGAGTCCAACGACAAAATCTCTTCATTGCTCCATGGCATTGACCTCTTCATTGACACAATTCCCAGACCTAAAAACCCTCAAAAACATGCAAAACCAAAAAAGGGTCTGATTGCCGGTTTGCCCAATTTGAGACAGAAATACTACTTTCGATTTCTAACCTTCCCTTCAAAATTCAAGGTAATGGGTGTAAGATTGAGGTATGAAATCCTAATTAGAAGATGAAAAAGGGTAAGAGAGGGATTATCTTAGTGTGGGTGGGCAAATTGGGAAAAGTGAGGAAGAAGACTCATCTGAGATTGCACGTTCACAGCAGATGCATAGATTTACATAATATGTGTTAACTGGGTCTCTGAGAGTGTGAGTTGAGGTTTCAGTTGTTCTGCTCCTCCCAAAATAGCTATTCCTGCTGCGAATGCAAACAATGCAGGCACCGTGGTGGTGTTTCCTTGAGGGGGCAATAAGCACAAATGGGTTTTTTCCATTGGTCATTATGCTCATGGGCTTGCCTTTCAACAAGTTTATTTGGAATAGGTTGAGTCCATATTATATATTTTTCATCTATGTGTGGGAAGCCCAAGCCCAAACCCGTTTTAAGCCCCTCCAAAAATAAGCTTTAGGCACGATTTTTTTTTTTTCATGGTTTATTAGATGTGGGATAAATGCAATCATAGCAAGCCAATTACCTTGTGTAGAAAACTACTAATCAAAGAATTAAAAAACAAACAGGTTATATACCCGAAAAGCGAAAGCGAATCGGAAGTGTTTACTTGTTCACTGGTTAAACGGGCAAGATCACCAATTGGGAAATGGCCAAAACCATGGCCTAGATACTTTGCATAGGTACTCAAGAGAAAAACTTACATTAGTTTCTTATTTGGAACTTGGTTAGGAGATAAAAACTAACTCTCTTCCATATATATTTATACGAAAATATAACTACTAAGTAGTTATTGAGTAGTTAGTAAAACTACTCATATATTTATGTGCATACACGTGGTTAAATCCAACATCTCCCACTCGCACATAATGAATTTAGTTTCTCATAAGTTGAATACTTATGTGAGTACAAGTGTATTAAATCAAACAACTCCCACTTTGATAATGAGTTTAATTTCTCATTTTACATATTTATAGAGCACAACATCTCTTATCTCTGTAAACACACATTTATACTAGTAAATAGGTCGTGCACCCAACATACATATGAGAGCTTGTTGCTAACAACAATTAGGTATATGTAGCAGCTCAAATTATAAGTAGAGTAAAGCACCCTATATACATCAATCACATTTGAATATCTCAAAATCTCTTTTTATTTTTTAATTCAAATTCTCATGCATCCACAATTATATTTAGCATATAAATATAATTGGTCGACTGGTGGATACAACTCAAACAAATGAGACACTATGATGATCTTCCTTTTCTCCTTATCTCTTTACATTTTACACCAACTATTATCCATAGATGTCCCGTTAGATCGAATAATTCATTATCATCATTAACACTCCAAGATATCTAACATTGAGATGAGACTTTAAGATTAGTCAAAAAGTCTTAAGAGTACTTAAATGAGACTCCATAACCTCAAAGACTCACATAACTTAGAAGTAGAGATCAAAAACTTTCATTACCTTTATTGGTCACTAAATGCACATGTGGTATAAAACACATGCTATAATATTATTCTCCTTTTGCTATGGAGCGTATGTCAACAAATATTGTATAGGGGATAGTTCAAATATATTGTATATCTAACTTGATCCATAACTATACTTTAAATTCTCAAATTATAACCGCATGATTTCCACTTGGCATATAAAGACATCTAAGGTGAACTAGTGGGAGGTTTCACCTTTTGGTCACAAATGACCTCCTCTTCATTCACTATCAAGGCGATTATTTGTTTTAAACTCGACCTCTCCAAATTTATACCAAAAAGCTTAAAACCAATCTTATTTCTATGCACCACGAAGTCATAGAAGCAATTGCCTATGTGAGAAGGTCAATTTGCTATTCGACATACCAATCTTTTTATGTACAAAACATAAATGTAAGTGTATGCATAGTCATCATAAAACAAAGTATGAAACTTTGAAAGACATTAATATATAATCAATAGTATTTCATCCATACAAAGTGTAAGAATCACAAATTCCTTTGGTATTCATCAATCACAAAATTATATGAAATAATTGCTCGATGAAACCATATATGACACTCCCCTGTTATTGATGAAACTATTGTTGTGCCTTCTATAATTGACAAACTCCTTTTTTGACATACACGCAGTAGCATTTGTCAGTAGTATTCATCAATACAAAGTGAAAGAATTGCAAATCCATAATCTTGTCATGGATGAAACTATTGTTGTGCCTTTTATAATTGACAAATTGCCATCATCTTGGAGAGAGTTCAAACGAACTTTGTAGCATAAAAAGAGGATATTACTATTGATGAACTTTCTAACCTTCTTTGTATAGATGAGGATTTTCGCAAGCAGGAAAATGAAATATAGCAAAATGCCTCAGGAAATTTCGAAGGTGCATGTGGTGGAGGATGCAAAGTTCAAAAAGCCCTTGCTCAAAAGGCCTAACAAGCCTGATGGTTTCAACAAGGCTGGTAGTTTGAAAAAATCTAATATCTAAAATCAGAATCAAAAGAAGCAGAAAGTTACTTGCTGGTTCTGCGGGAAAGATGACCATTTCAAGTTTGATTGTTTATTTTGGAAGAGGAAGAAATGGAAACATCATGCTTCCTCGAGTAATGGATGAAATGACAATGATAATCTCATTACCATGATTTCTGAGATTAACATGATTGATAATGACATGGCTTGGTGGGTTGATTTTAGAGCTACCCAACATGTTTGCAAGAACAAAGGATTCTTCAAGACCATGGAGGCAGTGAATGAAATACTATCTTGTACATGGGAAATGCTGCTACTGTTCCCGTCAAAGGCATATATAGTATTGAACTGAAATTTACTTATAAAAAATTGTAACACTCACTAATGCGTATTATGTACAAAAAGTGAGGAATAATCTGGTGTCAGGTAGTTTATTGAACAAGTATGGGTTTAGGCTTGTATTTGAGACTAACAAATTTGTAATGTCCAATGGTGGTATGTTTGTAGGGAGGGGTTATGCTTATGAGGGTATGTTTAAGCTTAATGTAATCACTTTATCTAAAGAATGTTGTTTCTGCATATCTTGTTGAGTTTCCTTCATTTTTACGGATTTTCAAATTAGGACATGTTAATTTTAGATAATTATATGATATGGTAAATTTGGAATTGCTGCTTTATTTTGATAAAAGTGAAGGAAATTGTAATACATGCATGAAAACAAAAATAACACGAAATCTTTTTCTAAGGTTGATATCTAATACGTGACATACATAATACACCATAAATAGGAGGCAATAAGTATTTTATAACATTTATTGATGATTATAGCAAGTCTTGTTATGCTTATTTGTTGCATTTGAAAGATGATACAATAGTAAAGTTTGAATTGCAATGTGAGACCTTTTATAAAATGTGTAAGGTCGATAGGAGGATAATACTATAATCCTAAGTACTTTGAATCTACTAGAATAGTCCATGAGATTTGTTGAGTTTCCTTCATTTTTATGGGATTTCAAATTAGGACATGTTAATTTTAGATAATTATATGATATGGTAAATTTGGAATTGCTGCTTTATTTTGATAAAAATGAAGGAAATTGCAATACATGCATGAAAACAAAAATAGCACGAAATCTTTTTCGTAAGGTTGAAAGAAATTCAAAATTGCTTGATTTAATTCATTCTGATGTATGTGACATACGAAATACACCATAAATATGAGGCAATAAGTATTTTATAACATTTATTGATGATTGTAGCAAGTCTTGTTATGCTTATTTGTTGCATTCAAAAGATGATACAATAGTAAAGTTTGAATTGCAATGTGAGACCTTTTATAAAATGTGTAAGGTCTGATAGGGGAGGATAATACTATAATCCTAAGTACTTTGAATCTACTAGAATAGTCCATGAGACTACAACTCCCTATATGCCACAATAAAATGACGTGGTTGAACGCAAAAATCGTGTTCTGACAGAAATAGTTAATGCTATGCTATCAAACTTAGGTTTTAGTAGTGGTTTTTCGGGGGAGTCATTGCTGACTGCATGCCACATTTTGAACCAAAATTTCACAAAAGAGGAATAAAGTCACCCCATATGAGCTTTGGAATAATCAAAAATCAAACCTTAATTACTTAAGAGTTTGTGATTGTAGAGCAGTAGTAAAAGTGCCAAAACCCAAAAAGAGAAAATTGGGTGAAAAGGGAGTGGAATATATATTTATTGGATATGCACAACACAGTAAGACATATAGATTAATGGTAATCGAGCCTAATAATTCAATTTCAGTTATTGTGATTGAATCAAGGGATGCAATTTTTGATTAGATCAGATTTAATATGTTCCTAAAAATATCCCTGAACAAAAGCATAATGGGAAGGAAGTCATGTAAAATGAAAATGAAAAAGAGATAGTAGATGTTCCTGAACTTCGATGAAGTAAAAGAGCTCGAAAAATTAAGCCACCTGGTTCTGATTTTTATACATTCTGGGTTGAAGGAAGTAAAGAAACATTATCTAGACAAATTTTTTATTGTTTTAATATGGAGGCTAATCCTCAAATAGTGGAGGAACCGATGCAAGAAAGAGATGCGACTTTCTAGTTGATCTACCTCATGGGTGTGAACCCATTAAATACAAATTTCTCTTTGAAAGGAAAAGAAAAGTTAATGGATCTATTGAAAAACACTAAGTAAGATTGGATGCTAAAGGATTCAGCCAAAAACATGGAATAGACCATTTCAATACCTATTCACTAGTAGCTAGAATTGCTACAATTAGATTGCTTATTGCAATTGCAACAATAAACAAGCTGGTCATCCACCAAATAGACGTCAAAACTGCGTTCCTATATGGAGAATTGGATGAGGAAAATATACATGGAATGACTTGAAGGGTTAATAATGTCTGGTCATAAAAATAAAGTATGTAGATTGCGAAAATCATTGTTTGCAGATATATATAAATATAGCATCCAAAAGGCCTCACAAAGTCAATATATAGGTAGAATACTAAAGTTTGCACAAATAGTCAAGTGTTATATATATGCATACAATAGTCAAGTGTTATATATATTCATACACTTCTCAATTGGTTCATGCACGCATACATTTGCAACTCATAACTAGTTTGATCTGGTTTGCAACCATTACTAGAACAACATTGATATTATAGGAAGCATTACTTGCATATGATGGCATAAACGTTGAAGTAGATATTTACTTATTCTTCCATCTTTTTCTAGTGAAATACCCTTATGTATCGCATCATAAAAAAAGTTGCGAAATGATGAACCTAAAAAAAGGCATGAATACATATAGATGAACACTTAACAACAATATTTAAGGAAATAATCCGTGAGATCTTTGTGGAGTACCTAAACTTCTTTTGGTCTCCTTCCACCGAACTAAGTATATATTCCGTCTCGTCCCATCGAACCAAGTACTATAGATCGGCCCTCTGTCACTGAGACATATGCGAAACAACAATAAACACAAAGGACCCTCAAATCAAACCATATACACACTAACATACCACTAATACAACAACAACATTAATGCATGACCTACTAATTCTTGAAAAAAAAAATAACAACTAATCTAAATCTCACCTGACAGTGGATATGACTGAGAAGACAACCTCCAACGCACGAACAACCACTACCACTATTTTTTCTTTTCCAAATACATGATCGAACTCGAGTGCATAGATCATTTTATGGAAGGGAATAAGGGTGTCGAACGAAGGATTGGAACGCTTGGGGCTCGGTTTGTTTGTGGAAGGGGATAAGGGTGAATAATAAAAAATGTGGATGGGGTGCCCTTCTCATCCAAGAAGGGTAATTTGGGTTTCAACTTTTGTATTTGTGTGCCCTTATCAAAATAGTAGGTGCCCAAATCCAGTGGTTGCCCTTACAAAACTGTGGGGTGCACATAGAATGACCTCATGGATACTTATAATACAAGAGTAGAATTATTTTAAGGATTAGTTTCAGTATGTAAATTTTTGTGATTGATTATAATAAAATTAAAAAAAATTAAAATTAACTCATAAAGATCAGGAATGTGCAAATTTTCACCGGCCAGATTTGCCCGCTCGGCTCGCTAGTCTTTTGAGTCGGCCGTACCTCTTCCAGACCCAAGTCATGCGCCAACCAATAACCACTTTTGTGTTCTAGTCGAGAACGATATTAGTTGGATTTATTGTTGGGCGCCTCGGCCGACCCGAGTTTTGTTCAAGAAATAGGAAACCCTAACCCCTACCACTTCTCTATGTTTTTGCTGAATTTAGTGTCTATTCGGTTGCCACACCTTACGAGAGACAACTCATCTACTTCTTCCTTTAAGACTCGTCAACTATTACTATTCATCGTTTGTCCATGTCAGATGGTTCACGCCTTTTGGGAGCACAATCAGATGAGTTTCAGGCTTAGCCGCAATATATAGACTTAAATGTCTCTACAATTGCTAGGTATCATCATCATTTGTGTCTCTGCAATGTATGGGCTTGATGTCTGAAAGTTTTTTTCACTTTTCACATGAATGTATAGATATGTAGCTGCAATGGGTTCAATTTGCCCCACCCCAATTCAATTTCATGTTATTGTCATCAAAATTCTTCAACACAATCATATCTATTAATCTCAATGTGTATGTGTAACCATGGCAGACCATCATCATCTTCATGACATGATCCCATCTCAAAGCATTCCTCCAAGTCATATACAATCCCACCGAGTACACCCTCACTCGCCGTATCCATTTCTCATTCTCCACCCTAAAAGTCCCTCTGATCGGCCCGCTCGAGCCCACTGAATTGTCGGGCAAGGGTGGGCAAGAGGCTTCCAAACACAAATGTCGAGCTTCTAGCGTGTATGCCATACATAAATCTAACAATCGGGCGGGCAAAGTGTTTAAGGTTTGGGCGAGCCTGAGCTTGGCCCGACCCGGCCCGTGCACAACCCTAGTAAAGATCGGGTATATGTTAATTATGCTTGTCCTGAGGCCTCGTTTGGGTCATTTTTACTATAAAGACCCGAGTTAAACTAATCTTAGTCACTTGCCTTGTATTATGCCTATCTAGTTATTAAGCGTGCATGATTTTATTGGTTGTTATCAAACTTGTGAGAGAGTGGCATTGAGATGCGTGCATGCCAACGAATGGGTAGGTTAGTGTATTTGAGATACTTAGGAAAACTTATGACTTAGGGGTGAATTCCTAATTTAACGTAAATATCTATGTTATGAGTTGGAGCCTTGACACGTATCGAGCGTGTACAATAAGTTTCTCGTATACCCTTATTATTTGTAGTAGTGATAAGTAGGATAATCTCCACAGGGATTTATTGAACTTCCTTAGGAAAAAGTCTTTCAATAGTTATTATTATTATTATTTTTACTTTAATTTAATTAATTTAATTAAAACAAGAATTAAAAATCACTAATTCAAACTATAAAACTATAATAGTTAACTAAACTAATTTAACTAACTTAATTCATACAGTTCAAATTCACCAATATTCAAATCAATTCAATTCAATAACAAATAAATATCTAAACAAACATCCAGTACAATGAAATAATAATCCGTTTTGCATCCAAATATATTACTACTCAAATCTTAGTCATAAGAATACTTTAATATCTTAATAAAGTATTCTAGATCATTAAACTCTAATCATAAGTAAGTAGACACCCTTATCAAGTCATTAATTCTCCTTATATTGATGAAAAAGCCACACTCTAATTTTATTGAATTAACTCTTTGAAAACTTAAATAAAATTTTCATTAGACAATAAAACTGCATTACATTATGTGAAAACTTTGAACTACTAAATCCAATACCTTTGAAAAGCGAGTTAAATATTAAACTTAGATCTCAATCCACCTAGGACATCTAAATGGTAATATACCTTTTAAACAATCATAGTTACTACTTTAAATTATATATTGAATCCAAATATCACAATACACATTCTAGACTATGCATGCAATACAAAGTTTTATGATTATAGTCCGCAAATAATAACATATTAAATCAGTGAATTAAAGAACATGATTGGTTTAAAACATTAAGTACAAAATCATCTCATAATGACTACATCACAAAACGAATCAAGTTCATATTCGAACTTTGTTTAAATTAATAAATTACTCACTCATTATCATAATAACATTGCAATAAAGTAAATAAAAGATATAGATAAATACCTATGAATAAATACTTTGAATCTTCAAATCGTCTACAAAAGCAATGAACAATATAAAAACTAAAACAATAAACTATGAAAGTAAACAATGCTCCAAGAGCAATGAAATATTAAAATAAGTACTCAAGGGCAATTGATTTTGTAGTACACATCCAAAACTAACTCAAACGTCTCGTGGTTATCTAAAATTCTTGAAATTGAACCCAATGATTCCTGACTGATTCCACTTATAATCAAATTACTGGTTAAATCTTTGGAAAACTGCCTCTATGCTCCATTGAGTTGTCTCACGATTTATATACAAATCCCAAATCGCTAAGGAATCACCAGCAGTAATTTCCAGTTAATCCTTGATTTGCTGATGATTCAATGAGTATTTCTTCCACTCGATCAAATCCTTCATTTTCTTCATTTTTCAACCATTTCTTATTCTAATTATGACCTGAAATAATAAAAACAAGAGAAAACCTAGTGTAATATAGCCTTTTACATCTAAAATTACCCTTAATATAAACTATAAAACACTATCTAATTATTGACTTATCAAATACCCCCAAACTCAGAACTATATAGGTTTTCTCAATCTCTACTGACAAACGTCAAGCTTATGATAACTAATAAAGAACCTTAAGATACAAAAACCACTAAATCAGTTTCGTTTTCAAACAATATTTAAAATATCACCACAATCAAAGTCGATAGGAATTCTTAATCACCAATAATTATCATTTCATATCCATTTGTTGGAATAAAAAGATATACTTCACTTAACTTAGCTATAAGCATCTGAGCTTAATCTTTTATTTGAAGAGTTTTTCACAAACATCATTCCATTTTTTCTATATTTCTCTTTTTCTTTCTTCTTTCTTCTATGATTATTTTTTTCTTCTTTATATTATATTCCTACGGTTCCTTGCTCCATTTTCTTTGGAATCCGTCATTCTTTTTTATAGGAATTATTTCTCACATCTTTTCTACCACTACATTTCCTGCTCTATTTCCTTTGGAATCTATGAGTCACTCTATTTTTTCTTTTCATTTAAAAACTCGTGTTAGCTCTTTTCACTTTCACTATAGTTAAGGAAGCATTCTTTCCATCTAAGTAAAATTTTATTGGTCAATTTCCTATTTCTTTCCTTCAATTGTGGCATAAATTATTTTCATCATATATATAATATAATATTTGATCAATAATATTTGTATAACAAGATTCTTAGAAATCTGTCTAGTTTATCTTGCACTATTGTTTCGATCTTCGACCCATTATAATGTCTAACATGAAACAATGAATCCCCTTTAAACTCCTATAATGTATACATAATTTAAGTTAAGTCAAATAAGGTATAACAATTCCTTCCTATCATAGAATTTTTATTTTCATGGGTAGTAAAAATATATCATTTCTATTTAAATCTAAATTATATTCAATTCATATTTTTCTAACTAAATAAAGTAAAATGAAGAAACATTACCTGTATCTTCAAAAATTCAAAAATTTCAGTCAACTTTGGACAATTAATAAATAGATTCTACCTCTAAAGTCCTCCATACTTCTTTTTTTCACACTTCACTTCATCTAAATACCCACAAACTCATTCCAAACCTTGTCTTCAAGGTTTAAAAATTAAGTCAGATTTCCAACAAAAAAACCTCATGAAGTATAAACAAATGAAATAATGAATAAATAATTAAATATTTTTAAAAATTAGAGAAAATATGACAAATTAAAATTTTCCAAACATCATAGTAATAGAGGATAACACATCAAACATTGTATAAACCGCAAGTTACATCAATAGTATCATAATATCACACCACATCGCACAGGTCATCATATAACCAAGACTTCACACATAATCACTCAAAGATAAAATAAACAGAGAAGAAAGTAGATCAGAATCGTCATCCAGAAGTCACATCATCACCACCATCCCCTTGCTCATGCTGTTGAGATTGGTAGCTCGTAGCAGGATCACAGAGTTTATAGTCTACTCTCACCACCGAAGTACTTTCTAAATGGACTCCCTCATTGGGCATTCTCAGTTGGGTAGGTGGTATTGAAATTTCAGCTCCCC
Source organism: Stephania cephalantha (assembly GCA_039657325.1). Classification (NCBI taxonomy): domain Eukaryota; kingdom Viridiplantae; phylum Streptophyta; class Magnoliopsida; order Ranunculales; family Menispermaceae; genus Stephania; species Stephania cephalantha. The sequence goes on along the minus strand of CM077570.1, from coordinate 14,219,100 downwards.
CGCATTGCATTCTCCTGGTCATACCTCTCTTGAACCCATGTATATTCCTCACAATTTTGGGCTAGTTCCGAAACATAAACTCTTGATTTCTCGGAGTTCGCATTTGGTTTCGCAAGATTGACCCCATCATGTCCATCTCCGTCTGATCAGCATACATGCCAATAAAATCTTCAGCAAATGGCTCTGAGCTCTAGTTCATCCTTTCATTATACGCAGCAAATTACATATCTTCCAAAACTCTTATATTCTCTGCCCGTGTTCTTCTTCTTTGTATGGTCTCTCTTATAAGTATTTCATTTCTTTCCCGCTCCCCTTCTGATCTATATAGCCTAACACTTATTTGGTACTTTCTATGATTTCATCGGTGATGGTCCTGTCAGAGTAAACATCTAACCCTAGACCTATCATAGGAACTTTGTTTTTATTTGTGGTCACGACATTCCTAATTGAATTATAAATGATTTTTCCAACATCAATGTAACCTTTCCCTTGGACGATGTGGTACAATGATCGTAACCGCAAGTATAACGGTTCAATTTTAGTAATAATGTGATCAATAAAGATTGATTACATATATCATTCCTCTGGGAAAGATGTATATGGACACAAATCATTTAGTCAAATTCACTATATTGTTAAAAAATCTCTTTTGTCTTGATTTAAACTAAACTACTCTATCCTATAAAACAATGTAAATTAACTTATATTATTATATTGAGAAAACTCTTAGTTCACAACTTCACCTAGGTAATGAATTACTATGCTTCCATATCATATTTCCTTCATCTTTCTTATGTGTGTGCAATACTTAATTAAATAGACAAATTTCCTTAATATTCACTTTAACTTACTGTCGTGGTGCAAAAAGATCCTAATGTGCAAACTAGAACTCCACCTATCGGTGTGAATAACGTAAATCTCACATAGCATTAAGTGCCAAATCTTTAGACTCATAACCACTTAAGTTTACATCAATGTCTCTGTAATTAACAACTATCTATCGATGTTATATATTTTACGCTTGTGTTGTTCATATCCAACTTAAAAGCTCTAATGGTCATGGTAACTTCTAAACCCCTAATCAACAAACATTCGATCAAGATGTTCATAGCATTATGCATAGAATCAAAGCCAAACTGTAACTATTGCACTTCTAAACATTATTACTAATGCATACTTCTTCGCATAATATTCATACCATAGGATCCATTGATCCCTAAGAGAAATAGACTACTCACTCTTCATCATAAAAAATAAACAATTCATGGTATTCATTGCAATCAAAGAATTCAAAGAAACAATACCGAATCTCCATAATTGAAGTCTTCAATGTATCTTCTTCAAAACTCTTCTCAATATTCAAATCTAATATAAAACTATACTAATCTATAATGGTGGCTTGTAATGTATTGTAATTTATGAGTTTACCATGTTTTAATACCTATTTATACTCTTGAGACTCATAAAAGTACAATTAGAAACCCTTTCCAAACAAAATAGAATTCCAAAACTTTCTATTTCTCTATCCCGACGTTGTTTGTAAGTGATCCACGCTCCTTGTGTAAAGTGACATCGCCGCCACAGTGTCACCCTTGTATGTGTACTTTTTCCATTCAGTAGACTCGGTGTCGCCTGTACAACTGTCTAGCACCATGTGTGTAAACCCAATAGTGTCAACTTTGTATGGACAACGCTAACTCTCATGCATCTCTTCCTTTGATCTCCATGCCTTCTCCATGCCTTATGTTTACTCTCCACAGCGTCAAGTGTGTCCTTCACGACATCACATGTGTTTTTGTGCTTTTTATCCTCGTTTCATCAGGAATTCACTCATTTGTCTCTTTTATGCTTTGTAGACCTGAAAACACATAAATACCATCAATTCGAGCTCATTCTGGGATATTTAAACCAATTAACAACTAAATTAGTCCTATGTATAAGTCTAATTAAGTACTTATCAAATACCCATAAACTTAAGATTTTGCACATCCTGAGCAAAAGTATATTCTACTAAGTACGCATACTAATACTACTTATAGTCCTTACACACTTTACATAGTTCATGGAGGATTTCTTTAATTCCAGTAAGTTTCAAGTTAATAATCCACTCAAGAGTTTTTCTTTATAAAAGCTAATACTTTCAAAACACGTAGCTTCAACAATACATATAATTTACTTTCGAATCTCAAAAGTAGTTCATAACCAAAATCATCACTACTCACAAGTTTATTTCATCTCGACACTCAAACAACAAGTGTAAAATCTCATGATTTCTCATTAAGCTCAATATTTCGCAAATAAGTATAGATTACTATTTTTGAATACTTTAATAGTTCAAGAGTCCATATGACTTCATATAGTTGGAAGGAAAACTTAACTCAATTAAGTTACTTGTACTTGAGCTAAATATTTTCATTTGAAGAGTTTTTATTTAATTTATGCCTTTCTTTCATTATAGATATCTCTATTTTCTTTTCTTCATATATATTTTTAGTTGTACCGTCCCAGCTCTTTTTCCTTTTTCCAACCATCAAGTTCTCTGCTTCTTTTCCTAAAAAACTTGCGAGAATCTAATTTTTATTTAAAAACTTCTCACTTTCATTTTTATTAAGCAAGTTTTAATTCCAACTTTTCTTTAAACACCATGCCTATCTCTTCCCCTTTTAATACTAAGTTTTTATTTCACTTTATACTTAAATATGATTCATACTTATTATAGAATTTCTTAAAGATCTAACTTTTTCCACAAGAAGTATTCCGGTATTCTTCTTACTTTAGTTTCAAGTTCATGTTCTTCCCTAACTCTAAGTTTCTAACTATGAAATATATCGTTTTTTGCTACAATTCTTATTTTCTTCAAAAATGATAACACTCTCTTGAGTTTTTTCATCAACTAGATACTTGTATTCTTACTCATCCTCAATTAAAGGCATGAAATTTGCAAATGATTTACTTATTCATTTACTACTATATATAACCTAATCTATACTACTTATACACATTTAATAATAAGTAAATGAAATCAAATTAAACAACACATGCTATCATTCTTTCCTCTTCAACTGCTTCAAAAATAAAAATTTTTCTTTCATACTTGCAGCATTTATCCTTAATTCATCATTTCTTACCACTTCCCATAGTGTTGGTGACCCCAAACTTAAACTAAACATTGTCCTAAATGTTTAAAAATAAGTCTGAAACATAAAAACACTAAATACACACAAACATATATAATATAATTTAATAACTGCATAATACGAAACATAAAAATGCATAAAAATAAGAATCTACTAATGTGTCAAAATATCCCAAATTAAAAATAATCAATATTTAAGTATCACTCGTCTCCCCAATTGTCATGTGAATATGCCGCATATGTTGATACTTCTCCATATCGATGAAGATTTACTCGACAAATGTATTTTCCAACACATTTAGCACAAAACTTCTTAAAATTAGAAAACTAGTAAAACATTTGGATTGTTCTATCTAATAAAAATAAATAATTGAAATTTAAAACTCTTGGGCTGCTTCCCAGTAGCGTTTCATTTAATGTTCTTAGCCTGACGCCTCTTTGCTCATTTAATCTGAATCTAAATCGAGATACTCCTGACTTTGGATTTTTGAAATAATTGCTCATCCGCGAATACTTCAGTTATCGGCTTCCATGTACCACTTTTTTTATGAGCTGACCTAGTTAGATGGCTTGCAACCAAATCTCCACTTCTTTTTTTATCTTTAATTCCTAAATCAAACTATTGAAATAATAAAACTCATCTAATCAACCTTGGTTTTGCATCTTTCTTTGCAAACAAATAACAAATTACTGCATGGTCAGTGTACACAGTGACTTTTAATCCCACTATGTAAGCTCTAAACTTGTCACATGCAAACACTACTGCCAATAGCTCATTTTCTGTGGTAATATAACTTTGTTGTGCTAGATCTAATGTTTTGCTTGCATAGTATATAACTTTGAATGTTCTATCTCTTCGCTGGCCTAACGCTGCTCTTACCACATAGTCACTTGCATCACACATTATTTCAAAGTCAGACTCCCAATCTGGTACTACCACTATTGGTGCTGAAACCAAAGCTACTTTCAAGGTCTCAAATGCATTTACACATGCAGGACCCATTTCAATTGGAACATCTTTTTCCAACAACGTGCACAAAGGTTTAGTGATCTTTGAAAAATCCTTGATAAACCTTTTGTAGAAACCCGCATGTCCTAGAAAACTCCTTATATCTTTAACGTTTCTTGGTATAGGAAGTTTCTCGATTGACGGTATTTTTGCTCTATCAACCTCTAATCCATGAGCAAACACTCTATGTCCTAAAACAATTCCTTCTCACATCATGAAGTGACACTTTTCCCAATTAAGTACTAAATTTGTGTCTTGACATCTTTTCAATACTAAGGCCAAATCTTGAAAGCATAAGTCCAACGATGCTCCAAATACAGAAAAATCATCTATAAACACCTCCATATATCCTCTTTCATATCAGAGAAAATAGTTATCATACATCTCTAAAATGTTGTTGGTGCGTTGCATAATCCAAATGACATCCGTCTAAATGCAAACGTTCCATAAGGGCAGTAAATGTAGTTTTCTCCTAATCTTCTGGTGCTATAAAAATTTGATTATATCCTGAATACCCATCTAGGAAACAATAATATTCATATCCCTTCTAACCTATCCAACGTCTGATGAATGAACAATAAAGGGAAGCGATTTTTCTATGTAGCCTTATTTAACTTCCAATAATCAATGCATACTCTCTAACCAGTTACTGTTCTAGTGGACAAGGTCTCTCCATTTTCATTCTGAATAATGGTCATCCCTCCTTTCTTTGGTACCACATATATTGGTGAAACCCATGATTTGTTTGAATAGCATAGATGATTCCAGTGTTTAACCATTTTAAAATATCTTTATTTACTACTTCTTTCTAGATTTAACCGCTTTTGAGCTGCAATTGATTTTTTATGATTCTCTTTCATTAAAATCTTATGTATACAGACAGTTGGACTAATTCCTCTTAAATCTTTGATTGCCCATTCTAATGCTGACCGATGCTCTCTTAAAACTCGAAGCAATTTTTCTTCCTCTAATTTTGTCAAAGATGCAGAAATAATAACATGATATATTGAGTTTGCTCCTAAGTAAGCAAATCTCAAATTCTTTGGCAAATGCTTTAACTCCATTATTGGTTCAATAACTGCACTTTCCACTTTCGTTTCTAGTTTCTCAAAACTTTTATGAATCTTTGGGGGTCCTAATGGTGATAAAGCATTGACTACTTCCCGAAGTTCACCGTCAACTGTAGAACTTATTGTTATGCTTTGAACTAGACAATGCTCTAGCGGGTCTTTTGGCGTATATTCTTTTGCTATCTCTTAAACACAATCAGACACTAGATCTTTGACTTCAATACGTTTACAATGCTCTCCATCACTTTTAAATTTCAAGGTCTTATAGATATTGAACATAACTTACTCATCATTTACTCGTAACCTTAATTCTTCTTCTTGAACACCTATTTAAGCTCGTGTAGTTTCTATAAATGGTTTCTCTATTAGAATTAATGGCACCTCCGCATCCTCTTCCATATCCAGCACTAGAAAATCAATGGGAAAAATGAACTTTTCCACTTAGCAATACATCTTCAATCACTCCTCTTGGATACGTTATTGATCAATCTTGTATTACAAAGTCATGTTGGTTGGCTTAACTTCTCCTAAACCTAGCTTCTTAAAAATTCTTAAATGCATTAAATTAATGCTTGCTCCCAAGTTGCATAAGACTTTGTCAAACAGATGTACTCCTATAGTGCATGGAATGGAAAAGCTTTTTGGGTCATTCAATTTTTGAGGTAATTTCTTTTGTAAAATAGTTTTTCATTCTTCTATCAAGTTTACCATTTCATATTCTTCTAATCTTACTTTCCTTGCAATTATGTCTTTAAAAAACCTTGTATAACTCGACATCTGTTCTAATGCATCAGCGAACATAATGTTTATGTGTAGCTTCTTGAAAATCTCTACAAACTTCTTAAACTATTCTCGATCTTTTTGCTTCTCAAAACGCTGAGGATATGGTAGTGGTGGAGTGATTAATGGTGGATTGTCAGAAAATGTCATTCTCCTCAGTACCAAATCTTTTTCCTGCCTTTCTCCCGCTACCTTCTTTTGAGGTAATTCTGATTCTTCTGCTGGTGCAACTTTTTTTTATTACTAATGTCACTTTTCATGCGTTCTGAATCTTTTTGATGCTGCTCATCAATTGGTCTCTTTGTGTCATTTGTTATATCTTTTGATTGCACTGGGTCATTTGTTGTTTTTTCATTTCTTAATTGGACTGCATTTAAGTTCTCTATAGAAATCGTGATTGCGTTACTTGAAAATTGCCTTCCTTCCTCAAATTCAATGCAATTACTAGCTAACTGATTTGTCTCTCCAAGTTCTTAATGGATTGTGTTATCTCATCATCCATTCACTTAATAGTTTGCCTCACATTCTCCTTCTTTTTCTCATTCCTCTAATGATGTTTTCTATTATTGATGTCAATGTCTTGCAAGAATCTTTCAATTGACATTAATGATGTCATTTCTTCACTTTGGCCTAGCTTCCTGTAATGGCCCCCACTTCTAAATAGGGCACCGCCCGGCCTAATCCCGAAATCAAACCCTAATCCTAACCACAGAAAACTTAATTACGTATTAGTCAACCTTTCGTCCCCATATTCATTCACTACACATGTCCTGATATATTTAGATTTCAGAGTTAATTAAACTTTTTATCAATTTAATGATATTACATACTTTAGAGATTGTGCATAAGCTTTTACTATTCAAAATCCTAAGTGTGGAAAACCAGAAAAATACAACATCACATGCATGTATATATATGGAATTATACACTCAACCTAATGTACAAATTAAAATGTACAGTAATAATACAACAAAAGTTGAGTCATATAAAATGAGATAGGAGAGTCACCGAAATGCTCAAAGAAAGTCGCCAATCTTCTCATTCCTCGGCCTGCTGCTGCTCGACGGACTTACACCACCTTCACAAACTAGACGGTGAGTATAGTAATATTAAAGTAATAACTGGAGAATTCTATGCCACATTTCCAAAATATAAGAATGGTATTTAAAAGCATAACGTAGCGAAATACATTGCTGAAACAAGTATACAAGTAAATACCTTAGTTAAAGATGTATAGACTAACACAGGCTAAGTCGAGATGATCTACGTCCGGTCAGCGGTGAGAACTATCACCTAACCTTTCCCACTACTATATGGAGCTGCGCTCAATATATCTCACACAATAGTGGAGCTGCGCTCTACTCTTATACAACATCAATCTCATTCTTGTCGACCACCCCGAGTCTTATAACTTGTATGCTGCGCAAGTGTAGTGGTGAGTGCCGGAACCTGGTGGACCCATGTCCCCGTGAACCGCGCATCTCTCATGCAATGGACACTAGATAATCCTTACTTTAGTTTTCAAAGACAAATAATTCCAAATCTCTAGGATTCCAAAACTAGATAGGCTACAAAGCCTAAAGGAATATAATACAAGTCTAATAAACCAAATTACCCCAATAGCATGCTTTTCATCAATTCTTTATCAAAAAATGACATCAAGAGTAGTAATTGGAATCAATGAAATATTTCACAATGCATCATGTCATAATATTCAATCATGAATAAATACAAGAACAACATGATGTAAGATTACAAGTAGCAATGTCTACAAATAGACCATAAAATAATAAGAGAATGAAATGAAATATAAAATTCACACGCTTGTCCTAGCCTATCCGATCTCTCGACACTTCGAAATGTATTCCCAAACTCCTGAGATCTCCCCTTAGTTCCCTAGAGTTGTTTGATAGGTTTTAGAGTGAGTTTTAGGTTTTAGAATGGAATTTCCAAGGATAGAAAACAAAGCAATGAACAACAATATTCAATAGCTTAAAATGAAATACTATGCATTTCTTAGCTGGTTTACTTACCTGGGCTCGTTATTCTTGTGTTTAACTGAGTGCAGATCCGCAATCGAGTAAGAGAAAGGGGTTAGTGCTAGGAGATTTATTGTGAGGACTTTGGAGCGGCCTTCCCTCATATTTTTGTAGGTTTTGTATTACTTATGTATGTTGTTTTTGTCACATGGGTATATGGGTTTTTGTGATATACTTTAGGATTTGGATTATATGCGGGGTTTCCACACTCTAGGCTGTCCTAACTGATTTGTGTGAAGTTGTTTAGATTTGTTTAAGTTGAAATCACTTCTGCATAAAATTTGATAACTTACAAATCTGAATAACTCGCTTTAAATATTAACTTTTGCTGCCTTGTAATGAAAAATGGTTAGGAAGGCTGACTAGGCTTGCGTTGACATCACGAGGATTGACTTGGGGTCCACGTAAGTCTAAGTCGAGCTGGGCCCAGTTTAGGTTGGGGAACTGGGGCCGTCACACTTCCCTTGTTGGACTTGTTGACTAAAATCTGGAGGTAGCTTTAGTGCATTACCAGGGTTTCCATATTAAAAGTTCGGGTTGTTGTATCCTTGATAATATCTTTAAGGAGCCATTCCTCTCTGCCAGAAGTTGTTTCCATAATTATGCTTATTCATGAAAACATCTTCAAACTTCATCCCTTGTTGCATGTCCAATGAATTAACCACCATTGCTAGGTGATTAACAGGTTGTTGTATTTCTTGCACTTGTAAAGTTCATTGTCCCATTTGTAACTTTGCCATCTTACTACTCAGGTTGGATAATTGTGCCATAATCGCTACATGTGAATCAATCTCAAATAGTCCTGCTGGCTTTCTCACTATGGAATGAGTTCCTACTATAGAATTTTAGGACGTAAGATCTAGAAGATCTAGTGCTCCATCTTCATTTTTCATTAGTAGAGAGCCACCTGTTGCTGCATCCACCAATGTTCTTGTGCTATGATTCATTCCATGGTAGAAGATTTGTAATTATGCCCACTTCACATATCCATATCCAAGACATATTCTCGACATTTCTTTGAATCTTTCCCAAGCCTCACCTAGAGACTTTGTATAATCTTGTTTGAATTGGTTGATCTCCAATTTCCTTTCACTAACTTTCACTGGGGGAAAGAATTTGTCTAAAAATCTCTCATTAATATTCATCCATGAAGTCATGCTCCTTACATTCAGTCCTTGAAACCAGGATTTGGCTTTTCCACTCAATGAGAATGGGAGAAGTTTAATCCTAATTACTTCCTTGGTAACTCTAGTAATATGAACAATATCACACTTCTCCAGAAAGTTCTCCACATGAGCAACTGGATCTTCGCTTGTTAACTCATTGAATAGGCTATTATGCACCATGTTGATGAGGGACGGTCTCAACTCAAATTCGGTGGTGTTGGCTGGAAGCCTCATCACTCCATTGTATGTCTTTTGCACTTTCAGTTTAAAGTAATCTCGAAGACATCATTGTCCTCTTACTCAGTCTTGCACCACTAGATCACTTCGGGTTGATTGTTCCTTCGACCCTGATTTTAGTTTCGGTTTCCCGCTTGATCATCCGCCATCTTGGTCACTTTCTTTTTCTTTCCCTTGTTGGTTCTGTTAGTTTTTAGATCATAAGGCACTAAGTCCTTATCAACTTGACTACACATACACTACTAGTTCCCTGAGAAAGAAAACACAAAAGATCAAGTGTAGATTGTCAAACTAGAAACTAAAACTCTCTATTTTTAATAAACTTAAAAGTAAATTGGTGAAAATAAATTTCTTAACAATTGTGTAAATTAAACTAAATCACTTTTTCCTACCTATTCCCCAGCAATGGCACCAAAAACTTGATCGTAAACGCAAGTATAATGGTTCAATTGTAGTAATAATATGATCAACAAAGGTTGATTACGGATATCGCTCCTCTGGGAAAGGTGTATATGGACACAAATCACTTTGTCAAATTCACTACATTGCTAAGAAGGTCTTTTTGTTTTGATTTAAACTACACTACTCTATTTTATAAAACAATGTAAATATATGTATTCTTATACTGAGAGAACTTTTAGTTCATAACTTCACCTACATAATGAATTACTATGCTTCCATATCATATTTCCTTCATCTTTCTTATGAGTGTGTAATGCTTAATTAGAATATACAAATTTTTTTAATATTCACTTCAACCCACTGTCGTGGCGAAAAAGATCCTAATGTGCAAACTAGAACTCCACCTATCAGTGTGAATAATACAAGTCTCACATAGCATTAAGAGCCAAATCTTTAGACTCATAACCACTTAAGTTTACTATCCATATCTCCCTAATCAACAACTATCTATCGATGTTATATATTTTACGCTTGTGTTGTTCATATCCGGCTTAAAAGCTCCAATGACCATGGTAACTTCTAAAAGCCCTAATCAACAAATATGTGATCAAGATATTCATAGCATTACACATAGAATCAAACACAAATTCTAATCATTGTACTTCTAAATATTATAATCAATTCATACTTCTTCGCATAATATTCATATCATAGGACCTATTGATACCTAAGATAAAAAGACTACTCACTCTTCATCATTAAAAACACACAATTCATGGTATTCATTGCAATCAAAGATTTAATCAAATAACTTCAATTAAATCAAAGAAATAATATCGAATCACCACAATTGGAGTCTTCAATGTATATCCTTTAAAACTTTTTTCAATACTTAAATCTAATGTAAAACTATGCTAATCTATGATGGTGGCTTGTAATGTCTTGTAATCTATGAGTTTACCACATTATAATACCTATTTATACACCTCCTAAAAGTATAGTTAAAAACCCTAATTAACGATTCCAAATGAACTAGAATTCTAAAACTTTTTATTTCTCTATCCCATTGCTGTTTGTAAGTGATCCACGCTCCTTGTGTAAAGTGACAGCACTGCCACATCGTCAACCTTATACGTGTATTTTCTTCATTCAGTAGACTTGGCGCCACCTGTACAACTACCTGACACCATGTGTGTAATTAACTCTCCTGCATATTTTCCTTTGATCTCTATGCCTTCTCCACAGCGTCAAGTGTGTCCTCCATAGTGTCACATGTGTTTTTGTGCCTTTACTCCTCATTTCATCATGAAATTACTCCTTAGTCTCTTTTATGATTTGTAGACCTAAAAACATATAAATACCATCAAATTGAGCTCATTCCTGGATATTTAAACCAATTATACAACTAAACTAATCATATATATAAGTCTAATTAAGTACTTATCAAACAACAATGATGCCTTGTAGTTATGTAACGACCCAAAATTTACTAATAGCAAATTGATCCCAAATCAAGGTCACTGACCTGTGAATATGGCTTGAGAGTGGGTACGCGCTCCAACATTCGACACAAAAAATCGAAAAATATATTATTTTTGATGTGAGGGATGCCTAGTGGGATGTATGTGTGTACTCTATACCCGAAATTTATTTATTTAGTTTGATTGTTTCGTTAACCCGGCGCGCGAGCATAGACACTACTGGAGATGCATGCGAACGTGGGACCAGCGTAAAGGGTAATATGGTTAGTCTCTAATTTGACATTATATGTTAATGAGATCAAGTAAATTACTTACTTAGCCTATGGTTTGGGTGTGAATTGAATAAAAGCCTAAGTTTTATTAAAAGAATGAACCACTTGTTATCCTCGAGATTCGCAAGAGAATGGGAGACTCAATATTCTTGCTAGTGGAGAGATAGAGAGAGAAAAAGAGAGAGAGAGTTAGTGGAAATTGATGGAGTGAATGGTGGCCATTGATTTACCATGAAATGAATGGCCATGATTAGAGATGAAATCCATATATAAATTGTTTTTCTCTCAAAACATGCAAAGAAAAAACAAGAAAAAAATTGGGTCCGGAGTGATTTAGCTTGCTAGAACTTCACAAAAGAAAATTAAGAAGGGTTTTTGGAGCTCCATTGAGAATCATTCAAGTGCTATGATTGATCTACAACCATAGGTAACCAAGATTTCGCTCTTTTATGTTGAATTGATGCAATTGGGGTCTCTAATCATGGGTTTTAATCTAAAACTGAAATTGGAGTTGAAGTTGAAGTTTGTTCACCTATAAGCCCCAATTTGAAATCTCAAGTGCCCATTTCCAAACTTCATGTTTTTGGCCAAAATGGGTTGTGGCTCAGTTCTAGTTTTTCAGCAATTTCATTGGGCAAATGACATTGTTTTCAAAATCCAATTTCATTTAAGAATTTTTCATGACTCAGTATATTTTAAAGAAGTTTAAAAACTGGTACTGCTTTGATGAAGTTATGGATTTTTCAAGTCTATGTGTGTTCTTCACTAATTTATGTCAAATGCATTTTTAAATTGAGGATTTTAATAATGATATAAGAAGTGTGTTGTTTTATGTTTGAGGAGTGTGTATCAGCCCCTTAGTGAAGGGGAGCGAGGGTTCGAGGCGATGGAGTTGAGCAACGACATGAAATAAGGGAAACATAGGTGCAGCCCGAGCTTGATGCCGTAGCGGCGCCGTGGCTTTGCATGCATGGAGCCAGGCACAATGTTAGGCTAATTAAGAGGGCAGAAGCACGACACCATTATGGCGTCATGCCCCCTACCCTAATAAAAAGTGTGGCGTCGTAACCTTGTACACATGATGCCACCATAAAGCTGGACCCTGAAAATATATTAAAATTTGAAATAAAAATCCTAAGCTTTTTTATCAACTTTAAAGAAACTTCAATAGCCTATACAAATCTTAAAACACCTTAATTAACTTTAGGAACTTGAGAAAGATACTCGAGGAGTTATACGCAAACTTCGAAGTGTCAGAAGAGCAGATTAGCATGGGCTTTTCTTGTTATTGAAGTAAGTAAATCTACAGGGCAATTATCTTCATTTCTTTCCTTATATACATTTTAAATCACAGTTACTTGGACTGTTTTATTCAATTTGTGAAATATGATCATTTCTTGATTTACATTTGAACTTTATATCCATGTCATGATTGTGATGACTTCCCTTGTTGATAATTTCTTATCTTGTTTAAATGAAATTGGTTGTTAATGTGACTGTTATTCGTTGTTGAGTATGACTTGTGCAAAGTTTAGTCCGAGGAGTATGGATTTTCAGTAGGGTGGACCTACCGGACACGTTAGGAACTACTTTCTGGACATTACTGAATATGGATAGGGTTGTGCTCCTGTTGCACATCGGGAGGGACCCCTATCAGACTTGGGGCTCGCCATAAGACAATATATCGGAGAACTCCTATAGAGATAGAGCGATGTCTTTCATGTAGCTTGATGGACCCCGTGAGATCGGGCTGTGCTCCATTCTTATTGGCCGAAAGATCATTGTCGATGAGTCAAAGACCTCCTAAGTGCCCGAACTTAGTATCACTCCTATTGCATTTTAGTTTGTTAATTCCTGTACTCATTAATTTACTAGTCTACCCTGTTAACTACTTGCGTGTGTTTTCTTTTGATATGCTTTTAGTTACCTGTCTTTCTATTGATGAAATATGGATAAGTGGCCTTAGGATTTACTCATTGGAATTGTCATCTTTGGTGACAATTGTAGACCCGTCTAGTAGCATGCAGGGCAAGGACAAGATCGATGACTATCTCTGAGCCTTTGGCGTGCTATTAGTTCAGACTGTTGTAGGTTTTCATATTTTTTGTATTTACACACTTTATGTCTTTCAGGTACTCTTGGGTTGTATATGTATATGGGTTGAGCGATAATTCCCCGACCATGTTTATTTCATTGGTCATTGCCACATCTTTATATATACATGTGATTGTTGTTTCCTGATTTCCACATTTAAGATTTTATTTACTTCGCTTCAGCTAAACTTTTAAGACTTCCGTTGAATAACTTATAAACTATAAAAGTTTTAATTAACTCTGAATTTCAATAATGACAAGATAGTAGTTGTTCTTATCCTGAACACGAGTATCGAGGAGAATAAGACAAAAGACAGGCTAATATGTTGTTAAGTCCTATGTACCTATTATTAAGGCGTAATGACGAGATTATTCCGGGCAGTGCTGTGTTTGGAGGAACGGGCCGTCATAAGTTCATAACCTTGTAGTACTGCAAACTTACATGTAGGCTCGCATTGATGAAATAGTTCCATGCTTTAGTTATTTTCCTATAATTTTTAGTTTGAATGTGTTTTGGATACCCATCCTAATCCAAAATGAATCCATCCCCCGGAATTGCTTCCAATCCATTCCTTATAGTTTTATGGGGAAATCAATGCTTGAATCCATATTCGGGTTTTAGGTATTCATTATTTTCTCTCCTATGCAATCTCGATAAAATGTAATACCGGTTTATTCTAGTCCACTGGTCTTCTTTGGACTATGGCTACCATCTTATTATCCCTTCCATGCTTGTTTGCATAAAATTTCAAGACTAAGATCTCACAACCCATCTCTATAGAGGATCCCGTGTCATTGTCGACATTGTAATACCTAGTCAATAATCCCCAATTCTCTTCCCTTATTATTTAAAATTCTAGGCACGTACTTTATTTCGTTCTTTACATTGAAGCCCCTCTCCGGAATAATTTTCCTCTTTTTACTAATATCGCTCTTCATCCTAGCGAGAGCCTTTATATTGATTAAATTATTGACCGAAAAAGGAATCCTTGGAGTCTCATAAACTTCTTCCTCTCTCTACGATTCATCACTACAATCTTAAGGTGGAGAAGGTTCTCTTGGTGTTCTAATTCTAAGATTGTTTATTGAGATCCCCGTTAAGCTAATAGGTGTGCATGGAACTTTAGATTTTGTTTTGAGTTTTTTCACATGAGCTCCCTTTCCCTTCTCCTATCTTGAAATTCTACCCTTACCACTTTTGGCCATTTTCTAATAAAAAACTCACAAGTCCGAATAACAATTGAAACCCGTGGAACATAAAAACTAACGTTTGCTGAAAATAATTCGTTATAATTCAAAACTTTATTTCAAAAGGAGAAATTCATTTGGAAAGCTAGCTTAAAATTAATCGAAAATTTAAAAATTGGCATCGAAGTTTAACTTAATAATAAACTTTAAAATTAGTTTTCTAAATAATATGAAACAAATGTGTGATAAATCCTAGTCTTTTTGAAAACAAAACAAAACAAAACAAACCAAACCCCCAAACTCATTTTAAACTCAATTTTCAAACCATTTGCAAATACATATAAATATATCAAAATTTAAAAAATGATGAATTTGTAATCCAACGATTACTGTAATTGCAATGCCTCATCTATTGGAATCAATATAATTATTTATCAATGGTAATAGAATGAATTCCAATAAAACAATTTCAAGAATTATTAAAAAATTTGTAAAAATCCTTCAAATAAAAAATTCATCAAATTAAAGATAGGGTTATCATTATTACCTTATTGGGAGTGAATCTGTCAAGATTTAAGCTCTTGAACTCCTCTAGATTGATTTTTTCAAGCTTCTAGGTGAAATCCCTTAAACCCTAATTTGGCTCTACTTTCCCAAATTCAAAAACTTTTGGGTCGAATGAAACTAGATTAAGGAGGAAATCACTAAAATACTCGAAGAATGAGCTTAGGAAGGTTGAATCTGGGCAAAAAATTAATTGTGTGGATGAAGGGGGTGCAGCGGTTTATGTATTGGAGGTGAGTGTGTGTGTGGTGATTTGGAGTTTTATTTAAAAAACTCAAATCATACCCAACGATTTATGTGTTAAATGGAATCGCTAGGAAATCACTATGTAAATTGATGAAAATGAGGTGCAGTCACCTACCGATCTGACCAACGACATGCGTTGAAAGGCCGAATTGCAAACGATTCGCCATACTAAAAACTTTTCACTTAAATTTCCGATTTCTGTCACCGATTTTGCTAGCGATTCCTAGTGTTATTTCAAATCGATGACAAATTGCTAGGCTTAATTAACTATTTATCCAATTTATTTCATAATTAACATATATATCATTCATTAAAACTAATATTAAGGTAGAATTGACTGTAAATATGAAAGTTTATTAGGATATGTAGCCAACTAATATTTTTATTAAATAAATAAGCAAGCGAGTTGACACGTGTCGAACGTGCACAATAATTTCACGTGTTTTACTATTAATTCGTAGTAGTGGTAAATGAGATATCATCTCCACAGGGATTTTTAAAATCTCAAAGGAAAGTATTTTTTCTTCATGTTTTTATTAATCTAAATAAACGGGAACTAAAATATGAAATTACTGAAAACTATAAATACTAACTTAATTAATCAAACTTACTAACTTGATTTAAACAATTCAAATCAAACTAAATTAAACAATACTCAAATTCAATTAAATACAAATAAACAAATATCCAAACAAACTCCCACTAAACAATTTAATATACTTAGATTGCTTTCAAACTCTAGAACATAACATCACTTCACTCTATAGTTATAATCATAACATACGTGGAATCTTAGAATCATTAAATCTTGTCTCATAATAGGTTGATAGCCTTAAGTCTGCCACCGATTTTCCTAAATTCAATGAAAATGTCACATTCTTATCATTTTAAGTTTACCCATTGGATATAACGCAACACCGTAGAAATACGATAGCATTATGCTCAATGAAAATCATGGCTAATCTAAGCCAATATTAATCGAAGCAAGATAATAAACAACTTGGAACACAATCACCTAAGACATCCACTCAGGAAATGCCCTATAAATTAATCATAGTTGCTACTTCTATAATTGTTGTCAATAACTATAGACATAGAATTAGGATCATAATACCATATAACACATTTGCAACTATGCATGCAATACTAATATTCTTTAGTTGTACTACGGAAAACAACTTGTTAAATATGCGATTAACGTGTATGAATAAATTTAAAGTATTAAGTTCATGATTACTTAATTATAACTATCTACATGTCTAGGGTTTGTTTAGATTGATAGACTACTCACTCATGCTGAAAATAAACAATGCATAAATATAATTAAAAGACATAATGAACAAATAAAAACCTTAATATTAATTAAAGCTCAAATGTATTTTCAAACATCAACTAAAATAGACAATAGAAATAATGTATAGCAAAAGGAAAGCAAAAGGAAAACAAAAGGAGAGAGTTATTTCGAAACTCTCTGGCCTTTTTTTTAGTCTCCCTATGCATACATATCTTAGATAAACTCAAATTCTTCATATTAATCTAAAAAAACCGTCACCGACCTCCACGATTTGTCAGCGATTCTTAACTTATACACAAATCGTTGAGTAAATCACTGAGTTTAGCTCTCAGTGCTCCACTAATTCAGCTGGCGATGTCTAGTTCGTTCTCCAATTCGTTGTGGATTCGCAGGCTTTTTCCTACTACCGATTTAGGTGGCGATTCCTAGTGTCATTCCAAATCGCTGGCCAATCGCTAGGTTTCTTTTCCAGTTGACTAGCTCTTTTTTATTTTTTCTTCCATTTCTTCATTTTCCTATTTGAAACCTAAAATCACAAAAAACAAGAGAATACCTAGTGTAATATCATCATTTATATATAAAATCAACCTAAAATACACTATAAAATGAGTCTAATTATTGACTTGTCGAATACCCCCAAATTCAGCACTTTGCTATCTTGAGCAAAGGAATAATCTCAATCATATTCTCTTTTCATTCTTATAAACTGATTTCATTCTAATTCATCTTAACTTTAAATAATAGAAATTTTAAAATAGAAGTGATCTTCAAATGAAAACATATTACCCACGAGTAAATGAAAGTTATAATAGAATAGAATGATTCAATTAAATCAAAACATCCCTTAATGATAACTCAACCACTTAATATAATATAACTTAAAGTTCATAACCAATGCCAATACGCAATATAGATTTTTTCAATCTCTATTGATAATCATCATGTTTATGATAACTAATATAGAATCTCAGAATACAAAAATCACTAGATTAATTTTTAATTTAAAAAAAAACATTTTATAATAGTATCATCAATAGGAATTTTGCTAAGATAGCAATGAACATACCGTTTAAAACTTGTTAGATTAAGAAATACTTCGTTCAACTCTAGCTTAAAGTACTCGAGTTAAATCTTTTCTTTGAAGAGTTTGAGAACATCCATTTTTTTCATCTCTCATTTTCTTTCTACTTCATTCTAATTGTTTCTTTTCAAGATATTTCTTTTACTTTTGCTTTTGAGTCCCTGCTCTATTTTTTATGGACATTCTCACATTCTTTCCACTATAGATTCTCTGCTCCATTTCTTTTGGAATCTATAGGACTCTCTATATATTTATAAACTCTTGTTAACACTTCCCACTATCCACTAAAGTTGAAGAAAATGTTGTTTCTAACTTATCGAAATTCATCGGTTTCTAACTCATTTCTTCTTTCAATTGTGGCATAATAGATTTCTATATATACGCTATAAAACACTTAATCAATAGCCTTTATGTCACAAGATTCATAAAAATCTGTCTTGTTCATCTCGTACTATTATTTTGATCTTCTACCTATTATCATGACTGACACTAAATATTCAATTTAGTGTATACATCAACTAGTAAAGTTAATAAAAAAAATGGTATAAAAATTGATTTCTTTTATCATAAAATTCACTTGGGTTATAAAGATATCACTTCCATTCAAGAATCTATTCTACTTTCATTATCATTCTTACTAAAAATAAAGTAAAATGAAAATTATACTTACTTGAATTTGAAAGAAATTTGAAGAATTTTGTCAGCTTACTTGAATATCAGATTAAAAGTAATTATGAACTTTTCTTCTACCTTTCTTTCCTTTCATTTTCATCAATGTCATATTTCACCTAAAATACCCCCGAACTCATTCTAAACCTTATCCTCAAGGTTTTAAAATGAAATCTGGTTTTCAAGATAACAAACATACCACGTGAAGTATAAAAGAGTTTAATCATAAATTTAATAATCAAGAAATTAATAAAGTTAATTGAAAATTATAATAAGATAGAGTGCATAAAAATTTAATGAATAAACATAACCATTATATATCAAGTGTATTAAATATCATATCCAAGCACTCAATAAAATGTAGCAAATAGTATACCACCATAACCACAAAGTATCACCAAGAAACAAAAAGTATACATACCACTACCAAAATTATATAGAGGAGCTCTCAGAGTATTACTTAGAGACAGAGAACATAAAATAGAATAAGGGAATCAATGTCAGCGTCTGAAACTCGCGTCGTCATCATCATCTACTGGATCAATCCTCTGGGATTGTTAGCTCACAGCGGGGTCATAGAGGTGATATTCCTGACCTGGCAATGTCGGAAGATCAATATTACTGCTAAGTGGTAATCTCATTTGTGTAGATGATACAGGAACCTCGACATCTATTACTCCTGGACATCATATGCTCCATCACATGAATGCTACTTACAAAGGCTATCTAGTTCTCAAACACCAGTTCCTGATTACGGAGAGTAGTCATCTGATTCCGCAAAATTGCACCCATGAAAGCTAACTCTGTTTTTTCCATGTATAATCCGTCATAATCCCTAGCAGGTTGTTCCACGTATGGAACATTTCTAGCTTCCGACGTCACCTCTGAAGATTTCATCGTGTCATCTCTGATTTTCCTTCTCTGCTCTGTTTCTCTTCTAGTTATCTCAACCATTTTTCTTTCATCTTTTGTATCTTCATAACCATCCACTTTTCCATATCTCTCTATAACCTCATCAGTGATGGTCTTTTCTGGTAAAACATCTATGTCAAGCCTTGCCATGTTCACTTGATCCATCCTATAAAGGCCGTAATCATCGAAAGGAAAAGTAGTCCATCGTTCTTCTCAGTGGTGATGACAATCCTAATCAATTCATAAATAATTTTGCCAGCATCCAAGTATCCTAATCCCATGACAATATGGTAAAGTAGGGCAACCTTGTAGTTCAATATTTCGTAGTACTTCAAGCTCGGCTATAAGTTGGCGTTGATGAAATAACACCAAGCTTTCATGGTCTTCCTAAAAAATTAGATGGTTATATGCTTGGGATCCCTTCGTATAAAAATAAATCCATCTCCATGGATTGCCTCGACACCTCCCCTTATTGTTTCAGTGGGGTAATAGTATTTAATGCAATATTCGGGATTGGGGTACTCGTCGTTTTTCTTGGTAAAAATTCGATAACCGAAAAAATGATTTATTCTTGCAGTGGAATAATCCATTGTCATCCCTCGAACTCGAGACTCGGTTTTACTCTCACTTCCATATGTGTTGGCATAAAACTCTCCGCAAAAATATCACAACCCCGTTCACTAAGAACATCCTCTAGGTCTAGGTAGTTATAATCCATAGTTAATAATCCCCAGTTCCTGGCCTCAATGATATCTAGGATCCTAGGCCTATACTTCAGTTCATTCTTCACATTAAATCCTATCTTCGAGATCAACTTCCTATCCTTAATTATATCATTCCTAAATTCTTTGTAGGCCTTCTCATTAACAAAATTCTCTTTCCTTAGTTCGTAGTTTCTCTCCCCAATTGGTATCTCTTGTTCAACTTCCTCTATGTGGAGTAGGTTCTCTTTGTAGTCTAATCCTAGGTGTGTTGAAAGATATTGATATGGGTTGGATTTGAGAAACTTTTGATATTGTTTTTGGTTTCTCTACTAGTTCCTTTCCCTTTCTCCTCTCTTGTTCCTTTGCCTTTTCCATATATAGCCATTTAGACTAGTATAAGTAAAAGAATGAACCTATAAAATCATTCAAAACCAAATTTGTCGGAAAGGTGTTTGGTAAAATTCAACTTGTCTATTGAGAATGAGAATTTATCAGAAAAATCATTTAGAAATTAAAAGTTTGAAATTTATATGAAAGTTGTTGATAAAACATCATTGGGAAAAATAAACTTCATATGTGATTCAAATCAATCGATAAATATTCATAAAACCCCTAAATTTATTTGAAACTTAGTCTCAAATTAACTTGCATATAAAATTCGATCCATTTGTCATATATGAAAAATTGTTCAAAAATTTTGATAGTAATAAACAAATCATCACATCACTCCCATACTAGTATTGTAATAGAAATCATTCGATATCGAAACTATTTTAAAGTAGAAATTTTGAAATTGAGCTCCTAGCCTAATAATCAATCCAAAATCAAAGAAAAAACAAAATCTTGATCCATAAGAGGTTAGGGTTTCGTTGATTACCTTCTTGAAAGTGATTCTTTCAAGTATGAGACTCAAAACTCTTCTCTATGAAACTCCTCCAAGCTCCAACCCAAACTCACTTGCTCAAGCCTTACATGGCTCTACACTCTTAAAACTCACCAAATTTTGGGTTGAATGTGTGAGGATTGAGGCGGGAATCACTTAAATACAGTAAAATTAAGCTTTGGAAGGTTGAATCTAGTCAAAATTTGTTCTCTTGATCGAAAGGTTGTAATGGTTTATGGGTGTGAAAGGTTTAAATGTGGCGATTTAGGGTTTCTGTTATTAAAAACTTGAATTTATTCTCAGAGAATCATGGTTTAAGTGGATTCGCTAAGAAATTGCTGACAAAATCACTGAAAATGGGCCTTAGTGGCTTAGCTATTTATCCAGCAAATTCTAGTTATAAGCTTGATTCGGTGAGAAATCGCTGACTCAAATTTACACTGAAAACTCTGCGTACTGCTATCAATTTTCTCAGCGATTTCCAATACAAACAGGAATCGCTGAGAAATTGCCAGCCTATTTTTTCTGTTTTTCCAATTAAATTAATTGTCCCATTTAATTATCATATATATATTCAATAAAGGTAGAAATGTTCAAAATTATTATAATTTAGCTATGATAATGACATGTGTCGAGCATGCACAATAATTTTTCAGGTTTTCTATGAACTTATAGTAGTGGTAAATGGGATATCATCTCCATAGGGATTTTTGAAATCTCAAAGGAAAGTAACTTTTTATTGTTTTTATTAACTTAGTTAATCTAATTAAACCAGAATTGAAATACTAAATAAATTAATAATTATGATTACTAACTTAAATAACCAAACTAACTAAATTAATCTAAACAAATCAAATTCAAACTAACTTAAACAATATTCAAATGCAATTCGATATAGATAAACAAACATCTAAACAAACCCCCACTAAACAATATAATAAATATGGATTACTTTCACACACTAGAATATAATATCACTTCATATTATAGTTATAATTATAAAACATATGGAACCTTGGAATCATTAAACTCTAATTCATAATAGGTTGATAACCTTTAGCCACCCACTGATTTTCCTTAATTCAATGGAAATGCCACATTTTTATAATTATAAATCTATCCATTGGATAAAATGTAACACCATAAAAACACGATAGCATTAAGTTCAATGAGAATCATGCCTAATTTAAGCCAATATTACTGAAGCCGCATAATAAGCAACTTAGAACACAATCACCTAAGACATCCACTCGGGAAATGCCTTATAGATTAATCTTAGTTACCACTTCTATAAATGTTGTCAATAACTATAGACATAGATTTATAATCTTAATACTACATAACACATTTGTAACTATGCATGCAATACTAATCTCCTTTAGTTGTAGTACGCAAAAACAACTTATTAATTCCATGATTGCAAGTATGAATATATTGAAAGCATTAAGTACGTTATTCCTTAATTATAATTATCTAGTAATCCAAAATATACTACATTGTCAAGAGTTTATTTAGAATAATAAACTATTCACTCATGCTGGAAATAAACATTGCATAAACATAATTAAAAGACGTAATGAATGAATAAATACCTTAATATAAATCAAAGCTCCAAAGTATCTTTAAACATAGACAATAAAACTAATAAGTAAAAGAAAAGGGTTGAGAGCCAACGGAGAGAGTTATTTCGAAGCTCTCTGGCCTTTTTTATAGTCTCCTTACATAAAAATATTATGGATAAAATTAAATACTTCATACTAATCTAAAAAACCCAAAATCGACTTTAGCGATTTCTCAGCGATTCCTAACTTATACACAAATCGTTGAGCAAATAACTGAGTTTAGCTTTCAGTGCTCCACCGATTTAGCTAGCAATTTATAGTTCATTCTCCGATTCATTTGTGGATTCATTGGCCTTCTTCTGCTGCCGATTTAGCTGGTGAATTCTAGTGTTAATCCAAATTGCTGCTTAATCGCTGGTTCATTTTTTCAGTTAACTGTTTTGCCTTTCTTTCCTTTTTCTTCCATTTATTCATTTTCCTAATTGAAACTTGAAATCATAAAAATAAGAGAATACCTTGTGTAATATCATCATTTATACTAAAAATAACATAAATTACACTATAAAATGTGTCTAATTATTGACTTATCAGATATGTATTAAATAACCTATTCCATTAACATAAATTCTAATTAATATAAAAACTAATTTATGAAACAATATAATACAAAAGTAAATTGGCTCGATCAACTCCTTTACATGAAACTATTCCAGAATTAAATTCCTAAAATACCTTCATTATAAGAGTCAAAAGTTGAGAGAATATAAAAACAACTAATTAATCCTAATACTAAAATTGAAAATAAAGATAGAGTATGAGTTGCCTTCCATAAAGCGCATTTTCATTGGCTCGACTGAACCATGCATTTTAAATTGCTTCTATGAACTTAAGTGTAGGATTATCCACTCTTGTGCCATTCCAGAAAATGATTGCTTGGCCATGCACTCGAAAGGTAATTGTCTTGTTTAGAGTATCCATGACAGCTTGCGAAATGGCTAAGAAATGCCATCTTAAGATTAATGGAGGATCTTTGTTGATGAAGTGTGGCATTACCAAAATGTATGTGGGAATAATATACTTGTTAATTTGAACTGGTACATTAGTAACCACACCTATTGGTTTTACTGATTAACCGTCTGGTAAAGTAACTTTTTCGGAAGCAAGTACATCTAATTCCAACTGCGTATGAAAAATAAATTGGCATGTAGTTTACTCTAGAATCTGTATCACAAATAGCTTTAAAGTACCAAGCCCATTTAACCTTTATGTTTATGTATATATCTCCTAGATCATCGAGCTTGACTATTACCGGATTCTTCTTTTTCTTCTTCTTATTTTTCATAGATTTAAATTCCTCCATGTTATTGTTCTCAACATTGTTCAGTAGCTTAATCCTTCATTCTTGGTTTATCACCTTTAGATTTGAAGTATCTTCACCTTGTTTTTGTACGTGGTTTTAGCATTTCCATCTTCCATTATTACTGCATTAATAGCATATATTTCAGCTTCATGATGATTTTATTCTAAAGATTCATTGTCTTTAGTTTTTTAATTATCAAATTTATTAAAATTTCTATAAGATATCTTCATCATTGAAATGAAAAGTGACAATTTTGTTTTAAAATTCCATAGACATTGTTCCTTTAAAGAAATTTAACTTTGTTTTAGCTGTTTTACGAAATGGTCTTCCTAAAAGTATAGATGGGGATTTAGATGATACTGAGTCTCCCATTTCCATGACATAGAAGTCAGCTGGAAAAACTAATTCATTTACTTTGAGTAAGACATCTTCTAGTAAACCATAAGGTTTAATAATATTGTTGTCAACTAAAATAAGATTAATAGGTGTATTAGTCAGTGAATCAATTTTCAATGATTCAAATAGTCTAAGTGACATAACATTTATCGATGCTCCAAGATCACACATAATAACATCTATTAGAGAAGTCTCTATTGTGATAGGAATTCCAAATATTCCTGGGCTGAAACATTTTTAGGTATTTTTTTTAATTAAAGCAGACACTTTTTGTCCTAAGTTTTCCTTAGATTCCTAAAAAAATTTATCATTTGATTTAGCAAATTCTTTCAAAAATTTATCATAATTAAAAAATTGCATATTTGATTTCATCATTGGTTTATTGATTTCTATTTTCTTAAATGATTTAAGAATGTCTTCATTGATTTCTTCATCCTTAGCATTAGCTAATCGTTGTGGAACGGTAGAATATAAATACATATCTTCATTCAAATTATCAAAAACCTTATCATTTTTATCCTTATCAATTAGTTCAGACTTTTGTAAATATTTTTCGTATGCTTCGACTCTGGCTAAATACCAGGGGTATAGTCTTCTAGGAAAAATGTTTATTTCAATTGTTCGGTTATCCATTCTCTAGAAGAAATGACATTAGCCATCATTTCTTCTTCTTCTTTTTTTTCAATAGTCTTATGATCCTTTTTTTTATTACTCTATTTAAATGTCTTACTAGTTGTAGACGTGTATTTCTTATTACTGAATATAGCATTAACTTGTGCTTAATTGGTAGGGGCAACATTGGTTTGAGTAGGTGCTTTAGCTTGACTACTCTATTGAGTATTTAACCTATTTATTTGTAAATTCATTTGACTCAACTGATTTTTTAGTTCATTAATAGTAGTATCAGTTTTTATCTGATTTTGAGAATTTTATGTAAAGTCTTAATGACTTTCACTCATTAAGTTATGTAGGATTTGCTCTAAATTTGGATTCATATATTGATTATTTTGTTGAGGATGATGATTAGGTGTAGATTGTACTTGAGCTATTGGTCTATAAATGTTATAATTTTGATTTTGAGGACCATAACTATGATTTGGATTCAGTCTTCCAGGATCATAAGTGTTATTATTATATTGATTCTTTAGGGGGCAAGAAAATTAATTTATCATTGCATTAACCTCGCCAATATTTTCTTCATGTAGTGTAGGACATGCATCCGTAGGATGTGTAACCTCATTACGTAATCCATGAGCCTTAACTTGATTAGATCTATCATTAACTAACAGCTTAACCATCTAAGATAATTCATCGATTTTATCATCTGGTGCATTATTTTTCATATTATCAAATTCATAGAGTTTCTTTCTTGAAGGTTCAACCTTTTCACCATATTGCTTATATTGTTTTGTCATTTTGTTAATTGTTTCTTTCACTAAAGCAGGTGTTGTCTCAAATAGAGATCCACCACATACTTTGTCTAATAGTCTTTGTTCAAAATGGTCAAGTCCTTCATAAAAACATTCTAACAAAGTTCTTTGAGTATATCCATGTCTTGGACAAGAAGAAATTAGTCTTAGGAATCTATCTTAAAATTCATTAAATTTTTCGTCATCTTTCATTTTTGCAATTATGATTTGCTTTCTATAGGAACTAATTTCTTTAGCAGGAATATATTCATCTAGGAAAGCTTCTAACATTTGAGTCCAAGTATCGAATCTTGTGGGAGATAGAACAACCAGTCTTGTGCTTGATTTTTTAATGCAAAAAGGAAAGCCTTAAGTTTGATTTGTTCTAAAGTACCTTCTTTCGATTTCATCCCATTAACTTTATATTGATACTCTCTTATCAATTTTTGAGGGACTTCATTGTCTTTATAATAAAAGTTAGAAAATGCGCTAATAAATCCAGATCTAAGTTCAAATTCAGGAAATCTATCAGGGTATGCTATGCATATAGGCTCATATGCTGTAACATTTTGATTTGCTTGTCTAAAAGTGAGTTCTCTATTATTATTATTGATAACTCTGTAATCATTATTATTATTAATGACATTGTCATTAATTTCATTATTGTTGTCTTCCATCCTATTAGCTAAATTTTCCCTAAGTTGTTGTCTTAAACTCATATTAAAAGTTTTATATATTTCATGATCAAATGGATGTAAAGATCATATTGAATTAACACAATGAAGTGTGTAGACCATACAACGTCTAGAATCCTTACAAATTATTTAAAAATCCTCGGCAACGGAACCAAAAATTGAAACGTTTCAGCTGTACACAATAATTTCTCGTATTTTACTATTAACTTGTAGTAATGGTAATGGGATATCATCTGCAAAGGGATTTTTTAATTCTCAAAGGAAAATATTGTTTTCTTTTTTTTATTAATTTAGTAAATGTAATTAAGCGGGAATTAAAATATGAAATTATTGAAAATTATAAATACTAACTTAATTAATCTAACTAACTAACTTAATTAAGCAATTCAAATCAAACTAAATTAAACGACACTCAAACTCAATTCAATATAAATAAACCAACATCTAAACAAACCTCCACTAAAAAATGTAATATACTTGGATTGCTTTCAAACTCTAGAACATAACATCACTTCACTCTATAGTTATAATCATACATATGTGGAATCTTATAATCATTAAATCATTTTTTATAATAGGTTGATAGCCTTTAGCCAACCACTGATTTTCTTAAATTCAATAGAAATGTCACATTCTTATCATTGTAAATCTACCCATTGTTGGGGCATGTGTCCTAGGATAATCTACAAATATTGTTTATCTTATAATTTTAGTTAATAAATTAAGGTTTTCATTTACTGTTTTATTATAAGTGATTGCATGTTTACCTTATAGTAAGATCCATGGGTATTTTTTAGAATATCCTAAATGTCCATAGTCGGTCATTATGCTGTGAACTATAATGAATTAAGACTAATGTGAATCTTGATTGATGGTCATGTTATGATCATGTGTATAAAGATACAAATAGAGATCATGAGTACTTGTTAAGGAATAAGGTACTGAACCGACCCGCTATGAAAACACCACATGGATTGAGTCATAGTTGTTACTCATGATAAATATACAATTTAGTCCTTCGACTTGAGATTACCATAGACTTCAATATTAGAAGCATGGTAATTTGATACAATCAAACGTTGTCTTTAACTGAACGATTATAAAGATTGTGATTGGTTACTATGTGAATAATATGTGAAGATGTGTAATCAAGATAAAATTTGACACTCTCATATAGAAATAGATATCAATGGATCCCTCGATATGATATACTGATAATGGCCAAGTCCATGTGAATTGATATGATTAATGTCACTTGAATGTTTTCAGTTTACATAAAGATCGAGACTAGTACGATTGAACATTAAGGGTGACTTTTCATGCCTTATGTTTAGCCAAAGGATATCGCACGACAAAAGAATATGATATATGTTGTTCATTAGATTGTATCGATTTTGGTATTCATGCTACATGAGTTGTCATAATGCCTTGCTAGAGACCACTTATGACTTGTGTACAAAAATGGTTTGGTTCATTGCCAACATCGCATGAACTTATTGGGTCGCACGCAATGAATGGCTCTGCGTAATTTTGTTTGGTCCAAAGTAATGAATTTTATATGATAAAGTTCATGATATAAAAGCCTTTACGACTTGTTATATGATAACTTATTAGTAGAGGCGTATGTGTAATTTGCTTAAACTGTCTAAATACAATAGTTATATTATAAATACGATTTTAAGTAAGGGCTTATCTACACATAAATAGAGGGTAAAGCCCTAAAACAAAACTAGATTTTTGTTTTTTGTAAATTTAGAGTTCTCTGGAGTTTGGGAGAGAAAGAAAAATGTTTTCAATCTCTCTTGAGGCTAGCACTCTAAATTGTAGTCACCATTCGTGTGTGGATTTCCGATAAAGGACGCGCACTTGAACATCTTGGAGATCGAACAATCACAGAAGAAAGTCGCGGATTAAGGTATGGTTTACTTTTTAGATCTAGTTTAATGGAACCTATTTTTGATCTTGTTGGGGTTTTTTAAAACTGCTTTGAATTTTCCGCTGCATATGAACCCCAAAAACCCAACAAGTATCAGAGCCTTAGGCTCGGTTCTATTAAACGTTTGCATGTTTTCTCTGATGTATCTATGATATATGTGTGAAAACATGATCTTGATTTATGTATATGTATGATGAACATATAGGTTTTGTGATAATTTTTATCAATAATTGGTTTTAAAGCATATTGTTAATTCATGTATATTGATACATACACATGATTTGATTCAATGATAGTATTCATGTTTTGAATATGTCAATTAACATATGTTTTTTTAATATTGAGCGATGTTAATTTTGTCTATTCATGGTAGAATTCATGTTTAGTTTAATGTGATTTTGGTGTTGAATATATATTTCATTTTTGTTTAATAATTATGTATATATCCATGATAGAAATCATGATTAAGTTAATATGATTAATTTAATATGATTTTGGTGTTGAATGCATGATTAGTATTTCAAAATTAGTTTTGATAATCTATCTCATTGTGGTTATATGTTAGTATATTTATATTAGATAGGAGATAGACTTGTAATCAGATAAGAATCACAAATCCTATAAGATAGGTGAGATATATAACAAATTTGTATTGGAAAATGATTCAAAGTATCTTAAATCCTATTTGGATTAGGATAAGATATTAAGTTCAAGGTGGGCCCGAGATAATTAAAACCGTTTTAATTAATATTTCTTGATATTAAAATAAGGGGCAGTTTTGGTTAATTGGAACCACTGCCCGCAATCCGGTTAACGGGACCGCCGTTAACTATTTATAGCGCAAGGAAATTTGTATGATAGTCAATATTAGTATAATCTCCTAACTTGTTTAGTGATAATTCATATATTGTAATATATGATATTTATCTTGTTTAAATTATGATCACTAAAACAAATAAAAATCCCTCGTTTAAATTTTAAGTCCAGTGTCATCCATTCTCAAACCCTTGTCAAGCCTTCGATTACATTAATATGGGTATGCCTACGCAGAGTGTATTGTGTTATCTTGGTGAGGCAAGTAAAGTAACGGTTACTCTATTGTTTGAAATGATTATACTTGATAAAGCTATCAAAATGGTTTTGGGCTTTAGGCACTAGATGAGATAAAAACATGCTAAGACATAAGATGTCATAATCTCATAAAACAACTAAAAGTTATATATAATGTAATTGGTAATTAGTATCTACAAAAATAATATAATTTAAAGGTCATGATCACGTATCGTGCGTGCCAAATATAACCGCAATCGAGTTACCAACCACAAGGGTGTAGTAGTGGTAAATACGGGGTCGAATCCACAGGACTTAAGTTTCACTCTAAGTTAACTAAAAATGGGGGGAAGTTTTAGAAAGTTTAAATAAACAATTAACTAAAACTAGCAATGATGAAAAATTGCAAAAAAATTATATCAATGAGAGAAAACACCAAGGTCTATGGTTCCACAAGCAAGAATCAAGATTCAATGGCATTTCATGGTCCTCAATCTTTCCTAAAAAATTATTAATTTAAATTCTCCTAAATTAGCAATGGAAAATCGACATCCTTCAGAAATTCCTAATTCCCCTAATCTCGATAGCCATGACATCCGCCACTAACTACTTCCCTAATTAATGCATAACCCTAGCATCTGCAAATAGGATTTAACACACTAACCGCAATAATAAGGATCCGTGGGAATACTAATCCTAAATAACCAAATCGCGCCCGCTTCCAATTTAACCTAGATTCAATTGTTGCACACATAAGAACCGAAAGGTTTTTATGGCAAACGGGTGAGTGTTTGTCACTTTTAATGGTTCAAAAGTACAATCACGGATACAATTGATCCAATTAACTATAGATTGTCCACCTCGAAGCATGCAATGGCCATATGCATACCCTAGATCTAAACCATATTCATAAAAATCAACAACAATGAAATAGGAGAAATTGAATCAAATTAAATAATAAAAATCATAGATCTCACAATTTACGCCATGAATCAAGAATCTCACTTGTTTCCCCTCCGACCTAGGCAAGGGTTTATTTAACCGGATATGGTTTCGAGAGCCTCTGGTATTCCAAAAGTATAAAAGTCGATACCTAAAAAATACCTTAAGTTCCTAATATAAAAAAACTACTCAAAACTAGTCCCCTAAGGTGAGAGAAACTAATTTTGTGGGTTGGTCTCGTGACACATGCGTCA
Source organism: Stephania cephalantha (assembly GCA_039657325.1). Lineage (NCBI taxonomy): Eukaryota > Viridiplantae > Streptophyta > Magnoliopsida > Ranunculales > Menispermaceae > Stephania > Stephania cephalantha. Next base: position 14,188,270 of record CM077570.1, on the reverse strand, counting down.
AGGAGCAGCTATGGCTGTTTTAGGCTTGAAATTTGGAGTTCTGGACACGTGGCAAGCTCGGATTGGTCAAGCTTGCTATCGACGCAACACGTGGCACGTTCTGATAGGCTGTGAAACGTGGTTGGACTACTGGAGACAAATCGGGAGGCAACACATAGAGGCAGGAAGGCGAGATGAGAAATCGCTTGAACTCGTGCAGAATTTTGGGAGGTTGTGTAACATGCATTCCGAGGATAATCAACGCATGCTTCTTGAGAAGAAATGGAGCTGCTCGGTAGCATGTTGGACGAAAGGTGTGACGACACATGGAGGCGTTTGGAGTGAAGGAAGGTACGGTGGATAAGTGGAAACACGACACGTGGCATGCGGCTAGCTTAGTTTAGAATCGCATGAGTGTGTGCGAAGGAGTGGGACCCCGAACAACGCACATCTCGAGGCAATCCAATAGCATCTGGTTCCAAATTACTTAACTGTGTCACTCACCTGCGTTATTTGGTCTGTTGGTCACTACTCCACCAACTCCGCAATACGTAACTCGAGGCAGATCAACTGGCCTTTGATCATTGCATGCAAACACACTATTCCACGTATTTTTTGCCCTGGATTCAACTGCGCACTCCGTTTCACCTGAAAACGACCAATAAATATAATTAAATATATATTTTAGAGACTTTACATATTAAATATATTAAAATAGACTACTAAAACCTTATAATACCAACTTATCAAATACCCCCAAACTTAAAATTTTGCACGTCCCGAGTAAAGGTGTAAATGACAAACACAAACTAAACTAGACTTCTAATATAGTTATGAACCTAACTAAACTAATCCTACACCCGATTCAAAATTCATGGAGTTCCTTTGAATTACATATTCGCCAAGTTAACAAGCCACTCAAGAAATTTCGGAGTTATGATATGTCAAGACTCTCAACCCAAACACAATTAAGATCACACTTTAAAGACATAGATTCGATCAAGACAAAGGCCACCAATTATTCACGAGTCTTCTTGGTCTATTAGTTCAAGCATGCAAGTTTAAAATCTCACTTAATCTAGTGAAAGCACTCGAGCTAAATCTTTTTATTTGAGGAGTTTTCATAACTTCCACCTTTATTCATTTTATATTCTCTATTTTTTTCCACATTGTTTTTCAAGTAATACGGTCCCTGCTACATTTCCTGTAGACTGCTTTTCTCACTTTTTCCACCACAAGATTCCCTGCTCCATTTCCTGTGGAAACCCGTGGGACTCTCTATATTAAGAAAAATCTTGTTACCTATTAACACTTCCACTATAATTAAGATTATTCTCCAATATGGGTTAAAATATTATCACTTGCACAATTTCGACCGTCTACTCCCTTTGGTATCTTGGACAAGGCTTAACCATCAACTAAGTCCCTAATCATGAAATCATAAAAATGTTGAGCTATGGGCTTGATTAAGTGTTTCTCCTAGTTTTCTCTAAGTTTCAAATATAAAAGGCAACTATAGTTTACTCATCCACAACCAAAGGCATGAAACAAAGTCTCAGGTGACTCTAACTGCAACATAGGCAACATATGACAATACGTAAGGACTAAATGCAAGAACAAACATAGATAGATACATGTCTACTACTACTAATAATAAAAACTATACTAAATGCATGCATGAAAGTGTATCATATCCTAGTGAAATGGAAGATAAACGTATCAATGAAAAGGAAAGAGGAAAGGAAAGATAAGAGAATGAGAATAACACCACCATTACCATCCTTCAACCGCATAGTTTTTTTTTAAAAAATTAACGATTATATATGTGGTGTTTAGCAAGAAAATCCATCCAACACAATCCACAATTCCTAAAATACCCCCTAACTTATTTCGAACCTTGTCCCCAAGGTTCAAAACAAGTCAAAAGGTCCACACATAAAAACAAATAAGAGAGTAAAAGAACATGATATATATAGAAAGAAGGAAATGATACAAGTTCATGCATAATAATAAAATACTAAAATGAATAAACAAAATAATACTTATCAAAATTTGGGCTGCCTCCCAATAGCGCTTTCGTTTAAAGTCTTTGGCTTGACTTGGTCTGAGTTTGTCGATCATGTAATGGCTTCAACTCAAGTATGGGAGCTTTAACCAATGAGGGAGAAAGTTTGGAGTCAGTAGTAGGCAACTCCAAATAACATACATTTGGGGGTAGGGGTTAGAATGAATCCAACTTTAAAACAACATCCTCAACATCAGTATCGAGGGTCAGAACACTCTGGTTGATATGAGTAGTGTAGAAATGATTCTCTAACACTACTTCATCATCGCCACTCGTGAGCAAAACCTGCTCAATGATTGGATCCACACATTCCATTGTACATACCACAAAATACATGTCACTAGGGTATCGCATCGTATCGCATCGCATAATAGATGTTAAATTTGATGACTTCACCGTCAAACTCCATGGTAAGACATCCATCATCATCATCTATCTTTGTTTTCACCGCCTTCATGAACGGGCGTCCAAGTAGCACTTGATGAAGCATTGGGGAATGGTTCCTCCTTTGTATCTACCAGGTAAAAGTCAGCAGGAAACATAAACTCATTCACTCGAACTAGAACGTCCTCAAGAACACCAACGTAGGTCTGATAATTGAATGATCTGCCAACTGAATGACAATACCAGTCTCCTCTAATGGGCCTGCATTCAATGTCTGATAAATAGACAATGACATGATATTAATGGTATCGCTAAGGTCGCACATAGCCCTCTGAATGCTTACATCACCTATAATACAAGGCACTGAGAACATCCCAGGATCCTTGCATTTAGAAGGCAACTTCTCTTGTAGGATAGCCGTGATGGTTTCTCCCATTTGGGCTTTTTCATTGCCTTTTAGTTTCATTTTATTAGTGCATAGTTCCTTAAGAAACTTTGCATACCTAGGGACTTGCTTCAAAGCGTCGAGGGTGGAATATTGATTTCCACTCGCCGAAAGGTCTCGAGAATTTCTTTCTCTTCCTCATTTTTCTTATCTATGATCAGTCGTTGTGGAAAATAAGGTTTGACCTCGAATGTGGGCAGTGCTTCCTTTTAAGTAGTTACCATCTATTTAGGGACAAACGGAGTCACTACTTACTCGTGTTCTTCCTCATTTGCCTGGTCTTTGACATCATATGACCCATTATTCCTTTTGGGTCCCTCCAGCTCTTTACCACTTCTGAGTGTAACTGCGTTAGCACTCGCGTTAGGATTGGGTAAGGTTGCGAAGGCAACATTCCCTTATCCTCGAGACGTCCCAATTGCTTTGCGACATTTGGTCTATTTGAACTTGAAGGTTTCGGTCCATCGAACTAGTATCATTGATGGATTTCTTAGTGGTAGCCTTAAATTGAGCAACCTCTCTCGTAAATTGGCTTTATTAAGCCATAAGAGCTTTGATCATATCCTCAAGTGAACAAGAATTATTGGACCTCTTGGGATAAAGGTCTGGTAGTTCTTATTTTGAGGCCCGTAACTGAAGTTCGAGTTGTTCCTCACTATTGCGTCATTGTATATATATTCCCAAATGAGACTCTAGACGGTCCCTGGAATCGATTACCCATGAAATTGGCCTATTGATTGTACTCAAAGAGAGTAAGACATTCATTAGTGGCATGATTTATGGCAGTACAAATGCCACAAGCCTTGACTTGCACTTTGCCAGAGGAGAGGAGACGCTCCATTATAGAGGTAAGTTGGTCTATTTTCTGGTCAGTAGAACTCAAGACACCTCCTATAGTCGGACTTCGATAAGCAGTATCATCAAGATCACCATAAAGGCATGACTATGTTGTGCGATGTCCTCATACAGTTGTTTCATTTAGTCTGGAGTTTTATTTCAAATGTGACCACACGCATTATCAATCATGCATCTTTCTATGGGTGACATGCCGACATAAAAGAAACGGGTTATGGCCTTCTCAGACTGGCCATGCTGCAGTCAACTAGCAATCAATCGCTTATAGCGATCCCAATATGCAACAAATGATTCACCCGATTTCATTTTGATGCTGCATATATCCTTGATGAGCTGAGCAATTCTATCCTCAGGGAAATATTCATTTAAAAACATAGTTGTCATCTCATTCCAGGAGTTAATGCAACCAGGCAGAAGGTAGAAAAGCCATTCCTTAGCTTTGTCTTTAAGGCGAAATGGAAAAGATCTAAGCTTAACCGTGTCCTCATCCATATTAGAGGGTTTCATTGACTTGCAGTTAGTCTAAAACTCATTCAGAAAAGTAACGGGGTCTTCATTCTTACCACCACGAAAAGACGGTAGGAGATGAATAAACCCAGACCTCAACTCAAAATCCCCGGCATTGTCCGGATAGTTGATGCAGAGGGGTTGTTATGCCAAAAGAGCCTGAAGCTCTTGATTGACATGCCCTATAGTGACTTGGTGATTTTCAGCCATGTTCGAGAGGATTTTGGCCTTGTTGTTGCCTAAGTTGGGTCTCTATTTTCCACCTATGAAATGTTCTCTCCGGTTCAGGATCGAAAGGTAACAATGAACCAACCGATTTTGACTGAGTGAGTCATGGGAGCATAAAACTAAGAAAAAAGGAAAAAAGAAAACTAAACTCATAGTAAAGGGCTAAGTCCTCGACAATAGCACCATAATTTGATCATGTGTCGTGCGTGCCAAATATAACCCCCAATCGAGTTACCAACCACAAGGGTGTAGTAGTGGTAAATAAGGGGTCGAATCCACATGACTTAAGTTTCACTCTAAGTTAACTAAAAATTATGGGGTTTTAGAAAGTTCGAATAAAAAATTAACTAAAACTAGCAAGGATGAAAAATTGCAAAAAATTGATATCAATGAGAGAAAACACCTAGGTCTACGGTTGCATAAGCAAGAATCAAGATTCAATGACATATCATGGTCCTCAATCTTTCTTACAAAATTATTAATTTAAATTCTCCTAAATTAGCTATGGAAAATCGACATCCGCTAGAAATTTCTAATTTCCCTAATCTTGATAGCAAGGACATCCACCACTAACTACTTCTCTAATTAATGTATAACCCTAGACATCCGCTAATAGAATTTAACACACTAACAGTAATAATAAGGATCTGTGGGAATACTAATCCTAAATAACCGAATCGCTTCTGCTTTCGATTTAACCTAGATTCAATTGTTGCACACTCAAGAACTGACATATTTTTATGGCAAACGGGTGAGTGTTTGTCACTTTTATTGGTCCAAAAGTACTATTACGGATATAATTGGTCCAATTAACTATAGATTGTCCACCTAAAAGCATGTAATGGCCATATACATACCCTAGATCTAAACCATATTAATTAAAATCAACAATAGTGAAATAAGAGAAATTGAATCAAATTAAATAATAAAAATCATAGATCTCACAATTTATGCCATGACTCAAGAATCCCACTTGTTTTCCCTCCTACCTAGGCAATGGTTTGTTTAGTCGAACATGGTTTCGAGAGCCTATGTCATTCTAAAGGTATAAAATTTGATACGTAAATAATTCCTTAAGTTTCTAATATAAAAAACTACTTAAAATTGGTCCCTTGAGGTGAAAGAAACTAATTTTATGGGTTGGTCTCGTGACACATGCACCGAGGAGCATCTACAACTATTTTAGGACTGAAATTTAGAGTTTTGAACATATGGCAAGCTCTGATTGGTCAAGTTGTTGTGGACACAACATGTGGCACGTTCTGATAGGCAGTGAAACGTGGCTTGACTGCTAGAGACGAACCGGGAGGCGACACGTAGAGGCAGGAAGGCGGGATGAGAAATCGCTCAAACTCATGGGAAATTTTGGGAGGTTGTGTAGTACGCATCCTGAGGAGAATCTACGAAGTCTTTGAGAAGAAATGGAGCTACTTGGTAGCGTGCTAGATGAATGGTGTGACAACACTTGGAGGCGTCTGGAGTGAAGGATGGCACGGTGGACAAGTGGAAACATGACATATGGCACACATCTGGCTTGGTTTAGAATCGCATGAGTGTGTGCGAAAGAGTGGGAGCCGAACAATACGCATCTCGAGGCAATCCAATAGCAGCTGGTTCCAAATGACTTAACTGTGTCACTCCCCTACGTTATTTGATCTGTTGGTCACTACTCCACTAATTGTGCAATACGTAACTCGAGGCAGATCTAATAGCATCTAATCACTGCATGTAAATTCACTATTTCACGTATTGTTTTGCCCCGGTTCAACTGCACACTCCCTTTCACCTTCGAACGACCAATAAATATAAATAAGTATATATTTTAGAGACTTTACATATTAAATATATTAAAATAGACGACTAAAACCCTATAAATACCAACTTATCATGTCATGCCTTAGCTGTCTTGGAATTAGGTGAAACATGGATTTTAGTCTCTTAAAGTAACATAGCGTTTATAGGAGGGTTGTTAATTTAGTGGGAGTCTATTCCTCTATAGTAAAATGAATTTTTGCATAATCTTTGTTGTAGATATATGGCCTCTTCAAGTCATACTAATCCCTTGTCACTACGATCAATCTTTGAGAAGGATAAGTTGTCCAGGATACACTTTCTTGACTGGTTTAGAAACTTTAGAATTGTTCTTAAGCATGAATGCAAGTTGTATGTCTTGGATAATCCTATTCCTGAGGAACCACCAGCTAATGCTTTAAGAGTCGTAAAGGATGCACATACTAAGCATGTCAACGACTCAACTGATGTTGCGTGCATTATGTTGGCATTCATGGTTCCTAAACTTCAGAAGGACATGGAACACATGGAAGCTTATGACATTGCTACGATGCTGAAGGAAATGTCTAATTGCAGGCTAGGCAAGAAAGGTTTGAGATAGTCAAAAACCTTCATTCTTGCAAAATGGTTGAGAGTGCATTAGTTAGTCCTCATGTTCTAAAAATGAAGGGCTATATTGACCATCTTGACAGACTTGAATTTCCCATAAGCCAAGAGTTTGCTACGGATTTGATCTTGAATTCAATGCCTGATAGTTATTCACAATTTATGATGAACTATAACTTGAATAACATTGAGAAGTCTATCTCGAGTTGCATTTGATGCTTAAAACTACGAGCGAGAATGTCAAAAAACCCGATGCTAATGTGTTGATGGTTTAGAAAGGAAAGGCTCGAAAAAAAAAAGGAAAGGCAAGGTTAAAGTTGTCAAGGCTGTTGTGACTATCACAAAGCCTATGAAACAAGTCAAACCTCGTGCTACTTCTACTTCACAGTTCCCTAGAAGGAAAAGGAAAAAGAAGAAAATTGTCATTTATGCCATGCACTTGGGTATTGTTTCAGAAATTGCAAGCTCTATCTTGAAGATCTAAAGAAAAAGAAGAGTAGTGCGACTACTGCTTTAGGTATTTATGTTGTTGAAGTTAACTTGTCAACTAGTGATTCTTAGGTATTGGATACCGAATGTGGATCTCACATTTGTATTAATATGAAAGGTCTCACCAAAAGTAGAAATCTAAAGAAAGGAGAAGTCATCATACGAGTTGGAAATGGAGCAAAGGTTGCTGCATTGGCTGTAGGATGCTATGAGTTAATTCTACCTATTGGACTTGTTTTAGTTTTAAATAATTGTTATTATGTCCCTACCTTAAGCAGAAACATCATTTCAGTTTCATGTTTAGATTTGGATGGTTTTAATTTCATTATTACGAATAATAAATGCTTCATTTATCGTTAAGACGTTTTCTATGTGAATGTTGATTTGTGTGATGGTCTTTATATTCTAAACATGAAAAGGTCCAGAGATACTCCTATTCTTAATGTAAATACAAATAAATTTAAGTCAAATGATTTGAGTCAAACCTACCTTTGGCATTGTCGTCTTGGCTACGTAAATGAGAAACGTATTTCTAAACCCTATACAGATAGACTTATAGATTCATTTGATTTTGAGTCATATGAAACATGTGTATCTTGTTTACTAGGCAAGATGACATAGTCCCTTTACTAGACATAGTGAAAGGCTAAGTGATTTATTAAGTCTAATACATACTCATGTATGTGGTCCTATAAACACAATTGCTAGAGGTGGATATCAGTACTTCATTACATTCACTGATGATTTTAGCAGATATGGTTACATGTACCTCATGAAACATAAAGGTGAATCTTTTGATATGTATCGAACATTTCAAAATGAAGTGCAAAATCAACTTGGTAAAACTATTAAACCACTTCAATTAAATTGAGGTGGTAAATATTTGAGCCAAGAGTTTGATGATCATCTTAGAAACTGTAGGATTGTCTTACAGTTAACTCCTCCAGCAACTCCATAATCGAATGATGTTTTTGAGGGAGAAATCGACTTTATTGGACATTGTTCGATCTATGTTGAGTCATGCGCATATTCCAATTTCTTTTTGGGGTTATGCCTTAGAAATTGCTGCATTTACATTGAATCGTGTTCTTTCTAAAGCGGTTGATAAAACACCACATTAGTTTGGGAAAAAATCCATGTTTGTATTTCCTTAAGATTTGGAACTGTGAGGTTTTCGTATGACGACAAATCTCAGAATGGTTATCAGCCAAATCTACCAAGTGTGTATTTGTTGGTTATCCTAAAGAAACTAGAGGACACTACTTTTATAATCGCACAAAGAACGAAGTGTTTGTGGCTCGAAATGGTGCCTGTATGGAAAAAGATTTTATTTCAAAAGACAATAATGTGAATGAAGTAAGTCTTGAAGAAGTTCAAAAACCACAAATAAACATTCAACCGCCAATGGGAGGTCAAAAAAGTTTTGAACTAGTTGAAACTTCATAAGTATCACAAGGCCCACGTAGGTCTGATAGGGTAAGACATTAGCTTGAGAGATTTTGATTTCCTATTACGAATAGTAGTGAGGTGTTGCTTATAGACCAAAATGAACCTACTACTTATGAAGAGGTTGTGTCTAACATTAAGGGAGATAAATGGCTTAATGCCATGAATTCTGAGATGTAATCCATATATGATAACTAAGGTTGGAACCTGGTTTATTTACTTGAAGGTGGTAAGAATGGGTTTTCAAGAGGTAAACTGACATAGACGACAATGTGCATACTTATAAAGCATGGCTAGTAGCAAAAGGTTTCAGACAAACTCAAGGTGTTGATTATGATGAGACTTTTTCTCCTGTAGCTATGCTTAAATCTATTAGAATTCTAATTGCCATAACCGCATATTATGACTAAGATATATGGCAAATGGATGTCAAAACAACTTTCCTAAATGGAAAGTTACTTAAGGATGTGTATATAATACAACTTTGAAGGGTTTATTCATCTTGAGAATTTTAGGAAAGTACGCAAGCTTCAAAAATCAATTTATGGATTAAAGCAAGCTTCTCGGAGTTGGAATCTTCGTTTTGATGAAGTAATTAAGGAATTTGGTTTCATTAAAAATGAAGATGAGCCTTGTGTTTACAAGAAGGTCAGTGGGAATGTGGTTGTTTTCCTAGTACTTGTATGTTGATGATATATTACTCATTGGAAATGACATCCCAACATTGTAGAGTGTCAAGTCTTGGTTAGGGAAGTGTTTCTCAATGAAGGACTTAGAAAATGCAGCCTACATCTTTGAGATTAAGATCTATAGGGATAGATTTAAAAGGCTGATCGGTTTAAGTTAGAGTGCTTACATAGACAAGGTACTGAATAGGTTCAGTATGTAAGACTATAAAATAGGGTCATTGCCAATGTCTCATGGTATAAGTCTCAGTAAGACTCAATGTTCGAAGACTAATGATGAGCGAAAGCGTATGAATATGATTCCATATCCATCAGCTGTTGGATTTATCATGTATGCCATGTTATGCACTCGACCTGATGTATCATATGCTTTGAGCGCAACAAGCAGATATCAGTCTGATCCTGGTGAGAGTCACTGGATAGCAGTAAATAACATTCTTAAGTACTTAAGAATGACTAAAAAAGTGTTCTTGGTCTATGGAAGTTTGGAAGATGAGCTTGTTGTAAATGGTTACATAGATGCAAGTTTTCAAATTGATATAGATGACTTTGGATCGCAGTCTGGATATGTGTTTACATTGAATGGAGGCGTACTGAGCTGTAAAAGTTAAAACAAGAAACTGTGGCAGATTCTACAACAGAAGATAAGTATATTGCAACATCCGATGCAACTAATGAGGTAGTTTGGATCAAAAAGTTAATCTCTGAACTTGGTGTGGTTCCGAGTATTGCTAACCCTATTTGCTTGTATTGTAACAACAACGGGGCTATAACACAGGCCTAGGAACTAAGATCACACCACCGATCCAAACATATACTTAGATTTTTCCATCTCATTCGAGAAATCATTAAGAAGGGAGACATGAAAATTTGCAGAGTTCCTACAGAAGACAATGTTGTAGATCCCTTGACGAAGGCTCTTCCACAAGCGAAACATAATAGTCATGTTAGGTCATTAGGTATTAAATACATGAATGATTGGCCCTAGTGCAAGTGGGAAATGTTGGTGCATGTGCCATAGTACAATCTACAAACATTGTTTATCTTATAATTTTAGTTATTAAATTGAGGTTTTCATTTGTTGTTTTATTATAAGTGATTGCATGCTTACCTTATAGTAAGATCCATGGGTATTTGTTGACATATCTTAAATGTCCCTAGTCAATCATTATACTGGGAGCTATAATGAATTGAGACTAATATGAATTTTGATTGAGGGTCATGTAATGATCATGTATATAGGGATACAAATCAAAATCACGAGTACTTATTAGGGAACAAGGTACTGGACTAACCCGCTATGAGAAGTATATCATTTAGTCATTCGACTTGAGATTAGCATAGACTTCAATATTAAAAGCATGGTAATTTGACACAATCAAACGTTGTCTTTAGCCGGACAATTACAAAGATCGTGATTGGTTACCATGTAAATAATATGTGAAGGTGTATAATCGAGGTAGAATTTGTCACTCTCATATAGAGAAATATATCAGTGGATCCCTCGATATGATAGACTGATAATGGCCAAATCCATGTGAATTGATATGATTAATGTCACTTGGATGTTTTCAGTTTACTTAAAGATTGGTACTAGTACAATAGAACATTAAGGGTGACTTTCCATGTCTTATGTTTAGTCAAAGGATATCGTACAACAAAAGGATATGATATATGTTGTTCATTAGGTTGTATCAATTTTGATATTCATGCTACTTGGCCTTGCTAGAGACTGCTTATGACTTGTGTACCAAAATGGTTTTGGTTCATTGCCAACGTCGTATGGACCTAATGGGTCGCACATAAAGAATGGCTTTGTGCAATTTCAATTGATTTAGAGTAATGATAAAATTCATGACATAAAATCCCTTACGATTTGTTATATGATAACTTATTAGTAGGGGCGTGTGTGTAATTTGCTTAAACTGCCTAAATACAATAGTTGTATTACAAATAGGATTTTAAGTAAGGGCTTATCTACACATATAAATAGAGGGTAAGACCCTAAAAGGAAACTAGATTTTTGTTTTTGCAAATTCAAGTTCTTTGGATTTTGGGAGAGAAATAAAACGTTTTCAATCTCTCTTGGACTAACACTCCAATTAGTGGTCACCATACGTGTGTGGATTTCCGATAGAGGACGCGTGCTTGAACGTTTTGGAGATCGAACAATCATAGAAGAAAATCACAAATTAAGGTATAGTTTAGTTTTTAGATCTAGTTTAATGAAACCTATTTTCGATCCTGTTGGGGTTTTTCAAAATTGTTTTGGATTTTTCGCTATATGTGAACCTCAAAAACCCAACAACCATTAGATAAAACATAACACCGTAGAAATACGATAACATTATGCTCAACGAAAATCATGCATAATCTAAGTCAATATTAATCGAAGCCGCATAATAAAAAACTTATAACACAATCACCTAAGACACCCACTAGGAAAATGCTCTATAGATTAATCATATACTTCTATAATTGTTGTCAATAACTATAGGCATAGAATTAGAATCATAATACCACATAACACTTTTGCAACTATGCAAGCAATACTAATCTTCTTTAGTTGTAATACGCAAAAATAACATGTTAAATCCGTGATTGATGTGTATGAATAGATTTAAAGCATTAAGTTCATCATTCCTTAATTATAACTATCTAGCAATCCGAAATATATTACATGCCTAGGGTTTATTTAGATTGATAGACTACTCCCTCATGCTAGAAATAAACAATGCATAGATTTAATTTAAAGTCATAATGAATAAATAAATACCTTAATATAAATCAACGCTCCAACGTATCTTCAAATATAAACTAAAATAGAGAATATAAATAATGTAGAGCAAAAGAAAAGCAAAAGGATGGGGTTATTTCGAAACTCTCTAGCATTTTTTATAATCTCCCTATATATAAATATATTATATAAACTCAAATTCTTCATATTAATCTAAAAAAAAGTTTCACCAACCTCAGCGATTTGTCAGCGATTCCTAACTTATACACAAATCACTAAGTAAATCACCGAGTTTAGCTCTCAGTGCTCCATCGATTTAGTTGGCGATTTATAGTTCACTCTCCAATTCGGTGTGGATTCGCTGGCTTTTTCCTGTTGTAGATTTAGGTGTCGATTCCTAGTGTTATTTCAAATTGATGGCTAATCGTTAGGCTTCTTTTCCAGTTGACTATTTTTGCTCTTCTTTATCTTTTCTTCCATTTCTTTGTTTTCCTATTTAAAACTTGAAATCATAAAATAAGATAATACCTAATGTAATATCATCATTTAAAAATAAAATCAATCTAAATTACACTATAAAATAGTCTAATTATTAACTTGTCACAAGTGAATAATGCAAACTTGCATAAAAGCCATATAAGCAAAAACAACTCGATCACTCCCCCTTATTTGAAATTACCTTGGAGTTTAAATTATGAAAATATTTTCAATACAAGAGTTAAAGGTGGGAGAGTAAAAACATAATATACTAAACTAAACTCATAATAAAATTAAAATTAACATAGATTATGGGTTGCCTCCCATAGAGCGCTTTTATTTACTGTTGTTGGCTTGACTAAACCCTTTTAAAATCAGGTCGGATCTCTAAACTTGAATTTAGGATTATCCACTCTAGTGCCATTCTAGAAAGTGATTGGTTGGCCATTAATCGTTAGAGTGATTGTTTGTTCCGAATATCCATAACAACTCGAGTAGTGACAAAGAAAGGTTGTCCTAAAATTAAAGGAGGATCTTCATTAATAAAGTGTAGCATGATTAAAAAATATGTGTGCATAATGTATTTTTCCACTTGACTAGTACATTTTTGACCACTCTTATTGGTTGAATTGAAGTACCATCCAGTAAAGAAATTCGTTAAGAAGCAAGTGAATCCAACTCCAATTGAGTGTGTAAAAGAAATTTATGGGCATAAGATTCGCATTAGAACTCGTATCGTATTAAGTCTAAAGTACCAAGCTCGTTTGATTTTAATGTGCAAATGTATACCTCTAAGATCATTAAGGTTTATAGTGCTTAAATCTGGCTTTTTTCTTTTACTTATTTTTGTTCTTCTTGGATTTAAAATCTCCCAGTTTATTAATATTTTCCTCATTATCCAGTTTGCTTAACTCTCTATTCTTGAGTTACTTTCTTTCTTTTAAAAGTGTCTTCAACTTATTCTTTCTTTAAAACTTCTTTTTTAGTTTATGTTGCTACAGCATTAATTGCATATACTTCATTATTAAAATTATCGAAATAGTTATCGAATAATTCATCATATTCATCATAGTTATGTTCATTATTAATTTTGAATTTTATAAATTTTTCTTGAAATTCCATACACATTTTTCCTTCGAAATGCCTAACTTAGTTTTAGCTTGTTTTAAGAAAAGGTCTTCCCAATAGTATAGGTAGAGGATTAGGTGTTTTAGAATCTCTCATTTCCATGACATAAACATCAGCTGGAAATACTAAGTCATGTACTTGTACTAAAATATCTTCTAATAATCCATACGACTTAATAATTGTATTGTCTGCTAAAGTAAGATTACTCGGCGTATTACTCAACGATCCTATTTTCAATGATTCAAAAAGTTTAAGTGACATTACATTAATTGATGCTCCATGATCACACATAGCAAATTCAATAGAAGAACTTCCTATTGTGATAGGTATGACAAACATTCTTGGGTCTGAACATTTCTCATGCATTTTCTTTATTAAAATGACATCTTTGGTCTTAAGATTTCTTTAGATTCTTCTAAAAATCTATTTTAAGAATCGGATAATTCTTTAGTAGCTTCATTATGATTTGATTCCTTTAAATGTTCATTAATTTTTATTGTCTTAAATGATTCAGAAATGTCTTCTTTATATTTTTTCCTTCCTGGCATCTCGCTAATCCTTGTGAACATGAGATATAGAATGCATATCTTCATTCAATTCATAAATATTATTATCTAATTTCTCTCGGTTAACTAATTTAGAATTTTGTAAAGACTTTTCATAAGCTTCAACTCTAAATACCATGGGTATTGCCTTGAGGAAAAGGAGAATACGTCAATTGTCCGACTATCCATTCCCTAATGAGAATGACATTGCCCATCATCTCTTCTTGTTGTTCTATTGTTTTCGATATTTTATTTTTCTTTATACCTCTCTCAGGTATCTTTTCTTGTATTATGCGTTTCTTTTTCATTATCACAAAATAAAATGTTAACTTGTGCTAGATTAGTAGTAGTTGCAAGTTAATTAGATCTTATAGTATGATTACGTAAGTTATTAATTTGTAGATTCATTTGATTTAATTGATTTTTTAAACTCGTTAATAGACGTATAAGTTTTAATTTGATTTTGAGAAATTTGCATAAAGTTTTGATGACTTTGTGTCATAAAGTTATGTAATATTAGTTCTTAATTTGGTTGTGTAGGTTGAGTCATTTATTGAGGTTGTTGAATTGGCGTAGATTGTATTTGTGCTCTTGGTCTATAAGTGGTATAACTTTGATTTTGTGGATCATAAATATGATTTGAATTTGATTTTCCAGTGTAGTAATTATTGTTATTATATTGATTTTCAGGAAAACGAGAATATTGGTTCATAAACGTGTTGACTTCTTATTAGTATCTACTTATGAAGTAGGACACGCATCCATAGGATGTGTAACGTCATTACAAAATCCGCATGGTTTCACTTGGTTTGATTTTTTTATATAATAGTAATTTGACCATGCTACATAATTCATCAACTTTTTCGTCAAATGTATTACTTGTTTTATTATTAACTATAACTTTTTTGTTAAAGTTGGTGAGACATCGAATTATGATCCACCACATATGATATCTAATAGTCTTTGTTCAAAATAATCAAGTCATTCGTAAAAGTACTTTAATAAAGCTCTTTGTGTATATCAATGTTGTGGACAAAATGAAATTAATCTTTGAGATCTATCCCAAAATTTATTAAAATTTTCATCATCTTTTATTTTTACAACTGTAATTTGTCTTTTATAAGTACTAATTTTTCTTGCATGCATATATTGATCAAGAAAAATTTCTGACATTTGAGCCCATGTGGTTATTGAATCTTGAGGAAGATAAAAAACCAATCTTGTGTTTGATCTTTGAATACAAAAAGAAAGGCTTTAAGTTTGACTTGTTCTAACGTACCATCTTTAGGTTTCATCCCATTGACTTTGTGTTGATATTACCTTATAAATTTCTGAGCACTAATGAATCGAAATCTTAGTTCAAATTCTAGAAATCCCTCAAGATAAGTAATACACATTGGTTCATAAACAGTGATATTTTGATTGGCTTGCCTAAAAGTAAGTTCTCTATTATCATTATTATTAATATTATCAAGGTTATTATTGGCTTCTATTGTGATAGCTTGATGTTTCCTACATTGTTGTTGTCTTAAATTACAATTAAAAGCCTCTACCTCATAATCAAACAGATGTAAAGATCTCGTGGAATTAGAATGGGGTAGAACATACAACGTCTAAAACTCTAAGAAATTATGCAAAAACCCCAACAACGGTTCCAAAATTTTACACGTGTCGAGCGTGTACAATAACTTTTTCGTATGTCCTTATTATTTGTAGTAGTGATAAATATGATCGTCTCCACATGGGTTTATAAAACTTCTTTAGGAAAAATCCTTTCAATAGTTTTCATTAATTTTCTTTTCTTTAACTTAATTAATTTAATTAAAATGTGAATTAAAAGTCACTAATTCAAACTATAAAACTATAATAATTAATTAAACTAATTAAACTAACTTAATTAACACAATTCAATTCACTAATATTCAAATCAATTCAATTAAATAACAAATAAATATCTAAACAAACATCCATAATAAAGGAACAATAATTTGTTTTGCATCCAAACATATTACTACTTAAATCATGGTCATAAGCATACTTTAATATCTTACAAAAATATTCTAGATCATTAAACTATAATCATAAGTAGACAACCCTTATCAAGCCATGAATTCTCCTTATATCGATGGAAAGTCACGTTCTAATTATATTGAATTAACTTTTTGAGAACTCAAAGAAATTAACTTTAGGCAATAAAACCAAATTACGTTATGTGAAAACTTCAAATTACTAAATCTAATACCTTCGAAAAACCACTTAAATATTAAAGTTAGATCTTAATCTACATAAGACATATAAACTGTAATAGACCTTTTAAACAATCCTAGTTAATATTTTAATTGTTTTTCTAATGCACCGCTAACCTCGGCGTGTTAAATAATCTTAATCAGCTTTCTAACAACCAACCACCCAATGAATAACCTCCAGTTCGATCTAATCGAGCACATAAGAATAGATTTGTAGCTTTGGATCTAGCTCTCTCAATTGATGATGTGCCAGCTAGACTTTCACGACTCATCATCACGGAAGCTTCCTTAAGAAGACTATACCGAGAAGCTCTAACTGTAGCTACATTCTATCTACTTGTTCTTCTCCTACTCAAGGCATCAACAATTTGCCTTGCTTGGGTGGTACTCTAGAGTGAAGTCTTAATCCTTAAGAAACTCAAGCCATCTACGATGCCTCCCGTTCAATTCACTATGAGTAAACAAGTATTCTAGACTCTTATAATTTGAAAATACTAGAAATCTCTCACCCTAAAAATGGTGCCTTCAAATCTTTAAGGGCAAACACAACTGTTGCTAACTCAAGATTATGAACCGAAAAATTTCTTTCATGAATCTATAGTTGTCTTGAAGCATAAGCTACAACCCTTCCTTCTTGCATCAACATACAACCCAAACCTGAATGAGAAGCATATGTATAAATCACTAACATTTTCCCAGATTTAAGTAATATAAGAACAAGTGTTGTAGTCAAACTACATTTCAACTCCTTGAGGGCAGCTTTGCACTCATCAGATTAAGTAAAATCCACGTATTTCTGTGTTAGCTAAGTTAGTGGCATAGCGATAGGGAGAAACCCTCAACAAATCGCTTGTAATAACTCTCTAACCCCAAAAAACACTGAATCTCTGATACTGTGGTAGGAATAGACCAATTCGAGATTGCCTCAAAGTCTATTGGATCAACAAATATACCTTTAACATTAACCACGTGCCAAAGAAACTTGGCATACAACAAATTATCCATCCGAGTTTCCAGAGTAATCATGAGGTAGTGCAATGCTCTCCCTGAATCTTCGACATCAAAATGACATCAATAAACACTATGATGAGCTGGTCAAGATAGGGTTTGAAAACCCTGTGCATCAAATCCATGAACATAACAGGAGTATCAGTGAGCCTAAACGACATCGCTATAAACTAGAAGTGCCCGTACCGAGTACTGAAAGTTGTCTTCGAGATATCCGTATCTTTGATCCTCAGCAGATGATAATAAAACCTGAAATTAAACTTCAAGAAATATTTAGATAAATAAATCGTTGATCCAGGGCAATGGATATTTGTTCCTGATAGTTACCCGATTAAGTTTTCGATAATCGATGCACATGCGTAAGGTTCTGTCTTTTTTTCACAAAAGAATTGGTGCTCCCCATGGTGACATACTAGGATAGATAAACCCTTTCATGTAACAAATCATCTAGCTAAGTCTGCAGCTCATGCAATTCCTTCGGTGCCATATAGTACGAAGGAATAGGTTTGGTTCTAAGAATAAAATTAATGATGAAATCAATGAAAAGTGGTGGTGGAATTCTAGATAAAAATAGAAAGACTTCTGAAAATTCATAAACCATTGTTATTTCATTAACCTAAACTCTTGACCAAGCTTTCCAAATGTAACAACCACTACTATAACCTCTAAGTTTCGAAGAGTAGCTTCCTTTCCAAGAGTTTCAAGTCTTAAAAGATTATATCCTTTATAGAATACAATTTCATAAAGGTTAGGAATATGAAAGATTACCCGCTTATGAAAACAATCAATACTGGCATGGTACACTGCTAAACAATCCATCTCTAGAAGTGCATCATACTCTAGGAACTCCATAACCCTCAAATCAATTAGGAGCTCATTCTCCATAATTTTAACTATGCCTCTCTCGCAAATCAGGTTAGGATAAACTTTCTCACTCACTATTGTGCTCAGGATCAACAAAGTACTGGCTTAAACAGGTTTTAATACTAATTCATTAACCATTGCACCAACAATAATGGAAACTCTACAACTAGCATCAATAAGAACATGCATATCTTGACCACAAATGTTAAAATATCTTCCACGAGCCTCCGCGTAGCCTCGGGATCAACCTCAGCCATTATGTGAGATTGGTCAGCAATCTGCATAACAATGCTTATTGAAGAAGGCTGGAGATGCAATAGATTCCTCTGAATATGGCCCGGCACACCACACTAATAACTCATCACATTAGGAGTGTAAGACCATCCATTGACATGAGAAACCCGTCTAGAACTGCTAGGTCTCGGACCAACCTAACCCCTACCTCTGCCTCTACCTCCTGACTGTGCTAATGGTGTTAAAAGTGGTTTCGCCACTAAGGTTGTGAAATAGATGGTGCAGTAATTGTTGTGCTAACATATACAGTTCCCTATAGAGCTGACTGAAATAGAGCCACAAAAGAATTATTTGTTGTACTCCTCTTTCTCTGCTACTTGATAAAATCCTGACTCTTCTTACTTCCAGATGATTGAGTCAACTGAATATGGACCAATTCCCAAGCCCTCTAACTGCCTGGATAATAAGGAGCTGATGGTGGAACAGTCATTATCCCTGGTGGATGAGCTAATACTACTACCTCTATCTCCATCGCACTTTAAAAAATAAATGCATAACTAGTGCGAGGATGAGAGGAAACTACCACGCGTATCTCATAGTTCAATCCACCGAGAGACATGCCTATTTCGTTCTCTTTTAATACCACCATCTTTGAAGCAAACTCGCTTAACTCAGTAGACCTCCACTCATATTCTTGTAAAGACATCTCCTCATGTTTCAACTATATGAACTCAATCTCCTTCATGTTCCTGACTGATTTCAAAAAGTAATGCCTATAAAATATGGTCCTAAACTGTGGCCAAGTGTTGACCGTCTTCCTTTCTTTTTTTTTTTTGGGAATTCCGCCATTTAAGACCATATTCAATTAATAAAAAAGTAATGAATTTAACCGTAAAATCTTCCTCTACATCCCAATAGCAAAGCATTACTCTATCTCAAGTATCCAGGTTTATGCTACTATGTCCTCTATAGAGCCATTAAATCTCATAATTACGTATTTCATGAACTCCTTACGTGTTTTGAGAAATGCGAAATTCTTGGAATCTACAGCACTATTGCAGCTATCTTCTGGTCCCTAGAAATGTATTATCATTGGTCAGTGCGAGAGCTGCTATTGCCTCATCTCCTCCCCTAGTCCTACTAACCTCGGGACTTGTCATAGGATGTATCTCAAGTTGTTGAACTAGTGGCCCCCACTTGAGCCATTAGCATTTCCATAAGTTTTGCTTGAGATTCAATAAGCTCTTTCATTTGCTGCTCCATTCCAGATTTCCATTTACCATTCACTTTTCGGATTACCTTGAGGTCCATGCCTCTGCAAACCCTCTCCCTGATCAGCCATTAGATACTGAAATCAAAAGAAAGATAAGACCATTAGGGTAACATATACAAAAAAAGAGAAATCATATATATACAATAGATTAAATAAGTGTAGAAAATAACGTATAATAATGTTTTTATTTTTCATTTTCTCCCTAAAACCATGATAAAACCGTTTAACGTATAATAAGTTTATTCACAACTTAGGTTCTGGTACCAAGGTGTATCAAAGTTAATAATCTAGGATAAGTAACTCACATAGGTTTTGATATTAAATATATCGGAGTTATTCCTTTATTTCTAAGTGATGAACTTTAGCTCTGACCTTAAATGGTAATAAATACAATAAACCTAAGCTCTGATATTAAATTGTATTAGAGTTATTTCTTGATTAATAAATGGTAAACCCTAAGCTTAAATACCAAGCTTTTGGATCCCCTATCTCGATTAAGGTGACACCTAGCCTGAAACCCTAATTAAGCCATGGCACTCCAGCTAGACTTAACTAGAGTTAGTAGCCTCTACTTTTGTACCTGATAAACGCAACATGTATATTAATATTGAATTATAAATCAAAGTTTACGTAACTGAAAATTAAAAAAAAATTCAATAATATAAATGATATACAAAAATCTAGAGTTTATCAAAACCAAAACGTATTTATAAAACCTTCCAACCCTGTTATATTACAACAATGTAATTCAAATAGTACATATATACAAAGAATGTTCATTACATCATAGAGAAGACAAATAAACTCCCAAGCCTTCTCCTTTTCCTTTGCTGAAGCACCTACGTTTGAACTTGAAATGTTAAGGGGAGTGAGCACTCCAACTTGATCAGTAAGTGATGCTCGTAAGCACATCAATTATCAACTAATATCAATAGAATAATGAATAGCAATATGAATCCAAAATGTATATATTCGTGCATTGAAATTGATACAAACAATCATAAACTGAATGCAAATCCAATAGGTTATATGCAATCGTACTCATGATTTGTGAATGTGAGTTTAATTATGGAGTCGCACTCTCTAGTCACTTGAGAATACAACCACAGAATCTACATGTTGGCCGACAAGGGATTTTGCTAGTTTATTCAAGCTTGACTGAGCTACTGACTCTAACTGGAAAACAATGCTTAAGATAAGACTCACGGCTAGCGAGGATAAAAGGGCGAAATCAATTTCTAAGTGTACTTCCATTCATTAAGACAAAGGGTGGAATCCATTTCCCGGCTAACCTTTTCAATCCTTAGTCCCGGTCCACCTTATCGACCATTACCGAGATTTTTCACATATAAAACTATCAAATCATAGTACGTCGCCCCATTCTGAGTCCATAATGCTATATGAACCAAATATACTAATTTACAAAACATAATTGATAAGAATATGAGTCCCACTTACCTCGATTTGGTTTCATTTCCAAACTCCTAGCTTTTGGGTCGATAAACCTTTCTCGATGTTGGAGAACCTATCACAAATCATTTGAGGTCAACACAAGTATAATACCCTACATTTTGAATCCTTAACCCTGTCCCTAGACCCTCGAAATTATCAAGTAAAAATCAACAATGTTGTTGTTTTCTAAGGTGGGAATGTGTTCCCTCATTTGGTGGGGTGCACTCCACCAACTAGGTTCCTCACAGTTCTTGATGGAAGCGCGCTTCCCTGACATGGGAATGCGCTCCATCATCGAGCGTTCTAACAAAGAATAGGGCAGAAGGCCCTATTTAATTACCAAATCACTACAACGATATCCAAAAGCTCTCCACAACATCAGGGAAGGCCTCAATGAGGCCTTACAACATCTCAAATCATAAATAACCACAATTAACAAATAATTCATCACCAATTCACAAATTTAACTTAAAAACCAAACTTGAACTTACCAACTATAATGAATCTCAAAATCACCAGTGATTTAACCTCCCTCGATCACTTCGAATCATAAAAACCCTCTCCTGAATTAATCTCATGAATGATTAAACCCAAAGTTGCTTCTCCTCTCTCGATCTATGAAACGCTGATAAACTTGAGTCGGTTTTGATTATATATATGGATTTTCATCTAGATATGCATCACATTATCTCGAGGCGATCCAACAATTCATATTAATCAAATCAAACTTATAGTTTTATTTATATATATATTTATAAATCAACTATATATAAATATATATCTCATGTATTTTATTCGTAATAAATTCACCAGACACGCCAAAGGGTATTCTCGAGCATGCACATTCATTTCACGACCCCTTCGTCACACTTAGTGTATCAAAAATTTATTAATTAGGATTTGGGTTATCATTAATCACTAGCTTAAGGTAATGGGTCATTACATAATATCTGATAAATTATCAAATCTAGAATAAGAGAAATTAATTAATGTTCTCAAAGAATTCAAGAAAGCAATAGGATGGACAATAGCTGAAATCAAATGAATAAGTCAAGCTACATGTATGCATTGGATTAATCTTGAAATAGATATAAAGCCTTCTCGAAAAGCTCAACGTAGTCTAAATTCACCAATGATGGATGTAGTAAAGAATGAAATACTAAGATTATTAGATGCATAAATGATATTTTCAGTGGCAGATAATAATTGGATTAGTCCAGTACAAGTAATTCCTAAAAAGATGGGGATTAATGAAATAATAAATGAACATAGAGAATTAGTACCGATTAAAATCTAAAATGGTTCGAGGGTGTGTATAGATTATAGGAAACTAAATGCTTCAACTAGAAAAGATCATTACTTACTCTTGTTTATAGATTAAATGTTAGAAAGACTTGGTGGAAGAACTCATTATTTTTACTTAGATGGATACTCAAGATTTCATCAAATTCAAGTATCTCTAAAAGATCAGGAAAAAAACTACTTTTGCTTTCCTTTTTGGTCTATGTAACACACCAGCTACATTCCAAAGGTGTATGGTTTGCATTTTCTCTGATTACGTAGAGCATTTTATTGAAGTTTTCATGGATGATTTTAGTGTATATAGTAATTCCTTCAATGAATGTTTACTTCATTTAACTAAAATACTTGAAAAATGCATAAAAAAAAATTTAGAATTACATTATAATAAATGTAATTTTATGATCAATCAAAGACTTATATTCGGATATATAGTGTCAGAGAAAGGAATAGAAGTGGATCCTGCTAAAATACAAGTTACAAAGACATTACATTATCTTACTACAGTGAGGGAAGTGAGATCTTTTCTTGGTCATGCAAGATTTTATAAACGTTTTGTGAAAGATTTTTTCAAAATAACACAACCTTTATGTGAACTTTTGCAAAAAATGTCCCTTTTGAATTCACAACTGAATACAAGACAACTTTTAATAAATTAAAAGAAGCCTTAATTACCACACCTGTAATAAAATCACCAGATTAGTCAAAACCTTTCGAAATAATGTGTGATGCAATTAATTATGCAGTAGGAGCTATTTTAGGTCAAAAGATAGGACATGATTCTCATGTCATATATTATGCCTCTAGAACTTTGGATCCTACCCAACTAAATTATACCACTATAGGAAAAAAACTTTTAACAGTTGTGTTTGCCTTAGAAAAGTTTAGACCATATTTATTAGGAACAAAAGTAATAGTTTACTCAGACTATGCAGCATTAAGATACTTGATAGCAAAGATACTAAACCAAGGTTAATAAGATAGATTTTATTGTTACAATAATTTAACCTTACTATAAAAGATAAAAAAAATGTGCTGAAAAACTTAGTAGCAAACCATTTAAGTAGAACAGAAAATGGAGAACCCCTAATACCATTAAGAGATGAATTCTCAAATGAATATCTATACAACATAGTAGTCAATCATGGTACACTGATACAGTCAATTATCTTACTACTAATAGGTTATCATCCTATTTGACAAGAGCCCAAAAGAATAAGATAAAAAATGATTTTAAACATTATTTATGGGATGAACCTTATTTATGAATAGTTTGTTCTGACCAAACCATTCGAAGATATGTTCCACAATTAGATATACAATCTATTGTGGTTCATTGTCATACTTATGCTTGTGGATGACATTTTGGTCCACGTCATACCACCAGTAAGCTATTAGATTCAAGATTCTTTTGGCATACCTTATTCCATGATTGTTATTTTTATACAAAAACTTGTCCAAATTGTCAAAGAACCGAATATTTAAGATGTAAGAATCAAATGCATTTATTTCCTATATTCTTTTCGCGAAGTATTTGATGTATGGCGAATAGAATTTATGGGACCTTTTTTATCGTCTAATGGAATTAGCTATATGCTACTAGTTGTAGATTATGTGTCTAAGTAGGTAGAAGCTAAAGCTACTAAAACTAATGATTCTAAAATAATAGTCAATTTCCTTAAATTAATGATTTTTACTATTTAGGAGCCCCTAAAATATTAATTAGCGATAGTGATTCATACTTTTACAATCGAATAGTTGCTACTCTACTTAACAAATACAACGTCACACATAAAACATTTGCCGAATATCATCATCAAACTAGTGTACAAGGTGAAACTTCAAATAGAGATATCAAATCAATATTTGAAAAGACAGTATGTCCAACACGTAAAGATTGGAGTTTTCGTTTATAAAATGCACTATAGGCATATAGAACTGCATTTAAGACACATATAAGTATGAAACCTTATAGGTTAGTTTTCGGAAAAGCATGTCATTTACCAATAGAATTATAACATAAACATACTAGGCAATTAAGACCTATAATATGAATTATGATGATGCAGGACAACCAAAGTAGTTAAATATTCGGGAACTAGATGAAGTACGAAATGACGCTTATGAGAGTGCTTCTATTTATAAAGATAAAACTAAAGATAAATTAAATATTAAAACCTTTAAAATAAGGCAAAAAATGTTACTTTTTTCTTCATGTCTCAAATTATTTTCTGGATAACTTCGTTCATGATGGATGGGACCTTTTGTAATTACAAATGTATTCCTTCATGGTGTTATTGAAATAAAAAAAGTATAGAAATAGGAAGATGATTTAAAGTTAATGGTCATAGATTAAAACCTTTCTATGAAGATCTTGTTCAACATGACATAGAGATTGTTACTTTAGATCTAGTCAACAAGCCATTAAAAGATTTGAAAACTATGATAGAGCACATTGAGACCATAAACTCTAGTGAAACATTCAAAGTTTGGATGATTAAGACACCAAGAAGTAAGACAATTAAAAAAACACAAAATGAACAACAAACCGTCGAGACTCATACAAGTCAATGAAATTTCACAAATCTTAAAAGATGATTGGGGACATATACAAGTCAATGAAATTTCTTTATACGAAGCTCAACTTAATACGACTGTTGATATCAATATTTTGCATGCACATTGATTTCTTCTAATAAATTTGTGGACTCATAGAAAGTCTCCTATCAAGGTATATAAACCAAATGGTACCTTTATAGTCCCATTGGATCTATCAAAAAATGTGCCAGTGAGAGTGAGACGGTTTACTTTTGATACAGATTTCTTGGTCATGCCATCAACTACCCAAGATTATATCATATTATTGGAAAGACCTTTTCTATCACGTACGGTTAGCAAGATGATTGTTTGTTAAGCATCACATCAAGATATTCACTAATAATCCAATCCCCAACCTATATATCTCCATACATATCAACTCATCCTATAGCATAACCATGAACAACTTATTCACTTTCCTTCCTCACACTATATAAGTTTGGTAGTTAAATTTAGGGTAAATAACATAATATCATAACATTTAAATTTCTTTACAAATTTATCGATCTTAGCGTTTCAATTTTTACAATTACATCCTAACATATTGAAATTGTGTAATTGTATCCTATGAATAAATTTGGGTTGATATGAGATTACTTTTAACCATGTTGTTGCAAATGGGAAGAGTTTCTCCAAATTCATCGTGTTTTGGCCCTCACAAGCTACAATTCGTAAGGTTAAAATGGGAAGATTTTAAGATAACTTTGTAAAAAAAAAAAAAAAAAAAAACCAAAACGTTAAAATGTATTTATAAAAATTGAAACGTTAAAATAAATTTGTAAAAAACCTACAACGTTATGATGTATTTGTAAAAATTGAAATGCTAAGATAAATTTGTAAAAAAAACTTAAACATTAGGATATATTATGTTATTTACCTTTAAATTTATCCTTAATAATTGATACATCATATCGCATCTAGAGACAAGTCATATCTCGAGGGATAATAATACATTTGTCCACACATACACATACACATGCATCTATCTCTATAGCTACAAATCAAAACTATTGTCACCTATTTTGAAATGAAATTCAATTCCAACAAGACAAAGACGAGCACGAAGGGGTTCTATATGAAACGAGCAAAAATAAAGAATAGAAAAGAGAAGAGAAGAGAGTGCACGAGTGGCCCATCTGTATCGATAGTGCCACTTAGGGCGTGTGGATATGAATTGCACTACAATAAGAGCAATTGCAAGTATGCACTAACAGCAACTAGAGAAAGGAAATGGCCAAGTACTGACTTGACAATTAATCATAAGTGCACATGCACAGTCTTAAAAGGGCTTTTAGCTAGCTAAATGAAACTTATGAGGACCACACATGCATATATATATATATATACATATAGAGTTTTGTATGCATATCACAGCTAAATATTTTTGGTGTGATGAGCACGTGGATTTAGCTAGCAAATTGGAGGATTGTGGTAGGGAATGCCTTCATTACATTAGGATTTTAAATCTCATGCATTAATCATCACGGGTGGAATTTCCCTAAGAGACATGCTTCTTGCTCTTAGAGAGTTGCTATGATTCTATTGAAATTTTAATTCTTTTTTATCAAAGAAAATAAATTTGAAAGAGTGCGTGCAATGAGTAGTGGCAAAGGGAAAGAAGTGCGTTCCACGAAGGCCCGTCGCTGTAAACAATAATCTACAGAGAGAAACTTAGAATGCCCGACTCCTTGGATGCGCAAGGGCTAGCGCAACCGGAAGAGGAACGACATCGGACTCCAGATGATGTTCAGATCATTGAGGACGACCGCGGGAGACGCCTTATGGTGGGAAAGGGTACTGCCTCAAGAATTGCATCTCCTTGGAGGTGTGTTGTTATCATCAAACTTCTTGGTAAATCTGTGAGTTATACCTTCATGGCTACTAAATTAAAAGCGCTATGGAATCCATCAGGGATTCTTGAACTTATTGATCTAGATTGTCGTTATTTTATCGTCAAATTTTTGGAGGAAGGGGATTTCATCTGGGCACTTTTTGGGGGTCAGTAGGTTATTCTAGACCATTACTTGACTGTGCGACATTGGAAGTCACTGTTTAAACCTGGGTATGCCGGATTCTCTTCTATGCCGATTTGGGTAAGGTTGCCGAGACTCCCTTTGAAGTACTATGATGAAGCTGTGGTTCGTGGGATCACTTCTTGGGGAAATTTTTCAAGTTTGATACGTCCTCCATGAGGGCCTACCGGGGAAAATTTGCTCCGATTTGCATTGAAGTCGACCTAGAGCTCCCTTTGATCCCCAAGTATTCCTATTAATGATGATAACGTTCCGGTGGAGTATGAAAGCTTATATAAGGTATGTTTTCTTTGTGGCAAATTTGGTCCTGATCATCTTAGTTGTCCAAACAATAATCTACAAAGGAATTAAGAATCATCTCCCTCTGCCTTGCCTCCGTTGGCATCTAAAGTTCAAGGTGAATCCTCGGCTAGCGGATGAGGAGGTGTGGCGGCGACCACTGGCGTTTCTAGCGAGAAAAGGGGTTTTAGTATGTTAGCACTCGACGAAACAAGAGACCTCCAGTGACGCGGATGGGAGGCGAAGGAGCAGTGGTCCTTGCTCACACAGTCACACATCAAGAAGTCGTTATGTGATTTTGCCAGATCAGCAAGACATTGTAGATTCCCTAATAGAAACCAGCCACGAGTCCCGACAAAAAGCATTTTTGGGGGAGGATGCCAGTAAAAGTTGGCGCACGCCATCAACCAACAATCGTGCTGGGACAGGTGGCAAGAAAAGTGGAGCAGGCTTTGTTAGCCACGCGGCTAAAAGGTCAGTAAAGCTGAAAATTCCCCTTGGGCCCATTTCTGCTAACCTCAACAGGAATGATCCCCAGGGCAGGATATCCTTAAGAACCCACCCACTAAGCCCAAGTCCACACAGACTGCATCACCACCGCCCAACAACCAAAATGCCTCTACCTACGTCCTCAAAGTGCTCCATGTGCCTAAATCCACGGTCCAAAATGCAACTCCTCATCATACACCTCCTAGCACTAACATACATACCCCAATATCAACCCACCCCACCCAGCTTTCCCTGGACCTTCCACCTACCCACACTTCATCCGCTCCTTCCCACAACACACACCTCCCAAGCATTCCTGAAATGCCGCCACTTCTGGCCATTCCCTATTCAAGCCCACCTTCAGAACCTCCTAACCAACTTATGGAGTACGCTACGGAGATTCTCGCCCCCTCTCTGAATGGCAATTCTCAACCCCAGATGGAAATTGTTCCATATGATGTGGATGGATTGGTAGAAAGCCTAACATATGATTCAATTGTCTGTGACGAGACGATGTCAGACTATGCACTTGTATTAGTGTCCCACAGTAGTATATGATTCTTCCATCCCCCTGCTCCCTCTTCTTAAATATTTTCTATGTTGATATACTCATGGAACTGTAAAGGTGCAGGTAGCACCAAATTCAAAAGCATTCTTCGACATTCCTGGCGTTATTATAAGCTTGATATTCGTGGCATTGTAAAGACAAGGATTGCTAATCCATCCCTCCATAATGTGTTTCGAAATCCTGATGTACGCAACATTAATGCTCCAGATAGGGGAAGAAGCGGTGGCCTAATCCTTCTATGGAACTCCTCCTCTATCACGTTCGAGCTGAACAAACTTAGAACATGAAAGCTCAATATGAGCTAAAATCAGATGATATTGCAAAAATTTTCTTGTACAGAGTCCTTTTTATACATCCCAACTAACTATAGAAACTAACTACGGTAACAACTTAACCAATCCTAACAGACTGGGTTAGGTAGGCCCACTGATCTATCAGCTATACATCACAGATGCTCCTCTAGATTACAAACAATGTATACATAGTATACAGTACATACATTCTACACCCCCTCCTCAAGATGAAAGTCTATGCCAATCATATAGACTCATCTTGGACAATAACAAATTGAACGAGGAGCAGGTAAGGACTTAGTAAACAGATCAGCAAGTTGATGGCGAGAAGGAATGTACTGAGGGAGAACAAAACCAAGCTTGTATTGATCACGAACCAGGTGACAATCAATAACAAGATGCTTGGTCTTTTCGTGAAACACTCTTGGATTAGCATAATGTGGAGGGCGCTGATTGTCACACCGTAAATCAATGGGAAGGGACACTTCAATTTGCAAATCACGAAGGAGATATGATAACCACAAGAGCTCGAAACATTCTTGATAAAGATCTCAGTACTCTGATTCACCAAGACTTAGAAATTGTGGATTGTTTCTTAGTCTTATAAGAGATCAAAGAATGACCCAAAAATATACAAAAACCAAGAAGAGACCTTCGTGAAAAAGGACAAGCGACCCGATCTGCATCACAAGTAGTAAGCAAACACCTTAAGATTTGATTGAGAGGGATAAAAGAGCCCCATTGATGGAGAACTCTTTAAATACCTCAAAACATGTATAGCAAGATCCCAATGTTGTTCGGTAGGATGCTTGAACAAATTGACTTAATTGCTTTGAGTTGAATGAATCACATCGGTCTTGTGAAGCCAAGGTAGAGAAGTCGACCAATGAGCCTTCGATACCTATCTGGATCGAGCATGAGAGGAGATTGAATGTCATCAAATTTACTGATCTCTAGGTAAAGGGGTAGCAACAGGTTTAGCACCGGATAAACCAACATCATCAAGAATATCGAGAACATACTTCCTCGATTGATGTTGATGCTAGAATCCGACCTTGCAACTTCTAAGCCTAAAAAATAATGAGTTTGACCCAAGTCTTTGATTGTGAATTTATGATGAAGAAATTGTTTGACCAACAAAATCTCATTTAAGGAAGACCCAGTGAGAAGCACATCATCTACATAGACTATTAAGGCAAAAAACACCATTTTTAGTGAAAGTGAACAAACAATGATCATGAGATGATTGGACAAATCCATAAGCTTGAAGCTGAGAAGTAAACTCAGAATTCCATTGCCTAGAAGCCTGTTTGAGACCATATAAGGAGCGTTTCAATTTACAAACTTGAGTAGGCAATGCTTTGGTATAACCATCGAGAGGTTTCATATATAAATCTTCATTGATATAACCATGAAGAAAGGCATTATTAATCTCCAATTGATGAAGAGGCTAAGATTTAGAAACTGCCAATGCAAGAAGTAATCTGACAGTCACAATCTTAGCTACTGGAGAGAAACTATCAGTGAAGTCTACACCCTCAATCTGATTATATCCCTTTGCCACTAACCCTGTTTTGCATATGTCGAGAGAGCCATCTGGATTTAACTTGACTTTATAAACCCATTTGGAACCAATTGCTCTCTCGCCAACAGGTAACTCAGTTAAATCCCAAGTATGGTTATCTTCTAATGCTTGTAATTCCTTTTGCATTGCAAGAATCCACTGAGGCTCAGTGTTAGCTTGTGCAAAATTATGAGGTTCTTTAATCTTAGATACAATAGCTAAGTATGTAATGTATTGATCAGTGAAGTTGGGTGAAACAATAAAAGGAAAAGTAGGTGGAGAATAAACAGAAGAATATGGTAAAATAGATAATTGATTAGCGGCTGGCTTGACTCTTTTTATAGAAGTGTCATAGTCATTTAACCAACAAGGTGGCTTATGATGTCGTTGACTTTTTCTCACGAATATGAGAAGTAGGAAGTACAATAGAGTTTGTCGGAAAAGACAACCTAGGAGCAAATTGGAATATTAAAATCGAAGTTAAAGGAGATGATGAAACTGGAAGTGAAGGAACTACTAGAAGATGTGAAAATTCATCATCATTATCATCAACAAAAACAGGGAGAACAGGAAGTTCGAGAAGAAGATGAATCTTTTAATAAAGGAAAAACATTTTCTTAAAAGATTACATCTCTAGAAATTAAAAAAATCTTAGAAGTAAGATCAAAAAGCTTATATGCTTTTTGACCAGAAGAATATCCAACAAAGACACATTTAGAAGATCTGGGATCAAGTTTATATATCCTTATGAGGTAAAACATTGGTAGAGAAACACAAACAACCAAAGGATCGTAGCATAGAGAAATCTGGATTTTTATGAAATAACAACGAAACGGAGATTTCCAGTTAAGAACTAAAGAAGGTAGTCTATTTATCAAATATGTAGATGTTAAGACCGCATCTCCCCAAAAAGTTTTAGGAAGACCAGACTCGAAAAATCAAAGCTCTTGTTACTTGTAATAAATGCATATGCTTCCTCTCTACAACTCCATTCTCATTGAGGTGTATAAGGAATGGGTTTCGATGAGAAATACCCAAATCGGTGAATAATTTTGTACAATCTTGATTGACATACTCAGTGTCATTATCACTCCTTATTGCTATGATAGAAACCTTAAAATGATTTTGTACAAAAATTAAAAAATTCTGAATGGTTGCAAAAGTGGAAGACTTGGAAGGTAATAAGTATGTCCAAGTAAACCTAGTAAAATCATCTACTATTGTAAGAAAATAATGAGACCCCTGCAAAGATTTTTGTTTATATGGACCCCAAATATCCATATGTAGAAGCTGAAAAGAAGTTACAGACTTGATATAACTATCAAGAAATTTTAGTCTACATTGTTTCGAAATATGACATACATCACAGGGATTAACAGATTTATTGAGCAAAGAAGTGGAAAGTAAAGATTCTAAATGTTTAGAAACAGTGTTAGAAGGATGACCTAATCTCTGTGCCAAGAGAAACCATCATTAACGAGAATTACAAACAACGGACTTATTCGAGATAAGAGTCAATAGTTTTTGTATATGCCTCAATGATCTTGTTAGAGAAAGAACTTGAATTAAGAATGTAGAGCCCCGCCTTTGCCTTGCCCATCGAGAGAACACGAGAATTCTCAAGGTCCCGTATAAAACAAGCATGAGGAAGAAAAATGAACTTAATTTTTGCGGTGGTGGTAAGTTTTTGAACCGAAAGAAGGTTATGTTTAAAAGTGGCAATGTGAAGGCAAGAATAAAGAGTCGATTAGATGGTGGAAGTACATTACCAATATGATCTACCAACTTAAAAGAACCATCGGGAAGAAAAACAGAGTAGATTTTGATGGTGCAATAGGATTATGTAAAAGAGATAAATCAAGTACACATATGATTTGTTGCTCCCGTATCTATTATCCAATCTCCATTTTGAATAAAAGCATTAGAACAAGAAGTTTGGTTTAACAAAGTACCTGTAAAGTCCTCCAAATGTGCACAATTAATCGCCTTCATAGGTTCGAAGAAACCACCCTCTTGCCTTTCATGATCCTATCAAATCCTTGTTGAATCATGATAGCTATGTTAGCCTCGCAAATCATCATATTGCACATATCCTTCATCAATAAAATCCATAGGAGATTCAAGCATATTTGCCATCTTATTCTGTTCTCCAAGAACTCTTCTTCCTTTATCAAACTTATCATTCTTCTTAGATTTTTCTCATAGAAATCAATCTGGATATCCATGTAATTTGAAACATGTCTCTTTGGTGTGCCTCTTCATCTTGCAATGATTACAATAAAGCTCATCTTTATTCACTTGTTTCTTAAAAGATCCTTTAAAGTGGTTCTTATTTCCGTAGGTATTTCTAACCATCATGACAGAATCAACTTCGGTGCAAACACAATGTGTACTTCTTTTTGTTTTTCAACTTTAATCACCATAGAGTAAGCTTTATTTATACTAGGAAGAGGATTCATAAGCAAGATCGATTTCGAATAGGATCATAGACATCACTCAATCCCATTAAAAACTCCATTAACTTGTCGAGTTGATTCTAATTCAAAAATCTTCTTTGCGGCTCCACATTCACAACTTGGTAAAGGAACTAAATAAGTTCATCTCGTAATTTTTTAGTTTTGTGTAATAATTCGACACATTAAGATCTCCTTGAGCAATTGAAGCTATTTCTCTCTTCAATTGATAAATCATAGGACCATTACACTCTCCAAACCTCTCAGATAGTTCAGTCCACAAATCAAAAGCACAAGAAGAATAAAGAAATGCATCAACAATTTCTTTTGCAATAGAATTCAAGATCCAAGAAGTAACCATACAATCAACTTTGATCCATCGATCAAAATTAGGATTTGATGATGTTGGTTTAGCACATCTTCCATCAATAAACCCTAGTTTCATCTTTGCACCAATAGCTATACGCATCGCTCTACTCCATGTAAGATAATTCAATCCAGTAAGAGAATTGGTAACCAAGATCATACCTGGATGATCTGAATTTTGTAAATGCAATGAATCCTCCATGTTCTGATCTATTAAACTCACATTTCTTGAAGAATCTACATGATCTTGTGTTTGCCATGATTTGAAACTCTACCAAATCAACAATCCAACAAGAATCTTCAAAAAACAATCAGAACTCGAAAAATCAATGTCAACATCACATTTCTTGATCAAACGAGCAAAACATATGGAAAATTAAGCTTCCCCGGTTGTTTCGACTCTGATACCATGAACAAACTTAGAACATGAAAGCTCAATATGAGCTAAAATCAGATGATATTGCAAAAAAATTTTCTTTTACATAGTCCTTTTTATACATCCCAACTAACTATAGAAACTAACTACAATAACAACTTAACCAATCCTAACAGACTGGGTTAGGTAGGCCCACTTGATTGTCAAACTGTGGCGGCCCCAAGCCCGGATGCGAACTGAGCACTGCCACGTCGCCAAACACGTCACTAAACTTGCCATGTAACCGTGCGCTTATCGATGACGACCCGTGACCTAACCTATATTCCTTTTCATTTTTGAACTACTTAGTTTTTTTTTTTGGTGACATATTTAGCTATTTCAAGTCTTTATAGGATTATTTACAAGAAAAATTACTAAGTTATGTTTTTTAAACAACTTATTATTCAATTTAAGTTGAGTAAATGTAGAGAAGACTTTAAGCATTAACGAAAGTAAATTAAACAAGTTTTTCATTAATTAGTTCAACTTATAGGGTAGAAACCTGGCATATCAATACCATGCATATATAAAGGTGAAAAAATATCAATAAGAGACAGGATATACATGTATCAATGTTCTACAAGTCCACAACCCCAACAATGTAAATACAATATATAAACGAAACACTTACGAGTGAGTAGAGTAGCTATCCAAGCTCAGAGGTGGTCGACGAGAATCCCATTGCCCTTACTCGTAGAAGGATCTACAAATTGTTACCAAGACAATAACTAATTCCAATGAGTATGTAACGACCTGTTACCTTAAGCTGATGCTTATTATTAGTCCAAATCTTAATTAACCTGAGTTATGCTCATGGTTAAGTCCGGTGTACCTCTATTAGCATGTGCGTGTGTCTACATGATGGTTTGTATTTGTTTGGAATGTTTAATGAATTTTATAGGTTGTAGTATAATTGAGAACTTATATACAAGCCTATAATTGAAAAACACATAAATAAATAATAAATAATGAATACACCAAGTGCGACGAGGGGGTCGTGAAATGAATATACACACCCAAGAATACTCTTAGGCATGTCTAGTGAATTTATTGGCAAGAAAATACATGATATATATATATATATATATATATATATATTAAAAGCTACAATTTTAGTTTGAATTATATGGATCATCAGATCGCCTCAAGATGAGCGTAAGTGTTGATGATCTCAACATGTGTGTAACTTTAGGGGTGTCATGTTAGCACATCAATCATTCGATCAGTCTCGAGGTAGCGATGCATATCTCAAGAAAAATCCATATATTTAAACTAAAACCTTCATACTTATCTCTATAATTCGATCTAGAGAATGAGAGAGAGCTGAGGGTTTAGTGTTTGATCCTAACGAATCACTTAGGGAGCTGATTCAACATGAATTGTGGAGCTTAAACAACTAAAAACCCAGAGATCATTACTTTGGTAAGTTTGTTTTTCATGTTTATGAAGTTCAATTCGATGGTAGTTGATGATATCTCGGTGAATTGTTATTGTTGTTGACTGAAAATGGTTTGTTACCTCACTAGAGGTGCTCCCTGATGAATTTTGGGAGTGTTTGTCGTTGTTTTAGTGATTGGTGAATTGAACAGTAGCTACTGCCCTGTGTACTATCGAGACAGTACAGGTAGAGCCCGCTCCACCTAGAAGAGGAGCCAGCTCCCTTCATCAGTTGTGATGAACTCAGCTGATGGAGCGCACCACACTAAGTAAGGGAGCATGCCCCATTAAGTGAGCGAGCGCGCTCCCACTCCAGAAAACAACAATTCTACTATAATTTGATTATAATTTCTTGAGAAATTAGGGATTGAACTATAGGTTCTAAATATATATAATGTTTTATATATTTTGTTGTATATAAACAGGGTTGGGAGGTTTGTAAACAAAGTCTTGGGTTTTGACAAACTCTATATTTCTGCATATTGTTTAAATATCAATTTTTTTTTAATTTTTCGCTGCGTATACTTTGTATTGTTTATTCGATATCGATATACAGGTTGAGTTTATCAGGTACTAACACAGAGGGTGCTGGCTTTAGTTAAGTCGGGTTGGGTTACCGAGGCTTAATTAGGGTTTCAGGTCGAGTATCGCCCTAATCGGGATAGGGGATGCTACAGCTTGGTATCAGAGCCTAAGGTTTATCACTTTTGAATTAAGTGGTAACTCTGATACTGTTTAGTATCATGGACAAGGCTCTAATCTCGATTCACTTTTGAATTATTTTCGAAGTGATAGCATATTCCTTTGTACCGGAACCTAAGTTTATTGACTTTGAGAGTTGTCTCGAGTTATGAATAAGCTTAGGGTTTGATAAATAGTTTTCATCATGTTTTAGGGGGGAAATGAAATTGAAAACATTATTATACGTTATTTGCTGCACATATTGTTATTTATTGTATAGATATGATTTCCTTGTTCTTTCTGAATGTTACCTAATGATCTTGTCTATCCTTTGACTTCAGAATTTAATGGCGGATCAGGGAGAGGGTTCGCATAGGCTTGGACCTCAGGGTAACAAGAAAACTGAGGATCAATGAAAATTTAAAATGGAGCAGCAAATGAGGGAACTTATGGAGTATTAGGTGAAACTTATGGCTATGTTGATGGCTCATATGAGACCACCAGTACAGCGACTTGAGGCACAACCTAAGACCAGTCCCGAGGTTGGCAGAGCTAAGGGAGGAGCTAAGACAATAGCAGCTCTAGCTCAGCCAGTTTTAGCACATATTTAAGTGCTAGAGATAGCTGTCAGGGTGCCAGTGGATTTAGAGAAGACTGTATTTCTTAAAACTTGCAAGGGGTTTATGAAATACGATACTATGAGATTCAACGGCACAATGGAGTAAGGGGTAGTTGAGACTTGAATATTGGAGATGGAGCAACGATTCGTTGCTTTGGATGTTGAGGACCTATTTAAGGTTAAAATGGTAAAAAAATTTATGATTGATTCTATACGGAAGTGGTGGAATTTCCTAGAGAGAGGGGAAAAGTGTCGCCACCTGGCCACAGTTTAGGACCGTATTTTAAAGGCAGTATTTCTTGAAACTAGTCAGGAACAGGAAGAAGACTGAGTTTATTCAACTGAAACAGGGAGCCATGTATGTACGAGAGTATGAGCGGAGGTTCATTGAGTTGAGTGAATTCGCTCATGAGATGGTGGAGCAGAAAGATAACAAAATAGATTTGTTTCTTAGTGAGTTCAATAATGAGATCAGAGTTGCAGTTTCCTCTATTCCTTACACTAGCTATGCTTTTATATATGAGAGTGCGATGGAGGTGAAAGTAGCCATTTTAGCCAGACTTCCAGAACAGTAATTTTGCCACCACCAGTACCACAGTTTCGTATAAGTCAAAGAATCCAAGAATTTGCTCATTTTTAGCCAAATAAGAGGAAGAGGAGTGTAGTTGGACTAGCTACACAATCAGGGCTTGTGGGGATGACTTTTGTTAATGCACCGATTCCACTAATTTATCAGGCTTTGGTAGCCAAACCATCTTTGCCATAACCTCAGTTTGGAGGTAAGGGCAAAAGGAGAGCATAGTTATTACAAAAATTGAGTAGATCGAGGCAGGTTTCTCAGGCCAGTAGTTTTCTTTAGATGACTATTATGATATGTTATTGGTGTGGACATACGAGGCATATTCAAAGAGAGTTTTCTATGCCATCGGCCATATCGATAGGAAGTACGGCACCATCGGCATGAGGCTTATGTAGAGGCTTATAGGAGGCTTGTGGAAAGTATATTAAATATTTGTGGTCGATATATGCATGTTTTGATTTATGCTAGTTCTACAGCTTCCTTTATTGCTGGTGCAATGGTTGATGAGTTGAAATTGAAACCTGTTAGTGCTAGTATATTGTTGATTTTGGCAGTGAGTGAGATAGTTCATCCTAACCTGATTTGCGAGGGATGTGTAGTAAGAAATTAGGGAGAATGAACTCCCAATTGATCTGAGGGTAATGGAGTTCCTGGAATATAATTCATTGCTAGGAATGGATTGGTTATCAGTATACCATGCCAATATTAATTGTTTCCATAAGAGGGTAATCTTTCAAATCCCTAAACTTTCTGAAATTATAGTCTATAAAGGTTATAATCCTTCACGACT
The DNA here is from genome assembly GCA_039657325.1 of Stephania cephalantha. Lineage (NCBI taxonomy): Eukaryota > Viridiplantae > Streptophyta > Magnoliopsida > Ranunculales > Menispermaceae > Stephania > Stephania cephalantha. The sequence continues at coordinate 14,150,361 of CM077570.1, read as the reverse complement.
TGTAACTCGTGGAAGGGAAGCTACTCCTCGAGATTTAGAAGTTATGGCGGGAGTCTTCACATTGAGAGAGTTTGGTCAGGAACTTAAGGTTGGTGAGATACCCGTGATTTGTGAATTTCTGGAAGTTCTTCTATTTGACTTGCCTGGACTTCCACTGTCACGTTTCATTGACTTCAACATTGATTTTATTCCTGGTACCAAACATATATCTATTCCTTCATACTGTATGACACCAAAGGAATTACATGAGTTGCAGACTCATCTTGAGGAGTTGTTACATAAAGGGTTTATCCATCCTATTATGTCACCGTGGGGAGCACCAGTTCTTTTTGTGAAGAAAAAGGACGGAACCCTACGTATGTGCAATGATTATAGATAGCTTAACCGAGTGAATATCAAGAATAAATACCCATTTCCCAAGATCGATGATTTGTTTGATTAGTTGAAGGGTGTCAGACACTTCTCGAAGATTGATTTAAGGTCTGGTTATCATCAACTAAGGATTAGGGATGAAGATACCTCAAAGACAGCTTTCAGTACTCGTTATGGGCACTTATGGCCTGTTTGGTTCACATTTTAGTGAATCCTAACACATGGGATTAATTAGTGATGGGACTAACACATGGGTTTAGATAGTTTAGTCTCATTTGTGTATCTTGTTTGGTTGGTGGTTTTCGGGTTGGGATTAAGTGAGGTTGTACATGTACATTTACCAAAATACCCTTACATAAATTTGACCTCATTTTCACATCTTCATCCCCTTCGTTGTGAATCGCCCGACGCCGCCTGCCCAAAACAATGAAAACTCCACAAAAATTCAAACCCCCCTTCAAGTTCATCACACAAATCACCATATTATATTTCAAGAAACCCCAAAACCCCAAAACCAAAAACAAACCAGAAAACCCTCCAAGTTCCTTCTTTTACAAGAAAACAAAGAAGCGAACCTCTTCGACTTTGACGATTGAGATGAAGAGTGGAGTTGATCCAGCCAAGATCTATGTTCTTCCCACGAAGTATGCCGCATCCATCATTCCTATGCTCGTCACCATCTTTCCGATTCGGATTTCTCGATATCGATCGATCTATGCAACTCTTTCATTTTCGATTTCTCTGTTTCTCTCTAACGTTCGAATGCAGAGAAATACAGATGAGAGAGAGAGAGAGAGAGAGAGAGAGAGAGAGAGATGAGTGATTCGAGTGTATTGAAGACACACAGATGAGGGTTCGATTGACGAAGAGAACGAAGAGAAGAACAAAAAAAAAAAATCGGGTCGCGAGAAGGAAGAAGAAGAGCAAAACAGGGAGGGAGGTCGAGAGTTTTGGAGAGTTGTGATTTGGTTAATGTGAGGGGGTAAAGTGGTAATCTCCTCTTTCGCTTACAATGGATTAGCTAATCCCACCAAAAATAGTGGTATTGTTTAATCCACTACCATGCCTCTTAACTAATCCGCCGGCCTAGTTAATCCTCCAAGCAAACAACGAGATTAACTAGTCCAAAGTGTGGCTAATCCGGGCTAATCCCACGAACCAAACAGCCATTAGAGTTTACAGTAATGTCGTTTGGGCTTACTAATGCTTCGACTATATTCATGGACTTGATGCATAGGGTGTTTAAGCCCTATCTTGACCAATTTATCATCGTGTTTATCGATAATATTTTGATCTATTCGAAAACTCAAGAAGAGCATTCGCACCACCTAAGAGTTACAATACAGACTCTGAAGGATAATCGACAGTATGTCAAGTTTAGTAAGTGTGAATTCTGGTATTCAGAGGTTATATTTCTTGGACACGTGGTTAATGCTGAGGGTATATCTATTGATCCAGCAAAGGTTAAGGCAATTAAGGATTGGCTTACTCCTACCACAGTGTCAAAAGTTATTACAAAGGGTTTCTCTCGTATTGCTCTGGTAATGACTCGGCTAACACAGAAAGACGTTGACTTTATTTGGTCTGATGAGTGCAAGGCTGCCTTTATAGATTTGAAGGATAGTTTAACTAAGACGCATGTTCTTACATTACCTAAATTGGGAAAGGAGTTAGTAATTTATACATATGCTTCTTATTCAGGCTATATGATAATGCAGGAATGCAGGGTTGTAGCTTATGCTTCAAGGCAACTCAAGATTCATGGAAGAAATTACCTAGTTCATGATTTTGACCTAGCTGTAGTTGTTTTTGCCTTGAAGATTTGGAGGCACTGCTTGTACGGTGAGAAGTTTACAGTATTCTTAGATAATAAAAGTCTGAAATACTTATTTACTCAAAGGGAATTAAATATGAGGCAACGTGGATGGCTTGAGTTCCTCAAAGATTATGATTTCACTTTAAAGTACCATCCAGGCAAAGCAAATGTAGTTGTTGATGCCTTGAGTAGGAGAAGAACATGCAAAGAGAACGTAGCTACTGCCAGAGCTTCTTCGTTTAGACTTCTTGAGGAAGCTTTGATGATGATGATTCGTGAAAGTCCAGTAGGCACATCATTAACTGAGAGAGCTAGTTCCAGAGCTACTAATATGTTCTACTATGCTTAGATTCGGGTTGAATCGGAGAAGATTCAGCGGGTGTTGATTGTAAGAAAGCTGATCAGGATTATATAACACGTTAGAGGATAGATGCTAGTGTAGATTATCCTGATTGGTCAACTTCTGATGATGGTGCATTATGGTTCAGGGAAAGATTGTGGATTTCAGCTCAGGATCACTTGAGGTAGGAGTTGCTACAAGAATCTCATAGATCTCTTCACTTTACTCATCCAGGTAACACTAAGATGTATCGCGATATGAGGCGTGTTTATTAGTGGTATAGGATAAAGACTAATATTGCTAAGTTTGTAAAGAGATGTTAGATATGTCAACAAGTTAAGGCTGAGCATAGAAAGCCTTGAGGGTTATTGCATTAGCTGCCTATTCCTTAGTGGAAATGGGAACATATATCGGTGGATTTTATTTTTGATCTACGTCTAAGGTAGCGTAAGCACGATGTCGTATGGGTTGTAGTAGACAGGTTGGCGAATTCTATGCATTTCTTGCTAGTTTCCATGCAAGATCCTCTTGACCGATTATGTAAGGTGTACGTACGTGAGGTGTTGAGATTTCATGGAGTTCCAATGTCGATTACTTCGGATAGAGATATGAAATTCTCATCCAGATTTTGGAGTGAATTGTAGAGACAGCTAGAAACTATTCCTAACCTCAGTACGACTTATCATCTGCAGACTTATGGTCTTAATAAGTGGTCGATATTGGTGTTAGAGGATATGCTTCGAGCTTGTGTCTTGGAGTTTGGTGGTAACTAGGAGAAATACATTCCTCTTAATGAGTTCTTTTATAATAATAGCTATCAAGCTAGAATTGGAATGGCTCCTTTTGAAGCTCTGTATGGTCGGCCTTGTCGTTCACCTACATGTTGGGCGGAGGTTGGAGATACAGTTTCGTTAGGGCAAGAGTTGATTTAGGACTACACATAGAGAATATAGCAGATTCGCAAGTGTTTGACTAAGCAAAACTAAGACATAAGAGATATGTCAATAAAACATCATAGGTTTTTGGAGATTTCAAAGGACGATTTTGTTCTGTTAAAAGTCTCACCTATGAAAAGATTGTATAGTTTTGGATAGCGAGGTAAGCTAGCTCCAAGGTACATTAAGCCATTCAGAGTACAAGAAAGTTTTGGTCCTGTTTCTTATAGGTTAGAGTTACCTCCTCATCTAGCCGGAGTTCATAATCTCTTCCATGTGTTTATGCTTCGCAAAACAGAGACTCAGTTCACTCCAATGATTGATTGAAATGAATTTAATATTGGGGAAGACTTATCTTAAAATGAGCAACCAATTCAAATACTTGATCGTAAGATTCAGAGGCTGAGAACCAAAAAGATTCATTTGGTTAAGGTGAAATGGCAGTTTCACGGAAATGATGAACTAACTTGAGAGCGGGAGTCTTATATGAAGGAGCAGTTTCCAATTCTCTTCGAAACTACAAGCAATTTTACGTTTACTTTAATTTTGAGGATGAAACTGCTTTAAATTGGGGAGACTGTAATGGCATGTTACTTTAAGCTGGTGACTAGAGTTAATTCAAATTTTAATTAACCTGAGTTAGGCTCGTGGTTAAATCCAACATACCTCGATTAGCGTGCGCATGGATTTGCATGATGGTTTATGTTTATTTGAAGTGTTTAATGAATTTTATAGGTTGTACTATAATTGAGAACTTATATAAAAGCATATAATTGGAGAACACGTAAATAAATAATAAATAGTCGGTACACCCAGTACAACGAGGAGTTCGTGAAATAAATGTGCACACCCGAGAATACTCTTACGCATGTCCAGTGAATTTATTGGAGAGAAAATACACAAGATATACATATTTGATATATAAATATGTATATATATATATATATTAAAAACTATAAGTTTAGTTTGAATTATATAATTCATATATTTAAACTAAAACATTCATACTTATCTTCATAATTCGATCGAGATAGTGAGAGAGAGCTGAGGGTTTAATGTCTGATCCTAAAGAATCACTCAATAAGCTGATTCAACGTGAATTGAGGAGCTTAAACAACGAAAAATCCATAGATAATCATTTTGGTTAGTTTGGTTTTCATGTTTATGAAGTTCAATTTGATGGTAGTTGATGATATCTTTATGAATTGTTGTTTTTATTGATATGAAATAGTTTGTTACCTCACTAGAGGTCCTCCCTGATGAATTTTGGAAGTGTATGTTGTTGTTCTAGTGATTGGTGAATGGAACAGTGGTTGCTGCCCAATGTACTGTCTAGACAGTATAGGTGGTGCGCGTTCCACCTAGCAAAAGAGTGCGCTCCTTTCATTAGTTGTAATGAACTCAGCTAATGGATCGCGCCCCACTAAGTGAGGGAGTGCACTCCCAACCCAGAAAACATCAATTCTGTTGTAATTTGATTAGAATTTCTTGAGGACTTAGGGATTGAGCTAGGGGTTCTAAATATAGGGTATTAGACCTATATTGATCACAAATGGTTTGTGATAGGTGTTAGGTCATCGGGAAAGCGTGAGCAACCCAGAAAGTTAAGAAATTTCTTAACAAAAACCTAAACCGAGGTAAGTATGATTTGCTTATTTAGCAAAGTTGTTTGGCTATCTTAGTATATGTAGTTCATGTAGCTTATGGACTGAATGGGGGACTGTATACACTATGATGGTTTTAATAAACGGGAAACGATGTTTGACGTGATTTGCGTTAGTAAGTTCCTGGAACTGAGACCAGGTTATATAGGAGACGGGTTACCTTCCCGGCCTATATGTAACTTCCTACTCAGTTATATAGGCTGCGTGAATTACATACTCACTATAGGGTTTTAGATAGAACCATTGGACATTAATAGATTGACTAGACAGCACATCGTCAAATGTGCTGGTCTTGCAATCCCATTAATAGCAGTGGGTAATCCCTAGTTTTATAAATAAAATGGGAATCACAGTGTAATAGTCATTGACAGATATATTTGCATATATTATTTATTGAATTATATGTTTTTTACATTCATGTTAGTTAACATTGTTGCATATTGTTATTGCATAATGTTTTTGATTATTATATGGAATGTTGATGGCTTTGTGAATCCTTACTTACTGAGCAAGTTGGAGTATTCACCTCAAATTTAATATTTCAGGTTTACAACCTAGCGTTTCAGCGAAGGGCAAAGAGAAGATTTAGGTGTCTTGTTGTCTTCTCTACAATTAAATGAACCTTCTTGTACACATTACACTGTTTGATATATTTTGTTGTATATAAACAGGGTTGGGAGGTTTATAAATGAAGTTTTGGGTTTTGATAAACTCTGTATTTTAGTATATTGTTTAAATATTGAAAAAATATTAATTTTTCGTTGCGTATGCTTTGTATTGTTTATTACATCGATATAATGATTGAGTTTATCAGACACTGACGGAGAGGCTGCTGGGTCTAGTTAAGTTTGGTTGGATTATCGGGGCTTAATTATGGTTTCAAGTTGAGTATCGCCCTAATCGGGATAGGGAATGCTACAGAGTAGATCATAAAGAAAATGACACAATATCCAAGAAAAAAAATGTTAAAAGTAGGTAAAACAATGTTTGCATATCATGTAAGTAACATAAATAAATAAACATAAGCTAAGCATGATTATAATGGCCCAAGTCCCCACAAACTAGGCCATGCCCGGCCTAAACCTATGTGAACCACCCGAGTTTGTCCTCGCAAGGTCAACTCAACCCTAGTCAGCATGCATTTATATTATTAATAGTCTTATTAATTATGTGTTTTAAATTTGAGTTATTAGGTTTTGCAAGTTTTGCATTCTTAGCAGCGCAAATGAATTCAAGCAAATCAAAATAACTCGAGAGATAAAAGTCGCGACAACCTATTATGTGGAAACCCATTGAATGACGATCTCATGTATATATGGTGACAAAAACTAGAATATACATGTATCGAAGCGCGCTCAACTCAATTTACCAATTTTACAAAACATATATAACATAAATACACAAAAAAGACCTACGAGTAGCGAAAGTGGAAACTAACTCTGACGGAAGCTTAGAGGAAGTCACCAAGTACCAGCTCCTTTCCTTTGCTAAACGACGGACTTGCAATTGTCACCACATAGGAGACACCTTCAGTAAGTTAAGCTAGACGAGTCTTAACATTAATTCTAGAGTTCAAATAAATGGTTATCCGATGTATCGTGTAAGTAATAATGAGGAAATGAAATAAAAAAGTGCATGATAAATAAGTTAATAATGAGATAAAAGAGAATTGAGCGATAATATCACATAGATATGGGTATCCAATAGTCCAAGTTCATCAAGTAGCAATACACAGTTACAACATGACTTTCTGGTCAGACTGTAGACTTGACTAAGTCACCAACAATTCACATTAGCTCCATTAACTGTAGCGGACACTTAGTCAATCGACTTGACTTTCCAATCATAAACTATGGACTTAACGTAACCTATAATCTATGTAGTCATGGTAGTACACATGACACGCATCACACGTACCACAACGGTGATGTAACGACCCATTTTAATAATGTCGTTAATTATCTCAAAATTGCAGACATGGACGCCAGCTCAGATCCACGTGGACGTCGCGGGTAGGCTAGGACACACGTTGACTTAGGTACACTTGTTTAAATAAGTGTTGGATGACTTAATTGAGGTGCAATTTATTCAATTATTGGTTAAATACATCGCATGTGTGTATGTTGAATCACGAGAGCGTGCGAGGTTGTGTGACGGGTAGTTGCCTCGAAGTGCATGCTAACACGCGTATCGAGAGGCGAGATACCGGTACACTAGAGAAAACTCAATAAACTTACATAAACATGTCAAGGTTATCAATTTGGCATAATGAATCTAACCATAGGCTTATGAAATTAACTCGAACAATAGGATATGGCTCGCCTCGAGATGTGTGTCGAGACGCGGGCACCGAGTACGGGTAGCCGAAGGTTAGTGCGACAATGAGTTGGTTAAATTTGATAAATAAAACACTAACCATATGGTTGGATAATGCTTAATGTAATGTGACATTAATAGAATAAATGAAAGCCTATAGTTTACATTAAATAAATGGGGCCATGAGATGGACATCGAGATTAACATAGTGAGTAGTACTACATGATGAGTGTGATATTGGAGTCACCAGAAGGTATAGGACAGCCCGCTTGTGAACCACAAGATATTCCTCGGGATACGTACGCACAATTGATTCCCACAAAACATATAAATAGAGGGCTTAGTAGAGTGTTTGATCACAACACTCAGAAATTCATGCAAAAACCAGAGAAATTCAGAGAAAGAAGAATGATTTCCAGCTGGAATTCAACACTATAGAGACCAAACCAAGTGATCTAATCTAGGTAAACATCTTCTCCACCTTCTAAACTTGCAAATGAACCCAACTTTGATATGCTTGGTGGAATTTCAAAGTTTATGTTGCATGCTCTAAATTTTGATGAAAATCTTATCAATTGCATGCTATTAGATCGTATATAACGAGAAATTTATCACTGGTTTAGATAGATTTAATGAATTCGATTGTTAATAGGTTATGATGAACGCATGAATTTGAAGAATTTGGGTTCATTGAATGATCTGGAGTGTTCTAATTGACGTATTGAAGTCATTTTGATGAGAAGAGGGTAATAGACCAGTTAGAATAGCTAATTGAGAGGGCTAGGACATAATTCTCGAATTGAGAATTATGTCCCAAAAGGCAATTAGCGCGCTAATTGGAACTATTAGCACGCTAACTATCCTGAGTGTGTCGTTGTTCTTCGAAATGAAGAACAATAGCGTGCTAATAAAAATTTCTAGCGCACTAATTCCATCTAGCGCGCTAGGTACACCCCCTTAGCGCGCTAACTCAAAATTAGCGCACTAAGTAGACAAATTAGCGCGCTAATGACAGATGAAAATGATAATTTAGGACTATTTTAGAGATTTTCCACCTAATACATATCTACACCTTTGTAAATAAACTAAACTGGTAAAATGGAATTTAGGGACTTAGTAGACCGAAGCTTAGTGTCGGGGAGCTTTACGGCTCGGGTACAAGAGTCCGGGGAGGTCGGAGAGCGATGTGAGGTTTGTAAAACCCAACTTAAAAACTCTGAGTATTTATTATGTTTACATGTTGTTTCTAGTATTCCTTGTTGTTCATCATTCTATTTGGTTATTTGGACGTCGGTTGAGGTTACTCCCCCGAATTTTCTTGTTGTGTGTTCATAAGGCACTGGATTGTAGCACGTGTTACCCGGCCCTCAGTGAATGGCGACCTGGGCTTGCCTTGGTGCACGTGTCGATGATTGCGGATGTGGCCAGCGCCATGAAGGACCAAGTGTAGGGCCAGTTGGACGCGACCACTGGTGGGAACTTGGTGACCCGAAGTACAGTCTAGTCCCTTTGGAGCGAGCACACACATTTGTTAGCTTGTCTGTTGTTTATTCATGCGATGAGCCATTTACAGTTGCCTATTTTACATTTTGCATGTTTACTTGACAACATTTATTGTATTTCCTTTATTTTATTATATGAATGCTTAGAGGAGTTCCTTGGGATTTTACTTACTGTACTCGTCATCTGTCTTTTTGTGATGATTGAGTGCATATCCTAGTAGCAAGGGGATCCTAGGCGACTACATCTGATTTCCACTGTCGAGGACCTACTTGTACGTGTTTATTTTTGATATTTTGTATATTTTGGGTATTAGGAGACTTGAAATAACACAGTACATGTATATATGCATGTTGTGGTGATGTCGCTTATATACGGAGTACTTTCCAGGGTTTTCCACAGTAGATTTTGCCTTTAAACAATGTTTATCATGTTAAATTATCTTGTTTAAATGGTATTAAGTTAGACTTCCGCTGAATATGTTAACCTTAAAATACAACCCATTAGTATGGTTAGGATCTTAATAAATTGTCAACTAGGTAACAGCTGAAACAGTTGGAACACCACGGTTAATATGGGACAAAGAATATAAGGATGATTTACTGGTTTATCTAATATTACACTTGTGGACATGACAGGCAGGTGTCGAACACGTGTAGTTGGGTAGCCGGCAAGGAATACATGGAGACACGTCACCTCGGGGCGGCTGGGGCCGCCACAAGTGACCACCAATCAATCACTTATGTAGCATCCCTCATAAGCTCGCTGTAAAATCTCAGGCTCGGTGGTCACAACGGTGCCTCCAATCTCTCAAAATAGACCCTCCATAAAGAAGTGAGCATAGTCTGCGTCTATGTTCGCTATACCACCAGTGTACTATAGCAACTGAAGAAAATGGCCAATATACTACATGATAGACTCCCATAATTAATGCCACAAACTCTGAAACTCAACCCTATTATGTCTTAGAAACGAAGGCAGGAAGTACTTCAAGTTGAACCGCCTCTTGAACTCTGCTCAATCTATGGGCGCTCCCCTAGTAGCTACCATACTACACCACCAGTAGTTAGCCTCTCCAAATAATGACTTAGAATATATCATTACTTTCATCTGCTCAAGGTTAGCCAGGATGCAATGAATCTTCTCGTAGCTCTTCATGAACTTCTTTGTTGCTTCGAGGTTCGTGCCACTATAGAAATTAGTCGATCTATATCTCTGGAACTCACAAAACTGTCCTGCCTCATCTGTCGTCATTGTACTAGTCTTTATTGGTGTATGTGGCACTGTCTCTGCCAGAGTAGGGAGTGTATGTAGTACTGTAATGATCTGTACCAGTACAATCTTCACAATTACTAGCACTATCAGTACAATTAAAGTCGATGGAGTGGCATGTATAGTATGTTCAATCCCCTTAGGAGTAATTGATGTTGTTATTGTAAGTGGCGATGGTGATGGTGTCGCCTGTGCCCTCAATAGATTGAGGATCTCCTCAAGCTGGTGGTTGTAAGATCTAACCAGCTAGGACGTCTCGTCTAGCCTCCCTATATGTCTCCCGAACCACTACCGCTAGCCTCGGGTTGATCAGCCATCGCAATCTGCAAGGAAATTGAATTCTTGATCAGTTTATAGATACCAGTAATAAAATAGTACATTATGACAAATAACATATATAATTCAAGCTTTTAAGTTCCAAACTCTCCTTATTTCCCAACTAAGACTCTAAGTCATTATCATAGGGACTCTAAGTTTCATTCGTGTCTTAACTCTATTGTCAATTTGTGTACTATGTTTTTTATCAGTTAGTCAAGAGCTAGGTGTTAAAACCTTAGGCTTTGATACCAATTGTGATGGCCCCAGTTCCCCACAAATTGGGCCCCGTCCAGCCTAAGCCTATGTTGACCCTCGAGTCAACCTCGCAAGGTCAACGCAAGCTTAGTCAGTCTTCTGATCCGTCATTATAAGTTAATTCATAATTTTAAGTTGAGTTATTAATGTTTTACAAGATTTAAAAATTTAGTGGAGGTAATTTATCAAATCGAATAACTCAACAAGTAAACGAAAGAGTCGAAAAACCTTTGTGTGGAACCCTGCATATATATAAACCTATATATCAGGCGACCAAGTGGGAAAAGTAAACAAAGAGATATACAACTCATAAGTGTCTCGTAGTACCCATAATGAATCCTAAGTTTACAAAATATCATAGTATGTAAATACAAACAAAGGCATAAACCTACAAAAGTGAGAACGGGAGGGATGCTCAGATGTCTCAGTAAGTTACCAATCACCGGCACCTTGCTCTTGCTCGCCTGCAGATATGCAATGACACCAAAGGAGACAATTTAGTGAGTAAAGCTAGAAAAATATCGACATTAATGCATGAATAATAATAAAATAGTGTGAGGATCATGCAAGAGATAAAGAAAGCAGTAAATAAGTAAAGTGCATGATAATAAGACTGGAAGAATGTAAACTAGGAGAAATGAGTGTTAAGGAAACTAAAAAGAAAAGAATCTAAGTAGTCCAAAACCACTGAATACGGGTGCAACAAGGTCGGGGTCATAGAGTCGTGGCAACTCCAGGCAAACTCAAGTTCTAGGATGCGACAACGCCTGCTAAACCCTAAGAACGAGAATTCGATAAAATTAGCCAAATTTTAAGCAAATTATATCAAGGTTGAAGGGATCGAAACAAAGTTCATGGGTAATTTAAAAACTACAAAACTTCGCCGACGTCTATGTTAAAAACTGGCAACTTTGATACAATTGATATGAATTGCTAAAAACAAGGAGAAATTGCAAACTTTTCATTCAAAAAAACCGAATACGTGTATGGGAATTAGAAGGGTCGAAGGTTGTAATTGATGGTGGCTGTAGGGGTTATTGAGAATTTGAGAGTGACTCAGTTTTGTACACACATCTCTACACCGATCATGTGATCCCTTGATTTTATATCAAGATTCAATGTACGCATCGATATTTGCTTTTACACACACTTCTTATGATGCCCCTATTTTCGAATAGAGTAAATTGTCCATTTATCAAGGTTAATTTAGTATTTATGCATGGTATAGTGTAAGGGTGTGAATAATGTGTGTACTATATACTATTTAGTTGATTTAGGAATGAAATTAAACCTAAGTTAAGAAAATAGATTTGAATTAAAGGTCAAATAAATTAAACAAAGAAACGAGGTAATTTTGGTAATCAAACACACATAAGGGTATTTATGTAAAATACAAAAAAGAATGGACTTAATGTGGACTTTAGGATCATCCTAGTACTTAAATCCATCAAGATGAGATGAAGGGTTGTGATTTGGTCAACCAAAACCTAATTTCATTAACTAAGTATTTAAACTAAAGGGCTTCAAGCCATTTTTGGTTTGAAAACACTACGTAGAGAAATCGAGGAGGAACCCTATAGCCTTATTTGGTAGATTTGGCGGAGAAGAATGAATTTCATTAAGATCTTACAAAAAAAGCAAGGTAAAATTAACTTGTCTCATATTCTCTAATTTCTCTATTCGATTCAAAAATTCAGTTTTGAATGGAAATCATGGTTTTCTCTTGGTGTTTGAAGATGGAAAACGAACCCTATGCTTTGATTCTGATTTAGGACATCTCCATCTCACCTTTTTTGGTTATTCAAAAGAAATTGCAAAATCTATGTGATAATAGTGGATTTGTATTTTGAATATGTTTTTTAATTGAATTGGGATGATATTGTGGTTTCAAATGAAGTTTTATGTATTGTTTTGATCGTATTTAGACCATAGGGGGTCAGTGTGAGTCGTTGGGAAATTTGGAATTTAGGTAGATTCATGCTTAGTTTCGCGCTAGCGCCTTACCTACAGGTGGTAGGGCGCTGGCCACGGTGCTACCTGGGAATTTGGTGAAGTCGATCCAGCGATTCCCCTGCCCCGTGGCACTTATTATACAATATTGTGAGGGCGCTGGGTGTTGTGAGGGCGCTGGGAATAGGTCACAAATCGCTGGACCTATTTTTGACATTTCGATATGAAAATCAACGATTTCGCCTCAAAGCCTTGTAGGTAAACCCACGGTGTTGGGAGGGGCGCTGAGTGTTTTTACAAAGTAAATTCAAATGTTATGTTTTGTTTTTCAAAATTTTCAAGTTTTTGTCAAAATATATCACTGGACAAGGATCAGGGCAGTGGTAACTAACCTCGAAAACCTTTGTTGCCGCGGCGAAGGCGTGACATTGTTTCGAAATGGGTTTTATATCGTTTTCAAGTATTAATGCAAATTTGAGTAAATTTACCTCAAACAAAACATATTTATATATGAACGTGAACCCATACCAATGTAGACAAGGGAAAAACTTGATAGGAATTTCCTAGCTAGGATTGGATAGGATAGCAATGCTTCGAGGTAAGTGGGATTTATTTTATTCTCAATCATGCCTTGATACTAGTTATGATAGGAATCATGTACCGAATTGTGAAATTCATTAGAATTTATCTCTACACTCTTATTGATCTTGCTTGTTTTATTTGCATGCTTACACATTGGGTTTCCATGGTTGTTATGAGATCTTGTGGTTTATAACAGTTCGAATTTCATAAGAAAAGCTTTTGATGTTTTTCATGACCTATTCGGGATTTCCCTTTGATGATTCATGTTGATGTTCGTGCATATGTGTGGCTTGATGTCTTTGTAGTTGGTTCGAGGTCTCCCTTGATGTGCTATGTAGGCAGTTCGGCTCACGTCTATTGAAATATCTAGTTTTCACTTCTTTTGATTCTATGGCATTCGTGTATCATTGCAAACTTGTTGGATTATCATTGTTGGCCACTATTTATTCTATATTCAATTTTATAGTACTTTTGCTTATGTATTTGTTTCTTGCCCATGATGATTATAGGTTTCCATAAAATCCTTTGTTGCATGTTATTGTTGCACTACGTATTACTTGGATGGTTGAGGGTAAAACATGTTTCTGCTTTCCTGAGCCCGTTGAATATTTTCTTACCCCACAACTTCCCCCATTAGGTACCTCAGTAGCAGCTATTAACAAAGGAAAAGAGAAGGTCGTAACGTATGAGATCTCTTTCATGTGTGTTGGTTTAAGTACTACTTATTTATTTGGTCTTTGAGATGTTTTATGTAAGAAAACAGGGGATTCCATATGGGTAGGTATTTAAACCCACAGAAAATTGTTTTAGTTTATGTTTAGTTGTTTGTAAGACTTCTACTATTAATTCAACATATTATTATAGGTTTTTTATTTCTGCCCTTATTAGCCTTAGTTATCTTTTGTAGAATAACTTGGTTTATTTTTTGTAGGTTAATACTTACTAGATCATCGCCTGACTAACTGAGTTATCTCGAGGGGTTCGGTGATGGTTTAGGTCGGGCAGTCCAGGCCCACCGGGGTTAAGGGTCGTCTCACATCTTTATAACGCTTTGTAGTTTTTAATGATGTATAATATCAAAAATGATTATTTTATTTTGCTTTAAATACTAACCCTATAAAAAAACATGTTTCATAATTTTAATCTTACTTACGTGAATGTGCAATTATTAAAATGGTATGAGAATCAAATTAAGTGTGATTATTATCACTAAAAAGTGATCTACCATACACATTATGCATGACTTGTGCCAATAAAATTAACTTCAAACCATTAAATTATAAGTTTTTAGTTATAAATGTATAATTGTGCTTGTGTTGACATTCTATAAAATGAGTTTTAGTTTATTGACCATTTTTCTAAAAAAAAAATTAACTTTTCTGAGTTAACAAATTTTTACCAAAATTCTCCACGTCAAATTAAACTTCTCCGAATTAATGATTATCAAGAGACCGAATTATAAGGCGAAACCGAAGTTTCGATCCTTGGTTGAATCTAAACCATCGCGAATGAGGAATATCAACGTTGCCCTGGATATAACACATCTCATTCTGGCTAAATCTAGTGAATCGAGGTCGTGGTCCCGATTACAAGTCGACAATCACACCCCGGATATACCTTCCTGACTTACTTGGCCCTCGGATACTCATAATAGGAGTGGGAGTCCATGGAAAAGCTAATTCACAATTTAAAGAATAAAGAAACAAAAATGAATTAAAATTAAGATCTTTGCTGGTTTACTTACCTCAAACTACGTGAAAACGCAAACTCTCGCGGCTCCTACTGTGACGGCCCCAGTCCCCACAAACTAGGCCCCACCTGGCCTATGCCTACATGGACCCTTGATTAACCCTAGTAAAGCCAACGCAAGCCTAATCGACCTTTTTTTTCCATTTCATTTACAATTTAGTCACTTATTAGAGTTGTTATTAAGTTTAGCAAGTCTTAGTGAATTTCGTAGCAGAAAATAAAAGAATTTAAAGTGACAACAATTTAATCTAACACGACGTTAGGACAACCCTTTGTGTGGAAACCCTACAAAGTAGATCTCATGCATACCATGTGACAAAAATGAGGGAAATAATATATACAAGTATTCGAGTGTTCGTTCAACCTATTAACCTGTTTTAAAACAAAAGCAGTACATAAATATCTACACAAACTATACCTACGAGTAACAAAAGTAGAAGTCGTCAATGAGGGAAGCTTAGAGGAAGTCACCAAGTATCGGTTCCTTGCCATTGCTACTAGAGGGACTTGCAATTGTCACCAAAATGGAGATAATTCCGGTGAATAAAACCAGAGGAGTCTTAACAGTATTTCAAATGTCAAATAAATGGTTAATCGAATAATCATGCAAGAATTACCACAAAATAATGAATAAAGTATGATTTATAATTTAACAGAGATATCAACGAATAATTGAGTGTAGAGTACACAAAACAAAGGCATCTAAGTGCTCAAAGTCCATCAAGTGTGATAAAGTATCACAACTTGACTTTCAAGACGGTCGGTGGACTTAGCTAAGTCACTTGACTGACAATTTAGAACGGGTCCATGAACTGTAGCAGACCGCAGCCACTTCTACCAGCTTAACTTTCCTCAGTCCTAAACTTAGGTAAGTCAAACAATCCTTGTAGTCACGGTAGAGAAAAAGATCACAAAGCATTTCCACCGCGCCTGTAGCTATCATTTCGCCCACTTAGACCCTGGGCCACTCATTACGAAGTCCAAAGAAATGCACAACAAATAATTAACAAGGATATCATAATCGGATATAAAATGAATAATTCAATTGATTCGACTAACAAGGGATACAACTAAACAAGAGATAATTAACCAATAAATGCACAAATGAAATCATGTTACGGCCCCTACTGGTTTACTTACCTGTAACGTGCACTCAACATGCCACCAAAGCAGCTCCAAAACGGATCATTTACTCCCCACAATGCGCACCCGAAATTAGTTCCCTATGCCTCTAGTATCAATTTACATTTAATTAATGGTGTTAAAGGCCCTATTTAAAAATAATTTATTTAGTTTCATTTTCTTTCCATTTACCTCACATTTATAAAATTTGAGATTTTCTTTTTTTTTGCGTTGCTACCACATTGGTCACATCTCGGATCGGACTACATTGAGCAAGTATCAACTCGATTGCTTTTCTCAAATTTAGCCTTTATTATTATTTTTTAAACCAATTTGATTAATTGTCGATTTATTATACATTCATTTATATATACTATATATATCATATATTATATATACATAATACATAAATATATATATTACATTTTATATATTTTATTTCAATATGAGTGTTGGTGCTGGCCTCCAGCACCACGTTCAGTGTTGGGTTCGGCCCTCCATCGACGCCCCATGTTTCACCAAAACCCTCCAACAACAACATTAATTAAACAATTTCCCTAGCCATTTCCATCAATCTTAACATAATGATAGAAATTAAAGAAAACTAAATTAAAACTCACCTTAAGAGCTCCAAGCTTGCCTTCATCAATTTACCACTTCAAGATCAACAAAAATGGAAACTCAAACTTTGCACTTCTTTCTCTCTCAAAGTAATATCAACCACAAATCATAACCTTCTGTCTTATCTCTAAACAAAAACACTACAAAAGCCTCTCCACCACCTCCTTTTTATCACTTCACTTTATACCCCAAATAACACCATACACACATATGTCACTTGGATCAATTGGAGTATCAAATACATGTATCAAGATCAATCTAAGGTGGCTACTTCATCAATCAACTGCTAAAAATTCAATTTAGGAATTAGGATTTTAAAATAAATTATCAACTTAGGTTAGTTCATTTAAGTTAATTAGTCTCATCAATATATCTATTTAACCGCTTACCCGTAAGCGCGCACGCATCTTCACCCTTACTATTGACAATAAAATTTCGCCGTGCAATACAAATATAGATATGTAGTACACGTCGCCAAACAAATATGAAATATTTTTAGGGTCATTACACCCACACGCCTTAACCTCGTACCCGATACCCAACTCTAGTCTACTAGGCTTCTGGTATCAATCTAGTTTGGTTTTAGGTGTGTCAGAACCATTAAAATTTGATTTAGATTCATTTAGTTCAAAATAGCCCCAATTTAATTTACCTTACTTTCTTATATTATATATAAGTGTAGGCAAGGTTATAGAAATATGCGTAATGTCTTACATACATACATACATACATACATACATACATACATACATACATATGTATATATATGTCACATTCCAACCATTGATTTGCTATGGTTAGTGAACAAATATTTTCATATTTTTGACTTATTTTATAAATTACAAGTATATATCTTTTTTTCTCTCCCTTTTTTTTCTAATGAGACTTTGAACATTGAATAAAAGAACTATCAAGAGTAATTATGGACACTTGTATAAAATGAAATTGAAGAGAAAAGTAATCACTTTAATTAAATTAAATAGGAAAATGCTAATTTATACATATAGTAAAATAGAATTAATTTTAAACTCTTGGTAACAACTTATTTTAGAAATTTATCATCTTAAGTATATACTCAAAGTTTATTAACCTAACTCTCAAAAACTTATTCGTAGATAATGAACATGTCCTCCATCCATGTACCATTTTCTATTATTACACATTTTTCTTTTTATTGTTCTTTGTCATGTACCCAACAATGAGTTGAAGAAATAATTTTAATCAACCTTAAGAACTCAAGGAAGAAATGCATGAACTTGATCAATAAATATATGTATGAGGTGTTAACCAATTAAAGGGTATGCAAGCAAAATTAGGGAAATGACAGTATCTAGAAGAAGTACCTTGCATGTACAAGATGATCATAAACCAACAATATGAACTATAAGCATGAGTAAGAAATCAAATAGGAGGGAGTGTATGTTGAGAATGTGTAGAACTTGCCTTGAGACCTAATGAATTTTAATCTCCTTTTTATCTCAAAGCTCTCCTCAACTCTATTAATGGTGTGATTCCTTCCAATTTTTTCTCTAGAGTTCTTAGAGAATAAATTTGAATTAAGTCCCTAATGACCCCCACCCTTTTATACATTTATTTATAGAATCGTTAGTGAGGAATTTATTAGGCTAACCTAGCTTAATTAAGTTTAAATCAAAGCTTATCATCTCATCTATACACATGCCAAGTGTCCTACAAAGTGTAAAATGGCCTTTTCACCCATAGAAGATGAAGCTATCTACCATGCAACTTAGGTCATTACTTAGATTAATTGACCTTAGTTGTCTTGATATTTACCATTTGTACCATAGGCACATATTAATCTGATCTTATATTTTAAATATCCTCCACTTGATTATCCTTAATTTGAGATTTTTAGAAATATCTAGTGTTGATGTCATGTCAAAGCATGCACACCAATCATCTCCATTAATCATCTTAAGATTTTTCAAAATCTTAATCTATAGGAAAATCCACGTCTTAAAAAATTAACCAAGAACTTAAGCATCCATTTATGCTAAAAAACAATTCATGTAAGGGCTTGGACATCATGTTTAAATTAATGCTTAACAAGGGACCCACTTTAAGCTACTAAGTCTGTTAAGGCATGTGCCCTAGGTCAATCTACAAACATTGTTTATCTTATAATTTTAGTTAATAAAATAAAGGTTTTATTTGTTGTTTTATTATAAGTGATTGCATGTTTACCTTATAGTAAAATTTATGGGTATTTGTTGAAATATCATAAATGTCCATAGTCGGTCATTATACTGGGAACTATAATGAATTAAGACTAGTGTGAATCTTGATTGATGGTCATGTGATGATCATGCGTATAAGGATACGAATAAGATCATGAGTATTTATTATGGAATAAGATACTGGACCGACCCGCTATGAGAACACCACATGGATTAAGTCATAGGTGTTACTCATGATATATATATCATTTAGTCCTTCGACTTGAAATTACCATAGACTTCAATATTATGAGCATGATAATTTGACACAATCAAACGTTTTCTTTAACTGGACAATTATAAAGATTGTGATTGGTTACCCTGTGAATAATATGTGAAGGTGTGTAATCAAGATAGAATTTATCACTCTCGTATAGAGAGAGATATCAGTGGGTCCCTCGATAAGATAGAGTGATAATGGTCAAGTCCATGTGAATTGATATGATCAATGTCACTTGGATGTTTTTTCAATTTACCTAAAGATCGAGACTAGTGCGATTGAACATTAAGGGTGACTTTCCATGTCTTATGTTTAATCAAGGATATCACACGACAAAAGGATATGATATACATTATTAATTAGGCTTTATCGATGTTGATATTCATGCTACTTGGGTAGTCATAATGCCTTGCTAGAGACCGCTTATAACTTGTGTACCAAAATGGTTTTTGGTTCACTGCCAACGTCGCATGAACCTATTGGGTCGCACACAAAGAATGGCTTTGCACAATTTCAATTGGTTCAGAGTAATGAATTTTATATGATAAAATTCATGACATAAAAGCCCTTACGATTTGTTATATGATAACTTATTAATAGGGACGTATGTGTGATTTGCTTAAACTGCGTAAATACAATAGTTGTATCACGAATAGGATTTTAAGTGAGGGCTTATCTACACACATAACATAAGTTTGAAATACCTCTGTGTCGATTCCTGATGGTTTACCGATTGCGCCACATCACATCATATCCAGGTCATGAAATGCCACGTGGCACATCTTAGAATTTTAGGGGTCGTTACATAACATAAATACAGAAAAGAACCTAAAGGTGGCAAAAAAGGAAGCCGAATTTAAGGGAAGCTCAGAGGAAGTCACCAAGTACCGACTCCTTCCTTTTGCTAGACGACGGACCTGCAATTGTCACCATATAGGAGACAATTCCAGTAAGTAAAACTAGAGGACTCTCATCATTATTTCTACAGTTCAAATAAATGGTTAGCCGATATATCATGCAGGTAATAACATGGAAAGAAAATAGAAAATGCATGATAAATAAGCTAATAAGGAGATCAAAGATAATTGAGGGACAATATCACACAAATATAGGTTTTCAAGTGGTCCAAGTTCATTAATTTGCAACACAATTACAACATGTCTTTCAAGGCAGACTGTAGAATTAACTAAGTCACCAAAAATTTAGATTGGCTCCATCAACCGTAGTGGACACTCAGTCACCTATACTAGATTGACTTTCCAATTCAAAACTACAGACTTAGCATAATCTATAATCCGTGTAGTCACGGTGGTATGCACGACACACATCACATGTACCGCACCCGTGACTACCAATCGACCATTTAGATCCCAATTCGCTCGATACTAGAATAAATCACAAAGATAAACAATAAAAATCACATAGTGATGTATAATGCATGCATTTCCTAAAGAATTAATAATAATCATAAGTAAAAAAACTCGAGTTAACAATAACATGAATATCTAAGGAAATTGATTCATAAAAGAATGGTCACATACAGATAGTATTCAATTCACAAATACCATGCTCGGATTTGAAGGCATTGAATTCACAAAGAAAAACAATCAATTGAATGAAAAGAATTAGTATTGAGGACCTTGCTAGTTTACTTACCTCAACCCACTAGAAAAGCAAGCTCGCGTGGCTCCCATACGCCACCCAACTAATCCTCGACACCGGACACAAGTCAATTAGGTTCTTAGTATCAATTTAAATTCATTTTAGTGTGTTAGAGCCTTATAAGTTTACTTTAGTTCATGATTTCTCAAAACAACCCTTAAACCTAAACATGTCGAACAGATCGTGCTAGATATCTCAAAACGACAAGAAAATTATCGGGCAATGATAACATGCTCTATAAGTCACCAATTATGTTATATTTTAGTGTGATATTACTATAAATTCCAAGACTCTTATCTCCATTTATACACAAACTTTTGTTTTTCTATTTTTAGGGTAAATACAGGATATCGGACACAAATGAGTGATTTCCCACAAAAACTCAGTCGAAAAAATTGAACAAAGGCCCAGCGCCTTCCCAAAGCTTTCTAGTGTGAAGAAATCGCCAAGGAATCGCAAGTTGAAACTTGACCGAATCAAAGAAATCTCATTGAAAATGTTGTAGATAAAGCCTTGTGAAGACCCTAGAAGTAACCAATGCTTAAATTCCAAGAATACACCCAGTGCCTTCACACGCCTTGTGAATGAACTGATGGCGTTGGCGTAGTTCTAGACTCGAGTCGAGACAGTATCAAACAGAAAACAAAGTGTCATAACACCCCCTTAGTGATTCCCATCGCCTTGGATTTTTGTACATACGACACTGGAAAGATAAAAAGATCTACAATTTTAGATTTGGTGGATTTGCAAGATTTCCACTATAGAGTTTGATTTATTTTGTTTCCCTATAAATAGCTAGGGTTTAGACATTCAAAGGGACTTCATTTTACTTTGGCTGCATTTTGCTTTTAGATCTAGAGAGAGCGTTACGAGGGTTCTTGTTTTGCATTGAAGGTATTATTTTGTTTGTTTTCATTGTTTAAACTCAATTGCATGAGTAGTACTCACTAAGTCCTCTCTGGATTGAGGGTTTTTCACACTTGCAAACTTGATTTATGAGGTTTGTTTATTGAATTGATAAAAAATTTATTTGATTCTCATAACTTTAATTGCATTGATTATAAATCTAATGTTTACACTAGATTAAATTAATTACATTCGTTATGTGTAGTGACCAATAAATGTGTGGGTGTAGGAGATCTTTTTTAGTGATCTTAGCGCTGCTTGGTAAGGAGGATCAAGTTAGGTGGCAAATAGAGCCTTGTCTGTTGGCAATTGAATTGCTCTTGTGCTTTTGAAGTATAAGGAGGATGATAGCTCATGCTAGTTATCACTTAGGGCAAGTGTTTTCATAGAGTGTAAGGCTGCTAGTCCATTGAGAATATGCGAAGCGCTAAGGGTTTTACAGATCTAGGTAGTATGTGGTAGTGTTGCACATTCCTTCCACCTGACCATGGAAAACTGATTGTTTTCATTTAAGCTTGTCTATAAGAATTCAATAGGAAATCAAAAACATTGTATAAACAATATTTCTGGATAATATGCTCCTATTTGGAACCTCAGAGAAAGTCCGAATAGTCCCTGACCAAAAAATACAAAAATTGTCCAATTAGTGCATTTGGCGTGCCATTCACGGAGTCAATTCGGGTAGCGTGCAACCTAAATGACGATGTGGGTGATGTCATGGGATTCATGCCTATGGCGCCGCTAGCAGCGTCAAACGTGCAGACTTGGAAAAGAGGGGTTTCATCCCTCCTTTTTATATGCCGATTTCTAAGCCTATTTAAACCCACTATAGGCTTCTAGATCTACCAGAGAGGGCCCTCAATTGAGTCTTACCTTAATTGTAAACAATTCACCACACCGCTTAAGAAATTTAAACATAAACATTATCATCATCATCATCATCATTTTTTAAATCAAAACCATGTTCATGAACAAAAAACCCCAAACTTAAAATTCTTTTGGAAATCCCATAACCACTTAAATCTAGAGTGAAAACTCATTTTAGGTGTGGAAATCAGTCTCCTCAAAAGCTTCAATGTCATTCAAAACAAACATAGGAACTTCAAAATTGAATCAACAAAACAAAGAGATGGTGCTTACCAAGGTAAGGTTCTTATTGGTGACGTGTTTTTTCTACAAATTATCACCTAATTGAGTCTCTAAAACCTCAAATTTAAGCAAGCCCTTTCTTGTTCCCTAAGTTCTTCTCTTTATTTTTCTTATCATTGAGTGTATTTGTGAAACTAAAACACTTATTGTCCCTTTTATACTAATGTTCATATTTAATACCATCCTTATACCCACATACTGTTTCCATCTCTAGGTAGATCCACGGTTTGATTTTCACCCTATCACATGCATCACTAGATCTCCACTAATCTTATCTAAGAATTCACCTTGTCTAAATCACATAGCTATGAGAAATTATTTAGAGACTTAGGCACATAGCTTAATTTATTACATTAATTTTGCTTAGGTTATGTATCGTTAACTTAGCTCTTATCGTTAAGCTTCTCAACTTAGGCCCATAAATTAATTTAAATCCTTCATACATTATGAGTTGAGTATTTTATTGACTTCACCTAAGCATTTAACTAGCCCAAGTCTTGCAAAGATACCGACCTATTCCATACCCGTAACATACGTATCTCGAGAACACATCTCGCTTGTGAAACCGATGGCAAAATTCATAAATTATACATTCATAAGTATAAATAGAAATTATATGTTACCACTCAAATATTATATTTCAGGTCGTTACAATGATAATAAGACACAATGGTAGCAATAAATAGAGCATTAAGCCAACCAACGATAATGATTAAAACTCTGTCACCAGGGAACACGTCAAATGCATATCTGCGTTGAAGCCATTCCCTTATATTTGTTAATCGATAAAACAAGGCTTTGTGTTTATTTAAAACTAACAGACGATTATAGATCAAGTTCGATCACCGAGAAACAAGTTAAATGCATGCCCGCTTTGAAGTCGTCTATTTATATCCTCATGACAGTTCGTTGTTATGACCATCAATCATCAACACATACAATACTGCAACGATACAGGATGGCGAACCCTGAATCGGGTCGTGCAAGTGCTTGAGTCTAAGTAGTCAAAACTCATACGCCCGTACATGTGATGCAGTGGTAAAACTTATGACATCAAGCAATAAACTTTCAATTTAAAAGAAACAAGAACGTTGTGGAGTTTCCTTATGGGTTTACTTACCTGATTGTACATAAAAACATCGCTCCACACGGTCCTTACGCGCCTTGATCCCGACACATACCCGACACCTAATTATGTATTCCTAAGCCCCTAGTGACATTTAGAGAATTTCTTGATGTGTTAGATAACCTTTTTTATTGCATAGTAGTAATAGCGTTATTGTTGCAACCCTTGCGGGCACATACATCTCGTGTGCGCACATACACTATTCATTATCTTCTCCAACACCCCAACATTTACGAAAATGACCAACATTTCAACACCAAATCTTTATCCAATTCTTGCTCCTTGGAGGTCGACTTGACCTTAATAGCTCCCAATTAACCCAAAGAAGTAATTAAAATGTTTTAAACCTCAATTTAAGTAAGTTAACCTGCATTAGTTGAAAAGCCTCAATAACATGAACAGGAACATAACATGGTTTGAAAACATGTAATTTTCAAAATCAAATCTTTAAACCCATGGATCTTGATCTCTGAATAGTGGGTAATCACAAAATTGAGTAAGGAAATTCGTTTTTCAACCAAAACCCTCAATTTTAGCATGGAAACTTAAGCTATTTTTCATGAGGTTTGGAGAAAGAGAGTGAAATGATTGAATACCTAAATGATGAATCACCTTCAACTCGATCCCTACTAGCTTAAGTCTCTCTAAAGTAGCTCAAACTTGTCTTGATAAAAAAAATTCCAGCCCTAAGCTCTCATTTTCTCTAGATTTTGGCTATGTCCAGGATGCTTCGTTGCATGAACATGAACATATAGCTTGTTGTGGAAAAAATACCTCGACGTCGAGCCTCAATATCGTAGACGCAGATCGTCGCGACCTTGTAATGGGACAACTCCTAGTTGAAGCGTGCAAAACAAATCCGGAAGGGGGCCTCTGAGGAAAATACTCCGACGCCCAAGTTAGTAAAATCTCGAAGGGAGCTTAAGTCTTTCTAAAATAGATCAAGCTTGTTTTTATCCTTATTAGTTTAGAAGTCTATCTTAAATAAGATAATTTACAACAACATTCATGCCTTGTCCAGGCTGACTCAATAATGAGCTTTAATATTTATCAAGATCGCAAGTTTATTCCATATCAATCTAAGTGATGTATATCTCGAGGCATATCAATGCTATACCATATCACTTGCCCCCACTCCTTTGTAAATTTATTTGTAAAGGAGTAAATAGTACTACTAGGATATCGATCTTTTTAT
Source organism: Stephania cephalantha (assembly GCA_039657325.1). Classification (NCBI taxonomy): domain Eukaryota; kingdom Viridiplantae; phylum Streptophyta; class Magnoliopsida; order Ranunculales; family Menispermaceae; genus Stephania; species Stephania cephalantha. The sequence goes on along the minus strand of CM077570.1, from coordinate 14,125,054 downwards.
GCATATCTAAAGGCACAACGGTGCTATACCACATATGTACAATTATTTAGGGTGTATACTAGGATATCGATCATTTTTGTCAACAAAAATTGAAATCATGATTCGTACATGGTCTACCATGAATGCTCATTAATACTAATTGAAGTGACTACGCATTTATTAGTTTTTGATGCACTGAATTGAAATGAAAGTAGGTGTCTACTAGCATTGTTGTTAAGATTCGGCTTTATTATTATAGTTTTTTTTACTACACATCACTTAATTTCAAGTTTTCTAGCTAGCAGGCTAGAAACATGTGTAGTTACTTAATCTCAAGTTTTCTAGCCAACCAGCTAGTTAACATATTAATACCATTTAATACGTTTCCCCTTTATTTATTTTTTTGAATTTTAAACTTAAATTGAAAGTCAAACTTTGGAACCAAACTTGAAATACATTTTTCGTGCCTGGGTTTGATTATAAAAATGGGGGAAAGACCTTCTGTCTTGTCTCATCATCTACAGCTTCTTCTCTTTCTCTTTTTCACTTCAGCACTTACTTTTTGTTTTGTATTCATTATGTTGTGTTTGATCCGTCTCTTGTAGAAGTTGTTCAAGGCACCAGTTTTTATCATCACACAATGATGAATCGTGATGAAGGTACTTCTAGTGAGCTATCTTTCGCACATAGATCTCTTTCTTTACATGGTTGTTGTTATCAAATATTATGTGATAACATAAGTGATGCTCAACATGTTAGTAGCTATACTGACTTAGAGGCATATGACCTTGTTTCTTCCTTGTCTGGACAAAAATGTAGATGACCTTGCTTTTTGTATGGTATTGCATAATTAGACTATTTTTGTGATGCTGTCAGCCCTTTTAGCCGATCTTGTAATGCAGACTCCAGACTTTGTGTCTTCGAAAGTATTTTACAGGCAGGCTTAAGATTCTCACCATATCTATTTATCACAAAAAAAAATTAGCTACAACCTCACTCCTACTCAAATAGTTCCCAACTCTTACCACATCATCATGTGTGTTTTAGTGCGATGTAAGCAACTTGAGTTTCCTCCCTTAGTAACTTTGTTCAGAAATATCTTCTAAGTAAAAAAAATGAAGCAGCACATGCAAGATGGATTACTTTTGCTCACTGAAGGTCTATCATACCCACTGTAGACACCTTGTCATTTTGTAAGTCGAACCGTGAGTGGAAAAAAAAAATTTCCCCATAAGTGGGGCATTGCCTTACATCATCCTCTTAAACAATATCCTCTAACCAAAGAGGAAAAATGATGAAAAAACCACTCTTTTATGAGGAGCATGCCCAAACTGTGGAAGTTGATCTATTAGGAGAGCCAATACTAGTCGATCTTGGTATCAGCCTGTTAGAGGAGAGGGTATATATTCTTATCTCACTTTTGTTTTTCTTTTATTTTTCTCTTTTTTAAATCATCTTTTGTCATTTTTCTTGAAGAATTTGATATCCAGACCCGAATAGCAGAGAGGAAAAAGAAGAGACAAACTACTAGTCAGAAGAAAAGGCGACAGGAGGATGTAGGATCTTGTTCCTAAGAAATTGAGGTTAAAGTAATACCTCAACGTCCTTCTGCCTCTCCACAACCATCTGTGAATCGGTTTGATGAAAGCCATATTCCTTCTTAGGGAATAAAGACTTCTGATAGCGCTGTTGGTTGTGATATCATTGCAACGGAACTATTTTACAAAGCTTGCACCTCGTATGATCGAACTCAAGCATCTATATTGAGTCAAGAGTCTCTTGATAGCTATCTTAACCTGGCTAGTGCACAGGTAAGTAAGTTCTAAATTTCCCTCCTCCTTTTTTTAGATATGATATATTTGAGTGACCTCTGATCGATCAAAAAAGATTTTCAAGCTTAATCAAGAGCTCCAATCTTCCTGATGGAAGAGAATGCTGAAAAAATGTCATTTTAAGGAGGAGTGTGAAAAACTAAAGGAGCAAAACACCATGCTAAGAGACACCCGTGAAATGGAGATTCGCAAAGACACCTTGGCATATAAAGCTTCTCCAAATTATCGCGCTGAGTTGAAGGACTTCATGATTGAGAATGGTGATTTTTTTATTATCAATGGTTGGAATAAATGCGTTACACATTTGAGACACAAATATCATATCACCAACGACGAAGCTAAAGATCTCGATTCATTAGATGTGAAGGAGGATGTTGGCACCTCAACAACCATTCAGGGTGAAGACCAACTATTTTTTGTTGATCAACTCACTCCTTCTGGCTTCTAAGTCTTTTTTTTGTAATGCAACCATATATTAGTTGTTATTTTAGCCTTTCTAGGCCTTAACTTTTTTGCTTTTTTCGTGCTTGAACTCTTATGCCTTTCTAAGCTTGAACTTTTTTTCCTTTGGGCTTTAATTTTTATGCCCTTCTAGGCTTAGACTTTTATGCCTCCAGTCTTTAACTTTTATGCCCTTCTAGGCTTGAACTTTTATGAATTTCCGTGCTTTTTTATAAGATAACCATTTATTGGTTGTCTCTAAGCCTTTAACTTTTTTTTGCACAAGCCTCTTTAGGCCCCTTTTTTATGTAGCCGTTACGTGGATTTTTTTATGTCGATTACTCAGTATTTTTATTAAGAACGAGTGTTCTATGTCGAACACTCAAGTTTTTAAAAAAAACTGAGTGTTTTATGATGGCGAACACTTTTTTTTTAAATACGAGTGTTCTATATCCAACACCCATTTTTTTCTTAAAGACTAGGTGTTCTATGTCGAACTCTCGATTTTTTTTAAATACAAGTGTTCTATGTCCAACACTCAGTTTTTTCTTAAAGACTGAGTGTTCTATGTTGAACACTCATGTTTTTTTTAAAGACCGAGTGTTCTATGTTGAACACTCAATTTTTTTAAATACGAGTGTATTATGTCCAACACTCAGTTTTTTCTTAAAGACTGAGTGTTCTATATCGAACACTCAATTTTTTTTAAAGACTGAGTGTTCTATGTTGAACACTCAATTTTTTTAAAAAAAATACGAGTGTTTTATGTCTAACACTCGGTTTTTTCTTAAAAATTGAGTGTTTTATGTACACTCGGTTTTTTGTCTTAAAGACTAAGTGTTATATGTTAAATACTCAATTTTTTTTAAATATGAGTGTTTTATGTTGAACACATAATTTTTCTTAAAGACTGAGTGTTCTATGTTGAATACTCAGTTTTTTTATATACGCATGTTTTATGTACACTAAGTTTTTTCTTAAAGACTGAGTGGTCTATGTTACATACTTAGTTTTTTTTTAAATACGAGTGTTTTATGTTGGACACGCAGTTTTTTCTTAAAGACTGAGTGTTCTATGTTGAACACTCATTTTTACAAAAAAAATACAAGTGTTTTATGTCCAACGGTCAATTTTTAAAAAATAAAGAGGTCGAACCCTTAGTGTTTTATGCTATAGAAAATATGATTGAAACACGAATATAATAGAACTTCTGCCTTCTAGCTAGAAATTTTTATTCAAAACTAAAGATGAGATTCAAACACTATATGAATCAATAATTCAGAATGGAAAATAATTCATTAAAAAAAACTCTTACTAGCCTACTGGTAGTACTTGCACAAATTGATGATATTCCACGACCTTGGAACTTCCTGTCCTTCTAATTTCTCAAGCCTATAAGATCCGAGCCTAGTTACTTTCTTGACCCTAGGTGGCAATTTTTCCCTTGACAAGGGGTCCTAGACTCCAATCTTTCTCAGGACATAATCTCCCTGTTTAAAGGCTCGACCTTTAATTTTGCATTGTAGTACTTGGCCACTCTGTTATTGAATGCAACCACCTTTACTACAACTTGGTCTCAGGTTTCATTTAAAAGATCCAGGTTATGCCTCATACCTTATTGGTTTGATTGCTCATCAAGTTTCTGAATTCTAAAGGACTACATCCTGATTTGAACATATATAACAACGTATGCCCCATAAGCAAGTTGAAAAGGTGTTTCTCCCATTGTTTTCTTGCTAGTTGTCCTATATGCCTTTAAGACACTATGCAAATCATCTTCCTAAAGTCCCTTGGGACCGTCCAACCTTTTCCTCAGACCATCTAAGATAACTCTATTTGTCACTTCAGTTAGCCCATTAGCTTGAGGATGGGTAAGTGAATCTGCTCAAAATGCAACTCTTTGCAATAGTCATGAAACTTGGCCTTATCAAACTGCTTCCCATTATCAGTCACCAAAACTTGAGGAATGTCATATCTACAGATGATCGACTCCCAAAAGAATTTCTGAATCTTTTGCTCTGTAATAGTGGCTAATGTTTCCGCTTCCACCCACTTTGTGAAATAATCAATGGCTACCACCACGAATTTTCTCTGACCAGATACTGGTGGGAAAAGCCCTTAAATATGTATTCCCCACATTGCAAATGGCAAAGATGATGTAACATGTGTTAGTGCTCTAACGGCTGGTGGTGTAACGGTGCATACCTCTGAAACTGATTGCATTTTCTAGCAAACTCTATCGAGTCTTTTTGCATGGTTGGCCAATAAAATCCCTAGCAAAGTATTTTATGGGCTAGCGCTCATCCCCCCCAGTGTTATCCACATATTCCTTCATAAGCCTCACGCAATGCATAATCTGCCTCCATTAGTGATAAACATCTCAGCAATGGCAAAGTGTATGATTGTTTGTACAAAGTTCCTTTAAGGATTGTAGATCGTACTGCTCTCATAATTAACTTTTTGCTTCTTGTGGATCTTCGGGCAATAACCCTTGCTCTAAGTAAGCTTTAATTGGGGACATCAGACACTCTTTATTATCCACGACAATTACTTCTTTATCTTTGATACTAGGCTCCGTAAGAATCTCAATGTATACAGTATCATATTTTTTCCTTTAAGAAGAACTAGCTTTGACAACTCATCTGCCTTTGTATTATTTTCTTGAACAACATGGTAAACTTGAAATTCAATAAAATAACTCATTGACACTCTCACAAGATCATAATACTACTTCAACTTTGTATCTTTGACTTCATATTCTCCTTGTAACTGCATGACTACTAATTGGAAATCACTATTAAGATTTAAGTGTTTAACACAAAAAGCTTTAGCTAACCCAGTATGGCCAAGGCGGCTTCATATTCTGCCTCATTATTTGTGGTTGGGAAATCCAACTTTACATCATATTTGACTTCAAACCCATCAAGACTGACGAGGATCATGCCTACGCCATTTCCCTTATTGTCACACAATCCATCGATGTACAACGTCCAAGACTCTTTGTCATCGCCTTCTACCTTGTTTAAACTTTCTTCTTCCTCAGGAAAAGTAAATTCAACAATGAAATCGGCCAAAGCTTGTCCTTTAATAGCAACACTTAGTTTGTAGGTGATATCATATTCACCCAACTCCACAACCCAATTTATCATTCTTCCACTAAATTCTGGACTATATAATATCCTTCTCAGTGGCTGGTTTGTCAAGACCACAATTGGATGGGACTGAAAATAAGGGCGCAATTTCCTTGCCTCCATCACAAATGCCAACACTAATTTCTCTGATTGCTTGTATCTAGTTTGTGCTCCTTATTGAAATACCTTAATAACATGATAAATTGGTTTATGCGAACTGGCTTCTTCTCTCACAAAAATGGCACTCAGTGTTACTTCAAAAATAGTTAGATCAAGAAATAACAACTCTCATATTGAAGACTTGGCCAATGGAGGCAAGCTTGATAAGTATTTCTTCAACTCTTCAAAAGAGTTTTGACAAGTTGAATTTCACTTGAAATTTTTAGGATTTTTTAAAGTATTAAAGAATGGAACACATCTGTCAGCCGATTTCGACATGAATCTCCCAAGAGCTGCTACTCTTCCTGTGAGTTTTTGCACTTAACATTCTTTGGATTCTTCATATTGACTATCGCCTCAACTTCATCATGACTAGCTTCAATGCCTCTCTTAAACGCCATCAAACCTAGAAACTTTCTTGAAGCAACTCCAAAAGCATATTTAAGGGGATTCAACTTCATGGTGTATCTTTTGAGAACGTCAAAGACTTTTCGTAAGTCTTCAACATGATCTTCTTGCTTCAGACTCTTCACAAGCATGTCATCAATATATACTTCCATGTTCTTCCCAATAAGTGGTTTGAACATTTTATTAACCAGACTTTGATAGGTTGCGCCAACATTTTTTAATCCAAAATGCATCATTCTATAGCAATAAAGATTGTGCTCTATAATGAATGACACCTTTGGTTTATCTAAATCCAACATTTGAATCTGGTTGTAACCACTGAATGCATCCATGAAGTTGAGAAGGTCGTGACCCGCAGTTGCATCAACAAGTATATCAATTCATGGTAATGGAAAGAAGTCTTTGAGACAAGCATCATTCAAGTCCGTGAAGTCAATACACATCTGCCATCTTCCATTAGACTTATTTACCATTATTGGGTTTGCCAACCATTCTGGGTATAAAATTTCTTCAATAATATGGGCCTTTAAAAGCTTCTCAACTTATTCAACAATTGCTTTTTGCCCTTCTTGAGCAAATGTCCTTTTCTTTTGACTTACTGGCTTTCTAGTTGGCTCAACACTCAAATGATGAGCAATTACTTATGCATCAATACCATTCATATCACTTGGTTCCCATGCAAAAATAAATTTATTGTCTTGCAAGAATATTTCAACTTCAACTCTGACCTTTGGGTTCAAACCGAAACCCATATCGATCAACTTTTCTAAATCATCCTTGTCTATGACAACAGGGATTAATTCTTCGACCGGTTCTGATCTCCTTTTTATTTCATCATCAACATCAAGTGAATCTACAAGCAAAAATTGCCCCCAGCACCATTAGGTCTAACAGTCATCAAGTAGCAATTTCTGGCCATATTTTGAACTCCTCTCACTTCTCTTACGCCATTGGGAGTTAGGAACTTCATCTTCAAATTATATGTCAAAGGAACCACCTTAAACTTATTAAGTGGTTTCCTTCCAAAAATTATATTATAGGCTGAGGGTGCCTTAACAACCAAAAAAATCACTATGTTGGTTACCTTCCTTGACGCCTCCCCAGCAGTAATTGGAAGAAAGATGGAGCCTTCAACCTTAACTTCAGCCACGTTGAAGTCATATAAAGGTGTTGAAAATGGAGTAAGTTGGCTATCAACATATCCTATGTCAGATAAAGCTTTGTGGTATAAAACATCTACAGAACTTCCATTATCAACAAGCGTACGTTTGACAGTAAAGTCTCCTACCATGATCTCAATTACTAAAGGATCATCATGGGGGAACTTAACTCCTTCCAAATCATCATCAGTAAAGCTAATGTTGCATTCCAATCGTGCCTTCTTGGGCAATATCTTAACTATGAGAGACTCTCTTGCATATGCCTTTCTAGATGATGAAGATATTCCTGAGGTTGTTGGTCTTCTCAATATGACATTGATCACACCTCCAGGTTGCGTTTGCCTTCCTCCTTTGTTTTCATCTTTTATACGATCATCATTCCTTCCTCCTCTATAATCTCCATGCTTTCCAGCATCGTTATTTTTCACAAACTGGTTAAGATGGCCTTTCCAGATCAAGAACTCTATTTATTCCTTCAAATGCTTACAATCTTCAGCATCATGGCCATGATCTTTATGAAATCTGCAATATAGAGCTTTGTCTTTGGCTGTTGCATCAACTTTCATTGGTTTTAGCCATCTGACGAAGGACTCGGCCTCAATCTCCAATAAGATTTATCCCCTTGAATGATTCAAAGGGGTAAAATTAGAAAACCTATTAGCATTATTCAATGCAATTCTAGGGTTCGATGCGACCCTTGGTTTCTTACTGGACTCACGATTCCTATTGTCTGCTCCACTTCTCTTTTTATCATCTCCTCAATCTTTCTCTTATTGTATTATCTCTTCAACCACCATGTATTTTCCTACCTTCCTTTGTAGTTCAGCCATTATGGCAAGCGGGTTCTTGGCTAAAGAAACCTTAAGGTGTTTATTAGTCGTCCCATTATTAAGGGCCACTACAGAAATTACGTACTTTTAGAGCCTCCTTTATGAATCTCTTTAAGTAGTCTCTAAGTGTTTCAACATATCTTTTTCTGATGCTCATCAAAGAAGAGGAACTCCTAGCATGAGTTTTACAACCTATGAATTGTTTAACGAACAACTCACTTAATTGGTCAAACAAACGAAAAGAGGCTGGTGCAAGTTGTATGTACCAATTATGTGCTAGACCCTTCAGGGTTTGAGGAAAAGTTCCGCACTTTACTGCATCAGATACTCCATATTAGAGTAACACAACATCAAAATTCAGAATATGCTATGTAGGATCTCCTATACCATTATACTTATCAATAGTTGGCATCTTAAATCCCTTTGGTAATGGTTTGATAAAACAATTTTGAACAAACGGATGCGGACAGGCCTTATATATTATCGAGTTTGTATTAGTCTGAAGGACGAGGGCCAAGGCGTTCCAACACCTGTCACTCCACTTGCCTCTCCATCCTTTCACCATGATCATGTACTAAAAGAGCCAGCAGAGGCTGCTCTTTGAGGTTAATCGTGATCTCCTCCACTCAAGACTTCTACTTGCTTTAATAACTTGCTTACTTGCTTCCTTAGCCTGGCCACTTCATTTTCAGTGGGTGGTTCTCTGACCTTTCCCTTGCCTCGTTCAATCTTTCCTCTTTCTAACTCTTCCCTAATATTCTCTCCCCTATTAGAGGTATTATGGGTTTCTTCTCTAAACCGTGATCTTCCTAGAAGAGGTGTGTGATGTGATTGTCGGTCTTCTTTGGTTGGTCCTGATCGACGATGAGATGGGTCTTGCACCTTATTATTACGAGTGTTCCGAGTAGTGATTGCCATAAGATATAGAGATGTATGTTATATGTTGAACACTCAGTTTTTTTTAAGAACGAGTGTTCTTTGTCAAATATTCATTTTTTTCTAAAGAACTAAGCGTTCTATGTCGAACACTCAATTTTTCCAAATAACTAGGTGTTCTATGTCGAACACTCAGTTTTGTTTAAGAAAGGCCAACTTTCTAGCGCTAAAAATGTTGTGGAAACAACATCTCGACCTCCATCCTCGATATTGGAGATGCGGATTGTTGTAACCTTGTGATGGGATCACTCCTTGTCGAAGGGAGACCTTTTTTTTAGAATTTCATATGTACCTCTTGTTTGAGCCGATTTTCCTATTTATTGTTGTGTGATCATAACGTATTTCGAATTTAAGATACAACATATCTCATATTTGAGATAACAAGGTATCTCATATTTGAGATAACAAGGTATCTCATATTTGAGATAACAAGATATCTCAAATCCTAACTCCTGTAGGATTGTCTTTTTTATTATTAGTTTAGAAGTCTATCTCAAATAGGATAGTTTATAACAACCTTCATGTCTTATCCAAACTGACTCAACAATGAGTTGTAATATTTATCAAGATCACAAGTTTATTGCTTGTTGATCTAAGTGATGCGTGTCTCAAGGCATATCAGTGTTATACCATATCGGGGCCCTTTATATAGTTGGTTTCATATTAGATCATGCTCTCTCATCTAGCCTCCCTCTCTAATCTCAAGGCATATCAAAATATGAGGTTTAAACCATCAAGTGACCCTAGATCACCACTAGATCCCCTAATATCCTATTGATGTACACATCTCTAAGTGGATCTAAAGTCCCTACCAAACCTTTCAACTTGGGCTATTTTTATTTAATGGAGATATTAGCCTAATAAAAACATCTTAGGCACCAGAGGCGGAGCCAGACTCTAAGTGGATGGAGCCAACCTTTATACGTATATTTCTCAAAATGAAAAATGTGTGTAGTACTTATAAACTGAACATTGTTAAATTTTGTTAAATTTTTTCACATGGCATTTTACTGGTTTTTATGGTAATCTGATAAGAGAGGATAGACACCAATCATGGAATTTTTTATCCAGACTTCATGGGCAAAACGTTTTGCCGTGGGTTTGTGGTGGGGATTTTAATGGAATATTAAGTCCAAAAGAGAAAAAATGGGCATTGATAAACCAATTTCTCAGATTTCTGCCTTTCGAAATGTTATCTCTCAGTGTGGGCTCTCAAATCTTGGGTGTGTAGGACCATCTATGACCTGGAAGGACAAAAGGGCAAATGTTTATAACATCCAGCAAAGATTAGATCATTTTCTTTCTAATGCTCAATAGGCGGAACAGTTTCTTTAGTCTCAAGTAACTCATTTAGAGTTTCACCGTTCTGACCATCATCCCATTATTTTAAACCTTCAAGTTTGTAATTCTAATTCTAGTATGTCAAGAAGAAGGAAATGTTTTAAATTTGAGCCTTGTTGGGCTCGTTTTGATCATTGTAAATAGATTATCTTTGAAAGCTGGTGTCCCTTTGGCCAATCCTCTTCACTTCTTGCTAATGTTACTGATGTTTTAAAATAGTGTAGTCGTGATCTACAACGGTGGAGTTCCAACACTATTGGGATTTAAGATATAAAATTCAAGCAAAGCAGGCTTGCTTGGAGGAATTATATCCTAATTCTCATATAGGGGAAACTATGACTATGATCAAGAATATAGAAGGTGAAATTGATAATCTCTTGCAATTGGAGGAAATGCATTGGCGACAAAGGTCACGTGCTGAATGGTTGAAAGAGGGTGATCGAAACACAAAGTACTTCCACATGAAGGCCACTCATAGAAAGAAAAAAATGTTATTTACAAAATAAAAAAATGAAGATGGTGACTGGACAGAGAAGACTGAACACATTGCAGCTGTTTTTGAAAGGTCATACGCTAATTTTTTTAGTTTTTCTAACCTATCTCAATCTAAGTTGTTGGCAAGTGTTGAAAAGATCAATAATACCTTATCTGCAGCGAATGTCACTTTCCTTTCTCAACCTTTCACAAGAGAGGAAATTACGAAGGCTATTTTTGCAATGGGATCGACAAAAGCTCATGGCCCGGATTGCTACCATGCCCTCTTCTACCAAAGATATTAGTATATTGTTGGGAAATGAGTTTCTGATGCATGCCTAGATGTCCTTAATAATGGGGGATCTCTAAAGGGTTTCAATCATACTAACATTGTGCTTATACCAAAGAATAAGAATGCTTCCATGGTGAGTGATTATCGATATATAAGTCTATGTAATGTTCTTTACAAGATCATCACAGTGACTTTTACAAATTGTCTGAAGCCTATCATTGGTTCTCTCATTTCGAAAAATCAAGCTGCATTCATTCCGGGTAGACAAATTCATGATAATGTTATGATTGCATTCGAGATTATTCATTCACTCAACAAACAAAGAAAAGGAAAGATTAGTTATATGGCTTGAAATATGGATATGAGTAAAGCGTATGATCGGGTGGAATGGTGTTTTTTACACAGTGTTATGGAACATATGCTTTTTCCTTCTTTATGGATCAATGTTATTATGAAATGCATTACGACACCTACTTTTTCTCTCAACATCAATGGTGGTCTTTATGGCAATATTATTCCTTCCAGAGGCTTACGGCAGGGCTCTCCACTATCACCGTATCTTTTCCTTCTTTATGCAGAATCTTTTTCATCCCTTTTACTAAATACATGTCAAGAAAGATCTTTAGGAGGCTATCAATGCTCTACGGGTGGACCTAGAATAAATCATTTGCTATTTGCAGATGATAGTCTTCTTTTTTCGCAAAGCTGCTAGAGAATCTTGCACTAAACTGAAAGGAATTCTATCTACATATGAAAAAGCATCAGGCCAACAAGTTCGTTTTGAAAAATCTGGGATTACTTTTAGCCCTAATGCAAGTTCAGGATTGAAGAGGAGGATGTCTAGAAGATTGGGTGTAAAACTGAACACTTACAATGATAAGTATCTTGGGTTGCCTTCGAAGGTGGGTCGTCCAAAGAAAGTAACTTTTGCCTCTATAAAAGATCGAGTGTGGAAAAGAATTCAAAGATGGTGTCATGACATGTTCTCCTCTGGAAATCGAGAAATTCTAATTAAAGCAGTACTCCAATCGATTCTGTAACGACTCATTACCTTAAGCTGTTGATTAGTGTTAATCCAAATCCTAATTAATCCGAGTTAGGCTCGTGGTTAAGCTCGGTGTACCTCGATTAGCGTGTGCGTGTGTTTGCATGATATATGATTTTTGTTTGGTTTTCAAAACTGAAATATAAATAGGTTGTGTATATTAATATGGTATATACAAGCCTATACGGGATCAATACACTATAATCTATGAAATACCGGTACACTGTGAGCAATGAGGGAGACGTGGCAAGGATATGCACGTTCGTAGCTACACGTGGGCGTGTCCGACAGGTTTATCGGAGGCGATAAACATGAAATATATATATATATATATAAGGATATATATGAATATATATATATTGGAAAATTAAGAAAATAGAAAATATATATATCATTTGATTAGTCTCGAAATAACACAACGCGTATCTCGAGGAATCTAAATATATATATAAAAACAAAAGTTGATGTTTATCAACTCATTCAAATCGATCAACAGAGGAAAACGAGGGTTCGGCCGGATTTTGACGCGACGGGAGGTCATTCCGGGAGCCGATTCGAACCAAGTTGGGGAGCTTAATCAGTAGAACGGCTTGAGAGCATCACATAGGTATGTCTTGATTAGGTGTTTATCAAAGTTGGAATCGTAGGTGATGTTAGGATCGTTGTTGTTTGAGCTATTTTGTTGATCTAATTTAGTCCATGTACTCATATTTTATGTTTCTAAGCTATTGGGAATACGTTTGTGGTGGTTTGGATCGATTTAAAGGTGTTTTGAAGAAATGTGGAATGAGCAGAACGTGCTGCTGTTGCTGGTCTAGCGCGATTAGCACGCTAGATCTCCAATTAGCGCGCTAATTATGTTTGGCAAGACAAACAGTATGTGCAGGCAGGGATTAGCGCGCTAATCCTGCCTATTAGCGCGCTAATTCGGGGCCATAAATAAAAAATGTGCTGTATTTTCATGAAATTTGTCTGAGGGGCTTAGGGACTGATTTAGGAATTCATAATAGATTATAATGGACCTATTTTGATCCCAAATGGTTGATGATAGGTTGAGGAACATCGAGGAAATGAGAGAGGACCGAAAAGTTAGGAGTTTGGGAAATGTGGACTTAACCCGAGGTAAGTTGGGATTCACTTATTTATCAGTATTTCCTGGTTATTTAGTATATATAGCTCATGTAGTTGTTGGAATGGAATAGGGGATTGTGTACACTGTGATGGTTTTCAAGAAAAGAAAAACGGTGTGTAATGTGACCATGCTATAACTCCTGGTTTTGAAAATAGGTTTATAGGAGATGGGTTCGCTTCCCGGCCTATATATAACTTCTGCTCAATTCGATAGGTTGTATGGATTACATGCACATTAGAGGGTTTGGGATAGAACCATTGGGCATTAATAGATGGGCTAGAGAGTATGAAGGCCAACATGCTAGTCTAGCAATTGCATTAATGGCGTCGATGGGTAATCGACCTAGTTTTGATAAATAAATGGGAATCACAGTGTACTAGTCCAATATCTTTGCTTTGCATCTGTTTATGTATTGATATATATGATTTCCTTATTCTTGTTAGATATTATTGGATCATGTTGTTATTGCATGTTTCCTTTGAATATTATATGGGATGTTGATGGTTATGTGAATCCATACTTACTGAGCTATTTGGAGCGCTCACCCCAATTAACAATTACAGGTAGAACCGACGAGCGCTACGACTATGGGACGGAGAAGTTGTAGGAGTCTTGAACTTCTCTTCGATTTCATGATTTCCTCTGGTCATATATAATGTATTGAATTACTTATTTGTAATATCATATATGATGGGTGATTTTAATATAACCGATTGGTATTCCGGTTTTGTTTTAACTACTGTATACCTTATTTTGGTTATCGAAAAAAGTTTTAAATTTCCGTTACGTATCATATTTGTTTTAATCGATAATTGATATACAGTAGTACTTATCAGGTGAAGGTGGTAAGGTTGTTGGCTTTAATTAAGTCTGGTAAGGGTAATATGGGCTTAATTAGGGTTTCAGACCGGGTATCGCCCTAAGCAAGTTAGGGGATGCTACAGTTTGGTATCGGAGCCAATGCTATAAAGCTTGGTTTCATTATTCCAAGATTTATGTATCAGAGCTTGGGTTGTGGAATATTAAGGACAGGGTATGGAATTGTCCGAAATTGTGATACCAAAGCTACAGTTTGGTGTAAGAGCCTAGGTTAGAAAAAAAATCTACTTTAGAGATTAAGGTTGGTAGCTCTAATACAGTTTGTATCAGAGCACGAGTTAAAGCCAAGGGTTGAGGAATAACTTTGATACACTTGGTATTAGAGACTTAGTTGAAAGCGATAATGTTGATACAGAGTGGTATCATGAAGAAGGCTCTGATTCTTATTTCACTTTTGAATGGTTTGAAAAGTGAATGAGAGCATAACCTGTGGTACTGGATCCTAAGTTTATCGATTTTGAGAGTTGTCTCGAGTTGTAGATAAGCTTAAGGTTTAAGAAACGGTTTTTATTGTTATTTTGGGGGGTAAAAAATAGATAAAAGACTGAGATATGTTATTTGTTGTGCATATTATATCTACGGGATAGATATAAGAGCTATGTCTTTTCTGAACGATAATAAGATGGTTGAAGTCCATCTATTTCTCATGATATGAGAATGAGTTTGAGGTAAGAGCTCTGAAGAGTCTTAACCTCAAGGAGATAACAAGGAAAGACATAAAGAAAACTTATAAAGATGAAATTCAATTCTTCTTCAAGTAACATCTTTAATGGTCTTTGTTCTTACTGATATTATTAGATAATAATAGTCAGTGAAGAAGTATCGATTGGATCAAGACACTGAGATGTGTAGTAGGAGAATGGAAATTATGAAATAATGGGAGAGTGAATGACTTTCAAGGGCAAAACTCAAAGGTGGTGGACCACTTTGAGAGATGATTAATACTAGTGCGGAGACTAGTAAGGTGGTAATGGAAGTCATTTAGTCAATAAATTAGTTGTTAAATGGTAAAAGCCTAAGGGAGTTTAGGAAACCACTAATGCAGTTATACTTCATAAGTTGCTATGAAGTAGATGTTCCAGTTATGGTGTGAATCCATATTGGAATAATAAGTGGTTTATCAGATAATAAAAGAAGGTGTAATCCAGAATATAGCAGTGAGTTGGTAAGATATCCTATTCTGATCTATTAGACTGGTATAGTCTGAATTGGAGATAATGAGTGGTCAATGAATCTAAGGATTTGAGGAATCCAATGATAAATGTATAGTAGTGAGAATGAGTATACATTACTCAGAATTGACAACTCATTCTGAAAAGAAGTGAAATCAGTGGTTCTCAAGAGGTTGTTGAGATCTGATTGTCACAATGTTAGGATCAGAATTAAGGATATATTTATAAAATGATATAAGGGAGTTACTGGATCATTTTAAGTGGATGGTGGAAACCACTGAAACTTATTAGAACTCATGCTATGATTCATAAATTGAGGATGTTAAAGGAAAGAAAACCCTATATGATAAAGAAGTTGTTATTGTGTTATCAATAATGACATGAAATTTTTGAAAACTTAGAGAGTGCACGAGTACTTATCGTACAGAATTATGGGTTACTAATGGTAAATTGGTTTAGACCTGCTTTTGAAAGTGCTAGTGCTAAGTTTCAAAAGTGAATAAATGGCAAGAGTGTTGAATATTAATAGTAAAGTAGAGGATTTGATTGTGAGTGAGACAATATGAGGATTTTCATATATTCAACACAAAGGTAACGAACTTGAGTTAACTGGATAAAAGATAAAATGAAGAAAATAAGCTTGAAATAATTGGATATTACAAATGATTGATTCAGGGGATCAGTAGTATCATTATGTAATTTATTCAATTAACTCAAGTATGAAATTGTTAAAATTTGAAATGAAATGCAAGGATGCCTTGAAGGAATGTGGAATTATAGTGGGACTACAATGTTTGCTTGATAATACCTAAGTTGTGGAAGAAGTTAGAGGTTCAACCTACGACTTCTGATTTAGGTAGGATTGTGTGGGGGACACAATAAAGCAAAATTGTAGCTATTCCTTCTATATATATTTATAGTTCTTAAGTTGGGAGAAGAACTAGAGATTGGAAATTTCAAGAAAGTTATGTGGTAGTAGTACCAAATACACCAAAGCATCACTTGTAAAGTAAAAGAAAGGTTGTGGAGAATTCCTTTAATTATTCTTTGAGATTAATGAGGATCTCAGAATAATCATTAAGAGACAACCTGAGAATATGACACTAGTGGATTGGTGTATGAGTAAATAGTAAATTTCAAACTGTGAAAGTTTGAAACATGAAGAAAAGTCAGAGTGACAGGGATTTAAGGTAAGAGATATTACCTTGACAATTCATAAGAGTTACGAATTCACTCTGAAATATCAATCATCAAGGTGATTATGTTGATAATGCCTTGAATAAAGAAAAGAGCAGTGGCTATAGTTATGATAAAAGTTGCTCAGTAATATCTTTTAAAGAAGATGTTTACTGGTGACCAAGTGAAAATCTTGCGCAGGCGTATCATCAGTTGAGTATGCCTGACTGATAACTATAAGTATGTTTTTAGAGCTCAGATGAGAGTTGAGCTAATGGTAATTGGTTGAGTGATGAATTGAATTGAGGAGATTGAGTGAGATTATCTAATAGGTCAAGAGTGACTACTATTTATTGATGTTGAAAACGATAATCTCAAATCTAAACATTGAGCATGTAATGAAGCTCTAAGAACTTGAAACAAAGAGCGAAGCAAGAATGTTGTAGGAATCTCATGATTTCTTTTATACATTTATTCGGGTGAATCCCAAAATTCATTGTGATGAGAAAATGAATTGTGTTGGTAACCTGATATGAAAAATTGACGATGTCAATCTTATAAAGAAACATGAGATATATCAGCATGAGAAAGCTACATAATATTAACATGGAGGGTTATATTGTTCTTGCTTATATGAATGACATTCCATGCTCAATAATTCTTGATGGATTAACCAAAGTTGTGGTGACAACTGAAGGTTAGTGATAATAGAATTGTAGAACTGACAGAATTTGAAATTTCTTGCTAGTATGGTAATGTAAATTCTTGTGGAAAATTAAGCAAGATGTATGTGTGTGGAAGAGTTGAGAATTAGAGAGAACCAGTATTATTATTTCAGTAAGGAACTAAAAGTTTGCTTCTCAAGAGGGAAGAGATGTATAATAGCTGGGAGACTCAATTTTCACACAATATGTCTACGACTGGGTTTAGTTTCCAGAGAATGTAAAATTTCTGAGCTTGTAACTTGAAAAATATGAGTTACTGGGAGAATAATTATTGTGTGAGTTCGGTGGGGTTAAGTTTAGCAGGCTATATATAATGTTACGGTATTTACCTTGACAAACTTGTATGATTTACTTCATTGTCGGTTGTGTGAGGACAAGAAGTCGAAATACAAATTAGTTTGAGCCTGAACAATATAAGAACTACACATAAAGGGTTATTTGACTGTCAGTATGCAATTGCAATTTCGATAGATGGAGAAAATGTAGCTATTGATAGAGCTTCTCAGTTTAGACTTCATGAGAAAGTGATGAAGATGATGATTTATGTGAGTTGGGCTGACATGTCATTAACTGAGAGAGCTAATTGTAGAGCTACTAATCTGATCTTTTGATTTTAGATTCACACTGAATTGGGAAGGATTCAGTGATGATTGGTTATCAGGAAGCTAATAAGGATTGTATACAATGTTAGAGATGAACAGTTAGTATAGAATATCATGATTAGTCAGTTTCTGATAATAGTGTATTACGAAGCGAGGATAGCTTACGGATTCCAGCTTCAAGATCGGGTGAGGCGGGAAGTGTTACAGAAATCTCATAGATCTCTTTACTGCATTCATCCGGATAGTAATAAGGAATATCATAAAATGAGGCGCCATTATTTATTGTTAATCTGGGATGAAAAAATGATGATGTGAAGATAATAAAGAGGTAGGAGATATGTCAGCAAGTTAGGGCTGAGCACAGAAACCTGGAGGTTTACTATATTCGCTGTCTATTTCTGAATGGAAATGGGAACATAGATCGGTGGATTTTGTTTCCAGTTTATCTCTTAGTTAGCATAAGCACAATATAGTGAAGAATTGTAGTTAACCGTTGATGGTGTATGCGTATTTCTTGCCAGTTTTGATGTGAAATCCTCTTGACTAGTTATGTATTATATACATACATGAGGTGTTAGAGTTCAGGGTGCTTTAGTATCGATTATTTCTGGATTCGATCCGAGATTCACGTCCAGAGAATGGAGTGAATTGTTATGACAGCTGTAGAACTATTCCTAACCTCAGTATGGTATATCATCGGCAGACCAATGGGTGGCCGATGTAATTGATTTTACTGCAATAGGATATACTTTGAGTTTGTATCTTGAAGTAGGATAATAACTGGAAGAGATACATTTCTCTGTGTGAGTTTGTTTTTAAAAACAGAAGTTAATCTGTAATGGAATACTCCTTTGAAACTATGTATGGTCAACCATGTCATTCACCGGAGTGTCTGGACAGGGGTTGAGATACTAGTTTATTGGAGACGAGTTTGATTTAGAACTACACAGAGGAGATGTAGCAGACTCAACAGTATTTAATTACAACACAATTGAAGCAGAAGAAATATGTCGATAAGTATCATAGGTGGTTGGAGCTTTTAAGGGATAGATAGGTTCTGTTAAAAGTCTCACCTATGAAAGGAATGGTATAGATTTGGATTTTGAGGTAAAATAACTTCAAGGTACGTTAAGTCATTTAAAGTAAAGGAAAAGGTTGATCCTGTTACTTACAGGTTAAAATTGCCTCCTCAGCTAAATCGAAGTTCATAATGTCTTCCATAAGTTAATATTTAATAGAACGGAGACTCAGTTCATTCCAAGGATGGGTTGGAATAAATGTCATCTTCGGGAAGACTTATCTTACGAAAAGCAGTCAAGTGGATTACTTGATCGTAAGATTCATAAAGTGAGAACCAAAGAGATTCTTTTGGTTGAAGTGAAATGGTGCTTTCACCAAGATGAGGAACTAACCTGATAATGTAAATACAAGGAACAGTTTCCAGTTTTCTTCGAAACTATAAGTAATTACCAAATTACTTTAATTTCGAAGACGAAATTGTTTTTAAATTGGGGAGACTGTAACGACCCGTTACCTTAAGCTGGTGATTCGTGTTAATCCAAATCCTAATTAATTCGAGTTAGGCTAGTGGTTAAGCTCGGCGTACCTCGATTAGCGTGTGCGTGTGTTTGCATGATGTATGGTGTTCGTTTGGTTTGCAAAATTGAAATATAAATAGGTTGTGTATATTAATATGGTATATACAAGCCTATACGGGATCAATACACTATAAATCATGAAATACTGGTACACTGTGAGAGACGAGGAGACGTGGCAAGGATATGCACGTTCGTAGCTACACGTAGGCATGTCCAGCGAGTTTATCGAAGGCGATAAACATGAAATATATATATTTATATATATTATATATATGAATATATGAATTGGGAAATTAAGAAAATAGAAAATATATATCATTTGATTAGTCTCGAGATGGCACAACGCGAATCTAAATATATATAAAAACAGAACTTGATGTTTATCAACTCATTCAAATCGATCAACAGAGGAAAACGAGGGTTCGGTTGGATTTTGACGCAACGGGAGGTTATTCCGGGAGCCAATTCGAACCAAGTTGAGGAGCTTAATGAGTAGAACGGCTCGATAGCATCACATAGGTATGTCTTGATTAGGTGTTTATCAAAGTTGGAATCGTAGGTGATGTTAGGATCGTTGCTGTTTGAGCTGTTTTGTTGATCTAATTTAGTCCCTCTACGCATATTTGATGTTTCTAAGCTAATAGGAATAAGTTTGTGGTGGTTTGGATCGATTTAGAGGTGTTTTGAAGAAATGTGGAATGAGCAGAATGTCCTGCTGTTGTTGGTCTACCGCGATTAGCGCGCTAGATCAGCAATTAGCGCTCTAATGGCATGTTCGCTTCAAATATTATTAAGACCCAAGACTATGGGATTAGTTTGTAATGGGACTAACACATGAATTTATGTATTAATCCCTTTTATGGGACTTGTTTGGTTGGAAGGTTTAAGCTTGAGAATAAATGTGGTTCCAATAAGTAAATTTATTGAAATACCCCTCTATTTAACTTGCATCTTCGTCATCGCTGCGTCTGGGCGTCTTCTTCATTCGAGGTAAGTCTTCGTCATCGTATAATCGGGTTTGTGTTCTTCTTCTTCTTCTTCATGTGTTCATCCCAACACTCGACAAGTCAGTTGATTCCAAGAAAGAGTGGTCATTCAATTCAACATTGTGACAAGTCTTGACGAATTCAGGTATGGACCACAACAAAAACAAGAAGCAAGTGTATTTGGAAAATTGGCACAGGCATGGACCATACTATGTTATATCAGAGCTTATTCATGGCAATGGAACTCCACACTTTCTGTTATATCAATACTTTTCAATTACACGTTCTTCCTCTATTTTGACATACACTACAATCACATTAATATGCTATTTCAACAAAAAAAAACACACAGTGAACCATCGAATGAAGAAGTAGCAACCTCGACAAATCCCCCTCTAAATCAAACAGAAACACCATGGCGCAAAACACCAAACTGAAGAAGAAGAAGACCAGTGAACCATCGACGAAACCACCCAAGTAGCCAACCAACAACAACAACAAATAATCATTTCATAAAACACACAGTCGATCTAAATCGACACATACCCAAGCTTACCTTCTCGCGGTTTTGGCCGAATGCATGTGTCTTCCTTTAATGGCTCTGCAAAACCACCTAAGAAGACTCTGCAATGATTGTCTCTCTGTTTCTATGGTTAGTCGGTGGGAACGATGTTCTCTCTCTATTTTGGTCTATCATCTTGGTCGATTGAGTTGGGAGAGAAAAAGAGTGTGTAGAAATGAGGGGTATTTGGGTAATATGTAATGGCCAAGCATTGGGATTAGTTAGTCCCACCAAAATTGGTGGTTTACTTTAGTCACCTCTGCTGAGTATTAGCTAATCCCATGGCCTAGTTAATCCGCGAAGCGAACACCGGCTTAGCCAGTCCACTGAGTTAATCCACCCTAAGACCATGAAGCGAACATGCCATAATTGTGCTTGGCAATACGAACAGTGTGTGTAGGCAGGGATTAGCGCGCTAATCATGCCTATTAGCGAGCTAATCCGAGGCCAGAAACAGCAATAGTGTTGTATTTTCATGAAATTTGACTGAGGGGCTTAGGGACTGATTTAGAAGTTCCTAATAGATTATAATGGACCTATTTTGATCCCAAATGGTTGATGATAGGTTGAGGAACATCGAGGAAATGAGAGAGGACCGAAAAGTTAGGAGTTTGGGAAATGTGGACTTAACCCGAGGTAAGTTGGGATTCACTTATTTATTAATATTACCTGGCTATTTAGTATATATAGCTCATGTAGTTGTTGGAATGGAATGGGGAATTATGTACATTGTGATGGTTTTCAAGAAAAGAAAAACGGTGTGTAATGTGACCATGCTATAACTCCTGGTTTTGAAAATAGGTTTATAGAAGATGGGTTCCCTTCCCGGCCTATATATAACTTATCTCAATTCGATAGGTTGTATGGATTACATGCACATTAGAGGGTTTGGGATAGAACCATTGGGAATTAATAGATGGGCTAGAGAATATAAACGCTAACATGCTGGTCTAGCAATCGCATTAATGGCGTCGATAGGTAATCGGCCCTAGTTTTGATAAATAAATGGGGATCACAGTGTACTAGTCCAATATCTGCATCTGTTTATGTATTGATCTATATGCTTTCCATATTCTTGTTAGATATTATTGGATCATGTTGTTATTGCATGTTTCCTTTAGATATTATATGGAATGTTGATGGTTATGTGAATCCATACTTACTGAGCAAGTTGGAGCGCTCACCCCAATTAACAATTACAGGTAGAACTGACGAGTGCTACGACTATAGGACGGAGAAGTTGTAGGAGTCTTGAACTTCTCTTCGATGTAATGATTTCATCTGGTAATATATATTGTATTGAATTACTTATTTGTAATATCATATAGGATGGGTGATTTTAATATAACCGATGGGTATTCCGGTTTTATTTTAACTACTGTATACCTTATTTTGGTTATCGAAAATGTTTAAAATTTCCGTTGCGTACCCTATTTTAATCGATAATTAATATACAGTAGTACTTATCAAGTGAATGTGGTAAGGCTGCTGGCTTTAATTAAATCTGGTAAGGGTAATCTGCGTTTAATTAGTGTTTCGGGCCTGGTATCGCCCTAAGCAGGTTAGGGGATGCTACAAATTTTGACTTATGTGATCGGAATTTTTCAGCTTCCTAAGGAGTTGTGTAAGGATCTTACCTCTCTTGTACTAGATTTCTGGTGGGGAGCTTTTAGTTCTAAAAGGAAGATGGTTTTCATTAATTGGGATGACTTATGTAGACCTTAAAATGTTTGTGGCCTTAGATTTAGAGATTTAGAAAGTTTTAATCAGGCACTTGTAGCAAAGCAAGCTTGGAGAATCTTTTATATCCTGAAAGTTTGGTTAGTAGGTTTTTAAAAGGCAAATATTTTAGAGATTCCGAGTTTTTGAAGGCTAAGCTTCGGAGCAATTCTTCCTATCTTTGGCGCAGTTTGTTATGGGGTAGGGAATTGTTAGCTCCAGTGCTGATTTGGAGAGTTGGAAATGGGGAGTCTATTAAAGTCTATGAAGAAAATTGGGTTCCTCGGGACAATATGTTGAAAGTAATCTCTCATGTTGTATCTTCTATTGACAAAGTCGCTAACTTGATTACTCCAACTCGACAACGGGACTTTGTTCTACTGAGTCGATGTTTTCTTTCTCTGGACATTAATGATATTTCTTAAATCCCACTTCCTTCTACTAATCAGGATGATTGCCTAGCATGGAAGTTTGAAAAGAATAGCGCATACTCAGTTAAAAGTGGTTATAAAAGGGCAATTTATTTTAAACATGAGGCAAAATCTACAAGCTCTTCCACTCGATGTACCTGGTGGGATCGTTTATGGTCTCTTGATAAACCCCCAAAGTCAAGATTTTCTTATGGCGAGCATGCAAAAATATACTGCCTTCAAATGCGAATCTCTATCACAGAAAGATTCGACAAAACTATTTCTGTCAAATTTGTGAAAGAAGCCAATTCATCTATGCATGCCCTATTTCGCTGCTTGGGTGTTCAGAAATGCTAGCGTTCCTGGAATCTGTGTGACGCGCGTCGAACGTGTCAATAAAAAATTCATAAACCAACTATTTTGTAGAATAGTGGCAAAGGGTCGATCCCACGGAGATTG
Source organism: Stephania cephalantha (assembly GCA_039657325.1). Classification (NCBI taxonomy): domain Eukaryota; kingdom Viridiplantae; phylum Streptophyta; class Magnoliopsida; order Ranunculales; family Menispermaceae; genus Stephania; species Stephania cephalantha. Next base: position 14,101,606 of record CM077570.1, on the reverse strand, counting down.
GTAATACGTCTGAGGTTAAAAACAATAAAAAGAAATCGAGGATTTTAAAATAAATTAATTTAAATAACTAATCTTAATAAACTAAATCAATGAAATAATAAAAATAACTTTCAAAACAATTAATTGATACCTAAGTAACACCTAGGTCTACAGTTCCACAAATCAGAATCAAGATTCAATGGCACATCGAATCAAGATTCAATGGCACATCATGGTCTTCAATCCTTCCCAAAAAGTTATTAATTTAAGTTCTCCTAGATTAGCTATAGAAAATCTACATCCGCCAGAAATTCCTTATTCCCCTAATCTCGATAGTCAGGACGTCCGCTACTAACTACTTCCCTAATTAATGCATAACCCTAGACATCCGCCAATCGGGTTTAACACACTAACCGCAATAATAAAGATCCATATGAATATTAATCCTAAATAACTAGATCACATCTGCTTCTGGATTGCATCCGCTTCCGATTTAACCTAGATTTAATTGTTGCACACTCAATAACCGAAAGGGTTTTACAACAAACGGGTGAGTGTTCGTCACTTTATTACTCCAAAAGTACAATTACAGATACAATCAATCCAAATAACTATAGGTTGTCCACCTAAAAGCATGCAATGACCATATACATACCCTAGATCTAAACTATATCCCTTAAAATCAACAACAATGAAATAGGGGAAATTAAACTAAATTAAATGATAAAATAAAAGATCTCACAAGTTATGTCATGAATCAAAAATTCTGACTTGTTTTCCCTCCGACTTAGGCAAGGTTTTGATTAACCGGACATCGTCGTCGAGAGAAGTCGATGATAAAAATATAATAGTCGGTGTTCAATTATATCCTAAGTTCCTAATATAATAAACTACTAAAAATTGATCCCGGTGAGAGAAACTAATTTTGGGGGTTAGTGAGTTGCACGTGCGCCGAGGAGCATCCTGGGCTATTTTTGGGCTTGAAAACTGATGTCTGCCACGTGTCCGCTGCAGATTGGTTGTTTTCCTTTCGTGCGCTGACGTGGCGGGTCCTGATTGGTGAAGACCGACTGTGGTGAAGCTGTGGTGTGGTGTGCGAGCGATACGTGGCGCCACGGACTATTGGTGAGGAATCGCTCGAACATACAACGAAAAAGTTGGAGGGTGTAGGGCGTGTATCGCGCGGCTGAACGAGTGGCAGCTGAGCAAGGAAAGATTTGGTTTGTCACGCTGTTTGATGTGCGGATGGTGAGGTGGCTGCTGGTGATTGGTCTGATTATGTAAGCAGCTGACATGCAGCAACTGAGTGGTGGAGAAACGTTGCATTGACGTTCTGTAGTAAACTGTTTGTGACGTGGTTCAAGAGGAGTTGACTGCTATATGTCGAGTTCTGGTTGGATGACAGGTTGTCAATGACGTGTTATTGAAGAATTGACCAATGGGAAACTTCCACGTGTTGGCTGTCTCCTATTCTACCCCGCGTAGCACGTAACTCGAAGCAAATTGTTAAGCGTCCGATCATTACAACTAAATATTCCATTTTGAATATTTTCCGCCCCAGATTCAACCGCGCACTCCGTTTCACCTGAAAATGACCAATAAATATAATTAAATATATATTTTAGAGACTTTATATATTTAAATATATTAATATAAAGTACTAAATATATATAAATATTGACTTATCAAATACCCAAACTTAAAACTTTGCACGTCCCGAGCAAAGGTGTAGATGACAATACAAACTAAACTAGACTCCTAATATAAATATGCACTGACTCACTAATCTTATACCCGACTCAAAATTCATGGAGTTCCTCTGGTAGCCTCCAAGTTAACAAACAACTCAGGAAATTTCGGAGTTAGGATATGTCAAGACTCGTAACTCAAACACAATTAAGATCACACTTTGAAGGCATAGATTCAGTCAAAACAAATGTCATCAACTACTCACGAGTTTTCTTGGTCTATACATTCAAGCACGCAAGTTTAAAAACCTCACTTAATCAAGCCGGTGAAAGCACTCAAGCTAAATCTTTTATTTGAGGAGTTTTCACAACTTCCTCCTTTATTCAAAATTTTTAATTCTCTATTTTTTTCTTTTTTTTTTCAACAAATACGGTCCCTGCTCTAATTCCTATGGACCGATTTTCTCACATTTTTCCACCACAAATTTCTCTGCTTCATTTCATGTGGAAACCTGTGGGACTCTCTATATTATGAAAACTTATGTTAGCCCTTCTCACTTCCACTATGATCAAGCAAAACCCCCAATGTGGGTTAAAATAATATCACTTGCACAATTTTGACTGTCTACTCATTTTTGTTATCTAGCACAAAATTTAACCATCAACTAAGTCCATAATCATGAAATCGTAAAAATGCTGGGCTACAGACTCAATTGAGTGTTTCTCCTAATTTTCCCTAAGTTTCAAGTCAAAATGCAACTATAATGTACTAATCCACAACTAAAGGCATGAAACAAAGTTTCGGGTGACTCTAAACAATAAAAAATAATAAAAAATATACTAAATACATGCATGAAAGTGTATCAACTACTAATGAAATGAGAAAGAAATGTGAGGGGACAAGAAATGAAAGAATTGGAAGAAATGATATAAAACACTACCATTACCATCCGATAACCGCATATAATCGCACAAAAAAAATTAAACGATCTCATATGCAGGTCTTTCGTAAAGAATCCATCCAAACTCAATCCACAAATCCTAAAGTACCACCAAACTAATTATGAACCTTGTCCTCGAGGTTTAAAACAAGTCAAGGAATTCATCCAACAAAAAAAAAAATAGTAGTGAATAAGAATATGGATAAAGAATAAGAAGATGATACAAATGCATGAATAAATGAAAGTCTCTAAAAACTAATGAATGCACAAAATCTCTCGTATTTATGTGACTAACGAAACTATGAAAGAATAATCATAATAAGAGAAAGAACTAGTAAACATAGGATTTAACTAAAAAGATTCTTATCAAGTCTTGCGAGCCCGAAGTCTTTCAACTAAGGGTGAAATCAAAAAGATGATGTAATGAAGTCTAGGGTTTTAGGTCTACTCAAAGACCCGCCACTAATGCAGCGACTTAAGTTGGATATGTCCAAATATAGTCTCAAAACATGTAAAACCTTATAAACATGTTAATTCCAAAAAAAATGCTCACATTATGCTAAAAAAAATATAATCCATAGTCAAACCTAGCAAAACCCATAGGTTCTCCAATGTATTAAAATAAATAAATAAATAAATAATAAAAATAATAAATAAATAAAACACCAAAGAAAGAAAACCAAACTCCGGTAACGACGCCAAAAATTGACGTGTGCCGAACGCATCAATAAAAAAAATTTCTAAACCAACTATTTCGTAGAATAATGGCAAATGGTCGATCCCACAGAGATTGATAGTCATTTTAAGGTTAAAAACAATAAAAAGAAATCGGGGGGTTTTAAATAAATTAATTTAACTAACTAATCTAAATAAACTAAATAAATGAAATAATAAAAATAACTTTCAAAACAATTAATGGATACCTAAGTAACACCTGGGTCTACGGTTCCATAAATCAGAATCAAGATTCAATGGCACATCATGGTCTTCAATCCTTCCCAAAAAGTTATTAATTTAAGTTCTCCTAGATTAGCTATAGAAAATCGACATCCGCCTGAAATTCCTCATTCCTCTAATCTCGATAGTCAGGACGTCCGCCACTAACTACTTCACTAATTAATGCATAACCCTAGACATCCCCCAATCGGGTTTAACACACTAACTGCAATAATAAGGATCCGTGAGAATACTAATCCTAAATAACCGGATCGCATCCTCTTTCGATTTAAACTAGATTCAATTGTTGCACACTCAAGAACCGAAAGGGTTTTACGACAAACGGGTGAGTGTTCGTCACTTTATTGGTCCAAAAGTACAATTACGGATACAATCAGTCCAAATAATTATAGGTTGTCCACCTAAAAAGATGCAATGGTCATATACATACCCTAGATCTAAACTATATCCCTTAAAATCAACAACTATGAAATAAGAGAGATTAAACTAAATTAAATAATAAAATAAAAGATCTCGCAAGTTATGCCATGAATCAAGAATCTCGACTTGTTTCCCTTCCGACCTAGGCAAGGTTTTGATTAGCCGAAAATCGACATCGAGAGAAGTCGATGCTAAAAATATAATAGTCAGTTTTCAATTATATTATAAGTTCTTAATATAATAAACTACTAAAAATTGGTCCCGATAGGTGGGTTAGTGAGTTGACACGTGCACCGAGGAGCATCCAGGCTATTTTTGGGCTTGAAAATTGATGTCAGCCACCGAGTGGCAGCTGAGCGAGGAGAGATTTGGTTTGTCACGCTGTGATGTGCTGATGGTGAGGTGGCTGCTGGGGATTGGTCCGGTTGTGTAGGCAGCTGACGTGGCAGCAACTAAGTGGTGGAGAAACGTTGCATTGACGTGCTGTAGTGAACTGTTTGTGACATGGTTGAAGAGAGTTGACCGCTATGTGTCGCGCTCTGGTTGGAGGACAGGTTAAATGGCGTGCTATTGAAGAATTGACCAATGGGAAGCTTCCACGTGTCATCTGTCTCATAGTCTACCCACCGCACAACACGTAATTCGAGGCGCGCACTACATTTCACCTGAAAATGACCAATAAATATAATGAAATATATATTTTAGAGACTTTATATATTTAAATATATTAATATAAAGTACAAAATATATATATAAATATCAACTTATCACTGTGGGATCGAATTTCTTCTTTGGTAAGCGATTCAATTTTGAATCTATTGATTAGTGTACACCTTTCTCCTTTTACAGATCAACTAAACCTTATTGCTTCCGCTTTGTGGATGATCTGTCATGGAAGAAACCAATTGTTTTTTGCCCCTCATGAGAGACCTGTGGATCTAGATTGGGATGCAATTTCGTTATGGCTTGATGAGTTTCAGCAATGCGAGGTTCCATACCAACGAGATCGAAGCGACATCGCTCTCCATGTGAAGTGGACACCTCCAATTTTTTGTCGGATCAAATTGAATGTGGATGCCACTTTCAACAAAGATTATTCCTATTTAGCTGTTGGAGGAGTTATGCGAAATCGTGAAGGAGAGGTGTTAGGAGCTTTTGTTAAACGGGTGAGTGGTGCCCTTAGCCTTGAAGTTGCAAAGTTGGTGGCGATCAGGGAAGGGTATAGATTTGCTTTACATCTAGATGTTCATCCGTATGTAATAGAAAGTGACGTGTTGAACATAGTTAATGCTCTACAAAAATGCAACGTGGTTGGACATTTGGGCCCTTTACTAGTTGAAATATTGGATTTAGAAGACAACCCATATGAGGCTCGATTTGGGTATATCCCTAGGAACGCAAACTCTGTAGCACATACTTTAGCTTATCTTGCTATATCAAACAATGTACACGAGGTGTGGAAGGATGCTATATGTCACGGGGCCGTTAAGTGAGAGGTTTACCCTAAAGAAAATTTTTTCGCTCAACCCAGCCCGTGGTGGCTAAGGGTCACCTTAGTTCAGCACTACCAATAATCAAAGTAAGTGAACAGCAAGCAATAGCAACAAGGAAACGTTTTACTAGCTCTCAATGGGAATACAACACTGGTATTATATGCTTCCCCAAGCCTAGAGCCCATGGCTTTATAGATCAACCAACAAGTAGTTACATAACCTTCTAGGACACCTGTCCTGATTACATCGATTCATGGACTAAGTAACTCCTTTGTGGTCAAGGCAGTTACCCAACTGCCTTGTTCCCTTGCTGCCACCTGGTTCCATAACCGTCTCGACTGTTTGGTCAATTAGCACATGCTCCATGTATTCGGGCCATTCTTAGACGTGCCTTAGTCATGTCAGTAGCCATGATCAAGGTAGTTACACAACCGCCTTGGCTTGGTCCAACCACGCCTCAAGGGACGTGGTCCATGTTTCTCTGAGGGACAGGGACTGCCCGGTGGTGCATGGCTGCGCTCAGGCACTCTGGGTGTTAGCCGGGGCTCGGTCGAGTCCTACCGGCTCGCGGTGGCTCGGACCATAAGTCCGTGGGTCTTGCCTTGGCATGGTGCCCAAGGTATGCTCGAGAGTCTTCCTTGCTCCTGTGCCCATGCTGCCCCTATGAGAGATCACCTCTCCTTATAGTAGATGTTAAGCCGTTTCCTCAGCTCCAGTAGGAAACATCAAGAAATGAGACCAAGCGTACTTTGACTTGGTCAACGCCCAAGTCAAGATTTGTCAACCCTTGCCAATGTATGCCTTGCCCGTGCCAAGGCACGACCTTGCTCGTGCCAAAGGAATTAGCCAAGGTATCGCCTTACTCGTGCCCAAGGAACTTGCCAAGGCGCGGCCTTGCTCGTGCCAAGGCGCGACCTTACTTGTGCCCAAGGAATCTGCCTTGCTCGTACCCAAGGAACTTGCCAAGGCGCGGCCTTGCTCGTGCCTAAGGCGCTTGCTCGTGCCTGCGCCAAGGAACCTGCCAAGGTTTGCCCGTGCCTGTGCCAAGGAACTGGCCAAGGCGCAACCTCGTATGTGCCATGACGTGACCTCCTTCACGCCTATGCGATGTTCCGCATGTTGTCCGCGACCAAACCTCATGGAACCATCCGAGTCCTCCGGAACTCGGCTATTTGCTAGGTTTCTCGCTGTCCCAGCCCAGCCTACTCGGGTCATGCTATTGGGGTGTGACACTATACCTCTAGCAATATCTTCTAATGTACTATATGATCTTGATTATTAAATGAAATTGCCAGTACTTGGCTTCAAAAAGAAAAAAATAAAAATAAAAAAATAAAAAAATGTAAAATTTATGTAATTATCATATATGATTATACGTTTTCTTTGTTAACTTTTTGCATGTGTTCAACGACTTTTTTTGTCAATTTTCTTCTACTTTAAGCGTGTAGATTTTTCTTATTTTTTCAATCATAATATATTTTTTATCGAAAATTTAAATTTTTCGCAACTAAACGTGTCATTTTTTAGTTCGATCAAAAAGACATTAAAATATAGTATGTTTTGTGAATATTTATGTGTATAAATGTTGTAAGTTAATTAATGCGCATATATATAGAAACAAACACATTAATTAGACTCATGTAGATTAAACTCAAACTAATTTTGAAATTGATAATGTATGAATTTGTAGGAAAATGCATATACGAGTAATATACAAGTGGGTAGTATATAGGGGTGGGGGCATGCCCACACCATATTTGTGTCTCCTCCCTTGTTAGGCACATTAATAAGATTTACTAACTTAGACTATGGGTGACATTCTTAATTAAGTTATCATAGCCCGACCGAGCAATCAACTGCCCGACCCCGCGCCAACATACATCCCGAAGCGTGCTAGCCTTCTTATTTGTCTAGATTAAAACTTATGTTAGATTAAATGAATTCATACCTTAGCTTAGGGAATTCAGAAAAAAAAAACTAAAAAAATTTCAGTTAAGCTATAAATTTTTATCTAACTTAATCAATCCATCCATCCCTGCGCTACACGCGTCTCGAGACAATCGCCACTCTCGTAACTCCCGCAAAATGCAGTAAAATGGAAACAACTTATGCGATGCTTGTCTATTTAAATAAGAATACATGTAAATATCAAACATCACACAAAAATAACTGGTAACAATCGATTCTCGCAACTTAGGTTTACTCGAGATTTACACGTCCTAGTTATTGTTTGCTAATCCTAGTGATTTGGGCGTAACCTAGTTTAATGAGTTCAAACCGTCACACAAGTTGTTCCATTGTTACAATGACAATTCTTGAAAAGCTAACTTTATGGCGGTTGAATGTTTTTTTGAAGTTAGCGAAACAATTGCTATGGTGATTAATTGGTTCTATGTCCCCTCGTCATGTTCCATTGAGTGTATTGAGAGCCATTGATCACTAATGAAATTTCTATTTCATCAAAAAATACCTATATACTAATTAAGGGGTGATCCACATTATATACTTCATTATAAAGTCACACTTAATCGGTGTGGGGCTAACTTTCGATCCATACATCTCCAACAATCATGAACACTGGAACTTTAGATTTGGCGTTAAAAAAAGTTAACCCCTGAAACGCTTGAAACCTAAATCCAGAATGCTAGACAATCCTAGAAACAAACACAAGCATAGTATGGTAGCACGACAACAATACACACCTTTTTTCTAAACCACCCGGCATCTGGACTATCCAACTACAATGAGTTCGCCCCGAGTCGCGCACTACATAGATGGGGGGAGCTCTTAATGTTGGTGTTTCCATTCCCAAGACTCGAACTTGAGCACTAATTAAGAGACAAACAACCCGCTTCCAATTATACCAACCAACTGTTTGTAAAAATTTAAAATGATAAAATAACAAAAAAAATTTAAAAATTTAAAAACTAAAAAAATTTAAAAGTTGTTATAAATCAATAAATCAAAATAAATACAAATAATAAAATAAAATATTAAAAATATAAATACAAAATAAATAAATAAAAATACATAATATGAAAAAATATAAAATATAAAATATAATAAGAAAACAACAATACAACGCTGTGTAACCAAGAAAAAAAAAGAAAACAACAGCACAAGTTCAAAACTTCAAAGTTAGTAAAACAAGGTGGCCTTAATAAAATGATTATTCATACACTTCTGGTCAAATTTCATTTGTTATATATGCCCTCCATCCGTAAGCCAAAACCATATACCTGGTAAAAGCCTAATTTCGGTAAAACTGCGGCAAAATTACGAATGTACTGTCAAAATTAATATAAATGAGTAAAATAAGTTATGTTTTTTATTTATTCTAAAAGTAAGGTAAAACGCATTTTGAAAATGCGTCATTAGTTGGAACAATATACGTGGCGCATTTTACACGAATGTCGCATTTCCAAAATGCGTCATTCGTGTATTGTGGAACATCCACGTGGGCGCCACGTGGATGTTCCCTAACATGAATTGCGCATTTTGGAAATGCGTCATTCATGTTTACACGAATGGCGCATTTCCAAAATGCGCCATTCGTGTATTCTGGAACAATCCACGTGGCGCCCACATGGATATTCCCTAACATGAATGGCGCATTTTGGAAATGCGCCATTCATGTTTTATGAACACGGGCGCCACGTGGAGTGTTCCACATGGGCGCCATGTGGATGTCAAAATAATGTGGGATTGTCCACCACGAGATACGTGTGTTGTTTGCATGAGTTGTCCACCTCGAGATACGTGCGTGTTGTTTGCATGGGTTGTCCACCGCTAGATACGTGCGTGTCGTTTGCATGGGTTGTCAACCTCGAAATATGTGCATGACATTTGCACAGTTTGCACTGATTGGACGAGGTTGTATGAGTTGTCCACCTCGAGATACGTGCGCGACGTTTGCATGGATTGCACGAGGTTGCATGAGATGCACACCTTACGATACGTGTGTCACGTTTGCATGAATTGCACGAGGTTGTAAGGGTCGACTACATCGACATACGCGCGTGTCGTTTGCGTGACTTCTCCACCGCGAGATACATGTGTGGCGTTTGCATGAGTTGTCCACGTCCATATACGTGTGTGTCCTTTACATCAGTTGTCTACCTCGAGATACGTGCGTGATGCATGTTGTCCATCTCGAGATACGTACGTGATGCGGCTTGTCCATCTCGATACGTAAATGACGTTTTTCACCTTGTCACGGCCCAATAATTAATACACGTTTAATTCGTTAATCAGGACAAAATGACCCGTGACGTGGGACCCGCAGCGAGATACAGGTCACTACCGAGGCATGGTGGCCGAGGTAAATGTTATATTTGTTGGTATTGTGTGATTTGTGGTTGATTTTGCTATCGGTTGTGGTTGTTGGTCCGAGGTAGGAGACTCGGACGAACTGTCATGAGCTCAAGTGACGGCAAGGGAGTCGTCTCCCCTGCACGAACCCAACTTATGGCTGGGGATGGACGCCCAACCCCAGTACAAATGAAAAAAAATAAAAAAATAAAAGTTTACGAGAGGAAGAAGATGGGTAGCCCGGGTCGGGCTACCTCATATGGGCCGGGTCGGGCCGACCCGGGCCCGGGTGGGCTGGGTCGGACCGACCCTGACCCTTTGGAGAAGGGGTCGTCACGCACTACTTCGAGTTAAACAAAGTACTCATTTTGAGGAGTAAAAAAGAGGCTGTGTATTTTGTATAGATGATTCTTTTTCAAAAGGTGTCATTCATTTTGTATAGATGACTCTTTTTCAAAATGAGTCATTCACTCCACCTCATCAACACACATGCCACATGGTGCCACATCATCATCAATGTCTCCTTTTGAAAAGGAGACATACCTTATTTTTGAAAATAAAAAGTAGCTACCCTTATTTTTGGAATAAAAAATGTTTCACACCTTAATTTTTGAAAAACAGCTAACTATATTAAAGTACAATGGTAGGTGAAAAAGAATCATTCACCAAATCACAACTACCTTATATTTTAGGGTAATCCACCAACCAGGGCTATAATAGCGCTGGTTTGGATGACTTGACAACAATATTGATGGGGTGAGCCAACCCAAAACTATTTTGTTGTGCGCCAAATAATTTTTATTTTTTTAGTTTGTTTGAGTTTTTGTTTATATTTTATTATCATTTAACATATAATGTTTATTCCATTTAAAACTTGTGTTTATCTTATTATTTTAATATGATTAATAACTATTTTATTATTTAAATGTTTTATAATTTATTTTGATATGTTATATGTTCTAAAAATATGTTTTATTTCCATACACAAAAAATTATATTTCTTTTACATTTGAAGTATACTAACCTTATTTTAATTAATTTTTATATTAATAATTATTGTGTGATTAATATTAATAACTTTAGAATATATAAAAGATTATATTTTAAAAAATGAATAAAATAATGATTAAGTAAGATAGTGTAGAAGATAGTGTTAGTGGATTGAAGAAAAGAGTAATATTTGGTGTAAAAGTTAGACTAAAATTTTAGTTTTGTGGCTGGAGTCTGAAGATGCCATTACACTAAAATAGTATAACATTATCTTTATTTTGGTGTAAAAAAGTGTCACTAATATTATTCACATCTCCAACCCATCAACATATTTTTTATGCTATCCCACTTTAATCATTGTTTTATTCAATTAAATTATTTCTTAAAACTTAATTCTTTTATATATTTTAGTTTTTTAATATATAATTAACATTTTGAAAAATAAGCGAAATCAAGAGATGACAAAAAATGAAATGCACCAATTAAATTGGTATATTCAAAAAATATTGTGTTGTAAGAAACACAAAAAAAGAAAAAAGAATTTTTTTAGCATTAAAAAAGATTAACATAGGATAGAACATATAAGATAAATATGAAGAAAAGATAGGGATAAAATTAAATATATTCAAAAGCAGACAAAAAATAATAAATGGGTGTGACACTGTTGTTTGTGCCATCCTAAGGGATGGCGTACAGTAAAATGGCGATGGCTTCTCCAACGAGCGCTATTATAACACTTGTGGAGAAGCAATTTGGAGTTCCAACGCTTCAACCGAGCACCATAACAAACACTAGCGCTATCATTTTTATTTTTTTTTTGTGTGTTTGTCGCAACTTTATCTCAATCTCATTGTTCTCACTGTACCAATTTATGACTTTTTTTGTATTTATCTATTTTTTGTCTGTTGACACTTTGGTCCACGATTTCGTTTTTTAGTTTTGCCATAGACACGACCTGCCTTCGTTAAACACATACTTTCGTGTTGCATTTTGGAAAGGAAAAGAGCTCTGTGAAAGTGTCCACTAGAGAGGAGAATGAGGTTCATTCGTGCGCGGGATGAAATTGAATCAGTGTTTAAGATTGGGCTAGGGCACGCGAACTTTATAGAGAAATTTTGGGGGGTTTTTTTTAGTATGGTTTGGTTCAAAGATGATCCGTGGCTTTATTATGAAAATCGGCCACGTGGTACTTAGGTTAGCCACGTCAACCAACTTAACAGTCCTAGTAACAGAAGGCTTAAATTTGCTCTCTTTCAAAAGATCAAGGACCAAATGTGCATAATCGAAAGTTCAAAGATCAAAATCATAAAAAGGTAAAAGTTCAGGGACCAAAATATATCTTTTGCCAATAATAAACATCGACAAATTGTTGGGTTTAAAGGCTAAAAACGAAGCGAAAATTTTAAAATTTATTTTCAAAACTCCATCAGGATCTAATTCGAGTTCCATTGAACTGATTAACAAAGTAAACCCTACTTTAATTGCTAGTTTGTTTCTCCGTGTTGATTGATGTTTAAGACGCTGCCAGAGGCAAACGACCTCTATCAGACATCCTCACACAAATGCAGGACGAAATTTCGAGCGGTAGCCCGAGAGATAACACGAAATTTTTTTTTTGCTCTCCTTAAAACTTCAGAACGGCTGATAAACCTACCTCGTTTTGAAAAAACAAAAATTAGACTCCAACCATAAGTTCTCCCGTAATGGAGATTCACTTACCCGGGTAAGTAAATTGTCATTATACCCAAACTTAAAGTGGTATTAATATGACAATCTTAGGGATTTATATGTTACAAATTTTAAAATATAAAATTCATTGTTCCGAGTCATTTAAAATCCTGCAAAACCATTCTTTGTGTGGGACCCAATATGTTCATGCAACGTTGATAGTGAGCCAAAACTATTTTGGTGCACATGTCATAAGCGGTGTCTAGGAAGGCATTATGACTACCTAAGTTGCACGAAGATCAAAATTAATAAAACCTTATTCAATAATGTTTATCATATCATTTTGTCATACGATATCTTTGATTAAACATAAGACACAAAAAAATCACCCTTCATGTCCAATCGTACTAGTCTCGATCTTTAGGTAAACTGAAAACATCCAAGTGATATTGACCATATCAATTCACTTGGACTTGTCATTTTTAGTCTTACATATCGAGGGATCCATTGATATCTATATTTAAGCAAGAGGGACAATTTTTTTCTCAATTACACACCCTCACACATTATTCACATAGTAATCAATCACAACCTTTATAATCGTCTGGTTAAAGACAACGTTTGATTGTGTCAAATCATTATGATCCTAATGTTGAAGTCTCTGGTAATCTCAAGTCAGAGAAATAATTGATACACTTATCAAGAGTAACACCTATGACTTAATCCATGTGTTCTCATAACGGGTCGGTCCATAACCTTATTCCCTAACAGGTACTCATGGTCCTGATTTGTATCCTTATAAGCATGATCATCACATGACCATTAATCAAGACTTACACTAGTCTTAATTCATTTTATTTCATAGTATAATGACTGATTAGGGACATTTATGATGTTTTAGTAAACGCCCATGGATCCTATTATAATGTAAACATGCAAACCAATTATAATAATGAACAACAAATGAAATCTTTTCTTTTATTAACCAAAATAGTAATAGAAACAATGTTCATGAGAATGACCTAGGGCATATGCCCCCAACATCTTCCGCTTGCACTAGGGCCAATCATTCATGTATCTAATACCTAATGACCTAACATGACCATCATATTTTACTTGTGGGAGAGCTTTCGTCAATGGATCTTCAACATTGTCTTCTGTAGGAACCCTGCAAATCTTCACGTCTCTCATCTCATTGATTTATCTGATGAGATGAAAACATATGAGTATATGTTTAGATTTGTGGTGTGACCACGATTCATTGGCTTGTATTATTGTCTCGTTGTTATCACAATACAAGCAATGTGGTTAGCAGTACTTGGAACCACACTTAGTTCAGAGATTAGCTTTTTGATCTAAACTGCCTCTTTATTTGCATCAGACATTGCAATGTACTCAACTTCTATTGTAGAATTTGCCACAGTCTCTTGATTCAAGCTTTTCCAGCTCACCGCACATCCATTCAAAGTAAACATAAATCCGGACTGCAATTAGTAGTCATCTATGTCAGTTTACAAACTTGCGTCTGTGTAACCATTTACAACAAGCTCGTCTTCCAAGCTTCCATATACCAAGAATTCATCTTTAGTCTTTCTTAAGTACTTAAGAATGTTACTTACTAATATCTAGTGACTTTCGCTGGGATTCGACTCATATCTGCTTGTTGCATTTAAAGTATATGATACATCAGTCCGAGTGCATAACATGCATACATGATGGATCCAATAGCTTATGCATATGAAATCGTATTCATGTGTTCTTGCTCATCATTGGTCTTAAGACATTGGTTTTTGCTGAGACTTATGTCATGAGACATTGACAACGACCCTTTTAGAGTCTTGCATACTGAATCTATTCAGCATCTTGTCTATACAAGTACTCTGACTTAGACTGCTCAGCCTCTTAAATCTATAACTATAAATCTTAATCCCAAAAATATATGTTGCATCTCCTAAGTCTTTCATTGACAAACACTTTCCTAACCAAGAATTGACATTCTACAAGTTTGGAATTTCATTTTCAATGAGTAATATATCATTAACATATAGTACCAGAAAGACAATTGCGCTCCCACTGACCTTCTTATATACACAAGGCTCATATTCATTCTTGATGAAACCAAACTCATTAATTGCTTCATCAAAATGAAGATTTCAACTCTGAGAAGCTTGCTTTAATCCATAAATGGATCTTTGAAGCTCGCACACCTTCTTAGAATTCTTAGGATGAACAAACTCTTCAGGCTGTATCATATACACGTCCTCAAGTAGCTTTCCATTAAGAAAAGTTTTTTTGACATCCATTTACCATATCTCATAGTCATAATATGCAGCTATAACAATTAGAATTCTAATGTATTTAAGCATTGCTACAAGAGAAAAAGTCTCAACATAAATAACATTTTGAGTCTGTTTAAAACATTTTGCTACTAACCGTGCTTTATAAGTATGCATTTTACCATCCACGTCGGTTTTCTTCTTGAAAACTCATTTACATCTAATGGTCTTACCACCTTCAACTAAATTAACCAGGTTTCAAACTTGATTATCATTCATGGATTGCATCTCAAAGTTCATGGCACTAAGCCATTTATATGACTCAGGCCAGACACGGCCTCCTGATAAGTAGTAGGCTCATTTTGATCCATAAGCAATACCTTACTACTATAAGTAACGAGAAATCCATATATCGCAAATTCATGTCTTACCTCATTCAAACCTACATGGGCCTTGTGATACATGTGGAGGTTAACTAGTTCAGAACTTTGTTGATCTCCCACTAGCAGTTCAATGTTTATTTATGGTTCTTGAACTTCTTCAAGACTTACTTTATGTCTATTAACTTTTTTGAAATAAACTCCTTTTCCAAAAAGTCATCATTCCGAGTAACAAACACTTTGTTCTCAGTGAGATTATAAAAGTAGTATCCTCTAGTTTCCTTAGCATAACTAGTAAACATACACTTGTTAGATTTGACTGCTAATTTTTTGATATTTGTCGTCGTACGAAAACCTCGCAGCCCCGAATTTTTAGGAATGACAAACAAATTCTCTTCCCAAATCATATCTCATATGGTGTTTTATTAACCGCTTTAGAAATAACACGATTCAATTTAAACGCAACAGTTTCTAAGGCATAGCCCCAAAAGGAAATGAGAAGATCTGTATGACTCATTATAGATCAAATCATATCTAATAAAGTTCTATTTCTCCTCTCCGAAATGACATTCCATTGTAGATTTGCTGGAAGAGTTAAGAAAAAAAAGATAATTTCATAGTTTCCAAGATGATCATTAAACTATTGGCTCAAATACTCATCACCTCGATCTGATTGAAATGCTTTTATGATTTTGCAAAGTTGGTTTTGCACTTCAATTTGAACCATTCGAAACATTGTAAATGATTGGACTTTATGTTTCATGAGATACACATAACCATATCTGCTGAAATCATTAGTGAATGTAATGAAGTACTGATAACCTCATATAGTCATTGTGTTTATAGGACCGCATACATCAGTATGTATTAGACCCAATAAATCACTTGCCCTTTTATCGTGTCCAATAAAGGGAATCTTAATCATCTTGCCTAATAAACAAGATACGCATGTTTCATAAGATTCAAAATCAGATGAATCTAAAAGTCCATCTTTATGAAGTTTAGAAATGTGTTTCTCATTTACGTGGTCAAGACGACAATGCCAAATGTAGGTTTGATTCAAATCATTTGACTTAATCGCTTTGTATCTACATTAAAGATATAAGTATATGTGGAACTTTTCATGTTTAGAATATAAAGACCATCACACAAATCAACATTCGCATAGAAAATGACTTTACGAGAAATGGAGCAATTATTATTCGCAATAATAAAAGAAAAACCATCTGAATCCAAACATGAAACTGAAATAATGTTTCTGCTCAAGGCAGGGACATAATAACAATTGTTTAAGACTAAAACAAGTCAACTAGATAAAGTTAACTCATAACATCCTACAACCAATGCATCAACATTTGCTCCATTTCCAACTCGTATGACTTCTCATTTCTTCAGTTTTCTACTTCTTGTAAGCCCCTGCACATTAATGCAAATGTGAGATTCATATTCAATATCCAATACCCAGGAATCACTAATAGATAAGTTACATTCAATAACGTAAATACCTGAAGCGGTAGTCACACCACCCTTTGTTTTATTCTTTAGATTTTTCAGATAGATATCATAATTCTTGAATCAATGACTAGGTGCATGAGAGAAATGACTATTTCCTTCATTTTCCATAAGTGGTTGTGAAGCAAGAGCAACCTTATACTTACCTTATTCCACGGGCTTTATGACAGGCATAACAGCCTTAGCGACTTTAGTCTTTCCTTTGCCCTTCTTCGTTATAGCCTTTCCTTTTTGAACCATCAACACATTAGTAGAGGGTTTTGTTGCATTCTACTTAGCAGACTTAAGCATCGAATGCAACTCTGAGATGGGCCTCGTCATGTTATTCATATTATAATTCAACACAAATTGCGAGTAACTATTTAGCAATGAATTCATGATCAAATTCGTAGCCAACTCTTGGCTAATGAGAAACTCAAGTCTGTCAAGATTTTCAATATAGTCATTCATCTTCAAAACATGCGGACTAACTGACGCACCCCCAAGCCATCTTGCAAGAATGATGGTGTTTGACTGTCTCGAACATTTTTTGCCTTGCATGATGTTAGGAAATTTCCTTCAGCATCACAACCATTTCATAGGCTTCCATGTGCTCCAGTTCTTCTAAAGTTCAAGAATTATGGTAGTATTATAGGTTCTTACAAGTTCAAAATTATTACGCAAAAGTTTGTGACGGTGGGTGCAGATAAGACGAGAAGCGATAGGGGCAAGGGACCGTCATTTTTGTGACGGTTTAAAGCCAAATTATTTTAATAATATAATGATTGCTATGTATATTATTGTAGTATACACTATAGATCGATAATTCTCAAGACTAAGCAAACATTTCTTGACTCGGAAGGCATGACACTTTGGACTAGGTTATTCAGACTACACCGTTGCACACATACTTTGCTACTCGAGTGCGGGCACTCGACAGCTTGCGGCATCCGCGGCTCAAAATTCGGTTAGAGCGCAGACTGAGGGAGGCCGTTGTTGCGCCTGTAATCCAGTGAAAGAGTGAAGGCACACCCTTTAGCGACAAGGAGGTCGAACAAGCAGCAGTGCAATCAGTGCATCGGTAACCAATACGAAGTCACTTCGGTTACGCACTCCATCGAAGAAACCCAGGAGCCACCGCTTGAGGCGACGCTGGAGGGAATTTAAGAGACAATGATCCCATGAAGCTTTTATGGCGGCACGATGATGTTAAGACATAGAGTTGTTTCGAAGAATCAGCGAGAAGATTCACTCGACCATCGCCACGAGGACCACATGCGAGCGATCATCTTCGTCGATGTTACATGGAGAGGCAGATGATTGGTGACGACGATGCATTACTACTGTGGGAGTGGCCCAGAAGGCCCAGGATCGACTTCAAGACCAGATTTACTGAGAAATACTTTCCACCTTATCGGTTTGCTATGAGCAAAGAGGAATGAGTTCATGGCTATTGAGAGGCGGTGGCGCTAATGAGTCATTATGGAGTATATGGGTAGATTCTCATCATTGTTGCCTTATCCTTTGGAGGATCGCCTCACACCAAGATCGACCTGAGTGTATTATTTCACCGAGGTCTATTACTTACGATCGGTGTTCGTAGTCACTACACAAATGTGAGACTTGCCAGATTGCATACGGAATGGAGTTTAGCTCGAGAAAGATTACCTACTTACTCATCCTAAGAGAGTCCTAGAGGTAGCTGCACTGACTCCCGATCAGAGGAGCACTAGGGCTTCATCGCTCATCCAGAGTATGTCGCTCTTTGGGAGCACCCGCTCTATTTGTGGGGAAGGATGGAAGTTCGAGGCTATGCATAGATTATCGTCACCGAACCGGATTACGATTGAAGAACAAATATCCTCGTTATCACGCCATTGATGATTTGTTTGACCAATTGACAGAGCCTGCCATGGTTCTGGAAAATAGATCTGCTATGATCGCTATCACCAGTGAGGATTAGGGATGAAGATCGAGAAAAGACATGTCGTTCAGCAAAGAGAGATACCTGGCCATTTTGAAGTGGAGCATGTCATGCCGTTCGGTTTGACTAATGCACGCTAAGCAATGTTTGCATGCAACATTAGTTGAATAGTTGACATGCTTACTATGTGCATCATTCATAACTTTTGAGGCATTAGCTGGTGGTTCCTTAGAAATATGATCGTCCAGGACATACAACTTGTGTTCATGCTTAAAAATAAATCTCAAGTTTCAGAAGCAATCGAGAAAGTTTGTCTTAGACAACTTATCTTTCTCAAGGATGGATCGCAGTGACAAAGGGATGATGTGATTTTAAGATGCCATAAATCTACAACTAAAATTATGCAAAATTCATTTTAGTATAAAGGAATAGACTCTCACTAAATCAACCTTTCTAATACACAATGTTAATTTAGGGGACTAAAATCCATATTTCACATAATTTCAAGACAGCTAAGGCATGACACTTTGGACTAGGTTATTTTCGTAGGTACTTTTTACCAATTACATCCTATGTAACTTTTAGTTGTTTTTACAAGATTTATGGCATATTATGCCTTAGCATATTTTATCTTATCTTGTGCCTAAAGCCCAAAATCGTTTTGATAGCTTCATTAAGTCTTACCATTTCAAACAAGAGAGTAACCATTACCCGGCTTGCCTCACCAAGATAACACGATATACCCTGCGGAGGCAGACACATATTGATGTGATCGAGGCCTTAACAAGTGTTTGAAAATGGATGACACTTTACTTACAATTTTGAAGATGGATTTTATATTAAGTTGCATGATTCTTGTAATTCGAGTTAAACAATTAAATATCATATATTTTTCTTGTTTTTAGAATCATTAAACAAGTATAGGATATTTAAATACTATTCACCAATAGATGAATTTCCTCGCGCAAAGATTAAACGACAATCCCGCTGGCCAGTCAATGCCCCCGTTGTTTTTAGACAATAGATTACAATTTCGAGAATTAAGATCTATCTAAAATCTCTTATTAGTTTAGTCAATCCGATTAACCAAAATAACCCTTTGTTTTAGTTAAATTAATTAAAATATTTTTAAATTAACTTGGGGCCACGTCTAACTAAAAATCTTATCCTAATCCAATTAAGATTCAAGATATTTTAAATCATAACTTATCTCAATTATGATTTAAAAGCCTATCCAATATGATTCTTATCACTTTCGAATTTGTTGTATATCTCTTCTATGTTATAGAAATTACAAGTATTATCTAATTAAATGTTTATCTCCTGCCTAATAGGAACATTGATAAGTGATTATTTAGAATTATATATAGGATTAGTTTAGTAATATATTTAGTATAAATATCATGGAATAAGCTCTAATTGATGGTATTTATGTATTTTTAGGTATACAAGGTATAAAGGAGACAATAGAGTGATTTCATGATGAAACGAGGATAAATGCACAAAATTATGATTGATGCAATGACAAAGATGTTTGACACCATAGGAGATGACTAGACAGAGTGGGCAAGGCGTGGAGGAGGAAAAAGAGAAGAAAAATGAGACAACATTATCGGCGTAGTTTCGGCACTATATGACATAAGAGATGGCGCCAGGGTGGACTATACGGGGTGCCGAATATACTGAGAAAGGGAAATGCATACAAAGAAGATGAAGTTGTGGCGGGGTTTTACACTAACAGTGTCGGATCACTTATGGACAGCGCTGAGACATAGAAAAAAGAAAGTTTAGAGTTCTACTTCGTGTGGGATTGTCTATTAGAGTTTTTTATTTTTTTCTAAAATGTCTTAGGAGTATAAATATGTATTAGAACGTGGTAAACTCACCCATTATCACCAATTGTCATTAAAACAACCAATTATCATAGTTTAACCTAGTTTACTTTGTTCTAGAGTATTAAGAAGAGTTTTGGAGGAGGAAACATTGAAGAATCATATTTTGCAATTCAATATTTATTTCATTAATTCAATTAAAGGTAACATTTAGTTTAATCTCTGATTTCAATGATGTCTATGAATTGTATGATGTTGATTTCAATGATGTGTGAGTAGTTCATTAATCTTAGGGATCAATGGATCCTATGGTATAAATGATATGCTGAAGTAGTTATGAGTGGATTATAAAGTAAAAAAAATGTAATGGTTAAATTTTGTATTGATTCTACACGTAATATTACGAACATCTTGATCACATGTTTGTTGATTAAAGGTTTTAGGCGTTACCATGGTCATTGGAGCTTTTAAGTCGGATATGAATGACACAACCGTAAAATATATAACATCGATAGATAGTTATTGATTAAGGAGGCACGGATAGTAAACTTAATTAGTCATAAATCTAAAGATTTGGAACTTAAAGCAATGTGAAGTTTATATTATTCACACCGATAGGTGAAGTTCTAGTTTGCACATTAGAATTTTTCCTATCACGACAGTGGGTTGAAGTGAATTTGAAGGAATTATGTTTATTCTAATTAAGCATTGCATGCACATAAGGAAGATGAAAGAAATGAGTTAAAAAATATAGTTATTCATTACCTAGGTGAAGTTATGAACTAAGAACTTCTTAATATAAGAGTTTAAAAGTAATTTATATTATTTTGTTAGAATAAAATAGTTTAGTTTAAAAAATAATTAAAGGGGGATTTCCTTAGCAATAGAACAGATCTGCCTAAGTGCACTGAGTGCAATAAACCTTTCCCTAATGACGATATACGTAATCATCGTAAGTTGGTCACTTTATTACTACAATCGAGCAATATACCTGTGGCCACAATCAAATATACAAATAGAATAAATATTAACATATAAATACAATATCATCAAAATCAATTTCGGTTCTTATCTATATCAATACAAATTATGTAGTTGAATCATGAATCACGACTCTTATCGAACCTAATCATATTAGTTTTGAATTTATCTTCAGAATTACATAATTTAAGAAATTCAAAAATAAATTAACCTAAACATGTATATCGAAAAACAGAGATTTCATCAATGGATTTAATATTCAAAAAGTAAAGATTATGTCTAATGGCAGCAAGGAACGTTGTAACGGCCCTAAAATTTTAATTTTGAATGATGACATGTATTATCAAATTATACTCGTATGCAGAGTTCTTATTGGCTTTTATCGTCGATTTTGCGAGTGAAAGTTATCTCGAGATACGAGCGTGGAATGGATAATTAGGTAGCTCGATATAGGCATGAAACTTGAGTTCTAATTAAATTTATTAAAATGCCTGAGTTATGAGAAATATGTTAATTAACTAAGTGAATTAACCTAAGTTGATAAACTTAACTAACTTAAGTAAATAAATTAATAATAAAGACTAAAATTAGTTAATTATGGTTAAACTATAAAATTGAAGTATTTTAATCTGTAATATTCTTACCCAATTTAATTCAATTGCTAAAGTAGAAAATGTTGGCTAAGCCTATGAAATTAATGAAAGGGCATAATAGATATTTTATATATTGAAATTTAGAAGAATTTATAATTCGAGTTTATGAAGTGTCACACATTTGTGGAGTAGTAAAAGATAAAACGAGAATTTTTGAATTCTACAATTGTTTGGGAAAATCATGTGATGATGGAGAGCTTAGGGTATGTGTCTTAAAGTGTGTATCATGTGTGTCACTTTTGGTAGGAGAAACTTAAGTTTAGTATAAAAAAGAGTCTTCATCTCTTTCTTATTGGTCATAATCAAGTGAGAAAAGTGAGTATGGAGAGTAGGAGAGAAAAAAGAGAAACCATGGATATTTGAGAAAAGATTCTTGAGAGTTTTAGAGTGGGTTTGATAGATCGGCACATGGGGGACGTAGATTCACCAATTTGGAGCAAGTTGGAGCAAGATTTGGTGGAGATTTGGGATTCAAGAGAAGCTTTAGGTGAGTCATCAATCCCAACTTCACAAATTTTGATTTTATGGGGTTTTTGGTGTTCAATCTCTCTTTAGTCTCTCTTTTATGATGGATTGTGGTCAAATTAGCTACTTGAAATCATGTTGTTGTTAGATGTTGTTGCGGTGCTATGTCCCAATTTGTAGGTATTTGAAATTATTTTAATGGGTAGATTTTATTGAGGAATCATTGCATTTGAAGCCTTTTGGCGGTGGAACAACTCCATGTAGAAGCTTTGAAGTAATTTTGTAAGTTTCTACCTTAATCATTTTTATTGTGTGAAAGATCATGAAATTATGTCATCGTTGGGTGGTTTAAATTATGGATTTGCATTGGATCTCATGTATGCTAAACAATCTATAGTCACCATGACTTTTATAGTTCAATCCTCTAAATGAGACTCTCTTATTAATGGTGGATGCTTTTATTTAGAACATTTGACACTAAATGTATAGTTGTCATTGTTTGAGTTATTTATGAATCAAATGGAAAAATCCTTTAAACAAGTTCTTGTGGTATTGAATGAGATCTTAGTAGCATTATAATAAGAGTTGGAGTTGAGGCTCTCTAAAAACTAAACACACTAATAGTTAACGTGGTCACATGTCAAGAAATAAGTATAGTTAAGCTTTAAATTTTAGGGAATTCATTTGGAGCTTAGATTTTAAATTATTTTGAGGCAAATTGATCAATTATGGTTAGAAATAAGTTTCTTTGATGATACACGTGTACACAATGGTTTGGTAACTTTAAATTAAATTAGTCTATATTCATTTTAAAATAATTTTAACGGAGATAACTTAATTCATATGATTTTCATTGAAAATATATTATCCTAGAAAAATAAACTTAAGTGATAAGAGATTTGTTTGAGAACCTAATTGAGTTGATTGTCGTGTGTGGGTGAGATAAGAACCACGACTTGGTTTTAAGTTAGGATTTGTTCAAGAATTTCACCAATAGGTGTCATGCGTGTCCTGACATTAATGTAACAGACATGTACTACTTGTTAGGTCGAACTGAAGAGTTGACGTACTTCACATATTTGAGAACCTCAGTTAAGGCAAGGAATTAGCAAATTGTTTTGTAAGTAAACCAGTAGGAGAATTATCAGTAGTTCATTTCTACTTCTTGAATTTAATTTCTTTAATTGTGCATATTTATAGAATTCCACTCCTAGTTAGAGTGCCTGAGGGCTAAGTGAGTCAGGAAGGCAATCTTCTGAGTATGGCGACTGACTCGCAACCGAAACCATATCCCGCGTTACTGAATTTGGGTCGTGGACGGGAGGTGAGGTATTCAGAGCGTCCTACGTTCACGACAATTTCGAATCTGTTGGCGCTACCGTAATTCTAAGAAGTCGAGCTTGTGGCTGTATAGTCGTAACTCGATGGATTTGAGATCATTTGGCTTCTCTCTTTTTGTTTCCACGACACTCTCCTTTCACTGCTTTTATTTCCAGTCTATTTATCATGCACTTACTTTATTTATTATTTTTTATATTCCTGCTTGATTTATTGACTATTTATTTAATTCTTGAAAAACTGTTAAGACTCCTCTGGATTTACTCACTAAATTTGTCTTCTTTCGCGGTGACAATTGCAGGCCCCTCGTCTAGCAAAGGCAAAGAGTCAGTGTTTGGCAACTACATTTAAGGACTCTCGGAGCGGCTTATACTTTTTGATACTGTAGATTTTTTTATTATATTTATCTATTTTGATGTTTTGTAAAACGTTGGGATATTGTGGTTGAGCGACATTTTGATACATGTATATGCTCATATTTGCCACCGTACGTATACATGGTATATATTACAGGGTTCCACATATAGGTTGTCCCATTTTATGTGTTTTAAGATTATTGAAATTGCTTCATTTATTTTCTTTCCTCTGGTTACTAATTTAAATCTTGCAAAGTTAATAACTCAATATTAAAACACCAAATTAACGATAAAATAGTATAAGAAGGCCAACTAGGCTTGCGTTGACCTTGCAGGGGTTGATCCGGGGTCCACGTAGGTCTAGGCTGGGCGAGGCCCAGTTTGTGGGAATTGGAGCCGTCACAATCTTAGAACACAAAATTCAATCAAAAATGAAATATGTTAATCAAATTAACCTAAGCATGATCACTAGCATGACAACAAACCTATTTGCACACAAATTATGAATATATGTATCTTATACATCATTCAAGAACATGCAAATAATCATCACATAATCATGTATATCGCATATACATATACTAACAACATGCTTTCATCAATATATATTAAATATAACTCAAGAAAACATGCACTATATCTAATGGAAACGGACCAAATGGCTCTGATTTCATTGTTAGGTTTTGGGGTTCAAAACGCAACGGAGATTTTAAACTTTTGTTTTTGAAACCCCAACAGGATCTAATTGGAATTTCATTGAACTGATTGACAAAAGTAAATCATACCTTAATCACTACTTTGCTTCTCTATGTTGATCGATGTTTAAGACGATGCCAGATACGAACGACCCTATCGGAAATCTACACACGAATGACTGTCGAGACTCTGAATGCTAGCCTGATAGAGAACACAAAAATAATTTTCTATTCTCCTTAAAACTTCAGAATGGGTGGTAAACCTAACTCGTTTTGGAAAAACGAAAATTAAATTTCAACCCTAATTTCTCTCGTAATATAAATTCACTTAACACGCCTATTTATACAACTCATATATAAAGTTAAGTAAGTGAATTACATTATACTCAAATTTAAAGTGGTATTAATATGACACGTCTCATGAATTTGTATGTTTAGAATTTTATCATATAAAGTTCATTGTTCCGAGTCATTTAAAATCTCGCAAAACCATTATTTGCGCACAACCAAATAGGTTTATGCAACGTTGGCATTGAACCAAAACCATTTTGGTACACAAGTCATATGTGGTCTCTGGCGAGACATTATGACTACACAAGTTGCACGAATATCAAAATTGATACAACCTTATTCAATAGTGCATATCATATCCTTTTGTCATACGATATCCTTTAATTAAACATAAGGCACGAAAAAGTCACCCTTAACGTCCAATCGTACTAGTCTTGATCTCTAGGTAGACTGAAAACATCCAAGTGACATTGATTATATCAATTCACTTGGACTTGGCCATTTTTAGTTTAATATATCGAGGGATCCACTGATATCGTCCAATTATTCACATAGTAACCAATCACAACTTTTATAATCGTCCAATTAAAAATAATGTTTGATTGTGTCAAATCAGTATGATCCTAATGTTGAAGTCTCTGGAGATCTCAAGTCATATGACTAAATGTTATACCTATCATGAGTGACACCTATGACTTAATCCTTGTGTGTTCTCATAGCGGGCCGATCGGTCCGGTATCTTGTTCCCTAACAAGTACTCATGATCTTGATTCTAATCTTGGTTGTTTTGTTTCATAAAAGTCCTTTTTGATAGGATTGTTTCATATATATATATAAGCCAATAATTTGGGTATGCCACGTGACACTTTTTAGCTTTCTCAATGAGTCATGTGGCACACCCAAGAAAGTAACAAATTTAAACAGTATATTTCGTAACGTATTCTAAATAATTAAAAAAACCCCACTAAAAAATTAAACACCTCATTTCGTAACTCATATTACATTACTCCAATATTACAATGTTAATATATATATATATACATATATACTAGTTTTCATAACGCGCGGTGCACGTGCTACACACACTTAATATAAATTTTTTAATTAAAAATAAAATAAAACAAAATTAAGATAATATTAAGAACAAATTGACAAACTATAAAAATTGATATAATAATAGCAAAAGTATGATGCAAAATAAATTTTAGAGGTGAGAATAAAAAATCCGAAATCAATTGTTAAAAATTAGTACTATATATTTAAAATTGAAAAAAATGTGTTTATCTCCTAGTGAAATATTATATATATATTGTTTGTGACTACATAATAAGTTGTGAGATTTGTACGTGATTATAGTTGTGATTAAAAACTTGAAACTTGTTTATGCTCTTGAAAACTTTTTTTTGATAATTATGGGTATCTTTTTAGCCCATTATTTCTTTGATTCGATTAAAAGTGAACAAAATTTAGACAAATAAAAAGTTTTTAACTTTGGAAAGACATTTTCTTCCTTAAGGCTTTCGTCACTCTTATTTGATTGATTAAAGTTATTATTTTACAAATTAACTTATATTCTTTTTTTCGAGAAAACAAATTCATATATGTTAATTACTTAAATAATTAGATGGAATTAGAACACGTTTTCGACAAAGCAACTTCATTTATGTTAAATACTTAAATAATTAGCTAGATGGAATCAGATCACGATATGTAGGAAAGTCATGAAAAGAGGTTTGATTAATTGAAGTATGTAATGTTATGTGCTCATCCGTGTTCAATACTAAAAGTTATTCTTTTTTTTTACTTAAAATAAAATTTATTCTAATAGACTTTGTACATGTTTTTATTTTATTTTTATTTATTTTTGATAAGATGACTCTAAAAGCATCAACCAATATCCCCTTATAAAGCGAATGAAGACATAAAGACATAACAGGAGGCCAAGAGAAATAGACCAAAAATGAACATGATATGGAGAAACATATTACCATTGTTGGTATCAAATATCAATCTAATCAATTTGAGATCGGCTACATGGATCGAACTATAATATTGTACTTCATTTAACGAAATTGATGGTGAGATTTCCAAACAAATCAAAATAAATAAAACTAATTACACCAACATCTGCTCTTGAATGGGGCGTTAAGAATTATTTTTTGGATATGAAATGCCTAAAAGATCATTCATCACACATCAACTGAACCAACAGCTACATATATTACCCAACAACTCATGCAAGCACTTGAAGAATACATGCACTGTGAGAGGCCAAAACAATAATGCACCAAGAATTATTGTGATAACAGTGAAGAATGTGACTGACATTAATATAATAGTGGTCACACCTACAAAGGTCGATCCCAAATTAAAGATTGTGATGGGCCAAAACAAATTCATATATATTGGAGGCTCACCCAAGAGACCAAAGTGCAGAACAAGTACAAAGGCAACCCCAAAATAAGGAATGTTAAAAAGGATGATGTACCGAGTTCATGATTGCAGACCTAAAACTGCTAAATCGGAGAGTCGATGTGAGCAACTCTAAGAAGAAACCAAGATAGAAAACCAACTAAAACACAATAGGTTTTTTTTAACCTTTAATCGATGAAAAAACAAGCATGATCTTATACTTTTCATTGATATTTGTGTTTCGCAAACAAAATGTGTTGAAAATGATCTATTTTAAATATGTGCAATTGCATCTTCATCCATTCATTTCCAATCTCAAAACATTTAAAAACCTCAGAGCCTTACAACTGCAATGACAACAACAATTTCAAATGTTATAAATATCGTGATACCTTTCCAAAAACACCTAGCAAGAGTGAAAACCAAAAGAAAGACAATCAAATCCAGTATTAAGAATCGATTATTAATTTAAACAACTACAATACCAAATAATCAATTCCAATATATGAGAAAAGCAACATGGATGGAACGATTAAAATAACAAATCGATTAAGTGACTTCTTTTGTTATGGTGATCATCTAATCAAAATATGAACCGATTGATCATCTCCTATATTTCTTCTCAACTTCAGCATTTCTACATTGTACATAAAGGAAACACAAACAAAAAGGTGAGCGTAGGTTAGTTGAGCCATGCTAATTTCAACACTATCACTATGGACAAGATAATTTAATAGGGTTGCATGTTATCATCTATTTCTTTAACTTAAACTCAAGGAAACATAGGTACATTGAGAACCTTGGGTTCGTCTCTGTAGATCAGCTGTAGCACAACATTGAAGCACACAAGACCTTTAAAATGGGAAAGTAACTCAACACAAGTTCTCAATTCCAAAGCTTGACTTCAACCCCAAAAACAAAAATATAATCACATCATTTTCGATAAGTCTCATCATATTGTAAAAACTTCTCCAAAGACAACCATATAAGTCCCTGAAGGTGAATACAATACTTAAGTACTTCAAATATTTATTGGTTCCTTTCCAAACAAAATATGTCATTCTTATATAATCCAAAAAAGCTTATACACACAGAATCAACGAATCTACTCATAAATATGAAATTGAGTGAACAGACTTGTATGTTGTACCTATAAACAACAAGAGTACTGGCAAGAAAAAGGAAAAAAAAAATGAGAAAAACAAATAAATGAAACACATAAATACAGAAATGTAAACGGCATATAAATGAAGCTTTGGTAATTGGTACCGCGAGAATAAGGTTTCAAGACAACTTAAAATTGTGCAAGTGATCCCCGATTGAAGACAAGGAGTTAAGCTTTATAATGAAAACAAGCACTCCTTACATGCATTTCATCAAACACCTTTTAAGCAATATGTTTTTCCTACCATGCCTTCTCAGATGAAACCAAGTCTCACACTATCAACATTTATTATATCAGAAAAACTAAAACTTCAATGCTTCGCTACCAAAAAGATAGAATTCTAGAGAAATAATACACACGATGCGTTTATTATAGTCTCCCCTCAACTTGAGGGTGATGAAATTGCTAAAAATCAGAGCAACTATTAAAGGTCGCTTTCACGCCATATTCAACAAACAAAATACTACCTCTCAAAATTCATGATCCAACCTAATCTAGACGAGACCAACGTATGCCCATGACCTTTGCTTTATCTGTATGAACTAGTATGTGCTCCAACCATCCTACATTGCTCAAACCAACTCTCTCACTAAATTCATTCAAAAGTTTCATCAAACACTTGATATAAATTGTAGAATGACAATATGAATATGGTGATTCGTGATTGGAATGGTCACTTAAAAAATATGTATATTGATCGCTAATAAAAATCTTTTTCAAGATAAGACATGTAAAAAAGAAAGAAAGGTTCCAAGCACAGGTTTGGCTTTCAAACAAACATAGACAGACGATAAGGGCTAGCGAGAGATTGCACACAACAATCACACAATGTTATGCATAAAAAACCCCAATTTAAGATCAACAATTGTACAAAACGTAATTGAATCATACATGGTTGGATAATGTTGGACAAATAATACTAGAGAGAGAGAGAGAGAGAGAGAGAGAGAGAGAGATTTTATTGATGGTTGACTGGTTGAGTTAATGAATTCGAGAGATTGCGTTTGTGCAGGAACCAAATAGGTGAAACGCAAGATTCAAAATAGCACACGAAAAGGGTAAAATCGATATTTTAATACGGTCCACATTGGTGCTTTTAATATAGTAGCAGTAGATATAAAGCCTGCACGTGGCTTTTCAAATTTCATGAATATTGTAACTTCTCCATGAGCTTTTCAAATTCCATGCATATTATAACTTCTATAAACTTATTTTAGTCATTAGAAATCGCATAATGCAATTAATTAGATTTCTAGCATCAAACGCCCTTGTTAAGGCAACAAAAAGTCTTTCTATGAAAAACGATGTGTCTCACTTTTTTTCTCTATGCATCCCTCTTTTTTTTGGTCTATTCTATCTCCACAACTTGTCGTTTTGGGCCTGTAAATGTCAGAGTTCTCATATGAAGATTGATAATTCACTCAATTATTTTAGATTAATCTCATCATTTATCCGATGGAGTTTCTTTTATTTTATCAATCTCATTGATCATCCATCAGAGTTCCCCAAATAAATTATCAATCTCACCATTGGTTTATCGTATTCTTCAGGTAAACTATCAACCCCCATTTATCCGATTACGTTCCTCAAGTAAACTTTTTTTATTTTTTTTCTTTTATCAAACAATTTTTTCAAAAATGAAATCCAAAGTTCCATATAAACTCCATTTTAAGAAATAAGTCACTTTTAATATAGAAACTAAAATCATTTTAACTAATAAAAGTTTAAGTTAATGTCTTATCATATTTTAAAATTTTGAAACTAATCTTATAAAAATAAAATAAAATTTGAAGCTACATTTCATCTCTCTAAGAGTATTTATCTAAAATTGACAAATTTGCGTGCGCGTGCAAAATTTTGAAACTACTTTTAGTTTCTTCCGAATATTAATCTAATATATTAATCTAAAGACTTTAAAGTCATTTTTAAATTTCTTTTCTATTAATAATTTTAAACATTAAGTCAATTATATATTAATCTAATATTGACACTTTATCTCAAAGCACGAGATTTCGACTAGTTCCTTATACACGCTTAGCGGATGAAGGCAAACTATGATGTCATTTAACCATTTTAAACTGGTTTTACAATAATACCCAAAAAAAAAAAAAAAAAAAAAAAAATGGTTTTACAGTTGCTTTTTTACATTGAACTACAAATGGCTAAAATTCTACAAAAGGTGAAGATTATAAGAGCTAGTTCTATTCCATATTAATATATTATATAGGTAGATATTTTTTTAAAAAAATTCTTTTCTTAAAAATGACTGCCTAAATTCAAAAATGTACACTTCCTTATACGTTAAATATAATTAAATGTAAAAAATATATTACAATTAAAACATTTTAGCCTCAGCAAGTATAGATGTCAATGGGTAAGGTATAGAGCCGGTACGCCTCACCAATACCCGCCCCATCGAATTTGGTCCTACCCATACCCTACCCTTTTACTCTATTCTTTTGTTGCAACAGGTGTGAGTATTATCCGTCTAGATAGCAGGGTATCCATGGGTGTCCATACCCATTACTGATTAAAAATTAAATAAAAATAAATAAATCTAAGAATAAAATAAGACTTTTCATGAGCATAAATGACAATATAAACTATACACCATATTGTTTCTATAATACAACAACAACAACAACATAGCCTCAGTCCCAAATTAACTGGGGTCGGCATATTGTTTCTATAATAATTATTCAAAAATTAAATATATCAACCTTCTATTGAGAAAAAAAGTCTTCAATTTTTTAAATTGGAAAAATGCACTTCCAATCTTTTGACATGTAATTTCAAAAAGAAAAAAAAATAGTGCAATACGTGTCTTGTAATTTGTATCAACAATATTTTTTTTTTATTGTTTGCTATATGAAATCTCTTTTTGATTAGAAAAATAAACATAAAGTATGTATAACATTAATAATGGGTATATGGGGTAGGTAATTAGGTAAAAAAGGCGGGTAGATGCTAGTACCCTTACCTTACCTATACCCACATGGGTATATCATTTATTAACCCAAACCCTTGCCAATTGCATATAGGGTCGAGTATTACTTTATCCATTACAATCGGATACCTTGGATACCCATACCCGTGGGTCAAATTGTCATCCCTAAAGGAAGTGCTCGGGAAGTAGGAGAAGTTGTCCATTTTGGACAAAACCTTGCTCGAACTGCGAAGTTGCCCACGTTGTCAAGCTAGTGTTGCTCGCTTGCCCTTGGCATCCCTCAACTGCACCAAAAACACAAATCGGTTAGCTTGAATAATAACATAAAAGTGTAGAACAAAGAGTTGGGAGGGATCATTATCATGATATATTCAAGAGGAAAAAAAAATGCAAACCACTTGGTTATAAAGTTCAATTAAAATTCAACTAGTCGATAGAGAGCGGCGCTTTAACCTAAACCCAAGATGGTCAAAAATAGCTCATCTGGAAACTACCAATTTACAGTTTATATGATAATAACAATGAAAACCTGCCAAAGCATCTTCAGTGAGATGGATTAGGCATCACTTGCTATACGGCAAGGTTTAAGGAGGTCGGGGGTTAGACTCCCACTAAAGTCAAAAAAAAAAAAAAAAAAAAAAAAAAAAAAAAAAAAACAATGAAATTCTAAACATTTCGATGCATTTACAAACCATATTCTCTTCTATACTACACATCAAAAGGAATCCTAACCATTACTTCTCAACTGCCATGATCACTATACTACATCCATGATCATTATAATACACACTATTGATGCAGGTCACACATCTTTGGTGGTAGTTTGTTTGCTATGAAACTGTGGCAGCAATGGGAGGTTTGGGCGGCTACAAAATCAAGCTCTTATGACTTTCCCTTCGTCAGATATGTCTAGGACAGAGAGAGATACATAGATAGGTGATCTTTGCCACAAATTGGAACATTTGGTTAGAAATGAATAGGAGAAGTTTTGAGGATAAAGCACTTGATTGATTCTCCATTTGGGAGTACTAGAAGCAACTAGCTTAATTTTATACACATGCAGCTAAATATACAACTTGTAATGGGATGGTTGTTATTGTCATGTATCCTAGGAGGAGGCACTTATGTTTGCATTTTGTAATTGAACCAGAAACATCATTAGCATGAACGGTTTCTTTTACAGCAAGCTAAGACGGCATTGCATGTTCCAGCAATGTTGTAAAAATGATTAATTTAATTTAATCAAATCTAAATCCCAGAGTTCATGAACATGGCCGTCTGCTAGATGTTTGGAATGCATTTTGCCTCCTCAAAATTCTGCTGGAATAAATTCTGGGACGTTTTCTCGGTAAATCGAGCAGAAAAAACAAACTGTTCTAATTTTAATGAGTTTATAATTTTAACTTACCCTCCATAAATTACATGGTGGAGTCAAATAGGAAATGGGATCTCGCAACTAACATGTTCTTGTACCTGACAACCCTTTACAGTAAATAGACAAGTTTATAAGCCTTTTGGCAGATATAATACTATCCTAACCTTTGAACCTGGCAAATAAATCCTAACCATTGTTTTGGTAGTAAGTTTTCATCCCGTGTGAGCCCACACAATCAATTTTCCACCTATGCGCACAAGGAGGACACCCAACTAACAACATTTAAGCTTGTCATGAAAAGCATAATAAATTCTATCCTATGTTTTACGTGTTCGCTGACATGGCCAAAAAATTGTTGGTGCGGCACAAGAAGATAAAAATTACTACCAAAAGGTTAAGAGTATATTTGTCAAGGTTCAAAAGTTAGAATATATTTGCCAAAAGGTGCAAACGTTAGGACATTTTTGCCTACTGAGCCTTAATATAAGAAACGAGTGTTGTTTAGAGACTGCCAAAATTCAAATTCATGCTGTACTAGCTAGTCCAATTTACTTCGAAATTTGGTTAAGCAATAAAATTATTTTTAAACCATGGATAAATAATCTCATCTCATTTGATACAACTTTAAAAAGTAATGTCCAATCTCATTGAAGATTTTAAATGAGATAATGCATAATAATGAATTAAAATGCAAGTTACCTAAACATTTAACCATGAATAAATAAAAGTTATTTTTAAACCATGGAAAATAATTATATATTGCTATATCAAGCAATCCAGGTACCCAAACATTTAACACAAAAATCAAGAATTAAATGTAAGTTACCTAAAAATCAAAGACATTAAGGCAGATTTTTCGACATGCCTAAGAGTCACGTGACTAAGTTTATCATAATCTTGATAAGTATCCAATGTCAAATATTTTTTTTTTTCGAAGGATAACCAGGACCTTTTGAAAATTTGAGTCGAGTAGAGGCATAAGGGGTTTTGTCGAAACCCATCCTGATATTTTTTTTTTTTTTTAAAGACCCTGTCCAAATCTAACCTGAATTTACAAAAAACCTTGTCTAGATCATTTCTACATTGAGCTTTACAAAATCAGGGTGGTGGGTAAGGACTATTATTCATCTACAAATGAGCAAAAATAATTTTATCCAACCCTATTAGAAGGGTTCTTTAACAACTTCACGTATACATATTACAACAACCAATAGATATGATATGTTATGCAAGAAAATATTATTTTTCTGACATGATGGATACTTTTGGAGGGGTTTCTACTGCAGATGGCTATTAGCATTAGATAATGGAAATTTGGAATAGAACCAACAGTCAAGGATCGAAACTTCGGTTTCGCCTTATAATTCGCCCTCTTGATAATCAGAATTAATTCGGAGAAGTTTAATTCGACGTGGAGAATTTTGATAAAAATTCGCTAACTTAGAGAAGTTTAAGAAAACTTTATTTAAATGGTCAATAAACTAAAATTCATTTTATGGGATGTCAAAACAAGCACAATTATGCATTTATACCTAAAAAATTTACAATTTAATGGTTTCAACTCAACAGTGCATCATTGTATGGTATAAAATGTTTCGAAGTATAATAACTCATTCCCTACCAGATTAATAGGAAATGGGTCCTAGTGGTTCCAGCTGAAGTTTCCTAATGCTTTTCATAAAAATAGTCAATCAAAATTAAAAAAAAAAAAAGAAAATTAAATCCAAGTAGATATTAAGCACAAGAGAGGGACCTGTGTATCGATAGATTTCCTTGAACCCAAGAATTGATTGTAAATGCCGTACAATCTCCTCTTCTCTGCTTCTGAAACTGATGGTCTAGCCTTTGAAGCAACAGTGTTCAATAGTGGTCCACTGATTACTGGCATTTTCCCAGGACTATAACTATCTCCAGTTTCAAGCAACTCATGAACTGATGCAAGTTGTGCATCGTATAGAAGAGCTTGCAGATCTGCACCACTAAAGCCTTCAGTAGCAGAAGCCACAACCTCCAAATCAACATCACTTGCCAATGTAAGCTGAACCAAGCATAATTAATATACAAATTCAGCTGACCTCGAAAAAAAATATATATACAAATTTAGTTATGCAAACTATTCCAAGTTAATCAAACACAATTAAATAATTAATATTATTATGATGACTCGCTAGCATTAAACAAGATCGAGATTCAAATTTTAGGCAACCAATGGAAAGAGGAATTGTTCCACTTAAATTTCAATTTTTTTTTTTTTTTTTTTTTTTTTTTTTTTTTTTTTTGGTAAGAAAGAAACCAACCTTTTTTTGCTCCCGTAGGGGTCCAACTCCCTCCCTATTGCAACAATACCACATACCATTTAAATTTCAAGTTTAACTACAAACAATTGGCAATGCTTCTTGCAACTACAACAACCAACAACATAGCCTCAATCCCAAATTAACGGGGGTCAGAAAAAATTAATTGGGGTTGATTCGAGTAGAATTACAAAAGTAAAATTTGAACAGAGGGAAGTTTCTTTTTTAACGAGATTTAAATCTTTGGGAAATGGTCAGATGAACTAATTTGATACATACGTTTGCAACATGGTTGTTAATGTCCCTTGATTAACGCATTTTGTGATTTATGCGCACATGAGTGGATGCGATTCCACAGTACATCAATAATTATGTAGCAACTGTATGTATCAAAAATATGTCACCATAGGATTTCTCTAAATCCTTTTTATTAGTGTATCGTTCGGCACTAGTTTTTAACCAAATAAATAAGAAAAATAGGCTAATAACAAGACCCAACCAAAATACATTAAAAATTCCTAATCCATTTACAGCTAATAATAGAGCATATCTAAATTCCTTAAAAAAAAAAACATAATGCTTCTTCAACTCCTCTGCATCATCGAACCAACATGTTCCAGCCTTGCTAACATGTTTCGGAATCCTAATTGACAGTCATGTCAATAGGTTTATAGTTGACAGCCTTGCAAGCACCAATCATGGTTTAGTCTATATATGATTCGAGGTATGTTCCAAGGTGGTTAGAATAGAGATTCCACCTAGGATCAGTTCAGTGTTTTTCAGGATCAGGATTGCATCATCAGATCATGAATCTTAAAATACTATGTCTTAAGTAAATTGCACCTAACATATACATACATGCATATAGTAATGTAAGAATGTAATGTATGATAAATATGCAAACTTGGTAGATAATATATTATGCATTAAAGTTCAAGAAAATGTGGAACTAAGAAAAGTGGTAATTTTTTTTAAAGAAAAAAGTAGTAATTTGGAGCATTGACAAGTAATGGAAGGTAAGAATTCAACTTTTAAATGATTGATTACAAGCTCTCAAGCTTGATAAATTTATAGTTGTCTCGAATAAAATGAAGACGTGATGGTAATATTGAGAATGACATTACACCATAGAATTCAAGCTGGATGGAAGAAGTTGAGGAGTGCAACAAGTGTGATACATAATCGAAATATCCCAAGCTAAAAAAAATAAATTATAGAACTGCAATTATGGAAGTGAATCTTGGGTTGTAAAGAAACAAAAACTACATAGAATGAATGTAGCAGAAATGAGGATGCATAGGTAGATGTGTAGTAAAACTCGTAAAAATAGAATAAAAAATCCATAAATTCAAAGAAAAGTAGGAATCGCATCAATTGACGCAAAGATTGGGGATGAGCGGTTGTGGTGGTTTGGACACATCCAAAGACAGCCTACAATGCCCCTGCTAAAATACTTGACTCAACAAAAGCTGAAGAAATTAGACAATGCAGTAGCAAACCGAAGCAAACTTGGACGCATTGATTACGAGAAATTTAAAGAACTTGGAAAGCACAACATCAATTGCACTAAATCGAGCGCAATGGAAGAGTTTGATCCATGCATCCGACCCCAACTAATTTGGGATTGAGGCTTTGTTGTTGCCGTTCAATAAAATAAAGACAAACAAGTGGTCAATGGAGGTGACTGACGGCAAAGGGTTGGTGATGGTTGTGGCATGGGGCTTGAGGTGGCCATTGTGATTCTGTGAAAGTGAAAAAGAATCGGAGTAGTTGTAATGGAGTTAGTTGTTGATAACATCTCATGGATCGAATTAGAATCCTATGTGATCCCATGGAGGATCAAAGTGGGATTACATGTACCTGTTCACGGGCCGGCCCAGGGCAGGCTTGAGTCCGGGCCTAAAATTCCTTGCCTAAGCCCAACAAGCCCACCTATATTTTTTTATATAAAATAATTATTTTTTAAAAACTTTTTTACTTATAAAATATATACGTTTTTGTAGTTTATATTTAAAAAAAAAAAAAAATAGTATTAGGGCTGAGACAAGTCGGGCATGGGCTTCACTAGTCTACCCAAGCCCTACCCATGTTGGATGGGCCTGGGCAGGCAAGGTGAGTACCCAATCCATGAATAGGTCTAAGATTTCCACCCAAATCCAATCCTACTATGAGCTGAATCGATCTTAAGGCTTTAAATTGTGGAACCATAAGATCCTAAGATCGAACTCTCAATCCTAACTAGTTTTAAATGTTATTTTTCCGCCCATATATGCAAAACTGTCCAATCCCATGAAGTAGGGTTTGGTTCGAGAAGATAATGCAATAGCCTACATCAGACAAAAGCCTAAGATGAATGCTTATAGCAATTTAAGTCAAAAAGGAGTATGTAGAAATGCAGCCATCATAATGAGTACTGACAAGGCAAAGCGAAAACCAAAAATGGCAATATCTTGTTGATTTTTCATGTAAAAAATACGGAAAGGAAATGTGAACTAATGCAATGAACATAATGAACAAAGGAATTATTGACCTTCTTAGAAAGAACTTTCAAAATATCCATTCTCTCTTGCCATGATGGGAAATCACAAAAAAGAAGACGGTCAAGCCTTCCAGGTCGTAGAAGCGCAGCATCAAGTAAATCAGGTCGACTATACAAATAGTGCAAAAATAAACAGATAAAATTAGATAAATCAAGAAAAAAGATGAAAACAAATAGCAACTGCACAAATACTTAAAACATGCATAAATAGCAACATGGTGAGTATTCAGCGGCAGTCCCAGGGCGTTTGGCCTAGGCAGAAGACTCGTATAATTCATGGTAGTGCACTAGTGCCACCCAATTAAGATCAAGATCACTCACAATTATAAACCTCAAGCAAACATTCAAATTACATATTATGAACAAGTGGTGGTTAACTATGCAAAAATATAGAGAAAAGAAAGAGAATCTTCATATGATATTTGTAAGTTTAGAAAAAGCATATGATAGGGTTCCTAGAGATGTTCTTTGGTGAGTTCTGGAAAGAAAATGAGTGCATGTTAGATACATAGACATATTAAGGATGTATGAAAGAGTAGTAACGAGTGTAACAACATTTGGAGGAACCACAAAAGAATTTCCCATTACAATAGGACTACATCATGGATCGGCTTTAAGCCCATATCCCTTTACTCTAGTTATGGATGAACTAACTAGGCATATTCAAGAGCATATACTATGGTGTATATTATTTGCAGATGATATTGTCCTAGTGGACGAAACGAGAGAGAGTGAATAGGAAATTAGAATTTCGGAGAAATACATTAGAATCTAAAGGCTTTAAGTTGAGTAGGACGGAGACTGAATACATGCATTATGAGTTTAGAGATACTAGACGTCGAGATGATGGAGTAGTAAAACTAAGGGAAGTAGAGGTTCCTAAAGTGAACCACTTAAGATATCTAGGATCAATCATACAAAGTGATGGTAATATTGAGAATGATGTCACACATAGAATTCAAACTGGATGAAAGAAATGGAGGAATGCAACATAGGTGATTTGCAATCGAAATAATCCTACCAAGTTAAAAAAAATAAAAGAAATAAAAAAAAATTTATAAGACCGCAATTAAGCCAGCTATGCTATATGGAAGCGAATGTTGGGTGGTAAAGCAACAACAATTACATAAAATGAACGTAGCAAAAATGAGAATGCTTAGGTGGATGAGTAACAAAACTCGTAAAGATAGAATAAGAAATACATAAATTTAAGAAAAAGTAAGAGTAGCACAAATTGACACAAAGATTAGGGAAGGGCGATTGTGGTGGTTTGGACACCTGCAAAGAAGGCCTACAAATGCCCCCACTAGAAAACTTGACTCAATAGAAACTGAAGAAATTTGACGAGGTAGGGGCAGGGCGAAGTTAACTTGGGACGCATTAATTAGGAGGGACTTAAATGGTTTGGAAAGCTCACCATCAATTGCACTAAATCGAGCACAATGGAAGAGTTTGATCCATGTAGCCGACCTAATTAATTTGGGACTGCGGCTATGTTGTTGTTGTTGTTGAACAAGAGGTGGTTAACAAATACTTCCAACATGCCTTCAAAATGCAAACTTCAACACAACATGCTATTGCAATAAGGAAGATGCTAGGTTGACGTTTGTGTCCTTTAGATAGACATCAATTTTTGCGCACACAAACATCGATGCAAAAATCAAGGGACACCAATATAGCAAGTGCATACCAAAAGTGCGTTAGATAATCAATTTCCTTGCAATCGAGTCTGCAAAGTTTGGGAATTGGGATATGCTCACTTAACATTGGATTGGCCATAGTCTAAGTCTACAAATAGGTGTTCTCAACTTAAATTGCTTACGAGGCTCTCTCGGAAAGCTATGAGATTCGTCCATGCATTAATTATAAAATTTCAAGCAATCCCCAAGAATTTGCGAAATTGTTTGAAGGAGATTTACAAAAGAGATTCTGAATTTTTATCCAACTAGATTTGATATTCTTTAAACCAGACAAATTGAACGCTAACAGTAATTCATTAGGTTTCAAAACTGTAAAATTTGTGTGCAATGTGCATCAATATTACATGAGTAATTTTATTTTTTGTATCCTTGGCCACGTCAAACAATGTCAAATTGCCTATTCACCTTAAAATGTGTTCTTGAACACACAAAAATTTATAGCTAATAACAGTCAATTAGGTTTCAAAAGCTTAAAATCAAGTATGCAGCTTACAATGAGTTCTTCCAACTGTCCACATCTTTCTTCCTTGAGCAAATATTTGTGGTTGCTATTTATTGTAGTGCCTATTGTATATAAAAGAGCTCTCCCAAATTCAGGATGATTATATAGTTGTTTTGTACACATTTTGAGTAGAACATGCACAACAAAGATTTCTATATGGAAAAAGCTCGCAAGACTAACCTAGTCGCAGCAAATACAAAAACGCCTGTAAGGACTTCTACACCATCTAGTTCAGTCAGCAGCTGCAAGAATGACAGAAGAAACGCTTTAGCCACAATAAAACATCAAGACTAATATAGCGGGAAGAAAATACACATACTTGATTTACAACACGATCAGTAACTCCAGTATTATCATGCCCTCTCTTCGGTGCAATAGAGTCAAACTCATCAAAAAAAAGAAGGCAAGGTGAAGCAGCAGCTGCTTTTTTGAATATATCCCGTACCTAAGACAAGTATGGGAGCATCAAAATTGCAATATGGATCTAATATATAATACACACATCTATGCATATAATTCTTGCAGACACAGCGAAGAAAAGTACAAAATTAGAGAAGTAAAAGAAATGCCTTGCAAATGAGTGTAGCCTATGTTTGGGCACTTAAACCAACCAATGAAACGCAGCACACCATGACTTAGAGATGATGCATTCACCATCTTGATACTTGGAAGACCAATGTTACCTCAATAAACATATAAAATATATGTCATAGTTGATTCATAAATGTCAAATATGATTATATTGATATGCCCTTGCTTGACTGGAACTGTCCGTATTGACAATTTAATAATATACCCCTCCAAATTTTACTCAAATTGAACTTCACTTCAAAAGTAAAGAATAAATAAATATCATATGTGTGTGTGTGTTCATCGTATGCCTGCGCACGTGAAGTGGAGGAGTGCAACAATTGCAATATATGACCCAAATATCCATGTTAAAATAAAAGAGATTTAGAGATTTTAAAAATGCAATAAGGTAAGCTTTCATGGGAGTGAATGTTGGGCGGTAAAGTAGCAACACACACATAAAATGAGTGTAACAAAGATGAGGATGCGTAAGTTGACTGGCAGTTAAAACCTCGAGGATAAAATAAAAAAATACAAGAGCCAATAGGAAAACAAATAACAGAAGGGCCGTTGTGATGGTTTGGACACATCCACAGACGACTTGAAAATGCTCCAATCGGAAAACTCGACAATCAAAGAATTGATGGAATTCAAAGGTAACATAAGATAGCTTGTGATGCATTATTGAAAAGATTAACAAATCACATCGTCAAACTACATTATAATAAGTTGAATGGATAGATAAGAAAAATATCGAGCTGAATGGAAGTGTGGATCTAAGTAGCCGAACCCACTAATTTAGTATATAGGTGGCCTAGTTGTTGAAAGTAGATAATTATTTTTACAAGATACTTAATATAAACAATCAACTGTTAAATGAATTATATAAGTAAATATTGTTTTTGTCACCAAGGCACGCCTCACCAAAGGCAGTGGATAACCTAGGCATCACTTTAGTGCCTTCCAAGCCATGGTTGTACACAAAACTAGATCACTAAAATCTATCGAAATTAGGCAAAATTGATTGGTGAGTCTTGGAGTGCGTTTCCATAAAAGCTTAAGAAAACATTTGACGAGATATTAGTGTTAACTGAATGTGAACCAGTCACCTAAGCAGCTAAGCTGTATTCTAGTTGTTTCAAAGAAGAAAAGGAAAAGAAAGCAATCAACTATCAGACTAGATTAACAGAACGGCCAGAAAATGTCTTACAGCTTGCTCAGAAGCGCCAATGTACTTGTTGAGTAGCTCTGGCCCTTTCACAGATATGAAGCGTAACGAGCAAGCAGCAGCAGCAGCACCAACGATATGGGTCTTGCCACAACCAGGAGGTCCATATAAGAGTACATTTGACCTCAGCCTCAAAGGAGCTTTCGCAAAGATGTTAGGAAACTTGGACGGCAATTCAATCATCTGAAATTGTGGCAGATTTAGTGTTTATATAAACCAAATAGATGCGACCTTGTTGAAGAACAATATTATATTGTCTTTTAATATATTATAGTTGCACCATTAGCCTCAATCCCAAATAATTACATTTATTTCTAACAACTCTTTAAGGAAATTCAAGTTTTCTACTATTTAAAATAAAATTCCATAGACTTCCCTATATCGGTGAATTTTTGCACAACTTCCTCTTCCCAAATTACTTCTGGATTTTAAGTGAGCAAATTAAAGGGTGAAGTCGAAGTTTCGAACCTTGAAATATACTTGATAGAACAATGTTCTATCAAACTGCTATCATTGTGTGGATCTAGGGAGTAATGACAATACCAACTTTGGAATAGAAAATTGAGCAATTAGATGCTGAGACAAAGAAGATTTTTGTTATAGAAGAGTCCCTCAAGGATTTGAAGATGGAGATTGGTGAGTTGAAGATTGAGTTC
Source organism: Stephania cephalantha (assembly GCA_039657325.1). Taxonomy (NCBI): domain Eukaryota; kingdom Viridiplantae; phylum Streptophyta; class Magnoliopsida; order Ranunculales; family Menispermaceae; genus Stephania; species Stephania cephalantha. Next base: position 14,059,089 of record CM077570.1, on the reverse strand, counting down.
AATGCACTAAATAAAGAAGATGGATGATTGGATGCAATATTACTCACATCAATGGATAGTGACTCCTGCAGGATGCTTATCAAGGAATTAGACAAGTCAAAGGGTGTCGATCCACCAGAACTATATCAATCTTCACCGAGACAAGAGGAAACAAACCCATCTCAACAGGTTCAGCAACCAGATCTAGCAGTTCCTCCTTCTAATCCAACGCATCACTACGAATTTCATGCCTTCAATCCATCGAAAAAGGCTCCTAACATTGACGTTGGCATCGGATTGTGGGTTGCAATTGACGTTGTGGACTTGCTTACTGGTTTTGGTGATGTCGGGCTTTTATTTTTTCGTTGGAACTTGGAATCAAGGCGACACTGTCATACATGGGATGGAACAGTTAGACATGTGCATATTGACGAAGCCTTTCGCATGTTTGACGTAATGTTGTAGAGAGATTTAAAGCATTAATTCTTCTACGCATACAACGTTGCAATTTTGACCCGCACTCGACAAAAATGAGTTTTTGTTGTACCTTAATTTCTATGGCTTTCACGCTGTTGTTGGAGGTCCATGTTGATTGGCCCTCAAATACCATGTCATATGGATCCTCGCATGACCATTTTCCTCGATGATCACTCTTGTTTTGCTCATCATGTGGGCTTCTAATTCTTTCAATAAGTGTTATTGAGGCGCGCCTTGAGGCAACAACAAAAGGGCGATGAGACTTCAATAAGGCGCACCGAGGCGCACATCTGACCCATTAAATCACTTTTATTTTCTTTTTGTTTGGGTTTTTTATATTAATTCGGTTTTGGAAACCATGGATTTACCTTATTGGATAAAACTTTAAAAGAAAAAGAAACTAAAAAAAGGAGGGAGAAAGTTGATTAGACAGTTTCCATAAAAAGCTACTTAAAGAGAAGATGAAAATTTTGCATTAAGAAGAAGGAAAAAAGGGTGAGGATTTCGAAATCCATAAAAGAAGGAAAGTTTGCGTAAAGAAAAAATAAACAACAACAAAGTCTCAATCCCAAAGAAAAAAAAAAAAAAAAAAAAAAGGAAGAACGTGGAAAGAAAAGTACAAATCACAATGATATGCTATGTCATGATTTTCTTTTCCTATCATAATGTTCTTATAATTTTATTTTTACATAATGTTTTATACTTTGATTTTTCATGTTTGTTGGTCTTCTTTTTCTCTTATAAATTTTTAGCAGTTCATAACTTTGATAAGATGTAATATTATATAAAATATATGCATATTTAATAATTAAGTACAGTTGGCTTCACTCGGGCGTGTGCCTCGCCTCGCGCCTCAGACATTTTAGGCAGCCATCGCCTCAAGTGCACCTCTCACCTTCGATAACACTAGTCAAGAGCTTCCTTGTTGCATGTCATATTCGTCACCTTGTGGACAAGATAAATTTTTGAGGGGGGTACTAATGTTAGGCTTACACTCATTTAGTCGTGCAAGACCCACCGGCGAATATTATTGAGAATCTTCGCTAGAGAATATTATTGAGAGAATACTGTGAGGATCTTAGCTAGAGAATATTGCAAGAAACTTGGCTAGAGGATATTATTGAGAGAATATTTATAGGAGAAAAGAAAAGCGACACATATTTTGGAAAAGCTAATTAAGGTGAGGAACTCTCGTGAGTTTGGAGACAGCTAGCCTCTGGAAAGCCTCAGACATTTTAGGCATCCATCGCCTCAAGTGCACCTCTCACCTTCGATAACACTGGTCAAGAGCTTCCTTGTTGCGTTTCATATACGTCACCTTGTGGAGAAGGTAAATTTTTTAAGGGGGCACTAATGTTAGGCTTACGCTCATTTAGTCGTGCAGGACCCACCAGTGAATATTATTGAGAATCTTAGCTAGAGAATATTATTGAGAGAATACTGTAAGGATCTTGGCTAGAGAATATTGCAAAAAGCTAATTAAGGTGAGGAACTCTCGTGAGTTTGGAGAGAGCTAGCCTCTGAAAAGTTGTGTTAAGGTTCTTTTGGTGTTCTTGTTCTTTATCTATAATTCATTCCGTCTTTCTTTTTTTGGCAGATATTCAATCCATCTTTCAATAGTAGTACTCCATCACTTTTTATCGATCTGTTTTTCCATTTGTTGCATTCTTATTTGTTGTTTGTGTGTCTACTTGAGGGTCAAATCTACTAGATAGAACAATGTTCTATCAAAACATTAAGAGGAATCAAGGTTCGAAACTTCAACTTCGTCTACGATTTCGCTCACTTAAAATTCGGAATTAATTCGAGCCCTCGAGGAAGTGTAATTTGATGACGGGAGTTTTGGTAAAACTTCGACACTATAGAGAAGTCTAAATAATTTCATTAAAGTGCTAGAGAACATCTAAGTTTCATCAAAAGACATTAAAAAGTTTGCTTTCTATAATATTTTATATTTGTTCTGATTCTATACTTGATCTTTTCAAAACTTCAATTTTGATTGGATTGATCAATTTTTTACATTATTTTTTTTCTTCATTAGGCAACGTATTAGAACCCATTTATAATAAGTGAAATAAAATTGTGGTTTTGTTATCTCATAACATGTCGTCATTCTTTAGATTATCTTTTAGCAAAAGCTGACACTATATGCATTTCCTTTTCATACAAAGTGAGTGTTAAAACTTAAAATGTTATCATTTTTCTCTAACTTCGATGGAAGTTTTGTGAAACTTCGTCTACACCTAATTCTTAATTCAGTGATTCAAAAAGTTTAATTAATTCGGAGAAGTTCGGAGAATTTTCAAACCATGAGAGGAATGGTAGGAGGAACTAAAGAAATGGATATGCTTCAAGGCATAGGACGAACTTATGCAACTAAAGGAGAATAGGGGTGGATGTAACAAAAAGAACTAGGGCTAGCTAGTAAACAGTTGTGAAGGTTTAAAAGGGGGCCACATTCATTACATGCTTGGGTCATTAAAAGCTAACATATAGGTTGCTCAAAAACACATGGGAAGACAAGTTGGCCTTTCAGTCAACTCATAGGAGCAATAGAAAATTCATATCATCCCTTTTCCGAGTTTATAGACCACATAAATGATAAGTCTGAATATTGGTGATGAAAACTCCATAAGCTTCTAGAAGGATATCAAGAATGAAACCTCAACTCTTGCACCTACATATCCGTCTCTTTACATTTTATTCATAATGCACGATTCAATCATTTCATTCATTTGTTTTATCTAGTCCCAACCCTTGTTCAGCTTTTCTAGTTCTCACAAGGAGTAAAACTGACGGTTCCCCGCTCAACATTAATGGGTCCTTGATTCTTCCAATGGTTTGACATGCAAATCAGTCGATTCAGATATCACTCGCAGATTGAGCTTCTTTCTCCAACCATCTTATTTATTTTGCAAGTCAATATCGCTCTCAAGGTGAAAAGTGAAAATCATTTTCTTGCAAAATAAAAACGTTGCCACGTCCTAATAGAGTTTTGTAAAAGGAAAGAATTGCAAAACTTTTAGTTGCACATTTTCTAGTTAGCTACAGTGAGAGATTAACTCATAGACGAAGCATGGATCGAAATATTTAGAAAGATAAATTTGACATCCAAATGATAGGAGTCATTTCAAGCTAATTAGAGAAAGCTTGAAGAGTGGTATCTATAGCTTGCTTGTAGTTTATACACTGTATCAGAAACCAAAGATAGTTTTAGGACCAGGGTTATGAGGTCGTGAAGGTTTGTGACTTTATGAGACGCATAGCATGTCGTTTTGGAAGTAGTTATGAGTGATGACACCATCTTTCTCTTGAGCGCACTTAGTTAGAGTATGCTGGTAGGTTGTGGCCCACGAGAACAAATTGCAGCCTTACATAATTTCAATGAGTTTTTTTTTTTCTTTTCGCAACGTTAATTTGCTTGTTGCAGAGTTTTGTATGCAGTGGTTTGGGGGGGGGGAGACATTTTAGATCAATATAATGGAGTAATAAAACCAAAGGAAGAAGAATTTCCTGAAGGGGAACCAATTTAGATATTTACGAACGGTCATCTAAAAAGATGGTTAGATTGAGGATGACTCAAGTTGGATGAAAGAAGTGAAGGAGTGCAACAAATACGATAAGTGATTGAAATATCCTTGTTAAAATAAAAGGAAGATTATATAAGACAACAATTAGATGACCAACTATGCATTATAGAAGAGAATGTTGGGCAATAAAGAAGCAACACATACATAAAATGAGTCTAGCTGTAAATATTTGGATGGGTTTGCGGTAAAACTTGTAAAGATAGAAGAAGATATACGGAGATTCAAAAAGAAGTAGTAGAACTAATCTACACAAAAATTATAGAAGGGCGCTAATGGTTTGGACACATCCAAAGTCAGCTTGCAGATGTCTCCATCAAAAAACTAAAAAAAAACAAAACAACAAAAAATAAAAAACAAAAAAGAAATTGAAGAATTTCGATGGCATAAGGGTAGAGTAGACCTAAATAAATTGGTAAGTTGGGATGTATTAAATGAGAAGGGTTTTTAATCACGCCATCAAGGGTATCAAATGGAGCGAAGAATTAATGCATTGTTTGGGGTTGTTGTTGTATCAACATATTAATGGAGGTCTTAGATGAAGTTTTCAATAATTGGTATTAGAGCAACCAAGCAAAATTCAGAATTTTGCATCATAGATTTCGTAAACCTTAATCTAATTAATATTATTCATGTTGTTCATGTAAAACCTGAAGATTAAGAAATTTTAAAATTTGGACATGGCAAAATTTCAAAGTCTCGAGTTATAATGTATTTCTTCAAATAGAAAAGTAAAATTTTCAAGAATGTAGAATTACCCATATATATATAGAGAGAGAGAGAGAAAGAGAGAGAGAGAGAGAGAGAGAAACTGTTGATGCATTGTTTAGGGTGTACGAAGGGTTTTGGATCATGTCATCAAGGGTATCAAAATGGAGCGAGTGTTCAAGCACTGTTTAGGGTTGTTCAACAGATTAATGGAGTTATTAGAATCTTAGGTGAACTTTTCATCAATTGGAATTAGAGCAACCAAGCAAAATTCAGAATTTTGCATCATAGATTTCGTACAACCTTAATCTAATTAATATTATTCAAGCAGTTCATGTAAAACCTCCTCGATTAACAATGAATCAAGAAATTTTAAAATTTGGACATGTAAAATTTTGAAGTCTCGACTAGAGTCATAATGTCTTTTCTCAAATAGTAAAGTACGGTTTTCAGGGGAAAAAAAAGAAAAAAAAAAAAAAACAATGTATATACGGTGATTCTACCATGGTGATTTTTCTTTTTGACCATTGGATTCAGATCTAATGGTCATTTTGATAGCTACATTAATGACTTTTAAATGTGTGCACATGTACCAAGAAGCTATATTATCCATTGGATCTAAATCAGTTAAAAATAAAAATCACCATCTATGGTGATTTTCTCCAATCACCATATACATATAGAATGAAATTCTACAGAGCGAACTTTGATTTTGTATTGTATATTTCATGATGTTAGCGTTAATGACCCGTGTTAAGCAATAAATGTACTAGTGCACTGACCATTGGATTAACATCCTAGGGTCCTAAAAAGTGTTCCCATGTCATGGGAACTTTTTTTAGTTCCCATTGAGTACTACCCATATATATGGTCAAGAACAATTCAAGAACTATGGAAAGTTTTAACGTGCTCAATGTTAACCATGCATTATGAAAAGCTCGTTACAATATTTACAAATTTATACCATGCGATCTAAAATGCTAACGAGCAAGGAAATGCTAAGTTTGCTAAGTTTGAAATGGTCAATCAATCTAACAAAAAACTTTTACCTCATGAATTTCATTCCTAACGTTCATCAGCCCGCCAACATCATCCCATCCAGTACGGCCACCTTCTGCGGCAGATTTAGTAATACCACGCATTGCAACAGGGACAAAATCATGCATTGCTTGCAAAAAATCTTCTTTTACTAGAACAGGTTTTTCATTGATCATTAAGGAAGAGTGGGGTACCGCAAAACGGCTAACAGCAGCAAGAACAGATCTGTCAACCAATATTTCCTGCAGGATTGGTTTATGGAACAAAGAAAAGAAGCAATTGAAAACCCTCATCTTGTGCCATGCAAATGAGGAAAAACATCAAATAGATTTTTTTCTTTTTTTTTGAGGAATCAAATAGAAAGTTAATAAGTAACCGCATAAAGTTCAATTTGATTTTTCTTTTCGGTGAGAATAAGTGAGTTCTATTTGTCGCTCTTTAATACATACAAGTCTCTTCTGAGTATGTCTTTATATCTCAGAACAACTCAATTATGAGATTATTTTCCAAAAGAGTTTTAGAACTCCAAAGCCGACCCCAACCAATTTGGGATTGAGGCTTTGTCGTTGTTGATGCTTGTCGTTTTAGAGCTGCGGTGAAATTCAAACAGATATCAAAACAAAAATTAAGAGTAGAAACTAGAAAGCAGAGAAAGTGAAGCCTATTTAATAAAAATGAGAAAGATGAGTCAATTCGTTAAAAAGAAAATTACCAAATCATATGCATCGTATCCATCACACTTGTTAGCTACTTCAAGCAAAATGTCTTCAGAACAATGCAAGGAACGATTATTCATTTCATGTTTCAGTATAGCAGCACGTTCTGAGGCAGCAGGAGCAGAGAGCAGAACATGGAAATCAAATCTTCCTGTAATGAGGTGAATTCAAAAAATACCCAAGTCAGAAGAATGTAAGAAAATAATGATGACGCATCAAATTTCTTTTGAGAACCAGCTATATTGGTCAGAAGTAAACATAAGATAAGGAACAAACCTGAGGAGCTCAAGGACTGCGGCAATGTTCCAAGAGATTGCACAGAAGCCATAAATGCAACAGGACCAATTCCGCAAGTGCTTTGCCTCTTGTCCTGGTTGATGTAGATGTCAAAATAAAAATAATAGAAAAAGTTGTAAAGTAACTACTGTTGATATGATGTACCAATTGAAGAATATATCAATGACGCCAAACGCTAAAACAATAGTTGAGGTCATATTACCGCATATTCATCTATCATATCTGTGAGGAACGCCACCAATGCTGCAGTGGAAGGTGAAGATTGAGATACTTCAGAGTCCAAGGATGAAGAGACAATAATATCGAGATCATCAAGGACGAGAAGGGAGGGAGAATGAGTGATAGCTTCAGATAGATAGGCAGTAAATGCTTTTCGGATAGTCTGTGCCTTCTGCGAAGCCAGACCGCAACAACTTACGAAAACTCTGCAAAATTGAATCTATGTCAAAGTAACAACATATATACTTTCAGTCAAAACCTTTTTCAAAAAGCCAAGAAACTCCAACTAATCTCCACATGTGAGTTTTGGTTGCACAACATATTAAGAGCTAACATATCACACAAAGTAGAAGTCATGGAATGAGAAACATAGAAAATATCATACACATGGGCCGCGATCTCCTTATGCTCTTCAAAGGCTTTTGCAATGGCATTCAGCAACGATGTTTTTCCAGAACCCTGAAAGAAACAATTAATCCATCACAAAAATTACAACAACAACAACAACATAGCCTCAGTCCCAAATTAACTGGGGTCGGCTACATGGATCAAACTTTTTCATTGTGCTTGATTAAGTGCAATTGATGGTGAGCTTTTCAAACCATTCAAATCCCTCCTAATTAATGCATCCCATGTTAACTTTGGTCTGCCCCTACCTCGTCGAATTTCTACAGTTTCTAGTGAGTCAAGTTTTCTAGTTGGGGCATTTGTAGGTCGTCTTTGCAGGTGACCAAACCACCGCAACCGCCCTTCCCTAATCTTTGTATCAATTGGTGCTACTCCTACTTGTCTTTGAATTTCTATATTTCTTATTCTATCTTTACGAGTTTTACCACACATCCACCTAAGCATCCTCATTTCTGCTACGTTCGTTTTATGTAATTGTTGTTGCTTTACCGCCCAACATTCACTTCCATAGAGCATAGCTGGCCTAATTGCGGTCCTATAAAATTTTCCTTTTAACTTAGTAGGAACATTTCGATCACAAATCACCCCTGTTGCACTCCGCCATTTCTTCCATCCAGCTTGAATTCTATGTGTGACATCATTCTTAATGTTACCATCATTTTGTATGATTGATCCTAGGTATCTAAAGTGGTTTACCTTAGGAACTTCTACTTCCCTAATTTTACCACTCCGTCATCTCGATGTCTAGTGTTTCTAAACTCACAGTGCATGTATTCGGTTTTCGTCCTACTCAACTTAATGCCTTTAGATTCTAATGTATTCCTCCAGAGTTCTAATTTCCTATTCACTCCATCTTTAGTTTCATCAACTAAGACGACATCATCTGCAAATAGCATACACCATGGTATATCCTCTTGAATATGTCTAGTTAGTTCATCCATAAATAAAGTAAATAGATATGGACTTAAAGCCGATCCTTGATGTAGTCCTATTATAATGGAAAATTCTTTTGTAGCTCCTCCAAATGTCTTTATACTCGTTACTACTCCATCATACATATCCTTAATAGTGTCTATGTATCTAGCATGCACTCTTTTTCTTTCTAGGACCCACCAAAGAACATCTCTAGGGACCCTATCATATGCTTTTTCTAAATCTACGAATACCATATGAAGACCTTTTTTCTTTTGTCTATATTTTTCTAACAATCGTCTTACAAGGAAAATCGCCTCCATAGTTGACCTCCCAGGCATGAAACCAAATTGGTTCTATGATATTGTTGTTTCTCTCCTTAGCCTATTGTCAATTATCCTCTCCCAAAGTTTCATAGTGTGACTCATAAGTTTAATTCCCCGGTAGTTTGAGCAACTTTGAATGTCTCCTTTGTTTTTGAAGATTGGCACAAGTGTGTTTCTTCTCCAATCCATTGGCATCCGTTTTGATTTTAAAATTTTATTGAAAAGTTTTGTTAACCAAGTCAATCCAATTTCTCCTAAGCATTTCCAAACCTCTATGGGTATTTCATCTGGGCCACATGCTTTCTCTATTTTCATTCTTTTCAATGTCTCTTTAACTTATACAATTCTAATATTGCATGTATAGTTTACATTTCTTTCTTGGTGTAGGTTTTCATCTATTATAGTATCAACTTGGTCATCATTAAATAAACTATCGAAGTAACTTCTCAATCTCTCCTTAATATCATCATCGCGCGTTAAAACATTTTGATTTTCGTCCTTAATACATCTTATATGACTTAGGTCTTGTTTCTTTTTATCTCTTAATTTGGCTAGCCTATATATATATTTTTCGCCATCTCCATTACCTAACCTTTAAAGTCGAAAAGAATGACGAATGGAATGAATTTTATTCACCATTTTGGCGTGTTTAAATAGAAAATTACGAGTAAATGCTTTACATAAAAATAGCAACTAATTGATCCTAATTGATCCTAATTGATCCTAATTGATCATATCTTATCAAAACAGATTTACTATTAAAAACTGATTATACAAACTAATTACTTCTAATTCTAATTAATTACAAATAGAATAAATATACTAAATAACAATCCTAATAATTACTTGTTAATATTCTCGACACCCTCCTCAAGTTTGGAGAATAGATATCGATCATTCCCGACTTGGATAGAAACCCTTCGAACATAGCAAAAAAAGTCCCTTAGTAAGAACATCGGCGAGCCGCTCGGATGATGGAACAAAGGGTATGCGAGATATCGCCGTTTTCCGGTTTCTCCTTGATGAAATGTCGATCTATTTCGACATGTTTTGTCCCATCATGCTTTGCACGGATTCTCGAGCAATATTGATGCCGATTTGTTGTCGCAAGATACAACCTCATCGGTTTATCTCCTTCAACCTTCACTCTCTAAAGATCTTCCGAAGCCATAACAACTCACATACTCCTTGAGCCATAGCTCGAACTCGACTCAAGATCGCTTGCTTCGAGAAACAACTGGTTGTTTCTTGCTCCTCCAAGTAACTAAGTTGCCCCAGACAAAGGAGCAATAGCCGGTGGTAGATCTCCTGTCTGTAGAACTTCCGCCCCAATCAGCATCAGTGAAGATCTCCACTCTTCGGCTCCCATTCTTTGAAAACATAATTCCTTTACCCGGGCTTCCTTTCAAGTAATGAAGAATCCGATGAACAACCTTTGAGTGTTTTTCTGATGGACAATGCATAAACCGACTAACCAATCTCACTTTATAAACGCAATATCGGCCTTGTATGCGCCAAATAAATTAGCTTCCCCACCAACTTCGATACCGGTTCTTGTCCACAAATTTCAAGACTCGGCACCTTCTTTTTTCGAGTTTCGATTCGGATCGACAGAGTTGCCACCGGTTTACATCCGAGTAATCCACTCTCTTTCAAGAGATCAAGAACATATTTTCTTTGTGAGATAACTATTCCTTTTGAGGATCTAGCCACCTCCATTCCAAGAAAATATTTGAGCTGTCCTAGATCTTTGACTTCAAACCGGTTGGATAAGAAGTTCTTCAAAGACTCCAACTCTACTATGTCATCTCCTGTCATCACAATGTCATCTACATACACAATTAAAATAGCAATTTTACCATGATTGTGTTTGTAGAACATCGTATGATCTCGAATGAGCTTGAGTGTAACCACATTGTTTCACGCTTCTCGTGAATCTTTCGAACCATGCCCTCGGAGATTGTTTCAATCCATATATGGATTTCTTTAGCTTACATACTCGCCATCCTTCTTTAGCTCATCAAAGCCTGGTGGAGCTTCCATATACACCTCCTCCTCTAGCTCGCCGTTTAAGAACGCGTTCTTCACATCAAACTCGCCGAGAGGCCAATCCAGTTAGCGGCTAACGAGAGAAGAACACGTACGGTGTTTAGTTTGGCCACAGAGCGAAGGTTTCCTCGTAGTCAAGGCCGTATGTCCGAGTGAAGCCTCGTGCTACGAGTCGAGCCTTGTATCTCTCAACCGAGCCATCGGCATGGTATTTTATGGTAAACACCCACTTGCTTTGCCTACACATTTTTTTCCTTCGGGTAAAGAGGTAAGATCCCACGTGTCATTCTTCTTCGGGCCTTCAACTCCTCAAAGACCGCCTCTCTCCATCTCGGAACCTCTGAGCTTCATGTATCGACTTAGGTAGTTCATCATCCATAATCCTGGTGGAAAAGGCTTTGAAATCTGGTGAGAGCTTATGATAAGATACGAAATTGGATATTGGATGTTTTGTGGTACATGATCGACACCTTTGCGTAAGGCTATGGGTTCAAAGAAATCAGTAGAAGGTTCTAAATTTGGAAGAGAAGTAGGAGAAAGAGCGATCGTACCTTGGACCTCGGTCGAGTCCGATGATTGGCCCACCTCGGGAGCTGGTGGAATATTACTTGGTTGAGTCCTCCTTTTAGAATAAACACGAAGTTCAGTAGGTGGTTCCAAGTTGTTTTCTACTTGGGTCTCACGAGGTTGTGAATTTATAGGTTGTGAAATCCTAGGATTAGTTACAGAAATAATTGATTCCACTGAACTATTTTCAACCGATTTTGGCAAAGATATTTGTTCCCAAAAACTCATTTCGAATCATTCTCCCCGAATTGAGTTTTTTTCAAAAAAAGGTTGTTTTTCAAAAAAAGTGACATCCATACTCACGTAATATTTTCCAGATTTAGGATCAAAACATTTATACCCTTTTGTGTTGGTGAAAAACCAAGAAATATGCATTTATGTGCCCTGGGGATCAAGCTTTCCTCTATTATGGCCGTGTATATGAACAAAAGCAATGCAACCAAAAATTTTAGGTGTTAAATCGGTGAACGATCTATTTTCAGAAACATATTCTTTAGTGCTTGCAAAGGAGTGATGTAATTAAGAACTCTTGTAGGCATTCGATTAATCGAGATAGTCAGATTAAGAGCGCTTCATTCCAAAAACGATTAGGAACATTCATAGCAAATAATAACGCCTAGACACCTCTAATAAATGCCTATTTTTCCTCTCACCACTCCATTTTGTTGGGAGTATCAACGCAAGAACTGTGATGAATAATTCCTTTTTCTTTCAAAAAATCACCTAAGATTGCATTAAAATATTCTCGGCCATTATCGGTTCTAAGAGCTTGAATATTAGTATGAAACGAGTATTAATCAAAGAGTGAAAATTTTTGAAAACATTTGCGGCCTCGGATTTTTCCTTTAGAAGATAAATCCATGTGACTCTAGTGTGATCATCAATGAATGTGATGAACCATCTAGAGCCTGAGGCAATTTTTACTCTTGAAGGACCCCAAATATCACTATGCACGAGTGAAAAAGGTTTTGATGGCATATACTTCAAAGAAGGATAAACAGATCTATGATGTTTTGCCAACTCACAAACTTCACAACAAAAAGATGAAATGTCTTTATTTTTAAAAAGATTTGGAAACAAATATTTCAAGTAATTAAAACTGGGATGGCCTAACCTATAATGCCACAACATTATGTCATTCTCGCAAGACAAGGTAGTTAAACATCTTGGTTTATGAACTTGTTCATCTGAAGGATTTTCCGAGACCAAGTGATAGAGTCCATCAACTTCCTTAGCATTGCCAATCATCTTCCCGAACAAGGGTCCTGAAATTCAAATCCAAAGAAATGTTATTGTAGCAATACATTTGCAATCATGAATAATACGACTAACGAGAGATGAGATTGCAAGAAATCTTTGGAACATGTAGGACATTTAGTAATGTAAGAGATGGAGACATAATAATAGAGCCTTTTCCAAAGCAATAGAGGTTAGAGAACCATCGGCAATTTTAACTTTCAAATTTCCAGATAAAGGATAATATGAAGAGAATATGGAGGAACTACCAAATATGATCGGTTGCCCTTGAATCTATGATCCAAGGGTTTAATTTTGAGCCTAGTTGTGAAAGTTGTAGGGTAAGTACCTTTTTGAGCTAAAGAAGAAGAGGCAATGTAAGATGATGAGTTAGGAGTGTTGGATACAATTGAATGAGAACTCATTAGTTGATACAATTGCTCTAGTTGTTCTTTCTTTGAAGGCGTACGTCTCGAGGCGATTTCGGCTCTTTGGAAGTGTCTTCGGATGAGGCATGAAAACCCTTTGAATCACGAGGATTTCGGTTAGATGAAGGGTTCTCACTGGCTTTCCATGCGACTTCCAACATTTGGCCTTAACATGCCCTGGCTTGTTGCAATGCTCGCAGATTGGCCGGTCTTTATCGGCCGCGACGGTCGTTGCGGCGTGGTGGTCGACTAGAGAACAGGCGAAAGGCTCGGTGGGAGCCTGGTGAGTGTCCTCCGAGCATGACGGTCCGCCGCTCTCCTCTCTTCCGACCTCGGCAAAGACTTCTCTAGTACTCGGCGGTGGATCACGACCAAGAATGCGTCCTCTCACTTCATCTAATTCCTTATTAAGGCCGACGAGGAATTCGAAGACACGTTCTTTTTCCACCATTTTCTGGAAACAAAGCCCGGTCCTTCGCACACTCCACTCATAATCGCTGAACATATCTACCTCTTGCCACAAGGTTTTTAAGTCAGTATAATATTGAGTGACAGTTTTTCTCACCTTGTTTTAGCCTCCATAGCCGAGTTTTTAGCTCAAACCACGGTCCGGCATTCCCGAGATCGAATAAGTCTCGTTCACAGCAGTCCAAATGTCATGAGCAGTAGGTAGGAAGAGATAGGTTCTTCCTACACTCGAGTCCATAGAATTTATGAGCCAAGACATGATCATCGAATTCTCTGCCTCCCATTTTTCAGAACCTTCATCTTTCTCAGTGGGTCTCGCATTGGTACCTGTAAGATAGTCGAATTTTCCACGGCCTCGAATGAACAGTTTCACCAATTGGGACCACTGTAGGAAATTGTTTCCATTCAGCTTGTGAGAAGTGATGGAAAGGTTTTGGAAAGATTCAGTGGTGAAGGGAATTGAGGGTGAGCGAATAGAGCTCATAGAATCGATACCAGAGGTATCATCAGAGGGTTTAGCCATTTAGGCTCTGATACCATAAAGTCAGAAAAGAATGACAGAATAGAATGAATTTTATTCAGCCATTTTGGCGTGTTTAAATAGAAAATTACAGAGTAAATGCTTTACATAAAAATAGCAACTAATTGATCCTAATTGATCCTAATTGATCCTATCTTATCAAAACATTTACAAATTATTAAAAACTCGATTATACACTAATTACTTCTAATTCTAATTAATTACAAATAGAATAAATATACTAAATAACAATCCTAATAATTATTGTTAATATTCTCGACAACCTTGTATATAGATCTTCCATGAAATTTGTTTTAGCTTGAATAACTACTTTTTTAGCTTGTTTTCTAGCTTCTCTATATTGATTGTACACATCTTCATCTTGACACTTAGGTATTTTCCAATACATCTCTCTTTTAGTCTTAATTGCTCGTTGGACATCCTCGTTCCACCACCATGTTTCCTTCTTTGGTGGTCCTAAGCCTTTAGATATACCTAATACGTTTGATCTCACTCTCCTTATGCAACTACTCATTTCTAGCCACATTGTATTAGCATCTAAGTCAAGATTCCAAACATTTTCCTTTAGTAGTTTTTCTCTAAACTCTACTTGTTTACTATGTTTTAGGTTCCACCACTTTATTCTAGGGTCGCTAACTCTTTTATTCATATTATATCGTCATGTTCGCTTAATATCAAGTACTACTAACTTATGTTGGGTAGTAAGTGTTTCACCAGGTATTACTTTGCAGTCTCAACATATTTTTATATCTATTTTTCTTGTTAAAAGAAAATCTATTGACTCTTGTTATGACCACTACTAAAAGTAATTATATGCGACTCCCTCTTCCTAAAACTAGTATTTGCTAAGACAAGATCGTATGCTGAAGCAAATTCTAAGATTGATTCTCCTTCATTTCTATTACCGTAACCAAAACCTCCATGAACTCTCTCAAACCCATCGTTACTTGCCCTGACATGCCCATTTAAATCTCCTCCAATAAAAACTTTTTCATCTAATGGTATACTTTGCATAAATCCATCCATATCGTCCCAAAACTTGCGTTTGATTGTCTCGCTTAATCCTACTTGTGGTGCATAGGCGCTAAGTATGTTAATTTTTTCGTCTCCAATAATTAATTTAACTAGAATCAATCTATCCCCCATTCTTTTAACCTCTACGACCTTATCCTAATAATCATTATCCACCACAATTCCTACTCCATTACATTTTCTATCTATACCAGTGTACCACAATTTAAACCCTGTGCTTCGTATTTCTCTACTATTTTCTCCTACCCATTTTGTCTCTTGGAGGCAAGCAATATTGACTCTCCTTCTAATCATGGTATCTACTAGTTCTATTGACTTCCCCGTAAGTGTTCCTATGTTTCATGTTCCTAAACGAATTTTTTCTCCCCTTTGTATTTGCTTTCCTTTTCTATTTCTATTTTGTCTAAAAGATCTAGTATCCGTATCTATGATTTTGTTTTTGTTTTCGTGTTTGTTTTCCTTTGCTATTCATCACAAAAATTAAAAAATTAAAAAAAAAATGAATAGAAGTACTTACAATGACTGCAAAAGTCAAGATTTCAGCAAGCCATAGTCAAACTTATTGTGCTTTAGAAGTATTAATCATATAAAGTCCAATTAGTTATCTTATTTCAGGAAACCTTAACAATAAAAATAAAAACTTGAACTATTACCAAAGTGGCAAATATAAATAATGAAATTAATACTTAATTAGATTTCACGAAATACCCTTATGTAAAGAGGAAACTACGAGTTTCAAATAGGAGTAAAATAACATTCGACAACCACCACTATTCAAAAGCTCCTCTTAAAATAGCCCCTTGTAAAATAAGATATTAATGATATGACCTTCAAGTTTAAAATGTAAGTTGCCAAATATCGCACTAGACTGTTTTGCATTATTAATTTATTATTAACATTAAGTTCAACGAATATACAACTTCCTTATTACCTAACCTTTTGTCCATAAAGACCTGAGATTTGAAAACTTTGACCTATGCCATAGTTTAGCTCATAATGATGTTCTTAACATTTTTCTTTTGTTAGGTCTTTTTCTTCATTTATGATTAATAGTTTTTTTCATGGCATTTTTTTACACTTCTATTTGGTAATTTAGAAGCACGACCTGGTGTTTGGCACACCTCACAAAGGCGTACTATCATAATTACATCTAAAGGGCTTTAAAACTTTATATATGAACATCTAAGAGGCATATAAATTACATGGAAAACTCTCTGCACAGGGATTACTGATGAGTTCAGCAGAAGCATTTATGTTCCCAAATCCAAGTATACAGGAAAAAAAAAAAAGACTTATCCATATTAAATCAAGGAACTGGTTTACTGCATAAAAAATCTAGGCTGAAAAACCTAGCACTTAATCTATTGGAATTTGGAATTGGCTAGAAAAATAAGTAGAATAAAAAAAAGTGAAATACGACATTATTCGAATTTGGAAGACAAGAATGATTTAATTCATATTCCCAAAGTCAAAAATTCGAAATAACATTTACCAACTTAAGAAAGAGAAAAAGACTACTAGCTATTCATCTCTTTTTAACTGACCACTTGTGCCCTGCTGAGAGGTTAATTTGTAAAACTAAACAAACTCTAATTAAAATTCCATTCCAAGAGATGTTCTAGTGCAGTATACCACTATTTCATAAAATCAGATTCGAAGGATTGTACTAGCAACTTGGTGATGCATGAAATGTTATTCCACTATATGCATAATGGGAAACACACTATGCTTACAGGAAAAAGAAATCATGAAAAAAAATAGCAATAACAATGAATAAAACGAGGGAAAGAGTCTTTAGAGTGAATTGCTGATCCATCAGGCAGAATATAAAATTATATGAGATCTCCATGACCAAAAAAAAAGAATTCAAATAATGAGTCAGAAAAATATAGACTCCAACAAACTCACTGGTGGGCCACAAACTAGAACATGTCCAGGGAGAGGAAGCTTGTGAGTGCTAAACAACTTCAAAGAAGTTAAAGAAAGAAGCACTTTCAAACCTGAAGATAAGAACCAAAGAGAAGAAATATTAGGAATACTTGAGAAAAAAAGGAAAGAAAGAAACAAGAAAATGTGTGTGCCTACGTAGCATGGGTCTGCTAGCAGGACCAAACCAGGACATTTTTGAGGTCAAGAAACATGATGACCAATCAGAGATATTTTCTGACCTTCCTAACGAGAAAATGTCTGGTCATTTCCAATTTTCCATCACATGAGATCATACAAGTAAGACATGTGTTGTAAAGATGAGGTCAGGAACTGGTCCCTTTATATGCATTATGAGGAGCTCATGCTCCCTTGTATGAATACAATACAAGAAAACAGATCGGTACTAAATGTAAAAAATTCCCTTGCACAAAATATGAAGACAATAACATTCGAAAATGGAGGAAAAATACATACGGTTAGTGACATCTGCAATAGCTTTCTCCATCCAACTCAGTGAAGAAATGGTTGAACAAAATCTGGGTTGAAAGGTTTTCTCCTTGATAGAATCAACATAAACAGGTTGACCTAGTTCCAACTTTTCAACTGACATCTCCGCATACCCATAATTTTGAGTATTGTTCTCACACTTGAGAGCAAGCTCATAAGTTCCGTATGGACCACCTTGGGAAGAGTCAGCAGACAATACGAAAAAGAACTCAATTGGAGTTTCTGCCACCATATTTTTCTCCTTGAAATGACCATTAGATGCAGCTTGTTTCTTTCCACGATTCCTATGTTTACGACCAATCACCTCAAAGTGAAAAAGTACTTCTTTTGGCAAAAACAATGAGGTCACTTCCACTCCTGCATTTTGGACGATTGCCTTCAAGTGCCCAGAAAGCCATACATGTAGAAGCCTCTCTAGGCCCGTTGCACTAGTTGGCTGAACTGCAGTCTCTTTAACTTCAAGTTTATGCGAACAAGGCGAAAGAGACGTAAAAAATTCTTCATGAAATGACCAATCTATCATTTCCACATCATCATCATCCACAGAAGAATCAAGAGGCCTGTCTTTGAACTTAAGATTTCTGTGGCTCCCAAAACTCCAATCAGACTCATTGAGGTTGTTATCCTTCCTGAGAAACTTGAACTGGCAGGGTGACAAAGCTAAGGTAGGAGTTTTCTTCTCTGGAGTACTGATGCATCTCTTTAAATAAATCCCTGCATGTTTATGTGCTCTAGTTATTACAAATATGTTATCATCAAGGAGGATATTCCACTGAATACAATGTTGAGTCACAAATAATTTCAACAAACAAATTTATCCCATACAACAATGTTCCATGTCTTTTTGGCTAGTCATAATCATTTCACCCATTTAAAATGAACATTACATGCCATAAATTCATCAATAAATATAGTATAAGCAATTAGACAAAGAATAAAACAGGAATCCACACACTAGGTGCACTAGTGCCAACTGCCAACTATAATTGTCATAGTAGAATTCTTTGCAGCATACTGACAGGAACCCAAAGACTAACTTTCTCACTTCTCTTATTTATACCCTTTGGAGACCTGTTCTCCTACCATTAGAAAAACATACGAGATTACTAACAAAATTACTGTCATGGCCTTCAGCCTTACTCTGAGATTTATCGCGCAATGAATCAGACACTGATGCACCGACCAGTTTATACAAGTATAACAGCTAAAATTTCATTTATCTTTTTACTTCGAAAAAAAAAAACTCTTATATCTTCAGAAGTCATTTAAATCTAGTATTTTCATCATTTAATTTAGATGCAACTAGAAATGGAATAGGACTTCAGACCCCTAGTTGTATTAGGAGTCTTATGCCATAAGATATAGAGCCCATCTATACGCACCCCACATTTCCATAAGGGCACCCAGATTTTGAGTGCACCCCAAATTCAAATTTTAATTCACGAGGGCACCCAACATTTTTACCAAAATACCCCTTCATCCCAATCAAAGCACCCAACTCCAAAACCTTGGTCGAGACATCTATTTTAGGTTCGGCGACATATGGCCAAGACTTATCTTATAGGTTCGGTGTTGTCCAACCGAACCTTTTTGGTGAAATTTGGTTGACAACTACCGACATAAAGGTTCGGTGGGTTTCGCCCGACTCTCCAATTAAAGGTCCAGCAGGCTTTGACCGAATCTCCAATTAGAGGTTCGATACACTATGATCGACTCTCCAACTAGAGATTCGGACCTGCGAGGTTGAGCCACTCGATGATGCCGTACAAATCACAAGAAGAGTGTGTGGAGGGACGATGGTGGGATGATGGTGGGGTGCATAAAATGAGAGGAAAAGGGTGGCAGGGTGCACTAATCGCAGTGAGGGGCATAAGGGTTTTTTTGCAATAAAATTGAACTTTTAAAGTTTTGACTTTTTGTTGGGGTTCCCTAAGTAAAAGGTGGGGTGCGTATAGTCAGGCTCAAGATATATATAAAGTTTGGATATAATTTCGAGGAAGATTACATTGAATCGAGCAATATATCAGATATTTTGTTTCCTAATTTTCTCATTACTTCGCTCTCTTACCAATTTCCTAATTCTTCTTCTAGATCCTCCATTAACTATCCACCAGGTTTGGGAGTCAGCTAGGTTGTTAGGGGCAAACAGGTATTAAACTATAATATTGGAGAGGGAAGAACTCTTGTTTCGCATTAGTTAACATAATTGATATAGTGAAGTCCATTGTCCAACCTCACTTTAATTAATACAAAATTTTACGGTATCTTCTCCAAGAAAAAAGAAAAAGAAAACCGCTTCAACCATGGTTGTTTTCAACAAAGTGAAAATTATAAATATACCACTAACAATGAGGCAAACAAAAGCAATTTGGCCATTTATGAATAACTGCACTTTTCATGAAATTCTATCTCTAACTACTTTGTCAAACATTTTTCGATGTGTTAAATGGAGAATATAACAAGTGCATAGATAACATAATAAACACACTCACGCACACAAAATAAAATCCATAGAAATTGGAGCACACAAAACTATCATCTCTCATATTCATGAATCTTGCAATCATCCAGTTGCAGTAAGATCTATGATTATGTAAGCCTTCAACTATTTAATTTGGCTTCAGCAATAACTTGAGAAAAAGAAACATCCACATCAAAGAACAGAATAAAATCAAACTTACATGAATGCAGGCCTGTCTTTAAATAAAACCGAAGAGACTTGGGAAGCATGATATGTCCTTTCAATGCTAATTCTGAATATAAAAGGCGAACAATTGTATATCTAACGACCTCCCTTTCAGTCAACTCCTTTTCAATCACACTCCCAATTTTGCCTTCTTTTGAGGTTGAACTGCTTTTAAGATTCATAAGTTTCTCCTGAGCTAACCGAGGAAATATAGTAACTAACTGAATATTATCAAGCATCAAGGTTTTAGCTGTTTCAGGATGAATAAATGCAACAGAAGTGAGAACTACATTCAGTTCAACACTGTTCACCACACATCTGTGCACCAATTCCCTGTCCTGATCTTGTACACGTAATAATGCCTTTGATGTAGTTTGCTCTCTATCAGCATTTATCTTCCTCCTCTTGGGGGCAACAGAAACTTCACTACCCGGCACAAGTTGCACTGTGAAAAAGTAAATTAAAATAAGAACTACTTTTCAAAAGCATGGGATAATCATCATATTTGATTTTGACTTCCTCATCAAAATGATACGAATGTTTCACACATGCAAACAAAAAAAGTAAGCATCATTAGGAATCTGCCTCATCGTTTGTAGATAAAACATAACTTAAAGACTAATTTCTATTTAGACAGACTTCAAAGAAGGAAAAGATAAAGTCTTGGTAGCTTATTCTCTCAGAATTACTGCTACCAGATGTGCTCAAATACTGGAATGTTTAACCAAAGTTTTTTTTTTCTTTATATATTATTGGATAATTGCAGATCTCCAAAATTGTATGAATTAATTGCAATGAAGCAAAACTCAAGACCTCTATCAAGAGTCAATACATAATATTTTTCCTATCCTAACTTGATTATTTAGAACATGCTTGAAACAGATTCACCATCGAAAATCATAATCATATCCCACACGCCAAAGCATCACCATTTCACCTGAAAAAAATAAAAGATTCTTGAGAGTCAGAAATCAAATTTCCAAAACATAAAATGGTTAACGGGCAAATATATCTGAATGTTTTAAGGTTTGGGCAAAAATATATCGACCTTTAGATTTTGACAAAAACATCCTAACGTTTAGATTTCTAGCAAATTGTATCCTCGGTTGCCATTATTATGTGTCAAACTGAGACGAAAAAAATGAGGAATCACATGATTACAGACCCATTGGATCCTATGAAATAATATTACCAAGTGTGTGAATAATTTTTACATTATTTAAGTGTAATGCACTTCAATAATGATAAGCAATGACATAATTAGCATGAAATCAAAAGGCTAGTATATTTTTGCGAAATCAAAAGGCTGGGATATTTTTGCCAAAACCTTGAAAGGTTAAATCATATTTGCCTATTTAGGTCTACTATATAGACTTCACATATTTCAATCGGAGAAAATAATCATTAAGTAAGCCTGACCTAGTGTTGTGCCAAATCAATTGGGTGGACTATTAAAGAGAAGAACTGTTGGTGAAGGATTTTGAGAATTGTGAGGGGAGATAGAACATAATTTGTAAATATATAGATTTTCCTATGTAACAAAAAAAGATGTCAACCTTCCCTCTTATTGTTGAAGTTCTTCACATAAAATTAGTTAGTCAAAAGACTTCTTGGTTGGAATCTTTGAGGATCATCAGTGTTATTGAGATCTATATAAACTTGAGAAGTTATACAAGCTTCGTAAAGACAAAATGTAGAGAAAAATCCAACCAATCTGCTACCATCACTTTCAAATAAATTAAATCATAACCATTGGAATATGAGAAAGTGAAATGAGATTCTTATTCCATGAAATAGTACGTAGGATGTCACTTTCATTCCACGTACTCTCTCGAATACACAATTGTGACCCTATATTGAGATAACTCAATTTGGTTCCAATTGCTAGAGATTATAAATTAAGTGATTCTATTTCAAAATTAAAATTACATGATGCAACTAGTGCAAGCAAAATCAAATGCATCTACCGCAACTAAATTAAATAAAAGCTAATGAAATGAATGAAGACAATTATATTAAAGAAAATATTCACGGAAAAATTTCCATTCTTTAAATGTTTCACGAAACATTTTCTAGATTTCTTATTAATTTCTGTTTTACTTGGTAGAAAAAAAAAAACTGTTTTCAGCTTTCTTTTGTCCCTCTTCACTTCATTTTTTGTTACGATATGATTTGACTATTCTATTTGTTTCTCAAGAGACATAGTGTTCATTTGATTGATCAATACTAACTGTTGCATTTTTGTATGTGTGTGTTAGGTAAGCCCAACACCAAGGCATTTTAGAAGATCCACTTCAAACTTATAGTTATAACCCTTTGAATTTCGTCTTAGCTATTCGATGTGGGATTCTTCTTTAGTCTCAAATATCATCTACTATTTGTTTCTTCTAACTAAAGTTTTAACTATTTGTCAATAAGATTTAAGCTAGGAGAAAAAGATGATAGATAATAGAATGAATGGACACCATGTATCATGACTTGGAGAAATAAATAGAACAGTTAAATTATAACATAAACAAAGACTTTTAATAGAGTAGAAACAAAAAAATAAATAAGAAAGAATATACATATATAAGCAATGGCCAGAAAAACCTACGTTTTGAAATGAGAAACATAAATCAACATTTTGCATAGGAAGATTTTAAATTACTAAGAAACAAGGAATCATTGTGTCTTTGCAGTTTAGGAAGAAAACCTAATAGTATTATGCCATAAACATTTGTCTTGTGAATGATTTACTTTTTTCTTGTGACTTTGAATGTAAGAGAATTGGAGCTTCATATATCTAAAACAATGTAATGAATATGGAGAGCTACACCAATAGCACAAAGTCTTCCATATTAGAGTCTAAGGATGGATCAACGATTGAATGGATAAAGTCATAGCCCTGCTTTATAGCTCTTTCAAGGATCAAACACACGATCTCTAGGTATCTATAATATGAGTGATAAGTCTATATTTACGCACTATTTAGCTTAGTATTTAGTATGATTTTGGACTCTAACTCTCTATTTTATAGTGATAATCTCTCATTTGTGTTAATTACAAGCTTTACAAGTTGGAGCGAGGAATAGGAGTGAAACCGGGAAGAACGGACAAGGAACGAAAAGCTCCAAGAATTATGCAGCTTAAAGTGGCGCTGTGAGCCACGTTGTCAACAGGAATGCTGCAGAGCGCGGGCTACAACACGGAGCCCAATTGCGAGGGTGTTTGTCCCGCGTTGTGAGTGGCGCTGTGAAGATCTAGGCTACAACGCGATGCGAAAATTTAGGATACGAAATCAAAAGAGAATCTTCTCCAAGTTTAGGTCCTCTAGTATAAATAGGAACACGAATCTTACAGGTTTTCGGGACCTTTTGTTGACTAAAAACTTGGAGAAAACTTGGTGATCTTCGAATCCATGTCAAACTAAGCCATTCAATCTAAGACGGAAGTGGATCAAACGAAGTCCCTTGGCTATTGTAACATCAATGTGAGATCTACTTTGATTTAATTTAATGCTTTTTCATAGTCTTCTATTTCCTTTGGTATTGTTTGATTGTTAGGGTTAAGCTTTGATACATTGTAACGGGCAAGGCCCTGACTACACGTAATGAGACTAAAGTCCGTCAGGCTCGTCAGTAGGGAATTCAGGGAATTATTGTGCATGTTTCTAGGTGGAAACCCTTTGCCAGTGTGTTGACTGCATACGAAATAGTGTAGGAAACATCACGTCAGTGGCGATTGATCACAACGATTGATTCGCACCCTTTCGGGACAGGTCAAATACTTTAGGGATTTAGGCTAAATCAGACGCACTAGTGATCTGATTGTCTAGGTGTAGTGTCTTTACAGAATCTAAAGCGTTCATCGCATTAAACCCCGGACACGTGTCTAGGGATATGCGAATTGATTAGGGGAGTAGTTAGCGGTCGTACACTAGCTATCAATTAGTGGAAGACTAGGAATCTGGAAGCGTGTTTGGTTTTATAGCTACACCAGGATACAATTAATTGGCATACATTTATGTGGTTCAACGACCAATGATGTTGTTACATGCCATTTGACGGAGTTTGAGATGTTGAAGGTTTAGGTTACTTCTTCACTTCATTTCTTAGCAAAAGTGTTTACATTCTCTAGTTCTCATTCATTTCCTCAAATCACTTTCAAAACCCCCTTTTTTCCCTTTCTTTCAGACCTTAGAAAGATAACCAATCTAAGTGGGATCGACCCTTTTGCCACTATCTACAAATAGCTGGTTTAAGGAAATATTTTTATTGAAGCGTTCTGTGCGCGTCAATGAGCCAGTACTAGGTTAAAAATACAATAGATATGATTATTCCTATACCTATTTGACATGTAAATATCTCCCCACAATTAGCATTAGTAAACAAAGGGGTCAAACCAACCACAACTAAGCAATAGCAAAAGATTGACACTGGGCCTACTACCGTCATGAATTGAGATGTGTAGAGTATAAAGTGAAAATAGAACCTAAAACAAATTATTCTTACCTACTGAGTTTTCTGGAGAAGTTGAAACCACGAGAAACATAAGGATAGTGTGGCCATGCAACCATAAAGGGAACCGCATCCCTTGGTGAACGATACCAACCTGCATGTTGCAACCTCGATGGGTAAATTAACATTCCAGGTGGAAAATAATAGCTATCTTTCGTTAAAATAAAACAAAGTGTCACTTTGATGTTAACAATTGGAAATGAATGGCCCCTCACCCAAAAAGGGAAAAATAACGAAATATGTACTCATTTCACATCAAATAATTGATTTTTGCGTCAATGTGTCTATGTGCATTTATACCACTTCTTGGTCCTATGAATTAGCAAGAACCAACTAGGTAAAGATGATATAATTAAAATTTGTACATAAAATGCGGCAAACATGTATGCATTTCACAAAGAGCACAAGTAAATGGATGCATAAGGTGTTAAATTTTAGCAGAAAAAGGAATAGCTTGATATTTATCATTGGCACTGCTTAACAACAATATTTTTCAGGCTAAGCACTGAACTACATGGTACCATAGCTGCAATATGTACGATGCATGGGATTCAAGTCTCTTTGAATAGCATCCGTATATTCATATTTAGGGTTCTCTTATTTCCATCTTATAGTTATAAGCATGGAAGATAGGGCAACATGTGAGGGTGGATATCAAATTAAGTTGGAACCCATTGTTTAGAACCTACTCAACAACTTTGGATTTTAAGGTCAAGAAATGATCCAAGAGCAGCATAAGTAAGAATCGAGAAGGAATGAATAATCACCTTCTAAAAAAGCACATGCAAAAGTGTGGAACAACACTACTTGGGAATGCCACTTAGAAGTAATTCAACTTTTAAGCACAAGAGTTTTCTCGGGATCCTATCTTAATCAAAATCGATAAGTGCTTAGAAGGTTGGATGAAGGGCTTCCTTCTGATAGGAGGAACCCTCCCACTGATTAAGACATAATGCTCTCTACCAACTTACCAGTTAACAACATTTAAAAAGACAATGCTAGGGTGACCTTTTTGGAACACCCGGAATGGGCGCCCGGTTATTGGTGTAT
The DNA here is from genome assembly GCA_039657325.1 of Stephania cephalantha. Classification (NCBI taxonomy): domain Eukaryota; kingdom Viridiplantae; phylum Streptophyta; class Magnoliopsida; order Ranunculales; family Menispermaceae; genus Stephania; species Stephania cephalantha. Next base: position 14,033,430 of record CM077570.1, on the reverse strand, counting down.
TCAATACACATTGATTTGTGTGCGTACAAACGTCGATGCAGAAATCAATGAACACCAACAACCAAGTGTCCGGGTGTCCCAAAACGGGTCACCAAATAATTTGCCTGATTATAATTCTTTTGGAAATAGAAGAGGGAGGTAGTCTAACGGTGAAATGGAAGCAGCTTCAAAACCTAGTGGCAAGAAGTGTGTTGGCTATTGGTAACCTTCTTCAAATGAATCCGGCTTTAATAGCTAAATGGTTATGAAATTCCCTCCCCCCCCCTACTCCGCTCTCGCTCCCCATAATCATGTATGATGTACGCATAGTGAAAATCAAGAAAATAAGTTTATTGATGCCTTGCAGAGCACATTCCATACCCCGGAAAATGGGGGAGGGAGGCTCCAAGCCCATTTTCCGTTTCTGAAAAATGGGGGAAGGATGCGATATGTTGGCAGCCTATGAGAGCTGCAGGCTGAGGCTGAGGCGAGACCTGCGATAGGTTTACATCAATAATTTGCCCTAAAATAGATGGTAATCACAACATTTGCTTCTAAAGAAGCAATTAAAAGAGATTAAATTGCAGCAAACAATTTTTCATTCAAGACACAGTAAATCTCACTTAAGATCCTCGAATTAGGAAGCCTAGAAAGTAATATTATGTAATCCAAATCAAGAAAGACTGAAAGAGTTAGCATTGCAATGTTTAGAACTTTATAACCTAGATGTTAACCAATATATGACAACATTGATCCAACATTGACCAATAGGTCCATAACTACAACTAAACTATCTGTTAGCCAAATTCCAATTTAATCTCCTCCTAGGCCTCAATTCACAACGGCATTCAAAGTAAGCCATCAAATCAACATCCACAACCGCACCTGCTTCAAAATCTCGGCCTCCGCGTGCTCAGCATTAAGCTCTAAGATCTCCCAATCATCCTCACTGTTAGGTTCTACTATCACCAATTTCGCTTTCGGCAAATTGGAAATCACTCTCACTCTCACCACAGCACGCTCTGGCAAAGATATGCAATCCGCCAAAGCCTTGGCAACCTAAAATCGCATCCACCACGCACGAATAAGAATTTCAAAACAAATTCAAACTAAACCAGTTGTAACTTCAAAATCAAGAAACAAAGAAAGAAGAGAACCTCGATAGCGGACGATGTAGAGGCGGAGCCGGACCAGGCGACGTTCCAGACGAGGTTGGTGTCATCGATGCGGGATTTGAGCTCGAGAGCGAGAAGTGGAGGGAGAGGGGATGCGGTGTGGGTTGATTGGAGGGTTTTGATGAAGGAGAGAGGGAGAGAGACGAAGTTGGTCTCTATGTTTCCAACGATTCTCACTTCCAACTCCATTGGAGTATCGAGAAGGGAAACTGCAGTATGAGCGATAATGGAAGGAGGAAGGTTGGAAGGAAATTGAGAAAGTTTTTTTTTTTTTTTTTGACACGACGTGAGCGTGACGGAGAATTTTGTCTCGCTAGGACTAGGAGTGGGGAGGGGCCGTCAAACTTTCATCATCAAATGACCGACCATCTCTGCAGAAAAATGAGGAGGGCCGCTAAGGGCACCCCACCATTTAATGAAGGCACCCAAAGTTTTTGTAAAAATTTCAAAAAAAGTGAAAAAGACTATTTTGCCCTTGTATATATAGTGATTCAAACCTCACAAATCATTTTGACAAAGAAAAAAGGCACCCCACCACAAGGTTGAACCACAAATCCACACCGCGTTTGTCGACTTTTTATCGATTCTTGCGGATTGACATCATCCGACAAATGAGTAAACAATGTTTGACAACCATATGATAGTTTATTAGAACTGTTTAGTTGTGGAAAACAGTGAAAATGATGATTTGTTTGTCAACGTAGGGTTTGGTAATTTCTTCAAATCCGAAGTTGTTTCCACTATATAATGGAGGATTGTAATGTTTCGGTGCCGAGATGAAGTCGTCCTTGAGGTAATTTTGCAGATTTTTTGTTTTTTATGCGGTTGGGAGAAGTTTTTGTCCTGGTGCGCGATTGTATCGGCCTCGCAGGGCCGAGATGTATGGTGATGTCTCGGTCCCAAAGGACCGAGAGGTGTACTTAGGTCACGGTATGGTACGCCGATGTACAACCGAGAGTATGAGCACATTCTCGATTGTACACCACCGACACCACATTACCTACCACTAATTGTAGCTCTCGTCATGTCTCGGCGAGAGAACTAGAGTACTTTCGGCCATGCGTAATCGCGACACCGTGAACTCTTCCGCCTTTGTGGCGAGACTTCGAGTTCCCAAAACCGTAGCTTCGTCTCGGCCATGCGAGGCGAGATCGCAGCTACGATCTCGGCTGTGTGGCCGAGAACCGCGAATTCTCATTTCTTTAACTATTCAACCGAACCCTAACTTGGAGACGAAATCGGCTCACACCACGACCCTACGAACCTCAAAAAAGCCGTAAACCAAAGGAGAAACACAAGGCGAGACACGGAAAACACGATTTTGGAGATTCCTCTCACTTTGGTCGATTCAAACTAAATGGGTTCTTGCACAACATTCGGTGAAGGTGGTGGGGTGCTCGGGGTTCGGTGAAGGTGGTGGTGGGGGTGGTCGGGTGCTCTGGGGTTCGGTGATGGTGGTGGCGGTGGTGGTGGCGGTAGTGGTGGTAGTGGTGGTGGGGTGTAAGGGTTTTTTGCAATAGGGGTATTTTTGGTATTTTGGGTTTAATTTTCGGGTGCCCTGGTAAATCAATTTGTGCCCACATTAACTGGGTGCCTTCATTAATAGGTGGGGTGCCCTTAGCGGCCCTCAAAATGAGTTGGGAGTTGTCATCCGATGTGAAATAATTGCACTAGCGCGCGGGAGATGGCGAACTTGGGCAATGGTTGGTGAGGGATGCGAACAAGATCACGAGGGAGAGTGAGCAGAGACTAATGAGAACTAACGATCGGGAAGGAGTGTGAACAGCAAGCAACCAGAGAGGGAGTAGCGTAAGGAATCATCGTGAGAGGATATTTTAGGGATTTTTCATTTTTGCCTACGAAAAAGAACAGGGAGTTACTATTAGCACCCTATATGTTACATCAGCTCTTCATTTAATTTAATGTTATTTATAGTCCCCGATAAGTTAGTTGATGCTATAAACACCCCCCCCTCCCCCTTTATTGTTAGTAAACTCTTTATTGTACCCCTAATTTATATTTGTTTCCTTCTCTCTTCAAAGAAAACATTCTTTTCATTTTTGTAATCTTCAACCTCCAACCTCATGTTGCACACATCTTTTTCTCCCCCTTAACTCAATTTGCTCCATATGCATTTCAAGATTGATTGTTTGATCCTTAAAAGCTAAAATTCAGGATTCTAACCATTCAAGAATATGAATCAAAACTCAACCAAATACCATAATTTAAGATGATGTATTTGATGGTGAATTATTGAGTTTATGAACGAAGATATGAGAAGGGGTATAGTCGTATAGAGATTAGAAAATAGAAAACAAAATGCGATGAGTCTATGATTTAATCTATGTGAGATATAAAAAGTGAAAATTTAGTAGAAGAGGAAGGCGACTGTAGTGAGTGAAATAGGAGTTTGGATGAGTTTAAGGTTTCATTTAGAGAGTGGTGTAGATAGTGAAAAGTAAAGTTGATGAGGAATGTAGATAGTGGAAAGTAGTAGAAGGAGAAAAAGAAATGAAATATGTTCATGATTAAAAGTACAGTTATTTATGTAATTTTGCCTATAAAACATTTTAGTTTAAAAATGTATTAAATTAAACGGGGGCTAATATAGGGTAGTGGGGGGCTAATAGTCGCCCCCAAAAAAAACTAACGATATTTTGGGGATTTAAATAGGAAGCGACTAAACGGACCCGAGCTTTTGCTTAGAGGACCCCATTTTTTAATTTTTACTTCATCATACCCCACTTTTTACTTAGTTTACCCTACTGTTTTTTTTCTCAAAATTCTAAAAATACACTTGCTCACCCCATCACCCTCACCCCAACACCCCTCAAATCTTTTTCATTTCTTGGTTTTAGTCATCGTAGAGCACTTGTACTAGGTCACCAAGTGTTGTAGGAGTTTTTCCGTTGAATAAAGTCGGATGTAGTTGCGACGTGTCCTAAAAGTGAAGAAGTGTAGCTCGCGGGTGCCAACTCCGACCAAGACTGGGAAGAGAACTTGGTCTCGATGGGTGCCAAAAGGATCCAGCCGATACCTATTTAGAGGTGTCGGTTTAATGTGTCTAACACCCGCAGGGCAACAAGAACGAACAAAAAATTTCAAAACTCCAAAAAAATACATGAAAATGACCAAAAAATACTAGGTTTTGCTCAAAATCGCTTGATATTTTCGATTCCATTGAAACTTTGCACCCAAAATGCAAGATTCAACCTCCAAATCGAAGCCCTAAACCCAACAACAAAACCACAAATAATACCGACTCAAAAAAGTTAAAAAAAAACTCAAATTTTTTTCGAAATCGACACTAATAAAGATAAGGAATTGTAAAATCCGAGAATTTCATAAACTTGATTAGAAGCTTACTTAAGGATTTTCGGATTTTAATTGAAAATTAGGTATACGTAACGACCCGAATATTCTAACTTGTGTCACGTGTCACCGCAGGACTCTGACGGGGATTTTATCTGACGTAGCATACTTGGTCAACCCTTGGGAGTTGACACCAAGGTATATTATGTTTGTTTGGTGTGTATAGTATTTATTTTTTACTAAAAAATGTCAAATTTCAGTTAATTATCAGTCCGATTGTGTCAAAATACAAGTAAGGTTCGATGGTTGGTATGAGTGTATATTATGGGTACCCAGGTACGAGTAGGCGATAAGATTGGACAAAATAGTTGTAGGACTATAATGCTATTAAATTAAGAGAATAACCTAAATTGGAATTTTTATTTAAATTACCGCATTACTATATTATTACAATGCACATCTAATTGATTATAGTGTAGAAATGAAATAATGCATATGATGTACCTCGAGAGGCGTACTACAGAAGATTGAAATTAATGTAAAATTCTCCTTCATTCATATTAAGGAACCCATTTAAATTCAAAGGTCTAATGTATGCTTGGTAAATATGTTGAAAAATAAGGTCACTTAATCTATGTAAATGTCTTGGTTGCATGAAGAATACATGGATGAACTAGGGGCAAAATTGTCATTTTGCACTTTGTAGGACACTTGGTATATGTAGAAATGAGATGGAGAGCTTGGATTGCTAGGTAAACTTAATTAATCTATCACTAATGAATTTTCAAAAAAATGTATAAAGGGGTAGAAGTCATTAGGGACTTAACTTAAATTCATTTCTAAGAGCTCTAGAAAGGAAATTGGAATGAATCCTACCATTAATGGAGTTGGAGAAAGCTTGAAGACAACAATTTAAAAATTCATACGGTCTCAAGGCATGTTCTACACCTTCTCCATAATAATTTCTCCTATTTGAATTCTTATCCATGCTTTTGATTCTTATTAATTTGTTTTTTTTTTTAATGATGATCTTATTCATGCAAGCTACTTCTTCATACTCTCATTTTCCTAATCTTGTTTGCATCCCCCTTTAATTAATCAACAACACACACATATGTATATTGATCAACTAAATTCATGCATGGTTTTTTTGAGTATTTTAGGTTGATCCAAATTAATAGCTACAACTCATTGTTGGGTTGGCCTAAATGTGTTGGAACCTTAATATGAATATGGCTAAGAAGAATGAAAATAATAATTATAATAATCATGTGCATTAATAAAAGAAACACTACAAGAAAAGTGGTTTTTTACGACATTTGCAAATTGTCCTCATAGCACCTTTAGGACAATTTAGCCTACATCCTAGACGTAGATGTCGTAGAAAGTCAAATACAAGTTAGGATATCTTAGTCGTCCTCGTATAAATGTCCTCGTTTGTAATATTTAGGACATCGAGAAAAATAGTTATGTGACGGCCCCAACTTCTAAACAGGGCACCGCCCGACCTAATCCCGTAATCAAGTCTTAATCCTAACCACATAAGACTTAATTACGTATTAGTCAGCCTTTCGTCCCTATATTTCAATTGAAAGTTAATTCAAATTCCATTATCATATTAAGCGGAAGCTTTCATTCTCCAAAACTCCTAAGTGTGGAAAACCAGGAAAATACAACATCACATGCACGTATATATATGAAACTATTCACTCAACTCAATGTACAACCCAAAATGACATAAACAATAATAATACAACAAAAGTCGAGACATACTGTAACAATCCTAAAAATCTACCTCGTCTCACGTGTCATTTCGGGGTCGTGCGTGGGACCCACTTGTCGTGATACACATGTCCAAATCTCGGGAGTCGACACCGAGGTATGTTATTTTTGGTTTGATGCTTGTATTAATTATTATACCAAAGGTTGAACAAATTAAATTAATGAAATTCGGTAATGTGCGGGTAAGGTACACACGGGGCATAACGGTGTCGAGACGAGCGGAGGTGTACCTCGAGTCGCGTGTCGACGTGAGGCTGAAGTAGAGGCATATGGGGTAAGCAAAAATTATTTTGGACTAATATTGAATTTATGTTGGTGGCTAATGTGGTCACATTAAATGTAAACATTAATGTGCCTATAGTTAGTGAAAAATTAAAATGGCCACATGATGTATCTCGAGACGCGCATTGACACATCAAGAGGCCAATGGAGTGAACTTGTGAGTCATTTGTGCATGACTTGGTTAATAATTGAGTGAAAGTGGTCCCTTAGACATGCCTCGAGATACGTGTGCACAAATGGATGTGTGGCCATGGTTCAATCTTTATCCAATACATAAAAACTCATCATTTTTCACTTACTCACTCACTCACAACGTTTTGGAAGGAAGGAGGAGAGGAAGAAGAGAGATTGCTTGGGGTGTTGGAGCAAAGAGAAGAGCACCCAGTGAGGGTGGAGAAGTGGTGGTGATCACACTTGCAAGAACATCAAGCTAGGTACCTCTCCATCTCCATTAACATCATTTGATTATTTGGTCATTTCCAAGTCTTGAATTTGATGTTGTTGTTGTTGATTTCGGGTGAGTTAATGATGGGTTTAGAGTTTGATTGTACATCTCATTGGTGTGTATTGAAGAAGAAGAAAAAATAATAATAATTAAATAATAGAAAATCCAATAAAAAATCATGAAAATTCAAGAAAAAAATTAGAAAAGGTTGAGGAAAGTGGAAAAATACTTGTCGACGTTGTCGAAAGTTTTTACACCAACAAATATTTCCTCGAAAAATGTGCCACCACTAAGACTTTCCTAATTTGCGCAATTTTGGGATTTAAAAATCTAAAATATCTCAAATAGGCTCTAACACAATATAAATTTGCCCATATGATTATCAGGGGCATAGGTTACTAGTGTCGGGTATTGGGTACGGATTTGGAGGCGTGTCAGAGCCGATTTGAGTGCGTATTAGTTTGGATACAGGTAAGTAAACCAGCTAGGAAATTTTACAGTATTTCTTGAGCTTTAATTTGTTGTTATTGCTATGTTCATCATTTCTTTTGAAATTTTCATTGGTTGAGTGGTCTATTGGCAAGTGAGTCATGGTTATTATTTATCTGTGATATGAGCTCTTATCTAGACGCCGTTGATATCTCCTAATTGAGTGTACGTTGGGGGCACTTATTCGGGTCTGTGGATATCTCATAGTCGCAAGGGTTATGGTTGGTAGGCTGTGTCTCATCCTGAACCCGAGTCAGCTGGGCTTTTGCCGCGACTCAACGACCTTTTGTTCGGGACTCATTACTATTCGAATTTCGTATTTCGGACCCTCACTTATCGTTTGATTTATTTGCAGTCTTTTATTCATGTGTTCCTTATTCTTTTCTTTTTATTTGCATGAATTAGACTGATTTATTTATTTCGAAATGTTGTATATATGTCCTGTTTGGCGTTACTTACCTGGCTCGTCATTCTTGTGTTTGATGGAGTGCAGATCCACCATCCAAGGAAAGGGAAGGCTCCACAGCTAGGAGATATTATTTGAGGATACCAGAGCAGTTCCTACTACTTGTCTGACATAGGTGATTCTTTTGTATTATTAGCTATACTTGTTTTAAAACATTGGGAGTCGGGTTTTTGAGAGATTTTGGGCATGTATATCCTGTATTTACTCTCCTCTGATTGTTCATTGATGATGATATACATATTCGGGGTTTCCACACTTTAGGTTGTCTTAATTGGTGTCTTTCAGGTTTTTTTTTAGTTAGTTTGAGGTTTAATTGCTTCCGCTATAACTATGATAACTCACTAATTGATTAACTCGACTTTAATTGCTTGATAAATGGTAAATGATAAAGGAAGGCTGACTAGGCTTGCGTGACTCAGTGAGACGGGCTCGGGGGTCCACGTAAGTCTAGGCCGGGCGGGGCCCAGTTTAGGATTGTGGAACTGGGGCCGTCACACATACAAAATGAGTGAGGAGAGTCGCCGAACTGCTCAGAGGAAGTCGCTGATCTTCTCCTTCCCTGGTCTGCTGCTGCTCGACGAACCTACACCCACCGTCACAAACTAGACGGTGAGTATAGTGATATTTAAGTACTAACTGGAGAATTCTATGCCACATTTCCAAAATAAACGAATGGTATTTAAAAGCATAAAATAGCGAAATAAATTGTTGAAACAAGTAATGCAAGTAAATACCACAGTTAAAGATGTAGAAACAGACACGGGCTAAGTCGAGATGATCTACGTCCGGTCGGCGGTGAGAACTATCACCTAACCTTTCCCACTACTATACGGAGCTGCGCTCAACATATCTCACACAAATAGCGAAGCTGCGCTCTACGCTTATACACCATCAATCTCATGCTTGCCGACCACCCCGAGTCCTATAACTAGTGTGCCGCGCAAGTGTAGTGGTGAGTGCCGGAACCCCGGTAAACCCATGTCCTCGTGAACCGCGCATCTCTCGTGCAATGGACACTAGATAATCCCTACTTTAATTTTAAAGATAAATAATGCCAATGTTCTAGGAATCCAAAACAAGTTAGGCTACAAAACCCAAAGAAAATCAAATACAAGTCTAAGTAAATCCAAATTATCCCATTAGCATGCTTGTCATCAATTCTTTTCAAAAATGACATCAAGAGTAGGAATCAGAGTCAATGAAACAATTCACAAAGCATCATGTCACAGTATTCACTCATGAATAGATACAAGAACAATATGATGTGAGATTTTAAGTAGCAATGTCTACCAATAGACCAATAAATGAATAAAGGTGAATGAAATGAAATATAAAATTCTCGCAGTTGTACTTACAATTCACAAGCTTGTCCTAGTCTATTCGTTCCCTCGACAATTCGAAATGCGTTCCCAAACTCACTCTGTTCTCTTCTTAGTTCCATAACATTCAATAATGTATCAATTTAGGCCAAATCAAATTCGAGACCAATTTCTAATTTTTTTTAGGCCAATCCACCCATTTCACGCTTTTCGAGGTAAAACCCCCATAAAAGGCTTGTCCGATATTCCAAATATTTTATTTTTCATAGAAATTCATTACTTTCTATTTATTTTGTTGCAATATAATTTTTAGGAATTTTTCCCAAATTTTCTGGATTTTTTTTCCATTTTTCTCCCTTTTTTTTCTCTGTTTTTTTCTCTTTTTTTTTTTTTTTCTGGGTCGGGTCGGCGCCGTTTGATCGCCGCGACCACAGCCGCTGCGGCCCGGCTCGCTCGCCCCATGGTCCGAGCCTTGCCCAGGCCCTTGGCCCGGCCCAAGAGAGGGAAGGGGAGCACAGCACTCCCGTGCAGACGGCGGCTCGTGGTGCAGCGGCGAGCCAGCAAGGAGATCGGCGCGCGGAGGCTCGAGATTGACAGCGCTCAGCGAGACGGAGTCCGGCGAGCGGCGCAGCGCGGCGGCGGATTATGCGAAGGCGCGGACGGCCAGCAGCAGAAGTGGACCAAGAGGTGGTGCAGTTGTGGGGAGGATGACGAGTGGCGGCACGGTCCACCAAGTAGCGGCGGAGACGAACTAGCAGGACGAACGCCGACGAGAACCACGACAGTGGCACAGACGGCCAGCCGGCAGCGAGCCATAAAGAGAACAACGGCTACGGCGAGACAATAGCTCCAACGAAGCTCTCATTTGTTTGGAGGAACAAGATCTTGAAGTTGAGACTCCATTAAATGTTTTGGTGAGGCTCTTAACCGTATCTAAAACTCAAACTCATGTTAAACTTATAAATCTCTCGTAGTTATCGATGATTCCGATATGGTTTAGATTGAAGGATTTAGTTCTTGCGTTCCTTATAATGGTTTTGCTATCTTGATTATTTAAAAAGCTTAATGGAATTTGATTGAATAATCATTCTAGTTTTGAAAAGGGAATTAATCTTTTTGTTATGGTTTGACGCAATCCACGAAAGGGCTTTTTAACCTTTTCGATGATTTGGACTTTGTCTCGAAGTCTTCATGCTTTGAAATGGTTTTGGGAACTAATGCACTCTATGTATTTGATGAAATTATCGAAAGAGTTATTATGTTGTCTTTTAAACAATGGATGGACATGAGTTCTAAGTCTGTTGGATTATTTATCAAATTTGGTTTTTGATTGATTTCCATGGATTTCTTTAGCTAATAAATGAGTAGAACTCAAAAAGAGTGCTATGAACTCTAGGTTTATTTAAACATATGGTTGATCAAACCTAGCTTTGAAAAGGCTTTACATTGACAAAATTTATTGATAACAAACATGGTCGACACATTGGTTTATTCGTTATGATTTTATGTCAGCTCATGAGAAGGTTTTAGTCCTAATGAAGGACTTGGATTCGTTTTTAAAATGAACTTCAGGCTAGGAACTAAATGAAGTGGAATTACATGGTTTTCAAGTCAATGAGAATTATTGCTCGAAAATGAACTTGCTTCGATTAAGTCATGGATTCTTAAACAAATGCTATGATTTGGGAGTTTTGAGTCAAACTTGACTCTTTGGTTGTGAGTTAGTCGATTTCATTGATTTGTGTCGGGAGTCAAGTTATTATGGGATTTTCTTATCTTATTTCATTGCATTCTTTATTGCACTCGAATTATTGGTTTTGATTTGAAAGAAAAATTTAAAAAGTTGAGAATGACTTAAGTAACTTAATTGAGAATAAATATGAGTCCTAAATGGTCTAAGCTACTCTAAATGAGTTGTAAACGAGTAAATGGTCTAAGCTACTCTAAATGAGTTGTAAACGAGTCTAAAGAATTTGTGCTATACTTGTACGCTTGTAGATACGTGACGAGGACTCTTACTATTCGAACGATTACTTTGACGTGGCTGCCCATGTGAATCTAAGGTAAGTAAAACCAGCTAGGAAATGTACAGTAGTTCATTTGAGCTTATATTTTATTGATATTGTATTGTGTCCCTTCCTTGGAATTCCCACCCACTTATGAGTGTCCGAGAGCCAAGTGAGTCATACGAGTGTCTTTGATTGGAGTAGTTACCCGCTTGCAACCGGAGCCATGACCTCGAGTCAGTTGAGTACTTAGTCGGAATGAGATGTGTTTTATCCGGGGCACCGTTGATATCCATCATTCACGACGGTCTAGGTACAACAGGCGACGCCGCGTCCTAGGACCCGAGGCTGCTTGGCGTTGTCGCGACTCTATGACCCTGACCCTGTGGCACCCACACTCGGTGGTATTGGACTACTTGGGCACCTCTCTATTGTTTCCTTTAACACTTATTTCTCGTTTTATTTTCATTTTTACAGTCTTATTATCATGCATTCCATATAGCTTTCTTTCGATCCGCATGACTTTTAGACTACTTTATTTATTTTGAATTACTGTTTATATCCTACTGGCATTTACTTACTGGACTCAACATTCTTGTGTTTGACCGAGTGCAGATCCGCAGCCGAGCAAGGGTAAGACGCTAACACTTGACGATCTACTCTGAGGATATCGGAGCGGCCCTCCTCCGCACACTTTTGTAGTTTTTTGACTTTTTGTATTACTTATATATGTTGTTATCACACTTGGGATACTTATTTGGGTTGAGAGATACACAGACTGGTATATCATTTTTGCTTAGTTATAACACTTGACACAAGATATACATGAATGTACATGTTTACAGGGTTCCACAATTAGGTTTTCCAACTATTTTACATTATTTTTGAGTTAGTTAATGTATTAATTGCTTCCGCTAATTTGTAAAACTTGAAAAATACTAGTAACTCAACTCAAAATTAAGAATTTACTTATACTCACGGATTGGAAGGCTGACTAGGCCTGCGTTGACCTTACGAGACTGGCTCGGGGTCCACGTGGGCTTAGGCCGGACGGGGTCCAGTTTATGGGAAAGTGGGGCCGTCACAGCATGGTTTCCAAGACGTGAAGTCAATGCATCAATCTAAATTAAGTTAGATTAATTCAATCCACTTTGCATCGTCTATCTTTCTTCAACTTCTAACTAATGGGTCAGATTTTTCTAGCGGGCCATTTATATGTTCTTAATTGGTGTTGCTTGATAAGTCGATATTTATAGTTATTTAGTACTTTATTTTAGTATATTTAATTATTCAAAGTCTCTAAAATATATATTTAATTATATTTTTTTGGTCATTTTTAGGTGACGGAGCGCGCGGTTGAATTCGTGACGAAAAAATACTCAAAATGGAGTATTTACTTGCAGTGATCGGATGCCGGACAGTTTGCCTCGAGTTACGCGTTGCGCGGTGGGTAGAATAGAGGATCAGCAGACCAATTGACACGTGGCAGCGTGCCATTGGCTTTCATGGGACACGTGGCAGCCCTCCACTGGCGGTCAGCATCTTGACAACGACACACACCAATTCTTCTCTCTTGCTGCCACGTGGCGCGTTCTTACCCTCTCTAAGCACGTCATGCAAGCAATCTCGACAAATCCCGTGTAGCCATGTGGCGTGTCACCATCACCACGCCACAAACCATTTCTTCTCCTCGCTCAACAGCTCTTCGATTTCCTCGGGATGCGCGTCAGTGCAAGCTCCCAGAATTTCGCCGATTCTACGCGAGTTTCACTCCGCCTCTTCGTGCGCCGCGTGTCGTGCTCTCACCAAACCCACAACGTCATCACAGCCGGTTCAGCCAATCAGACGACGCCACGTCAGCGCTCGACAGACAAAACAGCCAATCGCGCTGCGACACGTGGACAAAAGTGATTTCAAGCCCAAAAACAGCCCTACGATGCTCCTCGGCGCACGAGTCACCTCCCTAACACCCAAAAGTAGTTTCTCTCACTTCACGAGACCAATTTTTAGTAGTTTTATATATATTAGGAACTTAGGTTTTATTATTTTTATGACCGACTATTATTGTTTTGTTATCGATTTTCTTCGACGACAATGTTTGGCTAATCAACTCTTTTTCTAGGTCGGAGAGGAAACAAGTCAGGATCATAGACTCATGGCATATTATGTGAGATCTTTTATTTTATTATTTAATTTAGTTTAAATTCTCCTATTTCATTGTTGTTGATTTTAAGGAATATGGTTTAGATCTAGGGTGTGTATGTGGCCAGTGCATGCTTTTAGGTGGACAACCTATAGTTATTTGGACCATTAGTATCCGTGTAATTGTGCTTTTGGACCAATAAAGTAACAAACACTCACCCATTTGCCGTAAAACCCTTTTGGTTCTTGAGTGTGCAACAATTGAATCTAGGTTAAATCGGGAGCGGATGCGACCCGGTCATTTAGGATTAGTGTTCCCACAGACCTATATTACTGCGGTTAGTGTGTTAAACTCGATTGGCGGATGTCTACGGTTATACATTAATTAGGGAAGTAGTTAGTGGCGGACGTCCTGACTATCGAGATTAGGGGAACGAGGAATTTCCGGCGGATGTCGATTTTCTATAGCCAATCTAGGAGAATATAAATTAATTACTTTTTGGGAAAGATTGAAGACCGTGATTGCCATTGAATCTTGATCTTGATTTATGGAACTGTAGACCTAGGTGTTACTTATGTATTAATTAATTGTTTTCAAAATTAGTTTAGTTATTTTACTTATTTAGTTTAGTTAGATTAGTTAGTTAAATTAATATTTATTTTAAAACCCCCCGATTTTCTTCTTTTTGTTATTTTTAACCTAAGAAATACTTTCAATCTCTGTGGGATCGACCCTTTGCCGCTATTCTACAAAATAGTTGGTTTAGGAAACTTTACTTTATTGGCCCGTTCGGCATGCGTCATTGCTCCGATCCTTTTTTTATTTATCGATATACTAAAAACATGGTATAGTTCACTTATCCATTTTTATTATTATTAGAAATAAAACATAAGTGATTTAGTAATTTAGGGAGGTCATAGGTTCGACGGCAGTTGAAGTCAAAAAAGAAGAAGTAGAAACATGTTCATTAATTTACTCCACATGATATTAATAGGTGAGGGGAGATTTCGGTACCAAGATTAGCAAGGGATCTATTAGGGGTATTTCAATCACACACACATATACATTTCTAATTAATATTCTAACTGATATGTGATATTAATAAGTACGAATAGTAAACGATTCCTCGGTCATCTGAATTGTTGTTTTTACCCCTTTAAATACCTATAAATTATTATATTTATTTGTCTTTCCTACTTTTTTTTAAAAAAAATGGCACTATATATACTTATAATTAACTTATTATTTACTACTATTTTTTGAATGGTATTATTTACTACTACTAATATATAAATGACTTCTAAAATAAGAAATTTAGTTTAGTTTTCTCAAATAATTTTAATTGATCAATTAGTTAAAGTTTTTAAAATTTTTATTCCACTAGATTGTTTTCTTTTGAGTGTATATAGTAACTAGTATATATGTATACCAAAAAAATAAAATAAATACATTATTTTAGGACATATTCGATAAATATAGTAAGTTTTAATGGATGGACACCAAACCTAGATTTATTAGGACATTTGCTTTGAAATGTCCTAAAAATATTTAGGTTTAGAACATTTGCTTCATAATGTCCTAAAAAGCTTAACATTTAGGACATCTACTTCAAAATGTCTTAAATCTTTTAGGACATTTGCTACATAATGTCCTTACAAAGTTTATATTTAAGACATTTAGATGAAAACGTAGTAATAAGTGTTTATGAGGAGATTCATAAGAAAACGTCATAATTAAAAATATGACATCATAAGATAACGTCCTAAAAGCAATTGGCGGGAAATCAATATTTTGGAGGGAACTATTATTAAGAAAGTGTTGGAACGTCTTAAAATTAAATTATATAAAGGCAACTTTAAATCGTCTTTAAAAGTATGTTTGAGGACGTTTATTTATGAACGTCCTACACTGTATATTGCAGTCAGTATACTAAGGACGAAATTAAGAAAAATGTCATCGTAGATAATTTTCTAAGACGTTTGCGTATAAACGTCTTAATACAAACGTCCTTAAAAACCATTTTCCTTGTAGTGAAATGGTGTATAGATGGAGGGCATATTCATTTGCTAAGATCAAATTATTTCAGAAATGAAAATTTGAGTACAATATTTAGTTTGCTAATAACTTAGATATTAATTAGAAATACTTAAGTACCTAAGTCAAACAAATAAAGTAAGCTAATTTTATTTATCTAATATGTCTAAATTGTGAAATAAAGACAATTAGGCCTAAAGACAAATGAATTAATTTACTTGTATAAATTAATGACTTTTAATAAGTTAATGGATTAATTACACTTGAATCATTTAAATAAATTATAGGGCTTGAATTTAATTGAAATGAAAAAACCTAAGTTGATTTTAAGACATAAATGGGTATATAAGCTATTTTGATGTGCCTAAGTATATTAATCAAATAATTTACTATTGTACCTAAGTAAAAGTGAATTTTTTATGTGACCAAAGATTAATCTAGTATTAAAATAATAATAGTAATAAATGATAAAATTCCTAAAATGAGTTTGTAGAGATCTATTGATGCATTAAATGGTTATATATATGTATGTATAAAACATTAGGTGTATTTGTATAACCTCTATATCTATATATAATATAAGAACAATAATAAATAACAAATCATGCTATGGACTAAATTATACTTAATAAAGGATTAGTAAGACAAACGAACTCTAACACACCAAAATCAACTAAATTGATGTCAGGGACTTAGCAAGCTAGAGTCGAAAATCGGGGGTTAGTTCGGGGTTGTGTTGGAGCCGCGAGAGAGCATATTAGCGTGGATATGAGGTACGTAAAACCAGCAAGGAAATGTACAGTAATTCAATGAGCTTTATATTTTATTGCCATTGCATTATCTTACATTTCTTGGAATTCCCACTCCAATATGGGTGTACGAGGGCCAAGTGAATCAAGAAGATGTCTCTAATTAAAATGGTTGATGGCTAGCTACCGGAGCCATGACCTCGATTCACTGGATTGTTTGGTCGGGATGAGATTTATTTTATCTGGGGCACTGTTGATATCCCCCATTCACGACGGTCTAGGTACGGCAAGCACTGCCGCGTCCTAGGACACGAGTCCGCTTGGCGTTGCCGCGACTCTATGATCCCGACCCTGTGGCACCTGCACTCGGTGGTCTTGGACTACTTGGGTGCCTCTGTAGTTGTTTCTTTTGACACTCATTTATCGTTGTACTTTCAATATTCAGTCTTATTGTCATGCATTCTTTATATCTTTCTTTCTATCCGCATGAGTTTTAGACTGTTTTATTTATCTTGAAGTTCCTACTGGCTTTTACTTACTGGACTCTTCATTCTTGTGTTTGAATGAGTGCAGATCCGCAGTCGAGCAAGGGAAAGGCGTTGATATTAGGTGATCTACTATGAGGACATCGGAGCGACCGTCTCTTACTCACTTTTGTAGATTTTTGACTGTTTGTATTACATATATATGTTGTTGTATCACTCTTGGGGTACTCTACGGGTTTTGAGAGATGATTATGACTTGTATATCACTTTTGTATACACTTTACACTTGATATACATGTTTGATATAGATATGTTTACAGGGTTCCACATTTAGGTTGTCCGACTTCTTTACATTATTGTTGAGTTATTTAATGTATTAATTGCTTCCGATAACTTGTAAAACTTGAAAAATACTAATAACTCGACTTAAAATTATAAATTTACTTATATGGATGGATATAAAGGTTGACTAGGCCTGCGTTGACCTTATGAGGATGGCTTGGGGGGTCCACGTGGGCTTAGGCCAGGCGGGGCCCAGTTTGTGGGTAACTTGGGCCGTCACAATAACCAAGGTGGGAACCACATGTTTCAAACCATAGATCATAAGGTGAAATGTTATTTTTTATTGGCGAATGCCTAATGTGTGTAATATATATGTATAAGGGGGAGTGTGTCAAGTCATGGTTAACTGAGAACGAAACATAGTTGTGTTAGAACACATACATGGCATTTGATCTTGTTTTACGTGCAAGTCGATGTTGGTAGTAACTTGAAAGGAATCAAATGCACAAAGCATCGCTTTGATTTGATTGTCAGACCGAAGTCGAAAATGAAGTTTAACGTGATGTATTGATATTACAAGACTTTATCTCGAGATATGTGTATTTTGGTGACTCGAAGTATCGAGCTTAGAGTGGCAAAATGTGCCCGGTCCCGTTTTGCCCGCTTTGTCCGGGTCCGTTTTAAACGGGACCGGGCAATTTTTTTTTTGACAAACATACGGGTCTGGGCAAAGTTTTTTGTCCGTTTAAAAATACGGGACCGGGTCTGGGCAAAAATTTAAAAAAAACGGGTACCCGTTTGTGATTAATTTGAAGGGTATATTTGTAATTTCACTGTGAAATTTCTAAAAAACCTACTTCTCCATCTCCGGGTTCTCCTCGTACTCACCATCTCTCAATCTCTCTCACTCTCACGCTGCGCGGGCCGTGGCTGATCTCTCACCGTCTCACGCTCTCACGCTCTCACGCGGCCGATCTCTCACTCTTTCACAGTTTCACGCCTCACCGTCTCTCGGTCTCTGCTCTCGCGTCTCACTCTCTCTCCTCCCCCTCTCGCGCCTCTCTCTCCCCCTCTCGCGCGTCTCACTCTCTCTCCTCTCCGCGTCTCACTCTCTCTCGCCTCCGTCAACACCGCCTCTCTGCCTCCGTCAACACCGCCGCCTCAACACCGCCGCCTCTCTGCACACCGCCTCTCTGCCTCCCTCAACACCGCCTCTCTGCCTCTCGGCCTCTCTTTCGCCGTCTCGCGCTCGCCAGTCACCACCGCGGCACCGCCTGTGCGGCCTCTCCCTCCAGCAGTCCAGCTCTCGCTGTCTCGCGCACGGCCAGTCGGGCGTCGGCGACACTCGCCGGCGTTTGCCGTCACCCCTCGCCAGTCCGCCACAGCTCTGCCCACAAACGAGAACGGGAACGGGAGCCGTATGTTTGTAAAACATACGGGACTGGGCAAAAAAAATTTGCCCGTTTCAAAAACGGGACCGGGTCTGGGCACCAAATTTATTCATTATAAAAATGGGTGTCCAGTCCCGTTTATGTCCGTTCCGGATTTTTGCCACCCTAATCGAGCTAATGTGATTAAGTATAGTCATAAATTCAGTTTAGTATAGTCATAAACTCAGTTTAGTGAATATGGAAGCAGGAGGTGGCTAATAGACGCATGGGCAAAGTAAAAAAAAACATTTGTAAAATACTTGAAAAAAAAAAGGAATAGGTGTCACTTAGATAAATAAGCTAAGTGGGTGTGCATTCTTAATACTTAAGGGACACTTTTATAGGTGATCAAGCACCTATTTATCAAAACAATAAACATAGATATGTAAATATGTTAATGGTGAGGGGTATAAATGGAAACTCAATAAAAAGTGTTCAACGTGGCAATTTTGTGGAAGTATAGTAAATGACGATGATGGATGGGTTCTTTTTTAACGTTAGAGAGCTATGAAGTTCATTGCTTCACATACCCATCGAGCTAAGATGTTGGAGATAAAGTATCTTAGGGAGGTCAAGTAAATCACGTTGAAGGAGTCTGGCAACGAAAGCCAACACTCAATACCACCTGATTTCATGAGGTTTGATCTCCGACCCTTTTGTTGTTCTCTATTTGCATTCCTTGAAAAAAAAAGTCCCTCATTCAACGCATCAAGTTTTTATCAACCTATGTGGGTTGTCTTAAGTTGATTTTCTAATCTAGGCTCATAAATTATTATTGGAAGAGGATATATGGTGTATCTAGTTTATTGAGTTTGATCAATTAGGGAAAAAAAGAAGATATGAATTGGTTCTATAGAAGAGAACACAACATATGCAAGAAATTACAGTGGTCTATTGGGTGGGCTGTTGATAAATAGAAGGGGCCAGCTATGTGCATCCTACAAAAAACTAAGGGCAAGCCACAGGATGAGTGCAAACCATCTTTTGTTAAGGACACCCCAATTTTTTTTGTTTTCCTAAAATGCCCTTATATTTGTAAGGGCAAGCCACATGATGAGTGCAATCCACCGCTTGTTAAGGGCACCCCACAACTCTCAAGATTTTCGAAGTCATCCGTACAAACGAGAGCACGAGCCATATGCGTGGATTCCGGTTGATCTTCGTGTCACACCCCCATGGCTTGTTTGTTCGGTGGTGGTGGTTCGAATTTGGGGCTTCATCCAAATCGTCTTTGTAAGGAGAGATTTTTTGTGTATTGTAATGTTATTCATCAATTTTGTGTTTTGTATGCGTTTTTTGTTGTTGTTTGTGGTCGAAGTTGAAGGCGTTTCGACTAGATCTAGGGCTCGCCTCTGACTCGGTCACACAAGACCGAACACAATCCATTTGTTCAGTTGAAGGTGACCGAACAAATTGAAATTGTATGGTTTTGCGACATTCGACCGAGCAAATTGATTTCGTTTGGTCACATGTGACCGAGTAATACCCATCTGTTCAGTCACATGTGACCGAGCAATACCCATTTGTTCAGTTGGGTGCGACCGAACAGTTTACATTTGATCGGCCTTGTGTGGCCGAACTAGAGGGTGGACAACACGAAAAAAAATATAAAAATGGACTAAATCAAAGGAAAACTCAAGAGATACATCTCCGTCTTGCACATCCGCACCCCCTTGATGTCCATCCTCCATTTTGTAAAGTCAAGAGACACTAAACAACAACAACAACAACAACAACGAACAATGCACTACAACACAAAAAAATGTACAAACCCCATTAAAATAAACCAATAATACTTTTAAACCATCAACTTCCATAAAACAAAGCATGAAGATATCTCTTACGATGGTATTGGCCTCCGAAATGCAACTTCGTGTTACCGATGCTCGCCGGTGGTCGGAGGGGATCGTCGGAGACGAACGTTGGTTCTTGCAGGGTGCACAAACGTGAAAGAGATGAATGACATGTAGGTCATTTTAGGAGTCAAGAGGGGTAAATATGTTATTTCAATTAGGGGCAAATCTGAAAAGGGTGTGAAAATTTTTTAGTGGCTTGCCCATAAAGTTTTGTGGGGTGCATATAGCCGGGCCCTAAATAGTATGTGTATGACTTATAGTTCTAACTGGGAATTGAACACCTTCCTTCTATAAGTACAATAATGACTTATAAAAAAGTATTAATAATTATTTTATTAGGTAATAATAAATATATTAATGACAACAATACCTAATGTTTTATTATGAAAAAAAATGTGGACAAGGCCTTGGCGCTATCGACAACACTGTTAGTGCCGGCGTGACGGAAGTCTTGACGGTGGCATTACCCTGATGACAGTGTCAAGATTCAAGTGGAGATTTTAGGAAGCTATTGGAGCCACTTTCAAAATGATCTGACGCTCTGGGGCCCCTGAAAATTAAACTCAAAGTTGGTTGGTTGTAAGTAAACCCTACAGTGGTATTTACTATTTATGGAAATTATCTTTGTACCTGCATTTGTATTTAGTTTGTAATGCATTTCGTATCATTCTTGGTCATGCATACATGACATCCTGATAGAGTTGCCCCTGCTTTGGTCGTAAGAGTGTGAGGTGCTCCACTCCAGACTAGACGTACTGCAGGCGTCTAAAGTAGGTAATGTCGACTCCAGGGTAGCATGCATTGAACTCATATGACTGTTCTAGGTTCATCGTGAATGGACCCACTTGTTATGAGCTTAGAACAAGAAATGAGAGATCTACATTGTTATATAAATTTCTTATTATTTGGAAATGCAATTACATGCCTCTATGTATTCAGACTAACATTTGCAGGAGTACAGAGCAGTGTAGGAGTTTACTTACCTGACATCTTCGAGTTGTTTTTGATGATGTCAGATTCTCGGTGAAGATAAGAAAGAATGGGCAAGACTCGAAGACCTTAGTGAATATTTTAAATTCTTAAAGTTTAATTTTCATGTTGCGATCATGCTATATATTATTGTTTTGGGTTTCGGGTGAGCGTAGGTCGTGAAATACTCTCAAATAGGTTATGAGAGTTTCCTCAATTAGTTTAAAATAAGTTATGAGGTTTAAATTTCAGTTTTGGTTTATTTTAAAAATTGTAAATTTGTAACTAATGCGCCAGAGACTCTAAGTTAGTTTAAAAGTTTAAATTTGATATATATTTGTGAATTGCGCGGAGTTGTGAGTCCTTCTAGGCTTCTCCCAATTTTGCTGTCTATTAGGTAGATTTTTCGGCATACTACTTTTAGGAGAGGTGTTGCCGAAATTTTTTTAAAAATACAGAGAACAATCCGTATTATTTCCTAATTTACTCCAATAAAACAAATCATGAATTAAGTTTTGATGACATAAATTTAGTTTTGGAGCATTATTGAGGAATGAAATAAAAATTAATTAGAGGTTAAGTTAATCGATTGGATTAAGTGTCTAATTAAGGGAATTAGGCTATGTTAGGACTTAGTGAGATGGGCCCTGACAGAAATGCACCCACAGCATCAAATCGATGTGGTTTTGCTTGGATTTCGTCGGATTTGTGTTGGTGGATAGAATGCGATTTGAGAGATGGGTGACTGGGGTATGAGTGAGGAAAAACCCTTTTATATGAAGTTGACTGTGGTAGGGTCCTCTAAGCAAGCATTGGGGTTCGTTTAGCGCTCCCTTATTTTATTTGGTGGAACAATCCAATGGGATCCTCTAACTAGCTAGAAATTTTTATTTTTTTTATTTTTTTCAACCGACTAGTCTAGTTGGAGTATAAGACTACTATATATCTCCCTCTTTTGGTTTGGGGTGGGGAAGAAGGGGAAAGTAAGTTTACTTTTAGGGCTGGATCGATTGCAGTAGGTATGTCGGCTTCAATGGAGGTGGTGGAGGGATGGGTAATTGTAAGAGTACTTCAAGGATATGTGGACCACAAGGAACTAACGAAGCTTTGCTTAGATGCGTTTATGGTTATCGAAGCGATGAAGAGTCATATTTCTATCTGTAGTAATCTTGATCCTATAGTATTTGATGTAAGATATCTAGTCTAGTTAAGGATATGGATCCATTTGATTTCAGTTACATCTATAGGAACTGTAATGGAAGAACCTATTTCTTGGCTAGAACATTGTGTTTGTATTTGGGAAAAACCTCCTTTATAGGTGTTTTTGGACATAATCAATATATAACGAACAAAAAAGTTAACTTTTAAATAAGTTATAATTTTTTTTTTACTTGAGTGGGAGTCGAATTCACGACCTCCTTGAACCTTGCCTTTCGGCAAATGATGTTTCATCATCTCACGATAGATGTTTTGACTTGTTAAAACTTAATTAATGTATATATGCACATTTATGTTAATTAATACACTGACTCCCCATATATAGGGAAGTGGGAAATATAGACACAATCACATAGTTGCCCCTAGTTAAATCACCTCTCACGTATATCTTTTCAACTCAAAAAAAATGTTTAAAGGGTATTTATGTTGGGAGCGGCTTCTATACAATTGCAAATTGTAAGATTTGCATAATTACCAATCGCAAAGCGCCATGTGTCATTGATGGAGAGAATAAAAAAGGGAGAATTTATTAATTTTTTTATTACTAAGCTGAAATAGAATAATTTTAGACATTTACCCTTTTCATGCCTCAAGATACGTACACGCACATTTTTCGATGCATAATGTGTGGGGTGTGTATCCGGAGGCACACACGGACGACTCCCAAAGTCGATGTACGTTTGGAGTGTGTGTTCGATGATGTCAAAAAATCATTTTTTTTTGTTAGCGGGGTAAATTGGTAATAAAAAGTTAATAGATTCTCTCTCATTTATTATCTCCATCAAATGAACACATGGCGCGTTGCGATTGGTAGCTGTGCAAATTTTACGATTTGCAATTGTATAAAAGCCGCTTCCATTTATGTTGATACTAGTCCATTTCCTGCGCTCTGCGCAGAAGTTATTAAAACTTTAAGAGAAAGTTAATAAATTAATTTACATAAATATACCGTAATATTTTTACAATTAAAATTAAAATTAAAATTCACAATAATCAACCCATATCTCTTAGAAAAAAAATACATAATAGAGGGTAAAAAATATTTTGTTATAAATTATGCACATAATGAACATCCTGAACAATCTTCACAATAACAAACATATAGATGTGAAGTTGTTGATCACACTCTAAGATCTTTGCTACGTTTTGAAGTGTCATACAGCTCAATAATCGCCACGACATTGCATTCGTGTGTGAAGAACTTTAAGAGATGTACTTGGATGTTGCTAGACCTGCAGTACTTGTAAACCTATGATCTATATACACGAGAAAGATTAATGATTTGTACAAATGACGTTGCAGTAACCAAATGGATGGTGTAAGATTCAAAATGGAGATTAAATGCATTGAAACAACCTTTCATTAACCAAGAAAAGAATTCAAATACACTTAATTGTGAGTTCATTGCCCTAAGCAGTATAAATCATGTTGTGGTAACCGAATGGATGTGTAAGATTCGAAACGGATACTTAATGCATTGAAGTAAACCTTTATCAACAAAAAAGAACTCAAATGCACTTAATTGTTATTTCGGTCAAATCAAAACTATAAATAAATCCAATAAATGGGGGAATGAATATATTCCTTAAAACAACCAATAACACAAATAAATAAATGCCTTAAAATAGAAAAAAATAAGAAAATTACAAAATTAAATTGCTGAAAGGAGGATGCATGTAAACTCTCTCTCGACGCCAACTTATATATATATATATATATATATATATATATATTTAACAGCTTGTAAATATTCTACTTCCAAAATGGGATCCAATTATTTTCATATTCTACTACTAGAATTGGAACCAAGTTAGTTCCCGATTCTTCGCTAAATAAGAATATCTCTAATGGAATGTGGATTCGATGTCAATGTGTATCATCTAGGACTAAATAGACATTGAAGTAAAAAAAAACATCTCCAATAGAATATGCATTTTGAATGTCGAGCTGACATGGATAGACATTGTCTATTTTGAATGTCTACTTCTAGACGGTGCAATCTATATATAGCCACGTCAGCAATTCTCTCCAAAATATATAAAAATAAATAAATTTTTAAAAGTGAAAGTGCAATTCACATTCACCATTGGAAATCACTTTTGAACTTCAACGTTTATTCAAGCTACATCATCTCTACATTGTTGACTCTTACAATCCACATTTACCATTGGAGATGCTCTTCAACATCGGTTTCCATAGATATTAGTTTCCATTATCAGTATAGGGTTTACATCCTTTTGTGTAATATAAAACCATATGATTGTAAATCATTGTTATCAATAAGTTAATGAGAATACACATCATTCATATTCTCTCTTGTATCTCTGTTTCAAGTATTTATGTCAATTATAATTTTTTTATTTTAATTATGCAATTTAAGAATTATAAAGTTAATCCAAACATAAAAATAACATCCAGGGAGGTTGACTTACAATCAACAACACTGTTTTGAGGGTATTTATGTCCATATTTCCCACTTCTCTAAATCAAAATATTTTTTAATCCAACGACATTTCCGCCTCAAAAGACAAGGTTGGAGCCAAAAATCGAAGCCCTAAACATTACCAATAACAACATATCGAAAAGACAACATTAACAAAAACATGCAAAAATTGAAGGACAAATGATGAAAATGACATAAAAGAGGATGAATAGACGTGATTCGGACATAAAATCGTTGGATTTGGGTGGTGGTCAGGATTGAGAGATGGTAAAGAGGTGTTTGCTTGTGCATTTTGGAGGTGAGGTATTTTTTGCACATCTATACCTTCGTGGCAACAGGTCTACACTTTTGATACCAATTTCAAAAGACTCGCAGTTATAACCCATTTAGCTGGTCAACATTAAATGGATGAATTGAAGACACTTTTTCAAAAGAGTTTTCAAAACGTGCATTCAGTTCAAGTAAGCCATTTCTTAGAGGCAAAACGTTCTTTCTGAAGGCATGTTTTCAAAACATGTATTCTAAAGACACATTTTCAAAATGTACCTTCAGTTCAAGTGTAATGGCCCAATTTTATTAACGCCATTATTTGAGTTATTTTCAAACTCGAACGCCAGCTTAGGGCCACGTGGACGTCTCGGATAGGCTATGACACAACTAACTGGACATAAATGGTTATTTTTGTTTGTTTGTTGCATAATTGCAATGTTGCTTATTATGTATTTCATAACTCATCCCATGTGTGTATTTATATCACCATATCGAGTGAGATTGTGTGACGAGTAAACGCCTCGAGAAGCATGTCGACGCGGCTAACGGGTAGGTGTAGTATGGGTACTAAGTCTTATAATGCTAACTTAAATAAAATGACTAGAACAAATGTGAATATGAAAAATAAAATAGATAATCAAACTTTAGGCTAAGTCATAATAATCGGGTACATCAAGGATTGGCATGCCTCGGGACGCGTGCCAAGACTTGAGGCACTAGGTGCCGGGTAATTGGGTACTAGGGGAAATAATGTACACCAATTTAAGACCATAAATAACCTACATATGTATAAAAGTGTCTAAGTTAAATTAATTGAATCAATTTATTACAGATGCCTATAGCTGGATGAAAAAATTGATGTTATAGATTTGCGTCGAGATTCGCACTAGAATGAAATCTTATGAGATTTGAGTTGCGAATTGGTGTCAAAAAGATGGAAGTTAGTGGAGTAGGAGTAAACAAGGACCATTAGATCGACCTCGAGATACATGAACACAATTGATTCTAACATAACCTATATATAGCTAAGTTAGTGAGAAATCTCTTCATGCAACAATAATAAATTTTGTTCTTGGGCTAGAGTATTAGAAAATTCATCAAGAACTAGGAGGGATGGAGGAAATCTACTAGAGGAATCAAGCTAGGAAGATCAAATTCAAGAGTTCATCATCTAGTTACAAACACCCACTCTTTACTTGCTTAAATTTATCAAATGTGTACATGAAATCTCAAGTTTTGGGGGCTTTGTGCAAAAAAGAATTTCAAAGATTAAGCGACAATTTTTCTTGTCTAAATTAGTGTTTCAAACTGATTTTGATGATCTATAATGGTT
Organism: Stephania cephalantha; assembly: GCA_039657325.1. Lineage (NCBI taxonomy): Eukaryota > Viridiplantae > Streptophyta > Magnoliopsida > Ranunculales > Menispermaceae > Stephania > Stephania cephalantha. Next base: position 14,006,963 of record CM077570.1, on the reverse strand, counting down.
TCAAACTAGTTTTTGCAAGAAATTGGTGTTTCATGAGTTCTTGATGCATACATGATTAGTTTTTAACAAATTTCTTGACCTAACCTCTGTAAATTGAGCATAATTCTCTCATACGAACTCCAAATAGGGCGGATCATAAGTCGTTAGAAAGCTTACTCAGAGATTTACAACTTTTGGGTCTGGAGATATTTTGAAATTCTAACTCCTTATAGCTCAAAAACACTATACAATTAGGCAGTTGAAGTGCTAATACAATATTCTTAAAATGAACTTTGACAAGACATAACTTTCTCGATTCTTATCGGAATGAGCTCATCTTTTAGTATGTTGTCGTTTAGTATATTACCTGCCTTGTGATCGAAAATCACAATTTCTAGAACTATAAATTGGGAGAAATGATTTTTACATGATTTCTAGTTGGATTTGATTCCATTTTGAGCTATTTTTGGTAAATTTTTTATATCTCTTTCGCTTTAAATTGAACCTTTGCAAACCAGACCTTTTCGGAAAGCTAATACATAGAGCGAAAATTTTCCTGTCAAGTGTCTTCGATGATTTGGATTATATATCCCAAATTGAAAATCGAAACTTTATTTAGTCGATAAGGAGCTGTTTGAGAAATAGAACTCTAAACTTAATTTAAACACCTTAAGTCACTTTAAAACACTGAAAATGGATTCCATGGGACTCGAGGGCTATGTTATGGTAGTCGGGAGCGTAGTGGAGTCAGACCGGGGTGTTTTAGGGGCTTTGAAGTACGATTTGAGGTGCGTAAATCCTTTAAGAAACACATCTTGAGTATTTAATTATTTCAATTGTGCTATCTAATATTCTTTGCTGTTCATTTTCCATATTCTATCATTGTTTGGTTTGGTATAAGGATCGGTAGTCTTGTTCGCTGCTGGGGTTTATTCGGATGTTGTGTTGTACAGGCTCTAGTACACTATACCATAACACGTGTCACTCGTGCCCTCTGTGGATGGCAACCCAAGCTATTGACTTCATCGATGCCCGTATTCGACGGGTTATGATACTGACGGATCCTCCGGTAGTAGTCCGGATGTGAGTCAGTGTAGTACGGGCCGCTAAGATCATCCGGATTGACGAAGTATAGTCTAATTTGCTATGAGTGACACTATCATTTGGTTTCTATTGGTGTTAATTATGCATGCAATTATCTTACAGTTGCATGTTTATTTACACATGTTTATTTAATAATATTCTTGGCTTCTCTATTGTTAAATACTTGGTGGTTTTCTTTTGGGATCTTACTCACTGGACTCGTCATCTGTTTCGTTGTGATGACTGAGTGCAGATCCTAGTACCAGTAAGGGCAAAGTGATCTTAGGCAACTATCCCTGATTGCCTATAGTTTGGGACTTACCAGTACGTGTTTATTTTGATTTTTTTTTTACTTTTAGAGCATGGGAGACTTGATAGACACTGTACATGTATATATTTACTTATCACAGTATGATGTCGCCTATTTGCAACTCTGTAAAACACAAGCGACACTTGTAACTTAATGAATATCTTGAATAATCCGCAAATAATATAGATAATATGACGACTAGCACACATATCGAGGAGAACCGACGTGGCGTTGACGTCGACAGGGTTGTCGGAGTTGTGTAGCACCTCACCCCGCAGCCTTGGGGCGCGAGGCCGTCGCTTTATGTAAGCCATTGCTTATAGGTAATTGTCAACCAAATTCCACGACAATGGTTCGGTTGGACAACACCGAACCTAAAAAATAAGTCTCGACCATATGTTGTCGAACCTAAAATAGATGTTTCGACCAAGGTTTTGGAGTTGGGTGCTTCGATTTGGATGAATGGGTATTTTGGTAAAAATGTTAGGGTGCCCTTACAAATTGAAATTTGAATTTGAGGTGCACTCAAAATTTGGGTACACTTATGAAAATGTGGGGGTGCATATAGCCGGGCTCCCTAAATAATAGGGCGGCTATTTCAACCCATTGATGTTATCTTACCACCACCCAATCTAAATAGACCACCTTATTTTTTTTTGAAAACTAATAGACCACCTAATTAATTTTAAAAACAATGTATATATACCAAATAATAATATGCATACCCCGATTTTTCTAAACGTACCCCATCTTTATTTTCATATATTCCAAAAATATTCTTGTTTACCCCATGACCCTCACCTTCACCATCACCCTATAGTCCTCTCTGTTTCTCGGTTATTTTCCATTGTAAAACATTTGTACTAGGTTGGAAGTGGTAAAAATGTTTTTCTTTGTCAAACAAGGTCAGATCTAGTCTCGTCGGTGCCCTAGAAGTGAGGAAATGTCGCCCGTGGGTTTCGGTCAGACATGTTTGAGTCCTCTTTAGAGGTCTCGGCAGGCTTTCACAGAGACATCTTTAGAGGTCTTGGCCGACTCCCACAGAGACTTATGAAGAGGTCTTGTTCTTGATGTTGGTCTTGGTAGGAGCCGACCGAAACCTCTAAAGAGGTTTTGGAGTTGTGTGACCGAGACTTCCAAAGCGGTCTCAGCCCTGTGTGTGTGAAAACCACGGGCGACAAGAACGAACAACAAAATTCCGAAACTCCAAAAAATACATGAAACCGACCAAAAAATTAGTGAGTTTTGCTCGGAACAGCTAGATATTCACGATTCTATCGATATTTTGTGCCAAAAATATGAAATTTAAGCTCCAAATCAAAGCCTTAAACCCAACAAAAAAACCACAAACACCACTACCGACTTAAAAAAACTCAAAAAAATCCAAGGAAACTCATATATCGACTTGAAAATAGGTGGGGAATACACTTATAGCGTCGAATCGATGCGGTTTCGCTCGGATTTCATCAAATTGGGCAGGAAGTGAGAGTGATTCAAGATAGGGGTGACTGGGGTATGGGTGAGTGGGGTGAGTGAGGTATGGTAAACAAAAACCTTTTTATATGAAGGGGCAGTTGAGTCATTTCACACATGCATTAAAGTTTTTTTTAAAAGAAAATTGGGGTTTGTTGAGCAAAAACTGGAGTCTTTTTGGCCACTCCCTAAAATAAAAGAGTTGTGCTAACGGTACCAGGGTAACCCATTGATTATTCAACAACTAGGGTGCCTTTGGCGTCTAAAAAAATTCCATTGGACTGACATTTTTTAACAATGTCATTAGATTGACTTTAAGATGCGAGAATAGCGATCTTTTGTCTTATTTATGGAAAAATCTTGGGTAATCCACTTTGACACTTACTTTGGCACTGACCCAGTTGAATGTCGTGCATTGTGTTTGAAATGTGCACATACACATTTTAGCATGTATTGCACGACATCCGATTGGGTCGGTGTCGAAGTCAGTGTCCAAAGTGAGTTACTCTAGTCGTCGCTTCTTTATTACACTACTTCGCAGTTCACGTAATCGTAAAACAAAAACAAAACAAGAAAGGTCGCGCTATGTGCACCCCGGTCATCACTCAAGGCAACCCAGTTACAAAGGCACCCAGGAAATTTGTCAGGGCACCCCCAACTTTGACCAAAATACCCTTGTATGTAACCGTTGGGTACCCTAGTGTGCTTCATCAAAAGAGTTTCAAAACCCTTAGTTTTCCCAGTTTTTCGTTGTAATTTGGACTCATAATCTTTGATTTTTCGAAGCTTTATTCCACATATTTGTTCAATCTGTCTATTTGGCGAGTTGTGTGGGTGTTAATTTGGGCAGTGGAAGTGCTCGTGGTTGTATCGTGGGAGGATTTCGGATTTTGGGATTGTGTGTAACCAAGAGGCAAATTGAGGTATGTATGTGTTTTAGTTCGTTATTACGTTCATTTTAGTAGTTTTTGTTGTTGTTTGCCACGAAAATGTGAAAAACGTTTTGTTGGAAACCCGTGATTGTTGACCACACATGACCGTGACATCCACTTCAGTCTTCGCAATGCATTGCCAAGTGTACAGAGGATGTCACAGATGAATTATAACTGAGACCACTCAAGTAGGTATCGGTTTGTTGACACCGAGACCTCCTGATGCGGTCTCGGTGCAATATTACTGAGACCATATATTGAATGTATATTGGTATGGTCTCGGAAACCTCGAGCCGAGAAAATGTAATACGTCTCGATAGATTCACACTTAGACCGTATCATAGGTCTCGGTGCTATATAGCCGAGACATATCCCTTGTTCTCGAACCTGCTTGGCCGAAACATTGTGTTTTTTTATTTTCACTTTTTTATGTGAATATCAATCAAATGTGCTTAACATTCATTTTCTAATCAGATATGGCTAGAGGGAAGTCAGGAATTTCGAGGCAGGAAGCACATGGTGAGCCGACAAGAGCACAACGTTGGTCTGAGGCGACAACGAGGTCTGCTAGTCCTTTTACCCCCGCTGATCGTGGCAAGAGGAGGGCACAAACTGCTTCTTACCTGAAGGATAAGCAACAAGATACTCAGATTTCGGGTGTACGTGCACGCTTATCTTCGGGGGATGATGCAGAGGCCAAGATATCTAATGTCCCCGTGGGGAGTAAGAGTAGTAGCGAGGCAGAAACCACTAGATCCCAAAGGCAAGCTAGTGGTGGCGACGGTCGGAATGCAGTGGAGCTCGAGCGTAACCTATATGCTACATTCCCCGGTGGTCCCATTGACGAGTATCTACTGAAGAGCATAAACTATTGGCTCAAATAGTTGAGTGGGATTTGCAGTCTTGCCACCTTGACACCCATGCACTACATAGATTCATTCAGAGGTCCAATTTGGCTTCACTCATAGACTGTTCTTATAGGAAGAGAAATAAGGAGGTCATTTCAACATTTGTGGAGCGATGGCAGAGTGACGGCCCCGACTACTAAACAGGGCACCTCCCAGCCTAATCGCGTAATCAAGTCTTAATCCAAATCACATAAGACTTAATTACGTATGAGTCAGTCTTTCGTCCCTATATTACATTCACTACACATATTCCGATATTATTAAGTTAATTAAAATTCCTTTATCATTCTCATGTATTTTAAAGATCATGCGGAAGCTTTCATTATCCAAAATTCTAAATGTGGGAAACCAGGAAAAACATACAGCATCACATGCATGTATATATATTGAACTAGTCACTCAACCCAATGTACAACCCAAAATTATATAAATAATAATAACACAACAAAAGTCGAGACATACAAAATGAGTGAGGAGAGTCGTCGAAATGCTTAGAGGAAGTCGCCGATCTTCTCTTTCCCTGGTCTACTACTGCTTGATGAACCTACACCCACCGTCACAAACTAGACGGTGATTATAATGATATTTAAGTAATAACCGGAGAATTCTATGCCACATTTCCAAAATAAACGAATGGTATTTAAAAACATAAAATATCGAAATAAATAGCTAAATCAAATAATGCCAGTAAATACCACAATTAAAAATGTAGAGACTAACACATGCTCAGTCGAGATGATCTGCGTCCGGTCGGCGGTGAGAACCTATCACCAAACCTTTTCCACTACTATATGGAGCTGCACTCAACTTATTTCACACAAATAGCGGAGCTGCGCTCTACGCTTATATAACATCAATCTCATTCTTGCCAACCACCCCGAGTCTCATAACTCGTGTGCCGCGCAAATGTAGTGCTGAGTGCCGGAACCCCGGTAGACCCATGTCCCCGTGAACCGCGCATCTCTCATGCCATGGACACTAGATAATCACTACTTTAATTTCAAAGACAAATAATGCCAATGTTCTAGGAATCCAAAACAAGTTAAGCTACAAAGTCCAAAGGAAATCAAATACAGGTCCAAGTAAATCCAAATTATCACATTACAATGCTTTTCATCAATTCTTTTCAAAAATGACATCAAGTGTATGAATTAGATTTAATGAAACAAGTCGCAAGGCATCATGTCACAATATTCACTCATGAATAAATACAAGAACAACATGATGTGCGAGTTCAAGTAGCAATGTCTACCAATAGACCAATAAATCAATAAAGGTGAATGAAATGAAATATAAAATTCTCACAATTGTACTTACAAGCCACACGCTTGTCCTAGACTATTCGATCCCTCGACACTTCGAAATACGTGCCCAAACTCTTGAGTTCTCCCCTTAGTTCCCTAACATTCGAAAAATTATCAATATAGGCCAAATCGAACTCGAGATAAAATTTTGAAACTTTTGAGGCCAATTCGCCCATTTCGCGCTTTTTGAGGTAAAATCCCCGTAAAAGTCTCGTCTGAAATTCTAAATTTTTAATTGTGTATAGAAATCCATTACTTTCTATTTATTTTGTCGAAATATAATTTTTCGAAATTTTTCCTTAATTTTCTGGAATTGTTTTTTTATTTTTTTCTCCATTTTTCTTTTTTTTTTCTTTTTTATATATATATATATATGGGTCGGGAGGGGTGCACACGCACGGCCCGTGCGCGTGCCCTCTTTTTCCTCAACGAACCAGGGACTCCATGGTTTGTTGATGGAAACCTTTTTTTTTCTCACAAGATGGGGTCGGAGATCCAACCCCAACTCGTTTGGGGAGGGGAGATGACTCTTCCGAGTCGTCTCCTTCCTCGGACGAACTGCGTTGGTAGTTCGTCCGAGCTCCCGAGCTCCCCCTCGCCAACACCAACCCACAAACAACATCAACTGAATAACATCACACTCACCTTGATATTCTCTGGTTCTCTCCTTTTCCTCCTCTCCTACACCAGCAACTATCTCTTCTCTCTTCTCCTCCCGATTTTGGTGAGGATAAGAAACCCATTTCATTGACTTATATACACATTGACTATAATGATTTGTTTAAATGTTAGCCTTTGATCTTGGTGTGCACACGTGTCTCGAGGCTCATCTCATGGACTACCTTGTCCCACGTCCCCCAAGTCAATTGTGAGTGACTCAACAAATTGACACTTGCCTCTTGATGGGTTAACGCGTGTCTCGATGCACATCTAATGCACCTTGTTTTATTTACTAACTATAGGCCATTTAATACTTAGCTAAATGTGGCCACATTAAAGCCACTTATTAACCCAACATAAATTCACATTTAATTCAAACAAATTAAACTTACCCTAATATGCCGCTACCTCGGTCCCACGTCGACACGCGACTCGAGGTACGTCCATGCTCGTCTCGATACCTATACACCCGTATAAAAATTGACTTAATAGTCTACACATATACAATACACTAGGCATACATCACAACAAAAATAAAATATACCTCGGCCCTTGCCTCGGTAAATGGACATATCACGGTGTGGGTACCACAGTACGGGTCGTTACGCCTGTTTAAGGAAGTAAACACGGTTAGCAAATTTCGGCCGTTACAATTCTTCCCAGCTAATGAAAATTTCATCCTCGAAATTTAAAAGTCGAACTGACATGTATACCTTACTCGAATAGGTACGGAAACCTATCTCGCATGAAGTTTTCCATTTCCCAAGTGAGTTTCGTATCATCATGAAACTGCCACTTGACGAGTACTTTTGAGATAGACTTGTTCCTCAACTGTTGTACCCTTCGATCTAGAATCTGAACAGGCTGCTCCTCGTATGAAATATCCTCACTCAGGTATATCTGGCTCAAATCAACAATCGGACGATCACCTGCTCTCGACTCAGCTAATTGAAGCATGAATATATGAAAAACTGGATGAACTCCTGACATCTGTGGAGGTAGCTCAAGCTCATACGCAACCTTTTCGACCAGTTTCTTAATTCTGAAAGGTCCGATAAATCTCGGTGCAAGTTTACCTTTCACTCCAAACCTTTGAAAACCCTTCAAAGGGGAAACCTTTAAATAGACAAAAGATCCCTTGGTGTATTTGAGATCACCGCGATATCTGTCCGCATACTTCTTTTATCAATCCTGGGCTCCCTTGAGTCTCTGATGAATCAGTCATACCTTCTCCGTGTGATCGACAACAATCTTAGGCCCCACGGTCTCCCGATCCTCTGGCTCAACCCAACACGATGGCGAGCGACACGGTCTACCATACAAAACCTCAAAATGCACCATCTCAATACTGGCCTGATAACTGTTGTTATATGCAAACTCACGTAACGGTAGGTACTCCTCCCATGATCCGCCAAACTCCAAGACGTACTCCCGTAACATATCCTCGAGAACCTGTATCAATCTCTCAGTCTGCCCGTCAGTCTGAGGATGAAAAGCAATACTAAACTGTAGGCGCGTACCATACTGCTCCTGCATACTCCGCCACATCCTGAACGTATACATAACATCTATGTCTGACGTAATAGTTATTGGTACCCCATGCAGTCTAATAATCTCTCGCTCGAACAGTATACTCAACTGATCAAACGTATAATGTGCGGCCACTGGTAGAAAATGAGCAGACTTTGTCTATTTATCAACAATAACCCAGATGGAATCATGATTCTGGGTGGTTCTCGGCAATCCTCTGAAAAAATCCATAGCAATGTCTTCCCACTTCCACCGTGGGATGGGAAGAGGCTGTAGCAATCCTCCAAGTCTGCGATGTTCAGCTTTCACTTGCTGACATACCCCACAGTTCCTAATAAACTTTGACACATCCGCTTTCATCCCAGGCCACCAAAAATGCCTCCTCATGTTGTGGTACATCTTGGTCCTGCCTGGATGAATGGTGAATCGGGAATGGTGTGACTCTTGAAGAATCTCCTCTTTCAGCTCTGGTATTGACGGTATCCATTGTCTGCCCCTGAAGCGCAAACACTGGTCAGACGTCTCCGTCCAATCAACACAATCGGTACTCTGCGCTAACTCACTAAACCTGGAGTACAACATATCGGTCCTCTGACCCTTTGACACTCTCTGTGTAGATACGGTCTGTACTCTCATCTACGCGCAAATCTCAACTCGAGTTTCAGTAGGAACCTCCGCATCTCCAACAGGTATCATACTCAGCGCATCGACGACTACATTCGCTTTTCCCGGATGATATTCCAAGGAAAAGTCGTAATCTTTCAGAAATTCTAATCATCTGCGTTGCCTCATATTCAGATCCTTTTGGGTGAAGAGATACTTCAAACTCTTATGATTAGTAAAGAGTGTAAACGTCTCTCCATACAGATAATGTCTCCATATCTTTAATGCAAATACTACTGCTGCCAGCCCCAAATCATCCGTTGGATAATTCTTCTCATGTACTTTCAACTATCTTGATGCATAAGCTACTGTACCAATACCCTGAATCAATACACACCCTAGACCTCTATAAGAAGCATCAATATAGACGAATAATCCATATCCAACCTCTGGTAACACTAATACTAGCGCAATAGTCAGTAATCTCTTCAACTGAGCGAATGTCTCCTCACATTCCTCAGACTAATGAAATTTATTGTCTTTCGGAGTCAATTTAGTAATCGGTGAAGCGATTTTCGAAAAACCCTTAACGAATCGGCGATAATACCCCGTCAAACCCAAAAAACTTCTGATATCAGTCACTGACGTCGGCGCTGGCCAATCTATAATCGCCTGAATTTTGGCTGGATCCACTAATATCCCTGCTGCTCCGACAACATGCCCCAGAATTTTGACCTATGACAGCCATAATTCACATTTACTGAATTTGGCGTACAGTCTATGCTCCCTATAAGTCTGCAACGTCTCTTCGAGGTGCTGTTCGTGATCGTCCCTCGTCTTCGAGTATACCGGTATATCATCGATGAAAACTATCACGAATCGGTCAAGAAACGGTCTGAAAACACGATGCATCAGATCCATAAACTCTGCAGGAGCATTGGTCAGCCCAAACAACATGACTGTGAACTGAAAATGTACATATCTCGTGCTAAAAGCTGTAATGGACCTATCCTCGCCCCTGATCCTAAGCTGATGATACCTTGATCGCAGGTCTATCTTGGAGAAAAATTGTGCTCATCTCAGCTGGTCAAATAAATCATCTATTCTCGGGAGTGGATATTTGTTCCTAATTGTGACTTTGTTCAACTGTCGATAGTCGATAAAAAGTCTGAACGTACCATCATTTTTCTTCACAAAAATGAAGGGTTCTCCCCATGGCGACATAGAAGGTGTTATGAATCCCTTTTGTCCCAAATCCTGAAGCTGAGTCTTCAACTCTTCTAGCTCTCGTGGTGTCATCCGGTATGGTGGTATGGAAATCGGTTTCGTACCTAGTACCAACTCAATAATGAAATCGATCTCTCGCGGCGGCGGTAAACCAGGTAAATCATCTGGAAAAACATCAGGAAATTCTCTAACAACTGGTATATCTTCCAACCTAGGTCCCCGATTCTCTGGTACAGTGTACAGCGAAATCAACGCTTCCATCTCATCAATAGTCGCAGGTCGACCTCTCGTTCCTACAGTCCTCGTTGAACTACCTCTATAAGTAAATGACGGACGCCCTGGGATATCAAATATAATAGTCTTGCTGAAATAGTCGATATGAGCGTGATATGTAGCTAACCAGTCCATCCCTAAAATCGCGTCGAACTTTAAAAATTCGAGGACTCTAAAGTCAGCAGGTAGCTCTACTCCATCTATCTCGACGAGACATATAAGAAATCCCCCATCTCACGGTCACTCCCTTCCCAACTAATGGTGTCTAGGCAATGATCATCTGGTTTCCACCACTAAGGTTTGTCTTTTATGCATATTGGTCTCTAAACCTATGCTCTAATACCAACTGTGACGACCCCGACTACTAAACAGGGCACCGTCTGGCTTAATCGCGTAATCAAGCCTTCATCCAAATCACATAAGACTTAATTACGTATTAGTCAGCCTTTCGTCCCTATATTACATTCACTACACATATTCCGATATTATTAAGTTAATTAAAATTCCTTTATCATTCTCATGTATTTTAAAGATCATGCGGAATATTTCATTATCTAAAATTATAAATGTGGGAAACCAGGAAAAACATACAGCATCACATGCATGTATATATATGGAACTAGTCACTCAACCCAATGTACAACCCAAAATGATATAAATAATAATAATACAACAAAAGTCGAGACATACAAAATGAGTGAGGAGAGTCGTTGAACTGCTCAGAGGAAGTTGTCGATCTTCTCCTTCCCTGGTTTGCTGCTGCTCGACAGACCTACACCCACCGTCACAAACTAGACGATGAGTATAATGATATTAAAGTAATAACTGGAGAATTCTATGCCACATTTCCAAAATAAACGAATGGTATTTAAAAACATAAAATAGCGAAAAAAATAGCTGAATCAAATAATGCCAGTAAATACCACAATTAAAAATATAGAGACTAACACAGACTAAGTCGAGATAATCTACATCCAGTCGGCGGTGAGAACCTATCACTAAACCTTTTCCACTACCATATGGAGTTGCGCTTAACATATTTCACACAAAATAGCGGAGATACGCTCTACGCTTATATAACATCAATCTCATTCTTGCCAACCACCCCGAGTCCCATAACTCGTGTGCCACACAAGTGTATTGATGAGTGCCGGACATGTCCCCGTGAACCGCGCATCTCTCGTGCAATGGACACTAGATAATCCCTACTTTAATTTCAAAGACAAATAATGCCAATGTTTTAGGAATCCAAAACAAGTTAGGCTACAAAGTCCAAAGGAAATCAAATACAAGTCCAAGTAAATCCAAATTATCTCATTAGTATGCTTTTCATCAATTCTTTGCAAAAATGACATCAAGTGTAAGAATTAGAGTAAATGAAACAAGTCGCAAGGCATCATGTCACAATATTCACTCATGAATAGATACAAGAACAACATGATGTGCGAGTTCAAGTAGCAATGTCTACCAATAGACCAATAAATCAATAAAGGTGAATGAAATGAAATATAAAATCCTCACAGTTGTACTTACAAGTCACACGCTTGTCCTAGTCTATTCGATCCCTCGACACTTCAAAATGCGTGCCCAAACTCCTGAGTTCTCCCTTTAGTTTCCTAACATTCGATAAGTTATCAATATAGGCCAAATCGAATTCGAGACAAAATTTTGAAACTTTTGAGGCCATTTCACGCTTTTCGAGGTAAAACCCCCGTAAAAGTCTCGTCCGAAATTCCAAATTTTTAATTTTGTATAGAAATCCATTACTTTCTATTTATTTTGTCGAAATACAATTTTTTGGAATTTTTCCCTAATTTTCTGGAATTTTTTTCCATTTTTTTCTTTTTTCTTTTTATATATATATGGGTCGGGTCGACCCAAACGGGTCGAACCTGACCCTGGCCAGGGCGCTGGGCCTGGCTCACCCCATGGGCCGAGCCTGGCTCAAGCCCTTGGCACGGCCCAACAGAGGGAAGGGGTGCACACACACGGCCCGTGCTTGTGCCCCCTTCTTCTTCAACGAACCAGGGACTCCCTGGTTCGTTGATGGAAACTTTTTTTTCTCGCGAGCTGGGGTCGGAGATCCAACCCCAACTCGTTTGGGGAGGGGAGACGAACTTCCGAGTCGTCTCCTTCCTAGGACGAACTGCCAACACAGTTCGTCCGAGCTCCCCCACCCGCCAACACTAACCCACAAACAACATCAACTGAATAACACCACACTCACCTTGATCTTCTCTGGTTCTCTCCTTTTCCTCCTCTCCTACACCAGCAACTCTCTCTTCTCTCTTCTCCTCCCGATTTTGGTGAGGATAAGAAACCCATTTCATTGACTTATATACACACTGACTATAGTGATTAAATGCTAGCCTTTGATCATGGTGTGCACACGTGTCTCGAGGCTCATCTCATGGACCACCTTGTCCCACTTGTCCCCCAAGTCAATTGTGAGTGACTCAACAAATTGACACTTGCCCCTTGATGGGTTAATGCGTGTCTCGATGCACATCTAATGCACCTTGTTTTAATTACTAACTATAGGCCATTTAATACTTAGCTAAATGTAGCCACATTAAAGCCACTTATTAACCCAACATAAATTCACATTTAATTCAAATAAATTAAACTTACCCCAATATGCCGCTACCTCGGTCCCCCGTCGACACGCGACTCGAGGTACGTCCCTGCTCGTCTCAATACCTATACATCCATATAAAAATTGACTTAATAGTCTACACATATACAATACACTAGGCATACATCACAACAAAAATAAAATATACCTCGGCCCTTGCCTCGGTAAATGGACATATCACGGTGTAGGTCCCATAGTACGGGTCGTTGAGCCTGTTTAAAGAAGTAAACATGGTTAGCAAATTCCGGCCGTTACAGGCAACCAGAGACTAATACATTTCACTTACCCTTTTGGTGAAATGTCTATCACGTTCGAGGATGTTAGCATTCTTTTGAACATCCCCGTGGTTGGCAAGGTGGCGGTGGTCGAGAATTTCGGCCGATACACAGAGAAGTCTCGCATGGAGGCGATCAAGATTGTTTCCAACTTGCTTGAAGTTAGTATTGACGAGGCTGAGGAAGAGGTTAACTACACGAGAGGTCTGACGGTGCGACTGGCTTGGCTGAAAAGTCATTTTTGCCCACCCAAGTCCACCGGTAGTTCCAGTTCACGTACGTACCCTAGAGTGGCGTGCATTGCATGGACATATTTTATTGTATTTGCTTGCGTGCACTCTATTCGTCGATAAGAGTGGGGTCAAGAGTTTCAGTTGCATTCCTGAAGGTTCTAGAGAACTTGGATGAGGTCGGGACTTATGCATGGGGTGTTGCCGGCCTAACCTCTACCGTCACCTCGAGTCTGCCAGTAGGGCAGAGGTTTCACAAATTGTAGGGTATCTAACTTTGCTTAAGGTACATATTTTGTGGTCCTTGTGACTTTGTTATGGTTTGATTTTGTTTTGTAATTGTATTTCTACTACTTAGTTAACTCTACTTACATTTGTTCATTCTTACTTAGGGATGGATATACAAACACTTCCATCTCCAGCTCGCATCGTCTAATGCAAAATACATCGACCACCTACACCTATGGGTCTCGAGGTGGATACAAAAGCATGAAGCGATAGCAAATGTGGACAAGCTCAGTTCCATTTGCAGGACCCTTGATAGGTTGCAGACGAGTGTGGTGTGTGTTTGATTGCTTCATTTCGGTATTCTAATTTAAGACGAGTATGTTTTAATGATGTCGTTGACTTCATTGGTTTATGTGACTTGGTATCCATACACTGATGTTAGGACCAATGGTGTCGTTCTACCCATTGCCTTCTTCTCTGGTCCGTTAAAGTACATGGATGTGGTAGAGCCATACCATCCAAAGAGGATCCTTCGGCAGCTTGGTCATGTTCGAGGGATACCACCGGCTTCATATCGCTCTCTCGAAGCGAACCGAGGCCGCACTGCATTAAAGTACTCTGTCAAGTACGGGTTCGTACCCGAGAATTGGGAAAAGTGTCATTCCCATTTACTTGCTCTTGAAAACCGAGGCGAGATAGCGATGTTCGAATTCATGGCCACACCAAAGTATCTGCCATCATTCCTTCAAGTCTCACATCCTATCGTTGAGAACCCAAAGACTGGCGATGGAGACGATGATATAGTAGCGGACCATGAGTTGTTGGAGGTAAAATTACAGTATTTAATATTAAGTTGTAACTCTTGTCCATGGGTTATGTATTGTTTTATTGACTTTTTGAGTTCTTTTTAACAGCGTAATTGTCGTGCATTAGACACCACATTGGCATGGATACACTTGCTGACGAGAATGGCCAAGATGGAGGCGACGGAGAAAATGGCGAATGATTTCGTGGACTATCTGACGGGTAGGGGTCTTGACACTTCTACAACCACCACGACCACCATGGCACCGACTGCACCTAGTAGGGATTCCCAACGTGTCATCACTGCTACACCAAGTTCGTCTCAGCCACCCAAGTCACAGCTCACATACATTAGGGACAAAGATATGAAGAAAGCCAATTTTTGTTAAGGTTTAGTAAACTCATTTGAATGAGATGTTGTTTTTGTACAATTTGTTGTGGGATAATTTATTTTTTTTTGTGTTGTTGGTTTATGTTGTTGTTGGATTTGTTCTTGTTTGGTGCAATTTTTACATAATGAAGGTGTCTGAATGGTGCTATGTCTATTGTCTCTGTTAACTTTGTTGAGAATTGCAAGTTTATTGTTTCAATCAATTTTCCAGATAGAGCTTTGGTCAGGCAGGTGCGTGATCCATCCCCAAGTCTCGGTCATGCAGTGCCGAGTTTCTAGCGATTGTTTCGGTTATTTCCCACAAAAACGTGTCTACGTATTGTATGTATTTGGGTTCTTAGAGATGCACAATCGAGAATTGTACCAAATTGCGATACGTCAGAGCCGAAATTTGTACAATCTCATATGCTCCCACAGATGCCCTTGTGTTCGATGAACTTTATGCTTCACTTCCTTTTCCCTTCCTTTGCGAACTGGGTGCCTCATCGCTTGTGAGTACAAACTCAAAGCCACTAGGATATCTCGTTGTAGACTTGTCATCTTCCTTGGTTTTCCTCTTGTTTGAGTCATTGTTTTCTTTCTTTCATTTCTTCCATTTTTTTCCCTTTCTTGCTCCCTATAAAAGGACTAGCGTAACTACCAAGTGTCGGTCTCTCCTTTGTCCTAACCTTTGCCTTTGGTACAACCCCTACTATCGATGAAAGACAACTAATCTCTTTTAGTTGTTGAATGGCCCTAAGACGTGCATCCTCATCAATGCATGATTCAAACTTAGCCACAACTCTCTGAATCTCGTCATTGACGTTATAGCCAGTCTAATTTATAAACTTTTCAAGTATCATACTCAACTTCTGCCAGAAAACATGAATGTCCTCAAGTGGTATAGGTGATTCGGCCCTTTAAGCTCGTACGCGCAAGGAAAACCACGATTGGTACATATCACACAACCACATAAGATCGGGTATGTCCTTACATCCTAGGCACGTGCAACCTCATCATGAATTAACTTCAACGTATTCTGAGAGACATAACCTCGGAAACGACGATACAAGCCATCCATATATTCATGCTGGACAAGATTCAGACTAACCTTAAATGAGGCTTTGATCTTGTTATGTTGTATGTCAAGCATTCCATGTATGACACTCCAAAGAGACTCAAAGTTCGCAGTATAAGTGTCGATATATGGTTTGAGAGTGGAATGCACAAACTCAACTCTCTGAGTCATGGTTTATCCAAGATGAAACACTGAATCGGTCCATGCAAATATAAATCTCTCCTTCTAATCCCGCAACCAAGTATTATCCAAATAAGTGACCAATCTTTTAACATTTTGGTACTCATCATGCATGGTACACCACCTAAGCTCGAATGATGCTTCCGTCTTAGCATACTTTAAAGTCGTCCACCTATCACTGAAGAGTTTGATGCTTTCGTTTCGTCCAAACATTTTTTTAGTGTTGGTCAACACCATTTTGTTGATGTACCACGTGCAAAGAAGGTGAGAAGATTGGGGAAAAACATCTTCAATTGCATTGATAAGGTCCAATTCTCTATCAGTGACAAAAAACGTTAGGTGTAGACCATCCGTCCAATAAACCTCTCAAAATCTCCAATGCCCGAATATAGTTGGCCCTAGTCTACGATGATATGAAAGAAAACCCAACCGAGAATGTAATGTCTGTCGAAGTAACTCTAATAATCTCCAACAACGGCATCCGGTACTTATTCGTCTTATATGTGCAATCCATGAGAATAATGAACGAGAAACACCTTAACAAGTTGATGGGGTCCGGATGTGCCCAAAATAAATTTGTCACTACATTCGTTTCGGCGTCCCTCCTATGCCACGACAAATACACATGGTTCTCCAATAAGTGTAAGAGTTGTTGCATTTGACTTCTCCCACTGACCTACTTTAATCTGATTCCTTTGTCGTGCATTGTATATTGTTCGCAATGTCAAAGCATTGTTCGCATCCCTTTGCCGCAAAGTATTCAAGATCTGACGAGGCTTAACATTGCCTTTACTCATCAGATCTAAAATAGCAGCCTCATCCGGAGTCAGTCTTTCTGCGAATGAGTGATCTTCTAAGTATTTCGCAGTGTTATAGTTGTGCATACCACATACAACTCTTACATACCAAAATAAGTCTGGGAATTCCTTGATCTCGATAAGAAAAAGGCACTGACATTTTTTTGTACCGGTGTTGGGCGTTGTATTGTCCTTTTTTTTTTTCTCTCCGTTTGTCACCTTTTGTGATATTTTAGCAATTAATTCAGCTTTAGCAATCCCAACTCTTTGGGAATCACCACATGCAATTGCGACCTTTCCCCTACGACCATTCCCTTCGACATCGGACTTCTTCATAACCAATACAAACTTCCTAGCACGACCTGCAACTTGAGCCCAAACGACAGCCTCATATCTAGTTTGAAAAGGCACTTCCCGTGTAAAAAAAAATTAGAGAAGTCTTCAAAGCCACTTGCAAATGGCACACTTGTTGATGGCGCACTTGGCGATGGTACACTTGTCGATGGTAATTCCTGCAAAAAAATGGCGAACAACGTACGAATTGAGAATCAGAACTTAAAAATACTTAAAATATATAAGTTTCGGTAGTAAATGTCTGAAACGTAATGCAATGTTTCGGTACGTATTGAACGAGACTCATCGACACGTCACGGTAATTGTCAACCGACACTAATACATAATATTTCGATCAACAAGAACCGAGACTATAGATTGAGACTCAGTTGCCATTCTTCGAGACTTGTTAGCAAGTCTCAATACTATATAGCCGAAATAATCGTGCTGCCTCTAATACTCTGTGATTTGAAACCCTAACCCCTTCGAATGTTCAAAACTCACCTCCAAGTGTCTCGATTCAGAACCACTTGGGTCTTGGTCATCCATTGTACACTAAAACACAAACGAATCGCGCCGAAACCTACGCATCGAAGAAGCATAAAGAATCAAACAAACATTTTCAATCCACCAACACACACTACATACCCATGCCTTAAACCATTAAAAACAGAAAAATAAGTACATACAAACCTTGTACGCACTCTTTGACCGAATAACATTGCGTCCGATCGCCGACAAAGATAACACGGAACAGTTGGAGTTCGTTCTTATCCAAGGAAAAATGGGGTTGGGTGTCGAAAAAAACTGTTTTTATTCTTGAGCTGTGTAGGAGGGCATATGTCGCATATTAGTTATTTCATGTTATGTTGGAATTAAATGGAATGCCCTGAGTGATGATTGGGGTGCACATAGCGCGACCCCAAGAAAAGAATTGACGCAATCGTAAGACAAAAACAAAAAGAGAAAAGAAAAATAGGGGAAAACAAAAAAAGAAAAGAAAAATAGGGGATCGAGAGAGAGAGGGAGAGAGGCGGTGGTGGACGGCGGCGCATTGGTGGCCTGAGAGTGAGAGAGTTCCCGGCGAACAGCCGCGCGAGCATCGAATCGGGGTTTTTTGTTGGAGCCATTAGGGTACGCAATTTCTCAATCTCGTCGCCTTTTAAGTTTCTCAATCGAACCCTAAATGAATTGATTTAAACTTTTTTGATTTGGTAGGAATAAACTGGGGTTTGGAAGATTTTAGTTGAAATTTGAATGAATTGGGGAAATTTTGGCAATTATAGATAGTTGGAATGCATAGATGAGTGCTCTTGTAGGTTTGGAACACTTTGATCTTGTAGGGTTTATGCTGGAGATGAATTTTGAGATCTTGATGGGTGATGCAACTAGGGCTTGGAGGACTTGAGTTGAAGTTTGATTAAATTAGGGAAATTTTGGCAAGTATAGTTAGTTAGAGCGCATATCAATGCTCTTGTGGGTTTGGAACACTTTGATCTTGTAGGGTTTATGCTGAAGATGAATTTGGGGATCTTGGTAGGTGATGCGACTAGGTTATGTATTGAATGCTAAAGTTAGTGGCTTATGGGACTAGAAACCCAAATCTAGGTTACTAGATTTTTAAGAACTCTAAACAATTGAAGTGTTTTAGAGACTAACATGGGTGGTTAGGTTCTGAATTATTTGTCTTATTGAATCCAAATTGTTATCGAATTATCAATTGACCTCAGCGCGTGATTTGGGTGCTCATGAATGCATATAATATTGGTTTTGTGGGTTTCAACCATTTGACACACTTTTGCGAGTTGTGTATGTGAATGCAATTACTTTGCATATAATCTTTCTGTATGTATCTGTGTTTGTATATGTATATATGCTTAACTTGACTACAAAAATGTTATAATATTGCTTTAATTTGTTTTGGATTGTGGTTCTTTCTTACTAGGAGTTTGATTGCAGGTGCAAGTGGTTGGTGCTTACGAATTTGGAAGAAGATGGTAAGCTGCTTGCTTTCTTTTTTTTTTTAAAAAAAAATTATTTTGGTTTTGGGTTTTTGTCTAATT
Source organism: Stephania cephalantha (assembly GCA_039657325.1). Taxonomy (NCBI): domain Eukaryota; kingdom Viridiplantae; phylum Streptophyta; class Magnoliopsida; order Ranunculales; family Menispermaceae; genus Stephania; species Stephania cephalantha. The sequence continues at coordinate 13,987,688 of CM077570.1, read as the reverse complement.
TCCTGTTTCCCGATTTATGCTGCAGCTTCCTCTTTCCTTGCTAAAAACTGCTCAAGGGCATCCTATGGTGAGTTCCTGCTTTAAGCCGTGGATGATTTCATGGTTTTGGGTTTTGGCTTTGTGTTTTCATTAGCATTTTATGCTTTAGTGGTTATGGGTGAAGGGTGTTTTCTGCTATATATATTGAATTGGTATATATTTTGGCAGCTGGTGGAGCTAAAGAATGGGGAAACGTATAATGGGCATTTGGTAAATTGCGATACATGGATGAATATACATCTCCGTGAGGTTATCTGCACATCAAAAGTAAAATTCTAGCCTTTTCTATGAATTACACATTTTCACATCTGTTCCATCTTGTGAGGGAATTAATGCTGATTGTGGAAATTCAATGTAGGATGGAGATAGGTTTTGGCGCATGCCCGAGTGTTACATTCGGGGAAATACAATTAAGTACCTCCGAGTGCCAGATGAGGTATGCTTGTAGATGTAAACGCCCTACTGTCGTTCAATATTTAACCTTCTTTACTTTGCTTATTTTTGCACTTCCAATGTACTTTAAATCAATAATTTTCATGCCTACACTCTAAACCCATGGTTATCAAAAGTAAAAATAAAAAATAAAAAATTATGCATTTTCTAATGATTTGAGCTAAGGAATTGTTAGTTTGCTTAAATATGTACGAGCACTTTTACTATCTTCCTTGTTTGATTGTCTTTCCATTGTTATTTTCTTCCTTTTTTTCTTCAACAATCATTTGGTGGTTGTATGATGGACAACTTTGTTATGCACTTACATTTTCTTTATTCTCGCGTTGTGACTAACGAGAATATTGATTCCCTTGCACAATTGCATCAATAAGTTCACCTTGAAGAGGCCAATTTTAAATCTAAGGTTGATGCCGATAAACCTTGACATTCAAGATTAGAAGCATGCTTCGATAATGAATCGAATGTCTATAACTTTTCCCTTTCAAAAATTGCTGTCTATTTTAACTTTCAAGAAATGGTTTTCAACTTCATGAACCAAACTAGTAAATCGTACCTTCAAAATCTCGAGTACTAAGAGCATTTATTCATTTGAAACCAAAACAACAACCAACAACAACATAGCCTCTGTCGCAAATTAATTGGGGTCGGCTACATGGATCAAACTCTTCTATTGTGTTCGATTTAGTGTTATTGATTGTGAGCTTTCTAAACCATTCAAATCCCTTGTAATTAATGCGTCCGAAGTTAACTTCGGTCTACCCCTACCTCATCAAATTTCTTCAATTTCTATTGAGTCAAGTTTTCTAGTGGGGGCATTCGTAGGCCGTCTTTGCAGGTGACCAAACCACCGCAACCACCCTTCCCTAATCTTTATGTCCATTGGTGCTACTCCTATTTGTCTTTACAACAACAACAACAACAACAACAACAACAAAGCCTCAGTCCCGAATTAACTGGGGTCGGCTACATGGATCAAACTTTTCCATTGTGCTCGATTAAGTGCAATTGATGGCACTCCTATTTGTCTTTGAATCTCTATATTTATTATTCTATCTTTACGAGTTTTACCACACATCCACCTAACCATTCTCATTTTTGCTACGTTCATTTTATGTAGTTGTTGTTGCTTTGTCGCCTATCATTCACATCCATAGAGCATAGCTGGTCTAATTGCTGTCCTATAACATTTTTCTTTCAAATTGGTAGGAATCTTTCGATCACAGATCACACCTGTTGCACTCCTCCATTTTTTCCATCCAACTTGAATTCTATGTGTGACATCATTCTCAATATTACCATCGTTTTGTGTGATTGATCGTAGATATATAAAGTGGTTCACCTTAGGAAACCAAAGTAGCCTAGTATGCTGCATTAATTTCATTGGCTGTTCATAGACCCCTTTACAATGGGAGGCATGTCCAGCGACAATACCACATCTGTAACTAACAAAACTCCTTACACCATGCTGCATTGTTGCTGCTTAAAATATTTGGATTCCCCTTACCCTGTGGATTCTTTTTTTGTTAATATAAAATTTCAATCTCTTAGGCTTTTAGCATATTAAAATAAAGGTTAGTGGGTTCTTTCTTGCCATTTGAAGGGCCAAGCCCTGCCTGATCAAATACTTTTAGAGGATGTTTACTTTCACGATGAAGTGATTTTATGCTATAACCGGAGGTTATTGACCTTGTTCAGGTCGTATGCAATTTCTTATGAGCAAGCTTCGTTCAATAATCAACTCCTTTATGTCGGTATTTGGGGCTGCTGAATTGGAACCCAACAACTAAATGAAAACTTAGTTTGTTATATGACCTTTTGACTATAGCCTATGTTTCTGATAGAACCCTGAACTTTTGTTGAGTTGAGTTAACAAAGAAGAGATAAAAATAATAAAATCGTGAAGAAGAAAAGATCTATTGTTGAACTGAACCACAATACAAGCAATCCCACCGCGTTCAAGAGGCTGGACTCTCCAAGAACTCAAATGAGTTTCTAAACCAAGACAAATGTACTGAATACCCTTACAATATTTCTCTACCTCTATTTATAATATTCCCCACTAACTAACTCTATAAGACTCTATATGAGACCTTATCATTACTTCCCCCTTTAAAATCCACCTTGTCCTCAAGGTGATAGCTAAAGAAGTGATCACCGAAGAAGACGGATATGCTTTAACATGAACCCTCATGGTGGGAGGTATGTGAATCAGTGCAAGGAAACGACCACGCCAGGATCCATATGAACCTTGCAGCTAAATTCAGCATACACCATTCAACAACCCGATGCTCAACCAAGCCATACTGATAGTTACATCAGTCCAAAAGTGAAGAAGCATAACCAAACTGAATGCAGTTGTCTTAATTATGCAAGCCAAACCCCACTCTCCTTGGACCATATCATCATCAAGAATGAATAGCAGACTAACCCATTCCAATGTCAAAGAGGAATGCACAAGCTGCTCAATCACTTTCTCCCTAATGGAAGTGGTGACCACAAACACAATGAGCTTTGTTGTGAATACCAAATGCTCTACAGGATTTACAGTGAGATCTACCACTGAGACATCAACTGTGGGAATACGGAAGGACATTCCGGTCAACTTCCCATTAAAGGATGGAAGCACTTCTCCAACCACCCTGGCAACTCCAGTGCTACTAGGAATGATGTTGAATGAAGCAGCTCTTCCACCTTTCCAGTCCTTGCTTGATGGCCCATCAACAGTCTTTTGAGTAGTAGTGATAGAGTGGACAGTGGTCATAAGACCTTCGGCAATTCCGAACATGTCATTAATAACCTTGGCCAAGGGAGCAAGACATTTTGTAGTGTAGCTAGCATTAGAGACAACATTAATGTCTGGCTTGTAATCCTTCTCATTGACACCAATCACGAACATGGGGGCATCCTTGCTTGGGGCTGAAATGATAACCTTTGTCGCACCAACCTAACCGACGAAGATGACTGGAGCTTGGAGAAGCGCTGGCATCCGAAAAGATCTTGGCGGTGGCCAAGGAGGTGGATCTAAGGATGCATGAGTCAAACACTCCCGAAGCACGGGTAGATCTGGTAGGTTTCGAAAGGAAATCCAGGTAGTAGATAAATTTGGTGGTCGCCGTGGTGGTGAAGGGGTTGGATCTGTCCAACAGGTGCTTGAATCATCCCCCAACAATGTCGGATCTGGGAGTTTAACTCCATTGAATTCCCTGATTTGTTGAACCCTTGAGACCTTCGACGCGTCAACGCGAGGACGATGGAAAGGCTCTTTGATTTTCAACATCAACCCTCGAATCTCTGATTTCATCTCAGATATGAGGTCGAGCGACTCATTTTTCATCAGATCTGGAGCGCCAAAAGTCCGAAACACCTCAGTTGCCGCTTGATTTGGCTCACCAACAATCCGAATCCACTCAGATGTCGTCGGGTTTGGCGGATCTGATGACTTGCTCCCATCTGACTCACCGATCTATTGTGTTCCACTCAACTTCGACCTTTCTAACCCAAACATGGATTCCAGCTTTTGAGACAACGCCTGAAACTGGATGTCCGTCGCAGATCGTTGTGATTCCATCACGGATCTCAATTCACTCATTGATGCTATTGTCTTCTTCATCTCCGATTTCAGTGCATCCAGGCGAGCATCTGCTTTTGGAGCCATGGACATTGGAGTGCTCTGGTACCAATGATAGAACCCTGAACTTTTGTTGAGTTGAGTTAACAAAGAAGAGATAAAAATAATAAAATCGTGAAGAAGAAAAGATCTATTGCTGAACTGAACCATAGTACAAGCAATCCCACAGCATTCAAGAGGCTAGACTCTCCAAGAACTCAAATGAGTTTCTAAACCAAGACAAATGTACTGAATACCCTTATAATATTTTTCTACCTCTATTTATAACATTCCCTACTAACTAACTCTATAAGACTCTATATGGGACCTTATCAGTTTCATTCTTGTACATGATATGTTTTGTAATTATTAGACTACTGACCATACTCTTTCAACCTATATATTTGCATGTTTCTGTCCTCTTTCCATCTGGGATGATGCAATTTAGCCAAATCAGACGTATGTTTGCTCCATTAGGCAATTTTTTTCAAGGCAGTGCTAGTTGCCATTTGTGAAAGCAACAGGCCGTTCTGATCTTTGCTGAGCACTTGATCACGCTTTGAATTTGATTGCTTTTGGTTGAAGTAGACATCCCTTTGGTGATAACATAGAGATTGGTTTATTGCTGACCAAACTCAATTTCCTTTTGCTTTGTCAACAACATAGAACATGTTTTCCAGTTGTTGATTTAAATGTAGATAAATCCTAACTATTCCCGGCACAGTTTTTCTGTTAATTGAAGACACATATTGAATAATCAATGCCAGTATGACCACCTTTCCTAACAACCTGCAGCTTTCTACAGCTTGCGAGTACTTTTCTTTTTCATACTAGTTGGAATTTTCTGCTTTGATGCTGTGGGCTACAAACTTCTGGAAATGCATGCGTGCCACAGAATCTATAAGATCGAAGTGCAGTCTTTGGATGAACAAAAGATGCATCCCCATTTGTCTGTGTTGTTACATTCCATTTATTTGTCTTTTTGTGTTTTTTTAATTAATTTCACTTTTAATTTCTTTTAAGAAAATCATCTATGCTTTATACAGCTCCTTTTCATTATGTGTTTTTTTAATTGGAAATCTTATATGTAATTATTTGGAAGAAAATGGAAGATTAGGTGTTTCAATTTTACAATATTTCCCAAGACTTTCTTTATGCTGTAAGGCGTTGAGAGCGGCTGCCAATTTGGTATTTTGATTCTATGATATTAATCCTTTTCCTTTGTTAAATGCTTTTGTTTTTGGGTAGAACTACTTTATTGATTTTGTCTGGGTGTATCTTCAACTGAAGCGATTCCTTTCTTTCTTTTTCCTCTTCTAAATACTCCTAAAAGGTTGTTTGATAATAAACAAATGTCTATTGCATTGACAATGTACTTTATGCCGTTTCTATTGAGGGAATACTGAAAAAGCATCAAATATACACTGCTCACTTTCTTTATTACTCAAGTCATGCCCCACCTAGGCTTTTTTCATAGTTGAGCAAAGACGAACTTGTATAGGGCATTCGGACTCTTTAATGTTCTGTCAAATGGGTTAATTATGTGTTTTTACTCGGTCCCATTATCACTTTTTTTGCCCATCTCTATAAATTCAGTTTCTTATATATCAGATGGATTAATCTTAGATCCTATTTTCTCACGATCATGTACTGTACTACAATTTAGATAATGATCTTGCAATGATCCTAAGGCAACCCAAATTTTTAATCCTGACTACTGTGATTGTACTAGTAGGTATCCGCATTTTTTTTTCAAAAGCATTGATGCACTTGTTTCTCGTGTGCTTAAAATAGATACTAGCTACAAGCAGGTTTATATATAATATATAATTTATAATTATGAATGTATTACAATTATTTTCTTCATGCTTCACTGGGTCTATGCTTGCTAATTGTGCTCTCTTTTCATACATTCTTCTATTCAATTTGATCATTTATTTATTTATTTTTTTAATTTCTAGGTTATTGATAAAGTTCAAGAAGAAACTTCCAAGAGCCGTTCAGGTATCTGCTGCTTCTTTTCTTGTCCATACTGTCATAGTAATATGCTGTCTTTATTTGTGAAGTTCTGATATTGTGGATGGATTTTTTCTTGTGTGTGGGTGGGTGGAGGTATCCATGTGTGTTGAATGTTTTATCAGCTCTGTGGACCAATTTCTCATTTTCCATACTTTGATCAATTGTTTGCTTGCATGTGCATCGTCTCATGCTTTTCAGCCAGCCAGGTCTCTAGAGTTTGTAGATAACTTGTCCTTGCAATTGCTGATAACTTCCCGTTGCATTTTGGGTTTCAATTATTCCCCATTGCAACTAAAATTGAGGTAGATACTGATGTTTTCGGTCCTTGATCATTCAGATAGGAAACCGCCTGGTGTAGGGCGAGGAAGGGGAAGAGGTAGAGAGGACGGTGTCAGCGGCAGACCTAAAGGCATTGGTCGTGGCCAAGATGATGGAGGTAGAGGTGGTGGAGGCCGGGGCAGGGGTGGAGCCATGAGAAGTGGCGGCAATAGAAGTAAGCAACCCCTCCCTCTTTACAACATCCGATATTGCATAAACCTCTGTGTTTTTAAAATGATAAGGACCGTAGCGAGTTCAAAGTTGATGCATTCTATACGAATGATCTAATAAGCAATAAGAAGGAAGCTTCAATGTTTAATTTTGATCAAGCACATATTCCCATAGTGCATAGTAATCTATATAATGTGCAAGGAAGTACGATATTTTCCAATTTAGAAACTAGAAATTATGTTATTATGCTTTTCTCGTCCTCTAATCACGCTTTTGTGTCTAACAGGTGGGGGACGTGGTCGAGGCTGACATAGCATTTCAAAATCAAATACCATCCTTTGTAGAATGCGGAGCACTGGTTTCTTTCAGTTCCATGAATTAAAATGACTTGATTTAAGCTAAAGCTCATGGCTATGGCAGCGTGAAGGAGAAATATGTAGATGAGAGTCATTGCTTTCGATTTGTTTGATACATGCTTGTTGAAAGCCTTTTGGGTGGTGGTAGTAACATAGTAAACTCCAACAAGGAGTTGCTTGCTGGATAGGTGTTTTTTAAAGGTGAAGCCACCCATTTATCTCCTTGTCGGTGTCACCAGTCACAATTAGTTGTTTATTTCATATATTTCTCTGAAGTTCCTTTAAATTCGATTTACTATCATATCAACACGGAATGCTTAGCAAAGTATAGGAGTAACGAGAGGGGTTTTTAGAAAAGTAAGGTGAGAAACTTTTTTTATTCCAAAAATAAGGTTGGCTACTTTTAAATTACAAAACTAAGATATGTCTCATTTTGAAAATGAATCATTGATGATGATGTGGCTCCATGTGGCATATGTGTTGATGAGGTGGAGCGAATGACTCATTTTGAAAAGGAGTCATCTATACAAAATGAATGACTCCTTTTGAAAAGGAGTCATCTATACAAAATGAGTACTTTGTTCAACTCGAAGCAGTGAATTCAAGCAAGCGTCATGTACGTATCGAGATGGACAAGCCGCATCACGTACGTATTTCGAGATGGACAACTCGCATTACGCACGTATATCGAGGTAGACAAATGATGTAAAGGACACGCACGTATATGGACGTGGACAACTCATGCAAACGCCACGCATGTATCTCGTGGCGGAGAAGTCATGCAAACGACGCGCGTATGTCGAGGTGGCATGCAACCTCGTGCAATTCATGCAAACGTTACACACGTATCTCAATGGGCCAACTCATGCAAACGACACGCACGTATCTGGCGGTGGACAACCCTTGCTAACAACATGCACGTATGTCGAGGTTGACAATCCATGCAAACATTACGCGCGTATCTCGAGGGGACAACCCATGCAAATGACACGCACGTATCTGGCGGTGGGCAACCCATGCAAACAACACGAACGTATCTCAAGGTTGACAATCCATGCAAACATTACGCACGTATCTCCAAGGGGCAACCCATGCATATCTACTATAAACCATGCAACACAATCGTGATCATAAGAAGAAATTTCTAAATGAAAAACTGTAAAGGCCAAAACCACGTTATATATTTGTCTAAAATATAAAATTAAAACAATAAACAAGTTTTGAAAGTATAATTTCATTCCATAAAAATAACTTATCATACAGGTCTATCGACGGTTACGTTGACGTTGTTGCTCCGTGATGCAAGCCGGACGTACTCTATGTCGAGTTGGACGTTGTGTTTGTACATCCGGTTGAGTTTGTCGAGGTTGCTGATCTTGCATTGAATGTCGTCGAGTCGATTGATGTTCTTCCTCTGGTGCTTCACTTGACTCACTTCTGGTACTAATGCTCTCAAAAATAGGAGGTTGAATCGTCCCAAAAAATTGGCTTCCTGTATGCGGTTCGCCGAGATGAACATGAAGCGGCGGCGACATGCTTAACATGTTCATGAATGAGCCATCTCAACTATATGACATATTATAATTATAACATGGTGGAGTAAATGTGTTCGGCATGTGTTGAGGCAATGAAGGATACATTGGATGTCTAGACATTCCATGGTCCATATATGAAGACGACGACCCGGGTGCATAAGGATCAAAATGGTAAGGAGGAATATTCATGATCGGCGCGCTAGGTACAAACATTTGATGTTCTGGTTGCATTGGGGACAATGTAGGAATGCACCAATGAGAAGAATGACGTGGTGGGGATGAGCGTTGGCTACTGTCACCAACAGTCTCTGTTGTTCTCGCTCTCGGACGAGATGAACGTGGTGTAGGAGAACGTATGCGATCTCGGCAGCGAGCCTATGTCATGTCGACGAAGGACGTGGTGGACGAGGACGTCTAGTGCTTTCACCCACAGTCTGTGTTTGTGTTTTTCTTCTTCTCACATCTCTATTTGATTCGGCCCGATCATCTTCTTCATCTCCATCTTCATTCTTCTCATCTATGCCATCTTCGACATCAATTCCACTATTCCATAGAGTAGACCTTTGCCTATGATCATCATCTAAAATTTTGATGCCTTCATCAAGCGCAGCAAGACCTTGCTCGTACCAATCGTCAATAAAAACTCGCTGCAGTCGACGCACCAAGTTACACTGATATAAAAACAGGAGGTTAGTACACACAATTTATGATGTAAAACGTGAGGAAAGAAGAATAATAGTTTAAAGGTTACCGAATAGTCACGTAAAGCCCCGTCATGTCCAATGAATCTTCTAGTGACTGATCGATACCACGTCATGTAGTCTTGTTGATCGTGGCCTTCTTCTTGTTCATTTGTGACTATCTGTCACCACGATTATCCCATATCTGTATATAGTTTGCGTGAAAAGCCGCCCAATTTTCATGAACGCGTCCTCGCATCTCGATGCGGTGCAGTCGGGTGTCGTAATGACAGTTTGGTGGCACGGCCTGTATCATTCAAAATTTTCTCAAAACTCTTTCAGGTCGATGCCACTCGACTCTGTGGAAACAAAATAGGGGACACGTCGATAGACTACTACTGTGACCGTCGGTACAATATTCAGGAAGAGACCCGATGACTTCAGCATAAGGTTGCCACACCACGTCTTCCTTATTCTTCGAATCGAGTGCATCACGGTAAGCTGATAAAACGTGTGTTGCACTTTGGGTAACCGAGAATGCATCGATCCATCTGTATAGAAAACTAGTAATTAGTAAAATGAAAATGTAGTTAATATTATAAAAATTACGATATAACATTTCTATTACTTGTGTCATAAAGGGACGTCATTAAACATCTCTTCTCCATCCATTGTTCGAGGTTGAACTATAGGAACACCCAGCCGCCTTGGTGCTATGAATGAAAATCTATCACATGCCCACAGTTGTACAAGAATTGACGCCCCTGCAACCTCATGTGCACCCGCGCGAGCTCATGCGCACAACTCCCTGTACAAAAAAGCCAAACAGGCACTCCCCCAACTATATTGTCCAGATATGTGAAATCCTCGAGCAATGGTAGAAACATCAAATGTACATATCGATTTGACTTATCAGCGAATAGACAACCACCGATTAGTTGGAGAATGTACGATCGAACATACCGTCGCACCGACTCCTCATCGCTCTCCTCATGTATAGGTGGTACGTTACGTTCAAGCCATTCGACTTTAAGTTTATTTCCATGAAGGTCATCTCCAATAGGAATTCGACCAAGTAGCCTCTCACACACCTCAACATAGTCTGTATCGGTGGTTCTAGTCACATGCATACATTCGATAGGTAAGCCGAGCTGCACCTGTACGTCTTGGAGTGTAATAGTGCACTCCCCACATTGCATGTGAAATGTATGTGTTTCTGGGCGCCATCTCTCAACGAATGCAGTAATCAAAGCCCAATCAAGGCCGAAAAATGATACGCGCGAAATCCCATAAAAGCCACTGAAACGTAGATATGTGATCATTCGAGAATGATACTCCATCGTTCGATCAACGACAGCTCGTCGTCGACGCACGCACAATGTGTCTTACACCTTATAATTGAAAATAACATGTGATATATATGTATATTATATGTTTATTCATGAACATTTGATGTATTCATCTTAAAAAGTTTACCTGACCCGTCCGCGCTCGCGATGATCTGTATGTAGATTGGAGATGTAATAGTGAAGAATCTGACGGACCTGGATCCATTTATGTACAAACTACAATTTATGGAGTTTTAAAAAATAGTCGAGTTGTTCGAAAAGTCCCACAAATCATTATTAAAGGTTCAAACAATAACGAATATCTAAACATTTCATGACGTAAACTATCTAGATACTTCAAAAGGTTCAATATAATCTAATTACATACATACTTAAGCCATTAGTAAACAATTTACAAACTGGACTATTGGTTTTGATTGGAAGATTCAGCTCTGGCTGGACAATTTTTTTTGTTATGCCCCTCAGCACGACAAATGCCGCATCGGTTCTTCCTAGTAGGGACTCGATCACGATCTTTATTAGGACATGTTGTTCTTTTATGTCCTTCTTGATGGCATATGCCACATCGCAAGGCTCTTAAAACATTATGAAGATCCATCTCGTTTTGCCTTCGCGTTCCTTTTGGTCTCCCTCGGCCACGTCTGCACCTTGGGTCTGGTATGATCTTCGTCGCAAAAGTCGGCCAATATTTCTCATCTGGAATGGCTTTGAAATTAAAGGAGTAACATTGCGCGTACACATCTATCCGGTAGTATGGTTCAATAAATTGCGAGTAGCTCACTCGAATAAAGGAACATGCAACTAACACGTGTGAGCAAGGGAAACCAAACGATTGCCATTTATTGCAACTGCACATGCGATCCTTTAGGATAACGACTTGTGTATTGTTGCCTTTATGCATGCGATCTCCATGTCGTCTAGTAAGCACTTCAAACTCACATATGTCACGATTTATCAAATTGACTTGATGCCTCCTTGCAGCTTGTTCGTAATGTGTGAGTTTATCCGTGACATATTTCGTGTACGATTGCCCGTTTGAGATTGCTTCATTGATTTCATGTTTGCGTCGATCGTGGTATGTCACCAATCTATGGTAAATCATCTGAGTCATTGCTGTTATTGGCAAGAATCAAGCCCCCTTCAATACACCGTTAAAACACTCTACAAGTGACGATAAAACTTGTGTAAGTAATATTACTTCAACGATAACTATATAGTTGAGTGCAAAACATAACTTGCATTTCATACATACCAACACCATTAGAATTCATCCATCCGTATCGCATGCCTCCGTCGTGCGGTTGAGTCCATAGTTCTTTGGGGATGACATTGACATATTGCAAACATTGAGGGGTTTGCGATGATAAATATGCAAAATGCTCCATGTACGCATTAAATTTTCGAACTTGATGTTGACCAGCAGCTCGAGAAAGTAGGTTTTTCAAGAGCTCATTTTTGAATTAAGTGTTAAAATTACTGACCAAGTGTCGCAGACAATAACGGTGGTATCCTTTTGGAGGACGAAAATCATTGGTCGGTGTGTTGACCGCCTCCAGAATGCCCAGGTGACGATTCGAAATAATGCAAATACCATTGCAACGACCCGAAAATTTGACTTGTGCCACGTGTCAGGTCAGGGTCGTTTGTGGGATCCACTCGTCGAAAATGCGTATGTCCGAATCTCGAGTGGAGATGATAATTGGTGAAAAACGTATACGCGGAGAATTTGGGGAGCCGAAACACGAACAGGGACACGCCTCGAGTCGCGTGCCGACGTGGGACCGAGATAGTGACTTAATGTGGCTATAGTGGATTTATGTGGTCACGTTAAAATCGTATACATTGGATACACCTCGTTATATGTGTAGCGCGAGTATCGAGATTTTGAAAAGGAGGCGGGTTGGTGCCTCGAGATGCGCGCTGCTTGGTTGTTGAGTTGCCAACACGAATCTCGAGGACACTTTTGATTTGAAATAAAAAAGGAAATAAAAAGGAAATGTATATATATATATATATAAAAAAAAGAGATGGGATAAGATCAAAAGAGAGAAAGAAAGACACGGCAGAGATGAGAGAGACGACCGGGAGAGAGAGTGGCGCGGCGATCGGACCGGCGGCGGACGGCTGGAGCTCCGGTGGGCGAGGACGAGGGGCTGGCCGGCAGCGGCGGGGGCGACGGCACGACGCGAAGGCAGCGGCGGCTCCAGATCTGGCGCGCGGCTAGCGCGGGCTAGCGCGGCTGCGCAGATGGGGACGGCGGTTCCAGCGCCAGGAGGGTGGCGCGACCGCCACGGAGAGAGCGCCGAAACGGTGCGGCGGTGGCGGTGATCGTGCAAGGCAACGGCCGATTTTCGGCTGCAGGTGAGTGAGAGAGATGCAGCTGAAGCGGCGCACAGCGACGGCGAGACGCGCGCGCCAGCGGCGAGCGACGGCGACGGCGTGGTTACGACGCGATGAACGGCGCGGTGGCGCGTTGTCGACCGGTCGGACGCGCGATTTCGACGAAATCACAACGACGCGATGGAGGTGAGGTTTATTCCACCTAATTTTAGTGTGATTTGAATGATTTTAAGTAAATTAGCCCTCAAATGTCTAAATGGACACCAGGGACTTAGGAGTCGGGTGTCGGGTGCGCAAATCGAGACGCGAACGAGACGTTTTGAGGTGCGCGATTTCTCGAGGTAAGTAAACCAGTTAGGGATTTATACAATATTTCATTTCTCTCCATTGGCTGTTGTTGTTACTGTTATGTGATAGCTTTATTGTTGTTCACTGCTTTGTGATGATAGCTATCGTTGAAATTGTTGTCGATCGAGTGGGTCCAATGGCAAGGGAGTCACGGTTACTGTTTATCTGCGATATGAGCTCTTATCCGGACGCCGTCGATATCTCCCAATTGAGTGTACGTTGGGGGCTCTAATCCGGGTTCGTAGATATCTCATAGTCGCAAGGGTTAGGGTTGGAAGGCATGGGGCTCGTCCTAACCCGAGTCTGCTGGGATTTTTCTGCGACTCAACGACCTTTTGGTCGGGACTCCTTGTTATTTGGCCTCACTCATTGATGGATTGTTTACAGTCTTGTATATTCATGTGTTCTTTATTCATTTCGTACTATTTGCATGAATTCGACTGCTTTGGATATTGTGAAATGTTGTGTATATGTCCTACTGGATTTACTTACCTGGGCTCGTCATTCTTATGTTTGATCGAGTGCGAGAGCGCGACGAGCAGTAGCGAGAGGAAGACTTCATAGCTAGGTGACTTTTTGTATATTTTGTATTTACTCTCCTCTGATGATATTTATTGGGTTCCACAATTAGGTTGCCTAATTCCTTGATATTAGTGTTGAGTTATTTCATGTAGTAATTGCTTCCGCTTAATTTGTAAAACTTGCAAAACATAAATAACTCAACTGTAAAATTTTGAAATTACTTGTAATAATGGATTGGAAGGCTGACTAGGCCTACGTTGACCTTGCGAGACTGGCTCGGGGGTTCACGTGGGCTTAGGCGAGGCGGGACCCAATTTTATGAGAAATTGGGGCCACAACCATCTCTATCCGTCACGTGTTTGCGCAACATCCTCAAAAACCATCCCCACGAATCCGTAGACTCGGTTTCTGCAACAACAAATGCTACCGGTAGTATGTGTCCATTAGCATCAATAGATATGGCAATCATTAGCTTACCACTATATTTGCCATATAAGAAAGTCGCGTCAATTTGAAGCAGAGGCCTACAAAACCTGAAAGCTTGTATTGATGCTTCGAATGCGAAAAACACACGACGAAATTGAGGACACTCAGTCCTTATCTCATCAGAAGCCCATTGTCTATGTGACCACTCAATTGCGGTCCCCGGACTCTTAATCTTCACGGTCGCCAACTAGCTTGTCAATCTAGCGTATGACTCATCTCAATCTCCAAATGCATTTGCAATTGCATTCCTTTTGGTATCCCACATTCGCTTGTAGTTTACTTCGTATCCGTATTTTCCCTTAATTATTTGTATTAATGCCTTGATAGTTATTGCTTGATCTATCTGGACAATGCTTTGGATCTCTCTCGGAAGCATGTTGGCATCAAGTTGGGCATGACCGCGTTCCACATCGGGATTTATACAGTTGTGCGACGCGTCTAATTGTGTGATCTCCCATAATTGTGTTCTCTTTCACAAACAAGCACGAAGACGCCACATGCACCCGTCTTGCGCACTTCTGCACTTGATCGCCCAAAAAGTTGTAGTCGATTCCATCACATGATATTGACAATGTCTGTTAACATGCCACACTTTGACGACATGTTGTAAGTCTTTTTTGTTGTCAAAGCACATCCCTAATTCAAAATCAAAACTAGAGAGGTCCCCCCAGTCTGTTGATGAGAATGTTGGGTCGCAGTGGAGTTAGCCACCTCCCAATCGATTTCGTTGTACACCGGCAATGGTTGGTGAACTTCAGCATCGATTGCTTCCTCCATGAAATTCTCTCCATCGATAGCAAACTGCTCATCATCTTGCATGTTTTCTGCCCCTGGAGGTTCATACATTGGGTCATCCGCCACAACATTTAGGTTTTCCCAATCGACAGCTGGTGCAGCATCCTCGGGGGAAGCACATCCTCGTCCGCGTCATTAATATCATCGTTGTCGTTGGGTTCATCATCACCATGTGGTGATTGAATTTGCAATCTTTCCATCATCGATCTAGTGTCTGACGTGCTGACATCTTTGAAGTTAATGGTAGATTGGCCACTGTCGCCCACATCAAGTCGAAGTGCGTCGCGTCTTCCAGCAATACGGGGAAAAAATACTGTGAACCCTCGGGGAGGGATATAGCGTGACGATAAGTCATCCTTACCATAGTTTCGGTAGATGAAATGTTGAATGCGTTACATACGTGATCCATCAATTGTTGTCTACTCGTCCCAAACCTAAACGTCAACACTGCTGATAGGGGTGCGTTGTACCTAATGTCATTCCTACCATTTACAATTTCACCATTCGCATAAAAGAGAAATGGGATGTCCCTATTTTCCATGACCTACATAATTTATTGAACAATGATAATGTAAAAAAATGGCATATATATCAAACGTCATTCGTTCATCAAATTGAGGAATTAAATCGCAAGCAAACTTTTTGATGTAGAGGATCGCTTTAATAGCGCAACTACAGAGCATACTCATTCGTCTACACGACATCAATTAATAAATCATATCCTCCACAAATCAAATTAGGGCATTTTCGCTGTCGACATTGTAGGCCCAAGTATTCGACGAGAAGGATAATTGCAGCAACCTTACTTTGGAGGTATGTATATATCTAACCAATTTCTACCATATGTATTGTGATGACCATCACAACATAAAAAAAATCTATTAGGGTTTCATAATTAGGGTTTGTTTTTTATTGACATGTGTTATATATTAATCAAGCAGACTAATAAAGAAGAGAAGAAAAGTAATAGTAGTAGTACAAGTACTGAAAACACATTTAAAATGCCACGAATTGAGACACCAACTCCATTGCCAACTTTTAAGGTACAAATTATATATTGTGCTTATATTCCTATCTAGTTATTGATTTGATGACATACATTCATATATTTTTAAGTTAGGCGATCGAATCACCGCTCTCCAGCAACTAGTGTCACCTTTTGGAAAGGTGAAATAAAAAAGTTTTTCTATCATCTCCATTGATTAATTTGAAAGACTATATATATCTTTCATTTCATTTATTTACTTTTTCTGGCTATCAAGAGTACTAATTGATTGAAATGTTGATCATGAATATATCTCTGCATATTTATGGGATGTTCCTATTTTCCATGACCTATATAATTTATTGGATAATGATGATGTAAAAAATTTGCATATATATCAAACGTCATTCATTCATCAAATTGATGATTTAAATCGCAAGCAAACTTTCTAATGTAGATGATCGCCTTCATAGCGCAACTACAGAGCATACTCATTCGTCTACATGACATCAATTAAAAACTCATATTTATATCAGCTATGTCAAATTAGGGCATATTTTCAAAAAAAAAAAACTAAGCATAAAATTTATTGGTTTCAACAAACAAACTTAACATATTAATTTTTGTAAACAAACTCCAAATAAATTTATTTAATTTTACTAAATTAGCAAGTCAAACTTACTCAAACTTAAATAAATAAAATTTTTAACTTACTAATTTTCCTCTTTTTATCCTTTTTCTTCAAATGGATTATCCCTGAAAAAACAAATAAAAAACTAGCTTTTACTTATACAAATATTACGAACTACAACGAAATGACGTAAAAATTTAAAAAAATCCGAACCATTTCACAACCTTCAACCCAGATCAAACCCACTAGTGTTTATCTTCTATTTGATATTCCCTGAAAAAACACAAAAATTGACCCACCTCACAACCCAAACCCACAACTCACCCAACTCTATCACACCCCACAACAAAATGACCCCACAACCCAACCCAAGCCACCCCCAACTCTCACTCTCTCACTCTCTCGGTCTCTCTGTTATTGTTAAGGTCCCCCCTACTCTCTCTCGGTCACCAACTCTCTCCCCCTCTCTGTCATCGTACTCTCTCTCTCTCTCTCTCTCTCTCTCTCTCTCTCTCTCTCTCTCTCTCTCTCTCTCTCTCGTCCACCTCTTCTCCGTCTCTCGTCGTCTTTGCTCTCTCGTTGCTTTGTCCAACTCTCTCTCGGTCGCTACTCTCTCCTCTCTCCCTCTGCTGGTCTCTCCCACACCGCCTCCTCTCTCGCTCGCTCTTTCCCGCACCGGACTCTCTCTCGCGGCTCTCTCGGGTGCTCCACACCACCAACACCCACCTTATAAAACCCCCCAAGGCACCCTAAACCCCTACCCCATAGCGTGTACAACCTAGCTCGAGAACGCAAGGAATATATTCCCTGCGTTCTCGGGGAAGAGGACATCACGAGGAAGAGGACATCACGGGGGTAGAGTACACAAATGGCGCATTCTCCGAATGCGCCATTCGTGTACTGTGGGAATACCCATGTGGCGCCCACGTGGAGCCCACGTCATTAGGACGTTAAACTAATGGCGCATTCAGAGAATGCACCATTAGCGTACGAGGCCGACCCACGTGGCGCACACGCAGACGCCACGTCATTAGGAACCTTAAACTAATGGCGCATTCGGAGAATGCGCCATTCGTGTCTTTTTGCCCCGCCACGTAGGACACTAATGGCGCATTCTCTAAATGCGCCATTAGTGTAAAAATTTGTCCCCACTAAAAACGCATTTGCAAATTTACCTTACTTTGTAATAAAAAGAAAACCTAACTTATTTTACTAATTTATTTTATTCTTAACAGTACTTTTGTAATTTTTCGGTAACGAGAGCAAATTATTTAGGATAACATAAAGGCTAAAGTGGGTTGCGTGCTACACTTACAGGGTGTATTTGATAGGAAAGAAAATGAGAAAATCATGGAAAATTGTTTTATTTTTTAGTATAACTGTTCTTTTTTTTTGATACACTTATAACTGCACAGAGAGAAAAAAAAAAGAGGCGCGTTATGGGCAACCCACCTATTACTGAAGGCATCTAAATTTTATGATTTTTTTCTCCTATAAATTGGACCTTGATGGAAATGACAAATTTGCCCCTTCATATAAACACTCTGCACTCCCACAACACATTTTGGAACCAATTTTGGGGCACCCCACCTCCATCCTCTCTCATCTCCAACGAAATCCACATGGTTTGTTAGCTGTCGTGTATCGATTCTTTCGCTTTCACATCATCCTGAGGCGTGGTAACAATCGATTAAACCATATTAAGGTTCGAGAACGTTGTTTTGGTGTGGCAAATAGTGACATTGATGATTTTATTTTTCATTGTAGGATGAAGATAACACAATGGTGCAGGATGAGGTACAAGAAGAGGTATTCCTTGATGTTTATTATGTTTTTTATTTCATTTTTTACGATTTTGTGCACGGGCACGATTGTTTCGGCCATGCAGGACCGAGACTTTGTCCATAAGTCTCGGTATACGATGATCGAAACTGGAGCACATTTATCAATCCTAAGGTACCGAGAATATTGAAGTTGTTTCGGTTGTGCTATATTGACACCGCTTGTTAAGTCTCGGACCTGTACTACCGAGACTGTGTTTTTTGTGTTTTTTTACGAATGTGTCGTGTCTTGGTGACGAGTCCTTATGGTTGAATGTTATTGTTGCAGGTAGTGTTGGTTTCCACGTTATTTCTAGACTACAAGGATTCTTTCACTCTTTGTATGCCATTTCAATCTAGAGAAGCGATTATTTCATGGCTTCAAATGATCGGTCGTGCGAACATGTTTGTATTAGTTACGAAACACTCTGATGCCAGAGGGGTTAAGCGCAGGGGAACGATCAAACTTGCATGTGGGAGGTCCGGTACATTTAGCGGAATGTCACAAAGACTAGGGAAAGTCAAAGCTGCAAAACTTGCTTTACCAAGAATCGAAGAAGAGGAGGATAATATAAAGACTCAAACTAATACCAAGAAACGTGGGTGTCCTTTCCCTATTAACATCAAGGAAAATCCGAATTCTTTGTGGTGCGTCAATGTAGTATGTGGGAAGCACAATTATGACCCCGCCAACAACTTGGGAGGCCATTCATTTGAAGGAAGATTGTATTCAGGTGAGCATGTGGTTGTGTTGCAGATGACTAAGGGGAATGTGAAGCCACGAGATATCCTCAACACGTTGAAGCAAAGAGATAAAAATAATGTTTCGACCATGCGGACAATATATAATGCACGGAAAAACATCGAATTGATGATGCAGGTAGGAGGACTCAAACGCAACAACTATTACACATGTTAGAGAAGAATAAGTCGATGTCGTGGCACAGGAAGCATCCCGAGACGAATGTCGTGACTGACTTATTTCGAGCACATCCTAAGTCGATCAAGTTGTTACGGTGTTTCCCGTCGGTTCTTTTAATGGATTGCACACACAAAATTAATAGATATCGGATGTTGTTGTTGGAGATAGTTGGGATCACTTCGACGCATTTAACATTTTCAGTTGGGTTTACTTTCATATCATCGGAGACTAACGCCAATTATGTTTGGGCATTTAAGAACTTGAGGTCTATATTGAACGGGTGGCCAAAACCTGATGTGATTGTTACAGATCGAGAGTTAGGCATGATTAGTGCAATTGAAGAAGTATTTCCAGCATCGTCTCATATTCTTTGCTCGTGACACATCAACAAAGTAGTTTTGACCAAAACTAAGAAGACGTTTAGGGATAACGAAGGCTTTGCACGTTTCATGGATAGGTGGACGGTCTTGTTGTATGCTAAGTCAGAGGCATCATTTAAAATTAGAATGAATGACTTACGAGCTGAGTTCGAAACTGTGAAGGGTCTTATCGATTACTTGGATAACACATGGTTGAAGTACTACAAGAGAAAATTTGTACCAGCATGGACCGATCGAATTATGCACTTTGGAGAAACTACAACGCAGATGGTTGAGTCTGCGCATTCCATTTTGAAGCTACATCTTAATAACAGTCAGACCAATTTTGAAACTTTGTGGGGCGTGGTAGATGGCCTTCTTAAGATCCAACATAACAACATCAAGGCATTATTTGAGGTCAGCTTGAATGTGGTGCAACATGGATATGTTGATGGTTTATATCGCCAGTTGCGTGGATACGTCTCTTAAAAGGCGCTTAAGTTGATTAGAGATGAAGTGGAATGTGGAGAGAGTGTTGGACATGATTCTACTCTTTGTGGGTGTAACATACATACCACTCACGATCTTCCTTGTGCACACAAGATAAACTTCCATAATATGGCCAGTTCACCCATTCTACTCGAGGACATTCATGTATACTAGCGAAAGTTGAGTATGGTACCAGATAAAATTGTGGATCGGGCCAGATATGATCTTAACGGTGAGATTCAAAGAGTGTTGGAACAGTTTCATGCTTGCACTGATGAGGATGATCGCATCTGGATTATTCAGCAGCTTATAGAGATTAGTTGACTTTCATTTGCACAGGGGGTTGTCCCACCTACAAAAATAAAGAGAAAGGGAATGACCTTGGGTTTTACAGTTGGAAGTTTGATGAAGAAAGGAAATAAAAAAGCATCGAAGAGGAAACTCGATGAAGATGATGCTTCGACGACAAGATTGCATAGCGGGTTTGAGTATGCACTATCGAAAGAAGATGCATCTAGTTCAAGGAAGAAGCAAAATACAGTGGGGCTTAAAATGCGTCGGACACGTCGAGTGACCCGAGGTGTATCTAAGGTTGGTTATGCCCATTGCATACAATCGGATTGGTTGCCATATGTTGAGATCACTATTGATGTGACGAGCGATGGTAATTGTGGATATCGATGCGTTGCCTCCGGACTCGGACTCCCTGATGTAGATGGTAAGAGGTTAATATGTAGAAGAATACTTGATGAGATCACGAGGTATGAAACTCTTTGGCGGAAAGTGCTTGGAACGGGTTATGAGAAGGTAAAGATAGCCATGCATTGTCCGGATGATCGGGTTGGTGCATCTTTTAACGAATGGTTGACACTTCCAGACATATGGCTATTAATAGCAACAACCTTAAATGTCATTCTAGTGAGCCTCTCACATGATAGTTGCTTGATATTTATTCCTCTACGTAATGTCCCACCGCCATCTTTCGATAGTCGATTTATCATTGGCATGATAAATGATAGGAACATTTATTGGGTTAGGGTACGTTTGAACATTATATTTGAAATTTGTTTTTATCAATTTTGAATTACATGCTAATGACTTATTGTTATACTTTATACTTGACAAGTGAACCGAAAAGTGAATGCACCGATTCCATCATTTTATGCATCGTGGGAAAGGTATGCCGATGAGTGTGCTAAAAGTTGGCGTGATGGTTTCGTAATTCGAGAACTCGTGTCGGTTGTAACTTCTCAACAAGGCACGCCTTTCGTAGTAGACTTAGCCTTGCCCTAGCTACATTCGGATTTAACTACATGAATGATTTTGTGGATTTATGTAAACAACTTTTGATTTACTTTACATTATACCTTGTAACACGCATTTGTCGTTTTCTCATGGATATCTCAAACATTTGTTAGTTACGGTTGCTCTTTTTCATTTCTGATACTATATACATTTCTTTTAGTGTATGCTTCATGGTTGTCTGCAAACGACATATGACACAATGTCTCGATTGGGAACCACCGAGAATTGTCTTTCAATATGTAATATGAAGGTCTCCTGTTCTGACTCGGTGACATATGACCGAAACATCACAAGATTCTCAGTGTCTTGCAATTGAAACAATACGTTAAGTCTCAGCCTTGTACGTCCGAGACTGTATCATTATCCCTTGCAGTAATGGTCGCGGTCACAATATATCGAGTTTAAAATGGGTAGTTACAGTGAGTGATGGTCGAGTCTATTTGACGGATATCGGTCTCCCATAACCGAGATTGTGCAATTGCGTAAGCCGCGTATTACTCTCGGTAGTATAGGTATGTGATACCATGCTTAGCTGCGAAACGACAAGGCCAAGAATAGAGTTGAACTTTTGTACCTATGATACCGAGACATCACTGATACATGCAGAAATGCCTTTAAAACGCCAACTTGACTGAAAATTCACACTAAGATTCACAACAAACCATCAAATAAGTAAACAAATATTATATCCATCCACAAGGCCTTTAAATCCATTCACAAAGCCAACAAACCAATCGACAAAGCACTTTCCAACCAATTAAAAATGAAACCAAGTTTACAAACCATGCGAAACACTAAACAAAGGTTACAAACAAATCCACAAACAATCAAATAAGTTAACAAAGATTACAAGCCATGCAAAGCAGTAAACAAAGTTTACAAACCATCAAATAAGTTTACTAGCCATGCAAACAAGCCTTAATAGCATTAAACAAAGTTTTTGAAACAACAAACCATCAAATAATTAGAATATCAAAGTTCAGTGCTTTTGGGAGGGCTTAGAAGGATTTTTCTTCTTAAATAACTTCCGTTGGTATTCATTTTTGTGCATTCGCTTGGGAGGAGGAGCATCGGGGGGAGGAACATCACTTGACCCCGACTGGGTTGTCGTGTTGTCGTGTTGGGATTCCTTTGAAGGTCCAGTTGGGGTCGACGCTTTGGTAGCGGTGGTGGTCGCGATGGTAGTGGTGGTGGTAGTGGTATGGAAAATCCTCCCCCACAAGAAGTTCAGCACATCACTCACCATTTTTTCGTGGACTCAACGGTACGCTCCTCGTCTGCCAAATCCATCCATTTCAACACGACGTCCAACGCACGCTGGTTTCGTTGTTCAAGAATAACAAAATAAAAGTAATTAGTTTCAAACAACGGTCTAACAAATGGTTAACAATAAAATCTTCAGACACAAATGAGCTAATAAGAAAAAATTGACTTTATGTAAACAAAAGTACCAACAACATACCTCAAACACCTCATTATCAATGATGGTACAGGCGACAACAACATTGGCCTTATAAGACAGGTTCTCAATAACCGGGTATGAAACACGTAGAAACCAAATAAGATACTCTGATGTTGCCATGAACTCGAATTGAGCCTTCTCACTTAGATTCCAGAGGCCAACAGATGGTTACGCCACCTCTCCCAGTGCTCCGATTGGAACCCGTCCTTGACGGAGTACTTGAGTGCAGATAGGCCTCGGGATGCCTCGAAAGGGCGATACGGAGGGGCGTGTACACCTTGCACATGACCGAGCTGTCTTAGGAACCTTTTCGGATGGTATGGCTTCACGATCTTCATATACTTCAAAGTCCCATCGTAGAACGTCATCGAGTGAACCATACAATCCGACCTAATATCAACGTACGGGTCCCAAGTCACTTACACTAGTGAAGTAAACATGTATTAATAACACATAAAATACCACGAGAGTATTTAAAAGAAATTAAAGAAGCACACGCACCTCATTTGGTATCAGTCTCTCTAATGTCCTTCGAGTTGATGTCAACTTGTCCCCAACATTGACCATCTCGTGTTTCTGGATCCATCGCGAAACATGGGGTTACAATCGGTCCATGTACTTGGCGTTTGATACGACAAACCCGAGTTTGAAGTGCTCGTACACTTATCCCTGAAAAAAAATAACCATTAGTATCGATAAAACAATAATATAAGGCAGTTAAATTAACAATAATTACCTCAAGCAAAGTGAGGTATCTGGCAATTTGTACTTCAACTCTAGTGGCCGACCCAAACTGATAGTATAAGTATGCCAACGCAGGAATGCACCATGCATAGTTTTCGGCATTGTCTAAATTCTCCAGCAGCTTGAGCAATGCGATTGAGACCCATCATCCACTCTCGTCGGCAAAGAGAGTGCACGACAAGAGATACAACATGAATGCTCATGCAGTGCATTGCACAAAAGGGTAATGAAGCGGCTTCGACTTCTCGATCAGGGACCACTGAATCTTCAACCAAGAATTTCGGACAATGGGGCCCCTAGTGATGTTGACCTCATACCCCCACCTCTTCAATTGTAACACTGAGCAACTTTGAAACTAGTTCAATAGCTTTCTTGCGAGAGTCCTCAGTGTACCTCGAAAAATATTCTACCGCAACGACCTTGCTCGTCATCGAGATCTTCATTAAGATGCTGACATCCTCCAAAGTGATAGACATTTCACTAAATGACATGTGAAATGTATTTGTCTCCTGCTGCCATCGCTCGGCAAAAGCATAAATCAACTTCTTGTTGCCCTTTTGGTACGAGCAGTCAATGAGCGGAGTTTTAGCGGCCCAAAATTTCTAATTGTGTTTAATTCCTTAAACATGATCATCGACCCGTACTGTAGGACCCACACCGCGATATGTCCATTGACCAAGGCAAGAGGGCCGATGTATATTTTATATTTGTTGTGATGCATGCCTAGTGTATTGTATATGTGTAGACTATTAAGTCATTCATACGGTTATATAGGTATTGAGATGAGCGGAGATGTACCTCGAGTTGCGTGTCGACGTGGGACCGAGGTAAAGATTTATGAGGTAAGTTTAATGTGAGCTAACTATGGTTTTATAGTAGCTTTAATGTGGCCATGTTTGATATTAAATTAGTAAGCCTAAGTTAGTGAAATAAATCAAATAGCCACATGATGTGCATCGAGACACGTATTGACCAATTTAGAGATCAAAGGAGTTAACTCTTGTTGTCACTTAAGCATGACTTGTGGAATAAGTATGTGAAGGTGGTCCACTAGTTGAGTCTCTAGATATGTGCGCACAAATGATCAAGGGTCATGGTTCAACCTTATCAAGTCACCTATAAAACACATCAGTCAAACTTTTGATCTAACTTATTATCAAAAATCGTTAGGCAAGGAAGGAGAGCAAAGAAAAGGGGCTGCTGGAGTGATCTTGGTGAAGGAGAGGTGAGCAATTCATTAAAAGAAGAAGATCAAGTTCATCAAGCTAGGTAAATTCATCAAGCCATAAGCATAAATGCAATGAATTCATGAAATTGGTGTTGTTTGTTGCTGTTTTTATGTTGTGGTTGATGTCATGGAACTCTAAATGAGTGTATGAGGGTTCCATAGGCATTAACATAGCCTATGTGTTGAGAAAACTCAAAGTTCTGAGTTCAGAATTCTGGGTTTTGGGTCGCATAGCGCGCTAGGTATGAGATCTAGCGCGCTAATATTGATTAGCGCGCTAGATAAGACTGGGTAGCACGCTAATTGCTGTGACATCACAAAAATCAGCAATTTTCAAAAATGGCTTAAACACTATAAATGGTTTTAAAACTTCAAGTAGAGGTCCAAACCCACTCTCAAACCTATCAAACAACTCCAGGGAACTAAGGGGAGATCTCGGGAGTTCGGGAACGCGATTTGGAGTGTCGGGAGGCCGGATAGGCTAGGATAAGCTTTGTGACTTGTAAGTAAAGCTGTGAGAATTCTATATTTCATTTCATTGACTCTTATCGTTTTATAGTCTATTTGTAAACATTGATATTCGTAATCTCAAATCATAATGTTCTTGTTTCTATTCACGTTTGAATATTGTTGACATGATGCCTTGCGAAATGTTTCATTGATTCCAATTTCTACTCTTGATTATATTCTTGATAGATAGTTGATCAAAAGCATGCTATTGGGATAAGTTGGAATGTATTAGATTTGTATTCTATTTCCTTGGGCTTTGTAGCTTGACTAGTTTTGAAATCCTAGAGACTTGGAACTATTGATCTTTGAAAACTAAAGTAGGGATTATCTAGTGTTCATTACACAAGAGATGCGCGGTTCACGGGGACATGGGTCTACCGTGGTTCCGGCACTCACCACTACACTTGCGCGACACACGAGGTATAGGACTCCAGGTGGTCAGCAAGAATGAGATAGATGATTTATATGCGTACAACGCAACTCCGCTATTCGTATGGAATATGTTGAGTGCAACTCCATATAGTAGTGGAAAATGTTAGGTGATAGTTCTCTCCGCCGACCGGACATAGATCATCTCGACTTAGCCTATGTCAGTCTATACATCTTAACTGTGGTATTTACTTGCATTACTTGATTCAGCAACTCTTTCGCTACTTTATACTTTTAGATACATTTATTATATTTTGGAAATGTGGCATAGAATTCTTCAGTCATTACTTAAATATCAATATACTCACCGTTTAGTTTGGGACTGTGGGTGTAGGTCCGTTGAGCAGCAGCAGACCAGGGAATGAGAAGATCGGCAACTTTCCTTGAGTGTTTCAGCGACTCTCCTATCTCATTTTGTATGACTCAACTTTGGCTGTATTATTATGTTTATATCTTTACTGTACATTTTGGGTTGTATATTGGGTTGAGCGTATAGTTCCCCGTTTTGAGATTTATATATATCATATTGTGTTATTATCTTTATGATATATACATGCATGTGATGTTGTTTTTGCCTGGTTTTCCACAATTAAGATTTTTTAATAATAAGAGCTTCCGCATAACCTTTAAACTACGTGATAATATTAAAATGATAAAAAGTTTTAATTAACTATGAAACCTAATAATATTTAGACACGTGTATCAAGGAATATAGGGATGAAAGGCTGACTAATACGCAATTAAGTCTTACGTGGTTAGGATTAAGGCTTGATTACGAGATTAGGCCGGGCGGTGCCCTTTTTAGAAGAAAGGGCCGTCACAAGAGTCAACCCAGACCACTGGATAATCCTCTGAAAACCCTCGGTGTTGAGGTGATAAGATTACAAACCCCACTCTTGGATTTAAGCCCCGTGGTCAATGCACTTCAGCAGTGGGCGGTGCTGCAAAACAAATGAAAGTAACAACATTTCAAACATCATCGCAATGTGTGATATCATAGGACATTTGACATGCGAGACCGTGTGTTAAGTAGTCGCCTGGATATGCTTGTCGACGCGGGTACCAAGTAGTTTAACAGACTTAACACTAGGCCGGGGGACATAACACACACAAAATGACTAAAATTTGTTAAATAGTGAATATGGAATATATATTTGGTGCTTAGGGACATGGTAGTACGCGTATGTCACAGTTCGGGACGCAAAACCGGGCGTCGAAACACCCGAAAGGCCACTTTTGAGATAAATACAAGGGTGAGTGTGCCAAAGGTGTCCAAATTGGAGTCATGATAGGTTGGAAATGAAGCAAATGAGGTTCATTTGATCTCCTAGGGATGTGTATGTGAGAGGGTATGAAAATTCAACTATAAAAGTTAAGTTTGACTCATTTTCCACCACCTTTTCTCTCTCTTATCCCGTAATACGAGAATTGGAGGAGAAGAAAACAAGGGTTTGGTGATTCTCTTGGTGATTCAAGGAGCTTGGAGTGAGGAATACATCAAAACCAAGGTGAGCATCACAAACATCACACATTTCACTATCTTTTGATCTTAATTTGAGAGATGTTGGTGATGTTTTGGTGGATGTTGAGTTGTTGTTTAGATAGGTTTCTAGTGCTTTGAGGTTGTGTTGTTGGTGTTGTGGCTGTTGTTGGGTTGGTGGGGTGGTGGAAAACCCAGAAAATTTGCAGCTGTTTGTTGTCCAGAGTGCGATTAGCGCTCTAATGTGGTGATCTAGCGCGCTAGATTACAATTAGCGCGCTAGGCCAGAAATTAGCGCGCTAATATACTACTGTTTTGACATAATTTGTGTGAAATGACTTAACACACATACAAATGACTAAATATCACTTATACATGGAAATAGGTCAGTACGGGATGTAATTTGGGATATCCAGGACTAGGCGGAGTCGGACCGGGGGTTAGTGACGGTACACGGAGTGCGGTGTGAGGTGTGTAGTATCCCAACTGAAACTACTTGAGCAGTATTTACTTTTGCTTTTGAATTCATTTTATGTCTTTCATTACTCTATTCCTAGTGTGTTGTAATGGACGGACGTTGAGTCTCTCCCTCCGTGCCAATTCGGTGTGTACGTCCACTAGGCCATAACACGTGTGCCATCTCGGTGAATAGGGCTACCCGAGAGTGTGACGGACACGTGTGGGTGCGTCGTAGGTTCCACGCCGACCACCTAGCGGATCCAGATATTGGCCTTGCTCGAGTGCTACTCGCTGGCAGTAGTCTCTTGGGAGTCCGAAGTATGGCGCTAGTCTGACCCTAGGGGCTAGGAACACACACTTTGAGCTTTTACTCTTACATATGCATGCGATGAGCACAGTTGCCTGTATTTTATTTCCGCATGTTTGTTTAATAGTTTCGTTTACATTCCAGTAGTTACTTTTCGTATTGCTCACTTAATTTCCTTGGGAATACTTACTCTAGACTCGTCATCTGTCTTTTTGTGATGGCTTGAGTGCAAATCTTAGTACGAGCCGAGGCAAGGGCAAGCTACAGAAATACTTGTGATTTAGAAACTTATAGCCAGGCTTGTACGTTTCGATATACATATTTTGTTTTATTTTGGGATTCGGGATTATGTGATACACTAGGACTCTATACTGTTGATATTTTGATACATTTAGGTACACTTTTGATATATGATGATATATGGGTTTTCCACACTAGGTATCAGAGTTGATTGCATGGCTTATAATGTTTATATGATGATTGTCATTTTAAAAGACTTCCGCTGTGATTTATTATGATCTTAGCAAATGACTTGAGTTCTATAACAATTTAAACAATAAATTGTTGTAATTTGATGTTAATAATGATCAAATGGTAGATGAGTTGGCATGTGGGACACAGCTAGCGCTGGTAGGCCAGGTTGTGGGCCCGCATCGGCCCCCGTGGTAGTCCATTTGGCAAATGGGTCGTTACAGGTCGGGTGCCTCTGATCCTTCAGTTGCCTCTGGTCCTACATTTGTCAGAGTGGCGACTGTACTACCTATCACGAGAGGCAGATTAGCGACATCGCAGGAGATGGAGGCGTACACGGCTATGGTTGAGCCGGAGCGTAAGACGGTGCTGAAGATTGAGGATGTCCCTATTATCTGCGAGTTTCCATATGTGTTTTCTGATGATTTGCCTGGATCGCCACCACCGAGAGCTGTTGAGTTTATCATTGAGCTGATCCCGGGGACTCAGCCAATCTACAGTAGACCGTATAGGATGTCAGCATCGGAACACGAGGAGTTGAGGACCCAGTTAGAGGACTTACTACAGAAGGGTTTCATTCACCCTAACATGTCACCTTAGGGAGCTCCAGTTCTTTTTTTGAAGAAAAAGGACGACTCGATGCATATGTGTGTGGATTACCGGAAGCTGAATCAGGTGACGATTCGAAATCGTTATCCACTTCCGAATCATTGGTCACGGTTTAAAATAAGCTTATCCAATAGGCGTTTTAGTGACGATACATTAATCGTAAACAAAGCTTTTATACATTAACACTTAGTTTTGTCATAATTTAGATATTGCGTAATGAAAAGAAGCTTTAGAGAATAAAATGTTTCCATCACAAAAAAGTAAAAAAATTTCGTCACGTAAAGTGTGTTTGCTCACAGTCATTCTACCGTAACAAAAGAAAACACAATTTTTTACTCACGCACGAAACCCCGCAATCTCCTTCCCATTTTTTGTTCCCTAAATTTCATAATCCCGCCCTTCTCGTCCCACCCCTCCACCTCTTTCACCCAAATCGTGCCCTACTTCACCAAGAAAATAACTGCTGGATCCTCCTCACCAAGCAATTGGGTATTCAACAAGGGTGCCCTACTTCGTTCATTTTCTACTCTCTTTCGATCATCTTCACCAAGCCGTACTCACACCAAAAGCTCACTGATCCATCGTCGTCCTCAAGCCTCTAATCCACAGTCGTGGTCATCATCGTCGTCGCGCCTTTACTTAGTCGTCGTCATCCTGCATCTGCTCCCTTGTCGTCCTCGCACTCCTCGCGCCTCTACTTCGTCGTCCTCTCTGATCCATCGCCGTCCTCTCTGATCTGTCGTCGTCCTCAAGCCTCTGCTCATTCATTTTCCTTCACGCCTCTGCTCATCTTCGCACCTCTTCTCCCTGGTTGTCCAAACAGTTTTGCTCCCTGGTCGTCCTGCTTCTACTTCGCTTTTTTTGCTCATTCGTCTTCGTCACGCCTCTGCTCCCTGGTCGTCCAAACGCATATGCTTCTTCGTGTTCCTCACCCTCGCGCCTCTGCTCCCTGGTCGTCCTCGCACTCCTCCATTCCCTAGTCGCATTCCTCCGCTCCCTAGTCGCGCTGCTCTGCTCCCTGATCGTCCTCGCACTCCTTCGTCGTGAGTTCTCATTCTTTCATCTCAAAACATGTTTCTCGTTTGCTTTTTTGGTTAATTGACAGTTTGATGTTTTGTTTGCTTGTTTTGTTTGATCTTACAATGATTTGTGATTTTAATTTGGGCTTGAGATTTTATTGTTTTAGTGAGTTATAGTTCGATCACAATGTTGCTTTAAGAATCTCGTTTTAGAAACCTATAAGGTAAATCCAAATACCTCCTTTATGATTGACCCAATTATCAGGTGTCCTTCAATTTTAATGGCGATGATTATGAATCGTCGGTGTGAAATTTGGATTATGTGAATTGGTTTTTGGTCTAATGATTTTCATTTCAACATCTCCAAAGGGTGTTGAACGACCAATACAAAGGAAAGATAGTAAGAAGTCAAGAAGTGAATTGATAAAGTAGAATTGGAAGTGAATTTTGAAATCCACAATGATAAAGCTGACTGAAATATGAGGAAGGTTGTCGAAGGGACAAAATAAGATTTATAAAGCCTTAACTATTCAAAAGTGAATGATCAATTACAAGTGAAAGGCTCAACAAATGAACTCAAGTCGTAGATGGTTAAAATTATGTACAATTTACCTTAAAAAGAGGAAAACAAACTTTGAGAAGAATCTACGAGAAGACAAACAAACACTTGCTGGAAAAATGTCCAATTACTCTTAATTGAACAAAGTCTTTAAGAAACTGACATCCTATAATATGTTTACAATAAGTCAAGAAGGCAATTAGCAATGCATAAATTAACTAATTAAACACAGTGAAGGTAAAGACATAGCATGTAGATATACATTTAACTTTTAAGGCACCATTACTTAAGCGTAGAGATTAAAAAAACTACATCTTTTTAAGACATGTAAATTTATTATATATATAGCTAAAATTAATAAACACTTGACCAATAAGGGGTCTGTACCAACACATATAGGTACATAATGCAGAATGGAGATGAGGTGAACAGGCAAAGTTCTCTTTTCATATATATTTTGTATATTAGATATATTGTCCTACTTTTTTCTCTGCATGTGAGAACCTTATCAATCTAACAAACTCATTTGATTTGTATGTGCTACATATGTGAATGTTTGGTGATCTGAATATCCAATTCTGCTCAATTGGCAGATAAAATTTTTCTTTGGGGGCGGGGGTTGGTGTAGTTCATTATAACTAAGAATATGATGGATAAGGAGATGGCGCAGAGGAGAATGAACATGATTGAATGATTGATTGGTGAAATTTATGAAGTTTTTTTGCCAAGGTGGAGATTGTTGTTTTTTTTTTCTTTTTTTGTTGGCTAAAAACTTATAGTTTCTATTTGTGTGTTAGTTAATTAGGAATTTTAGCATTTAGTTAAGTTTCTAAATATTTAGTGGGTTTAGGAAGTCTAATTATTTAGTGGGTTTATCGATTTTAAGGATATTTCTCATTTCGAAGATTGAATGATTGATTGGTGGAATTCGTGGAGTTTTTTTCGCTAAGGTGGATATTGTTTTTTTTTTTTGGCTAAAAACTCCTAGTTTCTATTTGTGCGTTAGTTAATTAGGAAGTTTAGCGTTTAGTTAAGTTTCTAATTATTTAGTGGGTTTAAGAAGTCTAATTATTTAGTGGGTTGCTATTCGTGTGGTTCATTATAGCTAAGAATAGGATGGATAAGGAGATGGTGCAGAGGAGAATGAACATGATTGTAGGGCACTTTGCTGCAAATATTGATCAAGATTTATCATCCACCAATATCCTACCTTTGTTACGTGTCTATGGAATCCAATTTAAGAATTCAATTTGATTAGAACTATTTTTTCTTTTTTTTATGGATATTTTAATGAGATGTTGTGATTTTCTAATTAGTGACACTCATTTCAATTTCTTCTTTTTTTCACTTAGTAGTTAATGTTATCATAATTTGAACTTCATTTGTTTCATGGAACTCTCTTCAGCAAAATCAATTTTGCACATTTTCATAAGGCTTATTTAAGAAGTGTTGCACTTTGTGAGAAATTAATAGCATGTCGCTTTTCTCGATGTACAAGGGTTATTTGATTTTAAGAATTCTTAATTTATATTGCTTCCTTCTCATCTGCTGTAATTACTACATTAACGTTCGAAACAAAAAAACATTATATATAATCACCCTTTATTATGTTTTACTTAAAGTCATCCCCATACATATTTTTCCATACGTAAAATCATTCACATTTTCAAGCCTCAATTTCATATATTGATCCAAACTACTCATATGGAGTTTTGTGATCGAGAACAAAACTCAAAACAAATTGGTAGAATTTGCCAATGTACTTTAATTTTCTTATATTCATACAATGTGTGTATTTGGTAGGATATTTCATATTTATTTTACCAGTAAAGCATGTCATGATCAACATTATAATGCATTAGAATCATGTATTGAGGTAATTGCTTGATATTTGATGTTATAGTTGTTTGTAATTTCATGTTCGTACACTTGCTAGGGATGATTGATTAGTTAGGTGTGATTGGTTATATTTGATGTGATGCACGAATGCTTAATATATTATATTGTAATAATCATAATTTACTCGAGTTAATGTCATGTTTGATAATCCCAGTGCAAAAATAATGGATAAGAGTTGGATATCTTCAGTTGATCAAAACTCTCAAGAATGTATGGATGGGTATGAACAATTTTTAGATTTCGCTTATAACAATAACGTGACAAAGGAAAAAATTTATTGCCCATGCAAGGAGTGTTGCAATCGATTTTTAAAGTCAAGAGAAACGGTTAAATGACATCTTATTTTAAATGGATTCTTAAATCATTACAAAAATTGGATTTATCATGGAGAATCTATTACTCCTTCAGAATGTTATGAAAATAATGAAGAAAGACATGAATCGTTTCATGATGATATGGTTGGAATGGTACATGATGCATTTGGGATTCCTAATATTGATGATGCGGAGACTGGAAACTCGAGTGAATCTACATAAGAGTTTGGACCTAACGAAGAAACCAAATCCTTTTTTAACCTTATAAAATATGCAAAACAACCATTATATCCAGGATGTGAGAAATTCACTCAACTTTCATTCATTGTACGGATGTTGAGATTGAAAGTAATGAGTGGTTGGACAGATAAGTCTTTTACTTTGTTGCTTGAGTTGTTGATAGAAGCATTTCCTGAAGGCGTCCGATTACCTAATTCATATTACAAAGCAAACAAAATGACCACAGATTTGGATTTTACTTATAAAACATGGGATGCATGTCCTAATCATTGTATGTTGTTCAAAGATGAAAACAAAGATATTGGTGAATGTGTTATTTTTCATGCATCAAGATATAAGGAAGATGATTCTAATAACCCAAATACAAATAAAAATACAAATGCAAATAAAAATGGGGGAAAACGAGTTGCAGCTAAACAAGTGAGATATTTTCCATTGAAATCTAGATTGAAAAGATTATTTATGTCATCGAAAACATCTTCACTCATGACATGACATGCAAAAGAGCGAATTGATGATGGTGTATTGAGGCATCCTGCTGATTCTCAAGCTTGTAAGGCTTTTGATAGAAAAAATTCTTCATTTGCTAGTGAGATACGAAATGTAAGACTTGGACTAGCAACAGATGGATTTAACCCATTTAGGAATATGTCGTTAGTTCATAGCACTTGGCTTGTTGTATTGATGTGTTACAATTTACCACCTTGTTTGTGCATGAAATAACCATTTTTGATTTTATCAACACTCATTGATGGGAAATATGGACCAGGGGATAAGCTAGATGTATTCATGCAACCACTTATTGAAGAGTTGAAAGAACTATGGAATGAAGGCGTACTCACATATGATGCATCCACAAATGAAATGTTCAAACTTCATGTTGCATTGTTGTGGACCATTAGTGATTTTTCCGCTTATGCTTATCTCTCAGGATGGAGCACCAAAGGAAAGTTTGCATGTCCTTGTTGCAATATAGAAACATAATCTCAATGGTTGAAGTATGGTGGTAAATATTGCTTTACAGGACACCGAAGATTTTTACCTATAGATCATAATTTTCGGAGGGATAAATTTTTTGATGGGAAGTGGGAGTGGGATAACGTGTCTAACTAATTGACAGCTAGTGGGGTGTTACATCAGTTAGATAAGTATGAGATACTTACTGAGTATAGAAAAGATCTTATGAAAAAAACTAAAGTAAGCAGTGTTAAAAGACGAAGAGAAGAAGATGAGGAGCCTGTCATTGTCAAGAATAAGGTGCATAGTTGAGTATATTTTTTGAACTTTCGTATTGGGAGTATAATTTGATGCGCTACAATCTGGATGTGATGCATATTGAGAAGAATGTTTGTGACAATGTGTTTTTTACATTATTAGGCGTGGATGGAAGATTTAAGGACAGTTTGAATGCAAGACATGATTCGCAATAAATGGGTATTAGAAAACCTTTACATGTTCAAAAAAAGGGGTTCTAATAAATTTTATATACCTCCAACACGATTTTCAATGAATAAAAAAGAAATAACTATCTTTCTAGAGAGATTGAAGAGTGTGAAAGTGTTAGATGGGTATTCTTCAAATATTTCACGATGCGTCAATGTTAAAGAACGTGTTATTTGAGGTCTTAAAAGCCATGACAACCATATTCTCTTACAACAATTATTTCCTTTGGATATTCGAGGAGTGTTGCCAAACGATGTTGTTGCACCAATTATTCAGTTAAGTCATTTCTTCAAGAAGCTGTGGTCTAATGTTAATAGACTTTCTGATTTAAAGGTCATCGATGAACGCATATCACTTACATTATGTCATTTAGAAAAAAATATTTCCTCCATTTTTTTTGATGTCATGGAACACTTGCCAGTGCATTTAGCTCAAGAAGTGATGGTTGCAGGAATTGTTCAATTTCGATCAATGTATCCGATTGAGAGGTTTTTACTGACCCTTAAAAAATATGTGCGGAATAGAGCTCATCCAGAAGGTTCTATTGTAAAAGGTTATTTGAAGGATGAGTGTATGAATTTTTGCTCAAGATACATTGACGAAAATGTGGAGACAAAAATGAATAAAACACTTCGAAATTATGATGGTGTAAACGACCGTGGACAACCATTTGGAAAAGAAGAAGTAATATTGCTTGACAATATCACATGGGTCCAAGTGCATAGATGTGTGTTTGTTAATACTGATGAGGTTTTACCATTACAAAGGTAAAGAAATATCTTAAGTTTTTTTTTAATATTATTATAGGTACTATAATAACTAATTTTATCTATTATTATGTTCTGTATGCACCTTGAGGAGCTTGCAAGAGAAATGTCAAGTGCATCAGAATGCACTATTAGAAAAAAGACACAATGAAACATTCCATACATGGCTTATGAATCATGTAAGTAATCTTAAATTTTTTTGGCTACTCAAATAATATACTTTCAATGTATATTAATGCAAATATGAATCAATTTGATTTATAGGTCCACAATTTGCGAACGTCGTCAGATGGAACACTCTAAGAGGAGGTTGAAAAGCTTGCAAATGGCCCTAGTAAATATGCTCGGAGATTTAAGGGGTATATAATAAATGGTATACGTTTTTGCATTAAAGAAATCGACAATAGAAGAGCAACCCAAAATAGTGGTATCTATATGGATGCAGGTACCATGAGTTATGCTAGTATTATGATAAGAATCCACGTTGGGGAGAAGTCACTTACTATGGAGTGCTCACAGATATTTTAGAGATAGGTTACCCTACCAACCTCAAGTTTGTTTTGTTCAAAGGTGATTGGATTGACTATAATACTGGGAGGAAAATAGATGATTATAAATTCACCTTAGTGAATTTTAATCGTCTTCTATATCGAAATAATCAAATTGGAGACGAACTTTTTATTTTGGCGGCTCAAGCGAAACAAGCTTTCTATGTGAGAGATCCTCTAGATCCTGATTGGCATGTTGTTGTTAAAGTGACAAGCAGGGATGTTTTGATAATATTTCACAAATAGAAGATTGTGAACATAAACATTTAACTAAAAAGAAAAGTGGAGATGACAGTGATGTCGTATGCGTGAGACATGATGTCGATGGAACTACAATAGAAGTAAACAATGTTGAAGATTAAGAAGAATGGACTGTGCATGATTATTCTTAAATTTTTTATGTACCATATTATGAAAGTTAGCGAGTCATTATTTTGCCACCTTTGATTATTGTCACTCAATTTATTATTTTTTATTTTTATGATGATTTGTTCAACATTATAATCACCATCATTTCAGGTCCATGGCTCGTGGAAAGTCTTCGAAGAGAACTATGGAGGATTATTTCAATTCAAAAGAGCAAGCACAAGTTAAACAACCGCAAGAAAGTGATGAAACAAGTGAAGCATTGATGCATTCATCCGATGAAGGTAAAATTTTGAATTTTGATATCGAATATTTCTTATATTACAAACACTATTTCTAATTAATTCTACATACAGATGAACAATCATTTACATCAAAGAAGAAAGGTAGAGGTCCAGCCCATCCAATTCGCATTTGGGGTCTGAAAATAGGTCGAAGCTGCAATTCAATGACTTTATGCAACCTATTGGAAAAACCTCAATTAAATTCTCAACGCAACTAGGCATCATGGCTAGAAATGGGTCTTTAGTACCATTAAAGTATGAATCATGGAATGATGTGCATGAAGAAAATAAGAATGCCATTTGGCGTGAGGTACAGGTAAGAAGATAACTATATAAATGAAAATAATATATTATTTCTATAATTGGTTTGAGTTTGAGTTTCATAATGTTTAAGTACAAGATAATATTGATGCCCCACTTGAGTTTCACGAAAATTGTTTAGAGAAAGTTGCCAATACCTGGAGATCGTGTAAGCATACATTAAAAGTGCACTAGGAGAAGCACAAAGATGATGAAGATATTCTTACTCGAGTGCCTGATGAGCGCGTACAAGATGAGCAATGGCCAATACTTGTAAGGTATTGGAACGAAGATGAAGTTAAGGTACAAATCAAAATTCTTAGTCTTGCATTTGATTTCAGCTCATTAAAATAATTCCATCCCATTGGATACAATGCTTCCTTTTATTGAATTGCCTTAAAATTTTGTAGATCTTTGAGTTAGTTTTTTAGAAATGAATAATAAGTTGGATTTAAACTTAATTCATTTTTATATGTGTGATAAGTATTTTAATATCGCAGCAGAAAATTGCTAAAACAAATGCTGAAAATAGAAAGCAAAAGATTATTTGCCATCGACTAGGTCGCAAGTCTTTCGCGAACGTACGTCATAAGGTAATCGAGTAGGTTCTTAAAAAATTTTGAGTGTTCTATATTTTTTAAAGATAATAATTTCTTACTTGACAATTTTACCTTTAAGAGAGAAAATAAGGGTCTACCCACAGACTGTGCTTCAGTATGGTTGACAGCTTATTATAAAAGGGCAAGAACTAGATCGAATGAATATACAAAAGAATTTGCGGTAAGAAAAGATTTATTTCTTCATAACTAGTAATACATATTTAGTTTACATCATAACAATTCCTTTTTATTTTAATATCAAATTTTATGTTTAGTTGCGATTGCAAAATGAACTTTCACAAATTCTTGAGTCAGAGCAAACGACAGAAATTCGAGAGAAGATTTTTCAAAAGGTAATAGGAGATGAAAAACGCAGGTGTGTGCTAACTTATGGTCATGGACCCTCATTTAAAGAAGTTTTTGGGAAAAATTCCTAATGTCCGGCAGATATTGCAATACGGAGAGCACAGGAAAAGGCAAATGCTACAAATGAGCTCCTTCGCGAGGAACTTGCTGCGATAAAAGTAAATATTTCATCACTTTCGGTTGTTTTTTTTATCATTTCTTTCATGAATCTAATACAACAATCTATTACAAATTTATTTTTTACAGACGAACATGCAGTCACAAATAGATAATATTTATGCATGTTTGGAGAAAGTTGGAATTCAACTGCTTATCAATGTCAATCAAGTAATTAATCAACATTATTGTTGATACTTGAAGTTTATTAATTATGTTCAAATTACAAATTAGACAACTAATAGATATTTTTTATTACATGGCAGACTTCAGATGTTGGAAGCTCACAAAGGCCTCATGTTCAAACATCTTCTCATGATGGCTGTTCTTCTGGTCGTTGATTATTCTTAATGATCAAAAAGGTAATAATTTAAGTTTTGTTGGAATATCTTAAGTTACCTCCATATGACCAACTTAAGAGCATCCACCTTCATGATTGTTATTTTGAACATTTACTCATCTCCTAAACTTGACAATTTATTCTATCATTGAGTTGAACGACATTTGCTAGCTAAACTACTATTTGAAGAATTGTTAATGCTTGTAGTATATGTTGACCCTCTAACTTTTAATGATTTTTTGAGCTTTTT
This sequence comes from Stephania cephalantha, assembly GCA_039657325.1. Classification (NCBI taxonomy): domain Eukaryota; kingdom Viridiplantae; phylum Streptophyta; class Magnoliopsida; order Ranunculales; family Menispermaceae; genus Stephania; species Stephania cephalantha. The sequence continues at coordinate 13,949,010 of CM077570.1, read as the reverse complement.
ACTATTTTATGTTCTATTCAAATTAAACTCAAAAATTTGCACCAATAATTTAAGCTTTATGGTTTGAATATATTTGAGTTAGATGATTATTTGATGCATGTTGAAGTTTGCAAAATGTTTAAATTTTTTTGTGAATCTTTAATTTAAGGGCAGGTTCCGCTGAAATTTTGGTAATACATTATGGTTCACTAAAGAAGAATGTATTTGACTTGTAGAATTATTTGATGCAAGTGGATTTTTTCAAATGTTTAGAAATTTTTATGAATCTTAAATTAAAATAGAGGTTTTTCTGGAATTTCTGTAATACATTATGATTCATGAAGATGATTATATTTGACTTGTAGAATTATTTGATGCATGTGGAAGTTTGCAAGATGTTTAAGAAATTTTGTGAATCTTTAATTTAAGGGGAGGTTCAGTTGAAATTTCGTTATTACATTATGATTTATTAAAGATTTTTTTATTTATGTAAGCGTTTAAGTGTAATTACTTATATTTATAACTTTTAAATTTTAGATGCGCAATTGGATGAGACTTTAAAGGGTAAAGATGATGAACTTGAAGAAAGCTTCACGTGAAGAAGAAATTGAAGAAGCATGATGTGAAGGCATTGAAGAAAACGCGGATTTATTTTATTTTGCTATGTTAGACTTAAGCCATGAAGAAACTTGTCAAAGTTTTATTTTATTTTGCTATGTTAGACTTCTAAATTAAGTATTATCGTTTTTTTGGTACTTTGGATTCAAAATCACAATAATTAAACTTTGAATAGATTGATAATGTTGGACTTGTAATGCAAGTAAAGTAAATTCTTAATATTTTAATAGATGCAATATTTTTATATTGACGGATGTGAGATGGTTACAACAACTTTTATATAAAAACTTTTTTTTGTGACGGAGCAATGTACTTATAAAATATTATTATTTTTTGTCACCAGTACAAAGTCGTAACTACATGTATTTGTGACGGACAAAAACTCGTGACGTAAAACATTTTTCTTCGTTGTTCAATGAAACGTTTGTGACGCAAATACAGTCGTAACAAAAATGTGTTTTTTATGACATGCAATAATCTCGTAAGGAATATGTCAGAGATCAGTCATAAAAGGTATTTGTCACGCTAATTTCCGTGACAATAACGTTTTTGCAACGAAGTATACGCAACTTTAGTTTTTCTGTGATAATATCGTGACAAAAACTATATGTGACGAAAAAACAACTTGTCCCTATGGAATCGAAGCCGTTACAAAAACTATAATTTCTTGTGGTGTAATGATCAAATGGTTGATGATTTGGCATGTGGGACACAGCTGGCGCTGGTAGGCCAGGTTATGGGCCCGCATCGGCCCCCGTGGCGGTCCATTTGGCAAATGGGCCATTACATTATGGTATCAGAGCAAGGTTAGGGAACCTTGATGAATTGAAAATTTAATCTGATACGATTACATTAATGGTATAATTTGAGAATAAACTTGATGAATAAACTTTAGATGTGGAAACCCAAAGGAATTGCTTAGAGTCCTAGTTGGGAAGAGAGGTGAGATGGGTAGCAATCAGATATATATATATATATATATATATGTGTTATATTGTGAGTGTATTATATGTATACGATACACGTATATTGGTATTGAGGCTGACTGGATGCACGTTCTTCGATGCATTTACCAATGAACAGATATCCATCAAATACCACCCAGCCTAAGGTCAGAGATACGAGTGATCCGACGCAACCGACTTTGACGCTGGAGTCGTTGGTGCGGACTATGGACGATAGGTTTGCATTGCTGATGGATATGTTGAGAGCTCGGGAGGTTACTGTTGCTCCTACGACCGTTGTGGCTGTACCGATGACTACGCAGGCAGTCGTAGCGCCTACATCAGTCGAGGTTCAGGTGCAGGCGGCAGTATCAGATACAGAGAGGGCTACGCTAGCAACATTACTAGTAGAGGCTGCAGTAGTGCTTACACCTGCTACGACCGAGCAACCAGCAGTGGCATCGATTTCTGAGGGTCAGATGACATTAGAGGCTAAGAAGATGAGGGGCTTCCTTAAGTTCTCTCCAAGATATTTTTATGGGGTCGGAGATCCAAAGGTAGCCGGGAGGTGGCTATTATCCCATGAGCGGCTACATGACTTGCTGCGAGTTGAGGAGATCGATCGACCGAGCTTATCGAGTTTCTTTTTGAGAGTCGATGCTGCGATCTGGTGGACTACCTACACTGTGACTCATCCTGTTGTTTCTACTTAGGCAGAGTTCTGGACGTTGTTCATGGATGAGTATATACCGATGGAGGTCAGGGTCCGCTAGAGGGAGAAATCTTTGTCCCTGGTGCAGGGTGATATGTCGGTCACGGTGTACATGAAGATGTACCGATATCTACTGTCGTACTCCATGGACATAGCAGGTACCGACCGACTACAGATATATTATTTTGTCTGAGGTCTGGATGACCGGATAGCGAGTACAGTTGTATTTAGCGGAGCTCGTACTCTGACTGAGGTCTACGACAGGTGCCTCGCATACGATACATACATGGTTCGAGGGCACGATCGACGAGCGATTCAAAGCCGCGCTGCGAGATCGCAGAGTCGCCAAGATCGAGTTCTTGGTCCGATCGATCGAGAGGCCAAAGCGACAGATGAGGGATCGGAATCGGCAGAGATAGAGCCAGAGACCTCGCCGAGGTGATTGGTAGTCTGGTCAGGGTAACATAGGTGACAAAGACCGTCGTGATGACAGAGAGTGACGTGATGATCGTCAGTTGGCATATTTTACATCTTCTACACTCGTTGATCAGCCTAGGAAGCATAGGCAAGACAGAGGTCCAAGAGGCCAGAGTCGAGGCCATAGTCAGACGCCGAGTCAGAGGAGCTTTGGCAAATTCGAGACTCGCACATGTTATCGATGTGGTCAGGTGGGGAATATTGTGGCAGATTGTACCAGACCAGCACCAATACTACCACAGACGGAGCAGGTCAGAGATAGGGCTCAGTCTACAGCATTTGGGTGACATGGACGTGACCAAACAGCTAGTTGAGGGTAAGTTATCTGTTTGTGGTATTCCTATGCATGTTATGATAGATTCTGGTAGTACGTTATCTTTTATTTTTGGACGCATGGTAAGAGAGTTAGGGTTACCTACACAGACCTTAGATACACATTTTGTTCTCAGCACGACAGCTGGGGATAAGATTTACCCTAATCGAATTTGTCGGAATTGTATTGTTGAGATTGAGGGACATCAACTACCGGCTGATTTGCAAGTGTTAGAGTACTTGGAGTTCGATGCAATGTTCGGTATGGATTGATTGTCATCTTATCACGCACAGATCGACTGTTTCAGCAAGACTGTGACGTTTGACATCGAGGGGATTCCAAGGCTTACATTTGCCGGAGTGGTGGTTGTACTACCTATAACGAGAGGCAGATTAGCGACATCGCAGGAGATGGAGGCGTACACGGCTATGGTTGAGCCAGAGCGTAAGACGGTGCTGAAGATTAAGGATGTCCCTATTATCTGCGAGTTTCCAAACGTGTTTCCTGATGATTTGTCAGGATTGCCACCACCGAGAGCTATTGAGTTTATCATTGAGCTGATCCCGGGGACTCAGCCAATCTACAATAGACCGTATAGGATGTCAGCATCGGAACACGAGGAGTTGAGGACCCAGTTAGAGGACTTACTGCAGAACAGTTTCATTCACCCTAGCATGTCACCTTGGGGAGCTCCAAATCTTTTTGTGAAGAAGAATGATGACTCGATACGTATGTGTGTGGATTATTGGAAGCTGAATCAGGTGACGATTCAGAATCGTTACCCACTTCTAAGGATCGATGATTTGTTCAATCAGTTGCCGAGGGCCAAGTTCTTCTCGAAGATCGACTTACGATCGGGATACCATCAGTTGAGGATTCGAGAAGAGGATGTGGAAAAGACCGTGTTTAGTACGTGTTACGGGCTATTCGAGTTTACAGTCATGCCATTTGGGCTGACTAACGCACCGGTGATCTTCGTGGATTTAATGCACAGGGTGCTTAGGTCATTTCTTGATCGATACGTCATTGTGTTCATTGACGACATCCTGATATACAGTAAGACTCGTATGGAGCACGAGAGGCATCTCAGAGATGTTTTGATGATGCTGAGAGAGCGCAGAATGTATGCCAAATTCAGCGAGTGTGCATTTTGGTTGAGTGAGGTGAAGTTATTGGGCCATATCATCAGTGGTCAAGGCATATCCGTTGATGGTGACAAGATTCGGGTGATTATTGATTGGAAGACACCTGAGTCTGTATCTTACATCCAGAGTTTCCTGGGTTTGGCAGGATATTATAGGCGTTTTGTATAGAACTTCTCGATGATTGCAGCGCAGTTGACGAGACTGACCAAGAAGGATGTTAGATTTGACTGGTCACAGGAGTGTGAGGATGCTTTTTGGGAGCTGAAGAGGAAATTGACTTCGACGCCAGTTTTGGCTTTACCTATGCGGGTAAAGGTTTTTCAGTTTATACTGATGCATCGTGCACTGGGTTGGGTGGCGAGTTAATGCAGGATGGACACCCAGTGACCTATTTATCTCATCGGTTGAGACCTCACGAGGTGAACTATTTAGTGCACGACTTGGAGCTTGTAGCGATCGTGTTTGCACTGAAGGCCTGAAGGCATTACTCATATGGTGAGAAGTTCGTGTTGTACACAGACCATCAGAGTTTGAGGTACCTGTTCACTCAAAAGGAGTTGAACATGCAGCAGCGGCGATGGCTTGAGTTACTGTAGGACTATGACTTCGCCATTGAATATCATCTGGGTAAGGCGAATGTTGTAGTTGATGCGCTGAGCATAAGCGAGATCGAGAGCCAGACAGTACTGCGGCATATGACACATGAGCACGGGTTGCTTGAGGCAGCGTCGATGTTGTGTTTGACAGAGGCTATTGCTGAGCTACATATCTGCTGTCATGTGCGAGTTCCTACAGTGTCTCTAGAGCGGGTTGCTGAGTTGCAGAGAGCTGATGACCGATATTTGCAGATCAGTGGCCTGGCTCAGGATCCGGGGTGCACTGAGTGGTCCGAGGGGTCAGACGGGTGCTCGAGACACAGGGGTCGATTGTGGATACCAGGGGTATCGGAGCTCAGGGACACCATTCTCAAGGACGCACACCGGTCGCGATTTACAGTTCATCCTGGTCGGAATAAGATGTATCACGATCTGCAGCGATTGTTCTGGTGGCCAAGAATGAAGGCTGACGTGGGTAGATACGTCCGGAGTTGTCATATATGCCAGCAGGTAAAAGCTGAGCACAGGAAACCGATTGGGTTACTACAGCTGCTGCCCATTCCTCAGTGGAAGTGGGAACACGTGACCATGGACTTCGTCAGAGGCCTACCTCAGATGACGAGGAAACACGATGAGATTTTGGTGGTTATCGACAGGTTGACGAAGTCGGCACACTTTATATCGATCGCCATAAGATATTTTGTTACAGAGCCGAGTACTATCTTCGAGAGAGAGATTGTCAGATTGCACGGTGTACCGGTCTCCATTATTTCCGACAGAGATTCGAGGTTTACATCGAGACTTTAAGAGAGTATGCAGGAGCAGTTTGGCACTCAGTTACAGTTTAGTACTGCGTACCATCCGCAGACTAACGGGCAGTCAGAGCGGTTGATTCAGATTCTCGAGGATATGCTCAGGGTGCGTATTCTACAATTTGGTGGATCGTGGGAAGATTATCTGCCTTTGTGTGAGTTTGCCTACAAAAACAGCTATCAGGCGAGTATCGGGATGTCGCCGTTTGAGGCACTTTATGGTAAGTCCTGCAGGTCACCAGCATGTTGGGCGGCACCGGAAGATACAGCGGCTATAGGACCTGAGGTTGTCGTTGACCATACCGAGAAGGTAAGACAGATCAAGCAGAGACTTCAGGCAACACAGGATAGGCAGAAGAAATATGCGGATAAATATCTTGAGTGTCTGGGCTACGAGGTTGGAGACTTGGTATATTTGAAAGTTTCGCCCTGGAAGGGTCATAAGAGGTTTGACATTAAGGGGAAACTAGCACCCAAGATTCATTGGACAGTTCAGAGTTGAGGAACGCGTCGGCAGAGTAACATACCATCTAGAGTTGCCACCACAGTTGGCAGGGGTACACCCGGTGTTTCATATTTCCACGTTGAGGCTGGCTAGGTCGGGACCGAGGCATATGGTTGATATACGTCAGATTGTGGTGCGACCTGACGTGTCATACGAAGAACAGCCTGTGGAAATCATGGATAGGAGGACTCAGATTTTGAGAACTAAGGAGATCCCGAAGGTTTTGGTTAGATGGCAGCATCGCGGAATCGAGGGACTCACCTAGGAGCTTGAGTTTACTATGAGACGACGGTATCTTCACCTATTTGCCGGTAAGTATATTCAGTTTAATTTAAATTTTGGGATGAAATTTCACCTAGTTGGGAAGAACTGTAACAGCCTGAATATAATTCGCTGTTATTTATGACGTGGTTGCAGACGTGGCTGACAGCTCAGACGCTCGTGAGATCCGCAGTTAGACTTGTGCGCACCTGGAGGTAGGTAAATGGTTATTTTTGTGCACTGAATTGTTAATTTGCGATGTTTATATTTAAATAGTAGAAACGGGATCGCAATGTGTGATATCATAGGACATTTGACGTGCGAGACTGTGTGTTAAGTAGTCGCCTCGATATGCGTGTCGACGCAGGTACCGGGTAGTTTAACCAACTTAACACTAGGTCGGGGGACATAACACACAAAATGACTAAAATTTGTTAAATCGTGAATATGGAATATATATTTGGTGCTTAGGGACATGGTAGTACGCGTATGTCGCAGTTCGGGACGCAAAACAGGGCGTCGAAACACCCGAAAGGCCACTTTTGAGATAAATACAAGGGTGAGTGTGCCAAAGGTGTCCAAATTGGAGTCATGAGAGGTTGGAAATGAAGCAAACGAGGTTCATTTGATCTCCTAGGGATGTGTATGTGAGAGGAGATGAAGATTCAACTACAAAAGTCAAGTTTGACTCATTTTCCACCACCTTTTCTCTCTTTTATCCCATAATCCGAAAATTGGAGGAGAATAAACCAAGGGTTTGGTGATTCAAGGAGCTTAGAGTGAGGAATACATCAAAACCAAGTGAGCATCACAAACATCACACATTTCTCTATCTTTTTATCTTAATTTGAGAGATGTTGGTGATGTTTTGGTGGATGTTGAGTTGTTGTTTAGATATGTTTCTAGTGCTTCGAGGTTGTGTTGTTGGTGTTGTGGATGTTGTTGGGTTGGTGGGGTGGTGGAAAACCCAGAAAATTTGCAACTGTTTGTTGTCCAGAGCGCGATTAGCGCTCTAATGTGGTGATCTAGCGCGCTATATTACAATTAGCGCACTAGGCCAGAAATTAGCACGCTAATGTTCTGCTGGGCGAAGAACGTATAACTGTCTGGGAATCTTGCGCGCTAATGCTCAGACCTAGCGCGCTAATATACTACTGTTTTGACATAATTTGTGTGAAATGACTTAACACACATACAAATGACTAAATATTACTTATACATGGAAATACTTCAGTATGGGCTGTAATTTGGGATATCCGGGACTAGGCGGAGCCGGACCGGGGGTTAGTGACGGTACACGGAGTGCGGTGTGAGGTGTGTAGTATCACAACTGAAATTACTTGAGCAGTATTTACTTTTGCTTTTGAATTCATTTTATGTCTTTCGTTACTCTATTCATAGTGTGTTGTAATGGACGGACGTTGAGGCTCTCCCTCCGTGCCATTTCGGTGTATACGTCCACTAGGCCATAGTACGTGTGTCATCTCGGTGAATAGGGCTACCCGAGAGTGTGACGGCCACGTGTGGGTGCGTCGTAAGTTCCACGCCGACCACCTAGCGGATCCAGATATTGGCCTTGCTTGAGTGCTACTCGCCGGCAGTAGTCTGTTGGGAGTCCGAAGTATGGCGCTAGTCTGACCCTAGGGGCTAGGAACACACACTTTGAGCTTTTACTATTACATATGCACGGGATGAGCAAAGTTGCCTGTATTTTATTCCAACATGTTTATTTAATAGTTTCGTTTACATTCCAGTACTTAATTTTCGTATTGCTCACTTAATTTCCTTGGGAATACTCACTCTAGACTCGTCATCTGTCTTTTTGTGATGGTTTGAGTGCAGATTCTAGTACGAGCCGAGGCAAGGGCAAGCTACCGAAATACTTGTGATTTAGAGACTTATAGCCAGGCGTGTACGTTTGTATATACATATTCTGTTTTATTTTGGGATTCGGGATTGTGTGAGACACTAGGACTTTATACTGATGATATTTTGATACATTTAGGTACAATTTTGATCTATGATGATATATGAGTTTTCCACACTAGGTATCAGAGTTGATCGCATGGCTTATAATGTTTATATGATGATTGTCATTTTAAAAGACTTCAGTTGTGATTTATTTGGGTTTAATATGATCTTAGCAGATGACTTGACTTCTATAACAATTTAAACAGTAAATTGTTGTAATTTGATGTTAATAATGATCAAATGGTGGATGAGTTGGCATGTGTGACACAGCTGGCGCTGGTAGGCTAGGTTATGGGCCTGCATCGGCCCCGTGGCGGTCCATTTGGCAAATGGGCCGTTACAGGTCGGGTGCCTCTGGTCCTTCAACTGTCTCCACCACTCTACTCCCACCCACATGACCTTCATAAAGTTATCAAAACAACAACAATTCTCAAAAAAAAAATCAATAAACAACTGACCAAGTAAAGAATAAGTAACTACAACAATAACAAAATATGCTTCAACAGACCTTCTTCTCTTTCTTAATTCCCGATTGAGTCATCAGAAAACTCGGATGCTTCACCATCAGTTCCGCTACGAGATGATTAGATCCCTTTTTCGATGCTCGACAATATGGGAGCCCTCATCCTGCAGAACACATTTTCGAGCACGTCTACTCGTAGCTGGTGCATTAACCTTTGTATCTATCTTGTGCTTCTCCTTTTGGTAAGATGTGGTCAGGGGTCTTCGACCACCACGACCACGAACACCTCCCAACAGCTCACTAACAGTCTCCTTCCTTGGCACAACTGCTTGGAACGAGCCATATCTGAAAAATAAAGGAAGGTGATCAAATTCAACCTAAAATGAATAAATAATGAACACAAATCAAGTCTCGGTTGCACAGTTCTGATACCTCTAGAAATGTCTTGGAACTATGTGATCTAGACATAATGACGAGTTATGGAACCTTGTGAATGAGACTATACATTCAAGTCTCGGATAGGTACAACCGAGTCAAACATAAATCAAGTTTCCTACTTGATCTCGGACAGTAGCAACCGAGACTCATTGTATTGTCTCGTCAACCAGTTAACGACACTAAAGTTATAGTCTCGGTTAGTATCAACCGAGACATACCACATATGCAAAAATTAATAATAAAACATTAATCTCAGTCAATGCCAATCGAGACTTATGAGATTGACTCGACATGACGTAACTAATACTAAATGTACCACTTGCAATCAAATCCTATATCTCGACCATTCGTAGCCAAGAATACATGATCATTTACAACCCTATATGGCCAAAACACACGGGATTCTAGATTCAAAACCATGGAGCGATAACCTCACAATACAAACAACAAAAATGAATTAACGTAACAAATTTTTTGCCAAAATCAAAAGTAAACATACCTTCACTCATTCGAATGAACACTCGCGATATCAAATCTTAAAATTTGAACCCTAACTTGTGTCGATTCCTCCAAAAAACGAAGAGGGAACCAGATGGAGAGGCGAGATTTACGAGAGAGAGAGAGAGAGAGAGAGAGAGAGAGAGAGAGAGAGAGAGAGTAGGGGATGACGAGAATCAAAAGGGAAGAGAGTTAGGTTTTGTGAGATTTGGTGCAGTGCCTCAGTTCATGAAGCAGGAGAGAGGGGTGGGGTGCTTCGGTGACTAGTTTTGAATAACAGTGGTGGGGTGCTCATTTTGGGTAGGGGTAGATCTAGCATTTCACTTCAATTTATTGGGTGCCCTCAGTAATTAGTGCCCTCAACAATTGTGTGCCTTCAGTAATAGGTGGGATCCCCATAGCGTGCCTAAAAAATTCACTCGTTATTCTCCGCGTTTATTTTCTCTTATTTTGGGATGGAAATTCTTGATTTTCTCCCCGAGGGAGTTCGTTTCTGCCTAAACTCGACTCCTTTAACAATTACTTCTTGTCGACCCAAACTCGACTGCACCTCCATTCTGAATATAACATTCGACGCCCACCATTGCCAGCCCCATCAAATTATCATCACTGTCGCCACCATCATCTCTTCATCACATTAGTTTCATCGCTATAAACAACAATTCACATTCGAGCACCATTAGAATCCTCCTCCGAAGACCCCGCAACGGAGAATCGATAACAAGCCTTAGGAATTTGTGATTTTTGATGGGATAAGGGGGGAGTGGTGGAGAAGGAAGCGGAGGGCGGTGCGGGGTTGTGAGAGGCGGTGGGGGGGAGGTGGTGCTCGACGGAGGAGCGGTGGAGGGGGAGGCCGATGGAGGAGTGGTGGGAGGGAGGCCGGCGATAGAGCAGAGGAGGAGCGGTAGCGATGGAGGTGGTGGTGGGGCGGGAGAGGTGGAAGTAGGAGGAGCAGCGGGAGGAGAGGGTAGGTGCACGCCAGTTCTAGTTTCAGGGGAATGATCGAATGATTTTGAAGAAGAAAGTGTGGGTCCCACTTTGTTTAGATAAAATTGAAAATTTTATCACAGCAATCAAACAACAATTAAATTTTTTTTTTGAGAAAATTCTCTAAAGAAGATTTGTTATTAAAAATTGTTTTTTCTCATTAAAGATTCATGGATAGATTTTCCAATTTATTTGTACATCGATATAACTTTAGTTATAAATAAAGTCCGGGATTTTATTTTTTTTGTTATTTAGGATATTTTACTATTAAATAAAATTTTCAGAGATTTTTTTTAAATCGCAATATGCATTGTTCTAATTTATTTGTACATCCATACAACTTTAGTTATAAATAAAGTTCGGGATTTTTTTTCTTGTTATTTGTGGTTTCCCACCTATGTGACGCCAACCACCCAAATTAATGTACGTTACTCGAGCATCGTTGGGGCCTGTTCATATTAGGGATGACCCTCCCAAGTTTTATTTTATTCCTCATTCGTATTAGGGTGCCTCACAAGTTTAGAACATCTCCAATGGTAACATGGATTTAGATCATAGATTGGTGCTACATCATGGATGTGGAGAGAATGTCTATCCTATGTGGCACTAGATAGACATTCAACTCTTAAAATGATCTTTAATGGTAATGTGGATTTAAACCAAGTTGGCACTTTTATTTTCAATTTTTATAATATTAATAAAGGCTTGAAAAAATAAAAACTTTAAAAGAATTAATAATGCTGATGTGTCAGTCTATCACAATATTTAGAAGTAGACATTATAGTAGACACCCTCCACTTTAATTATATGTCACATGGGATAGACATTCTGAATCCATGATCCCATTGGATAACATTTTTTGGGTTGGATGTGAATTATATTCTAGGTGGATCAATTTCTACCTCAACCAATAGTTTCAGTGGAGATGCTCTTAGTTTAATACAACCTCGCCTCGAGTCCCTTGCCATTCTTACAGTCCTGCGGTATAATTGTTGAAAACATAAAATTTGGTGTTTTAACCGCCTGCACCAACTAATACTAGCTTGAGAAATTCTAAAATTATATGAAGCTCGACATGAATTGGGCTTGAATGTGGGACTATCAGAACCTTTGAGCCCATTTTATCTCTCCAGCTCCAACTCGAGCGCTGCTTCAGGAGTGCAAGAGAACGACTTCTCACATCGCCTCTCTATCTCAATCGATCAAAAGAAAAGGTACAACTTTCTTCTACTTTGATCAACGGAATTGAAACCCATTAATCGATTACTCTCAATCTTGTGATTTTTATGGATTATTTGAATGTGGACCGACAATGCACATTTTGTGGATGATTTAGGGTTTTTGCGTTTAGTGAATGAATGGTGTTATTGTTGATGCCCTAGATGTGTTCTTATTTGAGACTTGTTAATACTTCTGTATTTAGGGTTTGATGATGATGGTCGTTAGCTTAAGCCTTGTGATTTGGTCGTTGAATTTCTAGTGCTTGTGAACTCTTTGATGATGCGTGTGATTTATTTGATGAAATGCCTCTGCGAGTTTCTAGGGAATCTATTATCAATCAATGAAAGCTGATGTCTTTGATCAATCAATGAAAACTGTATTGAATTAGGGGAACTGCTAGAGTGACCTAGTTTGGGCGCCGACTTCGGGCATCGACCCAGTCGGATGTCGTGCAATACACGCCGAGATGTGTGCATGTGCATCTCGAGGCAAAATGCACGGCATTCGACTGGGTCGGTGCCCAAAGTTGGTGTCCAAACTGGGTTACTTTTGCAATTTCCTTGAATTAGAGACCTCATTGGATAGGTTTTTTGGTAAAGTGCATTGGAATGCGCACCCGCATATCTCAATGCATGATTAAATGGACCCCAATAACTATGTAGCAAAAGAATGTCACCAAATCATTATTCTTTTTTTGTAAGTCCTAATTGAGCTCTTCTTGTTCTTTTTTTGAGGTTCATTTTAGTCTTAGATAGTGGACAGTTAGGGCTCTAAAGGGGTATTTCTAATTAGATTCTTGCGCTAGACCCATTACTGATTTCGACTCCAAGAGATATAGAGATGATGAGTTTGTCCGTATTCCTTTGATGTCTCATTGAGTTTTCCTGATTGTTCTTTTTGATTCCGTAAACATCCTATTATTTTTGTTGTTCGTTTGTTCTGTAATTAAGTAAATTGGTATTCTGTTCATGAGATGAGGCATAGAAATTATAGATCAGTAATGGGCGTATTGAATTTTTGATTTTCATCTTGCCCTTGGAGTTCTTGACTTCGAACACGTGGATCCATAACTTTCTATAATTGAACTTTTAAAAGCAAATCGATCCATCAATCGACCGCGAGGTGTAATCGATATCATCAAATATAACATAGGAATAGATCCCTCTCCTCATGAGCACCATTGATAACAAGCAGTGTGAGATCAACGTCATATTCAACGCCATCAAGCCGCTACGAGTTGTAGAAGCGCTGAGCAGTACTTACAGTAGGCCTTCCTTACCGCTAGCTGTTGCATTAACACTCTTATGATTTAGCTTTTTGTAAGTACTTGGATTAGTTCGGCGAGACCAAGGCTAGGGGGATTAGAGGGAGAGATTGATGTGTGTGTTGTCAATACTGTGGGAAGTAGAAAAGGAATCAAGGTTTTCAAACGTTAACTCTTTTTTGTTTTGCTTTAGTGAAGGCCTAGTCAAGGTTTAATCGATTAAGGCAATTACAATATGATGTTTCGGAGGTTTCTAAATTTTGATCATCTTTTTCTATGTTGGATGTAAAACTCTTTGGCTTACCTGCCAGCGCATTGGTTAAGAGGGTTGGCAGGAACAGTGCATGAGTAGTTTGAGTTTGTGGTTTCTATATTCTGTGATAAGTGGGATAGTTTTTTATGCTTGTGGGAGAAATCATCCTCAAGTCTTTATTGTGTTGCACCTCTGCTCATTTATAAAAATCTTCATTTCCTTTTGGAAAACTGAAGGTATTTATTTCAAGCAAGACTTGTTTATATCGTTCAAATATTTTCTTGTAAAAGAAGTGCCTGCGATCCATGTAGGATTTGGGTATTTCATTACTTCTATACATTCATACAACTTATTATGATCTTATTAGGTAATTCAATTAATGGCTAAACAAATCGTTCACATTTTTGTGCATTTCTAGTTTTAGCCTGTTGGCAGCTTGAACGTGTGGATAGATGGGCCGTAAAGCAGGTGTATTGTACATTAACCCAAAGAAGTTCGCCAAACGCAGTAAACCTTGCATGAAAGAGATGTTATCATTCCTGAACTGTTTGGCTATAAACCAGAACAGTGATGACAAATGCGCACGGCAGAAAGAGCTCTTAACCTCTTGCATGGATGCTCAGGTACTTTGCATTGATTATATCATTTATCAAATAGTGTCGTCATATGCGTTTATTGAGTTCTCCATGATCCCTTACACTTAACAAAATGATGTCTCATTCTTTGCTCACCTTTCGCTCATTTCACTAATGCGAGTTGTGGGTGTCATTCTTGCAGAGTGGCAAGAACAAAAAACCTTTTTCAACCATCAATTACCATTTGCAAAGGCTTAGCAGGGGAAAATAAGCAGTTGGCATGTTGCCATTCCATTGGGTGAAGATGAGGATATTTCTTTTGTAGGGCATTGCTAGGTTTTTCATTGAAATAGTAGGAGTTCCAATGCCGAACCTTGAACTACTCCATCTTTCGTACAGAATCTTACGATTATTGTTCAAAAACTGAATGAGCAGTCCTTGACCATTCTCAGCATATATTTTCTGAAAATTTTTGAGGAATTAAGTGTTGGTTATTTGAATTGAGATTGCAATGTTACCTACTCATTTTAGTTGATCAACAAGTAGAAAACATAGTTTGAATGTTATTGAGATGTGCTTGATGATTTATTAGTCACGGAATCAGCTATCAAATGTGTTGGTTTCTATCGGGTCACGGAGTTGAGGTGTTTGACTAGCTTTTGTAGTAATAGTTGGTGTCATCAAACTTCAAATATGTTAATTTCTCTCAGGTCATGAGGTTGAGCCTAATTAGGGAGGGACAAAAAAAAAGATGTAGACACCCACAACCAAAGATCGAAACTTCGGTTTCGCCTTATAATTCGCCCTCTTGATAATCGGAATTAATTCGGAGAAGTTTAATTCAACGTGGAGAATTTTGGTAAAAAATCGCTAACTTAGAGAAGTTTAAAAAAAATTTATTAAATGGTCAATAAACTAAAACTCATTTTATGAGATGTCAAAACAAGCACAATTATGCATTTATACCTAAAAAAATTTACAATTTAATGGTTTCAAGTCAATTTTATTGGCACTAGTCATGCATACTGTGTATGGTAGATCACTTTTTAGTGATAATAATTACATTTAATTTGATTCTCTAACCATTTATTAATTGCACATTCTCATTAGTAAAATTAAAATTATGAAACATGTTTTTTTTTAAAAAATGGATGAGTATTTAAAGCAAAAGAAAATATCCACTTTTTGACATTATGCATCGATTGAAAAAACTACAAAGCGTAGTAGAGATGTGTGTGCAAAAGTGAATCTCGATGCATACATTGAATCTTAATGGAAAGTCAAGGGATCATATGATTGGGGTAGTGATGTTTGTACAAAAGTGAGTCACTCTCAAATTCTCAATAACCCATAAATGCCACCATCAATTACAACCTTCAACCTTTTTGTCTCATACACACTTATTTGATTTTTTTACCGATTGTTTGCAATTTCTCTTTGTTTTTAGCAATCCACATTAATTTATATCAATGTTGTCGATTTTGAACATAAACTTCGGAGAAGTTTTGTAATTTTTAAAGTACCGATGAACTTTGTTTCGATCTCTTCAACTTCGATAAACTTTGCCTAAACTTCGGTTAATTTTATCGAATTTTCATTCCTTGCCACAACTATCAACTTTGGTGGAAGTATGGATGTTCAAGCTTTAAAACATAAGTATAGTATAATATATTTTTATTGTTACTCATTTGATATTCAAGTAACAAGAGACGGTGCTAAAAACAACAAAGCCTTAGTTCCATATTAGTTGAAGTTCGCTACTTAGATTTGGCTTTTCTATTGTGCTCGATTTAATGCAATTGATGACGTGCTTTCCAATTTTTTTAAATCCATCCTAATCAATTCATCTCAAGTTAACTTCAATCCACCTTTATATCATTTAATTTCGCCAATTTCTATTTAGTCGAGTTTCTTGGCGTTAGTGCGAGATTTTTTAGGTCGCCTTTACAGGTGTTCTAACAAAAGATAAGCTAGAGGTGATAAACGGTTCTAAAATAATAATAAATAGATGATTTTTCAAAAAAATAAAAGAAAACAAAAAAGGGCGATTGCTAATTAGGGTAATCCTCGTTAGGGAAATTGTAATTTATAAATTGCTTAAAAGTAAAAAGAGAGGCAGGAGTTGGTTGAAACGTGCACAAACAAATACTTCACGCATTAAACTTGAACAGAGTAATATTACAACAATTTCAGTGTTTCGCCAGAAAGAACAAACCATCACATGTACCTTGCAGTGCTTTTCCTAAAGGATCGAGGCTAGGATCTCAGTACCATTTGAAATTTACTACAAAACAGTTGTTAGAACCCTATGTCACAACTCAGAAAGATTTAGGTATTTATAACCAAAATTTACATGTTTCAATCAGCTTCGACTTCCAAACAACGTAATGTCAGGAGACACAGGCTCGAGTCATTTCTTTGCAAGCAACTTCTTGGGAAGCTTCTCCACTGGGGTTGTTTTGAGAAGGAGAAGTCTAGCTGCGCGTTCTTGCAGAGTACCGCCACACTTCAATCCATGTGCTTGTAGCTCAGCCTTCAGCCTGTCCATGCCAAGAACCTATTTACCAAGAACGTAGATGTTAGCAATGGGTTATGAGGAGACATCAAAAACAAAAGTAACGTAGACATACGAATACCAATTAGACACAACAATGACAGTCATCATTGATAAATGGCACAGTTCCATTCTGCAAACTTATAATGCTTTTATATATACTTTCAAAGTCATTGAGAAAATAGAAGAGACATTGAAAAATTTTCCCATAAAAAATTTCCTCAATTTATTTATACACAAATTTTTCATCAAGCACATTGTTAAGGTCCTTTCTATATATTTTTATATCCAATTCAGCCAGACAGATTCCGTTAAGGCCAATGCTAGAATATAACCTCAAATCACACCCTACGATTAGATGACAACACTTCTTGGGAATCTAAATGATGCATCAAGATGTTTCCGCACAAATTTCAACAGGTATTGTATGCCCAATAAGAAGCATGACCTTAAATGTGACTTTAGGGTGTTACCGTGTTACTATTTCATTTCTCATCTGTAAAAGTGAGGTCCGGGTCATCATGATAAAAGTTCAACCTCAAAAGATATTCACGAGAAGTCATAAGATAATTACCAATGCCCTCAAACTCCAAAGCTATGAGCATTTTTCACTTTCCCTAATGAGATTCCTACCTCAGTAGAGAACAAATCGTTGGATCATGGTAGCGGCGCCAGCACTTTTAACAGAATAGTTTCATAGCCTCAAAAAAGAGGGCCACAGTTAAAATGTTTCACTTCAATGAAACATGAAACTTGGTATTGATTATATATGCATATATAAATAACATAAGAAAATAAGAAAGTTATAGGCTCAAACAACAACAACAAAGCCTCAATCCCAAATTAGTAGGGGTCGGCTACATGGACCAAACTCTTGATTCAATGCTATGCGCTCCAATATGCATAAAAATTCAGAACCAATTTCACAACGTTCTTTATTCCCATTCCATTAGCCAAAAAAATCCACTAGTTTGATCAAAACTTTTATTTTCCTTCATTGTTAACCTTTGTAAAATGTATATTTGATCGTTATAATTATATACACACGAATAATGATTATGAATGTCATAGAGAAACACTAAACCCTAGATAGGTTAAGTGTGCAAATTGAGAGTCAATCCATGGGGTGGACTGTGGACATAGTGTCATACGGACGAAATATATAAACTAGCTACTTTCCCCTACAGCAGGATAATTGATGTGGCATAGTCATACATGTCAATTATAAGATCAACATACGTATTTGTCTCCTTTGTTCTACCAGAGGACCACCATATTAGATCTCTACATACTCCAAAGATACTTATTCAGATAGTTAAGAAACATTGAATATAAATAACTCCAGGTATGCTATTTGTACTTGTAGAGGTCTTTTGACTTCTTCCTAGGGTTTAGGGTAGCTTATAAAGAGAAGATTAAATTTTCACACAGCTTCTTGGTCTCCATCTTGGAGTTCATGAATTGGTACTTGAATATTCATAGGTTAAGTGTTCAAATTACGTTTATATGACATTTTAGAATTTGCAAAACGAATTGCTTCATAATCAAATGGCAGAAAGGTAAAAACATAAGAGACTCAGATGAAAGGATAATTATAAGCTTACCTCCATCTCAGCGGCAGAGTTGAAATCATCAAAATTCAGTGGCTTGTCGGATTTTTCTTCAACGACATTCTTAGCAGTGCTGTCAGAACCATTGCTTTCTATCACACTGGAAGCACTTGCACACTCAACTGTTTCTTTGCTAACTCCAAACTCAGGCTGAGATTCATTGATGTCCTTGGATGGAATTGTTTTAGTCTCAGAAACAACCTTTTCTTCAGAAACTGGGCCACCATCTAAGTTGACTTCAGATGCAACAGTCAATTCCTCATCTACCATTACATTCCCAGATGCTTCCTTGGATTCAAGACTTCCAAGTTGTTGAATCGCGCCATTGTCCTCCACTTCCAAATTGCTCCCTGCAGAACCTCCACCTGAAGATTCCCCATCTGATGATTGCCCAACAGAAAAGGAAGTTGAACTGCCCTCACCATCCTTATTCTCGACAAGTACCATGGATTTTACTTCATCCTCATCGCTATCACTATCATCATCATCATCATCATCATCATCGCTCTTTTCCTCTTCCATCCTGGTTAAAATGTACCCACCAATCAAAATCAAATTCGAAAAATCACAAACCTCAAAAAGAAACATTAAAAAAAAAAAAAAAAAAAATTTTCTTCAAGTCCCAATCAAATTTAACAAATAGAGGTTTAGGGCACTTCAGATTTTAATCATCCAGTTCTGATCCTAGGAATGAGGGCAAGAAAAACCTTAAACAGAACAAATAAAAGTTTTTCACTATTTTTTCTCAAGTTTCTACAATTTAAGACCTATGATCATCAAAGAAAACCTTGTTCTAATTTATTAGATAGAACAATCCAAATAACAAACAAACAAATAACATAAGAGCCTCAATCCCAAATTAGTTGTTGTCGGCTACATGGATCAAACTTTTCCACTCCGCTCAATTCAATGCCCTTGATATGTGTACTTTCAAAAACCTTTAAATCAATGCATCGCAAGTTATCTTAAGTCTACCCCTACCCTGTCAATTTCCTAAGTTTCTCTTCTCCAAGTTTCTATAATTGAAGACTTATGATCATCAAACAAAACCTAAAATACTCAAAATTTTCTAATTTATTAGAGACATCAATCAATCCAAAAACATTCCAATAAAGAACAAAAACAAGAATCAAAATAAAATAAAATAAAACCCTAGAAAAACTCACATTAGCATCTTCAACCGCTTAGACGACGCATTCCCATATGCCGCCGGCACGACCTTCCTCTTGGACCTCTCATACAACGAAAACGCCTCCTTCACTGCCGCCTCGACCTCCTCCATGCACTTCCCGGACTCCTCCCTATACTTCTCCACATACTTCTCCGCATCCGCACCGCCTCCGCCCCCTTTCTTCCTCGCCTCCTTCGCCTTCTTCTTAATAAACTCCTCCGCCACCCGCTCCAGCCGCCGCTCCTCCTCCTCCGCCTTCCACTCCTCCAGCCGCCTCTCCGCGTTCACATGCCGCAGCCGCCGCCCGCTCATGTCGCGGCACGCGTCGAAGTTGTTGGTCTTCTTCTGTCCCGCCTTAGTCGCCGCGCCACGCAGGAGGGAGCCGAAGCCGCCCTTGCCGCCGCGGAGGCGAAGGAGGATGTGGATTGTGGGGAAGGACCCATCGGCGGAGGCCGAAATTAGGGTTTCGTCGTTGTTGAGGGATTGGGTTCCGGAGATCAAGCGTTGGTGGATTGGGGGGATTTGGGTGAGATTGAAGAGGTGGTGTTTTAGGGTTTGGACTGAGATCGCTGAGGATGTGAACGTCAGATTTGATGTTGTTCCGTCTAAGAGCTTCACGAACCCCTGATACATCGCCATTTTTTTTGTTGTTGTTGTTCTTGCGTTTATGGGGTATGTTTGATTGTTTGGTTTTTATAGGATCTGGGATGCGTCGGGATGTACATATTTTAATCGTGACGTATATCTAACGGATAATAGGGTCATAGAACGAAATTACCAAAAAAATCCCTTGTGACCTTAAAAGGCATGGTTTGGTTCATTTGGCCAAACTTTTTTATTTGGTTCAACTTCAAACTTCGAATTGGTTTAGTTCACTTCAGCTTCTCATAGTGCGATTTGCTGAAGTAGTGAAATCACGAAATCTAGACTATTTGAAAATCTTTCATCTTGTTGACATGAGATTTAAAATTGTAATTTTCTCATGATTCTAAGAAGCATGTCTTCTATTTTTTTAAATTACGATCATTGCCATAACAAAATTATCTTTAGTCTTCTTCACCAAATTAGGAAACAATAAAGGATGAACGGGCAATATTTACAATTTTTTTAAAAAAATAGTCATTCGTATACCTTTGGGAGATACACCTATGGGAGATACTAAGGGAGCTGGATTTATAAAATCAACAAAACAAGATTAATTTCAACCAAACATCTAAAAGTTGCTTACTCTGAATCGAGAACCGGCCCGGACGAGTTCTTGATTCACATCTCAGAAGGGGGAGCCAACAACAGACGCTAAACATGGCTCAAACCCTAGCAATGCGCCTGATCTACAATGGCGCGAACCTCACAAACCTTCTCCAAAGAACTCACCATCTCGGGATTCCCAATCAATCGGTGGTAAATCTCTCCCAATTTCATCCATCCAACCATTAGGGCTACAGATTGTTGTTGAAGTTAATGTTGTTGTTGTTAATTTGTAACCTAGTTTCGTGGTCTGGGCATCAAATTCTTTCGTGTTAGTGGAGTCGAGATCGCTAATGATAAGCGAATCGGGTATTCTCTTCAGTATATTCATGGAGTTGGGCGGAGCAGAGCTCGCCAGATCCTGTCTGATCTCGATGTAGACAACAAGATCACTAAAGACCTCTCCGCTTACGAGCTTGTCACTATTCGTGATGAGGTTTCCAAATACATGATCGAAAGCGACCTGGTATTCATCATTCTATTTGATTATTATTATTATTATTATTATTATTATTATTATTATTATTATTATTATTATTATTATTATTATTATTATTATCCCATTTTGTTGATGTTGATTTCGTCCAAAATCATTGAATTTTAATTTTTATTTGTGAGAAAATGTGTGTTGTTATGCACCCGACGGGTGTGGTGGAGTGGCAACAGAGTGAGCTGACTGAGGCAGACGTCTAGTGTTTGAGTTGTCTCCCAGGCTGGGGTTGGTGCGCTCGAGTAGCCCCATGGTGATACCGAGATGGTTCTAAGAAAAGTGTGTTACTATCTAAATTTTTGCTATTGAGTGTGATACTTGCTTATTTATTGATTTGAGTGGACAATTGTGTTTTGGGTGTTGTTGAGGCGGTTTAATGCGCAAGCGATTCGGAAGTTGGAGGCGATTCAATGTTATCGAGGGGTGAGGCATATCGAAGGATTGCCTTGTAGAGGGCAAAGCACGAAGAACAATTGTAGAACTTTGAAGGGGAAGAGAGTTGCAATTGCCGGCGAGAAGGCGCCGCGATAGTTGGTGATGTAAGAAAAGGATGGAACTTTTTGTATTGTTTTCTTCTCCAATAAATATGATCAACTTGATTGTGGGTATATTGTGATCACTTGATTTAAAGATGGTTTTGTCTTAGTGCTGACTGTCTTTAATTGCGGAATGATGTTTTCCAATGCGATTAACTTTCCCTTTTGTTCATTTTCTAAAGAACTTCTCTTGACTTTGCAGGTTTCGATTGAATCAACTTGGAGATAGTTATCTTCTCTTGACTTTGCGGAACTCCAATTTTCCTTTTAGTTGAATTGCTTTGCTTATCTTTCAGTTGAATTGCTATTACAATGTATTATTAGGAAAACATCTTCAGAAGGGGTGTCGGCTATTTATGTCTAACACCTCTAAAAAGGTATCGATTATGTATGTTCGACACCTCTTCATAGGTGTCGGCTCTTTGTGTCCGAAACATCTTCAGAATGGGTGTTGGGTAAGGGTGATGGTAATGGGGGTGCAACAAGGGTATTTTTGGAATTTTGGAAAAAAAAAGTGGGGTATGACGAAGTAAAAATTTAAAAACGGTGTATGTTTAGCAAAAATCAGAGTCTGACGCCTCTAAAGAAGTATCGGTTGGATTCTTCCGTCACCCATTGAAACTTAATTATTTTTACAGTTTCGGTCGAAGTCAACTGATACCTCTTTAGAGGTGTCGGTCATGTCTGTGTGTCCGACACCTACGGGACAACAAAAACAAACACAAATTTCAAAACTCTCAAAAATCACATGAAAATGATCAAAAAATTGTGGGTTTTGCTCAAAATCGTTTAATATCTTTGATTCCATCTAAACTTTGCACTCAAAATGTAAGATTCAACTCTCAAATCGAAGCCCTAAACCCAACAACAATCTTTCAAAATACCAACTAAAAAAAGTAAAAAAAAAAAAAAAAACACAGAGAAAAACTTCGAAATCGACACTAAAATAAATGAGGAATGCACTCACGGCGTCGAATCAACGTGGTTTTACTCGAATTTCGTGAGATTCAAGTTGGTGGTAAGATGCGATGAGTGAGTGATCTTTCAAAATACCAACTAAAAAAAAAAAAAAAAAAAAAAACAGAGAAAAACTTCGAAATCGACACTAAAATAAATGAGGAATGCACTCACGGCGTCGAATCAACGTGGTTTTACTCGAATTTCGTGAGATTCAAGTTGGTGGTAAGATGCGATGAGTGAGTGGGGCGGGTGGGTAACGGGGTAAGTGAGGCAAGTGGGGTATAGTTAGTAAAAACCTTTTTATATAGAGGGGTAGTTGGGTCATTTTACTAGGTGGGGTACGTTTTGCAAAAATCGGGGTCCTTTTAGTCACTCCCAAATAAAATTGAGTTGTACGATCAATAGTAGAACAACCATTACAATGTACATAGGAAAAGTAGAGTTGTGCAATCAATAGGGGAATAACTATGTTCTGGTGTGGAAGATTTTTAGTGACATTTATAGCCAAATGACTTGCAATGGGCATCAAAGTTCGTTAGATTTTTTTGACCACATATCAACATATAATAGTTCTTACTAATTTGCTTATGACTATAATGCATCTTCAATTTCCTGGTTTCTCTCAGCCAAACCTCGGATCATGGAAGGTTATGATCTCCGGGAACTGCTGAAAGTCTGGAGTCGAGACTCATGTTTTATTGGCTCCTGCCTCTAGCAAATTTAATAATCTTACCCTTGAGCTAAAACAGAGAGCATTTGTCTTTATTTGTCATACTTCGAATGACTCTGCTAAAGGAATCTGTGTTCAAGCTTTTTTTGCCAATATTTTTGGGAGGCGGCTATGTGCACCCTACAAAACACTAAGGGCAAACCAATATACGTCAAATTAATTGGAGCAAAACACTAAGGGTGGTTTGCCCTTAGTGTTTTGTGGGGTGCACATAGCCGGATCGATTTTTTTGTGGTGCTTCTTGTTGTAAACTAAGTTGTAAGCCAAGTAGAACTTAAGTTGGACTTTCTAGAGACTTAAGTATAGAAGGCATAAACTAAGAACTACTAGAACAAGTAGAGAAGATGAAACAAGAGAGAAGAGAGCTAGATATGAGAATGTAGAGATTTCATTCATACATTGGTGTTACAATTCAATGTGAGAGTCATGCTTGACAATGTGATCATTCATAAGCTTGGTTAAAGGGTCATCCAATTTACAACACTCCCCCTTGGATGACACTTGCTGAGAGAATATGCCTCGTTAAAACCTGTACTATAAAAATCATGTGGGAAAAAATCTAGTATAGGAAAAAGAGTACAATGTTCTCGTCAATCTTGATTTGGAGTATAATATTGTTGATTGCCTCATTAAAAACCTTGCTAGGAAATTCCAGTGGGATAAAACCATAGCTAAGGAAAAGAGTGCAACACATTGATACACTTTGAGAGAATATATATATGCTTCATTAAAACCTTTACTAGAAAAATCATGTGGGAAAAAAATCTAGTATAGAAAATAGAGTACATTATTTGCTTTCATAATTTTTTTCTTTTTATACGGAGTATAATAATGTTAGGATCGCCTCATTAAAAACCTTGCTAGGAAAACCCAGTAGGATAAAACCATAGCTAAAGGAAAAAGAGTGCAATGCACTAATCAATAACTCATTTTGATTCTCCCCCTCATGTTCACATGGGTGAGACATCTTGTACATTTTGTTGCACATAGACATCGTTTTCTATATGAACCATTTAATGCTGAAGCATATGATTGTCGCTCTTTTGTGTATAGTAATTGCATCAAGTAATTAATTCATAACTTGTTGCTACTGAATGATCCTTTGAACTTTGAGTTCATATTAATTTATACATGGATCATAATACAACAAATTTAATGTAATTTGATGTGTTTCAAGCAATTTCACGTCATTCCTTTTGAATTGGCTTATATCTCCCCCTAATGGTGGGAAAATTGTTTCATCAAAGTGACAATTAGCAAAACTTGCTATAAATAAATTCCCTATTAGGGATCCAAGGCATCTTATAATATGATTGATAGAGAGTTAAATCAATATAAGTCTCCTATTGATTTGCCTTGAGATAATCTCCAGCTGATAAAAAAAAAATTCAGTTCGATAAAGGATGTCCGTGCGAATTTACGATATTTTCGCATTATTGATGATTATGGATAATCAAATAGATCTTTCCACAAAATGAATGTCATTTGATTTATGACGACATTCGTTTTAATGTGTCTTATACATTCCAGAAGTTAAAGCCGGGAATATTATACTCAGATTAAATCATATTCATATAGATAAATTTTCTATTATTCTGAGTAGACTTCTTCTGAACAAGACATTAACAATAAAATTGTTGTACCGGATATTGCCTGAACATTAGCCACCGATAAGTTCGAATTCGGGAAATATTCACTTTTATATTATGTACATGCATGTAGCACGATACACAAGACATAAACTCATCACCCATATTTAGGTCGCGATTTAAACACATGTCGATGTGCATGTTTTATCGAGCCATTTTCAATAATAAAATTCATAATATTTTGCCTTTGATTTTGAATGCATGGTAAAGGTCACAAAAATATTCGGGTATATATATGACAATATTTAGGCAAAATAGCCTTTCATATATGACCAAAAAATGTCACAATTATGAGCGCTCATTGTCAATAATTATTTGCCCTTTGTAATGGTGCACCACTTTTGTTCCAATTTTTTTTATGGAATTGTCAATATGACATTTACCTGATATTTTCACATTTTCCACGTCCATAAATTTGTTATTGCAATCATGATCATTATATGCAACATATGCTTCTTAATTTGAAGCTGAACTAATTGGACGGGAACGATATTATATTTATAATATCTCATTATTTTACTCAGCTACCATGAGACAAGAAATCAATCCTTAATATTTATTGGATTGACATGTGCACTCGATATTTGTTGCAGCAATAAATCGAGGCGGGCCACGTGACCTTCTTTTTATTGTCTCATCAGTCATATTTCCACATAGCCTCAACATAGAGGTAATTAAAATTGCGAAATTATAATTAATATTTGGCTGATTAAATTTTGTAGCTTGAGACTCAATCGCTCATTTTGAGCTTTTGGAGCATTACCTTTTTTTGTATTTATATATTTATAACTCCATAAGGTGAAAAGATATATAAAGTGAAATATTCACTTTTCAAATCTCTAAAGAGATATTGACAAATGATTTAAATTTTGTATAGCACAACTTAGTCTTGCATAGATGTTTTATTCACAAATTATAGTATATAATTGTCGTGACAAGTAATTCTTGTCGGTAATATAATAAGGCAACAAGTTCAACTATGGTTGAATAATATTTTGAAAATAAATTTAATATAAAATAGTTTTCCCCTTTTTATGTAAAAACATAACATATGATTAAATATATGTTCACAACTTGATTTATTAATAAACAAAATGTACTATTCGTATGAGTTGGTGGGACAACCTCCAGGTTGGGTGGTGAGACAAAGTCTACTTAATACCATGCCTCCTCGAACGGGATAACCCGTCTCTCTTTTATTGTTTAGCTTTACCGGGGACAAGGCTTACCCACTATCAACTCAAACTTATAGCATTATTTATATTATAAAATCAAGAATAGAACAATAACTAATTGTTTGTAGTTTTAAGAGAAAAACTATATGTCACACATTGACTTTTGGTTTCTGATGTAGAAGATCGTACAAGACGCAACTACAGAGCATACTTTCGTAGTCGGTGACGTTACAATGCATAATGTATTAATAAAGTACATTTATACCTTCTTAGCTTTATATCTTTGAAAAGCTTCTTGATCTTCAAGACCTCCTCTTGTAGAGCAACTTCGTGCTGATAATGTGTTGTAAACTAAGTTGTAAGTCAACTAGAACTTAAGTCGGACTTGCTAGAGACTTAAGTATAAAAGACATAAACTAAGAACTACTAGAACAAGTAGAGAAGATGAAACAAGATAGATGAGAGCTAGATATGAGAATGTAGAGATTTCATTCATACATTGGTGTTACAATTCAATGTGAGAGCCATGCTTGATAATGTGATCATTCATAAGCTTGGTTAAAGGGTCATCCAATTTACAACACTTCTGTTATTTTTAATTAAGATTGTTTTATTCTTCCGCGGCCTGTGGATTTCACTTTTACCAATGGGCAACAACTTATAACATTAAAGGATCTCATATAGTGTGTTTGTTTATTTCTTTTGGTAAGATTAGTGCAATTCTTGTTTCCTTCATTAGCTATCAAGTTCCCGCATTTGACTGCAAGGCTTACTTGTGAAATCTATCGTGGTTGTTCGGGTATTTTTCTTCAGTGCATTTGATAAGTTTTCGGCCTCGTCAGCAAGAACTGTAATTGACCCTTCTTTATCCATATTATGTATTACATCTAGATTCTAGATAGTTAAAGGGAGTTACTATTAGCACCTCTTTATGTTATATCAGCCCCTCATTTAATTTAATGTTATTTCTAGCCCCCAATAAATTAGTTCATGCTCTAAACACCCCCTTTAATTGTTAGTAAACTCTATATTGTACCCCTAATTTATATTTGCCCCCCTCTCTTCAAAAAAAAAACTCTCTTTTCATCTTTGTGATCTTCAACCTTCAATTTCATGTTGCACATCATCTTTTTCTCTCCCTTAACTCAATTTGCTCCATATGTATTTCAAGATTGATTCTTTGATCCTTAAAAGCTAAGACTCAACAAAAATAAAAGATTCTAATTATTTAAGAATAAGAATTAAATATCAACCATATACTATAATTAAGATATTGTATTTGATGGTGAATTGTTAAATGTATAGACAAAGATATGATAAGGGGTGTAGAGATTAGGAAGTAGAAGAGAAAATGAGATGAGTTTATAGTTTAATTTGGGGTGGAATATAGAAAGTGAAAATTAGGTAGAAGAGGAGAAGCTATAGCATCCCTTAACCTGATTAGGGCGATACTCGGCCTGAAATCATAATTAAGTCTTATTAACTCGCTAGACTTGACTAGAGCCAGCAGCCTCTCGTCTTTCACTTGATAAATATCACTGTGTATCGAGTATCGATTAAAACAAATAATAAACGCAGTGAAAATTTAAATTTTTTTCGATAATTAAAATATGATATATAGTACTAAATCAAATCAGAATAAACCTCAGTTATATAAAACTTGTCATCCTTTGTGTTATTACAAACTGTAGTTCAATACTAATATATAAGACAAGGGAAGACTCATTACATCTAAGAGAATATCAAGACTCCTATATCTTCTCTATCCCGTAGTCGTAGCGTTCGTCGGCATTCCTGAAAAGTTATTTGGGGTGAGCGCTCCAACTTGCTCAGTAAGTAAGGATTCACATAACCATCAACATTCCATATAATAATAAAAAAACATTATGCAATAACGATATGTATCAATGTTAACTAACAAGAATATGGAAATCATATAATTCAATACATAACGGATGCAAAGCAAATTGTTAATGACTATTACACTGTGATCCCCATTTTATTTATAAAATTATGGTCGATTACCCATTGACGCCATTAATGCGATTGCTAGACCAACATATTGCGCATATATGCTGTCTAGCCAATTCATTAATGCCCAATGGTTCTATCTGAAACCTTCTAGTGAATATGTAATCCACGCAACCTATAAACTGAGTAGGAAGTTACATATAGGTCGGGAAAGTAACCCATCTCCTATATAACTTGGTCTCAGTTCCAGGAACTTACTCTCGTGAATCATATTAAACACCGTTTTACGTTATTAAAACCATAACAGTGCACATAGTCCCCCATTTCAGTCTATAAACTACATGAACTACATATACTAAGATAGCCAAACAACATTGATAAATAAGCGAATTCGTACTTACCTCGGGTTAAGTCTCAATTACCAAATTCCTAACTTTTCAATTATCTCACGCCTTCCTGGTGTTCCTCAACCTATAACACACAATTTGTAATCAATATATGTCTATTACCCTATGCTTAGAACCCTTAAGTCAGTCCTTAAGACTTTAGGAAATTCTATATAAAACACAACACTATTGCTTGCACGCTCCTTCAGTGGGTGAGGCGCGCTCCACCAACTAGGTTCATCCCAAGTGATGAAGGGAGCGCGCTCCTCTGCTCGATGGAGCTCGCTCAACCCTGCACTGCTTCGACAGTGAACAGGGCAGCGACCACTGTTTCACTACCAAATCTCCAAAACCACATCAAATACTCTCCCAAATCATCATGGAGGATCTCTAGTGAGGTAACAACTCCTTTCCAATCACCAAACACCATAATTCACAGAGATTTAATTATCACCATCAAATTAAACTTCAACTAACACAAAAACAAATTATACCAAAGTGATGATCTCTGGCTTTTTATCCGTTTAAACTCCTTAATTCACGTTGATTCAACTCCCTGATTCGTCTCCCTCGATCGGAATCAAACCTAAACCCTCACTATTTCTTGAATGATTGGATGAGGATAAGGATGAGTTTTTAATTTATATATATATATTAGGGTTGCAAGTGGGACGGGGAATCCCCATTCCCCGCGGTGCCTCACCTCAGTGGGGCAAGGATTCCCGGCCCCGCATTCCTTGTATAAAATTCTCCGTTTTTATGTTTTTTGAAAAAAAATTATATAACTTTTTTACTTAAAACATATGTAATATATAGAATGAAACTCAAGATCTCCAACAATAAAATTTATTTTTACCATTAAGTTAATTCTATAACATGTGTGTGTATGTGTTATATCATAAAGATATAAAATTATATTTAGAACATCATTGAAATATATTTGTCATACTAGTTTTGGAAATCTTATATATTTAATTAAGTATGATAACTTGTAACTTAATCAACAAAACAAATCCACATTAATCCTTCAATTTGAGAGAAATAGTTTCTTAAAAAAAATTGAGAAAGTAGTACTTAAGTGCCAAAATGACCAAGGAATGAAGATGAAATTAGATATTTTTTACAAAATTGATAGGGCACCGCGGGGATTCTTCGCCCCGCAAGGATCCCCGTGGGGCGTGGGGCGGAAATGTTCGATCTACGGGAATTTGCGAGAATAAATCTGTGACGGCCCCTCTCCTAATCTAGGGCACCGCCCGGCCTAATCCCATAATTAAGCCCTAATCATATCCACGCATGACTTAACTACATATTAGTCAGCCTTTACAACCTAGACGCCTCTTTTCTCGTGTTCAAGATAAGTAATACACTAGTCCTACTAGTTTATAAAATTTAGAGTTAATTAAGACTTTTTATTAAATTAACTAATTAGCGGAAGTCTTATTGATTATGCAGAAAGCAATTAGTAACTTATGCGGAAGCCATTTATAAAATCCTAAGTGTGAAAAATCAGAAAATGACATCACATATATAAAGTCCTCAAAATGCAGTGAAATAGTAAAATAGTCTAAGTCAAGTCGGGGAAACTAACGCTCAACCCAATATACAAGCACAAATAGTATCTGAAAGACATATATAACATATACAATCAAAATACCAAAAGAAGACCTACAATCGATGCAGTGACATGCCGCGGGCACAGGGATAATCGTCGATCTTCTCTTTGACCGGCCTGCTGGTAGACGGCTCTGCACCCACCGTCATAGAAAGGACGGTGAGTACAAGAATAAAACAGTAATCTCCGATGACAAGTTTAATTTGCATTTTCGAATATTCAAATGGTACTTAAAAGCATATAAATGGGAAAACTGGAAAATAAACCATATTCGAGTAAATACCAAAGGTAAACAAGTGATACTGACACTATGCTAAGTAGTAGTGATTTAGGTCCGGTCAACAATGAAACATGTCACTCCGACTCAATAATCATATAGCACAAGGGACTCTAACCCAAGTGTTACCAGGGACACCCCGGTGTGTAGACCACCTCAGGGACTCTAACCCCGAGTGTCATACAGTGTCAGGTAACATGTGCCGACATCTCCAGGGACTCTAACCCCGTGAGTCACGTACACCTCGATCGAGTACGGGACCTAAGCGCGAAAACTACTTTTAAAATTTCAAGAAATACCAAGTATGGATTGTCAAGGCATATGCACATCTACATGCCTAAACAAATAAGGAATACAAGTCTTCTTAAACATTTATAAGATATTCACTAGCCTAATAGCATGCTATTTATCATTCAATTCACATTTAAAACAACAAGAATAGACATAGCATGGGATGGAATCAATGAATAAAATCAAATGAATGGATATCATGCAAACTAGACTCATCAAGTGAGCATAGACACAAAGAACACATGATATAAGAATACAAAGGCAAAATAGTCAAAAGGACTATGCAAGGACAAAAATTAATAGAAATGAAATTCCAAGTAAAGTTGTCACTGGGTATACTCACGACAACAAAGTAAAGCCCTAACTTTATTGGCCTCCCGATACTCCAAATCTTGTATTCGCTCTCCCGTACCCTTTTCCTAGGTTCCTGAGTTTGGTGTCTCATTAGTTCAAATATAGTGGGTTTAAGCTCAATTTAGTGGTGTTTATTGTGTATTCGAATTGGTTCAATAGACTTTAAATCAATCTTCCTAAATCAGCCTCTAAAGACTAAATTAAGTTTCAATTTCAATCCTACATTTTAATGCACTTTTAGGCATGAAATTGCCCAAATATCTAAATCCTCCATCATTACAATTATTGTTGGTCTCTCTCTTAGCTTTCCGGAAAGGTTTAGTTTTCAAAATTCTGATTTAAAATGAAAGAGATGTCATGATTTTATTAAACATAGGTCTAATTGAAATTTAATCCGACCAGCGGATTTAGAAAATCTGTTTCTCCTAATATATAGTTCATAAAAATGTGATTTTTTGTCACAAGGTAGAAAATATACCCAAATATAACATACTAAAAGATCAGATCATTTGGATAACTAGTTAGGTATTTATGCCCTTAACAAGTTTAGTTTCAAAACATTCCTTTTTAATTTCAGTACCTACTTGTAGAGCATGTTTGGACATAAAAACATTTGAATCAAAATACCTTCAGTTAAGAAAAGTTATTCCCTTTTAAATAAGCTTTCAAATTTCACTAGTTTGGTTCAATTTGGATCTAAAATGGGCAGATTATGACCAAATTACCCAGGTTGATTCCTAATACAACATGCAGAATTTTAGTTTTGGTGTTGTGACTTCAAAAATTCATATCTTTATGATTTCAAAACCAAATTAAGAACTTCAATATAGCTGGATTATAAGCTTGAAATGAGGAATCCAAATATATAAATCAATTGCAAATACTCAATCATCTACCATATGAAATTAGCCTAAAACCAGAACTTGTTCTAATTTCAACTAAAAAGATGTGTACCTAGTTGATGTAGCACCCTAGCTTGAGAATTTCTCACCAACTCCCATGGATTCCTTCAACACATTGATGATTCACTCCTCTCCAGCAATTCCTTCTTCTTCTCCAGCAAAAATGAATGAGTGATTTGGTTTGCATGTTGTTTGATCACTAATGTTATATATTAAGGTGATGTTCCTTCCTAGCCCTTGATCTCCATGGATTTATGTATCCCGAGGAATATCTAATTGTCCACCTCTTGCCATATATCCCACTAACTCAAACTAACTCAACCTCAAGTGACATCATTTCATTACTCACCTAGTTCATAGATGTGTCAATGTGTATCTCTAGACCAATCTTATGTTTTCCATTTAATTTACTCAACTATAGGCCTTTAATTTGATTTACGTTAACAAACACAACGATAGGCTTATAAGTAATTCCTTATTTCATATTAGTATTAAATAAGACTTACCAAAATGCTAACTACCCGGTTCCCCGGCTCGCACGCTACTCGAGGCGTGTTACACTCTCGTCTCGACGCCTACAACTGTACAAACCGACTTACTAAGTCTACACAATACATAACACTAGACATACATTAATACAAAAATACAATATACCTCGACCACGTGCCTCGGTCGGTGCACGTATCACGGTGTAGGTCCCACATCAAGGGTCGGTGATCCTGATTAAGGAATTAAAACGGGGGTTAGAGATTTGGGCCGTGACAAAATCTCCGCCCCGCGCCCCGCCGGGACGGGGACGGTAATTACGATCCACGCCCCGCCCTGCCCCACTTGCAATTTTTTCTCGAGATACGCATTGCATTATCTCGAGGCCGATCAAGTGGTTAATGTGTTAAAGTGACACTCCCTAAAGTGACACAAATTTTAACACGATCAAGCACTTACGTTCATCTCGAAATTGATCTAACGATCCATATATTTTCAACCAGACTTTATAGTTTTTAATATATATATCAAATATATATATATATATCAAATATATATATATATATATCTCGTGTATTTTCTCGTCAATAAATTCACCGGACATGCCTACAAGTGTTTTCAGACGTGCACATTTATTTTACGACCCCCTCGTCGCACTTAGTGTACCGACAACTTATTGTTTATTTACTAATTTTTCGTTTATAGGCTTGTTCGATTTCTTATTAGTCCCACAACCTATAAAATTCATTAACAATTCAAACAAACACAAACCATCATACAATCACACTCACACGCTAATCGAGGTACGCCGAACTTAACCACGAGCTTAACTCAGGTTAATTAAGATTTTGATAATTACTAATCACCAGCTTAAGGTAAAAGGTCGTTACAGACTCCCCGATTTAAATTAATTTCTTCATCAAAATTAAAGTAAATATGAACTTACCTGTAGTTTCGAAGAAAAATGGAAATTGTTCCCTCATGTAGGATTCCCGTTCCCAGGTTAGTCCTTTATCTTCGTGAAATTACTATTTCATCTTAACCAATGAAGTCTTTTTGGTTCTCATCCTCTGAATCTTACAATCGAGTATCTGAATCGATGGCTTGTCGTGAGAGAAGTTTTTTCGAAGATTAAATTCATTCCAATCAATCTTATGAGTAAACTGAGTCTTTGTTTTGCAAAGCATTGACACTTGGAAGACATTGTGAACTCTGGCTAGCTGATGAGGCAACTTTTAACCTGTAAGCAATAGGACCAATCCTTTCTTGTACTTTGAACGACCCAATATATCTTGAAACTAGCTTACGCAATTCAATCCTATACAATTTCTTTCATATGTGAGACTTTCAACAGAATGAGATCATCATTTGAAAAATCCAACAACCTATGATGTTTTTCGGCGTATCTCTTCTATCTTAGTTGTGTTGTACTCAAACGTTGGCGAATCTGCTAGATTCCCTATGTGTAGTTCTAAATT
Source organism: Stephania cephalantha (assembly GCA_039657325.1). Lineage (NCBI taxonomy): Eukaryota > Viridiplantae > Streptophyta > Magnoliopsida > Ranunculales > Menispermaceae > Stephania > Stephania cephalantha. Next base: position 13,915,095 of record CM077570.1, on the reverse strand, counting down.
AACTCACACAGAGAAAAGTTTTCCTTCCAGTTACCCTTGTTACAAAGCCTATATGGAAATCAAGACGGATCATGAAACAAAAGATTGCTAAAGTTACTAAAAAATAGGACAACAGTCCTATTGAAATGCAATCTTTAGGAGCGGAAATTGCAAAAGGGGAAGATAATCTTCCTGCTGCTGCAAGAGACTGGACTGCAGCTTGGCGCGAGTTCATCTGCTCTACTTACTGATCGAGCAGATGAAGTTACCTCACCTGCTAAGTTTCGCAATATTGGAGGTAATCAAGGTAATTTTACTGAGTTATATTTTGATCTAAATGTAATTACTCATGTTATTAATACTGGGACAAGTACATTTAAGTCCCTTATGAATTATGGAACTGATGGTGAAGATGTTGTAACACCAAGTAAGGTTCTTAGTGAGAATGTGTCTATACATGATTAATTTCTAGCGACATCAGAGATTACTCCTGTTGCAGACTTGACTGTTGTTAACCTTGAAGGCATTCAGCTGCATTCGATTACTGCACTATTGGAACATAATGTTGAGGCTCTAGTGAATGATGTTTTGCAATCAAAGCCAAGCATGAGGATATTAAAGTCAATCAAGTCATTCCTACCACTTCAGCTAAGTCAACAATTACGGTTGATGTTACGGTTGAATTTCACCTTCTGCTCCTACTGTTGCTATGTAACGACCAATTTTTTTAATTCAATAATTAATATCTAATCAAGAATTATTAATGGTCCAAAACCCGACCAAGAGTCTTGGTTAGTCGACGTGCTCGAATATTAAAAAAAAATTATTTATTTTTATGTATGTCTATGCTTGTATATATAACTTTTTTTTTCAGGAAATAGTATTAATCTTCATTCTTAAAAATATAAGAAGGTACAGGATCATTCCACAATATAGTTACATGAGATTTCAAAGCTCTCCTAACTAATGTATGAGTTTTGACATTTACCTCTCTGTTTACATGATTAACAGTTAGATACTTTACATTCGAACACATGACTCTAAAATCATGCAAAATAGGCTCTAGATCAGCTATTGCGATCTCCTTATTGAAGGCATCAACAACTACCTTACAGTCCGAAAAAAGGGAGACTGTATCGATTTGACCTTTGCACAATTCTGAACAATGATTTACTGCTCCCAATATCGTCCATGCTTCAGCAATTTCTACAAATGGGGAGGATCCAAGTGAAATAGATCCAGCCTTAATGATTTTATCATTTGAAAGCAAAATCTATCTAATAGATGTCTCCATGGTTGTGGGATCTCTGGCTGTATCAACATAGATCTTCAATGATGAGGAGTCCACACTTGATTGATTAGTTGAGTCTTTCCTCATTTCCCTCTAGCTAACAACTGCACTGTCTATGCTCTGCAAGGCATTATTATAATCTTGACATTGCTTTGAAGCCTTCTTCATGACATCTACTGTATCAATAGAACAATGCTTAAAAAGATAGTCATTCCTGGCCTTCCAAAGTCTCCACATGCCAAAAACACTCCACTGAAGAGCCTTATTTGATGAATCTGCTTTACTCGATATTGAGTGAAGATCCAGCCATATCGACCAAAAATTGCTTCCTTGTAAAATTGTTGAATATAATCCCAAAGGTGAAGCAAACCAGAAGCTAACACTTAAGGGCATTGGAAAAGAATGTGATTGATAGTTTCCTTTTTATCCAGGCACCTTGGGCAAAAATGGTTCTCAACAATCCTCTTCTTATAAAGATTAGCTTTACAAGGAAGAATATCCACTAAGCACCTCCAGATAAAGAATCGAAGTTTTTTAGGGAGTTTTAGACTTCAAACTTTCTTCCATATTGTTCTTTGAGTAATGTAGGAGCTAGATTCACCCATCGGAGGATTATCCAATAGGCCCTGACTATCTAATGAAGAAGCCGATCTGTAAGCAGACTTAACTGAAAAGGATCCAGATTTTTCATAATGCCAAATCAGTTCTTCTTCACATCCAGCTCTACTTAAAGGCATTCATGTGACATACTTATATTCTTCATTAGAAAAGATGGAATTAATTAGATTTAAATTCCAGGATCTTGAGACTTTTTACTTTTGTTTGCCATGGAGTGGAGAACTTCATAGGCCAAAATTATATTATCTGTGATTCTTCTGCCAGGCATAAAAGTATTTTGGGTTTTACCGATCAGCTTATTCAGCAATTTCGTCATTCTGTTGGCTAGGACTTTAGCCATGAGTTTATATATTGTATTACACAGACTAATAGGACTGAAATCAGAGAGACTTTGAGGGGATGATAATTTAGGAATAAGTGTAACAAGTGTTTCACCAACACCCTTATCTATTGTATCCTGATGGGAAAATTTGTGAAATACCTGCATTATATCATATTTGAAGAGATGCCATTTAGTTTGGAAAAAAACATTAGACATTTCATCAGGGCCTGGAGTTTTGTTTGGATTCATTTCAAATAAGGCCATTTTAACTTCATCTTCTGAAAAAAATTTAATAAGGTGCTCAGCATCCTCTTTAGATTACCTGGGTTGAATACCCTCTAACTCAGAGAAGGGTTCATCAGAAGGCAGAGCTGACTCGAATAGATTAGTAAAATGTTCTTGGACAAACTTGACCATATCATTATGAGTATTGATAATTGTACCATCATCTTTCTATAGTGATTTGACAATATTTGCTCTTCTTCGCTCTTAACCACAACATGAAAGTAAGAGGTGTTCCGATCGCCAAGCTGCAGCCAATCAATATGAGCTCTTGTTCGCCAATACTCTTTTTCCTCCTTTTGAGCTATCCCAAGCTGGTCTTCCAGTTCTCTGATTTTATTTATATCAGTAATATCCCTTTGATGCAGAAGCTGAATCTATTTAGAGAGCTCCACACTTCTCCTTTTCGAATTCAGACTGGAATTAGTTTTTCTCCGCTTCAATAGATGGTGCTTAACTTTTGAAAAAATTGTTGGAGAAAGACATATGATGATTGGAAGAGAGACTTGTCCAAACTTGATCAATAATTTCATTGCATTTATTTTCCTTCAGCCACTTTTTATCAAATATGAAAATAGGCTCGAACTTCATAGCTGTTAGGGCATGTGCCCTAGGTCAATCTACAAACATTGTTTATCTTATAATTTTAGTTAATAAAATAATGGTTTTATTTGCTGTTTTATTATAAGTGATTGCATGTTTACCTTATAGTTAGATCCATAGGTATTTGTTGAAATTTCCTAAATGTCCCTAGTCGGTCATTATACTGGGAACTATAATGAATTAAGACTAATGTGAATCTTGATTGGTGGTCATGTGATGATCATGCGTATAAGGATATGAATCAATATCATGAGTACTTATTATGGAATAAGATACTGGACCGACCCGCTATGAGAACATCACATGGATTAAGTCATAGGTGTTACTCATGATAGGTATATCATTTAGTCATTCGACTTGAGATTACCATATACTTCAATATTACGAGCATGATAATTTGACAAAACAAATGTTGTCTTTAACCGGACAATTATAAAGATTGTGATTGGTTACCGTATGAATAATATGTGAATGTGTGTAATCAAGATAGAATTTGTCACTCTCGTATAGAGAGGGATATCAGTGGATCCCTCGATAAGATAGACTGATAATGGCCAAGTCCATGTGAATTGATATGATCAATGTCACTTGGATGTTTTTCAGTTTACCTAAAGATTGAGACTAGTACGATTGAACATTAAGGGTGACTTTCCATGCCTTACGTTGAATCAAACGATATCGCACAACAAAAGGATATGATATATGTTATTAATTAGGTTGTATCGATGTTGATATTCATGCTACTTGGGTAGTCATAATGCCTTGCTAGAGACCGCTTATGACTTGTGTACCAAAATGGTATTTGGTTCACTGCCAACGTCGCATGAACCTATTGGGTCGCACACAAAGAACGACTTTGCACAATTTCAATTGGTCCAGAGTAATGAATTTTATATGATAAAATTCATGACATAAAAATCCTTACAATTTGTTATATGATAACTTATTAATAGGGGCGTACGTGTAATTTGCTTAAACTACATAAATACAATAGTTGTATTAGTGAGGGTTTATCTACACATATAAATAAAGGGCGGATCCCTAAAAACGAGATAAGATTTCGTTTTACAATTTTCGAGTTCTCTAGATTTAGGGAGAGAAAGAAAAATCATTTTCAACTCTTTCGGGGCTAGCACTCCAAATTGTGGTCACCGTTCGTGTATGGATTTCTGATAGAGGACGCGCACTTGAACGTCTTGAAAATCGAACAATCAAAAGGAAATCATGGAATAAGGTATTATTTACTTTCGTAGATTTAGTTTAATGGAACTTATTTTTCGATCCTATTGAGGTTTTTCAAAATTTTCTTTTGAATCTTCCGCTGCGTATGAACTCCAAAAACCTAACAATAGCATTGAATCTCCTACATTCCACCAAGAGTGGGAGATGATCAGATCCATGATTAGTTAAAACTCTGAGCAATGCATTTGGATAGATATCTACCCAAGATTGAGAAATAAGAGCTCTATCAAGCCTGACACCAATTCTTTGTGAGACTTCCTTCCTGTTTGTCCATGTGAATTTTGGGCCCTCAAAGTTAAGATCAATTAGATTAAGAGAATTCATAAAATCAATAAGATCGTGGTGATCCAGATAAGTTCATGGGATACCCCCAAATTTTTCATCTTGAGAAATCAGTGAATTTCAATCACCCATTAAAATAAGTGGTTCTGACAGTTTATGAAGTCTATGTTGGAGGATATGAAATTGCTGGGCTCTTTTAGTTCTATTTGAATTTATATACAACTCAATAAAACGCCATTTCTCATTAGATAAGGAGTCATGCACAAGCATTTCCAACAAAAAAGATCCATATTTAACAATCTGCACTATAGATGAGTCATTCCAAAAAACTACCAAACCACTTGAACGACCTAATGGATTAACATTCAACATACAAGAATACTTCAATTTGATTTTAAGAGATTCTACGAAGCCCTGTTTCTGCTAGGTTTCTTCCAAAAAGATGATATCGAGTTAGCGAGTCTTAACAAGACTCAATAGTGATGGAATTGTCAAGGGACCACCCACCCCCTGACAATTCCATGCGCAAATCCTCATTTCTGCTAGCGAGGGAGATTGTGCCCCCTGCCTCTTCATTATGATCATAATCAGTTCTGAGCTTCTTATTAGAGTATTTATCAGCTTCATCTAACGACATACCTTCCCAATTCCTTTTAAAATGATTGGCCTGCTCCATTTCAACGTCTTGCATCTCCTCTTCTGTTCCCACCACTCCTTCACGCGCTCTGTGCTTCCAGTTTGGTTGTCTATGAGGAACTCGAACTAAACCAAACGAGTCATCTGAAATGACGACAAGGTTCTGGTTGTTAGGATTATTAACTGTCAATGATGGATAAATAATATCCAGCATGGGCTCAGTTAACATCTGTTGGGCATGGGCCAACAAATTAGCAAACAACTTTCCTATATTAATAATTTCAGGTTTGTTTGAAACAGTGTAAGGCCTAACAAGATCCAGGCCCATTGGGATATTGTTGTAAAAGGTATCATTTATATATGGACTGATATGCATCGCCACTTAAAGAGCATTGCGAGCACCTGCTTCGTCTGATAACTAGTTCGAGGAGCTTCCAAAAAAGGTGACAGGAGATGGAGAATTATTACTTGCGTCGACTGTACCTACTGGAGATTTACTTTTGTCAGCTGAGGATTTGTCAAAATCTGAGTTCATCAGTGTCCTTGATTTCTGCTCCTTATCATCTGAGGATAGACCTCGAAATGAGTTGCGTCTTCTTGATTGCTCTCCTCTTTGCACGGTTGGTTGTTTTGGAAGATGTTCAACTAACATCCAATCTCCATATGGATAAGCTTGACCTGCAGGGTGGTCTAGGTCGCAAAGATGCTTCAAGTGGGTGATCTTTTCGCAAATGTGACATATAACCTTTATTCTTTCATATTTAAATTAAATGAACATTGGTTTCGAACCACTGTTGATCTTCTTTCTCCTTATCAAAGGCTTGTTAATGTCAACTTCCAACCCGACTTTAAGAAACTTTCTTAAAACCAGGCCATCTCATCTCCAGTCCATTTCTACTTTGGACGGGGTGCCTTAGCTATGAGATAGGCGATAGCTTCACTTCTACAATCAATAGGAAGGTTGTGAAGCTGAACCCAAATCTTACACATGGTAATATCATTCGGATCAAGGGAGGAATTAGGAAACCATTTCTTAAGCAGAAAAATATGGTCATTAAATAGCCAAGGACCAAAGTCAATGACATAATTCATGGACTTGGGATTTTGAAAGCAAATATGAAAAAGGTTATTAGAGATTTCAATAAAGACTATATTCTCATTCTGAATATCCCAAGCATACAGAAGAGCATCTCTCAGACCATTCTTATTGTAAAGTTGTTGGGTTGCTAAACGGCCTAACAAACTCAAATTGCAAATCTGGGTGGACTCAGATTTAAGGTCATCAGATATGAGGAGTTCAGAGTTTTCTTGTTGTTCCAGCTGAAAATGTTGGAGGGAAGTGGAAAGATCATCAGCCATATATACTGACTTTAAAACAACGCAGAAGAAGAGCAGTGAACAAGACAAAGGCCAAGAACAGACAGTACTAGGATATAGATAAAGCCTAAAAGAAGAAGATGGATGGTGACTTGTCTGAGTAATCAACCAAGTATGACCATATATATATAACAAAAGGGGAGTCAAGTGGTTTTGTGATAAATGGGAAATTTATGATCTTCTTTAAGAGCACTGTAAAAGATTTCCATCTATCAGAGCACCCAAAATCTGAAGAATAATCTTCAGACTTTAAATTCCAAATTTTTCCTCCCTAGAGCAGTAATGGGACGAAAATGATGACGAGGTAGAGTGGTTGTACAGGTTATAGAGGCGGCTAAGTGGTGGTTGCGAAAGGGATTTAATGAATGGGATGTGAGGAGACTCCAAACAGAGTAGAGAAGGGAAGAGAAGTATGATAGATGACTCCAGATAGAGATTAATGCTAGGTAGGTGAAGCAATGGTGGGATTAAATAGGCTAGAACGTGGGAAGGGGTGAAGTTAAGCCAGTAGATCAAAAGCTTTTGCTTCAAAGAGGTAACATGGTTATAATAAATGCTGATGAAACAAAAGGGATGGATTAAATGCAAGAGGGGACAAGAAGACTTAAGGATCTTCATCAGATATCGTGAAGATCTGATCTTAGAATAATGAGAATAAACGATTGTTGATGAGCAGAACACCATAAAGGATTCACAATTACCACCATAAAGGATTCACAACTACCTCCTATGGAGGACAACGACTTCGCAAGGAAGATAATTAGATATTTCCCTTTTCTCTTTGCAAATGACTACAGACAAAATTGGGTCTCTGTATATAGAACTATATATTATGTTGTTGCCGCAATTTACGTTAAATTAGGCGTTAAGGAGCCTAGGTGCCTGCTTGATTTATTGAGACCTTTAGTTGGACTTAGGGATACACACAAGGAATGTGAAACAAAGACAAAAAAAAAGTCCTGGAATGTGAGAATGAGTAGAACAAAACACACATTCAAATAAGGATATGTGGAGCTTTGTAAAGCACAAAACACACATCGAGATGCGTTTAAATGGGGATCTAAAGGAAGGTTTAATGATGGAAAAACTGGAGTCATTATTTTACTCTCTTGTCTCTCTTTTATTAGTGGACTTTTGGTTACTTTTAATTACTAAAATGTTTTACGTGTATTCAATTAAAACTTTTAGAGAGTTTATAAAAGTAAGGTGTATTCAATGTGAACTTTTATAGACTTTTTAAAAGTCTATAAAAGTTTTGAGGTATTCAATTTAAACTTTTAGAGAGTTTATAAAAGTAAGGTGTATTTAATTTTTTAGTGACTTTTGTGGTTTGGTTACAAATCTCGACTTTTATAGACTTTTTGTATAAAAATACACATAAAGAAATCTTCAACTTCTCCTCACCTCAACCTAGAAACTTTTAGAGACTTTTAACTTTTGTCGGTTACGTTATTCAATAAGGACTTCATTGTTCACAAAGTATTTTCTTATTAATTGTTTTTATCAACTTCTCCAACCACTCCACAACTCATGGATTTCATTGCTCACTCATTATACTCTAATGTTTATGTTGATGAAAATGACAACTCATGGATTTCATTGCTCACTCATTATACTCTAATGTTTATGTTGATGAAAATGAAAATGATTCTATTATTAACAAGATCTCATTCTTGCATCATTGTACATTTTTTATAAGATTTTTTATAAATAAGTTTCATTTATTAGTGTATAATTATAATCTCAAAAAGCGTAATATTATTATTTTTGGAGAAAATAATCGTATATATTTTTTTCAAATGCAAGAAGTGCATTTTAAGAAATTTAAACTATCATTCTTAAAGAAAAAAATACAAGTTTTTTTATTTAAGTAAAAAAAAATGCAAAATTTTTACATAATAATCTACTTGGTTCTTTTTTGCCACTAAAAGATGATTCATTTATCTATTTGTTTTGTTGATATTTATTTACTTATTTGTTATGTTACTATCTTGATAGTAATTCATTAATATGTATATATGATTTTTTTTATTTAAATACAAAATATTTTTTTAAAAATCAGTAATAGTTCTTAAGAAAAAGAAATATAAGTCTATTTTTTCATAATAAAGTGCAAAATCTTTGTTTCAATATAAAAATTACAAAAACTTACTAGTATCAATCGAAATCATGTTTTAGAAGTTCACAAAAGTCACTAAAAATCTTAAATGTTAATTAAAGTCATCAAAATGAAGTTTACATAAAAGTTTATCAAAGTCATTAAAAGTCTACGAAAATCTAAACTTCATAAAAGTCGTCCACTTATAAAAGTAACCAAAAGTTTATTAAAATCTCAATTAAATACACTCATGTTCAACAGTGTGTGAGAATGAGAATGAGAGACCAAGCTTGAACAGAGAGTATGAGGGACGCGAGAGACGGATGAACACTGCACAAAGATCGATCGCCAACGACGATGTGCAACCTTGTGGAGGAAGGAGGTCAAGAGGAGTGTCGACGGCGTTGGCGAGTTGAGCGTGAGAGTGAGAAACATAGGAAACAACAGAGGAACGAAGAAGATGGGTCATGATGTCATCCCTCTTTTTTATTTGCCTTCACATTTTGATGTTTGTTGAGAAGCAAAGATTCATGAGGATTTGCCTTAGTTGACTTCGAGAACGTAAATTTGGATGACATTGGTTGCATTCACTTCTCTGTGGTGAACATCAAGGTGTTATGTTTTAGTGACATTATATATATATATATGTCAAACTTACTTTTTGAATCATAGGAAATATTTGATGTCCCTAGATCATAATTGTTTAATTTGGCTTTCTTATGCTAGCATATCTTTTGGGGTGATGTCACATTTTCTTTAAAGATAAGGCACCAAACATGTACAGAACTTCCAATGTCTAAGCTAATCACGTCTCTCATTCATAACACTAATATAAAAAAAATTATTCACATTTCATAATGGCCCTATATTTAATTTTGGGAATTACAAGGAGGATACTTGCTAGAAATAAGACTCATTAATATTAAATGATTTAGGGAGTGAAGGAAATTCTTATCGGAAAGTCTATAAAGTCTAAGGACTAAATTTATATCAAATTCCCTTGCTTAAGAATTCTATTGGACATCCTTGATGTGTAAAGACAACTAATTAAATTTTAGAGCATCGTTATGATTAGACTCATTATGTTAAATTATTCAAATTGATCATTTGAGGTAATCCTTCGTGTTCAATTTATAAATAGGGATTTCTTTTTATAAGAGCTCGTCACGGTTCGAGTGTCAAGTTTGACAATGAATGAAAGTTTTAAAAGTCTTTTGATTGTAGATAATTTTGGAAGATGAAACTAAGTCCTAGTTAGGAAATTTACAAGTCTCGATCTTACATGATCCTAAATCCTCACATTTGATCCATTCTATGAACCTAAACATGACACTAGGTGATTAGTTCTTTTATTAAATCGCTTAGATCAAAGTCTTGTAACCATTCTAACCAATTAGTGGTTGGATCATGGACTTAATTTAAGGAATGCATTTATTTTTAACAAAGGTGCTATGCAACTTAAAACGACCCTTGGGCGTTTCTTTTGGAATAGGGCGTATAAGCCTATTTGACTAAGTAATGTGAACCTAAATTTTGAAGAGTCGAAACTAATAAATCTTGGAGTTAATTAAATTAAAGCAAAAAGCATGTCACTCAAACTACCTATTTTGTCTGTAATAGGGTTTAAATGAATGTGTTGTATGATTGTAGATACGCATGAATGACTCAACTAAGCCATTCGAAGGATCGAGTTGACTTGACGATTCACATGGTTATTTGTAAGTAAACCAGTAAGAAATTCAATATTAATTTTTTTTCTTTCCTTGCATATTTTGATGAAATTGATACCTATTGTTGGACTTTATTTCCCTACCGAGTAAGCTAAGGTCTAAGTGGTCGAGTTGAGTCGTTGTTTACTCGTGAGTTGAGCATCTGAGTCGCACTCGTGGCTCCTAAACGAGATTGAATCCTCTGAGTGAGCATCCGCCAAGTGTCGTGGCTCCTCACAGGACTTCAAGGATTCCATTGTGGTTGAGTATCGGGCTGTGACTGTGGCTCCCTTTGGAATGTTTTCTCGGGCTGCGACTCAAGTGAGCCGACAGTGCCGAATGGATTTGGTGCGGTTGTAGCGGACTTGGTCCCGACGTACCGGTATTTGACACTAACATGTTTTAAGTGGCTTTAAGCCCATGTGTAGAGTGTCAAGACCACTTAGGCGTATGTCCTTTGCTTTTGGGTCACTTGGTCTCTATCGTTGACCATTGTAGTATGTCTATCATGCACTCTATTATTCTTTTCAGCTTCATTTCTTTCCTGCATGATTTATAGACTTATTTATTGTTTAATCTGAATTACTGTTGAGCTTCTTCTAGATTTACTCACTGGGATTGTCTCCGCTTTTGGTGACAATTGCAGGCATAATCTCCGAGCTCAAGAACATCGATGTGTGGCATAAGTAGGTCATTTGATGTACTTATATTATAAGTACTATGTTTTATAAATAGGTTTTTAGGTTGAGAGATATTGTACTTTGTATATTGTATACGTTGTAACGGGTTTTCACATTCTAGCTTCCACACCTAGAACTCGTTGTGTGTTTAATTTATTTGTTATCGCGTTTTCACTGCATTTAAATTCCTCTGCATATGATTTCATTTATATATACTATGTTGTGTGGACTATCAGGTACTGAAGACCGATTTATGAGGCTGACTAGGCCTTTATTAACTCCGAATTGGTTTACCGGGGGTTAATGGAAGCCTAGTGCCGGGCGGTGCCCAATTTGTAAGGTTGGGGCCGTCACATGCTATGACAAAGACAAACACTGCTAAAGATGACTATGCTCCAACTCAGGATGAACCTCTATAAGAACCAAGTTCTCCAGTGGCGATGAGACTACACCCGCCGCTGTTCGACTACTTCTTAGATTGCATTGCCTATCTTATTGTCTACAGAGAAGATGTAGTTTCACAAATGTGACCAATGCAAGAAGAGCTGGACATTGCTGATGCCGAACTTTGTCGATCGAGGTTGCTGGTTAGAACACGGCTGTAATCTCTATGACATTGTTTAATCAAAAAGGGGGAGTGAGCAAGAGACTGTAAGGTTAAGTTGTTTTTAGTATTTCGTGATTATAAGTACATGAACATGATGTTTCAAAACTGCATTTTGGTCGGTGACTATAATCTTTTTAGGGTTACGACTTTTGTGTGTTGTTACTTTAACTCATCGGTAATAGTACATTTTATGAAGTTCCTAAAAAATTCGGTTATCTTGAAAGTAACTATTTTTGACCAATCTACGTCAAAGGGGCTGATTGTTAGACCTTAGCTTACAACGTTTGGGTCGGTCTATCATTGTCAGCAGTATATTGTCAAAATATAAGTTAAGTTAGATAGGTAGATGCTACAATCAAGATAGAAAGCCTGACTAAGCAAGATGTTCGAGAGTAGATACAACTCAGAGAAAGACTACAATGCAAATTCCGGTGAAGTCTACAAAATTCAAATCAGAGTCGAATACGAAGATAGATCTGAAGTTGAAGCAGGAATTGAATATGAGTTGGACACTAAAACAGAGCAATTGTCAGTATTAGTCAACAACAACAAAGAAGTTCGATAAAGCAAGCAGATAACTTCGAGATGGATTACAAATACAAAATCCGAGAGAAAGGTGCATAAAGAACTGAAAAACTTTATGGAAACGATGAGTCAAGATTCTTGAAGGAATAGAAGACTTCGTTGTTGAACATTGGATGATTCCAATATGATTTACAATTGGAGACCGATGAGGTTTTTCAAATTGTATTGTATTTAGGACTGAATTCCTATATATGGTAGATAGATTGAGTTTATAAATATTCAAGATTGCCATTGTGTGTCATCAATTTTTTACTTGAGTTTTGTGAGAACGAGAGATCATTATAATGGTTGTACACATTATCAATTTGATTAATCGATTCTTTAGGTTGAGCCTAAGCAGATGAAGACATTCAAGTCTTACAACGATTTCAATTATGTGTTTAGTTTTTATGTGCGTTTATTAGTTAGTTCATCACTGATTCGTTAATCTCCTCAATTTCTCTGGTTTCCAAAACTTTAACAGTTTCATTATAAGCAGTAGAGAAAAATAGAATGGTGATGCAGTGTCTCATCAATTATTTTAAGGAGATCAACCATAATGATTCTTAGGAAAGTTCTACATCCTCAATCGGGCATATATAGAATATCTGTTCACTGATGAAACAAGAATCATAAGGTTAGAACATATAGCACCGTATGATCTTCAACGAGATTTTTCACAGTTCAAAGAACCACCTGCCTTCATATTCCAAAATGACTCATATGATGATATGCGCAATGTACTTTTAAATGACGAGGAATACCGATATGGATCACTCGCCAATCAGAGGATGATAATCAACATGCATGCTTTTAAATAAATGTGTGTGTGTCAAATAAAAACCACGTAACTTTTTGGCATTTGGGGGTGTAATATTATAGTCATATTTTTATTGTGATAATGATGTTTTGTTTAAAAGTCTTGTTTTATTGTGTGAGTGATGTCATCAAAAACATGATTTGTAAAGGTGTATTGTTGTATTTCGTTTGTTTATGTTGACGATATCATCAAGTCTGGACATTTTGTATGTGGTGTGAGGGAATGTAATAGATGTGTACGAGACGTGTAAGTTTATTTCGTTTGTTTATGTCAGTGATATCATCATGTCTGAACATTTGTATGTGGTGTAAGAAAATGTAATAGAATGTAAGAAAGGTGTAAGAAAGATTAGTGAGGTGGTGAAAAATAGTATCAAGTGTACGCTAACGTGTCACACATTGTTACATATGTCATGTATTAAAGAGGTTTTCTCTACTATAAATAAAGAACCTCCGACTATTGTAAACACAAGCTGAATACATATTTGATATTTCTTCACTTCTTTACGTACCTTTTATGCATTGTTTTCTTTACTTACATTTACTGCATTTGCATTGCCTCTACATTTTCTTGCATTATCTAACCATATAATTAATACAATCTGATCAAAAATCATTTAATTAATACAAATGGGTCTTTATGTAATTTTACATTGATCAACTACTTAATCAGCTATTTTCTTTAAACAATTTTTATTGATCAACTATATTATCAGCTTTCAGCTACTATCTCTTAATTTTTCAGCTACTATTTAAGTTATCAGCTATCAGCTAGATTATAAATTAGTGTCGCCAATTAAAGCCTAATTCTACACTTGAATAAGGTAGGACCACTAATGCGAAACCTCTAACCAAGAGTACCCGAGAGTCAAGGTTTGTCCATTTCAAGTAGTCCTGCTATCTCACCCTAACCCTTCCAAACTTTTTATTTGGTTGACCGAAAAATCCCCAAATAAAACCCTACCAGTGAAGGCGTTAACCCCGGCCTTCCCTCTCCCTCCCAACTCAATTCTCATAGTTGACGTTATCGGCGCCTGCTTACTCTCTCAGCTCTCCACACCCCCTCCGCCTATTCAAGGTGCCTTTCTTCCCCACCAAATTCTCAATTTTATCTACCCGTCTTTCTTAAATCTTACTTACTTTGCACTGCTAATTCTCTCTTTCTCTCTCTGTTTTTTTTTTTTTTTTTTTTTTCATTCGTCATCTCCTTTGCTCTTGCACTTCTTTTTTTGTTTTGTGAATTGTAGCACAGTTTTTGATTTCAAAATACCCAGTTTGGGTCTTTTGCGTATTTTGATGCCAACTTGTTCTTTTTTTGTTTGGGTATAACATAAGATGTTCCCAAGTTTGAGAATTTATGAGGTTATTGCCCGTTTTAGACAAGCAATGGTGCTCAATTCCTGTAATGGAGTCATGTACAAGTGTTTCTGCAATGTGGGCGGGTCCGATAAGCTTCCGGACTGCTGCGGACTGTCAATACGATTTCGTGATTCTGCCGACTTTGAATTGGGTTGGTGATTTGAAAGTTCATGATGAGAAATTTGATTCTAAATATGGGTCTTTTGATATTGTTGATAATGATGTTGAAATAGTCACTAGCATTTTAATGGGTAGTTTTGTGATGCCTGAGGATGTCGTGCAGGATTTGATTGGTTGTAAAAGTGAGGTCCTTCTAATAGCTCGGTCGACAAAATGTTGAAGCGGTTTTGTAACGATTGGGTCCGTGCTTTTGGTTTCTTAAATGGGCTCAAATGGTTATTCGTTATAGGCATTCCACTGATGCTTATGATTCTATGATTGACATACTTGGGAAATCGAAGCAGTTTGATATCATGTGGGGTTTGGTGGAAGAGATGGTTAAAGCGGGAGGATTGATCTCTATGAGAACAATGAGTAGGATAATGAAAAGGCTTGCTGGGGCTGGTAGATGGGTAGATGCTGTAATGGTGTTTTGTGAAGTAGAGAGTTATGGTTTGACTAGGGACACTTTGTGCATGAATTTACTATTAGATACCTTGTGCAAGGAGCAGTGCGTTGAGCACGCCCAAGATGTATTTCTTGAGTTCAAGAATGAGATAACTCCTGATCAACATTCATTTAACATTTTGATAGGACTTTTTGCTTGATTAATACAAATGGGAAAATTTTTTATCAACCCAACACACCAACAAAACTTTTTACCAAACTAACACATTTTTTGCCACGTCAGTGCCACGTCACCGCCACATCACCCGGAGTGTTGGTGTGGTCACTGATGTACAGAAAACGTGACCTCAAGTCACGATTTGCAATCTATGCAAATCGTGACTTGAGGACACGTTTTGCATCCCAAACAACACCTCAAACCCTGTGTATCGGGTGTTTTTGGTTCAAGGAATTCGATTCGTGTCGAAGCGGAGGAGATTGCGGCACAGTGCGATCTTTGATGATGATTAGGCTAGAGGATCTGTGCAGATGAAGTTTGTACCTTTGGTTTTGTTTTGGGTTTGAGACTTTGAATTTAGGTGTATGAGGTGTTTTCAGTTGGAGGAATTCGATTTCCATTGAATTCTTGTGGAAGCCGAAGAGATTGTGGTACAGTTCGCCCTCTGATGATGAGTCGGCCAGTGGATCTGTGTTGATATAGTTTGTATCTTTGGTATTGATTTGGCCCTTTTGGGTTTGAGACTGAGAATTTTGCGGTGTGGTGTGTTGACTGCACTGCCGCCGCCGCCGCGCGCCTCGCTTCAAACTTCCAACGACCGGCGGGATATGGATCACGGGGGACGACGGACGGCCGAGCTTCCTTGCGCCGGACGGGGAGATGGATCGCCGGTGAGAGAAATTGAAAGGGGAAGATGGAAACGGTTTTGGGGAAGATGGAAACAGTTTTGGGGGTTTTAGGTGTTGTTTGGGTGTAAAAAGAAGACCTCAAGTCACGATTTGCATAGAATGCAAATCGTGACTTGAGGTCACGTTTTCTGTACCTTCACTACTACAGTGACCACACCAACACTCCGGGTGATGTGGCGATGACGTGGCAAAAAATGTGTTAGTTTGGTAAAAAGTTTTGTTGGTGTGTTGGGTTGATAAAAAATTTTCCCATTTGTATTAATCAAGCAAAAAGCCCCATTTTGATACATGGTTGGTGCATAGCTAGATGGCTGGAGAATGCTAGATCAATCATGGAAGACATGGGTAACCATGGCTTTCATGCCTGTGCGATTTCTTATACTAGTTTCATAGAAGCCTACTGACGTGATTAAGAATTCCGCAAGGTTGATTCTTTACTAAACGAGATGCAAGTAAAAGAGTGCCCCCCTAATATTGTTACTTGTACCATTATGATGCATTCGCTAGGGAAAGCTAAGGAAACTAACGGAGCCATGGAGGTATACGGGAAAACGAAAAGAAATGGCTGTGTTCCGAGTACACCCTTTTTCAATTCTTTGATTTACACCCTTAGTAAAGCTGGTTAACTTCAAGATGCTCATAAATTATATGAAGAGATGTTTAGAAGTGGAAGTTCTCCGAATATGACAACATATAACACCATGATGCTGCTGCCATTGAGCATTCCCAGGAAAATAGCGCTTTAAAGCTGCTTCAAGAAATGGAGGAGAGAGGTTGCGAGCCTGATCTTAAAACCTATGCTCCGTTATTGAAGATGTGTTTTAGAAAGAAATGGATTAAGGTACTTTCATATATATTGAATAATATGGTTAGAAAGGATATCAATTTTGACCTTGGTACATATTCCATAATAATTCATGGTCAACCTGGTTGGGTTGCCACAACGGTAAGGGCGAAGGCGGGGTTATGTGAGTTAAGCGCACGATCTCGGTTTCGATTCCCCAATGTGATAAGATCGTTCGAGCCACTGGGTTCTCACTGCCGATCGATAGAGCCAGGGTCTCGTGGGAATAGTGAGGGTAACCTCGACACCCACGATTATCAAAATAATAATAATAATAATAATAATAATAATAATAATAATAATAATAATAATAATAATAATAATAATAATAATAATAATAATAATAATAATAATAATAATAATAATAATAATAATAATTCTAATAATTCTAATTCATGGTCTATGTAAGAGTGAACAACTAGAAAAAGCTTGTAAGTTTTTTAATAGCACATTCAACTTGCTAGTGGATGTACTTGAGAGGAAGAACATGGAGGAGAAAAAGAGAAGGGTTCAAGATTTGATGATGCTGGCAGAAAATTAAGAAAAAAAGCCGTCTACCTGTTTCGTTTGTCTAATTTAAGCATGAATAAGTTGGTTTAGTTGTGGTCACTGCAATTCTTTATCATTTCTGCAAGAACTGCATCATGTGAGTTCATATTTGTCTCATTTGAGATGAGCAAATTCATGTTGATTCTCCTTGTAAACGTAGCCTACTTATTTTTATCTTGTTGATGCAATGGGAATGTTGTCTTTTGATTAACTGATGCTAATTGCCAAAATGTTTGAGCATCAGATATTTCCTTGCTTCCTAGCAAGGAAATATATATATATATATATATATATATTTAGAACTTTGGAGGATCAGAAATCTAACTAAAGCAACCGAAAAAAAGAACTTGATCTGGTGCATGAATGAACTGAAAATTAATTTTGACGTGCAAGGCATTGGCCAACCTCCTTCCAAATTTAGACTTGAATGGTGCATGAATGAACTGAGACTTATTGCGTATTATCTATGTTCCTTTCAATATATGAAATTGTTGTAGTATTACTGGTTCTTAAATAATTAAAACAAATATTTTCTATCATAGGACTGTGGGTTACATCTCATTATTCCTTTCTTCCACAAATCAAGTTTCTATTCACATGTTATTGTTGATGTTCTTCTGCTTCTTGCCTTTTATCACTTCCCCCGCTCTCCAGTCAATGTTCAGATGAAACTGGAAGAACTGTGACATCATATCACTTACAAATGAAAATGAAATGTCTGTGGAAACTTATTTCCTCACCTCTCTAATTATTAATTTGACCTTAAAATTAATGTAATTCTTGCATTTCCTATGTTGCTTTTCTTGATTACTTTTTTAATGCTTGGTAAATGCAGTTTATCTAACACATGTTTGTCCACAGCGAGTTCTTTCTTATGGAGACCAATAAGGATGCACATGATGGTTCCCTCATTTTATTGAAACAGGGAGCGGAAGCAGTGAGTGAGATTTGCAATTCCTTTACAGAATTATGCTTTGGTATTTGGATAATTAACAGGTTTAATGATGCTTGTTTTGGGATTCTGTTGCAGAGAGTTTTTGAATCAACCTTTGTGGGGAGAAAGTCAATTGTCAAGGAGCGCTTCTCCAAGAAGTAAAGACATCCAAGCTTAGGCTCAAAACTTACTGTCAAACGCTTGAATGCTGTAAGCTTTGTGTAGACTTTCATAGACGCTTAGTTTTCACCTCTTTTTATTTAATTTTAACATGCTGAGGCGCGTGGAACTTCTGTGTTAATATATTAATTTTGAAACGCAGGAAGCTCGGTGCATGAAAAAAGCGAGACGACTCGGCGTTTCAACGCCAGCATTATATTTTTTGGATTCTGTGTTGTATACTTTGACAATTGAGTATTTGGAGGGGCCAGCTGTTAAAGATGTTCTCTTAGAGTTGGGTTTACATGGTGTTGTCAAGGAAAAAATGGACTATATAACAAGGTAGATTGGTAATGCAATTGGGAAATTACATGACGGAGGCCTGATTCATGGTGATTTGACAACATCCAATATGTTAATACAAACTGTTACGAGTAAGCTGGTGAGTACTCCAAGACTCATCTTTCTGTCCTCATTTGCAGGTTTCCTGATCAAGTATTGCATTTCAGTCATCTAGTTATCTTTCAGGTACTCATTGACTTTGGTCTGAGTTTCACATCTTCACTTCCTGAAGATAAAGCAGTTGATTTATATGTGCTTGAGAGAGCATTACTCTCTATGCATTTTTCACGTGGCAATGTGGTAAGACAAGCTGTGCATATTTGTTTCTTATGTTTCCTGAGTAAGATTTGATTCTTTTGATGATTTGATGTTCTGGCACAGATGGGTAAGATACTAGCTGCATACAAGAAGTCATCTAAGCGATGGTCTTCCACATTGAACGAGTTAGCTCAAGGTAGAACGCAGCTATCAGATATTTCTTGATTTTTATTTGTTATCGATGCTGCTTTTTATGTTGTCACTCAATTCTGTCTGTGTGTTTATTTGCATATGAAATTTTACAGTGCGACAAAGAGGTCGAAAGCGCACTATGGTTGGGTGATTGTTTTACTTATTTAGCACAACATCCGTTGCATTTAGCAGCAGGTTAGGTAAATAAATAAAGGACAGGCTTTACAGGCTTGTGCATTTTCTCTTTCACTACATTACTTATCTTCATCCTATTCTATTATTTATTTATGTATTCCCATTATTTTCTTTTATATTTCATTTCCATGAAAAAAAAAATGAATTTCTCATCCTAAAACTTCATGATTGAAAACGTTGACTGTTTGTTTTTCAACTTTTGTTCCAGAATCTTTGAATCTTTGAATATTAGACAAATAATACGCCATTTCTTCTTATTAAATGACGGTATGTCTTATTTAGTAGAAATTTTTGGGGCATGTGCCCTAGGTCAA
The DNA here is from genome assembly GCA_039657325.1 of Stephania cephalantha. NCBI lineage: Eukaryota > Viridiplantae > Streptophyta > Magnoliopsida > Ranunculales > Menispermaceae > Stephania > Stephania cephalantha. The sequence goes on along the minus strand of CM077570.1, from coordinate 13,895,367 downwards.
TCTATGAACATTGTTTCTATTATTATTTTTATTAATAAAATAGAGGATTTCATTTATTGTTTATTATAATTGGTTTGCATGTTTACATTATAATAAGATCCATTGATGTTTACTGAAATAGTATAAACGTCCCTAGTTGGTCATTGTACTGGGAACTATAATGAATTAAGACTAGTGTGAGTCTTGATTGATGGTCATGTGATGATCATACGTATAGAGATACGAGCCAAGATCATGAGTAGTTGTTAGGGAACGAGGTACTGGATCGACCCGCTATAAGAACACCTCATGGATTAAGTCATAGGTGTTGCTCATGATAGGTATATCATTTAATCTTCGGACTCGAGATTACTTGAGACTTCAATATTATGACCATAATGATTTGACACAATCAAACATTGTCTTTAATCGGACGATTATAAATGTTGCGATTGATTATTGTATGAATAATGTCTGAAGGTGTATAATCAAAATATAATTCGTCCCTCTCGTATAAATAGAGATATTAGTGGATCTCTCGATGTGTTAGAGTGATAATTGGCAAGTCCAAGTGAATTGATATGATCAATGTCGCTTGCATGTTTTCAATTTACCTAGAAATTTAGACTAGTACGAGTGAACATTAAGAGTGACTTTCTATGCCTTATGTTTGATCATAGGATATCGTACGACAAAAGGATATGATATACACTATTGATTAGGTTGTATCAATTTTGATTTTCATGCAACTTGGGTAGTTATAATGTCTTACTAGAGATTGCTTATGACATGTGTACCAAAATGGTTTTGGTTCAGTGCCAACGTTGCATGAACCTATTGGGTCGCACACAAAGAATGGTCTTGTGAGATTTTAAAAGACTTGGGACAATAAATTTTATATGATAAAATTCATAACATAAAAGTCCATAAGATGTGTCATATTAATATTACTTTAAGTAGGGTTATGATGTTAATTCGCTTACCCAGTTTTATACAAGGGTTGTATAAATAGGTGTGTTAAGTGAATTCTCATTTCGGGAGATATTAGGGTTGGAATCTTATTTTTTCGTTTTTAGAAAACGAATTAGGTTTTCCTGGTCCTTCTTGAGTTATAAGGAGAACATAAAATTGTTTTTGTGTCCTCTCTCGGGCTAGCACTCGAAATCTTGGTTACCTTTCGTGTGTGGATACTGTAGAGGATGTTCATCTCTGGCAGCGTCTTGGAGATCAATCAACACAGAGAAGGAAACCAACAATTGAGGTACGTTATACTTTGTTAATCGATTTAATGGAATTCCAATTTGATCCTATTGGGGTTTTTGAAAACAAATTTTTAAAAATTTTCGATGCGTTTTGATCCCTAGCTATATCGAATATTCCATATAGTTAAAGTTTTCTCATATTGTTCAGTCTATCCCTTTCTTTGGCCAACTTTTATATGCATCTTCTAACAGTTTCCGCTTGCTTGCTTTATTATTATTATACATAATGTAAAGACTGTCTTGCACTTTTGTGCTTTTGCCTACCCATGAGGGTCTGCTTCGCTGAGAATTCAATTTAAGCGTTGAAGTGCGAGTGTTCTTTGAAATTCTATTATCTATTTAGCTCTTGTTTTTTGGGGCATGTATTATTCAATGGTTTGTTTTCAAGTCAATATTCTCTGAAGGCCTAGTTGTTTCTTTTTCTCCAATCATTTTAGTTACATATGAAATGCTGAGGAAAGCTTCTCAAGTGAAACACTTGATGTTCATCTTTTTATCGAGTTGAATGTAAAGCTATGAAAGTAGAACCTCGGTTTCTTTCATTAAAATGTTAGTAAGAAGTTTCTCACGTCTTTCTTGGTCTATTTGGATCTCTGAGGGTTTATAATTCTTAACTAGACCAAATACGAGACGTAGTAATTTTATTTTTTCTCGTCTAGCCTTACTTTTTACTTCAGGCCTTCCTTACAAAGAATTAAACCTGCCGTTTCAGGTTACGATCAGCCACGACATAATCTCTCCAATGATTGCATGGGTACTTTTAATTCTAATTTTTTTATTTAACTCCGTAATTTATTAAGCTGTAACTTTGAAATTGAATGAGTCAGGATAGGTTTAGTGCTTAAAACTAAGAATTCCATGAACTGACATGTACTTGAAACTAAGCTTGATCTCTGCAAACTTAGAAACTTGTAATGCTGGCATAGATCACTCTTGGTGAGTATTAAATCTAATCATAAACTTGAATGTATTGTTTGAATCTATCCAATATGTCGACATTTTATATTTGAATTTCTTTTACTTTAGACTTTGAGTATATTCTTGTAATGTTATTTTTTTCCTGACTCGAGGCCTATACATTTTCCTGAGTCTATCCAATATGGAGACCTTAATTGAGGTTTCTTCATGGAAGCTATTTAAAGCAAAATCTCCATCATATGAATTGCAGTGAAAGATGGACTGCCATATTTGCATTGCACCTTGTACAGTGTTTTGTTTATGTTGTCAAATGTCCTGGGTGACCTCATCCTAGCAAAACTCAAGTCAGTTGCCTGCTTAAAACTTGTTGCTAGTACTATACCATGATTGAAAATAATTTGCAGCATAACTCATTTAGAAGAAATGTACTAGAAATATTTTTTTTTTTTTTTTTTTTTTTTTTTTTTTTTCCACATGTTTCACGCTCTGGCACGGTTGGCTCCATGCAGGGCGGCCCCTTAATGATGTTGCTTATGGTTATAGGATGATCATGGAACAAATAATTCATTTCAGTTTTGGTTGCGCCATTCTATATTTAGAAGTCCACCGGGCCTCGACTAATGGACTGGACCAACACAATTTGAACTGCATCTGTCTAAGGTTGCGCTTGTTTGATGTTTTATTTAATTCTAAAGCAGCGTTTCTTTAACTCAAATAATGTGCATAATTGATGAGGACTATACGTTTATGTGGCCCATGTGAGGTTGCATTTATGTGTAAGATATGGACTGCCTTTTCACATTTCTATTTTCACTCATTGAACCCAGATATCACAGCTCCCTTAATTGATCAAATCTTATCTCGGACGAGAATTGGGGTTACTGAACACTTGTATAATAAAGAAATGGCTTTAACAAGCTTTTATGAATGTCCACAATGGAATTGGGTGTCGTGGTAAAGTTATAGAGATACGCTTGATTAAAAGGTCATGAGATCAAATCTTGTCATCCAATTTTAAATATGTTGAAACGCCGACTAACTCTCGTAGGCTCCTACCTACTAATTCGACTAAAAGATAAAATGTAAAGCAAAATTGGAAATAGCTCAATGAAACTACAAGATAAATAGATTGTTTAGGCAGTTTAGTTAACGTCCTACACCAGCCGGATGTGACGCTCCCTAAGGAGAAAGATTATAGCTTAATAAATTACAGAAGAGATGAATGATTTTGAGGGTGAAAGGTGATGGTATATACATGTATTAATGTATACATAAGATAGGGTGTCTTTATGGTATAGATGGTGAAAGATGGGGAAAGGCAGAGTGATTTGATGTGCAACATGGAAGGTCATGAATGCATGGAAAGGGAAACCAAGCCCTTCTCTCTTTGAGCTTAACAACTCTAATTTATTATGGTTGGTTGGTGATGTTTATGTGCGTCTCTTCTCCCACTTTCCTTGTCAACAATGTTGCTCTCTTACATCCATTATCGACTAAAACTTCATTTTGCTATATCAATTAATCAATCAGCTAATTAACACGTATATTTTTTGATAAATAAGTAACACGTATATGTACGTCAACTATTCCTTAATTACTTGCTAGTTTGTTATTTTCAAGTAGCTACCAACAATTAATTAATCGTTGGATCATGCGGCTAGAGACTTAATTCCTCATAATCGAGGTCTAGAATTCAAGTCTCGTAGATCAAATTGAGTCACAAGGGCCGCCATCTATTTGGGCATTGCCAGTGCCATTGCCTAAGCCAGACGTGCATGACTCGCATCACGGGTTAGCACCAGCCACCAGATAACGTGTGGGAACCAAAAAAATGTACGTACATATATGGCTAGCGCTAGACCGGAGCACAATTGCTTTAATCAATCTCAGGCTCATCGTAAATGCAGGTCTAGTAGTACACTTTGGTCCTGATGTGTGGTCTAATTTTGTAGAGCCACTTATCATAAAAAAAAAAAAAAAAACCTTGCTTTCCAATGATGTAAATTATGTTTGCCTTGCTAGCTAGCTAGCTATAGCTGGGACATATAAATTTTTAATTACCTTATATATATACAGAATAGTTTTCATAGTGAAAACGATATCCATACATGATAATTTATTGCAATTCCAAACTTTTTTGGGCTAAGATCTAATGAACTTTACAAATTTTGAGGTTAGCCTTTATTAAAAATTGGGATGGCTAATCTAGTAGGCAAAGAAAGAATTAAGGGGGTTTGATATGATTATAAGTATAAATCTTTTAGTTTTACCCTTATAGATATTATTAGTGTGACTTCCATTAAAATTATTTCCAAAATATTATTACAAAAGTTAAGCAACAAGAGCCAAAAGCATCTCCAATGAGCCATCACATGTAAAAGGCAAGATTTTATGGGGTCGTGGTTGACTTTCGCTAAAATCTAAAAAGTTAGGCGACAAGATTGTTGGAGACTTCACATAGGCTCTCTGTTTGGTAAGCACAAACTAGCTTATCACTAGTTGATAAGCTAGTTTATTTGTTAAGTTTGTGTTTGGTTTGTAACTTATTTTAAAAATAATCTAGATGATAAGCTCCCAATTGAAACGCTACTCTTAGTAGCGTTTGAACCGAAAAATCCGTCGTTTGGATTTTTCTCGCGATTATACCCTTATTTTTACGGTACTAATAAATTAATGCCCTTGCAAATTAGTGTAAACAAAATACGCAAATACTTAAACAAAGCCCGCGAATATTAGTACCCCGCGATTATACCCTGGTAGAGCTGGCGGGCGAAACCAGCATTTCAAGGTCTTCTACGCTAGACCAACAGTTATATAATACGTTATTAAAACTTATTGAATTTAAAATTAACATATAGCTTAATATTGTTAATGAAAAAATAGTGATTAATAATTAACTAAATATTATAAAACAAAGAATTTCACTAAAATTAAAAACCATTACACATTAATTTCTTAATTATAGATAATCTTGTTAGATATTTATTACATATTAAATAAGTTTTAACAACGTCGAGTATAAAAATATTTTTTAATGTAGTGTTCGAGTAGTGCGCTATCCTACATATTTTTAATTTTTTTTTTACTAATCTACTATTTTTTAAGTTATAGAGAGACTTCTCTAGAAATGAAGAATATTCGCAATAACATTGCTTCTCAATTATGGATGATGCATTAGGTATATGTATAGTTATCCAAGTCGTTTATTATATTTTATTTACATGTGTTTATTTTTTGCGAATTCTTATAAATTAACATAGAGTTTTTTTATGTAAGCATTTACGGACACACATAATTTAGTTTTCTAAATAATATAATTTATTTTATAGTATTAATTTGTATTTTGTAAATAAAATACAGAGTTATTTATAACAATTAATTATATGATTATATAATTAATATATTTAATTGTGTCATATGTCCTTTATTGTCATTTTGCATTGATCAGCTAATCAATCAGCTATCATTCCAAACAATTTTTAGTTGATCAGCTAGATTATCAGCTTTCCGCTACCAGCTAGTAGATTATCAGCTATCAGCTAGATTATCAGCTATCAGCTAGTTTATCAGCTATCAGCTAGATTATCAGCTAGCCTTGCCAAACAGAGCCTATAGTTGATTTGGTTGCATGTTGCAGACCACCCAATCCTGTTGCAGAACTTCGAAAATTATAACCAACATTACCTATCAAAAAAGTTATGGAATTCTAAGTGACTCATTGTTTTATGAGTAACCAAAATGAAATGAAACGTTGTATCTCTCGTGACAAAAAATGAGGCCCGCTATGGGCACCCCACCAATTCATGAAGTCACCCATGTATTAAGGGCACAAACGAAATTTTGAAGGGCACCCAAATTTTAGGGCCGAAATCCCGAAAATACCACTCGCCACCAAAGTGGAGGCACCCCACCACACCACCAGCCCACCACCGTGCATATGAACCCTAGAAACTGAGATCAATCCATTCCCTGCAACCTACGAACCCCGGATTTGTCTTCGTTCCTCTCTTCTCTCCTCTATTGTAGGCGGATTTTGGCTGTGCCGTTCGAGTTTGGAGGCTCACCGAATTGATAGAGTTGGTGTCGACATTAGGGCTCGGATTCGTCGTCGTTCTCGGGCAGAAAGCGTGGAATAGAACGATTAGAGGTACGTTGACAGTCTAATTAAGTTGCATTTGATCGATTATTTGTTAAGATTGTGTAGCGTTGCATTCAATGGTAGGTGCAACGGGAATTCGTGGTTGTCGGTCACACAGGCCAGAAAAAACTAGCTTAGTCTCGGCCAAGCATGGCCGAGACCTAGGGGGAATTTTTGTGGAATCGTGGTTCTCGGCCAGAGAGGATACACTATAGTATCGGCAATGAGTGGCCGAGAGCGTATCAGTTTATCGGTAACGTGTCGCCGAAATTATAATTGTGTTATTATGTTAGCTAGCGTAACGCTGTGAGTGCTCTCGGGTACCATCGCACGAGAGTAATTTCGAAGTGTGTAGTAGATGTCATGTCGGTGATGTACAACCGAGACATTAGAAATTGTCTCGGTTGTGCATGACCGAGACTGATGGTGAGGTCTCGGTCACATGTCACCGAGAATAATATTATTTTCTCGGTCCTGCTTGACCGAGACTATGGGAATGGATGATTTTTTTTTATATTCCTTTTCTGTTTGTGCGGCAGACGCTTACATGTTGTAGTCTTCTCAGGTATGGCTCGTTCGAAAGCCCCGGTGACTAGGGAGGAGGTTGGTATTGAGGTGTCGAGGGGTAACCGTGGGCGAGGCGGACGGAGACCCCCGACGACATCTTATCGGAAAGAGCAAGAGAAGGTGGATTTGAAGGGAAATGGTAAGAGTGGAGGAGGACGTGCGAAGAAATTAGAATTGCACGATGAGGGTTCAAACATTGACGCGCAGCGACACTCAGATCTTGTCGTTGCCCGAGGCGAAGATGAGGCGCATGCATCTGAGTCTAGTAGTAGTGATTCATCAGCATCGGCGGACACCACAAGTAGTGATCGTAATGTGGGGGGAGTACTAGTGGTGGAGGTGCCCATCATGAGGGAGAGTCACATAGGCGGGGGGAAATGTATGCTCATTTCCCTGGTGGTCCCGAAGATGGATCGTCTGTTGAAGAGCTTTAAAGATCATGTCGCCTTAGCGATTTGGAGCAATGAGGTACATACATTTCTCCGTGTATGGAGTAGTTTAAAATTTAGGGTGTTCAATTAGTTGACGGAATGTTTTTTGTCGTTGCAGGATCGACCGACACTCAAGTGTATCAATCACGGTGCTCGGATCCAAGAATGGGACTTACAGTCGTGCCACCTTGACACCGCGGGCCTTCAGAGGATTATTCAGCACTCTGGGTTGAATACGCTGATAGACTGCTCATACCGCAAGGCTAACAAGGAGGTTATCACTGCCTTTGTGGAGCGGTGGCAGCCGGAGACGAACACATTTCACCTACCATTCGGTGAAATATCGATCTCCTTGGAGGATGTGAGCATCTTCTTGAAGATTCTGTCACGGCAAGGTGGTGGCGATTGAGAACTTTGCGAGGTACACCGACGAATCTCGCTCGGATGAAATTAAGCTGGTGTCGAAACTACTTGGGGTTAGCATTGAAGATGCTGAGGAGGAAGTGAACATCAGCAAGGGGCTCACAGTCCGAAAATGTTGGTTGAAGAGTCGATGGTGCCCCAAAGCTAGTGCGAGGAACACAACTTATCCTCCTGTAGAATGCATAGCCCAAGCGTACTTGTTGTACCTATATCTTGCACCCTGTTTGCGGATAAGAGTGGATCTCGGGTCTCTATCGCGTTGTTAAAGCTGTTAGAAGATTTGGACGACGTGAGAAAGTACGCATGGGGTGCAAATTTGCATTAGCCTACTTGTACCGACACTTGGGGTCGGCCACCAGAGTACAAGTTTCTCAAATTGACGAATACCTCACATTACTTGAGGTTTTATACTAAATCGACTTGAATTATTGCCTTTGTGATTACTATTCATTTTTTCTCTAACTAGCGTTGTATCTATTCGCAGGGATGGGTGTACGAGAATTTCAAGCTTGGGCTCGCCACACCTAATGCAAAATACATGGACTACGTGCAACCTCGTGTCTGCAGATGGGTTCAAAGGCACGAGACTCGTGATGAATCAAGACAAGGTTGGGTCCATTAGGCGAACGTTGGACCGGTTGCGCCCAAGTGAGGTGAGATTCTACGCCCTTCTTGAAACTAAATGTTGCATTTAGTTTATGGTTATTAATTATGTTTGTATACGTTTCATTAGGTTACTTGGGACCCATATGTTAATCACTCGGGAGAATGGCGTTGTGCACGCGGTGGCCTTCTACAGTGGCACACTGAAGTACATGGATGTGGTGGAGCCCTACCATCCGGAGAGGATTACGAGGCGGTTTGGCACGTGCAATCTATACCGCATCCTCCGTACCGGCCATTAGAAGCACATCGAGGCCCTTCTACACTAAAATACTCGGTCAAGTATGGTTTTCAAGCGGACAATTGGGAACGTTGGCGCAACCATTTGTTGGCCTCCGAAGTGCGCGGTGAGAAGGCGAGTTCGAGTTTCGGCTACACCGGCTATCTACCTTGGTTCTGAAAGTCTCTCACCCATTGCTCACCAACCCGAGGTACTTCGATGAAGACGTGGTTGCGACGACTATCGCCGACAATGAGCTACTTGAGGTATTGAATGTGGTTTAAATATTATGTAGAAGTGTTAGCCATGTTACTTTTAAATGCCGATAGGTATTACATTAACGAATTTAAATTTCTTTTGATCGGCGTAATAGGCGGGTGTTGGACGCGGCGTTAAGGTGTAAATTATTGCCGTCGGAGTTGTGTACGTTGGAGTCTGCAAGGCAAATGGCGAGTGACGTCGTCAATTTCCTTTCGGGGAGGAGTTTCGGTCCCACCACCTCCACTACGACACCCACCACCGCCATCGGCACAACCGAGACATCGCTCCCTACCGAAGCGGCCGTAGAACAGTCCCCAAAGACGATAGCACTTCTACACACTCCACCCCCGTTAATGTACCACCCGGGTCGATCGCTGCTCGCCCCCAAAGAGAATGCATGGCAAGGAATACCAACGAAGGAATGTCAAGAAGCCAAAGGAATGAAGGCACGGCGACATCGACATTTCTATAGTTGCATGATTTTTCTTAAATTGAGGAGCAATTACTTTATGTTTCGTTGAATGGTTCTTGATCGGGTCATGTGGCATGGAACTTGTATGGAATATTTGGCATTGTTTTACTGCTGTTCATTGGTGTTATAAACCGTACTTGTTATGTTTCTATAGTTGCCTGATTTTCTGGATTGAATACTTAATCATGTTCCATGTCCCTTTTTTGGTTTTCATGATCTGGTGTTAATAAGGTACCATACGTTTACTTACAAACAATGAACTGTTGAGTTATTAAACTATGTTTGTTATGTTTGTGCATTTGAATTGTGGAAAATGTGCCATGAAATTGGTCTCGGTCGTTCAGGACCGAAACCAAGATACAGTTCCCGGAACCGCACAACCGAGATATCAACATACGTCTCGGCCAAGACCCACCAAGCTTATTCACCTGGTACTAATTGACTTACAACCGAGAGTGTTGTACTCCCCGAAACCTCCACTTGTTTCGCTTTTCATACTGATGAGTTGTCATGGTTTTCGGTCTCAGAATACCGAGATTAATCGTTGTATTTCGGTTGGGACATGCCGAGAGTGATGTAGACCCAAACAGAGAGTACTTTCGGCTTTGTCATAGCGGAATGTTTAAATGTTTTTCGGTCTTAGCATACCGAGAATTGTTCTGGTTTTTCGGTTGATTTCGGCCGAGAGAGGTGTGCGTGGTGACGATTTGTCATTGCTTGAGATGGGTTATTTGTACCCACCTCACTCTATAAACCATAACATAGTACCAACATCAATTTAGATATCATAACATATTAACAACGAATAGTCCATATAACCTCACTTTATACTATTGACAACACTACTTTACATCACTTTACATTGTCAGAGTTAATAATATTTACAAAAAATCGGTGGTTCGGCAAACATGAATGTCAAACTATGGAGAATCTAAATCTACCACGGATAGAGCTCCTTCTTCAGAAGGTACGACTGACACGATTTCACGAACGACAAATCCATCACGCCATCCTTTAGCGCACTCCTCAACATATCGATCCCACGCGGGATATAAGGATGGCAATGCATTAACAAATCAACTTCACCTGTCAAAGTTAGAAGTACAAAAAATCACCCATTTTCACATACCCGATTAAGGATGAGAAAAAACCAATTCACAAAAAATCTACACACTTACCCTAACCCAATGGATATTCCTTTCATTAATCATGGCAATGACAAGTCTGTTATGTAACGAAGCCGGTGGAGCACTACGTAGAGGAAGAAATGTCATGCGAGAGGTTGACTAGAATGACATTAAAGGCCGTTGATATTAGCAATCTCATGTCCGGAAGTGTCAACCATTCTTTGAAGGAGGCACCAACATGATTATCTGGACAACGCACGACAGTCTTGACATTTTCGTAACTCGTTCCAAGCACTTCCCGCCAAAGGCTTTCATACCCGATTAACTCATCATACATTCTTCTACGAACTTTCCTCCAACCGTCTACATCAGGAATACCTAACCCGGAGGCAACACACCAATATCCACAATTTCCATCGCCTAGCACATCGATAGTGCTGTCAACAAATGGCAACCAATCGGTTCTATGCAATGAGAGTAAGCCATGTTAGATGCACTTTGGGTGCGTCGACTTGTACGACGCATTTTAGGCCCCACTTTACTTTTTTTGTTCCTCGAACTAGAAGCCTCTTCTATTGATAGAACGTACTCGAATCCGCAAGGCAATCGTGTCGTCGAAAATTCGTCTTCATCGTGTTTTCTCTTTGATTCGACTTACTTCCCTTTTCAACATACACTGATTGAAGACCCCGTGTATCCTACCCTTTGTCTCTATCTTCGTCGGTGGCACCACTCCCAAGTGTGGATGAAGGTCGGCTAATCTCCCCGAGTTGCGAGAATAATCCCGATGCGATCGTCCTCTTCAAAGGTGCAAGCATGAAACTTTTGCATGACTCTTTCAATCTCATCGTGCACATTGTACCCGCACCGATCCACAGATTCTCGGGTATCATACTCAACTTTCGCCAGTACACATGAATGTCCTCAAGAGGGATGGGTGTCCCAACAAATTTATGGAAATTTAGCTCGTGGGCACAAGGAAGGTTGTGTGTGGTACGTATCTCGCAACCACAACGAGTTGAGTCGTGTCCAACGTCCTCTCCACGTTCCAATTCATCTCGAATTAACTTAAGCCCCCGTTGAGAGACATAAGCACGCAATCAACGATATAACTCATCAAAATATTCATGTTGGACCACATTCAAATTGAGCTCAAATGAAGCCTTGATGTTGTTGTGTTGAATCCTAAGGATGCCATCAACGACATTCCACAAAGTCTCAAAATTTGTCTGACTGTTGCCAAGATGTAGCTTCAGAGTGGAATGTGCAGACTCCACCCTCTGTGTTGTTGTTTCCCCAAAATGCATAATTCGATTTGTCCAAGCCGGTACGAATTTCTTCTTGTACGTCTTTACCCATGTGTTCTCCAAGTAATCAAGAAGACCCTTCACATTCCCAAACTCAGAACGCAAGTCATTCATCCTAACTTCAAATAAGTCCTCGGACTTAGCATACATCACACTCGTCCACCTATCCATGAAACGAGCGAAGCCTTCGTTATCTCCAAACATCTTCTTAGTCTTGGCCAATACTACTTTGTTGATGTGCCAAGAGCAAATAATGTGAGACAATGATGGGAATACTACATTGATGGCACTAATAAGGCCTAAGTCCCGATCCGTAACAAACACGTCAGGTTTAGGCCACCTATCTAGTATGGATCTCAAGTTCTCAAGTGCCCAAACATAATTTGCATGACTCTATGAGGATATGAAAGCAAACCCAACGGAGAACGTCAAATGCGTTGAAGTGATGCCAACTATCTCCAACAAAGGCATTCGATACCTATTTGTTTTGTAAGTGCAATCCATAAAAATGACCGATGAGAAACACCTTAGCAACTTGATTGAATCAGGATGTGACCAAAACAAATCAGTTACGATATTTGTATCGGGATGCTTCCTATGACACGACATCCACTTATTCTTCTCTAATATTTGCAATAGTTGTTGCATTTGAGTCCTCCCACCCGCATCCTCAATTCGGACTTTTTGTCTTGCATTATATATTGTCCGCATTGTCGATACGTTTGTAACGTCTCTTTGCTTCAACGTATTGAGGATGTCTCTTGGCTTCACATTACCCTTTGTCATCTGCACCACAACCTCCTGCTCCCCCTTATCCAATCTTCCGGCATATGAGTGGTCGTCCAAGTTTTTCGCGGGCTCGTGATTGTGCCTCCCACATATGACAGTGACATACCACAAAGAGTCAGCATTTTCCTTGATGTTAATAAGGAAAGGGCATCCACATTTCTTCGTACTGGTTTGCGTCCTCCCCGTTTCCTATTCTTCTTCATTTCTTGGTTTCAAAGCAATTTTTGCCGCTTTCCCCTTCCCAACTCTTTGTGACATTCCCCTATATGTACCAGACCTCTCACACTCAAGTTTCACCATTCCCTTGCGCTTAATGCCCCCGACATCCGAGTGTTTCGTCACTAACACAAACATGTTCTCCCGGCTATCATTTGAAGCCATGAAATTGTCGCTTCTCTAGATGGGAATGGCCTACAAGGTGTAAACGTATCTTTGTAGTCTTGAAATAAAGTAGAGACCGGCATTACTGCAATACAAACATTGTAACATTATGATCAACATAAATGCACAAAATTCACCAAAAAACCCAAAAACACGTTTTCGGTTGTATAGGTCTGCGAATCTATGCATATTTTCGTTCATGTACAACCGAGACCTACAAAGATTGTCTCGGTCGTTCCATACCAAAATTATGCATTCATTTCGTTCACAGCATGACGTGAACTACGAAGAAGTATCGGTTGATGTCGACCGAGACGTTTCTACAACTCTCGGTCTGCGAGGTCGAATCATTCGCGCCCGTGCAAAAATCGACTGAGAATTTGAGAAACCGCATATATAACACATTAAATTTCAACAATTACCTCTTGTTCTACCTCCTCTTGCACCAATGCAAGACAATCTTCCATTTTATAGTGCAAACAAACTCGGATTGCTCGAATTTACCAAACCCTACGTTGACAAACCAAACCATCATTTTCTCGCTTTTTGACCGAGATTACGCTTCCTACAAAACATCACTAGGTTGGCAAACATTGTTACCTTGTCAGTCGGATGATGTCAAGCCGCAACAATCGATACACGCTCGGCAAACACAATGTGGCTTTTAGGTTTCACTTGTGATCAATGTTGTGGTGGGGTGCCCAGCTTTTACTTGCAAAATGGTTTGTGGGGTTTGAGTCACTATATATTAAGGGGCAAAATAGTCATTTCCATTTTTGCTGGGAGAATTACAAAAAACATGGGTGCCTTCATGAATTGGTGGGGTGCCCATAACGGCCCTCCAAAAATCCATCAGTGCACATTCGTTTTACTTAATTAATATTAGATCTTTTAGATACATCTTTTATTACAATGTTATGAGGAGCAAGCCTTGCTCCCTCAAGAGGTATTTTTGGTCTTAATTACAAACTCAAGAGCAATTATGAACTTATTACCTAATCAATCATAATAGACTTATAGAATGTCGTTGGTGGGTCACGTTGAACCTATAGAACCTAGATAGCTATTACTGATGTATTACGTGTATGAGGTGTTGGGTTTCAAGGATCATGCACAGCGGAAGTTTTTGAAACCTTTTTCGAACATCCCCAAACAAAGATCCTATCGATTCCATTAAATTGATGTGCCAATAAAAATCATACCTTAACAAAAACAACTCCACATCTGCGTTGTTTGATGTTGATCGATTCCTTCAAGACGTTGCCAGAGACGAACGTCCTCTATCAGAAATCCACACACGAACGGACGATCACGATCCGTAGTGCTAGCCCCAAAAAAATCCTTCGACAAAAAATTCTCACAAAAAATTCTCTAAGAAAAATCTCTCTCGGGAATTCTCTTCAACAACTATGACCCTAATGTCTTATTTATAGTAGACTAGGTCGACTTGTAAAAAACTCCATCTCCTAGTCACACTCCAAATAGAGTCCTAGATAAAGTCCAACTCTAAAAAGGATAGAGTCATAAAGAATCTACAATTACTAATCTAATAAGAGTTTTAATTTATCTAAAATTCAAATAAGAATTAAAGTCATACTATAATTCCAATTAGAGTCCTATTCAAAATATGATTTACTAAGAGACAAAATTTCTAGTCACACTAGAAAGTATGAGAATCTTGAATCCTAGTCAAACTAGGACATTTAATGAGAATCTTCAAAATGAATTTTATCAAATAAAATTCATTAACCCAGATAATATTAAATCGCGCAAATCCGTTCTTTGTGTACGACCCAATAGGTTCATACAACGTTGGCAGTGAACCAAAACCATTTTGTTATACAAGTCATAAACGGTCTCTAGCAAGGCATTATGACTACCCAAGTAGCATGAAGATCAATAAATCGATACAACCTAATAGACAATGTATATCATATCCCTTTGTCACGCGATATCTTTTGATTGAACATAAGACATGAAATGTCACCCTTATAGTTTAATCTACTAGTCTCGATCTCCGAAAGCGATCTGAAATTGTCAAGTGACATTGACCCAATCAATTCACTAGACATGACCATTTATCAATCTAACATATCGAGGGACCCAATAGATATCTCTATCTAAAAGTGAGAGACAAATTCCATCTTGATCACACAACATCCACACATTAGTCGAACAATGACCAATCACAATCTTTATAATCATCGATTAAAGACAACGTTTGATGTGTATCAAATTATTATGCTCCTAATGTTGGAGTCTCTGGTGATTTCAAGTCAAATGACTAAATGATATAACTCTCATGAGAATCACTTATCATATTGACCATGTAGTGTTCTCATAACGGGTCGGTCTAGTATCTATTCCCAATAGATACTCATTATCTTGATCTGTATCCGTATACGCATAATCATCACATGATTATCAATGAAGATTCATACTAGTCTTAATTTATTATTGTTCCCACAATAATAAATGACTAGGGACATTTAGAATAATACAATAATTATCCATGGATATTATTATAAAAGAAACATGCATCTACTTATAATAGTTAAATAGAAATTGGCAAAAAAAGGGAATGGGACATAAACGGACTGGACACCCTCCCTATAATGATTAAATTTAGTGTCCGGACCGTTCCCGTTTTTAAAACGGCACTTTTTTTTGTCCGGACCGATTTTTGTAAAACATACGGCTCTCGTTTTGTCGGATTTTTATTTTTAAATATGATTAAATATTTTATTTATCAATTATTTTAAAAAAAAACCTCAACTACAAGTCTACAAGTCACCTAACATTCAATTACCAAAAAATAAATACATAACATCACAATTTTTTAATTTCCAATATAAACATCACAAAAGTTTCAAAAAAAAAGAGATCATCTCAATAGTCCAAATTAAGGTCGTGCGTGGCGATGGCCGTGTGGCTGAGGTGAGGAGGAGGAGCAAGAGAGCCGTGTGAGGCGCGATGGTGGTGGCCGGTGAGAGATGACCGTGAAATGGATGACGAGGGTGAGGAGGAGTGGTAGTGAGCCGTGTGAGGCGGAGTGGCGTGCGAGAGAGACGACCGTGAGTGCAAAGCGAGTGAGAGGCGGACTGAGGCACGCCGTGCGTGGCCGTGAGACGCGAGGCGGTGAGAGACGACCGTGAGGCGGAGTGAGGCGTTTCGATTTTGAGCGTGGCCGACTGGCCGTGAGCTGCGCTGCTGCGGAGAGTCGAGACACAGTTAGGGACCTTAGGGTTTTTGATTTTGTGAGGGAGAGCCGGAGAGGGGAGGGAGAAAAGGGCCAAAAGGCTTAAAAAGTTAAAAGCTATACACTGAATCACTGATACACATTACACATAGGGTTTGGTCCGTTTGGATTTTGGAATCATTTGATGACATGGAGTGTGAAATTACCTATATGCCCTTCAAATTAATCACTAAACGGGTACCGGTTTTTTTGAAATTTTTGTCCGGACCCGGCATCGTATTTTTAAACGAACACAAAAAATTGTCCAAACTCGTATGTTTTTTACAAAAATATTGCCCGAACCCATTTAAAACGGTCCTGACAAAACCGAACAAACGGGTCCGGACAACTTTTGCCACCCTTATAGTTAAACAACGTTTGAATTGGCTTAGGGCACATACCCCAACATGATGAGCAAAAGAATAGGGCAACTATACAATTATCTTAATTAATGTGGTTATCTTAGTTAGCCACATTTTTTTTTATTAGTTAAGGATTATTTGTAGCTATTTTTACTTTGTACATAAAGATATGTTTATGCACAAGTAAATTGAAGAGAAAAGATGTGATCATTTTATTTTTCATAATTCTGTTAGCTGTTGTTTGTTGTTTGGTTAATTATTCTCAAGAAATCACACAATTTTTTAGATGGTATTGTGACGAATCACCGCAGAATACCTAAGATCTCATATACACGAATACATACACTCAAAGATAAAGAAACCACAGAGAAAATATGAACACAAGAATTTATGTGGAAAACTTTAAAATTAGGGAAAAAATCATGGGCATGAAATAAGACAATTCACTATCAATAGTTCAATACACAAACACGCAACATTATATCTTATTTCTCACGTATCCCATCTCGACTTGGCACAAGCGAGGAATCGAACTTGGGACCGTGCGCCTACCACATAATCTCGAGTGCACCCTTATTGCTAGGCCAACCCGTCGCCGTCCGAGTTGACTATTTATACAAATTGAGAACGTCACCAACACAATATTGTGTTTGACATCAAGTACAAGTTATACTTCAACTAAAACTCCAACTCTATATTTGAGCCATCGATTCAACAGATGGATTCTGTACTTGCGCACTTGAGGTCACTCGCTAAGTTACACCCCTGTTTGGAAATCGTGTGATTCACATCAAAATATGTGTGCACATATCTCGAAATATATATACGCTCGACTTTCAAGTACGTGTCTAACAATGTGTAACCTTAAGGGCCTGTTTGTTTGGAGGCCCAGCCTTAGGGATAAGACCCATGTTTGTTTCACATCTTAGCTAACACCTGGTACTACCTAAACACTCAATCTCATGCTTAGGAAAATACACCTCCTCCCTTGTTTTTACCTAAGCCCAACTTAAATGGGCAAACAATACAAATTTACCCTGACTCCATCACCTCATCATCTTCTTCATCTTCATCACAGCAGGCTTCATTGCCCCATCATCTTTTTCGTCTGCGGTGCATCTTCATCGCAGCAGGCTTCATTGCCCCTTCATCTTCTCCATCCCTATCTCCATCGCATCGCCCCATCTTCGGTATCGCAGCAGGCCTCATCTTCATGAAGCAAACATGCCATTAGAGGGTCTCTCAAGAGCTTCTCTGTTACCATCTTCTTCTTCGCTCTATTCTTTCTCTACTTCTACTGCCTTTTTTAGGGCATATTTGAGAGTTGAAATTGGTGATTCGATTGAGACATAAGATTTCGAGGAGTTCCAAGTGGGTTAGGGCATGAGATCTTGAAATCGTTTTAATGGATTTTGGATGTGACTTTGATGAGTCATTATTTATGTAATTATATATAGGTTATTTATATATTTTTATTGTTAAGTCTCTAAAATATTAATCTAATTATATTTATTTGTTATTTTCAGGGTTAATAAGTGCGCGGTTGAATTCGGGGCGAAAAACTACGCAAAGTAGTGTATTTATGTGCAGTGTGAACAATTACTGTTGGATTAGCCTCGAGACACAAAATGTAGAGTTGATTTGGTGATAAGGAGTAACTGAGTGACGCATTATAGTAACACTCTTTATCAGACAGCTCCAAAAATGTGGAGACCATCCTCGAGATTCGTGTTATACTGTCTCCCAAGAATTCGCACGAATTCGTGTATCCTCTTCCCTCCTAGTGCACCACGTGTCAGCACCCGACTAGTCCAGCTTGCCAATACGTATTCACAGCCATCTTTCTCCTCCAATGGGAACCCGCCACGTCACCAGAAGCCAATAACTAGCCCAATTCGGGAGCGCCACATGTCTCATACCTCCACAGCACGCGTCCAACAGTAGCTCCATCTCCTCGTCTCTTCTGCCGTAGATTCTCCTCGGGATCCGATCCTGTGCTCTCTCCCACGTCTTCGCGCGAATTTCGTGCATCTTCCCCCATGCGGCAACTGACACGTGGCGGTCCTCCACTTGTCCAGCGCTTCACAGCAGCACGTCTTCGTCAGTTCTTCCTCCAATCGCCTGCCGCCACGTCATCTGCACATCAAAACACAACCAATTGCAGTCTGCCACGTGTCCCATGAACTGAAATCCAAAGCCCAGCAACCGTGAGATGTGCCTTGGCGCACGAGTTACTCTACCACCCGCGAGATGCAGTTTCTCTCACCTCCACATACCAATTTTAGTAGTTTTCGATACCAGGACTTTATGGTATGTTTTTTAGGAAGTGTCGACTTTGGGAGGTCTCTCTCATTCTGGTCTCCCTCAACTTCTTTCACTATTCTTTTTTTGTATTCTTCCACGAGAGATTAAACTCATGTCCTAGGTAAGACTGCGAGGGAGGTTAGACTGCGCTTATTTATGATTTTATGAGATTTATTTATATTAATTTCATCGCTTTTCATTGATATTTTATTTTCTTTGGTATTGTTTGAATAATTAAATTAAAATTCATATTTAAACTCTAATTCTTTTGTCAATGAGTCGTAAACATACGTCCTTATGCAATAAGTCCACACTAGTGACAATTGACAATACCAATTGATTAGCCTCTTTGGGACTGATTGAATACCTTAGGAATCTAGGCTGAATCGGACACACTAGTGATCCAGTTGTCTAGGTTTAGTGTCATCACGAAGCTCATTGCAGTCAGCGCATTAAACCCAATTCGCTTGAGTCTAGGGTTGTGTGTTTGACTAGAGAAATAGTCACTGTCGTACTTTGGCTATCGAGATTAGGAAATGCGAGGAACCGCGTACGTTACCGGTTCTATAGCTACACTAGGATACTTTTGATTTACATATTTTACATAAATTGATGACCAAATCCAATCTTTTATCGAACCGAACTTGTATGTCTTGACCTATGTGTTTTTTATTAATTGTTTTCAAATTATTTTCATTGCTTTATTTATTTTATTGATATTTAGATTAGTTATATTATTTATTCTCTCTAAAACCATCGATTTCCCTTTTTGTTATTTTTAAACGTTTGAAAGAATATCAATCACTGTGGGATCAACCATTTACCACTACCTACAATATAGTTGGTTTATGAATTATATTTTATTGACGAGTTTGGCGCGCGTCAGACTTTGAGGGTTTTTATCTGTTGAGATCCAAAATTAAAGGTTTTAACATACAAATTTTTGATTTTTTTTTTGTTGCAAATCAATCCATTTTAGTTTCAGTTTTTTAATGGATATATTAAATTGTTTGTTTGTTGATGTAATCAATTTTTCCTTGATATGTGTGACGACCCAGTTCCCATAAACTGGACCCCGCCCATCCTAGCCAACTCTCGCAAGGTTAACACAAGCCTAGTCACCTTCTTATACCATTTCATCGTTAGTTTTGTGTTTTAATATTAAGTTATTAATTTTACAAAATTTAAATTACTAAGCAACGGAAGGAAAATAAATGAAACAATTTAAATAACTCTAAAGCATTTAAAATGGGACAACCTAGACGTGGAACCCTGTAATATATACCATGCATACATACGATGGCAAAATGAGCATATACATGTGTATAAGCATCGCTCAACCCCAATATCCCAAAGTCTTACAAAAACATCAAAATGTATATATAATGCAAAAACCTACAGTATCGCAAAAGTGTGAGCCGCTCTATGAGCCCTCAGAGGTAATCGCCAATCACTGGCTCTTTGCCCTTGCTAGACGAGGTGCGTGCAATTGTCACTGCGAAAGGAGACAATTCCAGTGAATAAATCAAGTGGAGTCTTAACAGTACTTCAAGAATTAAATAAATAGTTAATAAATCATGCGAGAATATAAAAGAACAAGAAATAAAGTAAGTGCATGATAAATAAAATGGAAATAAAAGCAATGAAAGGAGAGTGTCGTGGAAACAAAAGAGAGAAGCCAAGTGGTCTCAAATCCATCGAGTTGCGATTATAACACTACAAGTTCGACTTCCTAGAATCGCGACAGCGCCACCAGATTCAAAATCTTCGTGAACGTAGGGGCATCAACAGCGCCCCGGATAACTCACCTCCCGTCCACGACCCAAATTCAGTAACCCGAGGTATGGTTCGGGTTGCGAATAGGTCGCTATACCCAGAAGATTACCTTCCTGACTTACTTAGCCCTCGGACACTCTAAGTAGGAATGAAATTTCATAAATGGGCATAATTAAAGAAATTAATTCAAGAAGTAGAAAAGAACTATTGATAATGCTCCTACTGGTTTACTTACAAATAACTATTTGAATCGCCTAGTCACGTAGGCCGCTCAACGTACTCGAAGTCCGTGCTATCGTCTCGCGTTCAGCGCGTCCGTATGGCCTAATATATTATCTCGTTGTCTTTATTAGATTCAAATCTAAGTATTATTCATATTTATCAAGATATGCACGCATTACGAAGTCGCTTTTGACGTAAGTCGCCTTAAAATATTTTTCAATTATTACAAATTTATCATGCGAATCCTAATTTAAACAATAACTTATTTATTTTTATTTCCTTGCCATTTACCTCAATTTCTAACAATATAAGATTTCGTCTAAATTCGTCGCATCTAGGTTAGACCACATTGATCGAATCCCGGCTCGACCAAGTTTATCAAATTTGGTCTTTATTCCTAATTCTTCCTAACCAATTGATTACTATTATAAAGTGTACTCATATATATATATATATATATATATATATTACTTTTAATTATTATTTCTTTTATAAAAGATCCTATTATTATATATATACATATATATATACACGTTTCACATATATCTATATATAGGGTACTACTACCATAAGAATCAAATATATACCTATGTTATGGGTACACTATTTACAACCATTGGATTCTGATTCAATACATTAATCGAGGTGTCATAAATGCACAAATAATTTAATGCACAACACATTTTGAGGGGTTTCCATGACATGAGTATATATTTGAGTTCCATTGTAGAATATCCCATATATATAATTTTATTTATGTTATAATTCTACATGGGACTAAGTCAAATGTCAAAATCTTCAAATTAGAGTGTAATTTGGATTTTAATTTTTTTTTCAGGTCGTTACAGTCTTCTCAACTAATAAAAATTTGGTCATTGAAATTGAATAAACTAAGACGAAGATTTACTAAGATTGGAAAGGTTATGGAAGTGGTTGTCATCTAGCTTCTTCTCGTGGACTCGTCCAAACGTGAGCAATGGGCTTAGGTACTTCTAATATTATGAGCTTGCAACAACTTCAAAATAGCTTAGAGTTTTCTTCCTCCACTTAAGAATTCAACAAAGTCATTTTAGATAGTTTGACTTCCCAAATCTAAAAAAACCCGTTAATATGTTTTGTCCAAAAAAAAAAAAAAAAAAATCCAACAGTAGATGTTAAATTCCGTACCAAGAGAGCAAAGGAAGGAAAAACCAAAACAAAAGCGGCCAAACACCACATGAAAATGTGTCCACGCCGTTGCAATAAAAAGCAAGATGAATGAGGGGGAAAAAACCTTAGCTAAGAATGCGTTTCTTAAAATAAACAATCACATAAGAAGGCTTTTAGAGAGATAGAGAGAGAGATGAGAGAAGGACAGGCTTTGGGAAAAGTACAAATCAAAGATCACACTTTGACCGCCTCGAGTCGTGACACATGATTTCATCTCTTTGGGCCCCCATAACAAGGACACACCTTACGTTACCAACTTCTAATTAAAAATCAAAATATTTTTTCAGGTGAGAAATGATAAGTATTTATTGCTAAAAAATGTATATGGTTTAACAGTAGAATAACTACAATATGGTCAAGATCAAACTACTTCATGAGATAAACATGTTTGAGTCTCATTGTTGGCATAATAAGTTTCAAACCTTTAGTGTATATTAGGTTCAAATCCTTCGTAGATCTTCTTAGAAAAAGTCAGGTCTACTATAGATCTTGGAAATGCTTTTACTACAACAAATTATTATCTATAGCAACACTTTTTTTGCCAACACTAATAAAAATTGTCTTCAAATTTTAATTTTAGAGACACATAATAATATATAAACGTTTAATTTTAGTCAAGTTTTTAAAATTTTGAGACGCTTAACATACAAGTGTCTCCAAATTAAGGACACTTGATATTAAAACGTCGTCAAATTCGAATCTCGAGACGTATAATGTACAAGTGTCTCAAAATTAAGGACACTTGTTAAAAAGTGTTGCCAAATTTAAAATTTGGAGACACTAATTTAAAAGTGTTGTCAAGTTTTAATTTTAAAGACACATAGTTTATAAGTGTTGCTAAAATTAAAAATGAGGACACAAACAATAAGTGTTGTCAATTTCAATATTTAAAGACACATAATTTATAAGTGTCTCCTATATTAGAGACACTTGGTAAATTAGTGACACCAAATTTAAAATTTGGGGACCCTAATTTACATGTGTTGTTAAGTTTTAAATTTAAAGACACATAATTTACAAGTGTTGTTAAATTTCAAATCTAAGGACACATAATTTACAAGTGTTGTTAGACTTTAAATATAAAGACACATAATTTAGAAGTGTTGTTAGACTTTAAATTTAAGGACATATAATTTACTAGTGTTGTTAAGTTTTAAATTTAAAGACACATAATTTACAAGTGTTGTTAAATTTCAAATTTAAGGACACATCATTTACATGTGTTGTTAAGTTTTAAATTTAAAGACACATAATTTACAAGTGTTGTTAAATTTCAAATCTAAGGACACATAATTTACAAGTGTTGTTAAATTTCAAATCTAAGGACACATAATTTACAAGTGTTGTTAGACTTTAAATATAAAGACACATAATTTACTAGTGTTGTTAAGTTTTAAATTTAAAGACACATAATTTACAAGTGTTGTTAAGTTTTAAATTTAAAGACACATAATTTACAAGTGTTGTTAAATCTCAAATTTAAGGACACATAATTTATAAGTGTTGTTAGACTTTAAATCTATTGTTAAATTTTAAATCTAAAGACACATAATTTACAAGTGTTGTTAAATTTTAAATCTAAAGACACATAATTTACAAGTGTTGTTAGATTAAAAAATTAAAGACACATAATTTACAAGTGTTGTTAGACTTTAAATCTAAATACACATAACTTACAAATGTTGTTAGATTTTAAATCTAAAGACACATAATTTACAAGTGTTGTTAAATTTTAAATCTCAAGACACATAAGTTACAAAGTGTTGTTAAATTTCAAATCTAAAGACACATAATTTACAAGTGTCGTTAGATTTCAAATTTAAGGACATATAATTTACAAGTGTTGTTAGATTTTAAATATATAGACACATAATTTATAAATGTTGTTTGATTTCAAATTTAAGGATACATAATTTACAAGTGTTATTAGATTTTAAATCTAAAGACACATAATTTACAAGTGTTGTTAGACTCTAAATCTAGAGACACATAATTTACAAGTGTTGGTAAATTCTAAATCAAGATTTGTTATTAAAGTTAGGTTAAACATGACTCGAGTTTAAGTTTCGTGAATGAAAAAAATAAAATTGAGAGGGTTGCCTCCCGTACATAACTCGACATCGCCTAAGCGTGGATTAGTCGATGCAGTTGGTGCGGGACACCACGAAAACAAAAAAAAAAGTTAATTAAATGTTAAATGTATAACTAAAACAATTAGATTAACTTCTTAAAAAAAAACTATTAGTCCATATGTGATCCCTAAATATAACCCAGCAGCCATTTCTGTGGAAACATAAGAAATTTACAGCTCTGCTCATCATATGTAAATATTATATTGATTGTAAAGAAGTTATAATTGTTTAGCCAACCTAGTTGTTAATGGAGATTTAGCAAACATCAACAACAAAGCCTAAATCCCCAAATTAATTAGGCTATATGGATGAAACTCTTCAAACTCTATTATTTGTTTGGTCCATTTTATCTTTAGTTGGATGTTAATTGTTATTAACCTATCCAAATTAATTAGACAAGACTCACTGTCTCTCTTTCGACTCTCCTTTCTCGAATCCCTCAAGTTGCTCTCTTTCCTCTCTATTTCTCTCTCTCTCTGCTTCCTCCTCACGGTCGTGCCCTCACTCTCTACCTCCCTCGGTCTCGCTCTCTCTCTCACTCTCACCTCTCTCACCTCTCTGGACAACCTCTCTGGTTGTGGACTTGAAGAAGAGAAGAAGTGAATCACTTATTAAGGTAGATGTCTCTCTCTCTCTCTCTCTCGCTCGATCGTTCGATTTCTCTCTCTCGCCGCTCGATCGTTCCGATTTCTCTCTCTCGCCGCTCGATCGCTCGATCGTTCGATTTCTCTCTCTCGCCGCTCGATCGTTCCTCTATCTCTCTCGCGAATCGCGAATTAGGGCAACCAATTCTTCAATTTCTGACTCACTCGATCCGGTGCCCCGACATGTCTTGGGATGCTCAAACCAAGCGAGGAGCGTTCGAGATTTTGCGATTCTCATGGCGGATGCGCTCTCGAGTGATCCCCACGGCCGTGCCGAGGAATCTATCGACAAGTTCGTACGAGAAGCGGAAGAATGCGGCGCAGAAGTAAGTTCGTTTCCATTTCCTACTGAAATTTTGAATTTTGATGTGGTTTCAAGGAATTTTGATAGGTCCGAGGATTTCGAACTGTTCATGAATCGGATCGTGGGGTTTCGTTGTGCAGATTGAAGAAATCGTCAAGCGCTCGCCATGGTCGGTGATCATGACAAGATTACGGCGATGATCAATCTGCTGACCAATGAGTTCACTAGCTTACCACAAAGCGAATCATCTAAGGTGATTTTGGTTTTGGTTTTTGTTTCATTGATTGTATTGGTGGATTGGATTGTGAAGTTTGTTGTTTTGGTGTAGGGAGGATTGATTGGGCTTGCGCGCTACCGTTGAAACTATTTCCAAGCCCTAGCGACATTCGAACTCTCTCGTGACGCACTCGAGAGCCGATTGGAGAAGAACCCCAATGATTCGCAATCAACTCCACATTTGGATTCTCGTTAAAGGTACAGATCTTATCTCTCGCACTGTCTCTCTCGCTTCTAAATCGAGCTTTCTAGTTGATCTTCCCGAGTATTCATCGAAATTTCTCGTGCGTGATTTTGTGTTTCGTTCCGGTTTTTGATCGTGATCTTGAGCTTATTAGGTTTTGTTTTGGTGATTTTTTGTTGTTAATTAGGTTTTTGATAGATCAAGAGTAAGTGAAGTACATTCTTTATTATACGTAGAATTGATAGCGGTGGCGTATTCTTTATATAGCTAAGTTGAGCTTTATATGTACATTCTTTATCATACATTTAGCAAGCATGAACTCGACCAATTGAAAACCTTTGTAGTTTCTATAAAGTTATTAAGCCAAATAGTAGCCTCCATTTTGAGAAGGAATGATATGTGAATCCTATAAGTTCTCATTGTAGGGTTTAAATTACAAATTGTATGCTCTTAGTTTTTAAGGCCGCTTCCCTAATTTTGGATTTCTCGATTGGTGAATACTTATATTTAATTTTGTGTGTAAAACAATGATTGGAAGAGTTTTTGACTGATTATGTGTTTGTTATGAGTTAAGGTTTCGATTTGGTCAATACTTGGGGTCAAAGAGGAGCATTTGATAATGAATTGAGTGTTTCTTTGGTTTTGATATGCTTAGGAATATTTTTTCGCGTAGATTAGCGTTTGAAGTCGACTCCAACTGTTTTGGGATCGAGGCTATGTTGTTGTAGATATTTAAGTAATCTTTTTAGGTGTTCAAGATTGTATTCTTCAATTGATTAATGGCAATGCATAGAATTTCATGAGTAATAATACAAGTATAACAAAATACAAGTAACTAAAAAACTTGTCGAGAGAACTTATTAGAGAATTTCATGAGTAATAATAAAAGTAATTTTTTTTGGAACAAAAGTTTAGTGCCTCTAGCATTGTGGGGCTCTTTTATATTTCATCTCCTATAATGACCATCTTTGTTAAGCTATATAGCTATTGTTTCTTAGTTTCGATTTTGTTTTTTGAGAGAGTTCGAAAAGAGATATATAAAAGCAATGAGAGGAGAGGAAGATTATATATATATAAATGAACAGAGAAAACTTAGGCAATCAAGATTATAAATGGAATGAGATGTTTTATAGGTGAGAACTACTTTATAAGCATTGGCATGAGCAATTAAAAAGGGAAAAATACTTTGAAAGAATGATTTTACTGTTTTGAAAATGTTTCCAAGGATTGATCGAAAATGTTTGGATGAATTGGAGCAATGCATCAGTGCGAAGAAAAAAAATAATTATACAAAGATAGTGCCACGGAAAGCCAACATCACAGATGATGTACCGATGATTCCATGTATGCAATATTCTTGAAACTTAAAGGATAACTCATTTACCTTGAACTTAAATTACTTTTTTCAACTTGCGATATGGGGGGACATGAGTTCAAATTAAAGCTACTTTAGAAAGTGAAACACGTGTAAGTTTCTCATCCGAGCCGGCCAAGTTAGCATTATGTACATATGATTTTTCACCTAAAATCCTTGCTAAGTGTATCAAGTAAAACTAATCGATTCTTCTACTTGATGAGGAAGCTACTGCTAGCATATGTTGTGTTTTTATTTCTAACAAAGCAAACATTGAACCATGTTAGCTACATCTTCTTTTTTACCCTCTAATAAAAAGGAATCATGCCTCATCATTCCCTATAGATCTCTTTTTCTACTTTATTTACTTATTTTTCTACTTCATTTACTTATTTAGCTAAGGGAAATGTTTTCTATGTGTAGGTAGCTAAATGTGTGAAAGTTGGGCTTCCATAACTCATTATCTCTGTTGATATTTGCACAAGTAATACTTTTGTTTCTCCGACAATGCATTGCCTAAAATGATTCTCAAGCTTTCAATTTCAAAAGTTGGTGTCTTTGCAATGGAAAATGCCGATGAATTCTCGCTAAACAAGGCGCTAGAACAATATCAATAAAAAACAAAGCCTCTGTTGATACAAGTAGGGTTTTTATTTTTCTTTTCATTGCTCTTGATTTAATTTACTTAATGTTATGCTTTTTGGACCTTTTAAATCCTTTCTAATTAGTGCATCTTAAGTTATCTCAACAGGGGCTTGTACCTACGAGTGCTTGGGTCGCCACTATATCACATTCTCGCTTTCGAGATATCGAAGAAACGTCTTTTCACATATTTGTTGGTCTCTTAAGGAATTGTTGGGAGACCTTGTGTAATCGTTGTGTAATCGTTATAGTTTAAAGATTTCATTTAACAAGGAAATTCAACCGTATATTGTTTAAGAAGGAAATTCTACTGTATATTGTTTATTTTTTCACCTTAAATTTGTACATTTGTTAATTTGATTTTTGTTCAAATAAAATAAATAAAAATTTCATTTTTATTGATAAATAATATTCTTGTAAATAGAACTAGAAACATCTTTAATTTATATATAAAATCTTCTTTCCAATTATATTAATATTAATTATTTTTTTGATATATATATATACATGACGACACTAAATATGAATGCGTTGTCAACTTAGAGACACTAGTGTATATGTGTTGTCAACTTAGAGACACAAAGTGCACATGCGTTGTTAATTTAAAGACATTAAGTGCACGTGCGTTGTTAATTTAGAGACACTATGTGCACATGCGTTGTTAATTTGGAGACACTAAGTGTACATGCGTTGTCAATTTAGAGACACTAAGTGTACATGAGTTGTCAACTTAGAGACATTAAGTGCACAAGTGTTGTCAATTTAAGGACGCTAAATTTACAAGTGTCCTTAATTTAGGGATGCATATATAAATAGTGTCTCTAAATTGGAGACACATAAAAAATAAATGTCCTAAAATTAAAGACACATAAACAACAAGCGTCCCTAGTTTAACGACGCTTATAGCAAAAGTGTCATAAATAAATGTTACCAACGCATATATTTTTGTGTCGTAAAAAAATGGGGCGACATCACTTTTACCAACACAACACTTTATGATGCGCAAAAATTTTTAGAGACACTTTAATGAAATGAGTAAATTAATGTCGCTAAAACAATTTTTGTAGAGACACTAATTAATGTCGTTAAATGAGTAAATTAATGTCGCTAAACGCACAATTTAAAAATAATATTTTAAATTAAAACTTAGGTAATCACAATGAGTAAAAAGTGATGCGTATCTCGAGGTGTGTCGACAACACACCTTGGTATGTGCGCCCACTACAAGAAAAAATCAAATCAACAACAAACTAATCGATGTTGAATTGGTACGGTGTATATATAAAAATGCTAACCCCATCTTTGGCGCCAAAGTAGGTGCCTCAATCATTTTTCATAGATGAATTATTGGCGTAAAAATGCTAACCCCATCTAAATATAGTTCAAGATTTTAAGAGTACATGTGTATATATAATATAATGTATATAAAGGTTAATTGGACAGGATTGGGTCAGCGGATTAAGATATGTAATCCACAATCTAATTCAATCCATGCGGATTGCAACTTTTGCAACTCAATTCAGTTTAACAAACTCAAATCGTGAACCAATTAAAGCTAATTGAATTGGATCAAATTGCATTTGCGGATTCACAGATTCCATGTACACCCCTATCTTCTCTTTCTTTCTTATATATCTAGTTGCTATAACAAGATGAATGAGATGTATGTGTATTTTATCCAAAAAGTAAGCAATGCGGGCCGACTCTCAGATTACAGAGCCACTAGCCTTATCACGTCCATTTACAATATTATCACTAAGGTCTTAGTGAGTCGGCTAAGAGGGATATTACCATATACGGTAGCGAAAGAGCAAAATGCTTTCGTCCCTGATAGCGAATGCTAGATTCGATTCTCATAGTAAGTGAGACAATGAAATACACCAGGCAGAGGCAACGTATATGATACGTGATGAAACTTGATTTTGCGAAAGCATATGATTGTGTAGATTGTGTTAATTAGACCCTTCCTAATTAGGGCATCTGACCGACCTAAATTACCTTAATCCCCTGATAATCTAGTCACCCTTAACCTCACCATTAATAAATAAACAATATTTCGGCCTCGTAACCATCAAAATATAAAACTTTATTAACCTTACAGAATCCTAAAGTTAATTTGAAACTTCAAAATTCATTTAGATTGATTAGATTAACCTCAAAATTCACTAAAATATTTTGGCAGCACCTCATCTGTTTCTAAGCCTACACAAAAAAAACTCGGCTTTCAAAAATCTTAAACAAAGCCTGTTCAGCTTGAAGGAAGTGTCAGATGACTCACAATCCACCCATAACAATATATGATGCATCAAATGAATAAATATATTTAATCTAACCTAATTTAGGATATCAAAATCCTTAAACCAACATTACCTTAGATCCACTATTATCTAAATTCATCCCAAAACTGTTACAACCATTTCAAAAGATATCCTATCCACACACGAACCCAAAAACCTATTTATACAATATATTATATAAAAAATGATACATACATAGAGGAAATAAAACTGAATCAATCACTGAAATCTAACAATTTTCCTTTTCTTTTGTCGCCGCTCGAACCTGTCATCACCCAATTATTAAATTCGATAATATCAGATAAGTAAATTTCACACTGTTCAGTGCACCTATAATAATCAAATGCATAGAAATCCAAGAGATCAAACGAACAATATAATCCAAGAAATTCAAATACAATCGCGAGTCCATCCCGTTTATGTTATCCGACCACAATCAGATGACGTCCTCTGAAAATGGTAAGTAAATAGTAATAAGACTCATGCACTGATAGGATAGCCAAATGAATCTCGTTCCTCTAAACTATGTGAGTATGATTGGTTCAACATGATCTCATGATAATCGTATGATGCAAATTATCAGAGACTCTAGCTTCTCAAGCATAATATATTGTTCTCCTTATACAACGATATAGTAAACATTATAAGGAGACTCAAATGACATTTTCCCCCCATGTATGAATGTACAACAAATAATGCAATATCAATAATAAATGCAATTTATACGAAATTTATAATCATACAATGTAAAGGTTACTACGAGATTTACTTACTTTAAAAACACGATAGCATAACTCTCTTGTGCTCTGGGTCAGTAAACTAGCCCACAAGGGATTCCAATTGTGGTCATACAATTCATTTATAAATCCGGTAAGATTCCACAATTTTTTCAATTTATTATATTTTAACTAGTCATGCCTCTACCCGAAAACCTTGGAATCACTCCAAATCAAATCCTCGGATGTTCAAATCCTAATTTCGACTTCAAATCGTGGTTCGACATCGAGAATTAACCTTGATTAGGCTTTAAAACAATTTCTCAATTTTGGACATATTCAGGAATCGTAGCATGTATCACGAGAAAAACCTTATATAAATCTTTGAGAAAATTCTGAGATCCTTATTTTTTATAAAAATCCCCAATTTTCATTACTTTGTCAAAAAATTTTTTTTTTTTGAATTTTCTCAATTTCCAGGGATTTTTCTATTTATTTTTGAATTTAAAAATATTTTTTTAATTAGGGGGAAGGGGTTTGATCCCTGAACTGGCCAGATTCAGCTCAACTGAGCCGAAGCCCCCCCCCCCCCCCCCCTCTGGAGATCAAAATTTCTCTGTTTCATTATTTTATTTTATTTTATTTACCAATCCCGGATCACTTGGGGTTGAGAGCTTCCCCTCCCTCCTCACCATCGTCTTCCCTCCCTCAACGCCTCTATGTTTTTTGTTTGTACTTTACTATTTTTTTTCTTTCAATCGATTTCTCACCTCTCCTCCTCCCCTATCCCTCACAACCAATCACGAACTCACAATCTCTCTTTATTCAAAACCAAATCGAGTCCTTAAATATTTTTTTGAAAAAAACGAATTAACACCCTCACCTTCAAAATGTTGCCACAGTAAACAATCACTGTTTCTCTTCTACATTACTTCAAAACAGTGACGAAATTGAGAGAGAGATGGAGAGAAGAGATATAGTGAGAACATTGAGAGGAAGAGAGACGATGAAAATACCAGTGGGAGAGGCAAGGTAACGAAGATGAAGACGATGAACAGAAAGTACATGCCCCTTTTCAATTTCGATTTGTAAAGTGTTTATACACCAAATGACCTAATTGCCCTCCCCTTTTTATACTTTTTTTTATATAAAATCAGTACCTTTATTGGTAATTAACCATTTTCTTATTTATTTCATAATTATTTCTTCAATTTTTGTTCAAATTAAACTTCGAAAAAAATACCCAAATTCCATAAAAAATTGGAGGATTTACCAATGTGCTTTGAAACTCTAGGAAAACTTGTCTCACATGCAATTCGAGGTGTAAGACCCACGTCGGCTAGTTAAGTCCAATTGAGTTCACGAATTTGAGTTTTTTAAACTTAAATACAATTATTTTTCGCGAAATTCGAAACGAAAGTTCCGAGTAACATTTTAACTCTATCGGGACCCATTTCGACATGTATCCCGAGATAAAACCTCGCGAATTTCAAATTTACTCACTCAACTTGAATTTCGCAAATAACATAATACATAGTACACAACACTAGGCAAAACATCACATAAAAATAAAATTACTTGTAAATCTCGTTTCATCGGTCCTTAGCTCCCGACTTGCGGCCTAAAACATAATTAGGATCCATTAATCCCTAATTATCCATACTTTTTGGTTTAAAGATTTTAGGATTTGATGAATTGGCTATTTCTAGATTATGTATTGGGGAGGAATGATTCGGGGCTCGATGGAGGAGATGGATTCTTGGATGCCTATCATCGACAAATTTCTCAATTATGATAAATGGAAAGTCGACGGGGAAGTTTTGGAGGCTAAGGGGGTTACGGAAAGGCGACCCATTATCACCTTTTTTTTCATCCTAGTAGAGGACGTCTTGGGCCGAATTATCAACAAATCAAAGGGGTTGCGGATGATTTGCTATTTTTCATTAATAATGAGCCGGGTGTCGTACAACGCATGATGAGTTTGGTTAGAACATTCGACAAAATTTTGGGTTTATGCTTGAATATTCATAAGTCCCTACTACTGGAAGTCAATGTCGAACAAGGATAGCTGGATGCGGAAGCTCAAGGGGTGGGTACTCGGTTGGCATATGGTCGGTCAAGTACTTGGGAATTCCATTAGGGGGGATGCCATTGAAAAATGAGTTTTCGAGTCCCGACTCAAGGAAGATATCGAGAAGACTTGATGGGTGGAAAAGAGCGTGTTTATCAAAAAGGGGTCATCTCACATTAATACATGTTGTACTAGATGCTCTATCGACTTTTTTTACGTCCCTCTATCGAATATTGGCAGAAAACGCAAAAGAGGATGGATGGATGATGAGAAAGTTTATATGGAAGAAAATGAGTTCGAAAGCTAGCTACACCTTAGTAGCATGGAACCATGTTTTTCTCCCTAAAGAATATGGTGGCTTCGAGGTGGGAAACTTTGTAAATCCAAACAAGGCATTGGTATGCAAGCGATTGTGGTCATACCAATAAGAACATCAAGCCTTTTGGGCGCATATTATCAAAATTGTGTATGGGGAAGGCTGTAATAGCCGGGAGGTTAGTAGACTTGGACAAGGGACATGTGACGGTCCCAACTACGAAACCGGGCACCTCCCGACCTAATCCCGTAATCAAGCCTTAATCCAAATCACATAAGACTTAATTACGTATTAGTCAGCCTTTCGTCCCTATATTTCTCTGAATTCATGTCTTGATCTATATTATCATGTTCATGTAGTTTAAAGATAACGTGAAAGCTATTATGAGTCAAAATTCCTAAGTGTGGAAAACCAAGAAAAGACAACATCATATGCACCTATATATAAGACACTATTCACTCAACCCAATGTACAACCCAAAATGACATAACAATAATAATACAACAAAACTTGAGACATACAAAATGAGTGAGGATAGTCGCCGAACTGCTCAGAGGAAGTCGCCGATCTTCTCCTTCCCTGGTCTGTTGCTGCTCGACGAACGTACACCCACCTTCACAAACTAGACGATGAGTATAGTGATTCTTAAGTACTAAATGGAGAATTCTATGCCACATTTCCAAAATAAACGAATGGTATTTAAAAGAATAAAGTAGCAAAATAAATTGCTGAAACAAGAAATGCAAGTAAATACCATAGTTAAAGATGTAGAGACAGACACAGGCTAAGTCAAGATGATCTACGTCCGGTCGGCTGTGAGAACTATCACCTAACCTTTCCTACTACTATATGGAGCTGCGCTCAACATATCTCACACAAATAGCGGAGCTGCGCTCTACGCTTTACAACATCAATCTCATGCTTGCCGATCACCCCGAGTCCCACAACTCGTGTGCCGCGCAAATGTAGTGGTGAGTACCGGAACCCCGGTAGACTCATGTCCCCGTGAACTGCGCATCTCTCATGCAATGGACACTAGATAATCCCTACTTTACTTTCAAAGACAAATAATTCCAAAATTCTAGGACTCCAAATTAAGTTAGGCTACAAAGTCCAAAGGAAATCGAATACAAGTCCAATTAAGTCCAAATTATTCCATTAGCATGTTTTTCATCAATGTTTTCAAGAATGACATCAAGTGTAGGAATCAGAGTCAATGAAACAATTCACAAGGCGTCATGTAACAATATTCACTCATGAATAGATACAAGAACAACATGATGTGCGAGTTCAAGTAGTAATGTCTACCAAGAGACCAATAAATCAACAAGATGAATGAAATGAAATATAAAATTCTCACAGTTGTACTTACAATTCACACGTGTGTCCTAGTCTATCCGATCCCTCGACAATTCGAAATGCGTGCCCAAACGCCTGAGTTCTCCCCTTAGTTCCCTAACATTTAATAATGTAGCTTTTTAGACTAAATCCAAGTCGAAACAAATTTCTAAAAATCTTTTATTTATTTTCGGCCAATCGGCCCATTTCGTACTTTTCGAGGTAAAACCCCCGTAAAATGCTCGTACGAAATTCCAAATATTTCATTTTTCATAGAAATTCATTATTTTCTATTTATGTTGTCGAAATATAATTTTTCGGAATTTCTTTCCTATTTTATGGAATTTTTTCCATTTTTTCTCCAGCTTTTCTTCTTTTTTCTTTTTTTTTTTTTTTTTTCTTTTTTTTTGGGTCAGGTCGACCCTGGCCCAGGCCCTTGGCCTGACCCGTTTGGGGCTCTTCTTCTCCAACGAACCAGGGACTCCCTAGTTCGTTGGGGAGCAACAAAATTTTTTTCTCTATTTTTTGGTCACGAGCTGGGGTTGGCGATCCACCCCAGCTCGTGTAGGGAGGGGAGACGACTCTCCCGAGCTCCCGCCAAACACCCCACTGACACCTCTCCACGCCGTCAATGGAACAACAAACTCACCTTGATTCGTCTCGGGTTCTCTTTTTCTCCTTTTCCTTCTCCTTCTCCAGCGATTCTTCTTCTTTCCTTTCTCCTCTCCCGATTTGCTTTGCTTTGTTTGTTTGTTTGTTTGTTTGTTTTTTTTTTTTTTTTTTTTTTTTTTTTTTTTTCTCTCGTGAGGCGGTGAGGATAAGAAGATGGTTTTTATATGTGGTCACTTTAAACCATAGCCTTTGATCTTGGTGTGCACACGTATCCCAATGCTCATCACATGGATCACATTATCCCACTTGTCCCACAAGTCACTTGTGAGTGACTAAAAAATGTGACACCTTGCCTCGTGATGGGTTAACGCGTGTCTCGATGCACATCTAATGCCTCATGATTTATTTTCCTAACTATACGCCATTTACTTATTTAATTCCATGTGGCCACATGAAAACCACACATTACCCAATAAATTCACATTTTATTTAAATAAATTAAACTTACCCTAATATGTCGCTACCTCGGTCCCACGTCGACACGCGACTCAAGGTACGTCCCCGCTCGTCTCGATACCTACACACCCGTAGAAAATTAACTTAATAGTCTACACAAATACAATACACTAGGCATACATCATAACAAATATAAAATGTACCTCGACCCTTGCCTCGGTAAACAAACATATCACGGTGTGGGCCCCACAGTACGGGTCGATGAGTTTGTTTCAAGACGTAAACACGGTTAGAAATTTTGGGCCGTTACAACTCTTCCCAACTAATGAAATTTAGTCCTCGAAATTTAAAGTCAAACTACCATATATACCTTACTCGAATAGGTACGAAAACCTATCTCGCATATAGTCCTCCCGTTCCCAAGTGAGTTATGTATCATCGTGAAACTGCCACTTGACAAGTACTTTTGTGATAGACTTGTTCCTCAACTATTGAACCCTTCGATCTAGGATCTGAACAGGTTGCTCCTCGTATGACGTATCCTCAGTCAAGTCTATCTGGCTCAAATCTACAGTCGGACGATCACCTGCTATCGACTCAGCTAATCGAAGCATGGATATATGAAAAACTAGATGAACTCCTGACATCTCTGGAGGTAGCTCAAGCTCATACGCAACCTTTCCGGCCCGTTTCTTAATTCTGAAAGGTCCGATAAATCTCGGTGCAAGTTTACCTTTCACTCCAAACCTCTGAAGACCCTTCCGAGAGGAAACCTTTAAATAGGCAAAGGATCCCTCGGTGTACGTGAGATCACCGCGATATCTATCCGCATACTTCTTCTGTCGATCCTGGGCTCCCTTGAGTCTCTGACGAATCAGTCGTACCATCTCCGTGTGATCGATAACAATCTCAAGCCCCACAGTTTCCCGGTCATCTGGCTCAGCCCAACACGATGGCGAGCGACACGGTCTACCATACAAAGCCTCAAAAGGCGCCATCTCAATACTAGCCTGATAACTGTTGTCATATGCAAACTCACATAACGGTAGGTACTCCTCCCATGATCCGCCAAACTCCAAGACGCACGCCCGTAACATATCTTTGAGAACTCAGTATAAATTTTCCATCTGTCAAGTCGATCCCGAGGATGAAAAGCCGTACTAAACTGTAGGCGCATACCATACAGCTCCTGCATACTCCGCCACATCCTGGACGTATACATAACATCTTTGTCTGACGTAATTGTCACCGGTACCCCATGTAGTCTAATAATCTCTCGCTCAAACAGTATGCTCAACTGATCAAATGTATAATGTGCGGCCACTGGTAGAAAATGAGCAGACTTTGTCAGTCTATCAACAATAACCCAGATGAAATCATGTATTCGGGCGGTTCTCGGCAATCCACTCACAAAATCCATAGCAATGTCTTCCCACTTCCACCGTGGGATGGGAAGAGGCTGTAGCAATCCTCAAAGTCTGCGATGTTCAGCCTTCACATGCTGACAAATCCCACAGTTCCTAATAAACGTTGACACATCCACTTTCATCCTAGGCCACCAAAAATGCCTCTTTATGTTGTGGTACATCTTGGTCCTACCTGGATGAATAGTGAATCGGGAACGGTTTGACTCTAAAGAATATCCGCTCTCAGCTCTGGTACTGACAGTATCCACAGTCTACCCCCTGAAGCACAAACACTGGTCAGATGTCTACGTCCAATCAACACAATCTGCACTCTGCGCTAACTCACTAAACCTGAAGTACAACCTGTTCGTTGGGGAGCAACAATTTTTTTTTTCTCTGTTTTTTGTTCACGAGCTGGGGTTGGCAATCCACCCTAGCTCGTGTAGGGAGGGGAGACGACTCTCCCGAGCTCCCGCCAAACACCCCACCGACACCGCTCCACGCCGTCAATGGAACAACAAACTCACCTTGATTCTTCTCGGGTTCTCTCCTTCTCCTTCTCCAACGATTCTTCTTCTTTCCTTTCTTCCTCTCCCGATTTGCTCTGTTTTTTTTTTTTGGTGAGGTGGTGAGGATAAGAAGATGATTTTTATATGTGGTCAGTTTAAACCATAGCCTTTGATCTTGGTGTGCACACGTATCCCGAGGCTCATCACATGGAGCACATTATCCCACTTGTCCCCCAAGTCACTTGTGAGTGACTCAAAAATGTGACACCTTGCCTCATGATGGGTTAACGCGTGTCTCGATGCACATCCAATGCCTCATGATTTATTTTCCTAACTATAGGCCATTTACTTATTTAATTTCATGTGGCCACATTAAAACCACACATTACCCAATAAATTCACATTCTATTTAAATAAATTAAACTTACCCTAATATGTCGCTACCTCGGTCCCACGTCGACACGCGACTCATGGTACGTCCCCGCTCGTCTCGATACCTACACACCCGTATAAAATTAACTTAATAGTCTACACAAATACAATACACTAGGCATACATCACAACAAATATAAAATGTACCTCGGCCCTTGCCTCGGTAAACGGACATATCACGGTGTGGGTTCCACAGTACGGGTCGTTGAGCCTGTTTCAAGACGTAAACACGGTTAGAAATTTTGGGCCGTTACAGGACCACTCGGGCACCGTGGAAATTTATCGTAAGTTGTACGAATGATTTGAAAAGGGGAATTTAGTATAGAGTGGGGAATGGGAAGAATATATCATTATGGGATGACAAGTGGCTTGGTGAGGAACTTTGAGGGAGCAATTCCATTGCTTCATGGGGTAAACCGTACAAAAATGTGCTCAATTTCCAAACTCATATCATGGTGAACCATCTACTACATAATGGAGGGTGGGATTTCAAAATGAGACCAAATGAGACGGCGAATGAGAATGGGAGAGTTGGAAAAAACATCTCAACTACTCGTATTACTTAGTAGTGTTCAGTTGGTCACGGGTAGAGAAGATAGTCGGGTATGGAATCGTGACATACTCGGCAGATGTACTATTCAGTCTACATTTCATTTAATGGCAGTTGAAGATATGAGGAGTCGATGCGAGGTGACATAGACGATTTTGAAGTGCTTGGCACCGTTGAAAATAAAATTCTTATGTTGGTTATTGTGGCACGAGAGAGTGAACGTTATGGAAGTAATGCAGCAAAGACGAAAAGATCTATGTTTGTTTTCGTCTCGGTGCGTGTTGTGTGGCAGAAATGATGAGAAGCTAGAGCACACATTTCTGGTATGTAAATTTGCCAATGCGGTATGGTAGATGCTTGTAGGGGAACTGAATATTGCCTAGGTCAGATGGGCAACGGTTCACGACTACCTTATGAAAGGGAGAATGGGACGCATGGAGGAGAAGCGATGAATGCTATGGAAAACTGGCACGGTGGTGCTGTTATGGGAACTATAGGAAGATGCAACCAATGACTCATTGAAAGTCAAGACCGGACGGTAGGAGGTGTGGAACAAGATCAAAAGGGCGTCACGAGTTCGATTGTGGGTTCTAAGCCTTTCAAGGCTTAGGACTAGGCAACGCTGACAAATGATTGGTAAAATATTATGTAGTGGAGGTGCCCGGAAGGAAATGTGTATGTAGTTTGAGGGATGATTGGATGTATTTTCCCTTTCCTACTTTTGTATTCCTTGGCCACATGAACATGGGTTCAACCTAGTTGATTTGGTGCGATTGTGGCATTACAAAGGGGCGTAGTTTCATTAATGCACACACCAAAGTGGTGGATGTAGATATGTTTTCGTTTTACTAGGTGTGACGACCCCTAATTTTGAGGCAACCTAGCACCACCACGTCGCCGAACACGTCACCAAGTCATGCCACATTACTAGCACAATGTCCATGACGTCCCGCAACATCTACTTAACCTTTTCTTATTGTCCTAACTTATCCAATTACTCCATCATTTTATGAGAATTTGTGCTTAGTTAGATAAGTTAGGCAGCTATTAGCTAACTTAGTCGATTAACAAGTTATATGGAAAATTCCCATAGTTTATAGACTAAGGTTTAGCATCTTACTTATATGAAGCTTCTACTAAGACAACACCCACTTCTCAATCTTCTAAAAATCTCTCTGTCCGTTATTATATGTTGGCTCTAGTCTGACAAAGTCCTTCACCAACTGAACCTCGACTGATGCACTGGAAGATGTGGGAGTGGGGGACGGTACTATTTCAACTGTCTCTGTTGCTAATACTATCATAATAGGAATAGTTTGTACTACCAGTACTGATGGTGTCATAGCAGGAAGCTTTGGCGCTAGTAGCATAGGCGTAGTAGAGTAGTAGCGGGTGTCAGACCCTACCAAATTAGGGCATCCGACCAGCCTAGATTACCTTAATCCCCTGATAATCTAGCAGCCTTAACCTCTCCCTCAATTAATAAATAAAATTTAGATCTCGTAATCATAAAATATAATATTTCATCAACCACAAAGGATTCTAAAGTGAATCTTAAACCTCAAAGTTTCGTAAAGATTGATTATATAATCCTCAAAGTTCATTTAGATTAACTACATTATCCTTAAAAATTCGTAAAAATATTTCGATAGCAACTCCTTTATTTCTAAGCCTACACAAGAAATCCCGGCCTTCAAAACTTTTCAACAAAACCTGCTCAGCTTTGGTGGAAATGCCGAAGGCCTCACAATCCACCATAACAATATATATTGCATTAATTGAATGTATATTCATTCTAACATGATTTAAAATATCAAAATACTTAAAACTAATATTACCTTGGCTCCAAATAATCTCAATCTGTCTAAAAAACTATTATAACAATTCCAAAGTAGATCTAACCACACACGAATCCAAAAATCAATTTGTACAATATAGTATGCCAAAAACAATACATACATAAAGAGAAAGGAACTAATCAAGTCATAGATAATCTTACAACTTTTTCTTTCCTTTATCGTCACTCGCACCTGTC
This sequence comes from Stephania cephalantha, assembly GCA_039657325.1. NCBI lineage: Eukaryota > Viridiplantae > Streptophyta > Magnoliopsida > Ranunculales > Menispermaceae > Stephania > Stephania cephalantha. The sequence goes on along the minus strand of CM077570.1, from coordinate 13,855,044 downwards.
ATTACCCAATTACAAAAAATTCGATAGTGTCGGATAAGTAAATCCCACACCATCCAATACACCTGTAATAATCAAGTGCATTGTATTCCAAGAATTTAAATGGACAATAATATCGCAAAGGATCATAAATATACAAGTATGCAATCCATCTCGTTTTTGTTAATCGACCACAATCAGAAGACATTTTTTCAAAAGTGGTGGGTAAACAATAATAAAGATTCAAGAGTTTGATAGGAAGTCCCTCGAGAAGCCATGCTCTCGACTCCTGTAGAGTATGATCCTGGCCAGCATCATAAAAAACCCATCTTAAACAAGTGTTTACAACGATCAGTGACTCCAGTCACAGAGCACCACGATGTTCATTCTACCACACATATAGCCAATGAACATAATGGGACCCTTAAAGGTCTCCTTCCTCTCGTGTCTGTGAATGCATGATCAATAAGATGCAGCGATAAATCGTGCATGCAATTATATTCGAGAAATACTCATATTACAAACAACCAACTTCGAGCTTAATTTTTGGGGTTCCCGGAGCGTCGGATCACCTTGAAAATGCCTCCAATAGCTTCTCTGTATATCCAATTATATTATGGGTCAAGCTTCAAATCAAACCATATCACGAAACCCAATGAAAACTGCGGTTAAAGTACGTTTGAGAACAATTTCAAAAAACATTAATTTATATAACTGTTTCAACTAGTTTTCAACTAGCCAACTTGGGGTAACTTTTTAACCTTGAAAACCTCAATATTTGTCATGATAAACTAAAAAGAACTTGTAGTACTCATGTCCTACTTTCCATAGACTCTAAAAATACCTAAATTGGATCACCGATGGAGAAGTTATGAATTTCCCATATGGCCTGTTAACTAGGTGAACTTTATTTATTTAGAATTGAAAAACTTCTCAAAATTAATATTTTTGCAATTAAATCCTCAAAACTTGACAACAAACACCATGAAAACACTTGATACCAACACCTAAATATTTTCACTGCCCGTGGAGTCAAACTGGATCAAAACCAATAATCAATTCATCCAGAAACCCAATGTAAATCTATACCAACTATAAAACATCTCCAAAATAGTTATCAACTAAATTCCATTGTTAAATTCACCAAAACCCCAACCCACATCGGTATGATTTATTCCAAATTGATCCAAATGAACCCAATTAACAACAATCCATACCAATTTCTATCAAAACCTCGTAAAAGAAATCGAGAAATCGTGAGAATTCTAGTTGAATTATGAGAAAATGCCCGACATTGAGAATTTATCGAATTGCGAGGAAAATACTTTGTTTCCATCGTGACAACTTAGCTCAAATTGACCATATCGCGATGCTCTACAGTGTTGCAGAAAGAAACTGAGCGAAAATTGGATGTAGAGAGCTTCGCGGGCGAAGCTGTTCGCGGAGAGGGTTAGAGAACGAACATTCTGTTGAAATGAAATCAAATGAATCGTTTGATTTGGTTTTTAATTGATTTTTTATATTTATATATAACCCCCAGCTGCTTGTCAGCTGTTTAATTTCTTTTTATTTATTAATTCTCAAAATCTCTATTTTAACGTGTTTTGATTTACGATGCTCGTTTTCGATTAAGTTTTTCACTAAATTGAACCAAACTCTCGATAAAACAGTCCATCTTCATAAAACGTCCATTACACTGGTTTTGGTCACACAAAAACCCCAAAAATCTTAACTTTGTCCATGACATACTAAAATCTTTCAGACTAATTCTCTTGCCATACTTAACCAAACGTGCACTAATTTTAACCCAATATCAACCTTGATGTCCATCAACAGACATGAAACTAGAAAATAATGTCTTGCACCAACTTCGTTCTGATTTCACACTACCTCCAATGTCGATTTGCTTGCAAATCGAGGCAAAATCCCCATGTCACCTCGTTAAGTCCATTTAAATGTATAAATTTAGATTTTTAAACTTAAATACAATTATTTTTCGTAAAACTCAAAATGATGTTCACGTCAATATTTTGACTATCTCGGAACCCATCTCAACATGTATCTCAAGATAAAACCCTGCAAATATCAAATTTACTCAGTTAACTTGAATTTTGCAAAATAATATAGTCTATAGTATACAACACTAGGCACACATCATTTAAAGAAATTAATTAAAAATCTCAATTTCACCGATCTTTAGCTCCCGACTCGCGGTCTAAACCATAATTAGGCTTCGTTAATCCCTGATTAGTCGTAATTACTGATTTAAAAATCTTGGGATTGGATAGTGGGGGTCGGTGTCTGTGTCGGTGGAGTAAAACGACCCGTCATAATGGTGGTGAACTCGGATCAACTACTATCCCTAAGCCGATACCCAGTCAGACAACATATGTAAATCATCCACAAAAGTAGGAGACTGACTGTCATTGGCACTCACATCCCCACTATCGCGTAAATCAGCCATCGGTATCTGCAAGTTGACAGCGAACGTGAATAAGCTACTACGTAGATAGTGCATATATATACATGTCAAAATTAACATGTACATATAAGAATCCCCTAGCTCACTTTCGCTCACTTCCCAACTAATGGTTTCTAGGCAAGGATCACTTGGTTTCCACATCTAAGATTGGTATTATCTTTTTCAAGTTTGTGTGTTGGTTATTGAAAACGTTGGCTCTGATACCAACTGTGATAAACCCTTCCTTAATTTAGGGCTCCGCCCAGCTTAATCCCACCATTAAGCTCTAATATCAGTCATATAGGACTTAACAAATGTATTAGTCAGCCTATTTATCCTATTCTACTCGTTAATTATGTTCAAAATAAGCATTACACAATTCTCATTATTGTTTTTATTTCAGAGTTAATTAAAACTTTATATAATTTGTGTGACATTCAGAGAAAGTCTTAACAATTTAGCAAAAGCAAATAAAGTAAATCTTAAGTATGTGGAAACCAGGAAACAACGATCACATGCATGTATATATATGATAGAACAACGACAATAGTGTAATAAACATGTCTCTGGTTGGGGAACTATCGCTCAACCCAAATATATGACCCAAAAGTATGTAAAAAGACATAAGTAATTCATACAATAAAATATCAAAAACCTATAAAACTCGAAGTAATAGCACTGCAACGACTCAGAGGTAATCGGTGATCTTCTCCTTGTTTGACCTGTTACTTTATGGATATGCACCAACATCATAAAAAGGACGGTGAGTATAGTAATGTAGAAAGTAAAATTGAGATACATTTATCTACATTTTCAAATATAATATAAAATACCTAAAAGCATAATAATAGCGAAAGAATGCCGAATCAAGAATATGCTATAAGATATTTTAGTTAACCAAAGTGAGACTGACTCTAGGCTAAGCAATAATGATATAGGTCCGGTCGATCGTGAGTTACATCAAATTAGTCTTAATCCACTATCTAAGGGTTTGAGCACTCTCACAAATGTCCATTATGTATATACTCCTCAACTACCCCGGGTCTCATTACCCCGTATGCTGCACAAGTTAGTGGTGAGTGCCGACATCCCCAGAATCCAATGACCCCATGTGCCGCTCATCTTTATCAAATATGGATCTTAGATACAAGAACTACTTTCATTTGTCAAGCGATGACTCGGACTCGGAATCAAGATGAGGCTAGGTGCAATACAATGCACACAAAGAATTGAGTACAATACCATAAATCATTCCCACATAGAACTACTCCAATAGCATGCTATTTCCAACCACCATGATAAACACATTACCAATAGAAAGACATAATTCACGGATAAGAAGCAATGAATTCAACAAATTAGACAATGCCATATATACAAATTTCTTAAATGAGAAGATAGCAAACAAGTCATGGCATTGCAAAAATAATGACATAGTTAGTCATAAGGACTGCAATTCAACATGATAATAAGAATGAAATGGAGAAAAATATTTCAATCAATCTATTTAATTTACGTAAAATTTGTAATGGCCCGTTTTATTAACGCCGTTATTCATATCGTAATTGTAGACATGGACGCCAGCTCAGATCTACGTGGACGCCGCAGGTAGGCTAAGACACACGCCGACCTAGGTACACTAGTTAAATTGTGTGTTGGATGGCTTATTTGTGATGCAATTTATTAAATTACTTGTTAAATACATCGCATGTGAGTATGTTGAATAATGAGAGCGTGCGAGGATGTATGACGGGTAGCTGCCTCGAACTGCGTGTCAATGCGAGTATCGAGAGGCTTAATATTGGTACACTAGAGAAACTTGATAAATTCATGAAAAATGATTATGGAATCAAATTGAAATGGGTAATGTAACCATAGGCTAGCAAAAATTTAAATTTAAACAATAGGCTATGGCGCGCCTCGAAATGCGCGTCGAGACGCGGGACACCGGGTATGGGTAGCCGAAGGTTAGTGTGACCATGAGTTGGTTAGATTTGATCAATAAAACACTAACCATATGGTTGGATTAGGCTAAGGATAATGTGGAATTAATTGAATAAATGAAGCCTATATTTTGACATGAAATAAAAGTGACATTGAGATGGACATCTAGATCATCATGGTGGTTAGTACTAGGAGGTGAGTAGGCTATTGGAGTCATCAGGAGGTGTAAGACAGTATGCTTGTGAACCACAAGATAAGCCTTGGGATACGTACGCACAATTGATTCCAACAAACATATAAATAGAGAGTGAGTGGAGTGTCGATCAAAACATTCACACAATTCATGCAGACTGAGAAATCCAATGTAGAGATGGAGATTCATCACTTAGAGGTCAAATTTGTAGAACAAACCAAGGTAATCATCTTCCTCATCTTCTCCACTTTCCAATAAACCAATTTTTGACATGTTTAGTGAAATTCGAGAATTGATGATTAGATCTCTGGATTTTTGGTGTAAATTGATGAATTATATTTTATTAGACCATATCTATAGAGAATTGTTCAATGGTTTGACTAGGTTTGATGGTTTTGATGAAATTAGAAAATGTGGTGTGTGCATGAATCTGGAGAAAATTGGGTTAATTGAATGATCTAGAGTGTTCTAATTGATGTATTGAAGTTGTTTTGATGAGGAGAGGGTGTAAAACCAGTTAGAGTAGCTAATTGAGAGGGCTAGGATAAAATTCTCGAATTGAGAATTTTGTCCCAAAAGGCAATCAGCACGCTAATTGGAACGATTAGCGAGCTAATTGGACACTGTTCTTCAAAACGAAGAACAGTAGTGCGCTAGTTAAATTCCCTAGCGCGCTTATTCCATCTAGCGCGCTAGGTACACCCCCTTAACGCGTTAGGTACACCCCCTTAGCGCGCTAGGTAGACCATATTAGCGCACTAATGACAGATGAATATGGATTATAAGGGGCTGTTTTGGGGATTTTCAGTTAATACATATCTAAAACTTTGTAAACAACCTAAACTTGCAAAAATGGACTTCAAGGATTTAGTGGACCGAGGCTCGGTGTCGAGGAGCTTATTGGGTTGGGTACAGGAGTTCGGGGAGGTCGGAGAGCGGTGTTAGGTTTGTAAAGCCCAACTAAAAGACTCTGAGTATTTATTCTGCTTTACATTTCATTTTTATCATTCCTTGTCGTTCATTATTCTATTCAGTTACTTGGACGTGGGTTGAGGTTACTCCCCCGAATTTCCTGGTTGTGTGTTCATGATGCACTGGATTGTAGCACGTGTGACCCGACCCTTAGTGAATGTCGACCTGAGCTTGCCCTTGGTGCACGTGTCGGTTACTCAATGGATTTGGCCAGCGCCGCGAGGGACCAAGTGTTGGGCCAGTTGGACGTGACCACTAGTGGGAACTTGGTGACCCGAAGTACAGTCTAGTCCATCTGGAGCGAGCGCACACATTTGTTAGCTTGTATGTTGTTTATTCATGCGATGAGCCATTTACGATTACTGTTTACATTCCGCATGTTTACTTGACAATATTCCTTGTATTTCCTTTATTTTATTATATGAATGCTTAGAGGAGTTCCTTGGGATTTTACTTACTGTACTCGTCATCTGTCTTTTTGTGATGATTGAGTGCAAATCCTAGTACCAGTAGGGGTAAGGGGATCCTAAGCGACGACATCCAATTGCCCGCTACCGAGGACCTACTTGTACGTGTTTATTTTTTATATTTTTTATATTTTGGGTACTGGGAGACTTGAGATGACACCGTACTTGTATATATACCTTGTTTGTGGTACTGTCGCTTATATACAGAGTACTTTTTAGAGTTTTCCACAGTAGGATTTGCCTTTGAACAATGTTTATCATGCTAAGTTACCTTGTTTAAACGATATTAATTAAGACTTCCGCTGAATATGTTAGTTTGTAAGATACAACCCAGTAGTATAGTTATGATCTCAAAAAATTGCCAACTAAGTAACATTTGAAAGAGTTAGATTCCCACAGAGAATGGATAAATAATATAAGGATAATTTACTAATTTATCGGATAATACATACGTGGACACGATTTATGAGACATGAAGAGGACGGGCAGGTGCCAGACACGTGTAGTTGGGCTAGCTGGCAAGGAGTACACGGAGACACGTCACCCCGGGGTGGCAGGGCCACCACAAAACTCCTAGGCTAATCCGTCCTCCCGACATTTCGTAACTCATTGATGATTCTCCGATACTCTCCTCTAAGTTCCTGAAGTTGATTATGGTGTTTTAGGACTTGTCTAAGCTATCAAAGTTGGGTTAACTTGATTAGAAAAGTCCCTAAATTTATTTAAAATTTGTATCACTTTTCAAGGTTTGGCGTTGTGGTGCGTCGTGTGTACAAGGTCTCGGCGCCACCCTTATATTGGACATGAGGCACGACGTTATGGTGGCGCTTAGATGCACGGCGCCACGACAACGCCATGTCATCTGCCTTTTTTTCCTCTGATGACCTGATTTTATAGCCTGACGTCGTGTGTGCATAGGGCATGGTGCAGCCACGATGCCAAGCTTGGCTTACACTTTGTGGTGTCTATCTTCGAATTCCAGTAATTACAACCCCGTGTGTACTTCTACTTGATCCAAATTAAACTTAAAAAACTCCCAAATACTTAGAATTCAAAGCCTCTATAGTTTAAAACCCAAAACTAACAATTTTGACAAATTTAACAAAGTGAAGGTGTAAATTGGGTTACTTAGTTGTATAAAACTCTCCAACTTGATCAAACACCTCCCAATTCTATGAGTTTCCACAATTGGGTTACTTAGTTGTATAAAACTCTCTAACTTGATCAAACACCTCCTAATTCTCTGAATTTCCACATCAATTATTTAGTAATCTCTTTCTCTTTCTCTCTTTCTCTCTCTCTCTCTCTCTCTCTTTCTCTCTCTACATGTAATGAATATGGGTTTGCATGAATTTCTCCACTTACTCATCTTTATATAGTGGTGGTTTCCCTTGATCTTATGTGAACACCCATCTCTAAAACAATCTAACAGCTTATTACTTGATTTTACAACCCACTAAATCATTCATATTAACACACATATTGACCCCAAGTCACATAGTGAAGGTGACAACACGCATCCTAAGGCGTATTAATGTTTATTGTTTTATTTTCTTAACTTAGGCCTCATTTATGTAAATTCAACTATAGACACATTAGATTAGTTATTTTAATCATATTTAACTAAATTAGGACTTACCATATCACTCTTTACTTCGATCCCACGCCGGCACGTGGAATACATTACAACAAAACTAAAATATACCTTGGCCACGTGCCTTGGTTAGTGCGCTTATCTCGATGTGGGTCCCACGTCACAGGTCCGATGATCATGATTATAAAATAAATTAGGATTAGGAATTTGGGTCGTGATAGTACCTAACCGACCATTCTATATTCTTATTTCTTAACCTTTTTTCAATCTAGGTTAGTTAGGATAATGACTGAATAGTAGCATAAAATTCCGAAACGTTGCGTGTCTCAACTTCTCGCGACACAACAGCTCTGGATTTCGAGAATTACACATTCCTTACTAATCTCCGCTTCCGACTTGACTCACATAATTGATTAAATATTTAAATGATTGAATCATGTTATGCTACATACCACGCTCCGGTGTCTATTCAATATGCTTCCGTTTAGAATAAACAAGTCCATGTTAATTTACTTTCTTCATTAGATTTCTTCTTGAATGTGACAATATTAAGCGAAACTTTAATTGTTCACTCATCGTGTCTCACACGATTCTTAAGAGTGGAGTGGGCCTCGGAAGTAGACATCACATAAATCTGGTGATACCATATAATACATACAAAATATAACATATATATATCTCTAGTATTACCCATCTCAACTACACTTCCCAACTAAGGTTCTAAGTCAAGATCATCGGGTTTCCACGTTTACTGTTTGTTTGTTAAATTTTATTTGATTTCTTAAACTGTTCCTAAGGTTCGCCTGAACCTAGACTCTAATACCAACTATGACGGTCCCTAATTCTGATGCATATCGGCCACCGCCATATCGCTAGACACGTCACCAGGTCATGCCACGTCACCTGCACGCATGTCCATAACGGTCCGTGACATCTACTTAAACTTTTCTTGTTGTCCTAACTTATCAAATTATTTCATCATTTTATAAGAATTAGTGTTTAATTAGATAAGTTAAGCAATTATTAGCTTACTTAGTCGATTAATAAGTTATACGAAAGATTCCCATGATTTATAGACTAAGTATTAGCATCTTACAACTTATATGCGTGAGTTAATGTTGTATAACTTGTTTAATAGAGTGGAAGTCTTAATACAAAGAGCTTTGAAGCAAAACGAAAACGATTATTTTTATTATTCAAAAGTATGTAATTGATCAAGTTATCACATTTAACAAACCTACAGGGTGGAAACCCGTCAATAAGGATACCATGTATATCTATAATGGTGATAAAATAAGTAAAAGTGTCGATATACATATATGAGGTAATAAGTCTATCAAAATGATCACAAAAAGCAGTATATATATAAATACAAACACCTATAAGGTTTGCTGGAGGGGCCTCTCTGTGAGTAGATATAGTCGCCAAGCTTAGCCTTCCCCCAGTTCGTCGTAGGATCTGCACTCGGTCATCCGTGCAAAACCTTGATGATAATGAGTCTAGTAAGTAAAGCCCATGAAGAAATGCAGTCGCATTCAATAATAAGAGATAAATAAAGCGGGTACAATTCATGCTAGGCAAGAACAATATAATAAAAAGGACTGAATAGCATGAGGAGAAGTCGCTTCAATACAAGTATGTCGAACGCGACTGTGGTGTATATCTATCGAATACTGGGACAATAGGATAAGATCGAGGAGAATATGGTGACGAGGTAACCCCCCACCGCTGTAACGACCCGTTACCCTAATCTGGTGATTAGCGTTAACACGAATCTTTATTAACCCGAGTAAGGCTCATGGTTAAGTCCATTATACCTCAATTAGCGTGTGTGTGGGTGTGTATGATTATTTGTGTTTGTATAGTATGTTTGGGTAAATTCATAGGTTGTGGGATTAATAGAAAATCAATACAAGCCTATAATGAAAAAATAAATAATTCAATAAAAATTGCTGGTACACTAAGTGCGACGACGCAGTCATATACAACCGAAAATACTCATAGGCGTGTTCGGTGAACTTATTGGCAAGAAAATACACGAAGTATATATATATATATATATTTATGTATAATTGATATATAAATATATAATTAAAAATATAAATTTGGTTTAAATTATATGGATCGTTGGATCGCCTCGAGATGAGCGTAAGTGGTGATGGTGTTAAGATTTGTGTCACTTTAACATATCATTCACTTTCTAAACCTCGAGATAGTGCGATGCATATCTGGAGGAAAATCTATATATATATATATATATATATAAATCAAAACCTTCAAACTTATCTTCACTAATCAATCAATCAAGAGAGAGAGAGAGAGAGAGAGAGAGAGAGAGAGAGAGCGAGAGAGAGCGAGTAGCTGAGGGTCTGATCTTGAAGGGGATTGATTCGAGAGTGATTTCCAGTGTGATTTGAGGAGATCAAACCACTTACGAACATAGATCATCACTAAGGTAAGTTAGTTTTAGTGTTTTGAAGTTTAATTTGATGGTAGATGATGATTTCTCTGTGAATTGTTGTTGTTGATGATTGGAAAATGGTTTGTACCTCAATAGACGTCCTACCTGGTGTATTGGGGGAGTGTTTGATGTTGTTTTAATGATTTGGTAATGGAATAGTGGCTGCTGCCCTGTTCACTATCGAGATAGTGCAGGTGGAGCACGCTCATTATCTCAGAGGAGCGCGCTCCCTTTCCCAGAGGAGTGCGCTCCCTTCGTAAGTTATAATGAACTTAGTTGGTGAAGTGCGCCCCACCAAGTGAGGAAGCGCGTTCCCACCTTAGAAAATATCAACTGTGATGTGTTTTACTTAGAATTTTTCGAGGTCTTAGAGACTGAATTAGGGGTTCTAAATATAATGTATTAGACCTTTGTTAACCATAAATAGTTTGTGATAGATTTTGGAATAGCAGGAAAGCTTGAGTGACCCGAAAAGTTAGGAAATTTAGAAACAAAACCTAAACCGAAGTAAGTATGGATTCGCTTATTTATCAATGTTGTCTGGATATGTTTATATATGTAGTTCATATAGTTGTTGGATTGAATGAGGGACTATGTACACTGTGATGTATTTATTAAATGAAAAACGATGTTTAATGTGATCGGTGAGAGTAAATCCTGAAATTGAGAATATGTTATATAGGATATGGATTTGATTTTTGGCTTATATGGTAAATCTTAGCTAAACAGGTTGCATGGATTACATATTCACTAGAGGGTTTGGGATAGACCCATTGAACATTAATGGATTGGATAGACAACACATCAGTTAATATGTTGGTCTAGTAATCGCATTAATGGTGTCAGTGGGTAATCGACCCTAGATTTGAAAATGAAATGGGAATCATAGTGTAATAGTCATTGACAGTTTGACATGCATCTATTATTTATTGGATTACATGCTTTCCATTATCATATTATTTATCTTTGGTGCGTATTGTTATTGAATATTACTTTTGATTTATTACATGGAATGTTGATGACTTTGTGAATCCTTACTTACTGAGCAAGTTGGAGGGGTCATCCCAAATTTAACATTTCAGGTTCTCAGCCTAGCACTTCAGCAAAGGGAAAAAAGAAGATTTAGGAGTCTTACTATCTTCTCTACGATGTAATGAGCCTTCTTGTATATATATACACTGTTTGAGTTACTTCGTTGTAAATGAACAGGGTTGGGATGTTTTGTAATCGATTTTTTATTGGGGAATGTGCCCTAAGTCAATCTATAAACATTGTTGATCTTAAAATTTTAGTTAATAAAATAGAGTTTTTCGTTTGTTGTTTTGTTATAAGTGATTGCATGTTACCTTATAATAAGATCCATGAGTATTTGTTGAAATATCTTAAATGTCCCTATTAGGTCATTGTACTGGGAACTATAACGAATTAAGACCAGTGTCAATCTTGATTGATGATCATGCATATAGGGATACGAATCAAGATCATTAGTACTTGTTAAGGAACAAAATATTGGACTGACCCGCTATGAGAACACTACATGGATTAAATGATATCTGTTACTTATTATAGGTATATCATTTAGTCATTCGACTTGAGATTACCATATACTTCAATATTAGGAGCATGATAATTTGACACGATCAAACGTTGTCTCTAACTGGGCAATTATGAAGATTGTGATTAGTTACCTTGTGAATAATATGTGAAAGTGTGTAATCAAGATAAAATTTGTCACTCTCATTTAGAGAGAAATATCAGTGGATCCCTCGATATGTTAGACTTTTAAATATCCAAGTCCAAGTAAATTGATATGATCAATGTTATTTGGGTGTTTTCAGTCTACCTAAAGATCGAGACTAGTACGATTGAACATTAAGGTGACTTTCCATGTCTTATGCTTAATCAAAGGATATCCACAACAAAATGATATGATATATGTTATTTATTAGGTTGTATCGATTTTGATATTCATGCTACTTGGGTAGTCATAATGTCTTGCTAGAGACTGCTTATGACTTGTGTACCAAAATGGTTTTGGTTCACTGCCAACATCGCATGAACCTATTGAATCGCACACAAGCAATGGCTTTACACAATTTCAATTGGTCTAGAGTAATGAATTTTATATGATAAAACTCATGACATAAAAGCCCTTATGATTTGTTATATGATACCTTATTAATAGGAGCGTATGTGTAATTTGCTTGGATTTCCTAAATACAGTAGTTGTGTTACGAATAGATCTTCTTAAGTAAGCTTATCTACACATATAAATAGAGGTTAAAACCCTAAAACAAAATAAGATTTTTGTTTTTACTATTTTCGAGTTCTTTGGATTTTGGGAGAGAAAGAAAAAAAATTTTCAATCTCTCTTGAGGCTACTCCAAATTGTGGTCACCGTTCGAGTGTGGATTTCTGATAGAAAATTCGCACGTGAACTCTTAAAAATCGAACAATCAGAGAAGGAAATCACGGATTAAGTTATAGTTTACTTTTTTAGATCTAATTTTATAGAACTTATTTTTGATCATGTTGGGGTTTTTTGAAAATTGTTTTATATTTTTCGCAGTGTATGAACCCAAAACCCAACACTTTTGGGTTTTGATAAACTATGTATTTATGTATATCGTTTTAATTATCGAAAAAGTTATAATTTTCGGCTGCGTAAATTTTGAATTCAATATCGATATATGTTGAGTTTATCAGGTACGGAAGGAGTGGTTGTTGGCTCTATTTAAGTCTAGCTTGGTTACCAGGGCTTAATTAGGATTTTGAGTTGAGTAGTGCCCTAATCGGGGTAGGGGATGCTACAACCACACTAAAGGCGATGAGGAATCTCCCGACCAACTGCCTCTAAGGAGAGGAATCTGTGTCGAAGGCAAACCATCAATATCACACACTCTCTAATCTTCGATTTACGTAGAAGAATCTTACGTGTAGTCTAAGGTATGACCAACACCGTCGCTAAACTCGGACTGCCATCTACGAGAGTGCCGGGAAAGTTCATATTGTCCCGTTAACTATACACTGACACATGTTGTAACGCCCTGTTTTATTAGCACTGATATTAATTATTATTTACATATTAGGATGCCAGCTCGGACCCATGTGGACGTTGCAGATAGGCTATGGGCATGTTTGACTCGGTACTAGTTATATATTGTCTGATTGGTTGCTTTTCTTGCAATGTATTTCATTTAATATGGCACAAATCATTGCATATTTGTAAATATCATGTTATGTCAAGTGAGATGGTATGACGGGTAATTGCCTCGTAAAATATGTCGACACGGGTATCAGATAGGCATAGTACTGGTACACTAAGTTTTATAAATACTAAATTGAATAAAATGATTAAGAATCAAAGTGAATATGACATAAGATGAAGAATCAAACTTTCAGCTAGGTGAAAATAATTAGGTACATCAAGGATTGGCAAGCCTCGAGATGTGTGTCAGGATGCGGGGCACTGGGTGTCGGGTAGTCGAGAGTGAGTGAGACCACAATTGTGACGACCCAAATTTCTAATCTCGTTTATTATCCATAATCAGGATCACTGACCCGTAAAGTGGGACCCACACCGTGATATGTATATTGACTGAGGCGAGATGATCGATGTATATGTTAGATTTGATTTGCCTAGTGTATTGTACATGTGTAGACTATTAAGTCACTCATACTCATGTATATGTGTCGAAACGTGAGTGGAGATGTGCCTCGAAATACGTGTCAATGTGGGAGCGAGGTAAAGAGTGATGTGATAAATCTATTTTAAGTCTAGTTTAGCTTTAATAGTGATTTTAATGTGGCTATGATTGGTTATAATTTACATGTAGCCTAAGTTAGCATTTTAAAGCAATAGCCATGTGATGATCATCGAGATACGTTTTGGCACATCTAGAAATAAATTGAGTTACACATTGATGTTAGTTGACATGAGTTAGTAGAGGTAAGTGGGAAATGTGTCTAAGTGTGTGCCATTAGATAGGTCTCGAGATACGTATGTGCAATAAGATGAACAGCTATTAATCAACCATATCCATTCATATATATATATATATAGCTAGAGACCAATACATGTAAATCAAATCTTTCATTCTCAAAACTTAGCAACTAAGGAAACCATGCTGGAGAGACCTTGAGGAAGAAGAAAATCAGTTGAGTTGGTGTTTTAAAAGTGTAGGAGTTGATCAAGGTAGTGTACATTAACTTAGTAATGCACTTACACTAGTTTATTTAGCTTAAATTGATAAATTCATGAATTTAATGTTGTGTATGGCTGTTTTTGTGTTATTTATAATGTCTTAGGGTTTTGGAGGTGTTTATAGAGGTCCCCAAGGCATTGGTAAAGGCTATATGTGGAGTAAACTCACAATTCTGATTGCAAAATTTTGGGTTTTCCTGCACATAGCACCGCTAGGTAGTTCAGCTAGCGCGCTAACTTCGAGTAACGCGCTAGAGAAAGTTTGGTAGTGTGCTAACGAGGCCACAAGCACGCTAATCACATTACCCAGCGCGCTAATTGCCATGACAACATAAGAATTTGCAATTTTTTTAAATTTGCCTAAACACTATAACTAAGCATAAACCCTAAGTAAAGGTCTAAATACATCCAAAAATATGTTATGTGATATCAGGAACCTCGGAATTATGGGGGTTCGATTACGTGATTTGAAATGTCGGGAGACCAGTAAAGCTAAGACTTTACATTGTTTGAGGTGAGTATACCTGTTGATTATTTATTTGTTTTTCATAGGGCTGGCAAAATGTGCTCGGACCCGTTTTAAACGGGTTCGGGCAATATTTTTGTGAAAAACATACGGGTCTGGACAATTTTTTAAGTCCGTTTAAAAATATGGGACCGGGTCTGGACAAAAATTTCAAAAAAAGAGAGGTACCCGTTTAGTGATTAATTTGAAGGGCATATAGGTAATTTCACACTCTATAACCAAAGTCACCAAACCAAACATCCTAAAGTCCAAAGTCCAAACCCTCACCCTCACTGTGCCGTCACCCTCTCCCTCCAGCTCTCGCGCTCGCCATCGTCTGTGCGGCCTCACCGCTCACGCGTGCGGCCTCACCGCCTCACCGCCTTACCGCCTCACCGTTAGTGTCGTCGCCTCTCTCCAGCTCTCGCGCTCGCTCTGCTGTGCGGCCTCAGCCTCACGGCCTCACCTCACCGGTGTCGTCGGCGCGTCACCCTCTCAAGCTCTCGCCTCTGCTGTCGTGCCGTCACCCTCTCCTGTCTCCAGCTCTCGCCTCTACCTCTCGGCCTCGTCGGGCGTCGGCGATCGTGTCTCTAGCTCCACTTTCCGCAGCAGCGCAGCTCACGGCCCGGTCGGGCGTTGCGACGCTTCGCCGCGGCGATGTGTCGCTCCGCTAGTCCGCACAACTCTTGCGGCCACGCAATTTTTGGTAATTGGTGACTTGTAGACTTGTAGTTGAGGGTTTTTTTTTAAATAATTGATAAATAAAATATTTAATTATATTTAAAAATAAAAATCGGACAAACGGGAGTCGTATGTTTTACAAACATACGGGACTGGACAAAAAAAAAGTGCCCTTTTTAAAAACGGAACGGGTCCGGACACTAAATTTAATCATTATAGAAAATGGTGCCCGGTCCCGTATTTTTGCCAGCCCTAGTATTTCATATCCAGTTTGAACTTGTTTGTTGTAGTTAGTATTGACTATATCCAACATTGTACTCTCATATCATGGACTTATTTGTTATTCCTCACTTGTTGAGCTTGATTTCCATGATATTTTGATGAATTGAATTTTTTTGAATCCATCCATGTGCTTTATGCCATTATTTGTTGTTTTCATAGTGACTATAGTGTAAATAGCTTGCTATTAGGGATTGTAAGGTTATGAATAACTTTGTGGACTTGTACTCTTTGGTGAAATTGTGCTTTGTAGTATAGCCAACTCCCGGAATTCTTAATGATTCAATTTCTTGGAATTATAAAGTAGTTATAGAATCTAGAGTCCATTGCACTATGTTAGAGTTGATCGACACACAGGGTTAGAGTCTCTGGGTATGTCGATACTCGCCACTATGATGTGACACACGGGGTTAGAGTCCGTGGGGTTGTCCATATACGGGGTTATAGTCTCTAGTGATATTAGACTATGTGATGCCACGCACGTCCTTTAGTGGTTTAAAGGCTTCACAGACGTATGTCACGGCCGACCGGATCTAGATCATAACTATTTAGCCTTTTGTTAGTTTCACTTGCTTAACCGCGACATTTCTTATCATATTTCTAGTATTAATCTTTCTTTATTGAACTTATGCTTTTAAATACCATTTAGTTTGTTTTGGGAATGATAATGAATATGTCAAAAAGGATTATTGTTGCTTTTTGTACTAACCGTCCTTTTTATGATGGTGGGTGCATAGTTGTCGATAAGCAGACGACGCAAGGAGAAGATTGGCGACTACCTTTGAGCCAGCGACGTACTTCTGCATCGACATTTTGTAGGTTTTGGATATTTGGTGTATTTTATAGTTATGTTTTTGTTGTACCTAAGTTGGATATTTAAAAAGAATTAATTTGTGTGTGACAGCCTTAACAAAGACCACAAGATCATTCTCGGGATACGTGTACACAATTGATCTAAAACAACTGTGGTAGCCCTGCCGCCTTGGGGCGACGTGTCTCTGTGTACTCCTTGCTCGATAGGTCCAACTATACGTGTCCGGCACCTGCCCGTCCACCTCTTGTCTCGGAATTCGTGTCCACGTGTGTTTTATCAAATTAGTTAGTGGATTATTCGTATTTTCTTAACTTATTCTCCTTAAGTATGTAAAAGTTTATTCTATTGTCTAACCGTCCTATTGGGTTGTATCTTACAAGTTACCATAAATCAGAGGAAGCCTTAATTGATACAATTGGAATAAGTAATTTAGCATGGTGATCATTATTCATAAGAGGAAATCCTACTGTGAAAAACTCAGAAAATTACTCTGTATATAAGCGACAGTACCATAAATAAGGTATATATACATGTACCGTGTCATCTCGAGTCCCCCAATACCATAAATAATACAAAATATCAAAATAAGCACGTACTAGTAGGTCCTCGATGGCGGGAAATTAGATGTAGCCGCCCAGGATCCCCTTGCCCCTACTGGTACTAGGATCTGCACTCAATCATCACAAAAGAAAGATGACGAGTCCAATAAGTAAAATCCCAAGGAACCCCTTTGAGCATTCGCGTAAATAAAGTAAGGAAATGCAAGAAGTATTGTCAAGTAAACATGCAGAATGTAAAGATAGAAAATTGTAAATGGCTCATCGCATGAATAGATAACAGCTAAGCTAACAAATGTGTGCGCTTGCTCCAGATGGACTAAACTGTACTTCGGGTCACCAAGTTCCCACAAGTGGTTGCACCCAACTGCCCTGACAGTTGGTCCCTCGCGGTGCTGGCCAAATCTGTGAGTCACCGACACATGCACCAAGGGCAAGCTCAGGTTGACGTTCACTGAGGGTCGGGTCACACGTGCTACAGTCCAGTGCATCATGAACACAACCAGGAAATCTGGAGGAGTAACTTAACCAATGTACAAGTAACGGAATAGAATTGTAAAAACAACAAGGAAATGATAGGAATGAAATTTAAAACATAATCAAATACTCAGAGTTTTCAGTTGGGCTTTACAAACCTCAAACCACTCTCCGACCTCCCCGGACTCCCGTATATGACCCGACAAACTCCCCAACACCGATCTACGGTCCACTAAGTCCCTGTAGTCCAATTTTATAAGTTTAGGTTGTTTACAAGTGTTTAGACATGTATCAAGTTGAACATCACCAAAACGACCCTTAAATTCATATTTTATATGTCATTAGCGTACTAATGGGTCTACCTAGCACGCTAGGTGAAGTTAACGTGCTAGGGGATCTATCTAGCGCGATACTGTTCTTCATTTTAAAAAAATAATTGGAAACCCAGAACGATTAGCACGCTAACTGTTCCAGGTAGCGCGCTATCTATCCTTTGGGACAAAATTCTTGATGTTATCTGTCCTTTGGAACATAATTCTCAAGTCGAGAACTTTGTCCTTCCCCTCTCAATTGGCTACCTTACTTGTTTTAACATAATCTCCATATGTAATTATCCCCAAAACATCAACTAAAACAATCCAGAACATCAATTTGAACCAAATTTCTCTAAATCTCATAAATTCACCAAACTTTTCAATTTCATCCAAAAACACCAATTCCAGCAAACCAGTGGTAAATTCTCTATGAAAATGATCTATAAACATGTAATTCATCAAATTCTTATTAAAAATCAGAGGTCTAATCATCAAACTCGAATTTCACTAAAACATACCATAAATGGGTTCATTGAAGAGTGTAGGAGATGAGGAAGATGATTACCTAGGTTGCATCAGTTGATTTGTCTTCCAAAGTGTTGAAATCCTCTACAACTTCTGGTTTTTCTCAGATTTGCATGAAAGTTTGTTATTGGAGATGAAGCTCCCACTCATGTGGCTTATATATGTTGGTCTTGATCAAGTGTGCTTGCGTATCCCGAAGATTATATTATGGTTCATAAACATGCTGTGGAATCTTGTTGAATGACTCCAATGACCCACACACTCCTAGATTTACTCATTTGAAATCATTTAGATGTTCATCAATGGTCCACATTATTTAATACAACTATTGGCTTTTCTTTATTTAACTAACTCACGTTATATTAAGCCTTACCAAATCATATGGTTAGTGTTTTATTTATCAAAAATTAACCAACTCATGGTCCCACTAACCTTCGGCTACTAGATATCAGGTGCCCAGCGTCTCGACACGCATTTCGAGGTGCGTCATAGTCTATTGTTTAAACTTCAATTTAATTAGCCTATGATTACATTACCCATTTCAATTGAATTACTTAGTCATATTTATGTGAGTTTGTCGAGTTTCTCTAGTGTACCTGTACTTCGCCTTTCGATACCGCGTTGACACGCACTTCGAGGCGACTAACCGTCACACAACCTCGCACAATATCCCTATTCAACATACACACATGCGATGTATTTACAAGTAAATTCATAAAATACATCGCAATTAAACAACATAACAGACAATTTACTAGTGTACCTAGGTCGACGTGTGTCCTAGCCTACCCGCGGTGTCCACGTGGATTTAAGCCGGCGTCCATGTTTGAAATTACGAAATAAATAACGACGTTAATGAAACGAGCAGTTACAACAACATATAAATAGCATGGATTCGTGGGAAAAATAAACATGCACCATCATCCTTAACCTCCTAAACTTAAGAGAAAAAACCAAGGATTTAGAGGGCTAAACTTTCAATGGAATTGGTGTGGGAGATCGGAATCAAGGACACAAAATCAAGGTAATGCACTACCTCTCCATCAATTTCATCTTCTTTAATTTGTGTATGTGTATCCATGGAAGTGAGCTTGAAGAGTTGGGGTTTTAATGGTGATTTGTGGTTGTTATTGTTGTTATTGTTATTGGTTGTTATTGTGGAAGTTGTTATGAATGATTAGAGAAGAAGGAAAAAAAATGTGTGTGCTGATGTGCACAGATGAATTGCAATATGTTGCTATTCGTCTTTGCGTACATGGGGGCTTGCACGTGTGCGTGCGACCCTTGGTCGGGTCGGCCCAGTTAGGCTAAATCGGGACCAGTTGAATTAGACCTAGTTCAGGTGGGCCCAATCCCCCTTTAAATTAATAAAAAATTATTTAAAAATAAATTAAATACAAAATAAATATAATAATTGTAGAAAAATAGATAAAAAATTATCAGAAAATTATAGGAAAATCCAAAAAAATAGAGAAAATATAAAAAATTTAGGAAAAAGGTGAACATTTGATTTCGAGAATTTTTCAAGCATTTGGCACCCTGGTGTAACTCGAAAAATGTGCCACAACTAAGAATTTAAATAAAATTCTAATTTTTAGTTTAATATTAATAATCTAACTTAATGTGGCTCTAAATCGATCAAAATAATACATTTGAACTTCAGGGGACTAAGGGACCGTAGCTCGGGTACCAAAAGCTAGGCGAGGTCAAATTCGAGAATCTGGGGAAGTCGAAGCACGTGTTTGATGTTTGTCAAACCCATATGGACATTACTTGAGTATTTAATTGTTATTTTTATATTGCTCCTATCCATTCTTGCATATCATTCTATTCCACACTATTTTGGACGGTTGGTTGAGGTTACTCCCACTAGTACATTTGTTATGTGTTTATAGCACCCTAGGCTGTAGCACATGTGACCAAGCCCTCGGTGAACTGCGACCCAAGCTGCTGACTGGTGCATGTGTCAGTGAAGCGTAGGTTTAGGCCAATCACCGTGAGGAACCAGGTGAAAGAAGAGTGGGGGCACTCACTGAAGGGATCTTGTGGATTTGAAGTATAGTCTAGTCTGACCGGGAAGAGCACACACTTTGTTTATCCATTTGTTATGTGTGCATGCGATGATACATTTACAGTTGCATGTTTATATTTTCGCATGTTTATTTAACATTCTCTTTGGCTTCTTATTTACTTAAATGCTCAATGAATTTCCTTGGGATTTTACTCAGTAGACTCGTCATCTATTTTGTTGTGATGGGTGAGTGCAGATCCTAGTACGAGCTGGGGAAAAAGGATCCTATGCGACTATCTCTGATCGCCTACTGTCTATGACACTCTCGTACGTGTTTAATTTTTTGATATTTTGATTTATTTTGGGTATCAAGGATACTAGAGAGACATTGTACATGTATATATGCTTATCTTTTAGTTTCATGTCGCCTTATACACGGAGTACTCTATTTCCAAGTTTTCTACATTAGGATTTATGCTTTATGATACGCAATATATATATTTCATGCTTTTATGTCAGTTTAAGACTTCCACTGTTAATTTATTGCTTATTAATTGCAAGTGATTAAAACACAAGCCATATGTATAATTCGCAAAGTTCGAAAATAAAAGACTATAAACCCTAAATATACACGACTTAAAAAGAAAATATGCATAACTAGTTTACAATTTATATAGCAACAACACCACAAGTTAGCATGCACACCAAGAATGCAGGCGTGACAAGCGACACCAGTGAAGCGCGGGACCCTACGTGTCAGTGACGTGGACGGTGCAGCGGGGCCCACAGGGCGAGGAGCAGCACCCACTTGCGGCTTCGAGGCGCGGGGAATTTTAACAGTATTATAATTGAATTATAATTGAAATTAAAGCAACTAATTGAATTTAAAGCAATAAGAATACCAATTGTTATTTAAACAACATTATAATTGAATTTAAAGCAATAAAAATATTAAGTTTTTTTTTTTTCCGGTGAGGTTTACTTACAAAAATGCGACGAAAACTCGGTCCTTACACGCCTCGACTCCGATACGTTCCCAACACCAGATTATGTTTCTCTAAGTCCATGGTGTCAATTACATAAATTTTTGGTGTGTTAGATGTCTCTTCTATTAGATTATTGACATAACGTTGTTGTAACACTCTTGTGGTCACTGGGCTTGTGATTACAGACCCTTATGACCATAGACATCTCTTGTGGGCACAAACATTTCTTTATGGTCACAGACGTCCTTTGTAGACAGATGTCCCATGTGGGCACAAACATTGCTTGTGGGCACAGATGTCCCAAGTGGGTACAAACATCCCTTGTGGGCACAAATGCCCTATGTGGCCACATACACTATTCATCATCTTCAACAACCCAACATGCACAAGAATGACCTAAACTTCAACACCAAATACTTACCCAAACCAAGAAATTCTTGCTCATTATGGGATGATTTGTCCCAATTACTCCTAATTAACCCAAGGCGACAATAACCCATGTTTTAATTCTCAATTTTGGTAAGTTAACATGCATTATTTGAAAAGCTTCAAGAATAAAAACAAGGGTTTAATGGCTGAAATTCTGAAAGTTTAGAGATGAAATCATCACATCTTATACCTCAAAACATGAGGAAATATAGATTAACCATCAAAATTTTGTTTGGTGTCAAGAGCCCTAAGTTTAACATTCGTTTAAACAAACTTTTGAGTAGTAATGCATGAAAAATAAAGGATTTCATACTTAGCTTGAGTCTTGATGTATCTCTACCCTTGTTACTAGAACACCACCAATTTGACACAAAATCTTCTAGATCAAAAGATGTCCGACCTTTTTTGCTCTCATAAACTAGAAATCCTGAATTTTTTTTGGTTGGTTGCATGAATGAACATGAATGAGATCAAAATGAAAGGCTAAGTTATCTATTTATACTAGCCCACCTCATATTTCTAGCCCTTAATCTTGAATGAAGCTCTCATCTTTAGGTCCATCAAGGGCTTGAATTTGATCCATCCAACTATGGATGCCCACTAAGTGTGTTAGTTTATACCTCTAGATGATTCTCAAGGTTGATCTAGGGTCCAAATAATTTTTTTCTACTATCTTAGGCCTCTTTTTATATGAATCAATCTTAAAGCCATACCATAGGCACATTAGATTATTTAATTAGCTTAGTTTATGGGTTATTAATAATTCGTACTCCATAATTAGACTAAGTCCTAACCATTTGGTTATTACCCGACGCCTCGTGCATCTTGAAGCGCAAATTCTTGATTTCATTGTCATACTTTGGTAAATATTTAATTGATACATTACCTTAGCTTTGGAGTTTTATATAAGTTGTTTAGATTGTTCAACTAAGGTAAGTTTCTCATTGTTATGTTACCAAACCCAGTACCCGAGTTGCATGCATCTCGAGGCGGTACCCGCCGCACTCATAACTAACGTTTAAAAAAAAACACAGTGAACAATGATACACATGGTGTAATGCTATAATTCATAGTAAAACGACCATATAAGTAAGCATCACACAAATATAATTATTTACACTCGATTCTTGCGCCCGAGTTCTTACTCGAAATTTACACGTCAACCTTAATTATGGCTCGTTCATCCTAATCATTAGGGCATAATCTAGTTTAATTAGTTTAGACCGTCACACTAGGAACGACACGTTTTTCCCCTACTACACTGATCGGGATTTTTTCTACTTTATTTATGAGAAACACATCATTTCTCGCCTCTATATAAATAATATGTTTACTTGTATATACTTAGGCTATACTAAATAAAATGTTTTCCTATAAAAAAATTGTCACTGCAGCACTGCCATAACATTTTCACATTGTGCTTCTTTCTTTTTGTGTTTTTGTGATTTTACAAGTATGCTACTGCTGATTCTTCGAGTACATGGTAGCTTGAATGGGCCCCATTATTTTATCTATATATGTACCAAGCAACTGAATAAATCTTGAATTTGAGCTGACCAGTCGAAAAGTCAACTTTGAGCCACTTTTTTTTTTTTGATTCAGTATGTAGGACTCATTAACTATCTATTGATTGAATTCTTTAAGAATATTGCATATGTTTTTATCTAAAAATAGAACCCCATTTCTCATGGTTTTAGCAAACCATATTATCCGTAAACTAATCACTTTTTTAGCACAAGTGTCTAAATTTTACCCCAAAAGACGGTAAAACTTTTAACTTGCATTCTTATATATAGGGATGTAAATGGGATGGGTCTCCAACAAGGATGAAGATTCCTCGTGATATGAAATGAATGGATCTCACCTTCTCATCTTTGAATCCAATAATGGAGATTTTTCATAAAAAAAACAAAAACAAAAAAAAAAAAACCAATGGAGATTTATGTAGGGATTGTCGTATTTTAGAGTAATACATGTACACGAATTAAAATACCATGCACCAAATAATAAGAATTGAACAAATTGAACTTTTTATCGATGAATTTTCATATAATGTTGTATAAAGCTTGTGGTGGATTTGATTACTAGTAAATTGATATTAGTTTATCATACGAGAGTATTTAATATGTTATATCTTTTCTGATTAAGAAAATATATTATATCTTTGATGGGGTTATATTTAATTTTTTGATGCCAAAAGCTAGCCCACAAGGAGCAACCCAACTCCATTGGGAGATGATTTTGTATCAATTGTAAGCTCACTGATCAATTTCAAGTCTACTTACATTCATTATATAAACATAATCGGTTATAGTATACTTATATAATCTAATTAAGCGGGTCACAAAGAACTCATAGAGCCTATATAGATGAGCTTAGTGGACCTTATGGGCCCGTATTATTACCAAAATTCATAGTGAACCTGTATTATTCTATCAAGATTCATAATGAGCGTTGGAGTAAATATTATAACTAAAGGTGTAACATTTAGTTTACATTCCACGATTCTCGAATCTTGTTCGTTTTGGTGCGTGGAAACTAATTAAAGAAGATTACAATACTAAAATGGGAATTCTCTGTAAAGAATAATTATGAATATATTTCATGCGTGGATAATTAATAAATGGGAAAAAAATATTCATCATTAGGAATTCTTACCTCCGGCTTCTCGTCCTGGGATGGGTTTTTCATTCTCGAAGCTAATGGAATAAGAAGTGTGTATATATATATAGAGAGAGAGAGTGGGGGACCTGTACGTTTTACTTCCTAGTAATATATAAATTCCCTCTTCTTTAATTGCTTCTATATCATTATTTTCATAATTATTATTATATGGCCTTCCGACATCGAAACTTTTAATTGGATTAAAAAAAACTCTAAAGCATTGGACTTTTTTTCATTGTTCATTCTTTAAAAGAATTTTGGTAAATAACTGGTTGTTCTACCGATTTGACATGTATGGCTCTGCATGAGAGCGAATATTGAAGTATTTTCACATATAATGCAAGTGTGAATGAGTTTATAAATTAGGTTTGTTCGAAGTCAAGGTTCTCTATATTCAACTAATAGCAACTTAAACATTCAAGTAATTAGTTGTTGACAGAAAAATGCTCTCGCCAAAGAAACGCGCCATTACATTTACTATGAATCCATGATGCCCTCATTGAATCCAAGTATATTGGTGTCCCATAGATTCCATTTAATTCACAAATCTGGATCATATTAAACCCTATCACTAAGTCAAAAAAAGAAGTGGCAGTGTAGGGCCTCTCTCTGCTCCACTTTAGATATGCATCCACCACATGGGCCCTGTATATATTCTCTTTAATTCATTCAATTCTTAACTTTTTAAATTCTTCAATTGCATGCCCTATAAATTATTATTATTATTTTCTTTCAGTGTTTGATAAGACCCACATCGGTGGAACCAAATAAGGACCTAAATTGTTCCAGATTTCTTACAAAATATTTTATAAATAATAATAATTGTTCCTGCATATTATCTTCATTATTAAATTACTCAAACTATTTCAAATATGTGGACTTTCAAATATATATAATGAACAACACTCTCGCAATCACGTACGTCCGTCGCTACATCTCGTCGCTATACCGAAATAGTGACAGAAAACATGTCGCTAATTCCTTCGTCGCTATTTTGGTAGCGCGACTGGTGTCAGAAATAACGACAGATTAGCGATAAACACTTCGCTATTTTTTGACCAATTAACAAAAAAAAAATTGTTTCAAAAACAAAAAAGTAATATTTTTAAAATGAAACAATCGATGTTTCTCTGTTCATCATCCCCTTCGTCAGTACTCTCGAGATCCATCACCCACCAAGCAACAACTACTACTCTAGATGTCTCTGCTTCCATTCAACAAACACTACAAGTCCTCCCCACCCAACAACAACAACAACAAATGGTTGAGAATGAGATCCAGGAACCACCATCACAAGACTTGATCTCTGTAACTCTCCACCCCAGATCCTCCCTCCACTCCCCCGCCCACAAAGACTACAGATCCTTCACCCTCACCCGCCTCCGCCGCGACTCCGCCCGCGTCAGATACCTCACTCTCAAGCACGACCTCGCTCTCAACACCGTCAACAAATTAGATCTCAAACCTGCCACAGATCTCGAGGCATCATCTGACCTCCTTGAAGGCCCTATAATATCCGACGTGTCCCAGGGCTCCGGCGAGTACTTCTCCATAGTCGGCGTGAGGACGGCATCGACGGGCAGTGGAGGCGGAGGCGTGAGGAAAACAGGGGCGGCGGCTTCAACGGCAGTGAGGAGAGTGGTTTGAGGCAGCAGAGAGGAGGTGGCCCCACTGCCACGTGTGCGGTGAAACTCTCCATTGGGCGGGAATTTTCTCGCCAAATAATTAGCATGGCCCGTTGCTATCCCGCCCAACTATTAGCGACATACAGGATCCGTCGCTAATTTGGTCAAATGGTCAAATAAAGCCCCGTCGCTAATCCGTCCCTATTTCTCGTCGCTATTCAATCCATTTTTTTATAGGGTCGACAACAGAGCCAAAACTTATCCGGTAAGATGGATGATACCTTGCTTACTTAAAAAAATAAGACTTAGAAGGTCATGAGTTTGACTTTCGTTAAAATAATAATAAAAATACTATTGACAATAGTTGTTCCATACATATATCGGTATTAAAAAGCGTAATTGTAATTAAGGGGTATACGATTCTTTACTGTTGAACCCAGTATTCGATAATTACAAACTTTATAGAATGCTAAGGTGACATACATTTGATAAACATGAAGTAAGACATAAAGTTGTTGGGGTCCTTTGGACATACATATATAGATTTGTACATACATAAATGTCGATGCACATATGTGTCAAAAGTAAGTAATCATTCTCCTTATTATAAACTTGTAAACTTACATCGGTTACATAATTATGGTGATTAGAGAAACTTGTGGAGCTTGAACTCAAATTACATGGAAAACCACTTGCTTGACATGCACTAAGGAAACTGACATGAATGGCATTTGTCAAGTTCCTCCCAATGACTACGTGCCACGTCATCCTAATCGTCCCCACCAATAGTGGGCCCACAATTAAGGTTTTCAAAAACTTAGACTTAGAATGAATATGATCTTTCAATTGGGGTCCATCTTAGGAGCTATTATGTTAGTGGAAGTCTCACTAAGGTTTTGTAGGGTTTGTTAGGGATTCTCATTTGGAACAGTGTACCTATTCTTGGGCCCTTTTTGGATTGTTCCGCCGTCAATCAATTAGCAATGTAGGAAAGAAAAATCCATTCAAATGTTATAAACTAATGCACTACTCGATTGCTGTATTGCCTGGAAATATGAGATTAATAGTATAAGGAATAACACTAATGAGACCTAATTAATTAGAGAACAAGACACAGTTTCCTAAATGAAGCATGTGTTCAAGCATAGGGAAAATCTCAAGAGCTGAATCTTATACATTTTTAACAGTGTTTTATATGTGAGGCAATGAGAAGAGGAAGAGGATTGACTATTAGATGGTTAGGCAGTTCCTCAAGAAAGGAAAGCATGAGGGCGGCGCGGGTGTAATTAAGGTTTAAGCTCCAAGGTTAAAATAAATAAGGGAATAATCCTTGAAAAATAAACATTAATCCATGGGCACATTCAAAGTTTGATAGCAAAAAAAAAAAAAAAAAAAAAAAAAAAAAAAAAAAAAAAAAAAAATCCCCAAAGAATCATTTGTTGAGATAACTACCCTATTTGCCCTAGTTTAAGATAAAGTTGATAAATAAAAAAAGGCCCTTAAAGTAGATTGTATGAATTCCTTTTAGTTAGTCATTCAAGTAACTCAGTAATATCTCTTCTTTTATGTAAGAATGTGTCATAGAGAACTCAAGTGTTTATGAAACCCAAGAAATCATGAAAAATCTTGAAAACCCTCCAAAGCCTAAACACAATAGTCCTCAAAAACCCTCTTAAACATTGGGGACATGGGTCTCAAATGTCCTAATCATTAAGAAATCAAAGCAGACCAATAGAGCATTAAAGCACTTGGTTTTACATCAGAAAAACAAAAGCTTTGAGAACAAGGACAACAAGATGGTTGTGTTCTTGTTAGTGTAGCATTGCCTTGGTGTGGTGTGTGTGGTGTACATAAAAAAGCAAAAGAAGAACACAAAAAAAAGAGAGATGAACAAACTGTGCAGTATACATTCCCCTTTATCTTTTTTGCTTCTTTAACTGCTTTTTTTTTTCTTACATGGAAGACCAAATGGAAGAAGAGTACAGTTCCTTGGGCACACTAGACGACCAGCATTTGCTGACCGCGGGCAGGGTGGTCTAGAGAGAGAAACGGGTGTTTCTAGAGAGAGGGAGACCCAAGGGCTCGCGGTGCAATGACTTAAGCTGCACCATTTTTAATCATAAGTCTCCGTTTCCGGCTTTGCGTATTGAGCATACTTATTAAAACTCTTGAAGGAGAGGTTTGACACCACCTTATGATCTCGCTCGGCTCGAACTCAAATAAGTCGAGACCCATTAGACTTCAAATACCACCAGGTGAAATACCACCAGGTGGCTTAGACAAAATAAGGGCAGGTGCCCGGGCAGTTGCTATGTGTGTTTTGAGTCTTGTGTTTGGAGCAAGAGAGAGATTTTGAGACTTGTGGGTGCTCTCTATTTCACTTATTCTCTTCAAATTCCACATTACTTTGCTCTACTAAGTCCGAGGAGAGAAATCTCTCTCTCTCTCTCTCTCTCTCTTTTGTCTGCTACATTGTCTTCATTTTGCTTAAGAGCCCCATTTAGTGACTACCCATCTCATGTATTTCATTCCTCTCTCATTTCCACTCACTCTCTCACTCATTCATTGACTCACACTTTTTGATTTTGAGACTTTCATGTTTTTTCCCTCTTTGGTCCTCTGTTTCTGTTACAGAGATATTGAGAGAAAATTCAAACAAATCATTACTGTGATTAGTTTGAAGTGGGATTCTTGTCATCTTAATTAGTGCTCAAAACCCAGTTCTTTTTTTGTTTCTTTTTGTTAGGTAGAGCTAAAATAAGCTCTATTTTGCCCATCTTTGAAGAAGCCCAGTTTTTGTTTTGTTTAGTTAGTTCATTTCATTCAATTGTTCTCCTCACTCTTAAGAGGGATTGAGGAATTTGAACAAGCTGGACTTCTGTATGAAGAAGTGCTGAAACAATGAGAGATGGAAATCAGAAGAAATCCAAGGTCTTGATCTCTCCCTCTGTCTGTATGTTGTGTTTGTTTCACTTAGTTTTTTTATTGCTGTTTACTGACCTGTTTTCTTTGTTTGTGAGAGCAGCTCTCATGGCCCAAGAATTTCGTTAGGAAATGGTTCAACATTAGGAGCAAAGGAAATGACTTTCATGCAGATGAAATGGTCTATGGAGGTGGGTGTGTTTTGTTTTTCAATTTTATTTGGAGTTTTTGTTACTTTCTTTGTTTTTAATGGGGAGATTTCATTTATAGAACTTATTAGGGTTTTTAAAATTTGCTTATTTTCTTCAATCCCCAACTGGGTCTCTTCTGTAACAATTTTTTTGATGTATTCGATCGGTAGTCGAAGTTAATTATTTAATGCCCTCTTTGATTTTTATGGGTTTTGAAATTGTGGGTTATGATGCATTAATGGAAACTCACCACAGCTTTTTCATCTTTATTTGTCATCTTTTTCAGGTGGTGATGGAGAATGGAGGAGCAGTTGCTCAGAGAGGGAGGCTTGCACTATCAAGAAAAGTAAAACATGTACTACAGATTGGATTCAAAGCTGTTAACTTTTTGGACCACAGGCCTTATTAGTAGTGTATTAACCCCATCAAACATAGTTTAGAGATTCAAAATGAGGTGCCCATTTTGATTATCAATGCTAATCAATCTTCCCTCACTTGGGGCTTGTAGATAGATCGGATAAGCGAATGTCG
Organism: Stephania cephalantha; assembly: GCA_039657325.1. NCBI lineage: Eukaryota > Viridiplantae > Streptophyta > Magnoliopsida > Ranunculales > Menispermaceae > Stephania > Stephania cephalantha. Next base: position 13,825,261 of record CM077570.1, on the reverse strand, counting down.
GATCGGGCTTGGAGAGGAAAGACCGATGTTGAAACATCACAAGTTATTGATTTGCAGAACTATAGGTACATATTGTGCTAAATCTCTTCCAATTGTGTGAAGAGCTCTTACCTTTTCTTTCTTATTAATCATTTAAATTTGATTACCTTTCTGGGGAATAGGATTTTCGCTACTACATGGAATGTGGGAGGAAAATCTCCACCGAATTATATGAATCTTGAAGATTGGCTCCACACATCACCACCCGCAGATATATATGTAATTGGGTATGCTCATTTGTAAATATCTTTTTTGATTTTGTTTTTGTTGTTCCCTAATGTTGAACTAAATTGAGTGGAGCGGAAGAGTTTCATCCATGTAGCTAACTCCAACTAATTTGGGATTGAGGCTTTTTTGTTGTTTTCTGATTTTTCTACGTTTAGATGTTTCTCATTTGAAGCCTATTTGATCCATTTCTCTATCAGGTTTCAGGAAATTGTTCCTTTGAATGCTGGAAATGTTTTGGGAACAGAAGACAACGGGCCTGCAAAGAAATGGCTGGCTCTTATCCGAAAGACTCTAAACAACCTCCCAGGCACAAGTGGAAGTGGGAGTTACAACACGCCATCGCCCATCCCAAATCCCATTGCAGAATTGGATGCCGATTTTGAGGGATCAGCAAGGCAGAAAGCCTCAACGTTCTTTCAACGTAGGTCATTCCAATCTGCAAGTCGCAGCATGCGGATGGATGACATGATGGTTTCACATCCAAGACTTGATCGACGATTTAGTGTTTGTGATCGGGTCATATTTGGCCATAGACCAAGTGATTTTGACCCTAATTTCAGGTGGGGCTCCTCTGATGATGATAATGGGACTGTGGAATCGCCTAGTACCATGTTATACTCGCCAATGTCCTACGGAGGATCGGGTTCTACTGATGACCAGGATCGACCTACAGGGCATTCGAGGTATTGCCTTGTTGCTAGTAAGCAGATGGTTGGGATATTTCTCACTGTCTGGGTCAAGAGTGATCTGAGAGATGATGTTCGAAACATGAAAGTCTCGTGCGTCGGCAGAGGACTAATGGGATATCTTGGAAACAAGGTACATTACAATAGGTGAAGGAAGATTGTTAATTTGTAAAATTTATGTGGTTTTCGATCCTGAATTACTTGGGCAGTTAACAACCAAGAATTTTCCATTTTACAGGGCTCAATCTCAATCAGCATGTCGTTGCACCAGACAAGCTTCTGCTTTGTCTGTACTCACTTAACGTCAGGCCAAAAGGACGGTGATGAACTCAGAAGAAACTCCGATGTCAATGAGATATTGAGAAAGACAAGGTTTCCTAGGGTTCATGGCATGGGGGATGACAAGTCGCCGGAGACAATACTCGAGCATGAGTAAGAATACTTGCTTACCTACTTCCAAAAAACAAAAGAATACTTGCTTACCTTTTTTAACTTTCTTCTTTTGGGGCGTTTCGCTGTTATCTAGATTCTTATCTTCAAGCTCATAAAAGTGTCTAGGATGGTAGTACTGTTATTCTTTTTTTTATTTCCTTAATGAATTTTACTGATTTTGGTTCTGTTGCAATGGTTCTATTCCACATTATCCAGTCGAGTTATATGGCTTGGAGATTTAAATTATAGGATCGCACTCTCCTATCGCTCGGTAAAGGCACTTGTTGAGATGCATAATTGGAAGGCGTTACTGGAAAATGACCAGGCAAGATATCTTCATAGTTGCTTCTTTTAATACAAGGACTTTTTGTGTCAAATATCCATTATATTATAGAGCTTCCTCTTTCATTTATTATATGGATAACTTTTAGGTTTCATTTACAGTTCCATTTTTCTAATTTTGCCAAACCTGAAAGTCTAATGGTTGTTTTTGCAGCTTCGTGTGCAGCAGAAACAAGGTAATGTTTTTGTGGGATGGAGTGAGGGGAAAATATACTTCCCGCCCACATATAAATATTCAAATAATTCAGACCGATATGCAGGAGATGACATGCATCCTAAAGAGAAACGCCGGACACCTGCATGGTAATCACAAATAGTCCTATATTTTTTTTGATAGGACACAAATAGTCCTATATACATTTTTATGGCATCGAATTTGTAGTACCATGCGTAGCTGACTCGATATTTGCTCTATTGAAGGTGTGACCGTATATTGTGGTATGGGGGAGGCCTCCGCCAGTTGTCTTACGTTCGCGGGGAGTCCAAGTTCTCTGATCATAGACCAGTTTATAGTATTTTTCTCGCAGAGGTTCAATCAATCAACCAAGGTTTCATTAAGAGAAGTATGAGTTGCTCTAGTTCTCGGATTGAAGTTGAAGAGCTATTGCCATACTCAAACGGATACACGGAATTTAATTTCTTATAAGAGATAGAAATGACCTTCAACGATCCCCAATAATTAACATACGGTAATTTTCTAGAATACATTCGAATGATATATTTTATGTTAATTGGATAATCCTCTCAAATTCAGTTCTAATATGTTGCATAACCAGGTTTTCTTTTGGTGTCCATTTACGACGTACAAAGTTTTGCAGTGTCTACAAATAAACAGGTGAATGTTTCCCCCGCCTTCTTAATCTTAATTAAGCTTCTCTTGATTATACTCGTCTAAGATGGTGGCAGTTTGCATTTTAACTATTCCTTTGATTTGTTTCTTTAAGAACATGAATCATGATTGTTTTTCTGATGCCCATATGTCCTAAAGAGAATTTGGGCTTGGCACATTATCTGAAAGTGATGTAGTGAATGTATCTCAAAAAAAAAAAGTTATGTAGTGAATGGCATTTTCTACAAAGCTACTGAGAACATTTCTTAGTTGTCCCTATTCTTATCTGCGAATGGTCCCCTTTTTTCAGGCGAAGACGACTGTTACGAAGAAAACCTCTCTGCTTCAAAGATTGATGGAGACATTCCATCCCTCACAAACCCAAGAAAGGTTAGTTTCTTTGTAACTTCTTTTTTGTCTCCAATTGCTCAACTTGTACTTTAAGCATCTCTCTGCTACTGGATTTCACCCACCAAATGGGTTGGCTTATTACCTGATTTCTGCAGGTGCGAATGTCCAAACCTTGTCAATAACCAGTGCCATTCAGCCGTTAACAAAACACCTGCTTTCGCCAAGCAATCTGTTGATATTCGCGTACTTATTACTCTAACCATACCAGCTTACAGTATGAACACATACTTTGACACAACAAATTGTAACCAGCCTGTTTTTTTTTTTTTGTCATCCTTACTCAATTTCCTATCAGAAATCTGAAATTCTTCGAGCCCAAAATCGAAAAAAACTCGATTTCACTGCTCCCTCTTATTTCCCCTTCTCTCCTATGACCAGAATTAGTGAGTTGTTGAAAATCATGTTCTTGGACATGTAATGAACATTTTCCAAGTTTGTATTCTTGGATTGTTTGATTCTTTACTTAGGATTATTCTTTTCTGTAAAAAAAATACGAAAGCAGTGGCAGAGAAATTATTGTTTCAGACCCAAAGAAAGGAAAAGAAAAAAAGAAAAGAAAAGAGAATGATGGACAATGATATCATTGGATATGAACTCTCTCAGCTTCTTTGCCTTCTTTTCTATTCACATGTATTTAACATTTTTGCTGTGTTGTCATGGAAAAAAAGACACAATGGTGTCTGTTACTTCTCATGATTTTTACTGAAAAAATGGAAAGTAATCTCAGACCTACAGAGCTACAGTTTTGGCAGTTATTTAAATTGGAAAGGTAGTTGGTACATCAAATACTTGTTTTCAGAACTTAAATATTCTTTTTTAAGTAAGAACATTAATCAATATTCTTAAGTAAAAAACATTAATTAATATTCTTGTACGCTATGTATGCATGTTATATTTTTTTTTTTTTAAAATAGAGGTAATTTTTTTGAGGTAGTAATAACCTGCCACGTGTCAAAATACAACTGCATGTTTACATATGGGCATGTTCTTTATCCAAGAAAAGTTTTTCTAGAAATGACAGGATTACCCTTAATGGTTGGTTGCGTTTGAAAATAAAGAGGGGGAGGGAGGGATAAGGTTATAAGCGTCAAGAAAAGACTGAGGCTTCGCTGTGAGGATTTGGCACGAGAATCGGAGAATTAAAGTGACCCATCCGGTCAAAGTGGAGGTTTTTTTTTTTTTGTTTTTTGTTTTTTGTTTTTTTTTTGTCGAAGTAATTTGTATTGAAGTGTTATTAATCCAATCGAACAAACATCTATTACAAATAGATCTTACAATAGTGAAGCACGGAACAAATTGCGACAATGCGCACGCTAAAGTGCGACCTTAACCTAAGGAGGGACAACCACTCCAATAATAGGGACAACTACTCCAACAAATACATAATAAAACATTAGACTTTTGATCTAAAGTGAGAAAAATTTGAGGAGTGGATGAGACATACTACATCAATTGGTCACCGATGTGTCATGGAGAACCGCCACCATTGACCGCTCTTCGCCATAATCGACTTGCTACCAATAACTGCAAAGACCCCAAGCCCCAACTTGTCATCTTCTTCTCCAAGACCAAAACCTATGACTGTCGACGGCGACCTCGCCGAGAAGCCGCAACAATTCCAACATCTAGTTGAAATGCTGCCTAAAAGAAGAAGAAGAATAAGAAAAACACAGGCGCAATGGATGAGGAGGGCGGATGGAAAACAAACACAGCGTTGGTGTGCATAGATTCACGGTGGTGGTGGCCGTGATGGTTCACATGGAGAGGAGAAAAAAAAGGGCGATGAGATAGGGAGTGGAGGTCGCTACAAAGAAGAAACATGAAAAAGAGAAAAAAGAAGAAAAAGAGAAAGGGAGGGGGGACCGACGATCAAGCGGCTTGCCGGAGTAGATCGAAGGTCGTTGGTCCCCAGATCTGCTTTTCTTTTTAAACGGCTTCTAGGGAAGACGACGGAGTGAACGAGGCGAGAACAAAGTTACGAAATTGCCTTTTACTAACTAGTTAATCTCCCTACCTACAAATGGAGGCTTAGTGGAAGTATTTTTTTTGTTTCTCGTGTGGTGTCCGGATCTGCACCGACTAATTCACACTTAGGCACTGTGGGACTCTATAAAGGGAACAACATTTCTAACTCAATTTTTTTCATTCACGAGACTTGAACTCGAGACCTCACTTAAGGAGATCAAATCTTTTACCACTTAGGCCAACTGGTTGTGGACCCTACTAAATTGAAATTCACGTTTGGTGAAAGAGTGATTTTTTCAGCAATATATCATAGAGTAGTTATGTTTTTTTATGATAAAAAAATATTTTCATAGGACAAAGAGTCACAATAATCCTCAAACTTTCACTTTTGTATATCCAAATAATCCAAACAAATAAATGTGTCTAAATAATTCCAAATTTTATGTTTTGTGTCAATTTTGGCTCAATCACTTTTTTAGGCAAATTGATGTTGATGTGGCATATGAAGTCAGTAAAGTTTTTTTTTTAATGAGATGGTTTAAATTTTTTAAAAAAGTAGAAGGGGTGGTTAATTGTAAATTTAAAAAAACTTAAACTAACAAAGTGACGCAGCGGAGATCTTCTAAACCAGTTGAACGAATCCACGAACAACTCGATCTAGGTCAGAACTTAAGCCAAAGTTCGAAAATTCTTTTATTCCAGCCCCAAAAACCCCAAATTACATCCAATAGGTCGCTTAAGTAGCGAAACCCTAAAATTTGCCAAAAATAGTAAAAAAAGTCCAAAAAGCCATAAACTGGAAACTAGATGAAAATAGAAACAAATGCCGCAAACGGCAATAAAAACGGAAATTCCTAATGAAAGTTATAAGCTAAACAAAACTTTCATAAAATAGCAAAATTGCCTTTTCGGATGGCGAAACGATGGAATTTCGCCGAAAAACGTTGTTTCCAATCAACCCATGCCCCCGGAACGTCGAAACTCAAACGCCCGAACTTCACCGAAATTACCAAAATGCTATCCTGTCATATCTTCCATCATATTTTTCCAAGAATTTGCAAGCTGATTCTTGGACTTCATCATTCTCCCCAGTGTGGACATAATTCGCCCTCGAATTGTCATCATCAGACGTATCCCCATAATAGGGAACAAGATGCTTGACATTAAATACATCAGCCGTGCGAATGTGACTTGACAACTTCAATCTGTAAGCATTAGGATTAATTTTCTCAAGAATCTCCACAGGACCAATCTTCCGAACTGACAATTTGTTGTAATCACCCACATAGAACCGGTCTTTAGTGAACTGCCCACACAAAGTCACCCACTTCAAACTCCACGTGACGCTTCTTCCTATCTGCATATTGTTTGTACTTGTCAGCAGCCTTCTGCAAGTTATATTTGACAGATTGATGAATCTCTTGCAGCCCACTAACAAAGTCTTCTGCCTTGCCATGCCATCTAGTCTTACTTGGCACTGGTAACAGATCAAAAGGACCTCGAGGTAGTACTGAATACACAACCTAAAAAGGACTAAACCCGGTACTTCGATTAACAGCATAGTTGTGTGCAAATTCTGCCTGACTCAACTTGAAGTCCCAACTCCTGACATTCTCACCCACCAAGCTCCTCAAAAGATTGCCTAATGAACGGTTGACAACTTCAGTCTGCCCATCTGTTTGCGGATGACAAGCACTTGCTAAATTTCAGCTGCGTGTTCACCATAGCCCACAAACTGCGCCAAAAATGGCTAAGGAATCTGGTGTCCCGATCTGACAATCGAGGTAAGAAGGCCATGCAATCTATACACCTCCCGAAAGAACAGCTGAGCCACCTTTACAACATCTGTGATCTTCTTGCATGGGATGAAGTGAACCATCTTGGAAAAACGGTCAACCACCACAAAAATAGAGTCATTTCCCCGTTGTGTTCTAGGCAACCCCAGCACGAAATCCATGCTAATATCAACCCATGGCTGTTCTGGAATGGGCAAAGGCATATATAGACCAACATTAGTTGCGGTACCCTTCGAAAGTTGGCAAGTCCCAAGACCGTTGCACATATATCATATCGTCCACTTCCTTGCGAATGGTAGGTCAAAAGTAAGAGGTCCGCACCAAATTCGCAAAGTGCGATCACGCCCAACATGTCCCTCTCCATGCAACTTTCTAATAATCGCAATCTCAGTGCAATTAGGAATGCAAAGTGGTTGCCCGAAATAAGAAACCTCATGGAGTGTGTGTCGAATCGCACGCTCCCACTCCGCACTTTCTCCACAATAGTAGCAAATAAATGATCGTAGTAAACAAATCGAGAGAAGGAGGAAAACCTAGGTACCTCAATGGTCATGCGACTCAACAAACTTTTTCGTCTGCTCAGGGCATCAGCAACTCTGTTGGTCACACCAGACTTGTGTTTCACCACAAAATATACCACAACACACTTGCCTATCAAAGGTCTCAAGCTCTGGTTCATGACTCTCATGAAGGTGCTAGGTGCGTTTGACAGCCCAAACGCCATGACTAACCACTCATACAACCCTTCACTGGTTTTAAAAACAGTCTTCCACTCATCCCCAACTCTAATGCGAATCTGGTGGTACCCACTTTTCAAATCCAGTTTTGTAAAAATTTTTGCTCCACTCAATTGGTTGAGTAAATCATCCAAGCGAGGGATAGGAAAGCGATACCTGACAGTAATCTTGTTGATTACTCTACTGTCCACACACATCCGCCAGGAGCCATATTTCTTTGGTGTAAGGAGGGTGATCGCACACGGACTCGGACTTTCACGGATGAATCCCTTCGCCAATAACTCTTCAACTTTGTCTGCGCGCAACTCCTCATGCTCACTGGGACTCATTCGGTAGTGTGGTTTATTTGGTAGTGACGCACAAGGTTCAAGGTCAATCTGATGCTGAATATCACGCAATGGTGGCAGTCCTTCTGACATCTCATCAGGGAAAACATCACAAAACTCATTCACAATAGGAATTGCAGCTTCAGGAACATCAACATCTCTATCTATCTCCTTTCCCATCAAGATGTAAACTACCTCAGAATCCTGTAATTCATATTCAAATCTTGCCAAAGACAGCAAGCTGTTAGATTCTTTAGTAAGCTTAACTTCTTCCGGATCCTTGGCGGGTACTAGCACAATCTTCACTCCCTTGAACATAAGGGTGTATTTATTGGTTCTGCCATCATGCACAACTCCCCTATCAAACTGCCAATGACGTCCCAGTAATAAGTGGCAAGCATCCATAGCCACAACATCACACCAGACTGAATCCTTGTAGTTAGCACCAATAGAAAAAGTCACCAAGGCGCGCTTCGACACCTTCACGTCACCACCCTTCTTCAGCCAAGCTAGCTTGTAGCGCCTGGGGTGTTGTTCAGTTGCAAGGCCCAACTTCTGAACCGCTTCAACTGAGACGATATTCTTGCAACTGCCTGCATCAATCATGAACCTGCACACCTTGCCTAAGATGGTACACTTGGACTGAAAGATGTTATTCCGCAGCCACTCATCATCAGCGACAGCTCTAGGAGTCATACAAGAACGCCTCACAACCAAGGCAGTACCCACATCTCCAGTCACGATCTCCTCTTCTGTGTTGTCAGAAGTATCAAAGGCTGGTTCTGCAGTGATGTTGGCCTCTTCCCCTTCGTCTTCCTCTTCGTTCTCAATAAAGAGAGCCTTCTTCCCTTTACATTCTGACTTCCTGTGACCAACTTCGCCACAACCGAAGCATTTAATCCCACTAGTGCTAGGTCTGTTCGTGCGACTAGCAGGGTTAATTGCAGCGGTGTTACCTCCAGTATTAGCTGTCCCAACACTAACATTACTGGAAACATTACTCACACCCCGACGCTGTTGTTTCTCCACCAACAATGCTCGCTGGTGCGCTGCAGATAAGGAAGCCGGATCAAACATGTTGACGACATATTGGATCTGCACCCTCAGTCCACCAATACACCGCGCCACTAATTGGTCGTTAGTCTCCTGCAGTTCATTTCTAGCGACTAACTGATAAAACTCAGTAGTGTAATCATCTACTGACTTTGCCATTTGTCTCAGATTCTGCAACCTCTGATAGATAAGGCGTTGGAAGTTGTAAGGCAAGAACTCAGCCCGTAAGTGCTTTTTCATCTTCTCCTACGAGGTGATCTTCGCATTTCCATTCCTATTCCGCATCAACTTCTGCTGTTGCCACTAAGCCGTGGCCCTGTTGCGAAATCTGGTTGCAACCAGTTGAACACGCTTGTTTTCGGGCACACCTTTAAATTCTAGGACTTCTTCAATTGACGCCAGCCAGTCCAAGAATTCTTCCGGTTGAAAGGTGCCATGGAATTCTGGGACCTCCGTCTTCATCCCAGACTCCCACCGCCTGCAATCATCCTCAACTGCACGCGCCCTGTAGCACCTCCTCGGTGCCTCAACATACTCATCCTCCCCTTCGGTAGAAGAATCTCATACTGGTTCATCACCAACAGGTTCCCTTCGATGGTTACAGACACGATCCATATTCTGACCCAACAACTGATCGATTCGCGTAGTTAATTGTTCTACCGCCACGCCCATGCGTTGGTCAATTATTTGGCCAATTTGTCGATTCAGATTGTCACGGTCATACACCTCCTCGATACGCTTTGGTTCCTCTTCGGCGGCATGATTTCTCCAATCACGCTGAAGCAAGGCTCGATACCAACTGACGCAGCGGAGATCTTCTAAACCAGTTGAACGAATCCAAGAACAACTCAATTTAGGTCAGAACTTAAGCCAAAGTTCGAAAATTCTTTTATTCCAGCCCCAAAAACCCCGAATTACATCCAATATGTCGCTTAAGTAGCGAAACCCTAAAATTTGCCAAAAATAGTAAAAAGTTCGAAAAGCCCTAAAAGCCATAAACTGTAAACTAGACGAAAAATAGAAACAAATGTCGCAAACGGCAATAAAAACGGAAATTCCTAATGAAAGTTATAAGCTAAACAAAACTTTCATAAAATAGCAAAATTGCCTTTTCGGAGGGCGAAACGATGGAATTTCGCCGAAAAACGTCGTTTCCAATCAACCCATGCCCCCGGAACGCCGAAACTCAAACGCCCGAACTTCACCGAAATTACCAAAATGTCATCCTGTCATATCTTCCATCATATTTTTCCAAGAATTTGCAAGCTAATTCTTGGACTTCATCACAAAGACACAAACAATTAATTTTATGGAGATCAAACTCAAAGTTTGAGACTATTTTGATGTGAAATTTAAATCACCTCATTTAGCTAGCAACTTAATTTACCAATTTCAAATGTCACACCTTAATTTGTTTAAAAAATAATTGGGTCAAGATTGATACGAAACACAAAGTTTGAATTATTTAGACACAATTATTAGTTTGAAATTATTTAGACACAAAAGTGAAAGTTTGGGATTATTACGATTTATCCATTTTCATACCATCCGAACGACAAGCTTTTATACTTACGTAAAAAGAAATTTAAAATCTCATATATACCTACGTAGATATCTATACTATATATAATGACAATCCTCCCTCGCAATCAATTAAAGGCAAAACAGCTTTATTGACAAAAGTGTTCTCAAATGCTTATATCTCATTGGTTCAAATAATCTTCAAAAATACAAAATAGGGGTATTTTAGTAAAGTTGGGATTAACTAACTAAAACTTTTTAATTGATAGGATTTGTTTCTAAAACAGTACAAAAAATACTGGATTAGCGACGGGTGTCAGAAATAGCGACAGATTAGCGACGGGGACCGTCGCTATTTTTTGACCGATTAACAAAAAAAAAGTTTTGTGTTTAAAAAAGAATGTTAATTTTTAAATGAAAAAAAATAAAAAAAACATCAAATACAACAATAAACAATGAATATACTGTAAAAAATAAATCAACAAATCGAAAAAAAAAGCAAAACAAGTTTATATAATCATCAACAACAATGAATATAATACAACAAAAAACAAAGAAAAATTAAAACTTAAAAAAATCAAAACAACTAATCTTAATTTTACAAAAAAAATAACATAAAATAAGTTATACATATTCATGCTTTGGTGAGAGTGGGCGTGGCCGGCCAACGTGATGGTGGGGGAGGCGGAGGAGGAGGCGAGGCCGATGAGGAGGTGGAGGTGAGGCAGAGGAGGCGGAGTTGAGGCAGAGGTGGAGGCGACACCGGCGAGAGAGAAGTAGGAGAAGAAGCGATGACGACGACGCGGCGGAGGGCAACACCAGACAGGTGTGGCGGCGCGGGGCATTGGCGAGAGCGGGGTGGATGGAGAGTGAGAAGAGAGGAGGGGGCGAAGAGATTGGTTTCGGGAGTGAGAAGATTTTTTGGAGTATATAAGTGGGAGAGATTTGGGTTTGGTTATGTAAGAGAGTGGCGAAAAAAATTTCATTTTTAGCGGGAACTTTTCCACTCAACGATTAGCGATGGGGGCCGTCGCTAATCTGGTCAATGGGTTGCCCCCGTCGCCAATCTGTTGCTATTTCTCGTCGCTATTTCTACCGATTTTTTGTAGTGAAACCGTCCCCACCTTTCCATCCTCACCTTAATTACTCTATATACATCATCTCCACTTTAATCCTTTAAAAAAATAAATAAAACTACCCCCATATGAGATCATTTTCTCATATTTTTCTTCCATATTCTCTTCATGCAGTACAACAATCTTTCACAAATAATATATTATAGAATTATATTGGAAATTTTCTTGATTTTGAAATAGGCGTTTTGGTAATAAACTTAACTTTCTATGTATTTCTTTTCCAAGAACTGCCAACAATTTAGGGTGAGAAAATGCACAATTTTAGCGATTGAGAATTTGAGATAATGGTTCACTTGAAATAAGTTTGAAAAACCCCTACTTAATTGCAATTAGTTACCATAACTGCTACATTCTACCTTCTTTTGCGTCTTCAATATCTCTCTTCTATTATTCTCCTTATTTCTGCCTTTCCATTAGCGTATTTCCTTCTTGCTCTCAAAACATTCTTGATGAAGAACTGTGCGTAATACTTATCACATAAATATATAACAACGCTGCAGTCTTGATGAAAAACTTTGCGCAATACTTATCACATATGTATATACCAATGCTATGATAGAAGCCACTTAGCTTGCCATGAACTGAATTTACTATGCACAGTCATGGAGTTCGGCTAATTGCTCGAGTTCTCATATGAATTGGCTTCTGAAAATGGTAAATATATAAGATTGAATTTCCTCTTTTGTTTATGCATAGAAACACCAATCAATTTTCTTATAAAAGTGTCTTTTTTTCAGTGATACAAAATTTATCCAAGGTGTCCTTTATTGGTTACTATGAAAAAGTTCGAAGTCATTTTTTATTTAAATTTAAAGAATACTGATCAACATCTATTAGATCAGACTTTTCTATTTTTTTTAAGGAGTTATTTCTTTTGTCTTCTCTTTAATGTCTTACAGTGATAGCTCCTCCTAATAGGTTTGTTAAAATTAAAGGTCGAAGATTGACTGAAGTAGTCGTGGAAACTTTTATGACTTGGGGAGGCGATCTGTGATTTGAGATAGTACTGATGCGGCCACATGCCCTTTCACCAGTTTTTTCTTTTTGGGCTAATATCAAGTTGATAACGTTGAAGTCTTGACTTTGGGTATTATATAAAATCTCAACAAATATCGGTTTGGATGTGTTATGTGTTGCGATCCATTCTTTCTTGACCATTTATACTACTCATAATGTATGTTACATATAACAATGATTAAGAGGTTTTTTCTTACATTTTCGAATTATGATGGTGATTGTTGCACCTATGGAATATCATTGTTCACTTTAACAAGTTTGTTTTGTTTTGTTTTTGTTTTTTTTTGGCTAAAGTTTACTTTAACAAGTTATGCTTTTTAGTTATGTAATATTAGCTATCAAGTATATAGTTTGATACCTTCTCAATATTTACTTCATCACATGAACGTACATATAAACACTTATTTCTTCTTTTTTTGGGTAGAGAGTAAAGAGTTAAGTAAGCCAAGAAAATTAAGGGGGGTGTATTCAATTGATATTTTAATAAACTTTTAGTTACTTTTATTGACTAAAAAAGTTTAGGGGTATTCAATTAAAACTTTTAGAGAGTCTCTAAAAGTAAGGTGTATTCAATGTGAACTTTTATAGACTTTTAAAAAGTCTCTAAAAGTTTCGGGGTATTCAATTTAAACTTTTAGAGAGTTCATAAAAGTAAGGTGTATTTAATTTTTTGGTGACTTTTGTAGATTGGTTACAAATCTTGACTTTTGTAGACTTTTTGTATAAAAATACACATAAAGAAGTCTTCAACTTCTCCTCACCTCAACCCAGAAACTTTTAGAGACTTTTAATTTTTGTTTGTTACATTTTTCAATAAGGACTTCATTGTTCACAAGAGGTATTTTCTTATCAATTATTTTTTATCAACTTCTACAATCACTCCACAACTCTTGGATTTATTGCTCACTCATTATACTCTAATATTTATGTTGATGAAAATGGATTGATGTCATTATTAACAAAATCTCATTCTTGCATCACTATACATTTTTGATAGTTTTTTTTTGATAAAGAAGTTTCGTTTATTAGTGTATTATAATAATATCAAAAAGTGTAGTATTATTATTTTTGAAGAAAATAATTGTATAATTTTTTTAAAATGCAAGAAGTGCATTTTTTAAAATTTAAACTATCATTATTAAGGAAAAAATATACTTTTTTGCTTAAGTCAAACAAAAAAATAAAGTGCAAAACTTTTACACTAATATTTCTAATGATCTTTTCTCAAAAAAGAAAAAATATTTCCAATGATCTTACTTGATTCTTTTCTACCACTAAAGGATGATTTATTTACCTATTTATTATGTTGATATTTATTTACTTATTTGTTATGCTACTACCTTGAGAGTAATTCATTAATATGTCTATATGTTTTTTTTTTACTAAAATACAAAAATACTTTTTAAAAAATTAGTAATAGTTCTTAAGAAAAAAATATAATTATTTATTTTTTATAATAAAGTGCAAAATATTTGTTTCATTTTAAAAATCACAATAATCTATTAGTATCATCAAAATCATGTTTAAGAAGTTCACAAAAGTCACTAAAAATCTTAAATGTTGATAAAAGTCATCATAATGAAATCTACATAAAAGTTTATCAAAGTCTTTAAAAGTCTACCAAAATCTAAAACTTCATAAAAGTCGTTCACTTATAAAAGTAATCAAAAGTCTATTAAAATCTCAATTGAATACACCCCCGTAAAACAAAAAAGGACTTACTTCTCTGCTAATAAATAAATGATTTTTATTCTTTTAAAAAAATCAAAATAAAAAAACTAAAGGTAGAGATATCATTATTACTTTTGAGGAAATGAATTTTCTTTTTAGGAAACCATCGAGTTGGGATAGTGGCAAAATAATTAAGAATAGCCCAACAATTAATTTCATAAATTATTGTCAAGCTATATGAGTAGATTTCAACTAATGCACCTTTTTCAACGACAATAGATGCAATTTACATGTGTTTACTAAGAGCAACATATATATACATCATATTTTTGATGGAGGCCATGATAAAAAAAACTATAATTAATTAATAAAACCATAAATGTATTGTATATAGTTGAGCAAAATAAGTTAGTTTCTTTCTTATCAAAAAAGTGTATTAGGGCCAAACATTTAAGTGAATCTCAATGATTGATTGCATAACAATTTCATGTCGTTATCGAAATGATCAAACATTTTGCAATGATCTTTTGATCTTAAATCTAGCTATCTAATTAGCTAGATTAATTTAATAGTCTTTTTTCTGAGGAAGCTATATATAGTTGTTAATTAGAAGATTATATGTAATTAATGGGAACAAAATATGGAATAGGCATATATTTTTAAAAATATTATCATAAAATGTGCATCACTTTGAAAACACTCATTAAATTATGATATTAATGCATTATATAATAAGCTTTTATGAACACTATATATGGTTTTAGTTGCTTTCAATACATGATTGTGTTTCAAAAATCAAAATTATTGTTTGGTTTGATTTATTTAGAAAAAAAAAAGCGTCCACGTGCAGAACACGATTAGGGTCATGTTGAAGGAAACATGCCAATTCATTAAACACCTGATGTGTCTATCTTCGCCTAATGCTCGAGCTTCCTATCCAACCAAATAAAGTAGTCTCACCTACCAAAAAGTTCGTCGAGAAATTCCTCTTCCTTCCTCCTGGAGTCGAGCCCGTTCATTATGGGTATAATTGAAATATACGTGGATATAATGTGGAGGATTATTTTTTAATCAATTTCATTGGATTGAATGGTTGAAAATGACATTTATATTATTGTATAGGTTTTTGATAAAAAAAATATTGTATGGGTTGTACGTATTGGGGCATGAGATGCTCTAAAATCATATGCACTATATTATTTGAATTTTACTAAAAATTTGGTCTTTAATGATCAACTAAAACTTTTGATCGCTTTTTTTTGAAAGACAATTTTGAATACTTTTTTCTCTCTTAATATATAAATCAATAAAGTATAGATCTTTAAAATAAAAAATAGAGTACAAAATATCATGAAAATATATTAATACTAGCGTTCACACATGCTTCATGACACAATTATTGTTTACGCCTCACGCGCCGAGCGCGTGCCCATTGACTAGTATATATAATGGAATACCCCCTAAGATTGTGGTGAAGCCAAAATAACATTTATTACAAGTTTACCTTTCTAAGTCAAGTGTAACAAATCTTCTTTCCAAATCATGTCCTTACAACAATTAAGGGCATATCTGTCTTTTTTTATTTTTTCATGTTTAAAACAAACTAAATGAAATCGTTTGATGATCAAGATTAATTGTGGTGAGTGCTACATGGTAATTGATGAGTAGATGTTGAGAAAACCAACTTAACGTGGGATAGTGGGTAACTTTTTCTTATTAAAATATTAAAAAAGGGAAGATGACATCTTAACGTGGGTGGTTAAAAAAAATCCACTGCTTCACACGGTTCATGTACAAAAAACAATTTCAGCCATAGTTCCATTCAAGATACATATATGATAATATTTAACTTTTGCATTAGAGATTTAATGTTTAACTCAATGTCAACAAATTTATTTAGGTTAGGATTGTGCATCACGTGCCCATCCACTTGTGTATGTATAGGCAACATATCAAATAATTAGAGTTACCGCTTAGTTGGTCTTCAGTAATTGTATTCATCACTTCCATTACTAAATACTAATTGATGAGAGGTGTGTGTTACATATGATATGAAAGCCTACCTGTTAATGTTAGGTGCATTTCAAGGCATTTGATCAACGCTGTTGAAAGTTGGAGAAGCCGGGGTTGGAGCGATTTTTCACCTTTTTTTATCACTTTTTTTTTTTTTTGATAATTGGAGGCGAGACTCCTTTTAATATATATATACAAAAATTGATAGCTACAATAGTTGATAATTACAGAAGAATAGAGAAAGCAAGAAACAAGAAATAAAACATCTCCCATCTTCCCCAAAAAACGTCCATACAGAGCCAAACTGTCCAAAAATTTCCTGAATCAAAATTCAAACTATGCACAATCTTCACACCTCTTAAGCCACGACCCCCAGTTCAGTCCAAAAAAAGGCCACCAGTCGCTCTGTAGACCGTCCCCATATCCACAAAATCGCCAAAAAAGGGAAATCGGCACACTACCATTCGATCGCCTACCAAACATAGGGCCGGGTTGGGCGCACTACCTGGTCGAGCTCGACCCAGACAATGCCCAGTTGGCCCCCCCAACCCGGATCCCTTGTATCATTAATCTCAACATAGCAGTGCCCAGTCCCCAGTTAAAAGACTCCATGACCAATGCTTGAACTCCTTGTGGCCAAGCAAAACCGAGGCCACATTCTTTTTTGTTGAATCCCAAACATCCTCCCACCTATTCGCTTTATCATTAAAGATCCGGTGGTTCCGTTCGGTCCATATAGCCCACAATATCGCAATGGAACCCGCTCTGCACAACACGCCTTTCCTATTCATTTGTGACCTTTTTCCTCCACAAAACAAACATAAGCCTGCAAAAACCAATCCAGCAAATCGTCAACAAAAAACAGACCAGTTTCCTTGCCACTGTTGCCATGACCATCCTGTGAATTCTTTATGTCCATGCAAGACCAAGCCTACATTCCTCTTCTTAGATTCCCATATCTCTTGCCAAGTGTTGTCAATCTCTTTAAAAATTCGTTGGTTTCTCTCCCCCCCTACACAGTGCCCAAAGGAGTGCCAAAAGTCCGGCTTTAAACAACAAATTCATTTTAATGCCGCATGAAATAGCCGCCGCTTGTTCCGTCCATGTTCTTAAAGATTGGGGGTTTTGCCACTCGATGCCTATCTCCCTCGACAACTCCTCCCATAACCTACACGAAAATGAACATGCCAAAAAAAGGTGATCAATGGATTCCATATGAGAAAAACACAAACAACATCTTGACGGCAAGAGGGTGATATGAGGGAGTCGTCTTTGAAGCACATATGTCGTATTAATCTTTCCTAGCCACGCCATCCAAGCAAAAACCCTAACCTACAGATTTCCATATTAGATTATAAACCGAAAAAGATGCCAACGAATTTTCAAGATAAAGACCATAGAAAAAAGATTTAACAGAGAAGAGCTGGGAAGGGTCCCATCCCCACCCACGCTTATCCTCCGTGTGTGGGGTAAGGGAAACTTCCTGGAGACGATGTGTGAGTGCCGCGAATTCTATAGCTTCCGTTTCTCCTAACCTCCGCCGAAAACTGTAATGCCAAGAGTGATCCCACTCGCTCCCCCCGACAAAAAAGGCCACCTCCGCCACACTTGCTTCGGGATTTTGCGAGAGAGAAAATAAACCCGGAAAGTCCTCAGCAAAAGATCGCGTCCCGGTCCATGCATCCTGCCAAAAATGCAGTTTCATTCCATTCCCTAGCGTGAACTCCACACCTTTGATGAAATCCTGCCATCCAACCATTTCCATGTAGTGGATGTTAGAGCTCACCTTCATTTCCATGTAGCAAAACCACTGCCATCCAACCATTTTTGTATTTATTGTGCATACATATTCATCACAAAAAATGGATAGAAAACGGGGAGGGCCGCTAAGGGCACCCCACCATTTAATGAGGGCACCCAGTTAATGTGGGCACAAACTGTTTTACCTGGGGCACCAAAAAATTAGCCCCGAACTACCGAAAATACCCCTCCCGCACAAACACGAAAAAAACCCGCCGCACCCCACCACCCCCTCCACCACCTTCACCGATCTTGACTCAGAAACCATTTGGTTTGAACCGACCAAAGAGAGGAATCTCCGAAATCGTGTCTCACCTTTTGTTTCTCCTTCGGTTTACGGCTTTTTTGCGGTTCGTAGGGTCGTGGCGTGAGCCGATTTCGTCTCCACGTTAGGGTTCGGTTGAAGTTCGTCGGACACACCTTATTTAGTGTAATTAAGTTACATTTGGTAGATTAGTTGTGATTTACAGTGGTGGTTTGTTCAATAGTTAAAAAAATGGGAATTCGCGGTTCTCGGCCACACAGCCGAGAGAGCGTGCTAACCTGTCTCGCCAAGCATGGCCGAGAGGGAAGCTACATTTTGGGAAGTCGCGATCTCGCCACAAAGGCCGGAAAGTCTCACGATGTCTCGGTTACGCATGGCCGATAGTACTCTAGTTCTCTCGGCGAGACTTGACGAGAGCTACAATTAGTGATAGGTAATGTGGCGTCGGTGGTGTACAACCGAGAATTTTCTCATACTCTCGGTTGTACACTGGCGAGAGGGTTAGAGTAGGCTCGGTCCTCTATGATCGAGACATTTCAATATATCTCGGTCCTGCGAGGCCGAAACAATCGCGCACATCGACAGAAACTTCGGATAACCTCATAAAAAACACAATAAATTCGCAAAATTACCTCAAGTTCAACCTCCTTCTTGCACCGTAGCAGTACAATCCTCCATTATATAGTGGAAACAAGTTCGGATTTGAGGAAATTACCAAACCCTACGTTGACAAACAAATCATCATTTTCACAGTTTTACCCAACTAAACAGTTCTAAGAAACCATCATATGGTTGTCAAACATTGTTACATCGCTGTCGAATGATGTCAATCCGCAAGAATCGATAAACGCTCGCCAAACGCAATGTGGCTTTGTGGTTCAAGCTTGGTGGTGGGGTGCCCTTTTTCTTTGTCAAAATGATTTGTGGGTTTTGAATCATTATATATACAGGGGCAAAATGGTCTTTTCCAGTTTTGCTGGAATTTTTACAAATAATTTGGGTGCCTTCATGAAAAGGTGGGGTGCCCTTAGCGGCCCTCAAAACGGGGCATGTCGTTGACACCGTAGTTGGGACACGCATGGGAATTAATAGCGACGGGCCTAACCCCGTCGCTAAATCTTTGGCTCTCTTCGATCTCAATCGTTTCCTTCCTTTGCTACTATTTCCTCTCATCCATCTCGCTTAGAAGCTGTCTCTCCCTTTCGGTCCTCTCGCTCCAGGAGTTCTCTCCTTCTCGCTCCTCTCGATCTTCTCCTCTTCGTCGACCACTCTAAGACCCAAACCCTAACCGGCCTCGTCGTCGACGACCCTGACCTAAACCCTAACCGGCCCATGTCTTCATCAATCGACTCGGCCTCGATCTCATCGACCTCGGCTGACGTCCTTCTCCTTTCTGTCGGCCTCCCTCTCGGCCTTGCCCCGCCGTCGTCCGATCGACCTCCGTCAACCGCCCCGTCAATCGGTATTGCCGCATTCCGCGGTGGTTTATAGGTATATATTTTTTATTTTAAGGTAATTATATATTAATTTGTGAATTGATTTTAATATATATTTTTTATTTTTGGTGAAGATTGTTTGCAATAAATATTATAATTATTGTTGTATGATTAATTAAAATGGTTTGAATAAAATTATTTGATTAAAATTGTTTTAAAAATTTACTTGTTTGAATAAATTTATTTTTTGGTGAGAATGATTGTGATTGTAATTTAGTTTTTATTGTGGTCTTTTATGATTAAGGTGTGAATAATTTTGTACATTTTTTGTATAATTTAATTATGTTGTTGTGATGTTTTGTATGTTTTTTCAAACTAGTGAAAAAAAAATATATGCATGTGTGATTGTAATGTAGTTTATATTGTAATTTTTTTTTTGGTAACATGTGTTATAATGAATTTCGTTGTGATGTTTGAATAATTTAGTTGTAATGTTTGTATATAATTTTTTAATATTGATATGTAATTTTTTTTGTAATGTGTTATAATTTAGTTGAGAAAAAGTTTATGTTGAGTCGAATTAAAATTATGATTAAAAAAAGTAAAATATAAGATTGCTTTTATATTATAGTCTTACCAAAAAAAAAAAAATATAAAGCATTATAGGAAATATATAATCAATTGAAAAAATAAAGGACTATATGTACAAACATAAAACACTTTAAAATATAACATTGCTTATATATGTATATGTGTGTGTGTTTTTAAAGCACTATAAAATTAATTAGGAAATATACAATTGATTGAATATTTAAATTAAATAATATAAATTAATTAGAGAAATTACATTTCAATCAAGACAAAAATGAAGGACTAATATATATATATGTGTGTGCGCGCGCGTGTGTTTAAAGCACTTTAAAATAAATTAAGAAATATATAATTGATTGAAAAAATTAACATATAACAACGTTTTATATATACTATATATATAAAACTTGTACTGTATGCAGATGAAAAAAAAAACTTATTTAAAAGAAAAATTTGAAACAAATTGAAGCACTTCAAAACTTATATACTATATGGATGTACAAATTATACTATATATAGAACTTGTACTATATATTTGTAAAAGAAAAGCACTTAAAGATTAATAATTACACTATGTATATATTGAAAGAAAATTATAATAGTTTTCACTATATATATGTACAATTATATTAATGTTTTTTAAAATCTTTATTAATGAAAAATAGTACTTACCATATCTATAATGAATTTAAACATAATTAAGCAAAATAAATTTGAAGCATAATAATTTGAAATAAAACAAAATAAATTTGAAGCAAAAAAATATTACTTACTATATATCAACTAATAACGATTAACATTCGACTAAAACGTATAAAATATATAACGCAAAGTATGTGCAAATGCAACCAATTCAATTAATTACGGTTAACAATCGACTAAAATGTATAATATATATTACACAAAGTATGTGCAAATGCAACCAATTCGATTAATTATGGTTAACATTCGACCAAAATGTATATAGTGATTGGTGTGTACGTTTATTTAGGGTTTATTAGGCTTTTCTGAGATGTATTTATCTCGAGATTGGATGTATAACTGCATTGAAGGCAGTTAAACTAGATTGGAGTTTGTAGCTGGCGTTAAGGAGTTCATAAAGTTTTCCATGCAACACTGCACAACTGTCCTGAACGAATCAAAAACTCGATGTCCTTGTTGAAAATGTCGCAACGAAAAATACTACGATGTAAACACATTAGAGCTTCATTTAGTGAGTTGAGGATTCATTCCTGAATACTATTGTTGGACTGAGCATGAGGAAGAAGAATTATTAAATGATGAGAACAATGAAGGTGATGATCCAATGGATGAATATCTGCGTCATATCATCATATGATACACGACCACGCGGGTCCCAGTTTCGATTGGAACTGTCAGGAGGAGCCAAACCCTGAAGTCAATCATTTATTCGAAATGATATTGACGCAACGAATCAACCGCTTTGACCACGTTGCGAGAAGATGACAAAACTCTCAGCAATGGCGTGTTTGTTAACGATAAAGTCGAATCATCATATTTCAGAGCAAGCATTCGACGAAATCTTGCAGGTATGTAAATACATGTTGCCTGAAGAGAATCGGTTGGTAGATAGCTTTTACAAATGTAAAAGTTTAATGCATTGGTTGGGCCTTCCGTATGAACGAATCGATTGTTGTCCCCAATTATGAATGCTTTATTGGGGGTCCGACTCCGAGCTTACGTCTTGCAAGTTTTACGGAGACTTTAGGTTTAACTCCAACAAATAGTCGCACAAGACAATGTTTTACTTTTCCTTGGTGCCTCGTTTACAATGTTTGTTCACATCGAAAGCTACAGCAAAATACATGCGATGACACACATAACATGTTAGAGATGAGGACAATATGAAACATTACTTTTATTCCATAGCATTGAACCACTTCAATCAAATGAACCTTACCTTCAGCTCCGAGGTTTGTAACGTTCGACTTGGCTTATGCACTGATGGGTTCCAACCTTTGGGAATGGCTAGCAAATCGTACTCATCGTGGCCGGTGATTTTAACACCGTACAACTTGCCACCGTCGATGTGTATGAAGAAATAAGTTATGTTCTTAACAGTGATCGTACCCGGACCGACTAATCCGTCGTAAAAAATTGATGCGTTTCTTCAACCATTGGTGAAAGAATTGCAAGATTTTTGGTATCGATGAAGACGAACTTTCAAATGCGCCCTGCTCTTATGTGGATTGTCAGTAACTTTTCAGCCTATAGTATGTTGTCGAGATGGAACACGCATGGGAGGACGACTTGTCCTTATTGTATGAAAGATACCGATGCTTTTCAGTTGAGGTTCGAGGGGAAACCGACTTGGTTTGATTGTCAGCAACGTTTTTTGTCGCGATATTCGAAGGAGAGGAAAAACAAGTCTAGTTTTCGTAGAGATAGAATTGTATTAGACAAGCCACCGGCTAATAAATCAGGTGAAGATATCTTGCATAAAATTGAAGCTTAGGGGTAATGAAGGTCACTAGTTGGGATCAGATGTTATAAACAACGAAGTCTCGAAGACTAATGGGTGGAAGAAATGAAGCATACTGTGGGACTTGTCGTATTGGAAGACGAACCTTGTTAGGCACAACTTAGACGTGATGCACATCGAGAAAAATGTCTTTGACAACATTTTCAACACAATTATGAGTGTGCCAAGGAACACAAAAGATAATTTAAAGTCTAGGGAGGACTCAAGGGAGATTTGTCATCGGCCAGAGCTTCATTACGATCTATTATCTAAAAATATCCAAAGGCACGATATGCACTAGAAAAAGCATAGAAAACAAGTGTTGTGTAAATGTATTAAAGAATTGTGATTCCCTAATGGTTATGCATCTAACATTGGCAGTTGCGTAGACTCTAAAAAGTTGAAGATGTTTGGAATGAAAAGTCACAATTTTCATGTATTCATGCAACGACTATTGTCGATTGCATTTTGCAATCTCTTAGAGGAGGACATATAGATTGCAATTAGGGAGTTACAAATTTTCTTTAGAAATTTAACTACTAGAAATTTAAATGTTGAGAATCTTCAGCTTTTGCATTAAAACATTCTTAAGATACTGTGTAAGTTGGAAAAAATCTTTCCGCCAAGTTTTTTCGACTCAATGGAGCATCTCCCGATCCATCTGGCGTATGAGGCTATCATTGCTGACCAAGTATAATTTCGGTGGATGTATCCTTTTGAGAGGTAATCAATTATACTCGCACACAATGAGAATCAATTAAAATTTACATTTAACTAACTTACCTCTATAAATGTAGGTAAACATTTGAAAAATAATGTTAGGAATAAGGTAAGGGTTGAGGGCTCGATATGTAGTGCTTATTTAGTGGAAGAGGCAGTTGCATTTTGTTCCTTTTATTTTGAGGATCACGTGTCCACCTTGCACAATCGTCCGCCCCGTAATTACGATGGTTGAGTCGGGCCAACTCTAAATTTTGATGACAACTTCTTAACTTTCACCCACCTAGGTCAGGCTTATGGGAGATTGAAGAAGCGTTATCTCTTGGATGATGAGTGTAACGCCGCACACTCATATGTTTTGTTAAATTGTCATGAAGTCGCTCTATTCATGAGGTATACATTAACATTTAATGCAATACATACATTTAATGTCAATTGTTTAATATCCTTATTCTATTCAATCGTAATCCTTAATTTCTTTCATCTCCTGTTAGGATGTACATATCGGAGTTGTTGTAACATCCCGTATTTTTAATTCATTAATTATCGCTAATCACGAATCATAAGTGGTAAAAAAAACCAACTAAAAGTTGCAATTAGTCGACGTGCTTAAACAAAAAATTAATTGATTTTGTTTGGTGTGCCTATTTTGTAATGTATAATCAATTTAATTCGATTTAAATGAAGTCAAACTATACCATTGATTTGAATAAGTGACATAGTTTAGATTTAAAACAAATAATTAATACAATGGCAATTAGGTAATTTGCCTCATAATAAAAACAACAATATAAATAAAAAAAGAACCAAACGAACAAAATGGGGGTAAGCCCCCATTTCGTTCTAAAAAAATGCTTAATAGGCAAATATATCCTAACGTTTCAAAGTTTTTGCAAAAATATCTTAACGTTTGAATTTTGGCAAAAATATCATAACCTTTTGCTTTTTTGTAAATTGTATCATCACTTCCTATTTTTAGTGAATTACACTTAATATAATAAATTATGCATACAATTAAGAATATTATATCATATAAATGGAATTGGTATGTAATCTAGTGACCATTTATCACTTTGATTGTGGTTGGATACATAATAATTACAAACAAGGATACAATTTGCATGAAACTAAAATGTTAGGATATATTTGCAAAAATTGAAACGTTAAGATATTTTTACAAAAATCTCGAAACGTTAGGATGTATTTGCCTATTAAGCCTAAAAAAAAGAAGAGAAGCAATTCCAGCGAGACGACGATTGCAGTTGGAGAGGACGCCAGTGAGAGGAAGAAAGAGTAGGCAAGAGAAAGATTATGATGGTCACTTAGGGCTTAGATTATTGCAAAGTTTTTTTTTTTTTTGTAAATTTTAGCAAGGAGGGTGGAGATGTTGAAGTTGAAGCAAGATTTGAGGCTCAACAACTCTAATTGAGCGGTGAGTGCATTTAGAGCCTCAACAACAATTTTACAAAACAAAAATAGTTTGATTTGTTGTTTCAAAACCTTCATTTCACCCTTGTTGAGATTGAGTGCAAGAAATTTATGGGTTTCCACCTAAATTCAAGCATCGACTTTGATTTAAAGTTTGAAAGGTATAAAATTATCGCCCTCCCTAATCTCTTAATTTATTTTTGTTGATGGAATATGTTGTTATTAACATTTTTTATAGAAGATTTATAAGTTTTGGGGCATGCTTGTGTAGAGCATATAACTCTAAATATTGAGAGAGAAAAAGTTAGGAGTTTATATTGATAGTTGAAGTGGCAACTCAAATGTTTGATGAAAGAAAAAACTTAAAAGTCTTACTTCAAGTAGGATTTTATGTATTTGATAAAATCCATTTTTCTTGCTTCTTAAGTGTTTGATGGAATGTTCAAAAGAGAAAGTTTTCTTTATTTTCATTGAACTTGGAAAAGAAAATGTTGGCTTGGATGAAATTTATGAGTTCATAAATAACTTGATGAGTTAATTGTTGAGTTTTAATTATATGTGGAAGATATTGTGGATCTTAGAGTTTGATTTAAGGGAGTAGAGATTGTGGAATTAAGTAGGAAGAAAATGTAGATTGTTGAAATTGTTCATTGAATGAATGCACTCTAAGTGATTGATGTAATGCATGAAATGAGATTTGCCTTCACTTTCGAAATTCAAGAGTATAAATCTAGATGGATTTGTTAATGATTGAAGTGACCAAATCCTTGGGTTCATGTTATATAGGTATAAGAATTTTAGTGGCAAAAGGAAAGGGAAATATTAGGAGTTAATATGGTTTATTTAATTTACATTCCATGTTCTTGATGAAATGTCTTATTTTTCTTAACTTTGAAAGATAGAAATTTGGTATTAGATGGAGTATTGGCTAGCTTGGTTGGATTGATTGGAATGAAGTTTTACCTAACTAAGTTCTATTTGTTTTGAATTGAAGTCTAATGAGAATGGAGACCTCACAGATATCTCCTTATTTATATAATTAAATTTGTTTTACATGTTTGTTTAATTAAGAGATTATTCTTAAGTGTTCTTTTATGGTTTGAGACTATGAATAGATGCGGTAAGGGACTTTTCAAGTGAAATTCATGTCGTTAGGCTTGAAGCTAATTTGATCAAGATATTAAGTGTTTTTCTACTTAGTTTAATAAGATAAGTAGAAACTAAACTTAAATCAAAGGAGTGAAACTCATATAAGATTGTTTAGTATGTTAAGCTCTTTATGTAATGATTCGAGTCTTTGAAGGAATTAATTGATGAATTAATTCATTTGAGCTACACACAATACCTCTATTTAGGAAACGGTCCATAAAATAACTTTGCTATACTATGTATGATTGTAGATACGCAAGAAGGACTCAACTAGACTATTCAAATCATTGATTTGACGTGGCTATTTATGCGATTGTATTGTAAGTAAACCAATTGATACAAAGATTAGAGAAGGGCGGTTGCAATGGTTTGGTCACCTGCAAAGACGGTCTACAAATGCCTCCACTAGAAAACTTGACTCAATAGAAACTGTAGAAACTCGATGAGGTAAGGGTAGACCAAAATTAAAATGAGATACATTAATTCGGAGGGATTTGAATGGCCTGAAAAGCTCACCATCAATTGCACTTAATCAAGCACAATGGAAAAGTTTGATCCATTTAGCCGACCTCAATTAAGTTGGGACTGAGGCTATGTTGTTGTTGTATTGTAAGTAAACTAATAAAAAATTCAATATTAATTCTTTTCCTTTCCTTGCATATTTTGATGAAAATGATATCTATTATTGGACTTTACTTCCCTACCGAGTGACCTAAGGTCTAAGTGGTCAAGTTGAGTCGTTGTTCACTCGTGAGTTGAGCATCCGAGTCGCGCTCGTGACTCCTAGACGAGACTTAATCCTCTGAGTAAGCATCCCCAGTCTATCAAGCCTCCTCACAGGACTTCAAAGATTCCATTGTGGCTGAGCATCCGGTTGCGACTGTAGCTCCCTCTAGAATTTTCTCGGGTTACAGCTCAAGTGAGCCGGTAGTGTTGAACAAATTTGGTGCGGCTGAAGCGAACTTTGTCCCATCGTACCAGTATTTGGCATTTGCAAGTTTTTAAGTGGCTTCGAGCCCATGTGTGGAGTGTCACGACCACTTAGGCGCCTATCCTTTGCTTCGGGGTCACATAGTCTATCGTTGACCATTGTAGTCTGTCTATCATACGCTTTATTTTTTTCAACTTCGTTTCTTTCCTGCATGATTTATAGACTTTTTTATTGTTTAATCTGAATTACTATTGAAACTCTACTGGATTTACTCATTGGGATTGTCTTCGCTTTTGGTGAGAATTGGAGGCTTAATCTCCGAGCTCGAGAACATTGATGTGTGGCATATTTAGGTCGTTTGATGTATTTATATTATAATTACTATGTTTTATAAATGGGTACTTGGGTTGAGAGATACTATACTTTGTATATTGTATTCGTTGTACGGGGTTTCCACATTCTAGTTTCCACACCTAGAACTCGCTGTGTATTTAATTTATTTGTTATGGCGTTTTCACCGCATTTAAATTCCTCTGCATATGATTTCATATATATATACTCTGTTGTGTGGACTATCAAGTACTAAAGACCGGTTTGTGAGGCTGACTAGGCCTTTATTAACTTTGAACTGGTTTACCGGGGTTAATGGAGGTCTAGTGCCCGTCGGTGCCTAATTTGTAGGGTTGTGGCAGTCACAGTTGCGTTCCGAGCAGCCGAATATCACACAAAGTGCAATCGATGAACATCTTGAGAAACAGTTCTCAACATGGTTCCAACAATTCATGCGTTATTAACACATGCATATTAACACAATTCATCTTGTTTTGTTATTTAATTTGAAATGAAGTTTATCATAAAAAAATGTTTTGGCTGTAGACGCCATCATATATTCAAGATACAACATTTCTAATGCTCTCGTACGACCCTAGTCGACTTTGCGCCGTATATCAACCGTATCTTGTTAATGGCTACAAATTTCAGTCAGTGTCACATAGGGCAAACAACGATACGCGTGGTAGCGGGGTGTGCATTAAGGGCACAAATTACGCACAATGCGATAATGAATTCTACGGGCAATTGCAAAAAGTGATACAAATCGAATACGGTGGGTTCTTACGGTGGTGTTGTTCAAGTGTGACTGGTTCGATCTCATCCCGAATGTCGGGACAAGAGTTCACCGCTCCTTAAAAACATCGATGTTCATCGAAATCTTCAATTAAAAAGGTACGAGCCTTTCATACTAGCCAAGTCAAGTGTACATTCTTTCATACCCAAGTGTAAGAAGTGCGCATAACAATTGGCAAGCTACGTGCAACTTTAGCCGAAATTCATCGACGAACACAACTTAGTCGAGAACGTTGACAGTGCACCTATACAAGAAGACGTTTTTCAAGAGCAGCTACCTGAGCATGATACTGAGGTTGATATTGACAACAATGTTGCAATTTTGGCTAGCTGACCATAGTGGCGCACACATGTCATATGTCGACGGAGAAGACGAAGAAAGCGATAATTTCGAGTTCTCATCGGACGATGGGAACGGTGACAACAAACCATGATATAATCGTTTAATTTAGTAAAGAAATACGAAACTTAGTCTTATATTTGTTGACTTGTTATATAATATTGAAAATGCACGACATTTATATGTAGCTGTTTCTAACTTAGTCTTAATTTTTTTAAAAGTCATGTCGTCAGGCAGATGATACGGTCCATCATCCGGTGAGGGATCTGGTGGACGATCTGGTAGACGATCTAGTGGACGATCCGACGCTAGCAGAGATAGTTCCTGTCGTTATTCGGGTTATTCACACCCGCACTCTCATGATGATGCTACTCCACATGCACATTCTAATCAGGGCCAGCAGACTCATCATAACCACCCCCAGTAGGCCCATTTTTTGATCCGTACTTATATTACCCCTCCCAACAGACCCCTTTTTTTCCATCAGACACCTCCCCCATCTTATGCACATCCAGCACATCCCCCTACATCCTATATGTCTTTGCCATTTATATTTGGTGATGATTCGACCTCTATGAAGATGTACTCTACGCTACTTTCATCACTACCCACTCCACCCGTCGATGGTCGGGGTACATTTAGGTTAGGTATTGGGCCTACTTTTCATTAGGGGGATCAGCATCTTCATATCTGCATGATCGGACGCTCGACCATGGTATGGCCCCACCGCTAGGCCATTATGATTTGCATGCCTTGCCCTATGCGACTAATCAAGTCATGCGTCACAGTCGCTGAGTTCCTCGGCACACCGTTCAAGCGACTCGTCCATCGGTACAACCCCACATGGACGACGACGAGACAACACTGCTAATCAAAGTACAAGGTGAATATTTTTTGTCGTAAAAAATGAAATATAGTAAGTATACATAATTTAAGTATGAATACCTACGTTTAATTAATTTACTATAATCTTGGTCTAACGCCTTGTTTTCAATTTAGTGGATGGAAGTTGCATCCGTCGGACAGAGCTGCCCAAGAGATGATTAGAGCATATAAATACTCTTTGCACAAGGATGACTATTCTTAGGAGTTTGTTCTGCAGCACATGCGAGACGTATATTGGAATCAATGGAAAGTAAAAAAATCTTTTAGTTAAGTTTCTTTCTTTCACTTAGGATATAGACACAAAAATTGGCAACTTTTTTTTTCTAGAAATGTTTAAATCTTAATATTTTTGCACATAACTTTCTTTTGATTGGGATCCATCGGATGATAGAGCTATTAGAAAGGTGTACGATAGGCAGATCGCCACTCGGTACGCCGATTTCATTAGCAAGATATGTTCCAAAGATAAAAAGTTGGGCCATGTATCGACCGAGATCTACGAACACTACAAGAAGATGCGGTCTACCCCAGAATTCAAAAAGAAATTAGAGCAAGCAAGTAAGAATTCGAGGACGGAGATCGGGGACCTGGTACGGGTGTAGCTATGCATACATGTGGTTCCATATCCATCTATCTGTGATGGCCCTAAACTCCGAGACAATCTGGTACCGCCACGTCGACGGACACGTCACCAAGCATGCCATGTCATCACACATTTATCCTTGACGGCCCGTGACCTAAACCTTCACACGTATCTTATTTGCATTAACTTAGTATTTATGAATGTTTTTATGAATATTTACATTAAGTTAAATGAATTAATTTGTTTGCGATTTATTAAATTAATATAAGTTGAATATCTAAGCGAAAGTCTTTAAAACATGCAAATATTGTAATAAAAATATTGCGTTAATAACAACCCTATAGTGTGGAACTCGGCATGAGATACCATGTATATCAAAAAACGACAAAAGTAAAAAAAAACGATCATATACATGTATCAGGTATACAAGTCCACTCAAAGATCCCATAAAAGCAGTAAATAATATATACAAGCACCTACGCAAAAAGTAGATGGAGCTTTCTTATCTCAGTGGTAGTCGCCAAAACCCCTTGCTCGGCTCGTTGTAGGATCTGCGATTTGTCATTAAAAATAATGACAAATCTCAGTGAGTAAATCCCAATGAACGTTAGCTAATATTTACGAAATTCAATAAAACGGCTATAATTCATGAAATTTAAATAAGAAACAAAAATATAAAGTAATCGCATGAAAATAAGTCGCAGAGAAGTCGAACTAGACACGAGTGTAGCGTGATAGAAAACCCTGGTCGATATCTAGGAAACGTCTTAGATAAACCGAGAGGAACCCATGACGATCGTCTCGCCAAACATCTCACGATCGAATGAAATGAAACCGTGAACAATAGAACCCTATCCAATCATCTCTCGAGAGGAACCCATAACGAAAACTTTGGTCCCCGTCAAACATCTCTCAACCTAACGGGTCTCGCGAGAAATATGTTAGGGCATGTGCCCTAAGTCAATCTACAAACATTGTTTATCTTATAATTTTAGTTAATAAAATAGATGTTTTATTTGTTGTTTTATTATAAGTGATTGCATGTTTACCTTATGAGCATGATAAAACAGCAAATAAGGTAAACATGCAATCACTTATAATAAAACAACAAATAAAACCATTATTTTATTACCTAAAATTATAAGATAAACAATGTTTGTAGATTGACCTAGGGCACATGGCCTAACATCTCCCACTTGCACTAGGGACAATCATTCATGTATCTAATACCTAATGACCTAACATGACTATCATGTTTCACTTGTGGAAGAGCCTTCGACAAAGGATCTGCAACATTGTCTTTTGTAGGAACTCTGCAAATCTTCACGTCTCCCCTCTCAATGATTTCTCGAATGAGATGAAAACGTCTAAGCATATGTTTGGATCGGTGGTGTGATCTTGGTTCCTTGGCTTGTGCCATCGCCCCGTTTTTGTCACAATACAAGCAAATGGGGTTAGCTACACTCGGAACCACACCAAGTTCTGAGATGAACTTTTTGATCCAAACTGCCTCCTTAGCTGCATCGAACGCTGCAATATATTCAGTTTCTGTTGTAGAATCTGCGAGATTTTCTTGCTTCGAACTTTTTCAGCTCACTGCGCCTCCATTCAAAGTAAACACATATCCAAACTGCGATCTGAAGTCATCTATATCAATTTGAAAACTTGCATCTGTGTAACCACCCACAACAAGCTCGTTTTCCAAACTTCCATAAACCAAGAACACTTCTTTAGTCTTTCTCAAGTACTTAAGAATGTTCTTTACTACTATCCAGTGACTTTTACCGGGATCAGACTGATATCTGCTTGTTGCGCTCAAAGCATATGATACATCAGGTCGAGTGCATAACATGACATACATGATAGATCCAATAGCTGATGCATATGGAATCGTATTCATGCGCTCTCGCTCATCATTAGTCTTCGGACATTGAGTCTTGCTGAGATTTATACCATGAGACATTGACACTGACCCTCTTTTAGAATCTTGCATATTGAACATATTCAATACCTTATCAATATAAGCACTCTGACATAAACCGATCAACCTTTTAGATCTATCCATATAGATCTTAATCCTAAGGATGTAGGCCGCATCTCCTAAGTCCTTCATTGAGAAACACTTCCCTAAACAAGACTTGACACTCTGCAAGGTTGGATGTAATTTCCAATGAGTAATATATCATCAACATACAACACCAGGAAAACAACCACGCTCCCACTGACCTTCTTGTATACACAAGGTTCATTTTATTTTTAATGAAACCAAATTCCTTAATTGCTTCATTAAAACAAAGATTCCAAC
This sequence comes from Stephania cephalantha, assembly GCA_039657325.1. Taxonomy (NCBI): domain Eukaryota; kingdom Viridiplantae; phylum Streptophyta; class Magnoliopsida; order Ranunculales; family Menispermaceae; genus Stephania; species Stephania cephalantha. The sequence goes on along the minus strand of CM077570.1, from coordinate 13,793,019 downwards.
TTCGAGAAGCTTGCTTTAATCTATAAATAGATCTTTGAAACTTGCACACCTTGCTAGAAGTCTCAAGATGAACAAACCCTTCAGGTTATATCATATACACGTCCTCAAATAACTTTCCATTTAAAAAAGCTATTTTGACATCCATTTGCCATATCTCATAATCATAATATGCAGCTATGACAATTATAATTCTAATGGATTTAAGCATGGCTACAGGAGAAAAAGTTTCATCATAATCAACACCATGCGTCTGTTTGAAACCTTTTGCTACTAGCCGTGCTTTATAAGTATGCACATTGCCATCTATGTTAGTTTTCTTTTTGAAAACTCATTTACATTCAATGGTCTTACCACCTTCAGGTAAATCAACCAAGTTCCAAACTTGGTTATCATACATGGATTGCATCTCAGAATTCATGACACTAAGCCATTTATCTGCCTCAGGGCTAGAAATAACCTCCATATAAGTAGTAGGTTCATTTTGATCCATAAGCAACACCTCACTACTATCAGTAATAAGAAATCCAAATCTCTCAGGCTGATGTCTTACCCTATCAAACCTACGAGGGCCTTGTGATACCTGTGGATGATCAATTAGTTCAAGACTTAGTTAATCTCCCACTGGCGGTTGAGTGTTTATTTGTGGTTCTTGAATTTTTTCAAGACTTACTTTATTCTCACTATTGTCTTTTGAAATAAACTATTTTTCCATAAAGACACCATTCCGAGCAACAAACACTTTGTTCTTAGCGGGATTATAAAAGTAGTATCCTCTAGTTTCTTTAGGATAACCAACGAATACATACTTGGTAGATTTGGCTGATAATTTTTCTGAGATTTGTCCGTATATAAACCTCACAGCCCCAAATCTTACAGAAAGACAAACTTGGTCTATTCCCAAACCACATCTCATGTGGTGTCTTATCAACCACTTTAAAAGGAATACGATTTAGTGTAAACGCAACAGTTTCTAAGGCATAACCCCAAAAGGAAATAAGAAGATCTGCATGACTCATTATAGATCGAACCATATCCAATAAAGCCTGATTTCTCCTCTCAGAAACATCATTCCATTGTGGAGTTGCTAGGAGATTTAACTGTGAGACAATCCCACATTTTCTAAGATGATCATCAAACTCTTGGCTCAAGTATTCACCACCTCGATCTGATCGAAGTGTTTTAATAGTTTTACCAAGTTGAGTTTGCACTTCGTTATGAAATGTTTGAAACATCTCAAAAATTCACGTTTATGTTTCATGAGATACACGTAACCATATCTACTTAAATCATCGGTAAATGTAATGAAGTACTGATAACCACCTCTAGCCATTGTGTTTATAGGACCGCATACATCAGTATGTACTAGACCTAATAAATCACTTGCCCTTTCACTGTGTCCATTAAAGGGACTCTTTGTCACTTGCCTAGTAAGCAAGATACACATGTTTCATTTGATTCAAAATCAAATGAATCTAAAGTCCATCTTTATGGAGTTTAAAAATGTGTTTCTCATTAATGTGGCCAAGGCGACAATGCCAAAGGTAGGTTTGATTCAAATCATTTGACTTGAATCTCTTTGTATTTACATTAAGAATGGGAGTATCTATGGACCTTTTCATGTTTAGAATATAAAGACCATCACACAAATCAACATTCGCATTGAAAATGTCTTTACGAGAAGTTGAGCATTTATTATTCGTAATAATGAAATCAAAATCATCCAAATCCAAACATGAAACTAAAATGATGTTTCTGCTCAAAGCAGGGACATAATAACAATTATTTAAAACTAAAACAAGTCTACTAGGTAAAATTAACTCATAGCATCCTACAGCCAACGCAACAACCTTTGCTCCATTTCCAACTCGTAGGATGGTTTTTTCCTTTCTTTAGCTTTCTACTTTTGGTGAGACCCTACATATTAATACAAATGTGAGATCCACATCCAGTATTCAATACCCAAGAATCACTAGTAGACAAGTTAACTTCAATAACATAAATACCTAAAGCAGTAGTCGCACTACTATTATTTTTCTTTTGATCTTCAAGGTAGAGCTTGCAATTTCTATACTAATGTCCATGTGCATGGCAGAAATGACAATTTCTTTCTTTTTCTTTTTCCTTCTGGGACTGTGAAGTAGAAGCAACATGGGGCTTGACTTGTTCCATAGGCTTTGTGACATTCACAACAGCCTTGGTAACTTTAGCCTTGCATTTGCCCTTTTTCTTCAAAGCCTTTCCTTTCTGAACCATCAACATACTAGGAATGGGTTTCTTGACATTATGCTCAAAAGTTTTAACCATCAAATGCAACTCTGAGATAGACTTCTCAATGTTATTCATGTTATAGTTCATCACAAATTATGAATAACTATCAGACAATGAATTTAGGATCAAATCCGTAGCCAACTCTTGGCTTATGGGAAATCCTAGTTTGTCAAGATGGTTAATATAGCCCTTCATTTTCAGAACATGATGACTAACTGACGCACCCTCAGCCATTTCGAAAGAATGAAGGTTCTTAACTATCTCGAACCTTTCTTTCCTAGCCTGCTGTTGGAACATTTCCTTCAGCGTCGTAGCCATGTCATAAGCTTCCATGTGTTCCATGTCTTTATGAAGTTCGGGAACAATGGTTGCCAACATAATGCATGCAACATCAGTTGAGTCATTGACATGCTTAGTATGTGCATCCTTCACGGCTCTTAAAGCATTGGCTGGTGGTTCCTCAGGAATAGGATCATCCAGGACATACAACTTGCGTTTATACGTAAGAACAATTCTCAAGTTTCTGAACCAGTCAAGAAAGTTTGTCCAAAATAATTTATCATTTTCAAGGATGGATCGCAGCGACAAGGGATTAATGTGATTTGAAGAGGTCATAGATCTACAACAAAGATTATGCAAAAGTTCAATTTAGTATAGAGGAACAAACTCCCACTAAATTAACAACCCTCCTTAAAAATGCTATGTTAATTTAAGGGACTAAAATCCATGTTTCACCTAATTCCAAGACAGCTGATAAGTTGGTTTTATATGCTTTTAGTAGGTTGTTTTAGTATATTTAATGTGAAAAGTTTCCAAAATATATATTTAATTATATTAATTGGTCGTTTTCAGGTGAAATGGAGTTTGCGGTTGAATTCGTGGCAGAAAAATACTCAAAATGGAGTATTTACTCGCAGTGATTGGACGTCGAACAATTTTCCTCGAGTTATGTGTTGCGCAGTGGGTAGAAAATGAGACAACATACCAATTAGACAGATCAGCAGCTCTCCACCAATAGAAACTCACCACGTCAGCGGTCCTAATCACAGCAGCTGCCAAGTGTCGACTTCTCACACTCCAAGCATGTCACAGTTGTTTGCAGAACCAATCACAGCGTGACACCTCATCGTCCACAATTTCACACAACAGCACATGCAAACAGTTTTGTCTCGCTTCAGCTGCCAACAGATACTCCTCGAGATACGAACAATGAACTCGTCCCATGCATGGAGCGAACTCGCGTGAACCAAACACCGCTTCAGGCTGCCACGTGGCGCACTCTCAACCACTCGGGACATCGTTAGCAGCGGTCTTCTCCAATCAGGCACCGACACGTGGCGCGCGACAACACTCTCAACCAATGCGGTGCAGAAACTTGTACGAAACCTATTTTCACCCCAAAGACAGTCCCTAGATGCTCCTCGGTGCACGTGTTACGAGACCAACCCCCAAAATCAGTTTCTCTCACCTCCAAATAGCAATTTTTAGTGGTTTTTCATATTAGGAACTAGGGCATTCATACTAGGAGACCGCATTGGAGCCATCACACACAACTTTTCATATTTGGATATTGTAAAGATGATGTCCGGCTAGACAAATCTTCGCTTAGGTTGGAGGGGAAACAGGTGGGATTCATGATTCATGTCATAAACTATGTGAGATCTATGATTTTTATTTAATTTGATTTAATTTCTCCTATTTCATTGTTGTTGATTTTAAAAGATATGGTTTAGATCTAGGATATGTAAGTGGCCAGTGCATGCTTTTAGGTGGACAACCTATAGTTATTTGGACCATTAATATCCGTGTAATTGTGTTGTTGGACCAATAAAGTGACAAACACTCATCCGTTTGTCGTCAAACCCTTTCAGTTTCTGAGTATGCAACAATTGAATTTAGGTTAAATCGGAAGCGGATGCGATCCGATTATTTAGGATTAGTGTTCCTACAGACCCAAATTACTGTGGTTAGTGTGTTAAAATCGATTGGCGGATGTCTAGGGTTATACATTGATTATGGAAATAGTTAGTGGTGGACGTCCTAGCTATCGAGATTAGGGGAACTAGGAATTTCTGGCGGACGTCGATTTTCCATAGCTAATCTAGGAGAAATTGAATTAATAACTTTTTGGAATGATCGAGGACCGTTAAATGTCGTCGAATCTTGATTCTTGCTTGTGGAACCGTAGACTTAGGTGATTTCTTCTCATTGATATTATTTTTGCGAACTTTTTATTCGTGCTAGTCTAGTTCATTATTTCATTGAACTTTCTGAAAACCCACCCATTTTTAGTTAACTTGGAGTAAAACTCAAGTCCTGTGGATTCGACCCCGTATTTACCACTACTACACCCTTGTGGTTGGTAACTCGATTGCGGGTTATATTTGGCACGCACGACACGTGACCAACATCTAAGGCATGACACTTCGAATTAGGTTATTTAGGTAGGTACCAATTATCAATTACATCATATGTAACTTTTAGTTATTTTATGAGATTATGACATCTTATGTCTTAGCATGTTTTATCTCATCTAGTGTCTAAAGCCCAAAACCGTTTTGATAGCTTTATCTAGTCTAACCATTTCAAACAATAGAGTAACCGTTACTCAATTAGCCTCACCAAGATAACACAATACACTCTGCGGAGGCAGACCCATATTGATGTGATCGAAGCCTTGACAAGTGTTTGAGAATGAATGACACTTGACTTAAAATTTGAAAGAGTGATTTTTGTTTGTTTTAGTGATTTTAATTAAATAAGATGAATATCATATATTACAATGCATGAATAATCACTAAAAAGTTAGAAAATCATACAAATATTGAAAACCGCCTAAAATTTCTCGTAATCTTAGTCAATCCAATCAACCAAAACCGCCACTTATTTTAATTCCGAAAATATTAATTAAAATATTTTTAATTATCTCGGGTCCACCATTAACTTAATATCTTATCCTAATCCAATTAGAATTTAAGATACTTTGAATCCTTATCCAATTAGGATTTGTTTTATATCTCACATATTTTATAGGATTTGTAATTCTAATCCAATTTCAAGTCTATCTCATATCTTATAGGAATATACTAACAGATTACTACAATGAGATATATGATCAAAATCAATTTCGAGATATTAATCATGCATTATCAGAATCATATTAAATTAATCATATTAACCTAATCATGATCTCTATCATGAAGACATACATAATTATTGAACAAAACAAAATATGTGTTCAAGATCAGAATCATATTAAATTAATCATATTAACCTAAACATGAAGTCTACCATGAACATACAAAATTCATATTATTTAATATAAAAATATATGTTAATCGAAATATTCTAAACATGAATACTATCATTGAATCATATAATGCGATTTATCAATATACATGAATTAACAACATGCTTTAAAACCAATTCTTGATAACAATTATCACAGAATTTATATGTATATCATATATGCATTAATCAAGATTATGTTTTCACACATATATCATATATACATCTGTGAATACATGCAAATGTTTAATAGAACCGAATCTAATGCTCTGATACCACTGTTGGGTTTTTAGGGTTCATACGCAGCGAAAAATTCAAAACAAATTTTGAAAAACCCCAACATGATCGAAAATAAGTTATATTAAACTAAATCTATGAAAGTATATCATACCTTATTCCGTGATTTCCTTTTTTGATTGTTCGATTTTAAAACGTTCAAGTGCGCATCTTCTGTCAGAAATCCACACACGAACGGTGACCACAATTTGGAGTGCTAGCCTCAAGAGAGATTGAAAATGAATTTTCTTTCTCTCAATAAATCCAGAGAACTCGAAAAATTGTAAAACAAAAATCTTATTTCGTTTTTTAGGTTTTCACCCTTTATTTATATGTGTAGATAAGTCCTCTCTTAAAATCCAATTCGTAATACAACTATTCTATTTAGGCAGTTTAAGCAAATTACACATACGCCCCTATTAATAAGTTATCATATAACAAGTCGTAAGGGCTTTTATGTCATGAATTTTATCATATAAAACTCATTACTCTAGACCAATTGAAATTGTGCAAAGCCATTCTTTGTGTGCGACCCAATAGGTTCATGCGACGTTGGCTGTGAACAAAAAACTATTTTGGTACACAAGTCATAAGCGGTTTCTAGAAAGGCATTATGACTACCCAAGTAGCATGAATATCAACATCTACAACCTAATTAATAACATATGTCATATCCTTTTGTCGTGCGATATCATTTGATTAAACATAAGGTATGAAAAGTCACCCTTAATGTTTAATCGTACTAGTCTCGATCTTTAGGTAAACTCAAAAAATATTCAAGTGACATTGATCATATCAATTCACATGGACTTGACCATTATCAGTCTATCTTATCGAGGGGTCCACTGATATCTCTCTATACGACAGTGACAAATTATATCTTGATTACACACCTTCATATGTTATTCACACGGTAACCAATCACAATCTTTATAATTGTCTGGTTAAATACAACATTTGATTGTGTCAAATTATCATGCTCATAATATTAAAGTCTATGGTAATCTCAAGTCGAAGGACTAAATGACATACCTATCATGAGTACACATATAACTTAATCCATGTGGTGTTATCATAGCCGGTCGGTCCAGTACCTTATTCCCTAACAAGTACTCGTGATCTTGATTCGTATCCCTATATGCATGATCATTACATGACCATCAATTAAGATTCACACTAGTCTTAATTCATTATAGTTCCCAGTATAATGACCGACTATGGACATTTAGGATATTTCAACAAATACCCATAGATCTTACTATAAGGTAAACATGCAATCACTTATAATAAAACAGCAAATAAAACCTATATTTTATTAACTAAAATTATAAGATAAACAATGTTTGTAGATTGACCTAGAGCACATGCCTTAACGAAAAGCCCTTACGATTTGTTATATGATAACTTATTAATAGAGACGTATCTGTAATTTGCTTAAACTGCCTAAATATAATAGTTGTATTACGAATAGGATTTTAAGTGAGGGTTTATCTATGCATAAAAATAAAGGGTGAAACCCTAAAAACGTAATAAGATTTTTGTTTTACAATTTTCGAGTTCTCTGGATTTATGGAGAGAAAGAAAAATCGTTTTCAATCTCTTTTGGGGCTAGCACTCCAAATTGTGGTCACCATTCGTGTGTGGATTTTTGATAGAGGACGCGCACTTGAACGTCTTGAAAATCGAATAATCAAAAAGGAAATCACAGAATATGGTATAATTTACTTTTGTAGATTTAGTTTAATGGAACTTATTTTTTTTTCCTGTTGGGGTTTTTCAAAATTTGTTTTGAATTTTTCGCTGTGTATGAACCCTAAAAACCCAACAAAATAGTCATCGCGTGCCCCCAACATTGGCACCTACTCGAACAACGTGGGGAAACTAGTTCCTGGGGTGTGAGTCTGTGTCATGCCCGACTCGGGAGAAGAGATGGAATGGAGAAGGGGGTAGCCAAGCGGGCCGGGCTTGAATACCCCCATGCGAGCCATGGGCCGGGTCGACTTTGACTCGGATGGTCCGGGTCGGACCGACCCGGGTCCAAGCGGTTGGGCCGAACCGGGCCCAACCGTACTGGGCCTGATTCGGGCCCAACACAATAATTAATTAAAAAATTAATTTAAAATTAAATAAAAATGATTTTAAGATAAATTAAATTACAGAAAATAGATAAAATAGATAAAAATTTTGAAAAATTTTGAAAAGTTCCAGAAAATATGAAAAATTAGAAAAAGCTAGAAAAATCAATTTCGAGGCTTTTTCGGGCGTTTGGCACCCCGATATAACTCAAAAAGTGTGCCAAAAACTAAAATTTTTGGGAATAAAATTTTAAATTTTTTGTCACACACTATAAACTCACTTAATGTGACTCTAAAATAATTAAAGTGGTATAATTGGACACCAGAGACTTAGGATACTAGTCGGGTATCGGGTGCGCATCTCGAGGCGTGAACTGGACATTGTTGAGAGTTATTTGCGATTGCTTGAGGTAAGTAAACCTATGGGAAAACTAATTAACGTTGCATGAATTGTAGTCATTTTATTAGATTTCGTGAATATTAGTTAACGTTCTATGAGATTTACTCACTAAAATTTGTCATTGTTTTTGGTGACAAATCGCAGATCCTACGATGAGCCAGGGCAAGGTGGTCTTAGGCGACTACCTCTGAGCTAAAAGAACTCCGTCAGCTTTTTGTGTAGGTGCTTGTATATATTATTTACTGTTTTTATGTGATCTTTGGGTGGACTTGTATACCTGATACATGTTTATGATCATTTTTTGTACTTTTGTCATTTTTCGATATACATGTTATCTCATACCGCGTTTCCACACTATATGGTTGTTATTAATGCAAACTTTTTATTGCAATATTTGCATGCTTTAAAGACTTCCGCTTAGATATTCAACTTATATTCATTTAATAAATCACGAACACTTATTTCAGTTAACTTAATGTAAATATTCATAAAAACATTCATAAATACTAAGTTAATGCGAATAAGATACGTGTGAAGGTTTAGATCGTGGGCTGTCAAGGATAAGTGTGCGGTGACGTGGCATGCTTAGCGATGTATCCGTCGACGTGGTGGTACCCGATTTACCTTGGAGTTTAGGGTCGTCACACTATCAGCATGCAGAGAAGCTGGTAAGTTATGCTATAATAAGTTCATATATATAATATTATATAATTAAGTCTCAAACTTAATCTTATTTAAACATGTGTTTTGTGGAGAAGAAATTAGGTTGACCCGCGACTGCTTTGAAATTATGCTTATACTCCCACTCCAAAGATCATGACGGCGTTACTTTCTTAGATCAGGGAGTAGAAGATTGTCGTAAGAAAATAGTTTTCTTGTAATTGTTTGGTTAATTAATAATAGGTGTCAATGACTTATAAGTATGAGTTGTGTTTAAATTCTTAATTTAGACGAAAATAGGTAACAGATGCATCGAGCTCACACAATCGCAGCCTGACATGCCGATTGATGAAACTGAGTTGTATTTGTCTGTCGTATAGCGTGACAACAAATGATGGACATATGGATTAGGGTGGATACTATCGGGGTCGAGGCTTAGACATGTTGGAGCATAATCTTCTTGGTTGATTTCTACTAATGATGAGCTCGTTGAGCTGCTGAAGAAGGACATTAAGGAGATGCAGACAAATCTCTTACGGGTTATCCAAAATAGCACCCTAGACCGTGACCAGTTGCAAGAGTTACAGGGACGATTAGGTCGCATGGAGCAGGCTCTAATGGACAGACTTGAGATTTCATTCGCGCTTCCAGTACATGTTCCTGATGACTAAGATACCGATGACGATCGCGATGATTGAGTCCTCTTATATACACACTTATTATTTAGACTTTACACTTTACACTTTTTTTCATATTTTATCGTACGTACAATTTTATTGTACATTTTTATAATTGTAACTTTCTTTCGTAATATTTACTTCATTTACCGTTTTATTTATTTTAATTATTTAATTTAATTTGTTTATATTTATTTGTAAATCAGCTATCACCAAATAAAGAATAACAAACTGTTAATTATAATAAAAAACACTTTATAATATTTTAAAATAAAAAAATCAGTTTAATATTAATTTTGTTAAAAAATCCAGTTATTGCTATATATAAAATGTTTTATACTGTTTTAAATTAAAATATTCATTTTATTATTAATTTTATTATAGAATTCAATAATTTTTATAATTAAATTGTTTTTAATAAAAATATTAAATTTTTATTATAATTAAATTGTTTATGATGTTTTAAAATAAATAAAAAATTAATTTTATTTTAATTTTAATAAAACTATCACTACGAAAAAATAGATGATTAGCGACGGGGAAACCCGTGGCTAATCCTGTCGTCGCTATTTCGCTATTTCTGACACTCGTCACTATACCGAAATAGCGACGGGGTCCCGTTGCTATATTCTGACAGATTGACAAAAAAAATTGTTTTTTAAAAATATTATTTTTAAAATGAAAATAGTGATGATGTAGTCAACCAGCGAGGAGATTCGGTGGTGGTGGTGATGGCACCGAAAACCACACCGGCGGTGGGTGTTCTTTGGAAAGTGGACGAGAGAGGAGGCAGCTGGAGAGATGGATAGGGAGAGAGGTGGCTGGAGATGTGAGAGAGGTGGGGGAGAGATGCGGCTGGAAAGCCAATAAGTGGGGGAGATAGGCAAATGGAAAGGCGTGAGAGGTGGGAAGAGAGGCGGGCTGGAGAGAGGTGGGGAAGGAGAGAAGGAGAGGAGCAGGGGAGGTGGCGGAGGAAGAGAGGGAGGGGCAAAGAACAAAGGAGGGAGAGGGAGTGACAAAGGTGGCGGAGGAGGGCGGGGAGGATGCGGTGGAGGCGGGAGAGGCAGTGGCTAGGCAGCGGCGACGTCGGTGGAGTCGACCTCTGCGGCGACGCAGCGGGTGCGGCTGGTGGGTCACTTGATCCAGGGGCGAATCCAGGATTTTTGATAGCCATGGGCTATAAATATTTTTTAAATTATTATTTTTATATATTATTATGTATACTTTAAATAAATTATACCACTATATATATATATATATATATATATATATATATGCATCCATAACAAACATAAAATTAGCATGGTTATCGCATAAATTAAGCCACAAACTATTAAGCAAAGAAAAAAAAACATTTGAACACAAACACTTGTAATAGATCAAATCGAAACCAAATCAATAGATAATGAGTTCAATTGAAGTACCTTAAATTAAAAATTGTTGTCTACTTGTCACAAACATGACTCGATCAATGAAAAGTGTATCAGCTGCAAACACAAACAATATAGAATCAAATATAAATTATATTGGTGGGTAAAGAATAAAAATAATACTTAAATAATAAATTATATAAAAATCAGAATATGAAGAAAAATAACTTATTTAAGTTGTGCCCTCCTTTGCTTTAAAGAATCGAATTCATCAATTACTTCATCTATATCGATATTTTGAGCGAATTCTCGTTCAATATGAATGATCATAGTATCTGTCAAGAATTCTTCTTCCATTCTATTTCGTAAATCAGTCATAATACGCTTCATAGCTGAAAATGCTCACTCTGTTGATGCCGTGGATACAGGTAGAGTCAAAATAAGACGAACCAATCTCTCAACCAAGTTGTAGTGATGCGACTTATTTGTTCGAATTAATATCTCCAATAACTTAGAAGTTGATGACAAATTTTGAAAACACTTGTGGTGAAGTACATCAATCTCATAATGCTCCAATTGACATCTCAAATGATGCATTTCTTGATCACTAAAATCAGCAGGATAGAACTTTCTTTCAAGAATACATATTTGATCAACATCAAATAATTTGAATTGATCATTTGGTTGTAAAGCACAACTCAACTTAAGGATTTACAATGCATCATCATTGAATCTGTAATTCAACTCTTCCAATTGATAGTCAATCACGGAATTGAACATATCAAAGTGGTAATGATGCTCAATCCGTGACGAGACTTTTTCTTGACAAGAACGACTGTGCCCTCATTGTACCAAGCATTCATATCGGGTGTTTCGATTTCATACTCTATGCAAATCGAATTCACACACATCAAAAGGTGATCAAAGCTTTCATTTCGTAATTTTAGAAGAAGTACTTTTGTTATGGCAATTGAATCTATTGCATTCAGAATATCTAGAGTTTTTTCTTGCAAGTTTCGGCAAAGCATATCTGTAATTCCCAAAATTCTATGCATTACATGCAACATGAATACGAAGTCAAAAGTTTCCATCATCATTAAAACACCTTTTGCTTCACCACGAATATCATCAGTAGATCCATCACTAACCATTTTTTAAGCACTTGCATCGTTGCCCAATACATATCAATCACACTGCAAATAGAATCAAAATGAGAGCTCCACCTTGTTTCTCCTGCTCGTTGTAAACTTCCGATTTGATTAGCTCCTTTACCAGTTTCACGTTCACCACTAGCTACTTTACGTGCAATCTCTACAGCTTGAAAGGCTTGCAACTCAGTAAGGCGTTTTGGAGAAGAACCTATAAGGTTAACAATAGAAGACAACTTTGAAAAGAGTAACCAAATCGACGGTTCATTTTTAGAAGCTTTAACTAATGCTAGTTGTAGTCGATGAGCAAAACAATGCACATAATATGCATATGGACAGATCTTTGAGAAATAAAGCTTGCAACCCATTCCATGCCCCACGCATGTTACTAGCACCATCATATCCTTGACCACGCAAGTCATCTATAAGTAAGTTATACCGAGCAAGAGAGTTACATACACTTTTCTTAAGTGTTGAAGCGGCGGTGTTTTCGACTTGGACAATATCGAAAAACGCTCTTTAATTGAGCCTTGACCATCCACGAATCTCAACACAATTGCCATTTCTTCTTTGCCTCCTGCATCCTTGGCTTCATCAACTAATAGACAAAACTTTTTATCTCCAATTTCTTCACGAATTTTTTTCTCACCATGTTAGCCATAATATGCAAAATCTCTTTTTGAATATTTGGTGAGGTGTACTTTGCATTCCCTGGAGCATTGTCGAGTATAACGTCCTCAATGTTAACATTTAATCTACCCATAAGCTTCAACATTTCTATGAGATTTCCTCGATTTTCTACGAAGTTGAACCTTCACGATGACCTCTAGCTGCGCATCCTTGTAAACTAAGCCATCGAACGACCTCACTTGTAACCTTAAGCCGCAACCGATTTTTTCGAACATCCTCTGAAGTTTGTGCATTTATCACCCTGTCAATGTGTCGAGTAACATTCGACAAATTCTCAACAGATTGTACATAATTTCTATGCGGCGAATTGATACTTCCCATATGTATCAAGAATGGACAATTAACCCCTTGATTAACTCTCTTCCAATTTTTAAGTCCTCCATTAGTTAATGTGCAGTGAGGTGTATTACCATTTTCAAAAAGGTAACACGGAAACAAAATACCGCGTCCTTTGAAGGCAAATACTCCAACCATTGAAATTCTCCAAACCATTTTGGTTGAAAGCGACGATATTGATTTTCGAATAGAGTTCGTGGGTATTCTGGCAACCTAGGTTGATAAGGGCCCATCTTTATATATGCTCGTCTAATCTCATCTCTCACATTGAAGGAATATTGCCGTATTGGAGTACGCAAGCCCGGATCTCTTTCAAGAGATTCTAAAGGTCTCGTTTCCTCACGAGATGAAGCCTCAACAACTGATGGAGAAAGATTGCCAACCTTAGATGCCTCCCCACTTGATTTAAAAAAGGAAAAAATTGTCTTCGTTCTTTTGTTACCATGACGCTCCATAGAGTTTAGTCCAAAGCTAGTATGCTATCCTTAAAAGAAAAAATGTCTCCTTAAATATTAAAGTCATGAAAACTTTTTTTATTCTCCTAATTCAATCAATGTAAATAGTATATAATCAAAGATATAAAAAAACATGTGAAACATAAAAATAATCACAACGTAATTGAAATCGAAATCAAACGTACAAACGCAAATGAAGAAGATCACATCTCAAGAAGAGATTCAAAACAAAACAAAACTGTAATAGATCGTTCATTTATCAAAGACAAATCTAGTAATCACCCGCACAAAACGAAAACAAAATCAAAATCATCACAAAAGAACAAGGCCACATCACAAGAAAAGATCTAAAACAGAAAGCAGAACTAAATCCGATCGTTCATTGACGGATCTTGTACAATCGATCTACCAATCATCAACAATATAATCAACGACAATCGAAAACGAAAACAAAATCGAAATCAACACAAACGAACAAGATCACACAAGAGATCTGAAGCGAAACGAAACCAATCGATCATTCATCGACAAATTTTGTACAAACAAAATCAAAATCAACAACACGATCGAAGAAACCGAACGAAGAGATTGAAGAGATGGCAGCGATCAATCAACAACAAGAACTGAAGAGATAGAAAGACGAACTCACCTTGATCGATTGGAAACCCTAGGAGAGCTAAACAGAGAACCAAAGAGATTTGCTTGAGGAGCGATGTTTAGATTGATAAGAACAATAGAGAGAGGGGGGGCCCTGGTCGCAAGTGTGGGCTTAAAAGCCTTAAATACTAATTTTTTTTTTTATTTTGGGTTTTTTTTGGGCCTTGCCCTGGGCTGGCCCACCTGGGTACGCCCCTGACTTGATCGAGAGGGAGATGGAGAGAGGTGAGAGGAGAGGAGATAAGGAGGCTGGAGAGAGGGAGAGTGAAGAGTTTATAAATGGGGAAGATAATGGTTTTATAGTGGAAGAGAGAGAGTGTGGTCTCACTGCCACGTGGGCGGAGAAATTCCCTATTGAGCGGGAATTTTCCCGCCTAACAATTAGCGACGGGGGGCTGTCGCTAACCCTGTCGCTAATTTGGTCAACAGGTCAACAAGAACCCTCATCGCAAATCCGTCGCTAATCGATGCATTTTCTTGTAGTGTATATATTAATTATATTTTCAAAATAAAAACTAGATAAATAAACGTTTTAAAAAAACAATTTAATAAAATTGCGACAGGGACGACGACGGGCTCCCGTCACCAAATGTCAGACACGTGGTCGTCAAACTAGCCACGTGTCAACATTTGGCAACGGCGTTAGTGACGAGGCCGTTGCTATTTTTGATAATGTGGGCATATATTACGTTTGACCAGATACACGTGTCAAAAAGGCGACGGGGTTCAGCGACGGGTACCCGTCGCTATTTTTGACATCCTTCGCAAAAAAATAGTGACAAAGAAATTATAGACAATTTTCCTCGTCGCTAATGCGTTTCACTGACAGGTCGTAGTAGATTAGTGGCGGGCAATCATTTTTATAGTGATTCGTTGCAAAGTGTCAAATTAAGTTTTTTGTTATATATATATGGTATTGCTATCATGAGAACTACAAAAATACTCATGCTATGCAGGGCCGGTTTTGAGAGTGGGCAGGGCGAGCGGTCACCCAAGGCCCCACCTCCAGGATAGGCCCCAAAATTTCTAATATATATAGTTTTTTTTTTAAGTTTCTCTTTTAGTTTGTGTGGTTGGCTCGATAATTATGCGGTGTTGTGGAAGGCCCCCACTTAGATGAATCTCGCCATACATGGCTACTATAATTCGGCTCAATATATATGTGGGCCCCACTTATATCAATATATATATATATATATATCTCCCTCCCTTAAATTTCAACATTACCCCACCATTCTCTCTCTATATGTAATAAATTAATATAACTTGCATTATTTTTCTTTTAGTAATAAACTGTTATATTGATTAAAAAAACTAGTAATATACATAAATTAACAAAGCTAACATATTTTTCTAGATATTAATTAATGTTTTGATTAAAAATTTAACAATTACTTGAAAAAAAATAGCATTATATAATGGTAGAGACATCGCTTGCCAAAATACAAGTTTAAGGATGCCGTGAATCGACTCCTACTTAAGTCAAAACATTTTTTTAAGTAAAAAAAAAAAATTAACTTTTTGCTTAACTTTTTCTATTACATGTGTTTATCATATCTTTAAATACATATAGTACTTTTATATATTAATTTTATTTAAAAAACACCATTTTTTTCAAAAACGAAAACTTTATATATAAAAAAAATGTGTAGTTCATAAAATTATATAAATCTAATAATAGCGTAAGCATATGAAAAATAATTGACGAAGTCATACGTTTTTTTTTAAGAAAACAAGAATATAAAAAGGCATCATTTCTCATGTCGCCCTAGGCCCCAAAAATGTCAGGGCCGGCCTTGATGCTATGATAACCTCATTTACAACAATTGGATTTTAATCCAACACATTAATCTATGAGTCATTATTGTACAATTCATAACACATTTTGACGGGTTCCCATGACATGAGTATATATTTGGGCACGATTGTAGAATTTCTTATATATGTGTATATATATATATATATATATAGTGTAATTTTATAATGAAGCTCAAATATATACCCATGTTATGAAAACTATTAGTTTTCACCGTTAGATTACCAATTTACCATGAAATCTTATCTACTAGTGAATGATATTGCACATTTAATTATAATGTGTTTTGCATTAAATATGCAATAAATATTATATATTTACCAACCTATTAGGTGGCCCAATGATTTTGTATGATGTTTGTAGTAAAAACTCATGAATTCAAATCTTGGTGGAAGCAATTGTTTCTTTCTTATAAAAAAAAATTATATATTTGAGATTCATCGTGTGTGTGTATATATATATATATATATATATCACGCGATGCCAAATAATATTTTTTTCCGCTCCTAACCGAACGGCATGAGTTAAACTACACATCATAGCACTTAAAACTAATTGAGATCGCCCTCGAGTCTTGATCTATCTTTTCATTGTCTATTATATCATCAATCGGTGCACCAAAGATTGTTAGCAACATTCCTTCAATTTTAGCGATAAATTATATTGATTAGTTTGACATTCGATATAGAAAGGTTCAAATTTTATTATGTTAGAGTTCATCAGTGGTTCGCTTCGTCCCTGGCGACAACCTCGCACAAACACCTAACATGAAAGAAACCTTAAAAAGCACGGTGGAAGTCAATCACGGTGGAAGTCATGTTCGGCCCCTTGCCAATCAATGCTATATCCTATTGATAGTACTAAACAAATCCAAATATTTTAATCGGCCCAAAACAAATCAAAGTCTTTTCATCACTATAAATGGTGAATCATGATAAGAAATCCAATGGTCCAGATTAATTATTGTTTGCTCCACGTCAGCGGTGTCTAATCGTGCTCGCTCTCATGAAACATCATCACCGTAAATGGTCATTTTAACAAACCGCAACGTCACAGGGTTAATTTCACAGATGGTCACTGAACTTTGCAGTTTGTAACACTTTAGTCACTGAACTTTTTTTTGTCCCAAATATATCACTCAACTTTACAAAACGTTTCAACAATATAACTCCGACCACTCTCCATTCGAAAATCCGGCGATCATGCTGACGTGGCGCCACGTAGGATTGCATGTGAAGTCACCAAACTATTTGAAGTGATGATGTGGCCCCAATTTAAGTGTTCTTTTGGTTTCAATAAAAGCACCCCATCATTGTGGGGTGTATCAAAATCAAAACCCACCCGTCACCCCCTCGCTCACCATCTTCTTCACGCCACCGCACCTCCAAAACCCTCCATCATCTTCGTCCTCCGTCATCGCGCCTCGCCTCCGGCCGCTCGTCGTCGCATTTCGCATTCGGTCTCTTTCTTGCTCGCCTCCCGCCGTTGCTCGTCGTCGCATTATCTCGCTCGTCGTCACCGCGCGCGCCCTCTCGCTCTCCCATTCGCCTCATCCGCCCTCCTTGTCGTCCACTCTCTTGCTTCCGCCCACCCTCTCCCTGTAAGTCTCTATCTCGCTGTCTAGTTCTATGTAATTCGAAGGGTTCGATGTGACATTTTTTGATTTCTTTGAATAATTTTTGCACTTTAATTGCTTGATTTGAGGATTTTGGGGTTTAAGCTTGATTTGTGGATTTAGGAGTAAAAACAGTTGCTCACTATTTCGTGAGTCCATCTCATTGATTATTCGCTTTTATGTCATAATTTTTGCACTTTCATTGCTTGATAATCCTCTTCCAGTGAAGCCTACACTTTGTAAAATCCCTTCTTTCCCTTCCAACTGTTTGGAAATAGGTTTCGTGGGTAGCCTTTTTGGTTGAAGAATTCACCTTCCCGAAAAAGCGAGAAATAGAGACACTATGGAGGAACATAATTAACTAGTGCCTCATTTTGAATGACTATGCTTTGCCTAAATTGTGAAAATACTATGTGAAATATTTGGAAGCTCGCAACCTATTTGGAAGCTCGCAACCTATTTTACCAAGTAGATCATAATGAATTTGGAAGCCTCGCAACCTATTTTACCCAGTGGATCAATCATAGATATTGACAGAGAACAGCTAGATAGGAGACATAGATCTAAAAGAAGTCTCACAATTCAGTCACTTGCACTCACATGGCTAATATTTGCATTCTTTGCAAGTGAATACCATGTTGGATAGATGGTTAAGTCCGGCTTCCTTGCTCAAAGATTTATTCTTTGTCTATGACAATATTTTTATTTGCATTATTTGAATTATGTAAAAGACCATATTCCGGACGCCGAATCGCCTCATAAGAAGGTTCGAAAATAAACTAGGAGAGCAATTACGACGGTTTTTCACTTACGCCATTGAGTGAATTCATCTATTGCATCTATTGGTTTGTCATATAATGTAAAGTTTTGATGATCATATATTGAAATCGATATATTTGTTTAGTGGTGTCTTGTTATTTTTTTGTTAGTTTTAGAGGTCCCGCTATCGGTTTTTAAAAATGTTCGGGCATATGACACTGCCTCGTATATAAGTCATGAGACACATATTGTGTAACAGTACACATACATATGGATGTAATAGATTATTTTTTGTATTGACTCATGCCCATGTTTTGATACTTGTATATTTTGCTTCTGTTTTAGCTTGATATATACTTATGTATTCCTCATGCATAAGAAGATAATTCAAAGATTCACAACAGATGTAAAATTCATTAAATGAAAATTGTTCATATTCACGACTAGTCATCATTAGCTTTAATTTGCAGCACCAATTTATTGAACAGAAGACTTTTCGGCAGTGGAGCTTATTATCATAAGTGCAGTACGAAATTTATACTTCGATGATTTTGGAAAAATCATATATATGTTTTGCTATAACTGTTTTGAAAATGTATGTAGAAATTCTAATTCCCAGAGCGAATGCACAATGCTCAACTTATAGTGCAATTGTTGTAAATTGTCTCCATTAGAAAGGTCTCCTCCCCAAAATGGCAGTACCATCACATGTATGCATCACAATGTACAGAACAGAATATAGCACTACATCGATTAAGCTATGTTGAATGAATTAGAGAGGCCATTTCTCTCTTAGAAAGGTCTCCTCCCCAAAATGGTAGTACCATCCAGGACGGTGGTTTTATGGATGCAGAAAATACAAGGTTTGTATTTTTTGTATATTTGTATATTATACGAATTTGTAAAATTCAATTGTAGGTGAAGGAAAGTAAAGGAGAATTTTCATTGTTTTGCAGCATAGATCTGGATGCGAATACTTTAACTGGCTTGATCCTGAAATGACTGACCGTGCAACGATTGTTATAAACGGGTTGTTGAGGAAGTTAGAACAAATTGAAAGCGAGAAGAGGTTGGAAGAAGAGTTTAAGGGGCGAAGAAAACTTAATGGTTGTTCAGTTGCATGTTGGTTATGCTTGGTGGTCGTTGTATTGCTGTTTGGCACGTCTTATTGGAGCTAAACTTGAATTTTGTACTGTACTTAAGGCAAACCTTGTATTGTCGTTATTTACCTTATGAATGAAAGAAAATACTATGTGTTATGCCATATTTTGTGTAACACTTATTTTATGAGCGTTTCTTTCCAATACTAGTGCTAATTTTGTTTCCCACTATATATAATAATGTTATGTTGGTGATAATCTATTGCAGATAAACAACAAGCAAAGTGAAAAAATTCCAAGCATGAAGCCAAAAGCAAGTACTGTGGCTTGATTACTTTTCATAGAAAACAAAAGGGTTTTAGTACAAAAATAAGAACATTAGATTGTTAACAAAAGGGAATTAGTCCAAAAATAATAGCATTAGGTTATTAACAGCCAAATTACACAAAAATAAAACAATTGGAATCTTCACTCTTGATGATCTGAAAAAAAACTATATAAACAAAAAAATTGGAATCTTCACTCTTGATTCCTGATGCATGGTGCGACTGACACCTCTACCACCTCTACCACCTCTTCTACCGCCACGACCTCGAACAACTGGAATCTTCACTCTTGATTTCGGAGAAATCCTCGGAATAGGTTGAGAAGAATCCATCATACTTAGCAATGCAGGAAGGGGTTGGGAAGCACTCGCATTAGTTGCATTGATTGTAATAGGGTTGTGCTGACAAATATTTGAAAGACATTATTAATAACAACAAAATAAAATCACATATTATTGTAAAAATCCAACAATGTAACATGAATACCTGCCCAAGAGGTGTCTCACCACATGCATATCTCGCAGGGAGAGGTTGGGAAGCACTTGCATATGTTTCATTGGCTGTAATAGGGTTAAATTGTCATCAATATTCAAGAACCATGCATCGGTAATAGTTTCAAACTCATAATAAAATATTCGCAAGTTACCGAAAAATTTTAGTTACAAAGAAATTGAAAGACAGCTAAGTTTTCGATTCCCTCCAACAACATAACATAAATACCTGCTCAAGAGGTGCCTCACCACATGCAGAATTCCCATCGACTTGAACCCCTTCATTTGGCCCTTTATTTCTCTATAAATTATATAAATGAAAAGCCAAATTACACACAAATAAAACAATTGCTTTAATAACATCTACACTTTCATACCCAATAAATATATACCTTGTTTTGACCCTTAGTATGATGGAGTTTATTATGACCTTCAACATGACAGATTTGACAAGTCATACGTACTGTGCCCTTCTTAGACATCTTTTTTTTGGGGTCGGCTACATGGATCAAAATAAAATGTGTTAATACAGTTCCTAAATCCTCTGAGTTTCCTAAGAATTTATCAGAGCCCCTTCAAAATTCATCTATAACCATATAAAGTTAAATAGTGATCCTAGTCTCCGCAGAACACCAACCAAAAACTTCTTTGTTTGTTCTATAAGTTCACCAAGTTCACTATTGAGTATCGACGTATTAAACACTAAAACACTAATCAACAATTGAATCTTAAAATCCTAATCACGACACCAAAATCTTATATCAAACTTAGGGATATGCACTTCAGTCATTGTGTTTGCCATCTAACAAATCTATAGAGAAAATCACATGATCGTCAATTCAACTTCTCAGAATCAGACCAACACATTTAAAAAGATTTTGTAATTTAATAAAATTTGAGTCAATAACTAAAGATCTTAAACAGCATAATCGCTATCGATATGTGAAAATGATTTTTAGAGAAAATTTGAAATGTTGGACGTATTTCATTGAATAAGTCCAAGATGGTTGTGCTATTAATTGGAGGATTGAAATTGAATTGAAGCTAGCTTGGATTGGACGTAGGCTTCGGTGCTCATCTTCTTCCTTTTGCATCCTAAAGGAAATACAAACAAAGATAGAAGGCGAAAAACAAAAATCTTGTAGAAAAAAAAATAAAAAGAGCGAAAAAATACATGAAAAGAAATGGTGGAAAACAAAAAGAATGAAAGGCGAAGATGGAGAGATTTGAACAAGATTGAGGAGATTATATTCTCGCAAGTCCCGCCTTTGTAGTGGATTCACAAAATTTACCCAAATGTGAACGACATAGAACTAGACAACGAGAGAGAGACTTACAGGGATGATGGGGCGGAAGCAAGAGAGAGGAGATGGGAGGGCGGGTGAGGAGAATGGGCGAGCGATAGGGCGGGTGGCAACGCGGAAGCGAAGCTACCGGCGTCCTCGGAGATGTAAAGCGACCAAGAAGGAGACTGGAGGTGGCGTAGTCGAAGGTGACGACGAGCAACCGGAGGCGAGACGCAGTGACGAACGAAGACGACGGAGAAGGGAAGGAGGGGATTTGCAGCGGACAGAGAGGAGCAACGAAGGTGTTGGAGTTGTTTGTGATACACCCCACTGCTTTGGGGTGCATCAAGTAGAACCAGAAAATAAACTTAAGTTGGGGCCACATCATCACTTGAATAGTTTGGTGACCTTTAATGAAATCCTACGTGACGCCACGTCAGCAGGGTGGCCGAATTTCTGGTCGGAGTTATATTGTTGAAACGTTTTCTAAAGTAGAGTGATATATTTGAGACAAATATGAGTTCAGTGACCAAAGTGTTACAAACTACAAACTTTAGTGACAATCGATGAAATTAACCCAACGTCACATCCAACAAATCATCTTCACAATGCCTCGCGATGCCAAACACGTTCTCATCCAATGGTCTCTATTGTTAATGTCGTATTAAAGAAAAGACACGTGGCCGTCTCTCGGGGGCGCATAGTATTCACTGGCTGTTCCCCTGTCTCTCCACTATCTTCCGTACCGTACGTCCACCGATCACAAAAGACAAAAACACGGGGAATCTGTTAATTTTGTTCTTTTTATTACTTTGGAAAGGTCAATATGGTAAATTTCAGATTTACCACACTGACAGTTTTACTGTGTTTAACAAAGAAACGTGGACGAGAATCAGTTGTTGGCACGCACGTCGCGTTGTACGGATGGTCGCAGCCTGCTGGCTAAAGTTTGATTTTACAGATCTCGATGAGGGTGGTATAATCTACTGTTTAGGTGTGTTTTTTTCTCTCTTTTTTACTACAGGGACTGACAGTTATTTTATCTGTCTCTGATTGTGGTCTCTCTCTGTACCGCTATGCTACGAGTCTAAACTCTGTCTCTCCTCATTTTGCATGACGATGTGACTCTTCAAACAGATTCTGTTTAATCTATTTATAGGGTGAGCTTAGGAACTTATTAGCCATGCATAGAATCGGATTCTAGGAACTTAATTGGCCATGAATAGAATCAGATTCTTTGTTTTTAGGTCTTTCAAAATTTGTCTGGCTCTAAGTGACAATATTTAAGGGTCAATATTTGGCAAGTCTCAATTTGTCTGGCAACACATTCGCCTGTGGTGTCAAAATTACCTAGGTCATGCATGCGAGTAGGATCGGAGAATCCCACAAAAAAACATGGATTGTGGTGAAAGCGGAGATGGAGAGAAAATTAATTCCTCTATCAAGGGTGAAGATGGGAATGAGGATGGGAAGGAGAGTATCCCTCTAAGAATATCAAAGGTATCGGTCCTTCGCGATCGATGAATCTAAGTAAATCCCGTAGTAATATTTACATTGTATGATTATAATTTCGTATAAATTGCATTGATCATTAACATTGCACCATTTGTTATACATGCATACACTTATGGGGAGGATAAGGGTGATTTGAGTCTCCTTATAGTGTTTACTATACCTTGGTTATAAGGGAGAACACTATATTATGCTTAAGGGGCTGTAGTCACAGATACTTTGCATCACGTAGTTATTATGAGATCACATTGAACCAGATCATATGCCCATAGTTTAGAGGAACGTTTAGATGAACGAGACTCGTTTGGTTATCCTCTATGCGCATGAGTCCTTATAAATGTTTACTTACCACTTTCAAAGGATATCAGTTGATTGTGGTCGCATAACAAAATCGGGATGGATTCACGATTGTATTTAAATTCCTTGGATCATATTGTTCGTTTAATCTCTTAAATTATTATGCATTTGATTATTACAGGTGTACTGATAGTATGAGATTTACTTATCTGACATTCTCGAGTTTTTATAATTAGGTAATGGCAGGTTCTAGCAGCGACAAGGGAAAGAGAAAGTTTTCCGACTGTTTGTGACTTGCTCAGTTCTTTTTCTCTCTATGTATGTATTATTTTTTTAATATAATATATTGTATAAAAGCTAGGGCTTTTGGCTCGTGTGCGATTAGGGTCTCTTTTCGAAGTGCTGTAATAGTTTTTTAACAAATTGGAATGCTGTTGAGCAAATGTAATAATGATTTAAGGATTTTGAAAACCTGAAATATGTTAGAATGAATAAATAATTTTTGTTAATGCAATATATATTTTTATAAGGTGGATTGTGAGTCCTTCGGCATTTCCAACAAGTTGACCAGGTTTTGTTAAAGATTTTTGAAAGTCGAATTTTTCAGTGTAGGCTTAGAAATAGATAAGGTGCTGTCGAAATTTTTTTATGGAATTATTTAATCAATCTTACGGAACTTTGAGGTTTGAGATTTACTTTTAAAATCCTTTAGAGTTGATAAAGTATTACAATTGATGATTACTTTGAATTGATTTGAATTATTTATTGATAGTAAGATTAAGCCTGTTAGATTATCAAGGGATTAAGGTAATCTACGCAGGTCAGATGCCCTAATTAAATGAGGTCTGACACCAAGTCCTCATTCGATTGATCATCAGGACGATCATTAGGGTGAGTATTAGGTCGATCCACATAGATCGATGCCTCGGGAGGAGAGGCAACTTTTGGATGATCACGTTGTGTCAGACCCCACCTAATTAGGGCATCTGACCGGCCTAGATTACCTTAACTCCCTTAATAATCTAGCAGCCTTAAACTCTCCATCAATAAACAATTAACATTAATATCTTGTAATCATCAAATTATAAAATATTATTAACAATAAATGATATAAACTGAACCTTAAACCTTAAAGTTCATTTAAATGCATTCAATAATCCTCAAAGTTCATTTAAATTGATTACATTATCCTCAAAACTTCGTAAAGATTTTTCGACAGCATCTCCTCTATTTTAAGCCTACACCAGAAATCCCGGCCTTCAAAAATCTTCAACAAAACCTGCTCGGCTTTGGTGGAAATGCTGAAGGACTCACAATCCACTCATAACAATATATTCATTCTAATGTTATTTAAAGTATCAAAATTTTTAAACTAGCATTAACTTTATTTAAAAATTATTTCAATTCATCCATACCATTCTAGCCATTATCCAAATGAAATCCTAATCACACTCGAATCCATAAACCCATTTATACAAAATAATATATTTAAAAACCAATACATACATAAAGAAAAGAACTAAACAAATTACATACATTCGTAAAGCTTTCTCTTTCCATTGTCGTCGCTAGAACCTTTCTTTATCAAATTATAAAAATTCGATAATGTTAGATAAGTAAATCCCACACTATCCAGTACACCTGTAATAATCAAATGCATAATAATCCAAGAGAATAAATAAAGAATATAATCTAAGGAATTTAAATACAACCGTGAATCCAACCCCTTTTTGTTATCCGACCACAATCAGATAATGTTCTCTGAAAGTGGTAAGTAAACAATAATGACTCATGCCCGGGGAGAATAACCAAACGAGTTTCGTTCCTTGAGTTTATCAAAGTATGATCCGGTTCACCTTGATCTCATGATAATCACATGATGCGAAGTATCAGTGACTCTAACTCCTCAAGTGTGATATAGTTCTACCATGTACACAGTTGAGTAGACATTATAAGTCCTACCTTGTAATACACAGTCAGGTAGCTTAATATATCCTGTGCACACAGTCAGGTGACCAAATAGTTCTACTCTGTAATACAGTCACACAGACACTATAAAGAGACTCGTAATGCCTTGTCCTCCCAAACCGTGTATCCATGTACAACTAAAATGCAATTTCAAGGATCAATGCAATTTATACGGAATTATAATCATACAATGTAAATGTTACTATATGATTTACTTAACCTTACAGACGCGATATCGCAACTCCCTTACGCTCCAAGTCGGTAAATTAGTCCACACTGAGCTCTAATCGCGGTCCTACAATTCATTTGTAATCCTATAAGATTCCACAACAACTTCACCATTTTTTCAATTATTTCCAATTTAATTGACCAAATTGTGTCTCGAAACCCCTAAAACATTTTCAAACTAAATTATCCAATGTTGGAATTTTATTTTTGACTCAAAATTATTATTCAGCATCGAAAATTACGCTGTCTAGGCTTAAGTATAATTTTTTCAATTTTTTTTTATATTTATCGGTCGTGCTCGACCCGAAAACCCCAAAATCCCTCCAAATCAACTCTTCGGATGTCCGGATCCCAATTTTGACTCCAAATTATGATTTAGAATAAAAAATTACCCTTAACTAGGCTTTAAAATAATTTTTTAATTTTCAAACATTTTCGAGTATCGTAGCACGCACTACGAAAAAAATACCAGGTAAAAATCCTCAAATTTTTTTGAAATTCCTTATTTTTCATAAAACTTCTCAGTTTTCATTGATATATCCAAAAATCCCATTTCCATAATTTTTCTAATTTCCAAGGATTTTATTTAATTATTTTTCCTATTTTTTTAAAACCATATGTCTATATTTTTTATTTATATTTTTTTAAATAAGGGGAAGGGGGTCGTCCCCTTCCTCCTTCCCTCGTTCCAGTAAATTTTAAAAAGAAAATTTGGGGTGCCCAACCCCATTGGGGTTTGGCAAGGGGCCTCACGGATCCCCCACTATGTCACATTCATCTTCTTCTTCCTCATGATACAACCCTCCATTAACAACATGAAGACCAATCTCAACAACACACTCACCTTATCACCGCCTTCATCGTTCATCTTCTCTCCCTCTCGATTAAGGATGCAGGTGGGGCGGGGAATCCCCATTTCTCACGGGGATCCGCCCTAATGGGGCAGGGATTCCCCGCCAACTAGCCCCCACGAGGCTGATGACGGGAGCAATTTCATCCTCATTATTGGGGGCGAGGCGGGGGCAATATTATCCCTCTCCACCATGGGAAATCCCCATGAGGATCCTGAATATTTCATATAGGAATTGCATCAAAAGTATTAAATTTTATATTTATTTTTTTTGTATGGTGAATGTTTCACATAAAGTTTGAAAATCGACCTACAATTGTGAAGAAAAAGCTTTTGATGATTTTAATTTCGGATCTATAATGTATTTGAACTCTTTTTGTAGATATTATGTAAAAAAGTAATGGGGGTGGAGAATCCTCATGGGGTGGGAATCCCAACCAAGCGGGGAATGAAGATCAAAAAATCCTCAATGGGTAATTTCAAGCAGGGAATCCACGCCCCGCCATAAGTGAAGATGGGGATGAATATTGCATTCCCCGTCCCAAACCCGCCCCACCTGCATCCCTACTCTCAGTCGATTTCCTCCTTTCTCCTCTCGATCTCCTCTCAAACCCTCTCACTGGCCACTCGATTCATCTCTCTCTGTGCGAATGAAATAAAAATGGGGAAGATGAGAAATACATTATGTTCGATTTCCAACTTATATATAAGATTTCTTCGAGATTCGTATCACGCGAATCACGAATCTAGAGACAAATCTAATGAATTCTATTTCATAATATAAATTTATGTTCATCCTCGAGACACGTAACATGTATCTCGAAGTCAATCTTTGGCTCGATACAATTAAATGAAGCGGTGTATGGTTTTAAAGATATATTAGGATTTCCTCAAGATTCGCATCACATGAATCTCAATGCAACTCTAATGATTTTCTTATTTTATTTTATGGTTTTAAAGATATATTAGGATTTCCTCAAGATTCGCATCACATGAATCTCAATGCAACTCTAATGATTTTCTTATTTTATTTTATTGTTTTCCTCAAGATTGAACAACACGCATATCGAGGCATATACAATTTTTTTTCACTACAACAACGTTCAACTATTTCTCTTCCTCGACACTCACGCTACGCGTACCTCGAGGCGCATCCAATGTATACTTTTATTTAATTCAAACTATATGATCCATTTATATATATATATATATATAAATTATATTACATATATAAATACATATACACCTATATATTCGTAGCTATAAATTCGTCGTGCGCGCCAACGACCAACATCAAGCGTGCACACTACTGTACACCCCACGCGTGTCACTCTCGACCACGCGTGTCACCAGACACCCACCAATTTATTAATTATTTTACTTAATTTTGTGATTATCTCATCAATTTACGTCCAAATAAATCCCCAAAAATACCCCAATTTCGCCAAAAATTGGAGAATTTACCAAAATATTTCGAAATTCTCGAACAACCCGTTTTTACACGCAAATCGAGGTGTGGGCCCATGTCGACTTGGTAAGTCCATTTAAAGTCTAAAATTTGAATTTTCCAACTTAATTACAAATATTTTTCGTGAAAATTGAAATAGTTACTCGGGACGACATTTAAACTTTCACGGAACTCATGTCGACACGTACCTCGAGACAATACTCCAAAATTACTAAAATTGGAGAAAATTCTCCAACGCACTCTGGAACTCACGGACAACGCGTACACACTCCACTTAACCCTATTTCGCGTCGAAATAGTGTATAATACATCAAATAAGCACACTGTACACCAAAAATAATATTAAATTTATGATTTTCGATTCGTAACACGTGGGTGTCACCTCGGATATCTAAATCCCAAATTAAATTCGAAAATATTTAATTAGCCGCCTAATTAAGTTTATAAAATTCTCGGATGATATAATCTTCCCAACTAATCAAAGATTTTGTCCTCGAAATTTAAACGTACAGGTTACTAAACCAAAAGAGATATGAAAAAAATGATCCTTCATATATAACTCTTTTAACCCAAACATGTAAAACTATTTCCAAGGTGAACCGTTAAGTAGACATAATCACTTTCGTTATATTAAACAACTCGGTGGTAGAGATCATAATCATTTTAACTTTTCATTTTATAACATTTTGGTTTAATGAAAAGTTATCTCCATTACCTTGCCAATCCTGACAATTTGTGAATTTTTGACGAGTTAAACAATTAAATTTGTGGAAAATCTGATAATCTTACTTCATTTCTCATCTCATATCTTGGATCTCATTCAAGTATCAATACATAGCAAGACCTAGTTTATCTTGCTTTTCATAACATAATTCTCATTGTAATCTAAATACCATTCCACAAACCGTTGAAAATCATTTTCATATCCACGAAAACTCTGGTACACATCCCAGTTTACTTTCTCATCGCTAACCATTATTTTTTGTTTTAATTACCAGCCGACTAATTTTTAGACTATTATTAGTATAAAATTACATATTGATGCAAATAATATTTGAGCACAACATTACATACTAAGTAAAGTCGCATGTCTATCCGATCCACCACCATTCTAGCGTTTCCCACCAGAAACTTGGGAATTACACAAGTCATCCCATGACTATAGATCTCATAAACATCTGTTATCCCATGACAAAAGATCTCAAATTCTCAATCCGATTATAAATAGAAACCAGACACATCATGCAACTCTCACTCATTCTCTAAATTTCCACTCACGATATTATTTATATCGTGGACTAGAAAGCAATTACTAATTCCTACTTATCAGCTAATTTACTTAACTTTTTTTGATTGGTTAGAAAATTATTGACTTTTCTAACTTCGTCAACCCATTCTCTAATGATGAGTTCATCAGGAACTTCATTCCTTTCACTTAACTGAGACCTTCCACAAACCCACATCTTAATCCCTTACTATTCACCAACTTCTTTCATTACCTAAATAGAGACAATTATCTTTACCTTGAGTAGACATACATTTCTAAACAGAGATATCAACATATTCGATGATTATACTCTCATAGTATAACTTTTAACTTGTATTTCTACAAGTTTATAAATATGTTATCTATTTTTTATTTCTACTTAATTACAACTGAAGAATTTTCAATTCTTCAAACATATCAAGTCAGCTACATTGTACTCTATTCAATATTTTCCAACCTAACATATAATAAAAACTAACTGACTGAGCTGTAAGTCACACATTTCTCTTCATTTCATTTATATATTCACCAATATACAAGCATCTTACATCATCTCCAATTTACAATAACTAGTGCTTTGAACTTCACCACTGACTAATTAGGAGGTGTAGCACTACAATTGAACCAATGTACAACATATTCACTGACATTAGTTGTATATTACTTTGGTTCAAAAATTCATCATTCGGAGTTTGACTCCTTGTAAGATCCTTGTAAAGATATATTAAGTTCCATCAAACTTATAGTTTGATATTCTGATTTGATCGGAACTCGTTAACCTTAAATTTTCATTTTCATACTAATGTGAGAATATATTGACCATTTATTTACCTATACTTAAGCTTTAAATTGACTACAACAAAACTTCATAAACACTATTATTCCGACTATCACCAATCCATTCGATTATTCAAAGACTAATGTCGCGATCACCGGTATTTTACGCTATGAATGAATCGTGATTATGAAACGAAGTTACTTAAACTTTTGGTCATGCAAAACTACAACAGTGCCTTACCTTGACTAAAGGAGTTCGTCCGTGTCACTTCCAGCAGTCACAAGTCATCTCAACATCTCATTTTATTTTATCCATAGAAGCTATTCCGTTCAATTTTTGTCAATCATAGTTGTTCTCATATTGATATCACTTATTGGCCCTTATTTTTTCAAACTTATCATGGCTTTCGATCAACACCTAAGCAACTTATAGCTCCTTAATATTGACTTAGAAAGGTAATTTATATTTCTTCTCTTTTCGAAAATATAGCTAAGGACGATACGACTTCTTATTATCATTTAATGAATCGAAGTCTTCATTAGCTAATCTTAATTCGAAACAGAGAAACTTCACGACTCAAACGGTTAAACTATTTGTTATTGCCTTATGTTATTTCCATTAATCTCAAATATTTCGGCTTTTCTTTTTTCTCAAAACGAAATTTGGTACCTTTCAAGAGACTATGTAAGATAACTTTATATCTTACTATTCATCAAATTACCTTTGATGAATTTGCCTTTCCATTATTA
The DNA here is from genome assembly GCA_039657325.1 of Stephania cephalantha. Classification (NCBI taxonomy): domain Eukaryota; kingdom Viridiplantae; phylum Streptophyta; class Magnoliopsida; order Ranunculales; family Menispermaceae; genus Stephania; species Stephania cephalantha. Next base: position 13,762,209 of record CM077570.1, on the reverse strand, counting down.
TTCAATTGAAAAGATAGAAGAATTTGAATTTTCAAACTCCGATTAGCTTAATGACTAATCAAATTATTAAATGATGTTATTTAAATCCTTTAAGTCCTACTAATAGAAATTCTTGCAATATAGGTACTGGTGTCCTATATAAATCACTTACTAATTCTTAATCAGTACGTCTAGCTCTTCATTTATTATATTATAAGTCATAGTGATTGATGTCACTACTTAATTTGATTAGAAATGACTATTGGGTACTTTGAATCTCAAAACACAATCACTTGTGTTAATGTCTAATAGCTAATCCATGCTATTATTAGACCAATTCCCCAACACCTTAACTTCTAACACGTTGATCTTATCGCTACATTTTCATTTTCAAGTTAGAAATTTCGTCGATATTTTTTTTCATAATAACGCCTAATTCGGTGTTAACAAAGAGTACTCCTAACTTGTATATTTTCATTCATTTTCTTAGTTCTTTACTCATCTCATAGAACCACTATACTTAAAGTTACTTAAGGATAAATAACTTGAGTAATAAAAAATCAATGTTTTCAGTACTTCTTTTTAGAAGTCGTTTGATTGTTTTAAAATATGGTTATATTCCATTTTTCACTTGATGTTTTGTTTTGGAAAGGAGAAAATACTTTACTTCAAAGTATTTTATTTTCTTAAAAACCGCCTTGAACAACTTGACTGATCTAATGATTCCATTTCTGAGAACTCACGTCTCCATTTTTCCTTTAATTTGTGACTCGTTCGAAAGCAATTATTAGTTGATTATGAATCAAACCAATATTTTATAGAATAGGTCTTCTCGAGTTAACCATGCAAATGATACTAACCTTATTCTAAAACTCAAGACAATTCATATCTTGTGCTTCCCACAAACCCCAATTTCATATTACATTTTTTTCCAAACGATTCTTGATCGTTTGAGACTGGTTTTAAGTCTATTTTAATGTTCCCTGAACGTTTAAAAATTGTAATAGTTCGATACCTTCAATTTTCAATAAATCCATGTTCAATGTTTACGTACATGAATCATTTGGACTTCTCTTTTCACCAATTTCGTATTGGTTTCATAACTGATACTTTCATTAGTTATATCAGTATCAAACTACTTACAACACCTTTGTGAATTCAGATTTCACAAGTCAATTTCACATCCAAACACTAAGTCTCGTCTTACAAGCTTATTCTCTATTTTAATTATCCGTTTCTAAACTTACTCGTCATATCTTACGAGCTAAGTAATAAACAAACAAGGAGAATAAACTTTCAACTGCATATCTAGCGATAATACACACATAAAACATAAATATAACACAATAGTAAGTTTTTAAACTTTTTTAACTCCATTCCATCGCGTTACTTTCCAACTAATTACTCACTTATCCTCGATTAAGCTAAACTTAGGCTCTAATACCAACATTGTCAGGCCCCACCTAATTATGGCATCCGACCAGCCTAGATTACCTTAACTCCCTTGATAATCTAGCAGCCTTAACCTCTCCATCAATAAACAATTAACATTAATATCTTGTAATCATCAAATTAAAAAATATTATTAACCATAAAGGATCTAAACTGAATCTTAAACCTTAAAGTTCATTTAAATGCATTCAATAATACTCAAAGTTCATTTAGATTGTTTACATTATCCTCAAAATTTCGTAAAATTTTTTCGACAGCATCTCCTCTATTTTAAAGCCTACACTGAAAATTCCGGCCTTCAAAAATCTTTAATAAAACCTGCTCAGCTTTGGTGGAAATGCCGAAGGACTCATAATCCACCCATAACAATATATTCATTCTAATTCGATTTAAAGTATCAAAATTCTTATCCAAATGAAATCATAATCACACTCAAATCGATAAACTCATTTATACAATATAATATATTCAAAAACAATACATACATAAATAAAAGAACTAAACAAGTCATATACATTCAGAAAGCTTTCTCTTTCCCTTTTCGCCACTAGAACCTGTCATTATCCAATTATAAAAATTTGATAATGTCAAATAAGTAAATCCCACACTATCCAGTACACCTATAATAATGAAATGCATAATAATCCAAGAGAATAAACAACAAATATAATCCAAGGAATTTAAATACAACCGTGAATCTATCCCATTCTTGTTATTCGACCACAATCAGATAACGTTCTTTGAAAGCGGTAAGTAAACAATAATAAGAATTCATGTCCGGGGAGAATAACCAAACGAGTCTCGTTTCTCGAGTCTATCACAGTATGATCTGGTTCACCGTGATCTCATGATAATCACGTGATGCAAAGTATAAGTAACTCAGGCCCCTCAAACATAATATAGTTCTACCATGTACACAGTCAAGTAGACACTATAATTCACACCCTGTAATACACAGTCAGGTAACTTAATATACCATGTGCACACAGTCATGTAGACACTAAATAGTTCTACCCCATAATACAGTCAGGCATACACTATAAGGAGACTCGTAACGCCTTATCCTCCCAAACCGTGTATGCACGTACAACAAAAATGCAATTTCAAGGATCTATGCAATTTATACGAAATTATAATCATACAATGTAAAGGTTATTATGAGATTTACTTAACCTTACAAACGTGATATTGCAACTCCCTTATGCTCCGAGTCAGTAAATCAATCCACACTGGGCTCCAATCACGGTCCTACAATTCATTTGTAAATTCCGTAAGATTCCACTACAACTTTACCATTTTTTCCAATTATTTCCAATTTAATGCACCAAATTGCGTCTCAAAACTTTTTAAATCTTTCCAAACTAAATTATCCAATGCCCGAATTTCATTTTTGACTCAAAATTATTGTTCGGCATCGAGAATTACGTGAATTACATTGTCTAAGCTTAAATATAATTTTTCTAATTTTTTATATATTTATCGGTCGTACTCAACTCGAAAACCCCATAATCCTTTCAAATCAACTTTTCTAATGTCCGGATTTCAATTTTGACTCCAAATTGTGATTCAAAATCGAAAATTACTCTTAACTAGGCTTTAAAATAATTTTCTAAATTTTCGACATTTTTGGGTATCGTAGCACGCACTACGAGAAAAATATCCGGTAAAAATCCTTCAAAAATTTTCAAATTCCTTATTTTTCATAAAACTCCTAAATTTTCATTAATTTATCCAAAAATCTCGTTTTCCATAATTTCACAAATTTTCAAGGATTTTATTTAATTGTTTTTCCTGTTTTTTAAAAACTATATATATATGGTTTTTATTTTAAAAAATAGGAAAAACAATTAAATAAAATCCTTGAAAATTTGGGAAATTTGGAACGAAAAATTTACTGTGTTTCGTTCCAGTAATTTTTTTTTCTTTTTTTTTTTAAGTTTGGGGTACCCAAACTCACGTCTTCCCCTTCATTTTCTTCTTATTCATGATATCAACCTCCATTAGACCAACCTCAACAACACAGTCACCTTATCCCCGCCTCCATCGTTGATCTTCTCTCCCTCTCGGTCGATTTCCTCCTCTCTCCTCTCAGTCTCCCCTTAAACCCTCTCACTCGCCACTTGATTCCTCTTTCTCTCTGTGCGAAAGAAATCAAAATGGGGAAGATGAGAAATACATTCCGTTCGATTTCCAGCTTATATAAGATTTCCTCGAGATTCGCATCACGCGAATCTCGAGACAAATCTAATGAATTCCATTTCACAATATAATTTTTTTTCTTTCTTGAGATACACAACACGTATCTCGATGTCAATCTTTGGCTTAATAAAATTAAATGAGGTGATATATTAGGATTTTTTGAGATTCGCATCAGACGAATCTCGAAGCAACTCTAATGATTTTCTCGTATCTCGAGGCATATACGAATTTTTCACCACAGCAACGTTCAACTATTTCTCTCATCGACACTCACGTTACGCGTATCTCGAGGCACATCCAATGTATACGTTTATTTAATTCGAACTATGGGGTCCATTTATACATATTTATATATATAAACTATATTACATATATAAATACATGTACACTTATATATTCGTGGCTATAAATTCGCCGCGTGTGCTAAAGACCAACCTCAGGTATGCACACTATTGTACACCATATGTGTGTCACCATCGACCCCACGTGTCACCAAAAGCCCACCAATTTATTAATTATTTTACTTAATTTTGTGATTTTCTTTTCAACTTACGTCCAAATAAATCCCCGAAAAATACCTCAATTTCCTCAAAAATTGGAGAATTTACCAAAATATTTTGAAACTCTCGAACAACCTGTCTTTGCACGCAAATCGAGGTGTGGGCCCACGTCGACTTCTTATGTCCATTCAAAGTCCAAAACTCGAATTTAATTGCAAATATTTTTTGCGAAAATCGAGGTAGTTGCTCGGGTCTACATTTAAACTTCCACGAAAATCATGTCAACATGTATCTGGAGACGATACCCCAAAATTACCAAAATTGGAGAAAATTCGCCAACGCGCTTTGAAACTCACGGATACCGTGTACAAACTCCACTTAACCTTATTTCGCGTCGAAATAGTGTATAATACATCAAATAAGCACACGGTACACCAAGAATAATATTAAATTTATGATCTTCGATTCGTAACACATGGGTCCCACCACTTCAGATATCTAAATCTCAAATTCAATTCAAAAGTACTTAATTAGCCGCTTAATTAAGTTTATAAAATTCTCGGATGTCACACGTTGAGTTCATGAACATTTTCATGAACCCGCCGCCGTCGCCGTTGCCGTTGCCACCGCCAACTGATGAGTGATATTTATGTTGTTATGGAATTTTTGTATATTTTTGAGTGAATTTTGCGTGCAAATACCTTAGTACTTGGATTACTTTGTAAACATTTGGTTTCATTTTTATTTAATCCTTTTATTTCATTTTTACTGTTTTACTTTCACTTTTATGTTTTTATTATTTGTTAAACGGGTACCCGTTTAGTGTTTAATCTGAAGGGCATATAGGTAATTTCACAATCCATGTCATCAAATGATTCCAAAATCCAAACGGACCAAAGTACCAAACCCTATGTGTAATGTGTATCAGTGATTCAGATTTCATTTTTATTAGCTTTTGGCCCTTTTCTCCATCCCCTCTCCGGCTCTCCCTCACAAAATCAAAAACCATAAGGTCCCTAACTGTGTCTCGACGACTCGACTCTCCGCAGCAGCGCAGCTCACTCCGCCTCACGGTCGCCTCTCACCGCCTCGCGTCTCACGGCCACGGACGGCGTGTCTCAGTCCGCCTCTCACTCTCTCTGCCTCACGGTCGTCTCTCCCCGCCACTCCGCCTCACACGGCTCACGCCACTCCTCCTCACCCTCGCCATCCATCTCACGGTCATCTCTCACCGGTCACCACCACCACGCCTCACACGACTCACTCGCCACTCCGCCTCACCTCGGGCCTCGGTCACACCGGTCGGTCACTCTCGTCACGGCTCGCGCTCTCACTCTCCCGACTCTCATCTCTCCCGGCTTCGTGGTCACTCGATCCGCCCCGACTCTGCCTCTCACTCTCTCGACTCTCACCTCTTCCGGCTTCGTGGTCACTCTGCCACAACTCTCTCTATCACTCTCATCTCCTCTCGCCTCTCAATTTTTGGCATGCAGTTCTGACCACTCATCTCTCTGCTCTCAATGTAAGTTTTTTCTACTCATTCTCCATTCACATACATGTTTCTTGTTTGATTTTTCTAAAATTTGTTTCAAATCTATTTTCTCACTTAAGCTGATTTGATGATGTTGTTTTTCATTACTAAGTTTCATACTTCCATGACCCTCTGATTTGTAATTAAAGAATTACATATTTGATTCTTCTTTATGTAGCATTACATATTAAAGCATCCATGATGTAATGTGATTTGATGATGTTGTTGTTCAATAAACACATATTTTTTTTTGTTCTAACTCAACCTTGCGGTCGGGGTTGCGGTGTTCCATTAAGTAATTGCCCTTATTTGATTAGGAAAAAAAAGAATGTAATGCGATTTTATTACTTTGTGTGCAACTGTGCATTCTTCATATTTTTTAATGAAATTAATCCACTAGATTTATATATGATTTTCATTTTATATTATTGCAGCGTCATGGGTGATAATATGAATAGCATTGCATCTAATCCTCCTCAAAAGAAGAGGAAAAATCAGTTTAAAGTGTGGGATGATTTTACTGTAATTCCTCCTGGCACTTCTGAGTATCCGGATAATAGGAATAGAGGGAAATGCAAACATTGTATGAGTGTTGTTTTGGCTGACGGTAATAATGGTACAAATGACATGAAACGACACTTATCTAGTTGTCCTAATTATAGTCATTTTGGTAATCGTGATGTGGGACAAATGATATTAGAATCGTCGGTTACGGGGAATATGGGATTGAGGTCTATAAAATATGATTCCGGAGTTCATCGTGAAAATATGGCAATGATAGTTATCATGCATGAATTACCTTTCACCTTTGTGGACTATGAATATGTTAAGTACTCTTATACCTCTCTTGTTCTTGAAATTAAGTGTGTTTCGAGAAACACAGTCAAGGTAGATATATTGAAAATCTACAAAAGGGAGAAGAGAAAACTTTTTAATTTGTTGCAATCACTTCCAGGGATAGTGTGTTTGACTTTTGATATGCGGACTTCCATTACATCTGATGGTTATATTACTTTGACTGCTCATTATATTGATGAGGATTGGGTGTTGCAGAAAAGGATTTTGAATTTTTGTTTTATGCCACCTCCACATAGTGTTGTAGCAATTGCCGAGAAAATTTCTGCTTTGTTAGGGTCATGGAACTTAGATAAGAAGTTGTTTTCCATTACTTTAGACAATGCAAGCGCAAATGACACATTTGTTGGAATTTTCTAAAATACTTTGAAAATTAAGGATGCATTGCTTGTTGGTGGTGATTTCTTTCATATGCGATGTTGTGCACATATTTTAAATCTTATGGTCCAAGATGGTCTTTAAGAAATTGAAAAGATACTTGACAAAGTTCGTGATAGTATCAAGTTTGTAAAAGGATCACAGTCTTGAAGGAAAAAGTTTTTGGATTGTGCTACACAATTGGAAATCGATTGCAAGAAATGATTGGTGCAAGATGTTGTTACGAGATGGAATTCTACATACCTCATGATTGAATCTGCGTTATATTATCGTAATGCTTTTGCTCATCTTGCTTTGAGTGACACGATTTATGTATTTTGTCCCGAGTTGGAAGAGTGGAATCAAGTGGAATATGTTTTTAAGTTTTGAAAATATTTTATGATCTAACTAATATATTTTTCTGGTGCAAAGTATCCGACAATCAATCTTTTCTTTCATGGAATGTGGAAAATCCAATCTTAGTAGAAGGATGAATTGAAGAACCCGAATCATTTCATTCGATCCATGGCTTCAAAAATGCAATTAAAATTTGACAAGTATTGGAAGGATTGTAATGAAATTTTGGCAATTGGTGTCATTTTAGATCCTCGGTACAAAACAAAAGTGGTCGACTTTGCTTTTTCAATGATTTATGGTGATGAAGGCAAGTTCAAGGCTGCTATAATTCGTGATAAACTTCAATTGTTGTTCGAGACATATTCTCATGAATCTCATCATTCGAGTGGAGATGTTTCATCTACTAGCAACCAAACGCCACAATTTGTTGAAGCAAATGATATAAGAGAAGATGATCTCTATGCTATGGTATGTTCTACAATTATGATTTTTTTTAGTGTTTGATTTAGTTGTGGTTCTTACTTAATGATTATCTTATTGTTTATAATTGTGTGTTAGGGTTATGACTTTTTCCAAGGTGATGATGTTTCTAATGAACAACAATCGGAATTGGATATTTACTTGCATGAGCCATTGCTTGATAGAAAGAAGAATTATACATCATAGATTTTTGGAAATTCGTTCAATATCGATATAAAAAGTTGAGTATGATGGCACGTGATGTTTTATCCATTCCTTTAACCACTGTTGCTTACGAGTCAGCTTTTAGGTAGAACACTTGACAAGTATAGAAATTCTCTTTTACCCGAAAATGTTGAAGCATTGATATGTTGTCATGATTGGGTGAATGGAGCAAAGTTGAAGAACAAATCTGGTGAGCATTATGTAATTAGTTATTTGATTGGTAAACTATAAGTCTAAATTGATTTGTTGTGTTTGATTTTTTTATGTAGATGCTCGAAAGAAAGAGTTTGATGATATCAATGCAGAAATGTTGAAATTGAAAATAGATCTCAATCCCGCAACAACTTCTGGGCAAGCTTCAAATGATGTGAAGGTTGAAGATGTGGATGACGAAGATGATGAAGTTGAAAGTTTAGGTACTATTGCTTTATTTACTCTTATGTTTAAATGATTGAGCTTTTACAATTAATGAAAACATTTTTTTCTATTGTCTTTCAGATGAATGACTTGAGGGATTAGAGATGGAGTCACGGAGAGCTGAAGGATGTGGAATTGTGTGGGATGAGTTGAAGAACCACACTTAATTTTTTATTTCATGTTTGTGTCATGAACTTTCTTATGTTGTTGTTGATGCATGAGGTGAAGATATACTTTGATAATTTGGACTATTAAGATGATCTCTTTTTTTTTGAAACTTTTGTGATGTTTATATTGGAAATTAAAAAATTGTGATGTTATGTATTTATTTTTTGGTAATTGAATGTTAGGTGACTTGTAGACTTGTAGTTGAGGTTTTTTTTTTAAAAATATTTGATAAATTAAATATTTAATCATATTTAAAAATAAAAATCGAACAAAACGGAAGCCGTATGTTTTACAAAAATACGGGTTTGGACAAAACAAATGCCCGTTTTAAAAACATGAACGGGTCCGGACACTAAATTTAATCATTATAGGGAGGGGGTGGTCGGTCCCGCTTATGTCCGGTCCCCTTTTTTTGCCAGCCCTACTAAATAACCGACTAACGTAAAAACTAATGCATAAATATAATATAATACGGAAAGACATTGGCTCAATCAACCCCCTTATATAAAATTATTTCGGAATTAAATTCTTAAAATATCCCCATTATAAGAGTCAAAAGTTGAGAGATTATAAAACAACTAACTAATCTTAATACTAAAACTAAAAGTAAAAATAGAGTATGAGCTGCCTCCCATATAGCACTTTTGTTTACGGCCGATGGCTTGACTAAACCACGCAGTTCTAAACTGGTTCTATTAACTTAAATGTAGGATTTTCCACTCTAGTGCCATTCCAGAAAGTGATTGTTCGAGCCGTGCATCCTAAAAGTGATTGTCTTGTTCAGAGTATCCATGTTAGCTTGTGAATTGGCTAAGAAAGGTCGTTCTAAGATTAATAGAGGATTTTCATTGATGAAGTGTGGCATAGCCAAAAAGTCAGTGGGAATAATGTACTTGTAAATTCGAACTGGTACATTAGTAATCACTCATATTGGTTTCACTGAATAATCGTTTGGTAGAGTAACATTTTCAGAAGCAAGTACATCCAACTCCAGTTGAGTATGAAGAAAGAAGTGAATTGGCATGTGGTTTGCTCTATAACTAGTATCACAAATAGCTTTAAAATATCAAGCCCATTTAACTTTTATGTTTATGTATATATCTCTTGGATCATCGAGCTTGACAAATGCTAGATTTTTTTCTTCTTATTCTTCGTAACTTTAAATTCCTCCATTTTAAAATAATTCTCGACATTATTCGGTTGGTTAACTCTCCATTATTGCGTTATTGTCTTTTTATTTGAAGTGTCTTCAACCAGCTCATTGTTTACCATAGCATTTTCGTCTTCCATTGTTACTGCATTAATAACATATACTTCAGGTTTTGAATTATGATGATTTAATTCTAAAGATTCACTATCATTACTTTGTTCATTATTAGATTCATCAGCATTATAAAAAACATCTTCATCATTAAAATGAAAAGTGAAAATCTTGTTTTGAAATTCCATAGACAATGTTCGGTCAAAGATATCTAACTTTGTTTTAGCCGTTTTAAGAAATGGTCTTCCTAAAAGTATAGGCTGAGATTTAGATGATCTTGAGTCTCCCGTTTTCATGTCATACAAGTCACCTGGAAATACTATGTCATTTACTTTTACTAAAACGTCTCCTAGTAAACCATAAGGTTTAATAATTATGTTGTTAGCTAAGATAAGATTAATAGGTGTATTAGTCAATGAACCTATTTTCGATGACTCATATAGTTTAAGTGACATGACATTAATTAATGCTCCAAGATCACACATAGAAAAATCTGTTGGGCAAGTGCCACTGGTCAATCTACAAACATTGTTTATTTCATAATTTTAGTTAATAAAATTAAAGTTTTCATTTATTATTTTATTATAAGTGATTGCATGTTTACCTTATAGTAAGATCCATAGGTATTTGTTGAAATATCTTAAATGTAGTTAGTCAGTCATTATACTGGAACTATAATGAATGAAGACTAGTGTGAATCTTGATTGATGGTCATATGATGATCATGCGTATATGGATACGAATCGAGATCATGAGTACTTATTAGGGAACAAGGCACTGGACCGACCCACTATGAGAACACAACATGGATTAAGTCATAGGTGTTACTCATGATGGCTATATCATTTAGTTCTTCGACTTGAGATTACCATAGACTTCAATATTATGAGAATGGTAATTAACACAATCAAATGTTGTCTTTAACCGGACGATTATAAAAATTGTGATTTGTTACCAGGTGAATAATATGAGAAGGTGTGTAATCAAGATATAATTTGTCGCTTTCGTATAGAGTGAAATATCAGATGATCCCTCGATATGTTAGACTGTCAAATGGTAAAGTCCAAGTGAATTGATATGATCAATGTGACTAGGATGTTTTCAGTCTACCTAAAGTCCAAGAGATATCAGTGGATCCCTCCAATATTGTCACAAAGAATAATCATTCGCACAATACGGACATGCCTTCTTGCCGTACGTGCTCCAACCGAATAACATACTATATGCAGGGAAGTCGCTCACATTCCACATAAGGGCATCTCGCATTAGGAAGTTCATTTTCGTTGAAATGGCGTAGGTAATCATGCCATGATGCCACAAGTCTTGAACCTCCTTCACTAATGGTTGTAAAAAGACGACAATTTGATTTTTAAGATTGTTTGGACCAAGAATTATGACCGTCAAAAACATAATCTATTTATTTATGTACATTAATGGAGGTAGGTTGTAAGGCGTTAATATGACTGTCCATGACGAGTATTATTTTTCGGACTATACGAAAGGTTGAATACCATCCGTACACAATCCCAAACGAACATTGTGAATTTCATCACCAAAACTGACGTTAAAGTCATTGAAATGCTTCCATGTAAGAGAATCAGAATAATGTTGCATTACAATGCCATCTTCGACGTGCTCTTCGTGCCACCGCATGTGCGTCACCGTCGAATTGGGAAAGAACAAAGGTTGTAGTCGAGGTGCTAAAGGGAAATAATACATTTTTTTTGTCAAGGCCGCAAATCGTTGCTCTTTCCCTGACAAAGACATTGCTCATTATACCTTAATTCACCGCAAAACTTACAAGCCGTCAACTCTGAATCTTCTTCCCAATAAATCATGCACGAAGACATGTAACAATCGATTTGTTCAATCGGTAGGCCTAATCCTTGCATAAATCATTTTGTGCTATAAACGTTATCAACCAAAAAATTATCACTTGGCACTAAATCTTTCGTAAATTGTAGAAATTCATCATATGCATTTTCTGATATGTGATGCTCTGATTCAAGCGTTAGAAGTCGCGCCATTGTCTATAATTTGGTCATGGTTTTACACCATGGCCACACTAGCTCATTTGTGGCTTCGATCATCTCATACAATTTATGTGACTGGGATTTGGAGGCTCTTTAATGGGAGTCCAACTAAAACTCAGACCTACCAAGTTCTGATATCTCTTTTCATGCCCAAAACCTTATCAATGCCAAAGTTATTGCTAGGTAGAATAGCGACATTAGCAAAAATATAAAAATTATATCAGATAAGGGTTTCGACATGAAAAATGAAGTTAAGTATGTTGCCTAAGATCTTAAACATAATAAGGGAGAGGAACTGAGGATTGTTAACTAGGGACTACTATGTCGATAATGACGTAGGGTCCTCAGCTTAAATGAGGTGTGAAGTTCCAGTGAGAGAGTTCTATGCAAATGGGCACAAAGATGAGAATAAAACAATAGCCATAGTCCTAGGAAGACCAGTGGACTACTCACTCGAACGAATAAAACATTATTATAGTTTACCAGAAGTTCATTTTAGACAAAATAACGAGTACCCAAAACCTGAATTTATGTATAAACATGAATTTCCCCACAAGAGCATTAGGAACGATTTAGAAGCTATACAACCAAAACTTAGAGCTTTTAGGAAAACAACTAAAACTTAGAGCTTTTTCTTAAACGCGAGCCTACAACCTAGTTTACAACTCTATAACATAGTAAACTATAAGGCGACTCTTTTATACCACATAGTTCAAGGGATTGGGTGTTAGGGCATGTGCCTTAGGTTAATCTACAAAAATTGTTTATCTTATAATTTTAGTTAATAAGACTGAGGTTTTCATTTGTAGTTTTATTATAAGTGATGACATGTTTACCTTATAGTAAGATCGATGAGTATTTGTTGAAATATCTTAAATGTCCTTAGTCGATCATTATACTGAGAGCTATGATGAATTAAGACTAGTCTGAATCTTGATTGATGGTCATGTGGTGCTCATGCATATAGGGATATGAATCGAGATCATGAGTACTTGTTAGGGAACAAAGTACTGCACCGAACTGCTATGAGAACACCACATGGATTAAGTAATAGGTGTTACTCGTGATATTATATCATTTAGTCATTCGACTTGAGATTACCATAGAATTCAATATTAGGAGCATGGTAATTTGACACAATCAAACGTTGTCTTTAACCAGATGATTATAAGGATAATGATTGGCTACCATGTGAATAATATGTGAAAGTGTGTAATCAAGATATAATTTGTCACTCTCGTATAAAGAGAGGTATTAGTGGATCTCTCGATATGATAGATTGATAATGGTCAAATCCATGTGAATTGATATGATCAACGTCACTTGGATGTTTTCAGTTTACCTAAAGACCGAGACTAGTAAGATTGAACATTAAAGGTGATTTTTCATGCCTTATGTTTAATCAAAGGATATCACACGACAAAATGATATGATATATGTTAGTCATTAGGTTGTATCGATTTTGATATTCATGGTACTTAGGTAGTCATAATGTCTTGCTAGAGACCACTTATGACTTATGTATCAAAATGGTTTTGGTTCACTGCCATCGTCACATGAACCTTTCGGGTCGCACACAAAGAATGATTTTGCGCAATTTCAATTGGTCTGGAGTAATGAATTTTATATGATAAAATTCATGACATAAAAGCCTTTACGATATGTTATATGATAACTTATTAATAGGGGCGTGTGTGTAATTTGCTGAAACTGTCTAAATACAATAGTTGTATTATGAATAGGATTTTAAGTGATGCCTTATCTACACATATAAATAGAGGGTGAAACCCTAAAACGAGATAAGATTTTCATTTTTGCTATATTCGAGTTCTCTGAATTTTGAGAAAGAAAGAAAAATGTTTTCAATCTCTCTTGGGGCTAGTACTCCAAATTGTGGTCACTATTTACATGTGGATTTCTGATAGACGCGCATGTGAACATTTTGGAAATCGAACAATCAAAGAAGGAAATCACGGATTAAGGTATAGTTTACTTTTGTAGATCAAGTTCAATGGAACTTATTGTTGGACTTGTTAAGGTTTTTTTTCAATAATCTTTTGAATTTTATACTGTAATTTAGGTTGGTTTTACATATAAATGATGATATTACATTAGTTATTCTCTTGTTTTTGTGATTTCTGGATTTAATTAGAAAAATAAAGAAATGGAAGAAAAGAGAAAGAAAATTAAAACAGTCAACTAGAGAAGAAGTTCAACGATTAGCCAATGATACAAGATTACCCTAGGAATCACCACCTAAATCGACAGCAGATAAGAGCCATCGAATCTTCAATGAATGAGAAGATATACTAGAAATTATTAGCCGAATCGGTTGACCACATAGAGCTAATTCTAGTGATTAACTAAGCGATTTGGGTACAACTTAAGAATCGCTGACAAATCGCTGAGGTCGGTTATGATTTTTTATATTAATATGAATAATTTGAGTTTATCTAGGATATGTATAACTTAAGAGACTATAAATAGGACTTGAGGGCCTTGAAATAAAGCTCTCTCCAACCTATTCCACATATTCAATAAGTCTAATATTAGTTTTAGTCTATGTTTGAAGCTACATTGGAGCTTTGATTTATTAAAGAGGCATATATTTATTTTATTATGTCTTTCAATTATATTATTGTGTTATTTATTTTCAGCATGAGTGAGTAGTTTATGAATCTAAACAAACCCTAGACATGTATATACTTTGGATTGCTAGATAGTTATAGTTAAGGAATCATGGACTTAATGCTTTAAATTTATTTATACACGTCAATCACAGATTTAATAAGTTGTTTTCGCATATAGCAACTAATGAAGAATAATATTGCATGCATACTTGCAAATGTGTATTGTGGTATTTTGATTCTGAGTCTATGTCTATGATTATTGACAACAATTATAGAAGTAGTAACTGAGATTAATCTATAAGGCTTTTCCCGCGTAGATGTTCTAGGTGATTGTGTTCTAAGTTATTTATTAATTGGTATATTCTGATTTATATTTGATTTAGATTAGGCATGATTTTCATTGAGTGTTAATGCTATCATATTTCTATGGTATTTCATTTTACCCAATAGGTAGATTTACAATGACAAGAATATGGATTTTCCATTGAATTTAAGAAAATCGAGGGCTGGCTGAAGGCTATCAACCTATTATGAATAAGGATTTAATAATTTCAAGATTCCATGTGTTATGATTATAACTATGTTATGAAGTGATGTTATATTCTAGTTTTTGAAAGCAATCCAAGTATATTTAGTAGGTATTTGTTGTGAAGGTCCCAGTTCCCACAAACTGGGCCTCGCCCGACCTAGACCTACGTGGACCCCCAATCAATCCCTGCAAGGTCAACATGAGCCTAGTCAGCCTTCTTATACTATTTTATCTTTAGTTAGGTGTTTTGATATTTAGTTATTAATTTTGTAAGATTTAAATTAGTAAGCAGAGGAAAGAAAATAAATGAAGCAATTTAAATAACTCTAAAACACGCAAGTTCAACGCAACCTTGTAAGATATACCATGTATAAGTACGGTGGAAAAAGGGAGCATATACATGTACTAAAGTATCGCTCAACCCCAATATTCCAAAATTCTACAAAACATCAAAATAGATAAATATAATACAAAAACCAACAGTATTGCAAAAGTATGGGCCGCTCTGAGAGTCCTCAGAGGTAGTCGCCAATCACTAGCTCTTTGCCCTTGTTAGGTGAGTGGAATATAAAAGAACATGAAATAAAGTAAGTGCATGATAAATATACTAGAAATAAATGGAGTGAAAGGAGAGTGTCATGAAAATAAAAGAGAGAAGCTAAGTGGTCTCAAATCCATTGAGTTGCGACTATACAGACACAAGCTCGACTTCTTAGAATTGCAGCAGCGCAAGCAGATTCAAAATTTTCATGAACGTAGGGGTATCAACGACGCCTCGAATACCTCACCTCCCATCCACGGCCAAATTCAATAACTCGAGGTATGGTTCCGATTGTGAGTCGATCACCATACCCGAAATATTACCTTCCTGACTCACTTAGCCCTTAGACATTCTAAGTAGGAGTAGAATTACATAAATAAGCATAATTAAAGAAATTAAATTCAAGAAGTAGAAAAGAACTACTGATAATTCTCCTACCGGTTTACTTACAACACAATCTTAAAATTTTCAAGTTTCAGGTTAGGCAATTCAGTCCAAGTCGAGGTTCCCAACCCACCAAAACACGACAATAAATCTTTAACTCAATCTTCAAAAACCATTCATTTCCTACCCGGTCTCAATTGATTTTATAATCACCTGAAAACTAATAATGTAGTATATACATAGTATCAAGGCTCAATCCTTGCATATATATGTTCCATGTATACTAGCATTTTTGCTTTAGGACATGTTAGACCAACTTGGTCTCCTTAATATTAACGCTAAAAATATTCTTCAAGGCTCTTTTAAGGAACCGTTCAATAACTTTATGGAATTTCTATATGTTTTAATTCATTCACCATAAATAACCCTTAAATATTATGCACCAACTTACCTAAACACCCCCTAAGTGAATATTTAATTATCTCAAGATAATAATTATGTAGTGCAACCAACTACATATCCACATTCATCATTTTTTATAGATATGGTTAATCTTAAGGTTTTTAATTACCTGTCCATTTTTTATCTTGCATTTGTAGCTCATAATATAAGGTGATAACTCATATGTATATATAAAGAACATACTCATAGGACAGACTCTATTTCCTTGATTAGCTTTCATCATTCCTCATTATTTATTGATTTCAATAAGTAAACATATGTTACACTTTGACATATTAATATAATAAAGTTAATAAGTCTTACCAATTTGAACAAGTAGTTAGACCCATTGATGGCCTCTGCACCCCGTATACTAGCATGGTCCCGATCTTCTTGATCCTAAATTGCGATCATCATAGTGGCTTATATATGGAGTGTGTTATGGCCCTTTGTGCCCTCAACTAGCTCCCTTCGCCAAATGGGATTTTTCAAACAAGCAGCCAAGTAGCTCTCCCTCACTCCAACGTTTTGCTCACATGAAAATGAACAACCCAACAAGCTACATTGTTCTCCAGATATCATTCTCTCTCCTCTATTTAAACTCCCATTTCAAGAGTCAATCCACACCACTTGTTTTTCAACCATTTTTATAAAATCAAAAAGTTTAACTTTATCTCCCATATAGTGACACCTCATAAATTTTAAATTTTTTAATTTCTAAATTTCAAGATATGAAATATCTATTACACCTTTTCATTAATTTCATAGACTTATCCAACATTTTCCACTTAAGCAATTGAGTTAAATTGGGTAAAACTATTATAGACTAAAATACTTCAATTCTAGTTTAACTATAATTAAGTATTCTTAGTCTTTATTATTAATTTATTTACTTAAGCTAGTTTAGCTTATGAACTTAGGCTAAGTTACTTAGCAAATTAGCCTCTTTCTTATAACTTAGGCACTCTAATGAATTTAATTACAATTTTTGGCTTTATAAATTATAGACCACATTAATTTAATTCATACTATATAGTTTTCCAATTATATAGCTATTTTAAGGTGTTGCGTTACTACACTTCGATCTCAACACTCGATATTTGAAATTAGCGTGTAATTAGGATTTTATATTTTTTTAAGGGCCGTTACATTTGTTTTGATATTTGAATTTGAATATTGTTTAATTTAGTTTGCATTGAATTGTTTGAATTACTTTAGTTAATTTAGTTAATTAAGTTAGTAGTTATAGTTTTTTAGGTATTAGGTATTTTATTTCTCATTTAATTAGATTAACTAAATTAAGAAAAACAAGAAAAAATACTTCCCTTAAAAGTTTGTAAAATCTCTGTGGAGACGATATCTCATTTACCACTACTACAAATAATATGAAAATACGGGAAACTATTGTGCACGCTCGACACGTGTCAATTTTTGGCGTCGTTGCCGGAGATTTTGAAAAATAATTTTTTAAGATTGTAGACGTTGTATGGTCTCGTCGTGTTAGTTTTACAGGATCTTTACATCTATTTGATCTTGAAATAGATAGAACTTTTAATCGGAGTTTAAGACAACAACTAAAGGAGAATTTAGCAAATAAGATGGAGGATAACAACAATTATGTTAATGATGTTAATGATATTGTCAATAATAATAATAATAATAATACTAATAATAATAATAATAATAATAATGAGAAAAAAATTATCAATAATAATAACACCAATAATAGAGAACTCACTTTTAGACACACAAATCAAAATGTTACAGCATATGAGCCTATGTGCATAGCTCCCCGATGAATGTCCTGAGTTTGAAGTTAAATATGGATTTATTAGTGACTTACCTAACTTCTATGGTAAAGACAATGAAGACCCACATAAATTCATAAGGGGGTATCAACATAAAGTTAATGAGATGAAAATGAAAGAAGGTACTTTAGAACAAGTCAAACTTAACGCTTTCCTTTTTACATTGAAAGACCAAGTACAAGATTAATTGTTCTATCTCCCACAAGATTCAACAACTACAAGGACTCAAATGTTAGAAGTTTTCCTAGGTGAATATATAACTGCTAGAAAAATTATTTCCTACAGAAAGCAAATCACATTTGCATGAATTTTGGGATAGATTCCATAGATCAATTTCTTCTTGTCCACAACATGAATATACTCAAAGAGCTTTATTAAAACATTTTTATGAACGACTGAATCACTTTAAACAAAGGTTACTAGAAATTGTATGTGATGGATCTTTATTTGAAACAACATCTACTTTAGCAAAAGAAGTAATTAATAAAATGGCAAAATAATCTAAACAATATGGTGAAAAGGTTGAATCGTCAAGAACGAAACTTTATGAAGTTGATAATATAAGAAATAATGCGTATGATGATAAAATTGATGAATTATCTAATTAAGATGGTAAAGCTGTTAATTAATGGTAGATCTAATCAAGTTAAAGCTTGTGGATTTTGTAATGAGGTTACACATCCTATGGATGTGTGTCCTACTCTATATGAAAAAAATACTGAAGAGGTTAATGCAATTATGAACTATTTTTTTTTGTCCCCCAAGAAACCAACATAAGAATAATACTTATTATCCTGGAAGACCAAACCCAAATCTTAGTTATGGTCCTCAAAATCAGAATTATTATACTTATAGACTAAAAGCTCGGATGCAATCAACACCTAACTAGTAACCTCAACAAAAAGCTCAACCAACAAATCCAAATTTAGAGCAAATCTTGCATAATTTTATCAACCGAAGTCATCAAAACATTACACATATTTCTCAAAATGAGATTAAGACTTATACTACTCTTAATGAACTGAGAAATCAGTTAAATCAAATGAGTTTACAAATAAATAGGTTAAGTGCATACTCAATAGAGTAATCAAGCTAAAACACCTACTTAATATGTTGTTGCTCCTACTAATCAAGCACAAGTTAATGCTTTATTCGGTGATGAGAAAGACACACCTATAACTGGAAATATACTTAAATAGAGTAATAAAAAGAAAGCACATAAAACTATTCAAGAAGAAGAAGAAGAAATAATGGCTAATGTCATTCCTACTAGAGAATGGATGGCTGAACAATTGAAATATACCCATGGTATTTAGCCAGAGTTGAAGCATATGAAATTTTTTTGCAAAAGTCTGAATTAATTGATAAGGATAAAATTATAAGATTTTTGATAGTTTGAACAAAGTTATGTGTTCATATTATACCGTTCCATAACGATTAGCTAATGCTAGGGAGGAAGAAAACAATGAAGACATTCTTGAAGTGTTAAGGAAAATAGAAATCAATAGACCATTGATGGATTCAATTATGCAATTTTCTAATTAAGATGAAGTTTTGAAAGAATTATTTGAATCAAAGGACAAATTTTTAGAAGAATATAAAGAAAACTTAGGACCAAAAATATTTTCTTTAATTAAAAAGAAAATACCTGAGAAATGTTCCGATCCAGGAATGTTTGGAATACCATTACATTAGGAACTTCTTTTATAGACTTTGCTAGGTGTGATCTTGGAGCATCAATTAATGTTATATCACTTAAACAATATGAGTCACTGAAAATAGGTTTATTGACTAACGCACCTATTAATCTTACCTTAACTGATAATACAATTATTAAACCTTATGGTTTACTATAAGATATCTTAGTAAAAGTAAATGACTTAGTATTTTCAGCTTATTTCTATGTCATGGAAATGGGAGATTGAGTATCATCTAAAATCTTCGCCCATACTTTTAGGAAAATCGTTTCTTAAAACAGCTAAAACAATGTTAGATATCTTTGAAGAAACAATGTCTATGGAATTTGAAAATAAAATTGTCACTTTTCATTTTAATGATGAAGATGTCTATGATAATTTTGATTAATTTAATAATAAACAGACTAATGATAATGAATATGTAGAAGTTATTCATCATAAAGCTAAAGTATATGTTATTAATGTAGTAACGATGGAAAAAGAAAATGCTATGACAAAGAATAAGAAAGTTGAAGACACTTCAAATCAAATGACAATAACCCAAGAATGAAGGTTTAAGCAACCGAACAACGTTGATAATGATCTTAAAATGGATGAATTTAAATCTACAAAGATAAGAAGAAGAAAAAGAAGAATCTAGCAATTGTGAAGCTTGATGATCTGGGAGATATATAGATAAACATAAAAGTCAAATGAGCTTGGTATTTTAAAGCTATTTGTGATACAAGTTCTTGAGAAAACTACATGCTAATTCACTTCCTTCTTCATACTCAACTGGAGTTGGATGTACTTACTTTTGAAAAAGTTACTCTACCAAATAGTTATTGAGTGAGACCAATAGGTGTTGTTACTAATGTACCAGTTCAAATTGACAAGTACATTATTCCCACATACTTATAGGTTATGCCACACTTGATCAATGAAGATCCTCCATTAATCTCAGGACGACCTTTCTTAGCCATTTCACAAGCTTTAATAGATACTCTGAACAAGACAATCACTTTTAGGGTGCATGGCGGAACAATCACTTTCTGGAATGGCACTAGAGTGGACAATCCTACACTTAAGTTTATAGAACCAGTTTAGATTTACGTGGTTCAGTCGAGCCAATAATAGTAAACAAAAGTGCTATATGGGAGGCACCCCATGCTCTATCTTTACTTTCAGTTTCAGTATTAAGATTAGTTAGTTGTTTTATATTCTCTCAACTTTTGACTCTTATAATGAGAATATTTTAGGAATTTAATTGCAAAATAATCTCATATAAGAAGGGTTGACCGAGCCAATTTCTTTATGTATGACATTATTTTTATGCACTAGTTTTATGGTAGTTAGCTATTTATAGTAATGAAATTATTATTTAGTACATATCATAGTTAAATTATGATAATTTCAAATAGTTCTACCTTTTTATTTGAAATATATGTGATAAATATATGGGAAAATCAATAAAATTGGAAAAACATTTAAAATAGGCTGGCGATTTCCCAGTGATTCTAGTTTGTACTGGGATTTGCGAAGAAAATCGGTAGCAATGTACAGAGTTTTTAGTGTAATTTCAAAGTCAGTGATTTGTCGCCGATTTGAACTTATAACTAGGATTTGCTACACTAATCGTTGAGCCACTAAGGCTCATTTTCAACAATTTTGTCAGCGATTTCTCAGCGGATCCACTTAAATCCTGATTCGTTGAGAACGAATACGAGTTTTTAAAAATAGAGACCCAAAATCGCCACATTTATCAATTACACACTCACAATCCATTGCAACTTTCGATCAAGAGACTAATTCTCGACTAGATTCAACTTTCCAAAGCTAGATTTCAGTGTATTTAAGTGATTCCAACCTCAATATTTACACATTCAACCCAAAACTTGGTGAGTTTTGATAATGTAGAGCCACTTAGTACTTGAATAAGGGGAATTTGAATTAGAGCTTGGATGAATGTTTTAGAGAAGAGTTTAAAGTTCCAATCTTGAAAGAATCACTTTCAAGAAGGTGATCAATAAAAACCATAACCTTTTATCAATTAAATTCCTGGTTTTTCATCGATTTTTAGATTTTTAAATAGATTAGAAGCTAAAATTTGAAATTTCTACTCTAAAATGGTTTTAATATTGAATGTTTTCAATTAAAATACTCGTATGAAAGTGGTGTGATATTTTGTCTATTGCTATCAAATTTTATATGCAAACTATTTTGAGACTAAGTTTCGAATGAGTTTGGGGGTTTTTGTGTTTGCCTATTGCATGATTTAAATTGCTTACGAACGATTATTTTTCTCAATGATGTTTTATCGATAAATCTCATATGAATTTTAAACTCTCGATCTATAAACGACATTTCTGATGAATTTCTCCTTTTATATAGATAAGCTGAACTTTACCGAACACTTTTTCAACAAATTTGGTTTTAAATGGTTTTGCAGATTCATCACTACAAGAGATTATAGTTTTTGTAACGGCTTCGATTCCGTAGGGACAAGCTGTTTTTCCATCACATATAGTTTTTGTCACGGTATTGTCACGGAAAAACTAAAGTTGCGTATACTTCGTTGCAAAAACATTTTTGTCATGAAAATTAGCATGGCAAATATCTTTTATGACGGATCTCTGATATATTTGTTACGAGATTATTGAACGTCATAAAAAACACATTTTTGTCACGACTTTATTTGCGTCACAAACGTTTCATTAAACAACGAAGAAAAATGTTTTACGTCACGAGTTTTTATCCGTCACAAATACATGTAGTTACGACTTTGTACTGGTGAAGAAAAATAATAATATTTTATAAGTACATTGCTCCGTCACAAAAAAAAAGTTTTTATATAAAAGTTGTTGTAACTATCTCGCATCCATCAATATAAAAATATTGCATCTTTTAAAATATTAAGAATTTACTTTACTTGCATTACAAGGCCAACATTATCAATCTATTCAAAGTTTAATTATTGTGATTTTGAATCCAAAGTACCAAAAAAATGATAATACTTAATTTAGAAGTCTAACATAGCAAAATAAAATAAAACTTTGACAAGTTTCTTCATGGCTTAAGTCTAACATAGCAAAATAAAATAAATCCGTGTTTTCTTCAATGCTTTCACTATATGCTTCTTCAATTTCTTCTTCACGTGAAGCTTTCTTCCAGTTCATCATCTTTACCCTTTTAAGTCTCATCCAATTGCGCATCTAAAATTTCAAAGTTATAAATATAAGTAATTGCACTTAAACACTTACATAAATAAAAAAATCTTTAATAAATCATAACGTAGTAATAAAATTTCAACAGAACCTCCCCTTAAATTAAAGATTAGCAAATTTTTTTAACATTTTGCAAACTTCCGCATGCATCAAATAATTCTACAAGTCAAATATAATCATCTTCATGAATCATAATGTATTACAAAAATTCCAGCAAAACCTCCCTTTAAATTTAAGATTCATAAAAATTTCAAAACATTTGAAAAATTCCACTTGCATCAAATAATTCTACAAGTCAAATACATTCTTCTTTAGTGAACCATAATGTATTACCAAAAGTTTAGCGAACACCGCCCTTAAATTAAAGATTCACAAAAAATTTTAAACATTTTGCAAACTTCAACATGCATCAAATAATCATCTAACTCAAATATATTCAAACCATAGGGCTTAAATTATTGGTGCAAATTTATGAGTTTCATTTGTATAGAACATAAAATAGTAAAAAGCTCAAAAAATAATCAAAAGTTAGAGGGTCAACATATACTAAAAGCATTAACAATTCTTGAAATAGTAGTTTAGCTAGCAAATGTCATTCAACTCAATGATAGAATAAATTGTCAAGTTTAGGAGATGAGTAAATGTTCAAAATAACAATCATGAAGGTGGATGCTCTTAAGTTGGTCACATGGAGGTAACTTAAGATATTCCAGCAAAACTTAAAATATTACCTTTTTGATCATTCACTTTTGAATAATCAACGAGCATGAGAACATCCATCATGAGAATATGTTTGAACATGAGGCCTATGTGAGCTTCCAACATCTGAAGTTTGCCATGTAATCAAAAATATCAATTAATTGTCTCATTTGTAATTTGAACATAATTAATAAACTTCAAGTATCAACAATAATGTCGATCAATTACTTGATTGACGTTGATAGGCAGTTGAATTCCAGCTTTCTCCAAACATGCATATATGTTATCTATTTGTGATTGCATGTTTGTCTATAAACAATAAATTTGTAATAGATTGTTGTATTAGATTCATGAAAGAAATGATAAAAAAACAACTGAAATTGATTAAATATTTACTTTCGTCGCAGCAAGTTCCTCGCGAAGGAGCTCATTTGTAGCATTTGCCTTTTCTTATGTCTCCGTATTGCAATATCTGCCGAACATTCAGAATCTTTCCCAAAAACATCTTTAAATGAGGGTCCATGAGCATAAGTTAGCACACGCCCACGTTTTTCATCTCCTATTACCTTTTTAAAAATTTTCTCTCGAACTTCCGCCGTTTGCTCTGACTCAGGAATTTGTGAAAGTTCATTTTGCAATCGCAACTAAACATAAAATTTGATATTAACATAAAAAGGAATTGTTATGATGTAAACTAAATATGTATTACTAGTTATGAAGAAATAAATCTTTTCTTACCGCGAATTCTTCTGTATCTTCATTCGATCTAGCTCCTGCCCTTTTATAATAAGCTGTCAACCATACTGAAGCACGGTCTGTGGGTAGACCCTTATTTTCTCTCTTAAAGGTAAAATTATCAAGTAAGAAATGATTATCTTTAAAAAATAGAGAACACTCAAAAAAAATTTAAGAACCTACTCGATTACCTTATGACGTACGTTTGCGAAAGACTTGCGACCTGTTCGATGACAAATAGTTTTTTGCTTTCTATTTTCAGCATTTGTTTTAGCAATTTTCTGCAGCAATATTAAAATACTTATCACACATATAAAAATGAATTAAATTTAAATCCAACTTATTATTCATTTCTAAAAAACTAACTCAAAGATCTACAAAATTTTAAGGCAATTGAATAAAAGGAAGCATTGTATCCAATGGGATGAAATTATTTTAATGAGCTGAAATCAAATGCAAGACTAAGAATTTTGATTTGTACCTTAACTTCATCTTCGTTCCAATACCTCACAAGTATTGGCCATTGTTCATCTTGTACCCGCTCATCAGGCACTCGAGTAAGAATATATTCATCATCTTTGTGCTTCTCGTAATGCAATTTTAATGTATGCTTCCACGATCTCCAGGTATTGGCAACTTTCTCTAAACAATTTTCGCGAAACTCAAGTGGGGCATCAGTATTATCCTGTACTTAAACATTTTGAAACACAAACTCAAACCAATTATAGAAATTATATATTATTTTCATTTATATAGTTATCTTCTTACCTGTACCTCACGCCAAATGACATTCTTATTTTCTTCAGGCACATCATTCCATGATTAAAACGTTAATGGTACTAAAGACCCATTTCTAGCCATGATGCCTAGTTGCGTTGAGAATTTAATTGAGGTTTTTCCAATAGGTTGCATAAAGTCATTAAATTGCAGCTTCAACCTATTTTCGAACCCCAAATCTGAATTGGATGAAATTTGGACCTCTACCTTTCTTCATTGTGTAATTGATTGTTCATCTGTATGCAGAATTAATTACAAATAATGTTTGTAATATAAGAAATATTCGATATCAAAATTCAAAATTTTACCTTCATCGGATGAATTCATCAATGCTTCATTTGTTTCATCACTTTCATGCGGTTGTTCAACTTGTGCTTGTTCTTTTGAATTGAGATAATCCTCCATAGTTCTCTTTGAAGACTTTCCACGAGCCATGGACCTGAAATGATGGTAATTATAATGTTGAACAAATCATCATGAAAATAAAAAATAATATATTGAGTGACAATAATCAAAGGTGACAAAATAATGACTCACTAACTTTCATAATATGGTACATAAAATTTTTATGAATAATCATGCACAACCCATTCTTCTTAATCTTCAACATTGTTTACTTCTATTGTAGTTCCATCGACATCATGTCTCACGCATACGAAATTACTGTCATCTCCACTTTTCTTTTCAGCTAACTGTTGATGTTGACAATCTTCTATTTGTGAAATTTTATCAAAAGCATCCCTGCTTGTCACTTTGACAACAACATGCCAATCAGGATCTAGATGATCTCTTACATAGAAAGCTTGTTTCGCTTGAGCCGCCAAAATAAAAGGTTCGTCTCCAATTTGATTATTCCGAGATAGAAGACGATTAAAATTCACTAAGGTGAATTTATAATCATCTTTTTTCCTCCCAGTCTTATAGTCAATCCAATCACCTTTGAACAAAACAAACTTGAGGTTGGTAGGGTAAACTATCTCTAAAATATCAATGAGCACTCCATAGTAAGTGACTTCTTCCCAACGTGGATTCTTATCATTAATACTTTTGCATAACTCATGGTACATCCATATAGATACCACTTTTTGGGTTGCTCTTCATTGTCGATTTCCAACCTCCATTACCCCTAAATCTCTGGTTGTCTATGGCCATTTGCAAGCTTTTCAACTTCCTCTCGAAAGTGTTCCATCATTCGCAAATTGTGGACCTATAAATTAAATTGATTCATATTTGCATTAATATATTGAAAACATTTTTTGAGTAAAAAAATGAATAAAGATTACTTACATGATTCATAAGCTATGTATGGAATGTTTCAAATAAAGCTCCTCAAGGTGCATACATATAATAGATACCATAATAATATTAAAAAAACTTATTTTGAAATGGTAAAACCTCATCAGTATTAACAAGCACACATCTATGGACTTGGACCCATGTGATATTGTCGAGCAATACTACTTCTTCTTTTCCAAATGGTTGTCCATGGTCGTTTCCACCATCATAATTTTGAAGTGTTTTATTCATTTTTGTCTCCACATTTTCGTCAATGTATCTTGAGCAAAAATTCTTACACTCATCCATCAAATAACCTTTTGCAATAGAACCTTCTGGATGAGCTCTATTCCGCACATATTTTTTAAGGGTGAGTAAAAACCTCTCAATCGGATACATTGATCGAAATTAAAAATTTCCTGCAGCCATTGCTTCTTGAGCTAAATGCATTGGCAATTGTTCCATGACATCAAAAAAAGATGGAGGAAATATTTTTTTCTAAATGACATAACGTAAGTGATATACGTTCATCAATGACCTTTAAATCAGAAAGTCTATTAACTTTAGACCACAGTTGCTTGAAGAAATGACTTAACTCAATAATTGGTGCAACAACATCGTTTGGCAACATTCCTCGAATAGCCAAATGAAGTAATTGTTGTAAGAGAATATGGTTGTCATGGCTTTTAAGACCTCGAATAACACGTTCTTTAACATTGACGCATCGTGAAATATTTGAAGAATACCCATCTGGCACTTTCACACTCTTCAATCTCTCTAAAAAGATAGTTATTTCTTTTTTATTCATTGAAAATCGTGCTGGAGGTATATAAAATTTATTAGAACCCTTTTTTTGAACATGTAAAGGTTTTCTAATGCCCATTACCTGCAAATCACGTCTTGCATTCAAACCGTCATTAGATTTTCCATCAACACCTAATAATGTAAAAAGCACATTGTTGCAAACACTCTTCTCAATATGCATCACATCCAGATTGTGGCGCATCAAATTATACTCCCAATACGGAAGTTTGAAAAATATACTTTTTTTTTTTCCAACTATGCACCTTATTCTTGACAATGACAGGCTCCTCATCTTCTTCTCTTCGTCTTTTAACACTGCTTACTTTAATTTTTTTTCATAAGATCTTCTTTTCTATACTCTGTAAGTATCTCATACTTATCTAACTGATGTAACACCTCACTACCTATCAAATAGTTAGGCACGTTATCCCACTCTCACTTCCCATCAAAAAATTTATCCCTCTGAAACTTATGATCCATAGGTAAAAATCTTCGGTGTCCTGTAAAGCAATATTTACCACCATATTTCAACCATTGAGATTTTGTTTCTATATTGCAACAAGGACATGTAAACTTTCCTTTGGTGCTCCATCATGAGAGATAAGCATAAGCGGGGAAATCACTAATGGTCCACAACAATGCAGCATGAAGTTTGAAAATTTCATTTGTGGATGCATCATATGTGAGTACGCCTTCGTTCCATAGTTCTTTCAACTCTTCAATAAGTGGTTGCATAAATACATCTAGCTTATCCCCTGGTCCATATTTCCCATCAATGAGTGTTGATAAAATAAAAAATGGTTGTTTCATGCACAACCAATGTGGTAAATTGTAACACATCAATACAACAGGCCAAGTGCTATGAACTAACGACATATTCCTAAATGGGTTAAATCCATATGTTGCTAGTCCAAGTCTTACATTTCGTATCTCACTAGAAAATGAAGAATTTCTTGTATCAAAAGCCTTCCAAGCTTGAGAATCAGCAGGATGCCTCAATACACCATCATCAATTCGCTCTTTTGCATGCCATGTCATGAGTGAAGATGCTTTCGATGACATAAATAATCTTTTCAATCTAGTTTTCACTGGAAAATATCTCACTTGTTTAGCTTCAACTCGTTTTCCCCCATTTTTATTTGCATTTGTATTTTTATTTGTATTTGGGTCATTAGAATCATCTTCCTTATACCTTGATGCATGACAAATAACACATTCACCAATATCCTTATTTTTATCTTTGAACAACATACAATGATTAGGACATGCATCCCATGTTTTATAAGTAAAATCCAAATATGTGGTCATTTTGTTTGCTTTGTAATATGAATTAGGTAATCGGACACCTTCAGGAAATGCTTCTATCAATAACTCAAGCAACAAAGTAAAGGACTTATTTGTCCAACCACTCATTACTTTCAAGCTCAACATCCGTACAATGAATGAAAGTTGAGTGAATTTCTCATATCCTGGATATAATGGTTGTTCTGCATCTTTTATAAGTTTAAAAAAGGATTTGGTTTCTTCGTTAGGTCCAAACTCTTGTGTAGATTCACTCGAGTTTCCAGTATCTGCATCATCAATATTAGGAATCCCAAATGCATCATGTACCATTCCAACCATATCATCATGAAACGATTTATGTATTTCTTCATTATCTTCATAACAATCTGAAGGAGTAATAGATTCTCCATGATAAATCCAATTTTTGTAATGATTTAAGAATCCATTTAAAATAAGATGTCCTTAAACCCTTTTCTCTTGACTTTAAAAATTGATTGCAACACTCCTTGCATGGGCAATAAATTTTTTCCTTTGTCCCGTTATTGGCGTAAGCGAAATCTAAAAATTGTTCATACCCATCCATACATTCTTGAGAGTTTCGATCAACTAAAGATATCCAACTCTTATCCGTTATTTCTGCACTGAGATTATCAAACATGACATTAACACAAATAAATTAAGATTATTACAATAAAATATATTATTCATCCCTAGCAAGTGTATAAACATGAAATTAAAAACAACTATAACATCAAAGATTAAGCAATTACCTCAATACATGATTCTAATGCATTATAATGTTGATCATGACTTGCTTTACTGGTAAAATAAATATGAAATATCCTACCAAATACACACATTGTAGGAATCTAAGAAAATTAAAGTACATTGGCAAATTCCACAAAATATATATATATATAAAAAGAGAACTTTGCCTGTTCACCTCATCTCCATTCTGCATTATGTACCTATATGTGTTGGTACATGCCTCTTATTGGTCAAGTGTTTACTAATTTTAGCAATATATATAATAAATTTAAATGTCTTAAAAAGAGGTAAATTTTTTAATCTTACGCGTAATTAATGGTGCCTTAAAAGTGAAATGTATATCTACATGTTATGTCCTTACCTTCACTGTGTTTAATTAGTTAATTTATGCATTGCTCATTGCCTTCTTGACTTATTGTAAACATATTAGAGGATGTCAGTTTTTTAAAGACTTTGTTCAATTAAGAGTAATTGGGCATTTTTCCAGCAAGTGTTTGTTTGTCTTCTCGTAGATTTTTCTTAAAGTTTCTTTTCCTCTTTTTAAGGCAAATTCTACATAATTTTAACCATCTACAACTTGAGTTCATTTGTTGAGCCTTTCACTTGTAATTGATCATTCACTTTTGAATAGTTAAGGCTTTATAAATCTTATTTTATACATTTCACAACCTTGCTCATATTTCAATCAGTTTTATCACTGTGGACTTCAAAATTCACATCAAATTCTACTTTATCAATTCACTTCTTGATTTCTTACTAATCTTTCCTTTGTATTGGTCGTTCAACACACTTTGGAGATGTTGAAATGAAAATCATTAGACTAAAAATCCAATTCACATAATCCAAATTTCACACCAACGATTCATAATCATCGTTATTGAAATTGAAGAACACATGTTAATTGGGTCAATCATCAAGGAGGTATTTGGGCTTACCTTATAGGTTTCTAAAACGAGATTCTTTAAGCAACATTGTGATCGAACTATAACTCATCAAAACAATAAAATCTCAAGCCCAAATTAAAATCACAAATCATTGTAAGATCAAACAAAACAAGCAAACAAAACATCAAACTGTTAATTAACCAAAAAAGCAAACAAGAAACATGTTTTGAGATGAAAGAGGGAGAACTCACGACGAAGGAATGCGAAGACGATCAGGGAGCAGAGCAGCGCAACTAGGGAGCAGAGGAGCGCGACTAGGGAGCGGAGGAGTGAGAGGACGACCAGGGAGCAGAGGCGCGAGGGTGAGGAACACGACTACGCAGAGGCGAGAGGACAACCAGGGAGCAGAGGCGCGAGGGTGAGGAACACGACGACGCAGAGGTGTTTGGACGACAGGGAGCAGAGGCGTGACGCAGACGAATGAGCAAAAAAAGTGATGGAGATGCAGGATGACCAGGGAGAAGAGGCGCGAGGATGAGCACAGGCGTGAAGGAAGATGAAGTAGAGGCGCGAGGACGACGAAGTAGAGGTGCGAGGACGAGGATGACCACGACTGCGGATCGGAGGCTTGAGGACGATGATGGATCATATAGATTTTGGTGTGAGTACGACATGTTGAATAGGAAACGATTTGGATGAAGGAGGTGGAGGGGTGGGACGAGAAGGGCGGGATGAAGTTATTTAGGGAACAAAAAATGGGAAGGAGATTGCTGGGGTTTCGCGCGTGAGTAAAAAATTGTGTTTTCTTTTGTTACGGTAGAATGATTGTGAGCAAACACACTTTACGTGACGAAATTTTTTTACCTTTTTGTGATGAAAACATTTTCTTCTCTAAAGCTTCTTTTCATCACGCAAAATCTAAATCGTGATAAAAATAAGTGTTAATGTATAAAAGCTTTGTTTACAATTAATGTACCGTCACTAAAGCGCCTATTGGATATGCTTATTTTAAACCGTGACTAATGATTCGTCAAATTTGTAGTAAAAGCTCAAATTTCTTGTAGTGCATTCTTTTATTTGTACTTATCCAAATGGTTGGAAATGGAAAAGGGTATAGGTTTAAGAGAGGAAAAAGGAAAGGAGAAGTTAGTAGAGAAAACAAAAAATAAATCCTAAGTTTCCTAAATCCAACCCACGTTAATTTCTTTTAACAAACCTAGAATTAAACCATAAAAAGAGCCTACTCTACCCTCATCATTTAACTTTAATACTGAGGATGATTATGTAGAAGAGGGGAGGAAGTGAAAAAATTAGAAGAGGAGATACCGACGCGGGCGAAAATTTTATACTTGGAAAGGAAAACTTTATCAATGAGAAGGCCTTTAAAAATTTTAAGAATGATTTAGTGAAGGATAGGAAGTTGATCCCGGAGAGGGAATTTAATGTGAAGAATAAAGTGAAATACAGGCCTAAGATCCTAAATATCATTGAGGCAATGAACTGAAGATTGTTGACTAGGGACTATAACCACTTAGACCTAAAGAATATTCCTAATGAGCGGGGTTGAGTTATTCTGGCACGAGAGTTTTATGTAAATGCATACGGAAGTGAGAGTAAGATAGAGTCATGAGTTCGAGGAAGAACAATGTAATATTCCGCTGCAAGAATAAATCGATATTTTGGTTTATTGAAATTTCACCAAAAACAAAATGATGAGTACCCAAAGCCCGAATACGCCATTAAATGACATTACCCTACTGAGACAATTAAGGGAGGTTTATAGGCAATCAATGAGGATGGATTCATTTTTTATATGGAGGGGTACCCGAAGCACATAACCGCCAAACTTTTTAGGAAAATCATTAAAGCTTGGTGTATTTCATCAATGCCAGCTTACAGCCAAACCTGCAATATTATGAGACAGTGAACTACAAAGTCGTCTTACTTTACCTCATCATCATGGGATTAGGATATTTGAGTGTTGAAAAAATTATCTACGAGTCAATAAGGAGTGCCATTATTATGAAAAAAAATGATAGACTACCTTTTCTTTTGATGATTATGGCTTTTGTAGAGCAGATCAAGTAAACATGGTAGGGCTTGATATGGATGTTCTACCGGAGAAGACCATCATGGATGAAGTTATAGCGAGATATGGAAGATTAAATGGTAATGAAGACACCAAAGATGAAAGAAAGAAAGCTAAGATAGCCATAAGATAGACATAACAGAGAAAAAAAATCAAAGATGACATGAGAAGAATTTTGGAAGAAATGTCAGAAGCTAGAAATGACCAAAATGTGGAGCAACCAGCTAGGGACTATGACGAACTATACATGGAAAAGACAGAGTTGGCCTTCATGGGTACAATTTTGCGTAATCAAATGATAACTTTGTGAAATCAAGAACTAGTGTTTGAGAACTAGAGGGCCTTAGCAAGGAGTATTCACAGGATGGAGCAAACAATGTCTAAAAGACATAGACGACAAGGAGGCGCAGAGGTTCATGTACCATCTACACGGATGAGGTTACCCCTTAATGGTAGTCTTAATGTGCCACGAGTGCCATGTCAGAACTACCACCTCTATGACCCCGCTGTGAGCTACCAGTCCCAAAGGATTGATTTAGTGGAGGATGATGATGATGCGACTTACGGGCGACGACATTGATTTCCTTATTCTATTTATCTTT
Organism: Stephania cephalantha; assembly: GCA_039657325.1. Lineage (NCBI taxonomy): Eukaryota > Viridiplantae > Streptophyta > Magnoliopsida > Ranunculales > Menispermaceae > Stephania > Stephania cephalantha. The sequence goes on along the minus strand of CM077570.1, from coordinate 13,729,266 downwards.
TTTGTCTCTGATTAATATTATGTGAGGTCTTTTATGTAACTCTAGCAATGGTAATATACTTTGTTTGTGGTGGTGTTATACTACGTGCTCTATCATTGGTGATTTGATACATTTGTTATACAATGGTGATGTTTATTCTTATATTTATTGTCCAATTTATGATTATATTAATTCTTTTACACTTTGTGTGGTATATCTGTTTTGTTGGAAACCCGACTTCATTTTTAAACCTTGAAGAAAAGGTTTGGAATAAGTTTGGTGGTATTTTAGGTGAAGTGTGACAATTATAGCAACGAAAGCAAGGAAAGGAAAGAAAGGTACAAGATAAGTCAATATTTGATACAAAGTCCAAAAAGATCTAATATTTAAGTAAGTTGATAAAAATTTCCCAAATTTCTTCCGAATTCAAGTATGAATTTCGTTTTACTTTATTTTTAGTTAGGAAAATAATGATGATGAAAATGAATATATGAATATATTTTTAAATGGAAGTAATATTTTTATTACCCAAGTGAGTTATATGAGAAAAAGAATTAATTTTTATACCCTTCTTGATTAATTTTACTAGTTGATGTATACATCAAATTGAATGTCTTATGTTAGTCATGATAATGGGTAGAAAATTGAAACAATAGTGCACGATGATCAAAACAGATTTCTAAGAATCTTGTAATACAAAGACTATTGATTTATAGTATATATATGGAAAGCTATTATGCCACAATTGAAAGAAGAAATGGGTTAGAAACCGGTGAATTTCTATAAGTTAGAAAGAATGTTTTCTTCAACTTTAGTAGACAGTGAGAAGTGCTAAAAAGATGTTACAAATATGTAGAGTGTCCTATAGATTCCATAGGAAATGGAGCATGGAGTATATAGTCGGAAAATGTATGAATATCCATAGGAAATGGAGCAGGGACTCAAAACCAAAAGCAAAAGAAATATATAATAAAGAAATAATTAGGATAGAGTTAAAAAAATGAGAGATGAGAAAGATGGATGTTCTTAAACTCATCGAAGAAAAAATTTAGCTCCGGTGCTTGAAGTTGGAGTTGAGTTAAGTATTTCTTAATCTAACACGTTTTGAATGATATATTCGTTGGTATCTCGGCAAAATTCCTATTGATTTTGATTGCGGTTTTATTATAATGTATTTTCTAAAATTAAGATCAATCTAGTAGTTTTTGTGTTTTGAAATTCTATACGAGTCATCATAAGCTTGATGCTTGTCATGAAGATTGAGAAGACCTATATTATGCAATGACCTTGGTAATGAACTTTAAGTTCTAAAGTGTGTTGCATTGGGTGGTTGAGTTATCATTAATGGGTGTTTCATTTTTTCTAAATCATTTTATTCTATCATAATTTTCATTTACATGTGGGTAATATGTTTCCATTTGAAAATACCTTCCATTTTTTAAAAAATTCTATAATTAAAAGTTAAGATGAATTAGATTGAAATCACTTTATAAAGAATGAAAAGAGAATATGATTGAGAATATTCTTTTGCTCGGAACAGCAAAGTATTGAGTTTGGGGTTATTTGATAAGTCAATAATTAGACATATTTTATAATGTAATTTAGGTTGATTTTACATATAAATGTTGATATTACACTAGGTATTCTCTTGTTTTAGTGATTTCATGATTTAATTAGGAAAATGAAGAAATAGAAAAAAAAGAAAAGAAAAACACTCAATTGGAGAAGAAGTTCAGCGATTAGCCAGCGATATATGATTACACTAGGAATCGCCACCTAAATTGGCAGCAGAGAAGTGCTAGCGAATCCTCAGTGAATTAGAAAATATACTAGAAATTATCAGTTGAATCAGTGGAGCACAGAGAGCCAATTCTAGTGATTAACTAAGCGATTTGGGTACAATTTATGAATCGCTGACAAATCGCTGAGATTGGTTATGATTTTTTAGATTAATATGAAGAATATGAGTTTATCTAGGATTTGTATAGCTTAAAAGACTATAAATAAGGCATGAGGGCTTCGAAATAAAGCTCTCTCCAACCTATTCCACATATTCAATAAGTGTAATATTAGTTTTAGTCTATGTTTGAAGCTACATTGGAGCTTTGATTTATTTAACAGGTATTTATTTATTTTATTATGTCTTTCAATTATATTATTGTGTTATTTATTTCCAGCATGAGTGAGTAGTTTATCAATCTAAAAAAACCCTAGACATGTATATATTTTGGATTGCTAGATAGTTATAGTTAAGGAATCATGAACTTAACGCTTTAAATCTATTCATACACGTCAATCACAAATTTAATAAGTTGTTTTTGCATATTACAACTAATGAAGATTAATATTGCATGCATAGTTGCATATGTTTATTGTGACATTTTGATTCTAAATCTATGTCTATAACTATTGACAACAATTATAGAAGTAGTAACTAGGATTAATCTATATGGCTTTTTTCAAGTGGATGTTCTAGGTGATTATGTTCTAAGTTATTTATTAATTGGCATATTATGATTTATATTTGATTTAGATTAGGCATGATTTTCATTGAGTGTTAATACTATCATATTTCTATGGTATTGTGTTTTATCCAATAGGTAGATATATAATGATAAGAATATGGCTTTTCTATTGAATGTAAGAAAATTGGTGACTGGCTAAATGCTATCAACCTATTATGAATTATGATTTAATGATTCCAAGATTCCATGTATTATGATTATAACTATATTATGAAGTGATATTATGTTCTAGTGTTTGAAAGCAATACAAGTATATTACATTGTTTAGTGGGAGTTTGTTTAAATGTTTGTTTAGTATATATCCGATAAAAGTCAAAATCTCTTGTGGTAATCTAATATTCTCGAAATCGACCCCACTAATTCCTTACCGATTCCACTTAAATCTTGATTTGTTTGGCGATTCCTTTATAAGCCTTGATTCGCTGATGATTCGCCAGTAGTGATTCTTAGTTCATTTCTTCGTTCGCTATTGATTCGTTGTGTATTTTCTCCACTTAAAAATTCATCATTTTCTTCCCATTTTTCATTTCTTCACATAATCTAAGTATAACATGAAATCACAAAAACAAAATAAAACCTAGTGTAATATAGCCTTTTACATCCAAAATCACGATAAAATATACTATAAAATAATGTCTAATTATTGACTTATCAAGTACCCCCAAAATCAACACTTTACTGCCTCGAGTAAATGAATACTCTAAATTATATTCTTTTTTCATTTCTTATTCTAATTTCATAACTACTTACTCTTATTCTTAAACAGAAGTGATTATTAAATAGAAACATATTAACTTTATAAAAATAATAATTATGATAGAACATAAAGATTTAAAAAACAACCCCTTATTTGAAATTTCAACCTTGTAATTATGCAATACACCTTAAAATTTAAAGTTCAATCAATCACCAAGGCCAAGCCACTAATAGGTTTTCATAATCTCCAGTGCTCCACTAACAAGCATCAAGCTTATGATGACAAATATAGAATCTCAAGAAACAAAAATCACTAAATGAATTTTATTTTCAAACAATATTTAAAAAATGCTACCACAATCAAAGTTGATAGGATTTTTAATCACCAATAATTATCATTATCATATTCAATTATTGGAATGTTGTAAAAGGAAGATACTTCATTAAACTTACCTATAAGTACTCGAGTTAAATCTTTTTATTTGAAGAGTTTTTTCATAAACATCCTTTCATTTTTTATATCTTTTTTTCTTTTTTCTTTCTTCTATATACATATGTATATTTTTTTTATTCCTACGGTCCCCTGCTCCATTTCCTTTGGACACCGTTATTCTTTTTATAGGAAATTTTCCTTACATTTTTCCCATCACTAGATTCCCTGCTCCATTTCCTTTGGAATATGTGGGTCTATTTCTTTTTTATTTAAAAACTTTTGTTAGCTCTTCTCACTTTCGCTATAATCAAGGAAGTATTCTTTCCAACTAAGTAAAGTTTATTGAAAAATTTACCAAAGTACAACATTTTTTACTTTAAAAGAGGTAAGTACGGGGGTTTGTTTTTTTTTCCCACACTAAGCAATAACGCCTTCTCAGAAGGCGTTATTGCTGATGTGGCGCCACGTGGCGCAACATCAGCCACTTTTTTTGCTGACGTGGACACATGGATAGCGCCTTTTGAAAAGGCGCTATTCATGTGTCCTGGCCACGTGGGCGTATAGGCTGAGGTGGCGGCTGAGGTTGTATGGATAGCGCCTTTTCAAAAGGCGCTATCCATACAACCTCACTGCCACCTCACTGCCACCTCACAAATTTCCAATATTGGCTATTTTTGAAGTTTGTGAGGTGGCGGTGAGTTGGCTATCCATGTGTCCTGTCCGCGTGGGCACATCCACCCCCATTAATAAAATAATAATTAAAATTAAATTAAATTAAACTGATTTATATAAACTGTAAATTACAGAAAATAGATTAAAATAGATTAAAATTATGGAAAAACTCGAAAAAAATCTTGAAAAATATGAAAAATAGGGAAAACTCATTTCTAACTGGTTTACTTACCTCGAAATTCGTAATTCGTCATCAAGACGTCCCGCTCAGGCCTCGATTTGCGCACTCGACACCCGACCCCTACGTCCCTGGTGTCCATTTAAGTTTTTAGCACCCTTTTTCGAATTATACCGGGGTGCCAAACGCCCGAAAAGCCTCGAACTCATTTTTTTCTAGCTTTCCCTATTTTTCATATTTTTCGAGAATTTTTCAGAATTGTTTCAGAATTTTTATCTATTTTAATCTATTTTTTGTAACTTACGGTTTATATAAATCAGTTTACTTTTTCCATCGAATTATACCGGGGTGCCAAACGCCCGAAAAGCCTCGAACTCATTTTTTTCTAGCTTTCCCTATTTTTCATATTTTTCGAGAATTTTTCATAATTTTTATCTATTTTAATCTATTTTCTGTAATTTACAGTTTATATAAATCAGTTTCATTTTTCCATAATTTTAATTATTTTAATTATTATTTGTGAGGTGGCGCTGACGTGGCGCTGACGTGGCGTGGGTTTGTACAGATAGCGTCTTTTCAAAAGGCGTTATCTATACACGTGGCTATCCACGGTGAGGTGGCGGTGACGTGGCGGCCACATGTACAGATATCGCCTTTATCTGTACAAACCCACGCCACGTCACCGCCATGTCAGCGCCAACCAAACCAACCACACAATAACGCCTTTTGAAAAGGCGTTATTGCCTATTTCGGTTAATAAAAAAAAATCTCCCTATTTTGTGAATTAAAATGTAAATCTACCCTACTTTTGGAAAAACTCCAAAGTTTATTGGCTAATTTCATAATTTTTCCCTTAACTATGGCATAAATTGTTTTTATAATATATATAATATTTGATCAATAATTTATGTATAACAAGATTCTTAGAATTCTATGTAGTTTATCTTGTACTTTTGCTTCAAACTTCTACCCATTATAATGTCTAACACAAAGCAATCAATCCCCTTTAAACTCCTCCAGTGTATACACAATCTAGGATAAGTCAAATATGGTATAACAATTCCTTTCTATCATAAAATTTCTATTTTCATAGGTAATAAAAATATCACTTCTATTTAAATCCAAATTATATTCAATTCATATTCTCATAACTAAATAAAGTAAAATGAAAAAATATTTTTATATCTATAAAAACTTGAAAAAATTTAGTCAACTTTGAATATTGAATAAATAGATTCTACCTCTCGAGTCTTCTATACTTTGCTTCTTTGCACTCCACTTCACATAAATACCCCCCAAACTCATTCCAAACCTTGTCCTCAAGGTTTAAAAATGAAGTCGGGTTTCCAACAAAACAAATATACCTCGTGAAACATAAATGAACTATATATAATCAAAATAAAAAAATTATAACAATAATGAATTTCCATAAAAAGAGAAAACATGATAAATATAAGAATTTATAAGCTTCACTACTAACGTTAATGTAGCATAAACAAATCAAACATAACAAGTATAAACCACTGCAGTATCGCAGTATCAAATCATATGTCACAGAACATAGTATCAAATTACATAACAAGAACTCACACACAATCACTTAGAGATAGACAAAACAAAGAATAAAATAGGTCAGTTTAGCCATCCAGAAGTTGCATAATCACCACCATCCCCTTGCTCATGTTTTTGAGACTGATAGCTTGTTGCAGCATCATAGAGCCTGTAGTCCACTCAAACCTTTGGAGTTCAAAAGAAAGTTCGCGTCTAGGTTCATAAATCCCTTCAGGATCAAGAGGAGAGTCGGGAAAGTTGCATATGAGTTGGAGCTACCGCCACAGTAAGTCAGGATTCACCCTGTGTTTCGTGTCTCGATGGTTAAATTGGATAGGTAGAGAGGAGGCAGGTGAACGATGGTGGATCTGAGCCAAATAGACCTTAGAGAGGACATCACTATGAGGAGCAGCCGATTCAGATACTAGACCGTAAGGTGAAGGTAATGAGGAATAAGGAAATCCCTTCAGTACTTGTCATGTGTTAGCATCATGGGGACGAAGAACTGACTTGGGAGTTGGAGTCCTATATGTGCAAGCACTTCCCTGACCTATTTTGATTCCAGTAAGTTCTACTTTAAGTTATTTCAATTTCGAGGACGAAATTCTTATTAGTTGGGAAGGCTGTAACGACCCGAATATTCTAACTCATGTCACGTATCACCGAAAGACTCTGAAGTGGACTTTATCTGACGTGGCATATTTAGTTAACCCTCAAAATTCAACATCGAGGTATATTATTTATGTTTGGTGTGTGTAGTATCTATTTTATAAGAAAAAATATCAATTTTGAGTTAGTTAATGGTCCAATTTCATCGAAATGCGAGTAAGTAATTCCTCGAGATGTGCATGTCGCGGCTACGGTACTTATTTGAATAGGATAACTTGGATTGGCACAAATTATCACTTTATATAACAAATCCTAAGCTAAGTAAATAATAAAATTAAGCCAAGTCGAATAAAACATAAATGGGTCGAAAATGGACCGACGCCCTCGAGATGCATGACAACATTGAGTAACCGAGATAGGTAAGGACGTAGTCTAAATATGAAGTTGTAATTGATTAGAAACATTACACAAATCACTTGAAATCAAACGTTGAGGTATGATATCAAGTTGTGGCTAAATATCGAAAATAAGCCTAAGTTAGAAATTATGAACTAAAATAACATAAATTGTGAGTGTATAGTTAGAGAATAGGGCTTGTATGAATACATGGTATACTACATTGGGAATACAAGTACTAAACTATATATACATATATACCATTAGTGGAAATAAAGCTCATGCAAAGGGCTACAACTAATAACTACGACTATATAAAGGGAAACTTAGCTGAATTTTTAGTTCATTCCCAAACTAAGAATTTCAGCCATCAAGAAGAAGTGAAAGGGACAGAGAAGAAGGTGAGATTGCTCAAATTTATGGAGAAGTGGTTGAAGAGCAAACTCTAGGTAAACATCCTTGATCTTATCTCCTATGTTGATTAGTTTAATTAAGGTTTTTCTTGAACAAGTGTTGGCTAAATTTTGAAAAGGTTTGTTTTCTGCTTTTTGTAGAGTTTAATCTTAAATGGAACAAATTTAAAGTCCCTTAGAAGACCCAATTGATTGTGTGGCAGATTTAGGGAGAAAACCATGCTTTGATGTTCAAGAATTATAGATTTGGGGTTTTTGATGTCATACAAGTATGAGGCTAGATTTCTTTTTTTTGTAGTGTTGAAAGCAAGGTTCTTATTGTAGCATCCCCTAACCAAGTTAGGGTGATACCCAGCCTGAAACCCTTTAAGCCCAGATTACTCTTACCAGACTTAACTAGTGTCAGCAGCCTTACCACCTTCATCTGATAAACACTATTGTATATCAAATATCGATATAAAACAATTAATAAACGCAACGAGAATTTAAAACTTTTTCAATAATCCAAATCACGATATACAGTATTAAATCAATCAGAACAAATCTCGATTATATAAATCACCCATCCCTTGTGATATTACAAAACTGTAATTCAATACAAATATATAACACAATAGAACTCATTACATCGAAAAGAAGATCAAGACTCTTATATCTTCTCCATCCCGTAGTCGTATCGCTCGTCAGTTATCCTGTAATGTTAATTTGGGTGAGCACTCCAACTTGCTCAGTAAGTAGGGATTCACATAGCCATCAACATTCCATATAATATTCAAGAACATTATGCAATAATAATATTCATCAATGTTAACTAACAAGAATATGGAAAGCATATAAATTCAATGCATAACAGATGCAAAGCAATTATCATGGACTATTACACTGTGACCCCCATTTTCTTTATAAAACTAGGGTCGATTACCAATTGACGCCATTATTGCGAGTGCTAGACCAACATATTGGCCGATATGATGTCTAGCCAACCAATTAATGCCCAATGGTTCTATCCAAAACCCTCTAGTGAATATGTAACCCACGCAACCTATAAATTGAGTAGGAGTTACGTATAGACCGGGAGATCAGCCCCAAGTCCTATACAACGTGGTTTCAGCCCTTATGAGTTACTCTCATGGATCATATTAGACATTGTTTTCCTTTTAATTGAAAACCATCACAGTGTACATGATCCCTCATTCCAGTCCAACAACTACATGAACTAGATATACTAAAATAGCCAGGCAATATTGATAAATAAGCAAATCCATATTTACCTCAGGTTAAGTCTCCGTTTCCTAAACCCCCTAACTTTGCGGTCATCTCACACTTTCTCGGTGTTCCACAACCTATAACCAATCATTTGTATTCAATTTAGGTCTAGTATATTATAACTAGAACTCTTAGACCAACCCCTAAATCCATTGGAATTTCTATGAAAAATACAGCACAGTTGTTGTTTTCTGGGGTGGGAGCGTGCTTCCTCACTTGGTGGGGCGTGCTCCAGCAGCTAGGTTCATCTTCACTGATGAAGGGAGTGCGCTCCTCTGTGAGGTGGAGCGCGCTCCACCCTACACTGTTTCGACAGTGAGTAGGGCGAAGCCACTGTGCCATCACCAAATAGCTCTAACAACATCCAAAACACTACCAAAAGATCAGGGGGAATCTAATGAGGTTACCAATCATTTTCCATCAATAAACACACCAATTCACAACGTTTGATCATCACCATAAATTTAAACTTTAATAAACTCAAAAACCAATCTTACCAAAGTGATGATCTTTGTATTCTAAGTTGTTTAAGCTCCTCAATCTCGTTCAATTTAGCTCCCCGGATCATCTCCTTTGATCTGAAATCGAAACCGAACCCTCTCTTGAATTCTCTTGATTGTTCTAATGATAACGATCAACTTTTGTTTTTATATATAAATTTTTCTCGAGATACGCGTCGTGCTGTCTCGAGACTGATCAAATAGTTGAGGTGTTAATGTGACACTCCTTAAAGCGACACCAATTTTGACACACCAAGCACTTACGTTCCATTCGAGACGATCAAATGATCCATATATTTCAGTTATTCTTTTATTTTCTACTATACATTTATATATCTAAAAATATATAAATTTATATATCTCATGCATTTCTTCGCCAATAAATTCACTGGATGTGCCTACAAGTGTCCTTGAGCGTGCACATTTATGTCACGACCCCCTCGTCGCACTTGGTGTCCCGGTAATTCATTGTTTATTGTGTATTTTATGTTTTATAGGCTGTGTATAATTTCCTTATTATACAACAACCTATATATAAATTCGTTTAACACTTCAAACAAACACCATAAATCATGCAAACACACACACTAATCGAGGTACGTTGAACTTAACCACGAGCTTAACTCTGGTTAACTAGGATTTGGATTAGTACTAATCACTAGCTTAAGGTAACATGTCATTACAGTCTCCCCAATTTAAAGCAATTTCGTCCTCAAAATTAAAGTAAACATAAGGTTACCTATAGTTTCAATGAGAAATGGAAATTGTTTCTCATAATTTCGCTCTCAAGTTAGTTCCTCATCTTTGCGAAATCACCATTTCACTTTAACCAAAGGAATCTCTTTGGTTCTCAGCTTTTAAATCTTACGATTAAGTAGCTCACTTGACTGCTCATCGTAAGGTAAGTCTTCTCAAAGATCACATTCATTCCAACCAATCCTTGGAGTGAATGGAGTCTTTGTTTTGCGAAACATAGACACGTGGAAGGAAATATGAAGTTCGACTAGCTGAGGAGGCAATTTTAACATGTAAGTAACAGGACCAATTTTTTTCCTGTATTTTGAACAACTTAATATACCTTGAAGCTAGTTTACCTCATAGTCCAAATCTATAAAACTCCTTTCATAAGTGAGACTTTCAACATAACATATTTGTCCTTTGAAAACTCTAACAACCTATGATGTTTATCGGCTTATCTCTTCTGTTTTAGTTGTGTTGTAGTCAAATGCTGACGTATCTGTTGCATTTCCTCTATGTAGTTCTGAATCAACATTGATTCCAATAAACCTGTATCTCAACCCCTATTCAAACAATCCGGTGAATGACATGGTTGACCATACAAAGCTTTAAGGAGCATTCCAATGCTAGCTTGACAGTTGTTACTATAAAAGAACTCACACAAAGGAATGTATCTCTTCCAGTTACCATCAAACATCATGACACAAGCTCGAAGTATATCATTTAGTACCAAGATTAACTACTCTGGATACCCATCGGTCTGTCGGTAATATACCATACTGAGGTTAAGATCAGTTCCTAGCTGACGTAGCAATTCACTCCATCGTCTAGACGTGAATCTCGGATCTCTATCTGAAATAGTCGACACTAAAGCACCCTAAAATCTTACACCTCAAGTATGTACATCTTACATAATCAGTCAAAAGGATCTCACATAAAATTGGTAAGAAATGCGCAGACTTCATCAATCTGTTAACTACAATCCATACCGCATTGTTCTTACGCTAACTCAAGGTAGACTGGAAACAAAATCCACCTATCTATGTTCCAATTACCACTCAGGAATAGGCAGCGAATGCAATAACCATCCAGGTTTCCTATGCTCAACCCTAACTTGCTGACATATCTCATATCATTTTACAAACTTAACAATATCAGTCTTCATCTCAAGTCAACAATAAAGGTGCCTTATTTTACGATACATCTTATTGTTACCTGGATGAATAGAGTAAAGAGATATATGAGATTCTCATAGCCCTTCTTGCCTCAATAGATCCTGAGTTGGAACCCACAATCTATCCCTGAACCATAACGCACCATCGTCATAAACTGATCAATCGGGATAATTTAAACTAGTTGTTAATCTCTAACACAATATATAATCCTGATTAGCTTTCTGATAACCAATCACCACTGAATCATCTCCAATTCAGTTTGAATCTCAACAAAAAAAATGAAATTAGTAACTTTAATATTAGCTCTCTCGGTTGATGATGTGTCAACTAAGCTTACACAAATCATCATCACCGACACCTCCTCATGAAGTCTAAACTGAGAAGCTCTAACAGTAACACATTTTTTTCTCCATATATTTGAGTTGCAATTATATATTGATAGTCTGTTAGCACCTTTCTATGTAGCTCTAAATTACTCAGGCTCTAATTAACTCGTATCATTACTTCTCGTCCTGCCAATTAACGATGAAGTAAAGCATACAAATTTTTAAGGTAAATACCTCAATATCATAAATAGCCTGCTAAAAATCAAAACCAGAGAACCCACACAGTAAATATTTCTTCTAGTAAATAATATATTCCAAGTCGCAAGCTCGGAAGTTTACAGTCTCGGGAACTAAGATCGGTCGCAGATATATTGTGTTAAGATTGAGAAGGTCCATCCCAGCTATTATACATCTCTTCCCTCAAGGGAAGCAGACTTCTGGTTCCTTACCGAAATAATAATTCTGGATCTCTATAACTCTGAACTCTTTCTACACATATACATCTCGCTTGCTTTTCCACAAGAATTTTAACCATAATACTGGCAAGGGATTTTCAAACTCTGTCAGTTTTACAATTATAACATCAGTAACCTTCAGTTGTCACCACAACTTAGGTTAATCCATCATGGATTTTTTAAGCATGAAATGTCATTCATATAAGGCAAGAATAATATAACCCTCTAGGTTAATATTATTTGGCTTCCATTTGCCTCACTTTTTGTTTCAGGCTCCAAAAATATTTCTTACATGTTCAATATTTTGATATGAGATTATCTTTATTAAACATCAATAATTAGTAGTCATCCTTGACCTACTTGATAATCTCAATCAATTTTTTTAATAATTCATCACTCAATTGATCGTCATTAGCTCAGCTTTAATCTGAGCTCCAAAGAACAGACTTATAGTTACCAATTTAGATAACTCAACAGATGATGTGCCTATGTAGGACTTCCATTTAGTCATCAGTAAACATCTAACTTAAGAGATATTACTGAGCAGCTTATATCATAACTATAACATCTGTCTTTTCTTTATTTAAGGCATTGTCCACACAATCACCTTAATGAGTGATGTTTTAGAGTGAATTCCTAACACTTAGGAAATTTCAAGGTAACTATCTTACCTTATATTTCTATCACTCCGACATTTTCCACTTTTCAAACTTCCACAGTTTGATATTCACTACTTGGACCTTACACAATCCATTGGTGTTATATTTCCAGGTTGTCTTTTAATGATTCCTCTAAGATTCTAATTAATCTCATAGGATGATTAAAAGACCCTCAATAACCTTTTCTCTTATTTACAAGTGATGTCTTTCCATATTTGGTACAACTACCAAATAGCTTTCTCTAGACTATCAATCTCTAATAGTTCTTCTCCCAAGTATGGAACTATATATAGCTAGAAGTATGAGCTACAATTTTGCTTTATTGTGTCAACACACAATCTTAACTCAGTAAGAAGTCTTAGGATGAACCTCTAACTTCTTCCACGATTTAGCTATCGTCAAGCAAACATTGTAGTCAAACTATGCTTCCACTCTCCTCCAAAGTATCATTGTATTTGCTTTCAACTTATAACAATTCTCATTCTTGAGTTAAGTGAATGAATTACACAATGATATTACAGCTCCCTGGATCAATTGTTTGTAATATTCAATTATTTCAAAATTTCTTTTCTCTTTTGCTTTTGTGTTGAATATAGGACAATTTCATATTGTCTTAATCACAGTCAAGTCCCCTGATTTACTGTTAATATTCAACACTTAGATGTTTAATTAACCTTTGAAACTTAATAGTTGCACTTACAAAAATCTGGTATGAACCAATTTATCGTTACCAATTACAATTATGTTTGGTAATTGCTTGTGCATTCTCCAAGTCTTTAAAGATTCCATATCATTATTGATAACAAAATAACAACTTGATTAAAATAAGGTTTTCCATACTTAACACCCTTTATTTATGAATATAGCATGAGTTCTAGTAAGTTCTAGTGGTTTCCACCATCCACTTAAAATGATCTTGCAATCGTCTATAATCATCTTTTAAATATATATATCCTTAACTCTAATCATTTCATTGTGACAATCAGATCTCAAAGAATACTCATTCCCACTACTATGTTATTCTTTGGATTCCTCAAATCCTAAGATTCATTGACCACTCATTTTCCCCAATTTAGACTATACCAGTCTAATAGATCAGACCAGGATATCTTACCAACTCACTGCTATATTCTGAATTAAACTGTCTTTTATTATCTAACAAACCACTTGTTATTCCAATATCGATTCACACCATAACTGGAATATCAACTTCTTAACAACTTATGAATTATAATTGCATTAGTGATTTCCTAATCCTCAATTAGTCGTTTATCATTAACCACTAATTCATTTTCTGAATAACTTTCATTACTTCGTTACTAGTCTCAATACTAGTATTAAATCTTTTCTCTAAGTGGTCCACCATCTTTGAGTTTCCTCCAAAATTCATTCAATTTTCTATTGTTTCGTAATTTCCATTCTCCTAATACACACCTCAGGGTCTTGATCCAATAGATACTTCTTCACTGACTATTATTTGTCTAGTAATATTAGTGAGAACAAAGACCATTGAAGATGTTACTTAGAGAAGAATTTTATTTTATATTTGTAACTTTTCTTATGTCTTTCCTTTTTTCTCCCTAAGGTTAAGACTCCTGAGCTCTTACCTCTAACACTTTCTCATATCATGAGAAATAGATGGACTTCAACCATCTTATCATCGTTTAGGAAAGACATACTCTCATATCTACCACGTAGATGTAATATACATAACAAATAACATATCTCAGTCTTTTATCTTTTGGTTACCCTAAAAAATCACAATAAAAATCTTTTATCAAACCCTAAGCTTATTCATAACTCGAGATAACTCTCAGAGTCAATAAACTTAGGTTCAGTTATTAAGGTGATCAGAGTACTTTAAACTTTAAAATAGGCTAACATTCACTTTGAACACCATTCAAAAGTGAAATTAGGGTTAGAACCTTGTCCATGTTACCAAACTGTATTCATGTTACCACTTTACTCAATAGTGATAAACCTTAGACTCTGGCACCAATATGTATAAGAGTTATCCAATGTAAAAAAAACCTTTAAACCTAGGCTCTGAAGTAGGCTCTAAACTTGGCTCTAATACCAAGCTGTAGCATCCCCTAACCCGATTAGGGCGATACCCGACCTGAAACCCTAATTAAGCCTAGATTACTCTTACCAAACTTAACTAGAGCCAACAACCTTACCACCTTCACTTAATAAACAGTACTATATATCGAATATCGATATAAAACAATTAATAAACTCAACGGAAATTTAAAACTTTTTTGATAATCCAAATCACAATATACAGTGTTAAATCAATCAAAATAAATCTCTATGATATAAATCACCCATCATTTGTGATATTACAAAACTGTAATTCAATACAAATATATAACACAATGGAACTCATTACATCGAAGAGAAGATCAAGACTCTTATATCTTCTCCATCCAGTAGTCGTAGTGGTCATCGGTTATCTTGTAATGTTAATTTGGGGTAAGCACTCCAACTTGCTCAGTAAGTAATGATTCACATAGCCATCAACATTCCACATAATATTCAAAAACATGATGCAATAACAATATGCACCAATGTTAATTAACAAGAATATGGAAAGCATATAAATTCAATACATAACATATGCAAAGCAATTATCATGGACTATTACACTGTGATACCCATTTTGTTTATAAAATTAGGGTCGACTACCAATTGACGTCATTAATGTTAGTGTTAGACCAACATATTGGTCGATATGATGTCTAGCCAATCGATTAATGCTCAATGGTTCTATCTGAAACCCTCTGGTGAATATGTAACCCACACAACCTATAAATTGAGTAGGAGTTACGTATAGACCGGGAGATCAGCCCCAAGTCCTATACAATCTGGTCTCAGCCCTTATGAGTTACTCTCGTGGATCACGTTAGACATTATTTTCCTTTTCATTAAAAATTATCACAGTTTACATAATCCCCCATTCTAGTCCAACAAATATATGAACTAGATATACTAAAATAGCCAGGCAATATTGATAAATAAGCAAATTCATACTTACCTCGGGTTAATTCTCCATTTCCCAAACTCCTAACTTTTTGGTCATCTCACACTTTCTTGGTGTTCCGCAACCTATCACTAATCATTTATACTTAATTTAGGTCTATTATATTATAACTAGAACCCATAGACTAGTCCTTAAGTCCTTATGGATTTCTATAAAAAGACAGTACAATTGCTGTTTTTCAAGGGTGGGAGCGCGCTTCCTCACTTAGTGGGGCATGCTCCAACAGCTGGGTTCATCTTCACTGATGAAAGGAGTGCACTCCTCTGTGAGGTGGAGTGCGCTCAACCCTACACTGTTTCGATAGTGAGTAGGGCAGCAGCCACTGTTCCATCACCAAATCACTCCAACAACATCTGAAACACTCCCAAATGATTAGGGATGACCTCTAATGAGGTTACCAATCATTTTCCATCAATAACTACACCAATTCATAACTTTTGATCATCACCATAAATTTAAACTTCAATAAACTCAAAAACCAATCTTACCAAAGTAATGATCTCTGGATTCTGAGTTGTTTAAGCTCCTCAATCTCGTTCAATTCAGCTCCCCGGATCATCTTTTTTTTATCCGAAATCGAAACCGAACCCTCTCTCGAGTTCTCTGGATTATTCTAATGATAATGATCAACCTTGTTTTTATATATGGATTTTTCTCGAGATACGCATTGCGCTATCTCAAGACCGATCAAGTGGTTGAGGTGTTAAAGTGACACCAGTTTTGACACATCAAGCACTTACGCTCCATTCGAGACTATCAAATGATCCATATATTTCAATTATTCTTTTATTTTCTAATATATATATATTTATATATCTAAAAATATATAAATATATATATATATCTCATGCATTTTTTCACTGATAAGTTCATCAGACGTACCTACAAGTGTCCTTGAGCGTGCATATTCACGCCACGACCCCCTCGTCAGACTTGGTGTCCCGGTAATTCATTGTTTATTATGTATTTTTTGTTTTATTGGCTTGTGTATAATTTCCTTATTATAAAACAACCTATATATAAATTTGTTTAACACTTCAAACAAACACCATAAATCATGCAAACGCACGCACACACTAATCGAGGTACGCTGAACTTAACCATGAGCCTAACTCAAGTTAACTAGGATTTGGATTAGTACTAATCACCAGCTTAAGGTAATAGGTCATTACACTTATCCCCTTAAACATGTTTTTACTTGGGTTTATAATTCAGGGTATAATTGAAGATGGATTGGAACAATGTGGTTGAAATTGATGTATAGTTGTGTTCATGAATGAAAATGGTTGATGAACGCATGTATTAATTTAATGATTTGTTTAAGGCTTTGTTGTCCATGATTCAATTAAATCTTATGGGACTCATTCATGATATAATAAAGGGTCATGGAAGTTAGAGACAATCTATTTAAATTGTATCACTTGTGTTTGATAAAATGCCAAGTCAAAAAGGGGAAAGTTTTGAGTAAATTTTTGTCTAACTTTTAGGACCTTTTCCGGGGGTCTCCACTAGTCTAGAAATCATAAGATTTTACAAAGAGCACCAACATACTACAAATTTGGTTCTCCTAAGTTTTCAAGCGATTTTGATGAGTTTTGAATAGTTTTCAAAAATGGTTTTGAAATAGGAAAAAAATGATTTCCTATTGAGCTGGATTTTATTTCAGTACATTCCGGCATCAAACATTACAGGAATCGGACTCCATATCATATAATTGTATTGTAGGGGAGTTTTCCATTGAGTTTCGTAATTTTCTAAGGTGTTTTGAATAGTTTTCCAATTGAGTTTTGGAATAGGTGAAATTGCATATTTAATAAGCTGATTTTTTACTTAAGGCGTTCCGGGCATCAAACGATGTTGGAATTATGCCAAGATTTCTAGAATGTATTATTATATCATATTAAAGGTTTCCACCAAGTTTTGTGATTTTTCGGCATGTCTAACTTAGTTTTCAAGCCATGCTTCCAAAAAAAGATTTATATTTACAAATAGGGACTTAAAGTTTTACTTAGAGTCTCAAATTTAGTTATTGATTATATTAATGAGATATTATTACTTGCGAACCTTGGTTTCAAGTATTTGGACTTCATGGAATCAACCCCGAGAATTTTTAAAATTTTTATTTATTTTTAAGCCATTTTTCAAGTTGAAGGAAAACTAGATTACATATTTATTTGACGATCCCTAAGGGACTGTTTTGCAAACTAGTGTTGTATATCAACTTGAATTGAGTTTTAATGATTCTAATTAGTTCAATAACATCTAAAAATAATAAGTTAAGTGTGTTGAGAAATGTTAAGTAAGTTTAGGCACTTTTAGCCGAGCTAAGTGCCTAATGAGTATTTGAAATAATAGAAATGAATCATTGGTCACCAAATTGACTTAGAATGATTTGAAGGACTCTTTGTGGGCTTGTTAAGCACAAATTTGCCAAGTTATATTTCTCACAAAATAACAACCTTAGTATTCTAAAGAGAGCAATAGAGGGTTTAAGTTAAAAATAATCAAGTCAATTATAAAAATTGAACCATTTTAAAAACAATGATAGTAAATGTAACTCATTGATTCTAACACAGGTGTAACCAATCAAAATTAACACCAAGTAGTAGCAAGCTAGAGTCGGGTGTTTGTGAGTTTATTGGGATGCATGTCAAAGTCGTGAGAGCGCGTGTTAATGTGAGCCGAGGTAAATAAAACCAGCTAAGAAATGTACAGTAATTCATTGAGCTCAATATTTTATTTCTATTGCATTATCTTACATTTCTTGGAATTCCCACTCTAATATGAGTGTCTGAGGGCCGAGTGAGTCAAGAAGGTGTCTCTGATGGAGTGGTTGTCGGTTAGCTACCCAAGACATGACTCGATTCACTAGATTGTTTGGTTGGGATGAGATGTGTTTGATCCGGGGCACCATTGATATCCCTCATTCGCGACGGTCTAGCTACAATAGGCACTGCCGCTACCTTGGACCCAAGCATGCTTAGTGTCTCGCAACTCTATAACCCCGACCCAGTGGCGCCCGCACTCGATGGTCTTGGAATACTTGGGAACCTCTCTATTGCTTCTTTTGACACTCATTTCTTGTTGTACTTTCATTATTCAGTCTTAGTATTATTCATTCATTATAGCTTTCTTTATATCCGCATGAGTTTTAGACTACTTTATTTATTTTGAAGTATTGTTTAGGCCCTACTGGCTTTTACTTACTGGACTCGGCATTCTTATGTTTGATCGAGTGTAAATCCACAGTCGAGCAAAGGGAAAACGCCAATAATTGGCAATCTACTCTTAGGTCATCGGAGCGGCCCTCCCTTACTCATTTTTGTAGGTTTTTGACTATTTGTATTACATATAAGTGTTGTGTTATCACACTTGTGATACTTTTGGGGTTTGAGAAACATATATGACTTGTATATCACTTTTGCATCCCCTTTACACTTATCACTCGATATATAAATTTGATATATACAAGGTTCCACATATAGGTTGTCCGACTTCTTTACTTTATTGTTAAGTTATTTTAATTATTAATTGCTTCCGCTAACTTGTAAATCTTAAAAAATATTAATGACCCAACTTAAAATTCAAAATTAATTGATAATGATAGATCAGAAGGGTGATTAAGCTAGCGTTGACCTCGCGAAAATTAAGTCGGGGGTCCACGTAGGCTTAGGTCAGGCAGGGCCCAGTTTGTGAGGAACTGGGGCCGTCAAATTCCAACAGACTTGAAGACCAAGACTTTCTATAAAGACCTCACGACGTGACCCGACCTCGTCCGTACATAATAGGGTGCCAATGATGGCGCCATAATCACATAATAGAAGTTTTGTATTTTTTTAGAAGGTTCTTTTTTCTCGGACTTTCCTAATCTTGTACCCCCGGCTCACTTATATGAAGGAGGGACCTCTATGAACGAAAACATATTGTTATCAAAGTGATTAAGCAGTAGAGCATGGTAGAGTAGCCATGTTGTAACTATCTGTTACCTTAAGCTGGTGATTAGTACTAATATAAATCATAATTAACCCAAGGTAGGCTCAAGGTTAAGTCTGGTATACCTCAATTAGCGTGTACGTGTGTTCGCGTGTTGAATCATGTTTATTTGAGTTGTTAAACAAATTTATATATAGGTTTTAGTATAATGAAGGATTATATACTAGCCTATAATTAAGAAAATACATAATAAACAATGAATTACCGGTACACCAAGTACGACAAAGGGTCGTGGCATGAATGTGCATGCTGAGAACACTCGTAGGCATGTCCGGTGAATTTATTGGCGAGGAAATACACGAGATATATATATATATATTTATATATATGATATATATAAATATATATATATATATTAGAAATTATAAAGTTAGTTTGAGTTATGTGGATTATTTGATCGCCTCAAGAGAAGCGTAAGTGTTTGATGGTGTTAAAGTTGTTGTCACTTTAAGGAGTGTCACTTTGACACGTCAACCACATTATCAGTCTTGAGATAGCATGATGCGTATCTCAAGAAAAATCCAAATATTTAAACTAAAAACCAATACTTATCTTTCATTCGAATCAATCAACAGGGAGATGAGGGTTTAAGGGTTTGATCTTGATCATTAGGAATCATTCAGGGAGTGGTTTTGATAAAGATTGAGAAGCTTAATCGAATCAACATCCATAGATCATTACTTTGGTATGATTTATTCTTGTGTTAGTTAAAGTTCAATTCAATAGTGATGATAGAATCTCTGTGAATTATATTGTTTGATAGTTGAATACAGTTAGTTACCTCACCAGAGGTTCTCCCTGATGAATTTTGGGAGTTTATAAAACTGTTTGGTGGATTTGTGAGTGGAACAGTGGTTGCAGCCCTGTATTATGTTTTGATAGTACATGGTGGAGCATACTCCACCTAATAGAGGAACGCGTTCCCTTCATCAACAGTGATGAACACGGTTGGTTGAGTGCGCCCACCCATTGAAGGAGCGCGCTCCTACCCCAGAAAACAACAATACTATTATAATTTGATGAGTATTTCTGGAGGACTTAGGGACTAGATTAAAGGTTCTAGTTAAAGAGTATTGGACCTATATTAACTACAAATGGTCTATGATAGGTGTTGGATTCTCAGGAAAGCGTTAGTGGCCCGAAAAGTTAGGAATTTGGACGAAAATGTAGATCGAGGTAAGTACGAATTTGCTTATTTATCAATGTTATCTGGCTATCCTAGTATATGTAGTTCATGTAGTTGTTGGACTGAAATGTTGGTCTATCTACACTATGATGGTTTTTAATAAACGGGAAATGGTGTTTACTGTGATTCACGAGAGTAAGTACCTGGAACTAAGACCAGGTTATATAGGAGAAGGGTTACCTTCCCGACCTATATGTAACTTCCTACTCAGTTTATAGGTTGCGCGGATTACATATTCATTAGAAGGTTTTGGATAAAACCATTGGGCATTAATGGATTGGTTAGACATCATATCAGCCAATATGTTGGTCTAGCAATCGCATTAATCACGTCGGTGGGTAATCGCTAGTTTTATAAAATAAAATGGGGATCACAATGTAATATTCCATGATAGCTTGCTTTGCATCCGTTATGTATTGATTTATATGCTTTCGATATTCTTGTTAGTTAACATTAGTGCATATTGTTATTGCATAATGTTCTTGACTATTATATGGAATGTTGATGGCTATGTGAATCTTTACTTACTAAGCAAGTTGGAGTGCTCACCCAAATCTGATATTTCAGGTTCGCAACCCGGTGGTTCAGCTAAGGGAAAAAAGAAGATTTAGGTGTCTTGTATCTTTGCTACAATGTCATGAACCTTCTTGTACTTATATACATTGTTCGACATATTTTGATGTATATAAACAAGGTTGGGAGGTTTATAATCATGGTTTCGGGTTTTGGTAAACTCTGTATTACCATATATTATTCAATATATAGAAAAAGTTATAATTTTCTGCTGCAAATACTTTGATTTTTTATTCGATATAAATATACAGGTTGAGTTTATCAGGTACTAACGGAGAGGTTGTTGGCTCTAGTTAAGTCTGACTAGGTTACTAGGGCTTAATTAAGGTTTCAGGTCGAGTATCACCCTAATCGGCATAGGAAATGCTACATAAGTCCAGTTAGGTTCTTTAATACCTAGGTCGGGGATGAAGCTCTCTAGCCAAAAGTAGGTTGTTTTATATGTCTTGTTGAGATTTTCTATAAAAAATAATGTGTTGTTTCAATTCTCTATATTTGGGTTGTTGTTTTTAACGATGTCTTAATGGTGGTTTAGAGTTTATATATTCATTGCAAATCTCTAAGTGTAAACTCATTGATTTGCTATCAATCGGGTTGAGTCTGTGATACCAATCAGGTAGAGAAGTGGCAATAACCTAGAGCAAGAAATCTGACACACTTGTTATTCTATGTGAGTAACATCAAGAACTAGGTTAAATCTTGAGAGCGTTTGCCCAAGGTTATCTAGAGGTGTTTCCACAAAGCTGTTAATGTTGCTCACGTGCTAAATCTTGATAGCGGTTCCCCAAGGTTGTACGATGGAGTAAGAGATGTATTTAGAGAGTGGTTGCCCTATCTATCGAGAATAGGGAGATAGGGTGTTGGTGACCCCAACATCTACAGCCTATCTAGATAAAATTATTTTAAAACCCATATTTCAAAGTCAATAATACAAGACATGAAAACAACATACGGTTAAATTGTGGATTCCTATACTTAATTATATCTTGATTTTGTGATTTACAATTTATTTACTTTCTTACATAGTAGGCTTTTGGATAAAACTCTTTCAAAAACTCCTCAGATTTACTTTTTTATTTGTTGAACTCAGTTTGTCTGATTATTGTGGATTCAACACTATTCTTACCTCTACTACATTCCAATAGGATTGGTAACCTATTATGGGTTATATTTGATACGCACGACACGTCATCAGTATGAGATTTTAGCTCATCTTCTTTGCATTCTTTTGGTCGTTCGTCTTTTGAACCCTTGCAAATTCCTCGCAATTTCATGTTGCTTCTGAAACATAAACTCTTGATTCCTCAGAATTCACATTTGGTTCCACATAATCGAACCCATCATGGCCATCTACGTCTCTTTAATGTACATGTCAGTGAAATCTTAAGCAGGTTGCTCTGAGCTCTTTCATCCTCTCATTATATGCAGTAGTTTGCATTTCTTACAAAACTTGTCTATTTTCTGCTTGTATTCTTCTTCTCTCTGCAGTCTCTCTTCTACATATTTCATTTCTATCTCTCTCTTTTTCTAAATCTACATAGGTTTTCACATGTTTGGTGTTCTCTATGTATTCATAGTGATAGTCTTATTAGGATGAATATTCAATCCAAAACTTCTCATAGAAACTCGGTCTTGTTTGCAAAATTATGTGATCATTATGGGAAAAGGCACCCATTCATTTGTGTTTGTGGTCATGGTAGTTCTAATCGAATCATAGAAGACTTTGCCAACATCAATGTAACTTATCCCTTGAACACTGTGATATAACAATGTCGCCTTATAATTTACCACCTCGTAATATTGCAAACTCGGCTGCAGACTCGCATTAATGAAATAGTTTCATGCTTTTCTGGTTTTCCTAAGATTTTTAGTTTGTATGTGCTTTGGATACACATCTTTATCCAAAATTAATCCATCCCCTAGAATTGCTTTTAAACCATTCTTTAAGGTTTCATGGGGAAATCAATGTTTGAATCTATATTCTAGTTTTTGGTATGCATTATTTTCTCTCTTATGAGATTTCGGAAATCCGTAGTATCGATTTATTCTTTCAGGTGAATAATCTACTAGTCTTCCTCAGACCATGGATACTATTTTATTGTCACTCCCATGTACGTTAGCATAAAATTCCCTAACTAAATTTTCACAACCTATCTTTCTAGGAATCTTCATGTCATTATCAACACTATAATCCTTAGTTAACAATCCCCAGTTCCGCTCTCTTGTTATGTTCAAAGTCCTAGGCCCGTACTTTATTTCATTCTTCACATTGAAACCCCACTCTGGAATTATTTTCCTATTTTTCCTAATGTCATTCTTCATTCCAGCAAGAGCCTTTGTATCGATCAAATTATCCACAAATAATAAATTTGTGGAATATCATCAACTTTCTTTTCTTCCGACTTATCACTAAAATCTAATTGTTGGGAAGGTTCTCTTTGTATTCTGACTCTATTATTGTTTATTGGAATTCCTGTAGGCCTAATTGGTGCGGGTGGAACTTTGGATTTCGTTTTGAGTTTTTCTACTAGTGCTCCTTTTCTTTTCTTCTCTCTTAAACTTCTGCCCTTCCCACTTCCGACCATTATTCCAAATCAAATTATCACAAGTACAAATTAAATTTAAATCTTTAATTCATTCAAAACCAATTATCGAAAATAATTCGGTAGAATTTACAATTCTTATTAAAATTAAAAGGAGAAATTCATTTGAAAAGCTAGTTTGAAAATCAATAAAGATTTGGCATCGAAGTCTTTACTCAATTATAAACTTAAAATCAATTTTTTTTCTATATCTTTCGTAATATAAAACAATTATGCGATAAATTCTAGTCTTTCTAAAGCAAAACACAACCCCTAAACTCATTTGAAACTCGATTTCAAACCAATTGCGTACAAGAATCATTAAATTGATAAACATCAAAATTTCAAAAATTTTGATTTGTAAACCAGCGATCATCGTAATAACAATGCATGTTCTATTAAAATCAATGAAATCATTTATGAATGGTAATAAAATGGATTCCGATAAAACAATTTTGAAATCAATTGAAAATTTTGCAAAATTTCAACAAACCAAAAATTTTCAATCTAAAAAGCTAGGGTCTTATCGTGATTATC
This sequence comes from Stephania cephalantha, assembly GCA_039657325.1. Taxonomy (NCBI): domain Eukaryota; kingdom Viridiplantae; phylum Streptophyta; class Magnoliopsida; order Ranunculales; family Menispermaceae; genus Stephania; species Stephania cephalantha. The sequence continues at coordinate 13,704,781 of CM077570.1, read as the reverse complement.
TAATTGAGAGTGAATCCTTCAAGATACAAGCTCTTGAACTCTTCTAATTTCCTCTTTCAAGCTCCTATTTGGAATTCTCTTAAACCCTAGTTTAGTTCTACTATCTCAAATTCACACTTTTTTGTTTGAACAAATTCACACTTTTTTGGTTTGAATAAAACTAGATTGAGGTGGGAATCACTTAAATATACTAAAATCTAGCTTAGGAAGGATGATTCTAGTCAAGGATTTGATGTTTGGATTGAATGGGTGTAATGGTTAGTGTGTGTGAAATAATTTATGTGTGGCGAATTGGGTTTTTGCTTTAAAAACTCGAATTCGGATCCAGTGAATCGGTGTTTTAAGTGGATTCGCTGGTGAATTGCTGCTAAAATCGGTGGAATTTAGGCTCTATGCCTTAGTGATTTGGCTAGCGATTTGCATTATAAGGCTGAATATTTGCTGATTCGCCAAACTTATATATTCAATTAAAATTTCTGGTTACTGTCACCGATTTTCTCAGCAATTCCTAGTGTTAAACTAGAGGTGGCAAAATATGCCCATCCGTTTGCCCATTTCGTCCGGTCCCGTTTTAAACGGGACCGGGCAGTATTTTTGTGAAAAACATACGGGACTGGACAAAATTTTTTGTCCGTTTAAACATACGGGACCGGGACTTGACAAAAATTCTTAAAAAACGGGTACCCGTTTATTGATTAATTTGAAGGGTATATATGTAATTTCACACTCTATAACCTAATTACACATCTCATCCTCTCGGCCTCTCACTCTCACTCTCTCTTTCACACTCACATCTAACCGTCTCTCTCTCTCTCTCTCTCTCTCTCACTCACACTCACCGTCTCTCTCCCTCTCACACTCACATCTCACCGTCTCACGCTCACCGGGTTCGTCTCTCTCTCGGTCTCTCTCACCAAATCATCTGCTCTGCCTCTCTCCCGCCCTCGCCATCGCCGAATGTGGCACCGATCTAAGAGGGCCGGCGTACGCGAGGTGGACGGCGGCGGGCGAGAACGAGAGGATCGAGGGTGGCGAGAGAGAGAGGCCGAGAAGGGTGGGGGCGATGGTCGACAAGAGAGAGGCCGAGAGGGGTTAGGGTTTAAGGCGGGGCCGAGACGAGAGGGCGGGAAGGGAGACGGAGAGGGAAGGACGCCGAGAGGGGAGCGAGAGAGACCGAGGAGAGCGAGAATCGAGGGACGCGAGGAGGAGACGGAGGCGAAAATGAGGGAGCGAAGAGAGCGGTTTAGGCTTTTTGGGGTTTCGGTGTGGTTCTTGCTTTCTCGAAGAACGAGAGAGAGAGAGAGAGAGACAGAGAGATAGACAAATCTATACAAATCTCTACCGGCGGATCGAACGGTGATCGATTGATCGGTAGCATCGAGAATCTGTGATCGGAGACCGAAATCTCGGCGGATTAAGGTCGATTTCTCCGTTATAGTCGCAATTTGTGGTTTGTTTGGTTGATTAGGGGTTTGTGCGAGATCCGGTGTAGATTTTTAACAATAAAAAACGGACAAAACCAGTCCGTATGTTTGTAAAACATACGGACTTTGACAAAAAAAATTGCCCATTTCAAAAACGGGACCGGTCCGGGCACCAAATTTAATAATTTGAAAAATGGGTGTCCAGTCCGTTTATGTCCGTTCCCTGATTTTTGCCACTTTATGTTAAACCAAATCACTAAGGATTTGCTTGACTTAATTTACTATTTTCTAAATTACTATTATCATATATATCATTCATAACAATTAATATAAAGGTAGAATTGACTGAAAATTCAAAGTCTTGATTAGGATATTTAACTAACTAATAATTTTATTTTATTAATTAAATAAATAAACAAACAAGTGAATAATGTAAACTTACATAAATGCCATCAAAACAAAACAACTCGATCACCCCCTTCATTTGAAAATATTTTGGAGTTTAAATTCAGAAAGTATTTTCAATACAAGAGTCAAAAAGTGAGAGAGTAAAAACATAATGTACTAATCCTAAACTCCTGCTAAAATTAAAGCATCAATAAACATAGAATATGGGATACCTCCCATAGAGAGCTATTGTTTACTGTCGTTGGCTCGACTGAATCATTCCAGAATTAGACCACATCTCTAAACTTGAATATAGGATTTTCCACTCTAGTTCCATTCCAAAAATTGATTGCTTGACCATTAATCGTAAAAGTGATTGTTTTATTCAGAATATCCATAACAGCTTGAGAAGTGGCTAGGAAAGGTCGTCCTAAAACTAAAAGGAGGATTTTTATTAATAAAGTGTGGCATGAACAAAAAGTTTGTGGGTAAAATGTACTTGTCCACTTGAACTTGTACATTCGTGACCACCCCTATTGGTTGAATTGAAGTACCATTTGGTAAAGAAACTTGTTCAAAACCAAGTGCATCCAACTCCAATCGAGTGTGTAGAAAGAAAAGTATAGGCATGAGATTTGCATTAGAACTCATATCACACTAAGCTCTAAAGTTCCAAGCCCATTTGATTTTTATTTTCGAATGTATACCTCCAAGATCATTAAGCTTCACAAGACTTAAATCTGACTTTTTCTTATTCTTATTCTTCTTAACTTTAAAATCTCCCGACTTGTTAATATTTTTCTTGTTCTCTGGTTGCTTATTTCTTCATTCTTGAGTTACTTCTTTTTATTTGAAGTGTCTTCAACTTGTTCTATCTTTGAAACTTTATTTTCAATTTCCATTGTTATTGCATTAATTGCATAAATTTCAGCCTTAAGATCATCATAAAAATTTAAGGGGCGGCTAAACGAATCCCAATTTTTGCTAAATGTCTTTTTGAATTTTTACTTCGTTGTATCCTACTTTTTACTTAGTGTACCCATGTTTTTTCTCAAAATCCCAAAAATGCCCATGTTGTACCCCATTACCATCACCCTCACCCTAACACCCCTTCTGAAGATGTTTCGGATACAAAGAGCGACACCTCTGAAGAGGTGTCGGACACACTTGACTGAAACCTTTTTAGAGGTGTCAGTCACACAGGACTGACACCTATAAAGATTTCTCGATTAGATTCGTCCGTCACCCACTGAAACGTAGTTGTTTTAGCAGTTTCAGTCGAAGTCGATCGATACCGATCTGTGTGTCCAACACCTTTGAAGAGGTGTCGGTTTTGTGTGTCCGACACCCACAGGACAACAAGAATGAACACAAAAATTTCAAAACTCCTAAAAACACATGAAAGTGACTAAAAAATAGTAGGTTTTGCTCAGAATCGTTTAATATCATCGATTCCATCGAAACTTTGCACCTAAAATGCAAGATTCAACTCCCAAATCAAAGCCCTAAACCCAACAACAATCCTACAAAATACAAACTCAAAAAAGTAAAAAAATAACCCAAAAAACTTTGAAATCGACACTAAAAGAGATGAGGAATGCACTCACAACGTCAAATCGATGTTGTTTTGCTCAGACTTCGTGGAATTCGGGTTGATGGTGAGATGCGATGAGTGAGTGGGGCCAGCGGGGTACGAGGTGAGTAGGGTGGGTGGGTATGGTTAGTAAAATATAGAGGCCGGGGTAGTTAGGACATGTCACTAAGGTGGGATACGTTTAGCAAAAACCGGGGTCCTTTTAGCCGCTCCCTAATTTAACTCTAGAGAATCATTATCGTTAATTTCATTATCAAGGGAATCATCATATTCATCATAATTATGTTTGTTTCTAATTTTGAACGTAATAATTTTGTCTTCATATTCGATAGACATTGTCCCTTCAAAAATATCTAACTTAGTTTTAGCTGTTTTAAGAAAAGTTCTACCTAATAATATATGTGGAGGATTAGATTATACTAAATCTCACATGTCCATGACATAAAAGTCAGCTAGAGATACTAAGTTATTTGCTTTTATTAAAATTTCTTCTAATAGTCCATACGATTTCATAATTGTATCATCGACTAGAGTAAAATTAATAGGTGTATTAGTCATTGAACCTATTTTCAATAATTCATATAGTTTAAATGATATTACATTAATTGATGCTCCGAGATCACACATAGCAAATTCAATAGAAGAGGTTCCTATTGAGATATGTATTACAAACATTCTTGTGTCAGAATATTTCTCAAGTATTTTCTTTTTCTTTTTACCTCTCTTAGGTTTTTTTCTAGCGTATGTGTTCCTCCTTCATTATCACAAAACAAAGCATTAACTTGTGATTGATTAGTAGTTTGAGTAGGTCCTTTAGTTTGATCACCTAACTTACTAATTTGTAGTTTCATCTGATTTAATTGATTTTTCAACTCATTAATAGATGTATCACTTTTTACTTAATTTTGATAAGTTTGTGTAAAGTAATAATGACTTTAAGTCATAAAATTATTTAAGATTTGTTCTAAATTTGGTTGCATAAGTTAAATCATTTGTTGAGGTTGTTAAATTGGTGTAGATTGTATTTGTGCTCTTTGTATATAAGTGATATAACTTTGATTTTATGGACCATAAATAAGATTTGAGTTTGGTTTTCCAGTGTACTAACTATTGTTATTATTTTGATTCATGTAAGGACCAGAAATTGGTTCATGACTGCATCAACTTCTTTAGTACTATCTTCATGTAAGTAGGATACGCGTTCGTAGGATGTGTAACTTCATTAAAAAATCCACATGGTTTAACTTAGTTTGTTTGAATAGTAACTTGACCATGCTGGATAATCCATCAACTTTTTTGTCAAATGTATTACTTATTTTATTGTTAACTTCGTAAAGTCTTTTTTTGATATCTCAAACTTTTCACCATATTGACTTATTGAGCCATTTTATTAATAGTTTATTTTGCTAAAGTTGGTGTTACATCGAATAATGATCCACCACATACGACATCTAATAGTCTTTGTTCAAAATGATTAAGTCCTTCATAGAAGTACTCTAATAAAGCTTTTTGTGTATATCCATGTTGTTGAGAAGTGGAAATTAATTTTTGAAATCTATCCCAAAATTCATTAAATTTTTCATTATCTTTCATTTTTACGACTGTGATTTATCTTCTAGAGGAACTAATCTTCCTTTCATGCATATATTGACCTAGAAAAGCTTTGAAAATTTGAGCCCATGTAGTTATTGAATCTTGAGGAAGATAAAACAACCAATCTTATATTTCGACTTTCAATGCAAAAGGAAGAGCTTTAAATTTGACTTGTTCTAACGCACCGTCTTTGGGTTTCATCCCATTGACTTTGTGTTGGTATTCCCGTGACGACCCTAATTTTAAACAAAATAAGATATACCATATTTGTACATATTAGTTTTTTAAACTAGGAAACCTTAAATATTTAATGACAAGTGGGATCGACGAGAACCCCTAAAACTTAATGTACGTTGAATGTGGGCAGCTAAGTGTGTGTAGGAGAGAGAGAGAGAGAGAGAGAGAGAGAGAGAGAGAGAGAGAGAAAGAGAGAGATAGATAGATAGATAGAAAGAATTAAGGAAGGAGTGATTTGGGGAGTAGATTTAGGATCTTGATTGATCTCCCAGCAAAATAATAAATGTGTGTGGAAGAGTTTCATCGAGATAGAGAGAGGGAATGTAAAGGAGGGAGAGAGGTCCAAGATGAAGGAAAAGCAAATAAGTGTGGACTTGGCGATCTAGTGCATGTTGTCTCTAGGTAATAACTTTTCAAACTCATTCTTTAGTTTTAATTATCAAGTGATAGAATTCGTGGTTTAGAAGGATTATACGTTCACTTTTGTATGAATCAATAAGGTTTTATTTTCAAGATTACTAAAGTTTGATTTTGGAAAAGATTGATGTTGATTAAAAAAAAGAAATAGAATAAAATAAAACAAAATGAAATGAAATGAATAGAAATAAAATAAGTAAAATCTAATTTTCAAGCATGAATGTCAATTAGACATTCCGTCGTACTCGAATGTATATCTTGAAGTTTTCGAACGGCTTCCAAAACTAGATTTAATAATAAAATTTAAGTTGCATGAGTAATTAATCAATATTTAATTTATTTTGATTGAAGTTCGGAGTATGCTCGTGAATGTTGATTATGAATTTGGAGACTAACTAGCATATCAACAGGTAAGTTGGGATTACGTTATTTTTATTATAATTGTTTACCTTCTATTATTTATATGGTTATGTAAATCATGTATAGCTAGGTCTTTGGGTAAATTGGGGTGCATTGTAAGGCATGATATGTTATTCACTTAGTGGAGCTCGCTAGGTGTCCTTGCATCAGAAAACTACTAGTTCGATCAAAACGCTCGGGACAGTCGGACCGAGCTAGGAAGAACAAAATAGGGCAGTTGCCCAGACTTGTTGAATGAAGAGGCTATTCGGATTCGATCAACAAATTGAGAATAAGAATAAGATCCACTGTTCTCGATAAATTTGAGTAGTAGGTGTTATGTCCAGTTGGACGAGTTGTGGACTTGGTGATAGAATGGAACTTCCATAGTGTTAAGAATGGAGTGTTGAAACTGCTAGGCTATAGTAGGGTCAACCTTCATGAACTTCAGTTTTGGTTTGAAAATTCAGTTGCAGTAACTCATGCATGCCTTGCATTTGCACATTTTGAATTGCATGAATTATTTTTCTTGATATTATATTTCTTGATTATTTTTTTCTTCATGTTAAATATTTTTGCAAGTCATGCATTAGTATTTTAGTTTGCATTATATTAATGGAATAAATATAATAATGGTAACTTACCTAAACTTACTGAGCATCGTTGCCCTTTTATGCTCACCCAACTATTTTCCCCCACAGGTTCCTCGTCTGCAATAGACAAGAGAAAGGTTTCAGCGATCTAGAGGAGTTTATCATGTCTTTGATTGGTATAATAACAAGTTTCGAAATTTTCAAGATTTGTTTTTCTATTATTATATATTATCATGGGACTTAGATTTAAAGAAATTGAACTAGAGATATATTATTCTAATTGATGACGTTTGAATGTCATTATTAGCCTTTATGTTGAAATTCTGGTTTAATTTTTACTTAATAGTATTCCATTGCAAGTATGACTCATTTACTAAATTTCAATTTTTGAGAAATGATAATAAGTTCATTAGTTTTGAAAGGAGGCTCACTAGTTCAGTTCCTAAATCAATGACCAAGTTGGTTGGTGAGTTATGGATCGAGCTAAGCCGGTCTGGATTCATCTGAAAAATAGGTCCTCACAACGTGGTATCAGAAAGGTTAGAATATAAGTTAGAAAAAACTAAGATATCAACAATATTGGTAACAGAGCCTAAGTTTTAGTGCAAAAAAATGAAGTGGAGAAGATTTTAAAATACCAACAACGACGGTATTCGAGCATAGGAAATGACATAAATTAAGGAAAAGATAAGATACTAGAGCCCATGCTTTTAGAGTCTACGGAAATGATATAAAGTTAATCAATAACATAAGATTGGGGAAAGGTTTTAACTAAAAACCTTATTATATGTTATTTGTTGAGTTTATATATTATATCGGATAGGTATAGAAACACAGTTACTCACTCTCTCTAAACTTTGTTTCCTGTCTAGCTTGAAATGGCAGATGAAGGAAACTGAGATGAGCTATTTAATATGTTGGCTTTGGAGAGAGAAAGGGGGAAGGGAATTACTTGAAACCGGGATCGCTGATCTAAAGGAAAACCTCAATCGAGTACTGGAGATATTGCAAGAGCATGTCGCCTAATACAATGCCGACATAGCAAATGTGACAGCAGTCAGTCAAGTAGAGGTTGAAGATGACTTAATCAACCAACACTAAGCACTTTCAATTGTACTGTTACTTCCCGTGGTTTCAGTGGAAACTGTGGTCACAACCCCGATAATTACGTTAGAGGAACCAGTTGATAAATGGTTGAACACCAACCCCAACGATTGAAATTACGAGTCGAAGTTCACTGAACCGACAGATTTTGCTCTAAAGATGGTGATGTCTGAAAATGACAAAATCAAATGTTTTATGGGCGGTCTTAGTCCAGAGGTCCAAGAAACAGTGACAACTATTGTGCATGAGACATATGAAGGGGCATTAGCCAGTGCACTCCAATATGAAGCTGCTATAATTAAGGAAGGAAATATTAAAGTTGCTTATACACTACGACCGACGCAGCATCAGGGTTAAAGCAGCGGTAATTGTGGTTTTTTTAAGAGGCCACAAGATAAGAAGCGCAAGACTTTCGCCTATCAAGGTCCTGAAGCATCCGGTGGCACATTACCTCATCCAATAGTATCAGACATAGTTGTGATAGCCTCCGCAACACTAGTGCACCCGCGAGTGGTATTGTAAAGTCTCCTAATGCACCACAGAGGTCAGGTGATCAGGGAAATACCCAATCAGGTCAGTAGTCGGGGAGCATAGGACAGTCGCCTCAACAAGGGCAACCGGGGTTCAAGGTACACATTACTTGCTTTAAGTGTAGGAAGCAGGTTCATTATAAGAACCAATGTCTGAGAGCCCCAGCAGTGTCAGTTTGTAGTGTAGCTCAGCCAGTCAGGGGATATATGATGGTTGCAGCTGAGCCAGATCCAAACTCCACCTCTCGACTTATTGTAGGTACCATCAGCATTTCGGGTAGAGATATGTTGCCTTGATAGACTTAGGGTCTACAATTTCATTTATAGCCAGTAGTATGATAAACGAGTTAGAGTTGAAATCGGTCATGGTAGCATACTACTTGTCTTGAGCATCGCCATGAATGGGAATATAAACCATAATTCTATTTTTTGAGTTGTGTGGTAAAGATTTACTGGCATAACTTTCTCATAGACATTAGGGTTATGCAGTTTTCGGGCTTACTCTAAATCGAAGAACGATTTACTTTTAAGTTTCAGGGACGAGATTTCTTAAGTTGGGGAGGTTGTGACGACCCTAATTTTAAACAAAATAAGATATACCATATTTGTACATATTAGTTTTGTAAACTAGGAAACCCTAAATATTTAATGGCAAGCGGGACCGACGAGAACCCCTAAAACTTAATGTATGTTGAATGTGGCAACTAAGTGTGCATAGGAGAGAGAGTGAAAGAGAGAGGGAGTTAAGGAAGAAGTATTTGGGGAGTAAATTTGAATCTTGATTGATCTCCCATCAAAACAATAAACGTGTATGGAAAGTTTCATACAAGATCGAGATAAAGAAATAGAAGGAACGCAAATGAGGGAAAGAGATCCAAGAGGAAGGAAAAGCAAATAAGTGTGGACTTGGCAATCTAGTGCGCGTTGTCTCTAGGTAATAACTTTTCAAACTCGTTCTTTAGTTTTAATTATCAAGCGATAGAATCCATAGTTTAAAAAGATTATACATTCACTTTTGTATGAATCACTAAGGTTTGGTTTTCAAGATTACTAAAGTTTGATTTTGGAAAAGATTGATGTTGATGGAAAAAAAATAAAAATAAAAATAAAATGAAATGAATAGAAATAAAATTAGAAATAAAATAATTAAAATCTAATTTTCAAGCATAGATGTCAAGGAGACATTCCGGCGTACTTGAATTTATATCTTGAAGTTTTCAAACGGCTTCCAAAACTAGATTTAATAATAAAATTTAAGTAAGCATGAGTAATTAATCAATATTTAATCTATTTAGATTAAAGTAAGTTCGGAGTACGCTCATGAGTGTTGACAATGAATTTGGGGACTAACTAGCATACCAGGTAAGTTGGGATTACATTATTTTTATTGTAATTGTTTACCTTCTATTATTTATATGGTTAGGTAAATCATGTATAGCTAGGTCATTGGGTAAATTGGGGTGCATTGTAAAGCATGATATGTTTTTCACTTAGTGGAGCTCGCTAGGAGTACTTGTACCAGAAAACTACTAGTTCGACCAGAATGCTCAAACCGAGCTAGAAAGAACAAAATAGGTCAGTTGCCCAGACTTGTCGAACGAAGAGGCTATCCGGGTTTAATCAACAAATTGAGAATAAGAACAAGATCCATTGTTCTCGATAAATTTGACTAGTAGGTGTTATGTCCAGTTGGACGAGTTGTGGACTTGGTGATAGAACGGAACTTTCATAGTGTTGAGAATGGAGTATTGACACCGTTAGGCCATAGTAGGATCAACCTTTATGAACTTCTGTTTTGATTGGAAAATTCAGTTGCAATAACTCATACATGCCTTGCATTTGCACATTTTGAATTGCATGAATTATTTATCTTATTTATCTTGATATTATATTTCTTGATTATCTCTTTCGTCATGTTAAATATTTTTGCGGGTAATGCATTAGTATTTTAGTGAGCATTGTTGCCTCTTTATGCTCATCCTACTATTTCCCCCACAGATTCCTCGTCAGTAGTAGACAAGGGAAAAGCTTCAGCGATCTAAAGGAGTTTATTGTGTCTTTGATTGGTATAATAACAAGTTTCGGACTTTTCAAGACTCGTTTTTCTATTATTATATATTATAATTGGATTTGGATTTAAATAAATTGAACTTGAGAGATATTATTCTAATTAATGACGTTTGAATGTCATTATTAGCCTTTTTGTCGAAACTCTGATTTAATTTTTATTTAATAATATTTTGTTGCAAGTATGACTCATTTACTAAATTTCAATTTTCGAGAAATGATAATAAGTTAATTTGTTTTGAAATGAGTCTTACTAGTTTGGTTCCTAACTCAATGACCAAGTTGGTTGGTGAGTTATGGATCGAGTTCGGCCGGTCGAGATTCATCTGGAAAATGGGTCCTGACAATTCCCTTATAAATTTATGGGGTCTTCATTATCTTTCATAGAATTTAGGTTAAACACTAATGAATCCAAGTCTTAAATCAAATTCAGGAAATTCCTCAGGATAGGCAATACACATTGGTTCATAAGCAGTGATATTTTGATTGACTTGCCTAAAAGTAAGTTCTCTATCGTTTTGATATTATTGATATTATTAATGTTATTATTGGCTTCCATCGTGGTAGCTTAGTGTTCCTTACATTATTATTGTCTTAAATTACGATTAAAAGTCATATCTACTTCAGGATCCAATAGATGTAGAGATCCCATGGAATTAGAACGATGAAGTGTGTAGACCATATAAAGTCTAAAACTTCAAAGAAATTATGTAAAAATCCCTATCAATGACACCAAAAATTGACACGTGTTAAGCGTGTACAATAAATTTCCCATATATCACTATTGTTTGTAGTAGTAATAAGTGGGATCGTGTCCATATGGATTTTGCAAACTTCTTTAGAAAAAGAGTTTTCCAATAATTTTTATTATTTTCTTTAATTTAATTAATTTAATTAAAACGGGAATTAAAATTATCTAATCAAACTATGGCAATCAATTAAACTAATTAAAATATCTTAACTACACAAATCAAATTGACTAAAACTAAAATCAAATCAAATCAAATCAATTCAATTCAATAGAAAACAAACATCTAAACAAATATCTAGAATAATAAAGCATTAAATATGTCTCGTATCCAAACATATTAATCATATTCATAGTCATACTTTAATCTTTTTATAAAATATTTGTAGATCATTAAACTTAAATCATAAGTAATTAGATAGTCCTGAGTAAACCATCAGTTCTTTTTATATCAATGGAAAAGCCACATCCTAATTCTATTAAATTTATTTTTTCGAAAGCTCAAAAAAATTAATTAGATAATAAAACAACATTAAATTCTTTGAAAACTTCGAACTACTAAGCCTAATACCTTCGGAAAGCCACTTAAATTAATATTAAACTTAGATCTCAATTCATTAAGGACATCTAAATGGTAAAAGAGCTCTTTAAACAATCAAAGTTACTACTTTTAATTAGATATTGAATCCAAATATCACAATACATATTCTAGACTATGCATGCAATTAAAGCTTCATGATTAAAATCCGCAAATAATAATCTATAAAATTAGTGAATTAAATAATGCAATTAGTTTAAACATTCAGTACAAGTCAATCTTCACTATGGCTACATCAAAAAAGGAAATACGTACATGTTCGGACTTTGTTTATATTAATAAACTACGCACTCATATTCAAAATAAACATCACAATAAAGTAAATAAAAGACAAATAAATACTTCTTAATGAACACTTTGAATCTTCAAATCGTCTCTAATAGCAATAAACAATATATTTAAAGTGATAAAACTTAATAAAACTATAAAACGGAATAATATGACTCTAAGAGCAATGAAATATGACTTAACGTACTCAAGGGAGACTGATTTCGAAGCCCAAGTATATATGTGTGTGTGTGTGTGTCACTACAAAAATATGCAAAGTTTAGCGACGGAAAATAGTGACGGGCTATTTCCTGTCACTAAAAGGCGACGGATTAGCAAGGGGGTCGTCCGCTGACCAGTTGACTCAATTAGCGACGTGGTTAGTGATGGCCCCTGTCGCTAATCGTTGGGCGAGAAAAATCCCGCCCAACCTGCCACGCGGCCGTGGTTGCATTAGACACGTGGGATTAGCGACGGGGATAACCCCGTCGCTAAATTTGGGAGAGAAAAAAGGTTTTCCCTCTCCTTCACGTGTGCCCTAGGTCAATCCATTAACTTTTATGAATACTTTTAGTTAATAAAATAGAGGATTTCATTTGCTTGTTTATTATAATTAATTTGCATGTTTACATTATAATAAGATCCATGGGTATTTACATAAATATCCTAAATGTCCCTAATCGATCATTATACGGGAGATAAAATTAAGACTAGTGTGAGTCTTGATTGCTTCATATGATGATTATACGTATAGGGATACGAATCAAGATCACGAGTCCAAAGTACTTCTCCCTCATCACATGGATTAAGTCATAGTTGTTTCTCATGATAGGTTATTTTTCAGTCCTCTCTTGAGATTGCTTAGGAACACAAGTAATTTGCACAATCAAACGTTGTCTTTAACCTGGACGATTATCAAGGTTGTGATTGGTTACCCAATGTGATGAAGTTGTGTAATCGAGATAGAATTTGTCCCTCTCATATAAAGAGAGATATCTAGTGGATCCTCGATGTGTTAGGCATTGTTAAAAGGCCTCTAAGTGTCTGTCTTCTACCTCGAGACTCCATGTTGTCCCATTTCGATCTGTTATATCACCCTCTCTCTCCTTATGACTCAACCCACGATCTCTCTGGTTTTGCGAGATTTTAAGATGATTCACACTTATACTTCTTTAAGCCATTATGTGTAATTTACTTAACCGTCTATATACAAGGGTTGTATAAATAGACGCTTTAAGTTAGAACCCATTTGTTTTAGGCTCTCGTTTTGGAGAGAAACAAAAAGGTTTGGTATTCTCTCGAAGCTAGCACTTCAAATCTCGGCCCCGTTCGATTCCAACGCCTTAGAGATCGATTCGCCAAAGGTATATTGCGACCAAGGTATGATTAAGTATTTCATGAATGGAATTAGATTCGGATCCTGTTCCCCACCATCTCCTCGGCTCTTCTCTCACATTGTCCTTTCGATCTCTCACCCTCTCTCTCCCTCAACCCTCGATCGACCCCATTTGGGCTCTCTCGGCTCTCGGCCCTCGATTCCAACGCCTCCGTCACCACCGCCAAGAGTTCACCATCCGTCGACCCTCGTCGTCCGTCCGTCGATCGTCACCGCCAACGCCTCTTTCGGTGCCGCATTCCGTGGTGCATTTAGGTATATATTATTTTATTTTTATTTAAATGTGATTTTTAGTTTGTGAAATGAATTTAAATAATATATGTATTTTAAAATCTATATTTTGAGTTTTATCAAGAAAAATGGTTGAAAAATAAAATTGTTAGTTTGAAATAAAAAAAAATATATTTGTAAAATATTTTGGTGAAAAATAAATTTGGTAATTAGAATTAAATCTTAGAATAGTTTTTTATGTTGATATGTATGAATTTATAATATTTGTGAAAAATAAAATGTATATATGGCATGATTTTAATATAGTTTTTGTTTTGATTATTTGTGATTTTTGTGTATGGCATAATTTAATGTGTTTTCATATGGAATTTTGTATATGGCATGATTTTTGTTGTGATTTTTGTGAAAAATAAAATGTAATTTGTTAATATTGAGATATGCACTTTTTATTTGTATATGGCATGATTTAATATGTATTATAATTTAGTTGAAAAAAGGTAAAATAATAAATATATTATGTAAGATGATTTAAAACTATTGTTATAAAAAAAGTTAAAATGAAATGTTAATAATGTACATTTTACTAATAAAATCTTATTTAATTGATAAAAATTAAATAGACAAATTAGTTTTCAATTAGGACAAAAAATAAAGGACTAATGTAATATGTTATATTATATGCGTGTGTTTGTGTTTAAAGCACTTTAAAATTAGTTATGGAATATATATTTGATAGAACAAAATAATATATAATGGTGCTTTTATACTATATATATAACTTAATTATACTATATGTATTGAAAAAACTAAATTAAACCAAAAATTTCAAAACAAATTGAAGCACTTAAAAACTTATATATAGATGTACAAATTATACTATATATATAGAACTTCTACTATATATTTGTAAAAGAAAACTATTTAAAGATTAATAATTTATACTATATGTACAATTATTATATTAAAAGAAGAATATATTAATTTATACTATATGTACAATTATATTAATGCAGTTTAAAACTTTAATTAATGAAGAAAATTGTGCTTACTGTATATATATTGAAAAGAAACATAATTAAGCAGAAGAAATAGGAACAAAGTAAAACACGTAACATTTAGTAATTATGTTAGATATATATATACACTATATGGATATACGTATTATACTATATATAGAACTTATACTATATATTTGTGAAAGAAAACTACTTAAAATTTATAATTACACTATATATATTGAAAGAGAATTATAATAATTTATATTATGTGTACAATTATATTAATGTACTTTAAAACCTTAATGAATAGAAAACATAATATTTACTGTATATAGAATGAAGAAAAAACATAAATAAGCCAAATAAATTTATGGCAAAATAAATTGAAACAAAATAAAACACTTAAAAATTAATAATTATGGTAGCTATAATATAAAACCCACACCAAGAAAGAAATGTAAACTATACACTCAATATTAGAATTGTAGAAGTTAAAGAGGCATTGAAAAGAATGAAAATAGGGAAAGCATGTGGCACAGATAAAATACCCATAGAGGTTTGGAAATGCTTAGGAGAAATTGGATTGACTTGGTTAACAAAACTTTTCAATAAAATTTTAAAATCAAAACGGATGTCAATGGATTGAAGAAGAAGCACGCTTGTGCCAATCTTCAAAAACAAAGGAGACATTCAAAGTTGCTCAAACTACCGGGGAATTAAACTTATGAATCACACTATGAAACTTTGGGAGAGGATAATTGACAATAGGCTAAGGAGTGAAACAACAATATCAGAGAACCAATTTGGTTTCATGCCTGGGAGGTCAACTGTGGATGCGATTTTCCTTGTAAGACGATTGTTAGAAAAAATATAGAGAAAAGAAAAAAATCTTCATATGGTATTCGTAGATTTAGAAAAACATATGATAGGGTCCCTAGAGATGTTCTTTGGTGGGTTCTAGAAAGAAAAAGAGTGCATGCTAGATACATAGACACTATTAAGGATATGTATGATGAAGTAGTAACGAGTATAAAGACATTTGGATGAGCTACAAAAGAATTTCTCATTATGATAGGACTACATCAAGGATCGGCTTTAAGCCCATATCTATTTACTTTAGTTATGGATGAACTAACTAAACATATTCAAGAGGATATATCATGGTGCATGCTATTTGCAGATGATATTGTCTTAGTGGATGAAACTAAAGATGAAGTAAATAGGAAATTAGAACTCTGGAGAAATACATTAGAATCTAAAGGCTTTAAGTTGAGTAAGACGAAAACCGAATACATGCATTGTGAGTTTAGAAACACTAGACATCGAGATGACGGAGTGGTAAAATTAGGGGAAGTAGAAGTTCCTAAGGTAAACCACTTTAGATACCTAGGATCAATCATAGGTACCAATTTGACTAATCACGGTTAACATTAGACTATACAGTATAACATATATGACGTAAAATATGTGCAAATGCAAGCAATTCGACTAATTAAGGTTGACATTCGACGAAAATGTATATAGGGATTGGTGCGTACGTGTGTTTAATTAGGGTTGTTTAGGTCTTTCGAGATGTATGTGCCTCGAGATTGGATGTACAACCGAATTGAAGGCGGTTACATTCTATTGAATTTTGTGGCTGGCGTGAAAGAGTTCCTAAAATTTGACATGCAACACTGCACTACTTTCCTCAATGAAGCAAAATTTTGATGTCATTGTCGAAAATGCCGCAACGAGAAATACTACGAT
The DNA here is from genome assembly GCA_039657325.1 of Stephania cephalantha. NCBI lineage: Eukaryota > Viridiplantae > Streptophyta > Magnoliopsida > Ranunculales > Menispermaceae > Stephania > Stephania cephalantha. Next base: position 13,688,449 of record CM077570.1, on the reverse strand, counting down.
GTAAACACAGTAGAGCTTCATTTAGTGAGTCGAGGATTCGTTCCCGATTATTATTGTTGGACCGAGCATGGGGAGGAAGAATTATTAAACGATTTGAACAATAAAGGAGATGATCCAATGAACGAATATTCGACGTTATATCATCAAATGATACACGACCACGCCGGGTCGAGTTTCGATTGGAACCGTGAGAAGGAGCTGAACCCTGAAGTGAAAAATTTATTCGAAATGATTGACGCAGCGAATCAACTGCTTTGGTCGAGTTGCGAGAAGATGAAAAAACTCTTAGCAATGGCACGTTTGTTGATGATGAAGTTGAATCATCATATTTCGGAGCAAGCATTCGATGAAATCTTGCAGGTCTGTAAAGACATGTTGCCTGAAGACTACTATTTGGTAGGTAGCTTTTACAAATGTAAAGATTTAATGCACTGGTTGGGTCTGCCTTATGAGCGAATCGATTGTTGTCCCCAATTCTGCATGCTTTATTGGGGGCTTGATTTCGACCTTACGTCCTGCAAGTTTTGCGGGGAAGTTAGGTTTAACTTCAACAAGCGGCCACACAAAACAATGCTTTACTTTCCCTTGACCCCTCGTTTACAACGTTTGTTCGCGTCGAAAGCTACAGCGAAACACATACGATGGCACGCAAAACACGTTAGAGATGAGGAACATATGCAGCATTACTCTGATTCCTTTGCATGGAACAACTTCAATCAAGTGAACCCTAGCTTCAGCTCGGAGGTTCGTAATGTCCGACTTGGGTTATGCACTAATAGGTTCGAACCTTTCGGAATGACCGACAAATCGTGCTCCTCGTGGCCGGTGATTTTAACCCGTACAACTTGCCTCTGTCGATGTGTATGAAGAAAGAAGTGATGTTCTTAACAGTGATTGTATCTACACCGACCAATCCGTCATACAGAAATTGACGTATTTCTCCAATCGTTGGTGAAATATTGCAGGATTTTTAATATGTCGCAGTGCCTACTTACAATATATCGACTAAGAAGAACTTTCAAATGTGCGTCGCACTTATGTTGACAGTGATCGACTTTCCAACCTACAGCATGTTGTTGCGATGGAGCACGCACAGGAGGACAGCTTGCTCTTATTGTATGGAATATACCGACGCCTTTCAATTGAGGTTCGGCGGGAAAGCGACTTGGTTTGACTATCACCGGCATTTCTTGTCGCGGTATTCGAATGAGGGGAAATACAAATTTAGTTTTCGTAAAGGTAGAATTATGTCAGGCAAGCCACCGGCCGATAAATCGGGTGAAGATATCTTGCGTGAAATTGAGGCATTAAGGCTGATGAAGGATACTAAATCGTGATCAGATGCTAAATTACAATATTTTTGTACATAGCTTTCTTTTAATTGGGATCCATTGGATGACGCGGCTATTTGAGAGGCGTATGATAGGCAGATTGCCACTCGTTTCTCCGACTTCATTGGCAAGATGGGATCCATTGCATGACGCGGCTATATGAGAGGAGTATGATAGGCTGGTGAGTTGTGCTATAATAAGTTTATATATAAATTTAATATTACTTAATCCTAATTAAACATATGTTTTGTAAGAGGAGAAATTAGGTCGACCCCCGACTGCTTTGGAGCTATGCCTATACTTCCACTCTAAAGATCATGACGACACTACTTTCCTGGATGAGAGAATAGAGAGAATTGTCGTAAGAAAATAGTTTTGTAGTAATTGTGTGATTCATTAACGATATGTATCAATGACTTATATAGATTATTTATGAATGTATAAATTCTTATTTCAGACGGTGATACGCAACAGATGCATCGAGCTCACACAGTCGTAGCCTAACACGCTGATAGATAAGACTCAGTTATATTTGTCCGTCGTGGAGCGTGAAGATAAAGGACTGACATATAGATTAGGGTGGACACCATCAAGGTTAAGGCGTAGACATGCTGGAGTTAGAGTTGGATCTTCTAGGCCTATTTATGGTCATGATGAGGCCATTGAGCTGTTGAGGAAGGATATTAAGGAGATGCAGACAAATCTTCTACGGGTTATGAAGGATAACACCTTAGGTCGTGAGGAGTTACGAGAGGTACAGGGATAGTTAGGTCGCATGGAGCAGGCTTTAATGGACAGACTTAGGATTTCATTCGCGTCTCCATGAGATGATGATGATGACTCAGAGACCGGCCACGATTTCAATGATTGAGTTTGATGTATACACTTGTTTTGACTTTAGACTTTATACATTTTTTTCATATTTTGTAGTCAGGCGTACATTTTTATCCCATTGTACATTTTACATATACGTGAATTTTTTTTTCTTATATATATTTCATTTAGTTTTTTATTCATTTTAATTGTTCAATTTAAATTGTTTATATTTATTTAGGAGACGAACCTTCAAAAAAATTGTTTTTTTTCACCAAAGAAAATACTTTTAGATTTATTTACAATTTTTGATAATGTTTTAAAATAAATAAATTAGTTTGGTATTAATTTTAATAATAAGAAATAATTAAAAATGGTCCATAATGTTTTCAAATAAACAAAAACAATTTAATATTTATTAGATTAAATAATAATTATTATGGTTTATAATTTATTAAAATAAAAAATCATATCAATATTAATTTTGATAAATAATATAACAACTATTTATTTACAATAATAATGTTTTATAACTTATTAATATAAAATAAACAAATTATTTTATTAAAAATAACAAAATGGTTTTTTAAAAAAAAATTATACCAAAATAGCGACGGGAATAGCGACAGCTTCTCGTCTCCATTTTCGTCTGACGTGGCTTCGTTCAAGGCCACGTGGCAGAGAAGGCGACGGGATTAGTGACGAGGTCCCGTTGCTAATTTCACTACAAAAACCAGCCAATTTAGCAACGGATTTTTCCGTTGCTAAAGCCCTGTTTTTCCGTTGCTAATCTATTTAGCAACGGATTAGCTATGGAATTTAGTCCGTTGCTAAAACTCTAGTCGCTAACTATTTAGCAACGGAATTTTTAATTCGTTCCTAAACATCACAAAAATCGTTTTCTAGTTTGTCGTTTAATTGCGATAGACTATTTCCATTGCTAAATAGCGACGGCTTAGCAAAAGACATAGTTATATTTAATGAAAGTAAATATTTCTTTCGTAAATTTCGTCGCTAATCTGTTGCTATTTTGCAATAGATTAGCAATGGAATTTGATGTTTCGTTGCTAATTCATTGCTAAATAGCAAAGGAATAGGAACATAATTTGATGTTCCATTGCTAATCCGTTGCTAGTTAGCAACGAATTAGCAACGGAGCATTATTTAAATTTTAAAAAAATAAATTATTACTTTAATAATTTTTGTTGCTAATCATGTTGCTAAATAGCAACATATTATTTAGCAACATGATTAGCAACGGAATACTATTTAGCAAAGGAATAGCAACGAAATATCAAACTCTGTTGTTAATCCGTTGCTACCTAGCAACAAATAATATTAAATAATAAAGTGGTTTTTTTTAAATTATTAGAAAAATAATACAAAATTTAAATAAATTGGTAAAAGTAGAGATTTCATAATAAATGACAAAAGTTTACAATATTCACAATAATGTTCCTCAAAAAAGTTTCTATCAAGCTACATAATGACTATGAACGATCTAAGTCATCGTCGTCCAATGCAAAGAAGTCCTGAATATGCTCATCCCATACATAATCGTCGTGATCTGATGTGCCTCGTGGCGGAGCCTGAGAAAGCGGGGCATCAGCAGGTGTGGTCTGATGAGGTGAGGCCTGAGAGGTGCTAGCCTCGAGATCGCCAAAATCTACTCCAGGGTTTTGCTGCCTCAAAAAGGCCAAGAGGTGGCTCATCGTCTCATCGGTCCTCTGCTGCCTCTCATTGCTCATCCGCGGCCTTTCATCGTTCTTCTGTTGCTCCTCACGAAGATACGTGACCTCCTCGGTTAACCTCAATATATCCTCGGCCTGTGACGAGCTAGTACCTCCTCTATCTTGAGTTGGTCTCGCATATGATCCTAAGCCATAAATGCGCCCTTTTGGATCCCTTGGAGAAATCTCGTAGAAGAACTCATTTTCATCCACGGGCACATTCGGAGATGCCTGCGTCATCTCCTCTAACGTCCTCTCATAGTCTTCCTGCAAAAATAAAATTGAGAATTCAATTACAAACTTGTACAACCACCTCAATCTATGTATAACAATTATAATAAGAAATGATTACTTACATTCAACTTACGAGACCTTTCATCAACGAATGTGACATTATCATGACCTTTTATGTGGGTGTAATTGAACAACACTTTATCACGCACAAACTCCCCCGCCTTTTCATCCTACAAATATTAAATTAAAAACAATATTAGGAAACTTTTTACCATAATAAGAAGAGATTTCTACGGTGGTAATTAAATAGTAATTGATACTTACCAACGTCTCCTTATGACTAGCAAATGAATTCATACCACCGATATGTTTAATATACCGGTTCCAGGTCCTTTTTTCTCACTCTTTCTGTTCTTGGATGTTTGCTCCGATTTGGCCATATACTTCAGCGTACTTCAATGGGCTAGATATCCTTCCCAAATCTCCGGTGTCAAGAAACTTGGCCTCTCATCTATATTTTTGCGACAATCACTCATCAACACCGAGTATTTGGTTCCCGTTTTATGCAACCAAGCATGATAGATCTCAGCATCTATAGCGGGATCCCATACGAAGAAGCGCTGCAAATGAAAAGGACAAAGGATCAATTACAATACTACAAGAAATATTTTAAACTTGAGATAGTCATTAATCATAAATCAACTCACTCCCCAGTCATTCCAATAGATATTTTGTATGTGTTGGGGAACCTTCTTCCATACGTGACCATCCAAGTGCATTTTGCGTCTGAATGTTGCACTGAGGTACCTCGAAGCGATATTAGAAAGATGCAAACTGTATAATTGTTTATGTATTAGTACTACACATATAAGGCAAACAAATTATTTGAAAGAGATGAATTTGTAAAACACTTACTTGTGATTTTTATCTAAGGTCAAAGGGATCTTTATAACTCACCCGTTCCTATCCCTATGCGGGTTAAGGCATCATCATCATTATAACCATCCTGATCATCTATTGCCGGTGATCCAGTGGCAGGACCGAGTACGATAGCGGGAGGAGTGGTCTCCGATGAAAAGTGATTAGTGAATAAAGTAGTCATCGACTAAGACGTCGATCGAGTAGATGGTGCTCTACTCGATGATGGTGCCAACGCACCAAGTTCGGGAATCCTCTGCTGAGGTGGACGACTACTTAATGATGGGGCGAGTGGGTCAGGCTGGCGACGATCATATGACCACGGGGATGTCGGCTGTGATCGTCCGCGGCGAGTTTTAGATATGTCTAAAGAACGAAAGTAATAAAATAAGGTCAAAGTCTAGTATATTATATTCTGTCGTCGCAAACTACAGAATTATATCAATTAAAAGATTTATCTTACTCAATCAGTTTCAATTCTACTTTAACTATCACTATTCGACGACGATTCTTCATCGTCTTCTTCTTCTACGTTCGACATGTGCGAACCGGATGGGTCGGCCAAGTATGTGTCACTCATGTCGAGGTCCTCTTCAACAAGGCAAAGATTAGGTTCATCATCTTGGAATGCAACATCAGCAAGGGGAACAACTTCTTCCACGTGTGTGGTGATGTTTTCCTTATCGATAAACTTAGGTTGAAGCTTAGAAACAACTAATAATTGATGACGATCCTGCCGCAAAGATGGATAGGTAAGGAAATATACTTATCGTGCTTGCATTGCCAACATGAGGGGCTCATGATTGTTATATCGCCGATTTTTGTGTACATCAACCAACTTGAGTGAATAGTGAACCCGTGTACTAGTGCCCAGATTCGGATCGAACCATTCACACTTGAACAAAAATGTACGATAACAACAAGCATATTCAAGCTCCATGACTACTTGAAGTCGACCATAGTAGTCGAAGCCGTTGTCAGCGTAATTGGAGCCTTGTACACAAACCTCACTGTTATCGATCGATCTGCTACTTGATTGGTGGTTCATGGTGTTAAATTTGTACCCATTGAAAAAATAACGATGATAAACAAAACATAAATGACTAGGGCCATGAGAAATATAGATGATTGTCTCTTCTTCTATATTATGACGTGCCTGCACAAAACAATTACCAATGGGCCATGAATAGATTATTTGTTTTACCATGTATAGTGAATTAAAAATAGTATGAACATATTCTTTGAACCAAGGAGCAAAGTATTGCTCAAGGCTCTCATCAACAGAGAAGTCTGTAATGTTCGGCCCACGTGTACACAAATCATTTGATATATAACTTATAAGGAGTTGCATGAGTATGAGAAGATGAGTGTATGTATTTGGTTGTTGTATAGTTATTGAAATACATGATTTGACAAATATATAAAATTATTATACTTTCGAGACGTAGGTTCAATTTTCGGACAATTAAGTAAGACATAATTGCGAGCAATGGTGTACTCTTTCTCCTCGAGGTATCGAGTGGTAAGTTTACCTGATGTTCGACCTGGATGTGTAAAAATAGAAAAACTGCCAGAAAATTTTGGATTGGGCCCAATGCCGCTATCATCTTTGCGAGGTACCCGATCATGCATCTTCATGACGTGTTCCTCAAAGAAGTAAGAACAAAACGAAGTTGCTTTTTCCAAAAGGTAGGCATTACATATTAAGGCCTCAACTTTTGCTTTGTTTCAAACAATTTTTTTAAGATGTTGAAGGTACCTAGTTACCACATTTTATGTTACAAAAGTATTTGTTAAAGGATGAAAGTAAGTTAAATTATCTAAATGAAATGTGAAGAAAAATATTGGATTTTCCTTTCAAACGGATACATCCATCGAAATTGTATCGGTCCGACCAGACGAGCCTCGTGGGGCAAGTGCACGAGAAGATGCTCCATCAAGTCAAAAAAACTGGGAGGAAAGATTTTCTCCAACTTGCAAAAGATTTTGGGTATGTCACGGTCTAACGTAGCGATATCATTAGGTTTTATACTTAGAGCTGCTAGGGTACCGAAAAAAAAAAGCTCAACTTGCTAAAATCAACCCAAACATTGTCGTCAAGGAGTTCTCGAAAGGCAATTGGAAGAAGTCTTTGCATGAAGACATGACAATCATGACTCTTCATTCCTAACAATCGTAGTCGTCTTTCATCTACACAACGATCGAGATTTGAAGCGTAACCGTTGGGAAAACATATGTGTCCCACCCATTCACAAAATATTTGCTTTTTTGGTTTGTTAACCGTAAAAATTGCATTGTGATACTTCTTCGACACAGGGTCCATGTGCAAGGAAGGGCAGTGGCAAAATTCGTGCAAGTCTTGTCTAGATTTTGCATTATCTTTGGTTTTTCTCGAAACACACATCCCATGTTGAAGACGTTATCAAAAACGTTTTTCTCGATATGCATGACTTCCAGATTGTGTCTTATGATATTAATCTTCCAGTAAGGCAAGTCCCAAAAGATGTTTCTTTTTCGCCATCCCGTACCTTTAACATGTATTGTGTTTGCTGCTTCTGCCCCAACTATAGTCACCTTCATCAACCTCAAATGTTCAATTTCCATCAACTAGTGTTCGCTAGATTTCAACAATGGCGGTCCTTTATGTAACACATTTCTTGCTTTGTGAGAACTTTATTTGTCTCTCCTATGACTTGAACTAGAAGGCAAAAATCGCTATGATAGTCAAACCAAAAAGTATTCCCACCATTTTTCAACTGGAACGCTGACGTATCTTTCATACAATATGGACATGCCGTTTTGTCGTGCGTGCTCCACCCTAACAGCATGTCGTTGGCGGGAAAATCACTTACAGTCCACCTGAGGGCAGCTCGCATCAAAAAATTAGACTTCGTAGATACGTCGTATGTAACTGCACCGTCATGCCACAAGTCTTGTAATTCCTTCACCAGGGGTTGTAGGAAAAGGTCAATTTGTTAACCTGGATGTGATGGTTCGAGAACAATTACAGTAAGAAACATGAACTTTTTTTTCATGCACATGGAAGGTGGAAGGTTGTACACAGTCAAAATGAAAGGCCATGACGAGTATTGTTTCCCAGAAACACCGAAAACTTAAAAACCATCGGTGCACAATCCCAAATGAACGTTTCGCACCTCTGCACTAAACTTTTCATTCACCTCACTGAAATTCTTTCATGCAATCGAATCAAAGCAATGCTGCATGACATCTTTCGGTTAATGGTGCTCCCTGTGCCACTGCATATGCCTTGCAGTTGCTTCTGATGCATACAGATGTTGTAGTCGAGGAGTTATGGAAAGTAATACATTTTTTTACGTACTTTTCAATTCTTCAATGTGGCTAAATGCTCTTGATCATATCTGAACTTCCCAAAAAACTTGCACCACTCTAACTCGGAGTTTACGCCCCAAAAATCATACAATTGTTTTCACAGCAATCTATTTGCTCATTTAGCAAACTCAATCCTCGCATTAGTCTTTTGGTGTCGTAGAAACTTTCGACAAACGAGTTTTCTTCTGGCAACATATCATGACAATACGGTAAGATGTTGTCGCAAGCTCATTCAGAAAAATGAAATTCCACTTTCAAAGCCATTAATCTCGTCATAACATACAACTTAGTCATTTTCTTACACTCAACCCACAATGGTTCATATCCTGCATCAGCCATATCATAAATTTGTTGTGCTTCAAGATTCAACAACTCTTCTATACGAGTCCACTTGAAACTCGGCCCTGCCGCGTTGTGCAACTTCTCGCAGTATGACGTCATCGAAGCTCTGATAGCTTAAGTCTCTCTTTCATGAAAAATTTCGTGCGATCGATCATTTAATGTCGACGGCTCAGGTACATTATCTCTACACTCTCCGTGCTCGTACCAATGCTAGTAGTCATGAACAAAAACGTGCTTAAAAATGTGTTACTCAATAGTGTCCACATCGCGATAATTACGAAGACGACATTTGGTATGGTCACATAGACACTATCATTTTCTCGCTATGATAAGTGTATCAATGAGTTTTTGCAAACTCTATGAACTCTTTAACTTTGAAAACAAACTCACGGCGTACGAACCCATTTTGGACACGATTGTACATCCATTCCCTATTTGGGTCAGTCATGTCCTACGAAAATCAAATTCGTTTTTAATTAAAGTCAAAGATAGTCGCACATAATAGGTAGATTGTCATCATATCTGCAAAGTCTCAAATGTTTATCATTTGTTGTCGATTGTTTTATAGATCGAGTTTCAATAGTTGGTGGAGTTTTCGTCGCCCAAGTTCAACAATGTCGAGTTTTTAGAGAAATCACATTTTTTTAAACATACCAAAAGCTATTTCAATTTACCTACACAAGATATTAAAAAAGTTAATTGATTACTAATTAATTATCATTCAAGTGCATGTATTAACAATGATTCAATTTAATTTAAACTTACTAACACAAATTGTCAGTGTCAAAAGTTAACATGCATAAATTGTCGACTAAATAACATAACATTAATAAATTTGTTCATTCAGCTTAGTACACATTAAATACATTTTTTGTCCAAAGAAAAATATGCATTTTTCATAATATATATATATATATATATAGCAAATTGAGGTAGGAGGATCACCCTAAAAAATTAATGATTAAATTATTTTTTGCTACCATTTGTGGAGAAATTCGAACAAAAAAAAACTAAAAAATTCATACATTTTGTAAAACTAACTAAGGCTAAGGCAAGGAAAGTATAAGCAATGAACTAAAACTTGAACAAGATAGTAGATGAGATAAATGAGAAATCTTTCATTCAACTCGGTGCACCAATTACATTGAGAGGACCCTTTTATATAGTCATTTTGGTCATAATGAGATGAAGACCAAAAGACACAAGTTACACTTACAATAATAACTTACAAGTAAATGGGTGTAAGAAGTGGGGATAGGAAAGGTCATTCATTTTCTCATGACATTTACAACACTCCCCTTGGATGACACTTGTTGAGAGAATATGTCTCATTAAAACCTCTACTAGAAAAAAAACCAGTGGAAAAAATCTTAATAAGGAAAAAGAGTACATCGTTCTCATCAATCTTTATATAAAGTATGATATTGATATGATTGCCTCATTAAAAACCTTGCTAGGAAAACACAGATGGATAAAATCATAGCGGGAAAAAGAGTGCAATACACTAATTAATAACTCCCCCTCATGTTGATATGGGTGGGATTTGTCATGTTTCATTGTTTGCAATATCCTTGAGTCGACACAAGACAATACCATATGTAAGTCTTTTAAATATTATAGTTGGCAAAGCTTTTGTGAATAAATTAGCAAGATTATCACACGACCGAATTTGCTTGATATCGATTTCACCACTTTTTTGAAGCTCATGTGTATACAAGAAATTTGGTGAAATATGTTTTGCTCTCTGTCCCCATCCTTCACTTAATTGTGTGATACATGCTGAATTATCTTCATATAATATGTTTGGTGAATCTTTAATTGAAGATAATCCAGCTGATTCTTGAATATATTGAATCATGTTTCTCAACCATATACATTCATGACTTGCATCATGAATTGCAAGTATTTCTGAATGATTAGAAGAAGTAGCAACCATAGTTTGCTTCACTGAAGTCCATGATATAACAGTATCACCACAAGTGAATACATAACCCGTTTGAGAGTGAGCCTTATGAGGATCAAATAAATAGCCAGCATCAGCATATCCTTGCAAATTCATTCTTACTCCTCTTGAGTAAAACAAACTCATGTCACTTTTTCCCCAAAGATAACGAAAAAATGTGTTTGACACTATCCCAATGTCTTCGAGTAGGTGAAGAGTTATATCTTGCAAGTAAATTAATAGAGAAGGCAATATCTGGTCTTGTACAATTTTCAAGATACATAAGTGCACCAATTGCACTTAAATATGGTACCTCTGGACCAAGTAGCTTTTCATCACTTTCATGAGGCCGAAATGGATCCTTATCCACTTCATGTGATCTAACAACCATTGGGGAGCTTAATGGATGTGTTTTGTCCATGTGAAATTCTTTCAAGATTTTATCAATATAATTCGATTGATTGACAAGTATTCCACTTAGAAAATGCTCGATTTGTAGACCGAGATAAAATTTTGTTTTTCCAAGTTCTTTCATCTCGAATTCATTTTTCAAGTATTCAGATGTTCTCACTATGTCATCATGATTTCCTACAATATTCAAATCATCAACATATACAGCAATAATTGAAAATCTCGATGATGATGTTTTAATAAAGACACATGGACAAAGTAGATTATTTACATATCCTTGTTTAAGTAAATAATCACTGAGGTGTTTGTACCACATTCGGCCAGATTGTTTTAATCCGTACAAAGACCTTTGCGACTTTATAGATTGCATATTATGAGGTTTTGATTCGAGCACTTCAAACCCCTCAGGAATTTTCATATATATCTCACTGTCTAATGATCCGTACAGATATGTTGTAACAACATCCATAAGATGCATATCAAGCCCTTCAGAAACCGCAAGGCTTATTAAAAATCGAAATGTAATTGCATCTATAACGGGAGAATGTGTTTCCTCCTAATCAATGTCAGGTCTTTATGAAAAACTTTAAGCTACAAGTCTTGCTTTATATCTTGTAATCTCATTCTTTTCATTTCTCTTTCATACAAATACTCATTTATATCCAACAGGCTTAACGCCATCAGGTGTTTGGACAATTGGTCCAAAAACTTCTCGTTTTCTTAACGAGTTTAACTCTACTTGAATAACCTCTTCCCACTTTGGCCAATCAGGTCTTTTTTTACATTCATCCACAGTTCGTAGTTCTAGATCATCATTTTCCAAAATCTCAAAAGATACATTGAAAGCAAATATATTATCTGGAACAACTTTATTTCGATCCCAAATCTTACCAGAATTCAAATAATTCATTGAGATCTCATTATTCTCCTCATTTTCAATAATTAATTGTTCCTCGTCAGATTCAACTTGTTCTGACAAATCCTTATTAAAGGATTTTTGAGCTTTCTCAGGAGTATTATGATTTTTCATTTATTTTTACTCATGTTTTCCTCTTTCGAGGAACTGTATCTTTTGAACTAACAAGTATTCCACGCTTTAAGCGTTTTGTTGGTTCTTGTGTACTTTGTTGCACTGACATCAATTCTTGTTGGAGCATTTGTTGCTGGAATATGAGATTTTGTCACTCGTTTTATATCAGTAAATGCATATGTTAATTGATTTGCAATTTGTTGCAAATTGATGATCCTTTGAACTTCAAGTTCACACTGATTTGTGCGTGGATCATAATTTAATAAACTCGATGCATTCCAAGCAATTTTATGCCATTCATTTTGAATTGGCTTCTCATCTCCCCCTAATGGTGGGAGATTTTTTCGTCAAAGTGACAATCCGCAAAACGTGTTGTAAATAAATCTCATGTTAGGGGCTCAAGGTATCTTATAATTAATGATGAGTTAAAACCAACATAAATACCAAGTTTTCGTTGTGGACCTATTTTAGTTCTATTTGGAGGTGGTATGGGAACATACACTGCACAACCAAAAATTCTCAAGTGTGAGATATTTGGTTGTTGACCTAAAATGAGTTGTATTGGGGAATGCTCATGGTATTATATAAAAAATATTTAATTAAGGCAAATTATAGGTGGTGCAAAATAGAATGTAATGATTTTTTACTATATTTACAACGGTTCAAATTTATAGTTTCACTATCGCATGCAAGGAAATTATAGACATTATTTAAAAAAAATGAACTATGTAAAAGAACGTTGTGTATGTCATATATTCATCTAATTGAACCATATGTAAGAGCTAAGTTTTATCTTGCTCTTTACCGAAGATATATATATATATTTAAAATATATGAACATTGCACAAATAGTATTAACATGGTGTAACAACATGGCAACATTGCTTAAATAACAATAAAAATAATCTAACGTCTTACTTAATTTCTTAACTAAACAATGATTTGAAAAGATATAAACTATTCAAATCGTATAAATTAACGCGCACAAAATTTGTGCTTGTCACAATAAAATATTTTTGTTTTCATCTGCCTAGTGTGAATAATACATATATATGTAATTCAAATGATATAAGTAAAAAAAATCATATTCATAAAAGTTATATATATAGGCTAGTGTATTTTGAAGGCTGCGAATGTATGATGAACGATGCGTTCATGAGATTGACATCTATATATATGCATCCTAAAAATCATATAAGAAAACTATAATACCAAAATCAGATTTAAGATAAAAAAAAAAAAAAAATTATACCTTCCAAGCTTTATGTTCTTTGAAAATCTTCTCGATTTTCTAAGACTCCTTCGACCCGAGCAAATACGTGCTGATAACGTTTTGTAAAACTAACTAAGGCTAAGGCAAGGAAAGTATAAGCAATGAACTAAAACTTGAACAAGATAGTAGATGAGAGAAATGAGAAATCTTTCATTCAACTTGGTGCACCAATTATATTGAGAGGACCCCTTTATATATCCAGACACAAGTTACACTTACAATAATAACTTACAAGTAAATGGGTGTAAAAGGTAGAGATAGGAATGGTCGTCCACTTTCTCATGACATTTACAACAATACAATCATGCATGTTGTAATTATTTAAATTTTTACTGGAAGTTGATCATTATGTAGCATGTTTATTTTAGAGCAGCGAATGAAAGGTTGTCCTCCAGCCAAAATATATATAATTCAAAAAATATATTTCAAAAAATATAATTCAAAAAATTATTTATAAAATAATATAAATATCTATAACCACAAATTACTACAACTCCTCCTCAATGCGTGGTAGCGGCGACACAATTCTAACAATAAAATTTCACAAATAATAATATTAATCAATCAATCATTAATGTCCACAAATCATCCCAACAATACAAATAAACAAATAACAAACAATAAATAACATATATAAATAAGAAATAGTAAAAAATATAATAAAAATAAATAAAAACAGTAAATAATATTAAAATTAAATGTTACAAATATTACCCAAAGCGTACACGGGGCGGCGGCCGCGACGGCAGCAGCGATGGTGAAGGCGCCGTCCGCAGAGCGAGAGAGAGAGAGTGAGTGAAGCACGTCACCGCGGGAAGCACGTTCAAGGCAGAGGGGAAGCACCTCACGGCGGTGGGGAACACGTCGCGACGGGGGGAAGCACGTCACGGGGGGGCGTGTCATGGCGGGGGCGTGCGTCATCATGCGGGGGAGGGGGTAATAGGGCGAGGGGTAGGGGCGGTGCACCGGGAAGGGGAGAGAGAGAGAGAAAGAATGAGAAAGAGGATGAGAAAATAGGAAGGAGATGAGTTTTGGGGCTTTTATTTTGGATTTAGCAACGGAAATAATTATGTTGCTAAAATTAACAACGGATTAGCAACGGAGTAATTAATTTCATTGCTAATCCGTTGGTAATTTAAATTTGCAACGGACTACCAACGAAATAGATTATTTCATTATTAATTCTGTTGGTAATCTGTTGCTAAATGAAAATAACCGCTAATAATCCTAAAAAATATGCGGTAATACTCCTAAAAAAATATCTGACTTGGAGTTGGAGTGGTAAATTAAGTCCTAAAAAATATCAAAAAAATCTAACTTCGAGTTGGATCTTAAATAAATCGCAAATTTGGGAGATAAATTGCACAATTAAATAATCGTAGCTAAATAAAAATAAAAAAATCAGAAAAATTACTTTAGTCACAATTAATTAGGATATTCTAATTGATATTTATATAATTATACTTCCAAACAACTTTCAACTCAAAAACAAAACAAAAAACAAAACAAAAAAAAAACAAAATTTAGCCCTTAATAAATATTAGAAAATTAAAATTAATTAAGAGGAAATTGACATTTCTTCACTGTCCCTATTCATGCTTATAATATATACACATATATATAACTATAAATATTTAGCCCTTAATTAATTTTTCAACTGTATACATATGTATATATGCTAGTCACCAAGGGCACGTGCTCCGCACGTGAGTCTATAGATTAGGATATATACATTTATTTTAAAAGTATAAATATTATATATTTTTACAAACCACATATACAATATACAAAAAATAAGATAATAAAAAATGCAACAAGAATAATGCACAATCATGAAAGTATAGAGTAAGTGATGAATGTCACACCTAGTACTAATTTTACAAAAGTTAGATCTACTAAATTTAAAGATGTCTTTATAAACTACATTCCTAGCGTGTGTGTGTGTGGTTCTATTTAGTATCTCTCAAAAATCTCTTGTAGATGGTATTGAAAAAGGGCAAATCAGTGTTAGGAGTGCGTCGAGATCTCACGCAATTGTATGACTTAAAAACATATGTTTTCAAGCGCTAGTTTCGTCGAATAGTGTGTGTTGAAATTAAATTGACCCAAAATCAGTAGTGCTATATATATATATATATATTATAACTGAAATACCCCTAGGATTTTCTTGAAGCCAAAATAGCCTTATTGACAAAAGTGCCCTTCAATGTTAACATTCGATCGGATGAAAAAACCTTTGAAAAAATAAAAGTATGGGTGTTAAGGTAAATTCGACTTAACTAACATAAAAGTGGGGATTTAAAAGTGATACTCGTGGAGAGAGAGAGTTTGTGGGGGGATTTAAAAGTAATAAACGTGGAGAGAGAGAGAGATAATCGTTTTGTAGTTATCTTTTCTTTTTGTGGATATAGATAGTTATCTTAATTGAATCTTTTGATTTAATTAGTCAATTTGCTAGAAACATTCACGTGCGTAGCACGTGCCCTCCCACTAGTATATATATATAGACATTATAATTTTTCATTTAGCAAACTGATTTCATTGCTGTTCCGTTGCTAAATCAAATTACAAAGGGATTAACAACGGAATAAGTTATTCCGTTGCTATTCCGTTGCTAATTTAAATTACCAACGGAATAGCAACGGAGTACTTTATTTCGTTGGTAATTTGATTTAGCAACGCAATAAGTTATTCTGTTGTTATTCTGTTGGTATTCATGTTGTCACATGTGTGCCCCATTTCAAAGTTAATCCGTCGCTACTCATTAGGTGGAAAATGTAGGTGCCAATTTTACCAATGGAATAGCGATGAAATGTTTTAGAGGGAAATTTGAGCGCCAACTTTACTAATGGAATAGCAACAGAATGTTTTAAGGGGAGATTTTAGCGCTAAGTTTAGCAACTGAATGTTTTGGGGGGAGATTTTAGCGCCGAGTTTAGCAACAGAATAGCGACGAAATAATTTCCGCTGCTAAAATTATGTTGCTATTCCATCGCTAATCCGTCACTAAACGTTAAATTTGTTATCCGTTTATTATGTTGCTATTTAGCAACGGAATTGATTCTGTTGCTAAGTTTTGTTGGTAATTTTTCTTTTTTTGTAGTGTTTGGATGACGTTGCAAGAAACGTGGGTTGACCAAATACACGTGTCAAAATAGCGACGGGTTCAGCAACAGGTTCCCGCTATTCTCTGACACCCATCGCCAAATAAAATAGCGACGAGGAAATTAGCGACGGACAGTCCCAAAATAGCTACATTTTTGTAGTGTGTGTGTTTATTTAAAAAAAAAGTGTGCAATACATATGTTTTATTCCACGCATGTAGGGATTGAAGGGGAGAAAATATGTTCCTAGAGACACATTTCACTATATAAAAAGATATGATTTTGAAAAGTTAAAAATTTTGAACTCGTTACTAGGTGCTCAAGTGATTTTTTTTATAACTGTGGATATCGAGGTCACTATCCTCATTCGTCCCGCGAGGCCCTAGTGCTTATCAATCAGGAGACGACCCTAATGACCTAAATGAACTTGCCGCATCGGAAAATCGAAATTGGTATCATATGCTTAACTCACACAACCCCGCATTCGCTTTTACGGTTGTGCCTACCCCTATGAGTTGCCCAATCAAGTAGTGAATAGTTTGGATAGTATAGATCACCACGATTTCAACAAAGTAATGGTTACATAGTTGGCAATTAGTAAAACTACAATCTAGACATTGAAAAACAAAAATCCAGTTGGAGAGTACGTACTTAATTTCATTTTTGTGACTCTTGCGAAATGCTCCATGTATATTAGAAACTAAAATTCAACTTACTAGAAATGTCAAATTTCATCAGTTTTGAATAAGCCGATGTCATAAACAAATATGTTGCAGGTGATCAAACCTAAGGAGTTTTTTATTCTAGAAAAAACAAAAAACAAAAAAGAAGAAGAAATCTACTAGATGCTCTTAATTCTCATGTAAATATATTGTGTAGGAAATGTTTTGCCAATTCTTATATCAAAAATCAATAGTCAACCTATTAGAATTAGAAGTCTCACATTTCAATTTTCACATTTTTGCCCTTAAATGATATACGTACAGTATATACCAGCCTTTTTTTTTTTTTTTGAGAAAAACAGATTTCATTCCAGTAATTAAGAAATTACATCTTTTACATTAAGCTCTATAATCTCTCGTGGAAAATCACACCATATCAAATTACTATCATGAAACATCGCCAACTTCTCCATAGCATGCGCTACACTGTTAACTTCTCTTTGAACAAAGCAAACACTCCATTCATCCCCATCTTGAAGAAGTGTTTTGCAGTTATGGATCAGCCACCCAAACTCAGATAAATTAAGAGAAATCGAACGCACATTTTGGACAACCACCAATGAATCCAACTCAAAGATCACCCTTGATAAATGTAAATCTTTAACCCAACTGAGCGCCTCCGAACGCTATCCCTTCCGCTTCATGATACCAGCCTTCTTTGTATCTAGTGAAATGAAAGGATTGACTATTTGAATGACATACTTTAGATGCTCAAATTCATTAGTTGCACTGCAAATGAGATTGATTCGTAACACATCGAGATTTTTGTGGCTTTGATGCATGCATATATATTCTAAAGCAAATGCTCTAATTAAAAACTAGATTATATAATAACCAAGTGCTTTAAAAACTAGATATAATAAGGAAAATTAATGCTGGCGTGACCCCCACATCCGGCACCTAGGTTGGGTACGCACCTGTGCGCACTAGAACAATTTCGGTATTTAATAGAGGTTTTTAAACCCCTATTAAAGGGGTGTTATTAAATAACACCTAATTTATAGAAGTTTTAAAAAACCTCTATGTAATACATGTATTAAAAATTAAAACATAACACATTTTCACATGACATTTAATAACACTCTATTTAATAGGGGTTTTAAAACATCTATCAAAGGCCAAAAATGTTCTAGTGGCGCATCCATCAATTTTCGCTGAGATGTGTGTACACACATCCCGATACACATCGAAGGAAAGTGCATACAGTCGTTGTTAAGGAAATTATAATAGTTGTTATATTTCCGTAGTTTAGATATTTAGGTAGTTTCTATATTTTGGTATTTAAGTAGTATTATGAAACTTTCCTTATTTTTTTTATTTTATGATTTGTTCAGCTCTATAAATAAGAGCACTTTATTGTACTCAATTTGCCCACATTAATACAATTCTTATGGCCTGTTCGCTTCACCGTCTTAGGTCGGATTAGCCACACTGGACTGGTTAATCCGGTGTTCGCTTGGAGGATTAACTAGGCCACGGGATTAGTTAATGGGCATGAGAGGGGACTAAACAATACCACCAATTTTGGTGGGATTAGCTAATCCCAAGTGGGTGGTTATTGGAGATTACCAATTTACCCCTCACATTACTACCCATCTTCAACGAATCACCCCTGCTTCACCGATTCCTCGCTCCAGCACCACTGCTTCACCGAATCACCACTGCTTGTTGGAGAAGGAGAGGAGGAAGTGAGGAGGAGGAACCCCATTTCGTCACCAGCGCTGTCGCGAAGAAGAAGACGATCGTGCTTGCGCCGAAATCGAACAACGACAAACGCGAGAAGGAGAGGAGGAACGAAGATGAGGAACCCTATTTTGTCACCACCGTCGCGAAGAAGAAGACGATTGTGCTTACGCTGAAATCGAACAATGAGAAACGCGAAGGACGAGGGGAGGAGCGAAGAGGAGGAACCATATTTCGTCACCACGCTGTCGCGAAGAAGAAGACGATCGACCAACAAATAGAAATCGAACAATGAGAAACGCGAGAAGGTAAGCTTCGTTCACCGGTATTCTTCTTCGGTTGTGTCATGCCGTTCGATTGGTTTTGTCAATGTATTTAACATGTTTCCCTTATCTTCGTTCACTGCTCGTTACTCGCTTCATCTTTTTCACCGTTGTGCAAGGGATTTTGGTCACCACAGCTGTTTTAACAATCTACAATTAATATATGAACACACACAATCAAACAAGTTTTATGAAATTTTACTAGCATGGGGTGAATGACAAGCAGTATAGTCCAATGAATTGCATTAATTTTGCGAAATACTGATTTCTATTAAAATGTAGGAGCTTAATTGATCGAAAGATCACATCGATCGGGCTTAAAATATTGCCTATTCGAAAAAGAAAGCCATGAATTGCATTAATTTTGCAAATTGATCCCCGAGTTCGGGCATGTGATTTTCAATGCCTCCTCAACATGGTTCAAATATCCGGGCTTGAAGCCGTTGTCGCATTTGTACACGTCACTGGCCACCATCTCAACCATGGCATTTACGAGGGCAACATCCTCTGCATGGCTCCACTTACGTCTAGATGTTTTGGAATTGTCGGCCGAGTCTTCATGCGAATCTTCACGCGAACACCTTCCTTTGCCCTGCCCCCTTTTCTTTGTTGAGGCACCTGCACATTGTTGAAGGAGCTTGGAAGGTCTACCCCTTGTATTCAATATTTTTCTCGGGGTCGTGATTCTAGTGAGCCAGGTTGATCCATGTCTACTATAAGCAAAGAAGAGGTTCAGTACTTGTGTTTGACATCATTACTATTTTACGCATACAAAGCAAATAATTATAAAACCAACATGTGAAAGTTGAATTCATGAGTTGCTAATTTTTCTCGGGGTAGGATTAGTAGGTTTAAAATGATTGACCAACAATAAAAAATCGGTAAACATATGATTAACGATCTGCTGGAGAGGCAACATCCTCTTCATATAATTTCACTATCTAGCAAGTATCTTTATATTAGCCCAGCTAATTTTGATTTTCCCAAACCTGTAAATCAAGCAATCTATCATCAATATAGTTTTCAACCTTATGCATTGAGTTTCATATATCCTATCTCAAGTACCAAATCATTCTACACATATTATAGACACACACACATACACATACACATATATATTCTCACAGTTATGTCATTATGAAATAAAAATTCACTCTAACAATCTACCTATTAACAAAGGATGTGATATCGGAAGCAATGACTTCAGTTCAAAGAAGCAGCATCGGTACGACATTCAAATAAATAAGAGCCTAGCAAAGAAGTTGATAAATTCACGCCACTACTTAAATGTTCAAGCAGGATTTATATTTGAAGCCTAACAATCATCGGGCATATGTATCGAGAAGATCGGGTTCACATCTTCTTGATTAAATTTCATCGGGTTCACTGCCTGAACAACTCAAAATTTTGAAACCAATCTTCTTGATTGGAATATGGTGGAGTATTTGGGAAACAAGATTAGGGAGCGCTTGTACGCTATTGCAGGTTGGATTTAACATAGCAGTAGCTCACCAACAACACAATGACTCACCAACAAGAACACAAAGCGATAGCTCACCAACAAGAACACAAACCATAATGTCGTGTTCTTGTAGGTGAAGAGAGTCATCATTGATCAAGTTAAACTTACCTCGGATGCAAGAGACACCTTCACTACGAATGCGTGATGAAGAACACAACACTAGCGAAGATTGAGCTAGCTCGCGATGGAAGGAAGGAAGAAGGGGATGAACGCGTGAATGAACCAGGTGAGGAGGTGGCGATGGAACGATAACAGAACGTGTGAAAATGAGGTGAGGAGGTGTTACTTATGCAAGGGTATTTTGGTAAATGTACCATTACAACCACATTTAATCTCAACCTTAAAACTCCCAACCAAACAAGATACACAAATGGGACTAAACCATATAAACCCATGTGTTAGTCCCATCACAAATTAATCCCATGACCTTAGGACTCACTAAAATGTGAAGCGAACAGGCCATTAGTCTCTTCTTTAAAATCTATCACGGTATCAGAGCTTGGTTTCTAGTATTAGGTCGGTCGACTTTCAAGTCGACGACCAATTCGTGGTGTCTCTTTCGATCTCTCGTTGTTGTTCTCGCTTTAGGTTGTGTTTTTCAGAGCCCTAATCGTGGGTTTTCGTTTTCAATCTGTCATCTGGTTGTGTGTGACACAACATTATTTTCTGTGTGAACGTTGTTTCACGTTTGTCACGTCTGCCATCTGTCCCCCGGTCTCTTCGCACTTGTCTGTCACCTCCGTCTGCACGCTACCGCGTGTCGGCCTGCAAACCGTCAGCCTGCCGCGCCGCAACATGCTCCACCCAAACGCATCAGTATATGTCGCGTGTCGCTCACCAACCACCTGTGCAAAGTGCTTACCAGCCGCGTTTGTCATCTCGACGCTTGTCTACTCGCCAACCGTCTGCAACAGCCGCATGTCCAGCTTTTACGCTGTTGTCAATCCAATCTGTCACCACCAGACGCCTGCTCGTTTGATCTGTCCCGCGATCATCTGCTATATGTCGTCGACTATGTCGACCATGCTATCTGCTATCGACTATGTCGATTCCGTTGCCTGCCTGCAGTCTCCGCTATCTGTCGTCGACTCTGTCGACTCTGCTCTTTGTACGCCGTCGAATCAGTCGACTTTGTTATTTGTCCGTCGTCGACTCTAATATCTGATGTTCTACAGTTCAGTTATTCTGACTCTGCCACATCAGAATCTGTTTCTTGTCGTCTTAGGTGGTTGTTGATCTACTCCGCAACGAACCTTAGATTTGTCATCTTGGGTGGTCGTTGATCTGCTCCGCAACGAACCATAGATTTGTCAGGTTTACTGATTCGATTGACAACCTCAAGTTGAACCAACTTGAGTTTGAGGAAGGGTGTTAAGGAAATTATAATAGTTGTTATATTTCCGTAGTTTATGTATTTAGGTAGTTTCTATATTTTGGTATTTAAGTAGTATTAGGAAACTTTCTCTATTTTTTTTATTTTATGATTTGCTCAGCTCTATAAATAAGAGCACTCTATTGTACTGAATTTGCCCACATTAATACAATTTTTAGTCTCTTCTTTAAAATCTATCAGTCGTTCCTGATTTGGGTTACGCTAAAATTCTCCTAATAAAAAATACTTTGGTTGAGACCCACTGATTGTACGGTCATGTATTATTTCAATCTTCTAATTTTTCGAAGCAATTATTTTGTAGGGTGAGATTTGTATACATGTATCCTGTGAAATGGCTAGTGGGCGTATGATGTTTAGTCTTAGAAAGCATAGATAAAGACGAAAAAAGTGAATCAAGTGTCTCATATTCGATTTCGGTTTTTTTTGGTCCAACATTAGATTACTAATATATTTCTTTTTTCAATCAGTACAGTCAAACCACAAGATATATCAATAAATTATATTTCATTAATTTGTTAACCCATCCAAAAATTAAAAAAAAAAAAAAAAAATTGTACATGCATGCATGGACTCCCTGCCCTTCAACTGCATCGATTTAATTAAAAGAAAGAAAAACTAAAAAGATTAGAAGAAAATACGAAAATAATAATATATATAAAAAAAAGTTGACCGCAACTAATTGTTTAAATTATAACAAAATATGTAACATTGGCGAGTTTAGCCCTAGGTCCTCGTTCAATTTTTTTTTTTCTTGAAAACGCGGAGTCATGCGGTTTTGAACTTGAAAAAACAAAGATAAATAAAACAAACATTGAAAGAGTCTATTAATTGTTTAATTGTAAGACCAAAATGAGGTCTTGAGATCACTCTATAAAGGGAACTAATATGTTGCCATTCTCATGCAAACGTTAAGGAAAAACAAAGGCCAAAAAGCAAAATGGAAAGTTCCCGCTACGCGATTCTCTTGATTGTCTCTTCTCTTGTGTCGACAGCACAATGGAGAGCAACTTCAGCTTCTTCAGATAATTTTCTTCAATGTCTTGCCACCAATTCTAATGGATCCCAACCTCAAGCCTACATCCCAAATAGTCCCTCTTACCGCTTCTCCAGTCATCCATCAACAACCTCCGTTTCACTAAGCCCGAAACACCGAAACCTCATTTCATAATCACCCCTGACCATGAATCCCAAGTCCACGCGCGCAGTTGTTTTTGTTCGAAGAAACATGGATTGAACATTAAAGTTCAAAGCGGAGGCCATGACTTCGAAGGCTTGTCCTCCACATCAAATATGTCCCATTTGTTCTTGTTGATCTTATCAACTTAAGTGCAATTGATGTTGATATAAAACATAACTCTGCGTGGGTTCAAGCCGGTGCGACGTTGGGCGAAGTTTATTACCGAGTAGCAGAAAAGAGTCCAGTCCATGGATATCCTGCACTCGGTTGTCCCACTGTTGGCGTAGGCGGGCATATCAGTGGAGACGGCTTCGGTCCAATGGTGAGAAAATATGGAATGGCTGCAAATCACGTTCTTGATGCTCGACTAGTCAATGCAAAAGGCGAAACCCTCAATAGAGAAACTATGGGAGAGGATCTCTTTTGGGCAATTAGAGGCGGCGGTGTATCAAGCTTTGGGGTCCTTGCATGGAAGATCTAGTTGGTCCCAGTTCCCCCTACTTTCACTGTATCCATAGCGACCAAAACTTTAGAACAAGGAGCAACCGAGCTTGTTCACAAGTGGCAATCCGTTGCAAGTTACCGGGTACCTAAAGAGGCTTTTATTGGACTCCATGTCAGTGCGGTCGATAAAAGTAGTAATAATGCAACAAAAGGGGGAGCAGAAAGAACTGTACAAGCTATATTTCAAGTCTTGTTCCTTGGACCAGCAGAGAAGCTCATGAAGGTGATGGACAAGAGCTTCCCTGAATTAGGAATGGAGCGAAAAGACTGCAAAGAGATGAGTTGGGTCGAATAGACTGTGAGGTTCGCAGGGTTTCCAATTGGAACACTGGTAGATATTTTGCTTAATAGGTCTTCCTCACCAAAGACCGCCTTCAAAGCAAAATCCGACTTCGTCACAAAACCAATACCAAAAAGTGGGTTAAAAAGAATATGGAAGAGGTTCTTGAAAGAAGAAAGGCCGGAGATAGTGATTGGTGTGTGGGGTGGAAAAGTGAACGAGATTGCAGAGGATAAGATAGCTTTTCCACATAGAGCTGGGAATATGTATTTGATTGACTATGTGACTGATTGGGAAGGAAAAGAAGGGCCCGAAGCCTCAAAAAAGTACATAGGTTGGCTCAGAGAACTATACGACTGCATGACCCCTTGTGTTTTATAGTCTCCAAGAACTGCATTTCTCAACTATAAAGATCTTGATCTAGGCCAGATCGGTGCTTCAACACACACTGATGCGAAAATTTGGGGTGAGATGTACTTCAAAGGCAACTTTGAAAAATTAGTGAATGTGAAGAGCAAGGTTGATCCTGACAACTTCTTCAGTGGCGAGCAGAACATCCCACCTGCAATTACCAATTAAAGGAAGAAATTAAGGACATTATTAGCCATCTTGTCCAGTTATATTGAAGTGTTGGCTCATTTCTTATAGTAATTCTTCTGCTATTTTGTATCACTGGAACAATAATGGATGTAATTATTTCTAAATAACTCATTGTGTAGATCTCCCCGAGTATGTTACCTGCAGAGATCATTGTGAAGAAAATTCTTTATATACACTTACAGTGCGAAATCACAGAAAGTTCCTTCAATAAAACAGAAAATAAATTTGTTCTTCCAACTAACTTCAAATCAGTTTGATTATTCTTTATCCTTTTGCTTTAACATCTTTCAGCAGTAGATTTCTAGCCGCAGCGGTATTCCGTTACATAGAGTTCATATCCTTACCTTTCCAAGGGACGTAAAAATACATTTGTTCTGTTACCCGTCGGATTCATCTAAGCTACCACAGAAAAACACTATATCTATAATAAATCTTACAAAGTACTATAGATCATGAGAGAAATCCAAACTCCGTAGCTAGGAAGTTGCACATATTTAACCTAAGAGAGATTACGGGGCAGACTATTGTTTGTCAAAAAAGTACATTCTAGCATTATATGTACAGGAGTACCATGATTTTAGACATTATATCAAAAAGAAATTAACTGGAAGACTTGCGAATTTATGCCTTTTCAAAAGTATATTCTTGAAAAAAAGACTGAAACAAATTCTCAAGATCATCAATGGTTAACATGTACACACCATATACTTTAACGCATACCGATTCACTTTAATTTTCGCAAAAAAGCTGTTTCTCAATGATGCCTACTTGATTTCATCCCAATCAATTACTGTAATGTTTTCATTTTCTATCTTAGACATCATGCAAGAGCCTTAGGATACATTTATAAAGTGAGGTAGTGATTGGTGTGCTGTTTCGGGAGGAAAACCAAAAAGGATGGTGTTGGTTTGAGAGAGTTAACAGAGAATCTAATCTAAGCCACCTTTTTCTTCTCACTTTCTTTTTTCACTTTTGAATTCAATAGAACAGATCACACACAATTTGGCTCGGATTCCCATGTTCAGTCCCAACTATTTGACCATTGTCCACTCATATACTTGTTTATTGATGAAATTTTTCCTGAAATTGTTGTTGCTTTTCCCAAAACATTTCTTTTGATGTAATAAATATTTAGGATTGGTCAGTCCTATGATCGGATGATGATATGCAAAGCATGTGTGTTGAGAATGTTCTGCTAGAGCCTCAGACCAACCTATTACTTTTTCTCTTAAAAAAAGAGAAGGGTAACACCAACTTATCTTTTATATTATTAAATACAATATCGACCATAAGCAAGGTTTTTTCTAAGTTTCTAACAGAGGGTATAAATTAGTTTTCTAAAACCATATCATAATTCGAATTTTAAAATGAAAACATAAAATGTCAGGCAAATAAAATCAATTTCAGAGTTTGATAAAACTTAAAAACTTGTACAGCTTAAGGTATTACAAATCTAATATTTGAAGGGAGTGACTATTAACCCCACTACCCTATATATCAGCCCCCCAAGTATTTGCAGCCCCCACTAAGCTCTAAATACTGTCCTCATGAAGTCACCAATCTACCCCTACAAAGCTTTTGCTATTAGCCCCCTTTATCGTCTTCTTCTCCATCTCCCCACTCCCAATCTTTGTCTTCAACCTACACTACACTCACACAAACACCTATCATCACAGTCCACTTCCTCATTATCTTTTTGTGCTCATACACATCATCATCCATTCCTCCTAAACCCCATATACATCCTCTACAACCAATCACACCACCCATGGCCATCTCCATCAATTTTTTTTTTTTTGGGATAGATGATGATGATGATGTGTGTGGAGAATGGAAGTGACGTAGTAGATGAGAGGTTTTGGAGGATACAACGTGGGTTTAAGGAGGGGCAGCCATGATTTTGTTTAGGTGGGGGTTTGGAGGTTGTGGGGGGCGAATAGTATAATAGGGGTATTGTTGGCAAATCATCTAAAAAGTGAGGGGGCTTATTGGGGGCTACTAATAAATGGGGGGCCGATATAGGGTAATGGGGGCCAATAGTCACTCCCTATTTGAAATGTCATCACATCTAATAAAAGACATGTTATGCATACTTTTTTTTTCTCGCGGGTTATCTATTGATATCCATGAATTAAGACGATCAAAATAAACAGATAGTAAAAGCCGTAAGTGTAGACATACATAACAGTCCTCAGGTTTTCACAGTATTCGGTGTAGGCCTAACAATGACAAACAGAAATTATGCTGCAATGGCTAAAAGAACAACAGAAAATAACCTTTCATGTGGAACAACTGAAATCTTTTGAGGAAAAGGTTGAACTGCCCACTTTGGTATGTGCATCAAAATTCTATAAACTTCCATGGCGTGATGTAATGTTTGATGGGCACTGTTAGCATTTACTGCAAAAGAAAACGATACTAAATAATTTCAAAGCATTTTATTTTGGTAAGTAATAGGCAATAGAATTTACTCAAACCAAGTACTACGACAGTTAAATCAGCAGCCATACCTATAAAGCTTCTTTGACTTCCGTTTGCCCAAACATGTTCAAAATACCCTGAACTGCAGTATCGTTCTTCACAACATATACTGCATATTTCACTGCATAGGGGTAGCGAACAAGTGAGTTGGTACAGGCATGCTAAGAAATCAGAATGTACTTAATTTGTATACAAATGGAACCAACTAAAAATAATAGGTGATGCACTACCACTACCTACTCTTTCCAAAAGTAATCGAAATTGCAGCCAAGTTCAGCGGCAATTCATGTTAGGAGTGAATAGCCAGTGAAGTACGCATGGAGAAGAAATATTACTGACTGGGCCCTATGCATGAAACTTACATCCAAGGTCCCAAGAGTTCCAGTGAAACACATTCTTGAATATGAGTTTATGAGGCTGGAGCTTCCTTCAATAAAGGCCAACCCATTTCTTGAAAACCAGTCCAGCTTCTCTCCTCTTAAGCTGGGCTTCTGTCTGGAACTTGGGAGATGATTTATTTTTGTAAAGTGTTTTATGGTATTTCAAGAAGATAGTCCTATACTTGTACTTGTCAACAATCATATTACCAGCTTCCAACATCTCGATCACTTCGTTGGCTCTCAAGAAAAATCCGCCCCTCACAAAGGTGTACAGCAGAGAATCTAAAAGCTCTTGATCGAACTTCATTGAGCTGGAAGAAGCAAGAACTTTCATCTCACCCCACAGCTCTGTTACTTCAGTATATTTCCCCCCACAAGCAGCGTACCCAGTAACCAAAGAATGAAATGTTTGCGCATTGGGGATATGTCCCAATGCTCTCATCTTCTTTAAAGCCTTCTCCGCATCTTTCATCAGTCTCTTCTTGCAGAAAAAATGGATTACATTGTTCCAGTCGTGTACTCCACAATCCACTCTCTGGCCTTCCTTGATCTCCTCCAAGAGCTTAGCCATCAAACCTGCTTCTTCACTATCTGCACATCCCTTGACAAGCATCTCAAATTCCTGATTGCTGGCTTTAGAGATCTTGGCTTCTTTCATCTCTTTGAACAAATCAAGAGCGCCCTTATTGTCCTTGTCAAGTACCCGAGATTGGATCAATGCCTCGTAGCAACTTGAATCGAGCTGCACCCCAGCCTTACGAGCATCTCTCAAAAGTGACGAGATCTCAAGCGGTTTCTTCGCCTGGCAATATGCTTTTAGGAGAGATGAATACAAAGAGGAGCTGACTCTTAATCCAGCAAACCTCATTTCATCAATTAGATCATGCGCCTGTTCTAACCACCCTAATGAGATGCAAGCATTGATCACTTGGATCACAGTAGAGTTCTCGGTTGAAACTGGAGACTCTCCTTTATCTGCATTGATGATAAATTCAGCCAAATCCTTGATTCTGCCAGCTTCAAGAAAAGCCTTCACAAGTTTGGCATAAAGCATCTCAGTTGGTTGAAGAATGCCATGTTCAGATGTAATCAAATCAACTCGCAGTTGCAACTTGGCTAACAACATATTGAGCATCACATGTACTTCCACTTCAAGGCTCTTGTACTTCCGATCTCTACAGAACTCTGCATAGGATTGAACAGTAACCACATGTGATTGAGCATGCACCAAGCTCTCTTGTCTTACAAGCCCTGGATTTTGGTTAGGATTCAGATTAGATGATGAGAATTTACTTGTTCCATTGTCTTGGAGCGTGACAGTTGCTGAAGCAAGGGATTCACGAGCTTTGTTTGCTTTACTGAGCATGTCCAACACAACATGGGATGCAGAATTCAAGTCCCCAAAGTTCAAATGACAAGTGAGCAAACAATTGTAGAACTGCTGAAATTGTAAATCACCTAGGTTACAATCATCATCCATGTATCTCTTAAGCTTCCTGAGCTCTTCCCTATGCCCGTTTCTTTCATATGTGTGAGCCATTATTATAAGTGATGATGAGTCAGGTTTCACGCCAATCCGAGGCATCATTTCAAGAAGCTCATCAGCTTTCCTGCTTGTTCCAAACAATAGGCATCCAGCCAAAGCAATGTTAAACACAGTGGTGTTAGGTTTCATAGCAAGCAAAGGCCAATTGCTCTTTTTCCGAGGATCAACCCTGTTATTTTGGAATAGGTATCCTATCTCGAGAATCAACTCAGCGGCAAGGTATGCACCAGAGGCCGTCTGAAACATGTGGGCCACAACTAATGACCATGCTGTCACAGAAGGATATTCTTCAATTTCTACCAATTTTCTCAGAATTGTTGATGCAGGTACCGGTAATGCTGACTTTGCTAGAATCAAAGAGAGGTATAGCAAAGCCTCTTTCTCTAATAACTCATGCCTGCTTTCCTCAAAAACTGATTCTACCAAGCTCTGAGCTTTCTCAAGCCACTGCAGGTCATGGGTTTCTGCAAAACTAGCAAGAAGCTTGTTTAAAATGGATTTTCTAGGAAATCCTTCCATTAGTTGATATTGTTCATACAATCGCCAAACATCTTCAAATCGCTCTTCTTCGATGGCATTTTCCAATTCCATGCTTAGTTGAGATGGATCTCGAGCCTGAACTAAGATTGATCCAGTCATGGTAGAGAATGTGAATTGGAAAGAACCTGCCCATTTTATATTACAGGGATCCTTCCCTCTTTTCTGCTTCCATATGCTGTCAAGAGATGATCCAACAACCAGATCATTCTTTCTATGGTTTCCATATGTTAAAAACCGGAAGCCAGACACCTTCACAGTATTTAGGTACCAATCATCGTGTGAGCAAACAAAGTCAGCAGAAAAATAAGAGGCAAACCGTTGGCCAACCCTCCTAATGGTAAGCATTTTTCTTACTTGTGTCTTTGCCGTTCATCTCTTAACGTGAAAAGTGGCTGCAGCAAGAAGAAATATAAAATAAGAATTTGTCTCAACAAACATAATCCACAGGTTGCTATTCAAGCAAGAAGTTACACATATTAAGCAACAGATACTAGGGAAAAAGAGGAGGGCAGTTGTGTTTGTGTGTGCGCGCGCACGTGTTGGAGTGAGTTTTAGATTGAATATATTTGTGACTTATTTTGTTTTAGTTGGTTAGAGAGTTAGATTTAGAAAGTCGGTTTTATAAGGTGGGTGGTTATTCTTGTGCCGTTGAATTTTTATAAAATTAGTAAATCGGGAGTTTGACTTGTTTCAAATTTGGTTTATAAGAAATTGTCGCAGAATCAGCCCGGATAGTGTGATTTACGTGTCCAACGCCTAGTTCAACAAGTCCTAGATTTAGTTGAGGATTCCCCACCCCATTTACAAGTCCCCCTCCTCTTCTATACGTTGTATGTAAGAAGTAGAAGAATCTATATCCAATTGCAGTAGGTACGAGTGGTTTACAAAATGGTTAGGCACGTTATGAATCGTTCTATCAAATATTCAGACCTTTATACCTAAAAAAAGCTAGATCTACAATTAGCAATTCACTGATATAGCAAGAAATTTCAATGCCACATTTCATCTCTTCCTATTTCGGAAACCAAAAAAAAAAAAAAAAAAAATTCAGCTTAGCTCAAATAATCAAACTGTAAATTTACCCCAAACCAAAACTTAAAAATGGACTCACTAAAAAAACAAAGACATAAAGGACTCATAATATAATGCCATTTTCCACTCATTTCCAACAACTCCATTACAAAGGAAAAACCTCATTGACAAAAATTAGTTTTATCATGACCTCAAAAACTGCCACCATTCTTAAGCAATTTCGATTTTCATAAGTTCTACTTTGGTTATCGTGAATCCAACCATTGAAAGAACTAACATAAGTCCATTTTTGTCTCTGAGTTCTATTAAAGACTAATCTTCAGTTGTAAGGAAGTCTGCCTTCTTTTTATTGCTACTGTTGCGCTTTTTTTTTGGTTGCAACAGAACAATTCTCAAGCTCTAAATTTTACACAACTTTTTTGTTCAAGAATTCAACTGGGCGGCGCATATTCTAAGCGAGAATTTTGATAAGTAATAACACAATGTTACACATTCTTAGCGTTTAGGGATGCAGTGTTCAATCTATATATCATGCTTTCATTAAAAATACCAATTGCATCAAACGACGACTTATTTCATTCTCGCAAGCTTAGAACATATAATTGCACGTCGAATTTTAGTGTAATCAAGTCAAACACATAGAATTGAAAAGAAACTAATTTGATTAAAATCCATTGATATGTTCCAAGTTTTAGTTTTAGAGCATTGAAGCCCTAATTAAACATAATTGAATCAATGAAATCAAGCATTTAGACATACATACCTTAGAGACTTCAATCATCATCATCAACGACAACGCCACCGCCTACGATGAAAGCTCATCAGGAAAGCTTGTTTAATGGCGGATTCAAAGAGAAGAGAAGTACTCTTCAACGGTAACGGCGCCCCAATTTATCCACACTCATGAATTAAGTAGTTTAAATTACTTAAATGCCCTCCTTTTCACGATTTTGTATCGTACTTAGCCCTAGCTAGCTTGCACGAATCTCTCTCCAACAATGTACACTACTCGATCCGCTTCTCCCACTCATCTCAAGTAGGAGCAAGAACTCAGTGAGATCGAGAAGAATAGTGAACCAATGAGCGAACCAATGAAGATCAAGAATGTCAAAGAGGGGAAGTTGAACGAGAAGCTGGAGACTGGAGTAATCGCCCCTATTTGGTTCTTACGAAAATGACTTGGGTACGGATTTTAGGCACCTACTTACTTAGTGCTATTTCGATATACCTCGATATGTTTGAGTCAACAAACATTCAGAGACGAAAACGAACAATCGAAACCAAGAATTGAAGAAACGAATCCAACATTACATGAACTCGTCTCCTAAAGAGGAAGAGAGATGCGCTTCGTCGACCTCTTCGATCTTCAAATCCTCCATTTCAAGCTCTCTGATTTGCTCGATTTGAAGCCTTTCACTCTCCAAGATCCGCTCTTCGATCTCCTGGAGGACATTCCCGATCGAACTGACAGGGCCCTGTGTGGGATTAGTCGCACCCTAAAAGCATCTCCGATGGGGATGTGGATTGAGGGTGAATGTGTGTCACGTTGGATTAAATAGACATTGGATTAAAAAATACGTCTCCAAAGAGGCAGTGGATTTGCTCTGTGTGGATGACATGGCAGAGACACTGTCTACTACACCCTCTACTTCTGGAGGGTGGGATAAACACTGTCTACGATGCCACATCATCTAAAAAAAGCCACATCGTTTTAAAATACGGAATAAAAAATGAAAAACATCTATAAGAAAGGAAAAAATATAAAGTAGGAAACAAAATAGAAAACGCCTAAAAGTAAGGAAAAAGGCGGATTTCTTTAACGTAGTCTACATTACCCATTGGAGATGATTTTTGGTGTTGAATGTGGATTTATATCACAGCCCCTCTACAATCCCTCTACAGTGATGATGTGGCAGCAATCCACAGTCCAAATCCACATTTACCATTGGAGATGCTCTAATACTCCCCTTCAGATCCGCGATTCAGTCTCCTAGTGGATTTAGGGTGCGAGCCGTGCAACTAATCCCACACAGGGCCCTAGCGATTTGACCGGGAATGTCCTCCAAGAGATCGAATAGCGGATCTTGGAGAACGAAAGGCTTCAAATCGAGCAGATCAGAGAGCTCGAAATGGAGGATTTGGAGATCGAAGAGGTCGACGAAGCGCATCTCTCTTCCTCTTCAGGAGACGAGTTCATGTAATGTTAGATTCGTTTCTTCAATTCTTGGTCTCTGAATGTTGGTTGACTCAAACATCTCGAGGTATATCGCAATGGCACCAAGTAAGTAAGTGGCTAAAATTCGTACCCAAGTCATTTTCTTAAGAACCAAATAGAGACGATTACTCTAGTCTCCAGCTTCTCGTTCAACTTCCCCTCTTTGACATTCTCGATCTTCATTGGTTCGCTCATTGGTTCACTATTCTTCTCGATCTCACTAAGTTCTTACTCCTACTCGAGATAAGTAGGGGAAGCAGATCGAGTAATGTACATCGCAGAAGAGAGATCCGTGCAAGCTAGCAAGGGCTAAGTACGATACCATGGTTTAAAAAATCGACAAACTTAGCCGAAGTTCGGGCGAAGTTTGTCGATGTTGAGGTGAGCGAAGCGAAGTTTAAGGGCGGTTGAAAAATTGCAAAACTTCGACTCAACTTCGGCTAACTTCGACCGAACTTCGAAAACATCGATGGAAGTTCATAAAACATGAAGTAAAATTGTTATGTTTCATGGAAGTTGAACAAACTTCGACAAAAACTTCGGAAACTTCGCCTATGCTAAAAATATACTTAAAATTTGGAATATCCTCCGCTAACATGAGTTTTATGCATTATTGTTATATGATTAAGTATATTCCTAGCATATCTACGAAGAAACTTGAGTTTTCTAACTTTAAAGTGAAATTCTGTAAACTTCCGTACACCGGCGAATTTTTGTCAAACTTC
Source organism: Stephania cephalantha (assembly GCA_039657325.1). Classification (NCBI taxonomy): domain Eukaryota; kingdom Viridiplantae; phylum Streptophyta; class Magnoliopsida; order Ranunculales; family Menispermaceae; genus Stephania; species Stephania cephalantha. The sequence goes on along the minus strand of CM077570.1, from coordinate 13,654,847 downwards.
CATCATCGAAATTAACTTCCTCGAATTAATTCCGAATTTTAAGTGAGCGAAGTCATAGGCGAAGTCGGAAGTTTCGAACCTTGTACGATACAAAATTATGAAAAGGAGGGGATTTAAGTAATTTAAACCACTTAATTCAAAAATGTGGATAAATTGGGGTGTCGTTACCATTGAAGAGTACTTATCTTTTCTATGAATCCGCCATTAAACAAGCTTTCCTGATGAGCTTTCATCGTAGGCGGCGTTGTTCACGTTGTTGATGATGATTGGAGTCTCTAAGGTATGTATGTCTAAATGCTTGATTTCATTGATTCAATTATGTTTAATTAGGGCTTCAATGCTCTAAAACTGAAACTTGGAACCTATCAATGGATTTTAATCAAATTAGTTTCTTTTCAATTCTATGTGTTTGACTTGAGTACACTAGAATTCGACGTGCAATTACATGTTCTAAGCTTGCGAGAATGAAATAAGTCGCCATTTGATGCGATTGGTATTTTTAATGAAAGCATGATATATAGATTGAACACTGCATCCCTAAACGCTAAGAATGTGTAACATTGTGTTATTACTTATCAAAATTCTCGCTTAGAATATGCGCCGCCCAGTTGAATTCTTGAACAAAAAAGTTTTGTAAAATTTAGAGCTTGAGAATTGTTCTGTTGCAACCAAAAAAAAAAGTGCAACAAGAGCAATAAAAAAAGAAGGCAGACTTCCTTACAACCGAAGATTAGTCTTTAATAGAACTCGAGACAAAAATGGACTTATGTTAGTTCTTTCAATGGCTGGATTCACGATAACCAATGTAGAACTTATGAAAATCGAAATTGCTTAAGAATGGTGGCAGTTTTTGAGGTCATGATAAAACTAATTTTTGTCAATGGGGTTTTTCCTCTGTAATGGAGTTGCTGGAAATGAGAGGAAAATGGCATTAGATTATGAGTCCTTTCTGTCTTTGTTTTTTTAGTGAGTCCATTTTTAAGTTTTGGTTTGGGGTAAATTTATAGTTTGATTATTTTTTTAAGGCCTAGTTTGATTATTTGAGCTAAGCTGCATATTTACTTTTTTTTTTTTGGTTTCCGAAATAGGAAGAGATGAAATGTGGCATTGAAATTTCTTGGTACATGAGTGAATTGCTAATTGTAGATCTAGCTTTTTTTAGGTATAAAGGTCTGAATATTTTAAAGAACGATTCATAACGTGCCTAACCATTTTGTAAACAACTCTTACCTACTGCATTTAGGTCGAGCCCATACTTCATTTGGGCAAAAATCGGGCTTCAACCCGAAAGCCCGCCTTTTACTTGAGTCGAAAGCGAAAATAACGTGACATGTTTTCGGGCAGTACAGTCGGTCCGATTCTTATTAAAATAAGAAAGCCCTATTCATGATTAACAAATGCACCGCCTCCTTTTTCTTCTCTCTCTAATTTCTCTTTTAGGTTTCGTCCAACTATCCTCTCTTTTCTCTTGTATGTGTAATTTCTCTCTCAGGTTTGTCCAATTCTCCCAACTTTCCTCTCTCTCTCTCTGAGATCGGTTGCCTATTCGAGTCCGCCAATGAAGCATATGTACTCAACGTCTATGCTCACCATCGAAACCCCAACGAACCTGACAAACGAACAAGCAACCAAAAAATGAACAGAGAAGAAAAGCACGAAGAGCAACGTGAATGTGAAACCCTAGATCTGTAGTCGACTCGAGAAGTACATGAAGATTAATGTATGAGATCTCTTGCTCTTTGTTTTGTTTTGTTATGCGAAATTTAATTGATTAGTATTCAAGTTTTGCTTATTTGAGTGTTTTTTTGGGTAGGCTAGAAACAATCGAACAACCCAATCGAGATTCATGAACTATATTTGGTTCTCTCTTCTTCTTACAAGACTTTCTGTGTACCCTTAGCCCGCCCAGCCCGCACGAGTATCGGGCAGGGGCGGGCGACAAGGGTTTCCACCTCACATCAGGCTTCCAACGGGTAGAAAATTTGGAAGCCCGACAATTGGGCGGGAGTATTTTTAAGGGTTTAAGATAGAACCATTGAACATTAATGGATTAACTAGACAGCACATATGCACAATGTGTTGGTCAAGCAACCGCATTAATGGTGTCGGTGGGTAATCGACCCAAGTTTTACAAATTAAATGGAAACCACAGTGTAGTAGTCATTGACTATACGACTTGCATTTGTTTAAGTATTGGATTATATGATTTCTTATATCCTACTAGTTTTGATTGGTTCATATCGTTACTGCATATCAATCTTGATTATTATATAGATTTTTCATAGTTCTGTGAATCCACTTACTTAGCAAGTTGGAGCGTTCACCCCAATTAATATTTCAAGAATACTGATGAGTGCTACGACTATTAGACGGAGAAAGTTTAGGTGTCTTGATCTTCTCTTTGATGTAATGATTCTTCCCTTGTATATATATTTGTATTGAATTACAATTTTGTAATATCACAAGGGGTGGGAGGTTTTGTATAACCGATGTTTATTCCGATTTAAATTGGTTTTGTATATTGTGTTTAATATCACGAAAAAATTTTAATTTTCGCTGCATTTATTATTTGTTTTATTGTCGATATTCGATATACAATTGTATTTATCAGGTGTTGAAGGTGAGACTTCAGGCTCTAGTTAAGTCTAGCTGGTGTACCGGGGCTCAATTAGGGTTTCAGGACGAACAATTCCTTAATGAGGATAAGGGTCGTCACAGTAATCGTTAATGGTATTGGCAATAGAATGATTGTTTCTGCGTAGATGATTGTCTCTGCCTACATGATTGTCTCTGCCTACATGATTGAGCCATTTGATATTTGGCATGCTAGATTAGGACATGTAAATAACAGATTAATTCATAAAATAATACATTTGAATCTGTTACCAAAGTTTGAAATTGATTTAAAACATAAATGTGAAGCATGTGCTTAATCGAAGTTTGCTAGGCATGCATTTAAGTCAGTTCAAGAAAGATCAAGTGAATTATTAGATTTAATTCATAGTGATCTTTGTGACTTCAAATCAAATCCTACGAGAGGAGGAAAGAACTACTACATCACTTTTATTGTTGATTGTAGTAAGTATTGTCATGTCTTTTTATCAAAAACAAAAGCGAGGCCTTTAATGTATTTAAAATATATAAGACAGAGGTTAAGAATCTACTAGACAAAAAGATAAAAGTGTTGAGAATTGATCAAGGTAGAGAATATGATTCTACTGAATTTGCAGAATTTTGTAATACAAATGGAATTATACATCTGACCACCGCGCCATATACACCTCAACAAAATGGTGTGCCGGAGAGGAAAAATAGATCTCTTAAGAATGATTAATCCTATGTTGAATGATTATGGACTTCCCCAAAACTTGTAGGGTGAAGCACTACTGACTACAAATCATATCTTGAATATGGTTCCTTATAAGAAATCTGACAATTCTCCTTATGAGATTTGGAGAAAAAGAAAGCCCACTTACAAAACTTTGAAAGTGTGGGGTTGCTTAATAAAGGTTCAAATTTCTTTATCAAAAAGGACTAAGTTAGGACCTAAAATCGTAGATTGTGTGTTTATCGGTTTTGCTAAGAATAGTGCAACATATAGATTCTTAGTAGTTAAATCAAATATTTCAGATATTAGTGAAAATATTATTATAGAATCTGTTGTTGCTAAATTTTTTGAACACATTTTTCTTTCAAGGAAAATCAAAATGGTTCATCACGGAAAAGGACGGCTGGAGAGAGTCTAGAAGAACCGACCACTTCAAGGGTTTAAGAACAAGAGTTCGAACCGAGAAGGGAAAAAGGATTAAGGTTCCAAAGAATTTTGGACTTGGTTTCATAAGTCTGCTTATTTAAAATGAACCACAGACTTATAAGAAGGTTATGTCTTCACCTGAAGCGCCTTTATGGATGGAAGCAATCAATAGTGAAGTTGAATCCATTTTACAAAATAATACGTGAGAATTGGTTGATCTACCATCCAAAATCAAGCCAATTGGATATAAATGGATATTCAAAAGAAAGCTCAAAGTTGACGGTACTATTGATAAATACAAGGCACGATTGGTTGCAAAAGGTTATAGACAAAAGGAAGGGGGTACATTACTTCGACACCTATTCTCCTATTTCGAGAATAACTTCCATTAGAATGATGATTTCCATAGCTGCTTTATATAATATGGATATACACCAAAAGGATGTTAAAACATCATTTCTAAATGGAGAGTTAGAAGAAGAAATCTATATGGACCAAGGGTTCAGAGTCAAAGGCCAATAGAATAAAGTTTGTAGACTTGTTAAGTCGTTATATGGACTTAAACAAGCTTCAAAATAATGGCATGAAAAATTTGATCATATTATGCTAGCAAATGGTTTCAAAATAAATAAATGTGAAAAAATGTGTGTTCATTAAAGAAACGAAGAACTTTTGTGTCATAGAATGCCTATATGTTGATGACATGTTGGTTATGAGCACAAGGATGCCATAATGTCAACCAAAAAGATGTTGAATTCCAATTTCGACATGAAAGATTAAGATAAAGCAGGTGTTATACTGGGAATTCAAATTAAAATGAATAAAGATGGTTATGTTCTTACACAATCCCGTTATGTTGAGAAAACCTTGAAAAGATTCAATCAATTAGAATGCAAGCCTGCAGTAACTCCTTTTGATGCAAATTGTCATCTTAAGAAAAATCCCGGAGAAGCAATTTCTCAATAGGAATATTCTTAAGTAATTGGGAGCTTGATGTACTTAATGAATTCTACTAGACCTGACATAACTTATGAAGTTAGCAGGCTGAGTGGATACACAAGTAATCCTAATGGTGCTCATTGGACAACATTAACAAGAGTCCTAAGGTATCTTAAATATACCTCAAATTATGGACTGTTTTATACAAAATATTCACCATATACTTGAAGGGTATAATGATGCAAATTGGATTTTTGATAAAACAGAAACTAAATCAAACAGTGGATATGTATACACATTAGGTGGAGCAGCGATTTCTTGGAAATTAACAAAGCAAACGTGTATAGCACGTTCCACCATAGAAGATGAATTCATCGCTCATGATAAGGCAACTGAAGAAGTTGAATGGCTAAGAAACTTCTTATAAGATATTCCTCGCTGGTCAAAACCAGTCACAATAATATGTATACATTGTGATAGTATGGCAGCACAAGCAAGAGCTATGAGCAACATATATAATGGTAAGTCAAGACATATAAGGCGCCGACATAACACCATAAGACAATTACTCACGAGTGGAGTAATTAGTATTGATTATGTTAAGTCAAAGGAAAACATTGAGGATTCTTTGACTAGAGGCTTACCAAGAGATCGAGTGAAAATATTATCGAGAGGAATGGGCTTAAAGCCTATAGAGTAAGTCAAGCTTAGCTAAAACCTAACCTAACTGATTGGAAATCCCATGGTCTAGGTTCAATAGGCAAACTGGTTAGGCTTAACTTAACAAACAGGACACGCGATTACATGTTCCTATGATAAAGTATGCGTGTTAATAAGACGCTTAGGTTATGCAATGCATTTAATGACTAAATAAAAGTCACTTATATGATGGTAATGTAGGATATCATTTATGAGAATGAATAGGCTAAGTTCTCTAAAGCTATCATAAAACCATAATCTATTCAGGACCAAAATGAACAACATCGAATAAACTGCATTGAGAATCATGTCATAAGCGAGACATTGTCTTAGTTTACTATAAAAAGTGAACAGTTCAAGATACATACATCACTGCGTCACGAAGTGAACTCGATATGATCTTACTAGGGTTAGTTCAAGTCTATACGACACTATCCTTGATTAACATGACATAATAATCTCTCTCAAATGTTTTGAAATTTTGTGTTTGAACTTTGACAAAGTAAACCCAGTCAGGATGACAATGGTTACAATGCAAATGTGGGGTATTGTCGAACTTTGAAGTTATTGAGTTTGTATTGTACCCAACTTTTAGTCCAACAAGGGAAGGAAACTTTTTGTTTCTTTCCTTATAAGAGATCACCCACTTGAACTAAGTGGTTAAGTGAATGTGGGGTTGGAGGAAATAACCATGTTATTCCCTATTGGTCAATACATATTAATTATTTATCATTTAATGTCTTTGATAGGGCCTTGGGGCCTTTAGGGCTAATGATTACTTGACTTGGCAAATTCACAACACAATTTTTTTACTTTTTACGTTAACTTTGATTAATTTGGTAGTGAGTATTGGTGGTTAAATTAACTTGCAACATTTGCACCTTTTGAGTTGTGGAAAGGTGTTAAGTGGGATGATTGGTGGTTATCACCCACTCCACTACTAAAAGCATCGTTTTGAACAGTTACAACTATTTTAAAGAGTTGTTTTTTTATCTATAAAAGAAAAAGTCTAAAACTCCATTTTCACTAAGTTTTCGAACTATATAATTTTCAGTGGTTTTTTTGTATTGAGAGAGATATTTCGTTGTTGCAGAAGAAGGATCTTTGTTTGGTGTGTAATCAAAGGTCAAACCAGTTGTATCCTGGGGACGAACCTCTTGCATTATTCATACATCGAATTATGGGATATTTTGTCTTAGGACAATGCAATCAATTGCAAGATTATGGTATAATTTATTTAATTCTCTGTGATTGTATTGAAGCCCGATATATCCATGTTAAGTATGATATGTTTTTGTTCGTGTTCAAACATAATATTTTTTGTGTTAATCATGATATATATTCAGGTTTTAACAGAATTATTGGTTTTGTAATATGCATGATATATGTGCATGTTCCAACATAAGATTTATAGAGAATTTACAATTTTAGTTACATTACTTATCGCAACTCTCAACAAATTAAAATTCGGACCGCTCTAGAAATATGGTCCCGTAACGTGACATATTAGATTTCTACTCCAACATAAAAATTTTGATATTACCACAAAAAACTCCTTAACCCACTTAGAAATGTGGTTTATATACATAATACAAATAGAGGTGGCAAAATGGATCAATGCGACACACCTAACATGGTGTAGCAGTTATTAGCTCTAGCGTACCGAGGGTTAATAGCGGTTTAGTATCGAGCAGTGCCCTAGATGAGAATTGGGGCCATCACACTGACACTATAATGCGAACATCTAACACGGTATGTTAGCAAGTTAGTGTTGAGCTTTATGCAAGTTAGTGTCGCAAACAGGTTGACATCTGTGCTCTAAAATAGAGTTCAGTTGGAGATGCTCTTATGCGAATTAGTGTCGCATACATGTTGATGACATGACTAAACACAATAACTCATTTATCTTGTTCAAAATGATGTATAATATAATGCAGATGTGTTGTTATTTTATTACATTAATGGTTCAATAACAATTTAAGAACCTAAATAACATAATAAATTAAGTGTTAATATTATTTAGAATAAAAGAAAATATATACTGATAGAATCAAGGGAGGCTTGCCTCATTCTCGAGTTTATGTGAGGAAGAATAAGAAGCTGTCAACTGGGTCAACACGGGTTCCAGAGACTTCTCCGACAGGCCAGTAGGGCCCACCGAATAGTGAGTATGTTAGTAGTATGTAAGTGAGTCAATTCGTGTGTCACACACAGTGGGTAAAGCATGAGCAGTACGTAGGGTCGGTGTAAGAGTACTTAAAAAGGGTACGGTTCACCTGGTCAGGCATTCTGTAATTTCTAAGTATTTGGTGAGACTTAGTCTCGGTGAGAAGAGGGATTGTCCTCTGTCTCAGGTCTAGGGTTTATCTGCTCTAGCTTTACCTATCTCTGTGTTGTAATTACCAATTGAGGGTGTTTTCACCCCCTTATTAATAGAATATCGAGGCAGCGTCCTCTTCCCTTTTGAGATCGGACTCACAATCCTTTCACTGGTATCAGAGCATTGTATCCACGGCACCTACGGCGGATTCTCGTATGGATGTGTTTGAGGTCGAGTTGAGGAAGACGGAGGAATCCATGAAGGAGCTACATTCCGCAATCGATTCCCAGCGATTGTCTATGGAAAATCAGTTCCAGTCCTTGTCAAGGATGCTGGAGACCCTTATGCAACAGCAGAAGGCGATGGGTACAGGATCTTTCTAGATCGGGGATGCCAGTGGCACAAAAGGGCCACATCCGCCAGATCTGGGTATGCGGGGAAACTCCACGACTGAGGAAAATCCAGATCTGATCCCCACACCATATCGATCTGGTCCAGAGGTCAAGAAGATCAAAATGCCAACGTGCGAAGGAGACAATCTGCTGGTATGGTTGAATCAAGCTGAGAGCTACTTTGCACTGCATGGGATGACGGAAGTCTCGAAGCTCCGGGCCGCCAGGATATGTCTAATCGGCGCTGCTCAAATTTGGTTACAAACCGAGGAGGTGGAGCGTCCCTTCGAGAGTTGGGCGAAACTTCGTGCACAACTGTGCCGGCGGTTCACAGACACTGACCCTCGCTCCCTTCATCAACAATTCTTTAGGATCAAACAAGAGACGACCGTGGCCGAGTACCAGGAAACGATTCGAGCTTCTATCCCTGCATGTCAAGGGGTTATCTGAGCCATTCAAAATTGCGGTGTTTATTAATGGCCTGAAAGACAAGATCAGACTGGAGATGTTGGTAGAACCACCGGCGACGCTACGGGCGGTGGAGAGAGCTACCCAGCTAGAGAAGAAGCTGGATGAAGGTGATGGCTCGGGCTGTCGTCAGGAATGGGGCCCTAAGAGCCCAACACAAACTAATGTTGTGGGCCGGTCCGAGTCACGTACACCCACTTGGGTTTCTCATACAATCTCAGGCCATTTCAAGGGCCCACAGCCCACCCAATCTAAGTCCAGCTCGTCTGTGGGGTCATCTTCCAAGCCCAGCCCAAAATCTTCCTCCACAACAAGCCCAGGTACTTCAAGTCCCGCCACACCCAACGTCTCGCCACCTAAATTCAAACGGCTTACGGAGACAAAGGCTTAGGCGAGAAGGAAGATGGGGCTATGTTACCGGTGTGATGACAAGTGGCATGCCGGCCACCGTTCGTCCGAAGACGCTGAACGTGATGTTGGTGGAAGACGATTCGGGGGAGTAGCAACCAGAGTCCGGATCGGAGAGTCTTGGAGAGCAGTCGGAGCTAATGACTCTTGAGCTCTCTATTCATGCCTTTGAGGGGGCACCAGATCCTCATACCATTAAAGTAAAGGGACGGGTATTGAATCAGGATGTGGTGGTTCTAATCGACTGTGGTGCGTCCCACAATTTCATTTCCCCTTCCTTGGTGGCAGCCCTGCAGTATCCTTTATCATCGACACACGACTGGGGGGTCTTGGTAGGAGGTGGTGCTCGGCTGCAAGGGTCAGGAGTTTGCAGGGATCTCACAGTGGAGTTCCAAGGCTATCATGTACAGGATGATTTTTATCCGGTAACAATGCCGGGGTCTGACTTGATTTTGGGAATGGCGTGGTTGCAATCAATTGGGGTAACTACTGCAAACTGGCCAAAACTGTTGTTGACTTTCTTATACCACGAAGACTGGATTACAATCACTGGTGACCCATCTTTACATCAGGCTATGATTTCGTGCAAGGCTGTTCAGAGGTCGGTGGCTTCGGATGAGGAGTGTTTCTTGATAGAGTGTTTCAATATGGAACCCATGGGTGTCCCTGGTCGAGTCGATATTCCCCCTCCTCTCATTCAGGGCGTCTTAGATGAGTTCACCCCACTATTTCAGCCTCCCACAACTTTACCTCCTTGCGAGAGTGTGATCACTCTATTGTCCTCCAAGATGGTGCAAGTCATGTTCGTGTTCGTCCTTATCGTTACCCTCAAGTCCTCAAAACCGAGATCGAAAAGATGGTAGCTAAATGTTAACGGCGGGAATTATACGACCGAGCAACAGCCCGTTCTCCAGCCCAGTCCTGCTTGTTAAAAAAAAAAATGGGAGTTGGCGATTTTGTGTTGATTATAAAGCACTGAACAAGGTCACCATTTCTGATCGTTTCCCCATTCCGAACATTGATGAGTTGCTAGACAAACTTCATGGGGTATGTGTGTTTTCAAAGCTCGATCTTCGGTCTGGTTACCACCAAATCCGTGTGAAGGCCTCCGACATCCACAAAACAGCATTCAGAACCCACAATGGGCACTATGAATTCTTAGTAATGCCTTAGGGGGCTTTCCAACGCCCCAGCCACTTTTCAATCCCTGATGAACACCATTTTCAAAGGGCTGCTTCGGCGTTGTGTCTTGGTCTTTTTTGATGATATTTTGGTGTACAGTTCTTCTTTGAGTGATCACTATGATCATCTCCGGCAGGTGCTCACTATCCTCAGCGTGAACTCCCTTTTTATTAACTTGAAGAAGTGTTGTTTTGCTAGGTCCAGCCTCAAGTACTTGGGGCATATCATCACTGGGGGTGGAGTGCAAGCCGACCCTGATAAGGTACGTGCAATGGAGGCGTGGCCCATGCCCACTACTCCCAAGGAACTGAGGGGATTTTTGGGATTGACCGGCTACTATCGCCGGTTTGTCAAAAATTATGGGCAGTTGGCGGCTCCTTTAACCCAACTGTTGAGGAAGGATTCATTTGAGTGGCGGGATGAGGCAACTTGTGCTGTGAATCATTTGAAACAGTCAATGAAGGAGGTTTCGGTGCTATCATTGCCCGATTTTAATGCCCTTTTGTGGTGGAAACCGACGCGTCTGGCGTGGGTGTTGGTGCAGTGTTGTCCCAAGGGGAGCGTCCCATAGCATTCTTTAGTCAAGCCTTATCTCCCCGTGCACGCAACAAATCAGCTTACGAGAGAGAATTGATGGCCATTGTGTTGGCTATTCAAAAATGGCGCCACTACCTACTTGGCCGGAAGTTTTTGGTACGAACCGACTAGCGAAGCCTCAAATTCCTCTTAGAACAACGCGAAGTTGCTCCCGAATATCAACGCTGGTTACTTAAGTTGATGGGGTTCTCTTTCGACATCAAGTATTGTCCGAGAATATCCAATGTCGCAGCTGATGCGTTGTCTCGGTTCCCATTCGCTGCTGAGCTCCTTTCCATTTTTACGTCTTCTTTCGCTGATTGGGCTGTTATCGCGGAAGAGGTGTGTGTCGATCCATATCTTGCTGATATTCGTGCTCATCTCTTGGCTGGAAGTGAAGTCAAGGCAAGTTGGGCACTGGTACAAGGGCAATTGCGATACAAGGACAGAGTTGTGATCTCAACATCCTCTACACTTAAGTCCCCTTTACTAGCCGAGTTTCATGCTAGTCCGACAGAAGGGGTCACGGGGGTTTCCTTAATACCTACAAGAGGATTGGGGCCGAATTTTATTGGATTGGTATGCGCGAGGATATCTAACAATTCATTGCCGCATGTGACATCTGCCAAAGGAATAAGTATGAGACTCTTTCTCCGGCGGGACTTCTCCAGCCACTTCCAATACCCACTGCTATAGGGGAGGACATCTCGATGGATTTTATTGACGGCCTTCCTTCCTCCCGCGGGTTTAACTCCATCTTCGTGGTGGTGGACAGACTAAGCAAATTTGGCCATTTTATACCTTTAAAACATCTTTACACAACAAAATCAGTGGCGGATGTATTCTTGCGAGAAGTGGTTCGTCTCCATGGGTTCCCTCGCACGATCGTATCAGATAGGGACAAGATTTTTGTGAGTCATTTCTGGTCTGAATTTTTTCGCCTCCAGCATACTCAGTTGCGCCACAGTTCCGCCTATCACCCCCAAACAGACGGCGAGACAGAGGTCGTAAACAGGTGTGTCGAGACCTTTCTCCGTTGTTTCATTCACCAACGTCCTCGAGAGTGGTCTTCTTGGCTCCATTGGGCAGAATTTTTTTACAATACTTCATTCCACTCCGCTATCTAGTGCTCCCCTTTTAAGGTCGTTTATGGCAGAGAGCCACTGCCTTTAATCCGACTGGGAACCAGCCCTCGTACTCCTGTGTCTGACTTAGCATCACTACTTGCAGAGAGAGACTTGGCTTTGCGTGAGCTTCGTTATCAACTCACTACTGCCCAGAATCGAATGAAGCAATACGCCGATCCCCATCGTCGTGATATCTCCTTCGAAGTGGGGGATTTGGCTTATTTAAAATTGAGGTCGTGTTGCCAACAATCGGTGGCTCGCCGTTCCAATACCAAACTCAACTCGAGGTTCTACAGCCCCTTCAAAGTCCTGGCCCCATTGCTTATCGATTGGAACTTCCACCAGGGTCTTCGATCCACCATGCTTTTCACGTCTCTGCGCTTCGGAAGGTTATTGGCTCCCACCCCCTCGAGGAGTGCTTACCCCAGGTCTCGGCTGATTCGTTGATTGTAGACTTGGAACCAGAGACTGCTCGCCAATCCCCAGCTGGCCCAGAAGTTCTACTCAAGTGGATGACGCTCCCAGAGTCAGCTGTTTCGTGGGAACTAGTCCGTCATGTTCGACGATCTTACCCTTCTTTCCACCTTGAGGACAAGGTGGTTGTCCAGGGAGGGAGTAATGATAGAATCAAGGGAGGCTTGCCTATTTCTCGAGTTTATGTGAGGAAGAATAAGAAGCTGTCAACTGGGTCAACACAGGTTCCAGAGACTTCTCCAACAGGCCAGTAGGGCCCACCGAATAGTGAGTATGTTAGTAGTATGGAAGTGAGTAAATTCGTGTGTCACGCACAGTGGGTAAAGCATGAGCAGTACGTAGGGTCGGTGTAAGAGTACTTAAAAAGGGTATTGTTCACCTGGTCAGGCATTCTGTAATTTTTGAGTATTTGGTGAGACTTAGTCTCGGTGAGGAGGGATTGTCATCTGTCTCAGGTCTAAGGTTTATCTGCTCTAGCTTTACCTATCTCTGTGTTGTAATTACCAATTGTGCGTGTTTTCACCCCCTATTAATAGAATATCGAGGCAGCATCCTCTTCCCTTTTGAGATCGGACTCACAATCCTTTCATATACTTTGCATAGTTACAACAGTTATTTACTTATTAATTAAAGTCATAGCATCTCTGGTGATATGAAAGAACATCGCTTGACAAAAGGCAAGATTGAGAGCGGTCGTTGGTTGAACTCCTCTTGAAGTCAAAAAAAAAAAAAAAAAAAAAAAAAAAAAAAAAAAAAAACGTCATTTGAATTGAATCGAAGAGATTATAAATGATTTTCAAAACAATTTAATATTTTATATTATATATCAAAGAATAAATAGAGGTTCCGGGTTGCATTTAAATCATAAACCTGATTGACATTTGACTCCCCAGATTTTTGAAAATTAATCAACTGATTTGCTCATTTCACGACCCAAGATGTCTGTGACATAGAAAGCATAGCAAACTCAAAGCTAACAGTTTTAAAATAAAAAATAAATAAATAAATAAATAAAGAATTGTTCCTGCACTGATGAACCTGCCCCTTTGAAAGTCTGCATACTTATATTATTTCACATGCTAATAAGTTGAATCTATGCTACAGCATTGTTGAAAGAAACAATACCGTGTATTGCGGAAAGTTTATAACCAAACAATTCGGCACGGTTTAATCCTGCAAAAAAGAAAGAAAGAAACAAAGAATGGTCTTTTTCAGTGATCAGAAACTCAGTCATACTCTCAAAAACAATGTGCATTTACCCGCCAAAGTGAGCGGAAAGTATATAAACAAAAAATTGGGTTTTTGAACATCAAAGATGTTACTAATGTTACTACTCACTAGATTCTCTTTAGTTTACATATTACTGTTTTTTTCTTCTTGGCTGAATGCATATATGTTGAACTGTTTTCCTTCACAGAATCCTTTGAAGAAATTGCAATTTGTCAGTACTTGAACACTGAAGGCTTAATGTAATCTAATAATATGACCATCAAGCCACCGAACCTGTGTCTGTCTTCTAGTTGCACATTTCACATTTGCACTTCTCTTTTCAATTGACATATTTTCTAGATTTTTTTTTTTGGATATATAGTTTGATTCATGATGGAGATTCTGTATTACGTGGCTCGAGAAGAGTTTCAACAAACAACATATAAAATTACACAAGTGATCACTCATATGATGAAACACAATGGCTGAGAGTTGGCCAAAATGCATATTCAAGAAAATAAGGCAAAGCGGAGTACACAACCAAACCAAAACAACAATTCAGAATAAAGTCTTGACAAAAAAAAAATCAGAATAAAGACTACTCCATGTCTAATTCTCCAAGTCATCGAGAACTTTTTCAAAATCTTCTAATGAACTTCAACTCCAGTTTCTATATCCAGTGCAAAAACTAAAATAAAGAAGAAATCCAAAGCCATATTGATTTTGGAGAAGCGGAATTAATCAAGCAAAAAACAAAAGGCGCAAAGAAAAGGGAACCATTAAGTTCAGCTATAATAAAAATTTCAAAAGATAAACTGTAACATGAGCAATATCGAAGAACAGTCCGTTGACTAAGTTAAAACCAATAAAACAGGGTTGATTTGGTTGGCCCATAGCAGGTAAGACCAAAAAAATAGTGAAGGGTGATCAAGGTCAACGACAAAGGTGTGCCTTGTATTTTTTACCAAACAAGTATGGTATATGTATTTCATAATACTAATCAACAAAATTGATGCAAATTTGTAGTAGAACTGTTCAAGTACATCCAACTAAACACAATAAAGTATTGACCAAAAATGAAATGTACCGACTTTACTCACTTAATATTGAGGTTTTTCAGCAAAGATCTAAGAAGGCAAGCTTAACTTCGATGCTAAAAAACACACGGCAAAGAACTAATATTGTTTACCTTCAAAAAAAAAAAGAAAGAAAACTACAAATCCTCCAAAAATCTCGAGACTAGACAGACTCAGTTTATCTTGGGTGTATCTGCACCAAATCCCACTAGTAGTAAGAACAAATATTGGTTTTGCCTCATAATGACATTCTGATCAAAACGAACTGTACAACATAGAGGTGAAGGAAAAAGAGCGTAAAGAGAAACATTAAGATATTAGAAAAAGCAATGGCCAATCCTCTTCTAGATCAAAAACCAATAATAACTACTACTTTGGTACTGAAGACAAGGAAACAAAAAAGATATAATGTTTCAGGAATGTTCACATGACAAACTCTCTGAAATATTACAGTCTAAAGCTGTGAGATATGTCAATACTACAAGTTATATTTTAACAAATAAAGTCTATAAATTCAATCATCATAGCTGCAAAGCTTTTTTCAACAAATAATATATTTTCTCATAGTCGGATGCCATAATGATTTGATTCTTTGTTCAATTTATTACCTTACTTCACACAAAGAATGACTAACTAACTCCAAGTAACAGTCTTAAAAGACACCATCTTCGCTTGGTAAATCTTACGATAGAATTGGTCTGTCAATGATGAAGATGTTCACAAATATGGACATACTTCTATCATTTCACGTGTTAAAAAGTTGAAGATATATTGACAGTACTGTTGGTTTACGTAGCTTGAAGCAATGCGGAAAATATTTGTATGCCAAATCAATACATGATAATATTAGTCCCATAAAAGAAAATACCAAAGACTTCATAGATTAAAACATAATCTTACAATCTGCATTGTTCCTCACTCTATAAATGCTCGGCTGTTGCCCCCCTCTAGTTCCACCACTCCTCTAAACCCCTACACACAAAAACATAAGTAATAGTTTCAGCAGTCAAAAAACTATTCAAACAAAGTTATTGCCATCTAAAGATTACCTGATAGAACTACCACACAAAAAAAAAAAAAAAAAAAAAAAACTTGTTTTGTGAACTGCCAATGATATTTCTACTATCACTATGACATATTACCTTTAGTTTCCATCCTTCTTTCATTCTTTTTTTTTTCCTTGGCTATAGACAGACTCTACTTTTATCTTACTAGATGAGACATCTTTCAATCTTCAACCTTAAACTTCCAATGCCTTTGTACATGTTGAACTCCTGTCCTTAATAAACAACACACAAAGTTCTCAAGTTGTAAGTACTTCAATACTGATGAAACAATGGAAATGCGTTCATACCAAAATCAAGCCATTTCACAGCTGTGATTCCCTTTTCAATTGACATAAGCAAATTTTTTTCAAGGATGCAAACCTTTTCCTTTCCTTTTCCCCCTTAATTTCCATATTGGCCTTCACTTGTTTTGTAGCCGAGGCTTGATGCATTGATCTAACATTAATTGCCGGCCCACTTAATTCATCCGCCCACTTCCATTAGTGCTTTCAACTAATACACCCCACCTCTTGAAGCAACATAGAATTGATGTTAGACATCACATGTCGAGAATAAATGGCAGTTCTGGTCTACTAATTCGTTCGAATTCTCCAGGTTACATCTGAGACCTATATCAGTAGGTAACAAGACCAGTTGTGGATATAGAAGAATCATCGCTCACTTCTGCTTTTTTCTGACTTTTATCTTTCTTTTTTCTTCTTTCTCCTCCTCTCTCATCTTCTTTTGTTTTTCCACCTACTATGATTAGTGGGCATCACATTTTTCCTTCAACAATTTATTATTTCTCGAAACATTGGCTGAGCTTTTAGGCAGAATAGAGCTGCTTAAACTAATAAGTCTTCAAAGTAGATTGACAAATATGCAAATGCTAATGCACCAAACGGAAAATGGGGTGATCAAGGATAGGTTTTAGATTTTTCTGTAGATTTCCTACACATTGTACCTTCAAATTTAAATTGTATTTCAGGCTTTTATAGCAACATTGCTCATAAAATGTGAATCAGATCACAATACAGACAATAACCCGCAAACTACAAGTCAGCTAAAAGACTAACACCCAAGAAATGAAAATTAGACACCCACTCATACATATTGCACAACCTAAGAATACATTGTTGCCCAAAACTTGTATTCTTAAAATAAAAGGAGCAGAGTACAAAGCTAGAAAAAGGCAGAAATGATCTCAAAGCAATTTCCAATCAAAATATTGTCTACAACAACAACAACAACAACAACATAGCCTCAGTCCCAACTTTATTGAGGTCGACTACATGGATCAAACTTTTCCATTGTGTTCGATTAGGTGCAATTGATGGTGAGCTTTCCAGACCATTCAAATCCCTCCTAATTAATGCATCCCATGTTAATTTTGGTCTGCCCCTACCACGTCGAATTTTCACAATTTCTATTGAGTCAAGTTTTCTTGTGGAGGCATTTGTAGGCCGTCTTTGCATGTGACCAAACCACCGCAACCGTCCTTCTCTAATATTTGTATCAATTGGTGCTACACCTACTTGTCTTTGAATTTCTATATTTCTCATTCTATCTTTACGAGTTTTACCACACATCCACCTAAGCATCATCATTTCTGCTACGTTCATTTTATGTAATTGTTGTTGCTTTACCACCCAACATTCACTTCCATAGAGCATAGCTGGCCTAATTGCGATCCTATAAAATTTTCCTTTTAACTTAGTAGGAACATTTCGATCACAAATCACTCATGTTGCACTTCGCCATTTCTTCCATCCAACTTGAATTCTATGTCTGACATCATTCTCAATATTACCATCATTTTGTATGACTGATCTTAGGTATCTAAAGTGATTCACCTTAGAAACTTTTACTTCCCCTAATTTTACCACTCCATCATCTCGATGTCTAGTGTTTCTAAACTCACAGTGCATGTATTCGGTCTTCGTCCTACTCAACTTAAAGCTTTTAGATTCTAATGTATTCCTCCAAAGTTCTAATTTCCTATTCACTCCATCTTTTGTTTCATCCACTAAGACAATATCATCTGCAAATAGCATACATCATGGTATATCCTCTTGAATATACCTAGTGTTCATCCATAACTAAAGTAAATGGATATGGGTTTAAAGTCGATCCTTGATGTAGTCCTATCGTAATGAGAAATTCTTTTGTAGCTCCTCCAAATGTCTTTATACTCGTTACTACTTCATCATACATATCCTTAATAGTGTTTATGTATCTAGCATGCACTCTCTCTTTCAAGAACTCACCAAAGAACATCTCTAGAAACTTTATCATATGCTTTTTCTAAATCTACGAATACCATATGAAGATCTTTTTTCTTTTCTCTATATTTTTCTAACAATCTTCTTACAAGGAAAATCGCCTCCATAGTTGACCTCCCAGGCATGAAGCCAAATTGATTCTCTAATATTGGTGTTTCTCTCCTTAGCCTACTGTGAATTATCCTCCCCCAAAGTTTCATAGTGTGACTCATAAGTTTAATTTCCCGGTAGTTTAAGCAACTTTGAATATCTCCTTTGTTTTTGAAGATTGGCATAAGCGTGCTTCTTCTCCAATCCATTGGCATTCATTTAGATTTTAAAATTTTATTGAAAAGTTTTGTTAACCAAGTCGATCCAATTTCTCCTAAACATTTCCAAACCTCTATGGGTATTTCATCTGGGCCACATGCTTTCCCTATTTTCATTCTTTTCAATGTAGAATTCTAATATTGCGTGTATAGTTTACATTTCTTTCTTGGTGTGGGTTTTCATCTACTATAGTATCAACTTGGTCATCATTAAATAAACTATCAAAGTAACTTCTCCATCTCTCCTTAATATCATCCTCGCATGTTAAAACATTTTGATTTTCGTCCTTAATACATCTTACATGACTTAGGTCTTGTTTCTTTTTATCTCTTAATTTGGCTAGCATATATATATATATATATATATATATATATATTTTTTTATATATATATATATTTTCGCCATCTCTATTACCTAACCTTGTATATAGATCTCCCATGAAATTTATTTTAGCTTGACTAACTACTTTTTTAGCTTGTTTTCTAGCTTCTCTATATTGATCGTACGCAACTTCATCTTGACACTTAAGTATTTTCCTATACATCTCTCTTTTAGTCTTAATTGCTCGTTGGACATCCTCGTTCCAACACCATGTTTCCTTCTTTGGTGGTTCCAAGCCTTTAGATATACATAATACGTTTGATCCTACTCTCCTTATGCAACTACTCATATCTAGCCACATCGTATTAGAATCTAAGTCAAGATTCCAAACATTTTCCTTTAGTAGTTTTTCTCTAAACTCTACTTGTTTACTATTTTTTAGGTTCCACAACTTTATTCTAGGGTCGCTGACTCTTTTATTCCTATTAAGTCGTCGTTTTAGCTTAATATCGAGTACTACTAACTTATGTTGGGTAGTAAGCGCTTCATCAGATATTACTTTGCAGTCTCTACATATTTTCTATCTATTTTTCTTATTAAAAGAAAATCTATTTGACTCTTGTTATGACCACTAGTAAAAGTAATTATGTGCGACTCCCTTTTCCTAAGACTAGTATTTGCTAAGACAAGATCGTATGCTGAAGCAAATTCTAAGATCGATTCTCCTTCTTCATTTCTATTACCATAGCCAAAACCTCCATGAACTCTCTCAAACCCATCATTACTTGCCCCGACATGCCCATTTAAATCTCCTCCAATAAAAATTTTTTCATCTAATGGTATACTTTGCATAAATCTATCCATATCGTCCCAAAATTTGCGTTTGATGCTCTCGCTTAATCCTACTTGTGGTGCATAGGCGCTAAGTATGTTAATCTTTTCGTCTCCAATAATTAATTTAACTAGAATCAATCTATCCCCCATTCTCTTAATCTCTACGACCTTATCCTTATAATCATTATCCACTAGAATTCCTACTTCATTGCATTTTCTATCTATACCAGTGTACCACAATTTAAACCCTGTGCTTCCTATTTCTCTACTCTTCTCCTACCCATTTTGTCTCTTGGAGGCAAGCAATATTGACTCTCCTTCTAATCATAGTATCTACTAGTTCTATTGACTTCCCAGTAAGTGCTCATATGTTCCATGTTCCTAAACGAATTTTTTCTCCCCTTTGTGTTTGTTTTCCTTTTCTATTTCTATTTTGTCTAAAATATTGTCTACAACAACTAAAAAAGTTTGCATTGCAGAGAACTTTTTCAGAGCCTTCCAATGGGCTTCTATTTTTCCAATTCCTAGATAAGCAATAGAAAATAAATAAATAAATACATAAATAATAATAATAATTATTATTATTATTATTATATTAATAATAAAGAAAATGCATAGGCACACTGATTTTAGAGAAGCAAATACAATGAATCCAAATAAGAGAAGAGAAGGGAGCCAAGATCTATTAAAATACAAATTGCAAAAAAAAAATTGCATGATAAGCAAATTATTATTACTCTTTTCTTTTCTTTAAGAAACGACTTAGGTATTGGTAAAAAGATTCTTTTTATACAAAAGAGAAAGAAAACTGGAAAAAAAAGAAGTAAGGGAAATTAAGGCACGCAAGCTAAAAAAACAACATTATTAAGCCCTCATCTTACTAAAGCAGCCCAATTCCTACTTGGTTCAGCATCAAAGGAAAAGCCCAAGATATTCCTAGCAAAAAGCCAAAGCACTAAATTGCGTTAAAGAAAGTCCCACTTATCTTTCGTCCACATGTTTTCTCCTTGAAGATTCTACCATTTCTCTATAGTCACAAGTGCCAAACCGCTGCCATGTGCCACCATAGCCACATAAGCAATTATGGATGTCTTTAATGATCTTTGGATGCCCCTCCTTTCTAGTGGGACATCTGAAGAATCAATCATTAAGCTTTTCCTCTCAAAGTTTCCGAGAATCAGATAAGATATTAATGACCTCTACATCGAAAAGCTATAGCTAAGACCTATAAAACATGGAGGATTTTCATAAGCCTGAATCAATTACCATAGAATTAACTTGTAAAAATAAACTAGAAAAGGCCAATAAAGAGAATGGCAAGATTGTGCTATGTACTTCGAACCTAACTAGTACCGCATGTCAGTCAGAACATCGTAATCAACCATATCAATGCAGGTTTATGATAAGATCCCATAGTAAAGGGTCGAATAGAGTT
Source organism: Stephania cephalantha (assembly GCA_039657325.1). Classification (NCBI taxonomy): domain Eukaryota; kingdom Viridiplantae; phylum Streptophyta; class Magnoliopsida; order Ranunculales; family Menispermaceae; genus Stephania; species Stephania cephalantha. Next base: position 13,633,996 of record CM077570.1, on the reverse strand, counting down.
AGTATCAGAGCATACAATCTGATTTGTAATGGCAACTACATTAGATGCAAGTTTAGATCTAGGGGAGACGAACAGTAAGAAGATCACAATTATGGAGGATCTGATCCTTAAATTGTTGGCGGATATACATCGATTCCTTCAGAGTTTGGAGAACAAGATACCAGCTCCGCCCTAGCCTCTAGTGGCAGCCTCACCGATCACCACCATCAAGTCTTCCTCTCTCACGAGTATGCCCCTAAAGATGGAAGAAAATGACAATCAAATCGAAGTTGAGTTGAAAGATGAATTGTTTGAAGTGAAGAAACAATTGCTTGAAGTCAAATCTAAGGTAAAATAAGAGATTTGAGGGTTGATGTTTAAGATCAAATAGCCTCTCCGTCATCCTCGCGTTGACGCGGCGAAGGTCTCGAGGGTTCAACAAATCATGGAGTTCAAGGGAGTCAAACTCCTAGATCCGACATTGTTGGTGGACGATTCAAGCACCTATTAGACTAATCCAACCCCTTCACCTCCACCGCGACCACCAGATCTAGCCACGCTCCGAGAGTGTTTCCACTCATGCAATCTAAGATCCACCTCCTTGGCCACCGCCGAGATCTTTTTGGATGTCGGCGATTCTCCGAGCTTCAGTCATCGTCATCGGTAAGGTAGACTTTCACTCCTCTATGTGTTCTTCTTGCATCCTCTCTGTTGCAGTAAACTTGGGGAAGACAACCCATTCTAATCCACACAGTTCTCGAGGATATCAAAGGGTGCGAGATGTGACAACACTTCATTGTTTTTGTTACATATCTCTTCTCGTACACACTTCAGCCCTAAATGTGTTCCTATTTCAGCCATTAGATAATTCTCGAGTTGCTCAATTCCTATCTTACTCACAGTTGCTAGCCCACTTAGATAGTTCATTTTTCGAGAATCATCAAAGGGATATGTTTTCTTTCTCAGTTTTTATGTTGCTGGACCACTTGTATGTTCTACCACTTGAGAATGATTGTATGGATGTCGGTTGGTATTCCCAATTGGATGACTCGGCACCTTTCTCGTTGATGGTTCAATCGTGCACTTCGTTGATGGTGATCTCCTACACTAAATGGAGGTTCGACTTCCATATTCGGTCGCATGTTTTATCTCCCTCTTGTGTGACATGGAGGCAACCAATAAACCAGCTTTGGGCATCTTCATGGGGTCTACAATAGAGTCCACTCCTTGGGGCAGTATGGTTAGTTGTGGGTTTGGATTGCAATAATTCCTCCTACTTAAGCAACAACTTTTAGAACTACATGGTTTTCAACAATGCCCTGCATATTCGGTTTAAGTGGTTTTGAAGCATTGGGTACTTGAGGGAGTGGTTCTTCTTTTTTCTTTTAGTTGGTTTTTACCTCAAAAGAAGATTGGGCACATTTAACTTCACCAGACTCCATCACATTGTTGTTGCGTACTTGTTATTTCTCTATGTTACTCCTCTTGGCTCTTGTCATCTCGCATGCTCTATTTGTGGGTCATTTTCTCAAGGGTTCGCTTATGCTCCTGCCATAACAAGGTGTTCAATTCTCCCACACCAATTGTCACGGGGCCGTTAAGAGAGGGGTTTACACTAAGGAAATTTTTCTCACTCAACCAAACCCGTGGTGCCTAAGGGCCACCTTAGTTCAGCACTACCAATACTCAATTCGAAATGAACAACAAGCAATGGCAACAAGGAAATGATTTATTGAGCTCTCAATGGGAATACAACTGTGGGACTCTATGCTTCCACAAGCCTAGAGCCCCTGGCTTTATAGAACAGCCAGTACATAGTTACATAACCAACTAGGACACCTGTCATGATTACAATGATCCATAGACTAAGTAAAACGCCACTTCCTTAGTGGTCAAGGCAGTTGCCCAACTACCTTGTTCCCTCGCTGCCACCTGGTTCCATAACCGCCTCCACTATTGGGTTACTTGCTACATGCTCGGGACGTGCCTTGGTCATGCCCCTGGCCATGACCAAGGTAGTTATCCAACCGCTCGGAACTACCTTGACTCGGTCTCCACGTCTCAAGGGACGTGGTCCATGCTTCTTTACGGGACAGGAACTGCTCGGTGGTGCCTGGCCGTGCCCAGGCACCGGGGTGCTAGCCGGGGCTCGGTTGAGTCCCACCGGCTCGGGGTGACCGGACCATGGGTCCGAGGGTCTTGCCTTGGCATGGTGCCCAAGGCATGCTCGAGGGTCATCCTTCACTGTGCCCATGTCGCCCCAAGGAGAGACCACCTCTCCTTATAGTAGATGTTAAGCCGTTTCCTCGGCTCAATAGAAACATCACCAAATGAGACCAAGCGTATTTTGACCTGGGTCAACGCCCAAGTCAAGATTTGTCAACCCTTGCCAAGGCATGCCTTGCCCGTGCCAAGGCGCGGCCTTGCTCATGCCAAGGCGCGGCCTTGCTCGTGCCCAAGGAATGTGCCTAGGTTCGGCCTTGCTTGTGCCAAGGCTCGTACCTAAGTCCGCCTGTGCCTGTGCCAAGGTTCGTACCTAAGTCCGCCTATTTTTCTTGCTCTGGCCACACGTCTCGTGGCTTAGGATTTGCTCGATCTCTCTAGCAAACTCCTTTCGTACCAAAGGTGGAGCTCGCCTCGCTGTGCTCCTCCCTGGATCTGCTTCATCAGAGTGGAAAGGCTTAAGATAGCTTACATGGAATGTAGGGTGTATCTTCAACCTCTCTGTGGTGTATCTTCAACCTCTCTCAGTAGCTTTAGGCGATAAGCCACCCTTCCCACTCGCTTGACCACCTCAAATGGTCCTTCGTATCGTTGTACCCGGCCACTTGTGCGTCTCTTTCTTGTTGAACTTCTTCGATATACGTGTGGAGTAAGCTTCAACAAGACCATGTCTCCTTCCTGGAACTCCAAGGGTCTCCTGTGTTGGTCAGCATACTTCTTCATTCTCCGGGCAGCTTTGGCCAAACTGTCTTGAGCTGCTTCCCTCAGCTCCTGCTTGCTCCTTGCAAAGCGATAAGCCGCTGGGCTTGACCCCATCGACTTTGATTGGGCTACATCTTGTGGAGTAATCGGTTGTTGTCCTGTTACCACCTCGAAAGGACTCAGCTCAGTAGCTGAGCTTTTGTGAAGGTTGTAGCAAAATTGGGATGTGTCAAGTAGATCCACCCAGTATGTCTGACTTGCATTCATGTAGTGTTTGAGGTAGTCATCCAGTAAAGCATTGATTCTCTCCGTCTGCCCATCCGTTTGGGGATGGTTTGCTGTGGAAAACTTCAACTCTGAACCTAATAAATTGAACAGGGCCACCCAAAACCTTCCAGTGAACCGAACGTCTCGATCACTGATGATATCCTCCGGTATCCCCCAATACTTCGCCACATGTTTCAGAAATAACTCCGCTGTTAGATCCGCATCACAATTCTTCGGAGCAGCTATGAATGTAGCATACTTCGAGAATCTATCCACCACCACCAGCACGTTGGTCATTCCCTGCACCTTAGGAAGACCAGTGATGAAATCCATGGAAATGCTCTGGAATGGTCTCTCTGTACAGGTAGAGGCTCCAACAACCCTGGTGCCTTCCTTCTCTCCGTCTTGTCTTGTTGGCACACAAGACAAGTCCGCACGTCCTGATCAACGTCCTCCTCCATCTTCGGCTAGAAGAACGAACGTGATAGAAGGGCATAGGTGCGCTCCATGCCCGGATGCCCAACCACGAGCATCATGTGTCTCCTTCAACAGTTGTCGCCTTAGCCCGCCAAGGGGACATATGGTCGTCCTCCTTTAGCATACAGGACGCCATCTTCGCACCAAAACCTTCGAGTGACTCCCTCAGCCACTAGCTTTAGCATCTTCGAGCAAACATGGTCTTTGCTCGTCTCCTCCTTGATGCGAGGCAAGAATTCCCCTTCTAGCCTCACTGCTGCTGCCACCATTTCAGCCACTACCTTGCGACTGAGTGCATCTGGAACCGAGTTGAGTCTGCCAGGCTTATGCTCGAACTGAACATCAAATTCCGCCAGGAAATCTAGCCACCTCGCCTGCTTCTGATTGAGCTTTTTCTGGCTCATGAAGTAGGTGATTGCCGCATTGTCCGTCCGTACCACGAAACTGGTTCCCAGCAGATAATGCCTCCAAAGATGGAGGGCATGGATCACTGCTAGCATCTCCTTCTCATGAGCTGTGTACCTCTGCTCCGCGTCCTTCAGCTTCCTGCTCTCGAAGGCAATGGGGTGTCCTCTGGACAAGTACGCCCCAATGCCCTATCTGAAGCGTCTGTGTGCACCTCGAATGGTAGTTCGAAATTCGGTAGTCCCTGCATTGGTTCAGAGGCAATGACCTGCCTCAACTCCGCCATAGCTTGGTTGCATCGGTCCGTCCATGCCCAAGCTCGATCTTTCTTTAACAGATCCGTCAGCGGTGCCACTCTCCGTGAGTAGCCCTCCACGAACCGCCGATAGTAATTTGCCAACCCCAGGAATGATCGCAACTCTGTAACCTTCGTGGAGTTTGGCCATTCCATGATAGCCCGCACCTTCTCTGGATCCATCTGTAGTTTGCCCTGGCCTACAACATGACCAAGGAAAGAGATTGTTTGCGCAGCAAACTCACATTTCTCCCTCTTCACATACAAATGGTTAGCCCTCAAGGTAGTCAGAACCTTCCGTAAGTGATCCACATGATCATGGAGGTTCTGACTATAAATTACAATGTCGTCAAGGTAAACGACAACAAATCGATCGATGAACTCCCTAAGTACATCGTTCATTAAGTTACAGAATGTGGCAGGGGCATTTGTCAAGCCAAATGGCATGACTAAGTATTCAAATGAACCGTACCTAGTCACCATGGCTGTCTTTGGAACATCATCAGCTGCAATCCGGACCTGATAGTACCCCGACCTCAAGTCCAACTTTGTAAAGTAGGCCGCACCGGATAACCGATCGAACAAGTCTGCCACAAGTGGAATGAGGTATTTGTTCTTCACCGTCAGCTTGTTTAGCGCCCTGTAATCCACGCACATTCGAAGAGAACCGCCGTACTTGCGCTGAAACAAAACTGGTGCTCCGTTAGGGGCCTTGGATGGCTGAATGAATCCCGCCTCCAACAACTCCTGTAGCTGCTTCCTTAATTCCTCCAACTCCTTTGGAGCCATTCTGTAAGGGGCCTGCGCTGGGGGTTTTGAGCCGGGGATCAGCTCAATCTCATGGTCAATTACCCTTTGTGGGGGTAATTGTTTCGGCAACTCTGCCGGCATCACATCGCTGAAGTCCACCAAAGATTTCAAAGAATCGCATTAGGGACCTTTGCAGCCGTCCCTGCCTTGGTCTCCACCAAGGTCGCTAGAAATGTGGGTTCACCCTTCCTCAGTCCATCTTTCACCTGAATGGCTGAAAGATGGGATAGCTTCGGACTCCAGTCGAATGAAGGCAGTGAATTCGGAGGCAAAGCGAACTCAAGGTATGGCTACTGATGTGAATTTGAAGGTTGGATCTTGGGAGGGAAAGATCAACCTAATGGCAGTTCCCTTGGATGATTTTGATGTAATCCTAGGGAATGATTTCTTACATTTGGGGAGTATTGCACTGATGTCGTTCTTGAGGGGATTGTTTGTGATGAACAAATCCCATCCATGCTTTGTTCTTGCGGCTAACACAATTGCAGGAAAGGAGAGTACGAAGCTATCCCATCTTTCAGCCATTCAGGTGAAAGATGGACTGAGGAAGGGTGAACCCACATTTCTAGCGACCTTGGTGGAGACCAAGGCAGGGACGGCAACAAAGGTCCCTAATGCAGTAAGCACTTCAGCGATGTGCTGCCGGCAGAGTTTCCGAAACAATTACCCCCAAAAAGGGTAATTGACCATGAGATTGAGCTGATCCCGACTCAAAACCCCAAATAACAGCCCCTTACAGAATGGCTCCAAAGGAGTTGGAGGAATTAAGGAAGCAGCTACAGGAGCTGTTGGAGGCGGGATTCATTCAGTCATCCAATACCCCTAACGGAGCACCAGTCTTGTTTCAGCGCAAGCACGACGGTTCTCTTCGAATGTGCGTGGATTACAGGGCGCTAAACAAGCTGACGGTGAAGAACAAGTACCCCATTCCACTTGTGGCAGACTTGTTCGATCGGTATCCGGTGCGGCCTACTTTACAAAGTTGGACTTGAGGTCGGGGTACTATTAGGTCCGGATTGCAGCTGATGATGTTCCAAAGACAGCCATGGTGACTAGGTACGGTTCATTTGAATACTTAGTCATGCCATTTGGCTTGACAAATGCCCCTGCCACATTCTGTAACTTAATGAACGATGTACTTAGGGACTTCATCGATCGATTTGTTGTCGTTTACCTTGACGACATTGTAATTTATAGTCAGAACCTCCATGATCATGTGGATCACTTACGAAAGGTTCTGACTACCTTGAGGGTTAACCATTTGTATGTGAAGAGAGAGAAATGTGAGTTTGCTCCGCAAACAATCTCTTTCCTTGGTCATGTTGTAGGCCAGGGCAAACTACAGATGGATCCAGAGAAGGTGCGGGCTATCATGGAATGGCCAAACCCCACGAAGGTTACAGAGTTGCGATCATTCATGGGGTTGGCAAATTACTATCGGCGGTTCGTGGAGGGCTACTCACGGAGAGTGGCACCGTTGACGGATCTGTTAAAGAAATATCGAGCTTGGGCATGGACGGACCGATGCAACCAAGCTATGGCGGAGTTGAGGCAGGTCATTGCCTCTAAACCAGTGCTGGGACTACCGAATTTCGAACTACCATTCGAGGTGCACACAGACGCTTCAGATAGGGCATTGGGGCCGGTACTTGTCCAGGAGGGACACCCCATTGCCTTCGAGAGCAGGAAGCTGAAGGACGCGGAGCAGAGGTACACAGCTCATGAGAAGGAGATGCTAGCAGTGATCCATGCCCTCCATCTTTGGAGGCATTATCTGCTGGGAACCAGTTTCGTGGTACGGACGGACAATGCGGCAATCACCTACTTCATGAGCCAGAAAAAGCTCAATCAGAAGCAGGCGAGGTGGCTAGATTTCCTGGCGAATTTGATGTTCAGTTCGAGCATAAGCCTGGCAGACTCAACTCGGTTCCAGATGCACTCAGTCCGCAAGGTAGTGGCTGAAATGGTGGCAGCAGCAGTGAGGCTAGAAAGGGAATTCTTGCCTCGCATCAAGGAGAAGACGAGCAAAGACCATGTTTGCTCGAAGATGCTAAAGCTAGTGGCTGAGGGAGTCACTCGAAGGTTTTGGTGCGAAGATGGCGTCCTGTATGCTAAAGGAGGACGACCATATGTCCCTAGTACTGGCGGGCTAAGGCGACAACTGTTGAAGGAGACACATGATGCTCGGTGGGCTGGGCATCCGGGCATGGAGCGCACCTATGCCCTTCTATCACGTTCGTTCTTCTAGCCGAAGATGGAGGAGGACGTTGATCAGTACGTGCGGACTTGTCTTGTGTGCCAACAAGACAAGACGGAGAGAAGGAAGGCACCAGGGTTGTTGGAGCCTCTACCTGTGCCAGAGAGACCATTCCAGAGCATTTCCATGGATTTCATCACTGGTCTTCCTAAGGTGCAGGGAATGACCAACGTGCTGGTGGTGGTGGATAGATTCTCGAAGTATGCTACATTCATAGCTGCTCCGAAGAATTGTGATGCGGATCTAACAGCGGAGTTATTTCTGAAACATGTGGCGAAGTATTGGGGATACCGAGGATATCATCGATGATCGAGACGTTCGGTTCACTTGGGAAGGTTTTGGGTGGCCCTGTTCAATTTATTAGGTTCAGAGTTGAAGTTTTCCACAGCAAACCATCCTCAAACGGATGGGCAGACGGAGAGAATCAATGCTTTACTGGATGACTACCTCAAACACTACATGAATGCAAGTCAGACCAACTGGGTGGATCTACTTGACACAGCCCAATTTTACTACAACCTTCGCAAAAGCTCAGCTACGGAGCTGACCTTTCGAGGTGGTAACAGGACAACAACCGATTACTCCACAAGATGTAGCCCATCAAAGTCGATGGGGTCAAGCCCAGCGGCTTATCGCTTTGCAAGGAGCAAGCAGGAGCTGAGGGAAGCAGCTCAAGACAGTTTGGCCAAAGCTGCCCGGAGAATGAAGAAGTATGCTGACCAACACAGGAGACCCTTGGAGTTCCAGGAAGGAGACATGGTCTTGTTGAAGCTTACTCCACAAATACTGAAGAAGTTCAACAAGAAAGAGACGCACAAGGGCCTGGTACAGCGATACGAAGGACCATTTGAGGTGGTCAAGCGAGTGGGAAGGGTGGCTTATCGCCTAAAGCTACCAGAGAGGTTGAAGATACACCCTACATTCCATGTAAGCTATCTTAAGCCTTTCCACTCTGATGAAGCAGATCCAGGGAGGAGCACAGCGAGGCGAGCTCCACCTTTGGTACGAAAGGAGTTTGCTAGAGAGATCGAGCAAATCCTAAGCCACGAGACGTGTGGCCAGAGCAAGAAAAATAGGCGGACTTAGGTACGAACCTTGGCACAGGCACAGACGGACTTAGGTACGAGCCTTGGCACGAGCAAGGCCGAACCTAGGCACATTCCTTGGGCACGAGCAAGGCCGCGCCTTGCATGAGCAAGGCCGCGCTTGGCACGGCAAGGCATGCCTTGGCAAGGGTTGACAAATCTTGACTTGGGCGTTGACCCAGTCAAAATACGCTTGGTCTCATTTGGTGATGTTTCCTATTGGAGCCGAGGAAACGGCTTAACATCTACTATAAGGAGAGGTGGTCTCTCCTCGGGGCGACATGGGCACAAGAAGGATGACCTCGAGCATGCCTTGGGCACCATGCCAAGGCAAGACCCTCGGACCCATGGTCCGGTCACCCCGAGCCGGTGGGACTCAACCGAGCCCCGGCTAGCACCCCGGCAGCTGGGCACGGCCGTGCACCACCGAGCGCTTCTGTCCCCGTAGAAGAAGCATGGACCACGTCCCCGAGACGTGGAGACCGAGTCAAGGTAGTTCCGAGCGGTTGGATAACTACCTTGGTCATGGCCAGGGGCATGACCAAGGCACGTCCCGAGCATGTAGCAAGTAACCCAATAGTGGAGGCGGTTATGGAACCAGGTGGCAGCAAGGGAACAAGGCAGTTGGGCAACTGCCTTGACCATTAAGGAAGTGGCGTTTTACTTAATCTATGGATCATTGTAATCAGGACAGGTGTCCTAGTTGGTCATGTAACTACTTACTGGCTGTTCTATAAAGCCAGGGGCTCTAGGCTTAGGGAAGCATAGAGTCCCACAGTTGTATTCCCATTGAGAGGTCAGTAAAACATTTCCTTGTTGCCATTGCTTGTTGTTCATTTCGAATTGAGTATTGGTAGTGCTGAACTAAGGTGGCCCTTAGACACTACGGGTTTGATTGAGTGAGAAAAATTTCCTTAGTGTAAACCCCTCTTAACGGCCCCGTGACAATTGGTATCAGAGCCCCGTTCGGAGACTATGGCGACCCGAGTAGCGAGCGATCTAAGTGAGAGGGTAGCTCACTTAGAACACCTGATGGCGATGATGTCGGCCCCGGCCGAACAAGCGGAGTCTTCAACGACGTCACAGCGTATTGAAGGCTTGAAGATGTTGGTGGCTTCATTGGTGGCTAGAGGAGAGTCACAAGAAGCCTTGATAGCTATGTGGGAATCGAGATTTGAGGAGCTTGTAGCGGATGTGCGCTCTGTGGGAGAACTCATAACAGAAACGGCTACAACAATGGCTTTAGAGGTGAACCTACTAAAGCGAGCCGTCGGTGGAACCTCGGAGGTTGCAGTTGCGGTAAAGCATCGAACCAAGGTGCTAGAGCCAAAAAAATTCTCAGGCAAGCGGAGCGCGAAGGAGCTTGAGAATTTCCTTTGGGACATGGAGCAGTACTTTGCTACTGCTGGGACGGAGGAGAGCCAAAAGGTCATTCTGACCTCCATGTACCTTGAAGGCGATGCTAAGCTCTGGTGGAGAACGAGAGTAGATGATGATGCGGCGGCAGGTAGACCCAAGATTGTTGATTGGGACGTGCTGAAGAGGGAATTGAAGGATCAATTCCTACCTACCAATGCAGCTTGGCAAGCGCGGGAGGCCTTGCGCAAGCTCAAGCAGACGGGAACGGTCAGAGACTATGTGAAGGAGTTTTCCTCCCTCTTGCTGGACATCAAAAACATGTCAGAGGAGGACAAACTCTTCAACTTCACGACGGGATTGCAGTCATGGGCTCAATCCGAGCTGAGGAGGCAAGGAGTGAAAGACTTGCCTGGGGCGATAGCGGCGGCTGATAGTCTTGTGGATTTCAAGACTAGTTCTTCCCCGAGCGAGGGAAAGAACAAGGAGAAAAGGCCATTCAAAGATCACCGCAAGAAGGGCGAGAAAAAGTCCTTCCCTCCTAAGCATTTGAGCTCGAAGCCGGCCCCGAAGGTAGATGCAAAGCCCTCATCAAGTTCCTCAGGTAAGGGCTGTTTTATTTGCAATGGCCCTCACAGGGCACGAGACTGCCCAAAGAAGGAGAAACTTTCGGCCTTAATCGCGGAGGATGATGGCCAGCCCCGAATGAACCCACTACAGTTGTTGAATGCAATTCAACAAGCCAAGACGAGCCCTTCGGAGGGGTTGATGTACGTGGATGCTGAGGTGAACTAGAGACGAGTCTTGGCGATGGTGGATTCGGGAGCCACACACTCATTCGTGGCGGACCACATGGTGGAGCTTGTCGAGAACTCCAGTCGAATGAAGGCAGTGAATTCGGAGGCAAAGCGAATTCAAGGTATGGCCACTGATGTGAATTTGAAGGTTGGATCTTGGGAGGGAAAGATCAACCTAATGGCAGTTCCCTTGGATGATTTTGATGTCATCCTAGGGAATGATTTCTTACATTTGGGGAGTATTGCACTGATGTCGTTCTTGAGGGGATTGTTTGTGATGAACAAATCCCATCCATGCTTTGTTCCTGCGGCTAACACAATTGCAGGAAAGGAGAGTATGAAGCTATCCCATCTTTCAGCCATTCAGGTGAAAGATGGACTGAGGAAGGGTGAACCCACATTTCTAGACCTTGGTGGAGACCAAGGCGTGGACAACAAAAAGGTCCCTAATGCGATTCTTTGAAGTCTTTGGTGGACTTCGACGATGTGATGCCTAAGAAAAGTTGCTTGAAACAATTACCCCCACAAATGGTAATTGACCATGAGATTGAGCTGATCACCGGCTCAAAACCCCCAGCGCAGGCCCCTTATAGAATGGCTCCAAAGGAGTTGGAGGAATTAAGGAAGCAGCTACAGGAGCTGTTGGAGGCGGGATTCATTCAGCCATCGAAGGCCCCTTACGGAGCACCAGTCTTGTTTCAGCGCAAGCACGACGGTTCTCTTCGAATGTGCGTGGATTACAGGGCGCTAAACAAGCTGACGGTGAAGAACAAGTACCTCATTCCACTTGTGGCAGACTTGTTCGATCGGTTATCCGGTGCGGCCTACTTTACAAAGTTGGACTTGAGGTCGGGGTACTATCAGGTCCGGATTGCAGCTGATGATGTTCCAAAGACAGCCATGGTGACTAGGTACGGTTCATTTGAATACTTAGTCATGCCATTTGGCTTGACAAATGCCCCTGCCACATTCTGTAACTTAATGAACGATGTACTTAGGGACTTCATCGATCGATTTGTTGTCGTTTACCTTGACGACATTGTAATTTATAGTCAGAACCTCCATGATCATGTGGATCACTTACGGAAGGTTCTGACTACCTTGAGGGCTAACCATTTGTATGTGAAAAGGGAGAAATGTGAGTTTGCTGCGCAAACAATCTCTTTCCTTGGTCATGTTGTAGGCCAGGGCAAACTACAGATAGATCCGTCAGCGGTGCCACTCTCCGTGAGTAGCCCTCCACGAACATTGAATGTAATTTTGGGAACTCTTAAGAGTTTGGGTTGAGAGAGTTTTAAGACTCTTCTCTAAGTTACTTTTGGGTTTGTAATCGTTGTTTCTCTCAATTCAATTGATCAATTTCGGTGTTCTAACAGTTTACTCTCGAATCATCAAAATGTAAAACAATCTTATACCTTAAAAAAGAATGGAATGGAGAACAGAATATAGCATGAAAACAAAATGAGACAATTATGCTCACATAATGTTTTTCTTCAACTGAGATTTAGACAGGTGAATTTATCGAAGCTACTAATAGTTTAGCACCTATCGAGCATAAAAATAATGTAGCTGCATAAAACTTATGAAAGAATAATATCTAGAAAAAAAAATAAACAATGATGACAAGAAACAAAACCTAAGACAGACCTTGACAAAATTGATTCACCTCGGATGTGCCTGCACCGAATTCCACTCTCAGCACAATGTAAGTTTTGCCTTAAAACGACATTCTTCTCAAAATGAACTTTGCAACATAGAAGGCGACCAGATCCTTCTTAACAAAATTTACATTTTGCCTTGCAATGACATTCTTTAAAAATGAAGACTACACCATAAAAAGGAAGGCAATGGCTACTTCTTAAATCAAATCCTAAAGAAAACAAATAAAAACATTGAGAGTTCAGAACATGACACCGTAAATTAAAATAAATCAATAAATAAAAGACAATTGAAAAGCAAAAGGAAATTTGTGTTGCAAATAAAAAAATAAAAAATAAAAACCTTATAGAAATATCAACCAACAATCGTGGGCTCAATCAATTCTAAGTAGGAAGGCAAAGAAAAAGGCTCAGACACCCATGATCATATAAAAAAAAGATATATCAGAAGATTGGTAACTAAAGACATGGAAACAATTAAGTAATAGTGTTTCATAAAAGTCACGTAATAAATACTCCCTCCGTTCCACAATATGTGACACAATTTTACTTGTGAGCAAGAATTAAGATGATGATTGATTCACCATTAAGATTTTATAACAAGACTAAAGTACCCTTCCATAAATGACTTCATTTATTATAGGTATTGTGTAAAAAAAAAGTGGTTGATGGTGTCATTAACTAAATAGAATGGGGTTAGAATTAGAAATATATCATTTGATGCTTCCTTAATTTCCTAATGTGACACATATTGTGGAACAAAAAAAACTCCTAAAATGTGACACTTATTGTGGCACGGAGGGAGCAAGTCTTACATTTCTTTTCATGCAGGTATTTTAGGTTCAGAAGCTTCGGTGTGTAGCTAAGAAACAACATCCGAAATAACAACATCGAATGGTTTGCGTTTAGAGACTTACCACGAAGTTTGAAGTTTGAACAATGAGGCCATAGTGACTTATTGGTACTAAAGGCATGCTTACTTTCAGAAGAAATTAGCTCTCATCTTTTGTTTCAGTGACATCGTCACAGAATCTAGTAATAAACCTTTCTCAACTATTTTCTTAGATAATGGAATGCCTTATCAATGCTGTTCATTTTGATGAGTCCCTGAACAATCATATTAAATGTTACGTCACATGGAGCCAAACCTTTCTCAACCATTTCTGCGAACATATCTTCAGCTTCTTTCATCATTCCCTCTTTAAGGACATCATCGATCATTGATGTATATGCTCTAGCATCCGGCTGCAGTTGTTTGGCAAACAAACTATCGAACAATTTCCTTGCTTCCTTTAACTTTGTTGTTGTGCACATGCAGTCAATGATTGAGTTATAAATCACAATATTGGCTTCCATTCCACTTTTTTCCATTTCATGGAGCAAGTTCATTGCCTCATCAAAACAATCATTTTTACACAAACCACCAATTAGTATAGGATATGTGACTATGCTTTGAATCATTTTGTTGCATTTCATTAAGAAGCTCCTTTGCATCGCTAACCCTTCCAACCTTGCACAGCCTACTTATAAGGGTGTTATAAGTGACGGTATCAGGTTCCAATCCATGATGCTTACTCATGCCTCTAAACAGTGAAAATGCTTTATCCAATCTCCAACGCTTGCAGTAGCCATTAATCAATATATTATAGACAACCACATCAAGTTCAATAGCCCTATTCAACATTGAATTGAAAACTTCCATTGCATTTCTCATGTCACCTTGCAAGCAATATCCATTCATCAATGAGCTCAAGGTGACTAGGTTAGGCTCCACACCTTCTTGAATCATCAACTCCAACAGTTCACGAGCTTCCTTGTTCATTCCTTCTTTGCAAAGAGCATCTATCATAATACTAAATGTTTGCACATTTGGAGAGACTTTATTTTATCCAACATCTCATTGAACAAGCTCATGGCTTCTTCCCACTTCCCCGAGTTGCACAAGGCATGAATCAAAGAGCTATAAGTCGAAACATCAGGCTGTACTCCTCTTTTCCTCATTCCTTCAAACAATTTGACTACTTCATTCATCTTCCCATCTTTACAATATGCATCCACCAAAATATTGAAGGTGACGACATCGAATGAGATTCCATGATCACCCATCTCATCAAGAATTCCTCTAGCTTCTTTCCACATGCCTAAACCACAAAACCCATGAACCAATGTACTGTAAGTAACCACATTCGGCACAACCCTTCTATTCTTCATCAAATTAAGCAACTCGAGAGCTTTCCCTTCCCTCCCCCCCCCCCCCCCAATAACAAGTAAAAGTAGTGAAAGTAGTGCACGGACCCGTATTTTAAGTCCGGACCGTATATTCATAAAACATACGGAACCCCTTTTTGTCTGGAACTTTTTCAGTATAATAAAATCCATTTTTTTTTTCAATCAATCCAATGCATTCACAGAAAGAAAAAATAAAACTTGGTAGTATCACTACCATTATTTTCCAATCAATCAACACTTTTTTTCCAATCAGAACAACTTAAATCTTTACAAAACAACCTTAAACCCTAAAAAAAGATTGAGCAACATAAATCACTAAAGCAGTAAACCCAAATTGAGCAACACTGCAACACAAATCAGCACAAACCCTAGAGTTGTGTTTCAACTTCAACATACAATAAAAACATGTAAATGAAAAACTGAGATCGAAGATCACAAGCTTACCTTCAAGTTCGAGACGAGGATGACGAGAGAGGAGAGTCGGAGACGCCGTGAGAGGAGAGGGAGCGCCGAGGCCCGAGACCGAGAGGTACTACGTCAGACGAGAGATGCGAGCACGAGGAGAGGGAGACGAGAGAGGCGAGCACCGCTGCACGAATGAGGCGAGCACGAGAGGTAGACGAGAGATGCGAGCAGAGGAGAGGGAGACGAGAGAGGGGAGGATGAGCAAAGGGAAACGAAATTTGTGATTTTGGGAATGTGAAATGACTTGAGGGTTTTGTTACTTTATATTTATATAACATATATGAAATTACTAAATTACCCCTATAAATGGGTAACCCCAAACAAGTTCAAACCAGAAACGGACAAATGCGGACAAACGAGTCTAGGCACTTTTTGCCACCCCTACTTTGTACAGTGTACACACATGGCGAGTCGCGAGTATTTTCTAATATAAACTCTCAAACCAACGATGGACGAAGAGCATATTTTTTTATGATTGTGAGGGTGCCCGCACCCTCAGAGCATCTCCAATGGGAATGTGGATTAAGGGTGGATGTATGTCACGTAGGATTAAATAGACATTGGGGTAAAAAATACGTCTCCAATGAGGCTGTGGATTTGCTCTGTACGGATGACGTGGTGGAGACACTGTCTACCACACCCTCTACTTCTAGAGGGTGCGATAGACACTGTCTACGATACTACATCATCTAAAAACGGAAATAAAAAATAAAAAGCCCGTATCGTTGTAAAAAAAGGAAAAAAGTGCAAACCGCCTATAAAGTAGGGAAAAAATAGAAAAATGCCTAAAAATAAGGAAAAGAGTTGGTTTCTAGACAGAGACGAATTGCACTGAACTGCAAGTGCAGTTCGTCTCTAGACGAATGAAGGGAGCTGGGCCGGGCCCAGTTGAGACGATTGGGCCCAGTCAAATCGAGCCCAGTTCAGCCCAACTTCCTAAATTAAAAAAAAAAAACTAAATTTAAAATCAAGTTAAATACATTTTTAAGATAAAATAAATTACAAAAAATAGGTTAAAAAATTATAGAAAAATCCGAGAAAATATGAAAAATTGGAAGCAAATAGAAAAAATAGGTTATGAGACATTTTTAGGTGTTTGGTACTCCGTCGTAACACGAAAAGCGCGCCACAACTAAAATCTTGAAATAGAATTCTAATTTTTAGTTTTACATTATTAAATCATTAAATGTGATACTAAAACATTTTAAAATGATAAAAATTGGACACCAGGGAACTAGGAGACTAGTCGGTGTCGGAAGCGCAGTTCGAGACGCGATAGCGAGTCTTTTCGGAACTATTTTACGAGCGTCGAGGTAAGTAAACCCACGAGAAAGTTAGCTTAGAATTTACTTAATTCTTTCGTAAATTTATTTATTTCACATTTCTTTTCGCCGGTTCGGCTTGCATGTTTACTCTATTTCTGCGTGTGTCTGTGTATGGTCGAAGGGACGGTATAACCCATTTCCGGCTCTATCGTCAATGACGATCCAATTGTTGCTACGGTTGGTCATACCTTAGACTACTCGTGAGATTCCTCTCCGCGAGTCGATGATCTCGAGAGTGAGTTTGCGCGAGGCTCGCCTCCGTCATAGAGTTCCTCTCTTTTGAGGCGTTGGGCGAAAGTCTACCTTCCGACCAATAGAGTTCCTCATTTTGACCGTGAAGAGGGGGTGTGGATTTCCTCGCCTCCAGGGCCTTCTCGGTTTAGTATTTACATCTCAGGGCTCGACAGCTATACACCACACTCACGTTTCATATTCTTGATTGTCTCACGGCTTATATTCATGCTTTTCATTCCCGTTCATTTACTTTATATGCATGAATTGTAGCAGTTTTCTTGGATTTCTTGTGAATACTAGCTTAGTTTCTCTGGGATTTACTCACTGGAACTTTTCATTGTTTTTTGTGGCAAGTTGCAGATTATTTGATGATTTGGTCTAAAGAGCTACAATAGCCTCACATTTGTATGTTTGTATTTATTCATATACTATCTTTTGGGGATCATTTTGGGAGACTTTTCACCTGATACATGTATATTGATACTTATTATACTTTTTTTGTCGCCTTTATTGATATACATGGTATCCTTTTACTGAGTTTCCATCCCATAGGTTGTTAATTAATTCAAAACTCGTTTTTATTATTTATTTGCATATTATTAAGACTTTCGCTATTAAAAATATCTTAAAAAGAATCAAAATAAACAAATTAAGTTGTAAAATTTCTCGATTTAATATATTTTGACAAAATAATCTTTTAAACAACGAAATTGACTAAGTTGGATTACTAGATGGTTAGTTCGCGGGCCGTTATGGACATGTGTGCCATGATCTGGTGACGTGTCTGACGATGTGACGATGCCCGATTTGCTTCGAAATTTGGATCCGTCACAGGATTTGCACCACAACCCCTCCATAGTAATGATGAGATAGCAATCTACAGCTCAAATCCGCATTTACCATTAGATATGGTGTGATACTTCGAAGTTTTTCAAAAAATAAGGCGGCTTTAGTTTTTAATTCACTAAATAGTGGGGTTTACTTTTAAGTTCCAAAACTAATGTATAACTCCTTTTGAAAATGAGCTATTGATGATGAGGTGACATGCATAGTTGGTGAGGTGGAAGACACTTGTATGGATAGCTCATTTTCAAAAGGAGCTATATATACAAAATTCTAAACTCTATGAATGACTCCTTTTGAAAATGAGCTATCTATACAAGATTTTAAACTCTATGAACGACACGTGCACATCGAGATGGACAACCTGCGCCACTCGCGTATCTCGAGGTATACAACTCATGTAAACAACACGCACGCATATCGACGTGGACAACCCATGCAAACGTCACGCATGTATGTTGAGGTGTAGAATTCATTCAAGCCAAGCACGCCAGTCGAGGTGGGCGACCCATGCAACCTCATGCAACTCATGCAACCTGTTGCAATCCATGCAAACCTCGTGCACATATCTCGAGGTGGACAACTCATACAAACCTCGCCTAATCCATGCAAACCACGCAAAGGTCACGCACGTATTTCGATGTGGACACCCCATGTAACCTCGTAAAATTCAAGTAAATCATGCAAACGACTCGCACGTGTCTCGAGGTGGTAAAGCCAATGCAAACGTCACACACGTATCTCGTGGTTGACAACGTATGGAAACGCCACACACGTATGTCGAGGTGGCCGAGCCACGCATCTTCGTGCAAACTCATGCAACATCGTGCAATCCATGTAAACCATACGAATGTGAAGCACATATTTCGAGGTAGACAACCCATGCAACCTGATGCAGTCCATGCAAACCATCCAAACGTCATGCATGTAACTCGAGGTGGATAATTAATGCAAACGATAGACACGTTTCTCGAGGCGGACAATCCATGTAAACGTCATGCACGTATCTTGAAGGGACAACCCATACATATCCACTACAGACCATGCACCCCATGCAAACGTTTCGCACGTATCGCGAGGCGGACAACCCGTGCAACCCATAGTAACCGTGCAACCCATAGTAACCATGCAACTCATCCTTTATTAAAACAACAATAATCTGTTGAGAAATAAGTTCATTCCATGAGAAAGTTGTATACATTAACTTCGTTCACCCAAGATATAAGCTGAAAAAAAATCACCACGACATCAAGAAAACTCATCATATAGGTCTATTACGACGGTTATGTTGACGTTGTTGCTCCGTGATGCAAACCGGACGTACTTTATGTCTAGTTGGACGTTGTGTTTGTACATCCGGTTGAGGTTGTTGAGGTTGATGATCTTGCATTGAATGTCGTTGAGTCGATTGATGTTCTTCCTCTGGTGCTTCACTCGACTCACCTTTGGTACTAATGCTCCCAAAATAGGAGGTTGAACCATCCCAAAATATTGGCATCATGTATGCGATTGGGCGAAAGGAACATGAGGTGACGGCATGCTTAACGGGTTCATGAATGAGTCATCTCCACTATATGACATATTGTAATTATAACATGGTGGAGTATATGGATTCGGCATGTATTGAGGCTATGACGGATACATTTGATGTCTAGGCATTCCATGGTCCACATATGAAGACGAAGGCCCACGTGCATATGGATTAAAATGGTAAGGAGGAAGATTCATGATCGACGGCTTTGGTACAAACATTTGAGGTTCTGGTTGCAATGGGGACGATGTAGGAATGTACCCATGAGAAGAATGAAGTGGTGGGGATGAACATTGGCTACTCTCACCAACAGTCTTTGTTCTACTCGCTCTCGGACGAGATGAACGTGCTGGAGGAGAACATATGCTACTCTCTGCAGCAATCTCAGTCTGACGAGATGGACGGACGAGGACGTCTGGTGATTTCCCCCTTAGTCTCTGTTCGTATTCTTCTTCTTCTCACCCCTCTATTCGATTCGCCCTGATCCTCTTCTTCATCTTCCTCTTCATTCTCCTTATTTATATCATGTTCGACATCAATTCCATCATTCCATAAAGTAGACCTTTGTCTTTCATCTTCGTCTAAAATTTTAATCCTTTCATCAAGCGCAGCAAGACCCGTACCCATCCTCAATAAACACTCGCCTCAGTCAATGCACCAAGTTACATTGATATAAAAACATGAGTTCAATGCACTCAATTTAAGATATTAGTTGTTCGTGAAAAAATAAGAGTTT
The DNA here is from genome assembly GCA_039657325.1 of Stephania cephalantha. Classification (NCBI taxonomy): domain Eukaryota; kingdom Viridiplantae; phylum Streptophyta; class Magnoliopsida; order Ranunculales; family Menispermaceae; genus Stephania; species Stephania cephalantha. Next base: position 13,614,322 of record CM077570.1, on the reverse strand, counting down.
CAAATTTACAGAATAGTCACGTAAAGCCCCGTCGTGTCCAATGAATCGTCTAGTGACTGAGCGATACCACGTCATGTAGTCTTGGTGATCGTGCCTTTAGTCTTGTGCCGCTGTGACTATGCTGCGACCATGATTTTTTCACATTTGTATAAAGGTTGCGTGAAAAGTCACCCAATTTTCTTGATTACGACCACGCAATTCGATGCGGTGCAGTCGGATGTCGTAAGCACAGTTTGGTGGCACCACTTGTATCATTCTGAATTGTCTCATAACACTTTATGGTCGATGCCACTCGACTATGTGGAAACAAATTAGGGGACACGTCGAAAGCCAACTATTGTGATCGTCAGTACAGTATTCGGGAAGAGACCCGATGACTTCAGCATAAGGTTGTCATACTACATCATCCTCATTCTGCTAGTCGAGTGCATCACCGTAAGCTGATAAGACGCGCGTCGCACTTTGTGTAACCGAAAATGCATCGAGCCATCTGTATACAAAATAATAATTTATAGAAAATGAAAATGGAGTAAATGTTATATAAATTATGAAATAATATTTGTATTACTTGTGTCACAATGGAACGTCCATAAGCATGTGTTCTCCATCCACTGTTCGCGGTCGAACTATAGAAACACCAAGGCGCCTTGATGCTATGAATGGAAATATGTCTCATGCCCACAATTGTACAAGAATTGACGCACCTGCAACCTCGTGTGCACTTGCGCAAGAGCCGCGACACAACTCCCTGTACAAATAAGTCAAACATGTACTCCCCCAACTATATTGTCCAGCTATTTGAAAATCCTCAAGCAATGGTAGAAACATCAAATGTACAAATCGGTTTGACTTGTCGGCGAATAGACAACCACCGATAAGTTGCAGTATGTACGATCGAACATAACGTTGCACCGATTCCTCATCGTTGTCATCATATATAGCTGGTATGTTACGTTCAAGCCATTCGACTTTAAGTTTACAACCATAATGTCATCTCCAACAGGAGTTTGACCAAGTAGCCTCTCGCACACATCAGCATAGTTTGTATCGGTCGTTCCCGTCACAGGCATACCTTCTATAGGTAAGCCGAGCTGTACCTGCACGTCTTGGAGTGTAATTGTGCACTCCCCACATTGCATGTGAAATGTATGTGTCTCAGGGCGCCATTTCTCTATGAATGCAGTGATCAAAGCCCAATCAAGGCTGAAAAATGCTACGCGGGAAATCCCATAGAACTCATTGGAACGAAGATATGAGACCATCCTCGAATGATACTGCACCGTTCGATCAACGACATCACGTCTTCGACGCACGCGCAATGTTTCGTACACCTTATAATTGATAATGTATTAATCGATATATATATATATATATATATATATATTATACGTTTATGCATGAACATTTGACATATACATGTAAAAAAGTTTACCTCACCCGTCCAGGTTCGCGACGATCTGTGTAGATTGAAGATGCAAAAGTGAAGGATCTGATGGACCTTGATCCATTGTTGTAAAACTACAAATGACTGATTTTAAAAAAATTAATCGTGTTGTTCGGAATCTCACAATAACTCTTTCATATATGTTCAAACAATAACGAATACTCAAACATTTCAATATAATCAAATTACCAACTTAAGCCTTGACAAACAATATACAAAATCGACTATCAGTTTTCATTGGAAGGTTGAGCTCTGCTTGGACAATTTTTTTGTTATGTCCCTCTGAACGACAAATACCACACCGGTTCTTCCTAGTAGGGACTCGTTCACGGTCTTTATTAGGACATGTTGTTCTTCTATTACCTTCTTGATGACATATGCCACATCACAAGGGCCTTGAGACATTAGGAAGATCCATCTCGTTTTGTCTTCGCGTTCCCTTTGGTCTCCCTCGGCCACGTCTGCACCTTGGGTCCGGTATGATCTTCGTCCCAAAAGTCGGCCAATATTTCTCATCTGGGATGACATTGAAATTATAGAAGTAACATTGCGCGTACACATCTATCCTATAGTATGGCTCAATGAATTGCGCGTACCTCACTCGAATAAAGGCACATGCAGCTAACACGTGTTAGCAAGGGAAACCAAACGATTGTCATTTATTGCAACTGCACACCCGGTCCTTTAGGATGACGACTTGGGTGCTGTTGTTTTTATGCATGCGATCTCCATGTTTTCCAGTCAGCATTTCAAACTCACCAATGTCACGATTGATCGAAGTGACTTGATGCAAGTCATTTACGGGTATAGTACTCGATGATAATCTCGCGTGCCGACGTGGGCCCGAGGTATAAGTGTAACTAGATAATCTTTATAAAAAAAAATTAAAATAAATTAATAGAATTTGTGGTGATAATCTAGATAGCTAGATATATATATATCAACTAAAAACTTTGGCAAGGCTAGTTTAATCTAGCGAATGATAGGCGATGATTGATTAGCAACTAAAAACTGCATTTGATAAATGCAAAAAATGACAATAAAGACATATGACACAATTAAGTATATTAATTATATAATCATATAATTAATTGTTATAAATAACTCGTATTTTATTTACAAAATATAAATTAATGCCATAAAATAATTTATATTATTTAGAAAATTGAATTATGTGTGTCCATAAATGCTTACATGAAAATAACTCTATATTAATTTATAAGAATTCGCAAAAAATAAACACATGTAAATAAAATACAATAAACGACTTGGATAACTATACATATACCTAACGCATCATCCATAATTGAGAAGCAATGTTATTGCGAATATTCTTCATTTCTTGAGAAGTCTCTCTATAACTTTCATGATTGATGTCGTCATCAATAACATCTGAAAGTTCGTCAAGAGGTACATAATCTGGATGTTGTGCAACGATGTTGAACAAGTCGTCATCCTGTGCATTTTTTCGTATATAATTATGCAACGCAAATGCAACTATTATGATGTCAATTTGAGTTTGTACACTAAATTGCGGCATAGCATTAAGTATCTTCCATCTCTTCTTCAATACTCCAAATGACCTTTCGATGCAACTTCGAAGAGATGAATGTGCACGATTAAAAACTTCTTTTGCATTGTTAGGACCAACATTTTCAAACTGATTTTGGTGGTATCTTGTTTTGAAATATGGCACTAAATACCCTCGCCTATCCGGATATCCTTTGTCCACCAAATAATATTTGCCTATTGAAAGAAAAAAAAATGGCATTGCATGATTTATAAATATCATATGACAATAAGGTAAACTCAAAAGTATTGATACCTTCTGGCGGCTTTGGAAAGTTTAACGATGGCGTATTAATTGCATGGAGGAAAATACGTGAATCATGTGCCGATCCCTCCCATCCGGCTGATATAAATGTGAAGCACATATCAAAGTCACATGCTGCCATGACATTGAAAGACGTAAAAGTTTTTCTCCCCTATAACGCATTTGATCTGCCTCAGGAACACATGCAACAATATGGGTACCATCAATACATCCTATGCAATCCTGTTGTATTAAATATAAATGGTTATATAATATACAATCAAATTATAAAATAGTAGGTGACAAATATTTATATTGTCTTACCTTGAAATAAGGCATATATCGTTCGTCGTGAAGGATGTGAGACGGTATGGATTGAAATGTATGATCAGTTGGTTTTATCATATCACGTGCAAAACCCTTAAAGCCATTGCTTCTACCGGTAATAATTTCCAAAACCTCATGAAATGATCTACTTATAGTCTCACCAGAACGTTGAAAACGCTCTCCTAAGTCCCTATTAGAGGCACCCTTGGCTAACGCATATACAAATATACCTACTTTCTCTATAGTTGATACTCTGCTTCGTTCCAAACCATATTTTAATTCTAAATCATTGCATAGTTCTATGAAAAGCTCTTTCTCCATCCTAAAATTGTTCTTACTTCGAGCATAATGTCCGTTTAGAATTTCCATCATCCAAGATTCTCCCGTTTGAAGTGAAGTCATCATGCATGATTCTTTATATATGTTTTTGTAATAATGTGTAGCAAATATAGCCCATGTCGTGTATCCTGGATATAACAATAAAACCAAGTCTTTTCATTTTCTGCCTTTGCAACTCTTCGATATCCATGATACACCTGATATGCATAAATAACATGTAACTAAAAGATATATGAAATACTTTTAAAACAAAACACATACATATAACTAAAAGTAATTTACATAAGTTCATAACTCTTGAAAATGCATGTCAATTTATATAAATTGAGAACTAAAACATAATCCAACTCCAAATACAACTAATAAATGTAGAAAGAAAGATGTCTAAAAAATAAATGCAGCAAAGAAAAAAAAACATACGCAAATAATACGAGCATGGTCTAAACATTCACTTATTCCTACTCATAAAATCTAGCCAAACTTTCCTATTGTTATCATCTTTCATGTTCACAAATATCTTTCTCTTTGTCTCGTCTGAAATAAAGTCATGCGCAAAGCACCACAAATCGCTACCCTCCTCTAAAGTGCCTTCATTAACCATACGACCAATAATACTCATTCCCGTGTCAATAGAACTATCTGATACAACTTGAGATCTTGCATGATTTTCCGTCTTCATAATTTCCAATGCCTCATTAGAATTAGAAAGCAAAGAGTTCAATGAAGCGGCTAGTATTGCAGATCCCCCTCCTGACCGTCTCCTTTTTCGTTTGGGTTGAACAGACTTAGAAGGCTGGTTTGTAGGCCTCTTCTTGCTATCACCTTCTCTAGACTCCAAGTTGAGAACTTGATTCCTACTAGAACTTTGATTGAGTTCCTGAGCACCTTTACGAACTCTTACTTCATTCAAAAATTCATTGAAATTGTTGTCCGAGTCGAGTAATTGGTCATAATGGTTATATTCAGAAAACGCATCTTCAAAAATATTTCCTGTAGCTTTATTCATGTCATTTTCATTTGCACCAATTTCTTCATTCTCTTTGGCTTCCTCAACATTCATAGTCATGTTTTTCGGTGGGTCCATAGAGGGTGAAACATTATCCCGTCCGTTTGCACAACTATCATCGAATAGTTGAGCCCATAAATCCGAAAGTTCTTGACCCGGTGATTTGTTGCGAAATGCTTTAACTTCGGGATTTTCCTACAACAAAGAGAGTTTATACTAATGAGTTTGTACTAAATCAACTTTCTTTATTATTATATTAATTAATGGTATGAATATAACAAAGAAAAAACTAACCGCAATTTTTTTCTCCCACCACTCGTTTGAACAACTCAGTTGTCCCGTTGTAGGATCCCATCCTAGGCCAGTTTCACTAAGCAATAAAGTTTTCCAAAGCTTCCATTGTTTCTTCATATGATCAAACTTGTTCTTGCAAGAGGCAATCGTCACTTTTATCTTTATTTCATCTTCCAACATCTCGCTAATCTTGTTCCATTTAAAATTACTTCCACGCCCATTGTGCATTATGTACTTGAGGCAAACTTCACAGAAAATCTTTTCATAACCTTTCCATTTAAATACTTTTACTCCTTCCGCATCATCATTAATCAAAGCCATTTCTAGCTACAATCATATTTAACACCAACAAACATAAGAGATAGTTGAGGGTTGAAACAAATATTTATAATCATTACAACTAAAAAGAACAATCGCAATTCTATAAATATCTCGACAATTGAATAAAAAATAAATTACATAAAGAAATTCTTTCTTTAAGTTGTCTTAATACCATACTTGATTCATGTTTACTTTTATTTGTACGATCCTTTGGAGGAGATACTAATTCTATGGAACATCACCCCAAATTAACTAAATAACTACGCTGTGTGTTGTTAGGAACACCACAAGAGATATTTGTAGACTTCGAAAATTATATTATAAGATATCGGCAGTTCCATTCACCTTTTAGTCTCTCTATTTTAACTTTCCATAGTTTATAAAATGTTCTTTTTCATTCCCATTTTTCTTCTAAGCTTAAATCTTCTAAGATATTGGTTCTGTTTGGTAAGCACAAACTAGCTTATCAGCTAATTTGGAAGGATTTACATGCTGGAATTCTCAATTTAAACTTCACAGATTGAAAGGAGATTAAAATGTGTATCAATGCTTGCTAATTTGGAATTTAGCGAAAAAAGGAGCTGGAAATATGAAGTGAAATGCTATTTGAGCTTTTTGGTTTAGCAGGCATTAACATAACAATTGAAATGCTAACCTCCCGCACTTGGGACCATTCGTTTGTCTGCTTTTGAAGAAGCTGAACACATTTTATTTTTGAAGAGATACTACTTTCTAGATTTAAGATGGCTGCGATGACATTCCTTAGTATAGAACCGTTCTACCATATTAGTTATGTTGTTGTACTAAATTTCTTCTATAATCTCTTCATTCTTGAGGTTAACGGGATAGATACATTGATATTATAGTTGTGCCGTGAATTTGTGGTTGGGATTGTTTCCCTTTTCTCTGCTTTGAGGGTGAAGATTTTAGTATTATGAACTAAAATTAGTTTTAAGTAAACTGCCAATTCTCTAGCTAAATTAAGGTTTCTCATCGGCATTATGATTCTCATCATCAGATGACGCAATTCAGTTTAGCATCTATATATCGCCCTGCGGCACAAAGCAAATGCATCGAGCATCGAAACGAACTCTAAAGAAGATGAACTCTAAATAATCTCATTGCAGAATTCATTGAATAGGCATCGAAAAAAAATCTACTACACTACGTTCATCAAAAAATCTACTAAGCCGAAGAAGAAGATATCAAGGAGATCACCCATGAAATTAAAAAATTACAAAAATAACAATTGATATCTTACAAATATGGTCCTTCAACCCAAGATTCCAGTCTCTAATGCCCGACCGCCAAAGAGGAATAACAAAGCCTGAACGATTGAGAGATATCCAACTCTAAAAAAAAAAAAAAAAAAACAACGCTAGAAATCACGCTGGAAATCCCTAACGTGATATAGCAAATCTGTTTGTATTTATCTCTATTTGGTTTGTAGTTTCGCGGGCTACTAATATTCGCGGGGCATTAATTTATTAATACCGTAAAAATAAGGGTATAATTGTAAAAAAAAATCCAAACGACAGATTTTCCAAACGCTACTACGAGTAGCGTTTCAATTCACTAGCTTATTTTTAAAATAAGCTACAAACCAAACACAACTTATAAAATAAACTAGCTTATCACGCTATAAGCTAGTTTGTGCTTACCAAACAGAGCCTTTATCTCATTCAAAACAAAACAAAACAACAAAGAACAACAAAGAGGAAGATCGAGAAGAAAAGGAAGAAGGAGAAATTTTTAAAAAGCAAGTGAGTTGTTGATTTCGGTTGTTGTGTTGTTGGTTGTTGTTGTTTTTTGGCTGTTGTTGTCGGTGTCGTGGCCATGGAGGGTCGAACGTCCATGGCCGAAAAAATAAACTAGGAGTCTTATCCCACGTGGTCGAGTCGGAGCCCGACCACGACCAGGGGATCGGGTCGAGCCGGTCCGCTGGATCGGTCTGTTGACCCGGATCCACTTCAAAAAAAAAATATTTAATTATTTAATTAAATTAAACTAATGTGAATAAGTAATAATAACACTAAATTGATAAATTTTCAAATGTTAGGACAGTAGATGAGCTATTACGGGGTTTGGGTGCGTACATCGACGCGACGGAAGCCGGATAGCTTAGAAATTGCTGTGTGTAAGTAAGTAAACTGATTTGAGACATTTATTTACATTTCATTCCCTTTATTTATTTATTCTCGCTTATTCGAACTGAATTGCCTTTGAAATCCATATGCTATGACTTGTTCGGTGCTCATTTTATGATATTGTTCATAGCATACTCATCGTGTATATCATTGATTCTAATTCATATACTTTGTCATGTTGATCGTTGTGTGTGGAAGTCGGTGATATAGCATGCTATTAGGATAGGTTGTTTATTTTGACTCAAATCCTTTGTGCATTAGTATGCTATTACATCTCTTGGATTCCAATCTTTGTGTCATTATTGAAAATGAAAGTGGTTCTTGTGGTTAGGGTCATTTGATGATAAAAATTCAGCTTTCATACGGGGGTCACTAGACTTGCTTAGGGATGTTAGGGAATTTCTCCACTACCTTGCATGACACACGAGGTAACGTGCCTCGAACGGGTAACCTGGGACCTCGGGGTTTGTTGGCGCAAGAATAACTTGGGTGAACATGACGAGTTTTAAAACTCGGGTATTTTAGCAAGTATACATTCCGGTGACGACTAATTCACTTGGAATAGAAAAAGTGTATCGTACGTACGACCTTTTGAAATTATGATATATATCTCAATGTGTAATAAAATGATATAGAGCATAGCTCATATTGTAGTGGAAAGGCTGATGTGATGAAGATCGCGGCCGACCGACCTTAATCCATTACTACTTAACCTTGAGTCAGTTTCATATTTGATTACCTCAAGTATCTCTTTGCACGATGTTTATTTCAAAGATAGTTTCTATTTACATTACGCAATTTGATACTTGTTGCCTATTTGGGAATGTGGATCGATGTCTCTCAGTATTACTTAAATAATTTCATGTACTCACCGTCTAGTTTGTGACGGTGGTGCAGATCAGCCGAGTAGCAGACCAGACAAATAGAAGATTGGTAACTACCTCTGAGCCGGTAGAGGACTGCTACGACATACTTTTGTACGTTTTGTATTCTTTTGTATTACATTTTTATGTACATGCTTTTACTTTTGGGTTGAGTGATAGGAATACCTGACTATAGACACATGTTATATATATCACCATTTTTGTTTATATATGCATGTGATCAATATTTCCTAGTTTTTCCACAATAGGTTAGTCCTTAGGATTTCATTTCCACTAGTAACTAAATAAGACTTCCGCTGAATAATTTGTTAGAAAAAAATTTAACTAACTCTGATTCATAGACAACCATAGGTTAGTCACTAGAACAAGTAAGTTAACTGTAGGTGGTATCATAAATGGTAAGTGTGTAGGTGTTTAAATAAGGCTGACTAATTCCTTGTTAGGTCCTATAGGGGTGATTAGGGCTTAATTAAGGGATTAGGCAGAGCGCTGCCCTTATTTGTAGTTGGGGCCGTCACAGGTGGTATCAGAGCCAGGGTTTATAAAGCTTGGCTTACTTATATAGTCTCAGGTTATATGAGACCAACACAGTTAGTATTAATGTCATCGGTTTGAGAAAACACGACGTTAGGATTGTAGAATATGGAGTTTCTACAATATGATACCACATCTACAATATGTAGTGAACGACCTACATTGTTCAGCTAGAAACAACTAAAAGATGTAAAAAAAAACCTGTAGAAGTTAGAAAACTTTAGTTAGATGTGGAAAACCATATGTTCCTCGCCTAGAAACTATTAGTTGGGAGTGAGTGAAAGTGTGTTGGGGATTTAATATATCTATTATATACATGTTAATTTTGTTATGTGTATATATGCGTTATCCACGTAGTAGCTGATTCGCGTTCGTTCTCCATTTGCAGTTGGAGATGGCGGATTCACGCGATAGAGATGATGCCGATGCGAGCGGCAGCCAACCTTCGATACCATCAGCAGAGGATTTCCAGAGGCTTTCAGATCGAGTAGTGCTCGGGGTCGGCGGTGGCGGATTTCATTGCACTGATGACTTCCCACTTTGCCCTACCAAAGACCTCCGCTCGGACAACAGGACCTACGACGACTACAATACCGATCGTAGTGCCGACTTTACATGCGACACCGATACTAGCAACTCCAAAGAAGTGGAGATAGTGCGACACCATCTTCCACACCCCATTAACCGGTTCGACAATGTAGTTCAACGGTGAAAGGTTTCATCAGACTGAAACCGGTATATTTCGACGGTCAGAGAGATTTTGAGAAGGTTGAGAAGTGGGTCTTGTCGCAGGAAAAGTTACATAGAGTCTTACAGATTGATGATAGACTCAGAGTGGAGATCTCATCGTACACCTTGCAGCGAGATGCCGATGTGTGGTGGCGTGCGACGATAGCTGCTGAGGGAGAGTTTGAGTCTTGGGATGCTTTCAAGACTAAGTTCTATCAGCAATATTTCCCACATGCGGTGATGAAGCGATTGAGGAAGGAGTTCATGAACTTGAGACAGGGAGCCGACGAGACAGTGATGAGATACCGAGACAGATACGGCTATTTGAGGCAGTTTGTCGGAGATCTTGTGAAGGAGGATGTCGATGATGTGTATCATTTTGGCGACGGATTGAGGCCAGATATTGGGTTTTATGTGGTCAGTTCAGGTGCGAAGACACTGGGAGAGATTTTCGAGCGTGCATTTGCTCACGAGACTTATTATATGAGCCGAGTGGCTGACGGGACACCCTTAGTACCTGCGATGACACCTGATCAGATGACAGAGTATGAGCGGATGAGACGAAAGGCACGGGACCGATGAGATGGGATAGGGTTGTTCGGGGGCAATTGTGCCTTATGTAGCATCTCCTACACCTTTGCAGATTATTGTGGGTAGACCTCCCGTACCACCACCAGGTCGGACACACTTCTTCCAGGCTCCTACTACGTCTACTTTACCGGCTTTACTAGCACCACCAATTGCCCCCCCACGTCGGCAAGATGGTGGTAGAGGCGAGGTAGAGGTAGAGGACGAGGACGAGACGTTCCGGACCAGGCGAGAGACAGAGACATCATCCGCACGGGCCCAGGATCGGACACATGTTCAGCCGAGAGTAGTCACTTGTTATCGATGTGGTCGGGAGGGACATATCGATCGAGAATGTCCACGACCAACGACAGTGATTCCACCACAAATCGAGGGTCGTTCATACGATTGCACGGCTGACGACGCAACGCTACACGGAAACTTATTGAGGGTATGGTTTCCATTTGTAGTAATCAAGCATTGTTTTATTTGATTCGGGTTCGACAGTTTCTTTCATTTCGGTCGCATGGTCAACATGTTAGGGTTGAAACCGGTTAGTGTCGAGTCCATTTGATTTTGAGTACGCGGTGGAGATAGAGTGTACCCTAATTCTCTGGTGGAGAGATGCCCAGTAGAGATCGACGGGGTCGAGTTACCTGCAGATTTCAGGGTGCTAGAATTTCTGGAATTCGATGCGTTGCTAGGGATGGATTGGCTAGCATCATATCATGCTCATATCGATTGTTTTGCGAAAACAGTAAGATTTGAGATTCCAGGGCGTCCAGTGTTCGTGTATAGTGGTAGTACACCGAGAGCCGAGGGCACTCGAGGTCGACTTACGACCAGTGGGGAGATGGAGACTTTGGTATCGGTATATACCGTTACAGAGAGTCATGGACCGAAACTTGAAGAGATTTCGGTTGTGCGCGAGTTTTCGGACGTGTTTCCTGAAGACTTACCTGTATTACCACCACCAAGGGAGATCGATTTCATTATTGAGTTGGTACCCGGTACGAAATCGATATCTATACCACCATACCGCATGGCTCCACGAGAGTTGGGAGAATTGAGGAAACAGTTGCAAGAATTGAGCGAGAAGGGATTCATTACACCTTCGATATCACCATGGGGAGCACCGGTCCAGTTTGTGAAGAAGAAAGACGGTACCTTGAGACTGTATTGATTACAGACAATTGAATAAGGTCACAGTCAAGAACAAGTATTCATTACCGCGTATTGACGATTTATTCGATCAACTGAGAGGAGCGCATTTTTTCTCCAAGATAGATATACAATCAGGATATCATCAGCTGAGGATCAGGGAGGATGATAGATACGTAACAGCGTTTAGTACGAGGTATGGACATTATCAGTTCACAGTCATGCCGTTTGGTTTGACTAATGCTCTTGCCATGTTTATGGATTTGATGCATCGAGTGATGAGACCATATATTGACCGCTTTGTGATCGTATTTATCGATGATATATTGGTGTACTCGAAGACTCGAGAAGATCACGAGCAACACCTCAGGGAGATGTTGCAGACTTTGAGGGAGCACATATTATATGCCAAATTTAGTAAGTGTGAATTTTGGTTGTCTGAGGTCAAATTTTTGGGTCATGTAGTTGGAGCAGCAGGGATTGCTGTAGATCCAGCAAAGATTCAGGTGATTTTGGATTGGCCAGCGCCGACGTCTGTAACTGAGATTCGAGTTTTCTAGGGTTAGCAGGATATTACCGAAGGTTCGTGAAGGATTTTTCGAAGATCGCTTCACCAATAACCAAGTTGACCCAGAAAGATGTGAAGTTTCAGTGGTCAGAAGAATGCGAGGAGTCATTTGCTCAACTGAAGAACTTGTTGACTACTGCACCAGTGTTGATATTGCCAGAGGCTGGAAAGAGTTTCATGGTGTACACATATGCTTCTTATATGGGTTTAGGTTGTGTATTGATGCAAAAGAATGGTACGGTGGCCTATGCATCAAGACAACTGAAGATACATGAGAAGAACTACCCAACTCATGACTTAGAGTTGGCGGCGGTAGTGTTTGCTCTGAAGATATGGATACATTATCTGTATGGAGAGAAGTTCACACTCTATACTGACCATAAGAGTTTGAAATATCTCTTCATACAGAAAGAGCTGAACATGAGACAACGCAGATGGTTAGAGTTTTTGAAAGACTATGACTTTTCTCTGGAATATCATCCAGGAAAAGCAAATGTCGTTGCTGATGCGCTGAGTAGAATTCCGACTAGAAATGTTGAGACTATTCGATGTCATATGACGCACGAGTATGGTTTACTCAAGGCGACGGCGAGGCTGAGTCAGTCAGATATTGCTAATGACACGGAGGTACTGATTTGTGCTCAAAAGAGACTTCAGACGGTGTCGACTTAGAGAGTGTCAGAGGATCAGAAAGCTGACATACTATATTCGAGATTCAGTGAGTTAGCGCAGAGTTCCGAATGTACTAACTGGGCGGAGACAACAGATCAGTGTCTCAGATTTCGAGGCAGATTGTGGATACCGACAGTGGCAGAGCTGAGAGATGAGATTCTTTAGGATTCACATCGTTCCCGATTCACTGTTCATCCAGGAAGGACCAAAATGTATCATGATATGAAAAGACATTTTTGGTGGCCTGGGATGAAAGCGGACATATCAGAGTATATCAGGAACTGTGGGATCTGCCAGCATGTGAAGGTAGAGCATCGTAGACCTGGAGGATTACTACAACCACTTCCCATTCCACAATGGAAGTGGGAAGACATAGCTATGGATTTCGTTCGAGGATTGCCGAGGACTGTTCATAGACATGATTCCATATGGGTGATTGTGGACAGATTGACGAAATCTACCCATTTCATACTAGTTGCAACTCATTACACATTTGACCAGCTGAGTGTATTGTTCGAGAGAGAGATTATCAGGCTGCATGGAGTACCTTTGACTATTACGTCAGACAGAGATGCTATGTATACGTCCAGGATGTGACGGAGTATGCAGGAGCAATATGGTACACGCTTACAGTTTAGCACAACCTTTCACCCTCAGACTGATGGGCAGACTGAGAGGTTAATACAAACTCTTGAAGATATGCTCAGGGCGTGTGTACTTGAGTTTGGCGGATCGTGGGAAGAGTATTTACCGTTGTGTGAATTTGCATACAACAACAGTTATCAGGCGAGTATTGAAATGGCGCCATTTGAGGCGTTATATGGCAGACCGTGTCGCTCACCATCTTGTTGGGCTGAGCCAGAATACCAGAATTTGTTAGGGCCTGAAATTGTTGTCGATCACACATAAAAGGTAAGACAGATTCGCCAGAAGCTTAAGGGAGCCCAGGAGAGGCAAAAGAAGTATACAGACATGTATCGCATCGATCTCACGTGCGATGAGGGAGCTTTAGTGTATCTAAAGGTTTCTCCTGGTAAGGGTCATTATCGATTTGATTTGAAAGGCAAATTAGCACCGAGATTCATCGGGCCTTTCAAAATCAAGAAACGGGTTGGAAAGGTTTCTTATAAGTTAGAGTTACCTCCACAGATGTCGAGAATTCATCCGGTGTTTCATATATCGATGCTTCGACTAGCTAAGTCAAAGGCAGGCGAGAGACCGACAGTGGATTTGAGTCAGATTGATTTGAGTGAGGATATCTCATATGAAGAGCAACCAATTCAGATTCTTGACCGAAGAGTACAACAGTTAATAAACAAGTCTATCCCGAAGGTGTTAGTCAAGTGGCAGTTTCATAGAGATTCAGAACTCACTTGGGAACGGGAAGACTATATGCGAGATAGATTTCCGTACATTTTCGAGTCAGGTATATTTTAAATTCGTTTAGTTTAAGTTCGAGGACGAACTTCCTATTAGTTGGGAAGTATTGTCACGACCCAATAATTAATCCACATTTAATTCGTTAATTAGGACACAATGACCCGTGACGTGGGACTCGCAGCGCGATACGTGTCGCTACCGAGGCACGGTGGCCGAGGTAAATGTTATATTTATGTGTTGTATGCCTAGTGTACTGTATATGTGTAGACTACTAAGTCATTTACGGGTATGCAGATACCGAGACAAGCGGGGACGCGCCTCGAGTCACGTGCCGACGTGGGCCCGAGGTAGCAGCTCGTGGGGTAAGTGTAACTAGTTAAATTACATTTATAAAAAAAATTAAAATTAAATGAATAGAATTTGTGGTGGGAAAGTAGCCACATAGATAGCTAGATATATATATATATATATCTTTATCTTATTAAAACAAAACAAAACAAAACAACAAAACAACAAACAACATAGAGGAAGAAAAACGAAACCGAGAGGAAGAAAGGGAATAAGGAGAAATAAAGATCGAGAGAGAGATCGACCAAGCTCGAAGCAAGGTGAGTTGTTGATTTCGGTTGTTGTGTTGTTGGTTGTTGTTGTCGGTTTTAAATTTGTTGTTGTCGATGTCGTGGCCATGGAGGGCGAACGTCCATGGCCGACCGAGAGAGAACGGGAGAGATGGCAAGGGGATCTCCCTTGCCATCAAAACCCATTGGGGTTGGGGTTGGGAGCCAACCCCAACGCCTCACAAAGAAGAAAAAAAAAAGAAACAGAGCCGCTGCTCTGTTTCTTGCGAGGAAGAAGACCATCGGAGTCGGGTCGGGTCGACCCGAACCCATGTGGGTCGGGTCGGGCCGGACCCTGACCCGAGGGGACCGGGTTAGACCGACCCGGGTCCGGCTGGATCGGGTCGGGTTGACCCGGATCCACTTCAATAAAAAAAATATATTTAATTATTTAATTAAATTAAACTGATTTTGAATAAAATAAATTCCAGAAAATAGATAAAATTATGAAAAAATTCAAGAAAATTCCAAAAAATGGGAAAAAATATTTTTTTGATCCAAATCAATAAAACTGCAATATTTTTATAAAAAGTGAAAAATTCGAGAGTCGGTCGAGGCGTTATACCAGGGTTTTACCTCGAAAAACGCGAAATCGGTAAATTGGTCTCGAACTCAATTTCGACCGATTTCGACCAACTTATAAATTGTGAATAAGTAATAATAACACTAAATTGATAAATTTTCATATGTTAGGACAATAGAGGAGCTATTACGGGGTTTGGGTGCGTACATCGACGCGACGGAAGCCGGATAGCTTAGGAATTGTCTTGTGTGTAAGAAGTAAGTAAACGATTTGAGACATTTATTTACATTTCATTACCTTTATTTATTTATTCTCGCTTATTCGAAGTGAATTGCATTTGAAATCCATATGCTATGACTTGTTCAGTGCTCATTTTATGATATTGTTCATAACATACTCTGTTGTGTATATCATTGATTCCAATTCATATACTTTGTCATGTTGATCGTTGTGTGTGGAAGTCAGTGATATAGCATGCTATTAGGATAGGTTGTTTATTTTGACTCAAATCCTTTGTGCATTAGTATGCTATTACATCTCTTGGATTCCAATGATGTGTCATTATTGAAAATGAAAGTGGTTCTTGTGGTTAGGGTCATTTGATGATAAAAATTCAGCTTTCATACGGGGGTCACTAGACTTGCCGGGATGTTAGGGAATTTCTCCACTACCTTGCATGACACACGAGGTAACGTGCCTCGAACGGGGTAACCGGACCTCGGGGTTTGTTGGCGCAAGAATAACTTGGGTGAACATGACGAGTTTTAAAACTCGGGTATGTTAGCAAGCATACATTCCGGTGATGACTAATTCACTTGGAATAAAAAAGGCGTATCGTACGTACGACCTTTTGAAATTATGATATAGAGCTCAATGTGTAATAAAATGATATAGAGCAGAGCTCATATTGTAGTGGAAAGGCTGATGTGATGAAGATCGCGGCCGACCGACCCTAATCCATTACTACTTAACCTTGAGTCAGTTTCATATTTGATTACCTCAAGTATCTCTTTGCACGATGTTTATTTCAAAGATAGTTTCTATTTACATTATGCAATTTGATACTTGTTGCCTATTTGGGAATGTGGATCGATGTCTCTCAAGTATTACTTAAATAATTTCATGTACTCACCGTCTAGTTTGTGACGGTGGGTGCAGATCAGCCGAGTAGCAGACCAGGGAAAGAGAAGATTGGTGACTACCTCTGAGCCGGTAGAGGACTGTTACGACATACTTTTGTACGTTTTGTATTCTTTTTATATTACATTTTTATGTACATGCTTTTACTTTTGGGTTGAGTGATAGGAATACCTGACTATAGACACATGTTATATATATCACCATTTTTGTTTATATATGCATGTGATCAATATTTCCTGGTTTTTCCACAATAGGTTAGGCCTTAGGATTTCATTTCCACTAGTAACTAAATAAGACTTCCGCTGAATAATTTGTTAGAAAAAAAAATTTAACTAACTCTGATTCATAGACAACCATAGGTTAGTCACTAGAACAAGTAAGTTAACTGTAGGTGGTATCATAAATGGTAAGTGTGTAGGTGTTTAAATAAGGCTGACTAATTCCTTGTTAGGTCCTATAGGGGAGATTAGGGCTTAAGGGATTAGGCCGGGCGGTGCCCTTATTTGTAGTTGGGGCCGTCACAGTAATATTACTTCAGCGATAACTGTATAGTTGAGTGCAAAAGATAACTTTCATTTCATAAATATCAACACCATTAGAATTCATCAATTGGTACCGCATGCCTCCATCATGCGATTGAGTCCATAGTTCTTTGGGGATGACATTGACATATTGTAGACATTGAGGAGTTCGTGATGATAAGTATGCAAAATGCTCCATGCACACATTAAATTTTCGTTCTTGATGTTGAGCGGCTGCTCGATAAAGAAGTTTTTTTAAGGGGTCATTTTTGAATTGTGTGTTGAAATTACTAAGCAAGTGTCGCAGTCAATAACGGTGGTATCCTTTTGGGGGACAAAAACCGTTGCTCAGGGTGTTGACCGCCTCCAGAATACCAGGGTGACGATCAGAAATAAGGCAAAATTTATCTCTATCTGTCACGTGTTTGCGCAACATCCTCAAAAATCATCCCCACGAATCAGTAGATTCAGTTTTTGCAACGACAAATGCAATCGGTAGTATGTGTTCATTACCATCAACAGTGATGACAATCATTAGCTTACCACTATATTTGCCATATAAGAAAGTCGCGTCAATCTGAAGCAGAGGTCTGCAAAACTTGAAAGCTTGTATCGATGCTTCAAATGCAAAAAACACACGACGAAATTGGGGAGACGAAGTTCTTATCTCATCAGCAACCCATTGTCTATGTGACCACTCGATTCTTGTCCCCGGACTCTTATTCTTCACAGCCGTCAACCATCTTGGTAATAAAGCGTATGACTCATCCCAATCTCCAAATGCACATGCAATTGCCTTCCTTTTGGCATCCCACATTTTCTTGTAGTTTACTTCGTGTCCGTATTTTCCCTTAATCATTTGTATTAATGTCTTAATAGTTATTGCTTAATCGCTATGGACAACGCTTTGGATCTCTCGCGCAACCACGTTGTCGTCAAGTTGAGCATGACTGCGTTCTACGTCGGGATTTATACAGTTGTGCGGCACGTCTAATTGTGTGATCTTCCATAATTGTGTTTTCTTTCGCAAACAAGCACGAAGACGCCACATACACATGTCTTGCGCACTTCTGTACTTAATCGCTCACAGAGTTGTAGTCGATTTCATCACATGGTATTGATAATGTCTATTAACATGTCACACTTTGACGACATGTTGTAAGTCTTTTTTGTTGTCAAAGCACATCCTTATTTCCAAATCAAAATTATACATGTCCCCCCAGTCTGTTGATGAAAATGTTGGGTCGCAGTGGAGTTTGCCACCTCCCAATCGATTTCATTATACACCGGCAATGGTTGGTGAACTTCATCATCACTTGCTTTCTTCAAGAAATTCTCTTCATCGATAGCGAACTGCTTATCATCTTGCACGTTTTCCACACCTGGAGGTTCATACCTTGGGTCATCCGTCAAAACATTGACGTTCTCCTAATCGACAGCTGCTGCAGCATCCTCGTTGGGACGTATGTCCTCATCTGTTTCATTAATGTCGTCCTCGTTAACTTCATCGTCACTAGAGGCATTAATGTCATCATGTAATAGACTAACAAATCTATCTTGCGCGACATCACCTTGTGGCGATTGTATATGCAGTCTTTCCATCATCAATCTTGCGTTTGATGTGCCGACATTTTCATCACGGACTTGTGAATGAACCGTAGGATTTCGAAACGAGTCGATTGGCTCAAATGTTAAATAGATATATATCGTTGCAGTTAATGGTAAATTGGTCAATGTCGCCCACATCAAGTCGAAGTTTGTCGCATCATGCAACAACACATTGACAAAATAATGCGAACCTCCGGGGAGGATTATCACGTGGCGATAAGTCATCCTAACTAGAGTCTCCGTAGATGAGATATTGAACGCGTTACACACGTCATCCATCAATTGACGACTACTCGTCCCAAACTTAACCATCAACACTGCTGATGGGGATGCGTTGTACGCGATGCCATTTAAACCATTTACAATTTCACCGTGCGCATAGAATAGAAATGAGATGTTCCTATGTTCCATAACCTACATAATTTATTGGACATTGATGTAAAAGGATTATACACAGGATTACAAATATATCAAGTGAAAAAGTTGATTACTAACGGGAGTTAAAGTGCAATCGAACTTTCTGATGTAGAAGATCGTCAAAACAACGCAACTATAGAGCATACTCATTTGTTTACATCAGGTGTCAATTAATAATTCATATTTACATCCCAAACGATGAAAACTACTAAACTAGTTCATAAGGAGCACGTATTTCATCAAAACATTATCATACTAATTGTTCCTAAAGAGTAATATATATACTATATTTATCATCAATTAGTCTATGTTTTTTTTCATTCATTTTTTTAAAATATCAAGCCAATTTTTTTTTTTCAAATTGGGGGGATTTAAACACCAATCGAACTTTCTGATGTAGAGGATCGCCTTAATAGCGCAACTACAAAGCATACTCATTTATCCGTGTTTAAGTTACTTAATGTTTTAAGCACACATACCATGCAATGAACATATCAACCATTTTTTTTAAAAAATACATATGTCACTACATAACATGAAAATTATTACAAAACCAAATAAATAATTATGGAAATATAAAATTTTTAAACTTACTATTTTCCTCATCTTTTTGTCTTCAATTTAATAATCTTGCGATAAAAAATATAGTTAGTTATTTTATTTAAATGGACTACAATAACTCAAGATCAATAAAATTTGTTCGACTTATGTATTTATTGAAGGACACATGAGAACAATAAAACAATTTAACATCAAAGTTTAACAAAATAATAAGGTTAAACAAAAAAACTGTTTAACAATTATAAATAGGTTCAAACAAAGTTTAACAATAACATTCATCCTAAATTAACACTTAAAACAACATCCAAAACTAAACCAAATCCTAAACAAAACAAAACAAAACAAGATCCTAAACTATACACAATACATATGATAAAAAGTTTAACAAATAATATTTTCACAAAAAAAAAGTTTAAAAAAACCTTTAAACAAATAAAAATTCATAAACTAACTAAACTAACTAATTACCTAAACTAAATTAAACTAACCTAAACTAAACTAAACTAAACTAAACTAATTAAAGTAACAACCTAAACTAAACTAACATAAACTAAACTAAACTAAACTAACATAAACTAAACTAAACTAACAACAAAACAAAACAAAACTAAAGTAACCAAACAAAACTAACCAAAAACACACCTTAACAACAAAGTTCAAAAAAAATAAAAAATAAAATCTCAAAAAAATAGTAAATAACAAATAAATGGGTCTAAACCTAAACTAAACATAATCAAATCCTAAACTAAACTAACCTAAACAAAAACCAAAACTAAACCTTTAAACAAATAAAAAATCCTAAACTAACTAAACTAACTACCTAAACTAAACTAACAACCTAAACTAACTAAACTAACAACCTAAACTAAACTAACCTAACTACCTAAACTAAACTAACAAAACTAACTAAACTAACAACCTAAACTAAACTAACTAAACTAACTAAACTAACTAAACTAACAACCTAAACTAAATTAACCAAACTACCTAAACTAAACTAACTAAACTAACTAAACTACCAACCTAAACTAAACTAAACTAAACTAACTAAACTAACAACCTAAACTAAACTAACCAAACTACCTAAACTAAACTAACAACCTAAACTAAACTAACCTAACAACGTAAACTAAACTAAACAAATAAAAATTTCTAAACTAACTAAACTAACAACAAAACAAAACTAACCAAACACACACCTTAACAACAAAGTTCAAAAAAACAAAATATTTTCTCAAACAAACAGTAAATAACAAATAAATTTTTAACATCAAGTTTAACAAAAACATTTAGTTACTCCTTAATTAACACTTCAACACAAATTCCCTCATCTAATCCAAAACCTAAAATTGAGTTAAACCTAAACTAAACTAACCTAACCTAAACAGAAATCAAAACTAACCAAAAATCATATAATTAAAAACAAGTTAAACAAAAATTTAAATCATAAACCTCCACTTTACCTTCACCTTCACTGTCACCTCCTCCCGTCACCTCCTCCTTCTCCTATCACCGTCACCTCCTCCTGTCACCTCATCCTTCTCCCGTCACCGTCACCTCCTCCCGTCGCCTCCTCTCGTCACATCCTCCTTCTCCCGTCAAGCCGCCCCTCATTCTCCTTCTCTGCGACTGCTCGTCACCTCCCTCTCCTTCTCCTTCAACCCGTCACCACCTTCAACGTCGTCTCTTATCTCTGCCCTCAACTCGTCATCTACCCCTCCCTTCCTTAAATACCAAACTGACCGCCCCCTCCAAAACTCCCGTGACCTACCTTAAACCCTAATACCTACCTAGCATTTACTACCACCAAGACGAAACAAGAAACGCAAAGAATATATTCTATGCGTTTCCTGTTTTGGGAAGAAGAATAGGGGTATACAGATAACGCCTTTTCAGAAGGCGCTATCTGTGTGCCCGAGTCCACGTGGCAAGAGCACCAAATAGCGCATTTGGAGAATGCGCTATTCGTGTGCTCTACCCCACGTGGACATCCCACGTGGGATGTCCACGTGTACCGAGAAACAAAAATAACGCCTTTTCAAAAGGCGCTATTCGTGTATCTCTTTTCCACGTGGACACCCAATGCTATTTATATGGAGAATGCGTTATTCGTGTAAATAGCCTCCAACCAATCCACGTGGATATCCACGTGGATGGATTATATCCTAATAACACGAATATCGCTATTCATGTTATTTGTCCAAGGTGGACCAGACACATGAATAACGCATTTTGAAAAGACGTTATTCATGTGTCCGCATATGCTAAAAAATTTTGCTCCCCTAATAGCGCATTTTCAAAAGGCGATATAACATATTTTTAGAATAAAAAAAGCACACTTGTATTGCTCATTTATGTTGTGAACTAAGTTGTAAGCCAACTAAAACTTAAGTTGGACTTGCTAGAGACTTAAGCATAGAAGACATAAACTAAGAACTACTAGAATAAGTAGAGAAGATGAAACAAGAGAGAAGAGTGCTAGAGATGAGAATGTAGAGATTTCATTCATACATTGGTGTGTGAATTACAATGTGGTTGACACCCTTTATATAGGTCATTTGGTGATGATGATAATTGTACTTATATAATGTGTACAAGTTATACATACACCACAAATCATACAACACATATCAAGCAACATAGACAATACATGGAAGAGTTGGTGTACATTGGAGATGATTACAAGTTACATGACAATACATAGACAAACATAAGTACTATTAAGTGAGAAATACAAGTTACATGACTACACAATATGTTGGCGTACATGCATGGTCATCCATATTCCACAACACTCCCCCTTGGATGACACTCGCTTAGAGATTGTGTCTCGTTAAAACCTGTACTAGAAAAACCCTGTGGGAAAAAAATCTAGTATAGGAAA
Source organism: Stephania cephalantha (assembly GCA_039657325.1). Lineage (NCBI taxonomy): Eukaryota > Viridiplantae > Streptophyta > Magnoliopsida > Ranunculales > Menispermaceae > Stephania > Stephania cephalantha. Next base: position 13,591,865 of record CM077570.1, on the reverse strand, counting down.
AAAAGTACAATGTTCTCGTCAATCTTGATTTGTAGTATAATATTGTTGCTTGCCTCATTAAAAACCTTGCTAGGAAAACATAGTGAGATAAAACCATAGCTAAGGAAAAGAGTGCAACACATCGATACACTTTGAGAGAATATATATATGCCTCATTAAAACCTTTACTAGAAAAATCCTGTGGGAAAAAATCTAGTATAGGAAAAAGAGTACATTATTTGCTTTCATAATTTTTTTCTTTTTATATAATAATGTTACGATCGCCTTATTAAAAACCTTGCTAAGAAAACCCAGTAGGATAAAACCATAGCTAAGGGAAAAAGAGTGCAATGCACTAATCAATAACTCCTTTTGATTCCCCCCCTTATGTTCACATGGGTGAGACATCTTGTGCATTTTGTTGCACATGGACATCGTTTTCTATATGAACCATTTAATGCTGAAGCATATGATTGTCACTCTTTTGTGTATAGTACTTGCATCAAGTAATTGATTCATAATTTGTTGCTACTGAATGATCCTTTGAACTTTGAGTTCATATTAATTTATATATGAATTATAATACAACAAATTTAATGCAATTTGATGTGTTTCAAGCAATTTCACGCCATTCCTTTTGAATTGACTTATATATCCCCATAATGGTGGGAAAATTGCTTCATCAAAGTGACAATTAGCAAAACTTGCTATAAATAAATTTCCTATTAGGGATCCAAGGCATCTTATAATATGATTGATGGATAGTTAAATCAATATAAGTCTCATATTGATTTGCCTTGAGATAATCTCCAGCTGATAAAAAAAAATCTAGTTCGATAAAGGATGTCCGTGCGAATTTACGATATTTTCGCATTATTGATGATTATGGATAATCAAATAGATCTTTCCACAAAATGAATGTCATTTGATTTATGACGACATTCGTTTTAATGTGCCTTATATATTCTAGAAGTTAAAGCCGGGAATATTATACTCAGATTAAATCATATTCATATAGATAAATTTTCTATTATTATGAGTAGACTTCTTCTGAACAAGACATTAACAATAAAATTGTTGTATCAGATTTTGCCTGAGCATTAGCCTCCGCTAAGTTCGAATTCGAGAAATATTCACTTTTATATTATAATGTACATGTATGTAACACGATACACAAGACATAATCTCATCGCTCATATTTAGGTCACGATTTAAAGACATCTCGATGTGTCTGTTTTATCGAGCCATTTTCAATGATAAAATTCATAATATTTTGCCTTTGATTTTGAAGGCATGATAAAGATCACAAAAATATTCGGGTATATATATGACAATATTTAGGCAAAATAGCCTTTCATATATGACCAAAAAAATGTCACAATTATGAGTGCTCATTGTCAATAATTATTTGCCCTTTGTAGTGGTGCACCACTTTTATTCCAATTTTTTGTAGAATTGTCAATATGACATTTACCTGATATTTTCACCTTTTCCACGTCCATAAATTTATTATTGCGATCATGATCATTATATGCAACATATGCTTCTTAATTTGAAGTTCGAACTAATTGACGGGATCGATATTATATTTATAATATCTCATTATTTTACTCAAATACCATGAGACAAAAAATCAATCCTTAATATTTATCGGATTGACGTGCGCACTCGATATTTGTTGCAAAAGAATAAATCGAGGCGGGCCACGTGACCTTCTTTTTATTGTCTCATCAGTCATATTTCCACATAGCCTCAACATAGAGGTAATTAAAATTGTGGAATTATAATTAATATTTGACTGATTAAATTTTGTAGCTTGAGACTCAACCGCTCATTTTTGAGCTTTTGGAGCATTACCCTTTTGGTATATATATATATATATATATATATATATATATATATATATATATATAACTCCATAAGGTGAAAATATATATAAAGTGAAATATTCATTTTCAGATCTCTAAAGAGAAATTAGCGAATGATTGTGTATAACACACAATTTTGCATATATGCTTTATTCACAAATTGTAGTATCTAATTGTCATGACAAATAATTCATGTCGGTAATATAATAAGGCAACAAGTTCAACTATGGTTGAATAATATTTTGAAAATAAATTTAATATATAATAGTTTTTCTCTTTTTATGTAAAAACATAACATATGATTAAATATATGTTCACAACTTGATTCATTAATAAACAAAATGTACTATTCGTATGAGTTGGTGGGACAACCTCCAGGTTGAGTGACGAGACATAGTCTACTTAATACCAAGCCTCCTCGAACGGGATAACCCGTCTCCCTTTCAATGTTTAGCTTTACCGGGGACAAGGCTTACCCACTATCAACTCAAACTTATAGCATTATTTGTATTATGAAATCAAGAATAGAACAATAACTAATCGTTTGTAGTTTTATGAGCAAAACTATATGTCACACATTGACTTTTGATTTCTGATGTAGAAGATCGTACAAGACGCAGCTACAGAGCATACTTTCGTAGTCGGTGACGTTACAATGCATAATGTATGAATAAAGTACATTTACATAATTAAATATGCATGTAACAAAAAAAAATTAACCATGACAACATGGAAATAAATTGAACTTATTTAAATTAATAAAAATTATACATTCTTAGCTTTATATCTTTGAAAAGCTTCTTGATCTTCAAGGCCTCCTCTTGTAGAGCAACTTCGTGCTGATAACGTGTTGTAAATTGAGTTGGAACTTGCTAAGAACTAGAGAAGGAAAATAGAAGACTAAGAACTTCTACTACTACAAACTACTATTACAAATGAGAAGAGAAGAAATGAGATAGTTGGAATGAGAAGTTTTCATTCAACTTAGTGTGTGAATTACAATGGGGTTGACACCCTTTATATAGGCCATTTGGTGATGATGATAATTGTACTTATACAATGTGTACAAGTTATACATACACCACAAGTCATACAACACGCAACATAGACAATACATGGAAGAGTTGGTGTACATTGGAGATTATTACAAGTTACATGACAATACATAGACAATCGGAGGTACTATTAAGTGAGAAATACAAGTTACATTACTACACATTGGTGTACATGCATGGTCATCCATATTCCACAACAATTTAAACTATTTTCTCCTTTACTTTTGTAATTTCTTCGTGATACTCCCCTTCAGATCCGCGATTTCAGTTCCCAGTCTCCTAGTGAGTGTGCTACTCACGCCCTTTCAAGCGACGCCCAACAATTCAATCACACAATCCAATCCTCTCAACGACCAACCTCACAATCAAATCCATCGAATTCCCCTCTCTTCAACGATCATTTCGACCTCAATTTCACCGATTACCGTTCAGTATTCATCGATTTCTGCTCGCAAACCCTCTTTTGACGTAGCTTTAACGATGAATTTGACCCAGTAATGCCTGAAACGAAGGGATCTCCCCTGATTGTTCATCAAAATCTGATCTTTTGAGGGTTCGGACCTTAAATTTGATCTTTCGAAGCTCAGAAATGGAGGCCCTTGTCGTTCTAGGGCAGTACCGAAACCAATACCACCACAAAAGCAAGAACTGCTCTCCGAGTGGCCTCAGAGAGATCAATTGCAGATTCTTCCAGTCCGATTCAGGTATTCGCCCAAATCAATTTCGTACTTCCGTTGGTGAAAACCCTAATCAATTCTGTTCCCCCGAAAAAACCCTAAAAACCAAAAAGGGGAAATCCAATGCGATTCCCATAGCTTGTAAAGACGGTTCTTTGATTGATGAATTCGCTTTGGGGGAGCTGTGGGCGGGGCCGGCGTATTCGAATTCGCCTCCCCCGAGCTCCCTGCCCATTCCCAAGTTTTCGCTGCGGCAGAAGCGTAGCACTTCGTTTGAGCTGCCGAGTTCTTCGCCTGGCGAGACAATGCGTACTTTCGCGAAGTCTGCGCCGCCTTCTCCCGGTCGAGGAGATTGTTGTGCAAGCAAATCTTTTTTGAGTGTAGTCTCTGCTACTAAGGATCTCCGGAGAATTCTCCATCTTGATGAGTGTGATGAATGAGTGGGATCAAAGGTTTAAGCTTTTGTAAATAGAGGTAGAGATGCAACATGGTTTAGTTTTAGTTTCTATAGATGGACAGTAATTTGATCTGTTAGGTGGGGTTTATCAAATGTTTTCAAATTTCCAGTTTGGTTGTAGAGTAATGGGTCTTTGAGGGTGGATCACATTGCTACTTCACAATTGTGTTACATCTTGATCTGGGCTTTATTTACAGTCTGCAATGTTGGTTGATGGATGGGTGTTGGAGAAGTGATGTGAGGGTTGAAGAATGGTTTACTGATGTTTGTGGGGTTCAGACTGATCTTGGGCAGATGGGTTTCTTTCAGTTTTCAGATACTTCTCTTGAGCAGTGAAGTTCTTTAATCTGAAGAGAATGCTGGATTGAATTTCACTTGATCTTAGCTGTGTTTGTGGGGTTCTGACTGATCTTGGGCAGATGGGTTTCTTTCAGTTTTCAGATACTTTTCTTGAGCAGTGAAGTTCTCAAATCTGTAGAGAATGCTGGATTGATTTTACTGGTATTAGCTATGTTTCGTAGATTTGTGCTCTTTGTAGTTAGTGTGGGAACCATTTTCTCAATAAGGCTGTGTAGTAGCCTATGAGTTCCCTGAACTGATTAACTTCTCAATTCTACTTTAATTTCTCCAATGTCTTCTTATCTTCTGCTCCAATGGAGCAATACTTTCTCTCTCTTAAGACATTCTTATGCTTCTTTAATTCTACCGAGACACTGCTCTGTGAGGCATTTGGTTCCCATCCCTTCTTTTTCTTAGTTTTTTAAGGGATAAAAGTTGGGGGGGGGGGGGGGGGGGGGGGGGGGGGGATGTGGGGGTGTGGAATGTTAGGTGTCTCATTGCCCATATCTTCTGCTCTATTATTCTGTATGACAAATCACCTATCTTGTCTGGTCTTCTACTTGTAACCACCTTGAGTTGTCTCTTCTGTAGTGGGCACTCTTACTTCTCTTTAAATTTGTATTTATGAGGGCATATTATCTTCTTTGGAGGTCATGGACTCTGCTATACTACCATACTATATTCAAGGTAACGACATTTAATCTCTATTATTTTAATAATTCTGTGATATGGTTGTTTATCCGTTCGAATCACTCTTGCATTTTAGTTATTTAACTTGAACTGTTTGTTATTCATGAAGCAGTGATGAAAGGGAGTCTAACTTAATGGAAGTGGCGGCGCTGCGTGATACAGGACTGAGGGTCCAAGTTATGCAAGGGAAATGATGCTGGGAATTTCTGTGTAAGAAATGGGTGTATTCTCTTAGACGTGATGTTTTGTCTTCTGTGTTAGAACTTTCTGTTTAGCTGATGTTGTAGCTTATATGTACTCTTTATGTATTTTTAACTTTATTCATTAGTTGTAGTGCTGTGCTTATTTACTCTTGTTTCTTCATGAGATGCAGCGTTGTGTCTTTCTTTACTTGAACTCCTTTTGGTCTGGGGACTTGTAAAGAAAACACTTACTTAGTTGTCTTCAGTTAAAAGTAAAAGAATGTGTAGCAATTACCACAGACTTTAAGGAATTGGAAAATGCTTGGGGTACCCACTTGGGCATTGAGTTTGGGCATCTATCCACCTGGTGCTGTGTGATACACCTCGAGATGCGTGTGCGCACGTCCTGTAGTGTATCGCACGACTCTGAGTGGGTAGGTTTTCAAACTTGGTGCCTAAAGTGAGTATGTGTAGCACTTCCGAAAATATCAAGGCAAATTTGTCGCGCGTAAAATCTTTCATAGATGAGCAAGTTCGATTAGAGGTAAGCTTGTCTTGATATTGAAGAAGATTCTTTTCCTGTGATCGAGTTTTAGGTCCTTTTCAGTCCAAGGTTTGCATCAGGTGTTACACAAAAGATGTTTTTCAAAATGGTGTTACTACTTTTTTTTTGACTTGTAACTTTTTTCAATCACTAACGGTGACACTATTTGAAGCACGGCTGCTATCCTGAATTCTGCATACAGAGTAAAACTTGCAGTAAAGTAAAACTTGCAGTAAAGTAAAACTTGCTTTTCCCTAATTAGGCATGGTCCAAGTCTGGAGAGATTGCAGAGAGACTAGGAGTAGGCTTAAGTTTAAGAGAGGATTGGTTCTTGAAAATGTCAAGGCAAGTTAGAGTTCTCACTCCAAACTTATTAACTTTTTACATATTATTAATGTTCAAACAAAATGAGAATTCAGTTTGAATATCAACAGAATTGATTGTAAATTTACAGCATGTAGGGAGTAGAAAGTATCTGAAGATCTATAAATTTAGAGGCATGGAGTATGAAAAGAGATGTTTTCAATCATGAGACTACATTAAGCGTTCAGAGGCCTCACAAGACATGAGATTCTACTCACTAATGTCATTTGATGTCATTTGATCACTTCTTCGGTCTGAATGGCATGGTTTCTTTTTGCACCGTCGCGCCTGGTATGCAGGCGTCCCTTGAGAGGTATCTTCTCTATGTTTCTGCACAATACACCGAGTTCCGCCTTGTGCAACGCTAAGTTGGGTGAGCAAATCCTTCTTCTGAATTATCAGTGTAGAGGAGGTGATCAGCAAATGCTGGCAATGGTACAACCAGTCGCTGCTTCATCGAATGAAGTATATGCGAGAACCTGAATTTGAAGAACTGCATTGCTGCTGAAAGCAATCTTGAATTCTCTAAGACTGGGCTCACTTTATATTCAAGAATCCATGTATTTGGATCAAGTTGTATAGCTGAGGCACTAAATCTTCCCAGTAGCCATGTACTGCTGTTGCTAGCCTTCCTGACTATGAACCCCATCTTCCCATTCGGCCACTGCCCATCAATCAAAAAATAAAACTATGATTCTTTGACGACGACGAGAATCACCACAACAATAACAAAGCCCAAATCTCAAAATTAGTTGAGGTCGACTATATAAATCCAACATTTCCATTCAGCTTAACTTAAACGCAGTTAAAAGGAAGTTTTACACTGATTCCTAATAAAGATTAACTCGTGAAATTCATGGAGACTGACAATGGACAGTTGCCAGGGAAATGCTACAACAACATATTGTCTCAGATCACAAGTCATATACACAGTTGAAGAATGTGCACTAGGTATGGTTTTGTAATACACACATCTCAGGGTGCATCACACAGTTTCAAATAAACTTGTGATGTAAAAGACTGAGAAATCATTATAGCACTCCAATTACAAATCTCTAATATCTGTTGAGTCCTAGAAGGCTTTTATTTGTCTAATCTGCTGAACTTCTCCATTACATTGATTTTGTCCCTCTTGTTACTACTTGTGAATTAGCTACAACTCACTAAATTTTAGGTGCCAAAAAAAAAATTGAATGAGACTAATCAAAACTTCTAGTCCAATTTCAATACTAGAATAGTAGAATCTAAGCCAAACTCCTAAACAGAAGGAAAAACAGTAAGAGCAAAACTGGTAACTCAAACTCAGATACCTATCTATCTAAAAAACCAAAGGCTCTGTGTCAGCTAAGCTTGTTTAATAGCAAGCAACAACACCACCACCAACAACAACAACATAGCCTCAGTCGCAAATTAATTGGGGTCGGCTACATGGATCAAACTCTTTCATTATGCTCGATTAAGTGCAATTGATGGGGAACTTTCCAAACCATTCAAATCTCTCATAATTAATGCGTCCCATGTTAACTTTGGTCTATCCCTACCTAGTCGAATTTCTTTAGTTTCTATTAAGTCAAGTTTTCTAGTGGGGGTGTAGCCTATCTTTGCAAGTGACCAAACCATCGCAACTGCCATTCCCTAATCTTTGTATCAATTGGTGCTACTCTTACTTGTCTTTGAATTTTTATATTTCTTATTCTATTTTTACGTGTTTTACCATACATCCACCTAAGCATCCTCATTTCTGCTATGTTCATTTTATGTAATTGTTGTTGTTTTACCACCCAACATTCACTTCCATAGAGCATAGATGGCCTAATTGTGGTCCTATAAATTTTCCTTTTAACTTAGTAGGAACATTTCGATCACAAATCACCCCTGTAGCACTCCGCCATTTCTTCCATCCATCTTGAAATCTATCTGTGACATCATTTTCAATATTACAATCATTTTGTATGATTGATTCTAGGTATCTAAAGTGATTCACCTTAAGAACTTCTACGTCCCAATTTTACCACTCCAACATCTCGATGTTTAGTATTTCTAAACTTACAGAGCATGTATTCGGTCTGTGTCCTATTCAACTTAAAGCCTTTAGTTTCTAATGTATTCCTCCAAAGTCTTAATTTTCTATTCGCTCCATCTTTTGTTTCGTCCACTAAGACTATCATCTCCAAATAACATACACCATAGTATATCCTCTTGAATATGCCTGTTAGTTCATCCATAACTAAATTAAAGAGATATTGGCGTAAGGCCGATCCTTTTTCTAATATCAAGCACGCATAGAATTTTATAATCAAAGATTCAAATCAGGGCAATCCCAGATCTATTTACTGGGCCATAGAAAATCAGTTCACTGCATGTAATTGCACAAATTAAGTTACCTCTGTGACTCTGCCGGACAAGATGGCGAGTGAGATAGAAGATAAACCAGTAGAGATCAGTCCAGATGTTTGCAGAGGCCATCCCCAAACACTTACCTCCTCCGCCATAGATTTGTACAACGTACAGCGTGAACGCAAGATCAAACCTATCTGCACCAGCATAACCATTACAAGAATTGTCATAAACTTAATTGGAGATTATATAATTGGCGAAACAACCCCGAAAATCCCTTTCAAGTGAACTCAAACTACCTCACTCAATTGCCAATTAGACTTGACTAAGCTGCAGTTCTTGACCTCCCCATCAACAATCTTCCCCAAATTCCCCTGCAAGCATTCTAGTTTCTCATTCAAATCGCGCCCGACCCAGTACTCCTCTCGGATTCTCTCCATCATCTGTGGCGATAATTCTGGTTTTAGAACACCAGAAACAACCCGAGAAAACTCGTGCTCAGCAGCAAAACCCACGCACATAATAACAAGAAGAAATCCCCAAAACCCACACCCCCAAACCCATTTCTTCTTCCTCTTTTTCTCTGTCCTACCAAACAAATTCGACTTCGCTGTCGATTTGAGAGGTGGGGTGAGCTCAATCCGGTGTGTCTCCTTTCGGGGAGGCGTTGATATCGAAGACTTTAAAGAAACCGGGGTTGTTTCCGCCATGGATTTCGATGCAGACAGCTTGGTTAAAGTGCTCTTTTGAATGCCCATTGGCATTAGATCTAGAGTTGCAGTAATGCTTGCCAAGCAGATCTCGCAGTCGCAATTTGCGTCTTTTCGACATCCCGGAAAGTAGCAGCTATCACGAGTCTCGGATCTATCATCCATTGTAGAAGTAGCAGTAGTTGTAGTAATAGTAGAAGTGGTAGCTGTGGTTGATTTTGTTGAAGTGGTTGATTTCGATGAACATGAAGTAAATGTGAGATTCTTCATTGATTCTTTGCCTTTTTTGCCCTGATTGGGCTTTGATTCTGTCATTTGTACAACATTTGGATGAGATTGGAGATTTTGAAATTCAAATTTTCCAACGGTCGGGAAGAAACGGTCAAACGACTTTAAATCGTATTCGAGGTAAGTCAGCTAGAACCACAGCAGGGACAAAATGGCCCTAGGATGGATAAGGTTTTTTTTTTTTTGTTTTGTTTTGTTTTGTTTTTTTTTGTTTTGTCTTTTTTTTTTAGGTTGATATAAATAATATAAACCTTTCAAAAGCAAATTTATTATACATGACAAAAAATAATAAAAAATTATTGTATTTTTAATTTTAATATAAATATTTGTTTATTTATTTATATATTCTACTACCTTTATTTTTGCTCCATCTTCATTTACTCCACCTATGTAGAACATCTTATATGATTTATATAGTTGATCCCAACTCTGAATAAATAGAAAGGGGCCGAATAAACATAAAGGGGTTCCAAGCTCGGTCATTATCTTAGATAATGGAGGAGAGTTGTGATATATTGACATTTTAGTGTAAAATATCTATTACTTGTATAAAATGAACGCAACACACACGTTAATGTTGGGATGTTCTCACCTAAAGATGCTATGTGCATCGAAGCTTGGGTGAAATGGAAAATGAGCAAGAGCTTGCTTCACGATATCATCGCTTGGGTGTGAAGAAATATGAGCAAGAGGTTCCTACGTACATACATAGCTAGGGAAGAAATAATCCATTTAGGGACATGGAATCTAAGAACATTAATTAACATGAAAAAGTCAATAGAATTAGTGGATACTATGATTTGAAAGCGAGTTAATATTGTTTGAGTTCAGGAAATAAAATGAGTAGGAGAAGAAAAGAAAAGTAGGAAATGTGGGTTTTAGTTGTGATGGACTAATATCAATTAAAAGTTATAAAGATAGTGTAACGGCCCGCTTTAATTAATCCCGATTAACTGACAAATTACAGATTAAGATCCTAAGCTCAGACCCACTTGGACGTCGCGGAAAAATCTAGGGCACGCCTAACGAGGTGAAATTTGTTATTTTTGTGTGGCGAATGTTTATTTATTTTACTATTATTTAATAGTTCGCGCCGCGTAATTGAGAATGACGCTTAGTCGCGTTGTGCGCGTGTAGTGACGAGAGTGTACGACGTCGCGGTGTGTGCGTAACGCGGGTATATGTGGTAGTATGATATTTAGTTGTCACATCACACATCACATCACCATACCTAAACCCATCACTCACTTTTCCTCTCTCCTTTCCAAAATAAAAAAAAGAAAAAGAGAGAGATCGGATAAGAGAGAGAAATGGAGAGAGAGAGAGAGAGAGAGAGAGAGAGCTCCGGCGAGAATGGAGGTCGCGGACGCCGGCTCGCGAAGGCGCGAACAACTAGGCGAGCTCGCGGCGGCGGATGACGCGAAGGGCGGACGGCCAACAAGCAATGGCGAATCAACAATGCGCGAGTCGAAGGCGCGGACGACGACGGTTCCAAAGCATGGCGGCGAGGCGACTCAAGAGCTGGCCTCAAAGCGCTCCAGCAAGCGGCGCGCAGCGCGCGACAGCGACAACGACGCGATGAACGACGTGGAGCAACGGCGCGGTGGCGCGTTGTCGGACCGATCGATCCCCGACGAAACACAACAACAGTGGATTAGGAGGTTTGACTTCGACGACGCGATGGATTGCTCGCGAAGAAGACGAAAGGCGTAGATTTTTGGAGTCGAGACCTCCATTAAAGGCCATGGCGAGGTTATAAACCACATCGATCTCAACTACGAGGCTAATTGATGAATCTTGTAGTCAATTCCGATATGGTTTACTTCAAGTGGTTTGGTTTTGATTTGAATGACTTAAGTAACTTATTGAGAATAAATATGAGCCCTAAGTGGTATAATTGGATACCAGGAACTTATGAGACTATAGTCGGGTATCAGACGTGTATCTCGAGGTGTGAGCGAGACATTTTGGAGAGACATTTGCGATTGTTTGAGGTAAGTAAACCCACGAGAAAGTCAGTTTAGAATTTACTTATTTTCTTTGTAAATTATTTATTTCACATTACTCTTCATCAGTTCAGCTTGCATGTTTACTCTATTCCCGCGTGTGTCTGTGTATGGTCGAAGGGACGATGTGACCCCTTTCCGGCTCTCTCGTTGATGATGATCCGATTGTTGCTACGGTGTTGTTCATACCTTAGACTACGCGTGAGATATCTCTCAGCGAGTCGATGATCTCGAGAGCGAGTTGACGTGAGGCTCACATCCGTCACATATTTCCTCTCCTATAAGGCGTTGGGAGGAAGTTTACCTTCCGACCAACAGAGTTCCTCATTTCGACCGTGAAGAGGGGGTGTGGATGTCCTCACTTCCAGGGCCTTCTCGGTTTAATATTTAGTCTCATGGCTCGACAGCTATACATCACACTCGCGTTCCATATTCTTGATTATCTCACGACTTATATTCATGCTTTACGTTCCTGTTCATTTACTTTATATGCATGAATTGTAGCCGTTTTCTTGGATTTCTTGTGAATACTAACTGAATTTCTCTGGGATTTACTCACCTGGAACTTGTCATTATTTGTTAGTGGCAAGTTGCAGATCTTACGACGAGCCGGGGGAAGGCGGTGATTGGCGACTACCTCTGATTTGGAGCACCTCCAATAGCTTACTCGTAGGTGTTTGTATTTACGTATACATACTTTTTGGGATCATTTTGGGAGACTTTTCACCTGATACATGTATATTGACGCCTATTATACATTTTTGTCGCCTTAATTGATATACATGATATCCTTTTGCTGGGTTTCCACCCCAAAGTTGTTAATTAATGCATAACTTGTTTACATTAATTATATGCATGTTATTAAGACTTCCGCTATTAAAAATAACCTGAAAAGAACTTAAAATAAACAAATTAAGTTGTAAAACTTCTTAACTTAGCATATTTCGATAGAATATTAATATTTTAAAACAACGAAATTTACTAAGTCGGATTATAAGACGGATAGTTTGCGGGCCGTCATAGACAGGTGTGCAGGTGACGTAGCATGGCTTGGTGACTTGTTCGGCGACGTGGTGGTGCCCGGTTTGCCTCGAAATTTGGGGCCGTCACAGTTGATATCAGAGCCTAGGTTCAGGCAAACCTAGGGGAAAGTTTAATACAACCGAATAAAACTTAACAACGAACATTAGATGTGGAAACCCGAAGATCCTAACTTAGAACTTTAGTTGGGAAGCAAAGTGAGCGGGTAGTACTAGGACTTATATTTGTATATATTGATTGTAATACTTATGTACACGTATTACGACGCTGAAATGCGGCACGTTCGCGATTTGCAAATTCGACATGGATGGACAACCAGTTCTTCATACGGATGATGGGGGCCAGACGAGCGGCTTGACACCTGCCGACTCGGATCAGACCTTGCGTGACACGGTCGCACTCCATAGTTTGCAGCTCGATGAGATTCTTCGATTGCTTCGAGCGCAGGCAGTGGCCACGCCGGCCCCTGTCACACTCGCCGCCGCCACTACTGTAGAGCAGACAGTTGTCGCCCGACTGTTCCGGCGACCCCGCTCACGACCACTACTACCGAGATACTGCCAGCAGTCACTACACCATTGACTACGCCGCCGTGGCACCGACACTGATTCCACCCCAGGAGATGGAGATCCTCGCAATGATAGTAGATTCCGAGGAGAGGCCAGTGTCCAGACTTAAGGATATCCCAGTAGCACGCGAGTTCCCAAGATGTTTTTCCTAAGGATCTACCTGGATTACCCCCGTCCAGACAGGTAGAGTTTATGATTGAGTTAGTGCCAGGCACACAGCCTATAGCGAGCAGACCTTACCGTATGTCATGGCCAGAGCACGAGGAGTTGAGGGCTCAACTAGAAGACTTATCGAAGAAAGGTTTTATACACCCGAGTATGTCACCTTGGGGAGCACCGGTCTTATTTGTGAGAAAGAAAGACGGTAGTATGAGGATGCGTATAGACTACCGAAAGTTAAATAAGGTGACAGTCAGGAATAAGTATCCATTGCCCAGGAACGATGACCTATTCGACCAGTTGGCCGGAGCACAGTTCTTTTCTAAGATTGATATGAGATCTGGATATCATCAGGTGTGGATCAGAGAGGAGGATGTACCTAAGACGACGTTCAGCACACGTTACGGGTTATTTGAGTTCACTGTCATGCCGTTTGGGTTGACAAATGCCCCAGCTGTGTTTATGGATTTGATGCATCGAGTCTTAAGGCCATTTCTAGATCGATTCGTGATAGTCTTCATCGATGACATCTTGATTTACTCCAAGACCCATGAGAACCACGAGAGACATTTTAGAGAGATGTTGAAGACTTTGAGGGAGCACATATTGTACGCCAAGTTCAGTAAGTGCGAGTTTTGGCTTTCTGAGGTGAAATTCTTGAGACACGTGATCAGCGACAGAGGTATTTTAGTGGACCCGAGTAAGATTCACGCTATCATCGACTGGCCTACACCAGAGTGCGTGACAAACATCAAGAGCTTTTTAGGATTGGCAGGATATTATCGACGCTTTATACAAGACTTCTCCAAAATTGCAGCGCCGATGACTAGATTGATCAAGAAGGATGAAATCTTCCATTGGTCCAGTGAACTTATTGAAACTATTCATAAATACATGATAAATACTATGTTAATGTGAATAAGATACAAAATGAAGGTTTAGGTCGCGGGCCGTCAAGGACAAGTGATGGTAATGTGGCATGCTTGGTGATGTGGCGGTACCCGATTTACCTCGAAGTTTGGGGTCGTCTCAGTTGGTATCAGAGCTTAGGTTCAAGCAAACCTAGAAAGTTTAATAGAACGAATAAAACTTAATAAAACAAACTTCGACGTGGAAACCTGAAGATCTTGACTAAGAACTTTAATTGGGAAGCGAACGTGAGGCAGGTAGTACTAGAGCTTATACGTTATATATTTGGATTGTAATAGTATATACGCGTATACGAGGCTGATACGGACACATCTTTGCTATTGCAGATACGACATGGACGGACAGCCGACTCAACCTGCAGAGGATGGTTGACAGACGAGTGGTACCACGCTTGTTGCGACTGATCAGAGTGTACTCGACCGGATCGCGACACATGATTGACAGTTTGAGCTAGGGGTGGGCAGCGGTTTCCGAAAAACCACCCAAACCGCCCAAACCGTGAAAACCGCATGGTTTGGTCTGGTTTTTAGAACTCGCGGTTTGGGTGCGGTTTTTATTTTGGAAAAACCGCAGAATCGCGGTTTGGGTGCGGTTTTGATTTTGGAAAAACCGCGGTTTCACCAAACCGAGGGTATTTTGGTAAATAACCAACATATACAACTCAAAAGACAAAAAGTAAAAACCCTAAAACAAAAAAACAAAAAAACAGTCTCCTACTCAAAACGAAAAGTCTCCTCTCTACCACTCATCTTCCTCACTCCGCACGTGCCACCGCCGCCGCACGCGCCACCGCCGCTGCGCGCACCGCCGCTTTCATCTTCCTCACTCCCCGTCTCACCGCCGCCGTCGAATCCATCGCTTTTTCCGGTCATCGCTGTCGCTTCTTCCACCGCGCGAACCGTTGCTGCGCATCCACAACCGCCTTCACCGCCGCATCGCACAAAGCATCGTCCCACCGGCCCCGCCTTCGCCGCCTCTCTCGCCGCTAACTCAGCCACCGTTGCATTGCGTCCACCGCCTCCTCCCACCGAGTCCCGCCTCCACCGCCTCCACTGTCGCCGACTCGCCGTCGCGGTTTGGAGGCGACCAACACCTGTCGCCATCGCCTCCGACCACCACCTGTCGTCGTCGCCTCCTACCGCGCGAACCACGGCCCACAGCCGCCTCCGTCGCTTCCTTCTAAAGCAAATCACTGCACAACAATCAGAGAGAGGTATGTCTTCGCCAAAAGTGTAAATAAGTGTATTAGGCCAAAACCAAAGATATCTTCTCTACTTTGTTGCTACATTGAGTTAGATTTTCGGATTTAGCCGAGGTCAACATATTAGTGCTTGATGATGGTAGACATGGATTGATGGTCCCCTCGCAGTAAATACCTTATGTTTTTCCACCTAAATCTTAGAGCTTATTCGGCGTGAGTGTGTTTCTCATTGGTGTCAATAGATTTCCTTTAGAAGGGAAAATTTGGAACAATTTTATCTCAGATGGTAGATGCTGAAGTTTCGTTTGTTTGACCAGACATATTCATTTTCACTCTTTGCTGCTTGATCTAAAATAGTAGTTCCACTCAATTATTGATCTTACGGATTATGCGGCGTTTCCTCCTGCTTTGTTTCATTTGTTTGACCATGCATATTCATTTTCTCTATCTAGTTGCTGGATGTATTTTTTTGATGGATTAGTTGTTGCAGGTAGTTTTTGGTAAACCGTGAAACCAAACCGACCAAACCGCGCAAACCGCGGGCGGTTTGGTTGCGGTTTTGATGGTTCGCGGTTTGGTTGCGGTTTATAAATCGGCCAAACCGCGAACCCTCGGTTTGGTCGCGGTTTGATGGTTTTCACCACCAAACCGCGGTTTGCCCACCCCTAGTTTGAGCATATGATGGCCTTGCTCCATGTCTAGACAGCGGCTATCGCGATGCTTACTGCTACCATTACACCGAGCGTCACTGAGACGACAGCTGCTCCGATTGTCCAGGGTAGGCTAGTGACTACAGTTATGACTAAGACTATCACGCCGACTACAATTTTACAGACCCGTACTGAGGTTGCCACATTGGCATCTACGCCCGTAGCAACACCGACAAAGACTCTATATGTGATCACATTTGAGACCTCCTTGTCAGCGCAGGCTAAGCTGACAAAGGAGTTTGTGAGGTTTCATCCGAGTTATTTTACTGGAGGTAGAGACCCAGAGGCGGTCGAAGTTTGGTGGACCGCACATACCAAGACTTATGGAGAGCCGACTACCTAGGTCAGTTTCAGATATATCTTCTATGACCAATACATACCGAGGGAGGTATAGTTACGTCTAAGACAAGAGTTTTTATGTTTTAGGTAAGGCACCCCACAAATTTGTGGAATATATGGAGAGGTACCACTATCGTTTACAGTTTAGTGGGGACTTGGCTTCTACGGATCGCGATCGAGTTCACTACTTTGGAGTTGGACTTAGAGATGATATAGCGAGTGTAGTAGTGAGATCTATGAGAAGGCCATAGCCCATGAGACATATCTTCTCTACTGCGCCGCGATACCCATACCATAGTTGGCATTAGGGTTGTTCGAGCGCGACACCAAGTCTGACAAAAAGGGTAAGAAGATTATAGATCACAGAGATAGACGAATACAAAGGCCCATACATGATGACTAGCAAGTGGTCAGCGCCCATGCTATAGTGTCTGCACAGCTAGCGCAGATGTCAAGTGGTGGTTATACACAACAACAGGGATAGACATCGACTCAGGACCAATGAGGCAGGGACTGTGGACAGTATGGTCAAGGGCAAGGCTAGAGGTTAGGTAGTGATTAAGGTTAGGGGTCAGGCCACAGACATGTCAATTGTTTCAAATGCAGACAACCTAGAAATATTAAGAAGGATTGTTCGAAAGCTTCGATAGCACCGATTACAGCACCACTAGTTCAGACTAAGGAGCGGGCACACGTGGTAGCACAACCATACCCTGAGGCCACCAAGCAGCTCGTCGAGGGTATGATTTCCTTTTGTGGTCGTTTTTATCCATACACTTATTGATTCTGGTTCCACTGTATCATTTACTTCTGAACGCATAGTAGGAGATTTAGGGTTAACACCGATTAAAGTTAACAAACTCCTGATTCTTAGCACGATAACTGGGGAGAAGGTTTACAGTGATGACCCTTACCTGACCTAAGGTCAGGTTGCTCGGCCCAGGCCGCCTCCTAGGCCCAATACCGGAACCGAGCCCGAGTAAGTGGCCAGACACGCCTAAAACAACCTGTAAAATATCAAACTAGTGCGTATGGATAAATAATTGCAGAATTAAATAAAAGGATATCCATATGACGTACTACGAAACTATCGTTGGGTTTTAGTATCCTTACAACAACTTAAATCATTCAAATACTACCAAGTCATTTAAACTAAATGAGTAAGGTTAATACTACCCTGAACACTTATTTATATACAACCCAAGTTCGATAATTTCAAAATCAAGTAAATAGATAATATCATTATAAGACTCACATAAAAAAGGCTTCGAGCTATCGCCTCTCCCTTGTCTCGATCTAGCGTCACTATGTATGGTCCTGAGATATAAGTAGATGAGCTAAAGGAACCACCGGACCACCGTAATGCGGAAAACCTGCTTAACCATCAAGTAATACTTAATAAGCATGTAAGCTAGCATGGACTGAATTTGAATAAAGAATCATTTAAAACAAGACATCACATGAATTTATAAAGCATTAATAAACCATGTCACCAAAATTGATAAATCATATTCAAGTCAAAACTCATAATCATGCATAGGGTTCCCAAAGAGAGATAGAAAATAGTAATAATATAAAGTACCTGGTGATCGATTCGTCTACCATCGGGGTGATGGCAACCACTAGACGAGACGTAGGCCTACATGCATTCTCGTTAGTCCTATCAAACCAATAGTAGGTTCATCTAAAGCCATCACCGATGCACGTCCCTCTATCACAAGTACAAAAGAAGACAACTCCAACTCATGTCTTAAATTGATACAATTATGAATTTAATTAGACAAGTAAAGCCCTCAGTGGCGAGCTCCACAACATTCTGGGGCATTAAATAATAAAGCCATCGGTGGCACCACAAACATCCTGGGGCATTAGATATGATTACTTGCTAATAATGCCCTCGGTGGGGACTCCACAAACATCTAGGGGCACTGAATATCATAAGAGGAGAAAACAAATGCATTCACATTCCACATATACGTAGATCCAAGCCAATAAAATAATGCAACCAATTTCCCAAGTCTCTAAGTAAAACATATGTCCTAACATAACTAATATCATGCCATATTTGATAATTGAGCAAACTCCTCACTTACCTCGACTCGGCGCGCTAAGTACTCTCGATCCTCGCACGCTCGGGGCTCGATGTGAACCACCTCGCGAATCTAAACAATTCGAAATAATAATTACTTTGCATATCTACAAACGTATAAGTACAACACCTATAATTTAGACTCATTTGTAGTTTATTTAGGGTAGCCTAGACTATAGGGACTCATCCTATTGCATAACAAACTTCAATTAAGTCGTTCACGACTCTAAAATCAACAATTTGATTCGAGATCGATGATTTGAGTGAAATAAGAATGCAATGATACAAAGCCATGTAAGAACCTTAAAACTTGGTTTTCCAACTTAAATCGACTAATCATAACAAATAGAATCCAAACGACCACGTAAGTTTACTTTGAGTTAAAATCTCCAAATTATATCATTTAGTCAAGAATCCATAACTTAATCCAAGCCAATAACATAATGCAACCAATTTCCCAAGTCTCTAGTTAAAACGTATGTCCTAACATAACTAATATCATGTCATATTTGATAATTGAGCAAACTCCTCACATACCTCGACTCGGCGAGCTAAGTACTCTCGATCCTCGCACGCTCGGGGCTCGATGTGAACCACATCGCGAATCTAAACAATTCAAAATAAAAATTACTATGCATATCTACAAACGTACAAGTACAACACCTATAATTTAGACTCATTTGTAGTTTATTTAGGGTAGCCTAGACTATAGGGACTCATCGTATTTCATAACAAACTTCAATTAAGTCGTTCACGACTCTAAAATCAACAATTCGATTCGAAATCAATGATTTGAGTGAAATAAGAATGCAATGATACAAAGACATGTAAGAACCTTAAAACTTGGTTTTTCAACTTAAATCGACTAATCATAACAAATAGAATCCAAACGACCACGTAAGTTGACTTTGAGTTAAAATCTCCAAACTATATCATTTAGTCAAGAATCCATAACTTAATCCAAATAAGTTCATTTTCAAAGAAATGATATAAACACTCGTTTGTGTCTTGACTTGCTTTAAAACGAATCTAAATTAATTAATTTTATCCATTTAGTTCATAGAATAAAAAAAGAACCAAATGGCTTAAAAGTTCGTTTAAAACAAGTCATTCCCTTTTTTTGAACATCTCATCAACCACATAGTAGACGAATAAGATGTTTTGCCAAAGTTTAAAACAAGTCATTCCCTTTTTTTGAACATCTAATCAACCGCATAATAGACGAATAAGATAGTTTTGCCAAAGTCAATGCGAATTTGACAAAACCATTTCAAAGCATGGAAATCATGACCATGAAACTTGACTAATCAAATACATAAAAAAATAAGCTCGATAAAGAGTCCACGAGACTTAAAATTCATGTTCATCCTTACTTATTGTTTAAAGGAACAATATAACAACTTTCTCTTGATAATTCATCAAATACATGGAATATATTAATTTCCAAAACCATTTCCAAGGTACGAAACCTTCAAAAACAAAGCTCAAATTGTCCATAAAACGGAAAACCCTTTTCATGGATTCAACCAACCATAACGATTTGATCGACTCGTCGATAAGAATCATTAAATGTAAATTTACAAAATAAGAATCCCTTTTCAAAGCTAGACCAAGGAACATTGAACAAAACTTTACACGAATCGATCAGCCGTTATCGACAAGGCCACATTCGAGGCAAGAATAATTTAGAAAGTTAGAATCTCACTATAGCCTTCAATATAGTTCTCAACTCCAAATCCCTTTCAATCCACATATCTAGCCAAGATCTAGACTTCTTCAAGTGAGATCTATTATTAACTAGGTCAAGGTCTCCTTCTTCCGGGTTAATTTCACAGATGGTCACTGAAGATTACAGTTCATAACACTTTGGTCACTAAACTTACATTTGTCCAAAATATATCACTCAACTTTACAAAACGTTTCAACAAAATAACTCCGACCACTCTCCGGTTAAAAACACGTCGGCGATGCTGACGTGGCGCCACGTGGGATTTCATGGGAGGTCACTTAAGTTTTTAAGTTATGACATGGCATGCAACATACATGCCCACCCACCCCCTCTTAATTCACCCCACACTCATTACACTCACTAGGGCTCGAGCTCTCCAACCCCTGGATCGTCTTCTTCGTCGCGCTCTCTCTCTCGCGGTTCCTCTCTCTCGCGGTTCCTCTCTCTCGCAGTACCTCTTTATCGCGCAACCGATCGACCTCGACTTCACGGGGCAAGGCCTCGGTCGTGCTATCCCCTCCCCCCACTGGTTCGTCTTCTTCCTCGCTCTCTCTCTCTCTCTCGCGGTAGCTCTGTCTCGCGGAGCTTTGAGTCTGCGCAACCAATCGGCCTCGACAGCACGGGGCAAGGTCTCAGTCGTGCTCTCCCCACCCCCCCCCATTGGCTCGTCCTCTTCCTCGCTCTCTCTCTCTCTGTCGCGGTAGCTCTGTCTCGCGGAGCTTCGAGCCTGCGCAACCAATCGGCCTATTTGTTCACGGGGTAAGGTTTCAATGTAAGAGATTTATTCTTCGTGTAAATGTTAATAATTGCATTGGTTTTTTTGATCAAGATATATCAAACATGGAGTTTAATAGGCAAGTTTTGTTGGGTAGATATGCAGTGATTGATGGATTAACTGATTCGGGCATGCTTAGATTCCTGGTTTGTTATTATTTTTGAATGGTTTAACTGATTTTGCAGTGATTGATGGATTGGATGATGATACGTGTGATTGAGTCGGTTGGAGTCAATTGAATCAATTTTTAGGGTATTTTGTTGTTGAAATTTCTGTGCTGTTACTGAGATTGAATCTTGGCCATGGTTGAGATGAATAAAGTAGTTGTAATGGATTTATTCGTGTTCAATTGCTCATTCGTTTCGTTGTTTCGTCAATGTGTAATGGTCTCAGATATATGTTGTGCAATTACACCATATAGGCAAATCTTGTTGGGTAGATATGCAACTTCATCAACAGAGTATTTACAATTTTTGTTTTAGTTTCGGGTTAATGCTGCATAAATTGGTGATGTTATGATTGGTGATGTTCTGACATGGTTTGAGAATCTCAATTGATTTGTATTGAGCGATTGAGCGATTAATGTGTATGGTTAATTGGGATCGTTGTGGTGTTGTTGTAACTTATTGTTTCTGCTTGATTATGATTTAGTATGTCGGCTCTTAAATCGAAAGAGCTTAGCGAAGCTATACTGAGGGAGTTCATTCGTTCTCTATCTTAATAACAAGAATTAGAATTCTTCTATTGCACATAAATACCAGCTTAAAATGTTCTCTCTGGTTTGTTTTTTTTGGTTTTAGATGGTTTTTGGGGCCATGTATGTCAGCTTAGGGGTGTGACCTTTTGAATATATTTAACTGTTTGGTTTTTATGGTTTTGTACATGTCAAGGGACATTTTTAACATCCTTATAATTGCAGGAATCATTTTCACAATGGAGATGATGGTCAAGAAGAAGTGGAGCCTGACTTAGAACAAAGATATTTTGGGTCCCCAGATATTAGATAACAAGAATTAATGGCCTTAGAGGTTAGTCAGCAAGAAGAAGTGGAACCTCCAGAAGAACAAGACAATGGAACAATTCAACATGAAGAACTAGAAGCGGATGAAGGTAATGATTTTTTCGAGAGTGACAATGATGTTGAGGACGATGATGACTATCAAGAAGTTGTTGACGAACAACTGCACAGTAGAAAAAGAGGAAGGCCTAAGGTTATTGCTCCACCTCGTAGTAGTGCACTTGCGCTTGTTGAAGTGCATGACCAAGACTCAGACTATGCAACATCAGATGAGCTCCACACAAATGATGATTCCGATGGATCTGAGAAGATGATGTATCTAGAGTTTGATGAGTTCAAAGACATGGCAGACCCACAGCTCGAATTAGGCATGAAATTCTCTTCTTTCAAGACATTTAAGCTAGCATGCAGGAATTAGGGTATTCAAAATAAGCGACAAATACGCTTTACTACGAATGATAGGAAACGGTGCATATGTAAATGCCAGCGCTTCAAGTCTAGCAATTGTGAGTTTCAAATTTTTGCTTCTCATGTGGGTAAAGATGACTCGACGGTTCAAATCAAGTCAATCAACTTGACCCACTCTTGTACCAAAGTGAACATGAATTATCACGTGACTTCTGACTGGCTTGCAAAAAAATATATTGAACAATTTCAAGTGGACCCAAATTGGTCAGTATCGGGTATTATACAAAGAGTCAAGGATGGCTTGAAGTTCGAAATAAGTCGAATGAAAGCTTGAAGAGCAAAGAAGAAAGCAATGGAGATGATGAATGGAGACGAGGAGAGCCAATAACTGAAACTTCATTCGTATGCACTTGAGCTGCAAAAAACAAATACGGGCACAACAGTCAAAATGACGCAGCATCTAGGGGTATTTCAAGGCATATATATGCCTTGCTCCATTGAAAAATGCTTTAAACTCAGGATGTAGGCCTTTGATTTCTCTTGATGGTTGTTGGTTAAAGGGTCAATATAAGGGACAATTACTTGCCGCAGTAGGGATATACCCAAATGATTGTATATTTCCCATAGCTTATGCAGTGGTTCAAGTTGAGAGTAAAGGCACATGACAATGGTTTTTAGAATTACTTAAGGATGACTTAAACATTGTCAACAACTATAGCGTTGCTTTCATGTCGGATAGGCAAAAGGTACAATTTGTTTTCATGTTTGTTTTTCATAATGCATGTTTGATTTCATTATTTAATCCTTGAAGTCCACTCTCTCTACAGGGACTTGTTAGCGCTGTTAAATCTGTTTTCCCCAATTCGTAACATAGACATTGTGTGAGGCACTTGTACACAAATTTCAGAACAAGGTTTAAGGGAATGAAACTTAAGCAAATGTTGTGGAGTGCAGCTAGGGCCACATATCGCGAGAGAATGATCTTTTGGTTAGACGAGTTGGAAAAGGTTAATAGAGATGCTAGATTGTGGTTGAATGAGGTTCCCATCGAATCTTGGTGTAGGGCCAATTTCCAAACACGCCCTAAGTGTGATATGTTGCTTAATAATTTGTGTGAGTGCTTCAATCAATACATTTTAGATGTCAGGGACAGAGGAATCATTGACATGCTAAAGATGATAAATGTAAAGTTAATGCGGAGGCTCAAGCGCAAAAAAGAGGATATGCAGAGAATCATTGCTAAGGGGAGAGAGCGAATATGTCCTAAGATTCTAAAAACGTTTGAGAAACTTAAAGATGAGTCTATTTTCTATGTTGTTGAGTACTCGGGTGGCCCTTCTGTGTCATGTCATGGACACGGTAAGACATATGTGGTAAACATGATGGACTTGTGTTGTGATTGTGGGAAATGGCACTTACGGGCATCCCGTGCGAGCATGCGGTGGCGGCTATTATGGGAAATGATGGGGACCCAGTGGATTACATCAATGAGTGTTACTATATAAGCACTTACATGAATGTGTACTCACACTACATCAACCCAACAGGACGTGAGGAACTATGGCCTAAACCAGCGGAAGATGTCCAACAAGTCAAACCACCAGCACAAGTCCAAAAAAGGAGAGGAATAAAAGTAACAGCAAGGAGAAAGGAGCTTGAGGAATTAGAGATTGCGGCTGCACAAAAAAAGATGTCAAAGAAGGGAACTGTACGTATGACTTGTCAAACTTGCCATGTTGAAGGTCATAATAAACGTCATCATACTAAGGGTCAAAACAAGGTATATCTTTATTGATTATAAAAGTGTATATGTTATTAAAACACTTGTTATATTTTTGTGTGATTTGACTTCGCATTTATATAATATGTAGAGAAAGAAAGGGCCAAGTGAAGGAGTTCAAGTGGATGAGAATTCTACATGTGGCGAGGCACCTCTTGAGCAGGTATGTATGTGACATTGTTGGAGGGATTGGAATGGTTCGGAATTGAATTCCATAATTATTGTTGGATTTCTACATTAATGTGCGATTTTACATTCTTAGTATTAATAACGTGTTTCAAATTTTGACAGCATAACCTTTTTACAACTAATGCTACAAATGCGAGTGCTTCCCAACCCTTTCCTGCAATGCCAAGTATGATGAATTTTTCACAACCTATACCAACGATTTCTCCAAAATCAATAACGAAGATTCCAGTTGTTCGACGTCGTGGCAGTGGAAGAGGTGGAATAATTGGAAGAGGTGGATGATGTACGAATGTGGAGACTACGTCTTTTTCGTGAAGACAAAGGATGAGACTGTTTTTTGGATATCTAGGTGAAATTTCCATGTTGGATGAAATGAAGTGTATTATGGAACATGTTATTTGGTAGTTGGTAGACAAATTTTTTGGTGCCTGTGTAATGGCAACCCATTTTTTGAAATGACAGTCTATTTTTTGTGAGAATCAGCAGCTTCGGTATAAATATTTGCACATTTTTTCCCTATTAATCAGAACTGCAGAAATGGAAGGTTTAATCCATGCCCGAATTAATCTAGTCGCTATTTCTCGTTGCAATTGCAACCAATTTTTTGTAGTGTTTTGAAAGTACATCTTCCTCATGTATTAAACTGTTATCTGTGAAACAAATTAATATGATGTTTGATATTCTTGTTAGCATTATTAATGTTGATTATTTTGGAGTTTGGATTTCTGATTATTGGAGTTCATATTCTACTCTTGAAGTTAAATTAGAAACATTAGTCTCATCTAAGCTGCATATAATTCTAATTCGAAGTCTTGGCAATTCAACTTGAGAATGATCACAATTACAAATGAATAAGAACAAAAATCACATGCTTTTACTTTTATTGAGATAAGATATGCAAATTAAGAACAAATTAAAGAGAGTACTTAATGCGTTGAATCCTCGAAGATCTTCTTAATCGTCGATGACAAGGTATAGCTATAGTTTGCACTCACCATCCAATATATCTTTATTTGATCGATACATCTCCATTTATTTAGAGCATAACATTGTATTGTGTTGTATGATGCTATTGCTTCAACCATAGCGTTTGATTCAACACATAGTTTATTTTTTCATTCATATGCTACAAAACCACAATACAAGGTCTGACATAAGTTTTACACAAAATGACACGACAACTTTTCCCTTCGATTCCAACCGAAGATGACTATTTCGTTTCTCCTCCAACCGTTGTGTTTACTTGTATACAATGAAACCAAACAACAATACAATGACCACCAAGCATAACCAACATGCAACTGCACAATCGTTGAGTTTCCTTCGCCCATTAAACTCGTCTTGCAACCTTTTCTCGCTTTCCATTCGGTCTAACTTCATCAACAACCCATTTATAACAATCGTTGCCCGGTCAGTCATTTCAGGATCAAGTCAGTTAAAGTATTTGCATCCGCATCTATGCTGCAGAACAATGAGAATTTTCATTTAATTTCCTTCATATGAATAAAATTTAACAATTTCATAGAATATACACGTTTCCGTACAAACCATGTATTTCCTGCATCTATAAAATCGTCATCCTGGATTTGTAGCTGTCCACGAGGTGAACACCACTGTTGGCACGCCGCAATAACAATACTCGTGTCCTTTGATGAACTCCATGATTTCTGGCCAAGATACAAATATGACAATGTAGCTATAAACAAACAAACAAACTCTTGGCCAAGATATTGGTGAGGTTTCTTGAAAGTACGGAGTACTAATTAAGTTAAGAAGAAAGAAGTGAGAAGCAGAGATAAATTGATTATGAACAAACAAGAGACTATGTAGCTAAAAACATAATACTGCAGTGCAGTCTATTGTTCACCAAAAACCAAAAAAAGAAAACCAGTCCTGCAGTTGAGTACAAGATCAAAAACATTATACTGCAGTGCAGTCTATTGTTCACCACAAACCAAAAAAGAAAACCTGTACTGCAGTTAAGTACAAGATCAAAAACATAATACTGCAGTGCAGTTAATGTTAGATCATTGCCTTGATATTTTTTTTTTCCAGCTATTATGGTGTAATTGCACAACATATATCTGAGACCCTTACACATTGACAAAACAACGAAATGAATGAGCAATTGAACACGAATAAATCCATTACAACTACTTTCTTCATCTCAACCATGGCCAAGATTCAATCTTAGTAACAACACATAAATTTCGACAACAAAATACCCTAAAAATCGATTCAATTGACTCCAACAGACTCAATCACACGTATCATCATCCAATCCATCAATCACTGCAGAATCAGTTAAACCATTCAAAAACAATAACAAACCAGGAATCTAAGCATGCCCGAATCAGTTAATCCATCAATCATTGCATATCTACCCAACAAAATTTGCCTATTAAACTCCCTGTTTGATCTATCTTCAGTCCAAAAAAACCAGTGCAATTATTAACATTTACACGAAGAATAAATCTCTTACATTGAAACCTTGCCCCGTGAACAAAGAGGTCGATTGGTTGCGCATGCTCGAAGCTTCGCGAGACAGAGCTACCGCGACAGAGAGAGAGAGCGAGGAAGAGGACGAGCCAGTGGGGGTGGGGGGTGGGAGAGAACGACTGAGACCTTGCCCCGTGCTGTCGAGGCCGATTGGTTGCGCAGGCTCGAAGCTCCGCGAGACAGAGCTACCGCGACGAGAGAGAGTGCGAGGAAGAAGACGAACCAGTGGGGGGGGGAGCACGACCGAGGCCTTGCCCCGTGAAGTCGAGGCCAATCGGTTGCGCGAGAGAGAGGTACCGCGAGAGAGAGGAACCGCGAGAGAGAGAGAGCGCGACGAAGAAGACGATCCAGGGGTTGGAGAGCTCGAGCCTTAGTGAGTGTAATGAGTGTGGGGTGAACTAAGAGGGGGTGGGTGGGTGTGTATGTTGCATGCCATGTCATCACTTAAAAACTTACCCACGTGGCGCCACGTCAGCATCGTCGGCGTGTTTTTAACCAGAGAGTGATCGGAGTTATTTTGTTGACACGTTTTGTAAAGTTGAGTGATATATTTTGGACAAATGTAAGTTTAGTGACCAAAGTGTTACGAACTGTAATCTTTACGGACCATCTGGGAAATTAACCACCTTCTTCCTTTCGTTCTCTTCTCTTTCCCTTCCTCCTCGTGAGCAATCACCGTCAGGAGATCTTGTCCGCGCTAGTGCTTCTGTCCGTGTCGTCGCTGCTGCTGCGTAACTCCTCCGCACTGTCCGCCGCGACACTGCTGATCATCCTCATCGGAGCCTCCCTCTTCTTCGTCCGCACAGCCGCGTTGTCTCCCACCGGATTCGTCCGAACAGCCTCCGCGAGCTCGCCACTGCCGTTGTTTCGAACTCCATGGCGAACACCACCACCGCTTATAAGCCTCGCGGAGCTGTTGTGCGTCCACTGTACTGGAGTTTGCCGGTCCCGCTGGAGCAGCGTCGGCGTCGCCGGCCTTGTTGCCGCCGTCTGTCGCCATGAGTCTCCCCCATGGCCGCCGCCTATCAAGTTCTCTCTTATGCATAGTTTTCCTTTTTGTGTTGTGAGAAATTAGGGTTTGAACCCTTTTATTTGGTCCCTTATTTTCTTTTCTTCCTTATAAGTGAAAGAATAATCATATCTCTTCATTCTTTCCTTTTGTGAAGCAATACTTGGATCCAGTGTGGATACAACTCTCCCTTGGCTAAATCTAAACGTCTATAACCCATCCGGTCAATTTATAACCCTATAATTAACACATTTAGTACACTCAACCTTTATTGAGACCTTTTAATTAGCAAATTTTAAGTAAATTCACAGTCTAAGGTCTTATCGTCGCGCAAATTAAATTATGCATATTATACACGCATTAGCACATTATACACAAATAAAATATTAAATTATTAAAAATGCCCTCAAGTTGGATCATGTAGAATTCATGTCGTTACATTTACCCTAACATGATTTGTGAAGGTTGCACGATAGAGATCTGCGGACACCAGCTCCTTATTGACCTACGTGTTCTAGAGTTCTCAGAGTTTGATGCGCTTTTGGCCATGGATTGACTAGCGCCTATCAAGCCCATATGGACTATTTTTGTAAGATAATGACCTTTCACATCCCCGACATACCAGAGCTTAGTTTCACCGGTGATGCGAGTGCATTACCGACCATTAGGATAGATTGACTATGACCCTAGAGATGGTGGTGTTTTCACAAATAGTAGAGTTAGCCGATACACTAGAGGTTACACTTGAGGATGTTTTTGTTGTCAGCAAGTTTCCTGATGTCTTTCCGGAGGATTTACTAGGATTGCCCCCACACAGAGAGAGATTGAGTTTGTTATTGAGTTAGTGTCGGACACACAATCGATAGCTAGCAGATCATATCAGATGGCACAAAAGGAGCATTATGAGTTGAAGACTCAACTTGAAGACTTGAAAAAGAAGGGGTTTATACACCCGAGCACGTCTCTATGAGGAGCACCGATCCTGTTCGTTAAGAAGAAGGATGATAGCTTGAGGACGTGCATTGACTATAGGAAGTTGAACCAGGTGACAGTACAAAAGCGTTACCCTTCGCCCTGGATCGAAGATTTGTTTGACCAGTTGGCCAGAGCCCATTTCTTCTTTAAGATCGACTTGAGATCGGGTTATCATCAGCTCAGGATTCGAGATGGGGACATAACTAATACTGCATTTAACACCAGATATTGAGTTTAAAGTGATGTCGTTTGGACTGACGAACGCACCGACTATGTTCATGGACTTGATACATAGAGTATTAAAGTCGTACTGGGACATATTCATCACAGTCTTCATTGATGACATATTGATCTACAACAAGATTCGTGAGGATCACATGCAACATCTCAAGCAGATATTGATGACATTGAGATAACACAGATTGTATGCTAAGTTTAGTAAGTGCGAGTTTTGGCTATTATAGGTCAAGTTCTTGGGACACGTGATCAGTGACAGAGGTATATCAGTGCACTCGAGTAAGATTCATGCAATCATCAATTGGCCGACATCGGAGACAATGACAAATATTAGGAGCTTCTAAGGTTGGCAGGAAATTACTAGCGATTTGTGGAGGACTTCTCGAATATCGTCGCACCGACTAGATTAACTAAGAAGGACGTAACTTTAGAATGGTCAAGGGAGTGCGATGACGTTTTGCACAATTGAGAATAAGGCTGACTGCCGCACCATCACTAGTATTGCCAGAACCTGACAAGGTATTGACAGTTCATACTGATGCTTATGGCATAGGGATGGGTTGTGTACTGATGCAGGGAGACAATGTGATTACCTACCTTTCTCAACAGTTGAGGACCCACGAGAGGAATTATCTTGTGCACCACTTGGAGCTTGCAGCAGTCGTATTTGCATTGAAGATATATATACATTACCTCATGGAGAGAGGTTCACATTGTTTATAGATCATAAAAGTTTAAAGTATCCATTCACTCAGAAGAATCTGAATATGAGATAATGACGTTTGTTGGAGTTGTTGAAGGACTACAATTTTTCCATTTAATATCACCTTGGGAAGACAAATGTCGTAGCAGATGCATTGAGCAGGAGAGGATTGGATTTTGAGACAGTTAACTGCCATATGATGCACGAGTATGGTTTATTTGAGGTGACAACATCATTGAGTTTGACAGATGTTCCTACTGCAGCGGACGCACAGATTTGTGGACAGATTGAGGTATAGCCTGTTTCTATTCCACGAGTGTTAGAGTTTAGAGGGTTGACGAGATGTACTTGAGGTTCAGTGAGATGGCATGCAGATCCGATCATCCAGATTAAAGCGAGTCTGTGGATCAGTGTTTGAGGCATAAATGGAGGTTATGGATTTCGACAGTGGCAGAGATACGCGACGGGATACTCTAGGAGGCTCACAGGTCCCGGTATACAGTGCATCCCGAAAAGACCAAGATGTATCATGATATGCATCAGTTATTTTAGTGGCCTGGGATGAAGGCGGACGTATGTGCCTATGTTAGGGGTTGTGAGGTGTGCCAGCAGGTTAAGGCTGAGCACATGAGGCCTGGAAGGTATTGCAGCCGCGCCCATCCCTCAGTGGAAATGAGAACACATTACGATGGATTTCGTGTGTAGATTACCACAGACTTCTTGAAAACACGATGCGATATGTGTGTTCATGGACAGATTGAAAAAATCAACTCATTTCCCACTTGTTTCTATGAAATATACCTTAACACAGTTGAGCACATTATTCGAGAGAGAGAGAGATTACAACTGCACAGAGTACCGATTTTGATATTTTCAGACCATGAAAATCATTTTACATCATCATTATGGCATGCTATGCGAGAGCGGTTTGGTACTAAATATAGTTTAACACTGCATTCCATCCTTGGACAGATGGATAGTCGAGAGATTAATACAGATACTCTAGGATATGCTCATGGCCTGTGTGTTATAGTTTGGTGGATCTTGGGAGGAGTACTCGTCGCTCTATGAGTTTGCCTACAACAACAGTTATCAGGCCAATATTGGAATGCCACTGTTTGAGGCGTTGTACAGTAGATCGTGTAGATCACCGACTTGTTGGGCATAGCCCGAGGATACAGTAGCCGTGGGGCATGAGATTATTGTGGACCATATAAAGAATGTGAGATTGATTCGTCAATGGTTGCAGGTTGCCCAACACAGACATAATAAATATGCGGATAAATATCGCAATAGGCTTAACTATATCATCGCCTCTCTCCCGAAGTCTTTCCCTCTTGGCGGCTCCCGTCGGCGACCTTCCTAGACCGAGGTGAGTAGTTATTTTTGTTGTTGATTTAGTGTAGAAATTTGAGAGCTTTTAATGGTGGTTGTGTTGTTCTTGTTGTTAATAGTGTTGATCTTGTTGCATTGTTGTTGTTAATTGTTAAGGAAAAAGAAAATAAATTCTTTTTTTGACGTCTCTAGAATTGTCTCTTCCATAGACGAATTTGGAAGGAGAGATGGTAGCCAAGCGGGCCGGGCCTGGCTACACCAAGTGCGCCGAGTTGGGCCAACCAAGGGCCGGGTCAGACCGACCCTGACCTAGATGAACCAGGTCGGACCGACCTGGGTTCGAGTGGATCGGGTCAGGTCGACCCTAGTCCAGGCGATTGGGTCGAATCGGGCCCGGTTAAGGCCCAACCTATTAAACAATTTAAAATTAAATAAATATAATTTTTAAATAAAATAAATTACAGAAAATAGATAAAAATAGATATGAATTATGGAAAATTCCAAAAAAGTCAGAGAAAATATGAAAAAAATTATAAAAAGCTAGGAAAATGAGTTTCGAGGCTTTTTCGGGCGTTTGACACCTCGGTATAACCTGAAAAGTGTACCAAAACTAAACTTTTTGGAATAAAATTTCAAGTTTTTGAACCCACATTATAAACTCACTTAATGTGACTTTAAATTAATTAAAGTGGTATAATTGGACACCAGAAACTTAGGAGACTATAGTCGGGTGTCGGGTGCGCGTCTCGAGGTGTAAGCATGACATTTTAGGGGCGATTTGCGATTGCTTGAGGTAAGTAAACCCACGAGAAAATTAGTTAGAATTCATTTATAACACTTGATTTATTTTAAACTTCAATTATTCTATTGTGTTATTTATTGCTATCTACTTATTGCTCATCCACTCCTACGTGTGTATGTGTGTTTGTCGACGGGATCGGACATGACACGACTCACACCTCGGGGCTAGCTACTCCACGCTGTTATAATAATTAGCCATGTTAGGGCTACGCGTTGACTATTTCTCGCGAGACCCGCTAGGTTGAGATATGTTTAACGAGGACCCAAATATTCGTTATTGGTTCTTCTCGAGAGATGTTTGGATGAGGTTCTACCGTTCATGGGTTCCTCTCTTCAGCCATGAGATGTTTGTCGAGATGATCGTTATGAGCTCCTCTCGATTAGCTAAGTTGATTCCCGGATGTCGACCGGGGTTTTCTGTTATGCTACACTCGTGTCCAATTTTGACTTCTGCGACTTGTTTTCATGCGATCACTTTATTTTGTGTCCCTTATTTAGATTGCATGAATTGTAGCTGTTTTTATTGAACTTTGTGAATATTAGGCAACTTTCTCTGGGATTTACTCACTAGGATTTGTCATTATTTTTGGTGAAAAATCACAAATCCTACGACGAGCCAAGGCAAGGGGCTCTTAGGCGACTACCTCTGATCTAGGAGAGCCCTATCAGCTTTTTGGGTAGGTGTTTGTATGCACTTACTTACTGCTTTTACGGGATCTTTGGAATAACTTGTATAACTAATACATGTATATGACCATCTTTTGTACTTTTGTCGCTTTTTGATATTCATGGTGTCTCATGCCGGGTTTCCACACTATAGGGTTGTTTATTAATGCGAACTTTTGATTTCTTAAAATACTTGCATGCTTTAAAGACTTCTGCTTAAATATTCATTTTTTAATGATTTAATAAGTCATGAACAACTTAATTTAGCTAACTTACTGAAACTATTCATTAATACATGATAAATACAAAGTTAATGCGAATAAGATACAAATGAAGATTTAGGTCGCGGGCCGTCAATGACAAATGTGCGGTGACGTGTCTGACGATGTGGTGGTACTCAATTTGCCTTGGAGCTTGGGGTCGTTACAGTTCAGTGAAGTCGTTTGACGGACGTATCATAACGCTTCGAAATGTTCGACATGTGCCGAGTTGTACTTAAATCTAATTTTACTTTTCGAATTAGATTCTGAGGGCTATGGGTACCCCGGGCAAGTTGGAGCATTGAAAATATTCCTGAAGTCTTCGTTAGTCATGAAAGGTGTGAGGAAGAAGAACTTGTTTGTTGGTGCAGAAATATTGTGCAAGGTTTGTGCCTCAAAAGTTGATCAAGAAGTGGGTTCTGATTGTTGGTAAATCCAAACAGGCTTTCTTGGACTTGGTTTATTCTTGGTGTTGACAATGGTGGCCCGAGAGGGCGGTATGGCAAGAACAAAGTGATGAATTTTCGTCAAGGTGAAGATATATTATGAATTGACTCAAATTCCATGTGGGACTCTAATTGTTATACACTAGTGTGAGTCTTGTGACAGGTAGGAATGTCATACATGATATAGATCAAAAGTTTATTTAAGCTTGGAAAATGACAAGGAGTTTGTTTTTGTGTCATCGAACAAGTATGATTTGGTGTCATTGTCCAAATCATGTTTGATTACTATTGCAACTTGTAATATTGGGTAGTTGTATGTGGTATGGGTCACATGTTTAAACACATATATATATATGGGTTTTTGTATGACTAGAAAAAAGACATAAAGTGTTGAGGTGTTTGAGTGAGCCGAGAGTTGTGTTGTAACATACGATCCTGCAAGCAGATACATGACACTGTGATATTAAATCTTCTAGGGGTTTCTATCAGGTGTTTAGATAGATGACATTTTTTCTTTGTCTACTAAATTATTGATAGTGGATTCCCTTGTTTTTTGCCTATGATTTTTTACCCTGATTTTGAAGTTTTTCACGTAAACTCTTGTGTTCATCTTTTCTCTGTGGTTTGTTTATCTTTGTGTGTATTCATGTGACTATGATCTTGGGTAACTCGCGGTGGTTCAACACCTAGTGAATGTAAGTAATATTATAGCCTGCATGTGTTGCACTATAACAATTTAGTTTGCTAAAGTTAGTAATATTGAATATTCCTTTAATTAAGGAATATTAGTGATTAATTTAAGGAATCAATAATGAGTTGTTTCTATTCTTGTTTGATTTATTTTCATGTTTATTATAATAATAAGATAGACAAGATTTAGAGAAATCATTTCCTTATTTATAATCTTTTCTTGTAAGTTTATTTCTATATTTATGTGTATCATGATGTGTATATAAACACATCCGAATGAATAGAAAAATTGATGCTTTGTGCAATATTTAAAATTCATTATGGTATCAGAGCAGGTTTATACCTGGCTCCGCAATGTCCCACCCAACTAAGGAGATGCAAAACAATCCATTTTTATATCATAATATTGAGATTTTCTGTACTATATTCATATTTCAATTAGTATGGATGGTTTTTCCCGTACTATATTCATATTTTAGTATGGATGTTTTCTCCATACTACATTCATGTCTTATGTGATGAAAGTATGGATGTGATTTCTCAATACTTCATACATAAGAAACGATAATTAGCGGCTTGGTTTGTCTGCAAGTCGATTTGAAGGATTCAAAAGAAAAACCATCGAATGCAAGTAGGCCCAGATCGAGAGCGTCTGAGATCCTAATTGAAAGTGGGTTACTCGTCAAGTTGGGCATTACGATTAAATCCCTACGCGTCAACTTGAGGGGGAGTATTGAATATTCCTTCAATTAAGGAAATTCGTGATTGATTTAAGGAATCAATAATGAGTTGTTTCTATTCTTTTTTGATTTATTTCCATGTTTATCATAATAATAAGATAGGCAAGATTTAAAGAAATCATTTTTTACTTATAATCTTTCCTTATAAGTTTATGTCTATATTTGTGTGTATCATGATCTTTATAAATACATCCGAAAGAATAGAAAAATTGATGCTTTGTGCAATATTTAAAATCTATTAAGTAATTTAATGTGGCTATAGTTATAAGGTTTTACGTGGGGCCAACTGAATTTTCTCTATTCACAAGAACTTGAGACCTTGATTAAAGAAAATCGAGTCATTTACCACTCGTAATGATATTTACTTTGAAGTTTGAACCGTATAATAGAAACAAATCGCATACACCTTCATTTTAATATATATGGATTAGGACCTACTTGAACCAAATATATATACATTAAAAATAAATTTGTCAATACATATAATATAATTATTGAAATATCTCACATTTCCTATTGCAATTCATTATGAAAAGGTGATTCAAGTGAAATGAAGTTTCTTGTTGTAGGCAACAAAAAGCAATATATATCATATATAATGTAACTATCAATCTTTACACTATTAAGTAATAATGGCAAAAAATCATTTGGTCCCTAGAATTTCACGCTTTTCTTGATTTAGTCCTCAAATTCGGTTACTAATAAAGCGGTTCACCAACAATTCATAAAAATTTATCAAACCAAAAAAATCGACCATAAACCGCTTCTCTCGAACTTAGCAAAAGAACCAAAAGTAAAGATAAATGAGAGTTTAGAGAAGAAAAGTGAACTATTGAAAGTTTGAAGACCAAATCAAGAAAAACGTGAAAGTTCATGACCAAATGATACAATTTGTCTTTAAGTAATTAGTGAGAATGAAGACATTGTTGAAACTTAATAAAAACATTTCCAATGGTAAATATGGATTGAGGCTACAAATTGGTGTCACCTCATGGATGTAGGGATAATATTTATATGACACCCATTTTCACTAAACAATATGGATTGAGACTTATTTTGGCTTTTATTTTATTTTTATATGGAATGAAACCTTTGTTTTTTTTTAAAAAATATTTCTATAATAAAAAATGATGATGTGTCAGTGGAGAAAATGTCTACTACCATGTCTAAAAGTAGACATTGAGTAGATGCCCTATATGATTCCTGCTATATCAGCTAGACTTTTCACAATCCATGGTTGCATAAGAGAACTTTTTTTTGGGTTGAATGTTGATTGTGTTATAGGTGAATCCGTTTTCACCCCCAATCCATGATTGCATTGGAGATGCTTTAGAGCAAATAAAGCGCTATGGAGTCCTTGTGAGATGTAGTGTCGTTGGTGACTTTATTTTTACATTTAAAATTAGGCATAAAATACTAAAACCTCCTAAACTAGAAGTGCTCGGACGGATTAATCCTTAAAGTAATCGATGTGCAATTAAAACCCAGTGAAAAGAGTTGAGCAAAGTATACCCTTTTTGATGAAAATAATTTAAAACACGTTAACTTTAAGTTTTTATCGAATTAATTACTTAATAATTAAATAAAATAAAAATAAGATGTGCGGAGAAGAAGATGATGAAAGAAAAATCGAAATTGAAAACAAGACCGGCGTCTCTGTTAAATTGATTGTATAACTTGCATTCCACGATTGTTACATAATGTCGTGTCAATTTTTTTAGTGCTATGTCATTGTATAAATATACATAAGATGATAAACTACTAAGATAAAGATTGAAAACTTTACTTCAAAAAAAAGATAAAGACTGAAAATCGATCCTAATTTAGCTACCCAATTTGATCCTCTGATTAAATACATTGAATCGACAAAGTAATAATTTAATTCCATATGATGCAAGTTGGGTGGCGCGCAAAGAGAAGAAGCTATTATTTTTTATTTTACTTAATTATCAAGTTATTGATTTGATAAAGTTCGTAATTACCAAGTCATTATTTTAAACTATTTCCATCATGAAGGGTATACTTGGCTCCACTTTTTTCGCTTTAAGGGTTTTAATGATCTATCGTTTACTTTAAGGATTAATCGTCTGAGCACTTCTAGTTTAAGGGGGTTTTAGTACCTTATGCTTTTAAAATTATGTGGTGTAATTAAAAATATTGATGGTATAACAAAAGTTGAAGGTTCACTATGGAATACCCTACGATATTCAAAATTAAGCTATCCACTGGACAGAACGGGTCCGAGACGAGTCTATTATGACTCATTAGGCTCACCTAAGATTTAAAGGTCCATTATGACATCTTAGGTTTGTCCACTGCACATTATTACCCAGGATTGAAATGCTGGTATGGACTTAGTAATTGAGACAAAGATGTTTTGAAATTCGAGACTACAAAGTAGGCCTAAAATAAATTGTAATGTACTCCCTCCGTTTCTATATAAGTGTCGTTTTAAGGTTGTTCACAATTTTTAAGAAAGTCATTTAATTATCTTGAATGAGGAGAAAGAAACAGTTAAATGACTAAATCACCCTTTATCTCTCTTAACCCTACCACTTCTACATATACTAGTTATTAATGTGTAATTAATATATTTTCTTTTTCTATGAAGGGCATAAAAGCCAATTAAGTAATTAATGTGTATTGAAACTATCAAATGACATATATTGTGAAATATTTCAAAATTGTCAAAAAGTCACTTATAAAGAAACGAAGGGAGTAATAATTAGTAAAATTTAAGATACTACGAAAGCTCAACATCACCTACTTTAAATCAAGTTGAATGTATTTAATTTCATTCTTGTTGCTAACTAACTAATTTGAAATTAAGTCTTGATTAAAACAGAAAAAATAATAATCTAAGGACACAATTTCTCCCTTTTAGAGCATAGTGACAAAGGGAATAACTTAAGGACTACTCAACCAACAACAAAATCATGAACACTGAACTCTCAAGCTAACTAAAGAAACATTTTCTACAAACCAAAAGATGCCTCAATAAAGTCCATGAAGTCATGAACGAGACAATTATGTTGACATGTGCAATCAAGGACACTAATGAAAGCTTGTGCACATACAATTCACTCATCCATTCAAGCACTACTAATCAATCTTCTCACCCATATTCATGGAGGCTCTCAATCATGGACTACCCCTAGTTGTTTTTATCCAAGTTGCAGTGGCGGAACTAAAAATCAATTAATTCAGTCGGCCCAAAAAAGGAGTGGAACCAAGTAAGGAATCCATAGTTACATATGGTACAAAAGGGGGTGCCAGCCGCAGGGCCCCCCTCCACGTCTGGTTCCGTCACTGCCACGTTCCAAAACATTAATTTGCAAAAAAGGAAAAAAAGTTCTCATATTGTGATGATTTAAGACCATACTTAGTGTAAAAGATGATTGTCAAATTCATTATTTCTTAAACAAGTGAAATGATGAAAATTCAGGAGATAGAGCATATAATTCACAAAAAAGAAGACCCATTTGAGAGAATTGGAAGAACTAAGAGTCGAACAAGCCTCAATTGATTTAACATCCTTTTTACAAAGGAAGAGATCAAGGTCCATGGGAAAGACCTATTGGGAAACAAGAAATTAATTAAAATCCTAGCTCTCTTCCTTATTTAGCTACGAATTAGATGACAAAATTTAAGATAGACGACGACAACTAATCAATCGATCGATCGCCCACTTAATTAGCGACCTCTTTGAACATAATTGACATGTATAATCAAGTAGTTGATGGAGATAGATCACCAGACATTTTTCTGAGCATCTGCTTCATCCCATCGGCCACTCTAACAGCAGGGTTGGCCTTGAACTTCCTGCAGAATGACATGTGAGCCTTAACGGCTTCATTGACGCCAAA
The DNA here is from genome assembly GCA_039657325.1 of Stephania cephalantha. Classification (NCBI taxonomy): domain Eukaryota; kingdom Viridiplantae; phylum Streptophyta; class Magnoliopsida; order Ranunculales; family Menispermaceae; genus Stephania; species Stephania cephalantha. The sequence continues at coordinate 13,553,206 of CM077570.1, read as the reverse complement.
AGGTCTTTTGCTCTTCTCGTTTCCTCTCAATGCTTCATCTCCAACTGCTTCTGCACATAGTCCACATAGCCATCTCCCATTGAACTTCTCCTTTACCTTTCCAATGTACTCTTGTGTGCATTCCTCTTTCAGTCCACAACACTCGCACTTTGCCACTTCAATCTCCATATCTATGCTGCTCTATACCTCCTTAGTTATTGTTATAACAATCAAATGGGTGTTTGTGTGTTTATATTTGGCCATTAATTGAAGAGGTTGGCCCAGCTAATTAATTAATTAGAGATTTGCAAAGATCACATTAATTGCAACATTAACCTCGAATATGGTACTTATGTGTTGTCAGATAAGTTCTAAATCTTGAAAAACCCATGATACGGAGATATCTGATAAGTGACAATACACAAGTACTTTATTTGGCGTTGGACATCACTTAGGAAACAAAAAAATAAACACATTATTATACAAGGTGCATCTGAGAAGGCACAAGTAGTGTGTATGTGGTTGAATTAATTATGAGTCTTGACAATCAAATCCAAAGCTTCAAATACCCATAGAAGCAAAAAAAAAACTCCATTAAATGTTAAGGGATTTTGGGACCCTCTTGAGACTTAAGTCACTTGGTGCATTTATAGATGGTTTGCTTTGTTTTGTGGGTTTAGTTTGATGAGAGAGGCTTGTATGACTAGGGAGAGAGGAGGGACTCAAGTAGAAGTTGAAGAGTGGGAGAGTTGGGGGACCAACCGGTCTCATTTCATGTTGTAAATGGGGACAATAGAGAATGTGGTTGGTGGTGTTTTTTCTCTTGTAATTATATTGGCATTTTGTTGCCTTGTCTCTTTGGTTAGCTGTTCTTCCACAATTTGGTTAAGCTCCTTTTTTAGGAAAAAAACTCTTAATTATATTCTATGTTTATTTTTATTGTTATATTTAGTTGACAGTTAGTAAGTTTCAGTTGGCATGGATGGGCTGGGCTAATAATTGAAGTCATGACTCAGCTTCCCACAATTGGTGATTAGAGCATCTCCAATAGGGATGTGAATTGGATGTCAACGTGTGCCACCTAGGACTAAATAGACATTGGAGTGAAAAAAACTTCTCCAATGGAATGTGCGTTTTGAATGTCAAGATGACTTGGATAGACATTGTATATTTTGAAATTGACATCCATATTGGATAATATATGATTTCTTTAAATATTTACTTATTTTATTTACACTTTTATTTTCACATTTTAAATAATAAAATTACAAAAAGAAATATTTCTTTTGGGTTTGAAATTGACATCCATGTTGGATAATATAACATTAATGCCACCTCATCAATTAAGCCACAAATTCACATCTATCATTGGAGACTTATTTTGAAATTTAATGTCAATTTGAGCCACATGGGATGAACATCCTTTTCACGTTGAGAATCCACACTCAAAATCCACATTTCCCTTAGGAGATGCTCTTAATTTGGGTTTCATGATCAATTGAAGTAATATGAATTAACATGTCATTCTTATTTTATCTGTATTGGATATATATATATATATTGGATATTTGTCACTTCTATTAAAGAACATTTTATTCTTTAGAAATTATTATTGTATGTTTTCACTAATTAATTTAATTTGTAATCTTCGACTTGTTGGAGGAATTTGAGACAACTAAAGCCGAAATGTGTTAATTTCTAAAAGAGAATTTTTATTGTGTATCTTTCTCGAATACAAATCACGTATTTATATATTTAACAGTTACAACCATTACAACCGAATGATCTCAAATCTTTACATCAAGTCTTAACACCCTCCCTCAAGCTCTAGATGGATTTGTCAAAACCAACTCGAGTTTGCTAAACAAACCAGTGTAGTGTGCATGCGATAACACAATAACAAATTTAAATGGCAAAAATCAAATCTAGGTTCGTTGCAGAGGAAAGTAATCAACGATAACCCACAGAGCAGAAACATACGTACATATATATATGCCGTAACCCACGACATACAAACAAATGATTAACTTATAAGGAGATTCGGAGTGCACATGCACGCGAGCAGAGCAGTTCACAGATGATCACAAGTCGAACAGATGAATTGAAAGGTCTTGAGATGTCCACAAAGGCAGATGCAGGCAGGGTGCATGGACAGATGACGGGCTTGAGAAAGCAAATCAAACTGATGAACTTTTTTTGTTCTTCTTGTTCTTCTTCTTCTTTTCTAAAAAAAAAAAGAAAAAAAAAAGCGCAAGATGAACGAATGATGAGGAGGCATGACTTGGGTGATGCAAACACGGATAGACGGGGATGACATATTTGATGGGTGCATGGTAGCACCAAAGTACGAGAAGCATGAGTGAGCGTGGTACACGTTACAAATGATGAAGTATGGGTGCTTGATGGCGGTGACGGCGGGCTACGAAATAGATGCACTAGCCGCCGTTGAACAGAGAAATGACAATGCTAATCCACGAGCAGATAAGAGACGAAACACATGCGCCAGGAGAAAAGGCACATAGGGAGATCGTATAAAATATAGAGGCAGATAACACCTAAACACCGAAACGATAACAAATGCAAACACCACGAAGTGATTAGTCGACTTTCATCGATCAACCCTAAATTAGAGACCTAGCTCTGATACCACGTTAATTTCTAAATGAGATAATCTTTATTGTGTATCTTTCTTGAGTACAAACCACCTATTTATATGGGTAACAGTTACAACCATAATATCTTTTGGTTACAACCGAATGATCTCAAATCTTAACATCAAATCTTAACAAAATGCAAAAAAAAACTTAATGCAATTGAATGGGGCTAGAGTTGGAGTCTATGTCCTTAAGACTATTCCACCGGCAAAAATTTAAAAAAAACGGTGCCGTTTGTGATTAATTTGAAGGGCATATAAGTAAATTTACACTCCATAACCTAATTCTCACCCTCTCACCGTCTCACACTCACCATTCCTCTCCCTCAACTCTACCTCTCTGCTCTCCTCACAGTCAACACCGCCATTCCTCTCCTCGACTCTACCTCTCGCCTCGATCCTCAACACCACCGCCTCGATCCTCAACACCGCCACCTCTCTGCACACCGCGCCTCTCTCTCTGCACCGCTCTCTGCGCTCTCGCTCCCTCAACACCGCCTCTCGGCACCGCCTCTCGCACCGCCTCTCTCTCTCTGCTCCCTTACACCGCCTCTCTGCCTCTCGCTCTCTCAACACCGCCTCTCGCCTCCCTCAACACGCCTCTTGCCTCCCTCCTCGGCACCGCCTCCTCGAACACCGCCTCCTCGACACTTGCCGCCTCTCGCCTCCCGGCGTGACAACGTCGCAACCCGGCGGGAGCACCTCGTCCTCGTGCTCACGTTACATGACGGTAGTATCTCAAGATACAATGATCACACGTACTGACGGTTGCAGCAATACTATAAAACACTAGTTCTAGGAAACAATTGCATCATGATTCAACACTCTCACATACAGAAATTAACACCATGAAAAACAGAGAAAAGGTTTTCATTCAACTCGTTTTTACTCTGTAGTTAAAACGATCTATATTGTGGATATTTATAGACTTTTGTGTCCCTAACTTAGGAGAGCCACAACACGTACATGACTACATACATTTTCACTAATTCCAAATTATAAAAAATAATTAACATAAATAATTCTTCTAACACGAACATCGTATATAAAATAGATAAATTAGCTAAGTTCTAGCCATTGTCTATGAAAGACCCGAAAGAATCGCACCAATGATTCAACGCTTAAATCGTTTAAGCAGAGGTTTTGATTTGAAGCCCTACATAACAATAGAGCTGCTTCCTTCTAAAAGAGTTTTGGCTTTTGCGAAATAACCAAACAAACCAAACAAGCCAAGGCTTTATTTGGTTCTTTTTGCCAAACGTTTAGAGAAGTTTTCTTGCAAAGTCGTCCCCTCCCCCTCCCCCAACCCCCACCCAATCGAATAAGAGCCTTTTATGCGACCTCAATTTACGTGTCATACATCGAGATTTGTATATGCCTGTATCCTGAGGTTCACATAGGTGATTTTTGTGAGTTAATATATTTTGCAGTGTTACGTGCTATTGTTATTCTATCACTTCTCTATATTATATATGTGGCTTTCTTTTCCTTCTCCCCGCTTGACTGGTTTTTGTAACACGAACTTGTTTTGGCACATAGGAAAGGAGACATGACCCATAGTTTTTCACTTTTTGTGATATAGATGGCATAAGTTTGAGTTGTTTTTTATTGGATGATTGACTGACAATCCATCTCAGATATTTTGGCTTTATGCGCAATATTTCAGTGATTTAATGAACAAACTGTCGACTCATGATTCAACAAATTGGTCAATCACATGCATGTCCGGTTAATGATAGTATAAGAATTCAATTCTCTCCAACAATTTAATTTGATTTGTCTGCTCTCCGCCATGAAGGGTTTGTATGTGTATAAAATATTGGGTGTTTTTTCAAAAGTAGGGTTGTTTTACAATTTATTTCCCAAAATAGGGAGGTTTTTTTTTTTTTTTTTTTTTTTTTTTTTTTTATCACGAAAGTAGGCAATAACGCCTTCTCAGCGCGTTATTGGGATGGATGTGGGTTCGTGGTGCGACTTGGCGGTGACGTGGCGGCGTTTTGTACGAGATAGCGCCTTTTGAGAAGGCGCTATCTTTACATGTGGCCGCCACGTAACCGCCACATCAGCGCCACCTCACATAGTTCAATAACGCCTTTTGAAAAGGCGTTATTAGCCAAAGTTGCGTATGTGAGGTGGCGCTGAGGTGGCGGTTACGTGGCGGCCACATGTACAGATAGCGCATTCTCAAAAGGCGCTATCTGTACAAAACGCCGCCACGTCACCGCCACGTCCGCGCCGACCCAATAAACAAACTCGCCCACGTCACCACCACGTCATCGCCACCTCACCGCCACGTCGCAGAAGCGGACTCGATTTTTCCGCCGACACATGAGTCGCTGGACCAGCGTCGTCGTAGTCGTAGTCGAGCGATCTCGACAATTACAACCAAAGGAGTTTAGATTTGTATATATATATATATAAAAAAAAATTTTGAATATATATATATATATATACATTGGTTTCAACCTTCAACTTTCTTTTCTAACCTAACTAATCGAACCTAACTAAACTAACTAACTAACTAACTAAACTAAACTAACTAACATTAACTAAGGGAACCAAACCAAACTAAACTAAATTAACTAACCTTAACTAAACTAAATAAGTAACTAACTAACTTAACTTAACTAACTAACCTTAACTACCCTAACCAAACTAAACTACCTAACAAAGTAAACTAACTAACCTTTAACTAACCAAACTAAACCAAAATAACTAACCATAAGTAACCTTAACAAACTAAACTAACTAACTTAACTAACTAACTAACCAAGTAACTAAACTAAACTAAACTAACTAACCTTAACTAACCTAACCAAACCAAACTAAACTAAATAAGTAAGTAACCTTAACCAAACTAACTAAAACTAACTAACTAACTAACTAACTAACTAACTAACTAACTAACTAACTAACTAACTAACTAACTAAAGTAAACTAAATAACTAACATTAACTAACCATAAGTATTCTTAAATAAACTGGAGTAAACTAACCTTAACTAACCTAACCAAACCAAACTAAACTAAGTAACTAACTAACCTCAAGTAAACTAACTAACTTTGTGCATGACATTGTGGTGTTTTTTGTGTCGTAGTTCAATGAAGACAAGATGACGATTCTCACACAAACAACAAAAAATAGACTAACTTAATTGCAAACTAAACATACTAACTAAATGAAACTAACCAAACTAAACTAAGTAACCTTAACTAACCTAACTAACCTTAACTAACCTAACCACGTAAACAATAAAAACTAAGTAAACTAAAATAACTAACTTAACTAACAAAATAAACAACCAAAAAACGATCCACGTAAACTACGAAACGAAACTAAACAAACATCCAAGTAGCTCGAGAGTTACTTGTTAACAACCTAACCACACCGGTTCTATGCGAACTAAACTCGACTAACCTAACCTAACCTAAGTATGTAAACTAAATTAACTAAACTACACTAACGAACATACCCTAACGCAACTACACTTAAGTAACTAACCTCAACACCTAAACTAAACTAACTTAAGTAACTAAGATAATTAACCAAACCAAACGAAACTAATATAACCTAACCACCGACACCTAACTAACTAAGCTAACCACTTAAGTTAAATTAAACAAAGAACCTAAACTAACTTAACAAACTAAACTAACTATCGAAGAGTAATCACATATACGACATTTTAATAATATAGAAAACATGATAAATAAGTTCACACAATATGTACGAATTTTAATAATATAGAACACACGACGAAAATGCTCATAAGCAACATATGTACGAATTTTAGTTACTTCACACAATATACAAAATCGACTATATGTTGTCATTGGATGGTTGAGGTCTCATCGGACAATTTTTTTTGTTATGTCCTTCTAAACGACATATACCACAACGGTTCTTCCTAGTTGGTACTCGTTCACGATCTTTATTTGGACATGTTGTTCTTCTATGTCCTTCTTGATGACAAATCCCACATCGCAAAGGTTTTTGGACATTAGGAAGATCCATCTCGGTAGGTCTACGCGATCCCTTAGGTCTCCTCGGCCACGTCGTCTGCGCTGGGGTCGGGTATGATTTTCGTCCCAAAAGTCGGCCAATACTTCTCATCCGGGATGGCCTTGAATTTGTACGAGTAGCCTTTGTGCGTACACATCTAACCTATAGTATGGCTCGATGAACTGCGCGCGAGGCCACTCGAATCAACGCACATGATGCTAACACGTGTGAGCAAGGAAACCAAACGATCGCCATTTATTACAACTGCACACCCGGTCCTTTAAGATGACGATTTGTGTGTTGTTGCCTTTATGCATGCGATCTCCATGTCTTCCAATCCTGCACTTGGAACTCACCAATGTCTCGATTGATCAACGTGACGTGATGCCTCCTTGCGATTTCTCATATTTCGCGAGTTTATTCATGACATATTCTCGTGTACACTTGGCCTTTTGAGATTGCCGCATTGATTTCCTGGTTGCGTTGATCGTGGTACGTCACCAATCTATAGTATATCATTTGAGTCAACGCATAATTGGCAAGAATCGAGCACCCTTCAAGACCCCGTTAAAACACTCTGCAATTTCCGATGAAACTCTAGTAAGTAATATTGGTTCGTCGAATATTTAATGTATTATAGTGCAAAGAATAAATTGTATTTTGTACTTACCAACACCATTAGAATTCATCCATCCGTACCGCATGCCTCCGTCGTGCGATTGGGTCCAAAGTTCTTTAGGGATGGCATTGACATATTGCGAGGCATTCATGCGATAAGTATGTGAAACGCTCCACGCAATAAATTTTCGTTCTTGATGTTGAACAGCCGCTCGACCAAGTAGTACTTTCAGGGGGACAACATTTTTGAATTGTGTGCCGAAATTACTAAGCAAGTGTCGCAAGCAATAACGGTGGTACCCTTTCGGGGGACAAAAGCCGTTGATTGGGATGTTGACCGCCTCCAAAATGCCAGGGTGACGATCAGAAATAACGCATATCCCTTCTCTATTTGTCACGTGTTTGCGCGGCATGCGCAAAAACCACCCCCATGAATCAGTTGATTCGGTTTCTGCAACGGCAAATGCAACTGTAATATGTGACCATTTCCATCAACAGATAACGCAATCAAGGGCTTCCCCACTGTATCTGCCATATAGGAATGTCGCGTCAATCTGAAGCAGAGGCTGCAAAACTTGAAAGCTTGTATTGAAGCTTCAAATGCGAAAAACACACGACGAAATTGTGGAGACGCGATACTTATTTCATCATCATGCCATTGTCTGTGTGACCACTCGATTCTTGTCCCCGGACTCTTACTCCTCACCGCAGCCAACCATCTTGGTAATTGAGCGTACGACTCATCCCAATCTCCAAAAACCCATTCAATTGCTTTCTTCTTGGCATCCCACATTAGCTTGTAGTTGACTTCGTGTCCATATTTTTTCTTTATTATTTCTATTAATGTTTTGATCGTGACACCTTGATCGGTTTTGACGACGCTTTGGATCTCTCGCGCCATCATGTTGGCGTCAAGTTGGGCATGACCGCGTTCTACGTTGGGATTAATACACATGTGCGGTACGTCTAAGCGTGTTATCTCCCATAATAGTGTTTTCTTTCGGAAACATGCGCGAAGACGCCACATACACCCGTGTTGTGGAAATCGCACTTAATCGCCCACGAAGTTGTAGTGGATTCCATCACATGGTATTGACAATGTCTATTAACATGCCACACTTTAACGGCATGTTGTAAATCATTTTTATTGTCAAAACACATCCCTATCTCCAAATCGAAGTTAGGGATGTCCCCCTAAGTTTGCTTACGGGAATGTTGGGTCGCAGATTGAATTAGCCACCTCCCAATCGATTTCGTTATATCCCGGTATTGGTTGGTGAACTTCATCGTCACTAGCTTCCTCCAACATAATCTCTTCATCGATAGCAAATTGCTCATCATCTTCGACATTCTCCGCACCCGGAGGATCATATCTTGGATCATCTGTGCAAACGTTAACGTCATCCCAAACCGCAACTGATGGAGCTTCTTCGTTGTGATGCGTTTCCTCATCAGTCTCGTTATTTTCGTCGTCGTTTTCGTCATCGTCGGTATATGCATTATTATCTTCATGTAATGGAGCAACGAACCCCTCTTGCGCTACCTCATCCGCTGGGGATTGCATGTGCAGTCTGTCCATGTCTAGTAAGTCTGCGTCGCGCGTGCGCTACGTTCGTCAAGAACTTGCGAATGAATCGTACGATTTTGATTTGAGTCGGCCGACTCAAATGTTAAATATATATCAATCGTTGCGGTCTTTGGTAATTTGTCCACCGTATCCCACATCAAGTCGAAGTGTGTCGCATCATTCAACAACACGGGAACGTAATAATGTGAGCCTCGGGAGAGGCATCATGTGGCGATAAGTCATATGAACTATAGTATTCGCCGTACATTCGGGGAACGCGTTAGAAACGTCATCAATCATTTCACGGGCACTAGACCCAAACTTCACCCACAACACTACGATGGGGGGGTGAGTCATACGCGATGCCATTGACCCCATTAACAATGGAGCCGTACGCATAGAATAGAATAGGGATGTTTCTTTGTGACATGCCCTACATAATGTTTCGAAATTGGATGTAAAGATGTTACGGAGACAATTGCAAAAATTTGTTCGGGGAATTAGTTGAAAATCATGTGGTGATAAAGCGCGATCGAACTTTCGATGTAGAAGATCGCAATAATAGCGCAACTACGAGCATACTCATTCTTTCGCACTTACATTTTCTTCGTGTAATAACGTTCAATAAATAAATATATCAACCGTACTTCATAAACAAAATACCTATGTCCCTATATATCATGCAAACCATAACCTAACCTAAATAAATTATTATGAAAATACTAAATTAATGAACTTACTTTTTTCCACCGCTTTTCCTCTTCAACAAAATATTCTGCAATAACATTGTATTTTCGTTAGTTTAGAACACAAATAGTATAATAAATCGGCTATAACAAAACTAAACATAGCATATAAAAGTAAACCTTAACCCAATAACGAGTCATAACCTTGACCTAACCTAAGTCAACTAACAACACCTATGTCCCTATATATTAACAATGTAAACAACCTAAAATATACTAACCTAAACAATTTTGGCAAACATATCTTGCAACATTGTGATAACTAAACAAACTACATTAACTAAACAAACTTACCAAAATTAACCTAAATACCTCAACTACCTAAACTAAACTAACCAAACTAATACATAAACTTAAACTAACTTAAACAAACTAACTAATCAAACTAACTAAACTAACTAACCTTAAGACCAAAAAAATAACGCAACTTAATTGACTTAACAAACTAAAAAAACTAACTAAACTAAATTAACCAAACTAAACTAACTAACCTTAACAAACATAAATACATATAATAAACTAAACTAAACTAAACAAACTTAACTAACTAAACAAACTTAACTAACTAAACTAACCACCAATACCCGAACTAAACTTCTAACCTAAACTAACTAAACTAACTTAAACAAACTTAATTAACTAAACATACCTCCTCCTTCGTAAACTAACTTAAACAAACTAAATTAACTCAACTTAATTAACTAAACTTATTTAACTAAACTCACTTCAACAAACTAACTAAACTAAACTTAACTAACTAAAACAAACTAAGTAAACTACACTTAACTAACTTAAACAAAGTTAATTACCTCCTCCTTCCACTCCATCGCGGATTCTCTGCCGTGCCTCCGCGCCTCCTCCTCTCATTGCTGCCGCATGGAGATCCCTCCTCCGCCGGATCGCCTGCTTTGGTCGCTTGTTCTTCCTCCACGTACCACCGCCACGCAAATGCCTCAACGTACCGCTGCCGTGCTGCTGCTTGTTGAAAGCCGCCGCTCCTTGCTCCGTGAGCCCGCCGCACCTCCTCTCCTCCGTCTCCGCCGCGCGTATGCACCGCCGCCAGTCAAAAAATGAATTACAGTCGCCTCCTTCTTCTTCCTCCCTCCTCGGTGTCTCTCTCCACGGATCGCTCCCACCCTCCCCTCCTTAAATAGCCGCCCCACCCAACAGTAAACCCGTGACCTACCACCCCCTACCCCCTACCCCTACCCTCACGAGAAAGCCGAAACCGACGCGAGAGATTCTCTGCGTCGGTTTCAGGGGGGTGCGGATAGCGCCTTTTGAGAAGGCGCTATCTCGCGCCCCTATGTCACGGGTTTTCCGGTCCACGTGGATCCACGTGGACCGGAAAACCCTTCCGTGTCCACGTGGACAGCGATAGCGCCTTCGCGAGGGCGCTATCGTGTACATGTCCACGTCGGTCCACGTGGACATGCCGACGTGGACATGTACATTGATAGCGCTTCTGCGCGAAGGCGCTATCCGATCCACGTGGACCGGAAAACTTTATGTTGTCCACGTGGACAACGATAGCGCCTTCGCGAGAAGGCGCTATCGATGTACATGTCCACGTCGGTCCACGTGGACATGTCGACGTGGACATGTACACGATAGCGCCTTCGAGAAGGCGCTATCAGTGTCTCCACAAAAAAAAAAAATTGGCCACGTCACATGCCACGTAGATGGCGCCTTCCCACAAGGCGTTATTGCCTACCCCGAATAAAAAAGTGTTCACCCCTATTTTCCTCATTAAAACTAAAAACATGTGTACTTTGGTGAATTTTTCTAAAATATTGAGCAAACATGCACGTAGCTTCAAGTTATAGGGTAGCTTAGATTATAAGTTCCCTCCCAAGTCTTTGCATTTCAATTCTTCTAAATAATGGAAAACCTTTTTGCCAATTTGGGGATACGTGTCAACCTAGTTAAAAGCAAACCAACTATTTGATTTTCACATCTTCATAGATATGCAATTCATAGTGCAACTAAGTGGGCTAGCTCATTAATTTGATACGTGGCGCAACTCATTCGTTGTTGCACTTCATCTAATAAAGATATGAGGTAGGAGTCTAAGATTGTTTCTTTCTTATTTTCTTAAAAGGATTTGCACTTCAATTAACTTGTAGCAAAGAGACTAAATCGCATATATTTTCAGTATAACTTGGGAGGATATAACGAGTTAATTGTTGTAAATAATATGGATTGACAACTCTACATATTTCACTTCTTATTGTTCCAACTACTTACATGATGTAACACCCACTTTAATCCATGTAATTACTTAGCCTTAATGTTATTATTCATGTAATTGTATAGAAATGTTACTTGTGCCATTTGGTCTTACCAAGAACTTATATAAAGAGGTCACACCCATGTAATGAGGTACACCATGATAGAATGAAAGTTCTCTCATTTCTCTATTCTATTCTCTTGTTCAAAGTTCTATTTCATTATCTTTACTTTCCTAGCTTTTCTTCAAGTTATTTTACAACACGTTATCAACACGAAGCTCTACATGGAAGACTTCAAACAAGAAGACTTTCTTATGATACAAGCTTAAAAGGTATAATTTTTAATTACTTTTGTCTCATTGGTTCCAATGGATATGTCTTACCATAAGATTCATGAGGGATATGATATTTAAAGTTTTGGAATTAATATTCTTTTTATATGTGCTTTTTCTAGAGTTCAATTCTATCTCTTTAAAGTTTGAATTGTTTTTTTTTTTTTTTTTTTTTTTTTAAGTTGAAAAATCAACTACGACCATTAAAATATAGGAAGATTAACCAAGGATGCGGTTTATATTTTAATTGCTTAGACCTTGCTATGCATGTTTTTATTGAGCCTTGGGCTCATAACTTGCTTGATTTTGTAAAAGTCTAAAGAGATCAAGTTTATGCATTCTGTGAGTTGTTTTTAACTCTTTACTAAGGGGAAATTAAAAGTTTGAAGACCTTTCACTGGCCTTTACCACTTTAATTTATAGTGTTAATTGTCCAGAAACATGATCAATTTTTTTCTTGGCTTGTTTCATAAAATTAGCTGTTTCATAATGTTTTAAACTTATGCATCCAAATATCTTCTTTGATGAATCAATTTATATATATTTGCATGTGATATACAATATACTATATTCATGATGATATATGGTGAAAAATTGATGATTCTATCAGGCATATGCACCTAGCTAATAAATGTCCATACTTGAGCCTGTTCTTCTCCCAAGTGATTGTTATAAGTTCTTCAATAATATGATGTTAGCTCATGATCTATAATTAATGACCGATAAAGACTTTAGAGTAATTCTTGATTAAATAAAAATCTTTAGCTTTAATTAAACAAGGGTATTTGTTTAATTTACATGATTATGTTATTCACATATATGAAATATAATTAATAATATTCCATGCAAATTAATACTCTTGGCTTTGTATATATGCTCCTCAAGACTTGTATGCATACATACTTTAATTTGCTTAACCAATAATTTAATATGCTCTTAACACTATTAATTATTTCAATGCATTTCCATTTTATTATACATATAAATGGATTAATATCTATATGCATCGATCATCCATATATGCAAATATCTTTTTTAGTGTGACCAAATATATTTAAGGTAGTTCTACCGTGGTGATTTGATTGGGAAAAATCACAATGGATGATGATTTTAAACTTTGACCATTTAATTTAGATTCAATGATGAATATGACTTCTTGAAACTTGTGCACACATTAAAGAGTCATAAATGTAGTTTTCGTATTCATAATTAGATCTAAATTCAATGGTGAAAATTTAAAATCACCATCCATGGTGATTTAAAAAAGTCACCATTGTAGAATTTCCTCTCTATATATAAAGATATCAACAATATATACTTTGGAAACCAAAAAATGCTTGGCTACTGACTTTAAGTTGTTTACGGACAAGTTCATCTGGTGGTAACAACGCCATATATTGTTACATATTTAATAAAATATCAAGTATATATTATTTATACATGATGCATTATATATCACGCTAATTGCGAAAGTATGCTCTGTAGTTGCGTCTTTGTATAATCTTCTACACCAGAAATCGAAAATAAATAAGCGACACATTGTTTTTCTCATAAAATTATTAATGATTAATTATGTTCTATTCTTGTATTTTATAACACAAATAATACTGTAAGTTTGAGTTGATAGCGGGTAAGCCTTGTCCCCGGTAAAGTTAAACGTTGAAAGGGAGACGAGTTATACCGTTCGAGGAGCCATGGTGTGAAGTAGACTTTCCGTCATGCCACCCAACCTGGAGGTTGTCCCGCTAGCTTATATAAGTTGTATATTTTGTGTATAAAATAATAAATTTGTGGACATTTATTTAATCATATATTATGTATTTTACATAAAAAGGAGAAAACTATTTACATTATCTCTATTTTCAAAAAAATATATACTTGATTGAATTTGTTGTCATAATATCATTGACAAAAATTACTTATCAATTAGGCAATTACAACATCAACAACAACAACAACAACATAGCCTCAGTCCCAACTTAATTGGAGTCGGCTACATGGATCAAACTTTTCTATTGTGCTCGATTAAGTGCAATTTATGGTGAGCTTTTCAGACCATTCAAATCCCTCCTAATTAATCCATCTTATGTTAATTTTGGTCTACCCCTACCTCGTCAAATTTTTATAGTTTCTATCGAGTTAAGTGTTCTAGTGGGGGCATTTGTATGCCATCTTTGCAGGTGACCAAACTTCCGCAACCGCCATTCTCTAATCTTTGTATCAATTGGTGCTACACCTACCTGTATTTGAATTTCTATATTTCTTATTCTATCTTTACGAGTTTTACCACACATACACCTAAACATCCTCATTTATGCTACGTTCATTTTATGTAATTGTTGTTGCTTTACCGCCCAACATTCACTTCCATAGAGCATAGCTGGCCTAATTGCGGTCCTAGAAAATTTTCCTTTTAACTTAGTAAGAAATTTCAATCACAAATCACTCCTGTTGCACTCTGCCATTTCTTCCATCCAACTTGAATTCTATGCGTGACATCATTCTCAATATTACCATCATTTTGTATGACTGATACTAGGTATCTAAAGTGATTCACCTTAGGAACTTCTACTTCCCCTAATTTTACCACTCCATCATCTTGATGTCTAGTGTTTCTAAACTCACAATGCATGTATTCGGTCTTAGTCCTACTCGACTTAAAGCCTTTGGATTCTAATGTATTACTCCAGAGTTCTAATTTTCTATTCACTTCATCTTTTGTTTCGTCCACTAAGACAATATCATCTGCAAATAGCATACACCATGGTATATCCTATTGAATATGCCTAGTTAGTTCATCCATAACTAAAGTAAATAGATATGGGCTTAAAGCCGATCCTTGATGTAGTCCTATCGTAATGATAAATTCTTTTGTAGCTCCTCCAAATGTTTTTATAGTCATTACTACTCCATCATTCATATCCTTAATAGTGTCTATGTATCTAGCATGCACTCATTTTCTTTCTAGAACCCACTAAAGACTTGTATGCATACATACTTTAATTTGCTTAACCGATAATTTAATATGCTCTTAACACTATTAATTATTTCAATGCATTTCCATTTTATTATACATATAAATGGATTAATATCTATATGCATCGATCATCCATATATGCAAATATCTTTTTTAGTGTGACCAAATATATTTAAGGTAGTTCTACCATGGTGATTTGATTGGGAAAAATCACCATGGATGGTGATTTTAAACTTTGACCATTTAATTTAGATTCAACGATGAATATGACTTCTTGGAACTTGTGCACACATTAAAGAGTCATAAATGTAGTTTTCATATTCACAATTGGATCTAAATTCAATGGTGAAAATTTAAAAACACCATCCATGGTGATTTTAAAAAGTCACTATTGTAGAATTTCCTCTCTATATATAAAGATATCAACAATATATACTTTGGAAACCAAAAAATGCTTGGCTACTGACTTTAAGTTGTTTACGGACAAGTTCATCTGGTGGTAACAATGCCATATATTGTTACATATTTAATAAAATATCAAGTATATATTATTTATACATGATGCATTATATATCACGCTAATTGCGAAAGTATGCTCTGTAGTTGCGTCTTTGTATAATCATCTACACCAGAAATCGAAAATAAATAAGCGACACATTGTTTTTCTCATAAAATTATTAATGATTAATTATGTTCTATTCTTGTATTTTATAACACAAATAATACTGTAAGTTTGAGTTGATAGCGGGTATGCCTTGTCCCCGGTAAAGCTAAACGTTGAAAGGGAGACGGGTTATACCGTTCGAGGAGACATGGTGTGAAGTAGACTTTCTGTCTTGCCACCCAACCTGGAGGTTGTCCCGCTAGCTTATATAAGTTGTATATTTTGTGTATAAAATAATCAATTTATGGACATTTATTTAATCATATATTATGTATTTTACATAAAAAGGAGAAAACTATTTACATTATCTCTATTTTCAAAAAAATATATACTTGATTGAATTTGTTGTCACAATATCATTGACAAAAATTACTTATCAATTAGGCAATTACAACAACAACAAAAACAACAACAACATAGCCTCGGTCCCAACTTAATTGGAGCCGGCTACATGGATCAAACTTTTCCATTGTGCTCGATTAAGTGCAATTTATGGTGAGCTTTTCAGACCATTCAAATTCCTCTTAATTAATGCATCTTATGTTAATTTTGGTCTACCCCTACCTCGTCAAATTTTTATAGTTTCTATTGAGTTAAGTTTTCTAGTGGGGGCATTTGTATGCCATCTTTGCAGGTGACCAAACTTCCGCAACCGCCCTTCTCTAATCTTTGTATCAATTGGTGCTACACCTACCTGTCTTTGAATTTCTATATTTCTTATTCTATATTTACGAGTTTTACCACACATACACCTAAGCATCCTCATTTCTGCTACGTTCATTTTATGTAATTGTTGTTGCTTTACCGCCCAAACTTCCATAGAGCATAGCTGGCCTAATTGCGGTCCTAGAAAATTTTCCTTTTAAATTAGTAGGAAATTTCAATCACAAATCACTCCTGTTGCACTCCGCCATTTCTTCCATCCAACTTGAATTCTATGCGTGACATCATTCTCAATATTACCATCATTTTGTATGACTGATACTAGGTATCTAAAGTGATTCACCTTAGGAACTTCTACTTCCCATAATTTTACCACTCCATCATCTTGATGTCTAGTGTTTCTAAACTCACAGTGCATGTATTCGGTCTTAGTCCTACTCGACTTAAAGCCTTTGAATTCTAATGTATTACTCTAGAGTTCTAATTTTCTATTCACTTCATCTTTTGTTTCGTCCACTAAGACAATATCATATGCAAATAGCATACACCATAGTATAACCTATTGAATATGCCTAGTTAGTTCATCCATAACTAAAGTAAATAGATATGGGTTTAAAGCCGATCCTTGATGTAGTCCTATCGTAATGAGAAATCCTTTTGTAGCTCCTCCAAATGTCTTTATAGTCGTTACTACTCCATCATTCATATCTTTAATAGTGTCTATGTATCTAGCATGCACTCATTTTCTTTCTAGAACCCACTAAAGAACATCTCTAGGAACCCTATCATATGTTTTTTCTAAATTTACGAATACCATATGAAGACATTTTTTTTCTCTATATTTTTCTAACAATCGTCTTACAAGGAAAATCGCCTCCATAGTTGACCTACATGCATGAAGCCAAATCGGTTCTCTGATATTGTTGTCTCTCTTTAGCTTATTGTCAATTATCCTCTTCGAAAGTCTCATAGTGTGACTCATAAGTTTAATTCCCCGATAGTTTGAGCAACTTTGAATGTCTCATTTGTTTTTGAAGATTGACACAATCGTGCTTCTTCTCCAATCCATTGACATCCATTTAGATTTTAGAGTTTTATTGAAAAGTTTTGTTAGCCAAGTCAATCCAATTTCTCCTAAGCATTTCCAAATTACTAGGGGTATTTCATCTGGGCCACATGCTTTCCCTATTTTCATCCTTTTCAATGCCTCTTTAACTTCTAAAATTCTAATATTGCGTGTATAGTTTACATTTCTTTCTTGGTGTGAGTTTTCATCTACTATAATATCAACTTGGCCAATCAATTAGGCAATTAGATGCTAAAATTATATAAATAAAAATCCATACAAGGTTGTACACATAACACTAATATTGATTCGCCAATATCTCTATAGAGATTTGAAAAATGAATATATCACTTTATAATTATTATTTCTCCTTATATGGAGCTATGAATAAAACTAAAATTAGTGATGCTCCAAAAAGCTCTAATTAAGTAACTGGGTCTCAAGCTGCAATACTTATATCAGTCGAATATGAATTATAATTCCGCAATTTTAATTACGTCTTGGTTCTGGCTATGCGAAAAAGTGACTTATTAATCAATGATAGAGAAAACCCACTTGGTACGCCTCAATATATTATTACAATAAAATATCGAGCGCGTATATCAATTCAATGCGAATATTATGAATTGATTTCTTGCTTCATTGTAGCTGAATAAAAATAATGAGATATTATAATTATAATATCACTCTCGTCCAACTAATGGTCGAGCTTCATGAAGCATATGTTACGTTATAAAATGACCATGGTCGCAATGATAAAATTATTGACGTGGAAAAGAGGAAAGGATTTGGTAAAGGTCGTATTAGTAATTCCACCAAAAGTGGAATAAAATTAGTGCACCACATGAAATATAAATGGGTAAAACTATTGACAATGAGCATGCTCTAAATTGTGACAAACTTGTCACGTATAAAAGGCAATTAAGCCATACTAATTATATATTGTCATATGCCCAAATATTTTGGTAACCTTTACCATGCCTTCAAAATCTAAGGCAAAAGTTTGAATTTTATCATTAAAAATGGCTCAATAAAATTGGCACATTGAGATGTGTTTAAATCACGAGTTGCATAAAGGCGATGAATTTATATCTTGCTTATTGTGCTACATGCATGCACACTATACTATAAAGAGAATATTTCTCGAATTTGAACGTAGCAGAGGCTAACGTTCATACAATATCTGGTATAACAATTATATTGTTAATGCCTTGTCTAGAAGAGATTTACTTAGAATAATAGAGAATTTCTCTATATGATTATGATTTAATTTGAGAATAAAACTTATGGCTTTAAATTCAAGAATATAAAAGGCAGATTAAAATAAATGTCATCATAAATCAGATAATCTAATGATATTCATAATGTAGAATGATTTTTTATCATCCATAATCATCGATATAGTGCCAAAATATTGTAAATTCGCATGTATATCCTTTATGGAATCGCATTTTTTATCAGCTGGTGATTATTTCAAGCCAAATCAATAGAAGACTTATATTAATTTAACTCTCCATCAATCATATTATAAGATGCATTGGCCCCTTGATAGGGAATATATTTATAGCAAGTTTTGCTAATCGTCACTTTGATGAAGCAATTTTCCCACCATTAGAGGAAGATATAAGCCAATTCAAAAGAAATGGCGTGAAATTGTTTGAAACCTATCAAATCGCATCAAACTTGTTGTATTATGATCCATGTACAAATTAATATGAACTTGAAGTTCAAAGGATCATTCATTAGCAACAATTTATGAATCAGTTATTTGATGCAAGTACTTGTTGGGTTTCGGAGATCATGCGCATCAGAAGTTTTTGAAACTTTTTCGAACATCCCCAAACCAAGATCCTATTGATTCCATTAAACTGATGTGCCAATAAAAATCATACCTTAGCAAGAATAGCTCCATGTATGCCTTGTTTCGTGTTGATCGATTCCTTTAAGACGCTGCCAGAAACGAACGTCCACTATCGTAAATCTACACACGAACGGACAATCACAATCCAGAGTGCTATCCCAAAAAATCCTAGGACGAAAATTCTCACAAAAATTCTATAGGAAAGATCTCTCTCGAGAACTTTCTCTCGAGAAAAAACACTTCACAACTGTGACCTTAATGTCTTATTTATAGTATACTAGGTCGAGTTGTAAAAGAACTCCATGTCCTAGTCACACTCCAAATAGAGTCCTAGATAAATTCCAACTCTAAAAAGGATAGAATCATATAGAATCTACAATTAATAATCCAATAAGAGTTGTAATTTATCTAAAACTCAAATAAGAATTAAAGTCATACCATAATTTCAATTAGAGTCATATTCAAAATAGAATTTACGAAGAGATAAAATTTCTAGTCACACTAGAAATGTAGGAGAATCTTGAATCCTAGTAAAACTAGGACATTTAATGAGAATCTTCAAAATGAATTTTATCAAATAAAATTTATTAACCCAGACAATATTAAATCGCGCAAATCCTTTCTTTGTGTGCGACCCAATAGGTTCATACAACGTTGGCAGTGAACCAAAACCATTTTGGTACACAAGTCATAAGCGGTCTCTAGCAAGGCATTATGACTACCCAAGTAGCATGAAGATCAATAAATCGATACAACCTAATAAACATTGTATATCATATCCCATTTGCCACGCGATATCTTTTGATTGAACATAAGACATGGAATGTCACCCTTATAGTTCAATCTACTAGTCTCGATCTCCGAGTAGACTAAAATTGTCAAGTGACATTGATCCAATCAATTCACTAGACATGTCCATTTATCAGTCTAACATATCAAGGGGCCCAATATATATCTCTTTCTAAAAGAGAGGGACAAATTCCATCTTGATCACACAACATCCACACAATAATCGAACAATGACCAATCACAATCTTTATAATCATCGGGTTAAAGACAATGTTTGATTGTATCAAATCATTATGCTCATAATGTTGGAGTTTCTGGTGATCGCAAGTCAAATGACTAAATGATATAACTCTCATGAGAATCACTTATGACATTGACCATGTAACGTTCTCATAGCGGGTCCGTCTAACATCTGTTCCCAATATATACCCATTATCTTGATCCGTATCCGTATACGCATAATCATCACATGATTATCAATCAAGACTTATACTAGTCTTAATTTATTATTGTACCCACAATAATAACTGACTAGGGACATTTAGAATAATACAATAATTGTCCATGGATACTATTATAAAAGAAACATGCATCTACTTATAATAGTTAAACAACGTTTATAGAATTGGACTAGGGCACATACCCCAACATCTTCCACTTGCACTAGGTCTAATCCTACACGTATCCAATACTGAGTAACCTTAATGCATTCTTAGTGGAAGAAGCTTGTTTATGTATCTGCTATATTGTTTGTTATTGATGCTCTACAAATCTTTACATTCGCTCTTTTATAAGACAAAAATGCTCAAGTGATTGTTTAGATCTATAGTGTGATTTAGGTTCCATAACCTAAATTTTTCCATTGGTTTTACAATAAAAACCAACATTATTTCCAACACTTGGAACCACACCTTATTCAATCATGAACCTTACGATCTAAACATTTTCTTTGGCTGCATCAAATGCCGCTGAAAACTTAGTTTATGTTATAGGACTTGTTAGAGTGAGTTTAGAACATTTCCAACTCATTCCTACGAAGTTAACACATCCATATTGTGATCATCAATATTTTATATTAATTTGAAAGTTTGCATCGTGTAACCTTTTACAAGACTCATATCTTTCAAACCTTTACAAATCTAATAACATCTCTCAAGTGCTTTTGAATTACTTAAGAATGTTATTAATAAATATCCAGTGACCTTTACTGGAATCTATGAGATGTATGTATGTTTTACCCAAAGCATATGACATATCAAGTTGAGTGCAAAATATAACATATGTGATGATTCTCATAGCTTATGCGTATGAAATCTTATTCACATTGTCTCACTCATTATTTGTCTTAAGACATTGAGTCTTGCATAGACTTATGTTATAAGACATAAGTACGAAGTCTTTTAAGAATCTCGTACACTGAAACCTGTTTAGTTATTTGTCTATATAAACACTTTTATTTAAAGTAATTAGCCTCTTAGATCTATCTCCATAGATCTATATCACAAGGATATATGCCTAATTAGCAAAGAATCTCATTGAGAAACCTTCTTTAACCAAGACTTGACATTCCACAGGGTTAAGACGTCGTTTCCAATGAATAATATATCATTAACATACATATTCAGAAAGATAATTGCGCTCCCACTAACCTTTATGTATACACAAGGTTTATCTTCGATTCAATGAATGTAATTCATTAATTATTTCATCAAAACAAAGATCCCAACTATGTTAAACTTACTATGATCCATAAATGGATCCTTTAAGCTTACATACCTTTCTCAAATTCTCAAGATAATAAAAAACCCTTAAGTTGCGTCATATACATCTTTAAGAAGCATAGAGCAATGCTATTTTTGACATCCGTTTGTCATATCTTATAGTCAAACTATGAAGTAATGACAATAGAATTCTAGAATTTGAGCTTAGCTACCAGTGAAAAATCTTATCATAATCAACACCTTGATTTAGATTAGAATTTTCGATAAGCTGTACTTTTAAGTATGCATCTTTTCTTTTTTCATGTCACTTTAACTCATTTACATCCAATGGTTGACGCGCGCCGAATGCGTCAATAAAATAAAGTTTCCTAAACCAACTATTTTGTAGAATAGTGACAAAAGGGTCGATCCCACAGAGATTGGTAGTCTTTCTTAGGTCAAAAATAACAGAAAAGGAAAATCGGGGGTTTTAAATAAATATTTTAATAATTTAACTAACTAAACTAAATAAATAAAATAATAAAAACAACTTTCAAATAGTTTTCAAGAAAATACCTAAGTAACACCTAGGTCTACAGCTCCACAAATCAGGATCAAAATTCAATGACAATCATGGTCTTTAATCTTTCCCCAAAAGTCATTAATTTAATTTCTCCTAGATTTGCTATAGAAAATTGACATCCGCCAGAAATCCCTCGTTCCCTTAATCTCTATAGCCAAGACGTCCGCCACTATTTACTTCCCTAATTAATGCATAACCTTAGACATCCACCAATAAGATTTAACACACTAACCGCAGTAATATGGATATGTGGGAACACTAATCCTAAATAACCGGATCGCATTCGCTTCCGGTTTAACCTAGATTCAATTGTTGCACACTCAAGAACTGAAAGGGTTTTACGGCAAACGGGTGAGTGCTTGTCACTTTATTGGTCCAAAAGCACAATTACACGGATACTAATGGTCCAAACAACTATAGGTTGTCCCCCTAAAAGCATGCACTGGCCACATACATACCTTAGATCTAAACTATAATCCTTAAAATCAATAACAATAAAATAGGAGAATTAAATAAAATAATAAAATAAAAGATCTCACATAATATTTGCCATGAATCATGAATCCCACTTGTTTTCCCTTCGACCTAAGCGAAGATTGGTCTAGCCGGACACCATCTTTACAATCTCCAAGTATGAAAAGTTGTGTGTGGCGGCTCCAATGTCGACTCCCCGTATGAATACCCTAGTTCCTAATATGAAAAACCACTGAAAATTGCTCCCGATAGGTGAGGGAAGCTAATTTTAGGGGTTGGGAAGGTGACACGTGCACCGAGGAGCATCATATGACAGTTTTTGGGCTTGAAATCACTTTTGTCCACGTGTCGCAGCGCGATTGGTCCCTGCAGAGCAACTGACGTGGCGTCGTCTGATTGGTTAAGACCGGCTGTGATGACTCTGTTGTGTGGGTGAGAGCACGACACTTGGAGGTAAGATGGCGGTGAAAAAACTCGCACGACTCGGCGAAGATTTGGGAGACCGCACTGATGTGTGTCTCGAGGAAGAACTCATGGCTGCTGTTGGTTTGTGACGCTGTGGACCAGTTGGACTGTGACACGTGGCGCTGATTGATGAAATGGCAAAACCTGATTGGAGCCACGTGGCAGGTGGAAACAAGCTGCGCCAATAGAAAGCGACACGTGGCACGTTGCTGGAAACGCATGGAATGCTTGGCTAGCTGGGCCAATGGACGGCTGACATGTGGCATGTTGAGGTGAGCTGGACCAATAATATGGTGCCACGTGTTAATTGGTATGCTGAACCTCTATTCTACCCACCGCGCAGCACATAACTCGATGCAAATAGTCGGGCATCCGATCAATGCATGTAAATACTCCATTTTGAGTATTTTTTCGCCATAAACTCAACCGCGCACTTCGTCTCACCTGAGAAATGACCAATAAATATAATTAAATATATATTTTAGAGACTTTCCACAAATAAATATATTAAAATGAAGTACTAAACACATATAAATACTGACTTATCAATGGTCATACCATTTTCAGGTAAATAATTCAAGTTCCAAACTTGGTTAACATACATGAATTAAAATTCAGAGTTAATAACACTTAGTTTCTTCGTTCAATCTAGACAAGACATGTCTCTCGATAAGTAGTGATTCATTTTGATCCAATATAAAAAATACATCACAACTATCAATAATAAGAAATTCCAAATTTATCTGGCTAATTTCTAATTATTCTAGATTTTGAAGAGATATATGTTACTTGTGTATACTCAACTAGTTCAAAAATTTGTTGATCTTCCTAAAGTGGTTCGGTTTTCACTTGTGGCTCTTAACCATTTTAAGATTTGTTTTATTCCTAATAGTGTATTTAAAAATAAACTCTTAATTTAAAAAGACATGATTTTGAGCAACAAACAATTTGTTCTCAATTGTATAAAATAGTATCAAAGTGTTCAACCACAATTAGACACAAAAGGTTTAAGCATCAAACTTTATGTGACTTAACGTCTTACGCAAGTCTCGCCACCTCAAATCTCAAGAAAAGACAAACTAAGTCTTTTTATTCCATATCATATATGGAGTTTTATCAACCACTTTAACGAAAATAAGGTTTAGTGCGAGTGCCTTGGTTTCTAAAGTATAGCCTTAATAACATAGAAAAGTCTATATGACACATCATAAATCAAATTATATCCTATATAGTTCGATTTATCCTCTTAAAACATCATTTCTCAAATGACGTTCCTAGTGGAGTTAAGTGAAAGACAATCTCACAATTTCAAAGATGGTCACCTAAACTCTTGGCTCAAATATTATCCACCTCGATCTCATTCAAGTATGTTAATAGTTTGCCAAGTGATTTTTTTTTCTTATACTCATTTTGAAATGTTCGTAACAATTCAAAATTATGTCTTCCTGATAGGATTTGTAATTCATTATAAAATGAACAATTTCATTCTATGAAAAACGAAATCCGTTCTTTAAGGCTTTCTTTAGAACTTGGCAAAATCTAGCTCGCAACTAAGGTTTCTGTGTCCGACACAAACACCTTTTGTAGCTTTTACCTTCCATTTATCTTTCTTTATTAAATCCCTTTATGTTACGAACCATAAAATATATATCTAATGCCCCTTTTTATTATTCTGTCTTACAATTTTAAACATCATATGCAATTATAAACAGTGTTCTCCTTGTCTTTCAAATTATGTAGTTTAAAACTATTTTGATGAATTATAGATCAAATCTACTGCCAACTTTTGGCACATGAAGATTCAAGCCTTTTGAGATAATTAATATAGTTCTTTCTTGTTCCAAACATAAAGACATATTAATAGGTTCTCAACCATTTTACAAGAATCTAGGAATTTTACAATCTTATGCCCTTCCCGTGTGACTTACTGTTGGAACATTTCCTTCAGTGTCACTGTCATGTTATTAGTTTTCACGGCCTAAATCTTTCCTAAAGTCCGGTTTTATATTTGCTAACATGACATATAATCCTTGTACTAATAGATGGTATTTTAAAGGAACCATTAATCTAAGACATACGTCCTTGTTTATATGGTTGATAACATTTAAAACAGGGAAATTAGCCTTAGAAATTATTTTATCCTTATCAAGGATTGATCGTAGTTACTCTGGATTAGTGTTATTAGAAGTTTAAAATCTATACTTAGAAAATTATGGAGAATAATTTATTAGTGAGTAATTAAACTCCCACTAAATCAATAACCCTCGTAAATATTAATTTAGTGGTATAAGATTCATATTTCACTTAATTTTGAGACAGCTAAGGCATGACACTCAAAATCAAGTTATTTAGGTAGGTAACCATTACCAATTGCATCATATGCAACTCTTAGGTTCTTTATGAGACTTAAACATCATATGTCACAACATGTTACGTCTCATCTATGCCTGAAGCCCAAAACCATTTTGATAGCTTTATTAAGTCAAACCAATTTAAAACATCCAGGTAATCGTTACCCAACTTGCCTCACCAAGATAACACAACACACCTCGCGAAGGCATACCCATATTGATGTGATCGAGGCCTTGACAAGTGTTTAAAATGGGTGGCATTAACTGAAAATTCTAATCGAGGGGTTTTTATCAAGTTTTATGATCCATGTAGTGTTTTACTATGACTAATTCTAGCATTTATTTAATTATGGAATATCATATATATACCAAATATGCATAGAATAAAGATCATTAAAATAAAACAAGAATAAACATCTTCATATATCAACAAGACATCATAAAACAAATCAAGGAAATTAAATACCTTAAAATTTTCCAAGTGCATGAAAGATTATATTTTCATTAATCTCATTAATTAAATATATCTCAATATAATTTTTATCGGACTCTACTAAATTAAAACCCCTTTTAATTAAATATTTTAATTAATATTAATAATAGTCCCACTAATTTAAATTGATATTAATTCAATTAAAACACCTTCCAATTAAATTAATTCAATCCAATTAATGAACAATAACCCCATTTAATTAATGATAATTAATCAATTAAAACTTCTTTCAATTAATATATATATATCTCAATTAATATAAATAGAGTTGTAATTCTATTACAACTTGGAATGGATAGCCTAGATGGCTAAGTCATTCCAATGAGTCGGTGGATGAGGGATCACATCTTACTATCAACAAAAGGACAATTATTTATTCTATTTTTGTAATCATATAACAAATAGACTTGCTTTTAATTTTATTTTGTAATCTTGTTACAAGTTGAATTGCTAGATAGGATGGCTAAAACATTCCAAAAAGAATTGAATGGCTAGGGATCGAATCCCATCATAGCCAAAATCGTTTTACTTATTTTTTTTTATCAATATCATGGCTTTCATATCCCATACAACCACCAACATATTAAATCACACATATCTATGTACACAAATAGTGAGATCTTATCCGCCAAATTTGATGCGCACCCGTTTTGTGCATGTATGTGCATGACAGTGCGACTACATCAACAACACCATGCCGATACTTTCACACTTTTGCATATAAATTATTTCTATTAAACGCAATGATGCAACCATATATAAAATATCATGATTGACTTATATATATCATGTATATAAAAAAAATAAGGGCATATTACAATTTAATTAAATCATGTCTACTTGCTCTAATACCACTGTTGGGTTTTGGGGATCATGCGCAGCGGAAGTTTTCGAAACCTTTTCGAACATCCCTTAACCAAGATCCTATTGATTCCATTAAATTGATGTGTCAATAAAAAATCATACCTTAGCAGGAATAAATCCATGTCTGCCTTGTTTCGTGTTGATCGATTCTTTTAAGACGCTGCCAGAGACGAACGTCCTCTATCAGAAATCCACAAACGAACGGACGATCACAACCCGGAGTGCTAGCCCCAAAAATCCTAGGACAAAAATTCTCACAAAAATTCTCTAGGAAAGATCTCTTTCGGGAATTCTCTCTTAAGAAAAATCACTTCACAACTGTGACCCTAATGTCTTATTTATAGTACATTAGGTCGAGTTGTAACAGAACTCCATCTCCTAGTTACTTTCCAAATAGAGTCCTAGATAAAGTCCAACTCTAAAAATGATAGAATCATAGAGAATCTACAATAACTAATCCAATAAGAGTTGTAATTTATCTAAAACTCAAATAAGAATTAAAGTCATACCATAATTTCAATTAGAGTACTATTCAAAATAGAATTTACTAAGAGATAAAATTTCTAGTCACACTAGAAATGTAGGAGAATCTTGAATCCTAGTCAAACTAGTACATTTAATGAGAATCTTCAAAATGAATTTTATCAAATAAAATTTATTAACCCAGACAATATTAAATCGCGCAAATCCTTTCTTTGTGTGCGACCCAATAGGTTCATACAACGTTGGCAGTGAACCAAAACCATTTTAATACAAAAGTCATAAGCGGTCTTTAGCAAGGCATTATGAATACCCAAGTAGCATGAAGATCAATAAATCGATACAACCTAATAGACATTGTATATCATATCCCATTTGCCACGCGATATCTTTTGATTGAACATAAGACATGGAATGTCACCCTTTTAGTTCAATCTACTAGTCTTGATCTCCGAGTAGACTAAAATTGTCAAGTGACATTGATCCAATCAATTCACTAGACATGACCATTTATCGGTCTAACATATCGAGGGGCCCAATAGATATCTCTCTCTAAAAGAGAGGGACAAATTCCATCTTGATCACACAACATCCACACAATAATCGAATAATGACCAATCACAATCTTTATAATCATCCGGTTAAAGACAACGTTTGATTGTATCAAATCATTGTGCTCCTAATGTTGTAGTCTCTGGTGATCTCAAGTCAAAGGACTAAATGATATAACTCTCATGAAAATCACTTATGACATTGACCATGTAGTGTTCTCATAACGGTCGATCCAACATCTATTCCCAACAGATACCCATTATCTTGATCCGTATCCGTATATGCATAATCATCACATGATTATCAATCAAGACTCATACTAGTCTTAATTTATTATTGTTCCCACAATAATAACTGATTAGGGACATTTAGAATAATACAATAATTATCCATGGATAGTATTATAAAAGAAACTTTCATCTACTTATAATAGTAAAACAACGTTTAAATAATTGGCCTAGGGCACATACCCTAACAGTACTAATATAAAAGAGTGGCAAAATTATATATTCTAGCATTAAAGGTTCATATA
This sequence comes from Stephania cephalantha, assembly GCA_039657325.1. Lineage (NCBI taxonomy): Eukaryota > Viridiplantae > Streptophyta > Magnoliopsida > Ranunculales > Menispermaceae > Stephania > Stephania cephalantha. Next base: position 13,524,565 of record CM077570.1, on the reverse strand, counting down.
GGAAATGATGTCCTTATGCAACAAATGCATACACTAACAAATCACTTAAGACGTAAAAGACCATATATTGCATTTTTAATTAGCTTAATTGTAAGATGCAGCTCGTCACCTACTCGAAGATATTGAAATGATATTGTATAAATTCTTTGTCACCTTCGATTTAGTTACAAGTGGCATGAGTTTGTTTTACTCAAAAGGGTAAAACTAAATTTTGCAATGATTTGTTGCAAAACAACAGAAGATGTCTCACTCATGTCAACATTAGGGGGAGAATTAAAATGAGTTATTGAGTAGTGCATTGCACTATTTTTCCCTTAACTATGGTTTTATCCCACAGAGTTTTCTATGCTAGGTTTTTAACGAGGTGATCCTAACAACAATAATACTCCATTATCAAATTGATTAGTGTATTGTACTCTTTTTCCCTTAGCTATGGTTTTATCTCAATAGGTTTTCCTAGCGAGATTTTTAATGAGATAATCCTATCAATATCATAATCCGTATTAAGATTGATGAGAACGATGTAGTCTTTTTCCTTTGCTCAATTTTTTCCCACTGGGTTTTTTTTCTAGTAAAGGTTTTAACGAGACATTTTCTCTTTGCAAGTTGTCATCCAAGGGGGAGTGTTGTAACTAATATAGATTGACAACTCTACATATTCCACCTCTTATTGTTCCAACTACTCACATGATGTAACACCCAATTTAATCCATGTAATTACTTAGCCTTAATGTTATTATTCATGTAATTGTGTAGAAATATCACTTGTGCCCTTTGGTCTTACCAAAGACCTATATAAAGAGGTCACACCCATGTAATGAGCTACACCATGATAGAATGAAAGTCCTCTCGTTTCTCTCTTTTATTTTCTTGTTCAAAGTTTTAGTTCATTGTCTTTACTTTTCTAGCTTTTGTTCAAGTTATTTTACAACATTAGTTACCTTTTTAATTGATTGTATTACCATTACAATTAAGACGACCTCCTCTGATAACTTCCTACACGACAAGTTTGAATTCTTGAAAAGTGCATTTAGGAATTGATGGATGTGTTTTGTTTGAGTTTTCTACTTCCTCAAATGTTGGGACGGGTTGAAAAAAGTTGGGACAAATATTAATTATCAATATAAAAAAAGTAGTTCTACCCGAAGATACTTGGTGAAAACACTCATTGTACCAACATTGCCTATATGGCAGTCTGTTATGCATCTCGAGATGTGTAAGTGATGCGGTGCTTATTTTACCTGTTTATAAGTAGTATTTTGTTAATAACTCATACTATTAATAAGTAAAATTGCGCTAATCCAATATATTTTATTGGTGTATCAGGTCAAGAAGGTGATTTAACAATGTGGTGGGTTAAGGGAGGCGAATAAAGAACATACGGGAAGTTAGCGAGAAGAAACCAAGAAAAAAAGAAAAAGAGAAAAAATTGGAGCAGCCCCTGTGACGGTCCGGCACCCTAAACCGGGTAGCGCTTGGCCTAATCCGTTATTAAGCCCTAAACTACACCATATAGAACCTAACAACGAATTAGTCAGCCTTTTTACTAATTCACATTGTCATATACGCACAACTTAATTAATATACACTTCCCTATAATTTTATGTACCACTTTAGTTGGTTCAACTGATTAAATGTGTAATGAGCTGCAACCGGTATGAAATAGGCAGATTTCGTCAATTAGTCCATAATCACCCAAATAGAATTGTGTCGACGAACAATCCTTGGCAATCCTCTAACAAAGTCCATAGCTATGTCTTCCTATTTCCATCGTGGAATGGGAAACAGATGTAACAATCCTCCAAGTCTACGATACTCTGCCTTCACCTGCTGGCAGTTCCTGATAAACTTTGATATGTCCGCTTTCATCCCAAGCTACCAAAAATGTCTCTCAGTGTTACTTTCTAATTTTCTGTACTCACCATTTTTTTTTGACGGTGGGTGGGGATCCATAAAGTAACAGGCCAAGCAAAGAGAAGATCGACGACTACCTCTGAGCCAGTAGAGTGCTATTACACCAGATTTTGTAGGTTTTGATTTTTGATGTATTACTTTTATATGTATATCATATACTTTTGGGGTTATACATTATGGGTTGCGTGATTAGTACCTTGACCAGACACATGATGTTATATTATCGCCGTTTCATTATATATATACATGTGATCTTTATTCACTGGTTTTTCCACAATTTTTAGGCACCGTGTTATAAGCTTCCGCTAAATTGTTAAGACTTCTATTAAATAAACTTTTAAGTAATTAGAATTTTAATTAACTCAGATTTATGAATTGACATAACATAGGCGTATGTTTATATTCATTTAAAAAAATTGATAAGTAATAAGGTTTTAGAAAGGCTGACTAGTTCCTTGTTAAGTGCTATATGGTGAGATTAGGGCTTAATAATAGGATTAGGTCGGGCAGTGCCCTAATTTGAGAAGGGGTCGTCACAGCCCTGCGCCATCACTCAACGAATACTGATGACCATATCCAGAACCCGATGCCTAGGTACTAGACCCAATGCCAACTGTAGGAGAAAGAGTGATTTCAGAATTTTAAGAGTTTTTATGTATTTCTTCGACCAAATCACCTGTAAGGTATAAATAAAATTTAAAATTTAGGTTATATACATATTTTGCTTTGGTGAACACTTGTGGAGGCTAAAGATTTTGTGTAACATCCCTTATCCCGATTAGGACGATACCTGACCTAAAACCCTAATTAAGCCCCGGTACACCAACCAAACTTAATTATAGCCAGCAACCACTCCTTTCGTACTTAACAAACTCGACTTGTATATCGATATCGAAATGTGAATCAAAGTACACACAACGGAAAATCAAAAACCTTTTCGATAATATAAACGATATACATAAATCCAAAGTTTAACTAATACACAATTACAAAACCTCTCAACCCTATTATAATAAAACAATGTAATTGAAACAATATATATATATACACATACAAGGATCGAAGGCTTATTGCATTGCAGAGAAGACAATAAAACTCATAAGCCTTTTCTTTCCCTTTTGCTGAAGCGCCGACTTGCGAACCTGAAATATTAAGGGGTGTGAGTGCTCTAAGTTGGTCAGCAAGTGATGCTCACAAACATATCAATTATAACTAATATCAATGAATCAATGAATAACAATATGAATCTAAAACATATCTATTCACGCATTGAAATTGATATAAACAATAAATAACTGAATGCAAATCAAATAGGAGTCATGGAACCTTACTCATGACTCGCCTTTAGAGTTTAATTACAAAATCATACTCTCACGTCACTCAAGAATACAACCATATAATCCATATGTTGGCTGACAAGGGATTCTGTTGGTTTATTCAAGTTTGACTGAGCAACCTGTCAGACCCCACCTAATTAGGGCATCTGACCGGCCTAGATTACCTTAACCCCTTGATAATTTAGCAGCCTTCACCTCTCCATCAATAAACAATTAATATTATGATCTTATTATCATCAATTATAAAACTTTATTAACCAAATCGATTTTAAAGTGAATCTTAAACCTCAAAGTTCTGTAAATTTTTTTTGACAGCACCTCCTCTATTTTTTAAGTCTAAATTGGAAAAACCAGCCTTCAAAAATCTTCAACAAAACCTGCTCAGATTTGGTGGAAAATACCGAAGGACTATTAATCCACCACATAACAATATATTGCATTCACAAAAATTATTTATTCATTCTAACCTATTTCAAGTTTTTAAAATCCTTAAACCCTTTACCTTAGTTCCACAACATTCCATTCCATCCCAACACAGTTTCAGCCGTTCCAAAATAAACCCTAATCACGCTCGAACCCAAAAAACCATTTATACAATATATTATATTCAAAAACAATACATACATAGAGAAAATAACTAAACAAGTCGTAAACAGTCGAAAAGCTTTCCCTTTCCCTTGTCGCTGCTAGAACCTGTCATTATCTAATTATAAAAAATCGATAATGTAAGATAAGTAAATCCCAAACTATCCAGTACACCTGTTATAACCAAAAACATTGTATTCCAAGAATTTAAACGAATAATAGTATTTCAAGGAATCATAAATATACAAGTACGCAATCTATCATGTTCTATTAATCGACCACAATCAGAAGATGTCTTTCCATAAGTGATGGGTAAACAGTAATAAAGATTCACGAGTTTGAGAGAAAGTCCCTCGAGAAGCCACGCCCTCAACTCTCCATGGAGTACGATCACGACCAGCATCACAAAAACAACCCATCCGAAACAAGTGTCAACAATGCATCTTACGACACATATAGCCAATGAACACGATGGGACCCCCAAAGGCCTCCTTCCTCTTGTGTCCGTGAATACATGATCAATAAATATGCAACGATAAATCATGCATGCAATTATATTCGAGAAATACTCATACAATTTAAAGGTTACTATGGGATTTACTTAACCTTTCAAACACCAACTTTGAGCTTAATTTTTGGTGTCTTGGAGCGTCGGATCGCCTTAAAAATGGTTCCAAAAGTTTCTCTACATACCCAATTACATTATGGGTTAAGCGTCAAGTGAAACCATATCATGAAACCCAATGAAAACTGTGATCAAAGTACGCTTGAGAACAATTTGCAAAAATATTAATTTATATAACTATTTCAACTAGCTTTCAACTAGCCAACTTGGGGTAACTTTTTAACCTTGAAAACCTCAATATTTGTCATAATAACCTAAAAGGAAATTGTAGTACTCATGTCCTATTTTCCATAGAGTCTAAGAACACCGAAATTGGATTACCAACAGAGAAGTTATGAATTTCCCCATATGGCATGTCAACTAGGCAAACTTTATTTATTTTGAATTGAAAAACTTCTCCAAATCAATATTTTCACAATTTAAGTCCTCAAAACTCGACAATAAAACTACTCGATACCAACACCAAAATATTTCCACAGACTGTGGAGTCAAATCGAGTCAAAACCAATAATCAATTCATCCAGAAACCCAATATAAGTTAATATTTACAATTAAAACATCTCCAAAATAGTAATCAACTGAATTCCATTAGTTCAACTCATAAAAAACCTAACCCACGTCAATGGAATTTATCCCAAATTGATGCAAATCAATCCGATATATCAATTAACAACAATTTCTACCAATTTCTATCGAAATCTTGCGAAAGTGATCAAAATCGCGAGAATTCAAATTGAATTGAGGAAAAATGCCCGACAATAAGAATTTACCAAATTGCAGGCCAAATACCTCATTCAACCATGGAAACTTAGCTCGAACTGACCACCTCGCGATGCTCTACGATTTTGTGGAAAGAATCTGGGCAAAAATCAGACGTCAGGAGCTCACAGAGCGAAAGACCAAATTAAGAGCTTTAGGGAACGAATGTTATATTCGTTCTGTTGAAATGAAACAATCGACTGATATGTTTTGTTTTTTTATATTTATATATAAACCCTCAACTACTTCTCAACAACTTAATTTCTTTTTATTTATTAATTCTCAAATCCCTATTTTGACATGTTTTGACTCTCGGTGCTTGTTTTCCATCCAATTTTTCATCAAATCGAGTTAAACTCTCGACAAAATAGCCCAATTCCATAAAACGTCCAAAACGCTGATTTTGGTCACGTCAAAACCCCAAAAATTTTAACTTTGTCCATGACATACTAAAATCTTCTAGACCAATTCTCTTGTAATACTTAACCAAACTTGCACCAATTTGAACCGAATCTCAACCTCGACCATTGTCAACCAACAGAAAACTCGAAACAAGATCTTGCATAAACTCCGTCTCATTTCACACTACCTCTGATCTCGATTTACACGCAAACCGAGACGTGTATACACCTCATCAACATCCACCAAATCGTCCATTATTTACTTCCTCGATACTTACACTATGCGTATTTCGAGGCGAATCCAAGGTATACTTTTATTTATCTCAAACGATCGATTTATAGATATTTATATATTTAAACCATATATATATATCAATATCTATATACACCTATATATTCGCGGCTTTAAATTTGCCATGCGCGCCAACAACCATCATTAGGTATGCACACTATTGTACGTCCCACGCGTGTCACTAGGTGCCCACCAATTTGTTTAATATTTTATTTAATTTCGTGCTTATCTCTTCAATTTACGTCCAAATAAATCCCCAAAAAATACTCCAATTTTGCCAAAAGTTGGGAAATTTATCAAAGTGCTTCAAAACTTCCAAACAATTGGTCTCGCATGTAAATCAAGGTGTGGGGCCCACGTCGACTCGTTAAGTCAATTCAAAGTCCAAAATTGCTCAGGTCGACATTTAAACTTTCACGGAACTCGTGTCGACATTTAAAATTGGTTATGATCTCTAACGCGCTCAGGAACTCACGGACACTGCGTATACACTCCACTTAACCTTATTTCGCGTCGAAATAGTGTATAATACATCAAATAGGCAAACATCACACAAAAATAATATTAAATTTATGATCTCCGATCCGTAACACATAGGTCCCACCTCGGATATCTAAATCCCAAACTAAATTCGAAAATACTTAATTAGCCACCTAATCAAGTTTATAAAATTCTCGGATGTCTGAATCTTCTCAATAAATTAAAAACTCCGTCTTCGAAATTTAAACTTATAGGTTATTCAATAAAAAGAGATATAAGAAAGTGATTCTTCGTATGAAACTCTTTTAACCCAAACTTGTAAAACCTTTTCCAAGGTGAACCGTTAAGTAGACCCAATCACTTTCATTGTATTCAACAACTCGGTGGTAGAGATCATAACCAGTTTTACTTTTCATTTTCCCACATTTCGGTTTAATGAAAAGTTATATCTGTTACTTTGCCAATCTTGGCAATTTGTGAATTTCTGACGAGTTAAATAATCAACCTTGTGGAATATCCATTAACCTTACTTCATTTCTCATCTCATACCCTTGAATCCCATTCAAGTATTAATACTTAGCAAGATCTACCCTATCTTGCTTTTCATAACACAATTCTCATTACAATTTGAATAATATTTTACATATCGTTGATAATTCTTTCCATTTCCACTTAAACTTTGGTATACATCCTAGTACTTTCTCATCACTAACTATCCCTTTTTATGTCAATCATTAGTTGACTAATTCTTAGATTATCTTCAGTCTAAAATCACATATTGATGCAAATAATATTTGAGCATAACATTAGACACTAAGTAGAGTCGTATGTATATCTGATCCACCACCATTCCAGAGTTTCCCATCAGAAACCTGAAATTACACAAGTCATCCAATGACTATAGATCTCATAAACATCTGTCATCCCGTAATAAGAGATCTTGAACTCCCAATCCGATCAGAAGTAGAAACCTGACACATCGTTCAACTCTTACTTATTCTCTAAATGTCTACTCACAATATTATTTATATTGTGGACTAGAAATCAATTGCCAATTCCAACTTGTCAGCTAATTCACTTAACTTTTCTTTGATTAATTAGAAAATTATCGACTTTTCTAACTTTATCATATCATTCTCTAATGAGGATTTCATCAAGAACCTCATTCCTTTCACTTAATTGAGACCCCCTACAAATCGACTTTTTAATCACCTATTTTTCACCAAATTCTTTCATTACTTGAATAAAGACAATTATCCTTAACTTGAGTAGATAAACATTTTTAAACATAGATCAACATATTCGATGATTATACTCTTATAGTATAACTTTCAACTTGTATTTCATACAAGTTTATAAATATGTTATCTCTTTTTTATTTCCATTCAGTTATAATTGAAGAATATTCAATTCTCCAAACATATCAAGTCAGATACACTGTACTCTATTCAATATTCTAAACCTAACAGAGATAAGGTTTACTAACTGAGATGTAAATCACGCATTTCTCTTTATTTCATTTATATCTTCACATATATACAAGCATCTTACATCATCTCCAATTTACAATAACCAGTGCCTTAAACATCACCACTGACTAATAAGGATGTGTAGCACTACAATCGAACCAATGTACAACATATTCACCGATATTAGTTGTATATTGCTTTGGTTCAAAACTTCATCATTTGGAGTTTGACTCCTTGTAAGATCCTTGTAAATATACATTAGGTTTTATCAAACTCATAATTTGATATTCTGAGTCTTATCGAGACTCGTTTACCTGAAACTTCCATTTTTCATACTCATAATTTATTGACCATTTGTTAACCTATACTTAAGCTTCCAATTGACTTCAATAAAACTTCATAGATTCTTTTATTCTGACTATCATCAATTCATTCAATTATTCATAGACAAGTGGGCGCCATACACCAGTCTTCTACGTTGTGAATGAATTGTGATTATGAAACGGAGTTACTTAGACTTTTGGTCATGAACAACTACTCCAGTACCTCACATTGACTAAAAGAGTCCATCCGTGTCACTTCCAATAGTCACAAGTCATCTTAATATCTTATTTTATTTTATACATTGAGTCTATTCCGTTCAATTTTTGTCAATCTTTGCTATTCTTCCATTGATCTCAATTTTTGTCCCTTTATAAACTTACCACGACTTTCACTCAACGACCAGATGTGGCGGCCCCATCGCCCCGATGTGTCCTCTCTTCGTGCGCTTCTCGCCTAGTGTGCCCAGTTACACATGTCCGACACCTGCCCATCTATCTCATGTCTCGATAATTGTGTCCACGTAGGTATTATCAGTTTAGTGAACCGATTATTCACACTAATCTTAATTTATTTCTTGAAGTTCAACTGTATGTAGCTTATTCAAGTCCTAGCCTTGCTAGTGGTTTGTGTATTACAGAGTTGCAAATAGATAACTAGTATTTTACAGCGGAAGTCTTAAAGTAACATTAACATGTATTTTCATTAACTTTTAAGTTTTATAGAGCATCAACCCTCCTTTGGAAAACCCAGAATAGCGTATACTCAATATATAAGGCGACAAAAATAAATATATACAAGTACACATGTCTCACCAGTCTCATATAAACACAAAATATATAACAAACTACCAAAATAAACACCTACGAGTAGTGTGCCGAACAGTGGGCGAGCTCAGAGATAGTCGCTAAAAATCTCCTTACCCTTACTCGTAGAAGGATCTGCACTCAACCATCACAACAAAAATAGATGACGAGTCCAGTAAGTAAAATCCCAAGGAAATTCACTGAGCATTCATATGATAAAGTAAATGAAATCCAAGAAATACTGTTAAATAAACATGCGAAATGTAAACATGCAACTGTAAATGGATAATTGCATGCATACATAATAATATAGAGCAAACGTGTGTGCCTGTTCCAGTCAGACTAGATCATACTTCGGATACCTTCCCCAGGATCTTACTAGTGGGTGTACCTAGCTAGCCCATCAATTGGTCCTTCTCGGTGGCCGGCGTAGACCACGAGGCACCGACACATGTACTGACAAAGCAGCTTGGGTATTTATCCACTGAGGACTCCTGATACACATGTTATGGTCTAGCGTGCCCTATACACATAACAGAATACCCAACGGGAGTAAATTCAACCAACCATCCAAACAACGACACATATATAGATAACTGAGTAAATAAGGAATATAATCAGGAAATAGAGTAAAACAATAATGAAATTAGGTAAATACTCCAGTGACATTCCTGTAGGTTTTACAAACCTCTCACATGCGCTCCAACTTCTCCAAACTCCCGAATTTGACCCCGCCTAGCTCTCTTGTACCTGAGCTACGTTCTTTCAGTCCTTAAAGTTAGTTAAATACATTTATTATGTATTCAGATTGGTTGAATAGGTTTTAAATCAATCTTCCCAAATCAGCCCCTAAAGACTAATTAAAGTCTCAATTTCGATCTTAATCTCAAAATATTCCACCACTAAAAATATTGTTGGTTTCTATCTTAGCTTTTCGAAAAGGTTTAGTTTGCAAAATTCTGATTTAAAACGAAAGATATATCATGATTCTACTAAACATAGCTCTAATTGGAACCTAATCTAACCAGCGGACTTAGAAAATTTATTTCTCCCAATCTATAGATCCAAAAAATGTGATTTTTGGTCACAAGGTAGCTAACATACCCAATAACAACATACTTAAAGATCAACTTATTTGAATAAGTAGTTAGGGAGTTATGCCTTTAACAATTTTAGTTTCAAACGTTTCATACTGCATTCCAACACCTATTTGTAGAGCAGTTTTGAACATGAAAACATTTGAATTACACAATCTACAGCTGGACAAAGTTGTTCCCCTTTAAATAAATTCTCAAGTGCCACTAGTTTGGGTCGATTTGGATCTAAAATGAGCAAGTTATGACCAAATGACATAGGCTAATTCCTAATACAACATGCAAAATTCTAGTCTTTGTCTTGCAGTTTCAAAAATTCATATCTATTTGATTTCAAAACCAAATTAAGATCTTCAATATAGCTAGATTATCAACTTGAAATGAGAATCCAAATATATAAACCAATTTAAATACTTAATCATCTACTCTTTGAAATTAGCTATAAACTAGAACTTGTTTCAATTTGAACTAGAGAGATGTGTACCTAGTTGATATACCACCCTAGCTTGAGAAACTCTCACCAATCTTTCATAGGTTCCTTCTCTCCATCAACCTCTTTCTTCTCCAGCAAGTTTTCTTGATTCATAATTTGAAAATGAAAATGGTTTACTTGCATGTGTTGATCTTATATATTAAGGTAATATTGATTCCTGGCCATTGATCTCCATGTATTTACGTATCTCGAAGCTCATCTAATGATCCACACCTTGACATGTATCCCGCTAGCTCCCACTAACTCAATCAAAGTTACACTAATTTGCTACTCACATGGTTCCTAGATGTGTCAACACGTATCTCTAGGATAATCTCATGGTTTCTAATTTAAATAACCAAACTATAGACCTTGATTTATTTGATTCAATTACATTATCTTAGGCCCATTATAATATATATGGTTAGTATTTTTATTCACTAAATTGACAAATTTTGTAATCCCATTCCCTTGACTACCCGACACTCGATGCCCCGTGTCTCGACACGCATTTTGAGGTACGCCATAGCCTATTGTTTTAACTTAATCAACTTAGCCTATGGTTACATTACCCATTTTAATTGATCAAATAGTCATATTAATGTGAATTAGTCGAGTTTTTTTCTAGTGTACCCATAATCCCCCTACCCGATCTTCGTGTTGACACGCCTTTCGAGGCAAACACCCATCACACCAACTCGACCGTTAGCAACATATACATGTGATGTTATAATAATGTAATATTTAAAACATCGCACATAAACAATCATCATCCGCGAATAAAATATTTTCTCAATTATCGTGTCTGAGTCAACCGAGTTGTTCACGTAATGCCCGAATTATGACCGTTAATCCTCGAGATTAATGTTAATCCTAGTTTAATTAATTTGGGCCGTTACACCAGGCCACTTACAACTCCTTAATCTTGACCTAGAAAGGAAATTTATATCTCTTCTTTTTTCAAACATTTAGCTAAGGATGGTGTGACTTCTTATTATCATTTAATGAATCGAAGTCTTCCTTAGCTAATCTTAATTCGAAACAGAGAAACTTCATGACTCAAATAGTTAAGCTGTTTGTTATTATCTTACGTTATTTTCATTAATCTCAAATATCCCGACTTTTCTTTTCTCAAAAAGAAATTCGGTACTTTTGAAGAAATTGTGCAAGATAACTTTGTATCTTATCATTTACCAAATTACTTTTTATGAATTCACCTTTCTATTATTATTCAATTGAAGAGATATAAGAATTTGAATTTCCAAACTTCGATTATCTTAACGACTACTCATACATTTAAAGGATGCTATTTCAACCCTTTAATTCATATCAATGGAAATTCTTGCAATATAGGAGTTCATACTGATGTCCTATATAAATCACTTATTGATACTCAATCATTAAGTCTATCTTTTCATTGGTTATATTTTAAGTCATAGTGATAAGCGTCATAACTTAATATCATTAGAAGTAATTATTGGGTACTTTGAATCTCGAAACATAATAATTTGTATTGATGTTTAATAGCTAATTCATGCTATTATTAGATCATTTTTCCCGATACCTTAACTTCTAACACATTGATCTTATCACTACATTTTTCATTTTCAAGTTAGAAATTTCACTGATCTTTGTTCTACAACAATACCTAATTCGGTGTTAACAAAGATTAATTCGAACTTGTATATTTTCATTCATTTTATCAGTTCTTTACTCGTATCATAGAACCACTATACTCAACGTCAATTATGGATAAGTAACTTGAGTAGTAAATAATCAAAATTTTTAGTACTTATTTTTAGAAGTCGTTTGATTGTTTTAAAATATAGTTATGTTCTATTTTTCACTTGACGTTTTGTTTCGAAAAGGGGACAATACTTTACTTCAAAGTATTTTATTTTCATAGAAACTGACTTAGACAACTTGACTTATCATATTACAATCTCATTGTGATTCCAAATCAAGATTTAATTTTTCTAATCAAATTCCATTTTACATTTTTGATAAGCACATGTCTCATTTTTCCTTTCATTTGAGACTCGTTCGAAAACAACTATTAGTTGATTATGAATCAAATTAATATTTTATAGAATAAGTCTTCTCGGGTTAACCATGCAACCAGTACTAACCTTATTCTAAAACTTAAGATCCATATCCCGTGCTTCCCACAAACCCCAATTTCATATTACGTTTTTCAAAGGACTCTCGATATTTTGAGACTTAATTTAAGTCTATTTTAATGTTTTCCTGAACATTTAAAAATTATAATAGTTCGATACTTTCAATTTCCAATAAATCCATGTTCAACGTTTACGTACATGAATCCTTTGGACTTCCCTTTTTCAACCAATTTCCTAATGGTTTCATAACTACTATTTTCATCAGTTATAATAGTATCGAATTACTTACAACACTTTAGTGAATTCAGACTTCACGAGTCTATTTCACATCCAAACACGCTCAGTTTTGTTTCACAACCTTATTCTCTCTTTTAATTATCCGTTTCTAGTCTTACTCATCCTATCTTACAAGTTAAGTATCAAACATACAAGGAAAATAAACTTCCTATAGCATATCTAACGATAATACATACATACAACACAAATATAACACAATAATAAAGTTTTAAAACTTTTTAACCCGTTCCATCGCGTTACTTCCCAACTAATTACTCACTTATCCTTAATCGATAAGATTCCTTTAGAATCCTAGGTTCTGATACCAACATTGTCAGACCCCACCTAATTAGGGCATCTAACCGCTTAGATTACCTTAACCCCTTGATAATCTAGCAGCCTTCACCTCTCCATCAATAAATAATTAATATTAAGATCTAATTATCATAAATTATAAAACTTTATTAACCACTATTGATTCTAAAGTGAATCTTAAACCTCAAAGTTTCGTAAATTTTTTTCGACAACACCTTATCTATTTTTTAAGTCTAAACCAAAAAACTCGGCCTTCAAAAATCTTCAACAAAACCCGCTCAGCTTTGGTGGAAATGCACAAGGACTCATAATCCACCACATAATAATATATATTGCATTCACAAAAATTATTTATTCATTCTAACCTATTTCAGGTTTTTAAAAGTTTTAGTGAGCGTTTTATGAAACTAACTTAATTTAAGAGTTTTTACAACTTAGTTAGTCAAGATTTTTGATTTAGTTGTTTTAAGTGCGAAAGTCTTTAGAATGGCATGAAAATAAATAAATTATGAGTTTTGCATATATAACAAATCTACGGGGTGGAAACCCGACAAAAGGATATCATATATGTGATCATAAAGGCAACCAAAGTACAAAAGTGTATCATATAAGTATCGAGTACAAAGTGTATCCTAAAATAACCCAAAAAGACAATAATAAGTAAATATAAACACCTACAAGTACTAGCTGTGGGGAGCTCTCTAGGTCAGAGGTAATCGCCAAAAATTATTGATTAAGTATTTTATTTATATATAATGAAAAGAGTTTATACCATAATTAAAGGGAAAAACAAGAAATTAGCCAATAAATTGTACTTAGTTGGAAAGAATGCTTCCTTGACTATAGTGAAGTGAGAAGAGATAAGAAGAGTTTTTAAATGAAAAAAATTAGAGAGACCCACGTATTATAAAGGAAATGGAGCTGGGAATCTAATGGTGGAAAAAATGAGAAGAATAATTCGTATAAAAATATAACAAGTTTCGAAGAAAATGGAGCAGGGAACCGTTAGAATACAGCATGAAGAAAAAATATAATTATAGTATAAGAAAGAAAGAAAAAGAGATATGGAAAATGGAAGGAAGTTTATGAAAAACTCTTCAAATAAAGATTTAACTTGAGTGAGTAAAGTATATCTCTTTATTCCAACATTTCAATAAATGGATATGAAATGATGATTATTGGTGAGTAAAGAGTTCCTATCGACTTTGATTGTAATGATATTTTAAATATTGTTTGAAAATGAGATTGATTTAGTGATTGTTGAGTCTTGAGATTCTATATTAGTTATCGTAAGCTTGATGGTTGTCAGTGGAGATTGAGAAAACCTATATAGTGGCTTGGCTGATTGATTTAACTTTGAATTGTGAAGTGTATTGCATAACTAGAAAGTTGAATTGTCAAATAAGGGATGGCTCTTTTAATCTTTCTATTCTATCATGATTTTCATTTTTATGAGGGTAATATGTTTCTATTTAATGATCGCTTATATTTCAGAAATAAGAGTATATAATTATGAAATTAGAACGATGGAAGAAAAAAGAATATAATTGAGAGTATTTCTTTGCTTTGGACAAATAAAGCATTGAGTTTAGGGGTATTTGATAATTAAGTCAATAACTAGACAGTGTTTCATAGTATATTTTAGGGTGATTTTAGATGTAAAAGACTATATTATGTGAGGTTTTCTCTTGTTTTTGTTATTTCAATAAATAATCGGAATATGTGAAGAATTAAAGTAAAAAGGAAAGAACATTAAAGATTTGATCGAGTGGAAGTAGTATACAAAAAATCATCAGCAAATCAAAAGCAAACTGGAATTTAATGCCAACGAATCATCAACAATTTTGGGATTACACTGGGAGTCGCTACTCAAATTAAGTGGAGAACAGATGTAGTTTTCCAAGGATTTTCCCATCAATTTGAGTAATAAGTGGAATCGTTGGGTTCAATTTCGTGAACTTTAAACAACCACAAGATGTTTGAGTTAGTTTGGGATGTGTACTACCTAGAATATTATATATGACGCTAGGGCTACAAATCAATTGCCATTGAGTACTTAGATCAATATTTCATTGCTCTTGGAGCCATTGTTTTTTTTGTTTTAGTTTATTGCTTTATTGTTCATTGCTTTTGGAGACGATATGAAGATTCAAAGTATATATTCAGAGGTGTTTATCTATATCTTTTGTTTACCTTATTGCAATGTTATTTATGTTGATGAGTGAGTAGTTTATTAATCTAAATAAAGTCCAAACATGAACTTGATCCATTTTGTGATGTAGTCATGATGGAGATGGTTTTGTGCTTAATGCTTTAAATCAATCGTATTCTTTAATTCACTGATTTAATAAATTATTATTTGTGAATTTTAATCATGGAAATTTGTATTGCATGCATAGTGTAGAATGTGTATTATGATATTTGGATTTGTTATCTAGTTTAAAGTACTAACTAGGATTGTTTGAAAGGTCTATTACCATTTAGATGTCCTAGGTGAATTTGAGATCTAAGTTTAATATTGAAGTGGCTTTCCAAAGGTATTAGATTTAACACTTTGAAGTTTTCACAAAGTGTAATGTGGTTTTATTTCTTAAAGTTAATCTCTTTGAGTTTCAAAGAGTTAATTCAATAAAATTAGAACGTGACTTTTCCTTCGGTATAAGGAGAACAGATGGCTTGATAAATGATGTTTACTTTCTTATAATTGGAGTTTAATGATCTAGAATACTTTATAAAGTATGTTTATGACTATATGATTTGAGTAACATGTTTGGATGCAAAATGAATTATTATTTCATTATTTTGGATGTTTGTTTAAATATTTATTTATTATTGAACTGAATTATTTCAATATTAGTGATTTTGAATTGTGTTATTGAAGTTAATTATTTAAGTAAGTTAATTACGTTAGTTTAATTTGTTTAGTTAATTATTATAGTTTTATAGTTTGGATTCGTGATTTTAATTCCCTTTTTAATTAAATTAAAGTAAAAAATAATAAAATCCATTGGAAGTTTTTTTCTTAGAGAAATTTGATAAATCCCAGTCGAGACGATACCACTTATCACTACTACAAATAATAAGGATATACGAGAAACTTATTGTACATAGTCGCCACGTGTCACTAATTCCTCTAATTAGGCACCTAATCCATACAATAAACTTTATGCCTCAAAACACTTTTCATATCAATGCTTATTGAGCTCTAATACTAAATTTAGATCCTCAACTACCCTTAGTTCTTGATTTATTTAATTGGAAAAAATTAGGAAAGCATACGAGTTATTCTCCGTATTTTATAAAAGTTTCGACAACACCTCCCCTAAAAGTGGCATGTCGAGAAATTCACCTAATAGACAGTAGAATTGAGAAGAGACCTAAAAGGACTCACAACTCCCCACAGTTCACAATATATCTAAAACTCAAACTTAAAATATAACTTCAAATATCTGAAACCTCATTTACAGTTTTACAAATCGAAAATAAACTAAAAATGAACCATTATGGTCTCAAAACCATTTAAAACCATCTCATAACAATCTCATTACATAACTAAGGTGTTTCACGCCCTACATTTACCCTAAAGCCCAAACCAATATATATATTTATATAAATGATTTACAACATCAAAATGTACCTTTAAATAAACTTGAAAGTATTTACCAAAGATCTTCGAGTTTTGTTTGTTCTTCCTTGTCTTCACAGAGAACCTGACACTATAAAAACAACTCAAAGATGTCAGGTAAGTAAACTCCAACAATTCTCTGCACTCCTACAAATGTTAGTCCGAATACATGGAGACATGTAATTGTATTTTTAATAACAACAAATTTATATAACACTGTGAAACCCTTTTATTACTTTTTAAAGTTCATAAACATGTTGGCTGACCTAAGAATGAGTTTAAAAGAGTAATAAAAGTCCAAGCTACCCGGAGTCGACATTACCCGCCTTAGACGCTTGTAGTATGTCTAGTCTGGAGTGAAGCACATCACAATCTTACGACCGAAGCAGGTGCAACTCTATTCGGATGCCATGTATGCATGACCAATCAAGAATGTGAAATACAATGTAGACTAAACACAAATACAGTTACAAAGATAATTTTCATAAAAAGTAAAGACCACTGTGGAGTTTACTTACAGTCAAACCAACTCAAAATTGGTTACGAAGCCTCACACAATATTCTCTAGTTTGCATGTACTTTGACAAGTTCTATTAAAAAATAAATTCATATTTTTATAGTTACAACTCTATTTGAATACTTTAAATTCATATTTCAAGTTACAACATGATTAAAACCCATTTTCAAGTCGTAAGGTTGTTCAAACCACTTTTACAACTTCCTTTTCATAAACAAGTCATAATAGTGTTCAAACCACTTCATTATTTTCAAAATCAACTTACAAACTTTCTTTGAATCCCAAATTAAAATTCTTAAACCAATATACAATTTTGCACTTTGACGTGCACCGAACGCGTTAATAAAATATGCTTCATAAACCAACTATTTTGTAGATAGTGGTAAAAAGTCGATCCCACATAGATTGGTAATCTTCCTAAGGTTCTAAAAGAAAGGGAAAACGGGGGTTTGAGAGCAAATGTTGAGAGAATTTAAAAAGACATGGAATTGAAAATACTTTTGTAACAAAATCAATCAAGAAAGCAACCTAGACTTTCGGTATCTCAAACTTCCTCAATTGGCATATACAACCTTATGATCGTCGAGCTATATAAAAATGCAATTTAAAGGTATTTTAGAGTAGCTATAGACCCAGTAACGCACGCGGTTCCTTGCACTTTCTATTCTAGATAGTCTAGGTATGACAATGACTACTTCCCTAACCTAACACATAACCCTAGACTCACGCGAATTGGGCTTAATGCGTTGATTACATAGGGCATTGTGAAGGCCCTAAACCTAGACAAACGGAGCGCTAATGCGTCTGATTTAGTCTAGATCCTTAAGGTACTTTTCTAGTACTAAAATGGTCGAATCAATTGGTATGATCAATTGCCACTTATGTGGTCTTCTTGTATAAGTACGGATAGGTACGATTCACTAGCAATAAATTAAAGTTTAAATCAAAGTTCAAACCTAATTAATCAAGCAATACCAAAGAGAATAAAATACCAAAGAAAAGCAATTGTGAAATTCGAGAATTTCATAAACGTGATTAGGCGATTAATTAAATATTTTTGAATTTTAATTGGAGTTTAAGTATTCGATGTGGGACCCACGCATTTTGGACTAGAGATCATAAGATATATTTTATTTTTGTGTGTTGTGTGCTTAGTGTGTGTATTATATAGTATTTTGCTCGAAGTTATGTGTTGAGGTGTATCCTCAATTTTTTATAATCGGGGTTGCAAGTGCGTGTCTAAAGGGCAGAAGTGAAAATGAATTATTAGTTGCTCGAAAACTAATTAACATAGTGTAAATCCTCACATGAAGATTTTGCCTTGATTTACGTGCAAGTTGGAACCTGTGGTAGTTTAAAATGAGAATGAAGTTGGGGCAAGTCTTTACCTTGAGTTTCATATTAGTTGACGGTGGTCGAGGTTGAGATTGAGTCCAAATTGGTTTAAGTTTGGTTTAGTATGGCAGGAGAATTGATCCATAAAGGTTCAGTATGTCGTGGACAAAGTTACGATTTTTGGGGTTTTGGTAAGATCGAAACTAGTGTTATGAACGTTTTATGAAGAGGGATTGTTTTGTCGAGAGTTTGGTTCGATTTGGTGAAAAATCGAATTGAATACGAGTGTCGGAAGCCAAAACACGTCAACATAGGGATTTCGAGAATAAATAAATAAGAAAATGAAGTTGCCGACAAGAAGCTGAGGGTTTATATATATAAATCAAATAAAAACTAATCGATTGTTTTCATTTCATAAACCATCGGGGAATTAAACTTATGAGTCACACTATGAAACTTTGGGAGAGGATAATTAACAATAGGCTAAGGAGAGAAACAACAATATCAGAGAATCAATTTGGCTTCTTGCCTGGAGGTCAATTATGGAGGCAATTTTCCTTGTGAGATGATTGTTAGAAAAATATAGAGAAAAGAAAAAAAAAGATCTTCATATGATATTTGTAGATTTAGAAAAAACATATGATAGAGTCCCTAGAGATGTTCTTTGGTGGGTTCTAGAAAGAAAAGGAGTGCATGCTGGATACATAGACATTATTAAGGATATGTATGATGGAGTAGTAATGAGTATAAAGACAAACTTCCCTAGAGATGTTCTTTGGTGGGTTCTACAAAAGAATTTTCCATTACGATAAGACTACATCGAGGATCGACTTTAAGCCCATATCTATTTACTTTACTTATGAATGAACTAACTAGGTATATTCAAGAGGATATACCATAGTGTATGCTATTTGTAGATGATATTGTCTTAGTGGATGAATCAAAAGATGGAGTGAATAAGAAATTAGAACTCTGGAGGAATACATTAGAATCTAAGGCTTTAAGTTGAGTAGGATGAAAATCGAATACATGCACTGTGAGTTTAGAAACACTAGACATCAAGATGATGGAGTGGTAAAATTAGGGAAAGTAGAAGTTCCTAAAGTAAATCACTTTAGAAATCTATGATCAATCATACAAAACAATGGTAATATTTAGAATCATGTCCCACATAGAATGCAAGCTGGATGGAAGAAATGGCGGAGTGCAACATGAGTGATTTGTGATCGAAATGTTCCTACTAAGTTAAAAGAAAAATTTTATAGGACCGCGATTAAGCCAGCTATGCTCTATGGAAGTGAATGTTGGGCGGTAAAGCAACTACAATTACATAAAATGAACGTAGCAGAAATGAGGATGCTTAGGTGGATGTGTGGTAAAACTCGTAAAGATATAATAAGAAATATAGAAATTCAAAGACAAGTATGAGTAGCACCAATTAATATAAAGATTAGGGAAGGGTGATTGCAGTGGTTTAGTCACCTGCAAAGATGGCCTACAAATGCCTCCACTAGAAAACTTGACTTAATAGAAACTGTAGAAATTCGACGAGGTAGGGGGAGACTAAAGTTAACATGGAATGCATTAATTAGGAGGGATTTGAATGGTTTGGAAAGCTCATCATCAATTGCACTTAATGGAGAACAATGGAAAAGTCTGATCCATGTAGCCGACCCCAATTAATTTGTGACTGAGGCTATGTTGTTGTTGTTGTTGTTGTTGTTTTAATATAAAATGGTAGGGATTATTGTGAATTGGTATGTTGGATCGATTTGTACGAATTTAGAATAAATCCCATTGGCGTAGGTTATGGTTTTGATGAATTGAACTAATGCGATTCAATTGATACCTATTTTGGAGATGTTTTTATAGTTGATATTGATTTATATTAGATTTCTGGATGAATTGATTATCGATTTTAATTCAATTTGACTTCACGAGCAGTGAAAATATTTGGATGTTGGTATCGAGTGGTTTCGTGGTGTTTGTTGTCTAGCTTTGAGGATTCAATTGCGAAAATATTGATTTAGAGAAGTTTTTCAGTTCAAAATAAATAAAGTTTGCCTAGTTGACATGCCATATTGGAAATTTCATAACTTCTCTTTCGGTGATCCATTATGAGTGTTCTTGGAGTATATGAAAGTGGAACATGGATACTACAAGTTCTTTTAAGGTCATCATGACAAATATTGAGGTTTTCAAGGTTAAAAAGTTACCCTAAGTTGGCTAGTTGAAGCCAGTCAAAAAAGTTATATAAATTAATATTTTGGAAAACTGTTCTCAAGCGTATTTTTGCCGAAGTTTTCATTGGGTTTCGTGATTTGGTTCCACTTGAAGTTTGACCCGTGATATAATTGAGTATGCAGGAAAGGTATTGGAACCATTTTCAAGGTGATTCGATTCTTCGAGAACCCCGAGAAGTTAGCTCAAAGTTCTGTTGGGTATTTGAGGTTCATACACAGCAGAAAATTCAAAACAAATTTTGAAAAACCACAACATGATCGAAAATAAGTTCTATTAAACTAGATCTACAAAAGTAACCATACCTTAATCCGTGACTTCCTTATCTGATAGTTTGATTTCCAAGACGTTCAAGTGTGCGTCCTCTATCAGAAATTCACACACGAACGGTGATCACAATTTGGAGTGCTAGACTTAAGAGAGATTGAAAACATCTTTTTTTCTCTCCAAAAATCCAGAGAACTTGAAACTAGCAAAAACGAAAAATCTTATTTCATTTTTAGGGTTTCACCATTTATTTATATGTGTAGATAAGCCTTCACATAAAATCCTACTCGTAATACAACTATTGTATTTAGGCAGTTTAAGCATATTACACATAGGCCCCTATTAATAAGTTATTATATAACAAATCATAAGGTATTTCATGTCTTGAATTTTATCATATAAAATTCATTACTCTGGACCAATTGAAATTGCGCAAAGCCATCTTTGTGTGCGACCAAATAGGCTTATGCTATGTTGACAGTGAACCAAAGCCAAATTTGGAACACAAGTCATAAGCGGTTTCTAGCAAGGCATTATGAATACCCAAGTAGCATGAATATCAAAATCGATACACCCTAATGAATAACATATATCATATCCTTTTGTCGTGAGATATCCTTTGACTAAACATAAGCCATGAAAAGTCACCTTTAATGTTTAATCGTACTAGTCTCAATCTTTAGGCAAAATGAAAACATCCAAGTGACATTGATCATATCAATTTACATGGACTTAGCCATATCAATCTATCATATCGAAGGATCCACTGATATCTCTCTATCCAAGAGTGACAAATTCTATCTTGATTACATACCTTTACATATTACTCACACGGTAATCAATCATAATCTTTATAATCGTCCGGTTAAAGATAACATTTGATTGTGTTAAATTACCATGCTCATAATATTGAAGTCTATGATATTCTCAAGTCGAAGGACTAAATGATATACTATAATGAGTAACACCTGTGACTTAATCTAAGTGGTGTTCACATAGCGGGTTGGTCCAACCTTATTCTATAACAAGTACTCATGATCTCGATTCGTATCCCTATATGCATGATCATTACATGACAATCAATCAAGATTTACGCTAATCGTAATTCATTATATCACAGTATAATGACCGACTAGGGACATTTAGGATATTTTAACAAATACCCATGGATCTTACTATAAGGTAAAGATGCAATCACTTATAATAAAACAGCAAATGAAAACCTCAATTTTATTAACTAAAATTATAAGATAAACAATGTTTGTAGATTGACTTAGGGCACATGCCCCAACATCTCCCATTTGCACTAGGGCCAATCATTCATGTACCTAATACCTAATGACCTAAAATGACAATCATGTTTCGCTCATGGAAAAGCCTTCATCAAAGGATCTGAGACATTGTCTTCTGCAGGAACTTTGCAAATCTTCACGTCCCCCTCTCAATGATTTCTTGAATGAGATGAAAATGTCTAAGTATAGGTTTCGATCGATGATTTGATCTTAGTTCCTTGGCCTGTACTGTCGCCCTATTATTGTCACAATACAAGCAAACGGGGTTAGCTATACTCGGAACCACACCAAGTTCAGAGAAGAACTTTTTGATCCAAACTGCCTCTTTAGCTGCATCAGACGTTGCAATATACTCAACTTCTATTGTAGAATCTACCACAGTTTCTTACTTTGAACTTTTCTAGCTCACTCTGCCTTCATTCAAAGTAAACACATATCTAGACTGCAATAACATATCTAGACTGCAATATGAAGTCATCTATATCAGTTTGAAAACTTGCATCTGTGTAACCATTTACAACTAGCTCTTCTTCCAAACTTCCATAGATCAATAACACTTCTTTAGTCATTCTCAAGTACTTAAGAATGTTCTTTACTGCTATCTAATGACTCTCGTCGGGATCAGACTGATATCTGCTTGTTGCGCTTAAAGCAAATGATACATCAGATCGGGTGCATAAAATGGCATACCGATAAGCCTTTTAGATCTATCCCTATAAATCTTAATCCCAAGGATGTAGTCTGCATCTCCTAAGTCTTTGATTGAAAAATGCTTCCCTAACCAAGATTTGACATTCTGTATGGTTGGAATGTCATTTCCAATTAGTAATATATCATCAACATATAGTACCAGGAAAACAACCACACTCTCACTGACCTTTTTATATACACAAGGCTCATCTTCTTTTTTAATGAAACCAAATTTCTTAATTGCTTCATCAAAAAAAGATTCCAACTCTGAGAAGCTTGATTTAATCCATAAATAGATCTTTAAAGCTTGCACACATTCCTATAATTT
This sequence comes from Stephania cephalantha, assembly GCA_039657325.1. NCBI lineage: Eukaryota > Viridiplantae > Streptophyta > Magnoliopsida > Ranunculales > Menispermaceae > Stephania > Stephania cephalantha. Next base: position 13,501,004 of record CM077570.1, on the reverse strand, counting down.
TCAGGATGAACAAACCCTTCAGGTTGTATCATCATATACACGTCCTCAAGTAACTTTCCATTTAGAAAAGCTGTTTTGACATCCATTTGCCATATCTCATAGTCATAATATGCGGCTATGACAATTAGAATTCTAATGGATTTAAGCATGGCTACAGGAGAAAAAGTCTCATAATAATAAACACCTTGAATCTGTCTGAAGCCTTTTTGCTACTAACCGTACTTTATAAGTATGCACATTTCCATCTATGTCAGTTTCTTTTTAAAAACCCATTTACATATAACAGTCTTACCACATTCAGGTAAATTAACCAGGTTCCAAACTTGATTATCATACATGGATTGCATCTCCAAATTCATGGCACTAAGCCATTTATCTGCCTTACGGCCAGACGCGGCCTCCTGATAAGTAGTAAGTTCATTTTGATCCATAAGCAACACGTCACTACTATCAATAATAAGAAACTCAATTCTCTCAGGCTGATGTCTTACCCTATCAAACCTACGTGGGCCTTGTGATACCATTGGAGGTTAAACTAGTTTAAGACTTTGTTGATCTCCCACTGGCGGTTGAGTGTTTATTTGTGGTTCTTGAACTTATTCAAGACTTACTTTATTCCCATTGTTGTCTTTTGAAATAAACTCTTTTTCCTTAAAGACACCATTTCGAGCAACAAACACTTTGTTCTCAGTGGGATTATAAAAGTAGTATCCTCTAGTTTCTTTAAGATAAACAACGAATACACATTTGGTAGATTTGGCTGATAATTCTTCTGAAATTTGTCATCGTACAAAAACCTTACAGCCCCAAATCTTAAGAAAAGACAAACTTGGTCTTTTCCCAAACCACATCTCATATGGTGTTTTATCAACCGCTTTAGAAGGAACACGATTCAGTGTAAACGCAACAGTTTCTAAGGCATAACCCCAAAAGGAAAGAGGAAGATCTGCATGACTCATCATAGGTCGAACCATATCCAATAAAGTCTGATTTCTCCTATCAGAAACACCATTCCATGTTGGAGTTGTTGGAAGAGTTAATTGTGAGACAGTCCCATAGCTTCTAAGATGATCATCAAATTCTTGGCTCAAATATTCACCACTTTGATCTGATCAAAGTGCTTAAATAGTTTTACCAAGTTGGTTTTGCACTTCATTCTGAAATGTTCGAAACATCTCAAAAGATTCACCTTTATGTTTCATGAGATACACATAGCCATATCTGCTGAAATCATTGGTGAAAGTAATGAAGTACTAATAACCTCCTCTAGTCATTGTGTTTATAGGACCGCATACATTAGTATGTATAAGACCCAATAAACCACTTTCCATTTCACTGTGTCTAGTAAATGGACTCTTTGTCATCTTGCCTAGTAAACAAGATACACATATTTCATATGATTCAAAATCAAATGAATGTAAAAGTCCATCTTTATGGAATTTATAAATACTTTTCTCATTTATATGGCCAAGATGACAATGCCATAGGTAGGTTTCACTCAAATCATCTAATTTGAATCTCTTTGTATTTACGTTAAGAATATGAGTATATGTGGACCTTTTCATGTTTAGAATATAAAAACCATCATACAAATCAACATTCGCATAGAAAACATCTTTATGAGAAATTGAACATTTATTGTTCAAAATAATGAAATTAAAACCATCCAAATGCAAACATGAAATTAAAATGATGTTTCTGCTCAAGGCAGGGATATAATAACAATTATTTAAACCTAAAACAAGTACAATATGAAATAACTCCTAGCATCTTACGGGCAGTAACCTTTGCTACATTTCCAACTCGTAGGATGACTTCTCCTTTCTATAGCTTTCTAATTTTAGTAAGACCTTGCACATTAATACAAATGTGAGATCCACATTTGGTATCCAATACCCAAGAATCACTAATAGACAAGTTAACTTCAATAACGTAAATACCTGAAGCAATATTCATATTACTCTTCATTTTCTTTAGATCTTCAAGACAGAGCTTGCAATTTCTAAACCAATGCCCAAGTGCATGGTAGAAATGAAAATTTCCTTCTTTTTCCTTTTCTTTCTGGGACTGTGAAGTAGAAACAGCCTTAGGCTTGACTTGTTCCCTACGCTTTGTGATAGTCACAACAACCTTAGAAATCTTAGCCTTGCCTTTAACCTTCTTCTTCATAGTCTTTCCTTTATGAACCATCAACACATTAGCAATGGGTTTATTGACATTCTGCTCAGTAGTATTAAGCATCAAATGTAACTCTGAGATAGACTTCTCCATATTATTCATGTTATAGTTCATCATAAATTGTGAATAACTATCAGGTAATGAATTCAGGATCAAATTCATAGCCAACTCTTGGATTTTAGGAAATCAAAGTCTGTTAAGATGGTCAATATAACCCTTTATTTTCAGAACATGAGGATTAACTAACGCACCCTCAGCCATTTTGCAAGAATGAAGGTTTTCGACTGACAAACCTTTCTTGCCTAGCTTACTGCTGGAACATTTCTTTCAGCATTATAGCCATGTCGTAAGCTTCCATGTGTTCCATGTCCTTCTAAAGTTTAGGAATCATAGTTGCCAACATAATGCATACAACATTAGTTGAGTCATTGACATGCTTAGTATGTGCATCCTTCAAGGCTCTTAAAGCATTTGCTGGTGGTTCCTCATGATTAAGATTATCCAGGACATACAACTTGCGTTCATGCTTAAGAACAATTCTTAAGTTTCTGAACCAGTCAAAAAAGTTTATCCCAGATAACTTATCCTTCTCAAGGATGGATCGCAGTGACAAGGGATTAGTGTGATTTGAAGAGGAATTAGATCTACAACAAAGATTATGCAAAGTTCATTTTAGTATAGAGGAATAGACTCCCACTAAATTAACAACCCTCCTAAAATGCTATGTTAATTTAAAGGACTAAAATCCATGCTTCACCTAATTCCAAGACAGCTAAGGCATGGCTATTTGAATTAGGTTATTGAGGTAGGTACCAATTACCAATTACAATATATGTAACTTTTAGTTGTTTTTATGAGATTATGACATCTTATGTCTTAGCATGTCTTATCTCATCTAGTGCCTAAAGCCCAAAACCTTTTTGATAGCCTCATCAAGTCTAACCATTTCAAACAATAGAGTAACCGTTACTCAACTTGCCTCACCAAGATAACACAATTCACTATGCGGTGGCGAACCATATTGATGTGATTGAAGCTTTGGCAAGTGTTAGAGAATGGATGACACTTGACTTAAAATTTGTAAGAGGGATTTTTATTTGTTTTAGTAATCATACAAGATAAATATAATATATTAAAATGCATGAACAATCACTAAACACGTTAGGAAATTTTACTAATATTGACTATTATACGAATTTACTTGTACTACGAACAGTTAATGACAGTCCCGCTGGCCGGTTAGTAAGCGGTCAGCGGACAGGGGTACAGGGACAGCGCCCCCTTTTTGTTAGACAACAAATTTCAGTTATGAAAATTGAAATTCGTCTATAATTTGTCTTTATTTTAGTCAATCCAATTGATTAAAACTGCCCCTTATTTTAATTCTAAAAAATATTAATTAAAACATTTTTAATTAACTCGGGCCCACCTTTAACTTAATATCTTAGCCTAATACAATTAGAATTTAAGATACTTTGAGTCCTTATCCAATGCGAATTTGTTATATATCTCACTTATCTTATATGATTTGTAATTCTTATCCGATTATAAGTTTATCTCATATCTAATAGGAATATACCACTGAATAACCACAATGAGATATATGATCAATACTTCGAATGCATTCAACACCAAAATCATATTAAATTAATCATACTAACCTAATCATGATTTCTATCTTGGAGACATACATAATATTGAACAAAAACGAAATATGTATTCAACATCAAAATCGTATTTGCCTAAACATGAATTTTACCATGAACATATAAAATTCGCATAATTCAATATTAAAATATATGTTAATCAAAATATTCTAAAAGTGAATTCTATCATTTAATCAAATAATACATATGTATCAATATACATGTATTAACAACATTCTTTAAAACCAATTCTTGAAAACAATTTTCACAGAACCTTTATGTACATCATATATATACATAAATCAAGATTATGTTTTCACAAATATATCGTATATACATCAGTGAAAACATGCAAACATTTAATAGAACCGAGCCTAAGGCTCTGATACAACTGTTGGGTTTTTGGGGTTTATACGCAGTGGAAAATTCAAAACAAATCTTGAAAACCCCAACATGATTGAAAATAAGTTCCGTTAAACTAGATCTACAAAAGTAAATCATACCTTAATCCGAGACTTTCTTCTCTGATTGTTTGATTTTCAAGACATTCGAGTTCGCATCTTGTATCAAAAATCTATACACGAACGATAACCACAATTTGGAGTGCTAGCCCCAAGAGAGATTGAAAACGTTTTTCTTTATCTCCCAAATCCAAAGAACTCGAAAATAGCAAAAACAAAAATCTTATTTCGTTTTTAGGGTTTTACCCTTTATTTATATGTGTAGATAAGCCCTCACTTAAAATCCTATTCATAATACAACTATTGCATTTAAGCAGTTTAAGCATATTTCACATACACCCCTATTAATAAGTTATCATATAACAAATCATAAGGGCTTTTATGTCGTGAATTCTATCATATAAAACTCATTACTCTAGACCAATTGAAATTGCGCTATGCCATTCTTTAGGTGCGGCCCAATAGGTTCATGCGATGTTGGTAATGAACCAAAACCATTTTGATATGCAAGTCATAAGCGATCTCTAGCAAGACATTATGACTACCCAATTAGCCTGAATATCAAAATCGATACAACCATATGAATAACATGTATCATATCCTTTTGTCGTGTGATATCCTTTGATTAAACATAAGGTATAGAAAGTCAACCTTAATGTTCAATCGTACTAGTCTCGATCTTTAGGTAAACTGAAAAGTGACATTGATCATATCAATTCACATGGACTTGGCCATTATTAGTCTAGCATATCGAGCGATCCACTAATATCTCTCACTATACGAGAGTGAAAAATTCTATCTTGATTACACACCTTCACATATTATTCACACGGTAACTAATCAAAATCTTTATAATCTTCCGGTTAAGACAATGTTTGATTGTGTCAAATTACCATGCTTCTAAGATTGAAGTCTATGGTAATCTCAAGTTGAAGGACTAAACGATATACCTATCATGAGTAACACCTATGACTTGATCTATGTGGTGTTCTCATAGCGGATCGATTTAGTACCTTGTTCTCTAACAAGTACTCATGACTTCGAATCGTATCCTTATACGCATGATCATCACATGACCATCAATCAAGATTCACACTAGTCTTAATTCATTATAGTTCCCAGTATAATGACCGACTAAGGACATTTATGATTTTTCAACAAACACCCACATATCTTACTTTAAGGTAAACATGCAATCACTTATAATAAAACAACAAATGATTACCTCAATTTTATTAACTAAAATTATAAGATAAACAATGTTTGTAGATTGACCTTAGGCACATGCCCCAACAAGTTAGTTGTAAGTAAACCCTACAGTGGTCTTTGCTATTTTTACAATTTATCTTGGTACCTGCATTTGTGTTTAGTTTGCATTGCATTTCACATCATTCTTGGTCATGCATACATGACATCCGAAAAGAGTTGCCCTCTGCTTCAGTCGTAAAATTATGAGGTGCTCCAATCTAGACTAGACGTACTGCATGCGTCTATGGCGGGTAATTCCGAATCTGGGGTAGCATGCATTAAACTCATAAGTTTGTTCTAGGTTCATCGTGAGTGAGCTCACTTGTTATAAGCTTAGAACATGAAATGAAGGGTCCACATTGTTATATAAATTTGTTGTTATTTGGAAATGCAATTACATGTCTCCATGTATTCAAACTAACATTTGCAGGAGTACAGACCAATGTAAGAGTTTACTTAACTGACATCTTCAAGTTGTTTTTGATGATGTCAGGTTCTCTGTGAAAACTATATAGAACGGGAAAATCTCGAAGATCTTCGGTGAATGTTTTAAGTTTAAATGTTTAATTTTCTTATTGTAATTACTTTATATATTGTTTTGGGCTTAGGGTGAGTGTAGGCCATGAAATACTTTTGAATAGGTTATGAGAGTCTCTTAAATTAGTTTGAGATAAGTTAAGAGATTTATGATTTAGTTTCTGCTTATTTTAGGATTATAAAGTTGTAACTAAGGTATCAGAGACTCTAAGTTAGTACTTAAATTTTGAATTTAATATATATTTTGAACTGCGAGGAGTTGTGAGTCCTTTTAGGCCTCTCCCCAATCTGCTATCTATTAGGTGAAAGTTTTTCGGCATGCCATTTTTAGGGGAGGTGCATACGAAATTTTTCTAAAAACATGGAGGATAATCCATATGATTTCCTAATTTTCTCCAATTAAATATGATAAGTATTAAGTTTTGTTGGAGATATAAATTTAGTTTTAGAGCTTTACTAAGGATTAAAATGAAAAGTGTTTTGAGGCATATAGTTAATTGTATGGTTTAGGTGCCTAATTAGAGTAATTAGGCTAAGTCAAGACTTAGTGAGACGGGTCCTGATATCAATTAAATTAAATTGAATTAGATCTCACAAAGGTTTGATGTCAAAAGAGTTATTTCATCCACCTCCAGTTTAAATTAATGGAGATTAGCCGAACATGATGATGGAAAACCTCAAAATCTTCAAGTTCTTTGTAAATAAAGGATGAGAACAATGATTTCTGGAGTTGCTATTTATATAAAACCAAAAAAATCCATTTTAAAACGAAATTCCTAAAAATTTGAACTAAAAATTAGGTTTCCATTCTAAGCCGCAAGTCATGCCGTGGGTAGAAATCTTACAACTTGAGCCACAACCTAGAATTTTAGTGACTATTGTTGTGCGTGAAACAGGGTCGTGAAGAATTTGATTCCAGGCTGTGGCTATGGGATTAAAATGTGAGTGGTGCCCTGGATCGTTGGTCCATTTGATAATGCTTGGTGGAGCGTGATTCCATGCCATGAGTGCGTAATTTCATGTCGTGGCCTCGTATAAAACACGATTGGTGACATGGATCACTGTTTTCTTCTTTCTTTGATTGCCTTAACCAATTCTTCTAATACTCGCACCAATTATTCATTTTAGTCCTAACACTTGGAAAATCACACAAATGAGATATTGTTACCACTAAATATAGATTTATAGTTCAAAATCACATTAAACACTATATTATATAACATTTGGCTATACACTTATCAAACACCACCAAACTTAGACATTGCACATATCGAGCAAAGGAATGCATGACAACACACCCTACTACCAAAGAAACTAGACTCCTAATAACTTCATTAACTAAATCACAACTAACCCATGTTATACCCGATTCCAAGTTTAGCGGAGTTTCCTTTGGTTCCAATGCCACTAAATCAACCATCCCCTCAAAGAGATTGGGAGTTAAGATTTGTCTAGAAACGGAGTCCAAACATTAGTAGAAATTACACTTTAAAGAATTAGAATTAGTCAAGACAAAGACTGTCTACTACTCAAGAGTTTCTGAGCCTATACACTCAAGCATGCAAGTTTACAATTTTTGAAAGAAAATAAGTACTTGAACACTCAAGAGGGTACTTGTAGCATCCAATATCCCGATTAGGGAGATACTCGGCTTGAAACCCTTATTAAGCCCCAGTAACCTAGTTAGACTTAACTAGAGCCAACAGCCTATTCGTCTGTACCCGATAAACTCAACCAACATATTAATATCGAATAAACAATTCAAAGTATACTCATCTAAAAATTAAAACTTTTCGATATATATACAATATACAAAAATACAAAGTTTATCAAAACCCAAAACCATGATTATAAACCTCCCAACCATGTTTATATATAACAAAATATATTAAACAATGTATATAAGTACAAGAAGGCTCATTACATCGTTAAAAAGATATAAGACACCTAAATCTTCTCATTTCCTTTTAGCTGAAGCGCTGGGTTACGAACCTGAAATATTAAATTTAGGTGAGCGCTCCAACTTGCTTAATAAGTAAGGACTCACATAGCCAGCAACATTCCAAATTATAATCAAGAACATTATGCAATAACAATATGCACCAATGTTAGCTAACAAGAATATGGAAAACATATAATTGAATATATAATAGATGTAAATCAAATTATCATGGACTTTTACAGTGCGATTTCCATTTAATTTTCAAAACTAGGGTCGATTACCACCGACCCCTTTAACGAGATTGCTAGACCAACATATTGGCTGATATGTTGCCTTGCCAATCTATTAATGCCCACTGATTCTATCGAAACCCTCTATTGATTATGTAATCCACGCAACTTATAAACTGAGTAGGAAGTTGCATATAGAACGGGAAGGTAACCCATCTCCTATATAACCTGGTCTCAGTTCCAAGAACTTACTCTCATGAATCCCAGTAAACTCCGTTTTCGTTTATCAAAACTATCACAGTGTACATAGTCCCCTATTTCAGTCCATACACAACATGAACTATATGTATACTAAGATAGCCAGACAACATTGATAAATAAGTGAATCCGTATTTACCTTGGTCTAGGTTTCCATTCGAAACTCCTAACTTTTTGGGCATTTAAGCTTTTTCGAGGATCCAACACCTATCATAGACCATTTGTAATCAATATATGTCTAGTACACTATAATTAGAACCCCTAGTTCAGTCCCTAAATCGTCCAAAAATCCTCATCAAATTACAACATTGTTAATATTTTTTGGGGTAGGAACGCACTCCCTTAGTGGGTAGGGCGCGCTCCAACAATTGTGTTCATCACAATTGAAGAAGGGAGTACTCTCCTCTCCCAGGTGAAGCCTGCTCTACCCTTTAGTGACTTAACGGAACACAGAGCAGCAACCAATGTTGCCTCCACAAATCCACAAACAACAACAAATACTCTCAAAATTCATCAGGAAGGACCTCTAGTGAGGTAAAAGATCATATTTAGTCATCAACCAACACAATTCTAGAGATTTAATCATCACTATAAAATTGAGCTATAACCATCTCTGATTTTTAATCCATTTAAGCTCCTCAATCTACATTAATTCGACTTCCTAAACACTCCCCTTTGATCATAAATTAACCCTAATCTCTTTCTCTTCATGTTTATAGATTCGAATGAGGACATAAGTATGGGATTTAGTTTAAATATATAGACTTTTCTCGAGATACACATCGCGCTATCTCGAGACCGATCAAGTGGTTAATGAGTTAAAATGACACTCCTTAAAATGACACCAACTTTAACACCATCAAACACTTACGCTTCTCTCGAAACGATCCAATGATCTATATAATTCAAACTAACTTTTAATTTCTAATATATATATATATATATTTATATCCAAAATATATAAATATATATATCTCGTGTATTTTCTCACCAATAAATTCACATGACATACCTACGAGTATTTTCGGGTGTGTACATTCATTTTACGACCCCCTTGTCGCACTTAGCGTACCGGTAATTCATTGTTTATTATTTACTTTTCATTTATTGACTTGTATATAACATCTTTTATTATTCTACAACCCATACAAATTCGTTAAATAACTCAAACAAACACAAATCATCATACAAATATGTGCACACGCTAATTGAGGTACGTCAGACTTAACCACAAGCCTAACTCTTGTTAATTAGGGTTTGGATTAGTATTAATCATCACCTTAAGGTAACATGTCATTATAGTCTCCCAAATTTAAAACAATTTCGTCCTCGAAATTAAAGTAAACGTAAAGTTACCTGTAGTTTCGAAGAGAAATGAAACTGCTCTTTCATATAGGACTCTCGCTCCCAGGTTAGTTCCTCATCTCCATGAAATTGCCATTTCACATTAACCAAAGGTATTTATTTGGTTCTCAGCTTTTGAATCTTACGATCAAGTATCTGAATCGACTGCTCATCATAAGATAAATCTTCCCGAAGATCAACTTCATTACAATAAATTCTTAGAGTGAATTAAGTCTCCGTTTGCAAAGCATAGACACATGGAAGACGTTATGAACTCCAGCAAGTTGAGAAGGTAACTCTAACCTGTAAGCAACATGGCCAATCCTTTCCTGCACTCTAAACGACCCAATGTACCTTGGAGCTAGCTTACCTCGCAACCCAAATCTATATAATCCCTTTATAGGTGAGACTTTCAATAGGACAAAATCATCCTCGGAAAACTCTAAAAACCTATGAAGTTTGTCGGCGTATCTCTTCGTCTGAGCTGTGTTGTAGTGAAACGCTAACGAATCTGTTTAATTCTCTTTGTGTAGTCCCGAATAAACTTTGACCCTAATAAAAATGTATCTCAAACCTTTACCCAACTCGCAGGTTAACGACAAGGCCGACCATAAAGAGCTTCAAAAGGAGCCATTCCAATACTAGCTTGATAACTATTATTATAAGAGAACTCACATAGAGGAATGTACTTCTCCCAATTACCACCAAACTCCAAGACACAAGCTCGTAGCATATCCTCTAGCGCCAATATTAACCCCTCAGTCTGTCCGTTAGTCTGAGGATGATATGCCGTACTAAGGTTAAAATTAGTTCCCAGCTGTCTTTGTGATTCACTCCGCAATCTGGACATGAATCTTGGATCTCTATCTGAAGTAATCGACACTAGAACTCCATGAAATCTCAACACCTCCCACACGTACACCTCACATAACCGGTCAAGAGGATCTCGCATGGAAACCGATAAAAAATGCGCAGAATTTGTCAACGTGTCAACTACAACCCATACTGCATCGTGCTTACGCTGACTTGAAGGTAGACCGAAAACAAAATCTACCAATATATGTTCACATTTTCATTCAGGAATAGGCTGTGAATGCAACAACCCTCCAGGTTTCCTATGCTCGGCTTTAACTTGCTGGCATATCTCACATCTCTTTACGAACTCAGCAATGTTTGCCTTCATCCCAGACCACCAATAAACACGCCTCATGTTGCGATACATCTTAGTGTTACCATGATGAACATAGTAAATAGATCTATGAGATTCCCTTGGCAATTCTTGTCACAACTGATCCTAAGCTGGAATCCATAATCTATCCCTGAACCGTAACGCCCCATCATTAGAACTCGACCAATCAGGATGTTTTGCACTAGCTGCTAACCTCTAACGTGCTATATAATCCTGATCAGCTTTCTGACTATCTACCACCAGCTGAATCATCTCCGATTCAACTCGAGTTCGAAAACAGAAGAACAGATTAGTAGCTCTAGAACAAGCTCTCTTAATTGATGATGTGTCAGCTGGACTTTCATAAATCATCATCACTAAAGCTTCCTCAAGAAGTCTAAACTAAGAAGCTCCGTCAATAGCTACGCTCTCTCTGCCTTTTCTTCTCCTACTTAAGGCATCAACAACTACATTTGCTTTGCCTGAATGGTACTTTAGAGTGAAATCATAATCCTTGAGGAGCTCAACCATCTACGCTGTCTCATATTCAGTTCACTATGAGTAAACAAATATTTCAGACTCTTATGATCTGAAAATATTGTAAACTTCTCACTATATAGGTCGTGCCTCTAAATCTTTAAGGCAAAAACTGTTAGGGCATGTGCCCTAGGTTAATCTACAAACATTGTTTATCTTATAATTTTAGTTAATAAAAAAGAGGTTTTATTTGCTGTTTTATTATAAGTGATTGCACGTTTACCTTATAGTAAGATCCATGGGTATTCGTTGAAATATCCTAAATGTCCCTAATCGGTCATTATACTGGGAACTATAATGAATTAAGACTAGTGTGAATCTTGATTGATGGTCATGTGATGATCATGCGTACAGGGATACGAATCAAGATCATGAGTACTTGTTAGGGAATAAGGTACTGGACCGACCCGCTATGAGAACACCACATGGATTAAGTTATAGGTGTTACTCATGATATGTATATCATTTAGTCCTTCGACTTGAGATTACCATAGAATTCAATATTAGGAGCATGATAATTTGACACAATCAAATGCTGTCTTTAACTGAACAATTATAAAGATTGTGATTGGTTACTGTGTGAATAATATGTGAAGGTGTGTAATTAAGATAAAATTTTTCACTCTCGTATAAAAAGAGATATCAGTGGATCCCTCGGTAAGATAGACTGATAATGGCCAAGTACATGTGAATTGATATGATCAATGTCACTTGGATGTTTTTCAATTTACCTAAATATCAAGACTAGTACGATTGAACATTAAGGGTGACTTTCCATGCCTTATGTTTAATCAAAGGATATCGCACGACAAAAGAATATGATATATGTTATTAATTAGGTTGTATCGATGTTGATATTCATGCTACTTGGGTAGTCATAATGCCTTACTAGAGACCGCTTATAACTTGTGTACCAAAATAGTTTTTGGTTCACTGCCAATGTCGCATAAACCTATTACAAAGAATGAATTTGCACAATCTCATTTGGTCCAGAGTAACAAATTTTATATAAAAAGATTCATGACATAAAAGTCCTTACAATTTGTTATATTATAACTTATTAATAGGGGTGTATGTGTAATTTGCTTAAACTACCTAAATACAATATTTGTATTATGAATAAGATTTTAAGTGAGGGCTTATCTACACATATAAATAAATGGTGAAACCCTAAAAACGAAATAAGATTTTCGTTTTACAATTTTTGAGTTCTCTGGATTTAGGGAGAGAAAGAAAAATCGTTTTCAATCTCTCTTGGGGCTAGCACTCCAAATTGTGGTCACCGTTCGTATGTGGATTTCTGATAGAGGATGCACACTTGAACGTCTTGGAAATTGAACAATCAGAAAAGGATATCACGGAATAAGGTATGATTTACTTTTGTAGATTTAGTTTAATGTAACTTATTTTTAATCCAATTGGGGTTTTTCAAAATTTGTTTTGAATTTTCCGCTGCGTATGAACCCAAAAAACCCAACAAAAACAATCGCAGCTAGTTCAAGATCATGAACTAGATAATTTCTTTCATGAACTTTAAGTTGCCTTGAAGCATGAGCTACAACCCTGCCTTCCTGCATCGGCACACAACCCAAGCTTGAATGAGAAACATCAGTAAAAATCACTAATTCCTTTCTTGATTCAGGTAATGTAAGAACATGTGTCGTAGTCAATCTATCCTTTAAACCTTTGAAGGCGACCTTGCACTCATATGTCTAAACAAAGTCAACATCTTTTTGTGTCACCGAGTCATTGGCGAGGAATATGAGAGAATTCATCAACGAACCGTCTGTAATAACACGCTAAGCCCAAAAAAAAATCTAAACCTCTAACATTATGGTAGGAGTAGGCCAATCCCTGATTGCCTCAACCTTCGCTGGATCAACCTATATACCCTCAGCACTAACCACATGTCCAAGAAATTCGACCTCTGAAGGCCATAATTCACACTTACTAAACTTGGCATACAATCGATTATCCTTCAGAGTCTGCATTGTAACTCTGAGGTGGTGCGAATGCACTTCCTCAGTCTTCGAATAAATCAAAATATCATCGATAAACATGATGATAAACTGGTCAAGATAGGGTTTAAACACCCTATGCACAAATCCATAAACATAGCAAGAACATTAATGAGCTCAAATGACATCACTGTAAACTCGAAGTGCCCGTAGTGAGTACTGAAAGCCGTCTTCAAGATATCCTCATATTTGATCCTTAGTTGATGATAACCATACCTTAAATCAATCTTCGAGAAATGTCTAGCACCCTTTAACAGATTAAACAAATCATTAATTATGGGCAATGGATATTTGTTCCTGATAGTCACCCTATTCATTTGTCTATAATTAATGCACATTCATAAGGTTCCGTCCTTATTATTCACAAAAAGAACCTGGGCTCCCCATCATGACATATAAGGACGAATAAACCCTTTATGTAGTAACTCCTCACGCTGAGTCTGCAACTCACATAATTCCTTCAGGATACGGAGGAATAGATATAGGTTTGGTACTAGGAATAAGATCAATGATGAAGTCAATGACACGTGGCGGTGGAAGTCTAGGAAAGTCAGATGGAAAGACTTTTGGAAATTCATAAACCACATGTATCTCACTAAACTTAAGTTCCTATCCAAACTCTCCAAATGTGACAACTCCCGCCATATCTTCTAAGTGTCAAGGAGCAGTTTCCTTTCCTACAAGTTATAAATCATGAATGATTATAGCCTTTATAGACTATAGTTTCAGAAAGGTTAGGAATCTGAATGTTTTCCATCTTATGGAAATAGTCAATACTGGCATGGTATACTGACAATCAATCCATCTCTAGTAAGGCATCAAACTTCAGGAACTCCATTACCCTTAGATCAACTTAAAGTTCATTCTCCCCAATTTTGACTACACATCGCTCACAGATTAGGTTAGGGTAAGCCTTCTCACTCACTGTTGTGCTCTAAATTAACAATGTACTGGCTATAAAACGTTTTAATTTCAACTCATCAACCATGACACCCACAATAAATGAAATTGTAGACCCAACATCAATTAAAACAATCATATTTTGACCACAAATATTTAATATACCGTCCACAAGTCTCCTATTAGCCTTTGGGTATGCCTCAGTCACAGCATGAGTTTGCCCTCGTGCAGGTAGTATTGTACTACCTATTGAAGTGGCTGGCGGTATAGAACACTCTATCTGAATATGCCCCGTCTGCCCACCGATAGCATATCGTCGATGCCATATGAGGAAAACTACTGGCCTGATAAACTTGCGCTGATCTTTTCAGTTTCTCTGATGATTGTGCTATGCTCTTACCCCCACCTCCAAACTAAGATGGTGACACATGTGGTTTGGCTATTGAAGCTTGAGAAACAGGTGGAAGCGGTGCACTAACGAAAGTCATCCCTGCGGACCACATCAGTATAGCCGTGCCAGGTATACTTCTCTTTTTCTTATTCACCCAGAAATGAACAAATTCCTGGACTCTTTGACTTCCAGGATATTGTGTTGCTGGTGGTGCACAAGTACTGTACTAGAAGGTCTCGTTAGCATAGCTACTTCAACCTCTATCGCACCCTCAAATATAAAAACGTAACTAGTATGAGGATGAGAAGAAACCACAACTTTGATCTAGTAGTTCAACCCACCAAGAAACAAATCAATTTTTTTCTCTTCCATCTCTACCGTCTCTAGAGCGAATTCACTCAACTCGGTGAACCTCATTTCATACTCCTGCACAGACATAACTCCGTGTTACAACCGAATGAACTCAATATTCTTTTTGTTCCTGACTGACTTTTGGAAATACTACCTGTAGAATACAATCTTAAACTGTGGCCAAGTGATAAAAGTCTTCCCTTCTTTCTTCAAGGAATTCCACCACTTCCATGCGAATCTATCAGCAAAAATGTAACTAGTTCAACTTTAAACCGGTCCTCAACATCTACAAAAATAAATGATTGCTCCATCTCCAATATTTAGGTCTCAACTACCCCTTCCTCCATTGTGCCATCGAATCTCATAATGTTGTATTTCATGAACTCCTTGCGGGTTTTGAGAAATGCGCTTTTTAAGAATCCACAGGCACTATGGCAACTGTCTTCGACACCTGAGTATGTGGTACTACTAGTTGCACTAGAGTTGCTACTGTCTCACCTCCTCATTTAGCTCTACTAACCTTGATAATGGTTGTAGGTTGTGCCTCAGGTCATTGTACAGTGGTCTCATATGAGCCATCAACATAGCCATCAGTTTCGATTGAGACTCCATCAGGTCCTTCATTTATTGCTCAATCTTAGATTTCCATTGATCCTCAGTCTCCCTGTTAGCTTGAGGTCTAAGCTTCTGTGAACTCTCTCCTTGATCCGCCATTAGTTTCTGAAGTCAAGGAGAGATAAGATCATTAGGTAACATTTAGAGAATACAAGGAAATCATATCTATAAAGTAAATAACAATATGTGTAACAAATAACGTATAATAATGTTTTTATTTTCACTTTCCCCCAAAACACGATGAAAACCGTTTATCAAACCCGAAGCTTATTCATAACTTAAGACAACTCTCAAAGTCAATTAAACTTAGGTTACAGTACAAAGAATATGCTTTCATTCACTTCGAAAATAATTCGAAAGTGAATCAGGGCCAGAGCCTTATCCATAATACGGAAGTGTATCAATGTTACTAATTTATCTCAAAAGTGATAAACCTTAGGCTCTGATACCAAGCTGTAGCATCCACTATCTCGATTAAAGCGATACTTGGTCTGAAACCTTAAATAAGCAACGGTAACCTAGGCAGACTTAACTAGGGCCACTAGCCTCTCCGTCCGTACCTAATAAGCTTAAACTGTATATTAATATCAAATAAACAATTCAAAGTATACGCAGCAAAAAATTAAAAGTTTTTGATATATATACAATATACAGAAATACAGAGTTTATCAAAACCCAAAACCATGATTATAAACCTCCCAACCATGTTTATATACAACAAAATATATCAAACAATATATACAAGTACAAAAAGGCTCATTGCATCTTACAGAAGATACAAGACACCTAAATCTTCTCATTTCCCTTAGCTGAAGCGCTAGGTTGCGAACTTGAAATATTAAATTTAGGTGAGCGCTCCAACTTACTCAGTAAGGATTCACATAGCTATCAACATTCCATATAATAATCAAGAACATTATGCAATAAAAATATGCACCAATGTTAACTAACAAGAATATGGAAAACATATAATTCAATATTTAACAGATGCAAATCAAATTATCGTTGACTATTACACTGTAATTCTCATTTAATTTTTAAAACTAGGGTCGATAAGCCACCGACGCCATTAATGCATTTGCTAGACTAACATATTGGCCGATATGTTGTCTAGCTAATCCATTAATGCCCAATGGTTCTATCTGAAACCCTCTAGTGAGTACGTGATCCACACAACCTCTAAGCTGAGTAGGAAGTTACATATAGGTCGGGAAGGTAACCCATCTCCTATATAACCTGGTCTCAGCTCCAGGAACTCACTCTCGTGAATCCCATATACTCGTTTTTTGTTTATCAAAACTATCACAGTACATATAGTCCCCCATTTCAGTCCATACACTACATGAACTATATATATACTAAGATAGCTAGACAACATTGATAAATAAGAGAATCCGTACTTACCTCGATCTAGGTTTCCATTCAAAACTCATAACTTTTCGGGCACTTAAGTTTTCCCGAGGATCCAACACCTATCATAGACCGTTTGTAATCAATATAGGTATAGTACACTATAATTAGAACCCCTAGTTCAGTCCCTAAGTCCTTTAGAAATCCTCATAAAATTGCGGCATTGTTGCTGTTCTCTGGGGTGGAAGCGCGCTCCCTCAGTGGGTGGGGCGCACTCTAATAGTTATGTTCATCATAATTGATGAAGGGAGCGCGCTCCTCTGTTAGGTGGAGCGCGCCCCACCTTATACTAACTTAACAAAACATAAGGCACCAGCCATTGTTCCCACAAATCCACAAACAACAACAAATACTCCCAAAATTCATCAGGGAGGACCTCTATTGAGGTAACAAACCATATTCAGTCATCAAACAACACAATTCATATAACTTTATTCATCAGGGAGGACCTCTATTGAGGTAACAAACCATATTCAGTCATCAAACAACACAATTCATAAAACTTTGATCCGTTTAAGCTCCTCAATCTACACTGATTCAGCTTCCTAAACACTCCCATTCGATTAGAAATCAACCCTAACCTCTCTCTCTCTCTCTCTGTTTATCGATACGAATAAGGAGATAAGTATGGGTTTTAGTTTGAATATATATTTTCCTCGAGATACGCATCGTGCTATCTCGAGACTGATCAAGTGGTTAATGAGTTTAAGTGACACTCCTTAAAATGATACCAACTTTAACACCATGAAACACTTACGCTCATCTCGAGGCGATCCAATGATCCATATAATTCAAACTAACTTTTAATTTCTAATATATGTATTTATAAACCCAAAATGTAGAAATATATATATCTCGTGTATTTTCTCACTAATAAATTCATTGGATATACCTACGAGTATTTTTAGGCATGTACATTCATTTCACGAACCCCTCATCCCACTTAGTGTACTAGTAATTCATTGTTTATTATGTATTTTCCATTTATAGGCTTGTATATAAATTCCTTTATTATACTATAACCTATACAAATTCATTAAACAATTTAAACAAACACAAATCATCATACAAACACACGCACACGCTAATCGAGGTACACGAGACTTAACCACAAGCCTAACTCGGGTTAATTAGGATTTGAATTAGTACTAATCACCACTTAAGGTAAAAGGTCGTTACAGTACCATAGGCGAGAAATGCAGCAACGCTCTCCACTAATGTAGATTTAGCACAATTAGAGGTTAATAGGTCTTTAAAGTAGGTTGTAATGGGGACAGGGTAGTGTGCCAAGGAAAAGATATAAGAAAAATACGAATGTTGGAAAAGATCAAATAAACCTCACTATAAGCACTGAGAGCTAACACACACAAGGAGTTTACATGGATGAACATAACACTCTCAATTTGTATTCCTCCTATTTTTCCAACCATTGATTTCTCAACTTGGCTTCTTTTTAATTGAATTCTTTTATCTTTAAATGATGAAGTTCTTATTAAATTCAAATTAAGCCTAATTCATATTTCTTTTCTTTGAAGTCGTTGGGAATTTATTTTACTCAAAAACACCCCCAAACTTAGAGTTTTGTACATTTCACTCCACATTTGACCTTTTCTCACTTCCACTATAGTTTATTGAACTTTCCAACTAGGTATAATGATGTAAGGTTATTGGCTAAGGGTTTTATGATGGGTAACCAAGGAAGTAAGGTTTAATTCGGCTCAAATGGGCTAACTAGCGGTAAAATGATGGGTAGGCTTAAGGCTAAGAGTTAAATCCAAAAATAGGCTACATCGCCCCCCCCAAAAAAAAGTGTTTGAATCATGGGATTTTGCCTCGAGTGGGTTACACCGTCATTCTAACACCTTAGAAATCTAACTTTTTCCACTTGCACAGGTATGAACACCTGCTCTCTTTTGGTATTTAGCACAAAGTCTCAACCTCATATTAGCTTCCTAAACATGTAATCTTACCAATGCCGATAAATGCTCTTAATTGAGTGTTTCTCCTCATTTTCAATAACATTCAAGTTTCTCAAGTGGATTAAGTAACTCATCAACAACCAAAGGCACTCAACTAGATGGTCCTAACCATGAACTAAAGTTTGTATGAACACACATGTAGTCACAAAAAGTACCGTGGACATAAATAAACTACTATATAGCATGTTATAACAAGATGGTGCATGAACAAAAATAATGGAAATAGATGGAATGGTGATATAAAAAAGGAAATAATAAGTGAAGATACACGACCATACCGTACCAGTCAATCTCATAGAATACGTTACAAAAAATGTAACTGTTATACCTATCGTCTTGCGCAACTCCTAACATACCAACCAAAAATGATCCTCAATACTTGAAAGCACCCCCTAACTTATTGCAAAACCTTATCCCCAAGGTTTAGTACAAGTGGGAAGTAAGTAAGAACGAAGAAGAGAAAACAAGTGAAAGAGAAAATGGAATATAAACAAAATGAAAATAAGGGTGAGTATGTGAGAAATAACATGCCCAAGTATTGCAAAGTATGAAATTGAACTTAATCTGGCAAATTAAATTATAAGATAAGGGTTAAGTCAACAAGATTGTAGAATAAAGTCTAAGGTTTTGGGTCTAATCAATGACCCAACACTAATGCAACGACTTAAGTTGATTTATGTCCTTACCAAGTCTCAAAACACCTAAAATCGTAATAATATGTTAACTCCCTAAAAATGCTCAAATTATTCTAAGTAACGTAACCCAAAGTTAAACTTAGCGGAACTCGGGGGTGCTCTAGTGCCTCTGGTGCTCATCAAACATTCAAAGCACCTGTAAAAACCCAAGAAGATTTTATTAAGCATATATAAAATAACAAAAACTAAAGTAAAACTGAAATCAAAGAAACAAAGCCGGGTTACCTCCCAACAAGTGCCTTTCTTTTAAGTCTTATGTTAGACTTAGCGCGATTTATCTCGTAATGCCCTCTCCTTTCGAGATATAAACAAAAATGTCCATCTATAGTTTTGGGCAATGAAATATGCACACCTTCCATTAGACTTGGGAGCTCATTCGGGACATCTAACATAAAAGACTATGTTGCATCATGATCATCCAACACAAAGGTGTGAGCAGTGTAAAGAATCTACGAACGCTCCTCTACTTCCATCCCTTATACAATTCAACAAATATGCATTGGAGGTTGGGTGGTTTCACTAACACTAGATGTTGATCTTCCTTTCTCTGTTCTTACGACTCCTCCGACCTTTTTGAAGTGACTTCAATTCTCATCTCATTTTCATCCTCTTCATCTTGTGCAATGATAATGTTTGGCTCCGCTAGAGAGAGTTCGCATTCTTCCATTGTTTTACTCCAATAATCCTCAACCTATGTAACCTCATTTACCTCGCACTTTTCAATGTAACAACACTCACATTCTCCTCTAGATAAAAGATTGGTTGTGTACGACACAACTCTTTCTCGTCAATCAAATTCTTTAGTGTAGTATTCATTTGCATAAGTTGAGTTTTCAAATTTAGCAACCTTGGGTTTATATGCTGAGATTGTTGAAACTCTTCATGTAAGTGTTGTTGATTAGTCATTACTAATTTCATCATATCTTCTAAGGAGGTGTTTTGTTGAAGTTGTTGGTTCTCTTCATCACATTATTGATCAACTTTTTGAAAAAAATAGTTCTTGGTCAAGATCAAGTCATTCATCATGTCTTGTATAGACCTCTCTTCTTGTTGATGATTCTGTGAACCTGGCATGTGCTCACAGAAGTCGGGTTGTGGCGATGCAAAGCTAAAATATGATGCTTCTCATACTTTGGATATTAAGGACAATCATATGTGGAATGAGAGTAATCTGCACAAATTTCAAAAACTTCGACCTATTGTAGAAAAGAATGCTTGTTAGAAAATTGATGTCCATTATGTGAAATACCTTCCCCCATTCACATTGTGAGAGTATGAGCCTTCGAATCGACCATTATTATTGCAGTAGGAGGCCATTGCGGAGTTACCTGCAATCATGTTAGGAACAAGGGACTAGATAGATAAAAACAAACAAATAAACAAATAAATAACTAAATAAATAAATAAATAAAAGAAAGCTAAAGAAAGAGAAAAACCAATCCACGGGAACGGCGCCAAAAATTTGACACGTGTCGAACGCGTCAATAAAATATAATTCCTAAATCAACTATTTTGTAGATAGTGGCAAATGGTCGATACTACATAGATTGATAATCTTTCTAAGGTTATAAGAGAAAGGGAAAATATGGTTTGAGAGCAAATGTTGAGAGAATTTAAAAAGACATGAAATTGAAAATACTTTTTGTAACATAATCAATCAAGAAAGCAACCCTCTAACGACCCATTACCTTAAGTAGGTGATTAACATTAATTTGAAAGTTAATTAACCCGAGTTAGGTTCTTGATTAAACTCGACTTTTCTCGATTAGCGTGTGCGTGAATTTACGTGTTATTTTGTGTTTGTATGAGTTGTATTATTAATTATGGAAATAATTGAATAATTGACAAATTATAGGACGCTTAATGCCGTATGTGGGTCAAGGGTGACGTACATGAGTCGTGGATCAACAAGCATTCCCGAGTGAACTCGTTGGCGCGCACGACGAAGTCATAGGCCTGTTAATATAGGCTTATATATTTATATATAAATATATATATTGAAAATAAATAATTAATTAATATTTGGTGGGCGCCTAGTGACAAGCGTAGGAAGTACAATAGTGTGCACGCTCGAAGGTAGTCGTTAGCATCGAGGAGGTGAATGAATCTTAAAGTTAAATAAAATAAAATTATACATTGGATTCGCTTCGAGATACGCGTAGCGTTAGCATCGAGGAGGTGAATGATATGGACGTTGGTGATTTGGGAGATTATTCACACCTCGAGATATGTGCAACCGCATATCAAGAACAATTACTGGGCATATGATATGAAAGTATCATTTAACTTTTATCTTTTGAATCGTCCTTGAGATTCGTGCTTGCGAATCTCGAGTGAAGTTTGTGTTTGTTTATAAGTCGATCAAGAAGTGATGAATTTGTTAATATCCACAAAGATTGACCTCAAGATACGCAATACGTATCTCAAGAAAGTTCAAAATATAAATATAAACCATCAGATCTGCTTCGAGATTCGTGCGATGCTAATTTTGAGGAAATCTTTTATTTATCCCAAACAAGAACAGAACCGACTTCCTCCTCGATATTCTTCTTCTCCTTCAACGCATCAAATCTCTCTTTCGGTCTCTCGACTATCTTTCTTTCTCTTTTTTCTCTTTCTCTCACACACACACACACACACACACACACACACACACACACACACACACACACACACACACACACACACACACACACACACACATAGTTCCTATCTCATAATCTACCCTCATTATTTCTCTTTCTACCATTAAAAGAGGAAAAGGAAGTTTGTTGTGTTGTTGAGGAAGTGAAAATGAGTTGTTAATATAATTTTTATTGAATCAATAAATTATTGTTGTTGGGGTTGTTGTTTAGCCTATTAGTAGAGAGAGAGAGAGAGAGAGAGAGAGAGATTATATGAGGATGATGATAAGGAAGAAATTTTTTTTTAAAAAAGAAGATTGAACGTAACGAACGAGAGTACGAAAACTCTCTATTCGTTCCCAACAAGGAAGACGCACAATGGGCGTCTTCTAGCTCGACCTATGGGGCGAGCCATGCCCAACGCCATGGCCAAGGTCGGTTTGGGCTCGACCCGACCCAACAGAAAAACGAATGATGCTTTCATTGATCGAGGCGAGAGGAAGAAGAAGGGGTTTGATTCCCAGAATCGGACGAACCAGTGTCCTGTTCGGTTGACCGGAATGCTCCGGTTCAGGGGTCAAACCACCCCAATAAATTAAAAAAAGAGAGAAAAAAGTAAGAAAATAATTTTTTTTAAGAAAAATAAGGAAAAATCCCGAAAAATAATATTTTGACCAAATTAATAGAAATTGATAAATTTCTATAAAAATGAAGCATTCGGGATTCGTGCGAGACTTTATACCGAGGTTTTACCTCGATGAACATGAAATAGTTGGATTGACCTAAAGAGTGATAAATTGGTTCCATATTCAAATGAGACTAGTTTAGGAGTTTTAATTAATAAGTATTAGACTCAAATTGATGATAATCAATCTATTTTAGGTTCTTGATTGACGGGTAAAGGTGTATGGATCTCAAGAATTATGTAAGTCAGTATAAAGTTAGGAAAACTCGACACATGTAAGTGGGACTCGTATTCTTATCAATTATGCATCGTAAATTAGTATATTTAGTTCATATATTATTATGGACTGGGATTGGGGCAACGTATTGTGACTTGACTATTTTAAGTGTGAAAATACTCGAAAGTGTCGATAAGGCGGACTAAGACTGAAGGATGTGTAGGTTAGCCGAGAAATGAATTCCATCCTTTGTCCTAATTATAAAAGGAAAAGGTTAGCCTGGAAATAGATTCTGCCCTTACACCCTGAGTAGGCTGGAGTTTTACCTTAGTTGGTCACTGTACATTTAGGGTTAGTAGCTCAGTCAAGCTTGAATAAACTAACAGAATCCCTTGTCGGCCAACATGCGGGTTCTGTGGTTGTATTCCTGAGTGACCAAGAGTACAACTTTGTAATTAACGTCAAACTTGCAAGTCACGAGAACGGTTACAGTTGACCTTTTAACTTGCATTCCGTTATCTATTGTATATATAATTTTTAATACCTGAATAGATATGTTTTGAATTCATATTGCTATTCATTGAATCATTGATATTAGATGATAGCTGATTGTTTTACGAGCATCACTTATTCAGCAAGTTGGAACGCTCATTCCCTATTAATATTTCAAAGTTGTCGACGTGCGCTTCGACTCAAGAAACGGAGAAGATTATAAGTTTGTAGTCTTCTTTACGGTGAAT
Organism: Stephania cephalantha; assembly: GCA_039657325.1. Lineage (NCBI taxonomy): Eukaryota > Viridiplantae > Streptophyta > Magnoliopsida > Ranunculales > Menispermaceae > Stephania > Stephania cephalantha. The sequence continues at coordinate 13,476,830 of CM077570.1, read as the reverse complement.
TGATTTCCCTACTATTTATATATTGTATTGTATTACAATTTTGTAATAAACATGGTTGGGATATGGTTTTACGACCCATGTTTATGCCGGTTTATGTATATCTTTTGTTTTATCGAAAAAGTTCTAATTCCGTTGCGTTTTCAATAATTTATAATAATATGAGATCTAATGTATTGCGAATATAATGTATAAAGGATGGTTTTACTATTACTCTAGTTGAGTATGACTGGTGTACCAGGGCTTAATTAGGGTTTCACGCTGGTATCACCCTAATTGGGATAGGGGATGCTACAAACCCTAAGTTTGGGTGTCTCAGACTTCCTCAATTGCCATATTCAACCCTATGGTTATCGATCTATACAAAACATGCAATTTAAAGGTATTTTAGTGTAGCTATAGACTCAGTAACGTACGCAGTTCCTCGCATTTCCCATTCTCGGTGGTCAAGGTACGAAAGTGACTACTTCCCTGACCAAATACACAACCCTGGACTTACGCGAATTGAGTTTAATGCTTTGATTGCTTAAGGCTATGTGAAGGCACTAAACCTAAACAACTGGATCACTAGTGCGTCCGATTTAGCCTAGATCCCTAGGGTTATTGACCGGCCGCAAAAAGGTCGAATCAATAGGTATGGTCAATTGCCACTTGTGTAGTTTTCTTGTATAAGTACGGATGCGTATGACTCATTGGCAATAAATCAAGGTTTAAATCAAAGTTTAACCCTAATTAATCAAGCAATACCAAAGGGAACAAAATACAAAAAAAAACAATTAAATTAAATTGAATTAGATCACACAAAGGTTTGATGTCAAAAGAGTTATTTGATCCACCTTCGGTCTAGATTGATTGAGATTAACCAGACATGATGATGGAAAACCTCAAAATTTCCAAGTTCTTTCGTAAACAAAGAATGGGAATAATGATTTCCCCAGTTGCTTTTTATATAAAACCTAAAAAATCTATTCCAAAACGAAATTCCTAAAAACTTGGACTAAAAATTAGGTTTTCCGTTCTAGGTCGCGGGTCATGCAATGGGTAGAAATCTTACAACTTGAGCAACGACTTAAAATTTTGGTGCTTGTTGTTATGTGTGAAACGGGGCTGTGAAGGCTTGGATCCCAAGCCGTGGCTATGGGATTAAAATGTGAGTGGCGACTTGGATCGCTGGTCCATTTAATAATGCTTGGTGGTGCCTAATTCCATGCCATGAGTGCGTAATTCCATGCCTTGGCCTTGTATAAAACATGAGCGATGACATGGATCACTGTTTTCTTCTTTCCTTTGATTGCCTTAACCAATTTTTCTAATATTCGCACTAGTTCTTCATTTTGAGTCCCGACACCTATAAATTACACAAACGAGAGATTGTTACCACTAAATAAAGATTTATGGTCAAAAATGACACTGAACACTATATTATATAACGTCTAATTATACACTTATCACTTTAATTGGACCATGAAGCCACAACACCATGTTTTGAACTTCAATTTAAGGTTCTAAATCTCTCATTAGACTTGAAATAAATTTTAATCACCTATCTAGCTTCATAATAACCTATAACTTGCCTTACGTATTTCATTAACTAAACAAGTAATTCATCAATTACATCAATAAGACTCACCTCAAACTCTTAACAATAATGAACACCAAACAACCCTTCTTCTTGCTTTCCTCTTTGATTTAATTTTCGTAAATTCCCTCCATCTCCCTTAATCCTTCAAACAACTACTTAAACAATCGCATGCCCCTTAAATTGAATCAAAACTAATAAAATTTACCTCAATTCACCAATTGAACAATAGCATTTCTTTTTTGTTTTCCCATTCTTTTTCTTTATTTTAAGGTTTTCTTTAAAACTTACCGAGTGCGGTGCATTAATCGAGCCTAGGCTCACCCAAGTCTAGCATTTGATTACTGCCCTAGGGAGTACTCAAGGCAGTCCCTAAGTAGCCCTAGGGATTGGTCTGGGCAGAACCCCTCCCTGGGTTAGGTAGGGTTGTGCCCTACTCTGCACCATACGAAGAGCAGGGAGCTCCCTGACAAGGCAAGGCTGCATTGCCATGGCGGGGACTGTCCAATACCCTCCTCTGGCTGTGCTATTAACCACAACAATAGCTGCCATTCATCGTTTCATTTGTTCTTTTCAATTTATTGCTCTCCCCATCATTATCGAACTCATCCATAACTGTACAACGACATCACTACAGCCACAATTCCCCATTTTTTCATCATCATCAACCTCTCCTCAGCTTAACCCAACAATAAAAACAATGCCATAACAACATCATCGTCGCCATCCCCCTACAATCCCACACAATCGAGCCTAAACAAGAACAACAAATCAAATCATCCTCACAACAACAACAATTACAGCAGCTCTGCTGCAATACCTTACCACCATCTCTCATGCTCTTAAATCCCCTTTCCCAACTGGAATTAACACAGTTTAATTGAACTAATAACAATTTCAAATCGAGCTCACCTTAATCGAAGTTTGCACTTCCTTCCTTCGCCGTGACAACGAACCAGTGGCGAGAGAGAGAGAGAGAGAGAGAGAGAGAGAGAGAGAGAGAGAGAGAGAGAGAGAGAGAGAGAGAGAGAATTGACAAAGAGACAATGAATTGAAGGAAGAAGAAGAAGATTCGATGGACAAGATGACTAATGGAGGGTGTCGAGAAAGATGAGCGAGATATGGGGAAGAAATGGGTTTTGGGTTTTAACCACTTTGATTTCACATTGATTTTTCGGGGAATTAGATTACCATTTTGCCCTTGAAACTTAACCCACACCAGCTCACCTTTACATTTCACTTGCCCTTATAGGTAATTTATTGTTTTTCTTTTAATTTCATATGCATCTCCTTATTTTAAACACAAATTAAACCCTGAGAAATACCCCAATTTTGTCAAAGATCGAGAAAAATTAATCCCAACTCTCTGAAACACGCAAAATATGTGTCTAAGCCTCAACTTGACTTTATTTCGTGACGAATAGAGTATAATACACCAGTTAAGCACACGACACACAAAAATAATATTTGAACTTATGGTCTCCAGTCTGTAATGCGTAGATCCCACCTCGGATACCTAAATTTCAATTAAAATCCTTAATTAGTCTGTTAATCAAGTTTATGAAATTCTTGGATGTCACAGTATGGCAAGTGTCGATCACAAGCTGACAGTTAAGAATCTCTAGGGTGGAAGCTTTCGGCAGACGGGGCATTGAGACTTGAGGGTAAGCTATTGATAACATCAAATGCACAATTATGAAAGGATTTACTTCAAGAAGCTCATCGGTTACGTTATACTATTCATCCGGGGAGCATCAAGATGTACCACGACATGAAAAGAATGTATTGGTTGCCATGGATGAAGGCGAATATTGTAAGCTATATCTAGTTATAAGCAAGTGAAAACAGATCATCAAAATCCTAGAGGGATGTTGCAAACCTTACCTATCCAAAGTGAAAGTGGGAGCACATGGCCAAGGATTTTGTGACTGGATTGTCGATGAAAAAGAAAAAAACATGATGTGGTTAGGATAATTGTAGATCGTTTGACTATGTCTGCGCACTTCATTCCTATTTCCATGGGAGATCCATTAGACAAGCTGAGTGGGAAATATCTTGATGAGATTTTGAGGCTACATGATGTCTTAGTGTTCTATTGTTTTGGATCGAGACCCTCGATTTACTTCGAAGTTTTGGAAGGGTTTACATACAAGGATTGGAACCAGCTCAATCTCAACACTGCATTTCATCCTCAGTCAGATGGCCAAACATATAGACTTATCTATGTCTTGGAGGACATGCTCAGGGCTTGTGTATTGGATTTCTCTAGAAGGTTGGAGGACTACTTATCGTTGTGTGAGTTTGCATACAACGACAATTTTCAAGTGAGTTTTGGTATGACACCATTCAAGGAACTTTATGGGAAGCCTTGTAAGCCTCCACTGTGTTGAGTAGAGGTTGGTGACACGGTGTTGATAGGGTCATATATTATGTAGGATTAAGCATATTACACAACAACTACAAACCACACATGACAGAAAGAAGTATGCTAATAAGGATTATCGATAGGTTCACATCAAGAAGAATGACCATTTTTTTTGCTTAAAGTTTCATCAATGAAGGGACATTATAGATTTGGGATGAGATGGAAGCTTGCTCCTTGGTACATCGAACCATTTGAAGTGATCGAATAAATGGGTTCGGTTACCTACAAGTTAGCTTTGCCACCTCAACTAGCAGGAGTTCACGATGTGTTTTATGTATCAATATTGCGAGAAGACACCGACTAAGCATGCCCTAGGCGTCGATTGGAGTCAATCGAGCTTGAGGAATGATATGTGGTACGAGGAACAATCGAAACAAATTCTTCGTATAAGGGTTCAGAAGCTTTGCAACAAGGAGATCCCACTAGTTCTGGTGCGGTGGTAGTTTCATAAAAATGAAGAGCTAACTTGGGAGCGGGAGAATTATATGGCGGAACATTTCTCGTATCTTTTTGAATATTAAGGCATGATTTACTTTTAATTTCAAGGATGAAACTTCCTCAAATTGGGAATGTTGTAATGCCCCTATTTAATTCCTAAATCTCATAATTAGTCCCGATATTGAATTGAATTTTAAAAACTAAGTTCAAAGCGTTCTTTTACAAGTTACAAATTTTAAGTCCTAAAACTAATCTTCACTATCCATAACCTATATTTACTTCAAAACGGCTCCTAAACGATCTCACAATCCTCTCAAACTATTTCATAAAATCTTCAAATAGTTTCACAACCGAATTACATCATACTCTCACCTAGTGAACCAAAAAAAAAAACACAATATATACAAAAAAAATTTACATACATAAAGGAAATAAGTAAATTCGTAATCATCCTTGAGCTTCATTCGCCCTTTGCGGTCCTTATCCATCACTAAACCTGACAAAGCCATTTTGTGCACACCAAAATCACAGTGCACACAAAGTCAACAGTGTCAATTAAGTAAACAACTACCTAGCTTCGTACACCTGGTAATAACAAGAGATATAATGAAAATAACAAATGACAAGATCAAGGAAAGAAATTAAGCAATGTGAATCCCTCAATTGCAGTTCAAGCAAACTAATAGACTACTCAATCCAAAATTGAACCTAAAATTGTATTATTAGTTCAATGCATGCTCCCCTGGAATCCCGAAGAAAAACCCAAACATACATTTTTTCGACTTATAGGAAAAAGTAGTACTATAGTCCTAGTTCCAGGTCTCATTCCCCACCATAAGAGTATTTTCAAAACACCTCCAAACAAAAATATGATTCTTATGGGTCATGTTTGATATATAAACATCAAAACCCATTGAAGATTTCACTTAAAAACATTCGTTAGACCATCCAGAATCAATACCTAAGTTGACTAAAAAAGGGACTGCCCAACTATTTTTTTATTACAAAATGCAACTACTTCGATACCAATCGACCCATGAAACACCACCTAAACCTCAAGCTGATTCTTATGAATCAAATTTGATATACAAACATTAAGTTCCATAAAAAACCTCGATAAAAAAACCATTGTTAGATTGCTTAAATCGATCCTTAACTTAGTTAAAAAAGTTTGCATAACTGTTAAATATGGGCTGGTTTAATAAAGCTTAACCCAATCACCTCTAGCATTTACTCTCCATCTCTCTCAACTTCGTGAAACTGTGATACAGTGAGGGAGACTTAGCAAGAAAGAAACCTGCGAGATGAGAGGCGAGAGTGGAATAGCGAGAGACAAGAGATGTGAGAGCACCAAGTCAGGAGGGAGAGCGATTTGTGTGAAGAAGGAGAGGAAGAAATGGGTGAGATTGAAACCCCCATTTCATTTCACAGTTTATTATGTTTAGGTTAGTCAAATGATCAAAATACCCTTTTGTAATTATCAACCTCTTCACTTAACTATCGCTCTCAATAGTAATTTCACTATTTTTTATTTTCAATCATTTCTTATTATTCTTAAGTCATTTAAACTAAAAACTTTAATCCAAAAACTTCCCCAATTTTGTCAAAAATTGGGTACTAATCCCAACGCACTTCGTTACGCTTTGAACAACTAGTCTCAACCTCAACACAACCTTGTGTCGCAGTGAATACAATATAATAGACACATTAGGAACAACAACACATACAAATAAAATTACTTTTATGATCTCCGGCCCAACAAGTGTGGTGTAACAACCCTGAAATTCTAACCTGTGCCACATGTCATGTTAGGACCCTAACATGGACATGGAGTGACGCGGCGAGCTCGGTCAACCTTTGGGAATCAACACCGAGGTATTTTTATATTTATGTGATGTGCGTATTACTTATCTATATTCAAAGTGTACAATTAGATTCGATCTATCTTAATATAGCATCGTCGAAATTACGAGTGAGGATTTATCGAGATGCGTGCACATTGCGACGCTCGAATCTTTAGGTCGGTATAGATAATGAAGACTAGGAAAATGTATCTAACTTGGTGTGAATTTACCAAGTTACAAGGTTAGCTTAGGCTAAGTTAGAGAAATATACATTGATTTACGTTTGCCTAAGCTAAGATTTACTTTATGAAATTTAAATTGGCGACACGTCCAAATAACTCATTTGATCTAGAAAACCACACCCACATAAAGATCTTAATGTGAGGAATCTCTAAGTGTTGTAAGTGGAGATCTCGGGATGCATGAGATAAATAAAATACAAGTCTTGGATTGACCTAGAGATGAACACACATCCTAAGACCATGAGCAGGGATCCAAGTAGCGACTTTTTTATTGATAAGTGATTATTTAGACTTATATATAGTATTAGTTTAGTAGTATATTTAGTATAAATATCCTGAAATGAACTTTAATTGATGGTATTTATGTATTTTTAGGTATACAAGGCATAAAGGAGACAAACAAGTAAATTCGCGAGAAAACGAGCTAAAATGCATAAAATAGAAGTTGATGTCTTGACAAGGATGGTTGGAGTTGTGGAGAGATGAAGGCACAGTGTGGGAGATGAAGGCATAACGTGGGAGATAAAGGCGAAGAGAAAAAACTGGACAGGATGGCCGGCACGGTATGCGCGCCGTAGAGGACAAGGGGCGGCGTCGTGGAGGACAAGGGATGGCGCCGGGGTGGATTGCATAGGGAGCTGAGTCTACTGAAAAAAGAAAAAGCACACAGAGTGCTCGAAACTGTCACGGCGCCATGGCTATATACACACAGGATCAGACCACTTACAGACAACGCCAAGACTAAAGAAAATAGAAAGTTAAAGTTATAGTTCATTCGATATTGTTTAGTAGGGTTTCTAGTTGTTTTTAAACGTCTTAGAGGTATAAATAGGTATTAGAACATGGTAAACTAAGCAATTACCATAAATTAATACCCATTAGCAATAACTAGCATTGTTTTACTTTATTATTGAGTATTAAGAAGATTAATGGAAGAAAAGACATTAAAGACTAATGTGTGGTGATTCGGGTATTATTTTTATTGATTTAATTGTAGTTATTTGATTATATCTCTGATTTCAATGAATACCACTATGTGCATGTTTATTATAATGAAGTGTGAGTAGTTAATTAATATTTGGGATTAATGGATCATATGGTATGAATGCTATGCTATAAACATGAATAGATTATACAGATAAAAAGTGCAATAGTTAGAATTTGTATTAATTCTGAGCGTAATGTTACGAACATCTCGATCGCGTGTTTGTTCATGTTAGGTTTTAGAAGTTGTCATGACCATTGAAGCTTTTAAGCCGATATGGATGGTAAAACCATAAAATACAGTACATTGAGCAATAGTTATTGATTAGGGAGACACGAATATTAAATTTATTTGGTTATGAATCTAAAGATTTCGAACGTTAAAGCAATATGGAGTTTACGTTATGCACATTGATAGGTCGAGTTCTAGTTTGTACATTATAATCTTTTCCGTCACGACAGTGGGTTGAAATGGATTTAAAAGAAATATGTCTATTCTAATTAAGCATTGCACACAGATACTAAAGATGATAACTGACCTCAGCCGCAAGTATAACAGCTTGATTGTAGTAATAATGTAACCAACTTACGTTGACTACGGATATCGTCTTCAGGGAAAGGTGTATGCACTCACTACTTACTTAGCTACAATGAATCTATCGCTAAGGAAATTCTTTTTTAAATGGTTTTATAAATAAACTAAACTAAACTAATCTATACTATCAAATCAATTTAATTTACTTTTAACTCTTATATTGAAACTATCTTAGTTCACAACTTCACCTAGTTAATGAAATAATATGTTTTTCAACCACTTAATCATCTTTATAATGTTATGTGCAATGCCTAATTAAAATAAATAGATTTCCTTCAAATCCACTTTAATCCATTATCGTGACGAAAAAATTCTAATGTGCAAACTAGAACTCGACCTATCGATGTGAATAATGTAAGCTCCACATCACTTTAATGTTCCAAATCTTTAAATTCATAACCAATTAGGTTTACTATCCGTGCCTCCCTAATAGAAAACTATCGCTCGATGTTGTGTATTTTACGGTTGTACTGTCCATATACGTCTTAAAAGCTTCAATGACTATGATAACTTCTAAAATCTAATATAAATAAACATCTGATCAAGATGACTATAGCATTACACTCAGAATCAATACATATTCTAACCATTGCACTTTTTATATTTCTATTCAACTTATGTTCATATCATAGTGTTCATACAATAGGATCCATTAATCCTTAAGATTAATGGACTACTCACACATCATTGAAACAAACATGCATATAATGGTATTCATTGAAATCAGAGATATATAAGAAATATTTCAAATAAATCAATAAACACGATACCCGAATCACTAGGTGTGAGTCTTCGATGTCTTCTTTTCATAAATCTTTTTAATATTCAAGAATAAGTAAAACCTATGCAAAAATATGTTAATGGTGGCTAATGGTTGATATGTGGTATGCTTACCATGTCCTAATATCTATTTTTATTCCTAAAAACAATTCGAAACCCTACTTTACAATTTAACTCGAAATAGAACTATAACTTTCTATTTTCTTTTGTTTAGGTGTTGTCACTTATCCTCCGGCGCCATATGTGTAATGCCACGACGCCGCTACTACGCCGCCACGACTTTGCCACTATATCGCATTTTTGTATGCTTTTCTTCTCTTTAGTGACCTTGGGGATGTCCCTATGGTCTCCTCGCCATCCCTTCAAGTTCCATGGCACCACCATCGCATGCCACGACTCCGAGCTTCCAACCTCATTTTCTTCACTTGTCTTCTCTCCCACGTCGTGCCTAGATCCTCCATGCTGTTCTTTATGCCCTTACAGTGCCACACCTTCATGCCACGGTGCCAACCATACTTTCGTGAGTTTTAGCTCTGTTTCTTCTTGTTTTTGCTCTTTTCCTTCCTTCATGCCTTAATTACCTGAAAATGCATAAACACCATTAATTAGAGCTCATTTAGGGATATTTATACTAAATATACTACAAAACTAACCCTATATATAAGTCTAAATAATCACTTATCATACACTCCCAAACTTAAGATTTTGCACGTCTCGAACAAAAGTGTATTTTACTTAGCCTCATAACTATTCCTATTACTCTAGTTCTCATTCATTTTATGTCGTTCATGCAGTATCTTTTAATTCACTAAGTTTCAAGTTAATAAGCCAGTCAAGAGTTTTTCTTTGCAAAAACTTATACTTTTCAAAATATGTAGCTTTAACAACACATACAACTCACTTTCGAAACACAAAAATTGATTTCAACCAAAGCCATCACTAATCACAAGTTTGTTTCACCTTGACACTCAAGTAGCAAGTGTACAATTTCATGATTTCTCATTAAAGTCAAGAATTCACAAATGAGCATAGATCAAACAAATTCTTGGTAGACTTTAGCACTTCAAGAGTCTATAAGACTTAACATAGTTGGAAAGAAAACTTAACTCAATTAAATTACTCGCACTCGAGCTAAATCTTTTGTTTGAAGAGTTTTATTTTAACTTTCGCATTATTTTCTTTATTTTTCTCTCATTTTTCTTTTCTTTTCCTATTCTCCTTATATCTTTTATTTCATGGTCCCTGCTCCTTTTCCTATGGACTACATTTTTTATCACCTTTTCCAACCATTAAGTTCTCTGCCACGACCCAAATTCTTAATCCTAGTTTAATCTCTTAATCAGGATCAGTGACCCGTGATGTGGGACCCGCATCGAGATACGTGTCGTGACTAAGTCACTCCTACTTGTGTATAGGTGTCAAGACATGAGTAGGGATGCGCCTCGAGATGTGTACCGATGTAGGACAGAGGTATAGAGTGATATGATAAGTTGGTATAAACTTAATATAGCTTTTATAGTGATTTAAATATGGTATGATTGATTATGTATTAAATATACCTAAGTTAGTAAGTTAAAACAATAGCCACTTGATCTTCATCGAGATACGTGTTGACACATCCTATACACCAATTATGTTACAAATTGGTGTCACTTAGCAAGAGTAAGTGGGACATGTGTTAGTATGTGCACCACTAAATAGGTCTCAAGATACATGTGCACATGAGGATCAATGGCTATTAATCAACCATATCCACTTCCTATATAATGCTAGTGATCAACTCATGAACTCAAACCAACTTCATTTTAGTAACATAGCAACTAAGAAACCTTGCTGGAGAGAAGGAAAAGCTATTGGGTTAAGAAGAAAATCAGCAACAAGTTGGATTTAAAGGTGAAGGAGTAACCAAGCTAAGTTAGGTAACTTCACTACACCATAGACTTAGCTCAATTCATGAATTTGATGTTATATGTGGCTGTTTTATGTTGTGAATGATGTCTTGGAACTCTGGAGGTGTGTATAGAGGTTTCCAAGACATTAGTATTGCCTATGTGTGGATAAAACTCAAAAATTTGATTGCAGAATTCTGGGTTTTACTACACATAGCATGCTAGGTAGGTCAGCTAGCGCGCTAACTTTGGTAAACGAGCTAAATAAGCTTGGTAGCATGCTAATGAGGTCATTAGTGTGCTAATCAGGGTACTTAGCACACTAGGTGCTATGACAGCATAAAAATCTTCAATTTTCAAAAATTTCTTAAACACTATAAATGAGTTTAATACCCTAAGTAAAGGTCCAAACACATTCAAAACACATGTTATATGATATCAGGAACCTAGGGAAGTGTCTTGTAGATTCAAATACGAGTTTTGAGGTGTTTGGAAGTCGAAATAACATATGAAATTGCGTGGATTGTAAGTAAACTGATTGAGATATTTATTTGCATTTCCTTCCTGTTTATTTGTTCATTTCCAATCATTTGGGCTGATTTTCCTTTATATTGCATGTGCCATGACTTGTTGTCCTTTCTCATTTCATGAGGTTGTTTTCATGGTATAGATTATTGATTAAATGATTTCATTGACTCCAATTCATGTGTTTTGTCGTTATTGATTGTTAATACATGTGGCAGTGAAATAGGATGCTATTAGGTAGGTGTTACCTAGTGTTGTATATTATATATCCTTTGTGTATTAGATATGTGATGCGTAGTATGATTTTGATTGTGTTAAGTAGGATTTGAATAATAATATAGGAAAATAATTGATGATTTGAGACTTAATTAGTGCATTTTGTGGTTGTACTAGGTTAAATGGAAAAATGTAAGGGAGCGAAACCGGGTGAAACGAGGCTAGAAAGCTAAGGAAGATAAGAGATAAGCGAAGCCCCTGGTTTTGGCGCCACAGCGCCTCACCTGGCGCTGTGGCACCCATCAAAGCAGCAAAATTCAACATGCTCCTGGACTTGGCGCCATAACGCAAAGTCCGGGACATTGTGTACTTGAGAAGAACTTGTGGACATCAGCTAGGGTCATTTTCAGACATTTTTAGGGTTTTGTGCTCATTTTGTTAGACCAAAATACCCCTAGACTATATATAGGTGAGAGAGATAGAAGAAATCATTTTTGCTTTGGAGAACTTGAGAAGAACTTATGGAGACTTAAAGAATGTGTTCTAAATCTTGTATTTCCTCTTAACATGAGGTTTGAATTCATGTTTTCTTGCTTTTCCATAATGTTTTGTGTTGAATTGAACCAACTTATGGGGTAATCCCTTTTGTTCTAGGGGTCTTTCGACCCCAAGTTGGATTTCTTTTGATTTCAATGTGAATGCGTTTGTTTTTTCAATTCAATGTGTTGATTTGTGTATTCTTGTGTGCTAGGTTTGAGAGTCACCATGACCATTGCGACTTTTACACCGGATTTGGGGAAACACAACTTTAGAACATATGGCGCATCGACCGATGGTCATTGACTAGGAAGACAATTGAATATAATGTTTAATGCGGTATCTCACTTACGCGATTCACGCTGACTGACGGAGTCCAAAAGAGATGCTAGAATCTCCATCACCGAGACCTCGTGATGGAGTGAATTTTAGGAAATTCACCTATTATCGCACGAATTGAGAGACTTTATAATCACGTTGGACTAAAAGGATAAAATTTGGGTGAATTAAACTTCCCATAATTTCTCTCTATAGTTTAAGACATCATTTACTTACTTGCAATTAGTTATATTAATTTAGTTATTAGTTTTCTTTTACAAAACCCAAAATCAATGTGCCTAACTCTATTCCTTAGTTAGACTAAACATTAGCGCATAACTGTCCTTATGGATACGATATACCTGGCACCAACACAAGTTGTTGCCACTATTACTTTGAGGATTGTCGTGCGCTTGCGGTCACTGTCAAGTTTTTAGCACCGTTGCCGGGGACGGTAGCTGTAACGACTCATATCCTTAACCTGGTGATTAATTATACGACATCTAATTAACCCGAGTTAGACTCGTGGTTAAGCCTGGCTTGTCTCGATTAGCGTGTGAGTGAGATTGTTGTGTTGTATTTTGTTTTTTTTTGGTGTGAAAATAATAAATAAAATTGACGATACACTTGGGGTGACACATGTAAATTATGGGGGATCACAAAGGGAAACGTGGAAGCAAGGTGTAGCTTGGGTGTACTCATTGGTGTACGTGGCAAGCAGAAAAGCTGTAAAATATATATGTATATATATTTATATATGTTGATATATATAAATATATATGTAAATAAAACCTATAGTTGGAATTAAATAATTGGGAAATTATGGGATGTTTTATACCGTGTGTGGGTCAAGGGTGGCGCACACGGGTCGTGGAGTAACGTGCACACCTGAATGTACTCGTCGGCGAGCACGACGAAATTATAAACACATAAATACATATATTTTATGTATATATATTTATATATGTTGTATATTTAAATATACATATTTAAAATAATAAATAAATTGGTGGGCATCTAGTGACACGTAGGGTCGAGGGTGACACACGTAGTGTGTACACTAGTGTGCACCCCCGAGGGAAGTCGTCGGCGTGCATAGTGAAATTTTAAATGAGGAAATACATTGGTGTATATATTTATATATATAATTGGTATATACAAATATATAAATAACATATAGTTTTGGTTTAATTTATTTAAATCAATTGAAATCGCCTCGAAATGCGTGGCGTGTTGGGCAGATGTTGGAAATACCATATTATTAGGGTTAGAATGGATTTAGGGCTACAAAGAGAGGATACAAAATATTCGCCAGCGTCTGACTGTTGCGCGGAACTCGATGAGTGTTTAATTACAAAACATAAGCGGTTGTGATGATGGGATGGTTAATAACCTGCATTAGTGTTTATCGAGAATAATAAAAACAAAAGTGAAAGAATATAGTCCTTAAATTTGCCTCGAGATTCACGTCACACGAATCTTGAGGAAATTAAGTACTTGTACTCACAACCAAACATATTCTCTGTTTCATCGATTTTGAAATCGATAGAGAGGAAGAACGAAACCGACACGAGAGGAGAAGAAGAAATCGAAACTTGGAGAGAGCGTAACTGTGAGATTGATGGAGAGGCGAAGGAAAGGGATCACGAATCGAAGGTAAGGATTATTGTTGAATTCGTTGTTGTTGTTGTGAGTTCGTTGTTGGGTTGCCGTTAATGGTGTGGGGATCGATTGGTGTTGTTGTTTGGGTTGATGATGATGGAGGTTCGACTGCCAAGGAAGGAGATGACCTCTCACGGCCATCTCTCTCCCAACGTCGCTTTGGGAGCAACTCCAGCGAGCCAAACCAGCGAACAAACAAAAAAAATGTAAAACAGTGGAGACAGACGATCGAGGAAGAAGGAGGAAAAATGGGTGGGAGCAACTCCAGCGAGCTAAACCGGTCCTGTTCAGGGGACCAAACCCCATCCTTAAATTAAAAAAAATATAGGAAAACTAGAGAAAAATGAGAAAATATATATTTGTGGACCGAATAAATAGAAATTTGATATTTCTATAAAAAGTGGAGAATTTGGGATTTTCACGAGACTATATAATCGAGGTTTTACCTCTTAAAGCGTGAAATAGTGAAATTGAGGTAAAAACTAGCAAATTGATTTCTGATTTAAATGGGATCAATTCAAGACTGGTAACCAATGAGAATTGGACTTGAATTGATGATTATCAACTTATTTTAGGTTTATGATTGACAGGAAATGGATTGAGGATCGCGGGAGTAAATAAGTGGGTAAAAAGTTAGTAAAGCTTAGTGCAGGTAAGTGAGACTCATATTTTTATCAATTATGCAATGTAACTTAGTATTTAGTAGGGCACATATTTTTATTGACTGGGAATGGGGCAATGTACCATGACTTGACCTATGCTTTATCAAAAGTGTTTTAAGACCTCGAAATAAATTCGGGAAGAGGTTCACCAAGAGCGAATCCGACTGGAGCGAGATCTTGCATTGGGTGGCCATTCAGTACGAGTCCCCAACATCGCGAATACTTTGTTGATGCTTTCCATTTAAGAGCGGGTTGCTACGTTAGGCCTTAACACATTACATAATTATTGGCCGGTGATTATATGATGGGGTTTTGGGTGACGGGAGTATACAACTCTCTTTACTAAAACAAAAAGAAAATACAAGTAATGGGTACAGTTGCAATTGACCAATGAACATGCATCTGTTTGTATATTGTTTATATTATTTCAATGCTCTGATAGCTATGATTTGGATTCATGTTGTTATATATTATTCTTTGATATTTAATTGATAGTTGATGGATTTATGAGAGTCACTTACTGAGCATGTACGAGCTCCCCCAACTTAAAATTCCAAGTAATTGGCGTGTACTTCGACTTAGGAAAGGAGAAGATTCAGGAGTTTAGTATCTTCTCTTCGATGTATGGAAAGACCTTGTTATATATATATATATTGTATTGACTTATTGATTTGTAATAATCAGGGTTATGATTTGGGTTTTAATACCAAGATTTATATTGGTTTTTTATATCGTGTTTATATCGAAAAATGTTTTAAATTTTCACTGCATTGAATAATTGTTTTAATTCGATATACGATATACAGGTTTATGAACAAGTATAAGTGTAAGGCTGCTGGCTTTAATTGGGCCCGATCTAATTTACCGAGGCTTAATTAGGGTTTCAGGCTAAACGATTCCTTAATTAGGATGAGGTCGTTACAGTTGGTATCATAGCCAAGGTTTATAAAACTTTGGTTAGCCATGGTTTATAAATCTCGGAATAATGATTTATTAGAATCAAGGAATAGCTATGATACAGTTGGTATCAGAGCCTAGTTAAAGCCTGATAAGAAAATGGTTAAAGCCTGATCAAAAACTAGTCAAAGCCTGATCAGAGACTAGTCAGAGCCTACCTTAGTACTTGATACCTAAATTTATTAACTCGAGAGTTGTCTCGAGTTACTTAAAAATTTAAGACGTAATAAACAATCTTTATCGTAATTTTGGGGGTAATTGAAAGATAAAAGAACAAGTTATGTTATTTGCTAAATGTCATTATATCTATGAGATAGATAAAAGTGCTATGTTTTTCCTAAATGGTAATAAGATGGTTGAAGTCCATCTATTTCTCATGATATGAGAAACTATTGAAGGTAATAGTGATAAGTTGATTTTTACATGCTTTTATTAGTTTATTTTAGCATATTTAATGTGGAAAGTTTCCAAAATATATATTTAATTATATTTATTAGTCATTTTCAGGGGAAGCGAGTGTGCGGTTGAATTCCTGGCGAAAAATACTCAAAATGGAGTATTTACATGCAGTAATCGGACACCGGACAATTTGCCTCAAGTCACGCGTTGCGTGATGGGTAGAATAAGAGACATCAAACCAAATTATGCAGGGAGTGACACAGTTAAGTCACTTGAGTTGAGCGGCTGTTGGATTGACTCGAGATCCGCATTACACTCTCTCCCATACATTCACACAATGTGTGCGATTTCCATTTTGCTGCCATGTGGCAGTTATTGATTCACCCAGCTCGCCAAGCGCAGTCACCCGTTAGCAACAGATTCGTCCACATGTCGTCACCGTCCAGCTCAATAGCAGCTCCCTCTTTCCTGCAACCATCAGTTATTCCTCGAGATGCGGTTGTTGATGCCTCCCAAAACTTCGCACAACTCATGCGAGTTTTCAATCCGTCTCCAGCCCGCCACGTGTCGCCTCCTGATTCGTCAAACTCTTGCACGGTTAGCTGTCTCGTCTAATCGTCTGCTGCCACGTCAACTTGAATAGCAAACTCGGCCACTAGCGTGCTGCTACATGTACGAAACCCATTTTCACCCCAAAAATAGTACCTAGATGCTCCTCGGTGCACGTGTTACGAGACCAACCTCCAAAATTAGTTTCTCTCACCTCCAAAGAGCAATTTTGAGTAGTTTTTCATATTAGGAACTATGGTATTCATACGAGGGGTCGACATGGGAGCCGCCACACACAACTTTTCATACTTGGAGATTGTAAAGATGATGTCCGGCTAGACCAATCTTCGCCTAGGTCGAAGGGGAAACAAGTGGGATTCATGATTCATGACATATACTATGTGAGATCTATGATTTTTATTTAATTTGATTTAATTTCTCCTATTTCATTATTGTTGATTTTAAAGTATATAGTTTATATCTAGGGTGTGTATGTGGCCAGTGCATGCTTTTAGGTGCACAACCTATAGTTATTTAGACCGATAGTATCCGTGTAATTGTACTTTTGAACCAATAAAGTGATGAACACTCACCCGTTTGCCGTAAAATCCTTTTCGTTCTTGAGTGTGCAACAATTGAATATAGGTTAAACTGGAAGCAGAAACGATTCAGTTATTTAAGATTACTATTCCCACAAATCCAAATTACTGCGGTTAGTGTGTTAAACCCGATTGGCGGACGTCTAGGGTTATGCATTAATTAGTGTAGTAGTTAATGGCGTCCTAGATATCGAGATTAGGGGGATTAAGAATTTCTGGCGACGTCGATTTTCCATAGCTAATCTTGGAGAAATTGAATTAATAACTTTTTGGAATGATTGAGGACCATTAAATGCCATTGAATCTTGATTCTTGCTTGTGGAATTGTAGACTTAGGTGTTTTCTCTCATTGATATTATATTTATTTTGCGAACTTTTTATTTTTACTAGATTAATTAATTGTTTCCTTGAATTTTCTGAAAACCCCCTATTTTTAGTTAACTTAGAGTAAAACTCAAGTCCTATGGATTCGACCCCATATTTACCACTACTACACCCTTGTGGTTGGTAACTCCATTGCGGGTTACATTTGACACGCACAACACGTGATCAAATTTTGGCGCCGTTGCTGGGGACTTAGTCGTTACTCTGAGTTTAGGTTTCATTTTTTTTTTTTAGTTTTATGCTACCACACCTCGCTCGATCAAAATCGGCTGGTTCACTGTTACCTTTCGATCCTGAATCGGAAAGAACATTTCATAGGTGGATTAGAGAGACCCAACTCAGGCAACAGGAAGGCCAAAATCCTCTGAACATGGTTGCAAATCGCCAAATCATTATGGGTCACGCCAATCAAGAGTTTTAAGCTCTTTTGGCGCAACAACCCCTCTGTATCAACTATCCGGATAATGCGAGACTTTGAGTTGAGGTCTAGGTTCATTCACCTCCTACCATCCTTTCATGGTGGCGAGAATGAAGACCCCGTTACTTTCTTGAAAGGGTTTAAGACTAACTGCAAGTTAATGAAACCCTCCAATGCGGACGAGGACACGGTTAAACTCAGATCTTTTCCATTTTGCCTTAAGGACAAAGCCAAGGAATGGCTTTTCTACCTTTCGCCTGGCTGCATTAACTCTTTGAAATGAGATGAAAAACGTGTTTTTAAATCAATACTTCCCTGAGGATAGAGTTGTTCAGCTCATCAAGGACATATGCAACATTAAAATGAAGTCGGGTGAATCATTTGGTGCATATTGGGATCGCTATAAGTGATTGATTGCTAGTTGCCTGCAGCATTGCCAGTCTGAGAAGGCCATAGCCCATTTTTTCTATTATGGCATGTCGTCCATAGAACGACGCATGATTGATAATGCGTGTGGGGGTCACATTCGAGATAAAACTCTGGCCCAAATGAAGCAACTGTATGAGGACATCACACAACAGTCACACCTTTATGGTGATCTTGATGCTACTGCTTACCGATGTCTGATTGTAGGGAGTGTCTCGAGTTCTACTGACCAAAAAATTGACCAACTGACCTCCATGATGGAGCGTCTCCCCTCTTCTGGCAAATCGCAAGTAAAATCTTGTGGCTTCTGTACTGCCACAAATCATGTAACTGATGAATGTCCTACTTTCTTTGAGGACAATCAATAGACCAATGCCATGGTTAGTCGGTTCCGGGACCACCTATAGTCCCATTTGGGAATACATACAATCACACAACGACAAGGAACAAATCGAACTTCGATTACGTGCCTCAAAATTAGAACTATCGACCTTTGTACCTAGAGGTCAACCGTTGCCTACACCCTCCAATAATTCATCTTCACTTGAGGATATATTCAAAGCTTTTATGGGTCAACAAAGCTAATTTATGAGTGAGATGGCCCAATTCAAGGCTACCACTGAGAAATCCATCAGCGAAACCAAATCAGTGGTCCAAACTCTTCAAATTTGAATGGGCCAAGTGACACAACAGAATGGACGTCTCGAGGATAAGGGAAACTTGCCTTCGCAACCTTACCCGAATCCTAACGCGAGTGCTGACGCAGTTACACTTCGAAGTGGTAAAGAGCTGGAAAGACCCAAAAGGAACAATGGGTCATCTAATGCCAAGGACCAGGAAAATGAGGAAGAACACAAGTTAGTAGTGACTCCCTATCCCTAAACAGATGGTAACTACTCAAAAGGAAGCACCACCCATATTCAAGGTCAAACCTCCATTTCCACAACGACTCATTTTAGTTAAGAAAAAGGAGGAATATAAAGAAATTCTCGAGACCTTTCGGCGAGTGGAATCAATATTCCACTCCTCGATGCTCTGAAGCAAGTCCCTAGGTATGCAAAGTTTCTTAATGAACTATGCACTAACAAAGGGAAACTCAAAGGCAATGAAAAAGTCCAAATGGGAGAAACCGTCATAGCTATCCTACAGAAGTAGTTGCCTCTTAAATGCAAGGATCCTGAGATGTTCTCAATACCTTGTGTTATAAGTGATGTAAGCATTCAGAGGGCTATGTGCGACCTTGACACTTTTATTAATGTCATGCCATTGTCTATTTATGAGACATTGCATCAGGCCCATTAGAGGAGACCGATAATATCATTCAGTTGGCAAACCGTTCAGTTGTCAGACCCGTGGGTGTTCTCGAGGAAGTTCTAGTCCGAGTGAACGAGTTTGTGTTTCCTGCTGACTTCTACGTGGTAGATACGAAGGAGGAACCATTCCCCAATGCTTCGTCGGTACTCCTTGGACGTCCATTTTTGAAAACAACGAAGACTAAGATAGATGTTGATGATGGATCTCTTACCATGGAGTTTGACGGTGAAGTCATCAAGTTTAACATCTATAACGCGATGCAATACCCCAGTGATGTGTCGTCTGTGGTATGTACCATGGACTATGTGGATCCATTCGTTGAGCAGACCTTGCTCACGAGTAGCGATGATGAAGTTAAAATAGTGTTAGAGAATCATCTCGACACTACTCATATCCATGAGAGTGTTCAGAATCTCGATACTGATGTCGAGGATGTTGCTTTAGAGTTGGATTCATTCCAACCCCTACCCCCAACTGTCTGTTATTTGGAGTTGCCTACTTTTGACTCCAAACTTTCTCCCTCCTTGGTTAAAGCTCCCACACTTGAGCTGAAGCCATTACCTGAGCACATAAAGTATATGTTTTTGGGTGAGAATGACACACTCGCTGTGATCTTCTCGGCTAAAATTACACATTTGGAGGAAGAGAGACTCCTGCAAGTACTTTGAGAGTTTAAACATGCTATTGGGTGGACTATAGCGGATATCAAAGGTTTGATCCCTTCCACTTGCATGCATCTTATATATATGGAAGTGGGGTCAAAACCTACGAGAGAAGCCCAGAGGAGGCTCAATCCACCTATGATGGATGTCGTAAAGAAAGAGATACTGAAGCTCCTTGATGCTGACATGATTTACCCCATCTCTAATAGTGAATGGGTAAGCCCTATCTAGGTGGTTCCTAAGAAAATGGGAGTCATGATAGTCACTAATTCACATTGTGAGTTGGTTCCGACCCGCATTCAAAATGGATGGCGGGTTTGCATTGACTACATGAAGTGAATTGCTTCCATCAGAAAAGATCACTTCCCTCTTCCATTCATTGATCAGATGTTGGAAATACTAGCTGGTCGTTCTCATTTTTGCTATCTTGAAGGTTATTCTGATATTCATCAGATACCGGTAGCACCTGAAGACCAGGAAAAAACAACCTTCACTTGTCCGTTTGGCACTTTTGCCTATCAGCGCAAAAGGGTTATGCAATGCACCGGCCAACTTTCAAAAGTGAATGGTTAGTATCTTCTCAGATTTTGTTGAGCATTTTGTTAAGGTCTTCATGGATGAATTTATTATTTATGGTGATTCATTCGATAGTTGCCTCATCAATCTGACAAAGGTACTCAGCAGGTGTATCGAAAAGAACCTTGTTCTGAACTATGAAAAATGTCATTTTATGGTGGACCAAGGTCTTATTTTGGGACACATTGTCTCGACCCGGGCGTAGAGGTAGACCAATTTAAAATTGATGTTATCAAGAAACTTCCCTACCCTACGAACGTGCGGGAGATTAGACTTTTCCTTGGACACGCTGATTTTTATAATCGTTTCATCAAGAAATTTTCAAAGATCGTGCAACCCCTATGCCATCTACTTTAAAAGGACGTACCTTTTGAGTTTGATAAGGCATGTAAGAGTGCATTTGATGCACTTAAAGACTCACTTACTAGCACACCGCTTATTCAGGCCCTTAATAGGGAGCTTCCATTTGAAATTATGTGTGATGCTAGTAATCATGCGATGGGTGCAGCCTTAGGATAGAAATTCGTGAGAGCTTCACATGTCATTTACTATGCTTCTCATACTTTAGACGCGACTCGGATGAACTACACCACTACTGAGAAGGATCTCCTTGTCGTTATATTCGCACTTGAAAAGTTTTGGCCTTATCTTTTGGGAACCAAGTTTATTATTTACTCTGATCATGCTGCCTTGAAGTACCTGATGAGTAAAAAGGATGCCAAACCTAGGCTCATTAGATGGATACTCCTACTACAGGAGTTTGACATCACGATTAAAAATAAAAGTGGTGGAGAGAATCTAGTCGCAGACCATCTCAGCAGGATTGAGAATGGTGAGCGTCCTACCCCTCTTAAGGATGATTTCCCTGACGAGTATATTTATGTTGTTATAGAAGATCTCCCCTGATACGCCGATTTGGTGAACTATATCACCTCGGGCGAGCTATCTCCTCACCTTTCGAAGGCTCAGAAGAATAAAGTTAGGAGCGATGCTAAGTACTATGTATGGGATGACTCGTACTTATGGAAGTTCTGCTTCAACTAAGTTATTAGGCGTTGTGTCCCTCAGACTGAGAGTCGCTCCATATTGGCTTTTTGTCATACTTACGCATGCGGTGGCCACTTCGGTCCTCGTCAGACATCTAGGAAAGTTCTTCAGAGTAGGTTTTACTGACACACTATTTTCCATGATTCATACATGTTTACCAAGTCTTGCCCTAACTGTCAGAAAACTGGTAACCTTGGTCATCGGGACCAAATGCCACTTACCTCGATTCATGTTTACGAGATATTTGACGTATGGGGTACAGACTTCATGGGACCGTTTCTAGTGTCATTTGGTAATGTTTACATACTCTTGGCAGTGGACTACGTGTCTAGTGGGTGGAAGCTAAGGCTACACGCACTAACGACTCTAAAGTGGTATGTGAATTCCTCAAATCGAGGATTTTCACAACCTTTGGTACCGCATGTGCCTCGATCAGTGATAGAGGCATTCACTTCTGCAACCGTATGGTTGAAAGTCTTCTAAGGAGGTATAATGTCACTCATCGAACGTCTACAACATATCATCCCTAAAAGGAGTGGCCACGCAGAGGTCTCTAATAGGGAGATCAAATTCGTCTTGGAAAAGACGGTGAATCCTACTCGTAAAGATTGGAGTTCATGTCTTGATGAAGCGGTTTGGGCTTACCGAACGACGTTTAAAACGCCAATTGGGATGTCCCCATATCACCTTGTGTTTTGTAAAGCTTGCCACCTGCTAGTCGAGCTCGAGCATAAATCCTACTGAGCTGTGAAACAACTTAATTCGAAGCTCGATGAAGCACGAAAATAGAGAAAACTCACTCTCCAAGAATTGGAGGAAATCAGGAGCGACGTGTATGAAAATGCATGGATTTACAAAGAAAAAATGAAAGCGTTCCATGATCACAATATCTCTCAGAAATCTTTTCGTGTTGGTCAGAAAGTGCTTTTATTTCAATTATGTCTTAAGATTTTTGCAGGTAAGCTGAGATCGAGGTGGACAGGACCGTATGTTGTGATTGCAGTGTATGATCATGGTGCAGTGGAGATTCAGAGTTTGGAGACTGGTAATGCTTTTAAAGTGAACGACCACAGATTGAAGATCTTCTATGAAGACTTCCCGAGCCATAATGTGGAGTTCGTGTCACTTGCAACACTAGCCTACACTGATTGACAGACTCAGACCAAGTTGAGCCAACGACTTTAACCAAAAGCGCTACTGGGAGGCAGCCCAAAGTTTGATAAGTATTATTTTGTTTATTCATTTTCGTATTTTTTATCATTATGCATGAACTCGTATCATTTCCTTCATCTTAAATCTATCATGTTCTTTCACCATCTTGTTTGTTTTCTATGTGTCGGCCTCTCGACTTGTTTTGAACCTTGAGGACAAGGTTCGGAATAGGTTTGGGGGTATTTGAGGGATTATGAATTAATTCGGATGGATTCTTTGCGAAAGACCGCAGGTATAATTGTTATTTTTTTTGAAATTTTGCGGTTATCGGATGGTAATGGTGGTGTTTTATATCATTTCTTCCATTTTTTCATCTCTTGTCCATTCATACTTTTTTCTCATTTCATTAGGATTTGATACACTTTCATGCATGTATTTAGTATAGTTTTTATTTTTTTAGTTATTTAGAGTCACCCGAAACTTTGTTCATGCCTTTGGTTGTGGATGAGTAAATTACAGTTGCCTTTTTGACTTGAAACTTAGATAAAACTAGGAGAAACACTCAATCGAGTCTGTAGCTCAGCATTTTTATGATTTTATGATTAGGGACTTAGTTAATGGTTGGACTTTGTGCTAGATAACGAAAGGGAGTAGACGGTCAGACTTATGCCATTATTGATATTTTGACCCACACTGGGGTATTTGCTTGATTATAGTGAAAGTGAGAAAGGCTAACAAGAGTTTTTCTAAAAAATAGAGAGTCCCATAGGTTTCCATAGGAAATGGAGCAAGGAATCTTGTGGTGAAAAAAGTGAGAAAAGCGGTCCACAGAAATGTAGCAGGGATCGTACTACTTGAAAGAAAAAGTCGAGGAAAAATAGAGAAAATAAGATGAATAAAGGTGGAAGTTATGAAACTCCTCAAATAAAAGATTTAGCTTGAGTGCTTTCACTTGATTAAGTGAGATTTTAAACTTGCGTGCTTGAATTTATAGACCAAGAAAACTCATGAATAGTTGATGGCCTTTGTCTTGACTGGATCTATGTCTTTAAAGTGTGATATTAATTGTGTTTGAGTTGCGAGTCTTGACATATCATAACTCCGAAATTTTCTGAGTTGCTTGTTAATTTGGTGGCTATGTAAATCAAAGGGACTCCATGAATTTTGAATCGGGTATAGGTCATTTTAAGTTGTCATTTACACCTTTGATCGGGACGTGCAAAGTCTTAAGTTTGGGGGTATTTGATAAGTTGGTTTTTACATGCTTTTATTAGTCAATTTTAGCATATTTAATGTGGAAAGTTTCCAAAATATATATTTAATTATATTTGTTGGTCGTTTTCAAGTGAAGCAGAGTGCGCAGTTGAATTCATGGCAAAAAAATACTCAAAATGGAGTATTTACATGCAGTGATCGGACACCGGATAGTGTGCCTCGAGTTACGCATTGCGCGATGGGTAGAATAAGAGACAACAGACCAAATGATGCAGGGACTGACACGGTTAAGTCATTTGAGTTGAGCTGCTATTGGATTGACTCGAGATCCGCATTACACTCTCTCCCACACATTCGCACGATGTGCGTGATTTCCATTTCGCTGCCACGTGGCAGTCGTTGATTTGCCCAGCTCGCCAAGCGCGACCACGCGTCGCGCGCAACAAATTCGTACATATGTCATTAGCGTCCACTCAACAAGACTCCCTCGTTCCAAAGCGACCATCAGTTATTCCTCGAGATGCGGTCGTCGATGTCTCCTAAAACTTCGCACAACTCGTGCGAGTTTTCAATCCATCTCCAGCCCGCCACGTGTTGCCTCTCGATTCGTCCAGTTCTTCCACAATTAGCTGTCTCGCCCAATCGCCTGTTGCCATGTCAACTTTAAAATCAAACTCGGCCACTAGCATGCTGCCATGTGTACGAACCCATTTTCACCCTAAAAACAGTCCCTAGATGCTCTTCGGCACACGTGTTACGAGACCAACCCCTAAAATTAGTTTCTCTCACCTCAAAAGAGCAATTTTGAGTGGTTTTTCATATTAGGAACTAGGGTATTCATATGGGGAGTCGACATGGGAGTCTCCACGCGCAACTTTTCATACTTGGAGATTGTAAAGATGATGTCTGGCTAGACCAATCTTCGCCTAGGTCGAAGGAGAAACAAGTGGGATTCATGATTCATGACATATACTATGTGAGATCTATGATTTTAATTTAATTTGATTTAATTTCTCTTATTTCATTGTTGTTGAGTTTAAAGTATAGGGTTTAGATGCAGGTTGTGTATGTGGCCAGTGCATGCTTTTAAGTAGACAACCTATAGTTATTTGGATCGATAATATTCGTGTAATTGTACTTTTGGATCAATAAAGTGACGAACACTCACCCGTTTGCCATAAAACCCTTTCAGTTCTTGAGTATGCAACAATTGAATCTAGGATAAACCTGAAGCGAACGCGATTTGGTTATTTAGGATTAGTATTCCCACAGATCCAAATTATTGCGGTTAGTTTGTTAAACCCAATTGACGGATGTCTAGGGTTATGCATTAATTAGGGAAGTAGTTAGTGACAGACGTCCTGACTATCAAGATTAGGGGGATTAGAAATTTCTGGCGAACGTCAATTTCCCATAGCTAATCTAGGAGAAATTGAATTAATAACTTTTTGGAATGATTGAGGACCATTAAATGCCATTGAATCTTGATTCTTGCTTGTGGAACCGTAGACTTAGGTGTTTTCTCTCATTGATATTATATTTCTTTTGCGAACTTTTTATTTTTGCTAGTTTAGTTAATTGTTTCCTTGAATTTTTTGAAAACCCCCCATTTTTAGTTAACTTAGAGTAAAACTCAAGTCTTATGGATTCCACCCCGTATTTACCACTACTACACCCTTGTGATTGGTAACTCCATTGCGGGTTATATTTTGCACGTATGACATGTTATCAAAGAGCTTAAGAGAGTGTTAACCTCAATATACGTGAAAAGAAAGACATATAAAAAAGTTATAACGATAAATATTAAATTCATTCTTCCAAGAATCGTCTTCAATGGTCTCTATGCTCGGTGATGCCTTTGCAATAATAATAGTCAGTGAAGAAGTATCTATTGGATTTGGACCTTGAGACGTGTATTCAAAAATTGGAATTTATGAAGTGCAAGAGTTCATAACTGAAATAGTGTGAAGATGGTCGGATATAGCAGTGAGCTAGTGAGATTTCTTAATCTGATGTTTTAGACTGGTGCAGTCTAAGTTGGGGAGAATGAGTGGTCAGTGAAACAGAGAATTCGTGGAGTTTCAAAGAAAAATATAAACTAATGGGAATAAATATTTATTGCCCATAACTCACTCTGATAATAAAATGAAACCAGCTGTTTCTAAGAGACAACTGAGATCTGGTTGTCATAACAATAAGACCTGAGTTAAGGATATATAAAGATGATTTCAGACGACTCAGAATTGAGTCACTTTAATTGGGTAGTGAAAATCCAGTAGAACTTGCTAGAACTCATGTTATGTTCGTTAATGAAGAATGTAAAGTCTGGAACCTTATTTTATTCAATTTGTTGTCCTATTATCGATAATAAAGTGAAATCTTTGAAAACTTAGGAGGAGCACGAGCATTGCTGTAAAAAATTTTAAAGTTGTGATGGTAAGTAGGTGCATGTTAGATTTTGCACGTGCAAGTACTAAGTTTCAAAGATAAATTAGTGATATAAGTGTTGAATATTAACTGCAAATCAAGAAATTTGACTGTGAATGAGACAATTTAAAATTGTCGTATATTCAACACAAATGAAAAAGAGAAAAGAAATCTTGAAATAATTGAATAATACATACAATTGATCCACGTATCCTTGATATTGTTGTGTAATTTATTCAGTTTACTCAAGCATGAAGTATTATTGTGTAAGTTAAAAATAGATACAAGGATGCCTTGGAGGAAAGTTGAAGTACAGTTTGACTACAATGTTTGCTTGATTATATCTGAATTGTGGAAGAAGTAAGAGGTTCATCCTAAAACTTCTTATTCTGGTAAGAATGTGTGTTGACACAATAAAGCAAAATTATAGTATATAATTCTATTTATATATATGTTTCAAGACATTTGAGAAGAACTATTAGGGATTGTTAATCTCGAGATCATTATTTTAGTAGTTGTACCAAATATGGAAATACATCACTTGTACATAAGAGAAATGTTTATTGAGAGTCTTTTAATCATTTTTAGATGTTGTTGAGAATCTTAGAAGGATCTTTAAAAGACAACCTGGAAATATAAATCCAGTGAATTAGTGTAAGGTTAAGAAGTGAATGTCAAACTATAGAAGTTTGAAAAAAATAGAATTGACAGAGTGATAGAAATTGAAGGTAAGATAGTTATCTTGGATTTCTCAAATATTATAAATCACTCTAAAATGTAATTGATCAAAGTGATTGTGATGAAATTGCCTTGAACAGAAAAGAACAGAGGCTATAAAAAATTGCTCAGTAATATCTCTTAATCGAGATGTGTAATGGTGAATAATGGAAGTCCTGCGCAGGCATATCATCAACTGAGTTGGCAGAAATGGTAACTACAAATATGTTCTTTATAGCTCAGATTAGAGATGAGCCAATGATAATTGATTGAGATTATCTAGTAGGGTAAAGTTTGACTATTAGTTATTGATAATTTTGTAGGGATAATCTCAAATCACAATAGTGAGCATGAAAAGAAAGTTCTTGGAACTTGAATCGAAAGGCGAGACAAGAATGTTGTGAGAATCTCATAAATTTCTTTACAATATTCATTCAGGCAAGATCCAAAATCATTATGATAAGAATGAATTGTTGGTGACCTGGAATGAAAATTGACGGTGTCAATTATAAAGAAATATGAGATACATCAGCAAGTCGAAGCTAATGGTAATTAACCTGGAGGGGTTATATTACTTTTGCCTTATTTGAATGAAAAATTCATGTTCAGAAACTAATAATGGATTAACTTAAGTCGAAATGACAACTGAAGGTTATTAATATTGTAATTGTAGGACTGATAGAATCTGCAAAATTTCTTACCAGTGTTATGATTTAATTCTCGTGGAAGAGTGAGCGAGATATATGTGTGTAGAAAGAGTTGAGAGTTATGGAGAACCAGGATTGTCATTTCGGTAAGGAATTGAAAATCCACTTTCTGGTGGGGAAGAGATGTATAATAGCTGGGAGAGACCTTTCTCAATCTTAATACAATATATCTCCAGCTAATTTTAATTCCAGAGAATTATATTTCCTAGCTCGTGACTTGGAATATGAGAGATACTGGAAGAAATATTTTACTGTGAGCTCACTAGTGTTGAAATTATCAGGTTGTAAATGCGGGAGTGCTTCTTTTATAGTTTGTATGCTTAACTTCGTCGTCAATTGATATAGGACAAGAAGAAAATGTACAAATTAGTTGAAGCCTGAGTAATTTAGAACTACATAGAAGAGTATTAACAGACTGTCAGTATACAATTACAACTCAGATAATGGAAGAAATGTGTAAACAAGCATCATAATGTGTTGAAATATTCAAAAGACGTATGTATTCTTTTGAATTTCTCACCTATGAAAGGGCGATGTAGATTCAAAAATTTTAAGGTTAAGGAAATTTATTGATTCAAAAATTGAAATGGGAAGTAACTTCCCTATATCTTTGAAGTTATAGTTAGTTGATTTACTTTAATTTCGAGGACGAAATTGCTTAAGTTGGGGAGAATGTAACGACTCGTATCCTTAACCTGGTGATTAACGTTAATATGATATCTAATTAACCCGAGTTAGACTCGTGGTTAAGCCTGGCTTGTCTCGATTAGCGTGTAAGTGAGATTGTTGTGTTGTATTTTGTTTGTTTGGTGTACTCATTGGCGTACGTGGCAAGCGAAAAGCCCGAGTGTACTCGTCGGCGAGCACGACAATATTATAAACGCATAAATGCATATATTTATGTATATATATATATATATTTATATATGTTTCATATATAAATATAATATATATATATATATATATATTAATAATAAATAAATTGGTGGGCATCTAGTGACACGTGGGGTCGAGGGTGACACACGTAGTGTGTACACTAGTGTGCATGTCGGAGGAAGTCGTCGGCGTGCGTAGTGAATTTTAAATGAGGAAATACATAGATATATATATTTATATATATAATTGGTATATATAAATATATAAATAACCTATAATTTTGGTTTAATTTATTTAAATCAATTTGATTTGCCTCGAAATGCGAGACGTGACGAGTAGAGGTTGGAGATATAGTTTTGTTAGGGCCGATATGATTCAGGGACTACACAGAGATGATACAAAAGATTCGCTAGCGTCTGACTATTGCGCAAAACTCGAGGAGTGTTTAATCACAAAACATAAGGCGGTTGTGACGATGGGATGGTTAATAACCATCAAAATTGACCTCGGGATATGCATTAGTGTTTATCGAGAATAATTAAAACACAAATGAAAGAATATGTCCTTATATTTGCCTCGAGACTCGCATCGCATGAATCTCGAGGAAATCAAGTACTTATACTCACAACCAAACATATTCTCTGTTTCATCGATTTTGAAATCGGCAGAGAGGAAGAATGAAACCGAGATGAGAGGAGAAGAAGAAATCGAAACTGGGAGAGAGCGTAACTGTGAGATTGATGGAGACGCGAAAGAAAGGGATCACGAATCGAAGGTAAGGATTGTTGTTGAATTCGTCGTCGTTGTCGTGAGTTCGTTGTTGGGTTGCCGTTAATGGTGTGGGGATCGATTATTGATGTTGTTTGGGTTAATGATGATGGAGGTTCGGCTCATCTCCCTCCCAACGTCGCTTTGGGAGCGACTCCAGCGAGCCAAACTAGCGAACAAACGAAAAAAAAAAAAAAAAAAAAAAAAAAAGGAAAACAGAGGAGGCAGACGATCGAGGAAGAAGGAGGAAATGTGGGTTCCCCGAACCGGACTTGGAAAACAGAGGAGGCAAATGGTCGAGGAAGAAGGAGGAAAGGTGGGCGGGTTTTGGTCTCCCCGAACTCGGGGGACCAAACCCCGTCCTTAAATTAAAAAAAATTATATAAGAAAACTAGAGAAAAATTGGGAAAATATATATTTGGGGACCAAATCAATAGAAATTCAATATTTCAATAAAAATGGAGAATTTGGGATTTTCACGAGACTTTATAACCAGGGTTTTACCTCATAAAGCGTGAAGTAGTGAAATTGAGCTAAAAACTAGCAAATTGATTTATGATTCAAATGGGATCAATTCAAGGCTATTAACTAATGAGAATTGGACTTGAATTGATGATTATCAACTTATTTTAGGTTTGCGATTGACGGGAAATGGATTGAGGATCGCGTGAGTAAATAAGTGGGTAAAAAGTTAGTAAAGGTCAGTGCAAGTAAGTGAGACTCATATTTTTTTATCAATTATGCAATGTAAATTATTATTTAGTAGGGCACGTATTGTTATGGACTGAGAATGGGGCAATGTACCATGACTTGACCTATGTTTTATCAAAAATGTTTGAAGACCTCAAAATAAATCCGAGAAGAGGTTCATCAGGAGCGAATCCGACTGGGGTGGGATCTTGCATTAGGTGGCCACTCAGTACGAGTCCCCAACATCGCGAATACTTCATTGATGCTTTCCATTTAAGAATGGGTTGCTATGTTAGGTTTTAACACATTACAGAATTACCGGCGAGTGATTCTGTGGTTGGGTTTTGGGTGACGGGAGTATACAACTCTCTTTACTAAAACAAAAAGAAAATACAAGTCATGGGTACAGTTGCAATTGACTAATGAACATTCATCTGTTTATATATTGTTTATATTATTTCAATGCCCAGATAGCAATGATTTGGATTCATGTTGTTATGTATTATTCTTTGATATTTAATTGATAGTTGATGGATTTATGAGAGTCACTTACTGAGCATGTACGAGCTCACCCAACTTAACATTCCAGGTAATTGGCATGTACTTTGACTTGGGCATGGAGAAGATTCAGGAGTTTAGTATCTTTTCTTCGATGTATTGAAAGCCCATGTTATATATATATATATATATTGTATTGACTTATTGATTTGTAATAATCAGGGTTATGATTTGGGAATACCGAGATTTATATTGGTTTTGTATATCGTGTTTATATCGGAAAAAGTTTTAAATTTTCACTACGTTTAATAATTGTTTTAATTCGATATACGATTTACAGGTTTATGAACAGGTAAAAGTGTAAGGCTGGTGGCTTTAATTTGGCCCGATCTGGTTTACCGGGGCCTACTTTGGGTTTCAGGCCGAATGATTCCTTAATTAGGATGAGGGTCGTTACAGTAGCTAATTTTAGTTTGATTAGGATAGTTTGTTTAAGATTTTATTTTCAACAATATTTGTTTATTCTTTTTGTTTAATTTCAATAAAAATCTACACTTAATCTTCTCTTCATTTTTGTTTCAGGTGTTTTTGTCTATACAAAACGAAGAAGAGGTCGAGGTGGAACTTAACGATCCCGATTTTGATATGACTCTCCTAAATTATATAGAGGATATGCTGGAGCAACAACAACAAGAGGCTAATAATATGGATATGAATCAAGAAGAAGAGGAGAGGCCATGGTATCTTCGAGATTATTTTAAGTCGGATGTTCAAGAAACGTATAATGGTGTGATGAGGATTCCGGTGAACAACCGTCTATTTGAGCTCAAGCCGCGATTAATCAATTTGGTGCAAAATAGTCTTTTCAATGGTTTACTTAATGAATATCAGTGGCTCATGTGGAGTTGTTCTTAGAGAAGTGCGACACGGTTCAAATCAATCGTGTTCTAAAGGAGGTAATCAAGATGCGACTTTTTCCCTTCACACTTGTGGGGAAGGCAAATGTATGGTTTCACGGGCTTAATCAAGAAAGTCTTACATCTTGGGGTGATATCAATGAAATATTCCTCTAAACGTTCTATCCTCAAGTGAAAGTGGTAGAACGGAAGCATGAAATCAATTCTTTTTGGCAAGACGAGACATAATCATTTGGAGAAGCTTGGGAAAGATTGAAAGAGTTGTTGAGGAAGTGTCCGGGGCACGAGTTAGACAAATGGGCCCAATTGCAACTCTTTTACTATGGCATGACTCCGAACACGAGGACTCTAGTTGATGTGGCTTTAGTAGGTACCTTGCTATCTGAAAGCGAGGACGATGCATTTAAGCTACTTGAGATGATGTCTATGAACTCTTTTTCACAACCAAGAGCACAATAATCATCAAAGAAGACACCGAGAATGTTTAAGGTTGACTCACACACAACGATAATGGCTCAATTGTGAAATTTTTCTAGTCAGATCGCTAAGCTTTAACAAAGGCAGACGAGTCATCAACCCCATAGTCCACGGCATGTGCATCAATTAGCTTTGTCGGCCAACCCATTAGATCAAATGCCTTAAGGTCCGGAATATGACGAAGTTAATTACATGAACAATCAAAGTTATGGGAACAGTTTCGGCCAAGGGCTCAAACTCCACAGCGATACTATCCAGGAATCAATTCTAACCCAAATTTGTCATATGGAAACTCGAGTAATGCATTGCAAGCACCTCTAGGTTTTGGGAACCAAATGCAACAAAGACAAATTCTACTCGAAGAACAAGCCTATTTCAAGGTGATTGATTAATTTTTAAGGGATATGGATATTAATCATACCCAAAGGCATGAGAAGAATGAGAAAGAAATGGAGGCAGTAAAGTAGACTGTAGATGGAATGAAGCAAACTTTAAAAAGAATGGAAGAGGAGAAAACTCAGTCAATGAAGAACATGGACCCATAAATTGGGCAGTTAGCAACAGCCTTGAATTGTCTTCAGGAAGGCCAATTCCCAAGTAATACTGTTGTGAATTCGAGGGAAAATGTCAAGACAAAGGTAAATGGTGAGGAGTGGCAATACATTGCTTCACCGGTTTAGAAAAAGCCAATGGATCGAAACAGTATTGAGGTAATTGAAGTTGAGCAAGGTGATGAGTCTAAGAAGTTTGAGCATGACGAGTCCGAGGCGACCGGCATGTGGTATGATGGCGGCCCTCGCCGCCCGGGGTGACGTGTCTCTGTGTACTCCCCAAGCTAACTCCCACACTCTCATCGATTTATTTTTATCTTTCGGCTCTCTCTCTCTCTCTCTCTCTCTCTCTCTCTTTTTTGCTCATCACTGGTTCACTACCACAGTGGTGATGGTGATTATGATCTAGAAGAAAAAAAATAGAGAAGAAGAAGAACAAGTAGTGATCAAATGAGAAAATGTGAGTTCCTATTGGTTTACGTTGATGAATTGAAGTCCAAGTTTTGTGATTTTTTTTCTTAATCGATGAGAGAGGATTATTTTTTATGAATACAATTAAGTGGAGCTGGATTTGAGAGTCTAAGATTGATTTCCATGGTTTTTGGGTGGATTTTGAAAATCATTTTATGCTTTGTAGTTGTGAAATCCTAGAACTGTCACACATTGGGCTATGATTTTGATTGGGTAATGAATTGTTTTAATTCGAGATTATCAGGTGGAAATCAATGTCTATATATCATCATTGATCTATTGAGAGTCCTTTTGGACTTTAGAATTGGATTTATATGTTTCGAACTAGAATTAGAAAACCAGTCCACAAATACATGCTTTATAGTATTAACTCAGTCCCTCTTTAGGGCTCGGTTTAAGTCGATCAATTGATGCTTTTAAGGTCAATTCTTCGATGATTTGTTATACATGTATGGTAAACTTATCCCACTAAAATCAGATTGGGGTTTGGTGGAACTTTAGTGGGTCACGATCGAGTCGAATTAGTTGCATTTTGTAGAAAAATTAGTTGTGTAGCCTTAGCTTTTGGCTATTTTAAGGTGCGACTTTGAACAATCAAACATATATTTTTTGGTGAGATTTGTCATGGATTTTGATCTTTATATATTAATAGTGATGTGTGAAAATCAGATTTTGATTTGATGAAGGTTTCATAGTATTTGGAAGGCCGGAAAGGAGGCCGAAAAATTGGGACTGCACTGCTTGTCTTTTTTTAACTATTTTGAGTAGGCATGTTGAGGCATTGATTTGAGACATCAAATGGGGTCCAATTGACTTGCGAATAGGTTCATTTAAATCCTAGTATGATCTGATTTAATGACCAATACATGTTGTGGTCAATCGAGTTAGTTTGGTCAATGAAAAATATACTACAATATGACATGTTAGTATGGTTCAAAACCATCAAATTTTGACAATTGCGACTTAGTAAATTGCATAATGATTTAAATGGGCATTTTTATCCATATTAATAAAGTTTGGACTTTTTAGAATCCCTATATATCCTATTTTGAATAGAACCTAAGTTCGAACCTTTGTACAACTAATGACTTGGTGAAAAATAGTCATGAAAATGGCCGAAACAAATGAACTGAATTAATTAGTTAATAAAATGAATTGGGAGTTCAAAAACATGGAAATGAGATCTATAAAGAGGTGTTAGAGTTATTAAGTGGGTTGAAATCCGTTATGAGATTGAAAATGGTTTTAATCTCATTGTAAGTTGTAATATGCATTTTAAGTATTCAAATAGAGTTGCATCTATAAGTTGTGAATTCTATGGTTCGATAGGACGCATGAAAGTACGTGAAACCCGGGGAGCATTGTGCGAGGCTTCGCAACCAACTTTAAGTTAGTTTGGTTATATGTAAACTTTACAATGATTTTCTCTAACGGCCCAAAATCTCTAACCGTGTTTAATTCCTTAAACATGATCAACGACCCGTACTGTGGGACCCACACCGTGATATGTCCATTGACCGATGTAAGGGCCGAGGTATATTGTATATATTTGTTGTGATGCATGCCTAGTGTATATATGTGTAGACTATTAAGTCAATTTTTATATGGGTGTATATGTATCGAGACGAGCGAGGACGTACCTCGAGTCGCGTATCGACGTGGGGACCGAGGTAGTGGCTTATGGGGTAAGCTTAAGTTATTTGAGTTAAATGGGAATTAATGTTGGTTTTGTAAGTGGCTTTAGTGGCTTAATGTGGTCACATTTAATTAAACATCAAGAATTTGAATAAGTCTCTCAGACTGCCCGTCAGTGTGCGGATGAAAAGCCGTGCTGAACTGCAATCTGGTACCATACTTCTCCTGCATGGCCTGCCAAAGCTGTGAAGTAAGTCGACTGTCTCTGTCTGACACTATAGATACTGGCACTCTGTGCAGTCTTATAATTTCTCGCTCGAAGAGCGTGCTCAACTGTGGAAAGCTATATTTCATGGAGATTGGGATAAAGTGCACTGATTTCGTCAGTCGATCCACGACTACCCAAATGGCATCGTGCTTGCGCAAAAGTATCGGCAACCCACTAACGAAGTCCATAGCGATGTGTTCCCATTTCCACTGTGGGAAATGTAGTGGCTGCAATAGTCCCCCAGGCTTCCTGTGCTCAGCCTTAACTCGCCGACACACCTCACAGCTCCTGACATACTGGCTGACATTTGCCTTCATCCCTGGCCACCAAAATAACCGTCGCATATCATGGTACATTTTGGTCCTGCCGGGATGCACTATATACCTGGATTTGTGAGCCTCCTGAAGAATATCATGGCGTAACTCTGCCACTGCTGGAATCCACAATCTACCTCGGTGTCTCAAACACTCATTAACGGACTCGCGCAAATCTGGGTAATCTGGACTCTGTGCCATGTACTTGAACCTCTGATACATCACATCAGCTCTCTGACACTCCAAAACGCGCGGAATTGATACTTGTCTAAACTCTCATCTGTCCGAAAATATGTGCCTCTACATCATCTGGAACCTTTGACAAACTCATAGCTGCTGCCGCCTCGAGTAAACCAAACTCGTGGGTCATCTTGCAAACTACTGTCTCACTATCTGGTTCTCTCCTGCTAACGGCATCTGCTACGACATTCGCCTTCCCAGGCTGACACTCGATGGCGAAGTCATAGTCCTTCGGCAATTCCAACCACCGTCGATGTCTCATATTCAGGTCCTTTTGGGTGAAAAGATACTTCAAACTCTTATGATCTGTATATAGTGTGAACCTCTCATCATAAAGGTAGTGTCTCTACACCTTCAGTGCAAATACGTCCACTGCAAGATCCAGGTCGTGCACTGGATAGTTCCTCTCAAGGGTCCTCAACTGACGAGATAAATAAGCTATCACTTTGTCTCCCTGCTTCAGTACGCATCCCAATTCGGTGCCACAAGCATCTGTATGAATAGTCAACTCTTTGCCCAGCTTTGGCAACACTAACAACGGTGCATAAGTCAACTTCTTCTTCAACTCTATGAAGGTCGGTTCGCATTCACTGGACCAATGGAAAATCACATCCTTCTTTGTCAATCTAGTCATCGGCGCTGCAATTTTGGAGAAATCCTGTACAAACCGTCGATAATATCCTGCCAATCCTAAAAAGCTCCTAATGCCTGTCACGCACTCTGGTGTAGGCCAGTTGATGATAGCATAAATCTTACTAGGGTCCACCGAAATCCCTCGGTCGCTGATCACGTGTCCTAAGAATTTCACCTTAAAAAGCAAAGACTCGCACTTATCGAACTTGGCGCACAATCTGTGCTCCCTCAAAGTCTTCAACGTCTCTTTGAGATGCCTCTCGTGGTCCACATGAGTCCTGGAGTAAATCAAGATGTCATCGATGAAGACTATCACGAATCGATCTAAAAACGACCTTACGACCCGATGCATCAAATCCATAAACACAGTTGGCGCGTTTGTCAACCCAAACGACATGACAATGAACTCAAATAACCCGTAACGTGTGCTGAACGACGTCTTAGGTACATCCTCCTCTCTGATCCGCACCTGATGATATCAAGATCTCAGATCAATCTTAGAGAAGAACTGTGCTCCAGCCAATTGGTCGAATAGGTCATCAATCCTGGGCAAGGGATACATATTCCTGACTGTCACCTAATTTAACTTTCGGTAGTCTATACACATCCTCATACTACCGTCTTTCTTTCTCACAAATAAGACCGGTGCTCCCCAGGGTGACATACTCGGTGTATAAAACCCTTATTCGATAGATCTTCTAGTTGAGCCCTCAACTCCTCGTGCTCTGGCCGTGACATACGGTAAGGTCTGCTCGCTATAGGTTGTGTGCTTGGCACTAACTCAATCATAAACTCTACCTGTCTGGGCGGGGGTAATCTAGGTAGATCCTCAGGAAAAACATCTGGGATTTCGCGTGCTACTGGGACATCCTTAAGTCTGGTCACTGGCCTCTCATTGAACTCTACTATCTTTGCGAGGATCTCCATCTCCTGGGGTGGAATCAGTGTCGATGCCACGGCGGCGTAGTGAATGGTGTAGTGACTACTGGCAGTATCTCGGTAGTAATGGTCGTGAGCGGGGTCGCCGAAACGATCGGAGCGACAATGCGTCTGCGCTTTATAGCGATGGCGGCGGCGAGTGTGGCGAGGCCGGTGTGGCGGCCGCTCTGCGCTCAAGCAACCGAAGAATCTCCTCAAGCTATAAACTATGGAGTGCGGCCGTGTCGCGCTAGGTCTGATCCGAGTCGACAGGTGTCGAGCCGCTCGTGTGGCCCCCATTATCCGTATGAAAAACTGGTCATATCCATGTCGAGTTTGCAAATCACGAACGTGCCGCATTTTAGCGTCGTAATACGTGTACATAAGTATTACAATCAATATATACACATATAAGTCCTAGTACTACCCGCTCATTTTACTTTCCAACTAAAGTTCTAAGTTAGGATCTTCGGGTTTCCACATCTAATGTTTGTTGTTAAGCTTTATTCGGTTGTATAAACCTTTTCCCTAGGTTCGCTGAACCTAGGCTCGATACCAACTGTGACGGCCCTAAATTTCGAGGCAAACCGGGGACCGCCACGTCGTCGGGCTCGTCACCAAGTCATGCTACGTCACTCCGCACACCTGTCTATGACGGACCGCGAACTATCCGTCTTGTAATCCGACTTAGTAAATTTTGTTGTTTTAAAAGATTAATATTCTATCGAAATATACTAAGTTAAGAAGTTTTACAACTTAATTTGTTTATTTTAATTCTTTTCAGGTTATTTTTAATAGCGGAAGTCTTAATAACATGCATATAATTAATGTAAACAAGTTATCCATTAATTAACAACCTATGGGGTGGAAACCCAGCAAAAGAATACCATGTATATCAGTTAAGGCGAAAAAATGTATAATATGTGTCAATATACATGTATCAGGTGAAAAAGTCTCCCAAAATGAATCCCAATTAGTATGTATATGTAAATACAAACACCTACGATTAATCTAGTGGAGGCGCTCCAAATCAGAGGTAGTCGCCAATCACCGCCTTCCCTCGACTCGTCGTAGGATCTGCAACTTGCCACCAACAAATAATGACAATTCCAGTGAGTAAATCCAAATAAATTCAGTTAGTATTCACAAGAAATCCAAGAAAACGACTACAATTCATGCATATAAAGTAAATGAACATGAATGTAAAGCATGAATATAAGTCGTGAGATAATTAAGAATATGGAACGCGAGTGTGGTGTATAGCTGTCGAGCCCTAGGACGTAATACTAAACCGAGAAGGCCCTGGAGGAGAGGAAATCCATACCCCCTCTTCACGGTTGAAATGAGGAACTCTGTTGGTCGGAATGTAGACTTTCGCCCAACGCCTCAAAGGAGAGGAAATCTGTGACGGAGGTGAGCCTCACGTCAACTCGCTCTCGAGATCATCGACTCGCTGAGAGATATCTCACGCGTAGTCTAAGGTATGACCAACACCGTAGCAACAATCGGATCATCATCAACGAGAGAGCCGGAAAGGGGTCACACCGTCCCTTCGACCATACACAGACACACGCGGGAATAGAGTAAACATGCAAGTTGAACTGGCGAAAAGTAATATGAACTAAATAATTTACAAGAAAAATAAGTAAATTCTAAACTTACTTTCTCATGAGTTTACTTACCTCAAACAATCGCGAATATCTCTCTAAAATGTCCCGCTCATGCCTCGAGATACGCGCTCGATACTCGACTATAGTCTCCTAAGCCCCGATATCCATTTATACCATTTAGGGCTCATATTTATTCTCAATTAAGTTACTTAAGTCATTCAAATAAAAAACCAAACCACTTGAAGTAAACCATATCGGAATTGACTACAAGATTTATCAATTAGCCTTGTAGTTGAAATCAATGTGGTTTAGAACCTCACCATGGCCTTCAATGGAGGTCTCAACTCCAAAATCTACGCCTTTCATCTTCTTCGCAAGCAATCCATCACGTCGTCGAGCTTCATCGAAGTCACGCCTCCTTGTCCACTGTTGTTGTGTCTCGTCGGGGATCAATCGATCCGGCAACGCACCACCGCGCCGTTGCTCCACGTCGTTCACCGCGCCGCTGCCGCTCCTCTTCGCCGGCGCGTCACGCTCTCATCGCTCGCGTCATCGAAGGGGTTGCGCCGCCGTCCGCCATCCGCCGTTACCCATCTTTGCACCGCCGCTCGTCATCATCCCCACGATCGCGCCACTTCCTGGTCAATGGAATTGCCGTCCGTGGGCTCCGCTCGCCCGCGAGCCGCCGTCCGCTTCTGCTGGTCCGTCGTTGTTGTCCGGGAGCCGCCGCCTATAAGCTGGAGCTCCGCCGCTTACACCATCCGCGTCTCGCCGGGCGTCGCATCCACTTCAAGACAGCCTCCTCCGAGCCGTGCCACGCCCGCGTCGCATCGGCGTCGGTGTCGCCGCTCCTCGCCACCGTCTCCGCCATCTCTTCTTCTTCTTCCCCTTGCGCTCTCTCTCTCTCCCTCTCTCTCTTGGCGGCTCCCTCACTCCGCCGTCTCTCTCTCTCTCTCTCTCTCTTTTCTTTCTCAACCGTCTCTCTTTTTCTCTCTCTATCCATTCAATACGATCTTATTGGCCTTTTTGGTAATTCTCGCCAATTTATTTATTTTTCTTTTTTTCATAATTATCTCCTCGATTTTGTGTCTGAAATAAACCCTGAAAAATACCCCATTTTCGTAAAAAAATTGACGAAAATACCCTTGCACTCCGAAACACGGGAACACCGCGTCTAAACCTTAACTTGACCCTATTTTGCGTCAATTAAATCTGGATCACGACGAGTGGGTCCCACATACGACCCTAAAAAGACACGTGGCACGAGTTAGATTTTTAGGGTCGTTACAAAACTGCTCTGTTATTTTTTATTGTTTTGAGTAGGCATGTTGGTGAATTGAATTGAGACATCAACTGAGGTCCTAGGTTAAGTTGCGAATAGGTTCATTTGAATCTTAGTATAACCTACTTTGATGATAAATAAAGATGGTGGCCATTGGAGTTCGTTTGATCAATGAAAACCAAGGTAGAACATAACATGTTAATATGGTTCAAAACTGTCCAATTATGACAGTTGCAACTTAGCAACTTTGCTTAATGTTTTAAATAGGCATTTGTTATCAAAATGAACTAAGATTGGACTTTTTGAAATCCATATATATCCTACTTTCAATAGAACCTAAGCTCAGACCTTGGTACAACTTTTAAGTTTGTGAAACATAGTTGTGAAAATGGTCAAAACCAATAAACTAAATTCATTAGTTAGTGAAATCAATAGTATTGATTGATGATCAAATAGATTTGTAACTCTAAAAATATGAATTTGTGATTTAATAGGACTTGTTGAAGTACGTGAAAGCCGGGGGAACGTTAACTGTACGTAAATCCTACGGTGGTCTTTAATATTTATGGAATTATTTTTGTATCTGCATTTGTGTTTAGTCTGCATTGCATTTCACATCATTCTTGATCATGCATACTTGACATTTGGATAGAGTTGCCCATAGTATGGGTCGTACGAGTGTGAGGTGCTCCACTCCAAACTAGACATACTTTGCAGGCGTCTAAGGAGGGTAATGTCAACTCCGGGGTAGCATACATTGGACTTCCATTACTGTTTTATGTTCATTCTTAGGTCGGCCAACCTGTTTGTGAACCTTAAATAGTAATGAAAGGGTTTCACGTTGTTATATAAATTTCTTGTTATTTTGGAAATACAATTACATGTCTCCATGCTTTCGGACTAACATTTGCGGAGCACGAGCAATGTAGGAGTTTACTTACCCGACATCTTCGAGTTGTTTTTTATGATGTCAGGTTCTTTATAAGAACATGGAAGAATGAACAAGACTCGAAAACCTTGGTGAATGTTGTAAATTGTTAAAGTTTAATTTTCTTGTTGCAATCATTATATATATATATATATATATATATATATTTGGTTCCGGGGTGAGCGTAGGTCATGAAATACTCTCATATATTTTATAAGAGTCTCCTAAGTTAGTTGGGAGCAAATTGAGAAGGTTTTTTATTTAGTTTTGGTTTATTTTTTTATTTTTAAACTGTAAATAAGGTGTTTTAGATACCTTAAGTTAGTTTAAATATTTTAAATTGATATATATTGTGAACTCATGGGGAGTTGTGAGTCCATCTAGGCTTCTCCCTATTTTGCTATCTATTAGGTGAATTTTTCGACAGACCACTTTCAGGGGTGGTGTTGTCGAAATTTTTACATAATAACGATATTTGCTCTAATTGAAATAATAATGAATTGAGGTCTATTGAGGATATAAGTTTAGTTTTGGAACGTTATTAAGTATTAAAATCAAAAGTATTTTGAGGTGCAAAGTTAATTGTGTTGTTTAGTTGCCTAATTAGGGTAATTAGGCTAAGTCAGGACTTAGTGAGACGGGCCCTGACAGTCCTCATCCCCTTGAGTTGTCGCTGTCTCACCATAATGGGCCTCGTGCTCCATAGCTTAAGTAGATGCTCGTCGTCGTGAACGTCGCTATGCCGGATGTGGTGCTTATTGTTGCTTTGCCCCTGCGAGATCATCATCGGAATCTACATATCCAGGAGGCGAACCACATTTCCTAAGCATGGCATCTGAAATAGTACCTAACGTCAATGTATATTCCTTATCTTCAAATGGGACGTTTGCTCGCTTACAAAGAAAAGTGATGATCCACAGGTGATATAGAACTTTCATGGCGGGCCCTGAACAAAACTCAACAATGATCGTGAAATGCCTTCGCCAAAATCCATATTATCCTCTACCAAAATATGCACCAATAAAGTCGAGCGCTCATAAGTGATCTCACTTGCACTCCTTGAGGGCATTATAGTGGACTATATAAAATGGAGCCAACCTCGATGGGCACGCTTAAAATTCTCCATTGATAATTGTTGATCATGGACTTCATTCTTACTTCATTTCCACACGCTTTCTCCAGGGAACACAAATTATCAGGCGATCACTAATTTGTGTATGTTCCCTGATGTTGTGGGAAGTAGGATTTTTTAGATTAACTAATATGCCTAGAGCGTTGTTCCCAACCTCACTATTAATTGGAATTTTCAAACCATGCACCTATACTTTCTTTCCTTCACATTTTTGGTAGCCATTTGCAAAAAATTCAATTGTAAGCTCATTGGACGCCACCGCCTTATCACCGTCTCGTCGGATAGTCGTATTTTGCCATTTATGACTGGCCCTAATGTCCAAGATATGTTTTTTTTACTTGGCTAAGATAGTGAAGACTCGCTCCGATTTGATTTTCAAGGTACTATACTGCTTATACCTTGCTTTAGCTCCTTCATTAAGGTAGTATTCACTCTCGTCCTCCCTTGATGATGATGAAGATTCAAATTCAAATATCTATCGTTTTGTGCAAGAAGGTTGAACTAC
Organism: Stephania cephalantha; assembly: GCA_039657325.1. Taxonomy (NCBI): domain Eukaryota; kingdom Viridiplantae; phylum Streptophyta; class Magnoliopsida; order Ranunculales; family Menispermaceae; genus Stephania; species Stephania cephalantha. The sequence goes on along the minus strand of CM077570.1, from coordinate 13,433,875 downwards.
TGGCAACTTAGATCGGGTTGAGCGCGACGTACTCATCATAAAAAGAAAAAAAATTTGTAAGTGCACGTGAGTATGAAGTAGGAAAACAAAATAGAGGCTGAGATACATAATGAAACTTGAACCTTAAATAAAAGGATTATTCCGCCAAAATTTGTGGAAAAGTGTTGGGATATGTTCCCTAAGCTAATTCTGTAAACGTTGTTTAACTATTATAAGTATAGCATGTTTCTTTTATAATAGTATCTATGGATAATTATTGTATTGTTCTAAACATCCCTAGTCAGTTACTATTGTGGGAACAATAATAAATTAAGACTAGTATGAGTCTTGATTGATAGTCATGTGATGATTATGCGTATACAGATACTGATCAAGATCATGGGTATCTGTTGGGAACAGATACGGGATCGACATGCTATGAGAACACCACATGGTCAATGTCATAATTGATTCTCATGAGAGTTATATAATTTAATCCTTTGACTTGAGATCACTAGAGACTCCAACATTAGGAGCACAATAATTTGACACAATCAAGCGTCGTCTTTAAACGGATGATTATAAAGATTGTGATTGGTCATTGTTCGACTAATGTGTGAAAGTTGTGTGATCAAGATGAGATTTATCCTTCTCTTTTAGAAAGAGATATTTATTAGGCCCCTTGATATGTTAGAATGATAAATAGCCATGTCTAGTGAATTGATTGGATCAATGTAACTTGAAAATTTTCAGTCTACTCGGAGACTGATACTAGTAGATTGAACTATAAGGGTGACATTCCGTGTCTTATGTTCAATCAAAAAGATATCGCGTGATAAAGGGATATGATATACAATGTCTATTAGGTTGTATTGATTTATTGATCTTCGTGCTACTTGGGTAGTCATAATGCCTTGCTAGAGACCGCTTACGACTTGTGTACCAAAATGATTTTGGTTCACTGCCAACGTTGTATGAACCTATTGGGTCGCACACAAAGAACGCACTTGCACAATTTAATATTGTCTGGGTTGATGAATTTTATTTGATAAAACTCATTTGAAAGATTTTCATTAAGTGTCCTAGTTTGACTAGGATTTCTAATTCTCCTACAATTCTAGTGACTAAAAATCTTGTTTCTTAATAAATCCTAATTGCAATAGGACTTTAATTGGAATTATAGTATGACTTTAATTCTTATTTGAGTTTTAGATAAATTACAACTCTTGTTAAATTAGTAATTCTAGATTATCTATGACTCTATTCTTTTTAGAGTTGGACTTTATCTAAGACTCTATTTAGAGTGTGACTAGGAGATGTAGTTCTTTTACAACTCGACCTATTGTATTATAAATAAAACATTAAGTCACAGTTGTTGTAGATAGATATTTCTAGATAGTCTTTTATAAGAATTTTTGCCCTGGAATTTTTGGGGCTAGCACTCCGGATCGTGATCATCCGTTCGTGTGTAAGTTTCTGATGGAGGACGTTCATCTCAAGCAGCGTCTTACAGGAATCGATCAACACAAAACAAGGCAGACATGAAGTTGTTCTTGTTAAGGTATGATTTTTCTCTATTGGCACATTAATTTAATAGAATCGATAGGATCTTGGTTCGAGGATATTCAAAAAGATTTCAAAAACTTCTGCTGCGCTTGATCCCCGAAACTCAATAGTGGTATCAGAGCAACGTTTTGATTCCATTAAATTATTATGCATCTTTATTTAAAGATATATGTGATGTATATTTGAATTAGATGCATTACATCGATTGATTGGTAAACTATGGTCATGTGTTATGTGCACTAAGTTATTTTGACATGTTTGCTTTCAATTGATATGGAAAATATATTTGATATTATTGTTAATTGAAACTACATGCTAGATATTCAATAATAAACAAATCAACACAAGTGAGACAGAGACACAGTATCCAATTGCAATTCTTCAATCTTATCATCAATAAAGGGAATTGTACGGTAAGTGTGTTAAGCCTATGAGGTGACCCGAGCTATACTTAGCTGATGACAAAGAAATCAATGTAGGACTATATAACCTTACAGGCTCTTCACGGCCATGGGCCCACCATAAGGTTATATAATGTTACGAACATATTGTGCGAGATTTTATTGGAGCGCTCATTACTGCTTCAGAGGAACGTAGCCAAAAAAAAATATTCTCATGTTACGAACATATTGTGTGAGATTTTATTGGAACAAAATCATGCTAGAATTGTGAGTACAAACGTGCCTATGTTGATGCCTAGGAGATTTGATCCCCAAGTCAGTTACGCTACTGGTTGAGAAATTAACTTGTGAACATGAAAAACCATGGTGATTAATTGGTGATTAAACATATATTAGATTAGATTAATTAATTAAATTAATATGATCTGATTGAATATATATTAGATTAATTTATTTAATTTGATTAATATAATCGTATCTACATTATATGTCTCCACTGGTGTTTTCTAGTTAGAAAACCCTTGGTGCACATGCACGTGACTATGATAGGTTTAGAAATTAATTTTATTAATTTTATTGTTGCATTAAATTTGAATGGCAGTATTTTAACTAAAAAAGTTTTACTTAAGTTAATGCCAATCAGTATACACGGGGTTAATTATTTTATCAATAAGATTGATATAAAGAAAAGGGATTTTATTATTTGATAATTAAATTTCTAAGCATTGATCAACTGTGCATAGAAATTTTTCTATTAATGAATTGTATTTCAATTTCTTGAGTTTTATTTCTATGTTGCATATGTACATGAAATTGTTTCTTGTTTTTATTTTATGATATTTATTCTTGGCATATTAGGTATATAGGATATTCCATAATTAAAAGAAATACTAGAAATAATCATCATAAAATTATAAAGGGATCATAAAAAATTCCCTCGATTAAAATTTTCATTTAGTGCCAACCAATTTTTAAACACTTGTCAAGGCCTCGATCACACCAACATGGGTCTGCCTCAACATGGTGTATTGTGTTATCTTGGTGAGGCAAGCTAGGTAACAACTACTTAAATATTTTAAATTGGTTTGCCTTAATAAAGCTATCAAAACAGTTTTGAGCTTTAGGCACAGATGAGACATAACATGTTGTGACATATGATGTTTAGGTCTCATAAAGAACCTAAGAGTTGCATGTGATGCAATTGGTAAATGTTACCTACCTAAATAACTTGATTTTGAGTGACATGCCTGAGCTATATCAAAATTAGGTGAAATATGGATCTTAGTCCACTAAATTAATACATACGAGGGTTATTGATTTAGTGGGAGTTTAATTACTCACTAATAAATTATTCTGTATAATCTTCTGGATGATATTAAACTCCTAGTAACACTAATTCAGAATAACTGTGATCAATCCTTGAGAAGGATAAAATAATTTGTTAGACTAATTTTCATGTTTTGATTGGAAAATTGATAAATGTTATCAACCATAAAAGCAAGGATGTATGTCTTAGATTAATGGTTCCTTTTAAACTATCATCTATTTGTACAAGGATTATATGTCATGTTAGCAAATATTAAATTAGACTTTAAGAAAGATTTGGAACCGTGGAAACTAATGACATGACAGTGACACTGAAGGAAATGTTTCAACTATATAATATGAATGACAGGGAGAAATATGTTTACAGTTGCATATAATGTTTAAAACTGCAAGACAGAATATTAAAAAAAGGGGCCTTAAACATATATTTGATGGTTAGTATCATAAAGAAACTTAATAAAGAAAGATAAATGGAAGGTAAAAGCTACCATATGTGTTTGTGTTGAGCACATAAAACTTAGTTGTAAGCTACACTTTGCTCGTTCTAAAGATAAGTCTTAAAGACCGAATTTAGTTATTCATAAAACGGAATTGTTCATTTTATAATGAATTACAAATCCTATGAGGAAGGCATAATTTTAAATTGTTGCGAACATTTCAAAATGAGTATAAAAAAATCACTTGACAAACTATTAACATACTTTGATGAGATCAAGGTGGATGATATTTGAGCCAAAAGTTTAGATAACCATCTTTGAAATTGTGGGATTGTCTTGCAATCAACTCCACTAAGAATATCATTTGAGAAATGATGTTTTAAGAGGAGAAATCTAACTATATAGGATATAATTTGATTTATGATGTGTCACACAAACCTTCCTACGATGTCCAATTGAGGCTATACTTTAGAGACCGCTGCACTTCGCACTAAACCTTGTTTCCTATAAAGTGGTTGATAAAACTTCATATACGATATGGAATAAAAGACTTAGTTTGTCTTTTCTTAAGATTTAAGGCGACAAGACTTGCGTAAGACGCTAAGTCAAATAAAGTTTGGTGTCTAAGTCATTTGTGTCTAATTGTGGTTGAACATTATGATACTATTTTGTACAATTGAGAACAAATTATTTGTTGCTCAAGATGATGTCTTTCTAAATAAAATGTTTATTTTGAAGATACTATTGGGAATAAAATAAGTCTTGAAATGATCAAGAGCCACAATGAGAATTGAACCACTTTAGGATGCTCAACAATGTTTTGAACTAGTTGAGTATACACAAGTAACATATATCACTTGAAAATCTAGAATAATAAGAAATTGGCCAGAGAAATATGGAACTCTTTATAATTGATAGTTGTGATATATATTTGATACTTGATCAAAATGAATCACTACTTATCAAGAGACATGTCTCGTCTGATTAGATGAAGAGACTAAGTGTTATGAACTCTAAATTTTAATTCATGTACGCTATCCAAGTTTGAAACTTGAATTATTTACCTGAAGGTAGTATGACCATTGGATGTAAATGAGTTAAAGTGACATGAAAAACAAAAGATGCATACTTAAATCGAAAGATCTCAATCTAAATTAAGGTGTTGATTATGATAAGATTTTTCGCTGGTAGCTAAGCTCAAGTTCTAGAACTCTAATTGTCATTAATTCATAGTTTGACTATAAGATATGACAAATAAGTGTCAAAATAGCATTGCTATATCCTCCTTAAAGATGTGTATGATCCAACTAAAAAGTTTTCGATTATCTTGAGAATTTTAGAAAGGTATGCAAGCTTAAAGGATCCATGTGTGGATTATAATGAGCTTATCAGAGTTGGGATCGTTGTTTGATGAAATAATTAGTAAATTAAATTCATTGAATCGAATATTAACCTTGTGTATACACAAAGGTTAGTGGGAGTGGAATTATTTTTCTGAATTTATATGTTGATGATACATTATTCATTAGAAACAATGTCCTGACCTTGCAGAATGTCAAGCCCTTGTTAAGGAAAGTCTCTCAATAAAATTCTTAGACAATTAGGCTTTTATCCTTATGATATAGGTCCATAGAGATAGATCTAAGAGGCTGATTGCTCTAAATTAGAGTGCTTATATTGACAAATAATTGAAAAGGTTTCAATATGCGAGATTCTTAAAAGAACTCGTACTTATGTCTTATAACATTAGTCTTTGCAAGACTTAAAGTCTGAGGACAAATGATGAGCGAGACAATGTGAATATGATTCCATACGCATTAGCTGTGAAAATCATTACATATGTTATACTTTACATTCAGCTTGATATGTCATATGCTTTGGGCAAAACATACATATATCTCATAGATTCCAGTGAAGGTCACTGGATATTTATTGATAACATTCTTAAGTACTTCAGAAGCACTTGAGAGATGTTATTAGATTTGCAGAGGCTTGAAAGATATGAGTCTTGTAAATGGTTACAAGATGCAAACTCTCAAGCTAATATAAAAGATTAATGATTACAATATGGATATGTGTTAACTTCGTAGGAATGAGTTGGAAACGTTCTAAACTCACTCTAATAAGTTCTATAACATAAATTGAGTTTTATGCGACATTTGATGCAGGCAAAGAAAATGTTTAGATCATAAGGTTCACAATTGAATAAGGTGTGATTCCAAGTGTTGAAAATAATTTCGGCTTTTATTGTAAAATCAATGGACAAATTTAGGTTATGGAACCTAAATTAATCAAAATATATCTAAACAATCACTTTAGCGTTTTTGTCTCGTTAGAGAAAAAACGCGAAGATTTACAGAACATCAATATTAAGCAATGTAGTAGATACATAAATAAAGCTTCATCCACTAAAAACACATTAAGGTCACGCAATATTGGATACATGAAGGATTCGACCTAGTACAAGTGGGAGATGTTGGGATATGTGGCCTATGCCAATTCTGTAAACGTTGTTTAACTATTATAAGTATATGCATGTTTCTATTATAATAGTATCCATGGATAATTACTATATTATTCTAAACATCCCTAGTCAGTTACTATTGTGGGAACAACAATAAACTAAGACTAGTATGAGTCTTGATTGATAGTCATGTGATGATTATCTGTATATGGATACTGATTAAGATCATGGGTATCAGTTAGGAACAGAATCTGGATCGACCTGCTATGAGAACACTACATGGTCAATGTCATAAGTGATTCTCATGAAAGTTATATCATTTTTCCTTTGATTTGAGATCATCAGAGACTCTAACATTATGAGCACAATGATTTGACACAATCAAACGTCGTCTTTAACTCGGATGATTATAAAGATTGTGATTGGTCATTGTTCAACTAATGTGTGGAAGTTATGTGATCAAGAAGGGATTTGTCCCTCTCATTTAGAGAGAGATATCTATTGGGCCCCTTGATATGTTTGATTGATAAATGGCCATATCCAGTGAATTGATTGGATCAATGTCACTTGACAATTTCAATCTACTCGGAGATCGAGACTAGTAGATTGAACTATAAGGGTGACATTCCATGTCTTATGTTCAATCAAAAAGATATCGCGTGACAAAGGGGTATGATATACAATGTCTACTAGGTTGCATTTATTTTTTGATCTTCATGCTACTTGGGTAGTCATAATGCATAGCGCCCTACCTTACCAAGCAGTTGAGGAGCTTGCTCAAGAATCGAAAGCCGTCCAGTCCTGGCCGACCCTCGTTCGGTCAGGTGTTCTTCACTATAGACGCCACCAAGAAAAAGAAAGAGGCGCTATTAAGGCCTAGTCACTAAGTAGTGCTATTATGTCCTCCGAGGGACTCCACCAAGAGGTTCTTTTCTTGTTAGAGACCGCTTATGACTTGTGTACCAAAATGGTTTTGGTTTACGCCAACGTTGTATGAAACTATTTGGTCGAATATAAAGAATGGACTTGTGCGATTTAATATTGTTTGGGTTGATGAATTTTATTTGATAAAACTCATTTTGAAGATTCTCATTAAAAGTCCTAGTTTGACTAGGATTCCTAATTCTCCTACATTTCTAGTGTGGCTAAAAAGTTTGTCTCTTAGTATATCATATTTTGAATATGACTCTTATTAAAATTATAGTATGACTTTAATTCTTATTTGAGTTTTAGATAAATTACAACTCTTGTTAAATTAGTAATTCTAGATTATCTATAACTCTATCCTTTTTAGAGTTGGACTTTATTTAAGACTCTATTTAGGGTGTAACTAGGAGATGGAGTTCTCTTACAACTTGACCTATTGTACTATGAATAAGACATTAGGGTCACAGTTGTTGTAAATATATTTTTCTTGAAAGTTTTTTATGAGAATTTTTGCCATGTAATTTTTGGGCTAGCACTATAGATCGTGATCATCTGTTCATGTGTGGATTCTGACAGAGGACGTTCATCTTTGCCAGCATCTTAAAGAAATCGATCAACACGAAACAAGGTAGACATGAAGTTATTCTTCTTAAGGTATGGTTTTTATCCATTAGCACATTAATTTAATGGAATCTATAAGATCTTGGTTCAGGGATATTTGAAAACTTCCGTTGCGCATGATCCTCGAAACCTAACAAAAAGGTGACAAGAATCATTAAGAGCATGGAATTAAAGGGAAAGTCTTTAACAATAGAAAACATAGGCATAAAAGTATACGTGTATTCGAACAAACTCATGAAGTGGTAATAGATCAAAAACATTCAAATGGTCTCTTATACTAAATTGTTTGATCAAGCAATTTATATCACACATTCTCCCCTAAACTTAAGTGAAAGTGTGCAATGTGATATCACAACCTCGAAAATTGCTATTCATGGAAGTATTATCCACAAGAAGTTGATATTTTGAATGCCATTTCACAAGCACTACAATTGATCGTAGTTTGGAAGCACACAAACAAGTTAATGTGGCAATGGAACACAAAGAAGCAAGGCAATTTTGAACGAATTTTGATCACCCACATATGATCACAAAGTTGCTATGATAGACACAAAAGAGAACAAAATATGTTTTCATTGGGACATTTCATCAAGCACATTACAAGTAATTGAAACAAACCTCTTTACATATCCAATTATTACACAAATTCAACATCAACGACAAAATCAAGGCTAAAACAAATCAATCCTCAAGTAATCCTATCATAAAGTTATATTTGGAAACCCATAGAGGTAAGAGCACATACCTTATAGATGAAGAAAAATGTTCAACCGAAAAACCTACAATGTGACTTCAAAAGTGAGGAAAAAGTGAAGATCTAAAGCCTTACTACGGCTAATAGGGAGAGAGGTGAGGTGGGAGAGAAGAAAAGAGAGTTTTTATTATATACCGTAACCGGGTGGTGAACCCGGCGCTGTGGAGCTAGGTCAGCGCTCGGTTCAGGATGACTTCTGCTCGTGACGTTGGGGCGTGGGCAGGGCATCATGGCGCATGCCACAACGCCATTGCAGGTTTTTTTAATAGCGCATTGATCCTGGCACCATGCCTCAGCGCCAGGATCAGTGCATGGTAGTTTGTGGTGCTGAGCTCGGTGCTACGATGCCGGAGGCAGCGCCCCAAATAGACATGTTAGTTTTAGGGTTTGTACCCTAGCACCGAGGCTCCTGAACCCGTGCCCGCCTCTCGGATCAACTTATACACCCTTTAAACAAATTTTTGAGTACAACTCGGATATTTAGAAGACAATTTAAACTAGAGAGAAAGAGTTCATTCAAAATGCAAGCTAAACAACGACACTCTCGACCACTCTGTCTATCAGTTGCAAACTCGTCCACTTCGATGAAAAATCATCTGGCAAATGCAGATCAACCTGAAATCATTAAGATACAATGAGTTTGTCTTGCAAGGAAACCCAAGCTTTTATTCACTAAAAAATTATTAAAATTCTAAACAAAATAACTCTAGGGTGCCTCTAAGTAGCGCTAGATTTCTCGTCGTTAGTTTGACGCCTAACACGGTACCATCAATCTTCGGTAGTGGCAAACTCGTTTTGCTGCACTTTCGAGCCATAATAAATCTTCACTCTTTAAGCATTGACCATGAACATCTTGCCATCATCTCCTTGAAGCTCTACCACTCCAAAAGGCAATGTCTGTACAACTGTGTATAGTCCATACCACCTTGATTTCAGCTTTCCCAAAAGAGCTTCAACTGCGAATTGTAGAGCAAAACTAATTGTCCCAGCTCAAAAGTTATGTGTTCAATCATTTGGTCATGACATCTTTTCGTTCACTCTTTGTACAATTTTGCATTCTCATACGAATGAAGTTGGAATTCATCCAACTCCATCAACTCAAGTAACAAGATTCCTCAGCATGAAGTACATTAACAGTTTCAGCAAAACACCTTCTTGGAAGATATGATTAAGCAATTGATAGATTATCAACAACGGTTTCATGAAGAGGTTCAACAATTTTCGGCATGCGTCCATTTTTGGAGCCGTGAATTTCAAAGCTTGCAGAACTTGGAAACTCAACCTATTCAATTAAATGACACGCTTCAGAATATGACTGGAAATGAAGAGTTATGTAGTACACAACCAATTTTTCACTCAGAGGAGAATGTGAGTGTTGATACGCTGAAAAGTGTTGAGGTAAATGAGGTTACACAGGTGGAGGACTATTGGACCGAAACAGCGGAAGGACTTGAAGTCTTTCACATCGAGCCATAAATTACCATTACACCGAATGAAGAGGAGGAAAATGAGATGAAAATTGAAGTTATCTCAGGAAGGCTGGATGAGCCGCTGATAGAGAGCGAGGAAGACCAACCTTTGGTGTTGGTGAAACCACCCACCCTCACATGCACATTTGGTAAACCTTACAAGGGGGTGGAACTAAAGGAGCATTTGCATATTTTCTACACTGCCAACACCTTTGTGTTGGACAATCATGATGGGACAAATTCTTTTGTGTTGGAAGTCCCGAATGAGCTTCCAATTCTGAAGGATGGCGTGCATGCTTCACTGCCCAAATACGTAGATGCGCCATTTGTTGTTGACATCTCGAAAGGGGAGGCCATCACGTGATAAACCACGCCAAGTTTAGCCAAAGACTTAAAAGAAAGATGCTTGTTGGGAGGCAGCCCAACTTTGTTTTATTTCACTTTCATTTCTTGCATTTATTTCAGTTTTAGTTTAGTTTTAGTTTTTTTTTAAGTTTAATAAAACTCTAACTTGGTCTCTTGGATGTTTGCAGGTGGTATGTTATGTTTGATAAGCACTAGAGGTATTAGAGCACCTTAAGTTTTGTAGGTTTAACTTTGGATTCTATTTTTTCGCATAATTTGAGTATCTTTAGGGAATTAACAATTATCAGGACTTTAGGTGTTTTGAGACTTTGTTGGGGCATATCCAACTTAAGTGGCTGTATTAGTGGCGGGTCTTTGAGTAAATCCAAAACCCTAAACTTCATTCCATCATCTTATTGATTTCACCCTTAGTTGAAAGACTTCGGGCTTACAAGATTTTGTAGGAATTATTTGAGTTAACTCCTATGTTTAATAGTTCTTGCTATTGTTATGATTTTTCTTTCATAGATTCCTTAGTCACCTAGACATGAGAGATTTCGTGCATTAACTAGTTTTTGGAGACTTTTGTTATGCATGCATTTGTATCATCTTCTTATTTTTTATCCATATTCTTCTTCACCACTATTTTTTCTTGTTGCATGAATTCCTTTACTTGTTTTGAACCTTGGGGACAAGATTCGAAATAAGTTTGGGATACTTTAGTATTTTTGGATTTAATTGGCTGGATTTCTTTGCGAAAGACCGCAAGTGAGATCGTTTAATTTTTCATGATACGCGGTTATATACGGTTGTCGGATAGTAATGGTGGTGTTTCACATCATTTCTTTCATTTCTTTCCCATTCATATTTCTCTTTCTCATTTCATTAGCAGTTGATACACTTTCATGCATGTATTTAGTATAGTTTTCATTTTTTATTGTTTAAAGTCACCCGAAACTTTGTTTCATACCTTTGGTTATGGATGAGTACATTATGGTTGGCTTTATGACTTGAAACTTAAGGAAAACTAGGAGAAACACTTAGTCGAGTCTATAGCCCATCATTTTTATGATTTTATGATTATGGAGTTAGTATGATTGTTAAGCCTTATACTAGATACAAAAATGACTAGACGGTCAAAATTGTGCGACTGATAATATTTTAGCTCACATTGGAGAATTCACTTGATCATAGTTGAAGTGAGAAGAGCTAACAAGAGTTTTCTTAATATAAAGAGTCCCACAGGTTCTATAGGAAAAGGAGTAGGGAATCTTGTGGTGGGAAAAGTGAGAAAAGCGGTCCATAGGAAATGGAGCAGGACCATATTACTTGAAGAAAATATGGAGAAAAAAATAGAGAGTATATATAAAATGAATAAAGGAGGAAGTTGTGACAACTCCTCAAATAAAAAGATTTAGCTCGACTGTTTTAACTAGATTAACCGGGATTTTAAACTTGCGTGCTTGAATGTGTAGACCAAAAAAACTTGTGAGTGGTTGATGGCCTTTGTCTTGACCGAGTCTATGTCTTTAAAGTATGATCTTAATTATGTTTGGGTTGCGAGTCTTGACATATCATACCTCCGAAATTTCTTGAGTGGCTTGTTAACTTGGCGACTATGAAAATCAAAGGAACTCCATGAATTTTGAGTCGGGTGTAGGATTAGTTGAGTCAGTGCATATTTATATCATGAGTCTAGTTTAGTTTGTGTTGTCATTTACACCTTTGCTCGGGACGTGCTAGTTCTCTGCTCCATTTCCTGTAGAACTTGTTGGATTCTCTATTTTTATTTAAAACCCTTGTTAGCACTTCTCACTTTCACTCTATCAAGTAAGTTAACTCCAACTTTTTTCATTAAACATGCATATTTCTTCCCCTCTTAGCACTAAGTCTTTATTCACTTTTTATTATCAATTAAGATTCACACTTATTATAGAATTAATTAGAGATTTAACTTTTTTCATAAGAAGTGTTCTAGTATTCTCCTTACTTTTGTTTCAAGTTCATGGTCTTCCCTAACTCTAAGTTTCTAATCATGAAAATATACCGTTGTTTACTATATTTCATATTTCTTTAAAAATTTAAAAACACTCTTTTTGAGTTTCATATGAACAAGATACTTGTATTCTACTCATCCTCAATTATAAGCATAAACATGTAAATGTATTACTTATTCATTACATATTACAATATATAAACTTATCTATACTACTTAAACAAATTCAAATAGTAAGTAAATGGAATAGAAATACACTACCATGCTTTCCTCTTTAACTGCTTCAAAAATAAAATTTTAACTATTAGACATGCAGTGTTTGTCCTTATTTTATCCTTTCTTACCGCTTCCCATAGTATATTGTTGATGCCCCTAAACTTAAACCAAACATTATCCTCAAAGTTTAAAAATAAGCTTAAAACATGAAAACACTAATGCATAAACATATAATAATGTAAGATATAATAAACTAAACATAAAATTTAAACAACTAAATAAGTAAAAAAATATCTCAATTGTAAAGATAATCAATATCAATGTATCACTCATATCCCCAAGGTCTACACAAATCCTAAGACTCTGACATCAGGACTGTTGCTCCTCCTCCTCATCATCATCATCATCATCATCACCATCATCATCAGCTCCAGTACAGGATGGTGTCAAAGGACGATCCACCATTCAGCTCTACACCACATCTAGATCAAACACATAGTTCAGTGTTGTTGAAAAACCAAAGACCTACCAGTCGATCCCATCCATCTGCTCCTCTCATATCTAGCTTCGTCCTTCAGATGATTTGCAAATAACATGAAGTTTTGTTATACGTTCAGTCGGTCTTGCTATTATCTCATCAAGGCTTCACGATACTGAGCCCTGTCCTCTCTGTACTGTCTCCTTATTTCATCAATCCACAGCCTCTGCTGCCATGGAGTAAAGTCCTCTGGTGGTGGTATTGGTGGCTGTGATGGAGGAGGTGGTGGAAAAACCTCAGGACCATCCAAGTCCTGCTATCCTATAAGTAGGTCTACAAACTCGTAACCCTCGACAAATCTTTGATCGTGTTCCCCCTCCTCTCCATATCCTTCATTTTATAGTTCTTGGGCTAACTCCGCTGCTGTCGCTACTGTTGCGTGATCTTCTTGGTGCTTGGCCAACAACTCGGCCTCAAGTCTGTTTCCCTCAGATCTCTCCATCTCATCCTCGGAGTCTTGGTAACCAATTGGTGATCTAAGTGAGAATATAAACTCCTCATCTAGCTTGACCCATAATATAATTGGGTATGTAGGGAAGCTATTGGAACAATTTTCAAGGTGATCCGACGTTCGGAGAACCTCAAAAAAATAAGCTCAAAGTTGGTTGGTTATAAATAAACCCTACAGTGTTCTTTACTGTTTATGGAACTTTATCTTTGTACCTACCTTTATGATTATTCTGCATTACATTTCGCATCATTTTTGGTCATGCATTCATATCATTATGGACGATGGCTTGTTAGTGCTACGACTCACGAGCGAGACCTGGGGCTAGTTTTCCTGACCAGATAGACTGGGGCATGGAAGACCCAAGGCACACAAGTTTTTCGGCGAGCATGCATTGGACTTTTATTACCATTTTTGGTTCATTCTTGGGTCGGCCAACCTGTTTATGAACCTTGAATAGTAATAAAGGTTTCACGTTGTTATTCAAATTTCTTGTTATTTGGAAATGCAATTACATGTCTCCATGTATTCGGACTAACATTTGTAGGAGTATAGAGCATTGTAAGAGTTTACTTACCTGACATCATCAAGTTATTTTTGATGCTGTCAGGTTCTTTGTGAAGACAGGAAAGAACATACAAGACTCGAAGAACCTTGGTGAATGTTTTCATGTTTTAAAGTTTAATTCTTGTTGTATATTGTTCTTATATTATTGTTTTAGGTTATGGGTGAGTGTAGGTCATGAATTGGTTATAAGAGTCTCCTAAATTGATTTTAAAGTAAGTTGAGAGGTTTATGATCATGTTTTTGGTTTATTTGGAAGTTTAATTTTAGTTTATTTTGAGATTGTAAAACTATAAATAAGGTATCAGAGACCTTAAGTTGGTTTAAATAATTTAAATCAATATATATTGTGAACTACAGGGAGTTGTGAGTCCTTCTAAGCCTCTCCATATTTTGGTGTCTGGTCACGTGTCGTGCGTGCCAAATATACCTGCAATCGAGTTACCAACCACAAGGGTGTAGTAGTGGTAAATACGGGGTCGAATCCACATGACTTGAGTTTTAGTCCAAGTTAATTAAAAATGGGGGGTTTTCATAAAGTTCAAGGAAATAATTAACTAAACTAGCACAAATAAAAAGTTTGCAAAAATAATATCAATGAGAAGAAATCACCTAAGTCTATGGTTCCACAAGCAAGAATCAAGATTCAATGGCATTTAATGGTCCTCAATCATTCTGAAAAGTCATTAATTCAATTTCTCCTAGATTAGCTATGGAAAATCGACGTCCGCCAGAAATTCCTAGTTCCCCTAATCTCAATAGCTAGAACATCTTCAACTAACTACTTCCCTAATCAATGTATAACCCTAGACATCCGCCTATCGGGTTTAACACACTAACCGCAGTAATTTAGATCTGTGGGAGAACTAATCTTAAATAACCGGATCGCATCCGCATCTGATTTAACCTAGATTCAATTGTTACACACTCAAGAACCCAAAGGGTTTGACGGCAAACGGGTGAGTGTTCGTCACTTTATTGGTCCAAAAGCACAATTACACCGATACTAATGGTCTAAATAACTATAGGTTGTCCCCCGAAAAGCATGCACTGGCCACATACATACCATAGATCTAAACCATATACTTTAAAATCAACAACAATGAAATATGAGAAATTAAATCAAATTAAATAAAAATCATAGATCTCATATAGTATTTGCCATGAATCATGAATCTCACTTGTTTCCCCTTCGACCTAGGCGAAGATTGGTCGAGCCGGACATCATCTCTACAATCTCCAAGTATGAAAAGTTGTGTGTGGCAGCTCGAATATGTTCTCTCCGTATGAATACCCTAGTTCCTAATATGAAATACCACTAAAAATTGCTCTTTAGAGGTGAAAGAAACTAATTTTGGGGGTTGGTCTCGTAACACGTGCGCCGAGGAGCATCGTATGGTTGTTTATGGGCTGAAAACTGATTCCTGCCACGTGTCTGCACCGCATTGGTCGAAAGTGTTGCCGCGCACCACGTGTCGGCATTGATTGGAGAAAACCGCTGCTAATGACATCCCGGGTGGTTGAAAGTGCGTCATGTGTATGCCTGAAGCGGTGTTTGGTTCACGCGAGTTCGCTCCATACATGGGACGAGTTCGTTGTTCGTATCTCGAGGAGTATCTATTGGCAGCTGAAGCGAGACAAAACTGTTTGCATGTGCTGTTGTGTGAAGTTGTGGACGATGAGGTGTCACGCTGTGATTGGTTTCTGCAAACAACTGTGACATGCTTGGAGTGTGAGAAACCGACACTTGCAGCTGCTGTGATGAGAACCGTTGACGTGGCAAGTTTCTATTGGTGGAGAGTTGTTAGTCTGTCTACATGGTCTGCTGTCTCCTTTTCTACCCATTGCGCAGCCCGTAACTCGAGGCAAATTGTCCGACTCTGATCAATGCGAGTAAATACTTTATTTTGAGTATTTTCCGCCACGAATTCAAGCGCGCACTCCGTTTCACCTGAAAACGACCAAAAAAATATAGTTAAATATATATATTTTGGAAACTTTCCACATTAAATATACTAAAATAGCCTACTAAAAGCATATAAAAACCAACTTATCAAATACCCCCAAACTTAAGACTTTGCACGTCCCGAGCAAAGGTGTAAATGACAAGACAGACTAAACTAACCTATGCCTATACTTATACATACACCTGATTCAAAATGCATGGAGTCCCTTTGATTTACATAGCCACCAAATTAACAAGTAACTCTGAAAATTTCAGAGTTATGATATGTCAAGACACGCAACTCAAACACAATTAAGATCACACTTTAAAGACATAGTTCCGGTCAAGACAAAGGCCATCAACTACTCACGAGTTTTCTTGGTCTATACATTCAAGCACGCAAGTTTAAAATCTTACTTAATCAAGTGAAAGCACTCGAGCTAAATCTTTTATTTGAGGAGTTTTCACAACTTCCTCTTTTATTCATCTTTTTTTTTTCTATTTTTCCTCAACTTTTTCTTTCAAGTAGTACGATCCCTGCAACATTTCTTGTGGACCGTTTTTCTCACTTTTTCCACCACAAGATTCCCTGCTCCATTTCCTGTGGAAACCTGTGGGACTCTCTATTTTTAGAAAAACTCATGTTAGCCCTTCTCACTTTCACTATAATCAAGCAAGTCCCCCAATGTGGGTCAAAATATCAATACTTGCATAAGTCCGACCGTCTACTCCCTTTGTTATCTAGCACAAATTCCAACCATAAACTAAGTCCCTAATCATGAAATCGTAAAAATGCTGAGCTATGGACTCGATTGAGTGTTTCTCCTAGTTTTGTCTAAGTTTCAAGTCAAAAAGGCAACTGTAATTTACTCATCCACAACCAAAGGCATGAACAAAGTTTCGGGTGACTGTAAATAACTAATAAAAAATAAAAACTATACTAAATACATATATGCATGAAAATGTATCAAGTCCTAATGAAACGAGAAAGAAATATGAATGGACAAGAAATGAAATAAATGGAAGAAATTATACAAAACACCACTATTATCATCCGATATCCGCATATAACTACATATAAAATAAATAAATAAATAAATAAATAAATAATAAATGATTTCACCTGTGGTGTTTCGCAAAAGAATCCATCCAAAACAATCCATAATCCCTAAAACACCCCCAAACTTATTCCGAACCTTGTCCTCAAGGTTCAAAACAAGTCGAGAGGTCGACACATAGAAAACAAACAAGTTGGTGAAAGAACATGGTAGATATAAGATGAAGGAAATGATACAAATTCATGCAAAATGATAAAAAATATGAAAATAAATAAACCAAATGATACTTATCAAAGTTTGGGCTGCCTCCCAGTAGCGTTTTTGGTTAAAGTCGTTGGCTCGACTTGGTCTGAGTCTGTCAATCAGTATAGACTGGCGTTGCAAGTGAGACGACCTCCACATTATGGCTCAGGAAGTCTTTATAGAAGATCTTTAATCTATGGTCGTTCACCTTAAACACATTACATGTCTCCAAACTCTGAATCTCCACTGCTCCGTGATCATAGACTGCAGTCACAACATATGGTCCTGTCCACCTCGATCTCAACTTACCTGCAAAAATCTTAAGACATGACTGAAATAAAAGCACTTTCTGACCAACACGAAAAGATTTCCTAGAGAGATTGCTATCATGGAACGCTTTTGTTTTTTCTTTATAAATCCGTGCATTTTCATACGCGTCGTTCCTGATTTCCTCCAGTTCTTGGAGAGCGAGCTTTCTCTCTTTTCCTGCTTCATCGAGCTTCATATTAAGTTGTTTCACGGCCCAGTAGGATTTATGCTCGAGCTCGACTGGCAGGTGGCAAGCTTTACCAAACACACGGAGATATGGAGACATCCCAATTGGCGTTTTAAACGTCGTTCAGTAAGCCCAAACTGCATCATCAAGACGTGTACTCCAATCTTTACGAGTAGGATTCACCGTCTTTTCCAAGATGGATTTGATTTCCCTATTAGAGACCTCTACCTGGCCACTCATTTGGGGATGATACGCTGTAGACGTTCGATGAGTGACATTGTACCTCCTCAGAAGACTTTCAACCATACGGTTGCAGAAGTGAGTGCCTTTATCACTGATCAGGGCACGTGGGGTACCAAATATTGTCAAAATCCTCGATTTGAGGAATTCACATACCACTTTAGAGTAGTTAGTGCGTGTAGCCTTAGCTTCCACCCACTTAGACATGTAGTCCACTACCAAGAGTATGTAAACATTACCAAATGACACTAGAAACGGTCCCATGAAGTCTATACCTCATAAGTTAAATATCTCACAAATATGAATCGGGGTAAGTGGAATTTGGTCCCGATGACCAAGGTTACCAGTTTTCTGACGTTAGGACAAGTCTTGGTAAACATGTATGAATCATGGAAAATAGTGGGCCAGTAAAACCCACTCTCAAGAACTTTCCTAGCCTGTCCGACGGGGACCAAAGTGGCCACCGCAGCGTAAGTATGACAAAAAGCCAATATGGAGTGACTCTTAGTCTGAGGAACACAACGCCTAATAACCTGGTCGGAGCAGAATTTCCATAAGTACGGGTCATCCCATACATAGTACTTAGCATCGCTCCTAACTTTATTCTTCAGAGTCTTCGAAAGGTGAGGAGATTGCTCGCCCAAATTGATATAGTTCACCAAATCGGCGTACCAGGGGAGATCTTCCATAACAACATAAATATACTTGTCAGGGAAATCATCCTTAAGAGGGGTAGGACGCTCACCATTCTCAATTCTGCTGAGATGGTCTATTACTAGATTCTCTACACCACTTTTATCTTTGATTGCGATGTCAAACTCGTGTAGTAGGAGTATCCATCTAATGAGCATAGGTTTGGCATCATTTTTACTCATCAGGTACTTCAAGGCAGCATGATCAGAGTAAATGATAACCTTGGTTCCTAAGAGATAAGGCCGAAATTTCTCAAGTGCGAGAATAACGACAAGGAGCTCCTTCTCAGTAGTGGTGTAGTTCATCTGAGCCACGTCTAGAGTACGAGAAGCATACTAAATGACATGTGAAGCTCTCCCGACTCTCTATCCTAAGACTGCACCTACTGCATGATTACTAGCATCACACATAATTTCAAATGGAAGCTCCCAATTAGGGGACTGAACGACTTGTGTGCTAGTAAGTGAGTCTTTTAGTGCATCAAATGCACTCTTACATGCCTTATCAAACTTAAAAGGTACGTCCTTTGGGAGTAGATGGCATAGTATGATCTTTGAAAATTCCTTAATGAAACAAAGGTAAAAACCGGCATGTCCAAGGAAAGATCTAATCTCCTGTACGTTCGTAGGGTAGGGAAGTTTCTTGATAACATCAATTTTAGCTTGGTCTACCTATACGCCCCTGGCTGAGACAATTTGTCCCAAAATAAGACCTTGGTCCACCATAAAATGACATTTTTCATAGTTCAGAACCAGGTTCTTCTTGATACATCTGTTGAGTACCTTTGTCAGATTGATGAGACAACTATCGAATGAATCACCGTAAACAGTAAAGTCATCCATGAAGACCTTAATGAAATGCTCAACAAAATCTGAGAAGATACTCACCATGCACCTTTGAAAGGTGTTAGGTGCATTGCATAACCCAAAGGGCATGCGCCGATAGGAAAAAGTGTCAAACGGACAAGTAAAGGTCGTCTTTTCCTAGTCTTCAGGCGCTACTAGTATCAGATGAAAATCGGAATAACCGTCAAGACAACAGTAATGAGAAAGATCGGCTAGTCTTTCCAACATCTGATCAATAAATGGTAGGGGGAAGTGATCCTTCCTGGTTGAAGTCTTTAACTTCCTGTAGCTAATGCATACCCGCCATCCATTTTGAATGCGTGTTGGAACCAACTCACCATGTGAATTGGTGACTACCGTGACTCTCATTTTCTTAGAAACCACCTGGATAGGGCTTACTCATTTACTATCAGAGATGGGGTAAATCATGCCAGTATCAAGGAGCTTCGGTATCTCCTTCTTCACGACATCCATCATAAGCGGATTGAGCCTCCTCTGGGCTTCTCTTTTAGGTTTTGACCCCTCTTCCATATATATATGATGCATGCAAGTGGAAGGGCTCAAACCTTTAATATCCGCTATAGTCCACCCAATGGCCTAGTTAAACTCTCGGAGTACTCGAAAGAGCCTCTCTTCCTCCAAATGTGTAAGTTTGGCCGAGATGATCACAGGGAGTGTGTCATTCTCACCTAAAAACATATACTTTAGGTGCTCAGGTATTGGCTTTAGCTCAAGTGTAGAAGCTTTAACCAAGGAGGGAGAAAGTTCGGAGTCAGAAGTAGGCAACTCCAAATAATAGACACTTGCGGGCAAGGGTTGGAATGAATCCAATTCGAAAACAACATCCTCGACATCAGTATCGAGGATCAGAACACTCTCGTGGATATGAGTAGTGTCGAGATGATGCTCTAACACTACTTTAACTTCATCATCGCCACTCGTGAGCAAGATCTGCTCAATGAGTTGATCCACACAGTCCATGGTACGCACCACAGACGACAAATCATTGGGGTATCGCATCGCGTCATAGATGTTAAACTTAATGACTTCACTATCAAACTCCATGGTAAGAGATCCATCATCACCATCTATCTTCGTCTTCGCCGTTTTAAAAAACGGACTTCCAAAGAGTACTGACAAAGCATTGGGGAATGGCTCCTCCTTCGTATCTACCACGTAAAAGTCAGCAGGAAACACAAACTCGTTCAATCGGACTAGAACATCCTCGAGAACACCTACGAGTCTGACAACTGAACGATTTGCCAACTGAATGACAATACCAGACTCCTCTAATGGGCCTGAATGCAATGTCTCATAAATAGACAATGGCATGACATTAATGGAAGTGCCACGGTCGCACATAGCCCTTTGAATGCTTACATCACCTATAACACAAGGTACTGAGAACATCCCAGGGTCCTTGCATTTAGGAGGCAACTTCTTCTGTAGGATAGTCGTGGCGGTTTCTCTCATTTGGACTTTTTCATTGCCTTTGAGTTTCCCTTTGTTAGTGCATAGTTCTTTAAGAAACTTTGCGTACATAGGGACTTTCTTCAGAGCGTCGAGGAGTGGAATATTGATTTCCACTCGCCGGAAGGTCTCGAGAATTTCTTTCTCTTCTTCATTTTTTATCTAAGATGAGTCGTTTTGGAAAATGAGGTTTGACCTTGAATGTGGGTAGTGCTTTCTTTTGAGTAGTCACCATCTGTTTAGGGACATATGGGGTCACTACAAACTCATGTTCTTTCTCATTTGCCTGGTCTTTGGCATCAGATGACCCATTGTTCCTTTTAGGTTCCTCCAGCTCTTTACCACTTCGGAGTGTAACGCATTAGCACTCGCGTTAAGATTCAGGTAAGGTTGCGAAGGAAACTTTCCCTTATCCTCGAGACGTCCATTCTGCCGTGTCACTTGGTCCATTTGAACCTAAAGAGTTCAGACCGCCGATTTGGTTTCGCTAATGGATTTCTCGTTGGTAGCCTTGAATTTGGCCAGCTCACTCATAAATTGGCTTTGTTGAGCATAAGAGCTTTGAGCATATCCTCAAGAGAAGATGAATTATTGGAGGGTGCAGTCAACGATTGACCTCTAGGGATGAAGGTCTGAAATTCTGATTTTGAGCCACGTAACTGAAGTTCGGGTTGTTCCTTGCCGTTGCGTAATTGTATGTATTCCCAAATGGGACTCTAGATGGTCCGTGGAACTGATTACCCATGGCATTGGCCTATTGATTGTCCTTTAAGAGAGTAAGACATTCATCAGTTGCATGATTTGTGGTAGTACATAAGCCACAAGCTTTGACTTGCACTTTTTCGGATGAGAGGAGACGATCCATCATGGATGTTAGTTGGTTAATTTTTTGGTCAGTGGAACTCGAGACACTCCCTGCAGTCAGACTTCAGTAAGCAGTACCATCAAAATCACCATAAAGGCATGACTGTTGTGCGATGTGCTCATACAGTTGCTTCATTTGGGCTGGAGTTTTGTCTCGAATGTGACCCCCACATGCATTATCAATCATGCGTTGTTCTATGTGCGTCATGCCAACATAGAAGAGTCGAGCTATGGCCTTCTCAGACTGGCCATGCTGCGGGCGGCTAGCAAATAATCTCTTATAGCGATCCCAATATGCACCAAATGACTCGCGCGACCTCATTTTTATGTTGCACATATCCTTGATGAGTTGAGCAACTCTATCCTTATGGAAGTATTCAAAAACGTGGTTGTCATCTCATTCCAAGAGTTAATGCAACCAGGCGGAAGGTAGAAAAGCCATTCCTTGGCTTTATCTTTAAGGAAAAACGGAAAAGATCAGAGCTTAACCGTGTCCTCGTCCGCATTGGAGGGTTTCATTGACTTGTAGTTAGTCTAAGACTCCTTCAGGAAAGTAACGGGATCTTCATTCTCGCCACCATGAAAGGATGGTAGGAGGTGAATGAACCCAGACCTCAGCTCAAAGTCTCCGGCATTATCCCGATAGTTGATGCAGAGGGGTTGTTGCGCCAAAAGAGCTTGAAGCTCTTGATTGGCGTGACCCATGGTGATTTGGTGATTTGGTGATTTACAGCCATATTAAAAGGATTTTGGCCTTCTTGTTGCCTAAGTTGGGTCTCTCTAATCCACCTATGAAATGTTCTCTCCGGTTCAGGATCAAAAGGTAACAATGAACCAGCCGATTTTGACCGAGTGAGGTGTGGTAGCATAAAACTAAGAAAAAGAAAAGAAAAAAAACCTAAACTCAGAGTAAGGACTAAGTCCCCGGCAACGGCGCCAAAATTTGGTCACGTGTCGTGCGTGCCAAATATAACCCGCAATCGAGTTACCAACCACAAGGGTGTAGTAGTGGTAAATACGGGGTCGAATCCACAAGACATGAGTTTTACTCCAAGTTAACTAAAAATGAGGGGTTTTCATAAAGTTCAAGGAAATAATTAACTAAACTAGCGCAAATAAAAAGTTCGCAAAAATAATATCAATGAGAAGAAATCACCTAAGTCTATGGTTCCACAAGCAAGAATCAAGATTCAATGGCATTTAATGGTCCTCAATCATTCCGAAAAGTCATCAATTCAATTTCTCCTAGATTAGCTATGGAAAATCGCGTCAGCCAGAAACCCCTAGTTAATTCCCCTAATCTCGATAGCTAGGACGTCCGCCACTAACTACTTCCCTAATCAATGTATAACCCTAGACATCCGCCAATCGGGTTTAACACACTAACCACAGTAATTTGGATCTGTGGGAACACTAATCCTAAATAACCGGATCGCATCCGCTTCCGATTTAACCTAGATTCAATTGTTGCACACTCAAGAACCCAAAGGGTTTGACGGCAAATAGGTGAGTGTTCGTCACTTTATTGGTCCAAAAGCACAATTACACGGATACTAATGGTCCAAATAACTATAGGTTGTCCCCCTAAAAGCATGAACTGGTCACATACACACCCTAGATCTAAACCATGTACTTTAAAAGCAACAACAATGAAATATGAGAAATTAAATTAAATTAAATAAAAAATCATAGATCTCACATAGTATTTTCCTTGAAACATGAATCCCACTTGTTTCCCCTTCGACCTAGGCGAAGATTGGTCTAGCCGGACATCATCTCTACAATCTCTAAGTATGAAAAGTTGTGTGTGACGGCTCCAATGTGTTCTCTCAGTATGAATACCCTAGTTCCTAATATGAAAAACCACTAAAAATTGCTCTCTAGAGGTGAGAGAAACTAATTTTGGGGGTTGCTCTCGTAACACGTGCGTCGAGGAGTATCATATGGCTATTTTTGGGCTGAAAATTGGTTCCTGCCATGTCTCTGCACCGCATTGGTAGAAAGTGTTGCCGCACGCCACGTGTCGACGTCTGATTGGAGAAGACCGCTGCTAATGACGTCTTAGGTAGTTGAGAGTGCACCACGTGTCAGCCTGAAGGGGTGTTTGGTTCACGCGAGTTTGCTCCATAAATGGGACGAGTTCACTGTTCGTATCTCGAGGAGTATCTGTTGGCAGCTGGAGCGAGACAAAACTGTTTGCATGTGCTGTTGTGTGAAGTTGTGGACGATGAGGTGTCACGCTGTGATTGGTTTCTACAAACAACTGTGACATGCTTAGAGTGTGAGAAGCCGACACTTGGCAGCTGTTGTGATGAGAACCGCTGACGTGGCGAGTTTCTATTGGTGGAGAGCTGCTGGTTTGTCTACTTGGTATGTTGTCTCCTTTTCTACCCACTGCGCAGCACGTAACTCGAGGCAAATTGTCCGACGTCCGATCACTACGAGTAAATACTCCATTTTGAGTATTTTTCCACCAAAAATCCAACCACGCACTTTGTTTCACCTGAAAACGACCAAAAAAATATAATTAAATATATATTTTGGAAACTTTCCACATTAAATATACTAAAATAGTATACTAAAAGCATAAAAAACCAACTTATCGGTGTCTATTAGGTGGATTTTCCGGCAGGCCATTTTTAGGGGAAGTGCTGACGAAATTTTTAGAAAATACAGAGAAGAATCCATATGATTTCCTAATTTGGTCCAATTAAACAAATCATAAATTGAGTTTCATTGAAGATATAAGTTTAGTTTTGGAGCATTATTGAGGATTTAACTAAAAATAATTTTGAGGTTAAGTTAAGTGAACGGATTAGGTGTCTAATTAGAGGAAATTAGGCTAAGTCAGCGCTTAGTGAGACGGGCCTTGTTAGACCCTACCTAATTAAGGCATCTGACCGCCTAGATTGTTGGACTAAGTGGTTAGTCACTCACACTCCGACCGAGATTTTGATGGAAACAAACAAGGTGAAAATGTACTAATAAACATCTAGTGTATTTCAGCTTTTTGTTAAAGGATGCAAAACAACATATCAAGGGTACTCAAGAAATACAAGTTCAAGACTCGGATTAATGAAGAAATGAAGATGAAAGTTCAAACCGCAATTTGTAATTTCAATGTAAGGTATACAAATTCTTTCACGCAAGCCAAATGCATTAGTCCATGCATATCAAGTTTCTTAAACCATTCTTCAAAAGTTATAAGTTTACTTCAAGTTTCAAAGTGGAATTTAAACACATAACTAGGACTATGAGTTTAAACAATGTGAAACTTTGTGTGGATGGTCATTTGCATATTACAGATCATTGTAAATGTTTTCGAAAAAGAAAAACTCGTTTTTGAAAGGTCTTCGAAAAGAAAACTCAAATTTGCAAAAAGCCCCTAATACATTATGAAATCGTGAATTTCCGTTTTCGGATTTGTAAAAATATCCGGACCACCCAATTAGGCTTAATGACTCATAATAAACGTGTATAACATGTTATATAAGGGTTGGTTAGGTCCCTGACGAGTTTAAGGGTCGCTAACACAAAGGGACAAAATAATTGTTTTGAGGTCCCTGCAGCTAGCGCGCTAATGATTTCATTAGCGCGCTAAGTGCAGTAGTTAGCGCTAGGTCTCAAAGATTAGCGCGCTAATTGCATATCTCGATGACTTTTTTTTTTTACAAATGGAAAACACACTTTAATTTGAATTCTTGATCTATTTTGGACCCTCGATCCCTAGAACGGTCATAAACTCGTCAAGATGGAATACCTAACACTATAAAACCACCAAGAACATGGTTTTGTCAAGAGAAGGAAGAAACACACTCAAAAACTCAAAATCTACAAAGAGAAGAACTTTGATTTTTGTGAAGAAGCAAAAGGAGATCTTTGTGGTCGTTTTTAGTTCTCTAATCCAAAGACTTTTGAGGCTTTAAAAGGAGTACAAGAATCTCTTCAAAGCTGATCTCTTTTGTCATCCTCTTGTTTGTAAGAAAGTCCTAGATCTAAAATCTTGCTTGTGCTTAATCTACATAGTTTTGTGTATTTGATTTGAAAATCAGTTTGTTGTGTGTTTGAACACCTTCTTCCCCGGGTTTTGCACTTAAATTTATTTTATCAAACCCTAAGATTGATTTGAACAAAAGTTTTGCACTTAAACTTGATTTTTGTTAAACTATTGTTCTTAGACTTGAAATCGGTTTTACACTAATATATTAAGTTTTTAAAACGATTTCACATTTGGGATTTGCAACAAAATCAGTGACATATTTGCATATTCCATTTATTCTCATACTTGCATGCATAAGAGTTGTTAGGCTCTAGGAGGCTTGCTAGTGTTTGAATTTGATACCACTTTGTGTTGTAAAGTGTTTCTCATTATTTTTCAGCAACTTATTGTATTTGTTTGATTGTAAGACTTAGTGGAATCTAAGTCAAAGGGGAAGACCTAGTTGAGACTAGGCACAAATCCTAGTTGCGGCTAGGTGGGAAGAACACAAATCCTAGTTGCGGCTAGGTGGGAAGTCCTAATTGTAATTAGGCACTCTAGGCTTGTATGCTTAGGTTGTAACACTTATTTGTAATATAAGTGGGGTTAAAAATCCTAACCTAGGGAGGTTAGGTAGTGGACGTAGATCGTTGGATCGAACCACTATAAATCGTGTGTCACTTTCCATCTCTTCCATTCCATTCACTTGCATAGCATATATATATTCATTGATAGTGTATGCATTATAGTTGCAATTTGCGCATAAAGTTTTAAAAGGGCAATAACTACTCGGTAACCCAATTCACCCCCTCTTGGGTGACCTTCAATTGGTATCGAGAGGGTTATTGCTCAAAGTATTACTAACGTATCTTTGAGTGTTCTTTTTGTGCAAGGATGCAAACCTTAGATCCGCTCGCCTTCTCGGGAAGGCAACTCTTCGATTAGGCCTCCGTATTTTGATGGAACTAACTATGCTCATTGGAAAGTGAGAATGAAATTCTACATTAGAGCACAAAATAGATTCTTATGGGATGCAATTGAAAGTGGCTACACTCCACCTGGATAAGCCCTTGAAAGAGTACACCGCCGAGGAGATAAAGATTGAGCTATCAAATGATCAAGCCATGAATCACTTGTTTTGTGCGCTAAGTGAAAATGAATTTAACCGAGTAAGTGCTTGTCAAACGGCTAAGGAAGTATGGGAGAAGCTTGGGGTACACTATGAAGGTACCATGCAAGTGAAGAAGACCAAGTTGAGAATTCTTGAGGAGCACTATGAAACTTTCCGAGTTGGGTCCGATGAAGACATAGCCACCGCCATCACTCGATTCACTAAACTATTGAATGAGATCAAGAATCTTGGAAAGAATTATGATAAAGAAACCTCGGTGTATAAATTCCTTAGAGGCTTGCCTAAGGAATGGGATGCCAAGAAGTATGCTATCCAATCGGCACAAAATCTTGGAGATTACACATTTGATGCATTGTGTGGAGAGCTAACAAATCCATGAATTTGAACTTAAAGACCGAGCAAGATTGGAAGCATTAAGTGGAGGTACTAAGAGTTCAAGAAAAGATATCGCCTTGAAGGCAAATAGCTCCCCTAGTGCATCGGTAGAGATCATTGAAAATGAAAAATCATGTGATGACAATGATCTTGAGGAGGAAGTAGCTATGCTCTCAAGAAAGCTCAACAGGGCCATGTACAAGCGAGACAAGTATAAGAAGAAGTTTCAAGTGGAAGCAAGGGAGGAAATTCAAATGAAATCATATGCTTCGGTTGCAAAACCGGGTCACATCATGGCAGATTGCAAATCCAAGAAGGTGTTTGACAAGAAGAAAGGAAAGAAGAGTTTCAAAGCAACTTGGGATGACTCATCATCATCAAGTTCGAATCCGAATCGGAAAGTGAGAAGGCAATACTTTGTCTCATGGCACAAGGCGAGGTAAATTCTAACTCTTTTAACTTTGATAATGTTGATGATTTGGATGATGTTCCAAATCTTGATGAGCTTAGGAAAGAGTTGGAAAAGGAGGTCAAAAAGACCAAACAACTCAAAAAGAGCTTGACCATTGCAATTAGTGAAATAGAGTCACAAAATGAGACCATTAATGATCTCCAAAGTGACTTAAATGAAGTCATAGAGGAGAGAGATGCTTTAGTCAAGGAAGTAGAGGACTTGACTAGCACGGTGCATAAGTTTACAAATGGTAAAGAAATGTTTGACATGATGTTGGGAGCACAACGACGTGCACTCAACAAAAGAGGCATAGGTTATGGAGCAAACTTGTTAAGTTACAAGAAATTGCTAAATGATGATCATAGATGCTCTAAATGCAACAAGACTCATGTGGTCGGGAAATGTGCATTACAAAAGGCCAAAGTGGATAGACTAGCATGGGTAGTTAAAAATGTTTACTACACTAACATTCTCTGACCCAAAGGTGTTTGGGTACCAAAATCTAGTGTGTTTCCCATCGAGTAGGATGCGAGGAAGAGCACCCCATGGTACTTGGATAGTGGGTGCTCAAGACACATGACCGGAGATGCACATCAATTTATTAAACTAAAGCGGCATGATGGTGGAAAGGTTACATTTGGAGACAACAACAAAGGAAGAGTTATTGGTCTCTAACCGTCGGTAACAATTCACTTTCTATTTCTAACGTTTATCTTGTTGATGGATTGAAACATAATTTGCTCAAAAGATTAGTCAATTGTGTGACAAAGGATTTCATGTTATGTTTGAATCATCGAAATGCATTGTTAGGAATGAGAAGCATGAAACCTTATTTATTGCATATAGAGATAAAAATGTTTATGTCATTAACTTTGATGAGATGAATATGCAAAATGTCTCATGTTTGAGTGCACAAAGTGAATGTGATGCATGGTTGTGGCACCGTAGATTAGACACCATTTTCTTCGTGATCACGTCCAAAAGGGCGATGTTAAACTCATCCATGTGCACACAGAGGATTAACTAGCCGATATATTCACTAAGCCTTTGCCTAGAGAACAATTTTCTAAAATTCGGCGTGAGTTAGGCATGTTTCGAGAATCGGACCTTCTACATATGTTTTAGCTATTCCAAACCTTTTTATATGGTGTTAGTAAAGTGTCCATGAAGTTTGAGGACAATCGGAGCTATATTGCAAAAATCCAAAATTTTTTGTCAAAAAATTCCAGAGAGGAATTAGCGCGCTAATAGTTAGAATTAGCGCGCTAATGAGGGACTGACCAAAAATTTCCAGAGGGGAATTAGCGCGCTAATTCCTCCCATTAGCGCGCTAATGTCGTTCGGCCAGGGTTTCTAAAATCATTTCTATCATCAAAATTCACATCTCTCCCAAATTTTTCCTCTCCTCTTGCCGATTCTACTCTACTAGTGTCGTCTCCACCGTGATCTCCACTCCTACAAGGTGATAATCCTCTTCCTTCTTTGTCAATTTCTTCATTTCTTTTCCCTCCAAAATGTCGACTCGTCGCACTTCCAACCGTCCCTCTTCTCGTTCGGTCGCCCCCACCACATCTCGTCCTACCCAAGCCACGTCCTCCCGTCGTCCTTCTAGCCGACGTGTTGTTCAATCCTCATCATCTAGTGATCAATCCGAATCCACACACCCCGTCCCAACTCCGGCAAATGCCCCACGACGTGAGGGTCGTGCCAAAGCCGTCCATGAGTCCGCATCGGTCCTAGAGTTAGTGGCTCCACGGCTAACGGATGCCAAAATCCTAAGGCCCGCCATTGTCGATGTTGCATTTTTTGATAAGGCTCATCTCCCAATTCGGAAATTCTTGATGCGGCGGGATGGACCACTTTCTCGTGCCCACAAGGCTAACTACAACCCCCCTTGGTTCGAGTTTTCTATTCCAATCTCGAAACTTCAAATCATTTTGTACTACGTTCGTCTCTGTTGGTAGCCGATCTATTGAGATTACGCTCGAAAATCTCGCTCAACGGCTTCAACTTCCCTTGCACCCTCCTACGACTACGATTGTGTGCAAATTTCTCGCTTGGCCTTTTGACCGTCTTGAAGTCCTTAATT
Source organism: Stephania cephalantha (assembly GCA_039657325.1). Taxonomy (NCBI): domain Eukaryota; kingdom Viridiplantae; phylum Streptophyta; class Magnoliopsida; order Ranunculales; family Menispermaceae; genus Stephania; species Stephania cephalantha. The sequence goes on along the minus strand of CM077570.1, from coordinate 13,403,941 downwards.
CTTTCCTTCGGTCAAATAGGACTTTAACCGTTTATCCGATCGGTATAACTGGATACGATTTTAAACTCGTACCTCACCTTCTCCATAAGGTACTTCACAAGGTCATTCTTCCGCGAGGTGGTAGCAAAAACTATGTCACTCTCCTTGACATGTTCATTCTTGGGCACCTCATTCGTATGATACCTCTCAGCCTGCCTCATATCATCATTGGCTATATGACGAGCACGTGTAGCTCGGGTCGTCATCTTCCTTATGCTCACATTATCACATCCTACTTGGAGTCTGCCCAAGTAGATCTCGCATTAGGCGGTCGCCCCCTCACTATATATGACACCATTGACATGGCTACGTTGAAAGCCATGAAATACCGCTACATTCGTGATAGGCAGCAGTGGACTCGGGAAGATGCCATTCCATTTAGTCAGCATCACGGCGGCTACGAGTCTCCTCTCCCTACGGACTCTCCTGTGGCTCCTTTTGATGCGCCGGACTATTTGGAATATAGCTATCAATTTGGCGATGATGACAACGCTGACGATGAAGGCAATGCCAGCCATGATGACCATGATGGTGATGATGAAGGTGCTCAGGACTTTACTGTTCCGCAAGCCAGCCAGCCGATATGAGCTCGGCACAGCCTCCGATTCCCTCTACGTTCGGCGGTTTCTCGCCTCCACCGAATATGTCTCCATCATCGGCGTACGTATCTGCACAGCTGGGCTACCTGCACACTTATATGACTCAATCATTCAATGCCGTCGAGACGAGTATCCAGCGATCGAATGATCGGCTTCGTCGCATTGAGGGTCAATTGCTCCCAGTTCGGACCGCGCGTAATGATCACGCCTCTAGCTCTGCACGTCCACCACCATCCTCGAGGAGGAGTGTTTAGACACACCACCACTAGATGAGCATTAGGCTCAAATATGTCAGTCTTAGATGTTTTGATTTTTTTGTCAAACTCAGGTTTAAGCCATAATTATGCTCTCATTGCTTTATGCTATCTATATCATGAATTTTTTTGCGTATCTCTGAGTTTTCTATATGGATATTTCTTGCTTCACTATGTTTTATCGTCTATGCATTTGTATCGCTACCGTCTATTGTTTCTTGATATGCATAAAGTGAGGGGGAGAGTATATTTCTCTCGTATTGTTTCTATTGTGTTTATTTATGGGGATGCTTGGCCCCACTTTTTGATGGTATCAAACGGGGAGAAAAATGTGGTTGAACTTGAAAAGGTTGATGTGTTTTGAACTTGCATATATGAAATATAAAATCATGAATGCGATATACATTTAGATTACGTTTTACACCTTTAAAGTTCACATTGTTTGTTATCATCAAAAGGGGGAGATTGTTGGACTAAGTGGTTAGTCACTCACACTCCGACCGAGATTTTGATGGAAACAAACAAGGTGAAAATGTACTAATAAACATCTAGTGTATTTCAGTTTTTGTTAAAGGATGCAAAACAACATATCAAGGGTACTCAAGAAATACAAGTTCAAGACTCGGCCGCAATTTGTAATTTCAATGTAAGGTATACAAATTCTTTCACGCAAGCCAAATGCATTAGTCCATGCATATCAAGTTTCTTAAACCATTCTTCAAAAGTTATAAGTTTACTTCAAGTTTCAAAGTGGAATTTAAACACATAACTAGGACTATGAGTTTAAACAATGTGAAACTTTGTGTGGATGGTCATTTGCATATTACAGATCATTGTAAATGTTTTCGAAAAAGAAAAACTCGTTTTTGAAAGGTCTTCGAAAAGAAAACTGTAAATTTGCATAAAAGCCCCTACTACATTATGAAATCGTGAATTTCCGTTTTCGGGATTTGTAAAAATATCCGGACCACCCAATTAGGCTTAATGACTCATAATAAACGTGTATAACATGTTATATAAGGGTTGGTTAGGTCCCGGACGAGTTTAAGGGTCGCTAACACAAAGGGACAAAATAATTGTTTTGAGGTCCCTGCAGTTAGCGCGCTAATGATTTCATTAGCGCGCTAAGTGCAGAGTTAGCGCGCTAGGTCTCAAAGATTAGCGCGCTAATTGCATATCTCGATGCTTTTTTTTACAAATGGAAAACACACTTTAATTTGAATTCTTGATCTATTTTGGACCCTTGGATCCCTAGAACGGTCATAAACTGTCAAGATGGAATACCTAACACTATAAAACCACCAAGAACATGGTTTTGTCAAGAGAAGGAAGAAACACACTCAAAAACTCAAAATCTACAAAGAGAAGAACTTTGATTTTTGTGAAGAAGCAAAAGGAGATCTTTGTGGGTCGTTCTTTAGTTCTCTAATCCAAAGACTTTTGAGGCTTTAAAAGGAGTACAAGAATCTCTTCAAAGCTGATCTCTTTTGTCATCCTCTTGTTTGTAAGAAAGTCCTAGATCTAAAATCTTGCTTGTGCTTAATCTACATAGTTTTGTGTATTTGATTTGAAAATCAGTTTGTTGTGTGTTTGAACACCTTCTTCCTGGGTTTTGCACTTAAATTTATTTTATCAAACCCTAAGATTGATTTGAACAAAAGTTTTGCACTTAAACTTGATTTTTGTTAAACTATTGTTCTTAGACTTGAAATCGGTTTTACACTAATATATTAAGTTTTTAAAACGATTTCACAATTGGGATTTGCAACAAAATCAAGTGACATATTTGCATATTCCATTTATTCTCATACTTGCATGCATAAGAGTTGTTAGGCTCTAGGAGGCTTGCTAGTGTTTGAATTTGATACCACTTTGTGTTGTAAAGTGTTTCTCATTATTTTTCAGCAACTTATTGTATTTGTTTGATTGTAAGACTTAGTGGAATCTAAGTCAAAGGGGAAGACCTAGTTGAGACTAGGCACAAATCCTAGTTGCGGCTAGGTGGGAAGTCCTAATTGTAATTAGGCACTCTAGGCTTGTATGCTTAGGTTGTAACACTTATTTGTAATATAAGTGGGGTTAAAAATCCTAACCTGGGGAGGTTAGGTAGTGGACGTAGATCGTTGGATCGAACCACTATAAATCGTGTGTCACTTTCCATCTCTTCCATTCCATTCACTTGCATAGCATATATATATTCATTGATAGTGTATGCATTATAGTTGCAATTTGCGCATAAAGTTTTAAAAGGGCAATAACTACTCGGTAACCCAATTCACCCCCTCTTGGGTGACCTTCAATTGGTATCGAGAGGGTTATTGCTCAAAGTATTACTAACGTATCTTTGAGTGTTCTTTTTGTGCAAGGATGCAAACCTTAGATCCGGCTCGCCTTCGGAAGGCAACTCTTCGATTAGGCCTCCGTATTTTGATGGAACTAACTATGCTCATTGGAAAGTGAGAATGAAATTCTACATTAGAGCACAAAATAGATTCTTATGGGATGCAATTGAAAGTGGCTACACTCCACCTAGGATAAGCCCTTGAAAGAGTACACCGCCGAGGAGATAAAGATTGAGCTATCAAATGATCAAGCCATGAATCACTTGTTTTGTGCGCTAAGTGAAAATGAATTTAACCGAGTAAGTGCTTGTCAAACGGCTAAGGAAGTATGGGAGAAGCTTGGGGTACACTATGAAGGTACCATGCAAGTGAAGAAGACCAAGTTGAGAATTCTTGAGGAGCACTATGAAACTTTCCGAGTTGGGTCCGATGAAGACATAGCCACCGCCATCACTCGATTCACTAAACTATTGAATGAGATCAAGAATCTTGGAAAGAATTATGATCAAGAAACCTCGGTGTATAAATTCCTTAGAGGCTTGCCTAAGGAATGGGATGCCAAGAAGTATGCTATCCAATCGGCACAAAATCTTGGAGATTACACATTTGATGCATTGTGTGGAGAGCTAACAGTCCATGAATTTGAACTTAAAGACCGAGCAAGATTGGAAGCATTAAGTGGAGGTACTAAGAGTTCAAGAAAAGATATCGCCTTGAAGGCAAATAGCTCCCCTAGTGCATCGGTAGAGATCATTGAAAATGAAAAATCATGTGATGACAATGATCTTGAGGAGGAAGTAGCTATGCTCTCAAGAAAGCTCAACAGGGCCATGTACAAGCGAGACAAGTATAAGAAGAAGTTTCGAAGTGGAAGCAAGGGAGGAAATTCAAATGAAATCATATGCTTCGGTTGCGCAAACCGGGTCACATCATGGCGGATTGCAAATCCAAGAAGGTGTTTGACAAGAAGAAAGGAAAGAAGAGTTTCAAAGCAACTTGGGATGACTCATCATCATCAAGTTCGAATCCGAATCGGAAAGTGAGAAGGCAATACTTTGTCTCATGGCACAAGGCGAGGTAAATTCTAACTCTTTTAACTTTGATAATGTTGATGATTTGGATGATGTTCCAAATCTTGATGAGCTTAGGAAAGAGTTGGAAAAGGAGGTCAAAAAGACCAAACAACTCAAAAAGAGCTTGACCATTGCAATTAGTGAAATAGAGTCACAAAATGAGACCATTAATGATCTCCAAAGTGACTTAAATGAAGTCATAGAGGAGAGAGATGCTTTAGTCAAGGAAGTAGAGGACTTGACTAGCAAAGTGCATAAGTTTACAAATGGTAAAGAAATGTTTGACATGATGTTGGGAGCACAACGACGTGCACTCAACAAAAGAGGCATAGGTTATGGAGCAAACTTGTTAAGTTACAAGAAATTGCTAAATGATGATCATAGATGCTCTAAATGCAACAAGACTCATGTGGTCGGAAATGTGCATTACAAAAGGCCAAAGTGGATAGACTAGCATGGGTAGTTAAAAATGTTTACTACACTAACATTCTCGGACCCAAAGGTGTTTGGGTACCAAAATCTAGTGTGTTTCCCATTGAGTAGGATGCGAGGAAGAGCACCCCATGGTACTTGGATAGTGGGTGCTCAAGACACATGACCGGAGATGCACATCAATTTATTAAACTAAAGCGGCATGATGGTGGAAAGGTTACATTTGGAGACAACAACAAAGGAAGAGTTATTGGTCTCGGAACCGTCGGTAACAATTCACTTTCTATTTCTAACGTTTATCTTGTTGATGGATTGAAACATAATTTGCTCGGATTAGTCAATTGTGTGACAAAGGATTTCATGTTATGTTTGAATCATCGAAATGCATTGTTAGAAATGAGAAGCATGAAACCTTATTTATTGCATATAGAGATAAAAATGTTTATGTCATTAACTTTGATGAGATGAATATGCAAAATGTCTCATGTTTGAGTGCACAAAGTGAATGTGATGCATGGTTGTGGCACCGTAGATTAGACACCATTTTCTTCGTGATCACGTCCAAAAGGGCGATGTTAAACTCATCCATGTGCACACAGAGGATTAACTAGCCGATATATTCACTAAGCGTTTGCCTAGAGAACAATTTTCTAAAATTCGGCGTGAGTTAGGCATGTTTCGAGAATCGGACCTTCTACATATGTTTTAGCTATTCCAAACCTTTTTATATGGTGTTAGTAAAGTGTCCATGAAGTTTGAGGACAATCGGAGCTATATTGCAAAAATCCAAAATTTTTTGTCAAAAAATTCCAGAGAGGAATTAGCGCGCTAATAGTTAGAATTAGCGCGCTAATGAGGGACTGACCAAAAATTTCCAGAGGGGAATTAGCGCGCTAATTCCGCCCATTAGCGCGCTAATGTCGTTCGGCCAGGGTTTCTAAAATCATTTCTATCATCAAAATTCACATCTCTCCCAAATTTTTCCTCTCCTCTTGCCGATTCTACTCTACTAGTGTCGTCTCCACCGTGATCTCCACTCCTACAAGGTGATAATCCTCTTCCTTCTTTGTCAATTTCTTCATTTCTTTTCCCTCCAAAATGTCGACTCGTCGCACTTCCAACCGTCCCTCTTCTCGTTCGGTCGCCCCCACCACATCTCGTCCTACCCAAGCCACGTCCTCCCGTCGTCCTTCTAGCCGACGTGTTGTTCAATCCTCATCATCTAGTGATCAATCCGAATCCACACACCCCGTCCCAACTCCGGCAAATGCCCCACGACGTGAGGGTCGTGCCAAAGCCGTCCATGAGTCCGCATCGGTCCTAGAGTTAGTGGCTCCACGGCTAACGGATGCCAAAATCCTAAGGCCCGCCATTGTCGATGTTGCATTTTTTGATAAGGCTCATCTCCCAATTCGGGAAATTCTTGATGCGGCGGGATGGACCACTTTCTGTGCCCACAAGGCTAACTACAACCCCCCCTTGGTTCGAGTTTTCTATTCCAATCTCGAAACTTCAAATCATTTTGTACTACGTTCGTCTGTTGGTAGCCGATCTATTGAGATTACGCCTGAAAATCTCGCTCAACGGCTTCAACTTCCCTTGCACCCTCCTACGACTACGGTTGTGTGCAAATTTCTCGCTTGGCCTTTTGACCGTCTTGAAGTCCTTAATTCTTTCCTTCGGTCAAATAGGACTTTAACCGTTTATCCGACTGGTATAACGGATACTGATTTTAAACTCGTACCTCACCTTCTCCATAAGGTACTTCACAAGGTCATTCTTCCGCGAGGTGGTAGCAAAAACTATGTCACTCTCCTTGACATGTTCATTCTTGGGCACCTCATTCGTATGATACCTCTCACCGCCTCATATCATCATTGGCTATATGACGAGCACGTGTAGCTCGGGTCGTCATCTTCCTTATGCTCACATTATCACATCCTACTTGGAGTCTGCCCAAGTAGATCTCGCATTAGGCGGTCGCCCCCTCACTATATATGACACCATTGACATGGCTACGTTGAAAGCCATGAAATACCGCTACATTCGTGATAGGCGGCGAAGTGGACTCGGGAAGATACCATTCCGTATGGTCGCATCACGGCGGCTATGAGTCTCCCTCCCTACGGACTCTCCAAAGGCTCCTTTTGATGCGCCGGACTATTTGGAATATAGCTATCAATTTGGCGATGATGACAACGCGACGATGAAGGCAATGCCGCCATGATGACCATGATGGTGATGATGAAGGTGCTCGGACTTTCTTGTTCAAAGAAGAATGATATGAGTCGGCACGACACCTCCGATTCCCTCTACGTTCGGCGGTTTCTCGCCTCCACCGAATATGTCTCCATCATTGGCGTACGTATCCGCACAAATGGGCTACTCCGCACACTTATATGACTCAATCATTCAATGCCGTCGAGACGAGTATCCAAAGATCGAATGATCGGCTTCGTCGCATTGAGAGTCAACTGCTCCCGCCGGACCGCGCGTAATGATCACGCCTCTAGCTCTGCACGTCCACCACCATCCTCGAGGAGGAGTGTTTAGACACACCACCACTAGATGAGCATTAGGCTCAAATATGTCAGTCTTAGATGTTTTGATTTTTTTTGTCAAACTCAGGTTTAAGCCATAATTATGCTCTCATTGCTTTATGCTATCTATATCATGAATTTTTTTGCGTATCTCTGAGTTTTCTATATGGATATTTCTTGCTTCACTATGTTTTATCGTCTATGCATTTGTATCGCTACCGTCTATTGTTTCTTGATATGCATAAAGTGAGGGGGAGAGTATATTTCTCTCGTATTGTTTCTATTGTGTTTATTTATGGGGATGCTTGGCCCCACTTTTTGATGGTATCAAACGGGGGAGAAAAATGTGGTTGAACTTGAAAAGGTTGATGTGTTTTGAACTTGCATATATGAAATATAAAATCATGAATGCGATATACATTTAGATTACGTTTTACACCTTTAAAGTTCACATTGTTTGTTATCATCAAAAAGGGGGAGATTGTTGGACTAAGTGGTTAGTCACTCACACTCCGACCGAGATTTTGATGGAAACAAACAAGGTGAAAATGTACTAATAAACATCTAGTGTATTTCAGTTTTTGTTAAAGGATGCAAAACAACATATCAAGGGTACTCAAGAAATACAAGTTCAAGACTCGGCATTAATGAAGAAATGAAGATGAAAGTTCAAACCGCAATTTGTAATTTCAATGTAAGGTATACAAATTCTTTCACGCAAGCCAAATGCATTAGTCCATGCATATCAAGTTTCTTAAACCATTATTCAAAAGTTATAAGTTTACTTCAAGTTTCAAAGTGGAATTTAAACACATAACTAGGACTATGAGTTTAAACAATGTGAAACTTTGTGTGGATGGTCATTTGCATATTACAGATCATTGTAAATGTTTTCGAAAAAGAAAAACTCGTTTTTGAAAGGTCTTCGAAAAGAAAACTCGTAAATTTGCGAAAAAGCCCCTACTACATTATGAAATCGTGAATTTCCGTTTTCGGGATTTGTAAAAATATCCGGACCACCCAATTAGGCTTAATGACTCATAATAAACGTGTATAACATGTTATATAAGGGTTGGTTAGGTCCCTGACGAGTTTAAGGGTCGCTAACACAAAGGGACAAAATAATTGTTTTGAGGTCCCTGCAGCTTAGCGCGCTAATGATTTCATTAGCGCGCTAAGTGCGAGTTAGCGCGCTAGGTCTCAGCATTAGCGCGCTAATTGCATATCTCGATGCTTTTTTTTTACAAAATTTGGAAAACACACTTTAATTTGAATTCTTGATCTATTTTGGACCCTCGGATCCCTAGAACGGTCATAAACTGTCAAGATGGAATACCTAACACTATAAAACCACCAAGAACATGGTTTTGTCAAGAGAAGGAAGAAACACACTCAAAAACTCAAAATCTACAAAGAGAAGAACTTTGATTTTTGTGAAGAAGCAAAAGGAGATCTTTGTGGGTCGTTTTTTAGTTCTCTAATCCAAAGACTTTTGAGGCTTTAAAAGGAGTACAAGAATCTCTTCAAAGCTGATCTCTTTTGTCATCCTCTTGTTTGTAAGAAAGTCCTAGATCTAAAATCTTGCTTGTGCTTAATCTACATAGTTTTGTGTATTTGATTTGAAAATCAGTTTGTTGTGTGTTTGAACACCTTCTTCCCGGGTTTTGCACTTAAATTTATTTTATCAAACCCTAAGATTGATTTGAACAAAAGTTTTGCACTTAAACTTGATTTTTGTTAAACTATTGTTCTTAGACTTGAAATCGGTTTTACACTAATATATTAAGTTTTTAAAACGATTTCACATTTGGGATTTGCAACAAAATCGGTGACATATTTGCATATTCCATTTATTCTCATACTTGCATGCATAAGAGTTGTTAGGCTCTAGGAGGCTTGCTAGTGTTTGAATTTGATACCACTTTGTGTTGTAAAGTGTTTCTCATTATTTTTCAAAGAACTTATTGTATTTGTTTGATTGTAAGACTTAGTGGAATCTAAGTCGAAAGGGGAAGTCCTAGTTGAGACTAGGCACAAATCCTAGTTGCGGCTAGGTGGGAAAAATCCTAGTTGCGGCTAGGTGGGAAAATCCTAGTTGCGGCTAGGTGGGAAGTCCTAATTGTAATTAGGCACTCTAGGCTTGTATGCTTAGGTTGTAACACTTATTTGTAATATAAGTGGGGGTTAAAAATCCTAACCGGGGAGGTTAGGTAGTGGACGTAGATCGTTGGATCGAACCACTATAAATCGTGTGTCACTTTCCATCTTTTCCATTCCATTCACTTGCATAGCATATATATATTCATTGATAGTGTATGCATTATAGTTGCAATTTGCGCATAAAGTTTTAAAAGGGCAATAACTACTCGGTAACCCAATTCACCCCCTCTTGGGTGACCTTCATAGATTACCTTAATCCTTTGATAATCTAGCAGTCTTAACCTCTCGATCAATAAATAATTAAAATTTATAATCTCATACTCATTAAATATAATACTTCACTATCAACAAAGAACTCGAAAGCAAATCTTGCACCTCAAAGTTCCGTAAAAATTAACTATATAATCCTCAAAGTTCATATAGGTTAACTACATTATCCTCAAGATTTCGTAAAATTTTTTTTGACAGCACCTCCTATATTTCTAAGCCTACACCGGAAATCTCTGCCTTTAAGAATCTTCAACAAACCTGCTCAGCTTTGGTGGAAATGCCGAAGGACTTACAATCCACCTCATAACAATATATATTGCATTAATTGATTTTATATTTGTTCTAACCTAATTTTAAAGTATTAAAATTCTTAAACTAACATTACCTTAGCTCCAAATAACCTCAATCCGTGTCAAAACTGTTAAAACCATTCCAAAGTAGATCCTAACCACATACGAACCCAAAAACCCATTTATACCACATATTATATTCAAAACCATACATACAGAGAGATAAAGGGACTATTCAAGTTACAAATAATTCAACAACTTTTCCTTTCCTTTGTCGTCGCTTGCACCTGTCATTACCCAATTATAGAAATTCAATAATGTCAGATAAGTAAATCCCACACTATCTAGTACACCTGTAATAATCAAATGCATAGTATTCCAAGAATTAAAAAAAAACAATCATATTGCAAGGAATCATAAATATACAAGTATGCAATCCCCCTCGTTTCTGTTGACTTACCACAATTAGAAGACGTCTCCTCCAAAAGTGGTGCGTAAATAGTAATAAAGATTCATGAGTTTGAGAGGAAGTCCCTCAGGAAGCCACGCCCTCGACTCTCCGTGGAGTATGACCTTGGCCAGTATCACAACCATAATCCATCCTAAACAAGTTTCTACAACTATCAGTGACCCCAATCGCAGAGCACTACAGTGTTCATCCTACCACACATAACTAATGAACACAATGGCCCCCCAAAGGCCTCCTTCCTCTCGTGTCCGTGAATGCATGATCAACAAATATCCAGTGATAAAATGTGCATGCAATATATTCGAGAAATACTCATACAATGTAAAGGTTACCATGAGATTTAATTAACCTTACAAACGCGATACCAATGTCCCCTTGCACTCTGAGTCGATCAAGTAGTCCACACAAAGTTCCAATTGTGGTCCTACAATTAATTTTATAAGCCCTGTAAGCTTCCAAAATATACTATCCGATGTTCGGATTTCATTTTCGACTCAAAATTATTGTTTGGCATCGAAAATTACGTTGTCTAGGCTTAAATGTAATTTTTTTCCAATTTATTATATATTTATGGGTCATTCTTTCACTCGAAAACCCCAAAATCTCTCTAAATCATATCCTTGGATGTCCAAATCCCAATTTTGACTCTAAATTGTGATTTAGAATCGAAAATTAACCTAGACTAGACCACAAAATAATTTTCCAAATTTTGGACATTTTCGGGTATCGTAACACAAATGACGAGACAAATACCCATTATAAATCCTCGAGAAAATCTCAAAATCCTTATTTTTCATAAAAATCCCCAAATGTCATCAATATGTCCAAAAATCTAATTTTCTCAATCTTCTTAATTTTAACCATGGATTTTATTTCAATTTTTTCCAATTTTCAAACCTTTTCGAGCATCGTAGCATGCTTTATGAGACAACACTCTGCGTACCGACCCCGAAAACTTCCAATTTTCAATTTGTTATCAAAATTATATTATTAAATTAATTCACCAATTTTATTTTTTATATGAGTTTTTTCTTCATTTTCAAAACACACATTTTTAAAAAAAATTAAAAGGAGGGGATGGTGTATCCCTGAACCGGACCGGTTCAGGGGTCCCCTACCTCCCTCCATTCAACAAACAGAGCTTCTGCCCTCTTTTTTTTTTTTTTTTTTTTTTTCTTTTTTTTTCTTTTTGTTTTTATTTAAAACTCAGGACTGGGAAGGGGAGTTCAAGCTCCCCCTCTCCAGCGTCTTTCCCCCTTCTCCCTATTTCTTCTTCTTCTTTCTTTCTTCCCCACCTTCTTCTTCCTCCCTCTCGAACTTACAGTTTCTCGCTGTATTTTCGTTTTTTTTTTTATCAATCAATCCGAATCTCCTCACCTCTCTTCTCTATTCTTAATAAAAAAACAAACCACAACAACAACACGAAATTCAAATCAACACAGTCCCTTGACTTGATTTACAGTTTCAAGAAATCAAAACTCCCTTACTCACCTTCAATTCGCCCCCAAGAACACCAAAACAGTCACGCCTCCTCCTCTTGATTTCGTTCAATGAAATTTAGAGAGAGACAGAGACGAAGAGACGCAGAGAAGAGAGAGAGAGAGAGAGAGAGAGAGAGAGAGAGAGAGAGAGAGAGAGAGGAGAGAACTTACTCACCTTCAATTCGCCGCCGAGAACACCAACACAGTCACGCCTCCTCCTCTTGATTTCGTTCAATGAAATTTAGAGAGAGAGACAGAGACAAAGAGACGCAGAGAAGAGGGAGAGAGAGAGAGAGAGAGAGAGAGAGAGAGAGAGAGAGAGAAAAAATTGAAACCAGAGAAGGAGCAAACGAGCAAGACGATCGATGCAACAGTGGGAAAACCCCTGTTTGTCGATTTCATTTCTATGGGCACCCCAATTATTTATGAGGGCACTCCAAAAGTGTATCAATTTACATGCATTTTAATGTGCCCTCATAAACTATTGAGGCGCACATAGCGGTGCTCTTGTGGATTTCGATATTGGTTAAAAGGGTAGCTAAATGACCAATTTGCCCTTTCATTTCTATCCCCCCATAACTAGGGGTAGGCAGCGGTTTTCGAAAAACCGCCCAAACCGCCCAAACCGACCAAACCGCACGGTTTGGTCTGGTTTTTAAAGCTCACGGTTTGGTCGCGGTTTTCATTTTGGGAAAACCGCGGTTTAACCAAAACGATTGGCATTTTGGTAAATACAAACCAAAAACCCTAAAAGTTAACTAAAAAACACAATCCTCCCTCTCCCTCTCTCTCCCACCGCCGTCACACAATCTTCTTCCTCTCCCTCTCCCTCTCACTCCCACCGCCGTCACCTCCATCTCTCACTCTCGCCACCGTCACCTCCCTCTCACTCCCGCCGTCGTCACCTCCCTCTCACTCCCGCCGTCACCTCCCTCTCATTCCTCCGCCGTCACCTCCTCTCACTCCGTCGCTCCCGCCGCTCCTCTCTCATCACGCGCCGCCGAAATCCATCGTCATCGTCGTCGCCTTCCACCGCGCGAACGTCCACCGCCGCCTCGCACCGCTGCCTTGCCCATTGCCTCGCACCAAAACCGCAACCAAACCGACCAAACCAAGCCGCGCAAACCGCGGTTCGGTTTGGTTGCGGTTTTGGTGGTTCGCGGTTTGGTGGTGGTTTGAAAAATCACTAAACCGTAGACCCTCGGTTTGGTCGCGGTTTGGTGGTTTTCACCACCAAACCGCGGTTTGCCCACCCCTACCCATAACCTCACTGCCCTCTTTGGTAATTTGCCATTTATTTCTTTTATTTTCATATTTGTCTTCTCAAGTTCAAATTAAACCCCGAAAAATACCCAAAAATTTGAGAATTTATCAAAACACTCCAAAACTCTCAAACAACCCGTCTTGGCACACAATCGAGGTGTGGGCCAACGTCGGCCCGTTAAATCCATTTAAAGTTTAAAACTTGAATTTTAAAATTAAATTCGATTATTTGTCGCAAGATTCGAAACTAATGTTTTGGTCGACTTTTTAACTATCTCGGCACCCGTCTCGACACGTATCTAGAGACGAATCTCGGGAAATATTGAATTCACTCAATCGATTGAAAATTCGCAAAATAATATAGTATGTAGTACATAACACAAGGCAAACATCACATAACAATAAAATTAATTATAAATCTCAATTTTCACCGGTCCTTAACTCCCGACTCGCGGCCAAACCATATTTAGACTCCGGTAATCCTTAATTAATCGTAATGACCAATTTAAAAATTTCGGGATTCGACAATCTTCCCAACTAATAAGAATTCCATCCTCGAATTTAAAATGGAACCGAAATTTAACTGGACTAAAAGAGATCCAAAATAATGCTCTCCCATATACGTCTTTAATTTCCGTGTTAACTCCACATCACCGTGAAATTTTGACTTAACCAAAACTAGTGAAATTTATTTAGTCCGAGACTTTTGGAACTTCCTATCCATAACCAATATAGGTTGCTTTTCATACAACACGTCACCCTATGAATTAAACTGATTCTATTCAACTATGTAATACGAAACAGTTTCCTTCCGCCTGAACATCAATACGTGAAATATGTCATCAACTCTGGCTAACTAAGGCAGTAAGTACTACAAATCCATACACAACCTTCCCAACCCGTTCCACAATCTCGAATAATCCTATAAACCTGAGAGAGAGAGAGGGAGCTTTCCTTTCAGTCTAAACCTATTATGGCCTTTGCGAGGGGAGACTTTCAAATAACCTCAATCTTTTTTGCTATATTCCACAAACCGGTGATAGAGATTATAATAACTTTTGTGTCTTTCTCGAACCGTTTTTAATCTTAGACGAATCTGCTGAACAACCTCAGTGTGATCTCGAACCATCTATGGCTCCAAAACTCAACCAAATCCTTCGGTTCAACCCAACCGGTAGGAAAATAACAAGATATCCCATACAAAACCTCAAACGCAGCCACCCTAATGCTCGATTAACAATTTTCATTGCAATACAATTCACACAGAAGTATATATTCTTCCGATGAACCTCCAAATCCCAGTACATAAGCCTTGAGCTTGTCTTCCAACCTCTGGATCAACCTTTCAATCTCACCATCCACCCAAGGATAGAATGCAGTACTGAAATAAAATTGAGTGTCGAAAATTTCTTGTATGCTCTGCCACAACCCTGATGCGTATCGAGCATCAAGATCAAAAACTATCATCAATGACACTCCCAACAAACGAACCACCTCTCGCCCAACACAACAATCTCAACTGTGTACATGTATCGGAAAGTGACATAGGACGAAAATGAGCAGACTTCATCCGTCCATCAACAATAATCCAGACTTCATCATGTTTCCTCCATGAAGTAAGAAAATAGGTAACAAAATCCATCACAACGTACCTCTAGGTTTTTGACTATCAGCCTTAATCTGTTGGAATACCTCACATTTCCTCACATAATCACCCACAACAGCTTTCATCCCTGGCCACCAATACAATCACTCCACATCATGATACATTTTAGTATTGCTGGGATGAAAGTTATATCTAAAGCGATGAGATTCTCTCAATATCTCATCCCAAACCTTAATCACCAATGTAATCCACAGTCAGCCTCTAATCTTCAAACTCTGAAGTGCAAACTCAACTCAATCTGGATTATTGTTGTTAAGCACAAACTCCTTGAACTTCATAAACTCCACATTAACCTCTGGAATCTCCGATAAAGTCAACGCAATGACCCCCATTATTTTTTTAACAGACTTACTCATAAGTCAATCGCCTCTTCCAGTCTCAAATCCTATCATCATTATTTTAATCATATGAATTCAGCATTTTTCAGAGTTAATATAATAATTGGCACAACTATATTAGAAAAATCTTTCACAGATCTATAATAATAGCTAGCCAAACTCTGAAGTTCCATCTCTGACAACCAAAACTCACAAACAACTTAAGTTTTCCTCTACTTTAATCTCAAGTCTAACTTTAAAACTATGGTTCCGACAAAAATTCTCATTTCTTGATCAGTGGCTTTCCTAACCCTAGTTAGAGGCAACTCAAATAATATTTCGATGTTAGTAAACACTGTACAACTCGGAACATAAACGAACACCGTCTTACGGAAACAATCCAAATCTGCATGATAAGCCGCTAACCAATCTCGTGTCCCTAACAACACATCGAACTCTATAAACTCCAACACTCGTTAACCAGCGGCCAACTCGAGTCCGCAGATCACAATAATACATTTCTCATATACAAAGGGAGAACACACCTTATCCTCAATTACTAGATCGAGAACAATATAAATAGGGACTCGAAATAGAGTTAACCCTAACTCAATTATCACATCACCAAATAAAAACAAAACTTAGAACCAAAATCAATTAAAACATGTATATACTAACCACAAACTGAAATTGTACCTTCAATAAGATTTCAATTTGCCTCCAAATTTGGTTTAGTCACCACCTAAACACGTTCCTTCATTTTTTGTTGAGCCTGTGACACACTAGAGGACGCTCCCAAAATTTATGGACACGCACTTCTGTAATGTCCTTTCTTTCCACATTCAAAACACGTAACTGTACTCAACTTCCGAAGACAATCTCGGATGATATGACCCTGTTTTTCATACCCATAACGTGTAACTGTAGGTTTATTACCTATAGAAGATTCCTGACTAGTTGGTGGTCTCTGACTCGTAGCCTGTCCTTAAGATCCTCGACCCTTACTTCCACTCTTCTGCGACTAAAATGTACCACTCTGAGCTGTAGGTTGAAAGGCATGTGATCGTATATGTCCTAACCCTGTCAGTGTCATTACCGAGGGTTTATTGGCTGTGCTTGGAAAAGGATTACAATGTACATAAGGTGGAACGACAGGTGTCATCGGTGTGAATGGTGATTCTTCACTTTTTCCTTTCTTTTGAAAACTCGATTCAACCTCCGCTGTAAATCTTTTTTTACCCTCGAAACCTGAGCTTTTTCTTGACTCCACAATTCCTTGATATCGAACCTTTCGCAGAGTGTTCGGCTTACTCGCCGATATAGTGGTACCAATCTCTTCCTGTAAGCCATACATATACTTGCACATTTTCTTCTTCTCAATCATTATCGACTCCCCATCAAACCTCAAAATATAATTAAACTGAGAATCATACTGAGCCAATGTCATATCTCCCTGAACTAGATAATTGAACTCTATTTTCTTTTGCAAAACCAAACTCTCGTCAAAATACTGCTCAGTAAACTCCTCGAGAAAGTAAGCCCAAGTCTTGAATAAGGGGTCCGTCATGTAGAGATCTCCGCCAAATCTCAACATCTGCCTGCAGATAGTACGAAGATATCGAAGCTCTCAAATGTTCATCAATGCCTAACATATTATGAAGCTTTTCATGATTGAGAACTCAAGTCTCAACAATCCTCAAGTCTAATTCACCATAGAAGTACATAGTATCGTACTTCCTAAACTCTCTCCTCTGCTTTTCCTCCCTTGAAATTCCACTAACAACGGCTAGATCAGCCCGAACCGAAACTACAACTGTCGGTTCAACTCGGAGACGAACTGCTGAGGTAGCTTGCTCTTCATGAGCAACACGAACTACATGTGCCTGGGCTGCCGCCTGTGCTCTTAAAATATTCATCAACTCTGACATTTGTCTTGGTAGGTTTTGAAACACATTCGAATCCACATGTTATGGATCCCTATTACCCTCCCCAGATCCCTGACCTAGCTTTTGTTGTACAATGAGTGGACAACATAACTATATCCATTGATATCTCGATAATATAAAACACAAATAACACAAATCATAAATTTTTTAAACTTTTTAACCCTGTTTCATCGCTTTACTTCCCAACTAATCACTCACTAAACCTCAAATAATAAGATTCCTTTAGAATTATAGGCTGTGATACCAACGTTGTCATACCCTACCTAATTAGGGCATCTGACCGGCCTAGATTACCGTAATACCTTGATAATCTAGCCACTTTAACCTCTCAATCAATAAATAATTAAGATTTATAATCTCATACTTACTAAATAAAATACTTCACTATCCACAAAGAACTTGAAAGCAAATCTTGTACCTCAAAGTTCTGTAAAAATTAATTATATAATCCTCAAAGTTCATTTAGGTTAACTACATTATCCTCAGAAGTTCGTAAAAGTTTTTTGACATCACCTCCTCTATTTCTAAGCCTACACCGAAAATCCCGGCCTTCAAAATTTTTCAATAAACCTGCTCAGCTTTGGTGGAAATGTCGAATGACTCACAACCCACCTCATAACAATATATATTGCATTAATTGATTTTATATTCGTTCTAACCTAATTTTAAAGTATTAAAATCCTTAAACTAATATAACCTTGGCTCCAAATTACCTCAATCCGTCTCGAAACTGTTATAACCATTCCAAAGTTGATCTTAATCACACACGAACCAAAAAACCCATTTATACCATATATTAGATTTAAAAACAATAGATACAGAGATATAAAAGAACTACTCAAGTAACAAATAATTCAACAACTTTTCATTTCCTTTGTCGTTGCTTGCACCTGTCATTACCCAAATATAGAAATTCGATAATGTCTGATAAGTAAATCCCACACTATCCAATACACCTGTAATAATCAAATGCATAGTATAAACAAACAATCATATTGCAAGAAATCGTAAATATACAAGTATGCAATCCATCTCGTTTTTGTTGACTGACCACAATTAGAAGACGTCTCTTCCCAAAATGGTAGGTAAACAATAGTAAATATTCATGAGTTTGAGAGGATGTCCCTCAGGAAGCCATGCCATTGACTTTCCGTGGAGTATGACCTTGGAAAACATCACAACCACAATCCATCGTAAATAAGTGTCTACAACGATCAGTGACCCCAGTCGCAGAGCACCACGGTGTTCATCCTACCACACATATAACCAATGAACACAACAGGACCCCCAAAGGCCTCCTTCCTCTCGTGTCCGTGAATGCATGATTAACAAATACGCAGCGATAAACCTTACTTGCAATATATTCGAGAAATACTTATACAATGTAAAGGTTACCATGAGATTTACTTAACCTTACAAATGCGATACCAATGTCCCCTTGCGCTCTGAGTCGGTCAACTAGTCCACACAGGGTTCCAATTGCGGTCCTACAATTAATTTTATAAGCCCTGTAAGCTTCCATAACAATTCCACCATTGTATTTCAATTAACTGCAGTTTAATTGACCTAATTGTGTCCCATAACCCTTAAAATACATCCAAAATATACTATCCGATGTCTGAATTTCATTTTCGACTCAAAATTATTGTTTGGCATCGAAAATTACATTGTCTAGGCTTAAATATAATTTCTTTCAATTTATTATATATTTATGGGTCATTCATCGACCCGAAAACCCCAAAAATTTCTCCAAATCATATCATCGGATGTCCGGATCCCAATTTTGACTCCAAACTGTGATTCTGAACTAGAAATTAACCTACACTATGCCATAAAATAAATTTCCAAATTTTGGACATTTTCGCGTATCTTAACACGCATTGCAAGACAAATACCTAGTATAAATCCTCGAGAAAATCCTAAAATACTTATTTTTCATAAAAATCCTCAATTTTCATCAATTTGTCCCAAAATCCAATTTTCTCAATTTTCTTAATTTTTTTCAGGGATTTTATTTCAATTTTTTTCTTCAATTTTCAAACCTTTTCGGGTGTCGTAGCACGCTTTACGAGACAACACTCAGCATACCGACCCCGAAAACTTCCAATTTTCATTTTATTATCAAAATTATATTATTTTAATCAATTCCCCGATTTTTTATATTTTATTTGAACTTTTTCCTCATTTTCAAAACACACACTTTTGTTTTTTTTATTAAAAACTCAGTATTGGGAAGGGGAGTTCAAGCTCCCCCTCTCCACCGTCTTACCCCCTTCTCCCTCTTTCTTCTTCTACTTTCTTTCTTCCCCCACCTTCTTCTTCCTCCCTCTCGAACTTACGGTTTCTCACCGTATTTTCCTTTTTTTTTTTTTTTATTAGTCAATCCGAATCTCCTCACCTCTCTTCTCTATTCTTAATAAAAAACAAACCACAACAAAAAACACGAAATTCAAATCAACACTGTCCCTTGACTTGATTTACAGTTTCAAGAAATAAAAACTCCCGTACTCAACTTCAATTCACCCCCAAGAGCACCAAAACAGTCACGCCTCATCCTCTTGATTTCGTTCAATGAAATTTAGAGAGAGACAAAGACAAAGAGACGCTGAGAAGAGAGAGAGAGAGAGAGAGAGAGAGAGAGAGAGAGAGCAAACGAGGAAGACGATCGGTGCAACAGTGGGAAACCCCTTGTTTATCGATTTCGATATTAGTTAAAAGGGTAGCTAAATGACCAATTTGCCCTTTCATTTCTATCCTCACCTATATTACCTTACTGCCCTTTTTGGTAATTTTCCATTTATTTCTTTTATTTTCAAATTTATCTCCTCATTTTGTGTCCAAATTAAACCCTGGAATGTATTCTTGTTAGTTACTATTAATGCATATTGTTACTGCATGATATTCTTGATTACTATATGGAATGTTGATGATTAGTCTGAATCCTTACTTACTGAGCAAGTTAGAACGCTCACTTAAATTCAACATTTCAGGTTCGCAAAACGACGCTTAAGCTAAGGGAAATGAGAAGATTTATGAGTCTTATATCTTCTCTATGATGTAATGAGCCTTCTTGTATTTATATACACTGTTTGACATATTTTAATGTATATAAATAGGGTTGTGAGGTTTTTAATAAAGTTTTGGGTTTTGATAAACTCTGTATTTTCGTATATTGGTATATATTGAAAAAGTTTTGATTTTCTGCTGCTTATTACTTTGATTTGTTATTTTGGTATATATGTAGGTTAAGTATATCAGGTACTAACGGAGAGGCTGTTGGCTCTAGTTAATTCTAGTTGGATTAGCAGAGCTTAATTAGGGTTTCAAGCCGAGCATCGCCCTAATCAGGATAGGGGATGCCACAGTAGGAGTCATTCTCCGTATCATATCCTCTTTCTCTAGATGCGTCTTTATTTCTCCTTAGCGAAAATCACTACTCTTTACCACTGTGAGTTTACGGGAAAGTCCAGTCTATATATATTCCTTTAAGAATTACTTGAACTGACATTCCATC
Organism: Stephania cephalantha; assembly: GCA_039657325.1. Taxonomy (NCBI): domain Eukaryota; kingdom Viridiplantae; phylum Streptophyta; class Magnoliopsida; order Ranunculales; family Menispermaceae; genus Stephania; species Stephania cephalantha. The sequence goes on along the minus strand of CM077570.1, from coordinate 13,383,286 downwards.
CTTTAAATCTCACTCGCTACTTAAACTTATATTTAGTATATCAACTATGTGTATGTCTTATACACTTACTTGGTTTAAGTTTCCAACATAATAGTAGTCTCATTTCCGCTCTATGAAAACGTTCCTTAATTTCTCATGTCTACCGTTCAAATCCACCTCGAGTCTCATAGTTGTTCAAACTAATTCCATCTCATAGGGATGTGTAATTGGAGCAAAGTCCCCAGCTGATTTTACATCAATAGTATATTCCTTGCAAATAATTGTATTAAGTGAACCTTATAGAACATATCAAGGAGAAATTTCTATTTAAGGGGTGCTTTAAGTATAATTTTGTTTCTTTCCTAATTTCGACCTTAATAACTCATATCCAACACTACTGGATATCTCGATGTCAAAGAAGTTTCCTTGCTCCTTTGTACCCTCTACACAAGCATAATGAACTACAGTTTGCTATAGCTTGCAACACTACAACTTTTAAGAACTCTATTTCCTTAAGGCTACCAAAATCCCTATGTTTTCCCTTTCATTCCTAAGTTGGGTTACACTTTCGAATGTCGGTTGTCGTACTACACATATTGTATGACGTACCTCTCGTTAGGGTCAACCCTAACTTACATCCAATACTTTCAAAGAATGTTCTGTGCAGTAGAACTATTGACACATCCACCAAGGTATGCATGAGGCACCTTTCATACATCCTAACCTCAACGAGGTCTTGAGGTGTATCAATCCTTAATTAGTCCTATCAATGCATTATGCCTCTTCTCTATATTAAACCATGTTCTTGCAACAGACAAAGTCACATGTCTAGGATAGGGTTTTTCTTTTACCTAACGTACTTCAATTTCACTTGCCTCAACTTTATTGGATCGAGAAACTTAGGAAATGAAAGAATAGTAGCAGAAAATCTTAAGTTGACATGCGTTACTTTTTCATAACACCACAATTCTAGATTTCATGAACTCCACTTTCTTTGTTAATCTTCACTTTTGAAACAACTCTCATAACTGATTCCATCTTACAGAGATCAAAATTCGTTATGCTTTCCTTGTCGGTACTGCGGTATCGCCTCCTCAGCTTCTATTCAAGTATTAATGACCAACGTTAATATTCTACTCTTATCAATTTTCTCTCCAAGAATGATAACCCATGACCTATCTTTATCCATCAACTCATTGTGTTACACATAATTTTTCAAGATGAAATATGTCTCAGAAGCAACAAAACATATATATATATATAACGATATCATATAATACATACAATCAGCATAACATGTATAATTCAAGTTTTAGATTTCCCTAAGTCACCTCACTTCCCAACTAAGACTCAAAGTCAGATCATTGGATTTCTACGCTACGTTTCATTTGTCATAACTTTTAAGTTTTCACATTAGTCGAGTTGTAGGATTTTCAAGACTATAACGTAAAAAAAAACCTTGCACTCTAATAAAAAACTGGGCCCCATTCGGCCTAGGCTTACATGGACCCTCAGCCAACCCTTGCCAAGCCAACGCACGCCTAGTCAGCCTCTTATCTAAATTGTTAATCCATTGGTTGTTTATTACGTTTGCTTATTAGTTTAACAAGTCTTAATATTCATTTCGCAGCGAAGAGTAATTTAAAGCAACTAAAAAAAAGAAACTGAGATCGGGACAAGTCCTAGATGTGGAAATCCTGCATAGTATAAATCTCATGTATATCTCAGGTGAAGATAATGTAAATAAGCATTATATACATGCATCTCAAGTGTATCTCTCGAAACCCATAACCAAATGTGTATAAGAACATCAAGTAAGATATAATAGATACAATTAAAATACCTACGATAGTAATAAAGGAATAGCCAGCTCTGAGGAAAACTCAAAGGTAGTCACCGATCTTGGGCTTCCTTGCTACTAGAGGGACCTACAATTTTCACCAATGACGGAGACAATTCTAAGGAGTAAAGCGAGCAGAAACTCCACAATATTTCAAGATAATAAATGATAAGTCTATAGATCACGCAGGAAATGAACGAACAATAAATAAAGCAATAAAGTACATGATGGACATACTTGGATAATCAATGATAGGAACCAATTGACCCGAAAGCAAAAGATATGGAGAAAGTGGTCGATACATTCTATACCGATAAAAGGTGCAAGTGCGAAAGTTGGTACCGTGGACCGAAGTCTCACAAGCCTTACCAATTCATTTGGCACCGCCAGCTTTACCGAAGCTGCAATCCGAGAGAGTTCTAAAAGAGGCCACAGTGACCCTGGATGCCTGCTACTTATAGAACTTGAATGCCAATTGAGGAGCCATAATGACCCTGGACGCCCACATTAAAAGGATTCAGACTCAAGAGGAGCCATAGGAGCTACCCGGTCACTCAACCCACGAGTGATCATAGTCAACTAGGCCTTACCACTCAAACACCTAAGCCACTTGGTGGGGAATTAGAGTCCAACAATTTTAGCTTATTATTTCAAAAAATAAACAAAAAAATGAAAGAAAATAGTATTTATTTTCTGACTAGTTTACTTACCTCAAACCTACGTGAAATTCAAACTCTCGCGGCTCCCACATGCCTTCAAAATCGACCTCAATACATGACTCTAGCCTCTCTAGCTCCCTCGTATTCATTTAATTCGGTTTGAGTGCGTTAAGAGTCTAATTATACTAGATTTTATCATTTAATTATCAGTTCAGCCCATTGCATTGTTTTAAGCATTTTTCATTAAGTATTTTACAAAGCTTGAGACATAAACCACAATGTTTATCGACATAATATAAGCTATAATTCCTCATTAAAATCATTTGAAGTGGTTTCAATCTCTTTATTTGGAAAACAACCCCGACATAGTGTTAAAAAGTCAAGTGCTTAAACCAAAAGTGAGTCGAAAAAGTGCGTTAGAAAACTCGAAATGACTCCAAACTCATGGAACATCTAAATTATATTAAAAGGATCCATTCTAAACAATATGAGTTAGAAACTCCTACATAAACCCTTTGGAAAACTATGACATCCAAACACTTACAAAACATGTATCCCTACACACAAACCATGATTTTAAGTCTAGTTTTGGTAAAGAAAAAGATCACATTTTTGAAAAAAAATGATTCTAAGTTGTTGCTCTCCCTCTTAGCTTTTCGGTAATATGCGAAATGTCAAAAATGAAGTTAAAATGAAGGAGATACTATCATTTTATGAAAATCAATCAAAACTATCCCAAAGTTGCCCTGAACGTGGAGTGCGCTCCACGTTTTGATGGAGCATGCACCATGGTCGTGCGCAATTACAGAAACACAATTCTGCACTAACAAATTATCACAATTCTTCCCAAATACTCCCATATCATACCAAAACCCAAAAACTCAATCAAACACCATAAACCATCACTTCAAGTAATCGAAAAAACAACAATCATACATTAATTCTCAAGATTTATACATGCATCTCATGGAAACCTCATGAACGCCCAAAATAGCTTGAAAGCTTGAAATGCAACTTAAACTCAAGGTTGAAAACACTTAAATCAAGTTAGAAAAACCATAATGCAACCTAATTTGTTCTTAAAAATTCTTTTTAGATTGAATGCCCCAAATCATTGCAAGCATTAGAATAAATTTGAGCAAGAACTCAACAAAAGTAGATGAGCATTACCTAGACCTTGATCTTCTTAATTGACCTTCCTTTGACCAAGATTCCATCTTGATTGATCCCAAGTAACTTAAAATCATGGAACTTTAGCCCTAATTTTGTTTTAGAAACCCATGGAGCTTTTCTCTTTGTTATGTATGCTAGGACCAAAAGACCCACTTATATATGGATTTCACTTAAATGCAGAATCATTGGATCAATCTCTTATCACATCTATTGTTAGATCTCTAGGCACATCTAAGTTTGGATTTATTTGCACATGCATATCATAAGATCCCATTATCCATTTATGGTATTTTCTTCTACACATCTCTATGTAGGATCAATGTTCATGGAAGTACATTTGTAAATTAGTTGTTCTCATTCATGAACTATAGAAATTAGGCTAGATAAATGTTCCTAAGTCAAATAATCCTTCCAATGGTATAAGTTAACCCAAGTCTCATCCATGCACTAACCTACTCAATTGTCTCCGCACGTACACCCCGAGGTCGGTACCACTCTTAGCTTAATTTTTATGTTTAAGTATTTAAAATTGTACGTGCAAATATAGATAGGTATAGTACATGCATCAAACACAAGTAAAATTATTAAATTATTAATCTGGTGTCGACTCCCAAGTATTGATCGAGTTTGCCACATAGGACAGGTTGTCAGGTCATAGTCCTACAGGGCAACGTGATTAGGAATATCATTTTTTGAGTCGTTACATTGTTTTTCTTTTGATGAAACAAAAACCTCATTAATTAGTCAATGACTCTTTATACATTCAATGAAGCGGATGAGACATAGAATCAATCACCTTGACTAATTGATTCGCCTAATTGTAATTGTTCATGTAACTACTCAAATACTTAATTTAGGTGATTAGCTTAAAATTAGATAATTAGTGACCTTAAACCTCGACTAGCATTAGCCGGCGATAAGGAAACTTGACCAGGTTTGATCGACATATTAACTTGGCTAGTGTGTATGAATGTTTGATTGATGTGTGGTGCGTATATTGTATTAAATCGATTTAATTAATTCCTATTGTATGGAAACTAATATCTAAACCATTTGATGATTCTCATATCATGTAAGTGTGAGAGATGGAGTTCCAATCAGTATTACAATGAGTAAGTCAATTTAGGCACATATAATTAGGATGCATTTCGATATATGTGTCAAGATTTCTAGGAAAAATCATGAGGTGCATATGTAACATGAGATTTCAAGTGTAGGGAGTGAAGTGTTGTCTCACTTGAGACCTTTAGATTGCATCGGGACACGCGTGAGACATCTTTAGAACATGATTGAAATGACTTCTCAGCTAAGTCTTGAGAGAAAGGTTTGTGTTGTTGGGTTCTTGATCAAAAGATATGAGAGAAATCGTTAGAAATTGGACAATTTCCAATAAGAAAGCTAATAATCTAACAATTTTTTGATACACCCATTTGATACACTTTTGATGTATATAGAGAGTTGGTTCCATAGACAAAATACACTATCAAGTTTGCCATTCTTTTATCTTTTTGTTTTTATTAAGATAAGGAAATGACTAACTTACCTTCACCTCCCTTGCATCCACTGACACCATTCCTTTCACCTATATCCACCATCATCTCGCCATTGATTACCCTTGCCCTATCGCCATTGGCCTCCCCTCACCTACAGTCACTGACCCCCCACTCCTTTCTACCATTACGATTTGCAAAAGAAAGAGACTAATGACCAGCATATAGCTACCGATATAGTATAGTACAATTCATCAAATAATATATATAATCTAGTTTTTAATTTCTTCAACTCTCCTCGCTTCGCAACTAAGACTCTAAGTCAGGATCATAAGGTCCTTTTCTAAGTTTCAATCGTGTCCTAACTCTAAGTTCCTTACAAACTAGGCCCCACCCGACCTAGACCAACATGACCCTCCAAGTCAACCTCGCAAGGTCAATGCACCGCTAGTCAGCCTACCTTTCTATTATTATTATTAGTTTAATATTTTAGAGTTGAGTTATTAGTTTCACAAGTTTTAAAGTTGATAGCAGGAGTAATTAGCACTTTAAATAACTCAAAGAAAATAAACGAGTCGAGAAAACCTATGGTATGGAACCCTGCAAAATATAGATAACATGCATATCGGGTGTCTGAATATAGGAGACGTAGAAATAAACATAAATATGTTGCTCAACTCATATAACTAGTGTATGTAAAATAATAAGTATATAAGTAAGTATAATACAAAAACATACAAAATAAGTAAGAGGATGGTTGCTTTGATGTATTTTAAAGTAGTCACCAATCACCGACTTCTTCCCCTTACTCGTCTTTGGATTTGCAATTGTCACCGAATAAGAAAATCTAGTAAGTACAACTAGTATGGTTTCAATCACAATTCATGAATTTAAATAAGTTAGTCTAAATACCAAGCAGGAATCTAAAAGACAGGAAAGTAAATAAAAGATGATAAATGTATTATAAAGCAATAACAACGATAAGGAGTGTATATGAGTTAAAGGAAGACGTCTAAGCGGTTTCAATCCATCGAGAGCGGGTGCCACTACTCGACCTCCTAGATACGTGACTCTTCAAGTCAAAAATTTCAATTCGATGTAGCATGGAGGCATTAACGGTGTCCCGAGCACCTCACTTACGTTTACTACCTACGATCTAGTAATCGAGGTGAGGTCATGTTTGTTCATCCACAAGTACCTTCCTATCACACTCAAGCCTCAAACACTCAACAATATAAAATAGATTCCAAGTAAATGGAATAACAAGAAATAAATTCAAGAATATGTAAATAATTATAAGTGATCCTCTACCTGGTTTACTTACCTCAATCTACACAAAAATCAGCTCTCACGACTCCTAACACACATCCTAATCAACCCCTGACGCCCAATTCGAGCTAGCTAGGTACCTGGAGCCCATTTTGGTTGGCTACGCTCGTGTTAGAGTCATTGAGTTTCATTTACACTTGTTGTTTTTAATATAGCTCAATTTGGTGTCTAATTGTTCCTTTTTATTATTTCAAGTCCTTATCGGGCACTTAGCTCGGCCAAAAATGTTCGGACTTGCTTAAAATTATCCAACACACTTTATCTATTATTTTTAGGTGTTACTAAACTAATTAAGATCATTAGAACTCAATTCAAGTTGGTGTACAATATTAATTTGCAAAATAGTCCCTTAGGGACTTCAAAACAATTTCAAAAAGTTTTTCTTGTTCAACTTGAAATGTAGTTAAAACACTTGTAAAACTTTCCAAAATTCATGGTATCAATTCTGTGAAGTCACTTTACTCAAATATAAGGTTGTTGAGCGTTAAAATCCCATTAAAAAGATTTAAAACTCATTTTACCACTTTATGTGAAATTTCAAGTCCTTACTTGAAACTTTCAACTCTTAATTGAAGTGCGAATTGAAAATTGAGTTAAACGTCTTGAAAGATTACAAAACTCGGTGAAAAAATTTCCTACAATATATATGTGATATGGAATGTTTGGACTAATCTCGGTATCATTTGATACCCATAATACGTTTAAATTCATTATAGCCTAATTGGAAATTCACATTTTTCCTATTTCAAAACTATTTCGGAAAACCAATCAAAACATGTCGGAATAACATGATAATTTTGGGAATCGAATTTATAGTATGTTGATGTTCTCTATAACTATTGGCGATTTTTGGACTAGCAGAGACCTCCAGAAAAAGGTCTCAAAGTTCCGACCAGAAAGTATAGAATTTAGGCAAAATGGAGTTTAATGATGTGGGATTTATGCTCACGGTGCCACTGTCGGTGCCATTCGTGGCAATGATGAAAAAAGTGGTTTTGACCACCATTTTTGCATGCTAATTTACAAGCGTAAATCCACCCACATAGGGCTTAGAAAACTACTAGAGAGTGCCCATAAATGGGGTCTTACCTTAATTATAAACCATCCATCATCAATCATTTACTCATGCATCAACAATTACCAACTTTGACATTCATGAATATAACAACAATTTTGAACTCAATTCTTGAAATCACTTTACAAAACACTTGCACATTGAACATACAAAGTTTTTTCTTTTAAATCCAACATAAAAACTTTAGAATTGAATCAATGCCCACCCAAAACCCCAATTTGATTAAGTGAAAAGTGAAGTTTGTTTACTTAAGGCTGGAGTGTCTATCCTAACGTGATCTAGTACTAGTAATGACCTCCCAATCTTATCTAGTCTTGAATTTACAGCATGCATCAAACCTTCCTCCTTATGAGCTCTCTTTCTCTTTCCCCAAGTTGCGAATTCTGAGGTGTTTTGGGCCAAAACGCTATAATTTTCATTTATATATGATTGTGGCTACAAGTATAATGATTCGATTGTAGTAATAGTGTGACCAACTTACGTTGATTACGAATATCGCCTTCAGGAAATGTGTATGCACTCAGTATTTCCTAGTCAAAACTGCTTTATTCCTAAGGAAATCATTTTTAATTGATTTTTAAATTAAATTAATCTAATCTAACAAATCAATGTAAATTACTTTTAGACTCTTATATTAAGAACTTATTAGTTCATAAATTCACCTAGGTGATGAAATACTATACTTTTCAACTCACGTTATCATCTTTATTATGTGTTGCAGTACCTACTTAGAATAGATAGATTTCCTTCAAATCCACATCAACCCACTATCATGACGGAAAAAATTCTAATGTGCAAAATAGAACTCTACCTATCGGTGTGAATAACATAAGCTCCACATTGCCTTAATGTTCCAAATCTTTCAATTCATAACAAATTAAGTTTACTAATTGTGCCTCTAATCACTAACTATCTATCGATGTTATGTATTTACGGTTGTACCGTCCATATCCGGTTTAAAAGCTTCAATGGCCATGATAACTTTTAAAACCTATTATCAACAATCACGAGATCAAGATGTTCGTATCATTACGCTTAGAATCAATACAAATTCTAACCATTACACTTCTTATCTTTACAATTTATTCAGGTTTATAGTATAACATTCATACCATAGAATACATTGATCCCTAAGATTAATGAACTATTCACACTTCATTGAAATAAGCATGCACATAGTGGTATTCATTGAAATCAGAGATACAATTAGATAACTTCAATTAAATTAATAAAAACAACACCCAAATCACCACACGTGAGTCTCCAATGTCTCCACTTCCACAAATATTATTAATACTCATAAAATAAAGTAAACCTATGCTAATTATTGCTAATGGGTGCTAATCTATGGTAATTGGTGAGTTTACCACGTTCTAATACTTATTTATGCCTCTAAGACACGTTTGAAAACAATTAGAAACCTTACTAAATAATTTCCCATGAAATAGAATTCTAACTTTCTATTTTCTTTAGTCTCGGCATTGTCTGTAAGTGGTCCAACGCTGTGTGTACAAAGCCAGGACGCCGTGATAGCTTTGACCGCTTTAAGTGTTTTTCCTTCTTCAATAGACTCAGTTCCCTGTGCAGACCATCCCGTCATCGTCCCTTATCCTCCTAACGCGACCCTTTGTCCTCCACGACAGCGCCACAGCTCTAGCCATGCTGTCCATTTTGTTTTGTTACAATCTCATGATTTCTCATTAAGCTATGGAATTCACAAATAAGCATAAATCATACTAGTTTAGGTAGACTTTAACACTTCAAGAGTCTATAGGGCTTAACATAGTTGGAAAGAAAACTGAACTCAATTAAGCTACTTGTACTTGAGCTAAATCTTTTATTTGAAGAGTTTTGTTCTAACTTCCGTCTTCGTTTCTTTTTTTTTTATCTTTTATCTTTTATTCTTCTCCTTCTATTTTTAATTGCACGGTCCCTGCTCATTTTCCTATGGATTCCATTTTTCTTCACTTTTTCCAACCATCAAGTTCTGATAAGTTATTATTTATAGGGTTTTAGTAGTCTATTTTAATATATTTAGTATGTAAAGTATCTAAAATATATATTTATTGGTCCTTTTCAGGTGAATCTGAGTGCGCAGTTGAATTTGGGGCGAAACAATACGTGAAATAGTGTGTTTACATGCAGTGATTAGATGCCAATAAATCTGCCTCAAGTTACATACTGCACAGTTGGTGAAGTAGTGACCAACAAACCAAATAACGCAGGGGAATGACATAGTTGAGTCACTTGGAACCAGCTGTTGTTGGATTGCCTCGAGCTACACGTTGTTCAGGCGTCCACTCCTTCGCACATACTCGTGCGATAATAAACCAAGCCAGCTGCATGCCATGTGTTGTGCTTCCACTTATCCACCGTGCCTTCCTTCACTCCCTATGCCTCCACGTGTCGTCACACCATTCGTCTAACACGCTACCAAGTAGCTCCATTTCTTCTCAGCAGCATGCGTTGATTATCCTCGGGATGCGTGTTACACAACCTCCTAGAATTTTGCACGAGTTCGAGCAATTTCTCATCCCGCCTTCCTGCCTCCATGTGTTGCCTCCCAGTTCATCTCCAGTAGTCCACCCATGTTTCACAGCCTATCAAAACGCGCCACATGTCACAATAACAGCAGTTTGACCAATCCGAGTTGGCCACGTGTCCATAACTCCAAATTTCAAGCCCAAAACAGCCATAGAAGCTCCTCGGCTCACGTGTCATGAGACCAACCCACAATATTAGTTTCTCTCACCTCTAAAGACCAATTTTGAGTAGTTTTTTTTTATATTAAGGAATATAAGGTATTATTTAGGTATCGACTTTTATACTTTTGGAATGCCAGAGGCTCTCGAAACCATGTCCGGCTAAACAAACCCTTGCCTAGGTCGGAGGGGAAACAAGTCATGATTATTGATTTAAGGCATAACTTGTGAGATCTATTATTTTATTGTTTAATTTGATTTAATTTCTTCTATTTCATTGTTGTTGATTTTCATGAATATGATTTAAATCTAGGGTATGTTTAACCTGATTGCTGTAAAAACCTTTCGGTTCTTGAGTGTGCAACAATAGAATCTAGGTTAAATAAAAAGAGGACGCGATTTGGTTATTTAGGATTAGTATTCCCACGGATCCTTATTATTGTGGTTAGTGTGTTAAACCTTTTTGGCGAATATCTAGGGTTATGCATTAATTAGGGAAATAGTTAGTGGCGAATGTCCTGGCTACCGAGATTGACGGACTCAAATCATGAGGCAACACTTGACATACTAAGTAATTCACAAAATCAGTAAACCATGGCACAACTCTTTGAACTTACACTCTAAAAAATTGCTCATTTGGAAAAGTGTCTAGAACCGACTTCTTTGTATCCGCCTCTCAATGTGGTAGGCATGAAATATGGTCAGCTACCATATTCTCACTTCGATTCTTGTCTTTGATTTCAAGGTCGAACTCTTGCAACAAAAGAACCCCTTGAATAAACCGTGGCTTTGCAAGATTCTTTGCAAATAAGTAATGAATGGTTGAATGATTTGTAATACCATGACTTTAGATCCCCCACGATATATGAACGAATTTTTTCACAAGTGAACACCACTGCCAACAACTCATTCTCAGTGGTTGTGTAATTCTGTTGAGTTGGATCCAATGTATGATTGCATAATAAATAGTCTGGAAGATTTTCTCTCTCCTCTAACCCAATACGGCCTAAATAGCAAAATCACTGGCATCGCACATGATTTCAAAGTCAGACTCCCAATCAAAGACAACCACAATAGGCGCCAAAATCAATGGTGTCTTCAAAGTGTAAAAATAAAAAATCATAATTCATATCAAACGGAACATTTTTCTCAAGCAACCCACGCAAGGGCTTTGCGATTTTGGAGAAATCCCAAATAAATCGATGATAAAACCTGGCATGCCCTAAAATGCTCATAATATCATTTACATTCCTATGCATTGAAAGCTTCTCATTTGCAGTTATCTTTGCTCGATCACCTCCAAACCATTAGAAGACACCCGATGACCTAGCACAATGCCCTCGCGAGCCATAAAATGGCATTTTTCCTAAGTCAAGACCAAATTGGTATCTTAACAGCTTTTCAAAACCAAAGATAGATTTTGCAAACAGAAGTCTAATGAGGCCCCAAAGACCGAGAAATCATCCATGAATATTTCCATTATATCTTCCACCATGTCCAAGAAAATTTCCATCATACACCGTTGAAATGTCGCCAGTGCATTACAAAGACCGAATAGCATTCTCCAAAATGCAAAGGTACCATATGATATGTGAAGGTGATCTTTTCTTGTTCTTCAGGTGATGGAACAATCTGTTTATAGCCAGAGTGCCCATCAAGGAAGCAATAGTATTTAAAACCCACTAATCTATCAAGCATCTGATCAATGAAAGGCGGGTTTTTTGCTTGATTAGTACACCTAAGAAAAAATTTATCAACTCAACACATCTACAAAACTTTTTCCCTAACTAACACATTTTTGACCACGTCGCGCCACCTCACCCAAATGAGGTGGGTCAAATGGCTTGGGTGGCAAAACGTGATTTGAGGTCACGTTTTGCCCACCCCTCCTCCTCCCCCTCTTCCCGTCTCTCCCCACCCACCCCCTAGTCCCCGGCCTTGCCTTTTCCGCCCTTGTCGCCATTGCCTTCCGCTCCCGCTCCCGCCGCTCCCGCTCCCCCGCCAAATGGCCGCTAGCTCCCCTCTTCCCTTCTCTCCCCCCCCCCCCCCCCCCCCTCCCCTCCCCCTCTTCCCGTCTCTCCCCCCCACCCACCCCCTGCACAAACCCTAGTCCCCGCCTGCTGCTGCCGCTCCCCGCTCCCGCCGGCCCCGCTCCGCTCCCGCTCCCGCTGCCCGCCAACTGCCGCTCGCTCCGCTTCGCCGATCGTAAGAGATGGTGAGGTATGAGAAGAAATTAACGTTTTATATTAAACATAACTTGGTGGGAGCGGCGGTTGCCGGCGGGCGGCAGCGGCAGCGGCGGCAGCGGCCGTCGGAAGCGGCAGCTGGTAGCGGGTGAGTGAGCGGAGCTGGCTAGCCAAGTGAGCGGGAGCAGCAGGCGGCGGCGGCGGGCGGGGGGGGACTAGGGGGGGGTGGGTGGAGAGACGGAAGAGGGGAGAGGGGAGGGGGTGGGAGGGTGGGCAAAACGTGACACAGGGGTCACGTTTTGTGCAAAACGTGACCTCAAATCACGTTTTGCCACCCAGGCAATTTTGACCCACCTCACTGGGTGAGGTGGCGCCGACGTGGTCAAAAATGTGTTAGTTAGGGAAAAAGTTTTGTAGATGTGTTCGGTTGATAAATTTTTTCCTAGGTGTACTAATCAAGCAAAAAACCCATGAAAGGCAAGGGGAAATGATCATTTTGTGTTGCCTTATTCACCTTCTGGTAACCAATGCAGACACGCCGCCCCGTCACAGTTCTTGTCTGCAATGTCTATCCTTCCTCATTCTGAACCATAGTCATTTCTCCCTTCTTAGGGACAACATGCACTGGTGAGACCCATGAACTGTGAGAGATTGCATATATGATTCATTCATTAAGCCACTTTAATATCTCCTTCTTCACAATTTCTTTCCTCACCAGATTCGAGCGTCATTGATGCTCCACAGATTGCGTATGATTTTGTTCCATTAAAATTTTTTTGCATACAAATTGATGGGCTAATTCCTCCGTTATCCTTAATTGTCCAACCCAAAGCCGATTTGTGTTTTTTTAAGACCTGAAGCAACTTTTCTTCTTCCAACATAGTCGAAAAGGATAAAATGATCACAAGATATGTAGATTCTATTGGGTTTTACATATGCAAAGTAAAATTCTAAAAAAATTGAAAAACCACAACAAGATCAAAAATAAGTTTTATTAAACTAGATCTACAAAAGTAAACCTTACCCTAATCCGTGATTTCATTCTTTGAATGTTCAATCTCCAAGACGTTCTAGCGCCCGTCCTATATCAGAAATTCACATATAAACGATGACCACAATTTGGAGTGCTAGCCACAAGAGAGATAGAAAATGTTTTTCTTTCTCTCCCAAAGTCTAGAGATTTGGAAAATAGCAAAAACGAAAATCTTATTTCATTTTAGGGTTTCACCCTCAATTTATATGTGTAAATAAGCACTAACTGAAATCCTATTCATAATACAACTATTGTATGAAGGCAGTTTAAGCAAATTACACATACGCCCTTATTAATAAGTTATCATATAACAAATAGTAGGGGTTTTTATGTCTTGAATTCTCTCATATAAAATTCATTACTCTAAACCAGTTTAAATTGTGGAAAACCATTTTTTGGGTGCGACCCAATAGGTTCATGCGACGTTGGCAGTGATCAAAAATTATTTTGGTACATAAGTCATAATCTGTCTTTAAAAAGGCAGTGTGACTACCGAAGTAGCATGAATATCAAAATTGATATAACCCAATGAATAGCAGATATCCTATCCTTTTGTCGTGTGACATCCTTTAATTAAACATAAGGCAAGGAAAGTTACCCTTAATGTTCAATCGTACTAGTCCCGATTTTTAGGTAAACTTAAAACATCCAAGTGACATTGATCATATCAATTCACAAGGACTTGGCCATTATCGGTCTATCATATCGAGGGATCCATTGATATCTTTCTCTATACGTGACTAACAAATTCTATCTTGATTACACACCTTCACATATTATTCACGTGGTAACAAATCACAATCTTTATAATCGTTCGGTTAAAGAAAACGCTTGATTGTGTCAAATTACCATGCTCCTAATATTAAAGTCTATGGTAATCTCAAATCGATAGACTGAATGATATACCTATCATGAGTAACACCTATGACTTAATCCATATGGTTTTCCCATAGCGGGTTGGTCAACACCTTATTCCTTCACAAGTACTCGTGATCTCTATTCGTATCCTTATACGCATGATCATCACATGACAATCAATCAAGATTCACAGTGTGGTGGCCCCAAATTCCAGGCCGCCTTGCTACCCGCCACGTCGCATCCCATGTCACTAAGCCTTGCCATGTCATGGCCCGCTTATCCTTGGCGTTCCATGACCTACCTGGCTTCTTACACTTTTCCACTTATTCCTAACTGAGCTAATTAATCTCCATATAATTATTAATGATTTCATTATCCAGTTAATTAATTTATCAAGTTATAATGAAATTTTACAGCGGAAAGTCTTAATTTAAATAAGTTATACAGTATTCAACGATCCTAAGTAGTGGAAAACCCGACAAAAGATACCATGTATATATCAAGGCAAGTTAAGTATAATAAAAGTTTCATATACATGTAATCAGTGCTCTATGGTCCCCAAAATCCAACAAAAGTAAAATAAACACATACTGATGTCATACACGAACTGGCTCCACAATCTCAGAGGTAGTCGCCCAATACCTCCTTTCCCTTGCCCTTGCTCGTCGAAGGATTTGCACTCAGTCGCCCAATAAATACAGTAACGATTCCAGTGAGTAAAATCCCAAGAGAAGTCCACACAATATTCATAAAATAAAACTGATAAACTACAAGACATGCGAATATAACACCTGGCAACAGTATGTCATATTCCATGAATGTAAGCAACACACGACAAATGAAAATAGTAGCGTGAAATAAATAAACATCATATACCAATTAAACCAATTTAGAAATAAATCATTAATCTGTAAACATCCGTATAATCACGAGAAAACTCTGACCTACACCAGCCAGTAATCGATAAATTGAATAGAAACCACGTATATATACTTAAAGGCTTACAGTGGCTAAACCCCAACTTCAGTAAATGGCATGGTCCCTTCCTGACGCTGTTACACATCAGGACCACCTTAATCCCACCTGACAGTCGTAGATAATTCTACTGCCATCGACACGAGCACTATCATAAGAAACTCGTGCATTCGATTTAGCCATAACCAATATATATGCACACCGAAATAGGAGTGAAAACCCATGTGTGCCCACCAGCAGTCATACATGAAAAGCGAAATCGATAAACTAAGTCATGAATTCTGTTAGGCATTCCAATGGGTTTACGCATCTTAACACGCGCTCCGACTCCCCCAGACACCCGAATCTGACTTGAGAAGCTCCCCGATACGCGATCTACGGTCCCTTAAGTCCCTAAATTCAGTAAAGTGTGTTTATTGTGTATTCAAACTGATCTCCCCAAATTAGCCCTAAAGAGTAAATTAATTCTCAATTTCAGTCTTATGTTACAACGCATTTTTAGGCACGAAATGGTCCAAATCTCAAAATCCTCCACCAAAAAAGATCGTCAGTATCTATCTTAGCTTTTCGAAAAGGTTTATTTTGCAATATTTAGATTTAAAATGAAAGAGAAAAGACGATTCTACTAATCATAGCTCTAATTAGAACCTAATTCCAACCATCGGACTTGGAAAATCTGTTCCTCCAAATATATATTTCCAAAAAAGGTGATTTTTGGTCACAAGACAGAAAACATATATAAATACAACATACTAAAATATCAGCTAATTTGAATAAGTAATTAGTGAGTTATGCCCTTACCAATACAGTTTCAAAACGTTTCTTCTGAATTCCATCACCTACTTGTAGAGCATTTTTGGACATGAAAACAATTAAATTACAACATCTTTAGTTAAGAAACGTTATTACCTTTTGAGTAAGCTTTCAAATACCACTAGTTTAGGTTGATTCGGATCTAAAATGAGCAAGTTATGACCAAATTACATAGGCTAATTCCTAATAGAATATGCAGAATTCTAGTTTTGGTCTTGCAACTTCAAATATTCATATCTTTATGATTTCAAATCCAAATTAAGAACTTCAATATAGATGGATTATCAGCTTCAAATGAGGAATCTAAATATATAAACCAATTGTAAATATTCAATCATCTACCCTCTAGAATTAGTTGAAAAACTGAAATGATCTCAATATGACATAAATAGATGTGTACCTAGTTGATGTACCACCTAGCTTAAGAAACTCTCACCAATCTTCCATGGATTCCTTCTCTTCATCAACCTTCTTCTTCTCCAGCAAGTTATCTTGATTCATAACTTGAAAATGAAAATGGTTTCCTTGCATGTGTTGATCTTATATATTAAGGTAATATTGATCCTAGCCATTGATCTCCATGTATTTATGTATCTCAAAGCTCATCTAATGATCCACACCTTGACATGTATCCCACCAACTCCCTCTAACCCAATCAAAGTGACACTAACTTTCTAGTCACATGGTTCTTAGTTGTGTCAACACGTATCTCTAGGACAATCTCATGGTTTCTAATTTAAATAACCAAACTATAGGCATTAATATATTTGATTCAATTACGTTAGCTTAGACCCATTATAATATATATATAGTTAGTGTTTTTATTCACCAAATTGACAAATTTTGTGATCCCACTAACCCTCGATTACTCGGCACTCGATGCCCCGCATCTCGGCACACAATTCGAGGTACGCCATAGCCTATTATTTTAATAGAATTTTACTTGGCCTTTGGTCACATTACCCATTTTAATTGATTAACTAGTCATCCTGACATGGATTAGTCTAGTTTCCCAGTGTACTCGTAGTTCGCCTATCCAACACCGTCATTGACACGCCTTTCGAGGCGAACACCCATCACACAAACTCGAACATACACACATGCGGTGCAATATAATAATAATAATGTTTTAAACACCACATATACACAACCACCATCCATAAATAACATATTTCGTCGATTCTCATGTCCGAGTCAACAGAGTTGTCCACGTAACGCCCGAATTATGACAGTTAATCTCCGAGAATAACACTAATCCTAGTTTAATTAATTTGGGCCATTACATACACTAGTTTTAATTCATTATAGTTCTTAGTATAATGACTGACTAGGGACATTTAGCATCTTTCGATAATACCCATGCATCTTACTATAAAGTAAACATGCAATCACTTATAATAAAAACAACAAATGAAAACCTCAATTTTATTAACTAAAATTATAAGATAAATAATGTTTGTAGATTGACCTAGGGCACATGCCCCAACAAACACTTATCCCAAGTAAGAATATCGCAAATGCTCAGGCAAAGGCTTTAATTCTAGAGATGGTTCAATAACTTCACGTTATGACTCAAGTTCTGACTGCTTAACTGTCTTTCAAAACTTAAGTGATTTCAATGATGCCAACTCTTGAACTATCTCCTGTATTCCAAACTCAATAATGGAGCTAGCAGTGATGCTCTGCACTCAACATATCTCTAAGGGATCTTCCGGTGCTTGCTCTCGAGATAGTTCAGTCACACATTCAGAATCTCTATTCACCACCTCTATGCTTTTGCATTGTTCATTGGCATTCAGGTACTTCATCGTATTTTAGATGTTGAACAACACCATCTCATCATTCACTCTCAACCGCAACTCTCCTTGCACATCAATGAGAGCTCTAGCGATTGTCAAAAATGGTCTCTCAAAAATCAAGGGAACTTCATCATCCTCATCCATGTTTAGTACAAAATCGGTCGGAAAGATAAATTTAGCGACTTTCGCAAGCATAACCTTGATCAAACCTTTTGGATAAGACAAGGATCGATCCGCTAACTGTAAGATCATGTTGACATGCTTGATCTCCCCCAAACCTAACTTCTTGAAAACAGTTAGGGGCATCATATTTATACTTGCTCCAAGATCACATAACACCCTATCAAAGAGACAAACTCCAATAGTGCAAGTTATGGTGAAACTTCCAGGATCGTTCAATTTTTGTGGGAGCTTTCTTTGTAGAATAGCACTACACTCCTTAGTTAAGTTCACAGTCTCAAAATCCTTAATCATCCTTTTTTCGTGCAATGATGTCCTTTAAGAACTTGGTGTATTGTGCATTTGCTCAAGAGCATCAACAAAATTGATATTCACTTGCAACGTTTTGAACATATCAAGAAACTTTTTGAATTTTTATTGATTTTTTGTTTCTTACACCTTTTAAGATAAGGTAATGGTGGAGTGATAACAGGAAGGTTATCTAGAAATGTAGTCCTACGTGCCAATGTTTCCCGCCTTGGTGAATTACCCCTCTCGAAACCTTTTTTTTCTTTGACTACCTCAGAACTCTCTACAATCGCATCATCACCTTTCAAACCACTCTGCTCATTCTGATCACACTTCCGATTATGCTAAGACTCATAATGCTCTGACTCCTCAGGCTCATCACAATGCCTGACCTTAATCTCCTCATTCAGGTTTTTATCCGCAGGTTTTTTCTAAATCGGCTCAATCAATGTCTTACCACTCCTCAACTGCACTATGCTGGCATTTTCTCTTGGGTTTACAACTGTATTACTTGGGAATCAGCATTCTTGACAAGAATTCAAAACTATTGCCAACAACCCATTTTGTCGTTCCATATTCTTGATGGATCGAGTTCTTTCCTCCATTTTGTTTTCAAAGTTTGCTTCATTCCATCTATAGTTTGCTTTACTGCCTCAATTTCTTTCTCATTTTTACCATGCCTCTTGTTATGACTAATATCCATAGCCCTCAAAAGTTGCTCAATTGCTTTGAAAGAGGCTTGTCCTTCAACTGGAATTTGTCTTTGTTGCACTTGATTTCCAAAACCCAGAGGTGGTTGCAACACATTACTAGGATTTCCATAAGACAAATTTAGGTTGGAATTTATCCCCGAATAGTATTATTGTGGAGCTTGAGCCCTTGGCCTGAAATTATTCTCATAACCTTGATTGTTCATGTAGTTTACTTCTTCATACTCTTAAATTTGAGGCATTTGATCTAATGGGTTGGTTACCAAAGCCAATTAATTCACATGCTGTGGACTTTGTGGTTGTTGACTTGCCTGCCTTTGTTCAGGCTTAGCATATGACTAGACAAATTGGACAACTACGCCATTATCGTAGTGTGCGAATCCACTTCATACATTCTTGGTGCCTTCTTTGATTATGATTGTGTTCTTGGTTGTGAAAATGAATTCATAGACATCATCTCAAAAAACTCAAATGCATCCTCCTCACTTTTTGAGAGCAAAGTAGCACCTGAATCTGCATCAACTAGAGTCCTTGTATTTAGAGTCACACCGTAGTAAAAGACTTGCAATTAGGCCCATTTCTCTAACCCATGCCCCAAACACTTCCTCAATAACTTCTTCGGTATTTCCCAAGCTTCTCCCAATGATTCCCTCTCGTCTTGCTGAAAAGAATTGATTTCCTACTTTTGTTTTGCCACTTTCACCGGAGGAGAACTTTTAAAGGAATCTTCATTGATATCAGCCCAATATGTGATACTCCCTTGATTAAACTCTTGAAACCATGCCTTTGCTTTCCCTGTAAGTGTAAAAGGGGAGAGCCGCGTCCTAATGATCTCCTTTGAAACATGATTGATGTGAACTATATCACACTTCTCTAAAAACATCTCCACATGAGCCACGGGGTCTTCATTAAGCATACTATTGATAAGATTATTATATACCATATTAATCAACCTCGACTTGAGCTCAAATGGACGGTTGTTGTCCGAAATCTTTATCACACCATTATACGTTCTCAAACATCCGGCTTGAAAAACTCCCGAAGGGACCTTGGTCTTTCCTCCTCTCCTTAACTCTCTGCCATGGGGATCTTCCTCTGTTGTTTCTCCTTAGTCTTCTCTTTAAAACTTTAGAGAATTAGATTGAAATTGGGTTAGCTCACTATTTTCTTCACTTTGCATAGACAAAAAAAACTTGAAACAACGACCAAAAGAAGATCAAGTGCAGATGGCTATTGAAATTAAATAAAAATAATAAGCTAAAAAACTAAAAATAAATCATAAACAAAATATCCTAATCAAACTAGAATTAGCTACTATCCCTTGCAACGGGGCCGAAAACTTAACACGTGCTCTAAGTGTAGAGTTTCGCAATAGTAATAGCAACTCTATCTAGTGATTGAGGTGCAGATCTCGAACCCAAGGGATGGTTAAAAACTAGTCTTTTGTTCAATTAAGAAATAGAGTTAGGTAACAATGATCTTGGTTTTTTAAAGGAAATTGACAACTAAATTACTCTAACTAATTGCAAGGAATTTAAATTGAGTTTTAACAATGGAGAAATAACCCAAGGGAGTTAATTTCACCTTTGTTACATTCTTTTCATCCAATTCCCATAGTGCAATCCCTAATTCAAGTGTGATAGGTGAATTTCTATAAATATTCACTCCACCTTGAGGTCTCGGCGATGAGGATTCTAGCATTGCACTCGGACTCCACTGGTCGGCATGAGTAGCATAAGTGCAATGTCGCATTAGACTCCAAATTCTAAGACCTCCCTAGTCAGTGACCGTTCGTCAATATGTTCAAGGGTTGTGTTCCCTATTTTCAGGTTGAAAATCCTAAGGTTATGGGTGAGTTCAATTCCTAAGTTATATACCCACTTTATCAAGGCAAGTATAGCATTGAGTTCAAGTAAACACAAATTGAAAACAATATCATTAATCACATTTGAATTAAAAAGAATAGCAGCTTGGGATCCATCGATACCTAAGACAAGAGTATTACCCTATTAGAGGGCAAGAAACAACGTTAAACATGATAAAAACTAAAGAAAACATCAAATTAATACTTAGAAATCCAAGATGAATCACCAAGTTTGATCTAATACCCTAGCTTCCCAAAGTGTGTTCTTTAAGTTTCTCCAAAGCCAAAGTTGTTATTTCTACCTAGCATACCCCTATATATAGTCCAGGGGTATCTTGGTCTAAAAAGGTACCCTCAAAACCCTAAAGAACGTCTAAAAAGTACTATGATGACGTCGGTACAAGCGATCTTAGAGCTCGGCGCCAAGATCGAATATCATGCTTGATGGGCGTTGAGGCACCGGTGGACGCCGTGATGAGCGTCATAGCGCAAGGCATAGCGCCATGGTGCTAGGGGCAACATTGTGGTGGGATCTTTCCATTAGTTTATACATTGGGGTGCAAGTGGGCTCTAGTGCACTTTGTGGACGCTGTATGTGGGGGGGGGAGCTGTGGTGTGTTGTGTAAGGTGCCACAATGCCGGGTGAGGCGCCATGGCGTTAGGAGTCGTGCCATGGTGGAATTGCTCCTATTCTAAATGCTTTGAGGTGGTGGTGGTCTTTGGGGCGCCACACATGGGTGCTAAAATCGGTGACTATTGCTCTTCTCACTCCTTTATGCTCCACTCCCAAATTTGCTCCTCGGTCTTACCGGTTGACTTGCCATCCCATTTTATTGTCTTTTGGACTGGCACAAATAAAAATACGGTAAATAAGAATCAAAACATCATTTATTTTCCAATGTTTTTACGTGAATGCTACTAAAAATAACTAACATTATGTTACGCACTATAAGATGTCGAGTCTCTTAGTAAGGCTTGGAAATGATTCAAGGAGAAGTGAAGAGATGTCTAGGACATGGATACTTGAAATTGGAACAACTCCAAATTTTCTACTATTGGATGAACCACAACACAAGAACACTAATAGATGCTTCAGCAGGTGGTTCTCTACTAACCAAATATAAAGATGAAGCATTGGATCTCTTAGATCATATGTCTATAAACTCTGCAGCCAGTTAAGTACCTAAGGATGCCGAGTAGGAGTTTGGCTAATTAAGTACATAGGGATGCCCCTAGGGGTTCACCTCGAATAAAGAGTTTGGGCCCCGGTGTTAAGAAAGGTTTCGAAGAGACTTGACGGATGGAAATGGGGTATTTATTGAAAGAGGGACGACTCACTTCGATTTATGCAGTTTTAGATGCCCAACCAACTTGTTCCATGTCTCTTTATATGTTTCTGTGAAGGATTGCCAACGAGATAGAGAAGATGATGAGATGTTTGTTGGGGCATGTGCCCTAGGTCAATCCACAAACATTGTTTATCTTATAATTTTAGCTAATAAAATTGAGGTTTTAATTTAATGTTTTATTATAAGTGATTGCATGTTTACCTTATAGTAAGATCCATGGGTATTTGTTGAAATATCCTAAATGTCCCTAGTCGATCATTATACTGGGAATTATAATGAATTAAGACTAGTGCGAATCTTGATTAATGGTCATGTGATAATCATGCATATAGGGATACAAATTGAGATCATGATTACTTGTTAGGGAACAAGGTACTAGACCGACCCGCTATGAGAACATCACATGGATTAAGTCATAGGTGTTACTCATGATATGTATATCATTTAGTCATTTGACTTGAGATGACCATAGACTTCGATATGAAAAGCATGGTAATTTGACACAATAAAACGTTGTCTTTAACCAGACGATTATAAAGAATGTGATTAGTTACCATGTGAATAATATGTGAAGGTGTGTAGTCAAGATAAAATTTATCACTCTCGTATAGAGAGAGATATCAGTGGATCCCTTGATATGATAAACTGATAATGGCCAAGTCTATGGAAATTAATATGATTAATGTCACTTAGATGTTTTCGGTTTATCTAATGATTGAGATGAGTACGATTGAACATTAAGGGTGATTTTCAATGCCTTATGTTTAATCAAAGGATATCACACGACAAAAAGATATGATATATGCTATTCATTAGGTTGTATCGATTTTGATATTCGTGCTACTTGGGTAGTCATGATGCCTTGCTAGAAACCGCTTATGACTTGTGTACCAAAATAGTTTTAGTTCACTGCCAATGTCGTATGAACCTAGTGGGTCGTACACAAAGAATGACTTTGCGCAATTTCAATTGGACTAGAGTAATGAATTTCATATAATAAAATTCATGACATAAAAGCCCTTATGGTTTCTTACATGATAAATTATTAATAGGGGCATATGTTTAATTTGTTTAAACTGCCTAAATACAATAGTTTTATTACGAATAGAATTTTAAGTGAGGGCTTATATACACATATAAATAAAGGTTGAAACCATAAAATGAAATAAGATTTCTATTTTTGCTATTTTTAAGTTCTCTAGATTTTGGAAGAGAAAGAAAACACTATGAATTTCTCTTAGGGCTAGCACTCCAAATTGTGGTCACCGTTCATGTGTGGATTCCTGATAGAGGATGCGCACTTGAACGTCTTGAAAATCGAACAATCAGAGAAGGAAGTCATGGATTAAGGTATGGTTTACTTTTGTAGATCTAATTTAATTGAACTTATTTTCGATCTAGTTGGATTTTTTCAGAAATTGTTTTGAATTTTTTGCTTCGTATAACCCAATAATGTCTTATATGGAAAATTTTTAGGTCCGACGAGTGCAATGCTCTAGTGGCATGGGTACAAGTAACGCTCTCAAAAGAGCATGGGAATCTAGGGGTGGGAAATCTTTTGAATCAGAATATGGCCTTAGTGTGTAAGTGGTTGTGGAGAGCATAGAATGAACCTCCGACATTTTTGGTGCATATTTTACAGAGCATATATGGGGCAGATTCAAACGGGTGGGACATTGGGGACGTGGGATAAGTGATATACAGAGCTCTGTGGCGGTTCATATCAAGCTGCTAGGAGTTTTTCATATAGGCATGTCGGTACTGGGTGGGAGATGGCTCACGAATCATATTTTGGGATGACAATTGGTTAGGGGATGGATACTTTAGGAATACGTTTCCTTTCTTGTATAGGACCTTTAGGACAAAAAGAAGAACCATAAGGGGAGTTAAGGCAAAGGAAGGGGAGGGCCAACTAATGGATGGGTAAGATTTTAAATTGAAAAGGAGACCCAGAATGGAAGAAGCAACAAAAATAACAAGGTTAATTGATAGGCAGCAAGGAGTGCATTTGGCGAAGGATAGGGAGGAGAGAATAATCTGGAGCCAGGACAGCTCGAGTTTGTTCAATGTGTCCTCTTTTCAGGCCTTGGCGGTGCACGATAGTCACCTAACTTATGATGTCTCGGAAGCTATTGGGAAATATTTGTCCCACATGAAAGTGAAGTTTTTCTACTGGTTACAATGTTTCAACAAAGTGAATGTCGCGGTAGTCATTGAACGGTGACGCCTGGATCTATGTTGAAAGGCAACGAAGTCCTCGACCCATGTGTTTGTGGAGTGTGAATTTAGTATAAAAATGTGGCAAAAGCTTGCACGCGAATTGGGGATCACTTGGGCTCCCACTATTAATGTAAGGGAATGTTTTCTAAATGGAAGAATGGGGTGGTTGAATGAAAAGCCCCTCATATTATGGAAAGATAGGACATCGATGGTGGTGTGGGAGATATGGGCAATACGAAACCGTCAAATATTCGAGGACCGTGACCACAAGAAATTAGAGGTATAGGAGAGAGTGAAGCAAGGTGTAGCTAGCTCGGTGGTAAGCACTCCACGGTTTAAGGATTGGGACTAGACGACACTCACGTCGGATCGGAAGGGACTTCTAGAGGGGGCTTAAGAAAGGGGGTGGCAGTTTGTAGTTTGGGGTATTAAGTTTGTAGTTTTTCTTTCCCACTTTTGTACTTATCCCGACCGTTGGACTATGGGTTCAACTTAGTTGATTCGATAGGAGGGTGGCACCACACAAGGTCGTTGTTTATTAATGACATGATCTTGCTTTGGGGGACGTAGTTTTTTTTTTTATTCGGAACGACACATTTTTCCCTACTACAGTTGTTGGGGTTTCTTCGACTTTATTTATGGTAAACACATTGTTTCCCACCTATGTAAATACAATTTTATTTGTACATATTGGCTTTAATAAATAAAATCTCTCTCTTATAAAAAAAATTTACAGTCGGTAATCGTTCCATAGTAAGAAGACCAGCAAGGGATATGAGATTGATTCGCAAACCGCGATAATGGCACAACTATCCAACCTAAGCAATCAAATGGCGAAGCTTCAAATAGGACAACAAGGTCCACAAGTGCTGGCGATACAGCAACCCGTTAATCACCAAGTCATGGTGGTTAATCAAATGGACATGTAGCAAGGAATGGAGTATGAATGCATCAACTTCATGAACAACCAAGGCTATAGAAACAACTTCAAGCCAAGAGGAATGACTCCTAAAGGTTTTTATCAAGGATACAACAACAACAACCCAAGTTTTCATATGGAAATCCTAATAACACACTGAAGTTACCTCCATGCTTCGATCAACAAGTCCAACAAGGGAAGCTAAGGCAGAGTGAAAAGATGACTTCATTGAAGTAAATTGAAAAACTCTTGCACGCCAAGGACATGAGCAATAGGGAATGCAATGAGAAGCACAAGAAATAAATGGAAAATGTTATGCAAATTATGAAGATAATGGATGATGAGATATCATAATCCATTAAGAACTTGGAGAGACAAATTGGTCAGTTAGCCATTGCCTTGAATTCTAGGAAGGGAGGATAGTTTCCAAGTAACACTATTACAAATCCTAAGGAGAATGTTAGTGATATTCATGTAATAAGCACTATGGTAACAAATGAGCCAAGACAAGGGAAAGCAATGTACAAGCTAGAAAATTTAATACGATGGTAACCAAGAAGTTGAAGAAATCAGACGAAATGTATAAGGTAAAGGTTTAGAAAGATGCACCATGGTTTGCAGACTATGTTAACTATTTGGCATGCGGAGTGTTTCCTCTAGATTTAACATGTGCAACAAGAAAGAAATTATTTAGTAATGTGAAGTCATACTTTTGGGATGAGCCATATCTATTTTAAAAGATGCAATGATAGGCTAAATCGTTGATGTGTAACAGAGGAGGACTTTGTAGGCATTCTTGAAGGATGTCACTCATCACCATATGTGGGACACTTTAGAGCATAAAGAACAATAGCTAAAGTGCTGCATTGTGGATTCTATTGGCCAAATCTATTTAAGGATT
This sequence comes from Stephania cephalantha, assembly GCA_039657325.1. Lineage (NCBI taxonomy): Eukaryota > Viridiplantae > Streptophyta > Magnoliopsida > Ranunculales > Menispermaceae > Stephania > Stephania cephalantha. The sequence continues at coordinate 13,356,944 of CM077570.1, read as the reverse complement.
CATATATTTTTTTTGAAAACTTGCAATGAATGCCAAAGAACATGAAATATTTCTAGATTGCAGGAGTTTCCACATACCACTTTTTATAAAGTTGAGCTATTTGACGTATGGCAAATATATTTCATGGGACCATTCACGGTCTCAAATGGAAAGTAATATAAATTGTTAGCGGTGGATTATGTCTCCAAATGGGTAGAAGCCATAGCAACTGCAACTAATAATGCAAAAGTGATCATCGAGTTCATAAAGAAAAACATCTTCTGCTGGTTCGGAACACCTAGAGCATTAGTTAGAGACGAGGGGTCACATTTCTGTAATAGATCCTTGGACACATTGCTAAAGAAATATGGGGTTAGGCATAAAACCTCACTTGCCTACCATCCTCAAATAAATGGACCAGATGTTGGGTTTTGGGGTTCATACGCACCGAAAAATTTAAAGCAATTTTTGATAGAACCCCAACAGGATTGTAAATAAGTTCCATTAAACTAGATCAACAAAAGTAAACCATACCTTAATCTGTGATTTCCTTCTCCGATTGTTTGATTTCTAAGACGTTCACGTGCGCATCCTCTATCAGAAATCCATACATGAACGGTGACCATAATTTAGAGTGCTAGCCCCAAGAGAAATAGAAAACATTTTTATTTCTTTCCCAAAATCCAGAGAACACGAAATTCACAAAAATGAAAATCTTATTTGTTTTTAGGGTTTCAGCCTCTACTTATATGTTTAGATAAGCTCTCTTAAAAAACCTATTTGTAACACAACTATTGTATTTAGACAGTTTAAGCAAATTACACAAATGCCCCAATTAATAAGTTATCATATACTAAATGGAAAGTGATGTTATATCATAAAGTTTATCATATAAATTCATTACTCTGGACAAATTGAGATTGCGCAAAGCCATTCTTTGTTTGCCACCCAATAGGTTCATGCGACGTTGGCAGTGAGCCAAAACCATTTTGGTAGACAAGTCATAAGCGGTCTCTAACAAGGCATTATGACTACCCAAGTAGCATGAATACCAAAATCAATTCAACCTAATGAATAATATATATCATATCCTTTTGTTGTGCGATATCATTATATTAAACATAAGGCATGAAAAGTCACCCTTAATGTTCAATCGTACTAGTCTCGATCTTTAGGTAGACTTAAAACATTTAAGTGACATTGATCATATCAATTCATATGGACTTGGCCATTTAACGGTCTAAGATATCGAGGGATCCATGATATCTCTCTCTATATGAGAGGGACAAACTCTATCTTGATTACACACCTTTACATATTATTCACATGGTAACCGATCATAATCTTTATAGTCGTCCAGTTAAAGTCAACGTTTGATTGTGTCAAATTACCATGCTCCTAGTATTGAAGTCTTTGGTAATCTCAAGTTGAAGGACTAAATGATATACCTATCATGAGTAACACCTATGACTTAATTTATATGGTGTTCTCATATCGGGTCGATCTAGTACCTCGTTTCCTAGAAAGTACTCATGACCTCGATTCGTATCCCTTTACGCATGATCATCACATGACCATCAATAAAGATTCACATTAGTTTTAATTCATTATAGTTCTCAGTATAATGACCGATTAGGGAAATTTATGATATTTCAACAAATACCCATGGATCTTACTATAAGGTAAACATGCAATCACTTATAATAAAACAACAAATGAAAACCTCAATTTTATTAACTAAAATTATAAGATAAACAATGTTTGTAGATTGACCTAGGGCATATGCCCCAACACAAGCTGAAGTAAGTAATAGAGAGAAGTGAAACATATCTTAGAAAAAGCTATTAGCACCAAAAGAAAAGATTAAGCATTCCATCTTAAAGAAGCATTATGGGCATACAGGACGACATTCAAAACACCAATTGGCACATCTATGTATCGGTTATGTATGAAAAATCATGTCAATTACCAGTAGAGTTAAAGCATAAAGCATACTGGGCGATTAAAAAGCTTAACATAGATCTTCAAGCTGCGGGGAAGGCTAGATTACTTCAACTGATGGAACCGGATGAGTTTAGACTGAATGCATACAAAAATCCCAAGTTATAGAAAGAGAAATCAAGACATTGGAATGACAAAAGGATTGAATATCGATCTTTGGAGCCAAGACAACTAGTCTTGTTATTCAATTCAAGACTGGAATTGTTTATGGGCAAATTAAGATAATGATGGTCAGGCCCTTCAAGGTCATTATTACTTGGCCTTAGGAATGGTAGAGTTAATAACCAATCATGGTAAGACGTTTAAAGTAAATGCCCAAAATGTTAGGTTGTTTTACGAAATGGAAGTGAGACAAGAAAAACTCGAAGGATTCAAGCAACAATAGATCAATGCCTTGAGAAATCACAAGAAGGGGAATAAATAATGGAGAGCTAAGAAACAAGATGAAGGACTTTTTATAGAAGCACTAAAAGGGAATAGTATCAAGGTGATTCCAAGGAAGCCGGAACCAAAGTTCAAGTTCATATCGAGACTTCATCCAATTACGAGAAGAGGTTCTGGAGACATATGCATACCAATAAGCATTGATGGGCAACGGTTTAGAAATGTCTTATGTGATATGGGTGCCTCAATCAATGTCATGCCAGTAACGGATATATTACACGTCGATTTAAAGATTAATTATCCTGATACAACAAATTCGCAAATGGTTGATGACGACTTGGTACCAACCATCGGGAGAGTCTTGAATGTGCATGTGAAAATGGGTAGATTCACATTCATCATGGATTTTTAGGTTATAGATGAAAACATGGATGATAATGTATTTATGATACTTGGGAGGCCATTCTTGAACACTGCCAATGGTGCATTGTATACAAGGAATAAAATTATCACAATGCGTATCGAGGAGGATGATGATGCCAAGAAGATTGTCTTTGTTAATAGGCAAGAAGTACATCCAAATGAGAATGATATAATTATCTCCGTCTACAAATGGAGTATCTTGATTTACATTCGGACTAAACGAGCAAAAAGGCATCAGGCTAATGACGTTAACTTAAGCGCTACTAGGAGGTAGCCTAGGTTTTTTAAATGTCAAGTTTTTAAATTTTAGTTAGTCAAATAGTTATTTAGTTTAGTTAAGGACAATTCAAACATTTTAGTTTTTAACTTTTCAAAATTTTTGCTAAATATGCAGAAAATACCATTTGTCGGGTGGCAATTCATCGAAATAGAAAAGTCATAATAAACTCAGTAAATAGCGTAAAAGAGCGAATGAGTTAAAGCGGCAAAGGTAAGGTACATGGGCAAATCACTGCCAATGCTGCATTGTACACAAGGAGAAAATATCACATTGAGTATCGAGGTGGAGGATGATGTCGAGAAGATTGTCTTTGTTGATGGGTAAGAAGTACATCCAAATGAGAACGATATAATTATCTCCGTCTACAAATGGAGTATCTTGATTTTGAATCGGTCTAAACGAGCGAAAAGGTGTCGGGCTAATGACGTTAACCTAAATGCTACTAAGAGGCGGACTAGGTTTTTTAAATGTCAAGTTTTTAAATTTCAGTCACTCAAATAGTTATTTAGTTTAGTTAAGGACAATTCAAACATTTTAGTTTTAACTTTTGAATTTTTTTGCTAAATGTGCAGGAAAGACCACTTGCTGGGTGACAATTCATCGGAATGAAAAAATCCTAATAAACTCAGTAAAGAGCGTAAAATAGCGAATGAGTTAAAGCGGCAAAGGTGAGGTACATGGGCAAATCACGGGTAAGGTTTTGTGAAATGTTTTCTATAAAAATGGATTTCATGTAGTCATGACACCTTGTGTTGTAATACACATAGTCGGGAAAATGCCAAATAAGAATTAATGAAAATATATGCAAAAAAAAATGTAGACATACAAGTTGACATCGTGTGTATTAACACACGACGCCGTGGGGTACAAGGCACGAAGCCAGTAGGGAACCAATTTTTGAGGACAAAAGCCTCACAGTAGTCTCGACGTCGTCACGGTGCTGTGCCCTATAAGGGAATGTGCTAGTGTCGATGAAAGGTGTTTTAAACCCCATTTAACCTACATACTTCTCAGTTGAACCAATTTCATTCACAACTAACCAAGCATACATCCCTCTAGAACCTAAGATTGATTATTTATAAGTGAGAAAAGAGAGTTCCTAGTGATTGAGAGTGAAAAGAGAGAGTACATTTTAGATTAGCACAAACAGAAAGAGTTAGGGTGTTTCAACCTGTTACGTTAAGTTAGTGATTAATACTAATCCAAATTATAATTAACCCGAGTTAGACTCGTGGTTAAATTCGACGTACCTTGATTAATATGTGCATGTGTTTGCATAATGATTTGTGTTTGTTTGGATTATTTAAGGAATTTTATAGTTTTTAGTATAATAAAGAATTTATATACAAGCCTATAAACAATAAATACATAAATAAATAATAAATTGTCGGTACACCAAGTACGACGAGGGGGTTATAAAATGAATGTGTACACTTGAAAATACTCGTAGGCATGTTCGATGAATTTATTGGCGAGAAAATACACAACATATATAGATATATATATTGGATATATAAATATATATTATTAGAAACTATAAGATTATTTTGAATTATATGGATCATCAGATCGTCTCGATATGAGTGTAAATGTTTGATGGTGTTAAAGTTCCTGTCACTTTAGGGAGTGTCATTTTAACACATAAACCACTTTATCAGTCTCGAGATAGCGTGATGCGTATCTCGTGAAAAATCCATATATTTAAAATAAAACCTCATACTTATCTCATTCGATCGAAATAGAGAGTGAGAGAAAGGGCTAAAGGTTTGTTTATGATCTTATGAGGTCATTCAAGGAGCTGAATCAACAAAGATTGAGGAGCTTAAACAATTTAAAAGTCAGAGATTGTAGCATCCCCTAACCCAATTAGGGCGATACCCGGCCTGAAACCCTTATTAAGCATATATTAGTTAACTAGACTTAACTAGAGCCAACAGTCTGTCCACCTTTAGCTGATAAACACCACAGTATATCGTATATCGATATAAAATAAAATAAAAAAACGCAACGGAAATTTAAAACTTTCGATAATTAAAATATGATACACAATGCCAAATCAAACCGAATTAAATCTCGATTATTTAAATCTCACATCCCTTTGTGGTATTACAAACTGTAATTCAATACAAATATATAAGACAAGGGAAGACTAAATACATCAAAAAGAAGATCAAGACTCTTATATCTTCTCCATTTCGTAGTCGTAGTGCTCGTCGGTTATCCTGTAATGTTAATTGGGGCGAGTGCTACAACTTGCTTAATAAGTAGGGATTCAAACAAACACAGATCGTCATACAATCACATGCTCATGCTAATCGAGGTATGCTGAACTTAACCACGAGCCTAACTCGAGTTAATTAAAATTTGAATTAGTACTAATCACCAGCTTAACATGTCAGACCCCACCTAATTAGGGCATCTGACCGGCTTAGATTACCCTAATTCATTGATAATCTAGCAGTCTTAACCTCTCCATCAATAAATAATTAAAAATTAATTATATAATCATAAAAGTTCTCTTACATTTATTACATTATCCTTAAAATTTCGGTAAAATTTTTTTGACAGCATCTCCTCTATTTCTAAGCCTACATCGGGAATCCCATCCTTCAAAAATCTTCAACAAAACCTACTCAGCTTTGGTGGAAATGTCGAAGGACTCACAATCCAACCATAATAATATATGTTACATCAACTAAATTATATATTCATTCTAACATGATTTAAAATATCAAAGTTCTTAAACTAGCATTACCTTAACTTCAAAATAATCTCAATTTTTCCCAAACCCATTCCAAATATTCCAAAATATATCTTAATAACACTCGAACCCAAAAACCCATTTATACAAAATATTATATTCAAAAATGATTCATACAGATAGAAAGGAATTATCAAGTCACATACAGTCGGAAAGCTTTCCCTTTCCCTTGTCGCCGCTAAAACCTGTCATTATCCAATTATAAAAAATTCGATAATGTCAGATAAGTAAATCCCACACTATCCAGTACACCTGTAATAATCAAATGCATAGTATTCAAAGAATTTAAACAAACAATAATATCGCAAGGAATCATAAATATACAAGTATGCAGTCCATCCCGTTTCTATTGACCGACCATAATCAGAAGACGTCTTTCTAAAAGTGGTGGGTAAAAAATAATAAAGATTCAAGAGTTTGAGAGGAAGTCCCTTGAGAAGCCACGCCCTAAACTCTCTATGGAGTATGATCATTGCCAGCATCACAAAAACAATCTATCCGAAACAAGTGTCAAAAACGATTAGTGACTCCAGTCACATAGCATCACGGTGTTCATCCTACCACATATATAGCCAATGAACAGAATGTGACCCCCAAAGCCCTCCTTCCTCTCATTTTCGTGAATGCATGACCAACAAGTATGCAGCGATAAAACGTGCATGCAATATATTCGAGAAATACTCCTACAATGTCAAGGTTACAAGAGGATTTACTTAACCTTACAAACATCTAACTTTGAGCTTATTTTTAGGATTCCCGGAGCGTCGGATCACCTTGAAAATTGCTCCAATAGCTTCCATGCATACTTTATTATTTTATGTTTCAAGTTTCAAGTGAAACAATATCATGAAACCCAATGAAAACCACAATGAAAGTACGATTGAGAACAGTTTCCAAAAATATTAATTTATATAACTATTTCAACTAGCCAACTTGGGGTAGCTTTTTAACCTTGAAAACCTCAATATTTATCATGATGACCTAAACGGAACTTGTAGTACTCATGTCCTACTTTCCATAGACTCCTAGAACACCCAAATCGGATCATCGACGTAGAAGTTATTAATTTTCCCATATGTCCATTCAACTAGGAAAAATTAATTTATTTTGAACTAAAAAGCTTCTCCAAATCAATATTTTCGCAATTAAATCTTAAAATCTCGACAATAAATGTCATGAAACCACTCGATACCAACACCAAAATATTTCCACAGCCCGTGGAGTCAAATTTGATTAAAATCAATAATCAGTTCATTCAGGAACCCAATATAAATCAATATCAACAATTAAGACATCTCCAAAATAGTTATCAACTGAATTGCATTAGTTCACCTCATCAAAACCCCTAACCCACGTCGGTGAAATTTATCCCAAATTGACGCAAATCAATCTAATATACCAATTAGTAACAATTCCTACTAATTTCTATCGAAACCCCGCGAAAGAAATAAAAAAATTGCGAGAATTCAAATCAAACTGAGGAAAAATGCCTGGCATTGAGAATTTACCAAATTGTGGACCGAATACCTCATTTCTACCATCGAAATTTAGCATGAATTGATCGTATCGCAATGGTCTACAATTTTGCTGAAAGAAATCGGGTGAAAATCGAACATCGAGAGCTCGCTGAACGAAAGTAGGAGCGGAGAGGTTTAGGAACAAACATGTCGTTTACTCTTTGTTGAAATGAAATCAATTCATTTCATTCATTTCTTTTATATATATATATATATATATATATAAACTCTCAGCTTCTTTTTATTTATTAATTCCTAAAACCCATATTTTGACGTATTATGACTTTCGACACCCATTGTCGATCTGGTTTTTCACCAAATTGAACCAAACTCTTGACAAAACAGTTCATCTTCACTAAATGTCCATAACACTGGTTTTGCTCACTCCAAAACCTCAAAAATCTTTACTTTGTTTATGGCATACGAAAGTCTTCTAGACCAATCCTCTTGTCATACTTAACCAATCTTGCACCAGTTTGAACCCAATCTCCACCTCGACTACTGTCAACCGACACCAACTAGAAACAAGATCTCACACAAACTTCATCTCAGTTCACACTACCTCTAATCCTGACTTATATGCAAACTGAGGCAAATACCCACGTCGGCTCTTTAAGTCCACTTAAACTAAATTTCACTTATTTTTTGCAAAATTTGAAATAATAGTTCGCGTCGATATTTTAACTCTACTGGGACCCATTTTGATACGTATCTCGAGATAAAATCTCAAAATTACCAAAATTGGAGAAAATTCTCCAACGCGCTCCGAAAGTCACGGACACTGAGTATATTTTCCACTTAACCCCATTTCGCGTCGACATAATGTATAATACATCAAATAGGCACACGACACGCCAAAAATAATGTTATGTTTTATGATCTCTGATCCATACGCGTGGGTCTCACCTTAGATACCTAAATCTCAAATTAAATCTGAAAATATTTATTTAGCCACCTAATTAAGTTTATAAAATTCTCGGATGTCATATAAGGTAACGGCCTATTACAGTATCCCCAATTTAAAGCAATTTCATCCTTGAAGTTAAAGTAAACCTAAAGTTACCTGTAGTTCCGAACAGAAAAAGAAAATTTTTCTTTCATATAGGATTCTCGCTCCCAGGTTAGTTCCTCATCTTCGTGAAATTGTCATTTCATTTTAACTAAGGGAATCTCTTTAGTTTTTAGCCTCTAAATCTTATGACTAAGTTTATGAATCTCATAAGATAAGTCTTCCCGAAGATCAAACTCATTCCAAACAATTCTTGGAGTGAACTAAGTCCTTTTTGTGAAGCATTAACACGTGGAAGACATTGTGAACTCCGACTAGTTGAGGAGACAACTTTAACCTATCAGCAACAGGACTAATCATTTTCTATACTTTAAACGGCCCAATGTACCTTGAAGCTAGCTTGTCTCACAATCCAAACGTATACAACTCTTTTCATAGGTGAGACTTTCAACAAAACATAATTATCCTTTTAAAACTCCAACAACCTATGTGATTTATCGACGTATCTCTTCTATTTTAGCTGTGTTGCAGTCAAATGCTGGTGAATCTGTTACATTTTCTCTTTGTAGTTCTGAATCCATTCTAGCTCCAACTAACTTGCATCTCACCCCTGTCTAAACACTCTGGTGAATGACATGGTTGACCATACAAAGCTTCAAATAAGCATTCCAATGCTAGCTTGACAGCTATTACTACTAAAGAACTCACACAGAGGAGTGTATCTCTACCAGATATTACCAGACTTCAAGAGAAAAGCTCAAAGTATATCCTCTATCACCAAAATCAACCACTCTGGCTGCTCATCAGTCTGCCGGTAGTATACCATACTGAGGTTAAGAAAAGTTCCCCGCTATCACAGCAATTCACTTTACAGTCTGGACGTGAATATCAAATCTCTATCTGAAATAATCAATACTGGAACTCCATGGAATCGTACACCTCACATATGTACACTTCATATAAACCGTCAAGAGGATCTCGCATGAAAATTGTCATGAAATATACAGACTTTGTTAACCCGTGAACTACAACCCATACCACAACGTGCTTACGCTGACTCAGAGGTAGAGCGGAAACAAAACCCATCGATATATGTTCCCATTTCCACTTAGGAATAGGCAGCAAATGCAATAACCCTCTAGGATTCCTATACTCAGCCTTAACTTACTGACATATGTTACATCTCTTTACAAACTCAACAACATCAGCCTTCATCCCAGGCTATCAATAAATGCACTTCATTTCGTGATACATCTTATTGTTACCTGGATGAATAGAGTAAAAATATCAATGAAATTCCCATAGCAACTCCTGCCTCAACTGATCCTAAGCTGGAATCCATAATCTATCCCTGAATCGTAATGTACCATTATCAGAAACCGAACAATCCGGATAACTTACACTAGTCGCTAATCTCTAACACACTATATAATCCTGATTAGCTTTCTGATAATCAATTATCACTTAATCATCTCCAATTCAATCCAAATCTGAACATAGAAGATCAGATTAATAGCTATGAAACTAGCTCTTTCAATTGATGATATGTCAGCTAAACTTACAAAAATCATCATCATCATCATAGATATTTCCTTAAGAAGTATAAACTGTGAAGCGCTAGTAGTAGCTACTATTTCTCCATCTATCCGAGTTGTAATTGCATACTAACAGTCTATTAACATTTTTCTGTGTAATTTTTAAATCACTCAGGCTCTAATTAACTTGTATCTCAACTCCTCGTCCCATACCGACTGACGACGAAGTAAAGCATACAAGTTTTTACGGTAAACACCTCAACTTAATATTTAGCCTTACAATATTTATACCAAAGAACTCACATAGTGAATATTTCTTTCAGTAACTAACATCCTCAAAGTTACAAGCTCGCAAAATTTACATTCTCTGGAACTAAGATCAGCTGCAAATATATTGTGTTAAGATTGAGAAAGGTTACAACCAGCTATTATACATCTCTTCCCCTCTGGGAAGCAAACTTTCGATTCCTTACTAGAATAATAATCCTGGTTCTCCATAACTCTCAACTTTTTCTACGCACATATATCTCACTTACTCTTCCACGAGATATTAAACTACAATACTGGCAAGAATTTTTTAGACTCTATCAGTCTTACAATTACGCCATCAAAAACCTTCAGTTGTCACAACTTAGTTTAATCCATCTTGAACTTCTAAGCATGAAGTTTCATTTATACAGTGCAAGATTAATATAACCCCCCAAGTTATTATCATTTAGCTTTCGCCTGCTGATTTATCTCATATTTCTTTATAACATTCTTGCCTCCTTTTTATTTCAAGTTCCAAGAACTTTTCTAACATGCTTGGTATTTTGATATAAGATTATCCATACCAAATATCAATAATTAGAAGTCAACCCTTGACCTACTGGATAATCTCAATCAATTTTTTCAGTAATTCATCAATCAACTAATCATCATTAGGTCAGCTCTAATCTAAGCTCCAAAGAATAGACTTGTAGTTACCAATCCAGACAACTCAGGTGATGATGTACCTGTGTAGGACTTCATTTGGTCGCCAGTATACATCTCACTCAATAGATATTACTGAGTAGCTTTTATCATAACTACAGCCTCTATTTTTTTCCTATTTAAGGCATTGTCAACACAATCACCTCGACGAGTGATGTTTTAGAGTGAATTCCTAACACTAAGGAAATTCCAAGGTATCTATCTTACCTTCTATTTCTATCACTCTGACAATTCCACTTTTCAAACTTCCACAGTTTGAAACTCGCTGCTTGGACCTTACACCAATCCACTGGATTTTGTATTTCAAGGTTATCTATTAATGATTTTTCTAAGATTCTCATTAATCTCTAAAAATGGTGAAAAGACTCTCAACAACCTTTTTTCTTATTTACAAGTGATGCCTTTCCATATTTGGTACAAATGCCACAATAGCTATCTCGAGATTATCAATCTCCAATAGTTCTCCTCATAAATCTGGAACTACATATAGTTAGAAGTATGAGCTACAAATTTGCTTTATTATGTCATCACATAATCTTACCTCGGTAAGAAGTCTTAGGATGAACCTCTAACTTCTTCCATAATTTAGGAAATATCAAGCAAACATTGTAGTCAAACTATACTTCCATTTTCCACCACAGCATCCTTGTATTTGATTTCAACTTATAACAATTTCTATACTTGAGTTATCTAAATAAATTACACGACGATACTAGAGATCTCTAGATCAATCGTTAGTAATATTTAATTATTTCAAGCTTCCTTTCTTTTTTTACCGTTGTGTTGAATATATGACAAGTTCAAACTGTCTCAATTACAATCAAATCCCCCTGATTTACTATTAATATATAACACTCATATAATATATTAATCTTTGAAACTTAGCACTGGCACCTTGTGAAATCTAGTCTGAACCAATTACCATTACTAATTACAATTATGTACAATAATTGCTCGTGCATATTCTATGCCTTCAAAGATTCCATGTTATTATTGATAACACAATAACAACTTAATTAAAATAGGGTCCATACTTAACACCCTTCATTCATGAACATAGCATGAGTTCTAATAAGTTTCAATGGTTTCCACCATACATTTAAAATGATCTAGCAACCGCCAGAAATCATCTTTAAGTATATCCTTAGCTCTGATCATACCAACGTGACAATCAGATCTCAACTAACTCTTGAGAACAACTGATTTCACCCTATTATCAGAATGAGTTGTCAATCTTAGGCAATGAATACTTAATCCTTCTACTACATATTATTCTCTGGATTTCATCAAATCCTCAAATTCATTGACCAACCATTCTCCCCAATTTAGACTATACTAGTCTAATAGATCAGACTAGGATATCTTACCAACTCACTGCTATATTCTGAATTAAACTATTTTTTAGTTTTTTTTTATTTTCAATTTTTGTCTTTCGTTACCTGACAAACTACTTGTTATTCCAATATGGATTCACACCATAACTAGAATTTCTACTTCATAACAACTAATGAAGTATAATTGCATTAGTGGTTTCTTATACTTAAACAAGCTTTCACTAACCATTAATTTATTTACTGAATAACTTTCATTATTTCCCTACTAGTCTCAATACTAGTATTACATCTCTTCTCAAAGTAGTCCACCATCTTTGAGTTTTCCCCAAAGTCATTCAGTACTCCATTATTTTCAAAATTATGATCCTCCTAACGCACATCTCAAGGTCTTGATCCAACAGATACTTCTCCACTTACTATTATTTGTCTAATTAAGAATATCGGTGAAAATAAAGACCATTGACAATAGTTATTAGGAGAAGAGTTCAATTTTATCTTTGTAAACGTTCCTTATGTCTTTCATTTTTATTCTCCTCGAGGTTAAGATTCTCATAAACTCTTACCTCCAAAACCTTCTTATATCATGAGAAATAGATGGATTTCAACCATCTTTTTATCATTCGGGAAAAACATAACTCTTATATTTACCACGTAGATATAATATAATACAACTAATAACATATATCAGTCTATTATCTTTTGGTTACACCTAAAATCATGATAAAAACCATTTATCATACCCTAAGCAAATCCATAACTAGAGACAACTCTCAGAGTCAATAAACTTAGGTTCTGGTACAAAGGAATATGCTATCATTTACTTACGAATGGTTTTTGAAGTAAATTAGGGTAAAAGCCTTGTCTATGATACCAAACAGTTTAATGATACCACTTTATCTCAAAAGTGATAAACTTTAGGTTCTGATACAAAGCTGTAGCATCCCGTAAACAGATTAAGGTGATACCTGGCTTAAAACCCTAATTAAGCCCAGATTACCTAACTAAACTTAACTAGAGCCAACAACATGTCCTCTTTCACCTGAAAAACACCATTATATATCGTATATCGATATAAAACAAATAATAAACGCAGCGGAAATTTAAAACTTTTTCGAAAATTAAAATACGATATACAATACCAAATCAAACCGAATTAAACCTCAGTTATTTAAATCTCTCATCCCTTGTGGTATTACAAAATGTAATTCAATATAAATATATAAGACAAGGGAAGACTCATTACATCAAAGAGAAGATCAAGACTCTTATATCTTCTCCATTCCATAGTTGTAGCGCTCGTTGGTTATCTTGTAATGTTAATTGGGGTGAGCACTCCAACTTGCTCGATAAGTATGGATTCACATAGCCATCAACATTCCGTATAATAATCAAGAATATTATGCAATAACAATATGCACCAATGTTAACTAACAAGAATATGGAAAGCATATAATTCAATAGATAACGGATTCAAAGCAAACTATCAGGGACTATTAGCCTATGATCCTCATTTTATTTATAAAACTTGGGTCGATTACCCACCACCGCCATTCATGCGAATTCTAGACCAACATATTGCACATATGTGATGTTTAGCCAATCCAATAATGCCCAATGGTCCTATCCAACACCCTTTAGTGTATATGTAACCCACACAAGCAATCCAATAATGACTGTTTCTCAATTGTTCGAATGAGATAACGATGGATTTTGGTTTATATATATGGATTTTCCTCGAGATGCGTATCTGCCATCTAGAGACTGATCTAGCGATTGTTGTGCTAAAGTGACGCTCCTTAAAGTCACACAAATCTTGACACATCAAGCACTTACGCTTATCTCGAGCTGATCAAATAATCCATATAATTTTAATCCAAACTTTATAACTTTAATACTCCCTCCGGTCAAATATATAGGACGTTTTGGGTTTTTTGTGTAGTCAAAAATATAAGACGTTCTCATATTCCAAGAGAACTTTTTCCAAATCTACCTTTTCTTCTCATCTAGGTAAGTAAAGCCTAAATATCAACATATTTCCTTATTTTCGATGATAAAAAAACCATCCATTAATGGAGTCTAAAGCTCTCCCTTCAAACTCTCCAAACCCTAACTTTTGAATGGAAAAAAATCTCCTCTCCTTGACCACTCTAATCAAAACCCCTAAATTCCCATTGCCCACTTCCCCGAACCCCCGAATTCGCGTTGTCACCATCACGGTGAACCCCCAACAGCCCTCCCTCCTCCTCCCCACACCAAGCCCTCAGAGGCTCCTCAAAGAGCTTGCTGAACGAAAAAGAGCAGTCTCACCCAAGAAGAAAGTTATGAGATCATATTTGTTACTCCATCGTTGTCGATTCAAAAGATCTGCAATTGGAGTTCACCAACTCTCAAGCCTTCATGATATCTTATCACACCTTTTTTGGTTAAATTGTGAATCGCTATGATCTCTATATATGATTTTCATCACTGAGCAAAAAATGGGATTTGGAGAAAGAAGCAAAGCTTTTTTGTATATTGAAAGATGTGAAAGAGAAATTAATATGAATACTCTTAAGAAAGGTAGGTCGCGTAGGGTGTTTAGGGGAACGTGTCAAACACAACCAAAAAGTTAGTACATCTAATAAAAATAGTTACTTTATTTTTTGTCTTTAAGGCATCTAAGTAATTTCATCCTTAAATTAAAGCCTACCTTAGTTTATGCATTTTGCTCAAAACGTCTTATATATTTGACCAGAGGGAGTATATTTTTATATATCCAATATATATAAATATATACACATCTCGTGTATTTTCTCGCCAATAAATTCACCAGACATGCCTGCGAGTGTTCTCAGGTGTGCACACTAATTTCATAACCCCCTCGTCGAACTTGGTCTACCAACAATTTATTGTTTATTATGTATTATCTCAATTATAGGTTTGTTTTAATCTTTCTACTAATCCCACAACCTATAAAATTCATTTAACAATTCAAACAAACATAAATCATCATGCAATCACACACACACACTAATCGAGGTACATCGAACTTAACCATGAGTCTAACTCGAGTTAATTAGGATTTGGATTAGTAATTTAGGATTTGGATTAGTAATAATCACCAACTTAAGATAATAGGTCGTTACAGAGATCATCATTTTGGTATGTTTAGTTTTTGTGTTAGGTAAAGTTCAATTTGATGGTATTGATGATTTCTTTGTGAATTATGTTGTTTAATGATTGGAAATGGTTTGTTGTTGTTTTGTGCGTTTGTAGATGGAACAGTAGTCGCTGCCCTGTGTATTATCGAGGCAGTTCAGGGTGGAGCGCGCTACTTTCATCAGTGAGGATGAACTCAGTTGCTGAAGCGCACTCCACCCACTAAGGGAGCGCGCTCCTACCCATAAAAATAGCAGTATTGCTTTAAATTGTTTAGGATTTCTTAAGGACTTAAGGACTTACTTAGAGGTTCTACTTATAGGTTACTGGACCTATATTGATTACAAATGATCTATGATAGGTGTTGGATCCCCGGGAAAGCTTGAATACCCAAAAAGTTAGGATTTTGGAACATAAACCTAGACTAAGATAAGTATGGATTCGCTTATTTATCAATTTTGCTTAGATATCTTAGTATATATAGTTCATGTAGTTTATTAACAGCAATGGGGGACTATGTACATTGTGATATTCTTAATTAAATGGAAAATAATGTCTGATGTGATCCACGAGAGTAACTCCTGAGGACTAAAACCAGGTTGTATAAGATGCAGGGTTGATCTCCCGGTCTATACGTAACTCCTACTCAGTTAGATAGGTTATGTAAGTTACATATTCACTAGAAGGTTTCGGATAGAACCATTGGGCATTAATGGATTGACTAAACATCACATCAACCAATGTGTTAGTCTACCAATTACATTAATGGCGTAAGTGGGTAATCGACCCTAGTTTTATAAATAAAATGGGAATCACAATGTAATAGTCAATGATAATTTGATTTGCATCTGTTATTTATTGAATTATATGTTTTCCATATTTTTATTAGTTAACATTGGTGCATATTGTTATTGCATAATGTTCTTGATTATTATATGTAATGTTGATGGCTTTGTGAATCCTTACTTACTAAGCAAGTTGGAGCGCTCACCCAAATTTAATATTTCAGGTTCGCAACCTAGCGCTTCAGCGAAGGGCAAAGAGAAGAATTAGGTGTCTTGTTATCTTCCATACGACGTAACGAACCTTCTTGTACATATATACACTATTTGATATATATTTTGATGTATATAAACAGGTTTGGGAGGTTTATAATTAAGGTTTTGGGTTTTCATAAACTTCGTATTGTTGTATATTGCTAAAATATCGAAAAGTATTATAATTTTCGTTGTGTATACTTTGTATTGTTTATTCGATACTAATATATAGGTTGAGTTTATCAGGTTCAGATAGACGTGCTGCTGGCTCTAGTTAAGTTTGGTTGGGTTATTGGGGCTTAATTAGGGTTTCAGGCCGAGTATCGCCCTAATTAGGATAAGGAATGCTCCAGCTTAGTATTAGAGCCTAAGGCTTATTACTTTTGAATTAAGTGGTAACATTGATACAGTTTGGTATCATGGACATGGCTTTGACCTTGAATCACTTTCGAATTGTTTTTGAAACAAGTGATAGTCTATTCCTTTGTACCGGAACCTAAGCTCATTGACTTTGAGACTTGTCTCGAGTTATGAATAAGTTTAGGGTTTGATAAACGATTTTCGTTGTGTTTTGGGGGAAAATGAAAAATGGAAACATTATTATACGTTGCCGCACATATTGTTATTTATTGCATAGATATGATTTCATTGTATTCTTTAAATGCTACCCTAATTATCTTATCTTTACTTTGACTTCAAAATCTAATGGCGGATCACGGAGAGGGTTCGCAGAGACATAGATCTCAGGGTAACAGGGAGACTAAGGATCAATGGAAATCTATTATGGAGCAGCAAATGAAGGAACTTATGGAGTTTCAGGCAAAACTTATGGCTATGCGGATGGCTCAGATGGGACCACCAATACAGTGACTTAAGGCAGAACCGGCGATTAGTCCCGAGGTTAGCAGAGCTAAATGAGGAGCTGAAATAGTAACAACTCCAGCCCAACCAGTATTACCACATATTCGGTACTAAAAAAAGTTGTAGTTATGCCTATGGATTTTGAGAAGGTTGTATTATTTAAAACCCGCAAGGAGTTCATGAAATATGATATTATGAGATTCGATAGCATAATGGAGGAAGGGGTAAATGAAACTTGGATATTGTAGATAGGGAAATCATTTGTTGCGGTAGATGTTGCGGACTTATTTAAGGTTAAACTGGTCACATTTTTGCTGATAGATTCTACACGGAAGTGGTGGAATTCCATAGAGAGAGGGGAAGATTGTCACTACTTGGCCATAATTTAGGACTGTATTCTACAAGCAGTATTTCCTAAAATCAGTCATGAACAGGAAAAAGAATGAGTTTATTCAGCTGAAACATGGACGTATGTTTGTATAGGAGTATGAGAGGAAGTTCACCGAATTGAGTGAATTTGCTCCCGAGATGATAGAACTAGAAGATAACAAAATATATTTATTTCTTTGTGGGTGAATTACGAGATTATAGTTGTGGTTTCCTCTCATCCTCGCACTAACTACACTTTTATATTCGACAGTGCAACGGAGGTGAAAGCAGCCATTATAGTCATACCTTCTCGAACAGTACTTACGCCACCACCTGCACCACAACTTCCTAGAAGTCAAAGAATCCAGGTATTTACTTTTTAGGCCAAAAAGAAGCGAGAGGAGTGTAGTTGGCTCAACTACACTATCGGGTTTACAAGGACAACTTTTGTTAGTGCACCGGTTCCATCAGTTTCTTAGGCTTTACTAGCAAAACCATCTTTGCCACCACCTCAGTCTGGAAGTGGGACTAGAGCAGAGCACAGTCATTATAAAAATAGAGTGGATTAGGGCAGGTTTCTCTGGCCAATAGTTTTTTTAGAGGGCTTCGATGATATGCTATCGTTGTGGGCAGACGACGCATATTCAGAAAGAGTGTTCCTTACCACCAGCCACATCGGTAGGCAGTATAACACCGCCTGCACTAGGGTAGACTCATGTAGTGGCTGAGGCAGATCTAGAGGCCAATGGGAGAATTGTGGAAGGTATATTGAATATTTATGGTCGAGATATGCTTGTTTTGAATGAAGCTGGTTCTATAGTTTCTTTTATTGCTGGTGCAATGGTTGACGAGTTAAAATTGAAATATGTTAGAGCGAGTACATTGTTGATTTTGAGCACAACAATGAGTGAGAAGGTTTATCCTAACCTGATCTGTGAGGGATATGTAGTCAAAATTGAGGAGAATGAACTCCCAATTGATATGCGGGTAATAGTTCCTGAAGTTTGATGCCTTACGAAGGATGGATTGGTTGTCGATTGAGTGAATTCGATGTTTCGCGGGGTTTTGTCTCGAGAAAAGTGTCGAGACGGATGCCGAGATAGTTAAAAACTATTACATTGTGATCCTCATTTTATTTATAAAATTAGGGTCAGTTACACACCGATGTTATTAATGCGATTGCTAGACCAACATATTGGCCGATATGTTCTCTAGCCCATCTATTAATGCACAATGGTTCTATCCCAAACCCTCTAGTGTAAATATAACCCACGCAACCTATAAACTGAGTAGGAAGTTTCATATAGGTCGGAAAGGTAACTCATCTCCTATATAACCTGGTCTTAGTTCTAGAAACTTACTCTCGTGAATCACAATATACACCATTTTTTCATTTATTGAAAACCCTCACAGTGTACATAGTCCCCCATTCCATTTCAACAACTACATGAGCTATATATACTAAATAGTCTTGCAATATTGATAAATAAGTGAATCCGTACTTACCTCGGTCTAGGTTTTCGTCCAAATTTCCTAACTTTTTAGGCCAATAACTCTTTCTCGGGGATCCAACACCTATCATAGACCATTTATAGTTAATATAGGTCCATTATACTCTAATTAGAATCCTTATCAGAGTCCCTAAATCCACCAAAAATCCTCAGCAAAACACAACAATATTGTTGTGTTTTGGGGTGGGAGAACGTTCCCTCAATGGGTGGGGTGCGCTCTATCAACTGTGTTCTTCATAATTGATGAAGGGAGCGTGCTCCACCCCATACTATAAAAATAGACGTATAGGGCAGCACCCACTGTCCTCTACCAATTCATCACAAAACACTATAACAATCATATATACTCCCAAAATCCATAGGAGTGGACCTCTAGTGAGGTAACAAGGCATAATTAACCAACAAACAACATGAATAACTAAGATTCCAGCATCACCATTTAATTGAACTTTGACAAACATAAGAACAAATCATACCTACGTGATTCTCTCAAGCTATCGGTTCGATTAAGCTTCTCAACTAAGCCTTATTCGACTCCTAGAGCACTCTCTCTCGATTGAAAATCAACCCCTAACCCTCATTGCTCTCTCGATTTATCGAAATGAAAATGTTAAACATGAGGTTTTACTTATATATATGGATTTCTCTCGAGATACGCATTGTATTATCTCGAGACTGATCGAGTGATTGATGCGTTAAAATGACACTCCTTATCATGACACCAAACTTAACATATCAAGTACTAACACTTTATTCGAGACGATAAAAAAATCCATATAATACAATTATTCTTTTAATTCCAATATATATTTATATATATCCTTATATATAAATATATATAACATTTGTATTCCTTCGTCAATAAATTCATCTGACATGCCTACGAGTAGCTACGAGTGTGCACATTTCATGCCACGACCCCTCGTCGCACTTGTTGTACTGGTAATTCATTGTTTATTGTGTATTTCCTCAATTATAGGTTTGCATATAATCTTTTATTATACTAAAACCAATTTATATTTGTTTAACAAATTGAACAAACACCATACATCATGCCAACACAGTTACACGCTAATCGAGGTACGTCGGACTTAACCTTAAGCCTAACTCGGGTTAATTAGGATTTGGATTAGTACTAATCACCAGTTTAAGGCAACAAGTTGTTAAAGTCTCCCCAATTTAAAGTAATTTTGTCCTCGAAATTGAAGTAAACTTAAAAGTTACCTTTAATCTCGAAAAGAAATGGGAACCGCTCCTTCATATAGGATTCCCGTGCCCAGGTTAGTTCCTCGCCTCTGTGAAAATTGCTATTTCATTTTAATTAAAGGAATCTCTTTGGTTCTCAGCCTCTGAATCTTACGATCAAGTATTTGAATCGACTGCTCATCGTAAGATAAGTCTTCCTGAAAATCAAATTCATTCCAATCAATTCTTGGAGTGAATTGAGTCTCTGTCTTGCAAAGCATAGACACATGGAAGACATTATAAACTCCGGCAAGCTGAGGAGGTAACTCTAACCTGTAAGCTACAGGACCAATCCTTTCTTATACCCTAAACGGTCTAATGTACCTTGGAGCTAGCTTACCTCGCAACCCAAACCTATATAAGCCTTTCATAGGTGAGACTTTCAACAGGACAAAATCATCCTTTGAAACTCCAAAAACCTATGATGTTTGTCGGCGTATCTCTTATGTCTGAGCTATGCAATAGTCAAACACTGGCAAATCTATTGTATTCTTTCTATGTAGTCCTAAATCAACTCCAGTGCCAATAAAAGTGTATCTCCAACCTCTGTCCAACGCACCGGTGAACGACAAGGTTAACCATACAATGCCTCAAAAGGAGCCATTTCTATGCTAGCTTGATAGCTATTATTATAAGAAAACTCAGACAGAGGAATATATTTCTCCCAGTTACCACCAAACTCTAAACTCAAGCTCAAAGCATATCCTCTAGCACCAATATCAACCGCTCAGCCTGTCCGTCAGTCTGAGAATGGTTTGTCCGTACTAAGCTTAAGAACAGTTCCACACTGTCTCTGCAATTCACTCCACAACCTAGACGTGAATCTCATATCTTTATCAGAAGTAATTGACACTGGAATTCCATGGAATTTCAATACCTCTCATACGTACATCTCACATAAATGGTCAAGAGGATCTCGCATGGATACTGGAAAGAAATGCGCAGACTTCGTCAACCTTTCAACTACAACCCAAACTGCATCATGTTTTCGATGACTCGGAGGAAGACCGAAAACAAAATCCATTAATATATGTTCCCATTCCACTCAGGAATAGGCAGAGAATGCAATAACCCTTCAGGTTTCCTATGCTCACCCTTTAACTTGCTGACATATCTCACATCTCTTTAGAAACCAAGCAATGTCAGTCTTCATCTCAGGCCACCAATAAACACGCCTCATGTTGCGATACATCTTAGTATTTCCTAGATGAATAGATTAAAGAGATCGATGAGATTTCGATAGCAATTCCTACCTCAACTGATCCTACGCTGGAATCCATAATATATCTCTAAATCGTAATGCCCCATCGTTAGAAACTGACCAATCAGAATGATCTATACTAGCCGTTAACCTCTAACGTGCTATATAATCCTGATAAGCTTTCTGACTATTAACCACCCGCTGAATCATCTCCGATTCAGCTCGAATTTGTGCACAAAAGAACATATTAGTAGCTCTGGAACTAGCTCTCTAAGTTGATGATGTGCGAGCTAGACCTTTATGAATCATCATCAATGAAGCTTCCCCAAGAAGTATGAACTAAGAAGCTCCGGCAGTAGCTACGTTATCTCTGCATGTTCTTCTCCTACTAAAGGCATTACCAACCACATTTACTTTGCCTGGGTGGTACTTTAGAGTGAAATCATAATCCTTGAGAAACTCAAGCTACCAACGATGTCTCATATTCAGTTCTCTCTAAGTAAACAAGAATTTCAGACTCTTAATATTTGAAAATATTGTAAACTTCTCACCATACATATAGTGCCTCTAAATCTTCAAGGCCAAAAAAAACTGCAGCTAGCTCAAAATCATGAATTGGATAATTTCTTTCATGAACCTTGAGTTGCCTCGAAGCATAAGCTACAACCCTGCCTTCCTGCATTAGCACATAGCCCACGTCTGAATGAGAAACATCAATATAAATTACTAACTCTTTCCCCATTTCAGGTAATGTAAGAACATGTGTCGTAGTCAATCTATCCTTCAAACCATTGAAGGTAGCCTTGCAATTATCTGACCATATAAAGTCAATGACTTTTTGTGTTAGCTGAGTCATTGGCATAGCAATACGAGAAAATGCATCAACGAACCATCTATAATAACCCGCTAACCCTAGAAAACTCCGAACCTCTGACACTGTGGTAGGAGTGTACCAATCTCTGATTGCCTGAACCTTCGCTGGATCAATAGATATACCCTCAGCATTAACTACGTTTCCAAGAAATCTGACATCTTAAGACCAGAATTCGCACTTATTAAACTTGGCATACAGCCGGTTATTCTTCAGAGTCTGAAATGTAACTCTGAGGTGGTGTCAATGCTCTTATTCAATCTTCGAGTAAATAAAAATATCATCGATAAATGTAATGAGAAACTAGTTAAAAGAAAGTTTAAACACCCTATGCATCAGATCCATGAACATAGCAGGATCATTAGTGCCTAAATGGCATCACTGTAAACTCAAAGTGCCCGCAACGAGTACTGAAAGCTGTCTTCGAAATATCTTCATCCCTGATCTTCGGTTGATGATAACCAGACCTCAAATCAATCTTCAAGAAATATCTAGCACCCTTCAACTGATCAAACAAGTCATCATTCCTGGGCAATGTATATATTGTCATGATAATCACCTAATTCAACTTTCTATAATCAATGCACATTCGTAAAGTTATGTCCTTCTTCTTTACAAAAAGAATAGATGCTCCCCGCGGTGACATACTAAGATAGATAAAACACTTCTGTAGCAACTTCTCCAGCTGAGTCTACAACTCACGTAATTCCTTGGGTGCCATACGGTACGGAGGAATATATATAGGTTTGTACCAGGAATAAGATCAATGATAAAGTCAATGACACGTAACAGTAGCAATCCAGGCAAGTCAGATGGAAAAACTTTCAGGAATTCACAAACCGCAGGTATCTCATTAACCATAAGTTCTTGTCCAGACTCTCCAAATGTAAGAACTCCCGCTAATACCTCTAAATCTCAAGGAGTAGCTCCCTTCCACGAGTTGCAAATCATGAAGGATTATAGCCTTTACAAACTATAATTTCAGAAAGGTTAGGAATCTAAAATATTACCGTCTTATGGAAATAGTCAATACTGGCATGGTACGCTTATAACCAATCCATCCTTAGTAATGCATCAAATTCATGGAACTCTATCACCTTCGAATCAATTTGAAGTTCATTCTCCCCAATCTTGACTACACATCCTTCACATATCAGGTTAGGATAAACTTTCTCACTCACTGTTGTGCTTAGAATCAATAATGTATCGGCTCTAACAGGTTTCAACTTCAACTCATTAATCATTGCACCAACAATAAAAGAAACTGTAGAACCGACATCAATTAAAACATGCATATTTCGACCACAAATGTTCAATATACCTTCCACTAGTCTCTGGTTGGCCTCTAGATCTGCCTCCGCCACTACATGAGCCTGTTCTCGTATTGGTGGTGCGATCCTGCCTACTGATGTAGCCAGCGGTAAGGAACACTCCTTTGCAATATGCTCTGACTGCTCACACCTATAACATATCGTTGGTGTCCCCTACGGTTAACTACTAGCATGAGAAACTTGCACCGATCCACTCATTTTTTATGAAGATTGTGCTCTACCCTTACCCTTACCTCTAGACTGAGATGGTGGTAATAGTGGTTTGGCTACTAAAGCCTAAGAAACTGGTGGAACTGGTGCACTGACATATGTCATTCGTGCATACACTGATGGTGTAGATGTGCCCGCTACACTCCTCATCCTCTTATTTGGCCAAAAATGAATAAATTCCTGGACTCTCTGACTTCCAGGACACTGTGGTGCTGGTGATGGTGAAACCATTATTTCTGAAGGTCTATCTAGATTGGCTGCTTCCATTTCCATCGCACTCTCAAATATAAAAGCGTAACTAGTGCGAAGATGAGAGGAAACAACAACCCCAATCTCATAGTTCAGCCCTCCAAGAAACAAGTCAATCTTATTCTCCTTCATCTCTACCATCTCCGGAGCAAGTTCACTCAACTCAGTGATCCTCCACTCGTACTCCCGTAAAGACATCGCTCCCTATTTCAACTGAATAAATTAAGTCTTTTTCCTGTTCTTGACTCACTTCAAGAAATATTGTCTATAGGATACGGTCCTGAATTGTAGCCAAGTAGTGACAGTTTTCCATTATCTCTCTAGGGAAATCCACCACTTCCTTGTGGAATCAATCAACAAAAATGTGACCAGTTTAACCTTAAATCGTTCCTCGACATCTACAGTAGTGAATCGTTGCTCCATCTCCAATATCCAAGTCTCATCAACCCTTTCTTCAATAGTGCCATCGAATCTCATCATATCATATTTCATGAATTCCTCATTGGTTTTGAGAAATGCGACCTTCTCAGAATCCTCGAGCACTCTGGCAGCTGTTTATTGCACCTGAATGTGTGGTACTACTAGCTGTACTAGAGCTGCTACTATCTCAACTCCTCCTCAGCTCCGCTAACCCAGGGCTGGTCGCAAGCTCTGCCTTAGGTTGCTATACTAGTGGTCTCATCTTAGCCATTAGCATCGCCATTAATTTTGCCTGAGACTCCATTAACTCCCTTATTTGCTGTTCCATTCTAGATTTCCATTGATCCTAAATCTCCTTCTTATCCTGAGACCCAAGTCTTTGAGAACCTTCTCCCTGATCTGCATTAGATTATCATAGTCAAAGGAGAGATAAGATCATTAGGTAACATTCAGAGAATTCAAGGAAATCATATCTATACAATATATAACAATATGTGCAACAAATAATGTATAATAATGTTTTCATTTTTATTTTCCCCCAAAGCATGATAAAAACCATTTATCAAACCTTAAGTTTATTTTTAACTCCAGTTAACTCTCAAATTCAATAAACTTAGTTTTTGGTACAACAAAATATGTTATTATTCACTTTGAAACCATTCAAAAGTGAAACTAGGCTCAAAGCCTTATTCATGATACCAAACTATATTAATGTTGCCACTTTATCTCTAAAATCAATAAACCTAAGGTTCTGATACCAAGCTGTGGCATCCCCTATCCCGATTAGGGCGATAGTCGGCCTAAAACCCTAATTAAGCCCCGGTAATTCAGCCATACTTAACTAGAGCTAGCAGCCTCTTCTTTAGTACCTGATAAACTCAACTTGTATATTTATATCGAAATAACAAATCAAAATACGCAACAAAAAATTAAAACTTTTTCGATAAATACAAATATATGAAAATACAGAGTTTAACAAAACTTAAAACTTAATAAAAACCTCCCAACCCTATTTTTATAAATCAAAATATGTCAAACATTGTATATAAATATAAGAAGGCTCATTACATCGTAGAGAAGATACAAGACTCCTAAATCTTCTCCTTTCCCTTACTTGAAGCGTCGGGTTGTGAACCTGAAATATTGAATTAGGGTGAGCGCTCCAACTTGTTCAGTAAGTAAGTATTCACACAAATCATCAACATTCCATATAGTAATCAAGAATATCTTGCAGTAGTAACTAACAAGATTATGGAAAGCATATAATTCAATACATAAATGGATGCAAAGCAAGTTATCGTAAACTATTATTATGATCCTCATTTTATTTATAAAACTAGGGTCGATCTATTAATGCGCTTGCTAGACCAACATATTGGCCGATATGTTCTCTAGCCCATCCATTAATGCCCAATGGTTCTATCCCAAACCCTCTAGTGTAAATGTAACCCACGCAACCTATAAATTAAGCAGGAAGTTACATATAGGTCGGGAACGTAACCCATCTCCTATATAACCTGGTCTCAGTTTTAGTAACTTACTCTCATGAATCACAATATGCACCATTTTTTCGTTTATCGAAAACCATCAAAGTGTACATAGTCTACCATTCCATTCCAACAACTACATGAGCTATATATACTAAATAGCCAGACAATATTGATAAATAAGCGAATCCACACTTACCTCGGTTTAGGTTTCCATCCAAATTTCCAAACTTTCCGGGCCAATAACTCTTTCCCAGGGATCCAACACCTATCATAGACCATTTATAGTTAATATAGGTCCATTATACTCTAATTAGAATTATTAACAAAATCCCTAAATCCACCAAAAATCCTCAGAAAAACACAACAGAATTTGCTGTTTTCTGGGGTGGGAGCACGCTCCCTTAGTGGGTGGGGCGCGCTCCATCAACTGTGTTCTTCAAAATTTATGAGGGAGCACGTTCCTTTAAGAGGTGGAACGCGCTCCACCCAGTACTGTCAAAACATACGTACAGGGCATCAACCACTGTCCTCTACCAATTCATCACAAAACACTATAACAATTATATACACTCCCAAAATCCATTAGGGAGGACTTCTAGTGAGGTAACATGGCATAATTAACCAACAAACAACATGAATAACTAAGATTTCAACATCACTATCGAATTGAACTTTGATAAACATAGAACAAATCATACCTACGTGATGCTCTCAAGCTGTTGGTTCGATTAAGCTCCTCAACTAAGCCTGATTCAACTCCATGAGCACTCTCTATTGAAAATCAACCCCTAACCCTCGTTGATCTCTCGGTTTATCGAAATGAAAGTGATAAACATGAGGTTTTATTTGTATATATATGGATTTCCTCGAGATACGCATCGTGTCTTCTTTGAGACTGATTGAGTGATTGATGCGTTAAAGTGACACTCCTTATCGTGACACCAAACTTGAAACATCAAGCACTAACGCTTTGTTTGAGATGATCAAACAATCCATATAATTCAATTATTCTTTTAATTCCGATATATAGATTTATATATATCCTTATATATAAATGTATATATAACTTATATATTCCTTCGTCAATAAATTCACCGGACATGCCTACGAGTTACCACGAGCATGCATATTCATGCAATGACCCCCTCGTCATACTTGCTATACCGATAATTCATTGATTATTGTGTATTTCCTCAATTATAAGTTTGCATATAATCTATTATTATATTACAACCTATTTATATTTGTTTAACAATTCAAACAAACACCATACATCATGCCAACGCACTCACACGCTAATCGAGATACGCCAGACTTAATCCTGAGCTTGACTCGGGTTAATCAGGATTTGGATTAGTACTAATCACAAGCTTAAGGTAACGGGTCATTACACCTACACTTTCCTATTCATCAAGAGTATCGAATTAGAGACGACAATAATAACTTTAATGCCTAGATAGTAGGGATCGAAACCCTTTAAGCATCGAGCCATGAATAGAGAAAAGAGTCGTGATGGATTATATAATCCTGAGCATGAATTACTCGAGGAAATGACCTGAGGTCACATGAACCCTATGAAATGTCTCCGATAAAAGAACTGGGACTTCTAAAATAGTGGTAGAAACTCTTGCTTGAGTTTAATTGGAGAATTTATCTCTTTCGAGAGTGAAAAAGGATAAAAATATGTTAGTATGGAAGACGGAATTACGAATAATTATCTGCGTAAGGCAGGTGGGTTATTTGTGGACTCTATAGAGGTAGATAATGTTGAGATGACTCGGTGATTGCGAGGAAAGCAAGGAGATTTTCCTTTAGCTTTGACAAGAGCACTTGAGCCATCATGCAGGAATAACAGCCCAAGTAACTCCACTGTACTGTCATGATTGTTCCTAATCCACAGGGTCGGTGGGAGGCCTAGCGCCACCTCTCTTGGACCAAAGAATCAATCGGTAATGTGAGCTGAGATAGAGTCTACAAGTATATTAGATGTCAAAGATGACCTCAAGGAAATCCTAAGGGATGAGTATCCCAAGGTTCTCACACATTTATAAATGATTCAAACGTAACAAATTTGGTATTGAGGGCAGTCTAACCCATTAAAGACTCGCGAAAGATTTTGAAACAATGTCTCTAGAAGACATGGAGAAACTTAGAATCTCTCATATTAGCATCAAGCTTAGGGCATTCGAGT
Source organism: Stephania cephalantha (assembly GCA_039657325.1). Taxonomy (NCBI): domain Eukaryota; kingdom Viridiplantae; phylum Streptophyta; class Magnoliopsida; order Ranunculales; family Menispermaceae; genus Stephania; species Stephania cephalantha. The sequence goes on along the minus strand of CM077570.1, from coordinate 13,328,625 downwards.
CCATGGATGGGTAAGTGATTTAATTCATGTGGTAGATTTGGAAGGATCCTAGAGATTAATAGTAATTGAAATATAGGACAATTGGTATAGACTCGCCACAGTGAAATGACATAATTTTTGGGTTTCTATCGGACATGATTACCGACCAACTCAGTGGGGAAGCTTAAAGGATCAATACATGATCCGCTGAGCCGACCCAAAAAGTAATTGGATGTAGTTAAATCCAACAGGATAGAAGGATGCCTACATAAAGGAAAATAGTGTAAAACCCAGCTTCATGCTTTGAGAACTTTTGAGATTGAGGAAAATTTTAGAATCATCTCTATGTTAAGCACTTTGATTACAAGCTCAGCATAGACAGTGTAGTTTGACTCCCAAAGTCTAAGAGGAAAGGTGCCTAGAGTTAAACTGAGAGCTAGTAAAGAAGGTTTTTCTGGTAAGTACTTTATTAGGCATCCTAGTACGCATAAGAAAGAGGAATGTGGTTTGCAGATAAGAGTACCTAAAGATGTGTGACTCTTTGAAAGATCGAATATGAGACAAGCAAGGTAAGTTTAGGTACAAATAATGTACACCTTACTTTGAACACACCTAACAAGGGATAAGATTAGATAGTGTTGTGCATATCTTGAGATACATGGGCATGCAGTGTTCATGGCGGCCGTAGTCACAGACTTCTCAAGTACTTCCACTGCTTAGGCGTTGACATGTGCACAAATGAGGGCATGGTTTGTATCTATTTGATAAGGAAATGGAAGTTGACAATATACACTAGTAGTAATAATCTAGTGATTTGACTTGGAGATCATATCACCTGAAGCTAGGGGATATCCAAATTAGAATGAGATCCTGTGACAAGGTACTAGTCTCTTCAGAGGATGACGCACATAATGGGACACTCAATGGATAGCATATGCATGGTATGGTACAAAACTAGGCATGATTTAGTGGAAATACAATTAGAGGAATCAATGTCGGGAGCCCTAAAATGAGGGTAAACATCGTTTGAAATGTTCAAGGAAAATAGGACTCGCCTACAGAGTAGGTTGAGTGTTGAGGACCTGGATTGAAACTATGATGGACTTGTCGTGCTTGATTGATATTTCCATTATATTGTGAACTTGATAGGTTGGTTGGGCATGGAAATGAGACTTGAGGTTTTAGTTCAGGAGAAGTGCCATCAAACGTGATGACTGATCGCGACGAATGATGTGTCACCATGGCGGCTTGATACCCATATCAGCTTTAGCACTTACCTACATCTCGGTATAACATTGTGTTCCAGACTCGGATGCACGCCTTGGTGAATATGCGCATAACACCTTTTGTAGTTCAATGGTCCATGGACAAGATTCTCGCTGTTGTATGACATTTATGACAAAAATTACCAATTTAAGATTGGTAGGATACTAATAAGCCTTAGTTGTGAATACTAGACTTGGGTCTACTAAGATGTTAGACGATACTGAACGGTTGAATCACAATTGAGCCTTAAGATATGCAAGGTCACTCAAGGAAGAATCAGGAAGTTTCGTCCGCATTTTGAAGTTGCTAAACATTCAGGAAAGAAAACGTGGATTAACACAAAAACGGATTATAGTATGACGAGGGAGACTACAATTTTTAAAAACCTCACCTCTAAACGGTCATAGACAGTTCAATATTAAGAGAAAAGTCACATCAAGATTTATATGTCCATTTAGAGTCCTATATGCGCGAGAGCTTCCCATTATTATTTTTATTCCGGTAAGGGTTCATTTTGCTATTTCAATTTCGAGGATGAAATTCTTATTAGTTAAGAAGGTTGTAACGACCCAAAAAATACTATTGCTAATCACGTTACCCTTTAGGACTGTGACCTGACAACCTGTCCTACGTGGCAAACTCAATCAATACTCGGGCGTCGACACCAGGTTAATAATTAAATAATTCAATTTGTGTTTAATGTATGTACTTTACCTATCTATATTTGCACGTACAATTTTAAATACTTTAACATCAAAATTCATGAGCAAAGAGACGTACCGACCTTAGGGTCTGCGTGCGGAGACAGTTGAGTAGGTTTGTGGCAGCCCCTTCCCTAAAATAGGGCACCGCCTAGCCTAATCCCATAATTAAGCCCTAATCTCAGCCATGTAGAACTTAACTACGTACTAGTCAGCCTTTTATCCTATTTTCCTCGTTAAACGTGTTCAGGATAAGTAATACGCATGTCACTTTACAATTGAATTTCAGAGTTAATTAAAACTTATTAAGAGTTATAAAATTTAGCGGAAGACTTAACATATATGCTGAACAATTATTATAATTCCTAAGTGTGGAAAACTAGGAAACAACAATTACATGAATAGAATGGCAAATATAAATAGTGTGATTGTCATCATAAGTCGAGAAACGAAACGTTCGACCCTATATACAATCCTCAAAATATATCAAAATACATAACTGTAAATACATAAAATATCAAAACCTATAAAATGTCAATGCAGAAGCACACCGCTGGCTCAGAGGTAGTCGCCGATCTTCTCTTTGTCAGGCCTGCTAGTCGACGGCTTTACACCCACCTTCATGAAAAGGAAGGTGAGTACAAAAAGTAGAAAGTAACACTGCGTGGTATTTATCCGCATTTCCAAATATACAACAAGCATCTAAAAGCATAATAATAACAACTATTCTTAAAGCAAAATCATGCTATAAGATATTCCGGTTAAATAATATGAAACTAACACTAGACTAAGTTGTAATGATCTAAGGTCGGTCAGTCGTGAGTCATATCACCAAAGCCTTTATTCCACTATCTCAGGATGGAACTGAGCTCTACATCACTGTTGAAGGTTGGAGCTGAGTTCTACGCCTCCATAATCAATCACAAGTGCTAGTTACATGTGATGTATACTTGTCAACAACCATAGGTCCTATACCCTATGTGTTGCACAAGTTAGTGGTGAGATCCCAACAACCTTGAAATTCTAGTGACCAAGTATCGCGCACATCTCTATCATATCATGGTCCTAGATACAAGAACTACTTTCGTAATTAAAGGAATGACACGGTTTGGAAATCCAACAATAGGATTGCATATTTATTGCATTAAGGAAATTGAGTTTACAATATCGTAAACCAATACCTAATAGCATAATATTTCATTTGACTAAATATCTCAACAATCAAGAATGACGTAACACATAATATAGAGTTAATGAAATCATAAACCAACAACCGATACCATGATAACAAACTCATGAAAAGAGATGAGACAACAAGTCATGGCATTTAGATACAAAGTACAATTCATTTCAAATAACTAAAAATAGATAGCATTATTGGAATGAAATGTAAATGAATATCTCAATCAGTTTACTTACAATCCACGCAATTTCCTAAGCTAATCCAGCCTCTCAACACATTATATAATGTATCCGAACTCCCGAGACTCTTCCTTAAGATCCTGATATTAAACTAATCCATATAAATTGGATTTAGGTCAGGTCAAATGGTTTCAAAAACCTTAACTCAAAGAAACCCCTTAAGACTAAACAATATTGAAGTTTTAGTCCTATATTGTAGCTCAATTTTAGGCATGAAATTGCCCATATCTCAAAATCTTCTATTGTACAAAGTTTTTGGTTTCTATCTTAGCTTTCAAAAAAGGTTTGGTTTATGTAATTCCGATTTAAAACAAATGAGATATCGCAATTCTACCAAAAATAGCTCAAATTGGAACCTAATGTGACCGGTAGACTAAAAAAATTTATTTCTCCCAATCTATAGTTTTAAAATTCATAATTCTTGGTCACAAGAATCTAACATACCAAATAACAATATACTAAAAGATTAGCTCATTTGGATGAGTAATTATGGAGTTATGCCATTTAAAAGTTTAGTTTCAAAAAATCTCTTAATGCATTCAATCACCTATTTGTATAACACTTTTGGACATGAAAACATTTGAACTACAAAATTTCTAGTGGACAAAGTCGTTCCTCTTTGAGTTAGCTTTCAAATACCACCAGCTTAAGTTCATTTTGATTTAAAATGGGCAAGTTATGACCAAATTGCATAAGCTTGTTCATAATACAACATGCATAATTTTTATTTTGGTCTTACAACTTTAAAAATTCATATTTTTTTTTCAAAACCAAATAATGAACTTCTTAATAGCTGAATTATCAGCTTGAAATGAGGAATCCAAATATATCAACCAATTCCAAATACTTAATCATCTACCCTTTAAAAATGGCAAAAATCCAGGGTTCTAAACTTGAAATAGAGAGATGTGTATCAAGGGTTGATGACACTTTAATTTGAGCTCCAACTCTCCTTAATCCCCCTAAATTTTTTAGCCAAAACCTTCCTCAATTACTCTGATTTTTTCTTCTCCAACTTCCTTATCTTCTAAATTATGAAAATGAAATGAATTGCATGGGTTGATCTATCTAATCTTATATATAAAAAAGGTTCATTAATAACCATTGATCTTTATGTACACACGTATCGGAAGACTAATCTAATGGCCTACATCTTGGCGCATTTCCCATTAAGTTTCCACTATATATCTCTTCCTAACTAACACCAATTTATACTTAATTGGTCTCTTGATGTTTCAACACGTATATCGAAAATCATCAAATGGCCATTGTTTTAATTTGCCAACTTATGTTACATTTAATATAAAATCAACCATAGCCACATTAATACTACTATTTAAGCTACACTAAGCTTAAATCAACTTACCACAACACTTTCTACTTCGGTTCCATGCCGGCACGCATCTCGAAGCGCATCCCCTCTCACGTTTCAATACCTAAACATCGATTTGAGTGACTTAGTAGTCTACACATATACAATACACTAAGCACACATCATAATAAATATAACATATGCCTCTGCCTCCTCGTTTTGGTCATTGCACGTATATCGATGCAGGTCCCAAATCATGGGTCACCTATCCTAATTAAGGGATTAAACTCGGATAAGAAATTCAGGTCGTGACAAGGTTAGGGAATGGATGAGACTTGGGTTAACTTATAACATTGGAAGGATTATTTGACTTAGGAACATTTATCTAGCCTAATTTCTTTAGTTCATGAATGAGAACAACTAAGTTACTAATGTATTTCCATGAACATTGACCCTACCTAGAGATGTGTAGAATAAAAGATCATAGATGGATAATGGGGTCCTATGATATGCATGTGCAAATAAATCCCAACTCTAGATGTGCCTAGAGAGCTAACAATGGATATGATAAGAGATTGATCCAAGGATCCTACATTTGAGTGAAATCCATATATAAGTGGGTTTTTCGGTCCTAGCATACACAACTAAGAGATAAGCTTCCTGGGTTTCTAATATAAAATTAGGGCTGAAGTTCCACAATTTTAAGTTACTTGGGATCAATCAAGGTGGAAGTCTTGGTCAAATGAAGGTCAATTAAGAAGATCAAGGTATAGGTAATGCTCATCTACTTTTGTTGAGTTCTTACTCAATTTATTCCAATGCATGCAATGATTTGGCATTCAATCTAAAATGAATTTTTAAGAACAAATTAGGTTATGTTATGGTTTTTCCAACTTGTTTCAAGTTTTTTCAACCCTGAATTTAAGTTGCATTTTAAGCTTTCAATCTATTTTAGGTGTTCATGAGGTTTTCATAAGATGCATGTATAAATCTTGAAAATTTATGTATGATTGTTGTTGTTTCGATGACCTGAAGTGATGGTTTATGGTGTTTGATTGAGTTTTGGGGATTTGGTATGATATGGGAGCATTTGAGGATGATTTATGATGATTTGATAGTATAGAGCTGCGTTTCTGCACGATCCTTGAGCGCGCTCCATCAAAACGTGGAGCGCACTCCACGTTCAGGGCACCTTCAAGACAATTTTGACTGATTTTCATAAAATGATCGTATCTCCTTTGTTTTATCTCCGTTTTTGTCGTTCTACATATCACCGAGAAGCTAAGAAGGAGAGAAACAACTTAGAATCATTACTTTTCAAAAATTTAATCTTTGGCTTTATCAAAAATGAATTTAAAATAATGGTTTGTGTGTAGGGATACCCGTTTTGCAAGTGTTTGGATGTCGGGGTTTTCCAAAGGGTTTCCGTATAACTTTCTAACTCATATTATCCAGAATGGATCCTTTTAATATAATTTAGATGTCACACGAGTTTGGAGTCATTCTGAGTTTTCTAACGCACTTTTTTCCAACTCACTGTTGGTTTAAGCACTTGACAGTTTAACACTAAGTCCATATTTGGACTGTTTACCTAATAAAGAGATTGAAACCATTTCAAATGATTTTAATGAGGAATTATAACTTATATTATATCGATAAACATTGTGGTTTGTGTCTCGAGCTTTATGAAGTACTTTCTGACATTTTATTCGAGTTTGGATTCATTTTTTTGAATAAATAACTTAACGAAAAATGCATAAAACAATGCAATGGTCTGAACTAAGAATTAAATGATAAATCAAGTATAATTAGACTCTTAACGGACTCAAACCAAATTGAATGAATACCAGGGACCTAAAGAGAGTAGAGTCGGGTATTACGGTCGGTTTTGAGGGTGTATTGGAGCCGCGAGAGTTTGAATTTCACGTAGATTTGAGGGAAGTAAACCAGTCAGAAGACCAATACTATTTCCTTTCATTTTCCTTGTTTATTTTTGAAATAATAAGCTAAAGTTGTTGGACTGTAATTGCCCACCAAGTGGCTTACGTGTTTAAGTTGTTAAGCATAGTTGACTATGATCACTCGTGAGTTGAGCATCCAGTTAGCTCCCACGGCTGCTCGTGAGTCTGAATCCTTTTGATGTGAGCATCCAGGGTCTCTATGGCTCCTCAATTTGCATTCAATTTCTATAAGTAATAGGCATCCAGGGTCATTATGGCCTCCTTTAGAACTCTCTTGGACTATGCCTTAGGTAAAGCTGGTGGTGTCGTATGAATAGGTATGGATTGTGAAACTTCCGCCCATGGTACCAACTTCCGGACTTACACCTTTTGTCGGTGTAGACTGTATAGACCACTATTTCCCTATCTTTTACTTTTGAGTTACTTGGTTCTTATCGTTGATTGTTTCAGTATATCTATCATGCACTTTACTGCTTTAATTACTGTTCTTTATTTCCTGCACGATCTATAGAGTTATCATTTACTATCTTGAAATATTGTTGAGTTTCTTTTGGCTTTACTTACTAGAATTGTCTATGTCTCTGGTGACAATTGCAGGTCCCTCTAGTAGCAATGGTGAGAAGCCCAAGATCGATGACTACCTCTGAGTTTTCCTTAGAGCTAGCTCTTCCTTTATTACTATCGTAGTTATTTTAATTGTATCTATTATATCATACTTGATGTTTTTATACACATTTGGTTATGGGTTTTAAGAGATACACTTGAGATGCATGTATATAATGCTTATTTACATTATCTTCACCTGAGATATACATAAGATCTATATTATGCTGGATTTCCACGTCTAGGACTTGTCCCGAACTCAGTTTCTTTTTTTAGTTGCTTTAAATTACTTTTTGCTGCAAAATGAATATTAAGACTTGTTAAACTAATAAGCAACCATAATAAACAACCAATGGATGAATAATTCAGATAAGAGGCTGACTAGGCATGTGTTGGCTCGGTAGGGGTTGGCTGAGGGTCCATTTAAGCCTAGGCTGGACGGGGCCCAGTTTGTGGGGATTAGGGTCGTTACAAACAATCTTTACATATTCAACATATTAAGCATTTCAATAGGTTTAGTATTATGTATATCAACTTTTTCAGTTTTTAAATTAAATAAAAGAATTATCAGGCAGATCAAGGAGGACTGCAAAAGCAAATACACCTTGTTTATAGTTAAAGAGCTATGAACATAAAACGTTAACCTAATTTTCAAGGATATATATATATACTATGGGTACGTGCTATGCATGTGATACACAGTCTTAGCCTGGATAAATTTATTGAAGTTGAGTTAAACATTAAATAATCTCAATGCAAAAGTTAAACATTACTATATATATCAAATATGACTATAGCTCGAATTGTTTTTTGTACATGAACTGCCTGAAGTAGTGGTAGTCTTTTGTAACCACGTACACACATTAAGTTGTCCATCTCCCATTTTTTTAATATTTTGATTAGAATAAACTACCTACTATCCTATGTGAAGTTGGTTAGCTCTCCCTACCTCTACTCATCAATTACCTGACACTCACCACACTTTGATTTTGCACATTAAGCGGTTGCATTTAGTTTGTTTAAAATATGAACAAATAAAAAAGACATGTATGCGCTTATTTTTTGTAAGGACATGATTTGGAAAGAAAATTTTTTACACTTGACTTAGGAGGGTAAACTAGAAATAAAGGCTATTTTGGCTTCACCACAATCCTAGAGGTATTTCAATTAAGTATAAGATATATATACATGAATCATAACTTTTTCCTTTGTTACCTAAAATTTACTATTTTATCCTTTTTTATATTCATGTTTTATGCATCGCTACCGTCAATTGCTCTTACCATCATACACAATCACCACACAATTAGCACCTAATTATGACTAATTAGGGATTTGTACGATACTTGTGGCCTCAAGTTCCAAGGCAAACCGAGCACAACCACGTCACCAGACACAACACCAGCTCACGCCACATCATCTACACGCATGTCCATGACGGCCTACAAAATCTACTTAACCTTCTCTTATAGTCCTAACTAATCTAATTATTCTAGTGTTTATGATGATTTGCACTTAATTGTTTCAATTAGGCTATTCCTAACTCACTTAGTCGCTTGATAAGTTATTTAGTCGATATCCTTGGCTTACAGACTAAGTATTAGTGTTTTACAACATATATTTGTGAGTTATTATCATATAAATTGTAATTTTAGCCAAAGTCTTTCAATTCTTATGCAATAAGTAAATATAAGTAAATTGTATTATCTAACAAACCCTAAGTAGTGGTAAACAAGGAAAAAGGATACCATGCAAATCAAAAGCGACAAAAGAATATAATATCAAGTCAATATACATGTATAAGGTATAAAAGTCTCCCCAAAATGTTCTAAAAGCAGTAATATAATATATACAAACACCTACAAGATCGATTGGTTGAGGGTTTGCCAAGCTTGGCCTTCCCTTGGCTCATTGTAGGATCTGCACTCTGTCATCCATGCAAAAGTTGATGACGAGTCTAATAAGTAAAGCCCTAAAAGAAACGCAAGTTGCATTTAATAAGAATTTAAATAAAGCGGCTACAAATCATGCTAGATAATACAAATTACACTGAAAGGGATAAATAGCATGAACACAAGTCACTAAGATAGCAAAATATTTTGAACGCGAGTGTGGTATATGTCTGTCGAACTCTGGGATAAGTAAACAGGATCGAGGAGACTCTGGATCAAGGTAGTCCGCGCCGCCGCCCTAGGGTTGATGAGGATCTCTGTTGATCAAGATTTAGACTCTCGTTCAATCGCTTTTAAAGGAGAGGATCTTTGTGTCGGAGGCAAGCCTCGCGAAAACTCACTCTCAAATCATCGACTCGAGAAAAGGAATCTCACGTGTACCTTAAGGTATGACCAACACTATAGCAACAATCTGATCGTCATCTACGAGAGTGTAGGAAAGTGGTCATACCGTCTCCTCGACCATACACTAATACACGTGGGAGTGGAGTAGTCAAATAAACCAAAACTGGCGTAATTCAACAATGCAAATGAATTCAAAATAAAAAATAGACCATTTAAAATAATTTAGAGTCACATGAATTGATTTTATATCGTGAGAACAAAAATTAGAATATTATTCTAATTTTTAGTTGTGGCACCTTTTTCGGGTTACACCGGGAATCCAAAAGCTTGAAAAAGTCTCAAAACTCAATTTTCTAACTTTTTCCAATTTCTCATATTTTCTATGATCTTTTTGAATTTCCCCATAATTTTCTATCTATTTTTAATATGTTTTGTAATTTATTTTATTTACAAGTAAGAGTAGCACCAATTAACACAAAGACTAGGGAATGGCAGTTGTAATGGTTTGGTCACCTGCAAAGACAACCTACAAATGCCCTCACTAAAAGACTTGACTCAATAGAAAATGTATAAATTCGAAAAGGTAGAAGTAGACCAAAGTTAAGTTGGGATGCATTAATTAGGAGGGATTTGAATGGTTTGGAAAGCTCACCATCAATTTCACTTAATCGATCACTAAAATAGTTTGATCCATTTAGCCGACCCCAATTAATTTGGGACTGAGGCTATGTTGTTGTTCTATTTTATATTAAATTTTTAAATTTTAAAAAATTATTTAATATTTAATGGGGTTGAGCCCACCATAACCAATCACGATTCGACTAGGCCCGATTCTGCCCAAATCCTAACCCTATAGGACTTAATCACATATTAGTCAGCCTTTCTGTCCAAATTTACTCCAACTCATGTTCAGAATAAGTAAAACACATATCATTTTACATAAAGCCATTCATAGACTGCTCTGATACCAATTGTGACGGCCCCTTCCCTAATCTAGGGCACCGCCCGGCCTAATCCTGTAATTAAGCCCAAATCCTAAACCCATAGGACTTAATCACGTAATAGTCAGCCTTTCTATCCAAATCTACTCCAACTCATATTCAGAATAAGTAGAACACATATCATTTTACATTTGAAAATCAGAGTTAATTAAAACTTATTAACAATTATAAAATTTAGCAGAAGGCTTAATATATTATGCATAAACAATTATTATAAATCTGAAGGGTGTGGAAATCAGGAAACAACGATTACATGCATATATAACAGGTGGCGAATATAAATAGTGTGATAGTTATCATAAGTTAGGGAGCAAAAAACTCATTCCAATATACAACCCCAAAACATATCAAAAACATATGTACATAATACATAGGATACCGAAACCTACAAAATGTCAATGCACAGGTACGCCGCTGGCTCAGAGGTAGTCTCCAATCTTCTCCTTGCCTGGCCTGCTCGTCGACATCTTTGCACCCACCATCATAAAAAGGACGGTGAGTACAAAAAGTAATAGTAATCTCCATTGACAAATTCGTTTACATTTCCAAATCAAACTAAATGGTATATAAAAACATAAGTTAAATAAAGAAAGACAAGTACCACACTCATGCTAAGAAATACCATAGTTAAACAAGTGAAACTGACATAAGGCTAAATAGTTAGGAGCTAGATCCAGTCGGTTGTGACCTACGTCAGTAAAGCCATTAATCATTGAGGAATGTACATGTCTCACACAATCTACCTCCCTAGTGACTTTAATCCCAGTGGCATCAGGGACTCTAATCTCGATATCATCAGGGACTTTAACCCCGTATATCATCAGTAACCCCAAGGACTCTAACCCCGTGTTCCTTATCCTAGTGGCGAGTGCCAACATCCCCTGGGACTCTAACCCCATGTGTTGATCTACTCATAGTGCAATTGACTCTAGATTCTATAACTACTTTATAATTTAAGGAAAATGACTCATTAAGGAATCCAAGGATTTAGTTATGTTATAAAGCACGAATTTTTCCAAAGAGTACAAGTCCATAAAGCCATTCATAAACCTACAAATCCTTAATAGCATGCTATCTATACTACATTTATTGTAAAATAGTAAGAAATGACATATATCACATGAATGGATTCAAAAGAATTCAAGTTATCAAAATATCATGGAAACCAAGCTCATCAAGTAAGGAAGAACAACCATGTCCATAATATGAGAGTACAAAGCTAGACATAGTCAATATAGACTATAATAAACAAGTTAAAACAGAAAATGAAATGTAAACAAACAATCAACAAGTATACTCACATCAAGCAATGTAAAGTACTAGCTTTACTGGTCTCCCGACACCTCAAATATTGCATTCGTACTCTCGTAACCTTTTCCTAGGTTCCTTTTGACCTATAACATGTTTTCAGATATGTTTAAGCCTTTACTTAAGGTTTTAAGCTTAGTTATAGTGTTTTGAAAATTTTGAAAAATTGAAGATTTTTGTGTTGTCATTGTAATTAGTGTGCTAATAAATTGGATTAGCGTGCTATCTGTTTCACCTAGAGCGTTATGTGCCTGAAAACCCAGAATTGTGTAAACAGAATTATGATTTTACTCCACACATAGGGCTCACCAATGTTTTTTTATCTCCATACACACTCCCAAAACTCCAAATCATCATCACCAATACAAAAACAACCATGTATATCATTAAATCCATGAATTCATCAAATTGAACTAAATGATCTAGTGTAAGTAAGTTACCTAGTTGATGTGCACTAGTTTGATCAATCTCTAACACGCCTAATCCTCTAAACCAACTATGTTTCTTCCTCCTCAAACACTCCAGCAAGCTTTCCTTACTTGTTAAGCTTATGAATTAAGAAAACTTGGTTTGCATGTGTTGATTTATAGTATATATATATATGTGAATGGATATGGTTAAACCATAGCCACACATCTATTTACACACACGTATCCCGAGAAATATCTAATGGTATATGCTGAAACACATGTCCCACTAACCCCACTAACTAATCCTAAGTGACACTAACAGTTACTCTATTTGTCTCTAGATGTGTTAGCACGTGTCTCGGTGCAAATCACATGGCTATTGAATTAAATCACTAACTTAGGCACATTTAATTCCAAATCAACAATAGCCACTATTTAAATCATACAAATGCTCAATATAATCTTACCACATAAACTCTACCTCGGTCACACGTCGTCATGCAAATCGAGGTACATCTCCACTCACATCTTGATGCCTATACACGAGTAGGAGTGACTTAATAGTCTACACATATACAATATATTAGGCATACACCAAAACAAATCTAACATATACCTTGACCCTCTCGCCAAGATCAATACACATATCACGATATAGGTCCCACTTCACAGGTTGGTGATCTTAATTACATATAATAAAGGAGATTAAAAATTCAGGCCATGACAATTCTTCCTAACTAATGGAAATTTCGTCCTCGAAACTTGAATAAAACACAAATTGTAGATGTGGAAACCAGATGATATTTGCTAGAAACTATTAGTTGGGAAGTGAGCAAATGCGAGTTGGGGGTTATTTTATGAATATGTTAATTTCTATATGTATATATCTAAAAGTTATGCCACGTAGTAGCTTATTCGTGTTCGTTATCCACCTGCAGACATTTATAGTAGACACACGTGATGGCGGAGATACTGGAGCTAGCCGCAGTCAACCTCCTACTACCTCAGCTGACGATTATCAGAGGTTGTCTGACTGGGTAGCAGCTCAAGGGTAACAGTTAGCTGACTTCATTGCTTTCATGAGAGAACACATGGTGGCTGTCACACCAGCCCTTCCCGCCACTCATGCTACTACAGTGAAACCCCAGATCACTAAGACTAAGACTGCACCAGATACTACTACCTTAGGACCTCAAGCACCCGCACCACCAGTGCCACAGCCACTTGTAGACCCCATAACACCACATCAACCAAAGTTACCGGTAGCGATTGTACAAGAGATAACTATAGCTGGGGAGACATCTACTCCTACTCCTACGCTTTTTGAGGCAGCAACATTATCGAAGGATGCCAAGTTGTTGAAGGAGTTCATTATGCTTAGGCTAGTTTTCTTTACTAGAGAGCGAGATCACGAGAAGATCGAGCAGTGGATTCTCTCACAGGAGAAGTTACATTCACTATTGGGAGTTGAGGATAGGTTACAACCCATTCTCTCTTACTACACCCTAGAAAAGGGTGCAGGTGTTTGGTGGAGGACCAAAGTGGCGAGCAGAGGTAGTTTTACATAATGGGATGACTTCAAGAAAGAATTTTCTCAAGCAGTATTTTTCAATTTCTATGGTGAAGGAAAAAGAGGTTTATGGCACTAAGACAGGCTGAGGGTGACACAGTGATGAGTTACAGGGATAGATATGGCTACCTTAGATAGTTTGTAAGAGACTTAGTTAGAGATGATGCTGATGATGCTTTCTATTTTGGTTATGGTTTGAGATGGGATATAACACAATTTGTCGTGAGCACCGGAGCCAGATCTCTTCAAGAGATGTACGAGCGGGCTCTCTCTTATGAGACATATGAGTTAGGTAGAGTGGAGGATGGACGTGTTGAGTTACCAAAGAGGGGATATGGTTATGAGCAGAGGGGACAGAGGGGTAAGAGACAGAGGAGAGCAGAGAGACAGTTTCAAAGAGTTGGAGCACAAGGTTCTTACGTACGACCAATAGCACATGCACCACCACCAGCCCCTGTACATGACACTTATGGTGGACCTCTCTTACCTCATCTCGCTAGGCAGGCATTACCAACACCTCGACATCAGTAGAAGCAAGGTAGAGGTCGAGGCAGAGGCCGAGATTCTAGATAGGGATAGAAGCATGCACCGGGACAGGTTCAGGATGATCAAGGACAGAAATAGCAGTTTAATTCGCGTGAACCCATTACATGTTGGAGATGCGGTTAGGTGGGAAATATGGCCCGAGAGTGCACATAGCCAATGGCAGCTTATCTACAACAGGGCAGCGAGGGAGCACAAATGGTAGCACAGCCAGATCTCGGGTCGACACGAGATCTTATTGAGGGTACGTTTCCATTTTAGGTAGAGATTTTTATGTACTATTTGATTCTGGTTCTACTTTTCCATTCATTGTTGGTCGCATGGAAGACATCCTAGGGTTGACACTCGTTATGCTCAGTGTACATTTTATTTTAAGTACCGCAGATAGAGATATGGTTTTCCTTAATAGTTTTATTAAGGGATGTCCGGTCGAGATAGGTGGGGTAAGGATTTGGACTTGATTACGGGATTAGGCCAGGCGGTGCCTTGTCATTAGTGCGCTAACTACTGTCTCTAAGGCGCTAACCGAGATTAGCGTGCTATATGTAGGAAAACTTAGAATTCTGCAAACAGAATTTTGAGTTTTCTCAACACATAGGCGTCACCAATACTTTAGGGATCTCCATACATACTCTCGAAACCCCCAATCATCATCAACAACACAAAAACAGCCATGTATATCATTAAATCCATGAATTCGTCAAATCGAACTAAATGAACTAGTGTAAATAAGTTACCTAGTTGATGTGCACTGGTTTGATCAATCTCCTACACACCTAATCTTCTAAACCAACTATTTTTCTTCCTCCTCAAACACTCCAACAAGCTTTCCTTACTTGTTAAGTTTATGATATAAGAAAACTTGGTTTGTATGTGTTGATTTATAGTATATATATGTGAATGGATTTGGTTAAACCAGATCCACACATCTATTTACACACACGTATCTTGAGACATAACTAATGGTATATGCTGAAACACATGTCCTACTAACCTCCCCTAACTAATCCTAAGTGAAACTAATAGTTACTCCATTTGTCTTTAGATGTGTTAGCACGTGTCTCGATGCAAATTACATGGCTATTGAATTAAATCACCAACTTAGGCACATTTAATTCCAAATCAACCATAGCCACATAAAAGCCACTATTTAAATCATACTAATGCTCAATATAATCTTACAACATAAATATCTACCTCGTCCCACGTTGTTACGCAACTCGAGGTACGTCTCCACTCACATCTCGATGCCTATACACGAGTATGAGTGACTTAGTAGTCTACATATATACAATACACTAGGCATAAAACAAAACAAATCTAAAATATACCTCGACCCTTTCATCTCGGTCAATGCACATATCACGGTATGGGTCCCGCGTCACAGGTCGGTGATCCTGATTACAGATGATAAAGGAGAGTAGAAATTCGAGCCGTGACAATTCTTCCCAACTAATGGAAATCTCATTCTCAAAATTATAATTTAGGTTAGGTTAATACCTAACTCGAAGAGGTACGAAAATTTATCCATCATATAGTTTTCCCGCTCGCAAGTGAGGTTCGTATCATCATGGAACTACCACTTGACAAGAACTTTCGGGATAGACTTGTTCCTCAACTGTTATAGCCTTCAATCAACAATCTGAATAGGCTGCTCCTCATACATAATATCATCACTCAAGTCTATCAGACTCAAATCCATAGTCTGTCTATCACCTGCTCTTGACTCAGCTAGTCGAAGCATGGAAATATTAAAGACTGGATGAATCCCTGAAATCAGTGGAGGCAACTCAAGCTTGTATGTAACTTTCTTGACTCGTTTCTTAATTATTTAATGCCCGATGAACCTCGATGCAAGTTTACCTTTCACTCCAAATCTCTTAACACCCTTCCGAGGGGAAACATTTAAATATACAAAGGCTCCCTCGATGTATGTGAGATCACCGCGATATCTGTCTGCATACTTTTGCTATCTATCCTAGGCTCATTTGAGTCTCTAATGGATGAATTTGACCTTCTCCGTGTGATCAACAATAATCTCAGGCCCCGCCCCACAATCTCTCGGTCATCTTGTTCAGCACAACATGATGGCGAGCGACACGGTCTGCGATACAAAGCCTCAAAAGGTGCCATCTCAATATTGCCTGATAACTATTATTGTAAGCAAACTCACACAACAGTAGGTACTCCTCCCAAGACCCACCAAACTCCAAAACACAAGCTCGCAACATAACCTCGATAAACTGAATCAATCACTTAGTTTGAGGATGAAAAGTCGTGTTAAACTGTAGGCGCGTATCATACTGCTCTTGCATACTCCACCACATCCTGGACATATACATAATAGCACGATCAGAAGTAATAGCCAATGGTACTCCATGCAGCTTGATAATCTATCGCTCGAATAGTATACTCAGTTGATCAAATGTGTAATGCGCGGCTACTGGTAGAAAACAAGCAGACTTTGTAAGTCTGTCAATGATAACCCAAATGGAATCATGTTTCTTGGCGCTCCTCAGTAAACCTCTCACAAAATCCATAGAGATGTTCTCCCACTTCCATCGTGGAATGGTAAGAGGCTGTAGCAATCCTCCAGGTCTGCGATGTTCAGTCTTCACTTACTGACAAATCTTACAGTTCTTGATGAACTTAGATACATTCGCCTTCATCCCAGGCCACTAAAAATGTCCATTCATGTCATGGGCCATTTTGGTCCTACCTGGATGAACGGTGAATCGGGAATATTGTGACTCCTTATGAATCTCATCTCTAAGCTCTGACACTGATGGTATCCACATTCTGTCTCTAAATTCCAGACACTGATCAGCCGTCTCAGTCCAGTCAACATAATTCGTAATCTATGCCAACTCACTAAACCTCAGCTATAACCTGTCGGTCCTCTGACCATCTGACACTCTTTTTGTAGACACAGTTTGTACTTTCGTTTATGTGCAAATCTCAATCTGAGTACCGATAGGAACCTCAGTATCTCTAACCGGTATTGGCTTTTCTTATATGATACTCCACAGAAAAGTTGCAATCCATCAGAAACTCCTACCATCTGCATTGTCTCATATTCAGCTCCTTCTGTGTGAAGAGATACTTAAGATTCTTATGATCAGTAAAGAGTGTGAGTTTCTCTCCATACAGATAATGTCTCCATTTATTTAGTGCAAACACTACTGCTGCCAACTCCAAATCGTGTGTCAGATAATTCTTCTGATGTACCTTCAACTGTCTAGAGGCATAAGCTATTGTGTCACTACTTTGCATGAACACGCGACCCAGACCCATATCAAAAGCATCAGTGTATATTGAAAATCCATGTCTACCCTCTGACAACACTAACACTAGCACAATAGTCAACAACCTCTTCAACTGAGCGAATGCCTATTAGCATTCCTCAGACCACTCAAATTTAACATCTTTCTAGGTCAACCTAGTAATCGGTGAAGCACTTGTCATGAAATCCTTCATAAACCGACGATAATACCATGCCTAACCTAGAAGACTCCTAATTTTAGTCACTGAAGTCGGTGCTGGCCAATCCATAATTGCTTGAATCTTGGTCTGATGTACTGCTATCCTTGCTGCATTGACAACATGCCCTAAAAACTTGACTTCTGAAAGCCAAAATTCACATTTGCTGAACTTGGCATAAATTATATGCTCCCCCAAAGTTTGCAATGTCTCCCTGAGGTCCTACACGTGATCCTCTCTTATCCTCGAATATATCAGTATGTCATTGATGATGACTATCATGAAATGGCCAATAAACGGTCTGAATACTCGATGCATCAAATCCATAAACACTACGGGAGCATTGGTCAGCCTCAATGGCATGATCGTGAATTGAAAATGTTCATATCTCGTGCTAAAAGCAGTCTTGGACCTATCCTTATCCTTGATCCTAGCTGATGATACCCTGATCACAGGTCTATCTTATAGAAAAACTATACTCCTCTCCGCTGATCAAATAAATCATCAATCCTCGATGTCGAATACTTATTCCTGATTGTGACTTTGTTCAACTATCTAAAGTCGATACAAAGTGTCAAAGTACCATCCTTTTTCTTCACAAAAAGGACGAGCGCTCCCTATGGCGACATAAAAGGTGTAATAAATCCCTTGTGTCCCAAGTCCTGAAGTCGAGTTTTCAACTCCTCTAACTCTCTTGGTGCCAAGCGGTACGATGATATAGAAATTAGTCTGATGCCCGATACTAACTCAATAATAAAATTAACCTCTCGCGACAGTGCTAGACTAGGTATATCCTCCTAAAATACATCGGGAAACTCTCTAACAATCGATATATTCTCAAGCTTAAGTCCCCGACTCTCTGGTACTGTGTATAGGGAAATCAATGCCTCGATCTCCTCTCAAGTTGTAGGTCTACCTCGATAGCAGCAGTAGCAGGGTAAAGGTCAAAGTAAAGGTCGAGATTCTAGACAAGGACAAAGGTAAGCACTGGGACAGGTTTGAATGATTAGGGACAGAGACAATAGTTTAGTCACCATGGACCCATTACATGTTAGAGATACGGTCAGGTGGGACATATAGCCCGATAGTGCACACAGCCAGCGCAGCTTATCCACAGCATGGTAGCATAGCCAGATCTCATATCGACACGAGATCTTATTGAAGGTACAATTTCAATTTTTATTAGATATGTTTATATGTTGTTTGATTCTGGTTCTACTGTTTCATTCATTGTTGGTCTCATGGTAGACTTCTTAGGGTTAACGCCTATTAGGTTTAGCATATTGATTTTTAGTACCGTAGTTGGAGATAGGGTTTTACCTAATAGTTTTATTGAGGGATGTCTGATCGATATAGGTGAGGTAAAGTTACCTACTGACTTTAAAGTCTTCGAGTTTTTAGAGTTTGACAAATTTTAAGGATGGACTGGTCATCGGCATACCACGCTCATATCGACTATTTGTTTAAGACATTGATATTTGAGATCCCAAGGCATCCGATCTTCACCTATAGAGATAGTTCAGCGAGGACAGTAGGAACGAGTGGTCGACATGCAACTAGTGAGGAGATGGAGGCATTGATTTCACTATACACAGTACCAGAGAGTCAGGGAGTTAAGCTTAAGGATATGTCGATTCTTAGAGAGTTTCCAAATGCATATCCGAAGGATTTATCAGGTCTACCGCTGACGCGAGTGGTTGATTTTATTATTAAGTTGGTACCAAGCAACAGATCAATTTTTATACCATCATACCGCATGGCACCAAGATAGTTATATGAGTTATAGATTCAACTTCAGTACTTAGGACAGAAGGGATTTATCACACCTTCTATGTCACCATGGGGAGCACCCATCCTTTTTGTGAAGAAGAAGGATGGTACTTTGAGACTTTGTATTGACTACAGATAGTTGAACAAAGTCACAATCAGGAATAAGTATCCATGTCGAGGATTGATGATTTATTTGATCAGCTTAGAGGAGCACAGTTTTTCTCTAAAATAGACCTGCGATTAGGGTATCATCAGCTTAAAATCAGGGATGAGGATAGGTCCAAGATAGCTTTTAGAACAAGATATAGAAATTTTTAGTTCACGGTCATGCCATTTGGGCTGACTAATGCTCCTACAGTGTTTATGGATTTGATATATCAGGTTTTAAGACTGTTTCTTGATTGGTTTGTGATAGTTTTCATTGATGACATACTGATATATTAGATGACCATAGAGGATCACGAGCATCACCTTAGAGAGACGTTGCAGACTTTGAGGGATCATAGATTTTATGCCAAGTTTAGCAAATGTGAATTTTAGATTTCAGAGGTCAAGTTTCTGGGGCATGTTGTCAGGGAAGCAAGGATGGCAGTGGATCCGACCAAGATTCAGGCAATTATGGATTGGGCAGCACCGACTTTAATGATTGAAATCAGGAGTTTTCTCTATTTAACAGGGTATTATTGCCAGTTTGTGAAGGATTTCTCAAAGATCGCTTTAGCGATTACTAGGTTGACCCAAAAATATGTAAAATTTGAGTGGTCTAAGAAATGCGATGAGGCATTCTGTCAATTGAAGAGGTTGTTGACTACTACGCCAGTGTTAGTGTTGCAAGAGGCTGAACAAGGATTTTCAATATACACTGATGCTCCTCATATAGGTCTGGGTTGTGTGTTGATGCAAGGTAGTAGTAAAGTAGCTTATGCCTCCAAATAGTTGAAGGTACATGAGATTATTTGACACACGATTTGGAGTTGGCAGCAATAGTATTTGTACTAAAGATATGGAGACATTATTTGTATGGAAAGAAACTCACACACTGATCGTAAGAGTCTAAACTATCTCTTCACACAAAAGGAGTTGAATATGAGACAACGCAGGTGGTTGGAGTTTCTGAAGGATTACAACTTTTCTGTAGAGTATCATCCACGAAAAGCCAACGTAGTCGCAAATGTGCTAATTAGGATATTGGTTAGAGATTTCGAGGTTTCTACAGGTGTTCAAATCAAGATTTGCGCACATATGAAAGTACAAACCATGTCTACAAAGAAAGTGCCAAAGGTTCAAAGGATCGATAGGTTATACCTGAGGTTTAGTGAGTTGGTGCAGAGTATAGACTATGTTGACTGGATGGAGATGCTTGATCAGTGTTTAAGATTCAAAGACAGACTGTGGATACCATCGGTGCCAGAGATGAGAGATGAGATTCTTTAGGAATCACACCGTTCCTGATTCATCGTTCATCCATACAGGATCAAAATGTACCATGACATGAAAAGGCATTTATGGTGGCCTGGGATGAAGATGGATGTATCTAAGTTCATCAAGAACTGTGGGATTTATCAATAAGTGAAGGCTGAACATCGCAGACCTGGAGGATTGCGACAGCCTCTTCCCATTTCACGATGGAAGTGGGAGGTCATCTCTATGGATTTTGTGAGAGTATTACCGAGGACCACCAGGAGACATGATTCCATCTGGGTTATTGTTGAAAAACTAATGAATTCTGCTCATTTTCTGATAGTAGCCATGCATTACACGTTTGATCAGTTGAGTATATTATTCAAGCGAGAGATTATTAGGCTGCATGGAGTATCATTAACTATTACTTCTCATCATGAGGCTATGTATACGTCCAGGATGTGGCGGAGTATGCAGAAGCAGTATAGTGCGCGCCTACAGTTCAGCACGGCTTTTCATCCTCAGACTGACGGGCACACTAAGAGATTGATTCAGGTTCTCGAGTGTATGTCGCGGACTTGTGTTTTGGAGTTTAGCAGATCTTCAGAGGAGTACTCGCCATCAGGTGTTTGCTTACAACAACAGTTATCAGGCCAGTATTGAGATGGTTCCTTATGAGGCTTTGTATGGCAGACCATGTCGCTCGCCATCATGTTTGGCTGAGCTAGAGGAACGGGAGATTGTGGGGCCTGAGATTATTTTTGATCACACGGAGAAGGTCAAATTGATCCATCAGAGACTCAAAGGAGCCCAGGATAGACAATAAAAGTATTCAGACAGATATCGCGGTGATCTCGCGTACACCGAGGGAGCCCAGGACGAAATTTTCATTAGTTGTGAAGAATTGTCACGGCCCAAATTTCTAATCTCCTTTATTATTTGTAATCAGGATAACCGACCCGTGGCGTGGGACCCATACCGTGGTATGTGCATTGACCGAGGCAAGAGCGCTGAGGTATATGTTAGATTTGTTGTGGTGTATGCTTAGTGTATTGTATATATATAGACTATTAAGTCATTCCTACTCGTGTATAGACGTTAAGATGTGAGTGGAGACGTACCTCAAGTTGCGTGACGATGTGGGACCGAGGTAGAGATTTATGTGGTAAGTTTATATTAAGCGTAGTATGGTTTAAATAGTGGCTTTAATGTGGTTATGATTAATATGGAATTAATGTAGCATAAATTTAATGTTTTAATTCAAGAGCCATGTGATTTACATCGAGACATGTGCTAGCACATCTAGAGACCGATGGAGTTACTATTGGTGTTACTTAGGATTAGTTAGTGGAGGTTAATGGGAAAAGCGTCAACATGTGGGCCATTAGTTAGGTCTCGAGATACATGTTTACAACAAGATGTGTGGCTATCATTCGACCATATCTATTCATACATGAAGCCATAGTTCAATACATGCAAACCAAACAAATCATTTTCATTTGCAAACCTAGAAGATAAACCTTGTTGGAATGTTTGAGGAGTAAGAAAAATAGTTGGTTTGGAGGATTAGGTGTGTAGGAGCTTGATCTAACTAGTGCACATATACTAGTTAACTTACTTACACTAGATCATTTAGTTCAATTTGATGAATTCATGGATTTAATGATCTACATGGCTATTTTTATGTTGTTGATGATGTTTTGGGGTTTTAGGAGTTTGTATGGAGATCCCAAAAGTATTGGTGAGGTCTATGTATGGAGTAAACTCAGAATTCTATTTGCGCAATTCTGGGTTTTCCTACACATAGCTCGCTAAGTGAAACAATTAGTGCGTTAATCTTGGTTAGCGCACTAGAGACAGCAGTAAGCGCCCTAATGAGGTCATTATTGTCTATATTGACTATGAATAACTTTGTACTCTCATATAATGGACTTGTTTGTTATTCCTCACTATATGAGATTGGATTCCATGTTATTTTGATAACTTGAATTCTTTTGAATACATTCATGTGCTATATGTCATTTCTTGTTGTTTTACTGTAATGTAGTATAAATAGCATGCTATTAAGGATTAGTGAGCTTATGAATGGCTTTATGGACTTGTACTCTTTGGAAAAACTTGTGCATTGTAGAATAGCCAAATCCTTGGATTCCTTAATGAGTCATTTTTTTTTGAAATTATAAAGTAGTTATAGAATCTAGAGTCCATTGCACTATGAGTAGATCAACACACGGGGTAAAGTCCTTGGGGATGTTGGCACTCACCACTAGGATGGGGCACATGGGTTAGAGTTCTTGGGGTTGCTGATAATATACGGGGTTCGAGTCCCTGATGATACCGGGGTTATAGTCCCTGATGCCAGGGGTTAGAGTCCCTAGTGTGGTAGACTATGTGAGACATGTTCATTCCTTAGTGGTTAATGGCTTCACTGATGTAGGTCACAGCAGGCCGGATCTAGATCATAACTATTTAACCTTGTGTAAGTTTCAGCTGTTTAACTGTGGTATTTCTTAGCAAAAGTGTGGTACTTGTTTTTCTTTATTTAACTTAAGCTTTTATATACAATTTAGTTTGATTTGGAGATGTAAACGAATTTGTCAACGGGGATTACTGTTACTTTTTGTACTCACCATTCTTTTTATGACGGTGGGTGTAGAGCCGTCGACGAGCTAAGGATCTGCACTCTGTCACCTAACAAATATAGTGATGAGTCCAGTAAGTAAAATCTAAAGAGAATTTCACACAATATTCATGAATTAAAATCGATAAACTACAAGAAATGCGAATACAACACCTGGCAATAGTACGTCATGTTCCCATGAATGTAGGCAACATGAGATAAGCAAAAGCAGTAGTGTGAAATATATAAACAACATGTACCAATTAAACCAGCTCATAAACATTAATCAGTAAATATATGTATAATCACGAGAAAACCCTGACCTACACCATCCAGTAATTAATAAATCGAGTAGGAACCACATATATACATACAGGCTTACACTGACTAAACCCCAACTACGGTTACATGGTGAACCCCTCTAGACGCTATTTCAAGTCCAGGGAACACCTTAAATCCCTCATGACGGTCGTAAGTACATCCTACTGCCATCGACACGAGCACTAAACACAAGTAACCCGTGCAAGCGATTTAGCCACAACTAATATATACGAAAATTGAAATAGGAGAGAAACCCCATGTGTGCCCACCAGCAATCACACATGAAATGGGATCTATAAATCAAAACCATGAATTCTTCGAAGCATTCTCAGTGGGTTTACGCACCTCAATATGTGCTCCAACTTCCCCAGACTCCTATATCCGACCCGACTAGCTCCCCGATACCCGTGCTACGGTCCCCTAAGTCCCTGAAGTCCAATTTTACTTGTTTAGTATGTTTGTAGGTGTTTGGGATATGTATTAAGTCAAAATCCCAAAATAGCCCTTTACGTTCAGTTTTTGTTTGTTGTTAGCGCGCTATGTCAATAGTGTAGCATGCTATGGACAGGATGTAGCGCGCTACCATTCTTCATACTAAAGAACAGCTGGAAACCCAAAACGATTAGTACGCTAACTGTTCCAAGTCACGTACTATGTGGCCTCTAGGATAGAATTCTCAAGTCAAGAATTATGTATTTCCCCTCTAATTTGGCTACCTAAACATGTTCATACCCTCTCCATACATAATTAACTCCAACACTTTAATTAAAATCACCTCAGAACAACAATTTTATCACAATTGCGATAAAATGGGTTTAAATGGAAGTGTAGATGATGGAGAAGAAGATTACCTAGGTTTTAATCCTCCAATTGAGCTCCAAGAGGTTGAATTCTAGCTTGACAATTTCTTTCTCTTCTCCATCAACCTTGAAATCAAAATGGTTTTCATTTGCATGGTTTAATCAATCTTCCATATATATATTAAAGATATATTTATATCCCTTGATCCTCGCGCATTTACGTATCCCGAGGATTATCTAATTGCCCACCTCTAGTCACTTAGCCCACTCACTCCCAATTTTCTACTCATCTGGTTCCTAGATGTGTCCATGCACAACCCTAGACAAATCCTATAGTTCCAAATTAATTTAACTAAACTATATGCTTTGATTTATTTTAATTTAATTGCACTAAATTAGGTCCATCTTACTACATATGGTTTGTGTTTTATTTATCGAAATTAACCAACTTATGGTTCTACTAACCTTCGACTACCCGGTACCCAGTGCCACACGTTTCGATACGCATTTCGAGGGACGTTATTGCCTATTGTTTTAATTTGAATTTACTTGGCCTACGGTCACATTACCCATTTTAATTGATTAATTAGTCATCATTACGTGAGTTAGTCGAGTTTCCTAGTGTACCAGTAGTTTGCCTATCCGACACCTGCGTTGACACGCCTTTCGAGACTAACACCCGTCACAAAAACTCACCCGATAGCAACATACACACATGCAGTGCAATATAATAATAAGAATTTTTTTAAACACCATATATACACAACCACCATCCATAAATAACATATTTTCTCGGTTCTCGTGTCCGAGTCAACCGAGTTATCCACATAATGCTCGAATTACGACCGTTAATCTACGAGATTAATGCTAATCCTAGTTTAATTAATTTGGGCCATTACACTTCATCGAAGACATACTGATATATTCGAGGACTAAAGAGGATCACGAGCAGCACCTCAAAGAGACGTTGCAGACTTTAAGGGAGCATAGAATTTATGCCAAGTTTAGCAAATGTGAATTTCGGCTTTCGAAGGTCAAGTTTCTTGTGTATGTTGTCAGAGCAGCAAGGATAGCAGTGGATATGACCATGATTCAGACAATAATGGATTGGCCAACACCGACTTCAGTGACTGAAATCAAGAGTTTTCTGGGTCTGGTAGGGTATTATCGCCGGTTTGTGAAAGATTTCTCGAAGATCGTTTCACCAATTACTAGGTTGACCTAGAAAGATGTTAAATTTGAGTGGTATGAGGAATGCGAGGAGGCATTCACTAAGTTGAAAAGGCTGTTGACTACGATGCTAGTGATAGTGATGTCAGAGGCTGGACAGGGATTTTCAGTATACAATGATGCTTCTCAATGGGTCTCGGTTGCGTATTTATGCAAGGTAATGGTATAGTAGCTTATGCCTTTAAATAGTTAAAGGTTAATGAGAAGAATTATCGGACACATAATTTAGAGTTGGCAGCAGTAGTATTTGCACTGAAGATATGGAGACATTATCTGTATGGAGATAAATTCACACTCTTTACTGATCATAAGAGTTTGAAGCATCTTTTCACGCAAAAGGAGCTGAATATGAGACAACGTAGGTGGTTGGAGTTTCTAAAGGATCATGACTTTTATGTGGAGTATCATCCAGGAAAAGCTAACATAGTCGCAAATGCGCTGAGTAGGATATCAGTTAGAGATATTTATGTTCCTAGAAGTACTCGGATTGAGATTTACGCACAGATGAGAGTACAAATTGTGTTGGCATAGAGTGCAAATTGTGTTGACTGGACGGAGACGGCTTATCGGTGTCTGAGATTCAAAGACAGACTGTGGATACCATCAGTGCGAGATCTGAGAGATAAGACTCTTTAAGAATCACATTGTTCCCAATTCACTATACATCCAGGAAGGAGCAAAATGTATCACTACATGAAGAGGCATTTTTGGCGGCCAGGGATGAAAGCGAATGTATCTAAGTTCATCAAGAATTGTGGGATTTGTTAGCAAGTGAAAGCTGAACATCATAGACCTAGAGGATTGCTACAGCCTCTTCCTATCCCATTATGGAAATGAGTGGAAATCTCTATGGATTTTGTAAGAAGATTATCGAGGATCGCAAAGAGACATGATTCCATCTGGGTTATCGTTGACAGACTTACAAAGTCTACTCATTTTCTACCAGTAGTCGCGCATTACACATTTGACCAGCTGAGTATATTGTTCAAGCGAGAGATTATCAGGATGCATTGAGTATCATTGACTATTACTTATGATTGTGATGCTCTGTATACGTGTCGGATGTGGCGAAGTATGTAGGAGCAGTATGGTTTGAACCTACAGTTCAGCGCGGCTTTTCATCCTTAGACTGACGAGCAGTCTGAGAGATTGATTCAGGTTCATGAGGATATGTTGCGGGTTTATGTTTTGGAGTTTAGCGGATCTTGGGAGAAGTATCTACCATTTTGTGAGTTTGCTTACAAAAATAGTTATCAAGCTAGTATTGAGATGGTGCCTTATGAGGCTTTGTATGTCAGACCTTATCCCTCGCCATCATGTTGGGCTAAGCCAGAGGACAAAGAGATTGTGGGGCCAGAGATTGTAGTTGATCACATGGAGAAGGTCAAGTTGACATGTCAGAGACTCAAATGAGCCCAAGATAGACAGCGAAAGTATGCAGACATTTATCGCGATGATCTCACGTACACCAAAGGAGCCTTTGTATATTTAAAGATTTCCTTTAGAAAGGTCTTCAGAGATTTAGAATGAAAAGTAAACTTGCACCAAGGTTCATCGTGCATTTCATGATTAAGAAATGGGTCGAGAAGTTGCATACGAGCTTGAATTACCTCTACAGATGTCAAGGATACATCCAGTTTTTCATATTTCCATGCTTCGATTAGCTGAGTCGAGAGCAGTGGATCGACTGATTGTGGATTTGATTCAGATAGACTTGAATGATGACATTACGTATGAGAAACAGCCTATTCAGATCGTGGATCGAAGGGTATAGCAGTTGAGGAACAAGTCTATCCGGAAAGTTCTTGTCAAGTGGATGTTCCATGATGATACGAAACTCACATGGGAGTGTGAAGACTATATAATGGATAGATTTTCGTATCTCTTTGAGTCAGCTATTAACCTAACCTAAATTCTAATTTTGAGAACGAAATTTTCATTAGTTGGGAAGAATTGTCATGGCTCGAATATCAAATCTCATTTATTATATGTAATCAAGATCACCGACCTATGACGTGGGACCCATACTGTAATATGTGCATTGACAGAGGTGAGAGAGCCGAGGTATATGTTAGATTTGTTATGGTGTATACCTAGTTTATTTTATATAGTTAGACTATTAAGTGACTCCTACTCGTGTATAGGCATCGAGATGTGAGTGGAGACGTACCTCATCTTGTGTGACGACGTGGACTGGGGTAGAGATTTATGTGGTAAGTTTATATTGAGCTTAGTATGGTTTAAATAGTGGCTTTAATGTGTTTATGATTGATATATAATTAATATAGCCTAAAGTTAGTGTTTTAATTCAATAGCTATGTGATTTACATCGAGACACGTGCTAGCACATCTAGAGACTAATGGAGTTACTATTGGTAATACTTAAGATTAGTTAGTGGAGGTTAATGGGAATAGTGTCAACATGTGAGCCATTAGATAGGTCTCGAGACACGTGTTTACAATAAGATATGTGGCTATCATTCATCCATATCAATTCATATATAAAGCCATAGTTCAATACATTTAAACCAAACAAATTATTTTAATTTGCAAATCTGGAAGATAAACCTTGCTGGAGTGTTTAAGGACGAAGAAAAATAGTTTGTTTGGAAGATTAGGCGTGTAGGAGCTTGATCAAACTAATGCACATCGACTAGATAATTTACACTAGATCATTTAGTTCAATTTGATGAATTCATGGATTTAATGATATACATGGTTGTTTTTGTGTTTTTGATGATGTTTTGGGGTTTTAGGAGTGTGTATGGAGATCCCCAAAGCATTGGTGAGGACTATGTGTACAATAAACTCAAAATTTTGTTTGCAGAATTCGGGGTTTTCCCGCACATAGCGCGCTAGAGACAGTAGTTAGCGCGTTAATGAGGTCATTAGCGCACTAATCTACTTTATTAGTGCGCTAATTACCTTGACAACACAAAAATCTGCAATTTTCCAAGATTTCCACTACACTATAACTGAGCCTACAACCTTAAGTAAAGGCCTAAACACATCCAAAAATATGTTATATGTCATAAGGAACCTAGGAAATGGTTACGGGAGTACGAATACGAGATTTGAGGTGTCGGGAGATCGATAAAGCTAGGGCTTTACATTGCTTGATATGAGTATACCCGTTGATTGTTTGTTTACATTTCATTTCCTTTTTAAATTTTTTTTATTATAGTCTATATTGACTATGTTAAGTTTTATACTCTCATATCATGGACTTGGTTGTTATTCCTCACTTGATGAGTTTGGTTTCCATGATATTTTGATAACTTGAATTCTTTTGAATCAATTCATGTGTTATATGTCATTTCTCGCTATTTTAAAGTAAATGTAATATAGATAGCATGCTATTAAGGATTTGTGAGTTTATGAATGGCTTTATGGACTTGAAATCTTTGGAAAAAAATTTTGCTTTGTAGCATAGCCAACTCCTTGGGTTCCTTAATGAGTCATTTTCTTGAAATTATAAAGTAGTTATAGAATCTGAAGTCCATTGCAGTATGAGTAGATCACCACATGGAGTCCCAGGGGATGTTGGAGGTCTACGCTGACTAAACTGTTGTCTTTGTCCCTGATCATCCTGAACCTGTCCCAGTGCCTCCCTCTATCCCTGTCTACAATCTCGGCCTCTACCTCGACCTCAACCCTGCTGCTGTTGTTGTTGCTGTCGAGGTGCTGGTGGTGCTTGTATTACCTGCCTAGGAGAAGGAGGTAAAGAAGGTCTACCATAAGTGCCATACACAGGGGGCTGGTGGTGGTACAAGTGCTATTGGTCGTACGTAAGAATCCTATACTTCACCTCTCTGAAATTGTCTCTCTGCTATCCTCTGTCTCTTAACCTTCTGTCTTCTCTGCTCATAACCATATCCCCTCTTTGGTAACTCAGCACCTCCATCCTGTTCTCTACCCACCTTATACGTCTCATGAGAGAGAACCGGCTCGTACATCTCCTAAAGAAATTTGGCTCCAGTGCTCACAACAGATCGTGTTAAATCTCTTCTCAAACCATCACAAAAATAGAAAGCATCATCAGCATCATCTGTAACTAAGTCTTCGGCTAACTGTCTCATGTAGCTATATCTATCCCTGTAACTCATCACTGTCTCACCCTCAGCCTGTCTCAGTGCCATGAACTTCTTCTTCATTCTCTTCACCATAGAAGCCGAAAAATACTTCTCGAAAGATTCTTTCTTGAAATCATCCCAGGATGTAAAACTACCTCTGCTCGCCATTGTGGTCCTCCAGTAAACATCTGCACCCTTCTCTAGGGTATAATAAGAGAATATGGGTTGTAACTTGTCCTAATCTCCCAATAGTAAATGTAAATTCTCCTGTGAGAGAATCCACCACTCGATCTTCTCGTGATCTCGCTCTCCATCAAAGAAACCTGGCCTAAGCCTAATGAACTCCTTTACCAGCTTGGCATCCCTCGATAGTGCTACTGTCTCAAAAGGCGTTGGCGTAGGCGTAGATGTGTCCCCAGCTATAGATGTCTCCTGTACAGTCGCTATCAGTAACTCTGGTCGATGTGTTCTATAAGGTCTATACGTGGTTGTGGCATTGATGGTTCGGGTGTTCGAGGTCCTGAGGTAGTAGTATTTGGTGCAGTCTCAGTCCCAGTAATCTGGGGTGTCAGCATAGTAGTATGAGTGGCGGGAAAGGCTAGTTGACGGCTGCCATATGCTCTCTCATGAAAGCAATGAAGTTAGCTAAATGTTGCCCGTTAAACAACCTCTGATAATCGTCAGTTGAGGTAGTAGGAGGCTAACTGGCGCTAGCTCTAGTATCCCCGCCATCGCGTGCGTCTCCCATCGATGTCTGCAGGTAGATAATGAACGCGAATTAGCTATTGTGTGGCGTAACTTGTAGATATATACATATAGAATTTAACATATTCATAACGTACACCCGGCTAACATTTGCTCGCATCCCAACTAATATTTTCTAAGCAAATATCTTCTAGTTTCCACATCTACTATTTGTGTTTTATTCAAGTTTTGTGTCTTATTTATTGAGAACATGGCTCTGATACCAACTGTGATAGCCCATTCCCTAATCTAGGGCACCTCCAGGCCTAATCCCATAATTAAGCCCAAATCCTAACCCTATAGGACTTAATCACGTATTAGTCAGCCTTTGTGACTAAATCTATTCCAACTCATGTTCATAATAAGTAAAACACATATCATTCTACATTTGAATATCATAGTTAATTTAAACTTATTAACAATTATAAAAAATAGTGGAAGGCTTAAAATATTAGGCGGAAGCAATTATTATAAATCCTAAGGGTGTGGAAACTAGGAAACTATGATCACATGCATATACAACAAAGTGGCAAATATAAACAGTGCGATGGTTATCATCAGTTAGGGAACTAAACACTCATCCCAATATATAACCCCAAAACATATAAAAAACATAAGTATATAATACATAGAATACCAAAACCTATAAAAATATCGATGCACAGGTACGCTGCTGACCCAGAGGTAGTCGTCAATCTTTTCCTTGCCCGGCCTGCTCTTCGACAGCTCTGCACCCACCGTCATAAAAAGTACGTTGAGTACAAAAAGTAACAGTAATCCCCGTTGACAAATTTGTTTATATTTCCAAATCAAACTAAATATTATATAAAAGCGAAAGTTAAATAAAGAAAGATAAGTACCACACTGATGCTAAGAAGTACCACAGTTAAAACAAGTGAAACTACACAAGGCTAAATAGTTATGATCTAGATCCGGTTGGCTGTGACCTACGTCAGTGAAGCCATTAACCACTAAGGAATGTACATGTCTCACACAATCTACCTCACTAAGGACATTAATCCTAGTGGCATCAGGGACTCTAACCCCGGTATCATTAGGGACTTTAACCCCGTATATCATCAGCAACCCAAGGGACTCTAACCGGTGAGCCTCATCCTAGTGGCGAGTGCTAACATCTTGAGGGACTCAAACCTCGTGTGTTGATCTACTCATAGTGCAATGGATTCTAGATTCTATAACTACTTTATAATTTCAGGAAAATGACTCATTAAAGAATCCAAGGATTCGGTTATGCTACAAAGCACAAATTTTTCCAAAGAGTACAAGTCCATAAAGCCATTCATAAACTCACAAATACTTAATAGCATGTTATCTATACTACATTTACTGTAACACAGCAAGAAATGACAAATAGCACATGAATGGATTCAAAAGAATTCAAGTTATCAAAATGTCATGGGAACCAATCCCATCTAGTGAGGAATAACAAACAAGTCTATGATATTGGAGTACAAAGCTAGACATAGTCAGTATAAACTATAATAAACAAGTTAAAATGGGAAACGAAATGTAAATAAACAATCAACGGGTATACTCACATCAAGCAATGTAAAGTCCTAGCTTTACCGGCTTCCCGACACCTCAAATTTCATATTCGTAATTCTGTAACCAGGTTCCTTATTACCTATAACATGTTTTTGGATATGTTTAGGCCTTTATTTAAGGTTGTAGGCTCATTTATATTGTTTTGGAAATTTTGGAAAATGGTAGATTTTTGTGTTGTCATGGTCAATTGCGCGATAATAAAGTGGATTAGCACACTAATGACCTCATTAGCGCACTAACCAACATTATCACTAACTGTTTCACCTAGCCCTCTATGTGCAGGAAAACTCGGAATTCTCAATTTACTCCACACATAGGCCTCACCAATGCTTTGGGGATCTCCATCTACATTCCCAAAACTCCAAAACATCATCAACAACACAAAAACAGCCATGTATGTCATTAAATCCATGAGTTCATCAAATTGAACTAATGAACTAGTGTAAGTAAGTTACCTAGTTGATGTGCACTAGTTTGATCAAGCTCTTACACAACTAATCCTCCAATCGAACTATTTTATTCCTCCTCAAACACTCTAGCAAGGTTTATCTTCCAGATTTGCACATGAAAATGATTTGTTAGGTTTGCATGTATTGAACTATGGCTTTACATATGAATAGATATGATTGAATGGTAGCCACACATCTTGTTGTAAACACGTGTCTCAAGACCTATTTAATGGCCCACAAGTTGACACTTTTCCCAATAACCTCCACTAACTAATCCTAAGTAACACCAATAGTAACTCCATTTGTCTCTAGATGTGCTAGCACGTATCTCGATGCAAATCACATGGTTATTGAATTAAATCACTAACTTAGGCACATTTAATTCCAAATAAACTATAGCCACATAAAAGCCACTATTCAAACCATACTAAGCTCAATATAAACTTACCACATAAATCTCTACCACGGTCGCACATCGTCACGCAACTCGAGGTACGTCTCCACTCATGTCTCGACACTTATATATGGGTAGAAATGATTTAGTGTTGGGTTTTTGGGGTTCATACGCAGCAAAAATCGAAAACGAATTTTGTAATACCCCAACAAGATCAAAAATAAGTTCCATTAAACTAAATCTATGAAAGTAAATCATAACTTATTCCATGATTTCCTTTTCGATTGTTCGATTTTCAAGACGTCTCGACACTTATACATGGGTAGAAATGATTTAGTGTACCTTATTCTATTAGAAATCCACACACGAACGATGACCACAACTTGGAGTGCTAGCCCAAGAGAGATTGCAAACGATTTTTCTTTCTCTCCCTAAATCCAGAGAACTCGAAAATTGTAAAATGAAAAACTTTTAGTTTTTAGGGTTTTACCCTTTATTTATATGTCTAGATAAGCCCTCAATTAAAATCATATTCGTAATACAACTATTGTATTTAGGCAATTTAAGCAAATTTCACATACGCCCCTATTAATAAGTTATCATATAACAAATCGTAAGAGTTTTTATGTCATGAATTTTATCATATAAAATTAATTACTCTGGACCAATTGAAATTGTGCAAAGCCATTCTTTGTGTGCGACCCAATAGGTTCATGCGACGTTGGCAGTGAACCAAAAACCATTTTGGTACACAAGTCATAAGTGGTCTCTAGCAAGGCATTATGACTGCCCAAGTAGCATTAATATCAACATCGATACAACCTAATTAATAACATATATCATATCCTTTTGTCGTGTAATATCCTTTGATTAAATATAAGGCATATAAAGTCACCCTTAATGTTCAATCGTACTAGTCTCGATCTTTAGGTAAACTGAAAAACATCCAAGTGACATTGATCATATCAATTCACGTGGACTTGGCCATTATCAGTCTATCTTATCGAGGGATCCACTGATATCTCTCTCTAAACGAGAGTGACAAATTCTATCTTGATTACACACCTTCACATATTATTCACACGGTAACCAATCACAATCTTTATCATTGTCCGGTTAAAGAAAACATTTGATTGTGTCAAATTATCATGCTCATAATATTGAAGTCTATGGTAATCTCAAGTCGAATGACTAAATGATATACCTATCATGAGTAACACCTATGAATTAATCCATGTGGTGTTCTCATAGCGGGTCGGTCCAGTATCTTGTTCCTTAATAAGTACTCATGATCTTGATCCGTATCCCTATCCGCATGATCATCATATGACCATCAATCAAGATTCACACTAGTCTTAATTCATTATAGTTCCCAGTATAATGACCGACTATGGACATTTAGGATATTTCAACAAATGCCCATGGATCTTACTATAAGGTAAACATGCAATCGCTTATAATAAAACAACAAAAAAATCTATATTTTTATTAACTAAAATTATAAGATAAACAATATTTGTAGATTAACCTAGGGCACTTGCCCTAACATTTAGTAATTTACACATATACAAATCACTAGGCATACACCACAAAAAATCTAACATATACCTCAGCCCTCTCGCCTCAGTCAATGCACATATCATGGTATGGGTCCCACGTAATGGGTCGGTACTCCTGATAATAGATAATAAAGGAGATTAAAAATTTGGGTCGTGACAATTCTTCCCAACTAATGGAAATTTTGCCCTCGAAATTAGAATTTAGGATAGGTTGTTACCTCACTCGAAGAGGTATGAAAATCAATCCATCATATAGTCTTCTCGCTCCCAAGTGAGTTCCGTATCATCATGGAACTGCCACTTGACAAGAACTTTTAGGATAGACTTGTTCCTCGACTGTTGTACCCTTCAATCCACGATCTGAATAGGCTTCTCCTCATATGTAATATTATCACTCAAGTCTATCTGACTCAAATCCACAGTCTATCGATCACCTGCTCTTGACTCAGCTAATCGAAGCATGGAAATATGAAAGATTGGATGAATCTCTGACATATGTGGAAGCAACTCAAGCTCATATGCAACTTTCCCGACCCGTTTCTTAATCATGAAAGGCCCGATGAACCTCGGTGCAAGTTTACCTTTCTATTCAATTCTCTGAAGACCCTTCCGAGGGGAAACTTTTAAATATACAAAAGCTCCCTCGGTGTACGTTAGATTTGTTGTAGTGTATGCCTATTGATTGGAGACGTACCATGGGTTGCGTGACGATGTGGGACCAGGGTAAAGATTTATGTGGTAAGTTCAAATTGAGCTTAGTATGGTTTAAATAGTGGCTTTAATGTGGTTATGATTGATATGGAATTAATGTAGCCTAAAGTTAATGTTTTAATTCAATAGCCATGTGATTTACATCGAGGCACGTCCTAGCACATCTAGAGACAAATGGAGTTACTATTGGTGTTACTTAGGACTATTTATTGGAGGTTAATGGGAAAAATGTCAACATGTGGGCCATTAGATAGGTCTCGAGATACGTACTTACAACAAAATGTGTGGCTATAATTCAACCATATACATTCATATATAAAACAATAGTTCAATACATGCAAACCAAACAAATCAATTTCATTTGCAAATCTAGAAGATAAACCTTGCTGGAGTGTTTGAGGATGTAGAAAAATAGTTGGTTTGGAGGATTAAATGTGTAGGAGCTTGATCAAACTAATGCACATCAACTAGGTAACTTACTTACACTAGATCAATTAAATCAATTTGATGAATTCATGGATTTAATGATACATATGGCTATTTTTGTGTTGTTGATGATGTTTTGGGGTTTTGGGTGTGTGTATGGAGATCCCCAAAGCATTGGTGAGGTTCATGTATGGAATAAAGTCAGAATTTTGTTTGCAAAATTCTAGGTTTTCCTGCACATAGTGCGCTATGTGAAATAGTTAGCACGCTAATCTTCGTTAGCGTGCTAGAGATAGTTGTTAGCGCGCTAATGAGGTCATTAACTCACTAATCCACTTTATTAGCGCGCTAATTACCATGATAGCACAAATATCTGCAATTTTCCAGATTTTTCAAAACACTATAACTGAGCCTACAACCTTAAGTAAAGGCCTAAACACAAACAAAAACATGTTATAGGTCATAAAGAACCTAGAAAAGGGTTACGGGAGTATGAATATGAGATTTGAGGTGTTAGGAGACTTGTAAAGCTAAGACTTTACATTACTTGATGTGAGTATACCCGTTGATTTTTTTTTTTTAATTTCATATTTTAACTTGTTTATTATAGTTTATATTGACTATGTCTAGCTTTGTACTCTCATATCATGGACTTGTTTGTTATTCCTCACTAGATGGGATTGGTTTCCATAATATTTTGATAACTTGAATTCTTTTGAATCCATTCATGTGCTATATATCATTTCTTGTTGTTTTACAGTAAATGTAGTATAGATAGCATGTTATTAAGTATTTTTGAGTTTATGAATGGCTTTATGGACTTGTACTCTTTGGAAAAATTTGTGCTTTATAGCATAGCCAAATCCTTGGATTCCTTAATGAGTCATTTTCTTGAAATTATAAAGTAGTTATAGAATCTAGAGTTCATTGGACTATGAGTATATCAACACACGGGGTTAGAGTCCCTGGAAATGTTGGCACTCGCCACAAGGATGAGGCACACGGGGTTAGAGTCCCTGATGCCACAGGAGTTAGGGTCCCTGATCGTGATGCTATGTATACGTTCAGGATGTGGCGGAGTATGCAGGAGCAGTATGGTACGTGCCTACAGTTCAGCATGGCTTTTCATCCTCAGACTGATGGGCAGACTAAGAGATTGATTCAAGTTCTCGAGGATATGTTGCGGGCTTGTGTTTTGGAGTTTGGCGGATCATGGGAGGAGTACTTACCATTGTGTGAGTTGCTTACAACAATAGTTATCAGGCCAGTATTGAGATGGCGCCTTTTGAGACTTTATATGGTAGACCATGTCACTCGCCATCGTGTTGGGCTGAACCAGATGATCGGGAGATTACGGGGCCTAAGGTTCTTGGAGATCTCATGGAGAAGGTAAAATTGATCCGTCAGAGACTCAAGGGAGCCCAAGATAAATAGCAAAAGTATGCAGAAAGATATCGCGGTGATCTCACGTACACCGACGAAGCCTTTGTATATTTAAAGGTTTCCCTTCGGAAAGGTCTTCAAAGATTTGGAGTGAAAGGTAAACTTGCATCGAGGTTCATCGGGCCTTTCATGATTAAGAAAGTGGTCAGGAAATTTGAATACGAGCTTGAGTTGCCTCCACAGATGTCAGGGATTCATCCAGTCTTTCGTATTTCCATGCTTCAATTAGTTGTGTCGAGATCAAGTGATCAACCGACTGTGGATTTGAGTCAGATAGACTTGAGTGATGATATTATGTATGAGGAGCAACCTATTCATCGAAGGGTACAGCAGTTGAGGAACAAGTGTGTCCCAAAATATCTTGTCAAGTGGTAGTTCCATGATGATACGGAACTCGCTTGGGAGCGGGAAGACTATATATTGGATAGATATTTGTACCTTTTCGAGTTAGGTATTAACCCAACCTAAATTCTAATTTTGAGGAAGAAATTTTCATTAGTTGGGAAGAATTGTCACGACCCAAATTTTTAATCTCCTTTATTATCTGTAATCAGGATCACCGACTCGTGACATGGGACCCATACCATGATACGTGCATTGACCGAGGCAAAAAGGTCGAGGTATATGTTAGATTTGTTGTCTATACATGTGATCATGGTTTCCTGGTTTCCGCACCTTTAGGATTTATAATAATTGTTTTCGCCTAATATATTAAGCCTTCTGCTAAATTTTGTAATTGTTAATAAGTTTTAATTAACTTTGATTTTCGAATTTAGAATGATGTGTTTTTCTTATTCTGAACATGAGTTGGAGTAGATTTAGATAGAAAGTCTGACTAATACGTGATTAAGTCCTATAGGGTTAGGATTTGGGCTTAATTACGGCTTTAGGCCGAGTGATGCCCTCAAATCTCGTATTCGTACACTCGTAACCATTTCCTAGGTTCCTTATGGCTTATAACATGTTTTTGGATGTGTTTAGACCTTTACTTAAGGTTGTAGGCTCAGTTATAATGTTTTGGAAATTTTGGAAAATTGCAATTTTTTACGGCGTCATGGTAATTAACGCACTAATAATGTAGATTAGCGCGCTAACTACTGTCTTTAACGCACTATTAAAGATTAGCGTGCTAACTATTTCATTTAGTACAATTTTCTTTGACAAGCTGACAAAGTCACAATTAGGAATAAGTATCCACTGCCGAGGATTGATGAATTATTTGATCAGCTGAAAGGAGTGCTATTTTTCTCCAAGATAGACCTGTGATCAGGGTATCATCAGCTTAAGATCAGGGATGAGGATAGGTCCAAGACAACTTTTAGCACGAGATATGAACATTTTTAATTCACGGTCATGCCATTGGGGCTGACCAATGCTCCCGCAGTGTTAATGGATTTGATGCATCAGGTTTTCAGACCGTTTCTTGGTCGGTTTGTGATAGTCTTCATCGATAATATACAAATATATTTGAGGATGAAATAACACCATGAGCAACACCTCAGAGAGACGTAGCAGACTTTGAGGGAGCATAGACTTTATGCCAAGTTCAGCTAATGTGAATTTTGGTTTTCAGAGGTCAATTTTCTAGGGCCTGTCATTGGAGCAACAGGGATAGCAGTGGATCCGACCAAGATTCAGGCAATTATGGATTGGCCAGCACCAACTTTAGTGACTGAAATTAGGATTTTTCTGTTTCTGGCAGGGTATTATCACCGGTTTGTGAAGGATTTCTTGAAGATCACTTCAATGATTACTGGGTCGACCCAGAAAAATGTTAAATTTGAGTGGCTTGAGGAATGTGAGGAGGCATTCGCTCAGTTTGAAGAGGTTGTTGACTACTGTGCTAGTGTAAATGTTGCCAAAGGCTGGACAGGGATTTTCAGTATACATTGATGCTTCTCATATGGGTCTAGGTTGCATGTTGATACAAGGTAGTGGTACAGTAGCTAATGCCTCCAAATAGTTGAAGGTACATGAAAAGAATTATCCAACATACGATTTGGATTGTGCAGTAGTACTGTTTGCATTGAAGATATGGAGACATTATCTGTATGGAGAGAAATTCATACTATTTGGAGTGTGTAGTAGTAGTATTTACTGATCGTAAAAGTCTGAAATATCTCTTTACACAGAAGGAGCCGAATATTAGACAACGCTAGTGGTTGGAGTGTTTGAAGGATTTTGACTTTTCTATGGAGTATCATCCCTGAAAAGCCAACGTAGTCGCAGATGCACTGAGTAGGATATCGATTAGAGATACAGAGGTTCCTAAAGGTACTCAGATTGATATTTACGCACAGATGAGAGTACAAACCATGTCTACACATAGAGTGTCAGAGTGTAAGAGGACTGACAGGTTACACCCGAGGTTTAGTGAGTTAGGGCAGAGTACAAATTGTGTTGACTGGATGGAGATGGCTTATCATTATCTGAGATTCAGAGACAGACTATGGATATCGTCAGTGCCATAACTGAGATATGAGATTCTTCAGGAATCACACCATTCAGATTAATTGCACATCCAGGGAGGACCAAAATGTATCACGACATGAAGAGGCATTTTTGGTGGCCTGGGATAAAGTCGGATGTATCTAATTTCATTAGGAACTGTGGGATTTGTCTGCAAGTGAAAACTGAACATCGCAGACCTGGAGGGTTGCTACAGGCTCTTCTTATTCCACGATCGAAGTGGGAGGACATCTCTATGGATTTTGTAAGAGGATTACCGAGGACCGCCAAGAGACATGATTCCATCTGGGTTATCATTTATAGATTTACAAAGTGTGCTCATTTTCTATCAATAGCCGTGCATCACGCATTTGATCAGCTGAGTATATTGTTCGAGCGTGAGATTATCGGCTGCATGGAGAACCATTGACTATTAATTCTGATCATGATGTTATGTATACGTTCAAGATGTGTCAGAGTATGCTGGAGCAGTATGGTATGCGCCTACAGTTTAGCACGACTTTTCATCATCATACTGAAGGGCAGACTAGGAGATTGATTCAGGTTCTTAAGGATATGTTACGACCTTGTGGTTTGGAGTTTCGCGGATCTGGGGAAGAGTACCTGCCATTGTGTGAGTTTGCTTACAACAACAGTTATCAAGCCAGTATTGAGATGGCACCTTTTGAGGCTTTGTATGGCAGACCGTGTCACTCGCCATCATATTGTGCTGAACTAGAGGACTAGGAGATTGTGGGGCTTGAGATTGTTGTTGATCATGCGGAGTAGATCAAATTGATCTGTCGAAGACTCAAAAGAGCCCATGATAGATAGCGAAAGTATGCAGACAGATATCGTGGGGTTCTCACGTAATTCGAGGGAGCCTTTGTATATTTAACGGTTTCCCCTCTGAAGGGTCTTCAGAGCGTTGGAGTGAAAGGTAAACTTGCACCGATGTTCATCGGGCCTTACATGATTAAGAAACAGGTCGGGAAAGTTGCATACGAGCTTGATTTTCCTCCATATACGTCAAGGATTCATCCAGTATTTCATATTCCCATACTTTGATTAGTTGAGTCGAGTGCAGGTGATCGACCGACTGTGGATTTAAGTTAGATAGACTTGAGTGATGATATTACATATAGGGAGCAACCTATTTAGATTGTGCATCGAAGGGTACAACAGTTGATGAACAAGTCTATCATGAACGTTCTTATCAAATGTTTGTTCCATGATGATACAGAACTCACTTAGGAGCGAGAAGACTATATGATGGATAGATTTTCGTACCTCTTCGAGCCAGGTGTTAACCTAACCTAAATTCTAATATCAAGGATGAAATTTCAATTAGTCGGGAAGAATTATCAAAGCCCGAATTTTTAATCTCTTTTATTATCTGTAATCAGATCATCGGCCCATGACGTGGGACTCATACTATGATATGTGCATTGATCGAGACAAGAGGGCCGAGGTATATGTTAGATTTATTGTGGTGTATGCCTAGTATTTTGTATATGCGCAGATTACTAAATCATTTCTACCCATGTATAGGCGTCGAGACGTGAGTAGTAACGTACCTCGAGTTTCCTGACAATGTGGGACCGGGGTAGAGATTTATGTGGTAATATTATATTGGGCTTAGTATGGTTTAAATAATGGCTTTAATGTGGCTATGATTGATATTGAATTAATGTAGCCTAAATTTGGTGTTTTAATTCTATAGCCATGTGATTTACATCGAGACACATGCTAGCACATCTAGAGACAAATGGAGTTACTATTGGTGTTACTTAGGATTAGTTAGTGGTGGTTAATGGGAAAAGTTTCAACATGTGGGCCATTAGATATGCCTCGAGATGTTTACGACAAGATCTGTGGCTATCATTCAACCATATTTATTCATATATAAAGCCATAGATCAATACATGCAAACCAAACAATCCATTTTCATTTACAAATCTAGAAGATAAACCTTGTTGGAGTGTTTAAGGAGGAAGAAAAACAATTGGTTTGGAGGATTAGGTGTGCAAGAGCTTGATAAAACTAGTGCACATCAACTAGGTAACTTACTTACACTAGATCATTTAGTTCAATTTGATGAATTCATGGATTTAATGATATACATGACTGCAACACTCATCCCAATATACAACCCCAAAACATATCAAAAACAACAGTTTATAACACATAGAATACCAAAACCTATAAAATGATGATGCACAGGTACGTCGCTGGCTTAGAGGTAGTAGTCAATCTTCTCCTTACCCGGCCTGCTCGGTGATGTTTCTGCACCTAACATCATATGTCTCATGAGAGTGAGCCCGCTCGTACATCTCCTGAAGAGATCTGGCTCCAGTTCTCACAACGAATCTTGTTGTATCTCGTCTCAAACCATCACCAAAACTGAAAGCTTCATCAGCATCATATGTAACTAAGTCTCCAGCAAACTGATTGAGGTAGCCATATCTATCTCTGCAACTCATCACTTTCTCACCCTTAGCCTGTCTCAATGCCATGAACCTCTTTTTCATTCTCTTCATCATAGAAGCAAGAAAATACTGCTTGAAGAATTCTTTCTTAAAATCATCCCATGACGTAAAACTAACTCTGCTCGCCACTGTGGTCCTCCACCAAACATCTGCACCCTTCTCTGGGGTGTAGTAAGAGAGAATGGGTTGTAACCTATCCTCAACTCTTAATAGTGGATGTAACTTTTCATGTGAGAGAATCCACCACTCGATATTCTTGTTAAATCTAGGTTCCTTATGATGTCCCAATTGTAGATGTAACAAGTTTTTGGATGTGTTCCATATCATCGATGTTTGCAGGTAAATAACGAATGAGAATCAGCTACTACGTGGCATAACTTGTAGATATATACATATAGAATTTAACGTATTTATAACATAACCCCTAGCTCACATTTGCTCACTTCCTAACTAATAGTTTCTAGGCAAAGATGATCTGGTTTCCACATCTACAATTTGTGTTTTATTCAAGTTTTGTGTCTTACTTATTGAGAATATTGCTTTGATACCAACTGCAACGGCCCCTTCCCTAATCTAGGGTACCGCCCGGCCTAATCCCATAATTAAGCTCAAATCTTAACCCCATAGGACTTAATCACGTATTAGTCAGCCATTCTGTGCAAATCTACTCCAACTCATGTTCAGAATAAGTAGAACAAATGTCATTTTACATTTGAAAATCAGAGTTAATTAAAACTTATTAACAATTATAAAATTTAGCGGAAGGCTTAATATATTATGCAGAAACAATTATTATAAACCCAAAGGGTGTGGAAACCTAGAAACAATGATCACATGCATATATAAACGGTGGCGAATATAAACAAAATGATAGTTATCATAAGTTAGGGAGCTAAACATTCATTCTAATATACAACCCTAAAGTATAACAAAAACATAAGTACATAATACATAGGATACCAAAACCTACAAAATGTCGAAGCACAGGTACGCCGCTGGTTCAGATGTAGTCGCCAATCTTTTCCTTATCCAACCTGCTCGTCGACAGCTCTGCACCCACCGTCAAAAAAAGGACAATAAGTACAAAAAGTAACAGTAACCCCCATTGACAAGTTAATTTACATTTCCAAATCAAACTAAATGGTATATAAAAACATAAGTTAAATTAAGACATGTACCACACTCATGCCAAGAAATATCATAGTTAAACAAGTAAAACTGACACAAGGCTAAATAGTTATGATCTAGATCCGGTCGGGTGTGACCTACGTTAGTGAAGCCATTAACCACTAAGGAATGTGCATGTCTCACACAATTTACCTTACTAGGGACATTAATCCCAGTGGCATCAGGGACTTTAACCATAATATCTTCAGGGACTCTAACCCCTTATATCATCAGCAACCCCAGGAACTCTAACCACGTGTGCTTCATCCTAGTGGCGAGTGCCAACATCCCCAGGGACTCTAACTCCGTGTGATGATCTACTCATAGTGCAATGGACTCTAGATTCTATAACTACTTTATAATTTCAAGAAAATGATTCATTAAGGAATCCAAGGATTTGGCTATGCTACAAAGCACAAATTTTTCGAAAGAGTACACATCCATAAAGCCATTTGTAAACTCATAAATCCTTAATAGCATGCTATCTATACTACATTTACTATAAAATAGCAAGAAATAACATATAGCACATGAATGGATTTAAAAGAATTCAAGTTATCAAAATATCATGGAAACCAAGCTCATCATGTAAGGAATAACAACCAAGTCTATATTATGAGAGTACAAAGCTAGACATAGTCAATATATACTATAATTAACAAGTTTAAATTGGACATGAAATGTAAACAAACAATCAACGGGTATACTCATATCAAGCAATGTAAAGTCCTAGCTTTACCGGTCTCCCAACACCTCAAATCTCGTATTCGTACTCCCATAACCCTTTCCTAGGTTCCTTACCTATAACTGGTTTTTAGATGTGTTTAGGCCTTTACTTAAGGTTTTAAGCTCAGTTATAGTGTTTTGGAAATTTTGGAAAATGGCAGATTTTTGTGTTGTCATGGTAGTTAGCACGTTAATAAAGTGGATTAGCGCGCTTATGACATCATTAGCACGCTAACTACTGTCTCTAGGGCACTAACCAAGATTAGCGCGCTAACTATTTCACCTAGCGCGCTATGTGCAGGAAAAAACCCAGAATTCTGAGTTTACTCCACATATAGGCCTCACCAATGCTTTGGGGATTTCCATACACACTCCAAAAACCCCAAATCATCATCAACAACAAAAAATAGCCATGTATATCATTAAATCCATGAATTCATCAAATTGAACTAAATGATCTAGTTTGATCACGCTCCAACACACCTAATCCTCCAAACCAACTGTTTTTCTTCCTCCTCAAA
The DNA here is from genome assembly GCA_039657325.1 of Stephania cephalantha. Lineage (NCBI taxonomy): Eukaryota > Viridiplantae > Streptophyta > Magnoliopsida > Ranunculales > Menispermaceae > Stephania > Stephania cephalantha. The sequence goes on along the minus strand of CM077570.1, from coordinate 13,283,914 downwards.
CACTCCAGCAAGGTTTAACTTCCAAATTTGCAAATGAAAATGATTTGTTTGGTTTGCATGTATTGAACTATGGCTTTATATATGAATATATATATATATATATATATGGTTGAATGATAGCCACACATCTAGTTGTAAACACGTGTCACGAGACCTATCTAATGGCCCACATGTTGACACTTTTCCCATTAACCTCCAGTAACTAATCCTAAGTAACACTAATAGTAACTCCATTTGTCTCAAGATGTGCTAGCACGTGTCTCGATGTAAATCACGTGGCTATTGAATTAAAACACTAACTTTAGGCAACATTGATTCCATATCAATCATAACAACATTAAAGCCACTATTTAAAACATACTAAGCTCAATATTAACTTACCACATAAATCTCTACCCTGGTCCCCACATCTCACGCAACTCGAGGTACGTCTGCACTTACGTCTCTACGCCTATACATAGGTAAAAATGATTTAGTAATCTATACATATACAAAAAACTAGGCCTACACCAAAACAAATCTAACATATACCTCGGTCATCTTGCCTCGGTCAATGCAAATATCACGGTATGGGTCCCACGTCACGGGTTGGTGATCTGATTACAGATAATAAAGGAGATTAGAAATTCGGGTCGTGGCAATTCTTCCCAACTAATGGAAATTTTGTCCCTGAAAGTAGAATTTAGGTTAGGTAAATACCAGACTAAAAGAGGTACGGAAATCTATCCATCATATAGTATTCCCGCTCCCAAGTGAGTTACGTATCATCATGGAACTGCCACTTGATAAGAACTTTCGGGATACATTTGTTCCTCAACTGATGTACACTTCGATCCATGATATGAATAGACCGCTCCTCATACGTAATATCATCACTCAAGTCTATCTGATTCAAATACGCAGTCGCTCGATCACCTGCTCTCGACTCAGTTAATCGAAGCATGGAAATATGAAAGACTAGATGAGTCCTAGAAATCTATGGAGGCAACTCAAGCTCGTATGCAACTTTCTCGACCAGTTTCTTAATCATGAAAGGCCCGATGAACCTCGGTGCAAGTTTACCTTTCACTCCAAATCTCTGAAGACCCTTCCGAGGGTAAATATTTTAATATATAAAGGCACCCTCGATGTACGTGAGATCATCGTGATATCTTTCTGCATACTTATGCTGTCAATCTTTGGCTCCTTTGAGTCTTTGATGGATCAATTTCGCCTTCTCCGTGTGATCAACAACAATCTCAGGCCCTACAATCTCCCGATCCTCTAGCTCAGCCCAACATGATGGCGAATGATATGGTCTGCCATACAAAGCCTCAAAAGGTTCCTACTAAATATTAGCCTGATAACTGTTGTTGTAAGCAAACTCACACAATGGCAGGTACTCCTCCCAAGATCTGACAAACTCCAAAGCACAAGCCTGTAACATATCCTCAAAAACCTGTATCAATTTCTCAATTTGCATGTTAGTTTGAGGATGAAAAGTCGTGTTGAACTTTAGGCACGTACCATACTACTCCTACATACTCCGCTAAATCCTAGACATATACATAGCATCATAATCTGAAGTAATATTCAATGGTACTCCATACAGCCTGATAATCTCTTGCTCGAACAGTATACTCAACTGATTAAACGTGTAATGCGCGGCTACTGGTAGAAAATGAGTAGACTTCGTAAGTCAGTCAATAGTAACCCATATGGAGTCATGTCTCCTGGCGGTCCTTGGTAATCCTCTCTCAAAATCCATAGAGATGACCTCCCACTTCCATCGTGGAATGGGAAGAGGCTGTAGCAATCCTCTTGGTCTGCGATGTTCGATTTTCACTTGGTAACAAATCACACTATTCCTGATGAACTTATATACATCCGCCTTCATCCCAGGCCACCAAAAATTCCTCTTCATGTCTTGACACATTTTGGTCCTGCTTGGATGTGTAGTGAATCGGCAATGGTGTGATTCCTGAATAATCTCATCTCTTAGCTCTGGCACTGGCGGTATCCACAGTCTATCTCTAAGTCTCAAACACTGATCAGTTGTCTCCACCTAGTCAATACAATTTGTACTCTGTGCCGACTCATTAAACCTCGGGTATAACCTGTCAGTCGTCTGAACCTTTGACACTCTTTTGTTTAGACACGGCTTGTACTCTCATCTGTGCGCAAATCTCAATCCGAGTACCTGTACGAGCCTCAGTATCTCTAACCGGTATCCTACTCAGTGCTTCTACGACTACATTAGCTTTTCCTGGATGATATTCAATAGAAAAGTTGTAATCCTTCAGAAAACTCCAACCACCTGCAATGTCTCATATTCAGCTCTTTCTGTGTGAAGAGATACTTCAGACTCTTATGATCAGTAAAGAGTGTGAATTTCTCTCCATACAAATAATGTCGCCATATCTTCAGTGCAAATACTACTACTGCAAACTCCAAATTGTGTGTCGCATAATTCTTCTCATGTACCTTCAATTATCTAGAGGCATAAGCTACTGTACCATAACCTTGCATCAACATGCTACCCAGACTTATATGAGAAGCATCAATGTACATTGAAAAATCCATTTCCAGCCTCTAGTAACACTAATACTGGCTCACTAGTCAACAACCTCTTCAACTAAGTGAATGCCTCCTCGCACTCCTTAGACCACTCAAATTTAACATCTTTTTGGGTCAACCTCGTAATCAGTGAAGCGATCTTCAAGAAATCCTTCAAAAATCGGCGATAATACCCTGCCAGAACCAAAAACTCCAAATTTCAGTCACTGAAGTTGGATCTTGCCAATCCATAATTGCCTGAATCTTGGTTGGATACACTGCTATCCCTGCTGCTCCGACAACATGCCCCTAAAACTTAACCTGAAAGCAAAAATTCACATTTGTTGAACTTGGAAAAAAATTTATGCTCCCTCAAAGTCTGCAAAGTCTCTTGGAGGTGCTACTGCCTTAAAAGACGTAGGCGTATGAGTATATGTGTCCCTAGCTATCGATTTCTCTTGTACAGTCACTACAGGTAACTTTAGTGGATATGGTGTTATGGTCAACACATGGTTGTGGCACTGGTGGTGCAGGTGTTCGTGCTCCTTAGGTACGAGTATCTAGTGCAGTCTTAGTCTTAGTGATCTGGGGTGTCACTATAGTAGTATGAGTGGCTGGAAGGGCTAGTGTGATGGCCGCCATGTGCGGTCTCATGAAAGCAATAAGGTCAGACAGCCTCTGATAATCATCAGCTGAGATAGTAGGAGGCTGATTGCCCTTATTTCCAGTATCTCATCCATCGCGTGTGTCTACCATTGATGTCTGTAGGTAGATAACGAGCGAGAATCAGCTACTACGTGGCATAACTTGAAGATATATACATATAGAATTAAACATATTCATAACATAACCCCCTGCTCACATTTGCTCACTTCCCAACTAATGCTCATTTCCCAACTAATAGTTTCTAGGCAAAGATAATCTGGTTTCCATATCTACAATTTGTGTTTTATTCAAGTTTTGTGTCTTACTTATTGAGAACATTGCTCCGATACCAACTTTGACGACCCCTTCCCTAATCTAGGGCCTAATCCCATAATAAAACCCAAATCTTAACCCCATAGGACTTAATTATGGGATTAGGTCGGGCGGTGCCATAGATTAGGGAAGGGGCCGTCATAGTTGGTATCAAAGAAATGTTCTCAATAAGTAAGACAAAAAACTTGAATAAAACATAAATTGTAGATGTGGAAACCAGATGATCTTTGCTTAGAAATTATTAGTTGGGAATTGAGCAAATGTGAGCTGGGGGTTATGTTATGAATATGTTGAATTTTATATGTATATATATAAAAGTTATGCCACGTAGTAGCTGATTCGCGTTCGCTATCCACCTGCAGACATCGATGGAAGACACACGCGATGGTGAAGATACTGGAGCTAACGGTAGTTTGCCTCCTACTACCTTAGCTGACGATGATCAGAGGTTGTCTAACTGGGTAGTGGCTCAAAGGCAACAGTTAGCCGACTTCATTGCTTCCATGAGATAACACACGGCGGCCGTCACACCAGCCCTTTCCCACCACTCATACTACTACTGTAACATCTCGGATCACTGAGACTGAGACTGCACTAGATACTACTACCTCAAGACCTTGAGCACCCATAACACCAGTGCCACAGCTACGTGTAGACCCCATAACACAACATCTACTATAGTTACCAGTACTGACTGTAAAAGAGACAGCTATAATTGGGGACACATCTACTCCAATGTCCACGCCTTCTAAGGCAGCAGCACATCAAAGAAACGTTGCAGACTTTGAGGGAGCATAGACTTTATGCCAAATTCTACAAATGTGAATTTTGGCATTCAAAGGTCAGGTTTCTCGGGCATGTAGTCGGAGCAGCAGAGATAGCAGTGGATCAGCCCAAAATTCAGGCAATTAAAGATTGGCTAGCACCAACTTCGGTGACTAAAATAAGTAGTTTTATGGGTCTGGCAGGGTATTATAGTCGGTTTGTGAAGGATTTCTAGAAGATCGCTTCACCGATTACTAGGTTGACCCAGAAAGATGTTAAATTTGAGTGGTGTGAGGAATGCGATGAGGCATTCCCTCAATTGAGGAGGTTGTTGACTAGTGCACTAGTGTTAGTTTTCCAAAGGCTGGACAGTGATTTTTAGCATACAATGATGCTTCTCATATGGGGTCTGGGTTGCGTATTGATGCAAGGTAGTGGTACAGTAGCTTATGCCTCCAGACACTTGAAGGTACATGATAAGAATTATTCAACACATGATTTAGAGTAGGCAGCAGTAGTATTTGCAATAAAGATATAGAGACATTATCTATATGGAGAGAAATCCACACTCTTTACTAATAATAAGAGTCTGGAGTATCTCTTCAAACAAAAGGAGCTGAATATGAGACAGTGCAGGTGGTTGGAGTTTTTGAAGGATTACGAATTTTCTTTAGAGTATGATCCAAGAAAGGCCAACATAGTCGCAGATGAACTGAGTAGGTTAACGGTTAGAGATATTGACTTTCCTACGGGTACTCAGATTGAGATTTGTGGACAAATGAGAGTACAAACCGTGTCTACATAGAGAGTGACAGAGGGTCAGAGGACCGACAGGTTGTACCCGAGGTTTAATGAGTTGGTGCAGAGTACAAATTGTGTTGATTGGATGGTAACGGTGATCAGTGTCTGAGGTTCAGACATAGACTGTGGATCCCGTCAGGGCCAGAGCTGAGTGATGAGATTCTTCAGGAATCACATTATTCCCGATTCACTGTAAATCCAAGATAGACCAAAATGTAACACGACATGAAGAGGCATTTTTGGCGGCTTGGTATTAAGGCTTATGCATATAAGTTCATCAGGAACTATAGGATTTGTTAGTAAGTGAAAACGAAACATCGCGGACCTAGAAGATTGATATAGCCTCTTCCCATTCCATGATTGAAGTTGGAGGATAACTCTATGGATTTTGTGAGAGGATTATCGAGGACCGCCAGGAGGCAAGATTCCATCAGGGTTATCGTTAACAGAGTTACGAAGTCTGCTCATTTTCTACCAGAAGCCGCGCATTACACGTTTGATCACCTTAGTATACTGTTCGAGCAAGACATTATAAGGCTGCAGGGAGTACTATTGACTATTATTTCTGATCTTGATGCTATTTATACGTCCAGGATGTGGCGAAGTATGCAGGAGCGGTATGGTACGCGCCTATAGTTCAGCATGGCTTTTCATCCTCAAACTGACAGGCAAACTAAAAGATTGATTCAGGTTCTTAAGGATATGTTGCGGGCTTGTATTTTGGAGTTTGTTGAATCTCGGGAGGAGTACCTGCCATTGTGTGAGTTTGCTTATAACAACAGTTATCAGGCCAATATTGAGATGGCGCCATTTGAGGCTTTGTATGCCACACCATGTCGATTGCCGTCATGTTAGGTTGAGCTAGAGGACCGAGAGGTTGTGGGGCCTGAGATTGTTGTTAATCACATGGAGAAGTTCAAATTGATCGGTCAGAGACTCAAGGGAGCCCATAATAGACAGTAAAAGTATGTAGACAGATATCGTGGTGATCTCATGTAGACAGAGGGAGCCTTTGTATATTTAAAGGTTTCCCCTCGAAAGGGTCTTCGGAGATTTGGAGTGAAAGGTAAACTTGAACCGAGGTTCATCGGGCCTTTCATGATTAAGAAACGAGTCGAGAAAGTTTCATACGAGCTAGAGTTGCCTCAACAGATGTCAGGGAATCATCCAGCCTTTCATATTACCATGCTTCGATTAGCTGAGTCGAGAGCAGGTGATCGACCGACTATATATTTGAGTCAAATAAACTTGAGTGATGATATTACGTATGAGGAGCAACCTATTCAGATCGTGGATCGAATGGTGCAGCAGTTTAGGAACAAGTATATCCCGAAAGTTCTCAAGTGGCAATTCCATGATGATACGAAACTCACATGGGAGCGGGAAGACTATATGATGTATTGATTTTCGTACCTCTTCAAGCTAGGTATTAACCTAACCTAAATTCTAATTTCGAGGAAAAAATTTCCATTAATTGGGAAGAATTTTCTAGGCCCGAATTTCTAATCTCCTTTATTATATGTAATCGAGATCACCGACCCGTGACGTTGGACCCATACCGTGATATGTGCATTGACCGAGGCAAGAGGGCCGAGGTATATGTTAGATTTGTTATGGTGGAGGCCTAGTGTTTTGTATATGTGTAGATTACTAAATCATTTCTACCCATTTATAGGCATCAAGACGTGAGTGGGGACGTACCTCGAGTTGCGTGACAACGTGGGACCGGGGTATAGATTTATGTGGTAAGTTTATATTGAGCTTAGTATGATTTAAATAGCGGTTTTAATGTGGTTACGATTGATATGTCATTAATGTAGCCTAAAGTTTGTGTTTTAATTTAATAGCCATGTGATTTACATCGAGACCCGTGCTAGCACATTTAGTGACAAATGGAGTTACTATTAGTACTACTTAGGATTAGCTAGTGGAGGTTAATGGGAAAAGTGTCAACATGTGGGCTATTAGATAGGTCTTGAGATACGTGTTTACAACAAGATGTGTGGCTATCATTCAACCATATGCGTTCATATATAAATCCATAGTCCAAAATATGCAAACCAAACAAATCATTTTCATTTGTAAATCTGGAAGATAAACCTTGCTGAAGTGTTTGAGGAGGAAGAAAAATAGTTGGTTTGGAGGATTATGTGTGTAGGACCTTGATCAAACTATTGCACATCAAGTAGGTATCTTACTTACACTAGATCATTTAGTTCAATTTGATGAATTCATGGATTTAATGATATACATAGCTGTTTTTATGTTGTTGATGATGATTTGGGGTTTTGAGAGTGTGTAAGGAGATCCCTAAAGCATTGGTGAGGCCTATATGTGGAGTAAACACAGAATACTTTTTGCAGAATTCTAGGTCTTCTTGCATATTGCGCGCTAGGAGAAAAAGTTTGCACGCTAATTTTAGTTAGCGCGCTAGAGACAATAGTTAGCTAATGAGGTCATTGGCACGCTAATCCACTTTATTAGTGTGCTAATTACCACTATAATTGAGCTTAAAACATTAAGTAAAGGTCTAAACACATCCAAAAACATGTTATAGGTTATAAGGAACCTAGGAAAGGGTTACTGGAATACGAATACGAGATTTGAGGTGTTGGGAGACTGGTAAAGCTAGGACTTTGCATTGCTTGATGTGAGTATAACCATTGATTGTTTGTTTACATTTCATTTCATGTTTTGACTTGTTTATTATATTATATATTGACTATGTCTAGCTTTGTACTCTCATATCATGGACTTGGTTGTTATTCCTCACTGATGAGTTTGGTTTCCATGATATTTTGATAACTTGAATTCTTTTGAATCAATTCATGTGCTCTATGTCATTTCTTCCTGTTTTACAAGAAATGTAATATAGATAGCATGCTATTAAGGATTTGTGAGTTTATAATTGGCTTTATGGACTTGTACTATTTGGAAAAAAATTTGCTTTGTAGCATAGCCAAATCGTTAGATTCCTAAATGAGTCATTTTCGTGAAATTATAAAGTAGTTAAAGAATCTAGAATCCATTGCACTATGAGTAGATCGGCACACGGGTTTAGAGTCCTTGGGGTTACAGATGATATATGGAGTTAGAGTTCCTGATAATACCCGGGTTAGAGTCCCTGATGCCACTAGGGTTAGAGTCCTAGGGACTCATAGTGCAATGGATTCTAGATTCTATAACTACTTTATAATTTCAAGAAAATGACACATTTAGGAATCTAAAGATTTGGAAAGCAGAAATTTTTCCAAAAACTAGAAGTCCATAAAGCCATTTATAAATTCACAAATCCTTAATAGCATGCTATCTATACTACATTTACAGTAAAACAACAAGAAATGACATATAACACATGAATGGCTTCAAAAGAATTCGATTTATTAAAATATCATGGAAACCAAGTTCATCAAGTGAGGAATAACAACCAAGTCCATGATATGAGAGTACAAAGCTAGACATAGTCAATATAGATTATAATAAACAAGTTATAACAGGAAATGAAATGTAAGCAAATAATCAATGGGTGTACTCACATCAAGCAATGTAAAGTCCTAGCGTTACTAGTCTTCTGACACCTCAAATCTCGTATTCGTACTCCCGTAACCCTTTCCTAGGTTCCTTATGACCTATAACATGTTTTTGGATGTGTTTAGGCTTTTACTTAAGGTTGTAGGCTCAGTTATAGTGTTTTGGAAATTTTGGAAAAGTGCATATTTTCTACTGTCTTGGTAATTAGCAGGCTAATAAAGTGAATTAGCATGCTAATGACCTTATTTACGCGCTAACTAATGTCTCTAGCATGCTAACCAAGATTAGCGCGCTAACTGTTTCACCTAGCGCGCTATGTGCAGGAATACCTAGAATTCTGCAAATAGAATTCTGAGTTTAATCCACACATAGGCCTCACCAATGCTTTGGGGATCTCCATACACACTCCCAAAACCCCAAAACATCATCAACAGCACAAAAACAACCATGTATATCATTAAATCCATGAATTAATCAAATTGAACTAAATGATCTAGTGTAAGTAAGTTACCTACTTGATGTGCACCAGTTTGATCAAGCTCCTAAACACCCTATTCTCCAATCCAACTGTTTTTCTTCCTCCTCAAACACTGCAGCAAGGTTTATCTTCCAAATTTGCAAATGAAAATGATTTATGTGGTTTGCATGTATTGAACTATGGCTTTATATATGAATAGATATGGTTGAATGATAGCCACACATCTTGTTGTAAACACTTATCTCGAGACCTATCTAATGGCCCACTTGTTGACACTTTTCTCATTAACCTCGACAAGCTAATCCTAAGTAACACCAATAATAACTCCATTTATCTCTAGATGTGCTAACACGTGTCTCGATTCAAATCACATGGCTATTGAATTAAATCACTTAGGCATATTTAATTCCAAATCAATCATAGCCACATAAAAGCCACTATTTAAACCATACTAAGCTCAATACAAACTTACCACATAAATCTTTATCTCGGTCCCACGTCGTCACGTAACTCGAGGTACATCTCCACTCACATCTCGATACCTATACATGGGTAGAAATGATTTAGTAATCTACACATATACAAAAAACTAGGCATACACCACAACGAATTTGACATATACCTCAGCCCTCTCGCCTCGGTCAATGCACATATCATAGTATGGGTCCCACGTCACGGGTCGGTGATCCTGATTACAAATAATAAAGGAGATTAGAAATTTGGGCCTATACAATTCTTCCCAACTAATGAAAATTTCATCCTCGAAATTAGAATTTAGGTTAGGTTAATACCTGACTCGAAGAGGTACGAAAATCTATACGTCATATAGTTTTCCCGCTTTCAAGCGAGTTCCGTATCATCATGGAATTGCCACTTGACAAGAACTTTCAGGATAGACTTGTTCCTCAACTGTTTTACCTTTCGATCCATGATCTAGGTTGCTCCCCAAATGTAATATCATCACTCAAGTTTATCTTACTCAAGTCCATAGTCGGCCGATCACTAGCTCTCAACCCAACTAATCGGGACAAGGAAATATGAAAGATTGGATGAATCCCTTACATCAGTAGAGGCAACTCAAGCTCATATTCATTTTTCATGATCCGTTTCTTATTCGTGAAAGGCCCGATGAACCTCGGTGCAAGTTTACTTTTACTCCAAATATCTGAAGACCCTTCCGAGGGGAAACCTTTAAATATACAAAGGCTCATTCGATGTACGTGAGATCATCGCGATACCTATCTGCATATTTTTTTTGTCTATCATGGGCTCCTTTGAGTCTCTGATGGCTCAATTTGAATTTCTCCATGTGATCAACAACAATCTCGGGCCCCACAATCTCTCGGTCCTCAAGCTCAGCCCAACATGATGGTGAGTGATACGGTCTGTCATACAAAGCCTCAAAAGGCGACATCTCAATACTGGCATGATAATTGTTGTTGTAAGCAAACTCACACAGTGGCAGGTACTCCTCCCAAGATTCGTCGAACTCCAAAACACTAGCCAGCAACATATCCTCGAGAATCTGTTCAATCTCTCAATTTGCCCGTCAGTCTGAGGATTAAAAGTCGTGCTAAACTTTAGAAATGTACCATACTGCTCCTACATACTTTGCCACATCCAGGACGTATATATAGCATCAGGATCAGATGTAATAGTCATTGATACTCCATGCAACTTAATAATCTCTAGCTCGAACAGTATACTCAACTAATCAAACGTATAATGCGCGCCTACAGGAAGAAAATGAGCAGATTTCATAAGTCTGTCAACGATAACCCAGATGGGATCATGTCTTTGAGCGGTCCACGGTAATCCTCTCACAAAATCCATATAGATGTCTTCCCACTTCCATCGTGGAATGGGAAAAGGCTATAGCAATCCTTCAGGTCTACGATGTTTAGCTTTCACTTGCAAACAAATCCCACAGTTCATGATGAACTTATATACATCTGCTTTCATCTCAGGCTATGAAAAATGCATCTTCAAATCATGATACATTTTGGTCATGCCTGGATGTACAGTGAATCAGGAATGGTGTGATTCCTGAAGAATCTCATCTCTCAGCTCTGGCACTGACGGTATCCAAAGTCTGTCTTTAAATCTCAGGCACTGATCAGCCGTCTTCATCCAGTCAACATAATATGTACTCTACGCCAACTCACTAAACCTCGGGTTCAACTTGTCAATTATTTTATCCTTTGACACTCTTTGTGTAGACACAGTTTGTACTCTCATCTGTGCATAAATCTCAATCCGAGTACCTGTAAAAACCAAAGTATCTGAATCTGGTATCCTACAAAGTGCATCCGCGACTACATTGGCTCTTCCAGGTTGATACTCCACAGAAAAGTGGTAATCCTTCAGAAACTCCAACAACTTGCGTTGTCTCATATTCAGCTCCTTCTGTGTGAAGAGATACTTCAGACTCTTATGATCAGTAAAGAGTAGGGTTACAAATGGGGCAAGGAATCCCCGTTCCCCACGATGCCACGCCTCTATAGGGCAAGGAATCCCCGCTTTTTCTCCCCACGGGGCAGGGCACGGGGCAAAATCTTGCCTCGCCACTCGGGGCAAGGCGTGGACAATAATTGTTCTCGCCCCGTAGGGATTCTCCACCAGCATCCCTTGCATAGAATTCTCCATTTTTATGTTTCTACAAAAAAAAATTATATAACTTTTTTTTACTTAAAACGTATATAATATAAGGAATTAAACTCAAGATCTCCAACAATAAAAAAAATTTACCATTAAATTAATTCTATAATATATATTTTATATCATAAATATATATAAAATTATATTTAGAACGTTATTGAAATATATTTGCCATACTAGATTTGGAAATCTTATATATTTAATTAAGTATGATAACATGTAACTCAATCAACAAAACAAATCCACATTAATCCTTCAATATGAGAAAAATACTTTCTTAAATAAATTTAGAAGGTAGTATTTAAGTGCCAAAATGACCAAGGAATGAATATCAAAATAGATATTTTTTACAAAATTGATAGGGCGTCGTGGGGATTCCCCGTCCCACAAGGATCTCCGTGGGGTGGGGTGTGGGGCAGCGAAGTTCACCCCGTGGGGAGTTTACGAGAATAAATCCCCGCCCCGCACCCCATGGGGACAGGGACGTTAATTACGATCCCCGCCCAGCCCTTCCCCACTTGCAACCCTAGTAAAGAGTGTGGACTTCTCTCCATACAGATAATGTCTCTTTATCTATAGTGCAAATACTACTGTTACCAACTCCAATTCATGCGTCGGATAATTCTTCTCATGTACCTTCAACTGTCTTGAGGCATAAGCTACTGTACTACTACCTTGCATCAACACGTAACCCAGACCCATATGAGAAGCATCAGTGTATACTGAAAATCCCTGTCCAGCCTCTAACAACACTAACACTGGTGCAGTAGTCAATAACCTATTCAACTGAGTGATGCCTCCTTGCATTCCTTAGACCACTTAAATTTAACATCTTTCTGGGTCAACCTAGTAATCAGTGAAGCGATCTTTGAGAAATCTTTCACGAATCGGCGATAACACCCTGCCAGACCCAGAAAAATATTAAATTTAAGTTGCCTCCACAGTTGTCCACATCAAAACAATTATAACAACACCAAATTAACTGCAACTTCGATCAAATTCGAGAGATTTTCATGAAATTTTTAGGGAATCTCAATAACACATTATTTTTTCGAAAACCAGTTTGATAGCTCAATCTATTGAAAAATCAGTGACCAATTTCATCAATTTTATTCAAAAATAGTGGAGATCATCATTTTAATCCCTTGAAATTCTTTTTACTGATAAACCCTGATTTTAAGCATGCATCAAACCCCCTATTCATGGACAAATTGAAGAAGAATGTGAGGATTTGGTTTACATTAGCTTTTAACTAGATTTTTTGGCTCCTATTGCTCCAAACATCCTTTATTAGATCTAATCCAGCCCTTGCTCTTTTAAAAATTTTGTGCTGGAGACATGCATGAGTGAGCAAGAATTGCCTAAATCTTCCTTTTATACCGATTAGAACCTTAGATCTTGGCCCAACTTCTCATCTCTAGGCCTATCTATGATCACATCTAATTTATTTTTATCAAAATTGAGACCATATGCACATTAATTTATTTTCATTAGTTAGTCTTATGAACTATTAATAAGTCATTGTCTCCATTAGACTAAGTCCCGCCTACTCGGGTACCTAGCGTTATCGCGCATCTCAAGGCACTACCTACCGTACTCGTAACTCACGTAAACTGCATCAGAAATAGAAATAAGTATTGTCAAATCCCATAATTTTTAAACTGATAATTACGGCAAATCAGGGATTAACATATCTTAACTATGGTTTAAGTCGCGAGTCGGGAGCTAAGGACCGGTGAATTGCGATTTATGGGTAGTTTTATTATCGTGCGATGTATGCATATTGTTGTGTATTATATAATATTTTTTTTCAAAATTCAAGTGAAATGAGTAAATTCGAGATTTCGTGGGGTTTTGTATCGAGTGACATGTCGAAAGGATCTCGAGATAATTAAAATGGTGACGTGAAAACACATTTCAAATTTCGCAAAAGATATTTGTAATTAAGTTTTAAAATCCAAATTTGAAAGTTAATTGGATTTAACGAGCCGACGTGGGTCCCACACCTCGATTTGCATGCGAGTTGGGTTGTTTGGGAGTTTCAGAGCGCATTGGTAAATTCTCCAATTTCAGGCGGAATTGGAGTATTTTTTTAGTTTAGTTTGGACAAAAATTGAATAGATAATTATGAAAAAATGGAAAAAATGCAAATTACCGTTAGGGGTATTGGTTTTATTAAGGAAATGATAATAAGTGAGGGGAAAAACAGTCATTTGGTGATTAAACCCCTTAAAAATGAAATAAGCAAGGGTGTTTTGTATTGCCTTCCACCCGTGTTCATCACCTTCACTGTGAATCATTCTCCACTATTTTTACTTCATATCCTCCATCGTCTCATTTCCTTCAAGGTTCTCACATTTTCTTCCTCTTTTTCCTTGTCCCAGGTATAACGGCCCTCTCTTTGCACATTTTCGATTGAGAGGAGGAACCGTGAGTTGGTGTTGGTGACGGTTTAAAAGTAAGATGAGTGTTTTAGTTTCAATTTATAATTTTGGGATTGTTCTTGGGTTTTGAACTGAAGGGAGAGACGATGAGGGTATGTCGTGGCGTGTTTTTGGTTGTTGATTTTGAAATGAAGAGAGGATCAATAAAAAATAAAAACAGCCATGTATGTTGTTATAGAGAGAAACCGTAAGGTAGGGAAAGATGGATAAGAAGTTCCAAGGAAGAAGACGACCCCCAAGGTCGTCTCCACTGTGTGATCGATCAAGGGGAGGGGTATGGGCATGATTTGTAGCATCCCCTTTCAAGATTAGGACGATACTCGGACTGAAAGCTAAATTAAGACTCGGTAACCCAGTCGAACTTAACTAGAGCCAGAAGCCTCTCTGTTTGTACCTTATATACTCAACATGTATATTAATGTCGAATAAACAAAACAAAGTATACGCGGCAAAAAATTAAAACTTTCAAAACTCAAAACATTGATTATAAACCTCCTAACCCTATTATATACATCAAAATATATCAAACAATGTATATAAGTAGAAGAAGTCTTATTACATCGTAGAGAAGACAACAAGACACTAAATCTTCTCTTTGCCCTTCACTGAATCACTAGGTTGCAACTTAAAATATAATATTGGGGTGAGCGCTCCACTTGCTCAGTAAGGATTCAAAAAGGCATCAACATTCCATATAATAATCAAGAACATTATGCAATAACAATATGCACCAATGGTAACTAACTAAGAAGATATGGAAAGCATATAAATCAATAATAAGATATGCAAATCAAATTATCATTGAATATTATACTGTGATTCCCATTTTATTTATAAAACAAGGGTCGATTACTCACCAACGCCATTAATGCAATTGCTAGACCAACATATTGGGTGATAAGCTGTCTAGCCAATCCATTAATGCCCAATGGTTCTATTCGAAACACTCTACTGAGTATGTAATCCATGCAACCTATCTAATTAAGTAGGAAGTTACATATAGGCTGGAAAGTAACCCATTTCCTACATAACCAGGTTTCAGTTCTATGAACTTACTCTCGTGAATCACATTAAACACCATTTTCCATTAATTAAAACTATCACAGTGTATATAATCCCCCATTTTAGTCCATACACTACATGAACTAAATATACTAAAATAGCCAAACAATATTGATAAGTAAGCCAATTCGTACTTACCTCGGTTTAGGTTTTTGTTCCAAGTTCCTAACTTTTTCGGATCACTAACGTTTTCCCGGGGATCCAACACCTATCATAGACCATTTGTAATCAATATAAGTTCAATACCCTATAACTAGAACCCTTATTTTAGTCCATAAGTCCTTAAGAAATCCTAAACAATTCACTGTAATACTGTTGTTTTATGGGGTGGGAGCGCTCTCCCTTAGTTGGTGGAGTGCGCTCGAGCAGCAGAGTTTATCACAACTGATGAAAGGAGTGTCTCGATAGTACATGGGTAAGCAGCCACGGTTTCATCCACAAATTCACCAAACAACAATATACACTCCCAAAATTCATCAGGGAGGACCTCAGTGAGGTAATAAACCATTTCCAGTCATTAAACAACATAATTCATAGAAATTCCATCACCTAGCATCGAATTGAACTTCAAAAACGCAAAAACTAAACTTACCAAAATGAAGATATATGGATTTGTAGTTGATTAAGCACTTCAATTTACGTTGATTCAGCTCCTTTAATAACCTCATAGGATCAAAATCAACCTTCAACCATTTCTCTCACTCTCTACCAATTCATCAAATGAGATAAGTTTGAGGTTTTTGTTTAAATATATGGATTTTCCTTCAGATACACATCACGCTATCTCAAGACCAATCAAGTAGTTAATGTGTTAAAATGACACTCCCTAAAGTGACACGAACTTTAACACCATCAAACACATACGCTTCGCTCGAGGCGATCCGACAATCCATTCAATTCAAACCAATCTTTTCAGTTTCTAATATATATATATATATATATATATATTTATAGGTACTACTACCATGAAAATAAAATATATACCGATGTCATGGGTACAGTATTTACAACCTTTGGATTCTAATCCAATACATTAATCGAGGTGTCAAAAATGCAAAAATCATTTAATGCACAACACATTTTGAAAGGATTCCATGGCATGGGTATATATTTGAGCTTCATTATAGAATATCCCATATTTATATATCCAATATATATATAAATATATATAAATATCTCATGCATTTTCTCGCCAAAAAATTCGTTGAACATGCCTACGAGTATTCTCGAGTGTGCACATTTATTCCACGACCCCCTCATCGCATTTGATGTACAGGCTATTTATTGTTTATTATGTATTTTCCATTTATAGGCTTGTATAGAATTCCTTTATTATATTACAACTTATATAAATTCCTTAAATAACCCAAACAAACACAAATCATCATACAAACACATGCACATGCTAATCGAGGTACGACAGACTTAACCACAAGCCTAACTCGGGTTAATAGGATATGGATTAGCACTAATCAACAGCTTAAGGTAACAGTTCATTACTGTCTCCCCAATTTAACGTAATTTCATCCTCAAAATTAAATTAAATATAAAGTTACTTATAGTTTCGAAGAGAAATGGAAATTTCTCCTTCATATAGGACTCCCGCTCCCAGGTTAGTTTCTCATCTCTGTGAAATTGCCATTTCACTTTAACCAATAGAATCTCTTTGGTTCTCAGTCTTTGAATCTTACGATCAAGTATCTGAATCGGCTTCTCGTCATAAGATAAGTTTTCCCAAAGATCAAATTTATTCCAATCAATCCTTGAAGTGAACTGAGTCTCCGTTTTATGAAGCATAGACACATGGAAGACGTTGTGAACTTCAGCTAGCTGAAGATGTAACTCTAACTTGTAAGCAATAGGACCAATCCTTTCATGTACTCTGAACGGCCCAATGTGCCTTTGAGCTAGCTCACCTTGCAACCCAAATCTATACAATCTCTTACAGGTGAGGCTTTCAACATGACAAGATCATTCTTTGAAAACTCCAAAAACTTATGATGTTTATCTGTGTATCTATTCTCTCTTCATTGTGCTGCAGTCAAACACTGGCGAATCTGCTGAATTCTCTCTATTTAGTCCTGAATTAACTCCAGCCCCAATAATAATGTACTCCAACCTCTGCCCAACATGCAGGTGAACGATAACGTCGACCATACAGAGCTTCAAAAAGAGTCATTCCAATGCTAGCATTATAGCTATTATTATAAGAGAACTCATACAGAGAAATGTATTTATCCCATTTACCACCAACTCTAAGACACAAGCTGGAAGCATATCCTCAAGCACTAATATTAACAACATCGTTTGACTATCAGTCTGTGGATGGTATGTTGTACTAAGGTTAAGAACAGTTCCTATCTATCTCAACAATTCACTCTGCGATCTAGTCGTGAAGCTCGGATGTCTATCCGAAGTAATAGACACTAGAACTCCATGAAATCTCAATGCCTCACGTAAATACACCTAACATAATAGGTTAAGAGAATCTCGCATGGAAACTGGCAAAAAATGTGCAGACTTTGTTAACCTATCAACCACAAACCATACCGCATCATGTTTACGCTGACACAAAAGTAGACCAGAAATAAAATCCATCGATATATGTTCCCATTTCCACTCAAGAATAGGCAGCGAATGCAATAACCCTCCAGGTTTCCTATGCTCATCCTTAACTTGCTAAAATATCTCACATCTCTTTACAAACTTAGCAATATCAGTATTCATCCCATGCCACTAATAAACACGCCTCATATTGCGATACATCTTAGTGTTACTTAGATTAATAGAGTAAAGAGATATATGGGATTCGCATAGCAATTCCTGCCTCAACTGATCCTAAACTAGAATCCATAGTTTATCCCTGAACCGTAATTCACCATCATCAGAAACTAACCAATCAAGATGATCTACACTAGCCGCTAACATCTGGCACACTATATAATCTCGATCAAATTTTTGACAATCAGTTTCATTGAATCATCTCTGGTTCAGCTCGAATCTGAGCGCAGAAGAACAGATTAGTAGCTTTGGAACTAGCTTTCTCAGTTTATGATATGCCAACTGGACTTTCTTGAATCATCATTACTGAAGCTTCCTCGGGAAGTCTAAATTGAGAAGCTCTGGTAGTAGCTACATTTCTCTGCCTATTCCTCTCATACTCAAGGCATAAACAACAACATTTATTTTGCCTAGATAGTAATCTAAAGTGAAATCATAATTCTTGAGGAACTCAAGCCATCTACGTTCCCTCATATTCACTTCACTCTGAGTAAACAAGTATTTCATACTCTTATAATCTGACAATACTGTAAACATATCACTGTATAATTAGAGCCTCCAAATCTTCAAGGCAAAAGCAACTGCAACTAGTTCAAGTTCATGAACTGAATAATCTCTTTCATGAACCTTGAGTTGCCTTGAAGCATAAGCTACAACCCTACCGTCCTACATCAGCACACAGCCCAAGCATAAATGAGAAGCATCAGTATAAATTACCAATTCCTTCCCTAATTCATTTAATGTAAGAACAGGTGTCATAGTCAATCTATCCTTCAAACCTTTGAAGGCGGCCTTGCATTCATCTGACCAAACAAAGTCAACATCTTTCTGTGTTAGCCGAGTCATTGGTAGAGCAATACGAGAGAATGTTGGGACATGTGCCCTAGGTCAATCTACGAACATTATATATTTTATTATTTTAGTTAATAAAATAGAGGTTTTCATTTATTGCTTTATTATAAGTGATTGCATGTTTACCTTATAGTAAGATCTATGGGTATTTGTTGAAATATCCTAAATATCCCTAGTCGATCATTATACAGGGAACTATAATGAATTAAGACTAGTGTGAATCTTGATTGATGATCATCTGATGATCATGCGTATAGGAATACGAATTGAGATCATTATTACTTGTTAGGGAATAAGGTACTGGATCGACCCGCTATGAGAACACCACATGGATTAAGTCATAGGTGTTACTCTAATAGGTATATCATTTAGTCCTTCAACTTGAGATTACCGTAGACTTCAATATTAGAAACATGGTAATTTGACACAATCAAACTTTGTCTTTAATGGGATGATTATAAAGATTGTGATTGGCTACTGTGTGAATAATATGTGAAGGTGTGTAATCAAGATAGAATTTGTCACTTTTATATAGAGAGAGATATAAATGGATCCCTCGATATGATACACTGATAATGACCAAGTCCATGTAAATTGATATGATCAATGTTACTTGGATGTATTCAGTTTACCTAAAGATCGAGACTAGTACGATTGAACATTAAGGGTGACATTCCATGCCTTATGTTTAATCAAAGGATATTACACAACAAAAGGATATGATATATGTTATTCATTAAGTTGTATCGATTTCGGTATTCATGCTACTTGGCTAGTCATAATGCCCTGCTAAAGACCGCTTATGACTTGTGTACCAAAATGGTTTTGGTTCACTGCCAACGTCGCATAAACCTATTAGGTCGCACACAAAGAATGGTTTTCCAAAATCTCAATTGGTCCAGAGTAATGAATTTTATATGATAAAATTCATGAGATAAAAGCCTTTACGATTTGTTATATGATAACTTATTAATAGAGTCGTATGTGCAATTTGCTTAAACTGCATAAATAAAATAGTTGTATTACGAATAGGATTTTAAGTGAAGGCTTATCTACACATATAAACAGAGGTTGAAATCCTAAAACAAAATAAGATTCCCATTTTCGCTATTTTTGAGTTCTCTAGACTTTAGAAAAAAAAAGAGAAAAATGTATTCTATCACTCTTATTTTAATGGAACTTATTTTTGATAGAGGACGCGCACTTCTGGAACTTATTTTCGATAGAGGACATGCACTTCAACGTCTTGAAAATAGAACAATCAAAGAAGGAAATTGCGGAATAAGGTATGATTTTTTTTTGTAGATTTATTTTAATGGAACTTATTTTCGATCTTGTTGGGGTTTGTAAAATTTGTTTTGAATTTTTTCATTGGGTATGAACTCCAAAAACCCAACGGAGAATCCATCAATGAACTATTTGTAATAACCCACTAACCCCAGAAAACTCCGAACCTCTGACACTGTGGTAGGAGTAGGCCAATCCCTTATTTCCTCAACCTTCGTTGGATCAACAGATATACCCTCGGCATTATCACATGTCCAAGAAATTTGACCTCTGAATACCAGAATTCGCACTTACTAAACTTGGCATACAACTGATTACCCTTCAGAGTCTACAATTTAACTCTGAGGTGGTGTGAATGCTCTTCCTAATTCTTCAAATAAATCAAAATATTATCGATAAACATGATGATAAACTAGTCAAAATAGGTTTTAAACAACTTATGCATCAAATCCATGAACATAGCAGGAGCATTAGTGAGCCCAAATGGCATCATTATAAACTCGAAGTGCCTGTAGAGAGTACTAAAATCCATTTTCCGGATATCCTCATCCCTGATCCTAGGTTGATTATCACCAGACCTCAAATCAATCTTCGAGAAATGTTTGGCACCATTCGATCGATCAAACAAATCATCGATCCAAGGCAATAGATATGTGTTCCTGATATTCACCCGATTAAGCTCACTATAATCAATGCACAAACGTAGAATTTCGTCCTTCTTCTTTACAAAAACAACCGGTGCTCCCCACGGTGACATGCTAGGATGGATAAACCCCTTCTGTAGCAACTCCTAAAGCTGAGTCAACAAATCAAGTAATTCCTTCGGTGTCATACGGTACAGAGGAATAAATATAGGTTTGGTACCATAAATAAGATCAATGATGAAGTCAATGACGCATGGTGATGGAAGTCTAGGCAAGTCAAATGGAAAAACTTCTGAAAATTCACAAACCACGGGATCTCACTAACCTTAAGTTTTTGTCCAGGTTTTCCAAATGTGACAACTTCTGCCATAACTTCTAAATCTCGAGGAGTAGCTTCCCTTCCACGAGTTGCAAGTCGTGAAGGATTATAGCCTTTATAGAGTCATAATTTCAGAAAAGTTATGAATATGAAAAATCACCATCTTATGGAAATAATCAATACTAGCATGGTATACTGACAACCAATCCATCCCTAGTAATGCATCAAATTCCAAGAACTCCATTACTCTCAAATCAATTGGGCGTTTATTCTCCCCAATTTTAACTATGCATCCCTCGCAGATCAGGTTATGATAAACCTTCTCACTCACTATTGTGCTCAAAACCAACAATGTTCTGGCTCTAACAAGCATCAATCAAAACATGCATATCTCGACCATAAGATGGTGATTGTACAACCAACATCAATCAAAACATGCATATCTCGACCATAAATATTTAATATACCATCCACAAGCCTCATATTAGCCTTTGGGTCTGCCTCAGCCACTGCATGTGTAGCATCCCCTATCCCGATTAGGGAGATACTCAGCATGAAACCCTAATTAAGCCCCGTTAATCCAGCCAGACTAAACTAGAGCCAACAAACTCTCCTTTAGTACCTGATAAACTCAACCTATATATTAATATCGAATAAACTAATCAAAGTATACGAAATAGAAAATTTAAAACTTTTTCGATATAAAACAATATACGACAATACAGAGTGTACCAAAACTCAAAACCTTATTTATAAACCTCCCAACCCTATTTATATACAACAAAATATGACAAACAGTGTATATAAGTACAAGAAGGCTCATTACATCGTAGAGAAGTTACAAGACACCTAAATTATCTCTTTTCCCTTAGCTGAAGCGCTGGGTTGGGAACCTGAAGTATTAAATTTAGTTGAACGCTCCAACTTGCTCAGTAAGTAAGGATTCACATTAACCATCAACATTCCATATAGCAATCAATAACAATATGCACTAATGTTAACTAACAAGAATATGGAAAGTATATAAATCAACACATAATGGATGCAAACAAGTTATCATGGACTATTACACTGTGATCCCCATTTTATTTATAAAACTAGGGTCGATTACCCACTGACGCCACTAATGGGATTGTAAGACCAACACATTGGCCGATGTGCTGCCTAGTCAATCCATTAATGCCCAATGATTTTATCCAAAACCTTCTAGTGAATATATAACCCACGCAACATATCTAACTGAGTAGGAGTTACGTATAGACCAGGAGATCAGCCCCAAGTCATATACAACCTGGTCTTAGCCCTTAGGAGTTACTCTCGTGAATCATATTAGACATCGTTTTCCATTTAATTTAAAAAACATCACAGTGTACATAGTCCCTCCTTTCAGTTCATAAACTACATAAACTATATATACTAAGATAACCAGACAACATTGATAAATAAGCGAATCTATACTTACCTCGGTCTAGGTTTCCGTTCCAAATTTCTAACTTTTTTAGGCACTCAAGCTTTCCTGGGAATCCAACACCTATCATAGACCGTTTGTAGTTAATATAGATCTGATACCTTATAACCAGAATCCCTAATCCAATCACAAATTCCTTCATAAATCATCATCGAATAATAATTGTATTGCTATTTTTTGGGATGAGAGTGCATTCCCTCAATGGATAGGGCGCGTTCCACTAACTGTGTTTATCACGGTTGACTAACTCCACCCCGTGTGTTTATCACGGTTGATGAAGGAGAACGGTCCTCTCAAACCCTATCTCTCTATCTCTCTCTCTCTCTTTGATCAATCAAATGAAGTGGAGCGCGTTCCACCCCCTTAAAGTGACACCAACTGTTTCAAATGATCTATATAATTCAAACTATTTTTTATTTCTAATATTTATTTATATATCCCATATATCGCGTCTCAATTGAATATAGGGCGTTTATTATATATTTTTCCAGCCCACTATTCCATCAACAAATCATTCAAACAACAATATAAACCCTCAAAATTCATCAAGGAGGACCTCTAATGAGGTAACAAACCATATTCAACCATCAAACAGCATAATTCGCAAAGATTTAATCATCACTATCAAATTGAACCTCAACTAACACAAAAACAAATCATACCAATGTGATGATCTATGGTTGTTAATTTGATTAAGTTCCTCAATAAACATTGATTCGACTCCCTGAATGATTTATCTCAATCATAATCAAACCCTCTCTCTCTATCTCTCTCTCTGTTTAAGTGACTCATAGGTAGATTGGAAACAAAATCCATCAATATATGTTTGATCAATCAAATGTTTGGAACTAGCTCTCTCAGTGATGATATGCCAGCTGGACTTTCATGAATCATCATCATTGAAGCTTCCTCATGAAGTCTAAACTGAGAATCTCTTGCAGTAGCCACTTTCTCTCTGCGTGTTCCTATCATACTCAAGGCGTCAGCTACCACAATTGCTTTGTCAAGATGGTACTAGAGTGAAATAATAGTCTTTGAGAAACTCAAGCCATCTACGCTGCCTCATATTCAGTTCACTATGAGTAAACAAGTATTTTCAGACTCTTATGATCTGAAAATGCTATAATCTTTTCACCGTACAAGTAATACCTCCAAATCTCCAAGGCAAAAACAACTGCAGCTAGCTCAAGATCATGAAATGGATAATTTCCTTCATGAACCTTAGTTGCCTTGAAGCTAAGCTCCAACCCTGCCCTCCAACGTTAGCACACAGCCCAATCTTAAATGAAAAAACATCAATATAAATCACTAATTCCTTCCCCAATTCAGATAATGTAAGAATAGGTGTCATAGACATTATGTCCTTCAAACCATTTAAGGCTTCATCACACTCATCTAACCACACAAAGTCAACATATTTCTGTGTTACGAGATTCATTGGTAGAGCAATAAGAAAGAATCCATCAACGAATTGTATGTCCTACTAACCCCAAAAAACTCCTAACCTCTGACATCGTGGTAGAAGTAGGCTAATCTCTGATTACCTCAACCTTCGTTGGATCAACAGATATACCCTCAGCATTAACCACATATCTAAGAAATTTTACCTTTGAATACCAAAATTCACACT
The DNA here is from genome assembly GCA_039657325.1 of Stephania cephalantha. Lineage (NCBI taxonomy): Eukaryota > Viridiplantae > Streptophyta > Magnoliopsida > Ranunculales > Menispermaceae > Stephania > Stephania cephalantha. Next base: position 13,259,681 of record CM077570.1, on the reverse strand, counting down.
TACTAAACTTGGCATACAGTCGATTATCCTTCAATGTCTGCAATATACCTTTGAGGTGGTGTGAATGCTCTTCTTCAGTCTTCGAATAGATCAAAATAGCATTGATAAACATGAAGATAAACTGGTCAAGATAAGGTTTGAACACCTTATGCATCAAGTCTATGAACATAGCAAGAGCATTAGTGAGCCCAAACGGCATCACTGTAAACTTGAAGTGCCCATAGTGAGTACCAAAATATGCCTTTGAAATATCCTCATCCCTGATCCTTAGTTGATAGTAACCAGACCTCAAATCAATCTTCAAGAAATGTCTGGCACCCTTCAACTAATCATACAAACATCAATCTTAGGCAATGGATACTTGTTCCTGATAGTCACCCTATTCTGTTGTCTATAATAAATACACATTCGTAGGGTTTTGTCCTTCTTTTTCACAAAAAGAATCGGTGCTCCCCACGGTGACATACTAGGATGGATAAACCCCTTTCGTAGCAACTCCTCAAGCTGAGTCTGCAACTTACGTAATTCATTCGATGCCATATGGTACGAATGAATATATATAGGTTTGGTACCAGGAATAAGATCAATTATTAAGTCAATGACACGTTGCAGTGGAAGTCTAGGCAAGTCAGATGGAAAAACTTCCTGAAATCCACAAACCACGAGTATCTCATTAACCTTAAGTTCCTATCCAGGCTCTCCAATTGTAATAACTCCCGCCATAAATTATAAATCTCAAGGAGTAGCTTCCCTTCCACGAGTTGTAAATCGTGAAGGATTATAGCCTTTATAGACTATAATTTCATAAAGGTTAGGAATTTGAAATATTATCATCTTATGGAAATAGTCAATACTAGAATGGTATGCTGATAACCAATCCATCTCTAGTAAGGCATCAAATTCTAAGAACTCTATTACTCTAAGATCAATTGGAAGTTCATTTTCCTTAATTTTGACTATACATCCCTCGCAGATCAGGTTAGGATAAACCTTCTCACTCACTGTTCTACTCAAAATTAACAATGTACTGGCTCTAATAGTTTTTAATTTATGCTTATCAACCATTGCACCCATAATAAAAGAAATTGTACAATCAGCATCAATTAAATCATGCATATCTCGACCACAAATGTTCAATATTCCTTCTACAAGTCTTTGATTTGCCTCCGGGTCTGCCTTAGCCACTGCATGAGTTTGCCCTCATGCAGGTGGTGCTTTACTGCTCACCAATGTGGTCGACGACATAGTACGCTCTCTTTGAATATGCACAATCAGCCTACAATAGTAGCATATTATTGAATATCTCTAAGGAAAACTACTAGCCTGAGAAGCCTGCCCCAATCCATTCGATTTCTGTGAAGATTGTGTTCTGCCCTTACCCCTACCTCCGGACTGAGATGGTGGCAATGGTGGTTTGGCTACTGAAGCCTAAGAAATAGGTGGGACCAGTGTACTAACAAAAGTCGACCTTGCTGACCCTGACTGTGTAACTGTACTAGCTACACTCCTCTGCCTCTTCTTTCACCTAAAAAAAGAAAATTCCTAGATTCATTGACATCTAGGATACATCGGTGTTGGTGGTGGCGCAAGTACCGTACCAGAAGGTCTCGCCAGCATACCTGCTTCCACCTCCATTGCACTTACAAATATAAATGCATAGCTAGTGCGAGGATGAAAGGAAACCACAACTCTAATTGCATAGTTCAGCCCACCAAGAAACAAATCAATTTTGTTCTCCTCCAACTCTACCATCTTCGGATCAAATTCACTCAACTCAGTGAACCTCCTCTCATGTTCCTGTACAAACATCACTCCCTATTTCAGTTGAATGATCACTTTGGGAAATATTATCTATAAAATACAGTCCTAAACTATGGCCAAGTGGTGACAGTCTTATGTTCTCTCTCTAGGAAATTACACCACTTTCGTGCAGATTTTGTCAGTAAAAAAGTGACCAGCTAAACCTTAAACCACTCCTCAATATTTACTACAACAAATCGTTTCTCCATTTCTAATATCCAGGTTTCAGCTACCCCTTCCTCCATTGTTCCATCGAATCTCACAATATGGTATTTCATGAACTCCTTCTGGGTTTTGAGAATTGCGGGCTTATCAGAATCCACAGACACCCTAGTAGTTGTCTCTACCACCTAAATATGTAGTATTACTGGTTGGACTAGAGCTGCTACTATCTCAGCTCCTCCCTCATCCATGCTAACCTCAGGACTGGTTATAGGCTTTGCCTCAGGTCGCTGTACTGGTGGTCCTATATGAGCCATCAGCATAGCCATCAGTTTCGCCTGAAACATATGTTCCCTTATTTGCTACTCAATCCAAGATTCCCATTAACCTATGTCTCAATGTTACCCTGAGGTTCAGGTCTTCGTGAACCCCCTCCCTAATCTACCATCAGATTCTGAAGTCAAAGGAAAGATAAGATCATTAGGTAATATTCAGAGAATTCAAGGAAACCATATCTATACATTAAATAGCAATATGTACAACAAATAACGTATAATAATGTTTTCATTTTTATTTTCCCCCTAAACACGATAAAAAATGTTTATCAAACCCTAAGCTTATTCAAAACTTGAGACACTCTCAAAGTCAATAAACTTAGCTGCTGATACAAAGGAATATGATATCATTTACTTTGAAAACCAATCGAAAGTAACTTAGAGTCAGAGCCTTATCCATGATATCAAACTATATCAATGTTACCACTTAATTCAAAAGTGATAAATCTTAGGCTCGGATACCAAGCTGTAGCATCCCTCATTCCGATAAAGGCGATACTCGGCCTGAAACCCTAATTAAGCCCTAGTAACCCAGCCAAACTTAACTAGAGCTAGCAGCCTCTCCATCAGTACCTGATAAACTCAACCTGTATATATTAATATTGAATAAACAAATCAAAGTATACACATCAGAAAATTTAAAACTTTTTCGATATATAACAATACACAGTAATACAGAGTTTACAAAAACTCAAAACCTTATTTATAAACCTCCCAACCCTATTTAAATACAACAAGATATGACAAACATTGTATATAAGTACAAGAAGGCTCATTACATCGTATTGAACATACAAGACACCTAAATATTCTCCTTTCCCTTAGTTGAAGTGCTGAGTTGCAAACCTAAAATATTAAATTTTGGTGAGCACTCCAACTTGCTCAGTAAGTAAGGATTCACATTAACCATCAATATTCCATATAGTAATCAAGAACATTATGCAATAATAATATGCACCAATGTTAACTAACAAGAATATGTAAAGCATATGAATCAATACATAACGAATGCAAAGCAAGTTATCATGGACTATTACAATGTGATCCCCATTTTATTTATAAAACTAGGGTCAATTACCTATTGACGCCATTAATGCAATTGTTAGATCAACACATTGGTCGATGTGATATCTAGTCAATCCATTAATGCCCAATGATTCTATCTAAAACCTTCATGTGAATATGTAACCCACGCAGCCTATCTAACTAAGTAGGAGCTACATATATATCAGGAGATCAATCCCAAGTCCTATACAACCTAGTCTCAGCCCTCAGGAGTTATGCTCGTGAATCACATTAGACACCATTTTTCGTTTAATTTAAAAAAGATCACAGTGTACATAGTCCTTCCTTTCAGTTCATAAACTACATGAACTATATGTACTAAGATAGCCAGACAACATTGATAAATAAGCGAATCCGTACTTACCTCGGTCTAGGTTTCCGTTGCAAATTTCTAACTTTTTTGGGCACTCAAGCTTTCCCAGGGATCCAACACCTATCATAGACCATTTGTAGTTAATATAGGTCTAATACCCTATAACTAGAATCCCTAATCCAATCCATATGTCCTCCACAAATCCTCATCAAATTACTGCAATATTGTTGATTTCTAGGATGGGAGTGCACTCTCTCAATATGTGGGGCACGCTCTACCAATTGTGTACATCACAGTTGATGAAGGGAGTGCACTACTATTGGAGCGTGCTCCACCCTATGCTGTCTCGACAGAACGTAGGGCAGCAGCCACTGTTGCATCCACAAATCATTTAAACAACAATATAAACCCCCAAAATTCATCAGGGAGGACCTCTAATAAGGTAACAAACCATATTCAACCATCAAACAACATGATTCACAAAGATTTAATCATCACTATCGAATTGAACCTCAACTAACACAAAAGCTAATCATACCAAAGTAATGATCTCTGGTTGTTGATTCGATTAAGCTCCTTAATCAGCACTAATTCGACTCCCTGAATGATTTCTCTCGATCAGAGTTAAACCCTTAAACCCTCTCTCTCGTTTGATCAATCGAATGAAGAGATAAAAATGGGTTTTAAGTTTAAATATATGAATTTCCTCGAGATACGCATTGAGCTATCTCGAGACCGATCAAGTGTTTGATGCGTTAAAGTGACACCCCTTAAAACGACACCAACTTAAACACCATCAAGCACTTAAGCTCCACTCGAGACAATCAAATGATCCACATAATTCAAACTATTCTTTTATTTCTTATATATATTTATATATCCTATATATAAATATATATATATATATGTATCTCATGTATTTCTTCGCCAATAAATTCACTGGACATGCCAAATGAGTGTAATCAAGCGTGCACGTTCATGCCACGACCCCCTCGTCGCACTTGGTGTACCGGTAATTCATTGTTTATTATGTATTTCCTATTTATAGGCTTGTATATAATCTTTTATTATACTACAACCTATATATAAATTCATTTAACAATTCAAACAAATACAAATCACCATACGACCACATGCACATGCTAATCGAGGTACGTCAGACTTAACCACAAGCCTAACTCGGGTTGATTAGGATTTAAATTAACACTAATCACCAGCTTAAGGTAACAAGTCGTTATAGCATGAGTCTGCCATCGTGCTGGTGGTGTTGTACTGCCTAGTGATGTGGCCAGCGGCATAGAACAATCTCTCTGAATATGCCCCGTCTGTCCAGACAGATAGCATATCATTGAAGCTCTCTAAGGAAAACTATTGGCCTGAGAAACCTGCCCCGATCCACTCGATTTCTGGGATAACTCTAATATGCTCTTACCCTACCTTCAAACTGAGGTGGCAGCAAAGGTGGTTTGGCTACTAAAGCCTGGGAAATAGGTGGAACTGGCACACTAATAAAATTCATCCTCGCACACTCTGACTGTTTAGTTGTGCCAGTTACGCTCATCTTCCTCTTATTTGGCCGAAAATGCACAAATTCTTATATTCTTTGACTTCCATGAAATTATGGTACTGGTGGTGGCGCAAGTAGGGTACCAGATGGTCTAGTTGGAATGGCTGCTTCCACCTCCATCGCACTCTGAAATATAAAAGCATAGCTAGAGCAAGGATGAAAGGAAGCCACAACGCTGATCTCGTAATTCAGCCCACCAAGAAACAAATCAATTTTGTTCTCATCCATCTCTACCATCCCAGAAGCAAATTCACTCAACTCGGTGAACCTCCTCCCATACTCCCGTACATATATAGCTCCCTATTTCAGATGAATGAACTCAGTTTTCTTGCTGTTCTTAGCTAATTTCGGGAAATGTTGCTTGTAGAATATAGTCCTAATCCGTGGCCAAGTGGTGACAATGTTCCCCTTTCTCTCTCTAGTGAATTCCACCACTTCCATGCAGAATCTATCAGCAAAAATATGACCTATTCAACCTTAAACTGGTCCTTAACATCTACAGCAACTAATCGTTGCTCCATCTCCAATATTCAGGTCTCAACTACCCCTTCCTCCATTGTGCTATCGAATCTCATAATATCGTATTTCATTAATTCCTTCAGGTTTTGAGAAATGAGCCTTCTCAAAATCCATAGGCACCCTGGCAGCTGTTTTTAGCATTTAAATATGTGGTAATACTAGTTGGACTGGAGTTGCTATTGTCTCAACTCCTCCCTCAGCTCTGCTAACCTCGGGATTGGTTGTAGGCTGTGCCTCAGGTTGGTGTACTGGTGGTCCCATTTGAGCCATAAGCATAGCCATGAGTTTCACTTACAGACTTCATAAGTTCCTTCATTTGCTGCTCCATTCTAGATTTCCATTGATCCTCAATCTCCTTGTTAACCTGTGGTTTAGGCCTTTGTGAACCTTTTCCTTAATTCGCTATTAGATTTTAAAGTCGAATGAGAGCTAAGATCATTAGGTAACATTTAGAGAATACAATGAAATCATATCTATATATTAAATAACAATATGTGTAGCAAATCTATTCTATAATAAAAGTTTTGAGTCACTTTCCACGGTGAAGCTATTTTGCCAACTATATTTCCAAACGTACCCCTAAAATCTTTATTTTTATTGGTTGAAATAAAAAGGTTAGTCAAGTGTGAGGATAAATATGGAAATGACTCTAGATTTTTTTAAAAAGCTTCTCCTCCTTCGCTCCCTTCTAACTAGTGATTCAATTTAAACGCACACCAATTTCCAAACAAAGCAATTTTTATCCCTAAAATATAGCCTTTACTTTCGGAGCAGTTTCCTTAACTACTATTTCTTTTTCTTTTTCCTAACTGCTTATCTCCCATTGTTTATCTTTTTCAAAATCCATCAAATAAATCATCGAGAAACAACAAAACTCAAACTTCATTAACTAAATCTATGCCTTCTATGTCTAATAGCACTTCTTCCCCCACAGGCCCAAACGTTGCCTTACCACTCCTAATACTAGATTAGTAAGTGATTTGTTTGTTACTTTTATTTTCATCTCAATTTTTCTTATCTCGGTTAGCATGGTTGATGGTATGTGTAATTGATGGGTATGCGTTTGTAATTAAATCTATAGAATTTTGTATTTAAAATTGGCAATTATCAATGGTGTTTTAGAGAATGTTGGTTCACAATTTAATGGTGATTCTTTACTATGTAATTCATGGAGGTGGGGAAGATTGCATGACTTTGAATAGAAAGGATGGGCAGTTGGGGTTTCAAGTGTTATTCGTTCCGTAATGGTATTTCATTTTTTCTTTTTTTTCTTTTTGGTATCAGATAATATTTCTTTTTAAGATAGTTGGATTAAAGTAATATTGATTTCTTTTTTTCTCTTTTATCTATCATTGATTTATGTTGGTAGATAAGTTTAAGTTTTTCTTTTTAGAAGATACTACAAATTTGACTTGGGCAAATCCTTAGCCACTTAAGGAGAGGTTGGTGCGACAACTTAATAATTAGCCAATAAAGTTCCATTAGAGCACAAATGAAAAAGTCTACTACAAGGCACTTGATAAGAGGTTGGTGCAACAAAAATATTTTGTATTGGATTCTCAATTCGGGTTGCGACGCAGAGGTGGTGTAGTAAAGGAGAAAGAGCGAGAAGTTGTTATTATGGCGTCAAGGGGGTTGCTGCTGGGAGTGAGGGTGCTCTTTTGGTGGGGATCTTGATAATATAACTTACTATTCTGGAGGGCTGGAAAGCCTTGGAGTCACCTTCAGACTTAGTAAAGCTCTATGTGCATGGTTTTCTCCTCTCGTATGAATAACAATATTAGAAAAGGTCAATTTTCTTTTAATTTAATAGCTCATATTTATGTTTTTTTCAGTAGATGTTTCTTTGATAAGTACTAAATATGTGTGCTTTTTGGTCAAATATGAACATATGTATTTATTTATTTTGGTTTGATAGAGCATATAATTGATTGCCTTAATGTTCTCCTTATCATAAAAAAAAATTATTTATGAAAAAAAATTTATAAGAGTCAAGATTCACAAGGCAATTAGAATGTCAAGCAGCAAAATCGTGGGATAGAGCACGTTAAAACACACAAAGCAACAATGAATTCATAAACTAATGCTTTTGTTTGTAATGATTTCGTCGAGTTACAACAGTTCATAGGTTTTGCTTTTGGGGACGTAGATGGAGATCAACACTGCAAAGGTTGCTGCTCTTCTGGTTTATAATTTTTTTTAATTTTTCTATGTTATATAAGATATTGTTTCAATGGTTTTCAATCTCTCTTTTCCAAAGGTCCAAAAAATGCATACTTTGGGGAGTATGCAAGAATGTTGGCAATCTCCTGGATCATTTGAGAAGAAAGGAATTGCATAATTTTCCAATTAAGATATAGAAGTTGGGAAGAGTTGTGGGAAGGGATGAAAAAGGAGCGTTTTGTTGTTCTTTTGGGTTCGAAATAATTTAAAGTTAACTGGTGGGATCTCACAGGTAATTAGAGATTTATAGTATAAATGGTGTATACTTTAGACATATTTTGGTTGTTTCAATTTTTCTTTTCTCCTATTTTGTTTCGTGTTTGGGAACTAAAGTAAGGGAGGGGAGCAATTAGGCATGGCTTAGTTCGAACTTGAACCGTTGCTTTCGAACTCGAATTCGACCTGGTAGTGCTCCCAAATTTGTCTCAATCATTGAAAATAAAATAGAGAGTATGTAGAGGAAGATGGCGAGATCGAATTAAAGAACTGAAGGGCGTCGAAATTTTGCAGGTTTCAACGCGGGTAAAATGGAATGTTTCTGATATGTTTTTTCGGCTAATTGTTGGGTTGGGCAGCTGTGAGTTTTGGGGCAAATAAGGCATTGCATTATTTTCGTAATTGCATACTCACATGAACAGGGAAGTGGAAGCAAATATCCCACCCAGGTTATTTCATAATTGAAGAACAAAAATAAAAGTAAAAATGATATTGTTGATGTTGTTAATGAGGCTTTGTTGTTTCTTACATAATTGTGAAAAAACGCCAGAACTAATGTCATTTGCAGACTCTTTCTCTTCTACATCAAAAGTTTCATTGTAATTATTGGCATCATTTCCATTAACGATACTTTTAATATGTCATTTGGATACACATGTTTTTTTTGTAAAAAAGATCCAAACTTGGCAATTACATTAGTGAACAAATTCAAACACTAACAGTGGATCAATGACCAAAAAAGATCAAATTGATCAATGTAACAGTACACATTGATACAATGAATCAATGAAGTACAAAAAGAACTTTCAATCTCTTATTCAATCTCATCGAAATTACATTGTACATTGCTTATATACAAACTAATATGGTGCACATTGTACACCCTAGTTACAAGCTAAGATAAACCTGTAGTACATTACACCATAATAAAGATTCAATGCACATACATTAGTTTACATAAACAGCTACAACTACATAAACAACTTTGTTACATGATATAACTCTACATCCCCCACTCAAGATGGAAGTCTATGCCAATCACATAGACCCATCTTGGACAATAAATCAGAAAACAAAGGAGTTGGTAAAGATTTGGTAAACAAATCAGCCAACTCTAACCGAGTAGAAATATACTTATGGAAGAACAAAGCGGACTTGAATCGATGTCTAACCAAGTGACAATCAATTTCCAAATGCTTGGTACGTTCATGAAAAACAGGATTGGCAGATAGATGTATTGCAGCTTGATTATCACACCAAAGAGGTATTGGAAGAGAAATAGGAATATCTAAGTCCTTAAGGATATAGGAAATCCATAATAGCTCACAAACTGTGGAAGATAAACTGCGATATTCAGCTTCAGCAGAGGACTTGGACACAGTAGCTTGTTTCTTAGTTTTCCAAGAGATCAAAGATGATCCCATGAACACACAATAACCAGTAAGAGATTTCCGAGAAAGAGGGCAAGCAGCCCAATCTGAATCACAGTAAGCAACAACAGAGAGATCCCTCTGAACAGGGAAAAACAGACCTTGGGAAGGAGTACCCTTAAGGTATTGTAAAACATGAAGTGCACCAGACCAATGTTGCTCTGTAGGGGCCTGAACAAATTGACTTAATTGCTGTGTGGCATAAGTAATGTCGGGATGAGTGAATCCTGTGTAAAGAAGACGACCAATGAGTCTTCTATATCTATCAACTTCAATGAACAAAGGTGAATCAACATCGATAAACTTGCAAATCACGAGGAGTGGAGTAGCAAAATTTGGTTTAGCCATGATAAGACCAAGATCATTAAGTAAATCAAGAACATACTTGCGTTGATGAACATAAAGACCGAGGAAGATCGAACCAATTCCAAACCCAAGAAGTAACGAGCTTGACCAAGATCCTTGATGGTGAACAAAGTATGTAAGAATGTCTTAACTTGATTAATTAACTCAAGTGAAGTACCAGTAAGAAGGACATCATCAACATAAACCAACAACACCAAAAATTGGCCAGCAGTGTTGTAAGTAAACAAGCAGGGATCATGAGCAGACTGAATAAAACCAAAAGATTGAAGTTTAGATGTAAGCTCATGATTCCATTGTCGAGAAGCTTGCTTTAAACCATACAAGGATCTTTGAAGTTTGCAGACTTGATTAGGTGAAGCCAAATTATAACCATCAGGAGGCTTCATGTAAACATCTTCATCTATATAGCCATGTAAGAAGGCATTGTTAACATCCAATTGATGTAAAGGCCAATCTCGAGCAGCTGCTAAGGATAAAACAATCCTACCAGTGACATTCTTGGCAACTGGAGAGAAAGAATCAGTATAATCAACACCTTCAATTTGGTTACCCTTTGCAACCAAACGAGCCTTACATCTATCCAAAGAACCATCAGGATGAAGTTTAACCTTGTAAACCCACTTAGAACCAATGGCCTTTTTACCAGGTGGTAGAGTAGTAAGACTCCAAGTACCATTGGCTTCCAAAGCCTGTAACTCCTTATTCATTGCTTCAACCCAAATAGGATCATGCTGAGCTTGAACATAACAAGTAGGCTCCTTTATGTTTGAAACAAAGAAATGAAAGAAGCACTTGTAACTAGCAAGATAATGTTTGGAGAGTGAATAAAAGGAAATGTAGGAGGGGTACCAAAGAGACAAAGGAATCGTTGCAGAGGAAAAACAGATGTTTTTACATTATTGAGAACAAAATCATTCATCCAAAGAGGCTTATGAACAAAGACGAGTACTTTTCCTAGTAATAACAGCAGTAGGAGGCAGGACATCTTCATGTAAGTCATCATTAGTATGAGGTACTAATGTATCATTAGTAGGCATAGATGAGACAGCTTCAGGGACATCAAAACATGTTTCATCAATAGGTAATTCTTGAGAATGAGGTACAGTAGTTGATGTAGGAGCAATAGGAGCAGGACTGTCTCTCAAGTAATCAGAATTATCTCCATAAGGAATAGGCACAGGACACCTTGAACTTGCAGTATCTTTATGAAAAGGAAACTGGTTTTCAAAGAAAATCACATCTCTTGAAACAAAACATGTATGTGTGGCCATGTTGTACAATCTATAAGCCTTTTGACCAGGAGAATAACCAAGGAAGATACACTTAAGAGCTCTTGAATCCAACTTGGTTTTGCTTGGTGAAACATTGGTAGCAAAACACAAACAACCAAAAGTCTTCAAAGAAGAATAATTTGGTATTCTTCCAAATAAAAGATGATAAGGAGACTTCCATTTCAGTAACTGAGAAGGTAATATGTTAATGATGTATGTGGCGAAGAAAAAGATCACCCCAGAATTTTGTGGACAAATTAGACTGAAAAATCAAGGCTCTTGTAACTTGCAACAAATGTCTATGCTTTCTTTCAACCACACCATTTTGTTGAGGTGTATATGGTGTGGATCTTTGATGAACAATCCCCAAACCAGAGAACAAAGCATGACAATCTTTATTACAAAACTCAATACCATTATCACTCCTAATGGTTTGAACTGAAACCTTGAAATGAGTTTGAATGAAAACTATAAACTGTTTGATGATGTTGCCTGTCAAGGACTTATGTTTCATCAAAAATGTCCATGTGAATCGACTAAAATCATCCACAATAGTCAAAAAATAATGAGCTCCTTGAATAGAAGACTGCTTATATGGTCCCCAAACATCCATATGCAACAACTGGAAAGGATAAGAAGTTTGAATAGAGCTCACTGGAAAAACCATTCTACATTGTTTGGACATCTGACAAACATCACAAGGAACAGTATGTCTTACATTTGAATGACTGTTAAGTAACAAATCAAGTTGTCTTGTTACATTAACAGAGGGGTGCCCCAATCGACAGTGCCATGAAAAATTATCATTAGCATTATTACAGTAGGCTAGTGATAATTCTGTAGGAGACACAAATGAAGCAATGACATCTTTATGAAAAGAACTGGAATCCAGTATGTATAGTCCTCCAATCATCCTTCCCACAGCTAGAACTTGAGAACTCTCAATGTTCTGTATAGCACAAAACGAAGGATAAAACTCGATTGTCAGTTTAGTAGATGAGAGTAACTTACTAACTGACAAAAGATTATACTTGAATGAGTTGATATGTAAACAGGAAGAAAGAACTAAGTCTGAACTCAGCTTCACATCTCCAATGCAATTAACTTCTTTAGTATGTCCATCAGGTAAACAAACCATAACAGGTTTAGCTAAGACAGTGACATTAGCAAGCAAATCATAGCTAGTACACATATGATTTGTTGCTCCACTATCCACAATCCAAGCACCTGAATTAAAAGAGGAACAAGAACTAGAAAGCCTTTTATATGAGCTACCTGTAAAATCAGATATAGCTGAATTCACATGTGTAGAAGCTCCTGCATCTGAAACAGACTTTCCTTTCATGAAATTCTCAATCCCTTGCTGTATCATTGCTGCTATATTAGACTGAAAATCTTCAAATTGAGGAGATCCTGCATCTTGTATATCCAGAGGTGATTCCATCAAATTCACAAAAGACTTTGAACTATTTGACATCTGCTTCTTGTCAAGGTCTTTCTTGTACCAATCTGGAAATCCATGAAGTTTGAAACAAGTCTCTTTTGTGTGTCTTTTTGCCTTACAATGATCACAAAACAGATCATCTTTATTGACAAATTTCTTTTGATTTCCTTTTCCAGCAAACCTATGAACATTGGTTGAACCATATGAACCTGAATTCATCTTGGTAGTTTTCATCATCATGGTTGTATCTATCATAGGTGAATAGCTAACATGTACCTCCTTTTGCTTTTCAACTCTAAGAATATTAAAGTCGTAATACTTGTTAGCATTGCAAATATTATGCTCATGAATGAAATATGTTATAGATTTTCACTTGAATCAAGCTATATCTCTAGGCAAGGCAATCATATATATGCCTTGATGTTCAAACATAGGAAATGAACATAATGTGGTCACCATTGTGTATACTAGGTTTTCTTAGCGGCTCAAATTATACTAGTCTAATAAATGGATTTAAAAAAAAAATTATTTTCTTGAAAGGACTTAGCTATTATGGTCATGGAATCCTTTTTATTTTTGTAAATTGTCTTGGCAATTGGCCGTGTTATAGTACTACCTTATTGTTTATGAACTTTGTGAAGGAACAAACTCTTGATCGTGTGACATATTTAAAGAGTTCAGGTTCTTATAATTGTTATTACTTTATGAGGTTTTATTTTAACTGTTTTGAGTGATTTGATTTGTTCCTTGGTTGATTGTGCAAAGTGAATGAGTGCACATCGTTCGATTCTTTTTGAATTTCGATCTTGAATCTCCGTGTCTTTCATTGCTCTCTCGCTTCTCTGGTCGCTCAGTGCTTACCGCTCCGCTTCTCGCTCTCCGCTCGTCAAGGTAACACAAAAAAAATTTTAACACCCGAATTCTCTTCACATTGTATCTCGCTCACATTTTCCCCGGATTGGCTTTCATGTGCATTAGTTGGTGTTCTTCACTTGATCTATTAAGTTAATGTTGTGTCTTTTGTTTGGTTTAGAAGTTTTTGTTCTCGCTTCTTCTCTTACATGCATAGTTTTTGAGGTTATGCTTGTTCTATTTTTAGGTTTATTAATATGTACTATTTCATTTCAACCTTTTAATTGAGCAATTCAAGATTTATATTGATTCCGTATTTGGTTGTTATTCCATGTTTATTTTATCTAAAGCATGTCATCCGTATTTGGTTGTTATTCCATGTTTATTTTATCGGTAAAGCATGTCATGATCAACATTATAATACATTAGAATCATGTACTGAGGTAATTACTTTGTCGTTTGATGTTATAGTTGTTAGTAATTTCATATTCATGCACTTGCTATGGATGATTGATTAGTTAGGTGTTGTTGGTTACGATTGAATAGTACCTATAATTACTTAATTTCTACTACTAGTTAGGGTTAGAAACACTAGGATTACTCTTTTAGTGAATGTTGCTATTTCACATTACATTTCTAGAGAATGGAATAAACCTATAACCTTAAGGAGGTATGAGTGAACAAGTAGTAGACGCGTTGATACTATGTGGTATTTGTATGCCTCTGATATCGATATAGGTTAGGCGCACGGCCTCAACTTCGATTCCCCACACAACTAAATGTCGGGCTACTGGTGGTCTCTTTTTGCAATCCTAAGGCATGTGGGACGAGTAAGACAAAGTGTTTGGATACCACAGATACTCAAAAATATTTTTTGAGAGAAAATGCTTAGTGTCAAATAAATGACCAAAATCATTTATGGCAAGCATAATATCATCAACATATCATATCAAAAATATGAACTTACTCCCACTAACATTAAGATATATACATTGATCAATGATGTTTTCCTTACAAACAAAACATGTTATTGTATCATTAAACTTAAGATACCACTGTCGAGAAGTTTGCTTAAGTCCATATATTGATTTCTTAAGTTTACATACAATATGTTCAAGATCAACAATCTTAAATTCTTCGTGCAAACCGATGTAAACTTCTTCATCGAAACTCTCATTTAGGAAAGTCAGTTCTGTACATCAATTTGCTACAACTCTAAGTCAATATGAGCTACTAATGCCATAATTATTCTCAAAAGTATTTCTTAGAAACTCGGAGATAAAGTTTCGTATAATCAATACCATATTTATGAGTAAAATATTTGGCTATAAGTCTAGCTTTATATCTCTCAATATTACCACTAGAGTCACGTTTATTCCGCAATTCAACGAGATCCGTAACTTCATTTTGAGCCATCGAGTTCAACCCATCTTTCATAGCATCGATCCATTTGTCGAATCAACGTGATTTAGGATTTTTTAGTAAGATATTGGATCATTAGTAATTATTATATCATAATCATTTTCTTGCATATATACCTCAAAATCATTTAGAATAGCTGATTTTTTCGATCTTTCACACCTTCTTAATGCTATTTCTTTTAGTTTGCCTACAACCTGTCTTATTGGTGTGAATTATATCGAGGAATTGCCATTGTTCTTATAAGTAATGGGCATAAGGATGTGATCCCTTACTTCTCAAATATCTACATTTTATGGCGTAATACTCTCATTGACTTCACCATTCTCAATAAAATCAGTATTTCTAGTTTCTACAATTTTTGTACTATGATTAGGACGATAGATTCTTGTTTTCCTTTATGGTTTGGATCATAAGAAATCCTTACAAAGATCTTAGAAATATGGATAGTAGCACCCGAGTCAATCCACCAAGTGTTTAAAGAAACTTCAAAGAAGATTTAATTCGAACATACAAAAGTAGTAGGCTTATCTTTCTTTTTGAATCATGTCTTTCATTTACAACAATCCTTTTGATAATGCCCAAGCT
The DNA here is from genome assembly GCA_039657325.1 of Stephania cephalantha. Classification (NCBI taxonomy): domain Eukaryota; kingdom Viridiplantae; phylum Streptophyta; class Magnoliopsida; order Ranunculales; family Menispermaceae; genus Stephania; species Stephania cephalantha. The sequence continues at coordinate 13,244,111 of CM077570.1, read as the reverse complement.
TCTTACATAAACAACATAACTCAATCAATTCCTTCTCTTTGGATTGTGATGACTCATTAATGACTTCCTAACTTTGTCAATTTATTCTCTATTCATGAGTTTAATGTGCGAACCTCGTTCTTTCACTTAGCTATCAATTTCTTCTAGATGGTGTAGATCGCTATTCCGATTTACAATATTCTCCAATTAGTGAGATTTCTTATCATCTTAATCATTATTATTTCATTACTTGAATAGACAACCGGCTCGACAAGGGTTACGTTCGACTAGGAATGTCGTCTACAAACAGAGACTGGATGTACAACCGGCTCGACAACGGTTACGTTCGAATTGAATTCGCGGCGAAGGTTAAAGAATTCATATCTTTGCAAAACAACATTGTCCTACATACCAAAGTGAAAGGAAGATTAGATGTCCGTGCAATTTTAAGAAATGTCGACTTGTTCCGTGCACTGGACGTCGAAACGGTTGAGCACCACCTATGTAGGTATGGATTTGTCCGGGGATATCACAGTTGGTACGAACATGGTGAGAACGGAGATGAAGGGCCGCAAAATTTTCACGAAATGGATTGCCATATTGATGATGCTGATGTGGGAGGATACGATCCGACACCTTACCGCGAGATGCTACACAACGTGGCAGGTCCAAGTTTCAATTGGAATGCCGTGGAAGAATCACCAAACCCCCAAGCACGCCAACTATATGACATGATTGATGCAAGTAGGGAACAATTGTGGCCTGGTTGCGAAACCATGACAACGTTGTCCGCAATGGCAAGATTACTTGCGATCAAGTCTGAACATCATATATCTGAACGAGGGTATAATGAAATCATTAAACTCATGAAGGATTGTTTGCCAAATGACAACTCAATGGTTGAGAATTTTTATGCCACTAAAAGACTAATGCGAGGTCTAGGTCTACCCGTTGAGAAAATAGATTGTTGTGAGGACCAATGTATGATTTATCGGGGGAGTGGACTCGAGTTGACGTCATGTAAATTTTGTGGGAAATCACGATACGTTGCACATCGACGAGGTCGTGGTCGAACACAAAAACCGCCCTTGCAAAAGAATGTACTACTTCCCTTTGGGCCCTCGGTTGCAACGATTGTATGCGTCTCGAGTCAACCGCAAAACATATGCGATGGCATGGAGATCATTCATCGCCTAAAGATGTTATGCAACATGTTTCCGATTCGATTGCTTGGAGACATTTTAATGACGTCAATAAAGACTTTGCCGCCGAGGTTCGGAATGTTCGTTTAGGATTGTGCACCGATGGTTTTCAAGTATTTGGGATTTCCGGAAATCGTACTCTTCGTGGCCCGTGATTTTGACTCCTTACAACCTTCCACCGTCGATGTGCATGAAATCGAGTTTATGTTCTTAACGGTTATCGTTCCCGGACCGACCAGCCCAAAGCGAGAAAATCGACGTGTTCCTTCACCGCTTGTGAAAGAGTTGCAAGATTTATGGAACAATGGGGTGGTTACATACGACGTTTCCACCAAGACAAATTTTGTCATGCGAGTTGCCCTTTTATGGATCGTTAGTGATTTCCCCGCATATAGCATGTTGTCCGGTTGGAGCACACACGGTAAGTACGCTTGTCCATATTGTATGGAGGATACAAATGCATTTCAATTGCGAAATGGTGGTAAGACATCGTGGTTCGATTTGTCATCGTCGTTTCTTGGAGAAGTCATCACTATTAAGGAAAGACAAAAAAATTTCATTAGAGGCAAAATGGTCATAAATGATGATCCGCCCGCTTTGCCGTCTGGTGAAGAAATTTTGGCGTAAATTGAATCGTTTGGCTTGATGAAGGTGACAAATCGGCGCCGAATCGTGAATGGGCGGATAGCTAAGAATTCGGATGGAGGAAGAAAAGCATATTCTGGGACTTGCCGTATTGGAAGACAAACTTGATCCGCCACAACTTAGATGTCATGCACATCGAAAAAAATGTTTTTGACAACATATTCAACACTATTATGTGTGTACCGGGCAAGAGTAAGGACAATGCAAAATCGAGGCAAGATATTCGTGAATATTGTCACCGACCTTCTCTACACATTGATTCGGCGACAAATACTTACGTCCTTGGGTGCTATGCTCTTGATACATCAAGAAGACAAAAATTGTGCGAGTGGGTTGAAAAGTTGCGTTTTCCTGATGGTTACGCATCGAATCTTGGTCGATGTGTAGATCCAAAGAAACTGCGAATGTTCGGCATGAAGAGCCATGATTGTCATATATTCATGCAACGGTTGATACCAATTGCATTCGAGAAACTTCTCCCAAACCCGGTTTGGGTTGCAATTAGCGAATTAAGCCTATTTTTCCTGGTCCCTTATCGCTTGCGAATGTGTCGATTCAAGATATGGAGGTCTTAGAGTCCGAAATACCAAAAATCATTTGCAAGTTGGAAAAAATTTTCCTCCAAGCTTATTTGACTCTATGGAACACCTACCAATCCACTTGGCCTACGAGGCCCGTCTGGCCGGTCCCGTTCAATTTCGATGGATGTATCCATTTGAGAGGTACTATCTTGAGCCCTTGATATTATTTTCCCATTCAATAGGTTTTATATCAACATTTCCTATAACATTCATATAGGTACCTTAAACATTTGAAGAACAATGTGCGAAACAAAGCGAAGGTTGAGGGCTCCATGTGTAATGCTTATTTGGTCGAAGAGGTCACATCCTTTTGTTCTTACTACTTCGAAGATCACGTCTTTACGTTGCATGACAAAGTGCCACGTAACGACGATGGCGGTCTCGGCCCACACCGAACTTCGTTGGCAATTTCTCAATTTTCACTTATCCCGGTCGACCCATGGGCAAGTCGAAGGAGCGGTACTTAACAGAAAGGAGTATAATGCCGCTCATTCGTACATACCGCTTGCTCAATTGTCCAGAGATCGCTCCTTACGTTCGCATGTCCATCACTTTCTTTCAATAATGCAAGACATTCATTGTTCATATTTTATTAAGACATCCGACTTACACGTTCGTTTCTTCTAGGATATTCGTCGAAGAAATCACTCAAGCAATGGGGGAGTCGCAAGTTGATAGTAGTCTAGAGCACAACTTCCCCATTTGGTTTCAAACATATGTAAGGTCATTACTTTTGTACGTTAAAGATTCAAATGTTTCTCCCATAACTAATGTGTCATATTGCATCTCTAATTTTGACGAATAGGCTCGAATTCTATAGTTGACGAGACGCTCGTTGATCTTTCTGTTGGTCCTAGTCGATCATGTACCGTCTACCCCGGTTACCTTGTTAATGGGTATAAGTTCCACTCCGCAACATATGACGTTAATAGATCGACGCAGAGCAACGGTGTTTTGGTGAAGGGTTCAAACTACGCTGATGTTTCCCATAACTATTATGGAGTACTGCAAGAGGTTGTGGAGATTGAGTATACCGGCCTCAAACGTGTGGTCTTGTTTAAGTGCGAATGGTATGACCCTACACCGAATCATGGTGTGAGGACTCACCCAACACTTCAATTGGTAGAGGTTCATCGAAGTCGACGATATAACAACTACGAGCCATTTGTACTAGCAATGCAAGCCACTCAAGTCTACTACCTTTCGTACCCTTCATGCGAACGATCGACAAGAATGGCTAGCGGTTTGTTGCTTGTCGGCCAAAATTACGACGAGGAAACTAGCAAAGACGATAATGACCAGGGCTCGGCAGAGATTGCTTTCCAAGATGGGATGCCCACCACGTGTGTAGTCGATGATGCAAACCGCGATATCAACAATCTGGATTGTTCCGATGGGACTCGATTCATTGTTGAAGCGGGTCCAAGCGATGAAGTTTATAGTGGAGATGAATCGAAGAAGAATCCTCACCTTCTACTCATGAGAGTGAATTTGAAACGGATGATAGCGAATAAAGTATGTATATGATATGTCAACGACCAATAATGTAGTTACTTTTATTTGCATGGATCATGTGTTATTAAGTCCAATAATTTAGACCGAATTTCTACTTTTTGTATGCCCTTCTTTTCGATGTTTTACTCGTGAATATTGTTAGGTATCATGGCGGACGTGGTCGTAGGGGATGTCGAGGTTTGCCATTAGGAGGCCATCGTCCAGGCGGAATAGGTGCGGCACCGACATCCGCGGCGAAATACCAACCGGCCTCGTGGTCGTGCCACGGGAGGGGTCCATAGAGGTCGTGGCGGTCGAGGTCGTGGTTCGATACTCGCATTATCGATTCCGACTTCTCGGTCTCTCGAGCACGATACGGCCGTTAGTCACCTTCCCCTTCCATACCGTCGGGGTCGTCACGTACCATCGTCGTCGTCATCAAGGACTATGCCTAATATACGCTTCCCACACCTTCTCCGACATCAATGACTCCTTTACCCACGAGGCATGCACCCCCACCACAAAGATCACCGGCAAAGCATCCCGACAAGAAGACGTAAGAGCAGGGTTGGAGGTGACAGCCCTCCGCGCCACCTCGAGGACAGGGATGGAGCCCCCTCGCGTGCAGGGGATCCCTATCACGCTGATTGCCAATGATACGTAAGTTTGTGTTTGACTTTTATATGTCATTTTCAATATGGATGTCAAATATTGGAGAAGTAGTTAAGGTGATATCCATGTTCATGAAACACAGGGAGTTGCATCCTTCGCACTTTTGTGCACGGAGGATGACAAAAGTTTTTAAACGATGGATGATTCCCGAAGGGTATTGTTGGAAGTCGGTGCACCGCCTCATCATAAAGACCAATATCGGCGCCAATGGAAGGTAAACAAGACTACCATATGCCTTATGATTTATACTATTTTCTCAAATAAGTGCTAACAATAGCAATCGCCAATTTGTAGATATTTTTTAGATGGGATGATGCGCTTCCCGAGGATCTCGTGCGAGCGGCGTACGACATGCTTGCAGGCACAAGGTACACCGCGTTGATGCACAAGTTGAAGAAGAATCGGGTGCAACCAGTTTATGTTACAAGATGAGGCATGGAGGAGATACTGCAGTACTGGGAGAGCGAGGACTTCCAGGCTAGGTCTAGGCAAGCGACGGAGAATAGGAACACCGAGGTCGAAGGCCCCGGGGACTGGACCCTCGAAGCACGGTGGTGGTTCTCGTGTCATTTGTGACTACCCAAGAAAGATTGGTAAGTTTTTTGTAACATCTAGGATATTTTGTACATTTATACTCTTGTTCACTATGTTTGGTCCTGCACGCAGGCTGATTCATCCGATACGCCACCGACTGTGAATGACTTGTATTTGCATCTCCACACCGTTAATCACGACAGGATGACATTCATCGATACTAGATCAGAGCGGTTCTATGTAAGTATAGAAATGATGTGTAAAATATTAGTAAGTCTTTCACTTACCCCATATCATGTATTTTGTTTGTTGTGCATATATGCAGGATAGGCTCCAGAGCAGACGTCAGGAGGTGACCCAGGCTACACCGGAGCAATCGGTGGATGATGAGGCGGTGTACCTCAATGTGGCGGGTGAGTCTTCCAAAGGACGTGTCTACGGACTCGGGTCCGTAGGGAGAAAGAAGAGGAGATACGGAGCTCCTGGTGCTAGCACGTCGCAGACGCCGGATGTGGTGCCGCGGGCAGAGTTCGATGTCGTTGCGGAGCAACTACGAAAGGTTATGGAGTTCATGCATCAGCGTCTTGGGATGGACATGGACGAAATAGGCCTAGCTCAAGAACAACCACCACCACCGCCACCTCATGACCAAAGAATAAATGCCGCAAATAGATCCGGTCGATCCACCCCAACAAGGGGACAATGTTGGGCGTGAGACGTAAGCGTGGCTCTCGAGAGATGAGCGGGTTGGTGATACATAGGTATTTCACTTGTTGTTTGTTTCAAATTCTTAGATTAAACGTTTTATAGTGTAGACAACTTTAGAAATTCTTCGAATTACTTTATGATTGACACTTCTTTTTGTGCATTTTTAGGTCGATGTTCCATTTTTGTGCATTCTTTTTGTACCGCATAGCCTTCCTCTTCCCGTAACCAGCAAAGAAGCGCTTCCTACAAAGAGACCAAAATCACAAAGAAGATCACAAATAGCGGCGGTTCCTACAAGAACACCACAAAGTCACAACAACAACATAACTTCATTCCTATCTCGCTTTTGCTTTTCTTTTGGTGAGCTTTTCTTTTTAAGCTTTCTTATTCTATTTGTGAGTTTTTTTGTTTTTCTTCACCGCAAGAGAGGACATCAAATGGTTTTTTTTTTTTGGGGGAGTAGGAACACATGGCCGATTTGTTTTGGAGCACGCACGTTGTTGGTGGATGAGATGATGACTTCCTATCAAGATTGATGGGAAAATAGAGAGGGCGGGAAAATAGAGAGGTTGGTGGATGAGATGATGACTTCTTATAGATACATTGTTCTCTTTTTTTCTTTTCTTCTCTTCCTTTTGATAATCCCAAATTGGTTTGTTTTTTTTTTTGAGTAGGAACACATGGCTTGTCACCTTTGGAGCACACAACAGCTTTTTTAGATGGGGTGAGAGGATGAGTTCTAGAATCATACTTACATGATAGGTTTGTGCTTAACTTTTAGTTTTTCCCTTTTAGCATTCTTGCACTTCACCATTACTTATCATATGCATGTTGAAATGCAAGCCTTTCAAAGCTTGATAAATAATCCAACTCAACTTACATGATAGGTGCATCTTATAGATACATTGTTCGCCATCTCCGATGCGTAGGAAAATAGCAACATTGACCCCCAAACTCACAACAACAACAAAACTTCAGTCCTTTGACTCGCATTTGCTTGATGTTCATGTATTTTTTGGAAGCTTTCTTATTCCTCATTGTATGGTTTATTTCTTTTCTTCACCGCATTTCTTGAATGTCACTGGAAATTTTTTTTTTAAAGTAGGAACACATGGTCGGTTTGTTTTCGAGCACACAAAGATTTTTAGATGGGATGAAATTCGAGTTTAGGATCAAATTTGAACCGTGAATGTTGCATTGATGGGAGTTTGGGGGTCAATGTTGCTATTTTCCTACGCATTGATGGGAGTTTGGGGATCAAATTTGAGTTTAGTTTTTTCCTTTTAGCATTCTTGCACTTCACCATTATCCTCTTTCATGTTCCTTATTACCTCTAGTACTCCTCTCTACCTACATATGTGCATAATTGACAAAAGACCAAAGCAAACTCAATCGTAAAGAAATTATAAATTAGGTTCTGAGCCGACTTGTTATGTATGATTATTAGTAATTTCTATGTTTCTTCAAATCCACCATTTTTCTCATTCGCTTCCAATGTACATCCTTAGTACAATAATCTCTCCTTTGCCTACTTCTTTCAGTGCATACTCACCGGTTGTTGCCCTCGAGATGGAGATTCGAAATGCTTCAAAGCTGCGTTTTAGTTATTAGATGAAGTCCTATTTGTGTATACTTCCAAATTTTGGACCTTTTGTGAGTGTTCTTTTTTTTTTTTTTTGCTTGTTGAACGATAGGATTGGTGGTTTTTGTCTATACTTCCAAATTTTGGAGCTTTTGTAATACATGACAACTTTCCGTGGATATATAATTTTTTTGGCTAGTTTTGAGTTTCACATTTTTTCTTTCTTTTTTAATTTTTGTTGATATATTTTGTCGATGTATGGATGCGCAATTTGGCTTCTTTGGGGGATGTTAGCACCCCCAAGGAGTTGTTGGAGGGTGCAAAGCGATGGAGTATGTCATATCGGGTTGTATTTTGATTTTTTAGGTTGGAGAATCAATTGGATTATGTATCAATGCCATATTTAAACAAAACAGAAAATTAGAGACGGATTAGCAACTAATTCAAATTTTCCGTTGCTATTCCGTCTCTAATTTTCCGTAAATATTTCTATCAATCACAAACGGATCGTAGACGGAAATAAGAATTCGTCTCTCGATTCCGTCGCTAATTAGCAACGGAATCGAGACGGAATCGAAACGGAATAATCCGTCTCTCATTCCGTTTCTAATTAGAGACGGAATCGAGAGACGACTATTTGCATTCCGTCTCTCGATTTCGTCTCGATTCCGTTGTTGATTAGAAACGGAATCGAGACGAATTCATAAATTTATTAATTCGCGTTTCGATTCCGTTGCTAATCAAGAACGAATCGAGACGATCTAAATGCAATTACAAATGTACCATTTAAATAAATTCCATTTATGTTCCGTCTCTCGTTCGTTTCTAATTTCCTTTTCTAAATCCGTCTCTAATCGAAACGGATATTTTCCGCCTCTATTCGTCTCTAATCGAAACGGATATTTTCCGTCTCTATTTCGTTCTAATCGTAAACGGAATCCGTTTTCCGTTTCGATCGTATCAACGACGACGCTTTTGAGAGACGGAAAGCGTTCGTCTCTGTTCGCTTTCGATTCCTATCGAGACGGATTTTTCAGAAATCGAACGGAAAATTCCGTTTCGATTTGTCTGTTTTTTTGTAGTGAGCTCGTTCATCCCAAAGCTTCTTAAGTTTTGTATAATACTTGTGAAAGTGATAGATCTCCTTGACTTATAGAAGCAATATCTCGTTTCAATTGATACAAGAGAGGACCATTAAATTCTCCAAACCTTTCTTTCAATTCATTCCATAGATCAAAAGAAGAAGATGCATAAAGGAAGGCTTCAACAATATCCTTTGAAATAGAATTCAAGATCCAAGAAGTGACCATATAATCCACTTTGATCCATCGATCCAGATTAGGATCAGTAGAATCTGGTTTTAAACATCTTCCATCGATGAAACCAATCTTTGTTTTTGCACCTAACGCAATCATCATAGCTCGACTCCAAGACAAGTAATTTGAACCAGTAAGAGAATTAGAGACAAGTACCATACCAGGATGATCGGATCCTTGAAGAAGATAAGGACTTTCAATTCCAAGATCACCTGTTTCAGGAGCTCTATTGAAGAACTTGAAGAACAATGAACAGATGCCATGATCAGACACTCAATTCAACCAAAAAACAACACAAATCAAGAACAGTAGAACCTGCTCTGATACCATGAACAAATTCAAACACTAACAGTGGATCAATGACCAAAAAAGATCAAATTGATCAATGTAACAGTACACATTGATACAATGAATCAATGAAGTACAAAAAGACCTTTCAATCTCTTATTCAATCTCATCGAAATTACATTGTACATTGCTTATATACAAACTAATATGGTGCACATTGTACACCCTAGTTACAACTGCCTAGAACAAGCTAAGATAAACCTGTAGTACATTACACCAGAATAAAGATTCAATACACATACATCAGTTTACATAAACAGCTACAGCTACATAAACAGCTCTGTTACATGATATAACTCTACAATTAGTAATGCAGTTTATCCTGCTGAAAGATTAACAATATTGCAAAGGGAATATTTTCTCATACCCTAAAGTCTTCTTTACTCTGGAAAGCTTCCTTAGCGAGATGATCAGCGCAACCATTATTTTTGTAGAACCTATGCCCAATAATGATCTCCCAATTCTGTCTGATGCGCTCACTGATATATGCAACCCAAAAGTCTTGAAATTTCCCAATATGACTATTCCTTATCAGCTTTACAGCCTCTACAGAGTCAATCTCTACTACCAGTTTTCGAACTCATTTTTCCCAGGCTACCTTAAGGCCATCTCTGATTCCCCATAACTCTGCAGTAAGCGGTGAGCATATCTAAAATCCCAGTCCCCATGTGTTGAGTCGGCTCGTACAAAAGAAATGCCCTTGCAAACATGCCCTTCCAAGCAGTTAGGACACCCTGTGAAAATTAAAGCTCATAAAGACTTCGAACTTCCCTTTCCACTACCCTCAATTAGTGATGTCCTATGAAAACCAAAGCTCATCAAGTTTACCCCTACAATTGCGACAATGTGATAAGAAAGTCTAGCACTTTTAGCATCAAGTGGACAATAAATAAAACTTGTTTGATGCTCAACCAAACATGAAATCAAGATACCTTCTTATATATTGTAAAACACGGTCCAATCAATAAGCTTCGTTAGCTCCAACTTGCTGTCAAATTTGGCATAAGACGTTAATGTGATTAGAGAATGAAACACGCATAACTGAGAAAATAAAAGGATGCCAAATAAAATATCAAATTGAACTGAGAAAGTCATTAAGCTTTGTCTTATAATGCACTATTCAGTTGCCCAGCAAATTTGTAGTGTTGCTACTTATCTCAATTAGGTAAAACACTAAGCCAGTACCAATTAATGAAATTTAACAACATAATTCATGTGTGTGCAAATCACAATGTAATAAACGCATTTGATATCATCAACACCTCAACTAGGCAATGCTTATCACCAGCACTAGCTTGAAGGCAAAAGATAATTTTCACAAGGAAAATTTTTCCAATTAAACAAAGCAACTGAAGCTTTTATACCACTTGATAAATATGTCACTTAATCAGTTTGCAGCCACATCCTACCACTCCCTTCCCCACCGGATCCACTAGGACGTCCCTACTCCTATATTGTATGTATATAAAATAAGATTATGTACAAAATTACAAAATATTGTGTGGGCCAAAATGGATGCAACATTGAGTCCAATTGACTCTCCTATAAAAAAATATCCTCATCACCTTATACCCCTTCTTTGGTACCAGAAATACATCACCACACAGCAGCAAAAATTGTTCAAAGAAACACACCATAACCCACGATATCCATATGAAACCAATGTAGCACATATATAATAGCACAAATGAGATAATATTATATATGTGCATGCTAAACTCCCAAACCAGCCAAGCATCACACCAACCAGCGTACCTGAATCGAGATCGACCCATTCACAAAACCATCAGCACACGCTTCAAACTTCCTAAGGAAGGCTCCAAGGGCCATTCGATATCGATCCATTCATGAAATTGAGCTTACCCATATACTCCTCCCATGGCCAACCTTTCTATTCAAAATCATGCAATCTCACTCACCTTCATGAATGTAACATTCTAAATCTACAAAGGGATCCAACCTGAATTACATAGTAAAGACTCATCGTTAAATTATGAACCAAAATTATCCAAAACACCATTGATAATTGCCAATTTTAAATACAAAGATTCGATAGATTTAATTACAAACGCATACCCATCAATTGCACATACCATCAACCATGCTAATCGAGATAAGAAAAAATTGAGATTACCCACTAAAAAGATTTATAGTTATCTACACTACTATGTGTACGTATGTTTTCTAATTTATTTCCCTCCTCTCCAATAAACCGTTGAGATTTATTTCAAAAATAAATCTAAACACCCTTAATATCTCTCCAAATTCCTTTTTACTTTTATTTCTACGCTAATCTCTCACTCCTCTCACGTAAACTCCCGTAATCTCTCATGACTAAAAACCTCTCTCTCTCTCTCTAAAAGCACACAATGCATCGGCTTTCAAAAATCAAAAAGGCCAAAAGAACAAAAATTAACAACTTTTTCCTGCGCTTTACAATTATTGCTCGACTGTTTAGAATTCAGATTTTGAAGGATACACATCTCTTTGAATTCTTGCTCCCATTTTTTTCTTTTCTTAAAAAGAAAATCTTAAAACGCATTATACATGTAATAACGATATTGCTTCTCTTATTTATTATTTCCTTTTGTTTTTCTTATTTTGAGGATTATCTAAAATATGTCTCACATCATTTGCTTCAAAGATCATCACATTTTGGTTCTAAATTGTAGCTTCCCCTATCCCAATTAGGGCGATACTCGGCCAGAAACCCTAATTAAGCCCCGGTAACCCAGCCTAACTTAACTAGAGCTAGCAGCCTCTCTGTCAGTACTTGATAAACTCAACTCGTATATTTATATCGAATAAACAAATCAAAGTAATACGCAACGAAAAATTAAAATTTTTTGATATATAATAATATACAGAAATACAGAGTTTATCAAATACAAAACCTTTATTAAAAGCCTCCCAAACCTGTTTATATACATCAAAATATATCAAACAGTGTTTACATATACAAGAAGGCTCATTACATCGTAAAGAAGATACGAGACTCCTAAATCTTCTTTTTTCCCTTAGCAGAAGCGCCGGGTTGCGAACCTGAAATATTGAATTTGGGTGAGTGCTCCAACTTGCTTAGTAAGTAAGGATTTACATAGCCATCAATATTCCATATAATAATCAAGAACATTATGCAATAACAATATGCACTAATGTAACTAACAAGAATATGGAAAGCATATAAATTCAATACATAATCGGATGCAAAGCAAGTTATCATGGATTATTACAGTGTGATCCCCATTTATTTTATAAAACTAGGGCCGATTACCCACCGGCACCATTAATGCGATTGCTAGACCAACATATTGGCCGATATGATGTCTAGCCAATCCATTAATGCCCAATGGTTCTACCCCAAACCCTCTAGTATGTATGTAATCCACACAACCTCTCGAATTGAGCAGAAGTTACATATAAGCCGAGAAAGGAACCCATCTCCTATAAACCTATTCCCTAAACCAGGAGTTATAGCTCTGGTCACATTATACATTGTTTTGTGTTTATTGAAAACCATTACAGTGTACATAATCCCCCCATTCTAGTTCAAATACTACATGATCTACATATACTAGAATAGTCAGGCAACATTGATAAATAAGCGAATCTATACTTACCTCGGTCTAGTTTCCCGTCCAAACTCTTAACATTCCTGGTTAGTAACTCTTTCCCGGGGATTCAACACCTATCATAGACTAATTGTAATTTATATAGGTCCAATATACTCTATTTAGAAACCCTAGCACAGTCCCTTAGTCAACCATAAATCCTCAGCAAAACTTAGTAGTAATGTTATTTTTTGGGTGGGAGCGTGCTCCCTCAGTGGGTGGGGCGCTCCATCAACTATGTTCTTCACAATTGATGAAGGGAGCACGCTCCTCTGCTAGATGGAGCGTGCTCCACCCTGTGCTGTCAAAACAGAAGTACAAGGCAACAGCTATTGTTCCACTACAAATCATCACAAATCATTCCAACAGCAATATAAACTCCCAAAATTCATTAGGGACAACCTTGAGGTAACAAACCAAAACTAATCATCAAACAGTATAATTAACAGAAGTTCTAGTATCACCATCAAATTGAACTTTGATAAACACAAGAAAAAATCATACCAAAGTGATGCAAACGCATGCACACGCCAATCGAGGTACGACGGGCTTAACCCTGAGCCTAAGTTGGGTTAATTTGGATTTGGATTAGTACTAATTACCAGCTTAAGGTAATACGTCGTTACATAAATTGATTTCTTCAAATTTTTTCTATTGTGTTCATATTATTAAATGCAGGAAAATGGATGCAAATAGAAATTCAAATATACAAAATATTGAACAACAAAGACACCGACGTATATTGTCTTAACAACTTAGAAGAAGTCGATCTACAAACGATAGATAAAATCAATTACTAGAACATCGTAGACAATATAGATTACCTGAAACATATGATCAAAGACATCAACACCATCAAAGAGATGTAGCCTGTTACCAACAAGATAGACAAATCCACCAACAACACCATAGAACTAGATCGACAAACCTTCGTCGTCGAGCCAGATTGGGAGATAGACAAATGCACCAACAAGAACATAGAGTTAGATTGACTGACCTTCGTTGATAAGCTAGATTAGGAACACAAAATGTCCAAAAAATTCCATAATCCAATCCGCCTTCGAGGAGACTTATAGTCCAACAAAATTGTGGTAGAAACTTCATTGCAATGAAAATTTTCAAAAATTATTATTGCCATATCCAACCATTTGTCAATTTTGTGGTGCAAAAATCTTCATTCATGAAAGTTTAGAAATATGTTGTTCAAGAGGAAAAATAAATGTGCAATGACCGAGTGCTCCGCAAGAACTAATAATTTATTTCAAAATCAAAGCGAAGTTGGAAATCATTTTAGACGAAATATTCGTTCCTATAGTCATGTCTTTTCTTTCACTTCAGTGGGAGCCAATATAGATGAAAATCTATATGAGTGGAAGACATGGTGTTTTCTCTTATCGTGCACAAGCAGCTATATATCATAGAATCGGTAGTCTAACTCCTTTCGAACATGAAAGACCGAGGTTTTTACAAATGTATATTTTTGATACTGAACATGAAATTCAAAATCGTTGTCAAGAGAATAGCAATACCTGTCCTAAATTAGTAGCATTATTGAAGCAAATACTAGATGTGCACAATCCATATGTTCAAACATTTAGTCATATAGCACTACACGATAACTTACGAAGTTGCAAAATCATAATTAAAGAACTTACATCGAGTCGACATAGATATGAATTGCCAACTGCACCACAAGTTGCAGCTATCATTTCAGGCGACGATGATCCAAATGTTACTTGCAATGAAATGGATATTATTGTTCAAAAAACATCGGGAGAGCTTCAAAGAATTCCATATACGGGTGGATATTATGATCCACTCCAATATTATATATTATTGCCTTATGGTGAACATGGATGAGAATTAAGTATGCATAACAACTGTGGAAGGAGAATCAGTTGTCATGATTATTACTCATATTTGTTGCAAGTAAAAATCACATTTTTTGTTTCTTACAATATAAATATATACATTTTGAGATGAAAATTATTTTACTCAAATTCTAATTTACATCTACAGATTCGTCCTTCGGAAACTTCTTTATTTATTCTTGGAAGTAGACTGCTTTAACAATATGTCGTGGACATGTTTGTTAAAAATGAAACGATGAGATTCAATATATCCGAGATCATCAATCCATAATTAGAGCAGAGCTTTATGATGGATTACAAGATGCGGTATCGGGTGGAGAAACTAATGCAGGAAATTTAATTTTTTTTTAATATTTTTAATTAATTTACCATGGTTTTGGGTTACCAAATTATCATTAATTTATTTTCTCCAAATTTATAGAAAATATTGGGCATCAAACTATTCTTCTAGCGTCACATATGCGAAGCCCACAAGACATGCACCATCATTACCAAAATGTAATGGTTATAGTCAGCAGGTACAAAAAACCTAATCTATTTATTACTATTACTTGTAACACTTCTTGGGATAAAATTACTCGTGAATTACTTCATGGACAAAAACCACGGGACAGGCCTGATTTGACTACTAGAATATTTAGAGCCAAACTGGAGAAATTTAAATTTGATTTGTTTTAATAAAGGTGTTTTAGGAAAAGTAATTGCACATGTACATGTTATAGAATTTCAAAAAAGAGGCCAGCCACATTCTCATATTTTAATTATTTTAGATGAAAACGATATGATCACCATTCCAGATGAATATGATTCAATAGTTAAAGCAGGAATATCATGTCATCAAATAGAGGCAAATTTATATAATGGTGTAAAAAAAACATATGACCTATAATCCATATGGTCATCTAAATCCAAATGCAGTTTGTATGAAAATTGAGAATTGTAAAAAAATACCCATAATCATTTGCACCTACTACCTTACAAGGAAATGATTCATACCCAATTTACATGCGCCGAGATAATGGAATGCAAATAAATATAGGAAACCATAAAATTGATAATCATTGGGTAGTTCCTTATAATCCCTATTTGCTTTTGAAATATGATTGTCATATAAATCTAGAGATATATTCTAGCTTCAAATCAGTTAAGTATTGTATAAATATGTTTACAAAGGCACTAACCATGTACTTCTTGGATTATCTTCTGTGTCAATAGCAAATGATGAAATATCAAAATACTAAAATGCTAGATGGGTTTGTGCCCCCGAATCTTTATTGAGAATATTTAGGTTCCAAATGAGTGCCATAACCCATTTTGTTTTAAGTTTACAGTTGCATCTTCATGATAAACAATAATTACAATATTCTAAAGATGAAAATTTGACTGATGTTGTAAATGATTTGAATAGGTCTAAAACAATGCTTACAGAGTGTTTCAAAATAAATGAGTTAGATATAAATGCTCGACGACTACTAATTGTGAATCTCCATAAAAAATACTTGGAATAATAGTGACAAGGAATGAAAAGAAAGAAAAAATAAAAGAAAAGTTGTAGGTAGGATTTACATAGCCTCACCTCCAGAAGGAGAACGTTATTACTTGAGATTATTATTGAACCATGTTAGGGGACCTCTCTCATTTGATGACTTATATACTGTTGATGGAACTAAATATTGCACATTTAATGAATCAGCAGAAAAGCGAGGCATTCTTGAAGATGATAATAGCATTAGTGAAAGCTTACGAGAAGCATCAACCACACATATGCCTTCTTCATTAAGGAGATCGTTTGCTGTTGTCTTAGTATTTTGTGAGTCGATTAGAGTACATAATTTATGGAATGAATTTTATTGTTACATGATAGAAGACCATGTAAATGGGTGTAGCTCATTGTTAGAACCAAATAGTGTTTATTACATGAAACTATGTATTGATGACATTGACAATATTTTAATACAATTTAACAAAAGAATAACAAACTATGAAACTATGACATTCCACAGTGTTCTCAAAATTTAGATATCTCAAATGTTGCAAACTTCTTTCTTGAGGAACAATTTATAAAAATTCCATTAGAAGACATGGAATCCATAGATAAATTAAACTCAACTCAAAAAATTGTATTTGATAGTATTATTGAGTGTGTAACTAACGAAACGAGTTCTATTTTTTTATTGATGGTCTTCGTGGTACCGGAAAAACATTTCTATATCGTTTGATTTTAGCTTATTTAAGAAATACAAACATTATAGTAATTACAATAGCATCATCTGGAATAGCAGCTACATCATTGCCTAGAGGTCGCACTGCGCATTCGCGTTTTAAAATATCTATAGCTTTAAATTCAACATCTACATGTTTTATAACTAAACAGTTACACCTAGAAACTTTGTTACGATTAGCTACTGTAATTATTTGGGATGAAGCTACTATGTGTCACCGTCATGTTTTTGAAGCATTAGATAGAACAATGCGAGATATTACTGATGTAGATATTCCTTTTTGGAGGAAAAATAGCAATATTAGATGGGGATTTTTGACAAGTATTACCTATTGTCCCTAATGGAACTAGAGCTCAAACTATAGAAGCCATTATAGTGCAATCATATTCAT
This sequence comes from Stephania cephalantha, assembly GCA_039657325.1. Classification (NCBI taxonomy): domain Eukaryota; kingdom Viridiplantae; phylum Streptophyta; class Magnoliopsida; order Ranunculales; family Menispermaceae; genus Stephania; species Stephania cephalantha. The sequence continues at coordinate 13,226,955 of CM077570.1, read as the reverse complement.
AGCCAAATGTTAAGATATTCCATTTAAAACAAAATATGCGTGCAATAAATGATAGATTTTTTGCAAAATTTATATTACGAATAAGAAATGGACAGGAACACTTTATTATGGGTGACATTATTAAGGTACCGGATGAAATGGTTATACCTTGGCATGGAGAACACCATGTTAGAGATCTTATCAAACATATATTTCCTTCATTTGACACCACATCCAACAACAACAACAACAACAACAACGAATAACGAATATATAACTAATAGTGCAATTCTAAGTCCCACTAATGATGCAATAGATCAAATAAATAATGAAGTTGTAGGAATGTTCCCAGGGTGTGAAGTAACTTACTACTCATTCGATAGCATAGAGGATGACAACTTGCATTTATACTAGCAAGAGTTTTTTTCGAAAAAATGTAAATTCTGCTTCTTTGTCTCATCTTTTTTTCTCTCTCTATACTCTCTCATGGACCCACGTATCCCCTTTTTAGTGCCAATCGGTTAGGAAAGTTTTCCAAACGTCTTATTCTATATTTTTGTGTTTATATACTAATAATGAAGTGTCGCCTCCACTTATTTAAAAAAAATAGATAACAGGAGTTTTGACTCTGTTCATAAAAAAGAAAATACAAGCTATCGACTCAGATGCATCGAGAAAGACATCTTTCTTCCCTTGAAGACCTCCTAAATTAGGATTGTTGAAGCTTAATACAAATGTGTCTATTGTGAAAGACTGAAAGATTTCATTGTTGGAGTAACTTGAGATCACTTAGGTTGTGTTGATGAGCATTTACAAAAAGAATTGATGGTCGACTATTTTTGGAAAAAAGGGACAAAGGATATTGTTGAAAGTTAAGTTTGATTTGAAAGGCAATGGATGTGGTTGAGGTTGAGCAAGTGCTAGTACTACTACTAAGTCCTAACCAGGCCTATTTCTCTTTTGTCTAGACTTGCCACTTGAGTCCCCCTCAGAGGAAAACTCCATGGATTTTGAAAAATTTCTCGAAAGATCGCGTAATAAGTGAATTTAACATTGAGTGCCCCCAAAAAAGATAAGAGAAACAAAGAGGTGAAATTGGATCAAGCGAGAAACAATAAAGAAAACAACAAAACATCTAAAAAAAAGGACATAGAATCAAGGACTTTAAAATGAAGCCATATAAGCAAGTAGATATCCATGTTATTTAGGACTTTTTTATGCTCAAAATTCTTTTTGAGGGGGTGGACCGTACTGAGATTTCCATTGATGTCTCTCCCTAGCGCAACATCAAAAGCATTGGTAAAAAAATATGACCGGCCTGATGCCTACAGGTTTGTGCGTCCCCAACAATGTTGCATTATTATAATCATTAGAATGAGATATAGAAACATCAGGCCTTTCATAATAAACCGGCACTCTGCTAGGCCATTTATCCAAGATAATTTTCATCAGATTCCTGCACATCAACAAAATGATCATTTAAATAGAAAAGAAGCGCTACAATTTAAAATTGTAATCAATAATCTAAATATAATTAACACCCCAATAGATATTATTTTGGACAAGCAATCCATGAAAAACACTACAACACCTATCGAGTTTTGAATCTTTTGGCTTGTTCTGTATTTGCACCTAAGACTGAAGCCATCAAAGTTGGAGGTTGAACAATTTGTACAAGGGAAAACATGCAAGAATGCAAGATACACTATCTATTCCTCAAGAAAAAAAAGTAATAGTAAAATAAAACAAAATTTTCAGCTCCATCATGAACTTGTCCGATACTCCCAAGCAGTATCCTTTCTTTTTGAATAAATTTGAGAAGCGTCAAACTTGCAAACAGTTAATGATGAAAACCAAAATACTAATAGACTCGATTGGATGCTCAATTGTAGTAAAAATAAACACATCATTTATCCATGTAATGGGTATATTTTAATGATTTTACAACTGGAGGAATGGACGTTTGTATAATGAGATCATACATTAAAAATATGTTTGTCAAATTAATGTTATTTGGAAATCAGTTTTCTAGTCCATGAATTGGTTCGAAGCGGTCCTTTTACGAGGTCTTGATGGCCTAAACTGGCAAGAGAACAAACTCTGCATAGCAGCTCATTTGGAGAGTTAGCTTTCTGCCCCCACAAGTTTGAAAAGAACAAATTAATTGTAGAAGTTCTCCAAAGGAAGAATTACTCACTGTTTCATCCAAATTTCTATGTAGTGTATGCATCTCTTCAACCATGTGACGGACCTCTGCTAGAATAGCATGCTCAGGAATCTTTCTAAAGTCTTATTTTCTGGCTTGCGCCTAGTCAATAGAAATAAACAAAGACATTTGAGTGCCAACAACTGAGGATCTTCACAAAAGAGGCAAAAAAACTTGAAGTGCTTGGAAGTGAAATTTCATAAATGAATCATAATAGCTTAATTACCAACAAGGCAACTCTGTAATAGAGGAACATTTACATGGAAAGTGGAAACAACAACAAGAAAAGATGAACAAGGCTTCAATCCTGAAATAGTTAGAGTCAGCTACATGGATCAAACGCATCCACTTTGTTTGATTTAATAAAGTAGATGATGTGCTTTCAAAATCATGTAAATCCTTCCTAACTAATACATTCCAAGTTATCTCACATCTACCCCTATATTGTTGAATTTTCTCAATCTTTTTTTTATTTGTTGAGTTTTTTAACGAGGGCGTTTGCAAAAGCAAAAGCAAACTAACTTATGCTACAAAGTTCAACATCCCTATAATGACATAACATGGCATTTAAAATAAAATAAAAAAAGAAAATTGTATTATTTAAATACTTCTAATAGGCCATTATATCCAAATCGCGAACTAAACCCTTACACACAAGCATTGACCCTGCATATACACTGTTAGTCATGCTACATCTCTCGGTAGCTATTCAATTTTGTCCAAACAGATGAATCTATTGTTGTTGTTGGTAATGTGGACGCCATATGAGTGCCTAAATGATATAATGAAAATCAAGAATTCAGCATAGTTAATTAAGAAATTATCATCATTACTTCTTTTGGTTAGTCACTTCAAACGAGAAAGAAGGGATGGAACTAATCTATATCATTAATGCATGATTGAAATATGACTTATACCAAGATCAATTATAACTTCTCGTCTTTCTAATGTGAGGAAATGCAACTTCAAACCTGAGAAAGTATGTAGCCAATGGATGTGACAAGAGGAATGAGAACTGAGCATGCTATTAGGACTCACGTTATACCAACAACAGTATGTTCAATAGTTTTCTCTAGCATACATAATATAGTGCATTGCTTAATCTCTATTAAAAATGAAGCTAGATGAATAAAAAGAGAGAGAAGGCATTAAAAGAAACTCACTGCCAGTTTTGCTCCACCGAAGGACGTCATATTTGTGGCCAATCATTGATGCATGAGCACAAGAAAGAATCATACTGCAATTAATTGTAACAAAGATATTTATTTGAGGATATCATCAGTAGACGTTCAATATCAGTTGCACATTCTTTACGCAAGGAAACAGGTAAAATTAAAACTTGGAATTAATCAAAAGTCAAAAAATTTGCACACAAAGACATCCGCAGAATATTAGAAGGCAATAATTTCTTGTCAAGGTCCTTCTCTCTTTTTCTACACCTCCAACCCTCCTATTCATTTCATATATTTTTTTATGGGAGGGAGATCAAAGTAACTTCTCACCTTTATCAAATAAATGAGAAGTCATCAATTTGCGAACAGCCAACACATATTGAAAATTGTACGATTGAATGGGAGCAGCGAATAACAAAAATTCCAGGAACCATATAATTAACCAGTGTATGTCCTCCATTACATGCAGTTTCCTTTTTTGTGAAAGATTCGCATGCAATCTCAAGTTGACAAGTAATAGCAGACAACTAAAAAACAACAGCTATCTTGCATTACAAATCACCGAGAAGTTGAATTCCCTCCATAGCCTTGGATGTGGTTGAATATTCATTGTTTCATGGATAATTGCGTATGTTTCTGCAAAAACAATCAGGGTGAGACATGAACATGACCAAACAACAACTCAATTTTACAACTGAAGTGGTACCTCTTTAGAAAAACAATGCGTGTCTCCTTGTCATGAGCCTTTGATAGTACATCGTTGTGCAAGTAACACACAAAAGATTGGTCCATTGAAACAGCAGTCACTTAATGTAAGTGATCCGGATCTAGGACCCCCACTACAATAGCAAGTTGCTAACAAATGCTTACATATTCAAATCGATAAGTGTTCTCACCATGCACGAGAACACGAGCATTATCAAAATAAAGTAAATCAATAAAACTCTTCTATCGCCTTGATTTCTCGTAAGCATGAAGTTGAAGTAGTTTATTGACCATCTCATCATTTGCAAATGTTTAAACTTGTAAGAATTATCAAAAAAAACATAAACAGATTGTGATAAAAATGATCAATCAGAAATGTAGTAAACAAACTACAATTAAAATGAATTAAGTGAGAGAAAAGAAATAATAATGAAGTAGTCCTTCAAGAAAGCAAACGATGGTGCATGTATTACATGCTTTACAAATTTAAATATCAACTTGTTCAATGTGATTAACTCTTATGACTTGATTCCAATAATATCTTTACCGTCATTCTTAGATTTTGCATTTTCATCGTAACCATTAAGTAAATTATAAAGGGCGTTCATAAACCTTTGTGGCAAACTATTCAAATGTCATTATGGAGATTCAGCATTAGATTAATCATTTAGAGCAATCCGAATAGTTAGGAAGACCTGGCATAGTTGTTAGAATGACTAGCATAGTTGGATGCAATCCATCTACACTCTGAAGGTGAGGAATTCATCTTTATTGAGTTTAACCTCACATAAAGTGTATAGAAAAGAAGAACAACACAATTAAAAGGGAAACTATTTATAAGTGATCAAGGGCATCACGATCCGTTTCATAGAGTAAAACTTACTTGATAAAGTCTAAAGAGCACATATAATGAACCATTTCCATAAAAAATCCTTGAATCCATCTTTTTGTTGTTGTACAATGCTTGTGGTAGATACTTAACAAAATGTTTTACTCTAGTAAGAAACCTTTCCGGAAATGGCAATATAATTCTGTCTCTGTCAATATCACGTGCATCATCCATTTGAGGCAATATTAACTTTAAGGAAGATGCATTAGAAGCATTAAAAATTTAATAAAATTGCAATATCATGTGTTAATCACTCGACAATCATTTCATATCTCTAAGTTAAATTAAGACAGCCATGATAAATTGAGGAAATCATGAGAAATGATTGTGTATAGTAGAAATATAGGTTTGCGTGGCGAGCGAGATATGTAATTGTGTCAAAGGTAGGGGTTGTAACATCATTGACAATCCACCATTACAACTAATATAATATGTTGAATGATCCATATAGAATGTGAATCCAGTAATTTTTTTTAAATAAACATTTAATGTATATTTTGTTCAACATATATACAGAAGAACACATTCCATCTAGCAACCAAGGCACCAAAAGAATGAAACTTGGAATTTGCAGCACCTCCCACCACCGTGCCAATCATGTAAGGGAAGATTTTCATTTTTTCCATATGGACTACAATTTTAGGGAAAAAAAATATTATATGGTGTATTATCATATGAAAAGTCTATCTTATTCTTTGGATTATGTACCTTATTCATAATAGACAATAACTTGAATCAGCTCGATTCTTCAACCAATTTGAGAAGGTCTTTGTAAACAATATTTTTTGTTTTGTATCGACATCGTCCATGCAATGTCGGTTTCATAAAAAGTTTTATATCAACAGCAGCTCTAGCACGCAACAGTGCCACATACAATTAGCCGTGTGAGAACACAGGGTCAGGTAAATATATGCCAACCGATTGAAGTGTTTGTCCTTGATCTTTATTTATTGTTATAGCAAAACATAATCGAATTGGAAATTGTGTTCTCTTGAAATGATAAGGACAACTATGCTCTCGTCATTGGTAATAAATGGGATTCTTGGCAACAAAACTTTTTTCCCTTTATAGTTGCAGTTAATAATTTCAGCATCGATAACATTTCTTCCAAATTGTCGGCATATTAACCTCGTTCCATTACATAATCCTTCAGAAGGATTAATGTTCCGCAACAACATTATAGGACAATTTTCTTTTAATATCAATTCATGTGGTGGAATCCCATTCACTATTAATGAGTTCAAGAACTCCTCAAGAACAACATTATCGTTATTGTTTAATAACTGATCATAACTATAGTATTTGACAACATCACCTGGAAATTGATCTATTACTAAAGCATTTATCTGATCGACATAATCATTTCTTGTCGTTAATATTGCACGATCCGCCACTTTTTGATAATCCGAATTACACAACTGTAGATTAGGGAATATGTGACACAAAAATCTTTCCATTGATAAATCTGTATCATCATAGTAGACAACCATTTATTTTGGTACCTGAACAAGATGCTTTTTGCATTCTTTATGCACACCATTCCTTATGCTTGATAAAAAATCAGAGAGTTTTTTTGTCAAGCTCCTCACGCATGTTATTGATTAGCTTTAATTTTACAAACAAAGGCCATAAATATGATTTAGGTAATGTCGCATTAACAACTTCTTGACGTGTGCTTTTTCTTACTACAGGTAGTACTTGTCGAAAGTCCCCACCAAAGATGACCACCTTACCACCAAAAGGTAACTCACTCTTACATATGTCTCTCATCATTGAATCTAAAGCCTCTATTGTTTGTTTGTTACACATTGGAGCTTCATCCCATATAATAAGCTTTGTAATTCTTAACAATTTTGTTAAACCTGATTGCCTGCTCACATCACACGTGCTATTACTCTCGATATTGATTGGGATCTTGAACCTCGAATGTGTCGTGCGACCACCAGGCAATATAGATGCCACTACACCTAAAGATGCAGTTGCTAAGGCGATCAATTTTTTGCTTCTAATTGTTGCTAGTATTGCTCTATACAAAAAAGTCTTCCCGGTGCCTCCAGGTCCATCTATGAAAAACATTCCGGCTCATCTTTCAAAACTTTTCCAACAATGAGATCATATGCCAATTTTTGTTTATCATTTAGACTAGATTGTAACATTAAATCTTTCGGAGAAACTTCCACATCTAGTTCCTCAGTAATTTCACGCACAACAGTTACATCTTGCTTTTCTTCTATTGAAGGACAATTCAAATTATAAGTTCGTATATCTTTACTCAATGACTCCAAAATAGAATGAATATGTTGCATAGCTCTCCTCTCGACCATCGATCTGTTATGCGACTCTCTATAAAAATCTTCGCACATTTTTTCTTTGAATTCTCCCTACAGCTCATTTGGATTCGTTGGATGACAGTAAACTAAGATTGTTACAAAAAGGCTTCACAAATTACGTGGCATTTGATATGTCCATGCTTCTTCTAAACACAGTTGTAAACTATTATCAGATTCTAAAAATCTATGTAATAAAATAGCTTCTTGAAATGAAGCCACTGACACTCCATTGATAATTTTTAACTCATCGAACGATTTACAACCTCTGATATGGTTTAGTAAAAGACGCAAATAGTATGTTTTGCCTTCAATCGGATTTTCCATCACGACTCGTCCAACGACAACACAACACTTTCTTTTACTCCATGCTTTACTTTTACGATTCCACACATAATCCTCCGGGAATTCTCTATACAACAAAGTTTGAGCAAACTCATCAACTTTATTTCGCTCAAAGTATTCAGTTAACATAGATGATGTTGTTGACTCATCTTGAATGATTTTTTCTATATTATCATTTTTTTTAAAGTCACTAATTGCTTGTCTTTAAGATGCAAATGTAATGAAATCACTGGCGGATGTATCTCGTTCAGAGTAAAGCCATATATACGTCACATTGCTTCTGGAGGAGACACCCACCGCGTTGATTGGAAGTTACTAATCTCATCGATATCAGTACTATCATTAGAATCTCCAACACATAGCGCAATGCGATCATGCCATTTGTATATATACTTGTACAAGCATTTTACTGCCTTTATAGTTGAACATATTTCGACATTAATGCGACATCATACTTTGAAAGTAAGTAAGCGTTATATGGAATAACCCAACGTTTATCCAGATGCGAACCTCTAACTTTAACGACATTCTCAACATTTCGCTTCCTATAAATTGGATATGAATCTTTTCCATTACGCGTAAACTGAGCAAATGATTTTGGATAATTATTCTTACATTTGTTCATAGACGTCATACAAACATTTTTTTGGATTTAACTCACCACGAGGCCCATGCATTATGTACTTTACAACGAGCTTGAACAACGAAGAATGCTTATGTTTGTTAGGAAGTTCAGCGCAGACAATTTTATCAAATTGAACCGGATCAATAATTTTTGAGTTTGATTTTAGAATAATTAAAAAATGTGCATGCGGAAGACCTCTTTTTTGGAACTCTACCACATAAACATATGCTGCAACAGGTCCAAAAATCTATCTCTTGAACAAGTCTTTCTTTGATTCCTCCAATTTTGCCCTAAACACACGCGCCACAATATTTGGCCTGTTTTGGACCTAATCATTGTATTTCAACTCATTCTTTATCTCAACCCAATTAGGATTGCTAGTTATGGTCAAGAAAATATCAAGTTTCCCAAACCGTTGTACTAATGTCATTGAATATATATACCTTTTACGCATATCCCTAAGGCCACTAATAAAAGAAGTTGGTAGAACAACTCTACGGTCAACTCTAGAAGCTTCTCTCTCCCCAACTTGGAAACAATCAATTATACCTTGATATAATTCGGCACGAATCTCTCTTTGGTTATTACGAATAAAATCTAGTCTCGGTGTTTCTACCTTGACATACATATCAACAACATATTGTTGAAATAGACGACCACTATGTAACAAAATTGATTTATTATGTGACCTAATTTGAAGCTTGTAACAGTAATACTCCCTACACGATACAACACCTCTCTTATGATTCACATTCACACCTACGAACAAGAACACAAGAGAATGAAATTCTTAAATTTAGTAACAAAAGTTGCATGAAACAATGAGAATTAAGACATACGTTAAATAAATAAACCTCAAGAAATAAATTATCATGCATACTACCTTCTTCTTCCTCATGAACGACCTCATTCACACTCTCTAAAATAGAAGGATTTGATAGATCTTCTTCAACAAAACCTTCACTTATATGATCTCTTATTTTCTTATGAATTCATTTATGTCAACCACTTTCTCCATACAGAAATAATAAAGGATATTGCAGAGGATCGTAGCAACTGTAATAATATTGAACTCGATGTGATTGCCCACTATGACCGAAAATAATAATATCGTGTTTAGTCGACTCCTGATCACTATTGCTTTCTACCCAAACTGTAGCAGCTTGGGACACCTTAGGTAGATTAAAAACCCTTTGATCAACATTGACATCAGCTTTTACACAGATCGAACATCTATGTAAGTCGTTGCCATATTGCAAGCTCCTAAAAAATGTAGAATATGGATTTGTTTCCATGATATCAATAACGTTATGCAATACTTTTCATGAAGATTATCAAAAACAGATTTTCGATTTATAATCTCATGTTCTATATCGTAGAAATATAATTGCAAATAAGAAGGTGATTCATTATTGGGAAGCAATCGATTAATATAATGATACACCTGACCTTGAACTCGAAATGTATAAATGCCTTTATCCTTATTGCATACGTTCTTATCATTATTCACACCTATTGATGTAAAAGCGAAACAATTGTTATATGCACGAATATACTTCAAGAAGAGTTTTGATTCTTCTAAATTGAAGTAAACAATTGAAATAAACAATCAAGGACCTTATTGCTAACAAGTACAATTGCACCGTTTGAACAACAAAATCCACTAGAGTCAAAGGCAATTTTTCTAGCAAGGCAATATTCACAAATTGTTGGTTCTGGTAATACATATGGACTTTCACATGTGTTACTAAACAATTCATCATTGATACTACCCTTTGTGTTTTTTTCAACCATGCTTTCAATTTGACCAAATAAGTTATTTGTCGAATCTCTATCTACAAAATAAAACAATAATATTAAATTCACACAAATGATCTGAAGAACATAAAGAGTGATAAACCAATAATTAACACATAAATAATTAATGAAAGGAGATGATAATTTCTTTAACGTTGATTAATTTATGTTTCGTAATAAACTCCAATATTTTTTTAATTTTAGTGCTTGATTCGGTATAGTAAAATATGTAATGTGTAAGAAATAAATGAAGATAGGATTGTGAAGCTGTAAAATAACATGAAAATATAAGGTTATCACCACCACATATTTGCGAGCATAACAAGCTTGCAATTAGCGTTTGAGATATTTCGTAAACCTAAACTAATATTTAGTGTGATTTTTGTAAATGATCATCATCAACAAGAACGTCAATTGACAACATTAAAAGGCAAAGCAAAATAAGGAATTTTTTTTAGATCCACAATTACGTCTAAGGAAACTAAAATGTATGTGTGTGCATGAGGAAAATAAAAATATATATATATTGTTTTGGACAAAAGCATACCCACGTATATAAACTCATCTATAAGTTAAGCAAATAGTTTAATTGTACCTCTTTCAATGTTTTCCCCTGACATTCCAATTGATATTAATCTTTCATCAACACAATCAATATCCATTGATGTGGATCCTACAAAATGAAACACACAATCATCAAAATCATTTATCATTATTAATATATATATATACATCTAATCAAGGGGAATGTGAATGGTATTTAAATCAATTACCACTTTCATATTCCATATTTTCTCCTTCAATTATCTTTTTACTTCCTTCTTTTGATAATTTCCTTCGCTTATAAGCCTCTCTACTTAGTTGTTTTCTTCTTTCTTTTTCTTGTTCAGACAGTTCCGCGTAAAATGTTCTACGTCGTCGGTTGATGTGTTCTTTTTTTTATTCTCTTATATTTTTTCACAATTTCTATCTTGTCACTGCATGTTGTTATCCTCCATTGCTGCGAAGACATCTCATTCGTTAGCAACCCAAGCAAATTCATAAAAAGAATTAATTAAGAATAAAAAACTGAATGAAAAACGAGAAAACATATTAATCAATTATAGTCTAATTTATTTAAACTTAACTCAATTCATGTCTTGGGGCTGCTAAAATCAAGGTAATTTTTTTTTAAATCCACAAATTAGATCGAATGGTATGTTCTGAGGCTCACCTAATATAACTTGTACATAAATATATTCTACTTATATTTTTTAAAAGAAACTTACGAAAGAGTATATAAAAATATATACATTTAATCTATAGACACAAAACATATATACATTTAATCTATACACACAAAACATTGATTCTTGAATTATATTTTATCATCATTTTCATCTTGTGAAGCCATCATGAATGGATTTATGCAATAAAATAACTCAAACATAGACAATTAGATTTATAGAACCTGAGTGCGATGAATCATTATGAAAATGCTTGGGCAAAAATATATTTAACCAAAATTGGGCAACTAAGAGATTATCTCGATAAGGACCATAACACAATCGAATAAATCAACAACAAATAAATAATCTTGTTTAACTCAGATGAAAATCAGATTTTAGGCAAAATAATTTAATGAATCAAACTCCAAAATAAGAAAAACAAAGAAATCAATATGACCCGTCAAACTTACAATCAATCATAATCCACCTATTAAAACGAAATAAAACGAAATGTAATGTAGATTTAGGGGTCTTCACAAATTAGGAATTGTCTATGAAAAAGAAATTACATATAACAAAAAGAAGAATACTCATTTAATAGAAAATATCAATCACTAAAGTTGCGACACATTGAATGAAAATTGCACCAAATAAAATTTTCAACAATCAGCGAAAGAGATCAGCCCATGGACATGAAATGATGATACACTAATGCGTTGTGACTGTAAACCAGGGACTTTAAATATACGACTACATTTAAATTTAAACAAATAGATATATATATATATATTCTTGGTTGACCGAAGGACTGGAAGTTCCAACCTTCAATTTCAACTTATGATAGTCTGATGTACAGTTTGAAGCATTACCAAAGGATCAGTAACATATATGGAAAAATAAAAGCTAGTGGAGTTCCTGTCAGTAAATACATTAATTCCATTTTTGTAGATGGTTTATGTAAAAAGTTCAGACTAAGGGAAGTCATAGATATTTTTTTTTTTAAGGAATCGAAGGGAAGAAGATAAGGCCTTGTCTTATGTAATTTAAATCTTTAATTTCCGTTTTGCTCATTTGGTTAACCAGGCTTGCGAGATCATTCACGTGATGTTGTTGAAAGGCTTAGACCAAGATCAAGTTACATATGCAATATTGATGAAAGGCAATGGAGTTGCTTGATGAAATGAAAGCTCTTGGGTTGGATCCTGATCTTATTACATATTCTATCCTCATTTATGGGCTCTGCAAGTAAGGAGAATTAGAAAATTCAATTCAGTTATACAAGGAAACATAGTTCAAGGGAATAAATACTTATTCCTTTGCGCACAATATTGTTAATAATATAAATTCAAGAACTACAATTTAAATAAATAGAGATAGAAAGAGCGCTAGGGCATATTTGGTTAGGGTCATAGATAGAGAGAGTGGGAGAAGGAGATAGATATGGGAATAGATATTGTATTTGTGAACAGTGAACTGTTTCCCTACTTATGATTTTTTTATATGTTTCCCTACTTAAGATGAGATCGCTAAATAATTGAAACTTTTTACATAAACCTGCATAAATGCATACATAAATTAAAAAATAAAGTTTCAAACTTTCATTTGAAAAGAGATCGACCTCATCCAACAACAAAGTTGAGGTCTATTTTGTTAGCAATAAAATTATATCTTTTTCTTTTCAATTCAATTAATATTTTCAAATTATAACATTCATAAACTTGATCAAACTTCAAAGAGATCGAGGTCATATCATAAAATTAATATATGAACTAAATATGTATGAATTGGATCGAAAAGTTTAATTACTCGATGACTTTTTGTCAGTTTCAAATTTTCATTTGTGAAGAGATCGACCTCATTCTACAATAAAAATGAGGTATATTTTACTATCAGTAAAACTATTTCATTTTTCTTTTTAATTTAGCAGTAAAATTCATAAAAATGAAATGTTATAATAAATCTTTTCAGGCTATATCATTCATAAACTTGATCAAACTTCAAAGAGGTTGAGGTCATATCATAGAATTAATATATGAGCTACATATAAATTGGATTGAAAGTTTATTTACTCGATGACTTTTTGTCCTTGCTCGATAAATATTTCAATGTAATAAATAGAAGCTAGTTGAGTTCCTCTCAGTAAATAATCGATTCCATTTTTGTAGATGGTTTATGTAAACAGTTCAGACTAAGGAAAGCCATATAATTTTTTTGGGAAATTGAAGGAAAAAAGATAAGGCATTCTCTTGTGTCATTTAATTTTCTAGTTTTCCGGGTTTTGCTCATTTGTATTTGTGGATATTAGTAAGTGTATTAGTATTTCCTTCTTTTAACAAATACTTCAAATTTATTATGTGTAATTGTTGCAAGTTTCAATCTGCAATTTTTAGATAGTTGTAATCTGGAACTTCCATAATCCTTTTCACTCAAGGGTAGTGGCTTTTTGTGATTTTTTGCTTTTCCACTTAATGTTTCTTTAATTCAATCTTTACAATCTCTTGTTAATACTTGTCTTTCATCTATTAAATTAAAGCAACTTTAGCTGCTCTTATATATTTGAGTCTTGACTAACAGTGTTGAACACTCAAAAGCTGGAAACCAATGTTGACTTTTTTTTATTAATAAATCATTACTAAAGACTTTCTTGTCATATATTATGAAGATTACAAATGTCAACATTTTTCATTGTTTTGAAATAGCAGGAAGGAAGCAAATGAACTTGAAAAAATTTATATGTATGTATAAAAGGTCTACTGATATAATACATCATGCCTGGGTCATTTAACCAGCATTATCAATTGACATGCGTCTTACATTTGTTTGTTTTTTGACGGGCCCATAAGCTTCTGTTACATAGGATATTCCTAAATTCAAGGTATTTGATATGGATTGATGGGAAACTTGAGCTTGTTGTGGATCCATATAGAATTCTTGAGAGGTATTCTTTCAGCTTCTGTTTCAATATGCTTTATCATGTTTATATGATTCATTGCAATAAAGGTTATGCTACTATTCCATGGATCATTCCATATAAATATTTTCGTTAACGGTTCGTGATACCTTGTAAATTTAATTAGAGCTTGGTCTGGGCAGCTTTATATGCCCCATTAGCCGATTCCATTCATGGACCAATATTCTCATGGGCATTTCATCAAACAACTTAAGAGCACTATATTAAACAAATTATCAGACATACCCATCTCATGTAGACAAATTAACCATCTCATGGGTACTTAAGCAAATGCCACAAATAACAAACACCAATTCAGAATTGAGTTGTGAACCATACTGGCATTTCATCAAACGACTTCAGAGCACTCATTAAACAAATTATCAGACATATCAATCTCATGTAGACAAATTAATAATGTCATGGGTACTTGAGCAAACACCACAAATAACAAACACCAATTCAGAATTGAGTAGTGAACTATACTGGAACCAAGTGGTGGTGGCGACGATTAGGCGCGTGGAGTAGGTGCCTTCGGAATGGTGGGAGTAGAAGGAAAGGACATGGTGACCATTAATGGAGGTTGTGGTTGCTGCGATTACGTGTGAGAGAGAAGATTGACAGAGAATCTGAGGAAGAACTGAACAAGAGAAATTGGGAAGCAAGTAAAGGTTTGCAGAAGTACAAGTGAGATTGTTCTTTGAGCGATGGGCAAACAAGATGGCAGGTCGAAATAGCAAGAGAATGTAGGTGTCAAGCGAGGGAAGTTGTTAGGGAAAGCAAGGCCCAAAAGGGGGATCAACGGTAAGGGGATGATGAAGAGATCGAAACAAAGAGGAGAGTTAGAGAAAACGAAGGGAAAGAGGAGGGGAGGGCGGTGAAACAGCGAACGATGATTTTGATTCGACGCAATTAACACGAAGGAGGGGAGGGCGGAGAGAGAGTGAAACATTAATACGTGAGGCGTACGTGATGAGCGTTGAATGCAAACCGTTTAACGTCTTATTTTAGAGTGGTAATTAAATTTACTTTTTTGCTCATATATATCTATCATATTTACTTCTTACCCCATATAATATATTTATTAGTGAAAAATCTATACGCAAGTTTTTTCAAAGACTTTACAAAATAAAGAAGAATTAGAAGATCATGTTGATAATAAATTTTTGAGTGGTAATGAAATTTACTTCTTTGCCCATATATATATATCTATTATATTTACTTCTTTCCCCATATAATAGATTTATTAGTGAAAAATTCATATGCAAGTTTTTTCGCACTTTACAAAATAAGGAAGATTTAGAAGATCATGTTGTTCAATTAGTTTCAAGTGTTAGTCGCCTTCTACTTATTGTTTTTCATGTTTTCTATTAATTATAGTGGTTCTTTTCAATTTTGGTTGATTAACTAGAAATTAACTCCGCGAAGCGAAGCGAAGCGTAATGTCAATCGTCGTGCAGTAGACGTCTGAAACTAGTATATATATATATATACTAGTTATCATAAAGTGCTCTGCAAGTGTGATGCACGTGCTTCGCACATGTTTGGAGAATTTTTTATTAAGATTAAGCTAAATAAATGTTAAAATAAATAAAAATAAATCAATCAATTATCCATAAAACATGAAAATTAGCAATCGATTTTTTGAAAAACTTTTATAGTTCAACTAATACCAAGCGAAATACACGCTACATCTAGTACATCCATTCGAAAAAATAAATAACAATCCACAAAATATGAAGTTAAAATAATATTTACAAGGTTGAACAAACATTATAATATAAGATTAAAATAAATATACTTCATAAATGTAATATTTACAAATTGTTTTCCTTTAGTAATCGTTCAGACATGGATAACACAATTAGTTTTTTGAAATGAGTTGCAACAAAGTTGAGAGGCAAATTGCTTTTATACTAAATTGAGCATGCAACTTATTGCCGAAAATACTGAATTTTGCATAGCATTCAAGCATATTTTAGCACGTTTAAAATCAACTTATTACAGAATAATATTTTCAGCTGGATCATAAAAAAAACAATTAAAACGTAAAAACAAAGAAGGAAAACAATTGGTCCTCGTAGACAAAATGCTTGTCTGTTTAAATAATTTATATGAAGCAAAAAAAGAGCTTCATTGCTTTCAATGCATTTGGTCTATATTTTTGTTGTTTGTCCTCAACTTAACAAAAAGCTAAACACGACTCTAAAATGAACAAAGAAAGATATCAACAACCGATTGACCCAAGTGGTAAGGGACTTGGTCCCCTTAAGTAAAGTATAGAGCTCAAATCTTGTGAATGGAAAAAAAAGGGTTGGGATGGCCGCCCCATATGAGATCTGATCATGCCCAAACATGGATTAGTCGGTGCAGTTGGCGTCGGACACTACGTGGGAAACCAAAAAAAAAGAAACAAATATCACTTAATTACATTAACTTTTATTTAATTTTAAATAACTTACTCGATATAGCATAGCAGCAATATTTTTTTACGTGTTTTATTTTGTTATGCAGAGGTAAAGAAATGTATGTATTCATTTGTCCTGCAGAGATAAAACAATGTTAGGTATTAGCTGAGTGTAGTAAAATGAGTGCAATTTTTTATAGTGCAATGCTAGCTTGGTCACCAACATCCTCATAAGACTTTTTTTCACTTAAATACATGAGTCCCCTCTTGCTTCACCTCCAGTTTTACAAGGAGTCTTGCAATAATACACAAACACACTCTGCAACTTATTTTATTTTATTTTTTGAGTTGACATATATTATTGATGCTCATTATCCAAGGAAACACTAAGCTAACTCATCAATGTATTGACCACTCTCATCTCTTGAGAAATCCATTATGTAATCAATCAATTTCACAATAATTCAGCAATAAAAAAACCAATAAAAGAATGAGCAAATCTATATATATATATATATATATATATTAAGGGAAGACCTCGGAGTGCCACATGGCTTCCTCTCAACCTTCCTACTCGCCATGTCATTATTGTAATGTCACGTCATCAACTCAACTCTAATCTATATATATTAAGGAAAGACCTCGGAGTGCCACATGGCTTCCTCTCAACCTTCCTACTCGCCATGTCATCATTGTAATGCCACGTCATCAACTCAACTCTAATGGGAATAAAAGAAGACCTTGAGGTGTACACGTGGTATTTTCCATATAATAAATCATTTCAAACCTACTATATATTGTAATATCATATAGGGTGTCCAATAGTTTTCACTTTCACCCATAAGGTTGACATTTATATCCTACATTAGTTAGTATCATGACTTACTCAAATGCAAAATAGTTAGATAATAAGTCAATACTATTCTATGTACCGCACACAATTGCATAATCTAAGATGGTGAGTAACAAAAAGTAATTGCGATGTAATAATTTTTGTTTCTAATTCAACAAGAGACCAAGACTTTTAATAAGAAATTAAAGTAATAATTTGAACATGCTAATTGTATACTCATTGAGGCATTTCATCAAACAGTTGATGTGTAATGTTTGTTTGTGATTCAGATGTGCATATTTCTGTGTATGGGGGGCAAAAACATTACATGGATGAACACAACAGTGCTGGTGACATGTATGCGAAACTTCAAAAAAAAAACATGTAGGTTTCACCACCGCCATCTTCACAGACCTCTGCTCCGCTCTCTTCTCCAACAACCCATCAAGCTTCCTCCTCATGCTCGCCATCGTCCCTACCGTAGTCATCGCCCCCTTCGTCTTCCTCCGCGAAGTCCCCGATACCACCGCGTTATCATGGCCGCACCCTCTCCATCGCGTGCTCAATTGATCTTTCAGTCTTGTTGAGTATTCCATTAGGCATCCCTTTGTACTCTGCTATGCATAATTACTACTTAACCAGAGACATAGAACACCAAATTCAAGATTTGGATGAGAAGCTAAATATTAGGTCAGAGATTTTTGGATTTGTTGATGGAGTTGTGGAAGATGAAGAATTCCCATTGTGCTAAAATTCGGATGAGAAGCTGGAGTTGGATTTAGATTAGGAGTTAAACGCAGAAAGGTTTAATTGGAGTAAAAATGCACCTACAGCAAAGGTAAAATCGGTACTTCCTCACGGTCAACATTCACACTTTTAATATAGTAGTAGATATATATGGATTTTCCTCCAGATTTGCATCGCGTCATCTCGAGATTGATCGAGCAGTTGACGCGTTAACGTGACACGCCTTATCGTGACACCAAACTTGACACATCAAACATTCACGCTCCGTTCGAGACGATCAAACAATCCATATAATTCCATTATTCTTTTATTTTTCAATATATATTTATATATTTAAAAACATATAAATATATATATCATGTATTATTCACCAATAAACTCACCGGATGTGCCTACAAGTGTCCTTGAGCGTGCACATTCATGTCACGACTCTCTCGTCACACTCGGTATCCCGGTAAATAATTGTTTATTGGGTATTTTCTATTTTATAGGCTTGTATATAATCCGTAATTATAGCACAACCTATTTTTATTTTCATTTAACAATCCAAACAAACATAATACATCATGCAAACGCACGTACACGCTAATCAAGGTACGCCGAACTTAACCACGAGCCTAACTTGGGTTGATTAGGATTTGGATTAGTACTAATCACCAGCTTAAAGTAACGGGTCGTTATAGTCTCCCCAATTTAAAGCAATTTCATCCTCGAAATTAAAGTAAACTTAAAGTTACATGTAGTCTCGAAGAGAAATGGAAATTGCTCCTTCATATAGGATTCTCGCTCCTATATTAGTTCCTCATCTCCATGAAATTGTCATTTCACTTTAACCAAAGGAATCTCTTTGGTTCTCAGCATCTGAATCTTACGATCAAGTATTTGAATTGGTTGCTCATCGTAAGATAAGTCTTCCCGAAGATCAATTTCATTCTAATCAATCTTGGAGCGAATTGAGTCTCCGTTTTACGAAGCATAGACACATGGAAGACGTTATGGACTCCAAAAAGTTGAGGAGGTAATTCTAACCTGTAAGCAACATGACCAATCCTTTCTTGTACTCTGAACGACCCGATATACCTTGGAGCTAGCTTACCTCGCAACCCAAATCTATATAAGCCTTTCATAGGTGAGACTTTCAACAAGACAAAATCATACTTTGAAAACTCCAGAAACCTATGATGTTTGTCGGCGTATCTCTTCTATTTGAGCAGTGTCATAGTCAAACGCTGGCAAATCTGTTGTATTCTCTCTGTGTAGTCTTAGATCAACTCGAGCCCCAACAAAACTGTATCTCTAACCTCTACCCAACACGTCGGTGAACGATAAGGCTGACTATACAGTGCTTCAAAATGAGTCAACCCGATGCTAGCCTGATAGCTATTACTATAAGAGAATTTACACAAAGGAATATATTTCTCCTAGTTATCACCAAACTCCAAGACACAAGCTTGAAGCATGTCCTCAAGCACCAATATTAACCGTTCAGTCTATCCGTCAGTCTGAGGATGGTATGTCGTACTGAGGTTAAGCACAGTTCCCAGCAGTCTCTGTAATTCACTCTACAACCTGGATGTGAATCTCAAATCTCTATCCGAAGTAGTCGACACCATGGAATCTCAACACCTCACATACGTACACCTCACATAAACGGTCAAGAGGATCTCGCATAGAAACTGGCAAGAAATGTGCAGATCTCGTCAATCTGTCAACTACAACCCAAACTACATCGTGCTTACGTTGACTCAGAGGTAGACCAAAAATAAAATCCATAGATATTGGTTCCCATCTCCACCCAGGAATAGGTAGCGAATGTAATAACCATCTAGGTTTCCTATGTTTAGCCTTAACTTGCTGACATATCTCACATCTCTTTACAAACTCAGCAATATCAGTCTTAATCCCAGGCCACCAATAAACACGCCTCATGTTGCGATACATCTTAGTGTTACCTGGATGAATAGAGTAAAGAGATATATGAGATTCCTGTAGCAATTCCTGCCTCAATGGATCCTGAGTTTGAATCTACAATCTATCCCTGAACCGTAACGCACCATCGTCAGAAACTAACCAATCAGGATGATCTATACTAGTTGCTAACCTCTGACATGTTGTATAGTCCTGATCAGCTTTTCGACTATCCATCTTTCGCTGAATCATCTCCGGTTCAGCTCGAATCTGAGCATTAAAGAACAGATTAGTAGCTCTTGAACTAGCTTTCTCAGTTGATGATGTGCCACCTGGACTTTCATGAATCATCATCACTGAAGCTTCCTCAAGAAGTTTAAATTGAGAAACTCTGGCAGTAGCTACGTTTTCTCTACATGTCCTTCTCCTACTCGAGGCATCATCAACCACATTTGCTTTGCATGGGTGATACTCCAGAGTGAACTCATAATCGTTGAGAAACTCAAGCCACCTGCATTATCTCATATTTAGTTCACTCTGAGTAAACAAGTATTTCAAACTTTTATGATTTGAAAATACTGTAATCTTTTCACCGTACAGATAGTGCTTTTAAATATTCAAGGCAAAAAGCACCGCAGCTAGCTCAAGATCATGAACTGGATAATTTATTTCATGAACCTTGAGTTGCCTTGAAACATAAGCTACAACCCTGCCTTTCTACATCAGCACACAGCCCAAGCCTGGATGAGAAGCATCAGTATAAATCAATAATTCCTTCCCCGATTCAGGTAATATAAGAACAGGTGTCGTAGTCAGTCTGTCCTTCAAACCTTTGAAGGTAGCCTTGCAATCATCTGACCATACAAAGTCAACGTCTTTTTATGTTAGCCGAGTCATTGGCAAAGCAATTCGAGAAAATCCCTCAACGAACTATTTGTAATAACCCAATAACCCCAGAAAACTTCGAACCTCTAACACTGTGGTAGGAGTAGGCCAATCCCTGATTACCTCTACCTTTGTTGGATCAATAGATATACCCTCAACATTAACCACGTGTCCAAAAAATTTAACGTCTAAAGAGCAGAATTCGCACTTACTTGAACTTGGCAAAAAGCCGATTATCCTTCAGAGTCTATAATGTAATTCTGAGGTGGTGCGAATGCTCTTCCTTTGTTTTCGAATAGATCAAAATATCATCGATAAACATGATGATGAACTGGTCAAGATAGGGTTTAAATAACCTATGCATCATATCCATGAACATAGTAGGAGCATTAGTGAGCCCAAACGACATCACTGTAAACTCGAAGTGTCCCTAGCGAGTACTGAAAGCCGTCTTCGAAATATCCTCATCCCTGATCCTGTGTTGATGATAACCAAACCTTAAATAAATCTTAGAAAAGTGTTTGACACATTTCAACTGATCAAATAAGTCATCAATCCTTGGCCATGGATATTTGTTCCTAATAGTCACCCTATTCAGCTATCTATAATCAATACACATACGTATGGTTATGTCCTTCTTCTTCACAAAAAGAACCGATGCTCCCCATGGTGACATACTAAGATGGATAAACCCCTTTCTGTAGCAACTCCTCAAGCTGAGTCTGCAACTCACTCAATTCCTTCGGTGCCATACTGTATGGAGGAGTAGATATAGGTTTGGTACAAGGAATAAGATCAATGATAAAGTCAATGACACGTGGGGGTGGAAGTCTAGGTAAGTCAAATGGAAAAACTTCCAGAAATTCACAAACCACGGGTATCTCATTAACCTTAAGTTCCTGTCCAGACTCTCCAAATGTGACAACTCCTGTCATAACTTCTAAATCTCGAGGGATAGCTTCCCTTCCACGGGTTGCAAATCGTGAAGGATTATAGCCTTTATAGACTATAATTTTAGAAAGGTTAGGAATGTGAAAAATCACCGTCTTATGAAAACAGTCAATAATTGCATGGTACGCTGATAACTAATACATCCCTAGTAATGCATCAAACTCTAGGAATTCCATTACCCTCAGATCAATGTGAAGTTCATTCTCCCTAATTTTGACCACACATCTCTCACAAATCAGGTTAAGATAAACTTTCTCACTCACCGTTGTGCTCAGAATCAAAAATAGATCGGCTCTAACAGGTTTCAGTTTCAACTCATCTATCATTACACTAGCAATAAAAGAAACTTTAGAACCAGCATCAATTAAAACATGCATATCTCGACCATAAATGTTTAATATACGTTTCACTAATCTCCGGTTAGCCTCTAGATCTGCCTCCGCCACTGCATGAGCTTGTCCTCGTGCAGGTGGTGTGGTACTACTTACTGATTTGGCCCGCAGCACAGAACATTCCCTCACAATGTACCCCATCTGTCTACATCAGTAACATATCACCGTTATCCTCTGAGGAAAACTACAGGCCTGAGAAACCTGTGCCGATTAACTCAGTTTCTGTGAAGACTGTGCTCTACTCTTGCCCTTATCCCCGAACTGAGATGGCGACAAAGTTGGTTTGACTACTGAAGCTTGAGAAACTGGTGCAACTGATGCACGAAAAAAGTCTTCCTGCAGATTTTGATGTTGTAGTTGTGCTTGCTACACTCCTATGTTTCTTTATTGGTCAAAAATAACCAAATTCCTAGACTTTCTGACTTCCAAGATATTGTGGTGCTGGTGGTGGTGCAAGTACTGTTCCAGAAGGTCAGTCTAACATGGTTGCTTCCACTTCCATCGCACTCTCAAATATAAAAGCGTTTCTAGTGCATGGATGAGAGGAAACAACAACCCTAGTCTCATAGTTCAGTCCACCAAGAAACAAGTCAATCTTATTCTCCTCCAACTCTACCATCTCCAGAGTAACTTCACTCAGCTCAATGAACCTCCTTTCTTATTCCCTAACAGACATCTCTCCCTATTTCACTATATGAATTCAGTCTTCTTCCTGTTCCTGACTGACTTCGGAAATACTTCTCGTCGAATACGGTCCTAAACCGTGGCCAAGTAGTGACGGTATTCCCTTCTCTCTCTAGGGAATTCCACCATTTCCTTATATAATCAATCAGCAAAAATGTGACCAGCTTAACCTTAAATCGGTCATCGACATCGGCAGCAACAAATCGTTACTCCATCTCCAATTTCCAGGTCTCAGCTACCCCTTCCACCATAGTGCCATCGAATCTCATAATGTCATATTTCATGAATTCCTTACGTGTCCTGAGAAATGCGGCCTTCTCATAATCCACAAGCACCTTGGCAGCTGTTTCTAGCACCTGAATGTGTGGTACTACTGGGTGACTAGAGCTGCTACTGTCTCAGCTCTTCCTTCAGCTTTGCTAACCTCGGGGCTAGTTGAAGGATGTGTCTCAGGTTGCTGTACAGGGGGTCCCATCTGAGCCATTAGCATCGCCATTAGTTTCGCTTGATACTCCATTAACTCTCTCATTTGCTGCTCCATTCTATATTTCCATTGATCCTATGTCTCTTTGTTTCCCTGAGGTTCAGACCTCTGTGATCCCTCTCATTGATCCGCTATTAGACTCTGTGGTCAAAGGAGATATAAGATCGTCAAGTAACATTCAGAGAGTTCAAGAAAATCATATCTATACAATATATAACAATATGTGCAGCAAATAACGTATAATAGTGCTTTCATTTTCATTCCCCCCAAAACACGATAAAAATCATTTATCAAACCCTAAGCTTATTCATAACTCGAGACAACTCTCAAAGTCAATAAACTTAGGTTTCGATACAACAAATTATGCTATCATTCACATTGAACGCCATTCAACAGTGAATTTAAGGTCAGAGCCTTTCCATGATACCATACTGTATCAATATTACCACTTTATCTCTAAAAGTGATAAACCTTATGTCTCTAATACCAAGTTGTATCATAGCTATTCTATATAATAAAGCTCTTAAACCTAGGCTTTAACTTTAGTTTTTAAACCTAGGCTCTAATATCAAGCTGTAGCATCCCTTATCCTAATTAGGGACGATACTCGGCCTGAAACCCTAATTAAGTCTTGGTAACTCAGCCAGATTTAACTGGAGCCATCGGCCTCTACGTCAATACCTGATAAACTCAACCTGTATATTTATATCGAATAAACAAATCAAAGTAATATGAAGTGAAAAATTTAAACTTTTTCGATATATACCAATATACGGTAATATAGAGTTTACCAAAACTCAAAACCCTAATCAAAACTTCCCAACCCAGATTATATACAACAAAATACATCAGACAGTGTATATAAATACAAGAAGGCTCATTACATCATAGAGAAGATACAAAACCCTAAATATTATCCTTTCCCTTAGCTGAAGCGCCGGGTTGCGAACCTGAAATATTGAATTTGGGTGAGCACTCCAACTTGTTCAGTAAATAAGGATTCATATTAAACATCAACATTCCATATAGTAATCAAGGATACCATGCAATAACAACATGCACCAATGATATATATCAAGAATGTGGAAATCATATAAATTCAATACATAAAAGGATGTAAAGCAAATATAATGGATTATTACACTGTGATCCTCATTTATTTTTATAAAACTAAGGTCGGTTACCTACCGGCGCCATTAATGTGATAACTAGACCAATATACTTTCCGATATGTTATCTAACTAATCCATTAATGCCCAATGGTTCTATCCCAAACTCCCTAGTGTGTATGTAATATATGCAACCAATCAAATTGAGCAGGAGTTATATATGGGCCTGGAAGGGAACCCAACTCCTATAAACCTATTCTCAAAACTAGGAGTTATAGCCATGGTCACATTTCACATCATTTTCCATTTATTGAAATCCATCACAGTGTACATAATCCCTTATTCCAGTTCATAAACTACATGAACTACATATACTAAATAGCCAGACAATATTGATAAATAAGCGAATCCGTATTTACCTCAGTCTAGGTTTTTCGTTCAATTTCCTAACTTTTCAGGTCACTAACGCTTTCTCGGGTAACCAACACCTATCATAGACCAACTGTTATCAATATAGGTTCATTATACTCTAATTAGTAACCTTAATCACACCCTTAAGTCCCTTAGAAATCCCCATGAAATCACAGCATACTTGTTGTTTTCTGGGGTAGGAGCACACTCCCTTAGTGGGTGGGACGCGCTCCAGCAACTGGGTTCATCCCAATTGATGAAGGGAGCGCACTCCACCCTGTACTGTCAAACCAGACGTACAGGGCAACAGCCACAGTCCTCTACCAATTCATTATACATCCATAAAACAATAATATACACTCCCATAATCGATCAGGGAGGACCTCTAGTGAGGTGAGAAACCATAATTAACCAACAAATAGCTTAAATAACAAAGATTCTAGCATCACCATCGAATTGAACTTTGATAAACACAAGAACAAATCATACATATGTGATGCTCTCAAGTTGTTAATTCGATTAAGCTCCTTAACTAAGCTTGATTCAACACCTCGAACAACTTCTTTCGATCGAAACCAAACTCTAAAACCCTCACCGTCTCTGTTGATCGAACGAATGAAGTGATAAGCTTAAGTTTATATATATATATATATGGATTTTTTTCAAGATACGCATCGCGTCATCTCGAGATTGATCGAGCAATTGATGCATTAAAGTGACACACCTTATCATGACACCAAACTTGACACATCAAGCACTCACGCTCCGTTCGAGACGATCAAATAATCCATATAATTCCATTATTCTTTTATTTTCCACTATATATTTATATATTTAAAAACATATAAATATATATATATATATCATGTATTATTCACCAATAAACTCACCGAACGTGCCTACAAGTGTCTTTGAATATGCACATTCATGTCACATTCCCTCGTCACACTTGGTGTCCCGGTAAATCATTGTTTATTGGGTATTTTTCATTTTATAGGCTTGTATATAATCTGTAATTATAAAACAACCTATTTTTTATTTCATTTAACAATCCAAACAAGCACGATACATTATGCAAACACACGCACACGCTAATCGAGGTACGCTGAACTTAACCACGAGCCTAACTCGGGTTAGTTAGGATTTGAATTAGTACTAATAACCAGTTTAAGGTAACGAATCGTTACACACTCCCCCCATTGGTCACGTGGCGGCTCCACGGCCACGTGGTTAATGAATTGGGCCATTGGGCAGGAAATTTCCCGCCCATCAAATAGTAACGGGGTCGTTGCAAACCCTGTCGCTATTTCGGTCAACGGGGTCAGCAACTACCTCTGTCACATTCTCGTCTCTATTTAGCGACCCATCGCTGATACGAACATTTTTGTAGTGCATAAATGTTGTGGCATAGAGAAACCGTGAGGGAGGGAGAAAGGGAGAAAAATGTCCGGGGAAAGGTCGTCTCCTCTGTATGATCCATTAAGGGGAGGGGGTCTGGGCATGATTCATCCCAGACCCCAAACTTAAAAACAAAAAAAAAACAAAACAGAAATTGTTGAGCATAAGGAAGAAAATGACGGTGTCATCCGAGACTGGGGTGGAACCGGGTTCGGCTCAGTTGAAATGAACTGGGCCCGATCCAGGATCAAACCCATACTCAAATTAAAAAAATATATTTTAAAAACTAAAAAAATAAATAAAATGCTGGAAATTAGGAAAAATTATGAAAAACGGGATTTTTGGACTAATTATTAGAAATTGATGATTTTTATGAAAAATGAAGATTTCAAAATTTTCTCGAGGATGTATATCGAGGATTTGCCTCGTAATTCGTACTACGACACCAAAAATGCTAAAAATTGTAAAAAATATTATAAGGCCTAGTTTAGGTTAATTTTTTATTTCGGACCACAATGCATACTTTCGCAACTACATAGCATAATTTCACAATCGGTGACGTTACAATGCATAGTGTATGAATAAAGTATATGCATATAAATAATGCATGTAACAAAAAAAAAAGAAATTAACCATGATAACATGAAAATAAATTGAACTTATTTAAATTAACAAAAAATATACCTTCTTAGCTTTGTCTCCTTGAAAAGTTTATTGATCTTCAAGACCTCCTCTTGTAGAGCAACTTCGTGCTGATAACGTGTTGTAAATTATGTTGTAAGCCAACTAGAACATGTAGAACTAAAGTATGAGAAGCTTGAACTAAATACTACAAGAACGAGTAGACAAGAGGAGACAAGAGAGAAGAGAGTTAGACTTGAGAAATGTAGAAATCTTTATTCCAACATTAGTGTGTTCTTTACAAGTGAAGGAACCCCCTTATATAAGCCCTTAGTCATGATGAGAATGGGTACTTGCACAAATTGTGCAAGTTACACCAAAGTCTCATGTCGTAGAAAATTACAAGTTACATGATAATACATGGACAAGTGATTGTACATTGGAGATGAATACAAGTTACATGGAGTATACAAGTTACATTCAATGTAGAAGTCATGCTTGATGTTACAATTCAATGTGAGAGACATACTTAACAATGTAATCATTCATAAGCTTGGTTAAATGGTCATCCAATTTACAGCACTCCCCATTGAATGACACTTGCTGGGAGAATATGCCTCGTTAAAACCTCTACTAGAAGAATCTGTGGGAAAAATCTAGTATAGGAAAAAGAGTACAATGTTCTCGTCAATCTTCCTTTGTAGTATAATTTTGTTGATTGCCTTATTAAAAAGTCTTGCTAGGAAAACCCAGTGGGACAAAACCATAGCCAAGGAAAATAGTGCAAAACATTGATACACTTGAGAGAATCTATATATGCCTTATTAAAACCTCTACTAGAAAAAACCGATGGGGAAAAATCTGGTATAGGAAAAAAAGCATTGCTCTCATAAATTTTTATATGGAGTATAATATTGTTATGATTGCCTCATTAAAAACATTTCTAGAAAAACCTAGTGGGATAAAATCATAGCTAAGGGAAAAAGAGTGCAATATACTAATCAATAACTCATTTTGATTCTCCCCCTCATACTGACGTAAGCGAAGCATTTTATTGTTTTTCAACGAACTTTTGCAAGCCCAAATTTACTTTTTGAGTAAAAATAAATTAATTGATGGATAACTATTTTACTTGGAAAATGTTTGATTTCCAAATCAACGATAAATCTTATTTTTTCCAAGATCTTCCATCTTGAAAAGGATTCAGATGATATAACAATGTCATCGTGATTTCTCATAATATTCAAATCATCAACATATGATGATATTATAATGAAGACATAAATACAAAGGATACATTGAATCCTTACCAAAGATTTCTTATATCATCAGTATTTTATTTATGTTTACTCTTACATTATTTTTTAAGGGTTTGTGTCCTTCGAACCAACTTGTCTTTTACGCCTTAAGCGTTTTGTTGGTTTTTGTACATTTAGTTGCACATGGACATCATTTTATCGTGAACTTCTAATGCTGGAACATACGATTGTCACTCTTGTACATATAGTACATGCATCAAGTAATTGATTTATAACTTGTTGCTAATGAATGATCCTTTAAAATTCAAGTTCATATTAATTTATACATGGATCATAATACAACAAATTTGATGCATTTCAAGCAATTTCACGCCATTCCTTTTGAATTGGCTTATATCTCTCTCTAATGATGGGAAAATTGCTTCATCAAAGTGACAGTTAGCAAAACTTGATATAAATAAATTCATTGTTAGGGGCCCAATGCGTCTTATAATATGATTAATGGAGAGATAAGTCAATATAAGCCTCCTATAAATTTGCCTTGAGATAATTACCAGGTGATAAAAAATGTGGTTTCATAAAAGATGTCCACGCGAATTTACGATATTTTTGCATTATTAATGATTCTGGGAGATCAAAAAGATCATTTATATTATAAATGTCTTTAGATAATTATTTATGATGAAATTCATTTAATAGGCCCTTTGTAATATAATCTAGAAAGTAAAGCTGGGATTTTTATTCTCAGATAAAATCATAATCATATTAGAGAAGTTTTCTATTATTCTGAGTGAACTTCTTCTGAACAAGACATTAACAATATAATTGTTTTATCAGATATTGTATGAACGTTAGCTTTCGCTAAGTTTAAATTTGAGAAATATTATCTTTTATATTATACTGTACATGCATGCAGCATGTACAATACAGAAGACATAAATTCATCGCCTATATTTACCTCATGATTTGACCACATCTCGATGTGCCAATTTTATCGAGCCATTTTCAATGATAAAATTCATAATTTTTCCTTTGATTTTGAAGTTTCGAGTATATATATGTCAATATTTTGGCAAAATAATCTTTCATATGTGACGAAAAATATCACAATTATGAGCGCTCATTGTCAATGATTATTTGTCCTTTCTAGTGGTGCACCACTTTTATTTCAACTTTTGGTGGAATTGTCAATACGACCTTTACCTGATCTTTTCATCCTTTCCACGTCCATAAATTTGTTATTGCGACCATGGTCATCATACGCAACATAAGCTTCTTAATTTTGAAGCTGAACCAATTGGCCGAGAACGATATTATATTTATAATATTTAATTAATTTACTCACTACCATGAGACAAGAAATCAATTCTTAATATTTATTGGATTGACGTGCGCACTCGATACTAGTTGCAGTAATAAATTGAGGCGGGCCACATGACCTTTTTATTATTGTCATATCAGTCTTATTTCCACATAGCATCAACATAGAGGTAATTAAAATTACGGAATCATAATTAATGTTTGACTGATTAAATTTTGTAGCTTGAGACCCAGATGCTCATTTTAAGCTTTTTGGAGAATTATATTTTTTTGTATTTATATATAGATATAACTCCATAAAGTGAAAATATATATAAAGTGAAATGTTCACTTTTCAAATCTCTAAAGAGATATTGGTGAATGATTGTGTATAATACACAGTCTTGCATTAATACTTTATTCATAAATTGTAGTATCTAATTGTCACGACAAGTAATTCTTGTCGGCAATATAATAAGGTAACAAATTCAACTATGGTTGACTAATATTTTGAAAGTAAATGTAATATAAATTAGTTTTCTCTTTTTGTATGTAAAAATTATAATATATGATTAAATATATGTTCACGACTTGATTCATTGATAAACAAAATGTACTATTCATTTGAGTTAGTGGGACAACCTCCAAGTTGGATGGCAAGACAAAGTCTGCTTAATATCATGCCTCCTCAAACGGGATAACTCATATCCCTTTCAATGTTTAGTTTTACCGGGGATAAGGCGTACCTAGTGTCAACCCAAATTCATAGTACCATTTGCATTATAAAATCAAGAATAAAGCATAATTAATTATTTATACTATAGAGGAAAAAAAATTATTTATGTTACATTAACTTTTGATTTCTTATGTAGAAGATCATCCAAGACGCAACAGAGCATACTTTCGCAGTTGGTGATGTTACAATGCATAGTGTATGAATAAAGTATATACACATAAATAATACATGTAACAAAAAAAGAAATTAACCATGATAATATGGAAATAAATTGAAGTATTTAAATTAACAAAAGTTATACCTTCTTAGCTTTGTCTCCTTGAAAAGCTTCTTGATCTTCAAGACCACCTCTTGTAGATCAACTTTGTACTGATAACGTGTTGTAAACTACTTTGTAAGCCAACTAGAATTTGTAGAACTACAGTATGAGAAGCTTGAACTTAAAACTACAAGAACAAGTAGAAAAGAGGAGACGAGAGAGAAGAGAGTTAGAGTTGAGAAATATAGAGATTTCCATTCCAACATTGGTGTGTTCTTTACAAGTAAAGAAACCCCCTTACATAGGCCCTTAGTCATGATGAGAATGGGTACTTTCACAAAGTGTGCAAGTTACATCAAAGTCTCATGTCATACATGATTACAAGTTACATTCAATGTGGAAGTCATGCTTGATGTTACAATTCAATGTGAGAGTCATGCTTCACAATGCATTCACAATGTGTCATTTCGTAAGCTTCATCAAGTTAAACGGTCATCCAATTTACAACAATATATATATCCCTTAAAAAGTCGGCTTCTCCCAATGTAATAGGTAATGTGGCGTCAACTTGGTGGTGTACAACCGAGAATTTTCTCATACTCTTTATTGTCACAGATCATGTGGAACGTAACCATCGAAGCTTTCAAAGTAGAGAGGGTTAGAGTAGGCTCTTCGGTCCCCTATGACCGAGACATTTCAATATATTTCGGTCCTGCGAGGAGCGGAGAACGTGAAACAATCGCGCACATCGACAAAAACTTCGATAACCTCATAAAAAATCACAATAAATTCGCAAAATTACCTCAAGTTCAACCTCTCTTCAAAGCACCGTAGCAAGACAATCCTCCATTATATAGTGGAAACAAGTTCGGATTTGAGGAAATTACCAAACCCTACGTTGGAGGAGGATCGAGAAACAAATCATCATTTTCACGCTTTACCAACTAAGTTCAGTTCTAAGAAACCATCATATGGTTGTCAAACATTATTACATCATTGATTACATCTTGATGATGTCAATCAAACTCAATATATGTTTGAAATATTTCAGAAGAATCGAATAAACGCTCGCCAAACGCAATGTGGCTTTGTGGTTCAAGCTTGGTGGTGGGGTGCCCTTTTTCTTTGTTTAAATGATTTGTGGGGTTTGAATCAATATATATACAATGGCAAAATGGTCTTTTCCACTTTGCTGAAATTTTTACAAAAAGGATGCTTTGGGTGCCTTCATTAAATGGTGGGGTGCCCTTTTTAGTTCTCAAAAAATTGCATAGTTTGCAATCTCTAACGTTTTAACACCCATTTTGGTTGTCTAGATCTCCTCCTTCATACCTTAGCATTGGTT
The DNA here is from genome assembly GCA_039657325.1 of Stephania cephalantha. NCBI lineage: Eukaryota > Viridiplantae > Streptophyta > Magnoliopsida > Ranunculales > Menispermaceae > Stephania > Stephania cephalantha. The sequence goes on along the minus strand of CM077570.1, from coordinate 13,195,025 downwards.
CCGAGGCATCTCAACGTCATAGAGCACACGAGAGATATTAGATGGAAAGAGTATATATCATGTCTTCTTTGTAGTCTGGATATGGTGTGTTTGTTTTTCTATATGTTTTTCCCCATTTACTTTACATTAATGAGTGCTAATAAGGTATGGTCTAAGCTGTAGAGTTTTTGGGGTTGATTAACTCACTCTAAGTTTTGCTTCAATGGGTCTTGGTTTTTCTTGATGTCACTTAGCATACCACATACAAGCACAAAAAGAGAAAATATTCAACAGATGTAGCAATTCACTTATATACTACCTAATCTTCTTTTAATATTTGATATTCAATATGATTATTGAAAGTGCTCAATCAACTGCAATCAACAACAACAACAACAAAAGCAAGTAAAAAGAAATAAATAAACACATAAAATTGCTATCGCAGTTCGTGTAACGACCTGTTACCTTAAGCTGGTGATTAGTGTTAACCCAGTTATTAATTAATCCGAGTTAGGCACAGGGTTCAGATCGGCATATCCCTATTAGTGTGTGTGTGTGCGTTTGTATGATGTATGGTGTTTTTTTGGTTTGCACAACTAAAATAGAAATAGGTTGTATATATTGATATGATATATACACGCTTGTACGGGATAAATACACTATACATTATGAAATAGAGATATACTATGAGCGACGAGGGAGACGTGGCAAGGAAGTGCACGCTCGTAGCTACACGTGGACGTGATCGGCGGATTTATCGGAAGCGATAAACACGAAATATATATATTTATATATAAAGATATATATAAATATATATAATGGAAATTAAGAAACTTGTAATTTTATATATATCATTTGATCATCTCGAACGAAGCGTAAGTTAAGATGTGTCAAATTTAGTGTCATTTTAGCACATCAACGGCTTGATTGATCTCGAGATGACACGACACGTATCTCGAGGAATCTATATATATATATATATATATATATATATCAAATTCTTTCGATCAAACGAAAAAAGGAAGCCAAGGGTTTGATTCCGACTGTGACAAGTTGTCCGAGACAACGATTCGAGCCAAGTCGAGGAGCTTAACTGGTAGAACGCCTCGCGAGGAACACGTAGGTATGTTTAGTTTTAGTGTTTATCAAAGTTTGAATTGGAGGTGATTGTAGGAAATCAAAGTAAAATGAGTTGTTATTCCAATTTAGTCCCTCACCTCATATTTGTTGTTTCTAAGCTATTGGGAATAAATTTGTGGATGTTGGTATCGATTTGGAGGTGTTTTGGTGGGATTGAAGTTACAACAGTACGCTGGTGTTGTTGGTCTAGCGCGATTAGCGCGCTAGATCAGAAGATTAGCGTGTTAGGTGCGCAGAATTTTGAAGAACAAGCAGTACAGGCAGGGCGCGCTAATCCTGCTTATTAGCGCGCTAATCCATGCCCAGAACAGCAACAATGTTATTTTTCTTATGAATTTGAATGTGGGGCTCAGGGACTGATTTAGGAGTTTCTAATAGTTTATAATAGAGTATATTAGACTTATAGTTACTATGATTGGTTTATGATAGGTGTGGATTGACCGGGAGAAAGTTAGGGACCCGAAAAGATAGGAAATTGGGAGTGAACTTAGACAAGGTAAGTACGAATTCGCTTATTTGTCAATGTTGCCTGGTTATTTAGTATATATAGTTCATTTAGTTGTTGGCATGGAATGGGGAATTGGTTATACTGTGATGGTTTTTGATAAATGGAAAAACGGTGTGTGATGTGACCATACTGTAACTCATTGATTTGAGAATAGGTTTATAGGAGATGGGTTCCATTCCCGGCCTATATATAACTCCTGCTCAATTTGATAGGTTGTATGGATTACATGCACATTAGAGGGTTTGGGATAGAACTATTGGGCATTAATGGATGGGTCAGAGAGTATGAAGGCCAACATACTGGTCTAGCAATCGCATTAATGGCGTCGATGGGTAATCGGCCCTAGTTTTATGAAATAAATGGGAATCACAGTATCATAATTCAAAATATTTGCTTTGCATCCGAATATGTATTGAATCTATATGCTTTCCAATCCTTGTTAGATATTGTTGGATCATGTTGTTATTTCATGTTTTCCTTGAATACTATATGGAATATTGATGCATACTGTGAATCTGTATTTACTGAGCTAGTTGGAGTGCTCATTCTTTTTAAACATTTCAGGTGCGCAACCCAGCACTTCAGCTAAAGGGAAAGAGAAGATTTAGGAGTCTCGAGTCTTCTCTACGCTGTAATGACATATTTGTATCTATATAAATCTGTTGACTTATTTTGATGTATATAAACAGGGTTGGGGGAATTTTCTATATGGTTTGGAAGTTTTGGTAAACTCCGTATTTCCTTATATTCAATTATATCGAAAAAAAAATTATTTCCGTTGCGTATTACTTTGATATTTAAATTCGATATGAATATACAGGTTGAGTTTATCAGGTATGAATGGAGAGGCTGATGGCTCTAGTTTAGTCTACGAGGTTAGAGGGCTTAATTAAGGTTTCAGGACGGGCATTTTCCCTGATCAGGATAGGGGACGTCAAAATTCGGACCTCTCGTCCTACATCTGCGGGGCCAGGTCCAGGTATAGAATCCACTAAGAGAAAGTGATGTACATATTTATGCAAAGTTCCTAACTAGTGACCTCTCATCTAGCTGGTGAATCCCTCACCAAACTTTGCTACACTACCCACTCCCCTTACAATCGATCTTACGCAATACCCAAGTCTATTTGGTGCCCGAGACCCCCTTTGTGAATCGGTTAAGTCTCCTTAGCCTAATGTGTGTAAATAAAAAGAGCTATCTCTCGAAAACTCTATATCACAGTAATTTCAAAAATGTTATATTGAACAGATACATTACTACTGCAATTACATGAATATATAAGAAGATCATGCAAGGACTTTCTTGTAGAAGTTTCCTTGTATATCTTCAATCAAATGAGGTGGCGAGTATTTAGTTTCATTTTTTCTCCGTTGTTGAAAAGAAACACACCTTGATTGTCTTGTGAGTTGTCAATCGAGTATCCTCTCTTAGCTGGACATGCATGTGTGGGTTGTCAAAGATATCTTGTCCAGCTGTAAGGGAATCAGTCGAGAATATTTACTAAAATTATGGAACGAGTTCTGTACCGTATATAGGTACAGACCAAGTCTTCCTGCAAAAACTCACAAGGTTTAAATCATATCATTTTTTCATACATGAGTGTTGGTTGAACAAATAATGACAATAAATATTTTACCTTATCAATCTCCCTCTTTGTCATTTATTTGTCACAATCCAATATAAAAGGATTATGACAGATTTAAACAAATAAAACATGTATTTATAAAGCGAATAAGATCAATATAAATAAGTTAAGGCATGTGTTAACAATAGAGCAAAGTCCTGCAAGGTAAAAGTTAAGAGCCGAATCCAAATTATAGCAGGACCAAATATTTAGACTTAAAAATTAAAACAGTTGTAGAAACAAAGAATTGAACTGAAATAGTAGAAGTCATAATAAGCTCCCCTTATATTAGAGCTATTATCCCCCTTTGTGACAAAATAAAATACAAGGGTTAGAGAAAGTAACTAAGGGGAGGTATCATAAATTAACTAAATGAACTCCCCCTTCGTCCTTGCATTGTCTCCCTATTTGGGACATAAATTATCAAAACTCGAAAGGAGGAAAATAATTAACTACGATATAAGTAGTAAGCACAGTGAAAATATAGATAATATAAAAGAGTTGTAGAATGAGACAATATCAAAGCAATATGAAAGGACGCATAAAAACTCTTAAACTTACACTTACTCCTCATGAATTCATCATTTACCTCCAACAGAAACTTTTGTAGGTACAGAGTGGTCTGTGAGTACAGAGTCGTATGTAGGTATAAAAGTAGTAGCATTTTGAGTAAGTTCAACATCTCCACTTGACGTCGATCTATCCAACTTGTTCCCTGTCGTAAAACAAAATAAAGAAATTGCAAAAAAAAAAAAAAAAAGCTATGATTTAGCGTTATACCAAATCGTAGCCCATATGGTGTTGCCTTAATGAATAGACGAAGATAAGCTCGGACTCAATGGAACATTTGTGCCATTACATTGAAATTGGGGTAGACCACGTACATCATTCATGCGAGCTGCATTGCATTACAAGCTCCTTTTGGGTACCCATTTTTGCTTCTTTTTTTTACCATGTCTAGCTGCATTACGTAACCTATCATGCTTTCTGGTGACAGCTCTTTGTCGCCTAGCTATATCTCGATACATTTTGTAGCATCGAGGTCGGATATGACCCTTGATACTGCAATAAAAACACGTTGGCCTGAAACGTGGTTGAGCATTTTTTATTTCAGTAGCAGCAGTTCCTTCATTTTTTTAATAAAGGAAGTGGCTTATTCATTCTTAAAGGGTGATCCTTTGCTTGTGTAGCCAAGGCCTTTGTGATCATGTCAGTTCTTTCCCATTTTGAGGATGTCATCAAGTTGTGCTTTTCCCTTTGTTCAATTGCTTAAGAGTCGACTCTGATCTTTCAAAGATCTCCTTGACTTCACTTAACTCTTTTTCTTTGGCATCAAGTTGGTGTTGCAAGGCTGTGATTTCTCTTAATATGATGATATTTTTGTCAATTGCATCTAACCATTTCACATAGATTTCTGCATATGTTTTTTTCAAATCTGCAGTATTAAAAGAATTAGTAGAATCTAAATCTGAATCATAAGTTGGAGAAATTACCTGATACGATGTATTAGAGACTGTGGATACAACAAGTGTTGTGGGTACAACCAAGGTTGTAAGTACAACAAATGTTGTGGGTACAGCCAAAGATGTAGGTACAACAGACGTTGTGGGTACAGTAGAGGAATCACTGGATTCTTCGGATATTGCACAAGTAAAAGCAACATAGTTGTTTCAATGTCCATTCTCAATTTCACTATATGAGTCACTATCACTTAAAGTTGTGTCAAGTGATTTTCCATTCTTTTTAGAAAGTTTGGGCATTTTGATTGATAATGACCAAATCCGCTACATTCTCGGCATTTTCCTTGTTTGACATTTCTTCCATCATTTGATTTTGCATCAAATCCTTCATTTCTTGATGCATCATACTTTGTCCCTGATTTGCCACCATGTACCTTTTTGAAAAGTTTGTCACCTTTACCGCCATTTCTCTTTGCTTCTTATTCTGATTAAGATGCATTTCATACGTGGTTAGTGAACCCATTAATTCATCAAACTGTTAATTTTTCAAACCTTTTGTCTCTTATGGTAGCCACTTTCACATCGAATTTTGAAGGAAGTGATCTAATGGCCTTTCAACCATTTTTTGATTTGAATACTTCTTGCCAACTTTTTGTGCTTGATTTGAAATTTCTTTCAATTTTGCAGTGTATTCTACAATCGTCTCATCATCACTCATATGTAGTCCTTCAAATAAGGATGCAAGAAGGACTTTCTTTGAGTCTTGCATGACTTCATTACGTTCAAACATATTTTAAAGAATTTTCCACCCTTCTTTTGCAATCTTGCAGGAGGATATAAGCTTTAGGTGATCTTGGTTTACTGCACTGAAAATGGCGTTTAGTGCTTTGGCATTGGCGAGTAGTAGTCATTTTTCATCCTTGGACCATTAATTTGTAGGTTTGGGCTCATCATTGATTGTGGGTACAGAGTAGCCATTTTCGATTAATCTCCAAGCCTTGACATCTAAGGATAAAATAAACCCCTTCATCCTTGCTTTCCAATATGTGTAGTTTGTAGGCGTAGCAAGGGTGGCTTTGTTTGTCGAAACTCCTTCCGGCTTATCAGATTGTAGTGATTGAGACATGTTCGGATCTCACCTTCCTTGACACAACAAGGAGATCTCACCTTCCTTGACATAACAAGGAGCCTAGGTGCCCACTCTGATACCACTTGAAAGTGTTCAATCAACTGCAATCATAAATAACAACAAACAACAACAACAACAACAACAACAATAACAAAAAGCAAGCAAAAAGAAATAAATGCACACAAAATTGTTATTGCAGTTTGAACCTCCCATCCTACATCTGCAGGGCCACGCTCAGGTGTAGAATCCACTAAGAGAAAGTGATATACAGATTTATGCAAAGTTCATAACTAGTGACCCATCATCTAGCTAGTAAATCCCTCACCAAACTTTGCTACACTACCTAATCCCCTTACAACTGATCCTACACAATATCCAAGTCCCCTTGGTGCCTGAGATCCCCTCGGTGAATCGGCTAAGTCCCCTTAGCCTAGTGTGTGTAAATAAAAAGAAATATCTCTTGAAAACTCTATCATATAGTAATTTTGAAAATGTTTTGCTAAACAGATACATTACTACTGCAATTACATGAATATATAAGAAGATCATGCAAGGACTTTCTTGTAGAAGTTTCCTTGTATATCTTCAATCAAATAAGGTGGTGAATATTTAGTTTCCTTCTTTCTCCGTTGTTGAGACGAAACACGCCTTGATTGTCTTGTGAGTTGTCAATCGAATATCATTTCTTAGTTGGACGTGCATGTGTGGGTTGTCAAAGATATCGCATCCAGCTGTAAATGAATCTGTCGAGAATATTTGCTAAAATTCTAAAACAAGTTCTGTACCTACAGACACATATGTAGGTATAGACTAAGTCTTCCTGCAAAAACTCACAAGGTTTAAATCACATCCTTTTTCATACATGAGTATTGGTTGAACAAATAATAACAATAAATATTTTACCTTATCAATTATCAAGGGAGAAGCTAAAGCAATCGTGCCCTTGAAAAACTAAATCATAAGAACCTTTTTTAGATTGCTCGTCCAAAACAAAGTCCAAAAACTTATTCATACCATTAGATTAATTATTGGTTCTCAAAAATATTTCTTTCTTTCACTTGCAATGTCTCTAGTGTGCATACTTTAATCCTCCTAATATATAGGTTGTACAACTTGTGCACCAACTTAAAACATTGACATGGCAAAAGAGCTACAATTAATTGAAATGTCAAATAAGACAAAGCTTAAATAAGAGAAGGGGTTAGGGAGATAAAGACACGGTCATCCTATAAGGCGTAGTGTTTATGTTGGGCACCAAGTTAGAGATCAAATTTGAAAAGGGGCTAGGGAGATAAAGACAACAGAATAAGAGAGGAAAATAGAAGGAGTAGTGAATGGAGAAGAAGAATAGAGAAATTAAGGGAAGGAAGGGGACAATTCTTTCATACCCTCTTATGCTTTTCATTCATGCTTGTATAAATAGGGGAATTACATCATTTGTGCTGTGTACATCACACATGCATGACTCATAGAGAATATGCTCTGACAACTTAACGGAAATCCTAACAAACTCGTGCAATTGATACATGTATAACGTTTCAGTCAAGCAGCCTCAAGGATTTTTGCACCACTCGTTTGCTCCTCTTAGGTGCTTTAGCTGGGCTACATGGACTTTGTCTGCGCCAATGCCTTGTGGATTTGCATCAAGAAAAAAGTTTGTCCTCAAGGTTAAAATTAGGAAACAAACTCTTGAAAGTAGCATAGTGTTTCCAAGTAGCTTCAGAAGATTGTGACCATCCCATTGAAATATAATTGTTTTTGTTTTTACTACTTATTTTGTCAAGCAATGCCAATTATATTCCTTCCTATGCAAATCAATAACTACTCCTTGTGTATATTGTCAATGACTTGTGACATAAGTAGGAATCGTATGATATTGTTTTTGTTCTTTTGCATAGATTTAGTTATGAAAATGCAAGACCAATTCTTTTTTGTTGCTGGACAACAAAGTTTTAAATATGAGACACTTAATAAATTCTTTAAATATACAGTGTACAAGCATCTCTTCTTCAAGGTGTTTTTTCCTTTTTCAGCAAGTTCAGCTCAGAGTTGGGCAGCATGTTATTCTCACTGTATTGATTTACTTCCTCCCACATCATATCTCTCTCCTTACAAACTTTTGGTTGTATATCCATTGTAAATGTGAGCTCCTTTGTACATTTGTTTGCAGTTTACTTCTCAATTATTTTATGCTCTTATCTTTTCGCAACATCTATGAATTTGCCAAGTCCGGTCTTAGAATAACAAACGTAAATAAGTAACTTATTCCTTCCCTGTGAAGATGTATAAATTCAAATTGACCTTTAAATGGATATGATATCATGAGAACTATAGGGGAGAAAAATCCTGGGGACGTGAAATTGCAATTATTGTGATTTAAAGAGCACTTTTTAAATGAGTTTTCTCTTTCTTTCAGAATGTCAGTAATGGTGGTTAGTCCACAACCTGTTCAAAATTTGATGAGGTATGAGTTTATATGTTGGATTATTGGGTAGCAATTCAAGTTATTTAATCGTGGTTCCATGAAAATCCAGCGACTCAAGTTCGACTTCATGAACTCAATTTTTTCTTAGTAAATGGGTCTTTTGGAGAGTTTTTTTTCTGATGTAGGTTGATTACGATAGATTGTGCCTTATTTTGGGTGTGAAGTATTAATTCTTATTTGTTTATAATTGTGTTGCAAAGTTTTATCTGAACTAAATTTGCATTTTTCTCTTCATGCTTGAACAAATTGAGACCAAACCAAAACATTATTTGAAGTACTTTAGCGCTTTAATTCATCTTGGTTTGATTAGCTTAATAATGTAATGTAATTCAACTAGGTGGATGGGTTTTGGTAGCAGCAACTAATGACTTATATTATGTAGCATCTACATATATACACCATGAATGCTTAAAGAGCATTCCCTCTACTATACCTCATGAATGCCTAGAAAAGACTCATGTGTACATTGTCATTATATTGTTGACCATCTATATGGAACACTAGGTACATACTATTTCAACCATGGAAGTTGAACGACCAAGTGATGTAGTGTTTTAGATTTGCTTTCTTTTTTTGTTTTTCGTTTTATTTGTGAGTTTTTTTTCTCATGGGCTTGTCGACAAAAGGAGAATTTCTTATTCATTTTAAAATAAATAGTGTACTAAGACTTATTGCACCTTGTGAAATTCGTTTGTTTCTTACAACTTCTTTTCCATTTTGCCGGTGGATGGCCAAATCTCTTACTGTCGAAGCTCTTTAAATTTAAACTATGTTTTCTTCTTTTAAAGTAAAGAAATATTTGCATGGATTATAACACACTAAACTATAAATTCATATAGCATAATATGTGGTTTTGATTGATTAAGCTCTCTACTGTTAATTGTTTAGCATTAATTATGCTTGTGTTTTGTTAAAGTTACATTTGGTATTGACCTATTTTGATATCTATGTATATTGGTTTCTCTCATTTTAAGATGTTTAGTTGATACATACTTTGCTATTGTTCGTAAATTTTGGTTTTTTGATTATTGACCTTATTATTGAGTGTTTGCTCCTCTGATCTTTTTTGCATATTTGTATTGTTTAACATAAGAATTCATTCCCCTTCCTCCTTTTGAAGGTATTACTTAGCGACCCCAACTAATTTATTTGAGATTGATGCTTTGTTTATGATGTTGCTCTTAGGTAGCTAGAAAATAAAGTTGCGAAAAATCCTTACATTAGTTTCTTTCATGCATTTTTTTTAATTTATAATGGTGATTGAATTTTCGGAACTTGGGAGAATTGAGAAACTGCCAGCAGTAATTACCTGCGAAGTTTGAAGTTGAGGAGAAGTGGTTCTTTATTTGCTAATATGTTATAGGACTTACAAGAGGTGTGAAGATTAAAGTATATTGGCATTGTTCAATTTTTTTATGTAACTCTGTGTTTGAATTTGTTGACATGTATCATTCGTCATTGGTGTATGTATGAATTACTTAACATGTACAAAAAAAAAAGAATTACTTGACATTTCTACATGTGTTGAGGAATGTAAGAATTGAACTCGCTCATTAATATTTTTTTATTTTTTAGTTTCCTGTAAGTAATTATTTATGTTTTTAAGGAGAGTTTGATTAGTTGCGTTACAAGTTATTTGTGACAGTTTTGATGTTTTTTTGTAACAGTCTAACACTTGGGAAAAGATTGGAGTAATGTCATGCCATTTGAGACGACCATAAAATGACCATAACTTGTTGCAAATGAATTAGAAAATTGATTGTCTAATATGCTAATCAAACATATAAAATATTTGGGCAGCTAAAAATCATTTTTTATTATAATAAATTAATAATGTGCATTGGTAAAAAAAATTAACGAACCTTTTTTAATTATTTTCAATGTTTTTTTCATGAATATTATCAATCTTATTTTCTAATAAAGTGGCATCTTGTAACGGCCCATTTTATTAAATTTGCAGACGTGGACGCCAGCTCGGATCCACATGGACGTCGCGGTAGGCTAGGACACACGGGGACTTAGGTATGTTAGGTATGGTGTGTTGGATGCTTATTTGCGGTGAAATTTATTGAAATACATCGCATGTGTGTATGTTGAATAAAAATACGTGCGGGATTGTGTGAACTGTATTCGCCTCGATATGCGTGTCGACGCGGGTACCGGGTAGTTGACGGGACCGAATATTAGGTCGGGGAAACTAAAACACACAAATTAAATAAAAATGGCCAAATTACTAATATGGAATGGGTATTAGGCGGCTAGTGACGCGGCGGTACGCGTATATCGCGGTTCGAACGCGAAATCGGGCGTCGAAACGCCCGAAAAACGAGCGAGTGTCCCAGCTGTGTCACCCTTTGGGTCAAGACAAAAAGTCAACATCACAATCCTTATCTACACACTCCAACGTCATTTCTCTCACCTCACACTCCACCCTCACCACCGTACACACCACGCACACACACCAGGGATGCCGAGAGCGAGGAAGAAGAAAGGGAGAGGAGGAGGAGAAGCAGCCGGGAGGGAGAGGAGAACGTGGAGACGCCACGATCGAGGTGAGTCCTCGTTGTTATTGTGGGTTTCGGTGGTTGGTCGTGGTGGCCGAGACAAGGGTTCGGCCATGGAGGCCGAACCGGGTCGCGGTGGTGATGGCAGGGGTGTCTCCCCTGCCATCGAGTCCACCGGGGGTTGGGGTGGAGAGCAACCTCAACCCCAAACCCCAAATCACAGGAAAAATTGATCGAACCAGTGAGAACTGGTTCGATCAGAGGATGAAGATGCACACGCGCGCGAGCGTGCGCGCGTGTGCATCCCCCTCATGGGCCGGGCCCATAATGGGCTAGGGCCGGGTCGGGTCCGACCCGTTTGGGTCGACCCGACCCAAACCAAACCCGGCCGGGTCGGGTCCGACCCGTCTGGGTCGACCCGACCCAGACCCAAACAAGTAAAATTTCAAAAAAAAAAAAAGAGGAAAAATTTGGAAAATTCCGGAAAAATTGGGAAAAGTCTGAAAAAAATATATTTCCATAAAATAAATAGAAATTTATGAATTTCTATGAAAAATAACATATTTGGATATTTCAGACGCGACTTTTTGAGGGGTTTTGCCTCGAAAAGCACGAAATAGGCAATTTGGCCTAAAAAGTTTAGAAATTTGTTGTAAATTTTCATGCTAAATTACATTATTGATAAATGGACATAGGTTGACACGGGTGATCAATTGGCGACCAAGGACCCAGTGGACTTGGACTCGCGGATTGATTACGGGGTAGTAGAGCTCGTTGTGAGGTTTGTAAAACCCAAAGGAAAAACTCTTGAGTATTTATTTTGCTTTGTAATTCCATTCAATTTCAGTATTTCATTGTGATTTTTCTTATATCTATATCTTGTCGTTGTTTGCACGGTTGGTTCGTTACGCCCACCGGATATTCCGTTGTGTGTATATGCATTCTAGACCATAGCATGTGTATCAGGAGTGCTCGGTGGATAACGACACGAGGGAACTGCTACATGTGTCGGTGTGTCGTAGGTCTACGCCGGCCACCGAGAGGGATCAGGTGATAGCTAGTTGGGTGCGCCCAGTAGTGGGATCCTGGAAGGAAATCCCGAAGTATGGTTTAGTCTGACTAGAACAGACACACACATTTGCACTTTATTGTTATTTATGCATGCGATGTCCTACTTACAGTTGCCTGTTTATATTCCGCATGTTTATTTAACAGTATTTATTGACTTCCACTTGTTTATATGAATGCTCGGAGGAGTTCCTTGGGATTTTACTGACTGGACTCGTCATCCATTTTCTTCTGTGATGATTGAGTGCAGATCCTAGTACAAGTAAAGGCAAGGGGATCTTACGTGACTACCTCTGACTGCCTACCGTTGAGGTTTACTTGTACGTGTGTAATTATTTTGATATTTTGATTCTTTTGGGAATTGGGGAGTGACATGACATTGTACATAGGTACTTTACATGGTACAGTTGTTAACACAAGTACTTTTCAGGTGTTTCCACAGTAGGATTTGTTGAATTAATTAATATTTTTCTCCATTTACGTACAACTTCCGCTGCATATGTCATATATACACTGTACACACACGTGGATACGAAATTCGAGACAGAGGAAAGGACGGGCAGGTGCCGTACACGTGTAGTTGGGCCAGTTGGCAAGGAGTACACGGAGACACGTCACCCCGGGGCGGCGAGGGCCGCCACACATCTTAGAAAGTCATTGGTAAGAAGTACATTTTTCACACGTTTTATAAATTGTCTACATTTCGTGAAAATTTATGTATTTTTGTCCTTTAAATTTTAAATGAATATTTTGAAACCAAATCACTGTAAAAATTTAAATATGTATAATTTATTTGTATTTTCTCGATTATTAGAACAAAGTGATGGAATAGACTTCCTATGAGCGTAGAGAGTGGCTCCCACACATTTGAAAAAACTAGTATATATATAGGAAAATGATAAAATGACACACATGAGGCGCACACCTTATTTTTTAGTCATTTATGACTCTTTCTTGTCTCCCAAGACGTGGGCCCCACATCTCACAAAGTGTGCATCCCAAGTGTGCCAACGAATTATTTTCCATATATATGTGTGTGTGTTTTGCTTGTTGTTCTTTTGTTTTTTTTTTTCAAGCCGAATGGCCTAGCCTTACTTCGTGAAATGCACAAGGACTCCTCCCCTTTACGTAAAACGCACAAGGCGAGACAGTTGTCTCGCCGACAGCGGCGCTATCGTCGACCGCGACACTAAACCGACAATGAAAAAACTTCATTGATCCTTCAACAATCTTTTTGTTACACCATAGTTCATCAATTTGCATCAATTGAAACAAATTTATCATGCATTAAGTGAAAACCTCTAGAACACTCAAGTTGAGTTACAAAATCAGTTTTGGAATGAAATCAAGTGATAAACTCTTTTGAAAACAATGGAAAATACTCAGAATTTACTTACTTTGGTTCTTAATTTCGTTTGAAACACATAAAACCCAATTTGGGTGAGTTGAATGACACTATTTCATGAATTTGAGCAAAGGAAGATGAAGGGGAAATTATACTTCGATTATTGGCACTCTGATCTGCTTCACATCTCATTGAAACCTCTCTGAATTGATCACTCCAGCCCCTCCCTTGTCTCTCCCTTTCAAATAAGTCTCCTGAACTTATGTTTGCTTGCATGTTCAAATGCACCACTAAGGCACCTATTTATATTCTTGTGAGATTTAATTTTGGCCATTGATCAAGATGTGCACAACCATCTCTAGAAAAATCAAGGAATCATGATTAGCTAAGTCACACACTCCAGTGACGCACACACTTGTACATATGGTATAGGAATCATCATCTAGGATCATCTCCATGAAATTTAAGGATCTACATTAAATAGATAAAGCTACAGTCCTCTTTTTAATTCATAAATTAAATTTCATAGCATAGGCACATTAATTCATATGTAGGCTATTTAGGGTCTTAAATTGGTGTACTACCACTTCCCCTAGTACTCGACTACTGGGCATCTCGTGCCCCGCGTCTCAACACGCATCTCAAGGCGTGCTTTCACAATTTAGTTGACTTAGCTTATGGTTTTATTATCATTAAATGTCACATTTATTTTGGCTATACTCATGTCAGTCTATTTAGCATAGTCTAGACTCAGTGTACTCGCAATTCTTTGCGGCGTCTGCGTGGGTGTGAACTAACGTCCTAGTCTTAAAATAATAATAAATAACAGCGTTAATAAAACTGAGCCGTTATATATATATACTATAACAATACTAAATTTTTTATTATTTCGATTCACTATAGATCTATAATAATTCATCTGCTCCTCTCGATTTACCACATATAATTAATTTTCTGCATAAGCAATATAAATGGAGAAGATAATCTTAAAGCATCAGTTTGTCACAATTTTTTTAAATTTTATACCAATGAATCGTCTTCCAGCGAGCTTAGTGAGCACACCCAAACGTTGCGTAGCGTATAGCAACTAATGTGTATATATAAAAAATGTAAAGGGTGGTTTCATTTTATATATTCAACTCTCTTTAGTATTAGATGAAACATAAACTAAGATAAAGTCTTTGATGTTAGTTTTGTATTGAATGAACTGCAAAGCACTGCAAAGAACAATGATGTTAAAGTAAATAAATAGGAAACAGAAGCAGAGCACTGACAATAGAATTTTTTTTTTTCTTGTTTTATAATCACTAAGAATAGAATAAAATCTCATCAAATGAAACAGAACCTTTTTATTATAATTTATGTTAAGCCTACCTAAGCACGAGACTGTTGAGTGAGACTTAAGTTTGGATTCATTCACATTAGATAATCAATGCAGAATCATTCATAGAATCAAACAAAATTGCTACCATCATCAGATAAGAGAAAGAGAGTTTTTTCAACAATGGCCCCCCAAATATATCTGCTTTTGTAATAGACAATTATTGTAAGCAATACTACACTCATTCAAATCAAATGTTGAAGATCATGAATAGTAATCAACTACTAAGAAAATTTTCCAACCATAACTTAGTCAGAAAACTGTCACTGAATAAATTGCTAAACTTTCAGCTCAGAAGTCAAGGCCACGAGTTGATAAATACAGAAAACGGCTTTATGATTTTAAAGGGTTCTTTTATTAAGAATCTATTCAATGATTCAATCTAAGATCATGCAAGTCACAGTTTGAGTCATTCACATACATGGAAAATTTGAGAATTTACAAATTACTACCACCCTTCAATGATCAAGGCTGCAGAAACCTCCAACAGCTCTTTGAGCATACACTTAGGAATTGAGATTACGAGGGAAACACATTCATGAACAAGTACCTAAAAGAATCACTAGTAATTCATCTCTGACTTCTCCATTTCCTCCTCGAATTGAATTTCTTGCTGGCGACATTCGCGGCTGCAGAAAGCTTTCTCACCCCTGTAAACATGAACAAAACCAATCAACAAAAGGATAAAATTATATTGCAAGTTACAACAATGTTCAATTCAGTATAAGAACCTCGAAACCGCCCATATCGAGATTTTTCGTTGTATAAATTGAGAATTAAAGGTGTTTAAAATGTTAGATCCATCAAATAGTCTAACCTGTACATGTAAATGTCCTTTCCTTGCACAAGACTCATCTTGCAATTGTAGCAGAAACTGAGAAAACTCTCAGATGAGAAACTCAAATGATCAGCAGAAAAGCAATTATCTTTCTTAAATGAAGAAACCCCATTAAAGCCAAAGCAATCATCAACAATGCAATCTTCAAATATATGAGTTGTTCTTGGATTAGGCCCATGAGAGATCACACAAGTGTAATCCTCAGAGAGTTCCATTTCACTTGCAGAGAGACACCCAGTGAACACTCTAGGAGAACCAACTGTTCCAACACTTGAATTCAAGGACCCAAATGGAGATTTCTTAGTTGAATTAGGAGACATTCCGGGCGAGTACGACGACGACCCGGGACGCGAATTTCGGGTTTTGATGCAGGAATGAGAGGGGAATTTTGGGGAGTCCTCTGCAGGGGAGAGAACAGAAGGGATTTGGATCTTCAGTTGTGATCCAAAGAGAACCATTGGAGTGCTTGAATTTGAGTTGTTTTTATTGTTGGTTTCAGCATCAACTATGCTGATAAGACCAACAGACTTTGAATCAAGAGTTCTCTCTCTTGGACTAAATTTGCAATCCAAACAAGGCTCAGTGGACAACCTACTTGAATTAGTAGAGTTGTCTTTATCAGAGAATGGTTTGCTGTCTAGAATTGAAGTTGGGCTCATCCCAGAATCAGTTTCAGATAAGGATTTGACACAGAATCCATTGAAGAATCTTGGAGAACTGAAGAGAGATGATGAAGTTGTGGGCCTCATTTGTTTCATCAAAGTAGGGGAAGAGAGTTTGGTTTCATCCATTAATGCTTGTTTAGCAATTGCTGGTTTGTTATTGTTATTGATGTTGTTGTTGTTGTTGCACCCACAATTGTCACTGCAAAGAAACAATGATCAAGAACAACAAAATCAGTTTTTCCTTTAGCAAGAAAAACAGAGAAACAATGATAAATTGCCAAAAAAAAAGTTACCTAAAATGAGAGAGATTCTGTTTCAAAAGCCAAAATTGGGAGAACCCATGAAACAGCCATGGATTTACAGAAAGTGGAGTGGCTTTTCCGACAAATCCCACACTGGGAGATTTTAAAAACAAATAACAAAGCAAACAGAGGAAAACACAGAGGAATCAACAAAGAAACCACCATTTGGCCCAAAACCCAGAACCCAAAAACAGAGTTGCCATGAAAATCAAACCCTTCACTCCTAAGACTCTGTGACCTCCATTGATTGGTCCCCCTAACAAAGTTTTCCTATCAAAAAAAAGCAAACTTTTCCCTTTTTTTTTCTTTGTGCAGCTTTTCTGCCAAAGAGAAACTTTTTTTTTTGTTAAACAATTGGATGCCTAATTGCACATCAAACAAAGTTCATTATGATCAAGAAGAGAAGAAGAAACAAATTGATTTTCATATCTTTCATATATCTCTCTCTCTCTCTCTCTCTCTCTGTTTAATGGGTCTTTCAGTTTGGGAACTGAAAATGGGCTAATGGGTTTGGAGAGTGGATTTTAAAGAGTATCTGTGTGAGCGAGTGGGTGCGTTGTTGAAGTGGTTTTTCGAGAGAGGGAAACCGCTGTGAGGGGGGAAATGGCAGTTTTGGGCGGCGGTTTTAAAGAGAGAGTTACTTGAAAGAAAAAAAAAAAAAAAACCACGAAAGAAAGCATTCATGATCTGCAAGTAGTGAGGTACTTCAATCTCAACTACAACAGAAGAATGGCTTTGGTTGCTAAAAGTGATTCACCCATAAATAGGTTGTCTTAAACCATAGCAATTAATGTTTTTAGGTACTCTTTTGTGTTATTTGGATGACTCGATCGTATTAATCATTTTCAATTCAATTGCGTCAAACGTAACCAAAAAAAATTGCAATTGCCTAGATTCGAAATGTACTTGAAGGAAACATTCTTTCTCTAAAATCATTTCACATATATGCATATGCACAACTTCAATCAACGCCAATATACAGATAAATATGACACCGATGCTCATAAATTAAAAGGAAAAACTAGAGAAGCTGTTTGAAGCTGCGATCGCGAGCGCACGGCGGTCGCGAGGCAAAGCAAGGCGCGAGGCTTAGGCGGTCGCGAGGCGGAGGTCGCGGCGGCGGCGGTCGCGCATGTGACGAGAGGCGGCGATCAAGGCGAGGCCGAGAGCGCGAGGGAGAGCGGGAGAGCCGTGGAGGAGAGAACGCAGAGAAGAAGAGAAATAGAGAGAGAGAGAAATCGTGGAGAGAAAGAGGAACGTAAGAGAGAAAACAAGGGTTGGGTTTTTTTGGGGTTCATTTGCTTTGGGGTTCAATGAACCGCTTTTTTGTTGGGGTTCATTTGTTGGGGTTCATTGAACCGGGTGGTTCATCGAACCATTGGTTCATTGCCACGTGGCGCCACGTGGCGCCATGTGGTGATTGCATTTCGTCACGTCATCAATAATCATGACTGGATTAACAAAAGGACTTAATTTACACTATATGAAAAGTTGAGGGACTAAATGTGTTGTTTTCAAAGTTGAGGACCAAAAGTGTAAAACCTTCAAAGTTCAGGGGACCAAAATATTAGTTTTACCAAAAAAAAAAAAAAAAAAAGAAGAAGGAAAATAACCAAGAGGGTTGCTGCGGGACATCACGGTCCTCATTCCTTAAGAATAATTCACTTTGAGCCCCGATTTTAAATACCGATTCATGTCGTGCAATACACATCAAGATGTATATGTGTGCATCTCAAGATAAAATGCAGGCAATCTTATTGGGTCGATGCCCATAATGGGTTACCCAAACACTTTTGGCTAGAGTTATCATCTTGGTGGTTCTACGTTCCTCGAGTTTGAGATTAGTTAGGGTTATGTCGCGAATACTTGACAATAACTAAAAAAGAAAAGAAAAGAAAAATGATTAGTAGATTTACAATTGACACTTAGTTATTATGGTCATTTTGCATTGAGATGTGTGTGCACATGTTACAACATATATCTAAAGGACCGCAACAATTAAGTGTGTTGGCGTCGAAGGGGTTAGATCAACTCCAATTAGTAGGCGCTGGTGAAGTATAGTAATCGTGTCGTCCCTGGGGGATGGCGCTTTCGTAAATAGTGCTGCATCATTTTGTTGTATCACTATTCACTAGATGGTTAACTATTCACCTTTTTTATTTTGTTTTTTTATTTTTATATTTTATAAATTTATTTTTGTGATTATATTACTTTTAAATTAAAAATTAAATTAAATAAAATAATAATAAAAATAAAATAGTGTAAACAATAGTGTTGATGAATGGAAAGCGCGAATAGTATTAGTGTCACTATTTACACCAAAATAGATATAAATAGTGTTAACATGACATTATTTTAGTGTTGTTGAGTAGGAGATTTTTTTTTTTTTTTTTTTTTTCGAGAGGTGAAATAACGATAGAGTGGAAATGAAGAGGAGGGTGTGCATGGTATGGGTTTGGGGGGTGTAAATTATGTAATGGTGGTGATGGCAGGTTTCGATAATGATGTACTTTTACTATCAGTCTATTCGCATGTAAAGCACGAACTCGGAGGCTGACGACACGCCACCTCTGCTTCCTTGTCGTATTTCAACCTCAATGTCCACCTTCACCTCCCCCTCACAATACTTTTTTTTTTCCTCTTTTTTAACTGTTGAATTCTAATTCGAAGAATTAATTTGACAAAAAAAAACTCGAAAATTTAACAATTCATATCTATACAACTTGAATGGAAATTGCTAGTTGTTCACTAAACTTTTATAACTTATCATATTTAATTTTTTTAGTTTTTCAAGACGTAATTTATAAGGTAGGATTGATGTCTTTATAGGTAGTATATTAGTACAATATAAAAAAAAAGTTCATATCTACACTATTATAAAGCGATAAATATTATTTAAATAGGAAAAAAGTAGGGTGTATAGATATTTTTCAAAATTAATTGTTCACATCTTCCTACGACATAATTTATATATAATTTTTCAATTGTATAGGTTATACACGACCGATTTGCTGATGGAGCATCTAAAATTATCAAAAGCTTTTGATCTGCATAATTAAAATTTATAATCTCTTGCTTATTAAAAATACAATCGCAATATGATAAATTTTTTATATGAGTTTAGCTTTATGTTTTCATTTGATATTTCTTATTGTTGGTATATAGTCTTGATGTTGCATAAAAAATTTACTTACCCAAACTATCAAAACAATTAGAACTCTCATAAGCATCTCTCTAGTAGTTTTCTTTTTTTTTATTTTTTATAAATTTTTATTTCCATTGAACCTAATCACATCAAAAGCCAAAAAAAAATAAATCATACCATAAAGGCTCCAAGTCCCTTGCTTCTTGTTTTAGCTTTTGCAATTTGAATAAGCAACTTTGGAAAGATTAAAAACCAAAAACCAAAACCAAAAACAAAAAATAACAAAAAACACGTGATAATTACAAGTCAAACGTGACTAATTCCATTTTTTTGTATTTCGAAGAAATAATAAATAAATTCCATTATTTTGTAGGCGATTCCACTCGACAGACGACTCAAACCGAGTCAGCTCGCTCATCGTGAAACGAGACCAGCTAGTAAATTAGTTCTCTTGTTAGGCCCCACAGGAGGGAATCCTGCACCAGCACGCCTGCACCTGAATAGACACCATCCACTGTTTCGCGAGATCTGAACCAGCAACACGTGGCTGTATTAGAAGGGCCTGCCTGACGTGAGATAAGTTCCGGTGAGTCTGGCGTACACAGTGCCCTGCACCACCGAAAACGGGTGATCACTTCACGTACAGTCTCTTCTGCCTGGATACTGCAAAGTCGTACGCATCATCATAGGCGTCAGATTCGTGGCCCTCCCTCACCTATCCCTATTTCACATCAAGTTTTCGCTAATGTGGTCCCATCCAAACTGTAGTCTTCAGTTATTGTGTGGGCCCTATATACATGGCCTACCAACTTTTGGATCTCCCGATGTCCGTTACTCTTCTGTCACGCAATTTTTTGTTTTCCTTTTATGCCCCGGGAATATCATGGGTAATTCAGTCATTGGGATCCCAATAAACCTCGAATTACAATGTGACAGCAAAATCTCAATGTCAGTGTCAATTTCACTCGTGATTACAAAACAGTCATAGACAGGTTGGAGGGAGTTTTTCCAAAAGTAGGGGTATTTTACAATTTTTTTCACAAAATAGGGAGGTTTTTTTTTTTTTTATCACGGAAGTAGGCAATAACGCCTTTTGAGAAGGCGTTATTGAGTGGGATGTTTTTGGTTCGCGGTGACGTGGCGTCCACGTGGCATGGGTTTGTACGAGATAGCGCCTTTTGAAAAGGCGCTATCTCGTACATGTGGCCGCCACCTCACCGACACTTCGCGCCACATCACATCATTCAATAACGCATTGCCACGTCGCGCCACATCACCTCATTCAATAACGCCTTCTCAAAAGGCGCTATTGCGAAAATTGCGTTTGTGATGTGGCGCCGACATGGCGATGACAAGGAGGCCACATGTCGATAGCGCCTTTTGAAAAGGCGCTATCGATCTGAACATCGCCACGTGGACGCCACGTCATGCGAACCTCACAAACGCTCGCCGATCCGTCATCACCGACACGTCATCAACCGGTCACCAACCGCGTCGTTCTCGCGACTCAGACTCTCGCCATGCGGCGTCGTCGTCGTTGCTCGTCGAGCGATCTCGACAATTACAACCAAATTTGAATATGCATATGAGGAGTTTATATTTGTATAAAAAAACTAATTTTGAATATATATATGTACATTGTTTTAAACTTTAAACTCTCTTTTCTAAACTAACTAACATTAACTAACATAACCAACTAAACTAAATAAACTAACTAAGTAACTAAGTAACTAATTAACTAACTAACTAACCTTAACCAAACTAAAATAACTAACCTTAACTAACCTAACCAAACTAAACTAACTAACAAACTAAACTAACTAACCTTAACTAACTAAACTAACTAACTAACTAACTAACTAACTAACTAAACTAAACTAAACTAAACTAACTAACCTAAACTAACCTAACCAAACCAAACTAAACTAACTAACTAACATTAACCAAACTAAACTAACTACCTAAACTAACCTAAGCAAACCAAACTAAACTAAGTAACTAACTAACTTCAACTAAACTAACTAACTAACTAACTAACTAACTAACATAACCAAACTAAAGTAACTAACAAACTAAACTAACTAACATTAACTAACCAAACCACCTAACAATACAAACTAAGTAAACTAAAATAACTAACTTAACGGCTTAATTGCAAACATAACCTAACTCAACTACACTAAGGAACATACCCTAACTCAACTACACTAAACAAACATAACCTCAACACCTAAACTAAACTAACTTAACTAACTAACCTAATTAACCTAACCTAACCAAACTAAACTAATATAACCTAACCACCGACACCTAACTAAGTAAGCTAACCACTTAAGTTAAATTAAACATATAACCTAAACTAACTTAACAAACTAAACTAACTATTGAAGAGTAATCAAATCTACGACATTATAATAATATGAAAAACGCGAGAAATAAGTTTATTCAATGAGAAGGTTGAATACACGTACTTTGTGAACCCAAAATATAAGTTAATTACAAATCACCATGACATCAAGTAAACTCATCATGCGAGTCTATTTCGGCGGTTCCGTTGACGTTGTTGCTCGGTGATGCAAACCGGACGTACTTTTTGTCTTGTTGGACGATGTGTTTGTACATCCGGTTGAGCTTGTTGAGGTAGGCTGTCTTGCGATGAATCACGTCGAGTAGATTGTTGCGTTTCCTCCGGTTCTTGACTCGACTCACCTCTCGCTCGATGCTACCAAAAATAGGAGGTGGAACCATCCCGAAATACGGCTTCTGCGTGGGGTTGGGGGAATGGAACATGAGGCTGCGGCATGGTCAACAAGTTCATGAATGAAGGGTCTCCACTATACGCCATATTGTAATTATATGGAGTAGGAGTATATGGACTAGGCATGTACTGAGGCAGTGATGGATACATTTGAGGATGAGGCATTCCAGGGTCCACATATGAAGACGACGGCCAGTGCGTATGGATCAAAATAGTAAGGAGGAAGATTCACGCTCGGCGGCACCGGGTACAAACATTTGAGGTTCTTGTTTGGGGTGGCGACGATCGTCGGCTACTCTCACCAACAGTCTCTGTTCTACTCGCTCTCGAACGAGATGAACGTGCTGGAGGAGATCGTCTGCTACTCTCTGCAGCAATCTCAGTCTGAGTAGATGGACGTGGTGGACGAGGACGCCTGGTGCGTTCCCGCACAATCTCTGGTCGTGCTCGTCTTCTTCTCTCACCTCTATGTTTGGTTCGGCCGATCGTCTTCTTCATCGTCCCGTTCATTATCCTCATTAATGTCTTGCTCGACGTCAATTCCGTCATGCGAAAGAGTAGACCTTCGCCTTTCGTCTTCGTCTAAAATTTGAATCCCTTCATCGATAGCAGCAAGACCTTGCTCGTACCCATCCTCGATAAACACTCGCCTCGCCGATGCACCAAGTTACGCCGATATACAAAATATAAGAGGTCGAGCACGCAATATAAGAGATTTAATGTTCGAGGAAAATAAAGAGTTAGAATTTTACCGAGTAGTCACGTAACGCCCGTCGTGTCCATGACGAATCTCCTAGTGACCGAGCGATACCACGTCATGTACTCTTGGTGATCGTGGCCTTCATTAACTCGCCGCCGTGTGCAATGGTGTCCCCACGATTCTCCCACATGTGTATATAGCTTGCATGGAAGGTCACCCAATTTTCATGATGATGTCCACGCAATTCGAGCGGTGCGGTTGGGCGTCGTAAGCACAATTTGGTGGCACCACTTGTACCATGCCGAATTGTCTCATCACCCTTTCTGGTCGATGCCACTCCACAATGTGGAAACAAATAAGGGGACACGTCGAGAGCCAACTTCCGTTGCCATTTGTACAAGATGTCGGAAGAGACCCCATGAGTTCGCATAAGGTTGCCGGACCACATCATTCTCATGCCTCTGCATGAGTCGAGTGCATCACGGTAGCCGATACGACGTGCGTCGCACTTTGTGATACCGAAAATGCATCGAGCCATCTCACGTAGAAGACAATAATTTAAGATAAATGTAAATGGACAAGATTTTTAGGCAAATTAATGACAAATCGACTTTCATACCTGTGTCCGAGTGGAACGTCCATAAGCATATTTTGTCCATCCACAGTTCGCTGCTGAGCTCTAGAAACACGCAGTGCGCCATGGTGCTATGAATGGAAATCGTCCCATGCCCAAAGTTGTAAAAGAATTGACGCGCCAAAGAACCTCATGTGCCCCCGCGCGAGATCCGCGACACAACTCTCTCGTACAAATAAGCCAAACAAGCACTCCCCAACTATATTGTCCAAATAGTTGGAAATCCTCCAAAGAATGGTAGGAACATCAAATGGACGAATCGATTAGACTTGTCGGCGAAAAGACAACCACCGATGAGTTGTAGTATGTACGATCGAACGTAACGGCGGACCGAGTCCTCATCGCTATCATCATCTATTGATGGTACGTTACGCTCAAGCCAATCGACCTTTAGTTTACATCCAACGACGTCATCTCTACCAGGAGTTCGTCCAAGTAGCCTCTCACAGACATCAGCATAGTCTGCGTCCGTCGTTCCGTCACGAGCATACCTTCGATCGGTAATCCTAGCTGTACTGCACGTCTTGAAGTGTAATGGTGCACTTCCCACAATGCATGTGAAATGTATGCGTCTCGGGCGCCATCTCTCTACAAACGCAATCAAAGCCCAATCAAGGCTGAAAAATGCTACACGAGATATCTCATAGAACCCACTGGAACGAAGATATGGGATCATCCTAGAATGATACTGCATCGTTCGATCCACGACCCCACGTCTTCGACGTACACGCATTGTTTCGTACACCTTGTAATTGATAGTGTATTAATGTACGTTTTTGATACATTATTGATTTAAATTTGACGTATTGCTGTAAGAAATGTTACCTCGCCCCTCCATGCTCGCGTTGATCTGTGTGTAGATTGGAGTTGCAATAGTGATGGATCAGAAGGTCCTGGATCCATTGTAGTACAACTACATATAATGTTAGAAAAATAAAATGAGTGTTGTACGCAACCAAACGATAAGTAATTAATAAATGTTCACACAAGCAACATATGTACGACCTTTAGTTACTTCACACAATATACAAACTCGACTATAGGTTGTCATTGGATGGTTGAGGTCTCATCGGACAATTTTTTTTGTTATGTCCCTCTAAACGACATATACCACAACGGTTCTTCCTAGTTGGTACTCGTTCACGATCTTTATTTGGACATGTTGTTCTTCTATGTCCTTCTTGGTGACAAATCCCACATCGCAAAGGTCTTTGGACATTAGGAAGATCCATCTCCGTAGGTCTACGCGATCCCTTAGGTCTCCTCGCCACGTCTGCGCCGGGGTCGGGTATTAGTTTCGTCCCAAAAGTCGGCCAATACTTCTCATCCGGGATGGCCTTGAATTTGTACGAGTAGCACTTTGTGCGTACACATCTAACCTATAGTATGGCTCGATGAACTGCGCGGAGCTCACTCGAATCAACGCACATGATGCTAACACGTGTGAGCAAGGGAACGCGTTAGATACGTCATATGAACTATAGTACTCGCCGTACATTCAGGGAACGCGTTAGAAACGTCATCAATCATTTCACGGGCACTAGACCCAAACTTCACCCACAACACTACTGATGGGGGTGAGCTGTACGCGATGCCATTGACCCCATTAACAATGGAGCCGTACGCATAGAATAGAATATGGATGTTTCTTTGTGACATGCCCTACATAATGTTTTGAAATTGGATGTAAAGATGTAACAGACAATTGCAAAAAATTGTTCAGGGAATTAGTTGAAAATCATGTGGTGATAAAGCGCAGTCGAACTTTCTGATGTAGAAGATCGCAATAATAGCGCAACTACGAGCATACTCATTCTTTCGCACTTACATTTTCTGTGTAATAACGTTCAATAAATAAATATATCAACCGTACTTCATAAACAAAATACTTATGTCCCTATATATCATGCAAACCATAACCTAACCACAAAAAATTATTATGAAAATACTAAATTAATGAACTTACTTTTTTCCACCGCTTTTCCTCTTCAACAAAATATTCCCGCAATAACATTGTCTTTTCGTTAGTTTATAACACAAAGAGTATAATAAATCGGCTATAACAAAACTAAACATAGCATATCAAAATAAACCTTAACCCAAATAACGAGTCATAACCCGACCTAACCTAAGTCAACTAATAACACCTATGTCCCTATATATTAACAATGTAAACAACCTAAAATATACTAACCTAAACAAAATTAAATAACTAAACTAACCACCAATACCTAAACTAAACTTCTAACCTAAACTAACTAAACTAACGTAAACAAACATAATTAACTAAACATACCTCATCCTTCGGTAAACTAACTTAAACAAACTAAATTAACTCAACTTAATTAACTAAACTTATTTAACTAAACTCACTTCAACAAACTAACTAAACTAAACTTAACTAACTAAAACAAACTAATTAAACTACACTTAACTAACTTAAACAAAGTTAACTAACATTAAGACCAAAAATAACGCAACTAAATTGACTTAACAAACTAAACAAACTAACTAAACTAAATTAACCAAACTAAACTAACTAACCTTAACAAACATAAATACATATAATAAACTTAACTTCTAACCTAAACTAACTTAACTAACTAAACAAAATTAAATAACTAAACTAACCACCAATACCTAAACTAAACTTCTAACCTAAACTAACTAAACTAACGTAAACAAACATAATTAACTAAACATACCTCCTCCTTCGGTAAACTAACTTAAACAAACTAAATTAACTCAACTTAATTAACTAAACTTATTTAACTAAACTCACTTCAACAAACTAACTAAATTAACTTAACTAACTAAAACAAACTAATTAAACTACACTTAACTAACTTAAACAAAGTTCATTACCTCCTCCTTCCACTCCATCGCCGGATTCTCTCGCGCCATTGCCTCCGCGTCTCCTCCTCCATCTCATTGCCGCCGCCGGAGATCCCTCCTCCGCTGCCTGTTGGGCCGCTGTTCTTCCTCCACGCACCACTGCCACGAAAATGCCTCCACGTACCGCTGCCGCTGCTGCTGCTGAAAGCCGCCGGTCCTTGCTCCGGTGAGCCCGCCGCACCTCCTCTCCTCCGTCTCCGTCGCGCGTATGCACCGCCGCCGCCAAAAAAACCGAACCACGCGCCTCCTTCTTCCTCCCTCCTTGGTGTCTCTCTCCACGGATCGCTCCCACCCTCCCCTCCTTAAATAGCCGCCCCACCCAACAGTAAACCCGTGACCTACCACCCCCTACCCCCTATCCCTACCCTCACGAGAAAGCGAAACCGACGCAGAGATTCTCTTGCGTCGGTTTCGGAAGACGACAGGTGGGGTGCAGATAGCGCCTTCTCAAAAGGCGCTATCTGCGCCCCTATATCACGGGTTTTCCCGGTCCACGTGGATCCACGTGGACCGGGAAAACCCTTCCGTGTCCACGTGGACACTGATAGCGCCTTCGCGGAAGGCGCTATCAGTGTACATGTCCACGTCGGTCCACGTGGACATGCCGACGTGGACATGTACATTGATAGCGCCTTCTGCGAAGGCGCTATCCGATCCACGTGGACGGGGGAAACCATCTGTTCCATCTGTTGTCCACGTGGAGACACTGATAGCGCCTTCTCAGAAGGCGCTATCCGTGTACATGTCCACGTCGGTCCACGTGGACATGTCGACGTGGACATGTACACTGATAGCGCCTTCTGAGAAGGCGCTATCAGTGTCTCCACAAAAAAAAAAAAAATTGCCACGTCACATGCCACGTAGATGGCGCCTTCCCACAAGGCGTTATTGCCTACCCCCCGGAATAAAAAAGTTTTGACCCCTATTTTCCTCATTAAAAGTAAAAACATGTGTACTTTGGTGAATTTTCCCAGGTTGGAGTGTTGTATTTGAGTCATTTTGACATACTAAAGTGATACAACTAAGGTTAATGTAAACATGACCTATGTTAAGCCCGTTCGCGCCTGTATCCGCGATTTGTTCGCGCCTGTATCCGCGATTTTGTAGATCTCACTAGTACCGATATTGTCCCCAACTAAAATCACCTTGCACTCACAGATGTGGAGTTTTACTACAAAAGGCCTCGGTACTATTTGGGGAGAGATCCACACTTAAGCAGTCACATTTAACCAATATGAGACTATAATTTACTCTACAAATCCCAACAATCTCCACTTTAGATGGAAATCCATCCAACGTGTCGCATCCATGATCTGTCATTGCTACTTCGAGGGGAGACAACTCGAAGAACCTACGACTACCATCAGACATTCCTTGTCCTAGCCGAAACATCGACTTTGATACCATATCTTGGGCCCGCCCACGCATGTATGTGCGGGTCCATGGATCTCACTAGTAGTGACTATCCCCAACTTAACTACCTTATATTCATAGGTATGAGATTTTACTTTAAAGACCTTTGTATTATTTAGGGAGAAATCTACAGTTAAGAACTTATTTTATGAAGTCACACTTAATTGATGTGGGACGATGATTTGGTCCACACATCATTACTAGAAAATTCTGAATTACACACAAACCATTTCGTGGGTAAATTAACAAAAATCGTAGGGTAAATTAATTTATCCACAAACTCACATTCATAGGCAAAAGCCTCGAGCGTAATTTCTTACACATGAAACTCTCTTAGCCGTGGGTATTTACCTATAAATATGTCTATGGATAAGTATTTCAATTCATGGGTAAATCGAATTAAAACGCCATTTAAAAGAATCAAAACTCACATTTTAGCTAGAAAATAATAATGGGTAATTCTATTCATAATTAATATTATTTTATAAAATATTATTATTTTAAATATAAATATTTGTGCAATATTGAAAATTTGCTACTAATTTTAATTTATTCGAAAATTTTGAATAATTGATGATGAAATTATAAATATTCTAGGCAATATAAATAATGAAAATATTTATTAAAACATTGTAATACTTTTACATGATTATTGATCGTGACCGCAAGTGTAACCAAATATTTATAGTAACAATGTGATCGATAAAGGTTGATTACCAATGGCGATCCTCAGGGAACGGTGTTGGGGCTACTTTTTATCTAATTTAACTAATAAGTTAAGAAAATTCTTTTTTGGGGGACCTAAATAGATGTTTAAAAAAGTGGGACCAAAAAATAAAAAGAAAACTCTTTTTGTTGATTTTTCTAACTAAGCTAAATTTAACTATGAAAACAAGTAAATTTGGTTGTATTTCAATTGAGAGAAACTCGTAGTTCACAACTTCATCAATGTATTGATAAATATGCATTCACATAATATTAATTGTGCTTTTCATACATGATAAGATAGATGAATTTCCTTTTAAATCACTTTACCCCCCCCTATCGTGGTAATAAATATCATAATGATCTACTCGGATTTCACCTATCGGTCTGAATAACTTAAGTGTCGCAAATGATTAAACACCAAATTCTTAGACTCATAAACAATTAAGTTTATTATATGTGTTTCCTAGTCAATAACCATATATCGATGTGTTATATATATATATCCTAAGATTGTGTTTTTCATTTCGAAATTAAAAGTTCAACGGTCATGATTACTCCTAATACTTAAAATCAATAAACATGTGAACAAGATGTTTATAGCAATAAGCATAAAACAAATACAAATCATATATCATGCACAACTTTATCATTATAAATTTTAAAAACAAACATAACTATCAAACCTAAGATCCATTGATCCCAAAGACAAAGTAAATTATTTTATATATGTCATCAAAACATATAATTCATGGTATTC
Organism: Stephania cephalantha; assembly: GCA_039657325.1. Taxonomy (NCBI): domain Eukaryota; kingdom Viridiplantae; phylum Streptophyta; class Magnoliopsida; order Ranunculales; family Menispermaceae; genus Stephania; species Stephania cephalantha. The sequence goes on along the minus strand of CM077570.1, from coordinate 13,165,587 downwards.
ATCATTGAAATCAAAAGTAATACTTTAGATTCAATGAAAGAATGCAACTTCAATTGGAGAATTGGAGTCTACATTGTATTCACCTCTTCAAACTCTCTAGAACGAATTCTCTGACCTCTTTTCGAACTCTTTAACTTTTAAAATATCTTAAAGTAGTCATATCAACCCTAAATTACAATCCGAATCGGAATATAAGTCTAAAACTTTCTAATTTTTCTTCAGTCCTTGTGGTTGATGTTGTCCCACGTTGTACGTTATCAACCACTGTGCCAGACAACTTTAGTTTTTTATATTTTTGTGAAATCCGAGAATTTCATATACTTGAATAGGCAATCAATTAAGTATTTTCAGATTTTATTTAAAATTTAGGTATCTGAGGTGGGACCACGTGCGAATCGGAGATCATAAATTAAAACATTATTTTTTTTTGTTGCATAACTAGTGAACCTATTACACTTTATTTGACGTAAAATAGGGTCAATTTGAGGCTTAGATGCGGTGTCTACGTGTTTTAGAGAGCATTCAAACTTTTCTCAATTTTTTGATGGAATTGGGGTATTTTTCGTGTAGCATCCCTTATCATGATTAGGGCAATACCCAGCCTGAAACCCTAATTGAGCCTCGGTACATGACAAGTCAATAACTAAACATGTTTTATAGTATTTTTAGGATGATTTTATATGTAAAAGACTATATTATACGAGGTTTTCTCTTGTTTTTTATATTTCAAGTAATAAATAAAGAATATGAAGAAATGAAGGAAAAATGGAAGATTAAGAAGGAATTAATCAAGTGGAAGAAATATATGAAGAATTATCACCAAAGAAGCAAAGAAGAACTGGAATTATGAACCAACAATTCTCAGCGATTCTTAGAAGGAACTGAATCGCTGTCTAAATCGATGGACAAAAGAAAGAACCAGTGAGCTTAGAAATCTGGATTCTCCCAACGATTCCTATTAAACCCAAATCGCTATGAATCGTTGGGTAAGATTTCGGGAATTTTAAATAACTACGAGTTGTTTGAGTTATTTTGGGATGTTTACTACTTAGAATAATATAAATACTTGTTGGGGCATATGTCCTAGGTCAATCCATTAACTGCCTTTATGAATACTTTAAGTTAATAAAATAGAGGATTTCGTTTGCTGTTTATTATAATTAATTTGCATGTTTACATTATAATAAGATCCATGGGTATTTACAGAAATATCCTAAATGTCCCTAGTCGATCATTATACTTGGGAACTATAATGAATTAAGACTAGTGTGAGTCTTGATTGATGATCATATGATGATTATACGTATAGGGATACGAATCAAGATCACGAGTACTTGTTAGGGAACAAAGTACTGGACCGACCCGCTATGAGAACATCACATGGATTAAGTCATAGTTGTTTCTCATGATATGTATATTTTTCAGTCTTCTGACTTGAGATTACCATAGACTTCAACATTAGGAACACAGTGATTTGACACAATCAAACATTGTCTTTAACAGGACGATTATAAAGATTGTGATTGGTTACTGTGTGAGCAATGTGATGAAGTTGTGTAATCGAGATAGAATTTGTCCCTCTCATATAAAGAGAGATATCCAGTGGATCCCTCGATGTGTTAGACTGTTAAAAGGCCTAGTCTAAGTGAATTGATATTGATCAATGTCACTTGGATATTTTCAGTCTACCTAGAGATCGAGACTAGTACGATTGAACATGTTGGATGACAATTTCATGCCTTATGTTTGATCAAAAGGATATCGTGTGACAAAAAGGATGTTATATACATTATTGATTAGGTTGTATCGATTTGATATTCGTACAACTTGGGTAGTCATAATGTCTTGCTAGAGGCCGCTTATGACTTGTATACCAAAATGTGTTTTGGTACATTGCCAACGTTGTATGAGCCTATTGGGTCGCACACTAAGAATGGTTTTGCGAGATTTTAAGATGGTTCAGAAAAATGAATTTTATATGATAAAATTCATGACAGAAACATCCTTGTGGTGTATTACACTTATACTTCTTTAAGTAGGGGTATATGTGTAATTTACTTAACCGTCTATATACAAGGGTTGTATAAATAGACGCTTTAAGTTAGAACACACATATGAAAGATTAAGGGCCGAAACTCTATTTTCGTTTTAGAAACGAATTAGGGTTTTCTGGTACGCTCTGGATCGTTTTGGAGAGAAACAAAAAGGATTGGTATTCTTTCGAAGCTAGCACTTCGAATCTCGGCCGCTGTTCGTGTGTGGACTGCTGGTAGAGGTCGTTCGTCGTTGGCAGCGCCTTAGAGATCGATCAACCTTCAGAAATGTATATTGCGACCGAGGTATGATTAAGTTTTCATGGTTTAAATGTTTTTAATGGAATTAGATTCGAATCCTGTTGGGGTTTTTGTCAAAATTATTTTTGTAATTTCCTCTGCGTATGAACCCCAATACCCAACAATACTAACATAGGCCACGAAATTAATTGCCCTTTATCGTACTTTGAAACCATGGAAGCCTTGGTTGTTCTCGGAGCCATAATTTAGATAATCTACATAGTCTACATAGTTTACATACATTGTCTATTATTTTCGTTGCTTTTGAAGATTCAAGTATTTTAATTTAGAATTATTTTTCAATTTTGTCTTTTATTTATATTATTGCAATATTATTTATGATTATGAGTGAGCAGTTTGTTTGATCTAAACAAAGTTCAAACGTGTAATAGATCTGTTTTGCAATGCAATTATGATGAGATGAATATGTGCTTAATGATTTAAACTTAATCGTATTTTTTGATTCGCTGATTTAATAGGTTAATATCTATTGATTTTAATTATAGATTTGAGTATTATATGCATAGTCTATAATGTTTATGTGATATTTGGTTTCATTATCTAATTGAAGTAGAAACTAGGATTGTTTGAAAAGCAAACACCATTTAAATATCCTAGGTGAATTTGAGATCTAAATCTAGTGTTGAAGTGACTTTTCGAAGTTATCATATTTAGTTGTTCGAGATTCTCACAAAGTTTAATGCGGTTTTACTGCATGAAGTTAATTTATTTGTGAAAATAAAGGTTAGCTCAATAGAATTAGAGCGTGGTTTTTCCACCGATATAAGGAGAATAAATAGCTGGTAAAACGCGGTTTACTTATAATTATAGTTTAATGATTTATCTTACTTTATAAAGTATGCTCATGACTATATGGATTGGATTTACACGTTTGGATACAAAACGGGATTGATGTTCATTATTTAGGATGTTTGTTTAAATATTTAATTTTTATTAAGTTTAATCTATTTGATTGATTGTGAATTTGGATTGTGTTAGTTAATTAAGATAATATAGTTAGTTAAGTATTATTATATAGATAGTTAATTATTAGTTATTTAATTACTATTTTTAATGAATTAATTAAAATAAAATAAAATAATAAAAACCTTCAAAAGTCATTTTTCCTAGAGAAATTTGATAAATACATGAGGAAATGACTCTCACTTACCACTACTACAAAATTATTAAATTATAATATAAAAGAGAAAATTATTGTACACGCCTGACACGTGTCAGTACACCGGCCAATCTCAACTAGAGTCAATAGTCTCTCATTCCGTACCTGATAAAAATCAACCCGTATATCGATATCAAAATGTAAAATAGAGTATACGCAACGAATAATTATAAACTTGATAATACAAATGATATACGAAAATCCAGAATTTATCAAAACCAAAATACGATTCCAAACCCCCAAGCCTTTATGAGGACTTTTACCTGGCCTAGGGTCGAGTTGCCTGACCCAGACCGCCTCCCATGCCCACTATCCGAATTAGACTTGTGCAAGCAATTTGGCACGTTTAAAGTAACCCGCGGAATATCAACTACTGCATATGGATGAATAAGTGCGGAATTAATGAAAGAAAATCCATATGATGTATTACGAAACTATATGTGGGTTTTCAATTCTACATTCAAGTATGGACATTTGAAATATTTCCAAATAGTTCAACTGGGGAAAGTAAGGTTCAATCTACCATAAAAACCTATTTTACTACAACCCAAGTATAATAGTTTCAACAACAAATAAATAAAATATAACAATTCAAGGCTTACATCAAAAGAGAAGGCTTCGAGCTATCGCCTCTCCCTTGTCTTGATCTAGCGACGATGTGCTTGGTCCTGAGATGTAAGTGAGGTGAGCTAAAAGAACCAATGGAACTCAGTAATGCGGAAAACCTGCTCAACCATCAAATAAGTAAGTAATACTTAATAAACATGCAAGACCAGCATATATTGAAATTAAATAAGGAAGCATTTAAAACAAGACATCGCATTGATTTATAAAGTATTCATAAATTGCCTCGAAAAGATTGATAAAAGCATATTCAAGTTGATACTCATCATCATGCATAAGGTTCACAAAAGAGAGATACTAGAGAAAATAGTAACAATATAAAGTCGTTGTTTCATTCAATGCACACTAGTTATTGACAAGAATCCGACGACGGATTCCCATACCTTCGAGGGGATGACAACTACTAGATGACACACGAGCCTAATGTGCCCTCTCATTGGTCCCATTAAATTAATAGTAGGTTCGTCGAAAGCCATCACTAATATATGCACCAAAATCACTTAAAGTTTCCATGAGAAGTTAACCACTATTCATGTCCCTAGTAACTGACCACAAGGATTTCTATGAGAAAGTAATCACAACCTCCTTATATGCCCGAGAGAGGTTAATCCCAACTCCTTACCCACAAAAGGGTAATCAAACTTCATACATAGGAGTAGGTAATCCTTGTGAACACCTACGTGTTAATAGGGCCATTGGTGTTAGATATCACACTTGTTGGGCCCAAAATATTGCAAGTTTTGTGCAACACACATGCATCCCACAGATAAGTAGAATCAAGCCAATGACACAATGCAAACCATTCCTAAAATATTTAATTAAAAACTTATGTACTAACATAACTAATATCAATTCATATTTGATAATTGAGCAAGCTCCCCACTTACCTCGACTCGCCACGACATCTTCTCCTGATTCCTGCACGCTCAGGGCTCAATGTGAACCACTTCACAAATCTAGACAATTTAAGACATATCATATAAGTGGACATCACATTATTAGTTCAATTTCTCATTTTAAATTCATTTTGAGGTCCACTAATATGGGTTCCACAGGTCCCTCGTCGCTTGGTGAGAGTGGTGGAACCTGCCCAAATTTTTCTCTGGCAACGCGGTAGCTCGCCCCGTTTGAAGGTACATGATATTTCCCCATTTGTTTGTTTTATTTTATTTTATTTTACTTCTATATATTATTTTTAATCTTTTTATCTAGGGGCTAATTAGGCCCCTAGAAATCCGGTATACGGGCCAGTTTGGCCATTGTTTTGAGGGCGACAATATGACCCTTGGTAGGGTGTCCCTACCCCAGGATGTCCATGGGTCTAGGAGGGGGACGCTTCCCTTGCTCACTGCCCGAATGTGCAATGAGTAAGTGAGCATGGAGGCCCTCCTCCCTCATGGCGACGGCGAAAGCCCGCCACCTTACTCCAGTGGCGACATCGACGCCATCCCCCTTTTGGGGTTCTCCAACCTCATAAACACCTTTGAATGGTCCAAAATCTCTCAAATCAACAATAAAACACCCAAAACAAAGTTCTCTATTATTATTGAATCAAATCCAAGCTTTTAACTCACTAAATCAATAAAATAGATGGTAGGGATTATACCTGATCACTGGGCTGATACCCGCCAAGCCTAGCTCGAGCCCGATCAACATGGGATGGGCTTGGGCCTTGAAAACTTCAATAGGCTCGGCCCGGCCCAAGCCCGTTGTAACGATCCTCAAATTAACACATGCCACGTGTCACAGGACCGTTGACTGGATCGTTGTGATTTGACGTACTTGTCGAAGCCTCTGGAGTTGACACCGAGGTAGATTTTATTTTTCTATGGTGTATGTATTATTTATTTATACCCAAATGTGAATTTATAATGTTCAAGTGTATGTTTATTTTGTTGTGCCGAAATTGCGAGTAAGGTATATGCGGGGCATTCGGAGAGTCGAGCCAATTTTATGTGCTGCCAGGGTAGTTAGCGCGCTACCTCATGCATCTAGCGCGCTAATCCATATTAGCATTCTAATTTTTGACATTAGCACTCAAATTTACATATTAGCGCGCTAACTCGATATCTAGCGCACTAATCAATATTAGCGCGCTAACTCTGATATCTAGCGTGCTAGATTTATCACCTAGCGCGCTATGTGCAGCAGAACCCATAATTCTGCATTTCGAATTATGGGTTTCTTCCACACATAGGCCATGGTGATGCATTGGGGACCCTCATACACGTTATTATAGCTCCCTAACATCAACCACAACACAAAACAACACCATACAACATCAAATACATGAATTATTGAATTGACCAAGCTATGTTAATGGAGTACCTAGCTTGGTACACTTGATTTTCTTCTTCACTTCACTGAATTCTTGAGTCTTTCCCCCCTCTTGAGCACTCCGACAACCTTTCTTATTCTCTTCTTCCTTGCCAAATCGTTGATGATCAATTTAGTGATAAGTTTGTTTGACCAATTGGTATATATATGATTGAAGTTGATTTTACAATAGCCACACATCTATGTGCACTTACGTATCCTGAGGCTTAACTTGTGGTCCACTTTCACACACTTATCCCACAAGTCATGCTTAAGTGACTCCAAATATAGACTCACTTGGTCTCTAGATATGTCATTACGTGTCTCGATGCACATCTTAAGGTATTTGATTTAAATTCACTAACTTAGGCTTATATTCGAATTTTCAATGTGACCACATTAAAGCTATATACACTACTATAATTCTTTCAAATTACACTTACCCCATAAGCCGGTGCCTCGGTTCCACGCAACATGCAACTCGAGGTACTTCCCCGCTCAAGTGTCGACTCTCCGAATGCCCCGCGTATACCTTACTCACAATTTCGGTACAACAAATTAAACATACACTTGAACATTAGAAATTCACATTTGGGTATAAATAAATAATACATACACTATAGAAAAAGAAAATCTACCTCGATGTCAACTCCAGGGCTTTGACAAGTACGTCAAATCACGACGATCCAGTCAACGATCCTGTGACACGTGGCATGTATAAATTTGAGGGTCGTTACGGTCTCCCCACCTTATTAGAATTTCGTCCAAAAGGAAACTAAGAGGAAACTCCAAATGTAAAGCTTACCGAAAACAAAATAGGTAGGGAAAATGCTCGCGTATATACGATTCCAACTCCCATGTCAGTTTCTCGTCCCCGTGATGTTGCCATTTGACGAGAACTGAAGTTATTTCCTTGCCCCTCAATACATTCACCTTTCGGTCCAAGATCTGAATCGATTGCTCCTCATGTGTAATATCATCTCTTAAGTCAATCTGACTTAAGTCTACCGTCAGTCGCCGTTCTTCCTTTGATTTGTCAAGTCGAAACATAGAGATGTGAAACACTGGATGAATTTCGGCGAGCTGAGGTGGTAATTCCAACTCATAAGCAACCTTACCGACTCTTCGCGTAACTCTAAATGGACCAATAAACCTAAGTGCAAGCTTTCCTTTGAATCTGAACCGTTTGCGGCCCTTCAGAGGCGAAACTTTCAAACATACATAGTCTCATTCGGTGTACTGCAACGCGTCGTGGTACTTGTCGTAGTACTTGTTCTTTCTATCTTGTGCACCCTTCATCCGCTGACGAATTTTTCGTATCTTCTCAGTGTGATCCATAACAATCTCTGGCCCAACAGTCACCGCATCCTCAGGCTCTGCCCAACACGATGACGATCTTCATGGCGTACCATATAACGCCTCGAATGGTGCCATTCAGATTTTGGCATGAAAACTGTTGTTATAAGCAAATTCACACAAATGAAGATATTATTCCCAAGATCATCCGTACTCCAAAACACACATTCTGAGCATATCCTCTTACACCTGAATCAGCCTCTCGGACTGCCCGTCTGTCTGTGGATGGTACGCTGTACTCATGTCAAGCCTAGTGCCAAACTGTGCCTGCATGCTCTGCCACAACAATGAAGTAAACTGTAGTCCTCTGTCTGACACTATAAATAACGGTACTCCGTGTAATCTGACTATCTCTCGCTCGTAAAGACTGCTCAATCTATCAACTCTATGTGTAGTGGAAACTGGTATAAAATGTACAAATTTCGTCAACCTGTCTACAATCACCCATATATTGTCATGTGCGCGAGGAGATCGAGGTAAACCACTGAAAAAATCCATAGCAATGTGCTCCATTTCCACTGCAGAATGGGAAGTGGCTGCAGTAAACCTCCAGGTTTCCTATGCTCAGCCTTAACGCACTGGCATATCTCACTCGCTCGAATAAACTTCGAAACATCAGCTTTAATCCTTGACCACCAAAAGAGACGTCGCATGTCTGCGTACATCTTGGTTCGACCTGGATGAACAGAAAATCGTGAACGGTGAGCCTCCTGAAGTATCTCAATGCGCATCTCAACCACTGATGGAATCCACAATCATCCTCAAAACCTCAAACATGAATCTATAGATCGACTCCAGTCTGGATGATCTGAACTCTCAGCCATATCGCTGAATCGCTGGTACAACTCGTCAGCTTGATGTCCGTCACGTACAGCCTGAATCGAAATAATTTGCATCCTCATCTGACAACAATTATGTGTCATAGTAGTTGCCGGTATATCATCTAAACTCATCACCTCGGCGACCTCGAGTAATGCATACTCGTGAGTCATATGGCACACTACTACGTCAGCGTAACTGCTCAAAGCATCAGCAACGACATTGGCTTTTCCTGGATGATACTCAAGCACAAAGTCATAATCCTTCAGGAACTCTAACCAACGTATTTCTTTCAGATTCAGTTCTTTCACAGAGATTAATTACTTCAAGCTCTTGCAATCAGTAAACAAAGCGAACCGCACACCATACATGTAATGTCGCCAAATCTTCAATGCAAACACCACAGCGACTAACTTTAAATCATGCGTCGGATAATTCTTTTCATGAACCTTGAGATGTCGAGATGCATATGCAATCACCTTGCCCTCCTGCATCAACACACAACCCAAGCCGACCTTCGAAGCATTTGTATACACAACCAAATCCTTCATTGACTCAGTCAACGCCAAAACTGGTGCAATCGTCAGCTTCTATTTCAAACTAGAAAATGCCTACTCGCAACTCTCATACCAGTCAAATTTCACGTTCTTCTGAGTCAATCGAGTAATTGGTGCAGCAATTCGGGAAAAATCATGAACAAAACGACGATAATAACCAGCCAATCCTAGAAAATTGCGTATCTCGGTCACTGTAGTCGGTGTAGGCTAATCGATTACTGCTTTAATCTTAGCGGGATCCACAGATACTCCGCTGGCTCCAACTACATGTCCCAAAAATCTTACTTCTGAAGCCAAAAGTCGCATTTACTGAACTTGGCATACAACCAATGTTCCCTCAAAGTTTGCAAAATTGCCTGGAGATGTTCCTCGTGATCCTCACGAGTCCTGGAATAAATGAAAATATCATCAATGAATACAATCACAAATTTATCCAGATAAACCTTCAGTACTCTATGCATGAGATCCATAAACGTAGCTGGGGCGTTAGTCAAACCAAACGACATGACTGTAAACTGATAATGCCGTATCTCGTACTGAATGCGGTCTTCTCCCTATCTTCAGCTTTAATTTTGAGCTGATGATAGCCTAATCGCAAATCAATTTTGGAGAACCACTGAGCTCCCGTCAGCTGATCAAACAAATCATCAATATAAGGAAGTGGATAATTGTTCTTCACAGTCACCCAATTCAGCTGCCTATAGTCGATGCACAACCTCAGGCTACCGTCTTTCTTCTTCACAAATAAGATCGACGCGCCCCATGGTGACATGCTCGAGTGAATGAACCCTAACTCCAACAACTTATCCAATTGAGTCCTCAGTTCCTCCTACTCTCGAGGAGTCATCCCATACGGTAGTATAGAAAGAGGTTTAACCCCAGGGACTAAGTTGATGATGAAGTCAATCTGTCGCGGCGGTGGTAATCCCGGTAGATCTTTCGAAAATACGTCAATGAACTCGCACACTACCGGCACGTCTCCAATACAAATCTCCAATATCTCAGCGGTACTTATGATACTCGCAAGTGTCTCCATCTCACTACTAGTGGCTATCCTTCCTCTGGTGATCAGAAGTAAAGCAGTTGTCCCCTAAAAACTGATCTCTGCCCCATCTGACAATGGAATCGTAACTGACTTGCCATAGTAATCAATATGAGCATGATACGCACCCAACCAGTCCATACCAAGCAAAACATCAAACTCAAGAAACTCTAAAACTCTCAAATCTACGGGCAAATTATGACCATCTATCTCTACCGAACAGTCGACACACAACAAGTTCGGGTACATCTTATCCACAACAGCTGTGCTAAGGATCAAGGGTCTACTAAGCCTAGTGGGTCTCAACCCTAATGCATCTACCATGCGTCCATAAATAAATGATATAGTAGAACAAGAATCAAACATGGTATGCAACAAAGTACCACAAATCAAAATCATACCCTCAGTGAGATTTCGGGAAGCTCCCTGATCTGGCTCAATAGCAACATGAACTCTCTCTCTGTTGCTGATGATGCTGCGTCTGCGCTCGACCTAGTTGTGGACACTGACTCTGAAGATGACCTATCTGACCATATTTGAGGCATGTACGTTGCTCATTCGGTCCAGAAGACATCCCTTGTATCTGACTGTCCACGTCCCTGTGCTGGTCTCTGACCATGTGTCTGTGCCTGTCTAGACCTCTGTGTCTGTTCACTGCCTCTACCCACATCCTTACTCTCATAATGCGGCCTCTGTGGCTGCTGTACGGATCGGGTAGCCTGTAGAGATCGACTAGCAAAACTCGACGCTGGTACAAGTGAAACATGGGTGGCCTGAGCTGGTCGTGCTGGTACTATAAATGACCCAACACTCTGGGCTCTACTATCTCTAAAGCCCTGACTCTTTTTTTTCCTCTTCCTGTCTCTATCAGATCGGTTGTCTGAATGTGTCTCTTGTTGGGTAAGTCTAACCTCCTCATGATGTGTATGTAAGTAAACCTCCCTGGCTAAACTCCTCTCATAAGCCCTCTGCAATGTATCTGGCTCAGTGGAGATAATGACACATCCAATCTCAGGTAGCAATCCCTCTGTGAAATAGTACACCTAGTCGGCGTCTGAATCTACCACCCTCCAACATACGGAAGGAGTTGTAGGTAACGTCCCATATAACCCATGACAGACTCATCAGCGTACTGTCTCAATGAAGTGAACTGATTCCTTTTCTCCCTCAGTACAGTAGGAGGAAAATACTTCAAGTTGAACTACCTCTTGAAGTCTGCCCAATCTTTGGGTACTCCTCTGGTAGCAACCATCGTCGTCCACCGGTCGTCTGCCTCTCTCATAAGCATCGATGAAGAAATAGAGGCTTTCAGGTGCTCCTCAGTAGCAATGATACTATACACCTTCTCATGGCTCTTCAAGAACTTCTTTGCAGCCTCCAAATCTGTACCACCATAAAACTCAGTAGGATTATGCCTCTTAAACTCTCGCAACTGCCTAGCCTCTGCAGTCGCCTTAGTGTCCTTCTCCATTGATGTAGTAGGCACTATCTCAGTCTGTACAAAAGGTACAACTGTAGTCTCTGGTACTGCTGCAATAAGTGTAGTAACCGCAGCAGTAGTCGCTACAATTGGTATATCCGCTCCTAAATAGCAGGCAATGTCGATGAAGCTGGTGGTGATGGTGTAGCCGTAGTCGGTGCCCTAAGTATCCTCAAAATCTCCTCCAATCGCAAATCCTGAGACGCGACATTCTCTCTGACAAAGTATGCAACTATTCAACACTCGCAAATCAAAGACCCGCATCCCCACTATCATCACTAGGTCTGGTCTGATCTATCATTATCAACAATAGAAAGCGAATCCCCGAATCAGTGGATAGTTACCAATATAGTATATTACAACACAACAAATATAACATATAAGATCAAGTTTTACTTTTTCCCAACTCGCCTCACTTCCCAATGACGTTTCTAAGTCAAGATCATAGGGTTCCATTCTAGGTTCCAATTGTGACTTACGCTGCATATATTGAAATGCTCTGATACCAACTGTGACGACCCCAGTTTCCCATAAAACTGGGCCCCACTTGGCCTAAACCCCACGTAGACTCCCGAATCAATCCTCGCAAAGTCAACGCAGGCCTAGTCAGCCTCCAATAGTTACTTTCTCATTAAATTTGTCTTTTAACGTTGAGTTATTATGTTATGTCTTTTACAGAATAGTTTGCAGCGGAATTAAACTTAAGAGAAGATTAAATAACTCAGATTTAAATAAAAGTGAAACAACCGACAGTGTGGAACCCTGAAATCATCGGATAAACATGCATATCCTATATCGCTCGATCCCAATATGTCCCATTGTAATCAAAAGCAATAATATACAATAATTACAACAAAATCGGCAAAACATATTATCGTGCAAGGAAGGAACCGCTCCAAAACGTCCTCAAAGGAAGTCATCGATCACTGGTCATTTCCCCTTGCTCGTCTCTATCCGCTCTGCACCCACTGTCACAAACTAGACGGTGAGTACAATAAAGTAGAAAGTAATAACCATAAGGATATAAACAATAATTCATGAATCATTTAAAAATAGTCTAAATATCATGCAGGTATTAAAAATAGATAAAAGAATAAAAGTGCATGATAAACAGACTGACATATATGCACGACGAAAACTAAGTGCCTAGGAATCAAAATAGGCATACTAAGTGGTCTTAAATCCACAACAATCTACAACAATCCAGTACTTAGGGAAAACTCACGTTTGGTTGGGTAGCTGCACCCCCGCAGGTAGTGTTCACGTTAGCCCAACTAGTTACAATGCTAAGAGTACGTTCTCGTAACACTTATACCATAGACACTTAACCAAGGAATAAAGAATATAATTCCAACAAAAAGACATTTATTAATAAAGACAATAAATACGGAATATGAATTACTATGCATTCCCTTAACTGGCTTACTTACTTACATACCTCGGACTCACGTTATCCCGCCCTCGCGGCTCGGACACGCTCCCCAAAATGACCATCCTCACTCCCGAGACATCCCCTTAGGTTCGTGAGGACCTAAAACATGTTTTAGACCAGATTATAGTGTTTTGGAGATTTTGAAAAATTTAAATTTTATGTGTTGCCAGGGTAATTAGCGCACTACCTCATACACCTAGCGCGCTAACCCATATTAGCGTGCTAATTTTTCACATTAGCACGCCAACTCTGATATCTAGCGCGCTAGATTTATCACCTAGCGTGCTATGTGCAGCAGAACCCAAAATTCTGCATTTCGAATTCTGGGTTTCTTCCAGACGTAAGTCATGGTGATGCATTGGGACCCTCATACACGTTACTATAGGTCCCTAACATCAACCACAACACAAAACGACACCATACAATATCGAATACATGAATTATTGAATTGACCAAGATATGTTAATGGAGTACCTAGCTTGATACACTTGATCTTCTTCTTCACTTCACTGAATTCTTGAGTCTTTCCCCCTTTTGAGCACTCCAACAACCTCTCTTCTTCTCTTCTTCCTTGCCAAATCGTTGATGATCAATTTAGTGATAAGTTTGTTTAACCAATTGGTATATATATGATTGAGGTTGATTTTACAATAGCCATACATCTCTGTGCACTTACGGATCCCAAGGCTTAACTTATGGTCCACCTTCACGCACTTGTCCCACAAGTCATGCTTAAGTAACTCCAAACATAGACTCACTTGGTCTCTAGATATGTCATTACGTGTCTTGATGCACGTCATAAGGTCTTTGATTTAAATTCGCTAACTTAGGCTTCTATTTAAGTTTTCAATGTGACCACATTAAGGCTATATTCACCACTATAATTCATTTAAATTACATTTACCCCATAAGCCGCTACCTCGGTCCCACGTCAACACGCAACTCGAGGTACTTCCAGGCTCAAGTCTCGACTCTCCAAATGCCCCACGTATACCTTACTCGCAATATCGGCACAACAAAATAAACATACACTTGAGCATTAGAAATTCACATTTGGGTATAAATAAATAATACATACACTATAGAAAAATAAGATCTACCCGGTGTCAACTCCAGAGGCTTCGACAAGTACGTCAAATCACGATGATCCAGTCAACGGTTCTGTGACACGTGGCATGTATAAATTTGAGGGTCGTTACACCCGTGAAGGCCCTCTATTTTGTGGGTAGGGCTTAGATTTGCACTTATCAACCTAAGCCCGACCCGGCCAAGCCCGCCCGTATAGACTTGTGTTCAAAATGTAAAAATATGTATATATATATCTTTAAAAAGTGAGGAAGTAAGAGTTTAAACTCAGGTTGCCCAAATGCTACACTAAAGTCTTAACCAATGTTAATCCTTTGTTCTTGTCATCTAACTGCATATGTATCTATTTATTATAATATGTTCTGGTTAACTAATCAATTTTCAAAAAAAGAATTTTGTTAATACTTTGAAAATTAATAAATTATAATTTATACATTATCAATCAATTTTATATTTGATTTATTAAAAAAACTAATGAAAATGTATTTTTACATGTTGCATTTGACCATCTATAATTTTTTTTTTCTAGTTCTATACTTATATTTGTAATAGTTGTTTATGTTATTATGGTAAGTTTGAAATTTGGACATGAAAAATTTGTCATTATATGTTGTTATTTTAAATTGTGGAAGTTGGGTTCTTAATTGATTGTTTTCAATTTTGATTCACTTTAATTTCTTAGTGCGATATGGCTAAAAAAGTTTATGGTTGACTTTTTTCTAAAGGCCCGTTAAGGCTGAGCCCTAGCCCACCCAGCCCAAACCCAGCCCATGATGGGCTTGGGCGGGCTTGGGCTCGCAATACTTAGAAGCGGGCTATGGCGGGCCTAGACATGGCTTTCAAAAAAAAGCCCGCCTAGGCCCAACCCGAGCCCGCTCGATAATCAGGTATAGTAGGGATGTTAAGTTTATCTTCCAATGAGTTATCCTTGGTTGTATAACATCAAATCCACCCAAATTCACCACTTGTGCACTCATGCACTCTCATTTCTTCATTTTGTGATTTGAGCTCAAAAGTGGATAGGGTTTCTTAGCTTAAGTTTTTATACTTAGGGTTACTTGGGTACACATCACTCCACCTCTTGATGTGCCTCGTGATTTATGCCCCAAGGCCCATCCACTTGATGCTTAATCATTTTTAATTTATAGTCATAAGCTTCTAACTTATTTCCAATAATTTAAGAAAATCAATTTAAACTTGTAATTCCAAAAATTAAATATCAATACATATAATACAAGCACTTACCACACTAACCTCATGTAAAATTGTGAAATTACCAAAATACCTTCGTGTGGATATTTCAAATTTTTTTATTCATTATAACATCCTCAATTTTTAGAAACTTTCGTCCTTGAAAGTAAAAGTAAAGTACACCTGAAGCGCGATGTGTCCATTCGTAACAATTTCTTTTACGACCCATTTTTTAGCTGGTGCTAATCTTCGCCTACGTATTTTACATGTACCCCGACCGAAGTTCATAAGGCCTATCTTTTATAGGCTTCAATCGAGTCATCATACCTTAGCTACCTGCCAATTTCTTCTATCATCACATGTTTTTTGGGCATTCCTTTGTAATCTCTACCGAAATCGTAACGTAAACTCAAGTCTTCCAACCAACAAGTAGAGAGAACTATTCTGAGATGTGATTTGGCACCTATCTGTGTCGTAGAATATCTCTACATATCCCGTAACAATCATATTGCTAACTGATAACTGGAACAATGATAGTTATTTGCTTTAGTATGAACACTAGCAGACCATTTCTCTCGCCATCTGAGTTACACATATATCAATAAACGACTCATCGTGTCCATGCGACTTATCCGTGAAGACTACAAATGAGAAAACACAATATTCCCTTTCGAGAATAATATCTTAACATCATTGTCAACATACTTTTATGTTAATTCTTGTAGGTTCATGATTCGAGTCAACTATTGACTGACGATTCACCTTGTAACTTCTCTGTCACATTTAACAATTTACTTACACAACAATATTCCCCCTTGGTAAGCGGTAGAATAATAATCATCGTCGCTATCCCTAAGCGGCTTTTAGTACTCATTCCTATGCAATTTATTACATCATAATCTTCGTTTCATATCAAGTCTCCTATCGTAATCACTCGAATTTAAGGAAACTTGTCGCATCGCATCCTCGTATTGATCAACTCTCACGATCCTGGGTGACTGTTTTAAATTCTTTTGGGATAGTCAAAGTTCACATTTAGTGCACAAGTGTCTCTTATCATCCTCTCAAGCTAACTCCTAGCTCTTATAATTTATTTTATAACTTCTTTCATTAAAAATTAAGGGTGTTTCAACTTTCATGTTTGAAGCTTGACGTTCATGTCGTTTCTTAAAAATATACAACTTATACCTTGGGTATTGTCGTTAGGGACTCGTTACTCATTGCGATCCAATTATTTCAAGTTCATAATTCTTCCTCATCATTTCAATTTGTTATTCGTTCGCGTTACTATTGTCACACTCTTTATTTGTTTGTTGGGTGCTCCGGAGTTGAGGTACACGATAGTGTACTTAGTACTTAGATGAGCGTAATCCGCACGTCATGCCATTTAAAACTTTGGTTCAAGGGTACGCCCTAATAAATTCTCGAGTCTACTTATGCTTTTGTTAATTGCTAAGACATCAACCTTGAATATTTCCCGCATCTCATTACTTGTTGATTTTCTCAACACTTAGTCGTCTTTGTACACATATTGCTTCCATTTAGGTTACATTTCAAGATCTCTTACACTATTCGGTCAGGATTTTTGCTTTTGAACTTACACTAAGCTCTCAGGCTCCCCAAGGCGAGCAACAATTTTTGTTTAGTAATTCCCAACAGTGTCAAGTTTTGAAAAATTTTATATCCACAGAAATTCATGTTTCATAGCTAGGTTAATGCATTTTCTCATCCTAACCAGGGGTATTTTGGTGGTTTCGCGATTTTACATGTGGTTGGCGTGGTAAATGCTTGTATTATATGTATTGATATTTAATTTGTAAAATTACAAGTTTAAATTGATTTTTCAAAATTATTGGAAATAAGTTAAAAGCTTATGACTATAAATTAAAAATGATTAAGCATCAAATGGATGGGCCTCGGGGCATAAATCTTGAGGCATATCAAAAGGTGGAGTGATGTGCACCCAAGTAACGCTAAGTATAAAAACTTAAACTAAGAAATCCTAGCCACTTTTGGGCTCAAATTACAAAATGAAGATAGGAGAGTGTAGGAGTGCACAAATGGTGAATTTGGGTAGATTTGATGTTATACGACCAAGGAGAGCTCCTTTGAAAGTAAACCCAACATCCTTACCATCTATTTTCTTGATTTAGTGAGTTACAAACATGGATTTGATTCAATAATGATGAAGAACTTTATTTTGGCAGTTTTATTGTTGATTTGAGAAATCTTTGACCATTCAAAGGTGTTTATGTGGTTGGAGAACCCCAAAGGGAGGGGCGGTCTCGCGTAGTAGGGTCGTGCTGTCGTCGAAAAAAGGCGGCATCGCCAGAGAAGGGCGACGGCGAGCCAGCCGCCGCCACCAAAGTAGGCGACGAGCCCACTGCTGCCATCGTGGGGGAGGATGACCTCCACTAGGGGCCCTTTCCATGCCGATTTGCTCACTGCCCGAGGTCTCTCCCTCCTGAACGCATGAGCATCCAAGGGTACGGACGCCTTGTCAGGGGTCATCTTGACCCCTTAACCACCCTCCAAACAGGGGCCGAACTGGCCCTTAGGATGATTCCAAGGGGCCTAATTGGCCCTTAGACAAAAAAACTAAAACTAAAAATAATATATATGGAAATAAAATAAAATAAAAACAAATAAATTAGGAAACCTCCCTACCTTCAAACAGGGCAAACTACCGCATTGCCAGGGAAAAAGTTGGGCGGGTTCCACCTCTAGCACCGGGCGACGAGGGATCGCGGGTCCCATACTAATAGACCCAAAATGAATTGAAAATGAAAAACTAAACTAAAAATGTGACTTGTCCGCTTATGTTATGTATCTTGAACACCTTTTTTATTGTTACCATCTGGCATATGAAACCTTTTAGTTTTAAATTCTACAATAATTGTTTCATATGCACAGTTGAGTAGTTTCGCTGGTTGTTTTACGCGAGCCAGTCCGTTTGCTCGGGCCTAATTCGGGTCGAGCGACCCAACCTTAGGTCAAGTGAAGGTCGTCACAACCCTATTATATTACAACAATGTAATTTAAACGGTATATATACATATATATATATATATATATATATATAAGGAAGGTTCATTACATCACATAGTAGACAATAAAACTCTTAAACCTTCTCTTTCTTTTTCCCTGAAGTGTTGACTTGCGTACTGGAAATGTTAAGGGGTGTAAGCGATACAACTTGCTCAGTAAGGATGCTTGTAAACATATCAATTATCAAATAATATCAATGAATTAATGAAAGCAATATGAATCCAAACATATATATTCAGGAATTGAAATTGATATAAACAATAATTAACTAAATGCAAATCAAATAGGTATCATGCAACCATACTCATGATTTGTATTTCAAGTTTAATAATAGAGTCATACTCTCGCGTCATTCGAGAATGCAACCACAAAATCCATATGTTGGCCGACAAAGGATTATGCTAGTTTATTCAAACTTGATTGAGTTACCAACTCCAACAAGACAATGGCGACTAAGGTAAAACTTTGCTAACTGAGGATAAAAGGGCGAAATCCATTTCCAAGTTAACATTTTCCATTCATTAAGATAAAGAGCAAAATCTATTTCCAGGTTAACATTTTCAATCCTTTGTGCCTGTTCGCCTTATCAACTATTTTCGAGATTTTTCACATATAAAACAATCAAATTAAAGTAAGTTGCCCCATTCCCAGTTCAGAATGCTATATGAACTTAATATACCAAATTTCGAAGCATAACTAATAAGAATATAAGTCCCACTTACCTCGATTAGATTTCATTTCCAAACTCCTAACTTTTGGGTCACTTGACCTTTACTGGTATTTGAGAACCTATCACAAACCATTTGAGGTCAATGTATGTCTAATACTCTACATTTAGAACCCCTAAATTAATCCTTAAGCCCTCATAATTTACCTTGTAAAATTCAGCAGTATTGTTGTTTTTTGAGGTGGGAGCACGCTTCCTACTTTGGTGGGGGCACTCCACCAACTGGGTTCATTAACATTTATGAAGGAAACGCACTTCCCTGTTACCGGAAGTGCGCTCCATCATCGAGCGTCTCCATAGAGAACAGGCAACAACCCATGTTTAATCCTAAATTCACAATCGCCACATCCAAAACCTCCCCACAACCTCAGGGAGGACCTCTAATGAGGTCTTATACCATTTTCAGTCACCAACAACCATAATTAACAAAGATTCATCACCAATTCACGAATTCAATTGAAAAACATAAATTAAACTTACCAACTGTGATGAATCACTTGTTCCACAGTTTTATGATCTTGTAATCACTCCTAAACTAACTCTTTCTCCCTCCAATTCTCTGAATTTATGAGATCAAACCCTCACCTTCTTCACTCCCTAATCGGTTGAATGTAACAATGAGATAAGTTTGAAGCTTTTGATATATATATATATATATCCTTTTGTATTTTATCGCCAATAAACTCACCGAACACATCTACGAGTACTCTCGAGCGTTTCCATTATTCCATGACCTCTTCGTCGAACCAGTTGTACTGGCAATTTATTAATTATTTATTTCTCAATTATAGGCTTACATGAATTTTCACGTTATCCAACTACCTATAAAATATTTTAAACACGTCACACAAACACCAAACATCACATAAACACATCACACACTAATTGATGTACTCCAGACTTCACCATGAGCCTAAATCGAGTTAATTACGATTTGAGTTAACACTAATCACCAGCTTAAGGTAACGGGTCGTTACCTTCTGGAGTTTAATTGTTCGTTAAAATTGTTTTAAAAATATGGAAAATGAAGGAAAACGTATAAAGACCAATAAGGGTAGTGTTTAAGTAAGTAACTAAGAATATGCTAGATGAGTGTTTTAGTTTTTTGGCCAATATATCTTATCTCCTCTCTTGACTCTTCTTTGCTCCAATGCAAAAATGCTTCTGCCCCTTTATTCTTTGTTTCGATTCCTCCCTTTTTTTCGCATAGCTCTCTCTCTCTATCTCTCACTCACTCTCTCTTATTTCTTCTTTCGCAACTCCCTCTTCATCACTGTCTCCAAAATCTCTTTCCCTACTACATTGAAGAATGAAGGACGATATATGAGGTTTTCAAGTTAGTTCAAGGTGAGGGATTCCATTATTTAATTCAATTAAAAACTATAAATTGTTGTTTTCTTATGGTAATCAACATAATTTGAAGGGTTAGATGTATTTCAATGCGTTTCATTGATTTGGAAGTGAATTTGATTAAATTGGGATTGTTTCAATTGATTTGTTGAATCAAAACTCATGAAATTCAATTTTTTGAACTGTGTTGAGATAGGAAAAGTTGGGTATGGTTAATTTCTTCAACTCTTTATATTTGGAGATGATCTTTGGTAGATTAGTACAATAGCTTGCAGGCTACCTTTGTACCACTTTTTCACCGTCAAAATAAATGATTCTAAGTTTGTACCTTTCATTTATGTAAAATACGATATACAAGGATTAAAATGATTATAACCCAATGTAATTAGAATAACGTTTAATACCTCAAATTATTGCCTCAATTTGCTTGCTTGCAAGTTGCTTTCATACTTATGCAATTCATTATGCATTTGTGCAGTTCATAATTGAGGTTCTACCCCCTATTCTAATTTCCAAGACTCTACGCACATTTTACCAACCTTAAAACCAAAAAATCCTAATAGAAATAGGTTTCAATTTTGACAGTTGCAAGTAGTCATGTTTGACGAATGATTCAAAGGCTTTTGGATGCCCAAAATACTTACGAATAGGTTCATTTGGATCTTGGAATATCCTATTCCAATGGTAAATAAGGTTTGTAGTGAAATTCATGGTTTAGAGGTTGAAACTTAACGTTGAACTTAAAGTCTCGCTATTGAGATTCATGGTTTAGAGGCCTGATACTCGGTGTTGGAGCCCAAATATGAGTAGTTCATAAGTTTTCTTTAAATGATAATTAAATGATAATTATATTAAATTGAGGGATAGGTTGAAGTCTTGTAAGTTGAATTAATTGATGATTCAATTAGATGAATGACATTGTTGTTGAGGTAGTGATGTGAAATACAAAGTTTAGATGAATTGCATTAATTTGTGATTCAATGAAGTGAATTATTAGGATTGATGATCAAATGAGTCGAATTGGGACTCATTAAGATTTTAAATCGAAAATTTAGAAATGGGACAATTTAAACTTGTCAAATTGGTGAAAATCCCAATTTAGAGTTCATAATGGGTTTGTTACTTGTGTTTTAAGTCAATTAAGTGGTTTAAAACCTAATTGAAAACTAAAATATGTAAAAGAAGTATAAAAAATATTTTTGGACTCGTCAAGGCTTTGAAATTTGGATTTAGCCTTTAAAGAGTGGAATTAGCCTAATTGGCTTAAAAATTTTAAATTAAGTCCCTAAAAAGTCTCAAATGAGTTTTGAGGTGAATTATTTAAGTACCTTAAACTAAGATTGGAGGTTAAGTTGTAATTTAGAGACTTGAAATGAATATTGTGACTTAGAAAATGATAAGAAAGCGAGGAAATGGAATCAAAGACTTCTAAAGGTGCTAAAATATGATTGACATGAATTGTAGATTATACTGAAGGCATGTAAAACTCAGGAATGATGTGAGTGAGGCTTTGTTATCAACTTAAAGTTGATTTGACTATAAGTAAACACTATTTCTTGCTTTTTACAGTAATATGATTTATATCTTGCACGGTAAGGGAGTGAACCTCTCGATCATGCATTCATGGCATCCGGATAGAATTGCCATTGCTCTGATCGTAAGAGTTGGATGTGATCCAGTGCAAACTAGACGTATTGCAGGCGTTTATGGTGGGTACTATCGAGTCCAAGGTAGCATGCATCAAACTCATAGTACTCTTATAGGTTCATCATGAGAGGACCCACTTGTTATGAGCTTATAACAGGAAATGAGGGATCAATTTTGTTTATTTATTTTTATTGACTCATTTATTATGCAATATTCCATATTATCTCTTGTTTATTACTTGTTATACAATGCAAGATAGATGTTTACTTATCTAATATTGTTGGTTTTGTGTGTTGAAGTTCGCAAAATAACTTTTTCAAGTTATACGATAGAGGTGGAATACGAAGTAAAAAGAAAGCTTGAAGAGCCTTTAGTGATGCTCATAAAGTAAATTTCTTATTGTAATTCATTTTCATATATTATGTTTTGGGGTTCTTGGGGTAAGTGTAGGCCGTGAAACACTGTTGAAAGGTAATGAGATTTTCCTAAATTAGTTTAAAGTAAGTTGAAAATATGTATGGTTCAATTTTGGTATATTTTGGAATTGTAAAACCGTAAATGAGATATTGGAGACTAGAAGGTTAGTTTATAAATTCAATTCGGTATATATTGCGAACTGCGGGGAGTTGTGAGTCCTTCTAGGCCTCTCTCCAATTTTGATGTATATTAAGTGAGTTTTTCGCCATACCACTTTTAGGGGAGGTGTCAAATCCCTGATTTCAATAAACTAGTATTTATATTTAATTATGAGGTTAGTGGGTCTTAATTACGACATGTATTGTGGACTATGACTTGGATCGGTGAAAAAGGGAATTAATAGGTTAATATTATTTTTTGTTGGTGCATGCCTAGTGTGTGTATTATATGGTATTTTGTCGCGATGTCGTAGTGTGTTGATGTTTGTCCTCAATTTGTCAAAATCGGGTATACAAATGCGTGTTTAAAGGGCACGAATGAAAATAAATAATTAGTAGTCAAAACTCATAAATCAAGTGTCAAGTATAATGTGGGGAATTTGCTTCGATTTGCGTGCAAGTCGGGATTGGTGGCACTATGTGCCACACCCTAGCCCTGAACCGACAGTCTGACTGGCTGGAACTGTTCCCCGGTTATCCAACTTGGAAAAGAGAATCGAAGTATGACTCGATTTATGCCTTAATTCACGTTCCTTATGAACTTAGCCTAGCAAATTTGTTGAGTCATTTAAAATATTTATAACTTTCCAAAAATATTAAACATTTAACATTTCATTAAGAGTGCAGGTCCCAATTAAAACATGATTTCACTGTACAGAAGTAGTGTGCATGCCATATATACAACAAAAAGGGAACTACAATGGAAAACTCAAAGTTGGATATATAGTCATCCATAAGTAGAGGAATATCTAAAACTAAAAGTATAAACCAACTTATACAAAATCGGATATACACACAAAATCTACTGTAATGATAGTAGAAGCTTTCCTCGTTGTCATGCCTTGCCATTTCCTCTATCACTGTAAAACGGATCTAGTCTCATCGAAGGAGTGACCCGGTGAGTGAACAGCCAGGGAATATACAAGTTCATCGAATAAAAGTAACGGAAAGGAAATATATAGTAAGGTAGAATAAAGTAAACATGTAACAAGACTAATCATCCTCATTGAGAATTCCCGTGAACTCCCTAATGTAACACACCTGGCTTGTACCATTGGCCTGAAGGTGGCTCACAGCAAATGATTATGTGGCTCGTCACAACCGAGCAATACGAACTCTGATAATGGGAGGTTCTAGTCAATCTGTGCTCCCATAGGAGGTTCCAGCAATAACATGATCTTAGCTCCTCAAGAAAGGTTCTAGTTGAATACATTTTATGCTCTACTGCTCCATGTGGGAGGTTCCTAGATTTGTACTTTCTCCGCTTTCCTGCACATAAATCGATTATACTTACTATCAGAGTCGGCCCCTAAAGGTCCCCATGTCTACCGCATGCATGACCACAAGTATAGTATGATGCAATGTCGTAAAATGCAAGGATAATACATGCAAAATAAAACTATATATTCGTCTAGTGTTCACTTACAATTTATCACATTCCAATCTCAAAGTGACCCGACGCTCCCCACTCAGCCTCGAGTCCTATTATGAATTCTAAGTCATTTTCCTCTCTATATATTAATTACAAAACATATCAAATTGCGTGTAAAGACTTTCTAAAACCCATATATCCACAACAAGCTTCAATGAAATCACTAAGTCCTTGGAATCTCACCAAGTCTTATGAAAACGGTTTATTTCCCTAACTTGTGCTCTATTTTTTATCATCAAGAAAGTAAAATCTATATAGACTCTGTAAACAAAAAGTTGTTGGTTTATAAATCAACTTTCTAGAAAGTTAAACATATTCTGATTTAGATAAAAATTGAAAGAGTTATGCCTCTTAAGACAAAGTTGTTTATCTCGAAGTTAAATCTCAAATGGCATTGGAATCAGTCCATGTGGATCTAAAATGAAAGAGATATGATGGAAATGTCATTGCTGGTCAAACTAAAACTTCTATTTTATAGGTTTAAGTTATAGAGCGATTTTTAGGGGATAACATCCAAATATCAAAAATGCTTATTAGGACAAAGTTGAAGGTCTTTAAGTTACGTTTCAAATAACGTTAGATTCACTCAATTTGGATTTCAAACCAGAGATATATATCCAGATTACTAACAATATGCAACACAAATTTCTTCAAATTAAACCACCAATAAAAGTTACTTAATTCCTACTAGCCGTAGATGCGTAAAACTGTGTTATTGAGTTGGTGTCGCACCTAGGTACGTCGTAGAACCTCTTGGCATTGCGCTTTCACTTTCGGATTCTCTTCCTTCTTCCTCTCCTTACAGATGTTGGTGAGAAAATGAAAGGAAATATGTTGTGTTGATTTATATAGTTGGATTAAGGAATTTGGTTAACTTAATTAATTTTAATTAACCTCCCTAAATCATGCTCCTGATCTATCTAATTGAGATGATGGTGAAACACATGACACTCCTCAATTCATCATATCATGTAACCAATTTGACTAATAGAAGTGATGGTGGGACACATAGCACTCCTCCATTCATTACTCCATGAAACTAATCTCCTTATTCCACTTCATGCTAGTGTTGGCCTCTCCATGTCCCTCCAATGTGTCTCGAGATGTGTGCTCAAGGATAATTAAAGGTTTTCATGTAAGTGTGTACTGATTTTAGTCATTTATCCTTGCTTCGAGATGCACATTGTCCAAATCACTACGTTGATAAATGAATAATTAAATTCACAACTAAAGGTACTTTGTATTAATTTGATGTGGTCATATTGTATTTATTCAACTATATACCCTTAATTAATTCAATTTCCAACCATTGTCACTTAAATAATTTATCTGGCTTGGTATATCTTTCGACCTTAGTCTACTCGCACTACTCATCACAGTCAACGCGTATTTTTAGGTGATCCTAAGGTTACGATATCATCGTGTTACTTCATGCATAAGTATTTATATAATATAATACACACTATGCATACATAACATATATACTTATCCACAGGTCAACACTACATCGAGCACGACCACTTTACCCCGATTGAGCCGTTTCGGGCCTTTAGTCCGGTCGGGCCAGGTTATATCCGATCTAGTCAATGACGAGATGTCACACTGTGAAATGAGAATGAAGTTGGTGCAAGAAATTGTTTTGAGTTTCGTGTCGATTGGCAGTGGTCGAGGTTGAGATTGGGTCCAAATTGGTGCGAGTTTGGTTAAGTATGGCAAGAGGATTGGTTCGGAGAACTTTAGTATGTCTTGAACAAAATCAAGATTTAGGTTTATAGACATGTTATGGAGTTGGACAGTTTTGTCGAGAGGTTGTCTCAATTAGGTGAAAAGTCAAATCGAAAACGAGCACTAGAAGCCAAATTGCGTTAAAATAGTGATTTCGAAAATTAAATAAATAAAAAATTAAGCTGCTGACAAGTGGTTGAAGATTTATATAAATATAAAAAATTAGTAAACCAACAATAAAATGAAACGAAAGTTTAGTTTATAAACAACGAAATGAATAAAATCGTTCGTTCCCTCAACCCTATCATTTGGGATTTTAGCTCTGTGATCTTCGTACGTCCGATTCTCGTCCGGTTTCTCTTTGCAAAAAGTAGAACGTCGCGAGGCGATTAGTTTGAGCTAAGTTACCATGATGGAAATGAGGTATTCAGACTGCAATTTGGTAAATTCTTAATTCTGGGTATTTTCTTATGTTCAATTTGAATTCTCGCGATTTTAATTTTTTCACGAGGTTTTGATAGAAATCCGTAAGGATTGTTGTTAATTGGTATATTGAATTGATTCGCATCAATTTAAGATAAATCCCACTGATGTGGGCTAGATTTTTGCTGAAATGAATTGATGAAATTCAGTTGATAATTGTTTTTGAAGATGTTTTATAGTTAAAATTGATTTACATTGAGTTTCTGGACGAATTGGATAATCGGTTTTTGTCCAAATTGACTTTACGAGCTGTAGAAATATTTGAATTTGATTTTATGTGATTTCTTGGTGATTGGTGTTAAGTTTTGAAGATTTAATTGCAAATTCATTGATTTGAAGAGGTTTCATTAGTTCAAAATAAATAAAGTTCTCCTAATTAACATGCCATATTGAGAAATTCATAACTTCTCCATTTGCAATTCGATTTAAATGTTCTTTGAGTCTATGAAATTATGAAGTGAGCTTTACAAGTTCCCTTTGTGGTTATCATGACAAATATTAAGGTTTTTAAGGTTAAAAAGTTACCCCAAATTAGCTAGTTGATTAATTATTTTTGGAAACAATTATCGAGCATACTTTAGCCACTATTTTCATGGGCTTCATTATTTGGTTTCTCTTGAAGCTTGATCCTTAATATAATTAGATATATAGGGAAGCTATTGGAACCACTTTCAAGATGATCTAACGCTTCGAGAACCCAAAAAACTAAGCTTAAAATTGGTTGTTTGTAAAAAAATCCAATAGTAACCTTTTACATTGTATGAATATTTTCGAATATAATTGCATGCACGATTTATCGTTGCATTATTTGTTGGTCATGCATACACTGACACGAAAGGAATGAAGCTTTTGGGGGTCCCTTCGTGTTCACTGGCTATATGTGTGGTAGGGTGAATACCTTGGTGCTCTACGACTAGAGTCACTGATCATTGTAGACAGTTGTTTAGGAGTATTTGTGGAAATGTGCTGGCCAGAATCATACTCCATCTATAGTCGAGGGCGCGACTTCCCGAGGGACTTCCTATCAAACTTATGATTCCTTGTTATCGTTCCCGTACTACTTTCGGAAGTCGACATATGATTGTAGTTAAAGAACATAAACGGGATGGATTGCATCCTAGTATATTTATAGTTCCTTAAATATTATGTTTCATTTAAATTCTTTTATTATGATGCAATTGGTTATTACACGTGTACTGGATAATGTGAGATTACTTATTTGACATTATCAGATTTTTATTATTGGTTAATGATAGGTTTAATTAATAAATCTGAATAAACGAAAAAACGATCTTTAGTATTATGGTGATTTCTTTATGTTCTTTCTTTCTTTTTGTATAATAATTTTATTATTATTATTATGTTATAGGCTTTAGACTGTGAGTTAGGTTGATTTTCTATTTTACGAATTCTCGAAGAAGTATATGACAACAATGGTAGTATAATGAAGAATACAAACTTGAATTTGGGGTTAGATGGTTTCATGAAATGATATAACAATCAATGGATTTGAGAAGCTTGTTATGATGTATAAATTCTGACATATAAACCATTATGGATATTCGTGAAGATGTGAGTCCTTCTAGGCCTTCTCCCACTATTCTTTATCAGGTTTTTGAATTTTCAACAACCCTATTTACAAGAGAGACTGCAAAAATTTCTTTAAGAAAACAAAATTTCAAATTGAAAGATTTTCTAATTTGATGCAGTTAAGAAAACAAAGAATTTAAATTTAATTTTGAAAATGACCATTAATCTTGAGGATTTTAGAAAATCGATGTCAAGTAAAGAAATATTTTGAAAGTTTATAGGGTGACTAGATTACTAGAGCTTTTAGATAATATAGGCCGGTCATATACCCTAATGACGAGGGGTCTAAGAGGAGGTGTTGCCGAAATTCTTATAAAATACTAATGATAATCCCTATTATTTTCTAATTTACTCCAATTAAATAAATCGAGAATTGAGGTTTGCTGAAAATTTAGATTTAGGTTTGAGCATTATTAAATATCGAAATGAAAAGTCATGACTTAGTGAGATAGGTCATGACAGTTTTCTTCAATTAAACAAACTTCACGACATATGTGTAATATTTTGACATTGTGCGTTCAATGTCACAACTTTGTCAAAGCGTCAACTCTATTGTTCACATTGTTTTATTTACACTTGACACCGCCTGTATTAATGCCACAATCTCACCACAATGTCGTCTGCTGATTTTGAAGTTGTTCGTTCTCCTCTTCAACTGTCTCTCTTATGCAACTTTCTCTCGAATTCCTTTCTTTATCTCTTTTCACATCAATAAACCTGGAAACACACAAATATCATGAATAAGTACTTAAAATGGTGTAATTAGACTAATAAAACTCACTAAATACTATCTAAATATAAGTCTAACTAATTATTTATCAATTATTATGCAGAACATCAAAGGTATAAAGATCAATATTATTGATTCAAGTCAACAATTGAAAAAATAAGAATACCATGTAGATGCTCAATTCTTTCAACCTTCGTGCTTGTAACAAATTCAATATATAGGATGAACAAACTCAAAACTAACAAAACAAATCAACAATATACTATTTTATCCTCATAAATAAATTCACTAGTTTGCTTCATGTCATTGATGAATGTAAGCCTCATGATCATCTAGATGCTATTTTATATATGCCTCACTGATCATCCTTTTCGTAATTCCGTGCTTCCTTTTGCCTATCTCGTAATCTATGTTGAGCATTGCACTTGTTTTTTCGTGTTATGAAGAGAATTTCTTTTTTTTTTTTGAAGAAGGACGAATTTGGATTTTATATTTGAAGAGTTGTTGGTATAACCATTGGACTTGCGGGATTTTTAAATTGGTCCTTCAAAAATGTGAGCCAATCGTGCTTTATTGGTGGAAGAAAGTTAATCTGACCTTAACTAAAGGGAGTGGCTAAATAGACCTCAGTTTTTGCTAAAGAGAGCGGCTAAATAGACCTCAGTTTTTGCTTATAGGACACCATTACTTCAACGTGCCCCATTTTGATCTTTTTTATTAAAGGAACTCACTTTTTTCTGGAATCCCCAAAATGCCCTCATTATAAACAAACAAAAACCACCATAACCTATTTCCAACATTCATATCCCAAATCAAAACTTTCAGAAAACCCAAAAAAATCTACCTTATTCGTCTTTCACAGTCACTGAGGTCGTGGGATGGTCTATTTGAGTCGAACTCCGTCGGATCTATCGTCCGTGTACTAAATTTTGAAGATACATTCAGGTGAGGTCCATGTAGTAATTTAGTGGGGGTATAAATAAGATTGAGGTCTAGAAAAATCAGAACCTTCATAAAGTGCGACTGTGAAAATCCAAGAATTTTATAAACTTGAGTAGGATGCTAATTAGGTAAATTCAAATTTTATTTAGAATTTGGATATCCGAGATGAGACCCACCATTACGGATCAGAGATCATAAGTCAAAAATATAATTTTTATGTGTCGAGTGCCTAATTAGTGCATTATACTCTATTCGTCGCCAAATAAAGTTAAGTTGAAGTTGAAACGTGATGTCCGCGTGTTCCAGATAACATTGATATTTTTTTCAATTTTTGAAGAAACTGAGCTATTTTTCAGGGTTTAATTTGAGTTTAAAATAATGAGATAAACATGAAAATAAAAAGAAAATGGAAAATGACCAAAAAAAGGTATTTGTTTTAGTTAAGGATTGGATAAGTAAATAGGGGTGGTTTTGTGATTTTTCAATTAAAAACCCTTTCATCATCTCGATTCCTCTATTGAACGTTAAAAATAGGAGCAACTGTTAGTCCCCCACTACCCTATAATAGGCCCCCTTTTAATTTAAGACATTTTAAAACTAAAATGTCATTAAGTAAAATTACATAAATATCCCCACTCTAAATCATGAACCTATTTTATTTCTTTTTCTCCTTCTACTTTCCACTCTCAACATCCCCTCCCTAAATGAAATCTTAAACTCATTATCAACTCCTACCTCACTCATTACACCCACCTTCTCATCTTCTACTTAATTTTCACTTTCTATATCTCACCCAAATTAAACCGTAGACTCATCTCACTTTCTATTCTACTTTCTAATCTCTACGCCCATTTCTCATCTCTTTGTCCGTACACTCAACAATGCACCATCAAATACAACATCTTCACTATATATAGTATTTGGTCGAGATTTAGTTCATATTCTTGAATGGTTAGAATCATTTATTTGTGTTGAATCTTAACTTTTAAGGATAAAAGAATAAATCATGGAATGCATATAGAACAAATTGAGTTAAGGGGGAGAAAAAGATGATGTGCAACAAGGGGTTGGAGGTTGAAAATCACAAAGATGAAAAAATAGCTTTCTTTAAAAAAAAAAGAGAGAGGGGAGGGGGCAAATATAAACTAGAGATACAATGAAGAGTTTACTAGTAATTAAGGGGGGAGGGGTGCTTAGAGCATGAATTAACTTATTGGGGGTTAGAAATAACATTAAATTAAATGGGACAGATATAACATATCGGGGTGCTCCTAAAAATATCTCACTCTTTCTTCATCGGCACAACCTTTCCTCCTGATTTCTCTGTTATCTCTCTTGGCCGCACAAGCTCATCTCCCTTTCGACTTTCCTTTACATCTCTTCTCTCTTTCTCACGGCGTTCCCTCTCGGCTCTTTCTACTCTGATGTCCTCTCTCACTTAGACCATCTCTCTCAAGCTCAGCGTCCATATCTCTCGGTGGAGTGTGACCCAATGATGGTGAGTAGCAGTGGATTGAATCTACTAATTAAGGTAAGTAATTATGTTTGTTTAGTGGTTTCATAGTTGTTATGTGATTTGGTTGTTGGTGGGTTGGAATTGTTGTTTGGTTGTCTCGACTAAGAAGGGGGTTTAAACATAGATGATGCATAGGGTTTTAACATTGAGGGTGGAGTAATGATGGTAGGGCAGACAATAAATGGGGGAAGTTAGAGAACGGTGTGTGAGGTTGTTGTTGTTTGATTTAATTTGAAAAGGGAATCAAGGAGTTAATGATGACGATGAGGGGAAGAGGTACCATAGTTGTTATTGTTGATGTTGGCTTGATTGGGGAAAGGTTTAAACAGAGATAACTAATAATAAAAGGTTGTTATTGATGAATTGTTGTTGTTGCAGATGTTATTGTGTTGCTACTCTTGCTGCTGCTACGTGCAGGAGCAGTAGCTGAGCACAATAATGCCTTTGTATAGCTAGGTTATTGCCCAAATAAAGGTCGGGAAGGCCCGAGCAAAAGCCTAGGCTAGAATCAAGGGCTGGTCAAGCCAGCCTAGGCCAAAACCAGTGTTGAATAGTCTAGCCTAGGCTTGACAAAATTGGTGAACCCAAAGTTTTTGAGATTAAAGTTTAATTAAGGTTTGAGGCATGACTTGTATTTTTATGCAAGAGAAAAAGTGAACAAATTCACAGTTTGAATAAAAATGGGTTGAATTAAGTTTTGAGACTTATGAAGTTATTGGATGTTGTAAAGCTAAATAGGTGGTTAAGACCTATTTCAAAGTCCAATTGGTGATCTATGATTTGAAGTGAAGTACATATGTGAGTAATATTGCTTGCAAGTTAAAGAAATGGTTTGAGACTCTAATTGGGAGTTCAAAAACATGGAAATGAGCTTTAAAAAGATGAGTTAGGGTTATTAAGGGACTTAAACTCCGTTATGACTTGAAGAATGGGTTTTTAATCCCGTCGCAACTTGAAAATGAATTTAAAGTGTTAAAATAAAGTTGTAATCCTAAAATGTAAATTTGTGATTTAATAGGACTTGTTGAAGTTCGTGAAAATCGGGGAACGTTGTGTGAGGCTTCGGAGCCAACTTTGAGTTGGTTTGACTGTAAGTAAACCCTACAGCGGTCTTTACTTTTTATGGAATTTATCTTTGTACTTGCAATTGTGTTTAGTCTGTATTGCATTTCTCATCATTCTTGGTCATGCATGAATGATATCCGGACAGAGTTGCCCCTGTTTCGGTCATAAGATTGTGACGCACTCTACCCCAGACTAAACGTACTGAAGGCGTCTAAAGAGGGTAATGTCGACTCTGGTAGCATGCACTAAACTCATAGGACTGTTATAGGTTCATCGTGAGTGGACCCGCTTGTTATAAGCTTCAAACTGGAAATGAGGGATCCGCGTTGTTATATAAATTTTGTTGTTATTATTTGGAAATCTAAATTGGTTTAAAAGCAAGTTGAGAAGTTTACGTTCAATTTTGGTTTATTTTGAAATTGTAAGTTGTAACTAAGGTATTAGAGACTCTAAGTTAGTTTATGAATTTCAATTTGATATATATTGTGAACTACGAGGAGATGTGAGTCCTTATAGGCCTCTCCCCATTCAGTTGTCTATTAGGTGAATTTTTCGGCAAGCTACTTTTAGGGGAGGTGTTGCCTAATTTTTTTTATAAAATACGGAAGATAATCCATATGATTTCCTAATTTGCTCGAATTAAGTAAAAGAAGAATTAAGTTTTCATTGAAGATATAAATTTTAGTTTTGGAGCACTATAAGGATTGAAATGAAAAGTAATTGGATGTCAAAGTAAATTGAACGGATTAGGTGCCTAATTAGGGGAATTAGGACAAGTCAAGACTTAGTGTGAAGGGTCCTCTCATTGAGGATATGTGGTTTGGAGAAGAAAATACCCTTTTGTTTTATGTTAAGGTAACTTGATCATTTTCTATAAATCATCAAAAAAATCAAAATTGTGTCATCTCAGCAATAACTAGGGTTCGTTTAGCCGCTCCCTAACTAAAAGATATGGTCATATCTTTTGTAGATAGAAACAAATAACAATAAAACTGTACATAAAAATACATAAACTTATTTGCAAATCAATAAAAAAGGTATGTGCACAACTAATTTCCCCATATTACCCCACATAGAATTAGACGTAAATATTATTCATGGCTAGTACATGGGCAAAATTAAAGACAATATTTTTAGCCATGAATTACCCACGATTAAAGCAATAACGAAATAATTTTCTGGGTAATTTGTGGGTAATGTGAATGACAATTTTAGGGAGTGAGTAAAAGGACCTCAGTTTTTGCTTAGATGACCACACCCAAGTAAAATGACCCAACTACCTCTCCATATAAAAGAGTTTTTACTCACTCATATCCACTCACCCGTACCTCAATCACCATCTCTCAAATCACATTCTCACCACTACCCCAAATCCGACAAAATCTGAGCAAAACCACATTGATTCGACGCCGTGAGCGCATTCTTCATCTCTTCTATTGTCGATTTTGAGTTTTTTTTGGGTTTTTATTCTTTTTTGAGTCGGTATTGTTTGTGGGACTGTTGTTGGATTCAAGACTTCAATTTGGGGGTTGAATCTTGCATTTTGGATGCAAAGTTTCAATGGAATTGAAAATATTAAGCAATTTCCAAGCAAAACCCACTATTTTTTTTTTTTTTTTTATCATTTTCATGTATTTTTTAGGGTTTTTGAAATTTTTCTTTGTTCTTTCTTATTGTCATGCGGATGTCGATCAGACAGAGCCAACATCTTTCGAGTGGTGCTGGACACATAGGGTCGACACCTCTAAAGAGGTATCAGACACTCAAAGTCGACACCTCTAAAGAGGTCCAGTCTGGATTCCTTTATCACCCAATGAGACTTATTTTTTTGTTGTCTTTGTTGGAGTCGGGCGTTACCTCTTTAGAGGTGTCAACTATGTGTGTCCGACACCTACGAACGACACTTCTTCACTCTAGGACATGGCGCGACCACACCCGACCTTGTTTAGTGAAAAAACACTCATACGACACTTGGTGACCTAGTACAACAATGACTAAAATCGAGAAATGAAGATGATTAAAGGGTGTTAGGGTGAACAAGGGTATTTTTGAAATTTTGAGAAAAAAAAGTGAGCTACGACGAAGTAAAAATTTAAAAATAGGGCCTTCTAAGCAAGAATTGGGGTATGTTTAGACACTTCCTTTTTTAACATAAATACCCACAAAATAACCACGAGTCACATTCCCAACTTATTTTACCCATAGTTTACCTACACCATTTTTGTACCTGGGTAATTTTGTGGATAAATATTCGTGGGGTATTTCCTGATAAATATTTAAATTCCTTTTTGTACTAATATGTGAGTAATGTATGGGTATTTTGAGGGTACATACCCACAAAATTACTTCGTGGGTAAACTTTTGTCGGTAAACGATGATTTTCTATTAATGCATCCAACAACCTATTTATTTGATAGTTGAAATAGTAAGATACAGAGATGTAACATGCTTAAGTTAAATGTGTCTTTGTTAATTTAGATTAAGATTCTAATATGACAATTGACACATTTCATTTATTAATATTAACATGCTTGCATGTAAAATATATTAAAACATTTCTGGTGAGATGATAGATGCATTACTTGCCAAAAGGCAAAGTTTCATGAGTTTGACTCCCACTTAAGTAAAGAAAAAAAAAAACAAAAAACAAAAAAACAAACAAAAATAAATATTCATGTAAAAATATATATTTTTTCTTTGATTCTATTAAAACCTAATGAGTTCATTTAACCTAGCTATAGAGCGGACAGAATGTAAACAAAATCATTTAGAAGAATCCTTTTTTGTGGTTGTGGGAGATGTGTGGATTGAGATATAGTCCCACATCGGTTAAGTGCGACTTCTTAAAAAATTATTTAAGTTATGGTTTTCTCTCCAATAGAACTGAGGCATTTTGGAAGGAAATCTCACACTTGTGAGTTGAAGGTGGCAAAGGTGTGGACAATATCGACACTAGTGAAAATCACGTAAACTTAAATTTTAATTTGCTAATGTTCTATATTAAATGGGTTGTATGTATGGGTGGCGAAATTCGAGTTCGGATGGGTCCGAATCTGGACAACCCCTACTACTAAGAAGTATATTCATTGTCTGGACCCGACCCGGTTTTAAATTCGAACAAAATAATTAACTTGTTCATACACATTTTGCTTAAAATCCGGATTGTTCAATTGTCGGGATTTTGTCACAATTTTGAAAATTAGCTTCTTATTTTAAAAGCCTATTCGAATGTTAAAATAAGCATATATTATAATATGATCATATGATGTAATTTGAAAAAGCGATTTCGAAGTCTCAACAAATATTGCAAACTATAAATCATTGTAACACTACTGTGAATAATTCATGTACTTAAACATTTAATGTCAATAAACAAATTTTCAGGTATAAAAAACCAAAATTTAATTCATTTTAAAATCAAATATATCTTTAGTACATTAATTTCTATGTATTAGAACAAATTGATGTTTTTCATCTATTTTATAAGTCCTAAGTGTTCAATATACCTTTTTATCAAATATATTTTTAACTCTATTAAAAAACTGTCGACATCCCATGCGGGCAAGACATAGTATTTTTATTTATTAGATCAAAATTTTTTATGCTCGTACTCGTTTTCTGATACTGATACTCATAACTATTCCAAACCCACCGTATCTAACTCTTAACCTATTAGAATTAATAAACTCTTACAAGATGTAAACATGCATGTAAGGGGGATTATCATATGCATATGAATACTCATACCCAATCGTAACCCATATTAAAACTAATACTTTTTTGGTAATTATTAACTAAATTATAAAAATTAATCTAAAGGTACCTATCTAACTGGGCATTTAATATGCTCTAAATGTCAAAGAAAAAAATCTCTTATGTGCACGAGGTCAAGAAAATCATGCCTTATTGCTTATATTTTTTAACAAATATATAATAAATGAGTTTTACGGGTAGGGTAACTATTTTCTAAACCTTGCTATATAATAAATAGCTATGGTACTCTTCCTAAACCCGATTATATGAATATTCATCTATAATCGTAACACTATTAAAAATTAATACTTGTTCGGTGATTATTAAATAAATTATAAATACCCAAAACAATATGAAAAATGTATTGTTCTAATTAGTTGGAAGAAACAGTCAAAATAAAATAAAAAGATTTAAAGTCTAAAAAACACCAAAATAAATGTATTGCTTAATTATCGTTATTTTATTGTTGTAAAGATTTGGGGCAACTAAATAGCCTTATATTTTTTTAGACAAATATATAATAAATGAGTTTTACGGTCAGGGTGACCATTTCTAAAGCTTACTATATAATAAATAGGTATGGTACTCGTCCCAAACCCGATTATCACATGCATATATGAATATTCATCCCTAATCGTAACACTATTAAAAATTAATACTTGTTTGATAATTATTAAATAAATTATAAAAACCCAAAAAATATGAAAAATGTATTGCTCTAATTAGTTGGAAAAAACAGTCGAATAAAATAAAAAGTTTTAAAGTCTACAAAAACACCAAAAATGTATTGCTTATCGTTATTTTCTTGTTGTAAAGATTTGGTGCAACTAAATAGCTATTTTTGTGTTGCTATTAAATGTTAAGTTTTCGGGGATCAAGCGCAACGAAAGTTTTCGAAACCTTTTCTAATATCCCTGATCCAAGATCCTATCGATTCCATTAAACTGATGTACCAATAGAGAAAAATCATATTTTAACAAGAATAACTCCATGTCTGCCTTGTTTGGTGTTGATTGATTCCTTCGAGACGATGTAAGAGACAAACGTCCTCTATCAGAATCCACATACGAACGAACGATCACGATCCAAAGTGCTAGCGCCAAAATTCTAGGACAAAAAATTCTCACAAAAATTTTCTAGAAAAATCTCTACACAACAACTGTGACCCTAATGTCTTATTTATAGTACAATATGTCGAGTTGTAAAAGAAATCCATCTCCTAGTCACACTCCAAATAGAATCTTAGATAAAGTTCAACTCTAAAAAGGATAGAGTTGTCAGACCCCACCTAATTATGACATATGACCGGTTTAGATTACCTTAATCCCCTGATAATCTAGCAGCCTTCATTAACCACAAAGGATTCTAAAACAAATCTTAAACATCTAAGTTCATAAAAATTAGTTATATAATCCTCAAAGTTCGTTTACATTGATGACATTATCCTTAAAATTTCGTTAAAAGTTTTTCGACAGCATCGCCTCTATTTCTAAGCCTACACCGAAAATCTCAGTCTTCAAAATTTTTTCAACAAAACCTACTCAACTTTGGTGGAAATGTAGAAGGACTCACAATCCACCCATAACAATATATATATTGTATCAACTAAATTATATATTCATTCTAACTTGATTTAAAGTATCAAAGTTCTTAAACTAGCATTACCTTAACTCCAAAATAATCTCAATCTTTCTCAAAACTGTTCCAACTATTTCAAAATAGATCGTAATCGCACTCGAACCCAAAAACCCATTTATACAATATATTATATTAAAAATGATACATACATAGAGATAAGAACTAAACAAGTCGTAAACAGTCGGAAAGCTTTCCATTTCCCTTGTTGTCGCTAGAACCTGTCATTATCCAATTATAAAAATTCGATAATGTGAGATAAGTAAATCTCACACTATCCAGTACACATGTAATAATTAAATGCATTATATTCCAAGAATTTAAACGAACAATAATATCGCAAGGAATCATAAATATACAAGTACGCAATCCACCTCATTTCTATTGACCGACCACAATCAGAAGACGTCTTTTCAAAAGTGGTGGGTAAACAATAGTAAAGATTCATGATTTTGAGAGAAAGTTCTTCGAGAAGTCACGCCCTCGACTCTC
Source organism: Stephania cephalantha (assembly GCA_039657325.1). Lineage (NCBI taxonomy): Eukaryota > Viridiplantae > Streptophyta > Magnoliopsida > Ranunculales > Menispermaceae > Stephania > Stephania cephalantha. The sequence continues at coordinate 13,127,401 of CM077570.1, read as the reverse complement.
CATGGAGTATAAACCTAGCCAGCATCACAAAAGCAACCCATCCGAAACAAGTGTCAACAACAATCAGTGACTCCAGTCACAAAGCACCACGGTGTTTATCCTACCACACATATAGCCAATGAACACAATGGGACCCCCAAAGGCCTCCTTCATCTCGTGTTCGTGAATGCATAATCAATAAATATGCAGTGATAAACCGTGCATGCAATTATATTCGAGAAATACTCATACAATGTAAAGGTTACCATGGGATTTACTTAACCTTACAAATAGCCAACTTCAAGCTTAATTCTCGAGGGTTCCCGGAGCGTCGGATCACCTTGAAAATGGTTCCAACAGCTTCCTTGCATATCCAATTATATTATGGGTCTAGCTTCAAGTGAAACCATATCACAAAACCTAATGAAAACCTCGATCAAAGTATGCTTGAGAACAGTTTCCAAAAATATTAATTTATATAACTGTTTCAACTAGCTTTCAACTAGCCAACTTGGGGTAACTTTTTAACCTTAAAAACTATAATATTTGCCATGATGACCTATAAGGAGCTTGAAGTACTCATGTCCTACTTTCCATAGACTCCAAGAACATCCAAATCGGATCACCAACGAAGAAGTTATGAATTTTCCCATATAGCCTGTCGACTTGGCAAACTTTATTTATTTTGAACGAAAAAAAAACTTCTCCAAATTAATATTTTCGCAATTAAATCCTCAAAACTCGACAACAAATGTCACGAAACCACCCAATACCAACATCAAAAACCACAGCCCGTAGAGTCAAATTATATTAGAATCAATAATCAATTCATTCAGAAACTCAATATAAATCAATATCAACAATTAAAACATCTCCAAAATAGTTATCAACCGAATCACATTAATTCAATTCACCAAAACCCAAACCTATGTTAGTTTCCAAATTGATGCAAATCAATCTATACATCAATTCACAACATTAGTGGTAGTGTCAAAGCCAAGGACAACATTACTTAAATAAGCCTCCAAATATATCCCATTTTCTCAAAAAATAAGAAATTCACATCAGTTAAAATGTCCATAGTTTAATCAATTGGGATTCTTATAGTTTCAACTCAGTTCTTCAATTTGACTTCAAAAATGTTCCATACAAAATTGTAATATCAACATCTACGTACAACCTTTGAGCTTAACTGATTAATTAGAGACTCAATTTTACCTTCTTTTGATCAATCACCGTCGAGATTCCCCAACATCTATAGCTTTTTTCTCGATCCTGTTGATAGACGTCTCTCCAATATTGCTCTCGTTCTCACTATTTAGTAGTTGTCTGGGCAAGTGCGTTGTGAAAGAGAGAAAAACAATTGAAGTAGCACCGCCTCATGATGCTAAGTACAATAACACTAAGGTGCTGCCACGTTTTTCTTTTTCTTTTCTTTGTTTGTTTGTTTTTTTTTATGGTTTTTTTTTGTTTTTAATCTCTGGATAAATATCTTTCTTTATTATTATTTATTTACCTAAAGTGAGAAAGCCAAAACATATAGCTTTCTTTTTTTATTTTTTTATTTTGTAAGTTTGCCTCACCATTACGTGATGCCAATTGAGACCACTAATCTCAAGTCAATAGTGAATATCTCTTACTTTGAGTTATATATATTACCTCATTTATTTTCTTTTTATCTATTAATTCTCAAAATCTTTATTTTGAGTGCTTTGACTTTTGATACTTGTTTTCGATCCCATTTTTTACCAAATCAAATCAACTCTCGACAAAATAGTCCAACTCCATAAAACGTCCATTACACTAATCTTGGTCACGTTAAAACTTCAAAAATCTTAACTTTGTCGGAGACATACCAAAATGATCCTGACCAATTTTGTTGTCATACTTAGCCAAACTTGCATCAATTTGAGCTCAATTTGATCGTCAACCACCGCCAACTAACACGTAGCTCGAGCCAACATCTTGTACTAACTTCGTTCTTATTTTACATTACCACCGATCTCGACTTACACGCTAACCAAGACATGTATACACCTACGACGATGACGACGCGGAAGAGCCAACAAGGAAGAAGGAGATTGCCTCACCTTCAACCTCGGGTAACAAAATATCTCTCACCCTCTCTCTCTCTCTCTCTCTCTCTCTCTCTCTCACTGCGTCGACAGTGACCTATCTCCACCTCCACCCATCTCCGCCTCCACCCATCTCCGCCTCCTCGTCCCCCCACCACCCACTATCGCCCCCATCACCACCTCCAACAGCGCCGCCGTAAACAGAGCAACTGCTTAATCCCCACCTCCCCCAGATCCAGACCGGAGAGACGCCTCTGGTGGCGTTGCCTCTTCGGAGGTCGTCGTTATCCATGCAGGGGAGGTCGTCGTGGATTAGGGACATGGTGTGGATCATCTCCACTGCGCAGGCGGCGGGCATGGCAGAGGCTTCTTCGCCGCCGACGAGCTTGCAGGCGGCAATGCGAAAAGAGGCGGGCGGACCCATTTGTTGTTGTTGTTTCGGGTTTGTTCTTCTAATTCCTCGGTGAGCCGAACCGCATAGATTGTTGTTCTTGTTACTTAAAGCTTTGAAGGGTGAGCCGAAATGCGAGAGATTGTTGTTGTTCTTGTCTCTGTATCATTGCTTGATGTCTCTGTATTATTGATAAATTGGAAGGAGACATTCACTTGAATGATTCTTTATTATTAATAATGTCTTGTACATTCCAGGAAATCCATAATATTATTTTTGACATTTTTTGTTATTTATCTTTAGTATCTCAAGCTTTATAATTATTAATAAACTCCATTTCTTATTTGTAGTAGGGCAAGATGTCAAGTTTGGATTTGGAGAGTATTACGAGAAGATGTACTTAACTTGAGTGTGAGTGATGATCCACGGTCAACTACTTGCTCAAACTCTGTTGGAAACTAGAGAACTCGAAGCCTTTTTGTTCATTAACCTTGAATTTATCTCTTACTTCTATGTTAACTTCATATAACCTTGTAGTTGGGTTATTAAACTTGAACTTGACTATTTGAGAACTTGTATTTTTTCCAACACCACCAATGTATTTATTATTTTATTTAATTTTGTGATTACCTTTTCAATTTACGCCCAAATAAATCCCTAAAAAATATCTCAATTTTACCAAAAGTTGGAGAATTTACCAAAGCACTCCAAAACTTCCAAACAACTGGTCTCGCACACAAATCGAGGTGTGGGGCCCATGTCGGCTCGTTAAGTCCGTTTAAATATAGAAATTCAAATTTTTTTAAACTTGCTTGCAATTATTTTTCGCGAAATTCGAAACTGTTGTTTGAATCGACATTTAACCTTATACGAAACTCGTTTTGATACGTATCTCGAGACAATACCTTGAAATTGCTAAAATTGAAGAAAATTCTCTAACGCGCTCCGAAACTCACGGACACCGCGTATACACTCCACCGACCCTATTTCGCGTTGAAATAATGTATAATACATCAAATAGGCACACAACACACAAAAATAATATTAGATTTTATGATCTCTGATCTGTAACACATGGGTCCCATCTTGAATACATAAAACCCAAATTAAATTTGAAAATCCTTAATTAGACGCCTAATCAAGTTTATAAAATTCTCAGATGTCACAAGAATTATAGATAATCTACAATTACTAATCCAACAATAGTTATAATTTATCTAAAACTCAAATAAGAATTAAAGTCATATTATAATTCCAATTAGAGTCATATTCAAAATATGACTTACTAAGAGACAAAATTTCTAGTCACACTAGAATGTCGGAGAATTTTGAATCCTAGTCAAACTAGGAAACTTAATGAGAGTCTTCAAAATGTTCATTAACCAAGACAATATTAATTGCACAAATCCATTCTTTGTGTGCGACCAAATAGGTTCATACAACGTTGGTAGTGAACTAAAACTATTTTGGTACACAAGTCATAAGCGGTCTCTAGCAAGGCATTATGACTACCCAAGTAGCATGAAGATCAATAAATCGATGCAACCTAATATACATTGTATATCATATCCATTCGTCACGCGATATCTTTTGATTGAACATAAGACATGGAATGTCACCCTTACAGTTCAATCTACTAGTTTCAATCTCCGAGTAAAATAAGATTTTCAAGTGACATTGATCCAATCAATTCACTAGACATAGCCATTTATCATTCCAACATATCGAGGGGCCAAATAGATATCTTTCTCTAAAAAAGAGAGACAAGTTCCATCTTGATCACACAACATCCACACGTTAGTCGGACAATGACCAATCACAACTTTTATAATCATCCGGTTAAAGACGACGTTTAATTGTGTCAAATCTTTGTGCTTCTAATGTTGGAGTCTCTGGTGATCTCGAATCAAATGACTAAATGATATAACTATCATGAGAAACACTTATGACATTGACCATGTAGCGTTCTCATAACAGGTCAGCCAAAATCTATTCCTAACAAATACCTATGATCTTGATTCGTATCTGTATACGCATAATCATCACATGACTATTAATCAAAACTCATACTAGTCTTAATTTATTATTGTTCCCACAATAATAACTGACTAGGGACGTTTAGAATAATACAATAATTATATATGGATACTATTATAAAATAAATATGCATATACTTATAATAGTTAAACAACATTTAGAGAATTGGCCTAGGGCATATACCTCAACATCTCACTAGGTCCAATCCTACATGTATTCAATACTGCGTGACCTTAATGCGTTCTTAGTAGAAGAAGTTTTATTTATGTATCTGCTACATTGCTTAATATTGAGATTCTGTCAATCTTCGCGTTCTTTCTCTAATGAGACAAAAATGCTCAAGTGATTGTTTAGATCTATAGTGTGATTAATTTAGGTTCCATCACCTAAATTTTTCCATTGGTTTTACAATAAAAGCCAATGTTACTTCCAACACTTGGAATCACACCTTATTCAATCATGAACCATATGATCTAAGCGTTTTCTTTGGCTGCATCAAATGCCGCTAAAAACTCAGTTTATGTTATAGAGTTTGTTAGAGCGAGTTAACGTTTCCAACTCATTCCTACGAAGTTAACACCTACCCATATTGCGATCATTAATCTTTTATATTAGCTTGAAATTTTGCATCTTGTAACCATTTACAAGACTCATATATTTCAAACCTCTGCAAATCTAATAATTTCTCTCAAGTGCTTCCGTAGTACTTAAGAATGTTATCAATAAATATCCAGTGTCATTCACAAGAATCTATGAGATATTTGTATGTTTTGCCCAAAGCATATGATGTGACGATCCAAAACCTAAAAGACCTGCCCTATGGGCAATTTAGTAATTTAGCAAACCCTACACTAATTGGTCCCACTATATAAATCTAATTGTAAACCATAGCCCCTTTTTGTTTGAAAACAAAACACGTAGAGAGCAAATGAGAGCTCTAACGGTGGCGTAGATGGAGAAGACACTCAAATCATTATTGGAATACTTTTGAAGGGATTTGAACAAATATGGTTAGTCTTTAAAGATTTCATAGTTTTATTCAAAAATAACTTGGTGTTAAAGAACCTTGCGGAAAAAGGTGGCGTCGCCACGACATCGCCGACGAGAACAGTGGCAGTTCACTTGCCGCTATTACCGGCAAAGAGCGGCGGCCGCCGCCGTCGAAGGAGCCTCCACTAGGAGGCCCTATAAAAGATACGTGAGGAGGAGGGTGGCCAACCATAACAACAGGGGAGAGATGGAGGAGAGGATGTCTCCCCCTCCACCCTGGTGCATGGGTGCCTAGAGGCAGCACCCATGGGTGAACCAAGCACTGGGCATGACGCCCTTGCCCAGCGCACAACCAATTGGCCCCTGGAATATATATATAATATAATATAAAAATAATAGTAATAAACTAATAATAAAATAAAATAATATATATATATATATTAACTAAATATATACGTATATTATATATAATGAATATATATAGATATATGAAATAAAATAAGGATACCTTCAAACGGGGCGCGCCACCGCGTCCCCGAGGGAGACCGATCGGGTCCTATCTCTCGACCTTCGCACCGAGCGATGGTGAACCCGCAGGACCCACACTTGTGGATCCCAAAATAATACTAAAGATTAATTGAAATCAATATACGACTTGTCGATAATGTGAATGTGTATTAAATTGTTTAGATTTGCAAGACGGTTCGTATTAGACCCCGAGCGCGAGGATCGAGAATAGGATTCGCGGTGAGTCGAGGTAAGTGGGGAGCTTGCTCAATTATCAAATATGGCATGATATTAGTTATGTTACGACATACGTTTTTAACTAGAGACTTGGGAAATGGGTTGCATCATGTTATTGGCTTGGATTTACATATTTAAGGAATGTGATGCATTAGTTTTCCCCTTTTGTGATATTCATTGCCCCAGGATGTTTGTGGAGTCCCCACCGAGGGCATCATTAGCAAGTAATATCTAATGCCCCAAGATGTTTGTGGTGCCACCAAGGGCTTTACAATTTATTGCCCTAGGATGTTTGTGGAGTTTGCTACCGAAGGCTTTACTTGTCTAATTGAATTCATAAGTATATCAATAATTAGGGACATGAGTTGGAGTTGCTTTCTCTTGTACTTTGTGATAGAGGGACATGCATCGGTGACGGCTTTGGATGAACCTACTATTGGGTTGATGGGACTAAATAGAAGGCACATAAGGCCTGTGCGTCATCTAGTAGTTGCCATCACCTCAAAGGTAGGTGAATCGGTCAACATATTCTTGCCAATAACAAGTATGCATTGAATGAGACTACGACTTTATATTATTACTAATTTATATGGTATCTCTCTTTTTATGAACCATACGCATGATGATGAGTTTTGACTTGAATATGTTTTTATCAATCTTGTTGACGTGATTTATTAATGCTTTATAAATCCATGCGATGTCTTGTTTTAAACGCTTTATTCAATTTCAATTTATGCTAGCCTTGCATGCTTATTAAGTATTACTTGCGTATTTGATGGTTGAGCGGGTTTTCCACATTACCGAGCCATGTTGCCCATTCTAGCTTACTCCACTTACATCTTAGGACCATACACATCGACGCTAGATCGACACAAGGGAGAGACAATAACTTGAAGCCTTCTCTTCCGATGTGAGCCTTGTATTGCTATATTATATTATTTGTTTTAGAAACTATTGTACTTGGGCTGTAGTAAAATGGGTTTTTCGGGTAGATTGAACCTCACGCTCCTCTAGTTTGAATTTCTTCTTAGTGAATGAATGACTTCAAGACAATTTATGAATTGAGGACCCATACATAGTTTCATGGTTAGTCATATGGATCTTATTTACTTTATTCCGCACTTTTGGTCTATATGAACTTGTTGCATTATTCCGGAGGTTGTTTTAGGCATGCCAGGCCGCATTCTCGGGCCCAATTCGTGTATTGCAGTGGTTTCTAAAGTATAGCCTCAATAGGACATCATAGTAATGTCTGTGTGACACATCATACTCAAATTATATCTTATATAGCTCGATTTCTCTTCTTAAAACATCATTTCTCCAATGATGTTTCTAGTGGAGTTAATTGCAAGACAATCCCACAATTTCAAAGATGTTCATTTAAAATCTTGGCTCAAATATTATCCACCTTGATGTCATCAAAGTATGTTAAAAGTTTACAAAGTGATTTTTTTAATACTCATTTTGAAATGTTCGTAACAATTTAAAATTATGTCGTCTTGATATGATTTGTAATTTATTATAAAATGAACAATTTCATTCTATGAAAAAGAAAATCTATTTTTTAAGGCTTTCTTTGGAACTTGACAAACTCTAGCTCACAACTAAGGTTTCTATGTCTGACACAAACACCTATGGTAGCTTTTACTTCCCTTTATCTTTCTTTACTACGTTCTTTTATGTCACGAACCATCAAATATATGTCAAAGGCCCATTTTTTGATATTCTGTCTTACAATTTTAAACATCATATGCAACTCTAAACAAATTTCTTCATGTCATTCATATTATATAGTTCAAAACTATTTTGATGAATTATAGATCAAATCTACTGCCAACTTTTGACACATGAAGATTCAAGCCTTTTGAGATAATTAATATAGTCCTTTCATGTTCCAAACTTAAAGATATATTAATAGGTTCTCGACCATTTTACAAGAATCTAAGAATTTTGTAATCTTACGCCCTTCCCATGTGACTTATTGTTGGAACATTTCCTTCAGTGTCACTGTCATGTCATTAACATCCACGGTCCCGAATCTTTCCAAAAGTCCAATTTTATATTTGTTGACATAACATATAATTCTTATACTAATAGATGGTAGTTTAAAAGGAATTATCAATCTAAGACATACATCCTTTTATATTTTTATGATAATTAATTCTAGCATTTCTTTTAATTATGGAATATTCTACCTACCCAATATGCGTAGAATAAAGATCATAAAATAAAAACAAAAAACAATTTCATGTACACAAGTATCATAAAAATAAAACTCAAGAAATTTAAATACTATTCATCAATAGAAATATTTCTATGTGCAGTTGCATTAGCCAACCGGTGTGGGAGGGGTCAAAAACGTTAATCAATGCTTAGAAATTTAATTATCAAATAATGAAATCCCTTTTCTTTATATCAATCTTATTGACAAAATAATTAACCGCGTGTATACTGATTGGCATTAACTTAATTACAACATTTTAGTTAAAATACTGCCATTCAAATTTAATGCAACAATAAAATTAATCAAATTAATTTCTGACCCTATCATAGCACGTGCATGTGCACCAAAGGTGTTCTAACTAGAAACCACTAGTGGACACAAATAATGTAGATACGATTATATTAATCAAATGAAATAATCTAATCTAATATATATTCAATCAGATCATATTAATTTAATTAATTAATTAATCTAATCTGATATATATTTAATCACAAATTAATCACCATGGTTTGTCATGTTCACAAGTTAATTTCCTTCACACCTCCTGGTATGGGAACCTATCTAGCACACGGCCCGTGTCGAAAAACATCTTATCCAATCTATGTAGGCGCAATTAGGACACCGTGAAAGAATATTAGAATGCCACAAACAACGGGTCTCTCTTACTACGGGAATACGTGGTGTACGTTTATGATTTAAACAAGATGTTGCTTACTCATGGCTTGATTATTGCATGACGGTGAAATATCATGAACGGGAAAAATTCAATATCTCATATCACTCAATTCTTCAACCAACATGAGCGCATACATAGTTGTGCCGAATTTGGTTTCTAAGCCTTTATTCCCACGAAAATTATTCATATGACAGAACACTATATATGAAAATTTTAACGCTAATCAATTCCTTATGTTTAATGAAATTGAACCTTGCTCTGATACCACTGTTGGGTTTTTGGGGATCAAGCGCAGCAAAAGTTTTCGAAACCTTTTCGAATATCCCCGATTCAAGATCCTATCAATTTCATTAAACTGATGTACCAATAGAGAAAAATCATACCTTAACAAAAATAACTTCATGTTTGCCTTGTTTGGTGTTGATCGATTCCTTCAAGATGCTGCCAGAAACGAACGTCCTCTATCGAAAATCCACACACGAAAGGACGATCACGATCCATAGTGCTAGCGCCAAAATTCTAGGACAAAAAATTCTCAAAAAAATCTCTAGAAAAATCTCTACACAACAACTATGACCCCTAATGTCTTATTTATAGTACAATAAGTCAAGTTGTAAAATAAATCCATCTCCTAGTCACACTCCAAATAGAGTCTTAGATAAAGTCCAACTCTAAAAAGGATAAAGTCATAGATAATCTACAATTACTAATCCAACAAGAGTTGTAATTTATCTAAAACTCGAATAAGAATTAAAGTCATACTATAATTCCAATTAGAGTCTTATTCAAAAAAAGATTTACTAAGAGACAAAATTTCTAGTCACACTAGAAATGTAAGAAAATTTTGAATCCTAGTCAAACTAGGACATTTAATGAGAATCTTCAAAATGAATTTTATCAAATAAAATTCATTAACCCAGACGATATTAAATCGCGCAAATCTATTTTTTTTGTGCGACCCAATAGGTTCATACAACGTTGACAATGAACCAAAACCATTTTGGTACACAAGTCATAAATGGTCTCTAACAAGGCATTATGACTACCCAAGTAGCATGAAAATCAATAAATCGATGCAACCTATAGACAATGTATATCATATCCCTACGTCACGCGATATCTTTTGATTGAACATAAGACATGAAATGTCACCCTTATAGTTCAATCTACTAGTCTTGATCTCCGAGTAGACTGAAATTGTCAAGTGACATTGATCTAATCAATTCGCTAGACATGATCATTTATCGGTCTAACATATCGAGGGGCCCAATAGATATCTCTCTCTAAAAGAGATGGACAAATTCCATCTTGATAACACAACATCCACACATTAGTCAGACAATGACCAATCATAACTTTTATAATCATCCGGTTAAAGACGACTTTTCACTGTGTCAAATCATTGTGCTTCTAATGTTGGAGTCTTTGGTGATCTCAAGTCAAATGACTAAATGATATAACTATCATGAGAAGCACTTATGACATTGACCATGTAGCATTCTCATAGCGGGTCGGTCCTGCATCTGTTCCCAACAGATACTCATGATCTTGATCTGTATCTGTATGTGCATAATCATCATATGACTATCAATCAAGACTCACATTAGTCATAATTTATTATTGCTCCCATAATAATAACTGACTAGGGACGTTTAGAATAATACAATAATTATCCATGGATACTATTATAAAAGAAACATGCATCTACTTATAATAGTTAAACAACGTTTACATAATTGAACTATGACACATACCCCAACATTAAATTCATTGCGTATGCATAGAATTCATAGGTAAATATCGATAATATTAAAATAATTATAACTCCTAAAATATATTGGGGAATTAATTTGTGTCAAAAGAAATCGAAAAAGTAGGAAAATAACTATGACGACTTTCTAAATATAAACTTAATTAATTTGTTTTTTTAAGAAACTTAATTTAACTTGTTTATAAACAACAAAAAAACAGTATCTCAAATATTTATATTTTTGTTTAGTATTTGATAATATTAGGGATTCCTTTATATTATGATCTTTCCGGCTATTTTCGAAAAAAAGTAATTAAGTATAAAAAATTGAAAATATGCCACTTGTCATCACAGACAGAAGATTTTCCTTTATATATATACTAGTTTCAAGACGTGCTACGCACGATTGATCCGCTCGCTTCGCTCGCGAGAATTAATTTCTAGATAATTAATCAAAATTGAAAAGAACCACTACAATTAATAGAAAACATGAAAAACAATAAGTAGAAGGTGACTAACACTTGAAACTAATTGAACAACGTGATCTTCTAAATCTTCCTTATTTTGTAAAGTGCGGAAAAAACTTGCATATGAATTTTTCGCAAGCATACTAATTAACCTTGCCAAAATTGTCTCTTTCATCCTATCAGAGCAATGCATTCGGTTTTGCACTTCATGATCAGTATCATAAAAGTACAGTTGCAAAAAAGATGGATGCTCCTTGTCATGAAGTAAATTATTTATAAAATGATGAATTCAACATTGCACTCTAAACGTATATACACCCACATTACTTTTGGCATACTCTCTCTTGCACTTTACACCAAAAGATGTAAAACCAAAATTGGTGTTATAAGTACGGATGTACATCAAAAACTCACGTGTCTCTTCAGTGTTTGAAGTGAATAGGTCGAACATTTCTTCAGGGACAACATTAGGAACGAGTGTTACTTGACCGTTTGAACAACACAAACTATTAGATTCATGAAAAACCTCTTCGCACTACAATTTCGACAAGAGTTTACAGATGGTAACACATCTCTTTGAACTTGCAACATGCTCAAAACCATAGCGACATAACATGGTTTTGCATTCCGGGACCTATACATAAAAAATAAATAAAGGCAACTTAATTTCTAAATTATTAATTAAAATCATTCATTTTGCTTCATAGCATTTACCTTACTCAATATTTCATAGAATATTTTGTGAAGTTTCAAATTCATACTGTGATCATTCAACTCTTTCTTTTCACTCCTTAGTTGTCTTTGGCGAGTCCGCTTCATTTCTTTTTCTTCCTCCATTGCAAATTTACGTTTCAAATTATCCACCTCCCTACGATTAGTATTTATTGCTTTTCTTACGGCGTATTCACTATTGTTGATAACTCCTAAGTTTTTAACCATGGTAACTCGCTAATGCAAGGTAAAATGGTTATACTTAATGAATTTTTAGATGAGATTGTTAAACTACAATCTAATGAAACAAACATTAGAGTAGTAATTAAAAAAATAAATAATGTTAATTTAATATGCAACTAAATATAAAATTTAATTTAAATAATATGTATGAGTTTGAACAAACTATGTAATATAAAATCCAAACGTACATAATTTGAATACGTAAGAAGTAAAAGTGCAATTCAAGAAGCATCATTTAGCAAAGAAAAAAAATAGAAAGGAAAAAAAGGATCCATAGGAACGAAATATCAAAGCAAAAGACGTGACAAAATTGAATTCACAATTGTGGACACATATACTATAAACATTGTTAAACATTACATGAAATATACTGACGACATGAACCGCTAATCTAAATACTATCTTTTTTGAAAAAAGATAGAATTATACATCAATATTTAGCCACGAGGTTAATGACTTTTGACTGTTAGTCCTCCCTAGTCTTCCAAAAGATTAGCACACAACTCGCAAATATCTTCTTTTGAAAAAAAATATAACTATACAATAGACTTTTGATCAACTCGCAAATATGTCTTGTTAATTTTTATAATGTTTAATTATTTGTTCTAGAAAATAAAAAAAGAAACAGTAGCCTAAAATTTGAAAGATGACCAACTTTACAAATTGGACTTGTTTGATGAATAAAGTGGAAAGCAAGAAGGAAAGATTAGAGAGTTATGCCAAAGCATCTCTAATTAGATGAATTAATATTGATGCATATGTCAAAGGAAATGTTGGGGGTTGACTCATTTTGGAGTCAAGTATGATGTATCTAATTAAGTTGGCTTCTTATCAAAACAAAAGATTATGAAATTATTGTTTATGAGTTAACTCAATCTAGAAGAAACTCTTTCAATTTTCTGATGTTAAGTTATAACTACCGCCACCAAATGCAAGTAGTTTAAGCCACCCATTGGAGGATTGAACTTCTTATGTGTAACTTTAACTTAATTAGACCTTTAAAACTTAAATACATTAAATACATTAAAACTTAATTAGATATTTAAAACTTCACCAAATGGAAGTAGGTCTATATAAAGAGCAAATTACAAGTTCAAGTTCATATTACCTATTAAAAAAGATTTATCACGAGTTTTTCAAGTCGGATTACTAAGAAGAATTGCTTACGAACACATTTTCAAAATATAAATCGGGTGAAAAGATGGATGAGAACCTCTAGGAATGGAAAAGCTTTAAAACTCTTGCAAATTATTGTAGTCCTACATTCCTCAAGTCCAAAATTGGCAGGGGCAAATCTCAGGATACCTCGAGAATAAACTAGAAAAAATGGAAAGAGGGATGACAACTGCCTCAATAAGGGGCTCTCTCGTTATACTTCAATTGATGTTACAGATTATTCTTATTTTATTATTCCTTTATTCGCTTTATTGTCAAGACCTACTTTGAGGAAATTAACTAAAACAGAAAACCAAAGAAGAACGTGTCAATCATAATTGTAAAATTAAGATGGTAGACAAGCATAATTGTAAAACTAAGATGGTCCATCATTTCATCTTAACTATGAATTAAGATGATATTTCTGCACATATGGAAATTAACCGAACGGTTGAAAACTGCAATCAAATAGTGTATGCATACGGGAGTGTCGAACATATATCATAATGTTTCATAATCGAGCAAATGCAATAGGCTTTGCTCATCGATATCAAATTATAATATGATAAACAACAATTATTGAAAATATAATTTGGAGACAGTTTGTGTTTTTAGTTCAACTTCAGTTCCAAGTTATAATAGGATTAGCATGTATTGTGGTTGTGACCTCTCAAAATAATTCTACACCATAAATTATGTATCACAAAGATTACTTCGAAGAGCTTGTTCAACAAGACATAAAAGACGTAATTTAGCAAAAAAATTAAAAAATATCGACCGCAAGTTCGATATAGATAAAAAGACACAAGAATTTCATTGCTTACTTTCCATCTCCTACATGCTTTTATTGGAGGCTTTTATTTATCTCAAATGAGCACAAAAACTTTACATTCATTTGTGTAGGAATTAACGAACCGAGAGATTAGTTCGTTGCCAACAACACAACAAGTTCAACAAACAAAGATTCAAATTACTTCATGTCTTTTTTTTTCCAAGTATGCTAATATAAAAGATGTAATTTTTTAATTACAACTTGTAAAAAGACAGACAAATCAAACATCTATATATTTCTCATATAAAGGAAGAAGATGAAGATTATTTTGGTATTTCAACAAACACCTAGTATTCAAGATCTTAAAGTCCAATTCATTTTCGGCTTAGTGTCTTCAAGAAATCGCTCACTCGCTACAAATAGTCAAACATATATGTATCCCATGGATTCTAATAACCATACGATGAACGAGGGGTTGATCATATTAGCTTCCAAGGTATTGTTTCAAAAACCATGAATCAAATTGAACCATATAGACCAGATGAAATAGGGCTTTTTGTGTTAAATTCAACATTGAATCAAGGGTGGATTAGACCCAAATTTCTTTCAAAAACCATGAATCAAATTGAACCATATAGACCAAATGATTAACTCACCTTTGAATCGAACCTCTCCGAAAAAAAGAATTGGAGAAGAAATGTGGATTAACTCACATTTGAATCGAAGAGCAAAGGAAAGCAACGAATGAGTCGATGAAGGAAAGTAGGGAATGAATGATTTGAAGAGGAAGGAAAGTCGTTGATCAGTTGAGTTGTTGATCAATTTGAAGAGGTAGGAGAGTCGTTGAGTTGTTGATCGATTTGAAGAGGCAGTGTTCAAGATGTTGAAGAGGTAGCGTATATAGATAGATATATAGTTGCTTTTATATATATCATACATATATATGGGGAAAAAAGTAAATATGATAGATATATATGGGCAAAGAAGTAAATTTCATTACCACTCAAAAATTTGGTATTCGTTCTTTTATATATACGATATATTATATATATAGGGATAGGGAATAGGGAAATTCTACAATGGAGCCCAAATATATATCATGTCATAGGAACACCTCAAAATGTTTTGTGCATTTATGACTCATAGATGAATATGTTAAATTAGAATCCAATGGTTGTAAATGAGGTTCCCATAACATGTGTATTTTTGTGGTTCCCATATATTCAAATCGCGTCTGAGTCGGGTATGAAGTTCCAGGACCTTGTCCAGACCAAGCTCGATTTTTAAATTTGAACAAGAGGTCTTTCTCCAAACCCGATTTGGATTTGTTAAGACATTGTTCGAATCTTTTTTATTTCGGGCCGAACAAAATCGGCTGATGGGTCCAAATACTAAATTGCCACCCCTAATTGTACGTATCATCATGTCAATACTCAGTTCACTAACGCATAAGGTATAAGTAATTACTGGTTGACCCAAGTGGTAAGGGACTTGGTCTTTCTAAGTGAAGTCTTGAGTTCAAGTCCATGAATGAAAAAATAGGGTTGAGAGGGCCGCTCCCCATATAGAGTCTGACAATGCTTGAGCATGAATTAGCCGGTGTGGTTGGCGCCGAACACCACATAGGAAACAAAAAAAATCATATTTTAGGGCATCTCCAACCCACGAACTCTAAAATAGAGTAACTCTAATACTAATTACATATATTTTGGTGTAAACAATGACACTGACTCTGTTCGCATCTGAAACTCATTAATTCTATTTTTTACACTATTCACTAAATTGGTGTGATAATTATAATGAGGGCCTAATTTTAAATAATACAAAAAAAAGGTCAACTGTGTGTCTGGTGTGAACAATGCCACACTAAATTGCTCTATCGGAGCACCAAAATGCTATCATTGTAGCTCCACCAATGCCATTTTTTGCGCTAGTTGGAGAAGCTCTTATCGATTTTACCTCACTCGAATTCAAATAGACGAGACTCATTGAGCTTCGGATATCGAAGATTTATATAAAATAATAATAATAATAATAATAATAATAATAATAATAATAATAATAATAATATCTCGTGGCTTTGGCTAAGACAGTCAAAGACAGTATTTCCTTGTTGGAATCTAAGAAAGTTTATTTAATTATTAATTTAGTCTGTAAAGTCTATAGTGTCTCTGTCTTACTCATATTCTCACACTGTCACGGTGTTAATTTCTTCTCCACGTTTTACGGCTGCGTAACGTACCTCTCTCAATTTGACAAAAAAAAACAAAAAAAACGTACCTCTCTCAATATTCTGCTTTTTTTTTTTTTCTTACAAAAACATGTTACTTTATTGCTTTTCACGGATTCAATGTAACCTTTTTTTTGACCGGCATACCTAAAAACAGGACCAGCTTTTACTTTTTCCGAAAAAAACTGTCTTGTTTTCCTCTTTTTGAACTTTTTACTGTGCGCGTGGGATATGTTAGTGCCACGTGCCTTATAATCTGACGGTGCACGTTAAGGGACGGTTTCTAATTTTCTGAATTATGTGATATCTGAGCCGTACACTAATATGAGGGCCGCTAAGGGCACCCCACCAATTTATGAAGGCACCCAACTTATTTGTAAAAATTTCAGCAAAAATGGAAAAGACCATTTTGCCCCTGTATATATATAATGGTTCAAACCCCACAAACCATTTTGACAAGGAGTTAGGGCACCCCACCAAAGCTTGAACTACAAAGCCACACCATTGCGTTTGGCGAAGAGTGATCGATTCTTGCTCTTCCGACAAATGAGGTAACAATGTTTGACAACCATATTCGGGTTTTTTAGAACTTTTTAGTTGTGTATAACTCGTGAAAATGATGATTTGTTTGTCAACGTAGGGTTTGGTAGTTTCTTCAAATCCGAACTTGTTTCCACTATATAATGTAGGATTGTCTTTACTCTTGTGCAAGAGGAGGTCGAACTCATGAAAATTTTGCAAATTTTTTGTATTTTTTTTGCGGTTATCCGAAGTTTCGTGGATGTGCGCGATTGTATCGGCCTCGCAGACCGAGATTTACGGTGATATCTCGGTCATAGAGGGGACCGATAGGTGTACGTCGGTCACGGATTGGTAAAATCGAGAGTACTCGGTAACTCTCGGTCGTTTGTGAGCGAGACTTCGAAGAAAGTTTCGGATATGTACAACCGAGAACATTTTTTTTTTTTGGGTCTTTTCGTGTTTGTGGCTTTGTACATTTTGGTTGAATTTAAACAGATCGCTTCTAAATGTTCGTCATCTACCAGATCTGTTTCGATGATAACATTCAAAATCTTTCGATGCGATTTGTGACCACGATACTAAGAGTCTCCTACGGTTACCATGAATCTTGGCATTCATCATCCTTTGGTAGAGTTAATTTGTCAAGAATTATTCAACAATGGCATTGAGATTGACTGGAATCCTCCTCCAAGGCGGCATTCCCTCAACATTTTCACATATCATATCAGCCATGTGTGGACACAAGATGATATTTGTCTTCTATTTGGCTTATGGTATTTATTGGGATGTCCCATTATCCGTGTGTATATTCGTTTTCCGATTATGCGCGTTCCCTCGATTATGTGTATCTTTGCTCTCCGGGAATTTCTCTATTTTTCCCCCGCATCATCACATTGCATTATCCGTTACCAAGGACCTAGCGACTAATCAGGCCCATGCCATCCTCACATCAAGCCCATGCTTCATAGACGTGTCTAGCCATCCGACCCATGCCGCAGTGCTTTTGCTTTTGGTCTCTTATTATGTAAAGTAGTAGTTACTAGTTGCTTTCACTGTTTACTTTTGTCTGGTTGTAATTATTATATATTTTGCTTTTTGAAGTGGCTTTGCTTTTACTAAAACAGATTCCTCATGACGCTTATGATGTAGGACTACCTTTCCATCGCTTATGCTTGTGTTCTTTGCAGTTTTAATCATCGAGTCTTTTTATTATCTCTCTAATGTTCCTTGGTATTTCATAATATCACCTAGTGACCCTGATACTAAGTATCCTCATCTTTCCTTTAATATCCTCCCTAGTCACCGGTGCCTTCGGACGAGCCATACCTGAAAAAATTACAACATATAAGCGCATGGAACAGAACCCAACAAAAAATTTACGAAAAATAATGTTCAATTTCATCCATTTCTGATGTCTCGGTCAAGCAGGTTCGTGAACTAGCCCATGTTTTCGGTCACCCATGACCGACAATTGTTCCTATATATCGGCGGTGTCCAACCGCGTCCGATTGAAAGGTTTCGGTTGTGCACCACCGATATAGGTTGACCACTTCAATTCGCCTTGCTCTCGTCAAGTCTCGGCCGAGAGAACTAGAGTACTATCGGCCATGCGTAACCGAGACACTGTGAGACTTTCCGTCCTTTGTGGCCGAGACTGCGACTTTCCAAAAATGTAGCTTCCCTCTCGGCCATGCTTGGCCGAGAAAGTTAGCACGATCTCGGCTGTGTGGCGAGAACCGCGAATTCCCATTTTTTAAACTATTGAACAAACCACCACCACCGTAAATCACAACTACTCTACCAAATGTAACTTAATTACACTAAATAAGGTGTGTCCAGACGAACTTCAACCGAACCCTAACTTGGAGACGAAATCGGCTCACACCACGACCCTACGAATCGCAAAAAGCCGTAAACCGAAGATGGTGGAGCGGGTGGTTGGGTGCAATAGTCTTGGAGTCGAAATCGGCTCACGTCTTGGAGTCAAGATCGGTGAAGGTGGTGGAGGGGGTGGTGGGGTGCGGCGGGTTTTTTCGTGTTTGTGCGGGAGGGGTATTTTCGGGATTTCATGTGTAATTTTTGGGTGCCCTTGAAAATTTGTTTTGTGCCCTCAATAACATGGTGCCTTCATGAATTGGTGGGGTGCCCTTAGCGGCCCTCACTAATATTTGTGATGAAATTGCAGTATTTGCTTTTAATACCTACTTTGGCGCACCTAACGATGGAGAACCACGTGATATACTGCGAGACCCGAGTCGGGCTCGCATTGAAGGGTACCTACAGATAAGTGCGTCTAAGTAGATGTCGAATATGAGTCAACCAATCATTTTTCATATGCTTTTTTATTTTTTCAAATCGAACTCAATCGATTGCAAACTCATTTAATCATTGGCGTATTACTTAAATTCAGTTCAACACTTAAATGAAGTAGATCTAATTGGTTTTTTCCAGAAAAATTGAAATAGCTTTTTTTCATTATATTTTTTATTGAATTAAGTGAGAATCGAACTCATGAACTCTCTAAATTTTACTTTTTTGACAAATAATGCATTTACCATCTTACCATAGATGCTTTGACTTTTTTTTTTAATTATGCTAAGCACTTAATAAAGTAGATCTAAGACTTTTTTAAGAAAAAAAAAAGTAAATCCAAAATCTCGCTAATAAATGCCAATTTCACATGTCATTTTCGCACGCACTCATGAGATGGCGTGTCAATTTTCTTTAACAAACACCAAAACGAAAAATTTTAGAGTTACAAATGTAACGGCCCAATAATTATTAGTCACGTTTATTCAAAAATTTTGGACTTGGATGCCAGCTCAGATCCACGTGGATGCCGTAGATAGGACCAGGACATGTCTAACTAGATGTAATAGTTTTTTTTTTTTTGTCTGTTGGTTGCTTATTTGCGATGTTAATTTATTAAATTACTTCATATTGCATTACAAGTGTGTAGTTACGTTGATTTAACGTGCGAGATTGTGTGACGAATGTTCGCCGCATAATGCATGTCAATGCGGGTATCGGATAGGCGAAGTATGAGTACACTAAGTCTAGACAAATGTTAAATAGACTAATATGACAATAAATAAGGCAAATATGACATTTAATGATATTAAAACCATAAACTGAGTCAATTAAATTGGGTAAGCTAGTTATGGTGCGTCTCGAGATGCATGCTAAGACGCGGGGCACAAGGTGTCGGGTAGTCGGGGGTTAGTGGGACCACTAATGTGTCAACAATGAGACTATATAGACTCGCCCCATGAATTTAAGTGTCTAAGTTTATAAATTTAATTGATATGGATTAATAAGACTATAGTTTGGACAAACAAATTGAGGAACCTATATTTTCCTAGTGATGATGAAGATGTGTAGGAATCATATACCAAATTGTAACTAGTTAGTGAAGGCATGCATTCTTCATGTGCAACAAGTGACATCCAGAGATGACACATGTCCTAATAATTAACTTAGTCAAATTAAATATTTGTTTTTTATAATGTTTTATTTTATATGTACTTGGATGATGTCATTTTTGTAGGGAATTATGATTTTTTCATGCAATTATTTACATTATTATACAAAATCATTGGTTTTTAGATGATGTATTATTGTTTAGTGAAGTTGTCTTTTTTTTCTTGGTATTTTTAACATATTTTTTTGTTTTGATAACAAATTTATTTGAATGCATAATTAAATGATGTCAAAGAAATTAATTCAAAATAAATTTGTTAATAGTATAAAACCAGAAAAAATTGAGTTCAACATTTCTTTAAAATATACGAGCCCGTACGAAAAAAAATATTCTCCGCTTTTAAAATGAGGACGGGTCTGAAAAGTATTTAACTGTGTTAATATAGATGGTGTGGAATATGTTCCCATCTGAACCCCTTCTTTGCCACCCGTAATATCTTTGACGGCCCCATTCCCCAATAATTGGGCCACACCCGACCTAGACCTATGTGGACCCTTAAGCCAGCCCCAGTAAGATCAACGTAAGCCTAGTCGCCCTATATTTTCATTATTTTTATTTATTTGGTGATTTCAAGTTGAGTTATTAGGTTTTGCAAGTTTTCCAAATTGAGCAACGAAACTAAACTTAAGTAATTTTAAATAACTCAATGAAATAAAAGTCGGGACAACCTATGATGTGGGAACCCAGTAAATACGATCTCATGTATATACGACGTCGAAACTAGAATATGCATGTATCAAAGTGCACTCAGCCCAATTTACCATTTTTGATAAAACATATATAAAATAAATACACAAAAAGGACCTATGCGTAGCAAAAGTGGAAGCCGACTTTGAGGAAAACTCAGAGGAAGTCGTCTAGTAGCGGCTCCTTTCCATTGTCAGGCAACATACCTGCAATTGTAACCACTAGGGCTGGCAAAACGTGCCCGGTCCCGTTTGTCCGGTTTTGTCCGGACCCGTTTTAAACGGGACCGGGCAATATTTTTGTGAAAAACATACGGGTCTGGACAATGTTTTTTGTCCGTTTAAAAATACGGGACCGGGACTGGACAAAAATTCTTAAAAAATGGGTACCCGTTTATTAATTAATTTGAAGGGCATATAGGTAGTTTCACACTCCATAACCTAATTTCACACACACTCTCACACTCAACGTCTCACCTTCTCACCAAACCATCTGCTCTGCCTCTCCCGCCCTCTGCCATCGCCGCCAGCCGGCAGCTAGTCGCCAGACTCGCCGTCGCCACCATCTCGCCGTCTCGCGCTCGCCTCTCGCGCTCGCCGCCGTGGCCGCTCTCGCCGTCTCACGCTCGCTGCCGTCGCCGCTCTCGCCGATCGCCACGCGCGGCACCGCCTATGCGGCCTCGGCCTCACCGGCCGTGGCCTTACCGCCTCACCCGTCTGCGTGTCGGCGGTCGGCCGGCCGTCACCCTCTCCCTCCAGGTCTCTCTCTCTCTATCTACCTAGCTCACAGCGCCGCCGCTGCCCCCAACCTCACCCGCCCCCACTCACCCAAATCCCTAACCGCCACCACACCTCACCCGCCTCCGCCTCGACCTAACCTCTCTCTCTCCGACCGTCCTCATTTCCTCTCTTTCTTTCAGCTCGATCCGCCAACCCCTTCTCGACTTCACTTGCCATCCTCGCCATTGCTCGCCTTACCTTCGTTTCGCCTTTGCGCGCTTTGCTCGCCTCCCGCCTCGCCCATTTCGATGTTGCATTTCTCGGTACCTTAAGCATTATTTTTTAATTTTAATGTGATTTTTAATTTGTGAATTGATTTTAATTTATTTATTTTAATTAAAATTAATGTGTAATTATGATGTTTTATATGAAAAATGTGCAATTGTATAATTTTTTTGGTGAAACATTAAATTGTTTGAATAAAATTTTATAATAGTTTTTTATGTTGATACGTATTATTTTTTTATATTTTTGAAAAATAAAATGCATGTATTATTGTAATTTAGTTTTTATTGTGATTATTTGTGATGATTGTTTATAATATATTTAATATTTATTTTTTGGTAATTGGTGACTTGTAGACTCTTAAGTTGTAGTTGAGGGGTTTTTTTTAAATAATTGATAAATAGAATATTTAATCATATTTAAAAAAAAAAGCGGACAAAACGGGAGCCGTATGTTTTACAAACATACGGGACTGGACAAAAAAAAATTGCCTGTTTCAAAAACGGGACCGGGTCCGGGCACCAAATTTAATCATTATAGAAATGGGTGTCCGGTCCCGTTTATGTCCGGTCCCGAATTTTTGCCAGCCCTAGTAACCACACATGAGACAATTCCAGTGAGTAAAGCCAAATGAGTCTCAACATAAATTCTAACGATTAATGAATGGTTAGCCGATAGATCATGTAGATAATAACAAGGAAATGAAATAATAAGCACAAGATAAATAAGTTAACAAGGAGATCTAAGAGAATCGTGTGACAAGATCACACAAACATGGGTGCTCAAGTGGTTTAAGTCTATCAATTTGCAACTGTGACGACCCGAAATTCTAGGCAGCCTTGCTACCCACCACGTCGCATCCCACGACAACTAGCTTTGCCACGTCATGGCCCGCTTATCCTTAACGCCTCGCGACCTAACGAGTCACTTAAACTTTTTCAGCTAACCCTCGTTACGCTGACTAATCTTTATGTAACCAGTTACTCAACTTATCAGGTTATATTATAATTTTATAGCGGAAGTCTTTTAATGAGTAACTTATGCAATATTTAACAATCCTAAGTAGTGGAAAACCTGACAAAAGATACCATGTATATATCAAGGCGAGATAAGTATAACAAAAGTTTCATATACATGTAATCAGTGTTCTATGGTCCCTAAAACCCAACAAAAGTAATATAAATACATACTGATATCACACACGAACTGGCTCCATAATCTAAGAGGTAGTCGCCCAGTACCTCCTTGCCCTTGCTCTTGCCCGTCGAAGGATCTACACTCAGTCACCAACAAATATAGTGACAAGTCCAGTGAGTAAAATCCTAAGAGAAGTCTACATAATATTCATGAATTAAAACATATAAACTACGAGACATGCGAATATAACACATGACAACAATACGTCATATTCCCATGAATATAGGCAAAATACGACAAGCAAAAACAGTAGCGTGAAATAAATAAACAACATGTACCAACTAAACCAGCTCAGAAATAAAACATTAATCAGTAAGCATACGTATAATCACGAGAAAACTCTGACCTACATCAGCCAATAATCAATAAATCGAGTAGGAACCACGTATATACTTACAGGCTTACAGTGACTAAACCCCAACTGCGGTTACCGGATGAACCCCTTCAGACGCCATTTCAAGTCAAGGGAACACCCTAAATCCCTCCCGACGGTCGTAAGTATATCTTATTGCCGTCGACACGAGCACTAAACACAAGTAACCCATGCAAGCAACTTAGCCACAACCAATATATACGCAAATCGAAATAGGAGAGAAATCTCATGTGTACCCGTCAGCAGTCACATATGAAATGCGATATCGATAAATCAAAACCATGGATTCTGTTAAGCATTCTCAATGGGTTTACGCACCTCAATCCGCACTTTGACTTCATCGGACTCCCGTATCCGACCCGACTAGCTCCCCGATACCCGAGCAACGGTCCCCTAAGTCCCTGAATTCCAATTTTATATTTTTAGTATGTTTGTAGGTGTTTGGGATATGTATCAAGTGAAAAAAATCTCAAAATAACCTTTTAAATTCAATTTATATCTGTCGTTAGCGCGCTATGAGATTCCTGTAACGCATTATGTAGTGGTAGCGCGCTAGGTAATTGATTAGCGCGCTACTATTCTTCAGAACAAAGAATAGTTGGAAACCCAGAATGATTACCGCGCTAACCGTAGCGCGCTACCTAGCCTCTGGGACATAATTCTCAAGTCGAGAATTTTGTATTTCCCCTCCAATTTGGCTACCTAACATGTTCATACCCTCTCCATACGTAATTAACTCCAACACAGTAACTAAAATCACCTCAGAAGCACAATTTTATCAGAATTGCACTAAAATGGGTTTAAACGAAAGTGTAGATGATGAAGAAGAAGATTACTTACGTTTGAATTCCCGCTTGAAAATCTCCTTCTCTTCTCCAGCAACCTTGAAATCAAAATGGTTTTCATTTGCATGGTTTAATTAATCTTCCATTATATATATATATATATATATATATATATATTAAGGTATGATGTATTTCTAACCCTTGATCCTCATGCATCTACGTATCCCGATGATTATCTAATGGTCCACCTCTAGCCACTTAGCCCACTCACTGAGTCCATGTGACATCAATTTTCTACTCATCTCGTTCCTAGATGTCTTCAAGCACATCTATAGACAAATCCTATAGTTCCCAATTAATTTAACTAAACTATAGGCCTCGATTTATTTTAATTTAATTGCAATAACTTAGGTCCATTTTAATTAATATGGTTAGTGTTTTATTTATCAGAATTAACCAACTTGTGGTCCCACTAACATTCGACTACCTGGTACCTAGTGCCCCGCACCTCGACACGCATTTCGAGGCACGCTAAAGCCTATTGTTTTAATTTAAATTTACTTGGCCTAGGGTTACGTTACCCATTTTAATTGATTAACTAGTCATCCTAACGTGAATTAGTCGAGTTTCCTAGTGTACCCGTAGTTTCGCCTGCTCAATACCCGAGTTGACATGCCTTTCGAGGTGAACACCCGTCACATAAACTCGCCCTATATCAACATACACATACACGGTGCAATATAATAATAATAATTTTAAACACCACATATACACAACCACCATCCATAAATAACATATTTCCTCGATTCTCGTGTCCGAGCCAACCGAGTGGTCCACGTAACGCCCGAATTACGACTATTAATCCTTGAGATTAACGCTAATCCTAGTTTAATTAATTTGGGCCAACACAATTCTTCCCAACTAGGATAAATTCTGTCCTCGAAATTTAAATCTCGAGTACACTCTGGTGGAACTATCCTATCTTCGTGTGACCACGCCTCACATGTTCCCTTCTACAGACCCTTTAACACCCCAATACTCTCATTGCAGGGAACGTAGTGTTACCCTGAGACAAAGGCGCATGTTGCGAGGTAGTCAAGATCAGCCACTCTCTTCCAACATCTCCGCAACCTACTCTCAGTTCGATTTCCATGTTCAAGTTTCTCTAACCCAATTACCTAACACCAATAACTGTAAACCTCTCCTATCATGTATCCCAACATGATAGTCTTAACTAACCATCACATACCATGAACATCCCATGTGATGCCATAACCTATCCTTACTCACCATGACAATCCCATGTCATGCCACGACCTATCAGTACTCACCATGACAATCTCATGCCACGCTACGACTTATGACAATCCCATGTCATAACATAATAAGCTACCATTGTACCACTATAATCTACCATCGTACCACTATGCATGCATAAACCTCAAACTATAATTATTAAGAATTTAAATTCACGTACCCCGAACTCACTACTGGGATGTCTCCCGGTCTGGCTCAGTCACCACATGCATCGGCTCTCAAGTCTGCACCGGTGTCACCACTGCTGGTGTCGCCGATCTCTATAAACAGTCCATCCTGACGTGACCTTCCTGTCCACATCGCCGACATATGATCCTCAATCCTTGTCTTGCTCGTTGACTCCCTGACCACTGGCCCTGACCTGTGATCTTCAGTCTCAACCTCCATTGTCCTGAGTCTGTCTCTGCGGCGGCGTTGGTAATGCGGGTATAGCATACGCTCTGGCTGCCCGATCATCATCCTTACGGCCTCGACCGTACCATCTATCCTCTCTATCATCCCGGTCTCTCAAAATCTTCTGCCCAGAACTGTGTCCGGTTTGTCCCTCCGACTCAATAGATGAATGCATGTCGCTCATCTGCATCAGATGTGTCTCATAAGTAAGTGCTCTATCATACATCTCCTGCAGCGTCTGGGCTCCGAAGGAAACTATGGGACTGGCTATGTCCTCAATCAACCTTCGGATGAAGTAATAAATCTACAGTTTCTCGGTGCCTTCGATATCCGTGGCAAACTGTATCAAGTACCGATATATATCCATATACTGTAACACTGACCGACTTCCCAGTCTAATGCTAAAAACTCCTCCCTCCGCCTCATCCTCACCTCAATGGGTATCTACTGATCTTAAAATAACTATCTGAACTCTGCCCATGTCGTCGGCTCTGGGTGAGTATCTATATACGCTGTCCACCACACAGCAGCATCCCCTCTCAGCATATGCCCTGATATCCTGACCTGTATGCTATCCTGAATCCGCAGTAGCTTGTGTAACCTCTGATGTGCAATCAACCACTTCCCAGCTGCCTCTGGGTCTCCGCTTCCATGAAAGTATTCGGGATCAAACTTGATGAACTCCCGTATCAACTTAACCTCTGCCGTCATCGAGATCTCAAACATGTATGCCTGTGCCGGTGTAGCAGTCGGCATCTCAGTCCGTGCTATGGTCGGTGTAGCAACCACTGTCGGAGTCTCCTGTACCACTACATACGTCGATATAGCCAGAATAGTCGATCGAACCGTTGTCGGAGCAACTTTTGTTTCATTCGTGCTCTGTACCCGAGCATAGGTGATGATGCAATTACTGTTGTATGTGCGCGCATCATATCCATCAATAGCTCAAACTGTTTATCGTG
This sequence comes from Stephania cephalantha, assembly GCA_039657325.1. Lineage (NCBI taxonomy): Eukaryota > Viridiplantae > Streptophyta > Magnoliopsida > Ranunculales > Menispermaceae > Stephania > Stephania cephalantha. The sequence continues at coordinate 13,100,233 of CM077570.1, read as the reverse complement.
AGCTGCGAATCGTATGGCTATTGTCGAATCCAAACCCTCATCTCTAGTCTGGGCGCTCGTTTGTCCAACATTTGTAGTAGGTGGAGTCGGCTGGACATCCATCGTGATCTGCATCGAAAAGCGTGCGTCGAATCACCTTTCGTATACGTGTATATAATATATACAATAAAAAACATAACACGCATATAAACCCTATCGCTACCCGACTCAAGTTGCTTCCCAACTAGGATTCCATCTCAGGATCTTCGGGTTTCCACATCTAGGGTTTGTTTATTAAGTTTTATTAAATTTCTATAAACTACTCCCGAGGCTACCTCGAAACCTCACTCTGATACCAAACTGTAGCGTTAGGTATCAGGTTGAGTAACGCTTTAACCTCCCAGGCACCATCGACCTCGCTCTGATACCAAACTGTGGCAGCCCCAAATTATAGGTCGCCTTGCTACACGCCACGTCGCATCCACGTCAACTAGCCTTGCCACGTCATGGCCCGCTTATCCTTGACGCCTCGCGACCTAACGAGTTGCTTATACTTTTCGTGCTAACCCTAGTTACACTAACTAATCTTTATGTAAGTATTAATTATTTAGTTAGCCAGTTACTCAAATTATCAGGTTATATTATAATTTTACAGTCGAAGTCTTTTAATGAGTAACTTATGCAATATTTAACAATCCTAAGTAGTGGAAAACTCTGTAAAAGATACCATGTATATATCAAGGCGAGATAAGTATAACAAAAGTTTCATATACATGTAATCAGTGCTCTATGGTCCCCAAAATCCAAAAAAAGTAAAATAAATACATACTGATATCACACATGAGTTGGCTCCATAATATCAGAGGTAGTCGCCCAATACCTCCTTGCCCTTGCCCTTGCTCGTCGAAGGATTTGCACTCAGTCACCCAACAAATACAGTGATGAGTCCAGTGAGTAAGATCTTAAGAGAAGTCCACACAATATTCATGAATTAAAACTGATAAAATATGAGACATGTGAATATAACACATGACAACAGTACGTCATATTCCCATGAATGTAGGCAACATACGACAAACAAAAGTGGTAGTGTGAAATAAATAAACAACATGTACCAACTAAACCAGCTCAGAAATAAAGCATTAATCAGTAAGCATATGTATAATCACGAGAAAACCCTGACCTACATTAGCCAGTAATTAATAAATTGAGTAGGAACCACTTATATACTTATAGGCTTACAGTGACTAAACCCCAACTACGGTTACCGGATGAACCCCTCTAGATGTCATTTCAAGTCAAGGGAACACCTTAAATCTATCCTGATGGTCGTAAGTATATCCTATTGTCGTCGACACGAGCACTAAACACAAGTAACCCGTGCAAGCGACTTAGCCACAACCAATATATACGCAAATCGAAATAGGAGAGAAACCCTATGTGTGCCTTCCAATAGTCAAACATGAAATGCGATATCAATAAATCAAAACCATGAATTATGTGAAGCATTCTCAATGGGTTTACGCACCTCAATCTGCGCTCTGATTTCCCCGGACTCCCGTATCCGACCCGACTAGCTCCCTGATATTCGTGCTACGGTCCCCTAAGTCCCTGAAGTCCAATTTTACATGTTTAATATGTTTGTAGGTGTTTGGGATATGTATTAAGTCAAAAAATCCCAAAACAACCTTTTAAATTCAATTTCTATCTGTCGTTAGCGTGCTATGGGATTCGTGTAGCGTGCTATGTAGTGGTAGCGCGCTATAGGTAATTGATGTAACACAATACTATTCTTCAAGACGAAGAACAGTTGAAAACCCAGAACGATTTGCGTGCTAACCGTTCCAGGTAGCGCGCTACGTAGCCTCTGGGACATAATTTTCAAGTCGAGAATTTTGTATTTCCCCTCCAATTTGGCTACCTAAACATGTTCATACCCTCTCCATACATAATTAACTCCAATACAGTAACTAAAATCACCTTAGAACCACATTTTTATCAGAATTGCACTAAAATGGGTTTAAATGAAAGTGTAGATGATGGAGAAGAAGATTACCTAGGTTTTAATCCTCCAATTGAGCTCCAAGTGGTTGAATTCTAGCTTGACAATCTCATTCTCTTCTCCGGCAACCTTGAAATCAAAATGGTTTTCATTTGCATGGTTTAATCAATCTTCCATATATATATATATATATTAAAGTAGGATGCATTTCTAACCCCTTGATCATCATGCATTTACGTATCTAGAGGATTATCTAATGGTCCACCTCTAGCCACTTAGCCCACTCGCTCCCACTCACTCAGTCCATGTGACATCAATTTTCTACTCATCTCGTTCCTAAATGTCTCCATGCACATCTCTAGACAAATCCTATAGTTCCCAATTAATTTAACTAAACTATAGGCCTTTATTTATTTTAATGTAATTGCACTAACTTAGGTCCATTTTAATATATATGGTTAGTGTTTCATTTATCAGAATTAACCAACTTGTGGTCCCACTAACCTTCAACTACCTGGTACCCGATGCCCCGCACTTTGACGCGCATTTTGAGGTACGCATAGCCTATTGTTTTAATTTGAATTTACTTGGCCTAGGGTTACGTTACCCATTTTAATTGATTAACTTGTCATCCTAACGTGAATTAGTCGAGTTTCCTAGTGTACCCGTAGTTTCACCTACTCAATACCCGCGTTGACATTCCTTTCTAGGCGAACACCCGTCACACAAACACGCCCAATATCAACATACACACATGCAGTGCAAAATAATAATAATTTTAAACACCACATATACACAACCACTATCCATAAATAACATATTTCATTGGTTCTCGTGTCCGAGCCAACCGAGTGGATTCACGTAATGCCCGATTTACGACCATTAATCCTCAAGATTAATTCTAATCGTAGTTTAATTAATTTGGGCCGTTGCAGCTACATACAGTTACAACATGACTTTCAAGGCGGGTTGTAGACTTAACTAAGTCACTTACAATTTATATAAGCTCCATCAACCGTAGCTGTCAAATCCTGAAATTTTTAATTCATTAATTATGGCTAATCTAAGATTAACAGATACTAATTATGGTTTAGGCCACGAGTCAGGAGCTTAGGACGGGTGAAAAGATATTTACATATACTTTTATTTTTGGGGTGATATTTTCTTAGTGTTGTGTACTGTTATTAATTTATTTGCAAAATTCAAGTTAACTGAGTAAATTCAAAATTTGTGGGGTTTTATCTCAAGGTACGTGTCGAAATGGGTCCCAAAAAAAATTAAAAGGTTGAACCGTACTATCGTTTCGAATCTTGCGAAAAATAATTGTGTTTAAGTTTGAAAATTTGAATTTGTGAACTTTAATTGGATTTAACGAGCCGACGTGGGCCTCTCACCTCGAATTGCATGCAAGACAAGTTGTCTGGGAGTCTCGGAGTGCATTGGTGAATTCTTCAATTTTTGGTTGAATTGGAGTATTTTTCGGTGTTTAATTTGGGAAAAAAAGAGACCATTACAAAATGAATAGAAAAATGACAAATTACCTATAAACGTAATGAAGTTATATAGTTGAGGGTATAAAGGAAGGGGCAAAACAACCATTTGTTGTTTAAACCCCTTAAAAACGAAATAAACAGGGGGGAGGGGGATACTCCATCCTCTTCATCTTCGTTACATCATCCCTCGTTGCCGTCGTCTCATCTCTCTAACCATTTCCTCTCCCTCTTGTCTTTTGTTTGGTCTCTCGTCCTGTGAAATCGAATTGAAAGAGAGAGAGATAAAGTGTTGTGGTGACTGTTGGTGGTTGTGGACTGTAGGATTTTTTTTATCACTGTGGTGTTTGAGATAGGTATGGTGTTCATTGAATTTTTTGATTTTGGGATTGTGTTGTATAGGATGGATTAGGGGATTGTATATGATCGAATTCCAAATTTCTATTCGTTGTTGTTGGCTGTAAGGAAGAGGAGGGAATCGATAGCTATAAAAATAGGCAAAATCCATAATTTGGTCCCTGAACTTTGTGTTTTTTATGCTTTTGGTCCCTAAACTATTATTACTACACATTTGGTCCTTGAACTTTCACAAAGATCTACATTTAGTCATTCCACCATTTAAAGTGTTAAATTCCGGCAATGTGGGTAGTAAAAGTGACGTGTGACTAGTCAAGAAGAGTAAAGTGGTTTATACTACTAGGCCAAACGACTCACATCAATCAACAAAAGCCGAAAAAAAATTAATTTGCCCTAAAAACATAAAAAACTCAAAGTTCAAGGACCAAAAGCATAAAACACTCAAAAGTTCAGAGACCAAATGTACAAAAATGAAAGTTCGGGGACAAAATGTACACTAATAAATGTTCAGGGACTAAAAGCATAAAAATCTCAAAGTTCAAGGACCAAAAAATATGTTTTGCCTAAAAAGTAAAAAAAGATCCGAAAAATAGAGACGCAAGCACGGGAGGGAGATGACCAGGGAGGGAAGGTTTGAGCAAGACTATGATAAGGGAGAAAGCTCGGACTCCCCTTCCCAGTTCCAAACTAAAAAAAGGAAGATTGAAATAGAGAAGCCATGTTTCTCTGTTTCGATTTCCAAGGGGGAGGTTGGGGATGACCCCTGAACCAAGTTCACCGGGCCCGTTTCAAAGGATCAAACCCTCTTCGCCCATAATTAAATAAAAAAAACTTAAAATTTAGAAGAAGTTAAATAAAAATTGAGAAAATTCAGAAAATGAGAATTTTAGACAAATTAATGAAAAATATGGGTTTTTATAAAAAATAAGAATTTTGGGATTTTGTTGAGGATTTATACCAAGTGTTTTCTCGTAATGCGTGCTAAAAAATGCTCAAAATTGGAAAAAAAAACTATTTAAAAGCCTAGTCAATGTGAATTTTCAAATGTCGAACTACAATTTAGAGTCAAAATTGAGATTCAGACATTCAAGGATATTATTTGGAGTGATTCCGGGGTTTTTAGGTCGCAACAGGAAAATTTAAAATTATAATAAATAGAAAAAATTGTGAAATTGTTGTGGAATCTTATCGGACTTATAAATCAATTGTACAATCGCAATTGGAACCTTGTATGGACTAGTTTAGTGACCCAGGATGCAAAGAATGTCAGACCCTAGCTAATTAGGGCATCTGACCGGCCTAGATTACCATAATCTATTGATAATCTAGCAGCCTTATTCTAGTCACCAATAAATAAACAAAATCAATTCGTTTTAATCACCAAACACGAAATATTATCAACCACAACTGATTCTAAAAGTAAATCTTGAACTTCAAAGTTCATTAATTCATTTAAATTGATTTGTTTGTACTCAAAATTCCATAAAAATTTTTCGACAGCACCTCCTCTATTTTTAAGTCTACACCAAAAACCCGACCTTCAACAATCTTCAACAAAACTTGCTCAGCTTGGTGGAAGTGTCGAATGACTCACAATCCACCCATAACAATATATATTGCAATATCGAAAATTATTTATTCACTCTAACCTATTTTAGGTTTTCAAAATCCATAAACTGTTTACCTTAACTCCACAGACTTCCATTTCATCCAAAAACCATTACAACAATTTCAAAAAAGTTCCTAATTGTACACGAAACCAAACACCCATTTATGCAATATATAATATTTAAAAAGAAATACATACATAGAGAAAAAGGAACCAATGGCATCACAGAAAATCTGATAGCTCCCCCTTTCCCTTATCGCCGCTCGAACCTGTCATTATCCAATTATAAAATTCGATAGTGTCAGACAAGTAAATCCTACACTATCTAGTACACCTGTAATAATCAAATGCATGATAATCTAAGAGATTAAACAAGAAATATAATCCAACGAATTTAAATACAACCGTGAATCTATCCCCTTTTGGTTATCCGACCATAATCAAATAAAGTTCTCGGAAAGTGGTAAGTAAATAATAATAAGAACTCATGCTTGGGGAGAATAACCGAATGAGTCTCGTTCCTCTAGACTCTGGGAGTATGATTTGGTTCAACGTGATCTCATGATAACCACGTGATGTAAAGTATCAGTGACTCCAGCCCCTTAAGCATAATATAGTGTTCGATAACCATGGTATAGTCTAGACTATAAGGAGACTCGAATCGCCTTATCCTCCCAACCCGTGTATGCATGTACAACAAAAATACAATATCAAGGATCAATGCTATTTATACGAAATTATAATCATACAATGTAAAGGTTACTGTAGGATTTACTTAACCTTACAAACATGATACCATCACTTCTTGAGCTTCGTGTCAGTAAAATAGTCTACATGGGGTTTCAATTGCGGTCCTACAATTTATTTACAAGTTCGGTAAGACTCCACAATTATTCTCCAATTTATTTATTTAATTAGTCTCGTTTCGACTCAAAAACTCTAGAATCCCTCCAAACTAAGTCCTTGGATTTATGAATCCCAATTTTTCATAATTTCCTTAATTCCCAGGGATTTTTATTCAATTTTTTTTTTTCAGATTTTTCAAAAATATATATATTTTTAAATGAGGTGTTTGATCGCTGAACCGAACCAGTTCGATTTAGCTGAACCGGACCGATTGGTCCGGTTTAAGGACCAAACCCTTTTCTTCTTCGTTGGGACGCCTTCCCCTCTGTTTTGTTCGTTCTCTCCTCTTTTTTTATTGGGATGCCCAACATAATAGAGGTTGGGCAGGGGAGCTCGAAGCTCCCCCCCCCTCCATCGTCTTCATTCTTTCTTTCTTCTTCACGGTTTTACCATGTACTGCTGTTGTTTGTTTTTTTTTTTTTTCCCAATCAATCCTCAACCGTTTCAATCTCTTCCACTTCTCTAACTCAAACAACCAGTTGAAATCACAACCCACCCCCTTACTCGACCACCACAGTTCATCACAATAAAAATTGAGAAATTTCAAACCTTACCTTCAAATCATAACCACTACCGAAACAACAGTCCTTCAATCAGTCTCTCTATTCAGTGGAAACCCGTAATGAGAGAGATTTAAATGAGAGAGACGAGAGAGCGCGCACACACACACACACACACACACGGTGAGATGGATTGATGAGAAACAAGGAAGGGAGGAAGAGAGAAGACGATGAACAGTGGGTATCATCCTCTGTTCATTGCGATTTTATTGTATGGGGTCAAATGACAAAAATACCCCTCCATATTAGAAATCAAATACCCTTTTGGGTAATTCGGCCATTTCTTTTTATTTTCATAATTATCTCTTCAATTTTTGTCCAAATTAAACTCCGAAAAATACTCCAATTCCACAAAAAATTAGAGAATTTACCAAAATATTCTAAAACTCTCCGACAACTCGCATTCGCACACAAATCGAGGTGTGAGACCCACGTCGACTCCTTACATCCATTTATAGTCCAAAATTCGAATTTTCCAACTTAATTGCAAATATTTTTTGCGAAACTCGAAACAGATTGCTCGGAAAATTGAAACATTTAAACATCCACGGAAATGGTTTTGATACGTATCTCGAGACAAACCCTCGCGAATCTCAAATTTACTCAATAAACTCGAATTTCGTAAAATAAAATAATATATAATACACAATACTATGCAAACATCACACAAAAGTAAAATTACCTGTAAATCTTATTTCACTAGTTCTCAACTTTCAACTTGCGGCCTAAACCATAATTTGAATTCGTTAAGCCCGGATTAGCTGTAACTATTGAATTAAAAACTTTGAGATTTGACAAAGAAATGGTACCGCATTTATATAGTTAAGTAAATCCCATACTAACCTTTACATTGCATTATTATAAATTTGTATAAACTGCATTGATATTTGATATTGCATTATTTGTTGTACATGTATATATGAGGGGAAGATTAGGTTGATTCAAGTTTCCTTATAGTGTTTACTATACCTTGGTTATGGCGGAGAACACTATATTATGCTGGAGGAGCTGGAGTTACTGATACTTTGCATCATGTGGTTATCATGAGATCACGTTGAACTAGATCATACTCCCATAGTCTTGAAGAACGAGACCCGTTTGATTATCTTCTCAGTGCATGAGTCCTTATTAATGTTTATGTAGCATCCCCTATCCCAATTAAGGTGATACTCAGTCTGAAACCCTAATTAAGCCCCGATACACCAGTCGGATTTAATTAGAGTAACAATACAGTCGTCCTTCATATTTGATAATCACATAAACAATATATCGTATATCAAATAAATAATTGAAAACGCAGAGGAATTAAAAATTTTTCGATAAAACATACGATATACAAAAACAGACATAAACCTTGGTCATAAAACCATATCCCAACCCTGTTTACAAAATGTTAATTCAGTACAATATATAAACGGTAGGGAAATCAATTCATCGTATAGAAGACTACAGACTCATAATCTTCTTCGTTCCTGAGACGAAGCGCACGCCAAGATCTTGAAATGTTAACTGGGAATGAGCGCTCTAACTTGCTCAATAAGTGATACTCGTAGACATATCAATTATCAACTAATATCAATGAATCAATGATTAGCAATATGAATAAAAAACATATCTATTCAGGCATTAAAATGATATAACAATAGATAACAGATTGCAAGTTCATAGATCAATTACAACTGCACTCGTGACTTGTGTTTTTATTTTAAAACTGAGCTGTAAACTCCCGTTGCCTTGAATTACGGTCCACAAAACCTCAAAAGTTGGTCGACGTGTGAATTCTGTAGTGTATCCAGGTGTGGTGTGGCTACCAACTCAAATAGAAAAGCAACAATCGGGTACCTCAAGGTTGCTGAAGGGAAGGTGTCGGTAGCTAACCAACCACCTTCATCATCACTCTAGTCTGATTAGCCCGTCGTACCTCTTTCCGGAAAATTTCTCATAAAAACCAATTCAAAACACAGTACATTGCCCCATTCCCAGTCCATAATGCTATGTGAACTAATTATACTAATTTTGTTGCATAATTGATAAGAATACGAGTCCCACTTACCTGTACCGAGCTTTTCTAACTTTATACTGACTTACACAATTCCCATCATCCATATGCCTTTCTCCGTCGACTAAGAACCTAAAATCATCAATTGTCATTAATTTGGGTCCAATATTGTTTAATTAGAACCTTTAAAATGGTTTCAATCAAACTCAAAACCAATTTATTAAATTTTAGGCCAATGTGACCATTTCACGTTTTTCGAGGAAAACTCCGGTATAAAGTCTCGCTCGAAATCCTGAAGTCTTTATTTATTTAATCAAAATATTATTTTTTGAGATTTTCCTTATTTTTATGAAATTTTCCTCCATTTTCTAGCATTTTTATCTTTTTTTTTTCTTTTTCTTTTTCTTTTTTTTTTTTTTCTGCTGGGTCTGGTCAAGTACGACCCGACCCTGGCCAAGGCGTTGGGCGTGGCTCACTCCATGGGTCGAGCCTGGCCCACGCCCTTGACCCGGTCCAACTTGTGCGTCTTCCTAATTGGGGATGAACAAAGAGTTTTCGAACTCTCTGTTCATTCCCCTCAATATATAAATTTTTTTTTTAAAATCAATTTCTAGTAAGGGAGAGATAACTCCCCTGCATCTTATTCCTCAAATCAAAATCCCCAACTCAATCTCCATTAAAACATAACCCCTACAACAACAACAACATTAACCAACGGCAACAACATCAACCCAAACTATAACAACACAACAACACAACTCACTACATCACCATCTCCACCTTGAATCTCTCCATGTTTTGATCTCCCCTCTCTTAATTTCAATTTTCATTTTTTCACATAGATGAGGCTGTTTGTTGAAGAAGATAACACGAATCTCGAAGATGATTTAATATTTTACTTTTTATTTTGATCTTTCTCTATATACGTGTTATGTATTTGGAGGCTGATCTTGTGGCTACTAACTAACCCAAAAACCTCTTGACCGACTTACGTAGGATTAATACAACATTTCTCGAGATATTTATATACGAGTCTCGAGGAAAATCCATAGGACAATAATTAAAGTCACATTCTTTAATGCGACATCAATTTTTTACACATGCAACCCCGTGCACATGGATTTTCTTTGGGATGTGGTTACACGCATCTCGAGGCATCATAAAATGCCAACCACTCAATCAACTCATTTATTTCTTTGATGCTCACGTTATACGTATATCGAGGCGAATCCAATGTATAAATTTATTTGACTTAAACTTTAGGATTCATAAATATATATATTCACCTATGTATTTTCGCGCCTATAAATTCTTCACGCACACCAACGACGACCGTCGGGCGTGCACACTACTGTACGTCCCACGAGTGTCACCCTCGACCCCGCGTATCACTAGGCACCTACCAATTATTAATTATTTATTTATTTTCAATGTATATATATATATAATTATACATATATATATATATATATATATATATATATATATATATATATATATACATACGTATTCATGCGTTTATAATTTCGTCGTGCGTGCCAACGTGTACACTCGGACATGCACGCTACCTCACGACTTGTGTGCGTCACCCTTGACCCACACCCGGTATACTAGGCATCCCATATATTTTCAATTATTCAATTATATGACAATTAATCCAATTAATTTCAATAAATATCAGTATACATCATACATACGCCAAACATCATGCAAATTTATGCACACGCTAATCGAGACAAGCCTGGCTTAACTACGAGCGTAACCCGGGTTAATTAAAATTTGGATTAATGCTAATCACCTGCTTAACGTAAGGGGTTGTTACAATTTACGTAACACTTTCGAAGGATATCAACTGATTGTGGTCGGATAACAGAAACGGGATGAATTCACGGTTGTATTTAAATTCCATGGAATATATTGTTCGTTTAACCTCTTGGATTATTATGCATTTGATTATTATAGGTGTACTAGATAGTGTAGGATTTACTTATCTGACATTGTCGAGTTTTTATAATTGGGTAATAACAGGTTCAAGCAGCAACAAAGGAAAAGGAAAACCGTCAGATTTTCTGTGACTTTCTTGGTATCATCTCTCTATGTATGTATTGTTTTTGATATAATAAATTGTATAAATGAGTTTTTGGATTCATGTGTGGTTAAGATCTTCTTTGGAATGGTTGTAATAGTTTTGGGACAGATTGGAATACCGTGGAGCTAAGGTAATGATGGTTTAAGGATTTTGATATCCAAAATTAGGTTAGAATGAATATAAATAATTTTTTGTTAATGCAATATAGATTGTTATGGGTGGATTGTGAGTCCTTTAACATTTCTACCAAGTTGAGTAGGTTTTATTTGAAGATCTTTGAAAGCCGAATTTTTCGGTGTAGGCTTAGAAATAGAGGAGGTTCTGTAGAATTTTTTTTTACAGAATTTCGTAGATTATTTAATCAATATTAATGGAACTTTGAGGTTTTAAATTAACTTTAGGAACCTTTAAGGTTGATGAGAGTTTTATATTGGATTATTACAAGACCTTGATTTTGTTTATTTATTGATGGTGAGGTTAATATTGATTAAATTATCAAAGGTTTAATGTAATCTAGGCCGGTCAGATGCCCCTAATTAGGTGGGGTCTGACAGTAGCAAACACTCATTCACCTCTACCGACTTGATTTTCCAAATCGTGAACTGTGGACATAACACAATCTACAATTTGTGCAGTCACGGTGGAACTTACGCACATAACACACGTATCTTGTGCTGTCGACACCATCGTATCGTGACTGACGCGGATCTGACCAGACTGTACAGTCTCCAGAGGCTTCTGATCACACCATCGACCCCAAAAGACGTTTCAGACTCGCTCATCAATTCTTTTTACCATTAAGTTAAATTTAAGTATGTGCATAATTCGTTGAACATATAAATAAATACTGGAAAGTAAACGGGAACCTAAGTGGGGAAAACACCTGTCATATCATCAATATTGTAAATCCAAGTCGAGGAACATGTCCTAAAGTATCCCATAAGTCATACGTAAACAAAATATCAGTTCGGTATATAAAAAGAAATATATACTTAAAAGAGATCATCCTACACTAAAGATCAGGGCAGTCTGAAGTCGTAGTCTCACTGGTGCGTCTTGCCCATCTCTCGATCACTGGAAGATGGATCTGGGCTCCAAAAGGCCCCCAAGTAAGTGAACAACAGGGTTTTATAAAAGTTACAGCATAATGAAATTCGACAAGGAATAATATAAGGAAATTCGCAGGAATTTAAATATGATTCAATCCTTCTATAGTATGAACAGACAGTTCCCATGAACCCCAAATGCAAGGACCTAGCGTGAACCCTGTCGGCCCGGCGACGTTCAGCATCGACGATCGGGGGATGTCTCGTCATGCGAATTCGTGAACCTGAGAGGCACAGGTGTACTCTAACTCCGTCTTAGGAAAGGCCGGAAAGCGAAATCCTCCTTCAACTGCCATACATGCTGGAGGGTAGAAGACCGCCGTATAGTCATCCCTCGAAGGTGCCCGACTGGCCGGAGGGGGAGACTCTTCGCCGTCGAAGCTGCCCCATTTAATTCTCGGATACGGCTCCTATAAGTTCTAATGTCTATATACGTGACCACATAAATCATGATGCGATGCAAACTAAAACTTACGCCATCATAATAGGATGCGTAATAAAGTTTATAAATTCTCAGTGTTCACAAACCTTGCGTGCGGCGTGTCGAAGCTCGACCTCGTGTCTCGTACCACGTGGTGCGTGTCGATGTCCCCGCCAATTCGTTGTTAAGCCATAGCCACATATGTCGGCGTTAGTGCGTGAATCGAGGTCCCAAAACCCCCGAAATCCCATGCACGTATATCAAGAAAACCCATAATTATGTAATTCTTTGAATGTATCAATATACCTTAAATTTCATACACAATGCACTGCCTTGATCGCTTAATTTGATGATCAAAATCTTATAATTTGGCAAGTACATGTACACAAGGATTTAAGTCTGCTTTTTATATTTCCGAAAAGGTATGGTGTGCGCAATTCCGATTAAAAACGATTGAGTTATCAAATTTTTACGAACACTGCACCCATTTGAATTTCATTTCGACCAGCAAGGTTACAAATTCGATTTCTCTTAGTGTATAGCTCCTAATACTATAAATTTTGTCACAATGTTGTTAACATATCAAATAACAACATATCTAGAGTTTGCTTTAATCGGAGTTAAATTGAATGAGTTATGCTCATCGCAATGTCGAGTCTAATTCTTGATGTTTGAACATGGTTATTTTATTCCTTTTGGGTTGATTCATCTTGTTTCGACTCGGGGTCTCCATGGGGACCCATTGGGTGTTATTTGGGTTCCATTTACACCAGCTTATAACAAGAATTCCACAATTTAACAACTTATAGCCAATTTCACCATTAAATGACCTTAAAAGCTTAAATTGTTCAACTTTTTGAACATACATTTGATCCACCTAAATCTTCAATCAAATTAGGCATAAAGTGAGTCGAAATTGAGTCTTGAACCATTTCATATCAGTCCATGAAATCTAAATTTCGAAATCATAGTTAAATATCCCAATTCAAGTAAAAAAATCAAATTTCAAGTCATGCAAAGTTTGAATTCTTGATTCTTAGTTCATGCTTGTTTGGAGACATCAGATTTGAATTCAAATCTAAGCACATGCATGGTCTCATTGTCATTAAACCACATCGGCCCACATTCATGCTTATTCCATCAAAATTCATGAAATTGAAAGGGAAAAGAGAAAGGTTACCTTAAGATTGTTGGGGATTTTATGTTTCTCCTCTTCAAGAATTTAATTGCACTTAAAATTTCTCCTTGATCCTCAATCTCCAACAACTCATGTTCTTCCTCTCAATTTTTTTTGGCGTTTTCATTTGCAACATCAATAACTAAGTGTTCCTTATATACCTTGTATCAACTTAAAACAATAACCTTTAGATGTGCCTCGAGATACGAGTTTTGTGACACATCAAAGGGTCCAAAATGGATCCTACTCTTCATCATTAGCAACATAATTAGTTTAAGGTGAGTACTTAATTAAGCCTCTAAATCAAGTTACTTAGTTGTTAATTTGGAAACATGAATTGATTTATATTGACAAGTGTTGCTTGTAAGTGACAAGTGTTCCATATTGCATGATTATGTCTCCAAACTAGATCTAGATCTTTGCCCTTCATCTAGATGTATTTTTGAATCTCGAGATCAATCCCATGTATAGCATAAAGTCCATGCACCATTATTCCTATTTGATTATTAATTGACACATGTGTTACATTTTTCATAGGCTATGGTTTTTAATTTAAAGCATAGGCTATAAGTTGATATTTATTATATTCCTACCATAGGCATATCAATCAATTTTTAATACACTACTTAGGCTAAATTAAATTAAGTTAGTAATAGGTCATGATACTAGCCTAAGTAACGTATTTCGCGTCCAACACGTATCCCGATGCGAAACCCACGCCTCGCCTTGCCTTGTGTCACGTGTGTATTTATAATTATTTAATTATTTACTAAATATCACACGTACACTAAAATAATTATTTTATTATTTATGGTACATTATCGTCGAGCACGGCTGCTCCACCTGGTCGAACCGAGTTCGGGCCTCCGATCCGGTCGGATCAGGCTGAGTCCGATTTGGTCGGTGACGAGATGTCACAATCTTCCTAACTTAGGAGATTTCATCCAAGAAATTTAAATTATACCTGAATCAAAATACTCGGGAAAATGCTTTCACATGTACGTCTCGCGTTTCCACGTGAACTCCTGGTCGCCGCCGAACCGCCACTTGACCTTCACAAGGGGAATCTTTCTATGTCTCAGGGTCTGCACCTTCCGGTCAATAATCTCAATCGGCCGCTCCTCGTAAGTCGTGTTCGGTCTTACCATTAATCTGTCCCAGTCCACAATATCTCATGTCGTACCCTCATATCTCCTTAACATAGAAACGTGAAATACTGGGTGTACCCACGACATCGTGATGGGGCATGTGCCCTAGGTCAATCCATTAACTGTCTTTATGAATACTTTTAGTTAATAAAATAGAGGATTTCATTTGCTGTTTATTATAATTAATTTGCATGTTTACATTATAATAAGATCCATGGGTATTTACATAAATATCATAAATGTCCATAGTCGATCATTATACTGGGAACTATAATGAATTAAGACTAGTGTGAGTCTTGATTGATGATCATATGATGATTATACGTATAGGGATACGAATCAAGATCACGAGTACTTGTTAGGGAACAAAGTACTGGACCGACCCGCTATGAGAACATCACATGGATTAAGTCATAGTTGTTTCTCATGATAGGTATATTTTTCAGTCCTCTGACTTGAGATTGCCAGAGACTTCGACATTAGGAACACAATAATTTGACACAATCAAACGTTGTCTTTAACCGGACGATTATAAAGGTTGTGATTGGTTACTGTGTGAGCAATGTGATGAAGTTGTGTAATAGAGATAGAATTTGTCCCTCTCATATAAAGAGAGATATCTAGTGGATCCTCGATGTGTTAGACTGTTAAAAGGCCTAGTCTAAGTGAATTGATATTGATCAATGTCACTTGGATGTTTTCAGATCTACCTAGAGATCGAGACTAGTACGATTGAACATGTTGGATGACAATTCCATGCCTTATGTTTGATCAAAAGGATATCGTGTGACAAAAGGATGTTATATACACTATTGATTAGGTTGTATCGATTTGATATTCGTACAACTTGGGTAGTCATAATGTCTTGCTAGAGATCGCTTATGACTTGTATACCAAAATGTGTTTTGGTACACGCCAACGTTATATGAGCCTATTGGGTCGCACACTAAGAATGGTTTTGCGAGATTTTAAGATGATTCGAAAAAACGAATTTATGTGATAAAATTCATGACAGAAACATCCTTGTGGTGTATTACACTTATACTTCTTTAAGTAAGGGTATATGTGTAATTTACTTAACCGTCTATATACAAGGGTTGTATAAATAGACGCTTTAAGTTAGAACACAGGTACGAAAGAAAAAAGGGCCGAAACTCTATTTTCGAATTAGAAACGACTTAGGGTTTTTGGTATGCTCTGGATCGTTTTGGAGAGAAACAAAAAGGTTTGGTATTCTCTCGAAGCTAGCACTTCAAATCTCGGCCGCCGTTCGTGTGTGGACTGCTGATAGAGGGCGTTCGTCGTTGGCAGCGCCTTAGAGATCGATCAACCTTCTGAAAGGTATATTGCGATTGAGGTATGATTAAGTTTTTCATGGTTTAAATGTTTTTAATGGAATTAGATTCGGATCCTGTTGGGGTTTTTGTCAAAACTGTTTTGTAATCTCCGCTGCGTATGAACCCCAAAACCCAACAATCTGCGGGGATAGTGCTAACCGGTAGGAAACCTTCCCAAGTCTCTTTGTGATCTCAAATAGTCTTGTATAACGCAGTGCGAGCTTCCCCTTGAATCTAAATCTCTGGTGTCCCTTCATCGGCGACAACTTCAGGTATGTAAAGTCTCCCTTCTCGAACTCAACTGCCGGACGTTTCGGTATTTCTCTTGCCGATCATGTGCTGCCCGTAATCTCTAACGAATCAACCTTACTTTCTCTATGTGATCTTGTACAATCTCGGCCCAACTGCCACTGTATCAGCCACCTCTGCCCAACACGATGGTGTCCAGTACGGCCTACCGTAGTATAAAGCCTCAAACGGCGCCATCCTAATGCTTGACTGATAACTATTTTTGTAAGGAAATTCACAGGTGTAAATACTCCTCCTAGTGACCCCCGAACTTCGAGTACATAAGCCCGTAGCATGTCTTCTATAACCTGAATCGCCTCTCTGACTGTCCGTCTGTCTGCGGGTGATAAACCGTACTGAGGTGAATCCGAGTGCCTAGCTGATCCTGCATACCCTGCCATAACCTTGACGTATAACGAGGATCCCTATCTGACACTATGCCTACTGGTGCCCCATGTAACCTGACTATCTCCTGCTTATAAAACTGACTCAGGCTAGTGAACGAGTAGGAAAGTCGAATCGGTAGGAAGTGCGTTGCCTTCGTCAATCTGTCGATGATGACCTATACTGTATCATGGCTCCTCGGGGTAGTCGATAATCCTGTCACCATATCCGTCGCAATGTACTCCCACTTCCACTGAGGAATAGGTAATGGCTGGAGTAGTCCTCCAGGTCTCCAATATTTATCCTTAAACTCCTGACATATCTCGCATCTCCTGGTATACCAGGCTATATCTGCCTTCATGCCCGACCACTAGTACAATCCGTCGTACGCCCGGTACATTTTGGTGACATCTGGGTGAATACTATAACGCGATCGGTGCGACTCCCAAAGAATGTCCTCTCTCAACTCTGGTACTGCTGGAATCCATACACTACCTCGAAATCTTAAACTTTGATCCGTTGCTACTGTCCAATCTCTGAAACCTGGACCGTCGGACAAACTGCGATACCGATTATAGTTCGAATCGGCCCTCTATCCATCAACAATAGTCTGGACAGACATCGGCTGCAACCCCAACTGTGTACAAATTCTCGTGTTTGCCAGAATCTCTGAAACACACATCACAAACGCGACTTCTAACAACCCAAACTCTAGTCGAATTAGCGACGCTAATTGTCTCCGACTCAAGGCATCTACAACAACGTTCACCTTTCCGGGGTGGTACTTGATTGTGAAGTTGTAGTCTTTCAACAACTCGAGCCACCTCCGTTGTCTCATATTCAACTCAGTCTGAGTGAACAAATACTTCAGACTCTGGTGATCCATAAACAACGTAAGCTTCTCTCCGTAGAGATAATGTCACCACAACTTCAGTGCAAAAACTACTGCTGCCAACTCGAGGTCGTGGACGGAGTAGTTCTTCTCATGCACCTTCAGTTGGCGAGAGGCATATGCCACTACCTTACCCTCGTGCATCAACACTACTCCTAGTCCTGTCCCTGAAGCATCGATGTAGAGTGTCAACTCCTTGCCATCCTCAGGTAATACCAATACTGGCGTCGTAGTTAGCCTCTTCTTCACTTCTCTAAAGGCATCCTCACACTGCTCGGTCCAATCGAACCTTCCGTCCTTCCTGGTCAAAGCAACTATGGGCGTGACTATCTTAGAGAAATTCTGAACGAACCTCCTGTAGTAGCCCGCCAATTTAAGTATACTCCGGACCTCTGTCAGTGTAGTAGGCGTAGGCTAGTCAACAATTACTCTGAACTTCTCTGGATCTACTGAAATCCCAACCGCCCCAACTACGTGCCCCATAAATCTGACTCGGTCCATCAAAAATTTGCACTTGCTTAACTTTGCATATAGTCTATGTTCGCGCAAAGTTTGCTAGTAATCCTCAAGTGACGCTCGTGGTCCTCAACTGTCTGTGAGTAGATGAGTATGTCGTCAATGAACACTATCACAAACTGATCTAAGTAGTTTCTGAACTTTCGGTGCATCAAGTCCATAAAAGTAGCCAATGCGTTCGTGACCCCGAACGACATCACTGTGAACTGGAAAGACCCGTATCTCGTGCGGAATGAGGTTTTCTCAATGTCCTCATCCTTGACACACAACTGATGGCAACCTGATCTCAAGTCAATTTTCGAGAAATGTTGAGCACCACTCAACTGATCGAACAAGTCATCGATCTGAGGTAGCGGGTACTTTATCCGAATTATGACCTTGTTTAGTTCCCTATAGTCAATGCAAAGCCACAAAGATCCGTCCTTCTTCTTGATGAATAAAACTGGTGCGCCCCAAGGCGAAATACTCGTCTGTATTTATCCTATGTCGGATAACTCCTCGAGTTGCTTCTTCAGCTCAATCAACTTTGATCTCGCCATCCTGTAGGGGGTCTTCAAAATTGGCTTCGTTCCCTCCTTCACTTCTATAATGAAGTCGATCTCGAGGTATAAAGGTAACCCGGGGAGATTATCCGAAAACACGTCAGAAAAGTCTCGTATGATTGGGATGTCCTCAATCATATTCTCGGATTCCAAGGCTCCGTAAAGTCTCGCGTGATCCTCGATATCACTGTAAGTCGCGACTCGGCCTTTGGTACTACTCTCGGCTTTCGACGCGCCTTGAAACTTAAACTCCGCAAGTCCTAGAATACGAAAGGTTACTACCTTCCGGTGGCAGTCCACTTGGGCGTGGTATGATGCCAACAAGTCCATACCTAAAAGTGCGTCAAACTCGAGGAACTCGAGTACCCGAAGGTCAATAGGTAAATCGTAACCCTCAATCGTCACTACGCACCTCTCACGCACCTCTCACAGACAAGGTTAGGGTAAACTCTATCTCCAACAGCTGTACAAAGTATGAGATACCTAACTGCTCTTACTGGTGATAACCCTAACGTGTATACCATGCCTCTTGATATGAATGAGATCGTGGACCCTGAATCTATGAATGTGTGCATGCTTCGTCCACAAATAGAAATAATACCTGTAATTAACTCTCTGGTGGCCTGACTATCTGGTGTCGCCACAACAAACACCTGCTCAGTCTTTGACTCGTTGGCTACACTGCGAACGCGAGTGTCGGGCACTTATTTCGGAAGTGTCCTGCCTGACCACAACCCCGACATGTAATGTTCGATTTGCTCGTAGAACTTTGACCCCTGGACTTTGCAGGTGCACAGTCCGAGTCCGCCTCGCCTCTGTCAAGGCCCCTATCCGATCGTTTCGCCCCGATCAAACCTCGGTACTTGTGGTTTACTCTGCCTCGGTGCTGACAATTGCTGAACTGAAACTGTCCGTGCTAGAGTGCTCGATCCTGACCTGTCATCACGGGACTTTTTAGGGTATTCTCGTCTCATGTCTTCCTGACCATTGAACCTCTTCTTTGAGTCTCTACTCAAGGATCCTCCTGATTGGTGTGTTGCCCTGATGCCCCCATCCTGGAACTCCTCTGTCAACTGAAAAGCAATAGCTTGGTCTATAAGATACTTAAACACAATCACGCCCGATGCACGTACACCTTGGCTAATCTGACGTCTCAGACATATAACGAATTGCTGTAAATAGTCATCTGGTGTCAACGGATCTCCTACTATAGATGATATTCGGGAGTACATATTGGCAAACTCATGTACGGGCATGTCTCCCTGCCTAAGTGTGAGAAATTCCTCTTTTCCTACTCCTCATTGCCGGAGTAAAAAAGTTCCCAAAGAAAAGTCATCGAAAAGTCGTCCAATCCTCAACTCTCTGGCATATACAGCTTGCCACTGCTCGTCAACAGCTCCCTCTAAGTGCATGGTCGATAATTCGATGCGACAATCCTCGTCCGCACAAATCGAACAATGAATATTCTCCTGATTGCGGACCCACTGCTCATCTTTCTCCCCATCTCTATCTCCATAGAACTTCAGAGTCTTACATATGTCGAAGCACTTCAAAAAATGATCGAGCCTGACCGCCTTACTCTTAGTCGCCATCAGCTGTACTGCTGGAGTCTCCACTGGTGTGCTTAGAAGATGTACTACTACTATGGGCTCGACTGGACCTGTCTGTGTCACTGTTACTATTGGCACCACTGGAGCCTGTGCTGGTGTCTACAGTGAAATCTCTGGTCGTGCCGCCAACAGGTCTACAAGATGTGTTACTACTGCAGTTAATCCTCTCATATCGGTGGAGTCGGCCTCCCTCTAACGCTCAATATTCTCAAAGTGTTACTTGAAGGCCTCCAAGGATGTTTGTTGACGCGCGATCACCTCACACATCTCACGCATGATATCGTCAATGATAGTAGAAGATGAAGAAGACATCGTCTCTCGTGGAGCTGACGAATCTCGCCCAGTTGAAACCATGATACAGAATGTATCAAAACTGCACGTAGATAATGATCCAAGTGTCATGACATTATGTTTTTTTTTTCGTTATGTATAATATATGTTCAAAATTAACATAATACGTCATATAATCAATTGACTACAATTCCCCAGTTCTTCCCAACTTAGTCCTCGACTCATGTTTCCCACTTTTCTAAGTTCTCGTGAGTCAAATTATTTAAGTTTTCCAGTTTTCCTTTGACTCCTAGGCTTTTCAGTAACCTAGGCTCTGATACCAAAATTGTCAGCACCCGTACCGCGACCGGGCAGTCTGACCGACCCGAACCGTCTCTTGAGGCCTCGAGTCACACCATCGGCCCCAAAAGATGTTTTAGACCCGCTCATCCATTCTTTTTACCATTAAGTTAAATTCAAGTATGCGCGAAATTCGGTGAACATATAAATAAATATTGGAAAGTAAACGGGAACCTAAGTGGGGGAACCTGTCATATCATCAATATTGTAAATCCAAGTCGAGGAACATGTCCAAAAGTATCCCATAAGCCATACGTAAACAAAATATAAGTTCGGTATATAAAAAGAAATATATGCACAAAAACAGTGAAGATCAGAGCAATCTGAAGTCGTCGTCTCACTAGTGCGCCTTGCCCTTCCCTCGATTACTGAAAGATGGATCTGGGTTCTAAAAGTACCACAAGTAAGTGAACAACAGGGTTTTATAAAAGTTACAACACAATGTAATTCGACAAGGAATAATATAAGGAAACTTGCAGGAATTTAAGCATGATTCAATCCTTCTCTAGTATGAACGGGCAGTTCCCATGAACCCAAAATGCAAGGACCTAGCCTGAATCCCGTCGGTCGGCGGCGTTCAACATCAACGATCGGGGGATGTCCCGTCACACGAATTCGTGAACCCGAGTAGCACCGGCGTAGTGTAACTCTGTCGTAGGAAAGGCCGGAGGCCAGAAACCTCTTTCAACTGCCATACAGGCTGGAGGGTAGAAGATTGTCATATATTCATCCCTCGAAGGTGCCCGACTGGCTGGAGGGGGAGACTTTTCGCCGGCGAAGCTGCCCCATCTAATTCTCAGAGACGACTCCTATAAGTCCTTATGTCTATATGCATGGCCATAGAAATCATGATGCGATGCAAACTAAAACTTATGCGGTCATAATAGGATACGTAATAAAGTTTATAAATTCCCCATGTTCATAAACCTTGCGTGTGGCGTGTCGAAGCTTGACCGCATATCTCGTACCTTGTGGTGCATGTCAATATCCCCGCCAAGTTGTCGTCGAGCCCTAGCCACATACGTCAGTGTTAGTGCGTGAATTGAGGTCTCAAAACCCTTGAAATCCCATGCACGTATCTCAAGAAAACCTTTAATTATGTAATTCTTTGAATTTGTCAATATACTTTAAATTTCATACACAATGCACTGCCTTGATCACTTAATTTAATGATCGAAATCTTATAATTTGGCAAGTACAAGTACATAAGGATTTAGGTCTACTTATATTTCTGAAAAGGTATGGTGTGCCCAATTCTGATTGAAAACGAGGGAGTTATCAAAGTTTTACGAACACTGCGCCTATTTGAATTTCATTTCGACCAGCAAGGTCACAAATTCGATTTCTCTTAGTGTATAGCTCCAAATACCATAAACTTTTGTCACAATGTTTTTATTATAGCAAATAACAACATATCTAAAGTTTGCTTTAATTGGAGTTAAATTCAATGAGTTATGCTCATGGCAATGTCAAGTCTAATTCTTAATGTTTGAACATGGTTGTTTTATTCCTTTTGGGTTGATTCATCTTATTTCGACTTGGGGTCTCCATGGGGACCCATTGAGTGTTATTTGGGTTCCATTTACACCAGCTTATAACAAGAATTCCATAATTTAACAACCTATAACCAATTTCACCATTAAAGGACCTTAAAAGCTTAAATTGTTCAACTTTTTGAACATACATTTGACCCACCTAAATTTTCAATCAAATTGGGCATAAAGTGAGTTGAGATTGAGTCTTAAACCATTTCATATCAGTCCATGAAATCTAAATTTCGAAATCATAGTTAAATCTCCCAATTCAAGTCAAAAAAATCAAATTTCAAGTCATGCAAAGTTTGAATTCTTGATTCTTAGTTCATGCTTGTTTAGAGACATCAAATTTGAGTTCAAATATAAGCACATGCATGGTCTCATTTTCATTAAACCACACCTGCCCACATTCATGCTTATTCCATCAAAATCCATAACATTGAAAGGGAAAAGAGAGAGGTTACCTTAGGATTGTTGGGGATCTAATGTTTCTCCTCTTCAAGACTTTAATTGCACTTAAATTGCTCCTTGATCCTCAATCTCCAGCAACTCATGTTCTTCCTCTCAATTGTTTTTTGGCGTTTTCATTTGCAACATCAATAACTAAGTGTTCCTTATATACCTTGTATCAACTTAAAACAATAACCTTCAGATGTGCCTCGAGATACGAGTTTTGTGGCACATCAAAGGGTCCAAAATGGATCCTACACATCATCATTAGCAACATAATCAAGTTACTTAGTTGTTAATTTGAAAACATGAATTGATTTATATTGACAAGTATTGCTTGTAAGTGACAAGTGTTCCATATTACATGATTATGTCTCCAAACTAGATCTAGATCTTGGCCTTTCATCTAGATGTATTTTTGAATCTCGAGATCAATCCCATGTATAACATAAAGTCCATGCACCATAATTCCTATTTGATTATTAATTGACACGTGTGTTACAATTTTCATAGGCTATGGTTTTTAATTTAAAGCGTAGGCGATAAGTTGAGATTTATTATATTCCTACCATAGGCATATCAATCAATTTTTAATACACCACTTAGGCTAAATTAAATTAAGTTAGTAATAGGTCATGATACTAGCCTAAGTAACGTATTTTCCATCCACCGCGTATCCCGAGGTGAAACCCATGCCTCGCCTAGCCTTTTGTCACGTATGTATTTATAATTATTTAATTATTTATTAATTATTACATGCACATAAAAAAATCATTTTATTATTTACGGCACTATCGTCGAGCACGACCGCGCCACCCGGTCGAACCGAGTTCGGGCCTCCGATCCGATCGGATCGGGCTGAGTCCGTTTTGGTCGGTGACTGTATGTCACCGTGCCAGTGACTATCAATCGATCTCGTAGACCTCAATTCACTCGATACTAAAGTAAATCACGAAGATAAACGTTATGAACCATTGATGTAATTCATAATGCATACATCTCGCTAAGAGTTGAATATTCAAAGAAAGTGATTCATAACAAGGATAGCATTGAACCAAAATATGGATAGATATCACATAGATAGCATTCAATAAACAATATCTAGAATTGAATTTCAAGGCATTGCATTCACAAGAATCAAAACCAAATAAATTAGAAGAGAGTTATTATTGAGGCCCCAGCTGGTTTACTTACCTCGGATCGATGCAAACCTAGTTCTCGCGGCTCCGACACGCTCCCCAAATAAATCCCTAACACCTAAGCTAGTGTGTTGTCCCTGGTATTCATTTGGGCCAGTTCTAAGTGTGTTAGAGCTCATTTAGTTTGGTTTGCATTTATTTATATTAATTCTGCCTTTTATTGAGTTTATAACAACTTTTACAAAGTTCATTCACAAAAATTAGAACTCAAACTTAAACCCCTTTAAAGGACTCATTTTAAATCGAGATTTTAGCTATGTAGAGCCCAAATTCGTTTTGAGAAATTCATGCCTATTCAAAGAATACGAAATTTCCCCAAATTGAGACAGAAAAATATGGAAATCAAGCTTAACTAGGGCTTTGTTTAGCTCTCATAGCTTTGACTCCTTAATTATAGATCTTGAGCTCGAGCTCGGGTATACACACCCCACCTTTTACTTAGGGCACTCCAACAAAAAAAATCAAAATTAAAAATGTCAATTCTACTACAAAATGAACTTTATACCTCTCACTGCGATTAGTGCACCCAGCCACCCTTTTTCTCTCGTTTCGTGCAACCCCACCATCATCCCTCCACACATTCTCTTCTCGTAATTTGTAGGGCATCATCAAGTGACTCGACCTCGCAGGTCCTAATCTCTAATTGGACTCAATTAGAGACCACCAAACCTCTAGTTGGAGAATCAATCAATGTATATCGAACCTTTAATTGGAGAGCCAGTCTGAACCTACCAAACCTTAGTATAAGTCGGCAGTTGTTAATCGAATTTCACGAAAGAGGCTCGGTTTGACAACATCAAACTAATATAGATGTCTCGATCAAGGGTTTGGAGTTGGGTGCTTCGATTTGGCTGAATGGGTATTTCGGTAAAAATGTTGGGTGCCCTTATAAAAAGGTGGGGTGTGTATAGTCGGGATCTAGATCTTTCATTCTATTCCAAAATCCTCTCTTGATGTCTAGGTTTCAGCAAAGTATTGAGCACTTATTCTCTAAATGTGGTTTTATAGTGATGAATGAAAGGATTCACGCTAAGTCTCACTTATATATACTTGCCTCCTTTAAACCTTTTTCATTAGAACAACCTAGTTGTCAAATCTCTAAAACCATCAAGGATTCTCTTTACATCTCTTCATGCAACCTCTAGATCCCATTAACTCAAGTCTATGATTCTTTTTTCTACTAAGTGCCCAATAAACCTCTAGCATTATCGACTTATCGAATTTCTTGCTTACCAGTGCGCGCACACATCTCGAGGTGATTCACACTTGCACATTGAACTGAATAAAATAAACGTGTAATGACCCAGATTAATTAAACTAAGATTAGCATTAATCTCGGGGAGTAACTGTCGTAATTCGGGCGTTACGGGGATGACTCGGTTGACTCAGACACGAGAACCGATGGAATATGTTATTTGTGGATGATAGCTGTTTATGTGCGGTATTTAAAATTATTATATTATTATATTGGATCGCATGTGTGTATGTTGCTATTAGGCGAGTATGTGTGACAAGTGTTTGCCTCGTGATGTGCGCATAGGCACGGGCTAAGGGTGTCGGGTAGTCGGGAGTTAGTGGGACCACTAATGTGTCAACAATGAGACTAAATACATTAAACACATGAATTTGAGTGTCGAAGTTTGTAAATTTAATTGATTTGGATTAATGAGACTATAGTTTGGACAAATAAATTGAAGACCATTGACTTGTATGGAGATGATGAAGATGTTCATGAAACCAAAGATAAATAGTAACTAGTAAGTGGAGACATGTATTCTTCATGTAGGACAAATGGCTTTGAGTGAGAACACATGTCCTAGTAATTAACTTAGTCAAATTAAGGACTTGCTAAATTAATCAAGTTGATAATCTAAGTATATAAAAGACACATTTTGATTTTCATGCAAACAAGAGAAGGAAAATCTGGAATTTTTGAGAGCAAAGAGAGCTAGAATGTGCTGAGTTCTCGAGACTTCAAGAGTACTTAAGCTTGGAGGATCAAACTACAAAGGATTAAACAATAGGTAATAACTTATACTCATTATTTGTTTTAATTTTGATAAAATTGTTTACATGCATGACCAAGAGGCGTTGAATGGTTTTTTCTTGCTAATTTCGTATTTTTCTAAGGTTGAAGATGAATCATACACATGTCATATAACTTTGGTGCCAAAAGAATTAAAACAAAATTGCTAGTAGAACCAATTATATTCATGAAAAATTAGCCAAATTTTGAAAGAGGTATATCTCCCTTAATACTTATCGATTTAGGCTGATCTTTTAGTATGTTGTTATTGGGTATATCAGATGATTTGTGACCAAAACTCACGACTTATGGAGCTATATGCTGGGAGAAATGATTTTTGCAATCTTGCTAGTCAGATTTATTTTAAATTTGAGCTATTTTGGTAGAATTGCGATATCTTTTTCGTTTTAAAACAAAATTTAGCAAACCTGACCTTTTTGAAAAGCTAAGAGCAGAGAAAAACAACATTTCTCTTTGGAAGTTTTTGAAACTCTGACGTTTTTATGCCAAAAAATGTACTGCAACACATGTTATTTAATCTTTAGGGGCTGATTTGGGTTGATAAATTTATAACCTATTCAACTAATCTGAATACATAATAAACACATTTAATTGACTTCAAGGAATAAGTGGACCATAGCTCATGTATCAAGAAGTAGGGGGTCAGATTCAGGAGTTTAGGGAAGTCGGAGCACGTATTGAGGTGAGTAAAATCCATTGGAATGCTTCACAGAATTCATTGCGTGTTTTATTGATATAAGATTACAAGTATGTCTGCTAGTGGGCACACATGGGTTTTTACTCTAAATCCGGTTGCGTATATATTAGTTGTGGCTAAACCACTTGCATGGGTTACTTGTGTAAGTGCTTGTGTCGACGACAATAGAATATATCTATGACCGTCGGGAGGGATTTAAGCCTGCGAGTATATACGTGGTTCCTGTCCTATTTTATCGATTACCGGCTAGTTTGAGTCGAGGTTTTCTTGTGATTATTCGATTGTTTATTTATTTATGCTTTATTTTCAAGCCTGGTTATTTAGTATGTGTTGTTTTATTAATCGCTACAAGTCTTGATTGTAGTTTGCCGCCTACATTCATGGGAGTATGACTTATTCTTGCTAGAGGTTATATTCGCATGTCTCATAGTTTATTTAGTTTTATTTCATGAATGTAGTGTGGACTTCTCTTGGGATTTTACTCACTGGACTCGACATTGTATTTGTTGGATGACCGAGTGTAGTTCCTTCAATGAGCATGGCAAGGAGGTATTGTGCGATTACCTCTGAGATAGTGACACCAGTTCGTGTTTGACTATAGTATGTATATATTTATGTTTTTTTTTTTTTGGATTTTGGGGACTTGTAGACCACTGATACATGTATATGAGTTCTTGTTGTATTTATTCGCCTTTGTTGCATACATGGTATTCTTTTGCCGGGGTTTCCACTATTTAGGATTGTTAAATATATATAAAATACTCATATACTTAAAGACTTCCACTGTAAAACTTATTGTACCTTCGTAAATTTATAAACTGGCTAAATAAACTTACTAATCATAAATTGAAGAATAATTGGCTAGGTTAAAGATTATTGGAAAACGTGTAAGCAACTAGTTAGGTCACGTGGCGTCATAGTTAAGTAGGCCACTACGTGGCAAGGCATGGTGATGTGTGATGCGACATGGCGGTGCCTCGGGTTGCCTCGGGATTCAGGGCCGCCACATAATGAGATTATGCTCACGAGTATAATTAGATATTACACGTCATCATCAACAAATAAAATATTTTCAGGTCATTCCAATATTCTAGTCTAATTGAGCATTAATTTATAATTTCATCTACATGAGTCAAACCTTGTTATTTTTTATTGGATAGCTAGATGTTTGTTCGTATCTATTATACGTTTGTTAATTTTGTATCATTACAAGTATCTATGCAATTAACTCGATGTCATTTGATCGAATACTATATCTTTTTAAGAAACAAAATGATGATTTGTTAAATATCGTAAAGATCTTCTAAATTATTTAGTTTTGTGTCCTTATAAATAATGTTACAATTGATCTAACCTTTGTTAGTACTAATTTTATTCAAGTGTTATATATGTTTATTTCCAAAGAAAATATGATGAACAAATAGTTTTATTGAATATTTGATTTATCTATTTGAAATTATATAGAATCGCATATAGTACAATTAATTTGACTTTATTTGATTTTTTGTTTATTTTTAAATAATTATTCAGATATTATAGACATATATTAATTTTCATAAGGATCATAACTGTATAATAACCTTTCAAATGACTTTTCAAGCACCACACAATGGCATACGATTAATACAACAAAACAATGTCATTCGTTAACGTATAAGTCGATAATAGTAGGATTTGTTCATTGAGTTTGTGTTTTCAATGCAATAATTGATGTGCAATTGGATGCAAATTCAAGGGCGATCATTAGGATTCCACTGGCGTGAATCACGAGGCATGTAGGGAAAACTTACGGAACTCAAGGCGGATGCGTGAGACCCACGATGGTTGGTTGATTGGGTGTCACATGGCGCTGGCAAAAAAGGGTGCAATTTGGCTAATAATTTAAGTGATACAAGCAAACACAATGGCCAGAGGATGCTCCCCATGATGCGTATTTAGATACAAAAAAGAGTGATAGAAGTGTTGGATCAAATGAAGGGATAAAGTGATAGATAAGCTTCGAGATGGGTACGATCGTTATGCATTTGCATAGTTGGTGAATTGATAAGAGAAAAAATTACAAAAGTACTAATGTTTTTAGTTTAAATCCGAAAAATAAGGTTGTGTTTTTTTTTTTTTTTTCTCTTTAACGCCTTTTGTAAAGGCTTATTGGAGTGGATGAATTTTTGTCTGATGTGGAATACACGATAACGCCTTTTCAAAAGGCGCTATCTCGTGTAATAACGCCTGGGTTGTACGGGTTGTAAAGTGCGTTATTGTATATGGTTTGTAGTGGATGGAATTTTTGACGTTTGCATGGATTGTCAACCAGGAGATACGCACGAGGTTGCATGAGCATCTTGAGGTAGACAACCAATTGAAGGTCTGAATACACGGATAACGCCTTTTCAAAAATGAATATATATATGCGCTGAATGGATGGAAGTGGAAAGTGGCGATCTACGTCCACTACCTAACCTCCCTGCTAGGATTTTTAACCCCACTTATATTACAAATCAACCTACGTGGACATGGGTGCGACCTAGAATAGCGCCTATGGGTTGTAATGAGATACACGGGTTGTCAAACACTAGCAAGCCTCCTAGAGCCTCGCATGCATACGTGCTAACGTTTACATGATGTATATGGTTTGTAGTGGATATGCATGGATTACCTACCTCGGGATACGTGCATGTTCAACGCGATTTTCAAATCAAATACACAAAACTATGTGGATTGTCAACCTTACAAACAAGAGAGATACGTGCGTGATTAGAGAGCTAAAGAACGTTGGCATTGGCTTTACCACCTCGAGACACGTGCGTGACGTTTCCATGAGTTGCACGAGGTTGCATGAGCATCTTGAGGTAGACAACCATGTAAACAACGACACGCAATATGCAAATGACCATCGCATATCGTTTTTCTTTTTCGAGTGGACAACCTTATAACTTTGCAAAATGGTTTAAGAAACGATATGCATGGACACTCTTGTATGCTTTCATCTTCATTTCTTCATTAATGCCGAACTTGTATTTCTTGTGATATGTTGTTTTGCAGATTTCATGCAAATGTCGAACCACTTACGTAAACAACGCACACGCATATCGAAGTGGACAACCCATGAAACGTCACTCATGTATGCCGATGTGGAGATTTCATGCAAATGTCGGACACGTCGAGGTGGGCGACCCATGCAACCTCGTGCAACTCATGCAAACGTCACGCACGTGTCTCGAGGTGGTAAAGCCAATGCCAACGTCACGCACGTATATCCCGGTTGACAATCCATGCAAACGTCATGCACGTATCCCGAGGTGGGCAATCCATGCATATCCACTACAAACCATAGACCTCATGTAAACGTTAGCACGTATTGCGAGGCGGACAATATGCGCTATTCGGTCGGCCCATGTCCACGTGGTCATCCTACGTGGACCGTCCACGTCAGCAAAAAACCCATCCACTCCAATAACGCCTTTACAAAAGGCGTTATTGCCTATTTTTGTTAATTAAAAGTACACCACCCTATTTTGTGAAATAAAATGTAAATGTCCCTTACTTTTTGAAAAACACCTTGATAAGATGCATAGGAGATGCAGTGATGGGAGGTGTATAATCAAATGACAGGATAAAGTGACACATGAGATTCGATGACGTCAAACCTGCCATGTCATGCATGGTGATTTTTTTGTAGTAGTCAGGCTATGTGTACCCCGCATAATGATCAGGGCACTCAGGAAAATTTTTGTGAAAATAAGTTTTGGATGGAAATATAAAAAATGCCCTCTCAAACCCGACTATTGACACACGATCGAATTGATTCCCTTCCCGCGCACCCCACCTCGTACAAGCCTCCGAATCTCGTCCTTTGCAATCGATCCGTCTTCTCGTGTGATCGTTTCTCGATTCAAGGGGGTTCTGGACATTGTAAGTATGTTGTTACTAGATTTGTTTGGTTGTTGTATCAGTTGGTTGTTTCCTTTTGAAAGAGAAATAAAGTGAGTTTTTGTATTGTAGGGTTTGTAAGATTGGTCGTTTTTAGATCACGGTTAACTTGTAATGGGTGAAGATAAGGAGTGGGAGGCGGACGTAGAAGAAGATAAGGTTTGTTTTCTCCATTTTTATGTTTTATTTTTTGCATTTTTCAAACTGTAATGGAGACGCGAAGTGCTCGGCCACACAGGACCGAGACAATAAATACGGTCTCGGTTGTGCATAACCGAGACTGAAGGATCAGTTTCGGAGTACTACAAGCGAAACAATGCAGTTTCAATGTGTCGTTAGATTCGGTGGGTAGGTACCGAGACATGATGCGAAGTCTCGGACTTGTATAGCCGAGTATTTACAATGATTCTCGGACTGCGATGCATCGAAACATTATTTTTCACTATTTATTCATTTATTTTATTTTGAAATCTTACGATACATATACCTTGTTGCAGGAAAAGCCATCAACATCTCAATTTGAAGATTACACAAGTCTTTTTAGTCGTGAAGAACCATTTGGGTCTAGGAAGGAGGCTGTTGAATGGGTTCAAAACTTGGGACGGGAAAGAAAATTTGTATTGGTTATGAAGAAGTCAGATTCTGGAGGGATTGGTCGTTAGGGTAGGGTGAAGCTTGCTTGTGAGAGGTCTGGTATAGAGGTATTTTGCAAAGAATAGGGAAATCCAAAGTGGTGAAACTTGAGAAAAAAACACCAAATTTGAACATAGGAGATGAAGGGGAGGATAAGACAAGGCCTCACAATGGCACGAAGAAATATGAGTGCCATTTTCTTATTTACATCAAGGAAAAGTCGGACTGTTTATGGTATTTTGCATGTGCTAGGTGGGCATCACAACCATGAGACCGCGAAGTACTTGAAAGGGCACTCATATGCCAGTCGGTTGACTCAGGATGAGAAGGTTGTAGTGGGACAAATGACTAAGGGGAACGTGATGCCAAGACATATCCTGAACACATTGGGACAAAAGGATAAAAACAATGTTTCCACTCTTCGTACGATTTACAATGCACGACAAAGACAAAGAAAACGTGAAGCAGGTGGTAGAACGCAAATGCAACAACTGTTGCACTTATTGGAGCAAAATAACTATTTGTCGTGGCATAGAAAGGATAATGATACGAATGTTGTGACCGACATATTCTGGGCGCATCTTGACTCTATCAATTTGGTGCGGTGTTTCCCTTTGGTCCTTATCATGTACTGCACATACAAGATCAATAGGTACTGCATGCCACTGTTGGAGATTATTGGGGTGATTTCGACTGAGGTCAGTTTCTCGGTTGGGTTCGCTTTTATGTCGTCAGAGAGCAAGGACAACAACTTATGGGCTTTAAAGATTTTGAAGCAAATATTAAAAGGTTGGTCTTCACCGGATGTTTTTGTCACTGATAGAGAGTTGGGACTTATCACTGCAATCCAACAAGTATTTCCCAAATCGTCTCACCTACTTTGCACGTGGCACATAAATCGAAATGTCTTAACCAACACCAAGAAAATGTTTGCAAGAAATGAGGACTTCATACTTTTTAATGATAAGTGGACGACATTGATTTATGCAAAGTCCGAGGCCTCATTTGAACGTAGGTATAATGAGATACAACATGATTACGGAGATGTGAAAATGTTGGTCGACTATTTGGAGAAGACTTGGGTTGGGGAGTTCAAGGAAAGATTTGTTTCTGCTTGGACGGATAAAATTATGCACTTCGGAGAGACTACGACGCAAAGAGTTGAGTCCGCGCATTCAACTCTCAAGAAACATGTTGGGCATTGTCAAGCAAACTTTGAGGCGCTTTGGGGTGTCATTGATGGCATGATAGAGAACCAACACAACAAGATAAAGGCATCGTTTGAGCGGAGTTTGAATGTGGTGCAACATGGCTTCATGGGCCCTTTGTATCGCCATTTGCGGGGTTATGTCTCCCAAGCAGCACTCAAGTTAATTCGTGAAGAATTTAAGCATGTAGAGAGTGTCGGGAGAGACCAATTTCTTTGTGGTTGTGACATACGCTCTACACATGGTCTTCCTTTTGCACATAAGCTTAATGTACATCTTTTGGCCGGTTCACCTATACCACTTGATGACTACATAATCATTGGCAGAAGTTGAGTATGATACCTGAGCAGCCTGTGGTTGGGCTGATTATAACTTCAATGATGAAATCCAGAGAGTCATTGATAAGTTCGGAAGTTGCGTTGATGAGGATGCCCGTTTGAGGATCATTCAACAATTAAGAGAGATTAGTAACCCTTCATCCACATTAGTGATTCCACCTCCTGCTAAGGTGAAGACAAAAGGGAGACCAAACATCAAAAAAGGAAGTAAGAAAACATCGAAGAGAAAGGTTGATGAAGACGATACATCTACAACAAGACTTCCTAGTGCTTTTGAATATGTGCCTGGTCACGAGGAGTTTGCTTGTTCGCGAAAGAAGCAAATGCCATCTGTTGCCAAAATATACCGAACCCGTGGAGCTTCAATGGGTGTGTCTAAGGTTGGGTTCATTTCTAGCATTCAATCGGAATGGGTTCCATATGTTGAGAGTACCTTCGATGTGGCTAGCGATGGT
This sequence comes from Stephania cephalantha, assembly GCA_039657325.1. Lineage (NCBI taxonomy): Eukaryota > Viridiplantae > Streptophyta > Magnoliopsida > Ranunculales > Menispermaceae > Stephania > Stephania cephalantha. The sequence goes on along the minus strand of CM077570.1, from coordinate 13,066,702 downwards.
CATTGTGGCTTTCGGTGCATTGCCGCTGGCCTCGGTCTACCAGATAGAGATTGTTGGAGGAGAATTAGAGAAGTCCTTCTCCGCGAATTGGATGAAAAACAAGTTCTATGGGGTGAAGTTATTGAAGAAGGCTATGGAACCATAAGGAATTGCGTGGATTGCAATGACGTTGAGGATGTTGGATTCGAAAAGTGGATGACTCTTTCCAATATGGGTCTTTTGATTGCAACCACTTTTAATATCATGTTAGTGAATGTTTCATGTGGCAATTGCTTGACCTACCTTCCTTTGCGCAGCTCACCGCCTTCAACCTTTAGAGAGAGGGTTATTATTGGGGTCACAAACGTCAACAACATTCATTGGGTTAGGGTAAGTTTCATATAATTCCACATAATTGATATTTCTTTTTCTTTTTCACTTAACAGATTTTAATGTTAAAAACTTATTTTCTACGTGATTTTGCAATTTATAGGTAAAGTTCAAATATGATGCACCCTTTCCTCCTATTTTCCCATTATGGAACACCTTCGTGGAGAGTTATGCTAAGGAGTGGGGTACATGATTCCGCGTGCAAGAGCGCACTCCAGTCATGTATTCTCAACAAGGCACGAGTGATGTAATAGACTTAGGTGAACTTTAGAGTTTTAAAAAACTTCGATACCAATTCTTTTGAATGACTTGTACACTTGTGAATCTTATTATATATACATGTTCATTTTGTATCTATCCATATAGGTTGTCACGGTCAGTACATTGTGTTACGTTTTGGCCTTAGATTATGCATTTTTTGCAGACAAATTACTGATTCGGTCATGTGTGACCGAGACATAGACAATAGTCTCGTTTACTTGTGACCGATACATTGATGGAAATGACGGTCTTCAACTACCGACTAGGTCTATACGTGATTTTGTTTATGGGGGTGCCCTAATAATTTTTGTTTCTGTCATGAGTTACTGAGACATAGACAACAGTCTCGGTTACTTGTGACCGATACATTGATGGAAATGACGGTCTTCAACTACCGACCAGGTCTATATGTGAATTTGTTTATGGGGTGCATTTTTACTTGATGGGGTGCCCTAATAATTTTTGGGGTGCCCTGAGAGGATGTTGGGTGCCTTTATAACCTTTGGGTTTCCATATGTCTCGGTGTCATGTTCATCGAAACGGTACACCTAGTCTCGGCCACTAGCTACCGAGCATGTATGGTTTTCTCTCGATAAAGGGTGATCGACAATATATATAGGATTGTGGTACTACGTGGCCGATATGTTTAGTTTTTTTAACATTAATAATTGGTCGGTCATGTATTGCCGAGACCATCACTAGCCTTCTCGGTCTCGTGGGTCCGAGTTGAAATGTTTGGTCTCGGACCTGGGGGACCGAGACCATTCCTGAACATAAATTTTCAAGTTATAATTGGGTAAACTTTAAACCAAATTATAGCCACACACGACATAGTAAACAATCATACACATCAAACGAATATCAACTAATGAGTTTAACAAACATTTGATGCACCCAAACAAGTTCAACAAATGAGTTCAACATATTAGCTAATGAGTTTTACACAAATTTTGAGTTCATAGAACTGAATTCTTGTTTTTCTTCCACTTTCGGGACTGGTATGTGTTCCCGTCCATGCGCTCGGTCTTTGGCGACTGTAATGCACTCGGATTAGATGTAGTAGGGGACGTCGTGGTGGTGTTTGTGGCGGCAGTGGTAGTGGTGGTGGTGGTAGTGGCAAGACCCCTCCTGGTCAAAAACTCCACTACTTCATTCGCCATTCTCCATGCAGCCTCTATTTTGGCCGTCCCCTCCGGCAAGTCAATCCACGCAAACACGATGTCCAATGCTTGCCTATTACGTTGTTGCGATAAGCACAAACACAAAAAAATATGTAAAAACATGAAATAAACTCAATTTTCAAAACCCGAAACCTGAACATAAGTTTAATAATTACCTCCATAAGTTTATAGTCCGTTACAGTGTCAGTCGTGCCTTCGGTGCAGGCTGGGTTCTCGATGGCAGGATGTGAAACTCGTATAAACCAGGGCAGGTAATCTGGTGTAGCCATGAACTCGAACTCCGTCTTCTCTCCACGGCTTTCAGGGGAGAGTAAGTGGTTCCGCCGCCTTTCCCGATTCTCCGGTTGGAAGCCGTACTTAACCGAATACTTTTGTGCAGAACATCCTCGGACAGCTTTGAGAGGACGGTAAGGAGGGTCCGGTATGCTTTGGAGATGGCCAAGTTGTCTTAGGAACCGCTCCGGGTGGTACGACTCCACAATGTCCATGTACGTAATTGTGCCAGAATAGAAGGCCACCGGCTGAACGATGCCATCAGGTCTGACCTCTGCGTATGGATCCCAAGTCACCTGCACCAATCAATCCATACATTATAATGAGTTCATTCAAATGTAAACTTGAATAAGCACCAAACAACCACACACCTCACTAGGCCACAACCTATCTTGTGTCCTCTGGATAGAAGCCAACTTATCCACGTTCGCAACAGTCTCTTATTTCTGTATCCACTTACAAAAACGATGTTGGACGTTGTCGATGTAAATTACGTTCGGCGCGGCAAACTGGAATTTAAAGTGCTCGCACACCCATCCATACGGAGCAAAAACAACAATCACAACAAGTAAGAATTTTTCGTACACAATTTATTAACTACATTTGGAAATAGTAGACAAATGCAAATTGAGATCGTACCTCGAGCAAGGTCAAATACCCTGCGATCCCTGGTTGTGAAACCTTCGTCCAAATTCTCCAAAAGCTTGAGCAAGGCAATGGAGACGCGTGATCCACTCTTATTGGCAAAAAGAGTGCACGATAAGAGGTACAATAAATATGCACGTGCAGTTCATTCCACATTTGGGTAAGTGCTCGGCTTCGCTTTGGGACACCATTTACTCTTTAACCAACATTTCCTAACCATGAGCCATCTTATGATGTTCACCTCTTCCTCTGTGTCTTCAACAATAATCTCGAGGAGGTTGGAAACTAAATTGATCGCCTCTGTGCGAGACTCCTCGGTGTACCTCCCAAAGTTGTCCACCGCTACCACCTTTCCGGTCACCGGGATATGCAAAAGAAGGCTCACATCCTCCAAGGTGATGGACATTTCACCAAATGACAGATTAAATGCATTGGTCACTGGCTGCCATCTCTTAACGAATGCCGAAATTAGCTCATTGTTGCCTTTCCTATAAGAGCAATCTATGAGTTGCATTAACCCGAACCTCTGAATGAGCCTTTGCAGCCCCTCAGTGTCGGGGTTGCAAGTCTGCAAGTCCCACTCCAGTAATTGAGCCCCATGGTTAATGCACTTAAGCAATGAGCGATGCTGCAAAAATCAAACAAACGCCATAATAAATTGTCTAAACTTAGAAATATGTGTGACATGCATAATTTTTTTTGTAGGAAATAAAACTTGGAAGAATAAATATACCTCATTGTTCCAAATCGACACCACAATATGATTTTTGAAGCTATTCGGTAATGACCGGTCGATGGGACCACCGGTAAAGGAGCGGATGGGTTATTTTCCATCTCCTCTACATTCCCACCAGTTGCACCACTAGTACTCTCGGGAACGGGCCATTCAGCTGTGGTACTCCTTTTTTCTTCATCAGTTCGGCCCTTCTCCTTTTACTCATACGATTTAGATGTGGCTCCCCCACTTTCATCATGACCAATACGTAGGTCCCGCTCGTGGACTTGTGATGCCTCGTCTTGTACAACATTTCCCCTAGGATCACCTGCACGTGCAACCTCCTTCTTTGCACCCTGCTACTTCTCTTTCCTATACGAGGCTGCTTGTGGCTTCCTCCCACTATGAGTATCCTAAATACCCGCCGCTTATTCCGTTCTCTTAGACTTCCTGTAAACTAGTTCCCTATAAACACCAGTCTTACTCTGGGCTATATCTATGAACCAATGAAAAAATAGTGTATTAAAATCATGTCAGAAAACACAATAAAAATGACCTTAAACACTCTTTCGGTCTAACAGGACCGAAACCTCACCTAACGTCTCGGTGTCTTGCAACCGTGACCATGTGACTTGTCTCGGTTGTTGACCACCGAGATGCTTCAACATGTCTTGATCTCTAACAACCGAGACAAGCCATACAAACCAAACCTAACTACACTTAGTTGGGTAATAACGAAACACTATGTACTATTGCGGTTCCCTAGTGCGAGACTAAATGCCTTATCTAGATTGTACCATACCGACTGAATTCGGGGTCCTTAACTTCACAGTATCCTTTGGGTTTCAACAAGACATTCACTACTGTCTCGGCATGGATTGACCGAGACCATACAAGAGGTCACTGACCTGTGTGACTGACACTTACAGGTCTCCAAAAGAAACCTTACCTTCATACAACGAGGTGAATGTCTGTGCAAAACAACCAAATGGAATCTAAATTCATGGAAAATACACATTAACCTTCTTTTGATCCCCAAAACAACAACAACACCTGTAGTGCCTTTTTCCACGAGCTTCACACAACAAAACCTTGACCTCAGCTGGAAATCGACTCCACCAACGCGAGGAACCCGCCAAACAATAGCTCCGACGTTCAAATCACAGGGAATGCGTGGATTGTTGCCTATGTCGAAGAAACATGGGCTTGATGGCAACACAATCGAATTTGGGATTTGATTTTTGGGGTGGGGTGCTTGTTTCTCAACCTATGACATTGTTTGGGTGCCCTGATAATCGGGGTGCCCTGAGAAAACGACGAGGTGCACATAGCCGTACTTTTATTTTAATTTTTTTTAGGTCAAATGATTCTATTAACCAAATGGTTGGAGTACAAGATGGCTTATACAAATGGGCATACATATGGCATTCCTTTGTAGGGATTAAGTTGTGGAAACATTTCTAAATAAAGAATATGATCTTCGGTGGGCAAGGCAATTTCCATAGTCTTTTCCATATTTGACATTCCTCAACCTTGTCCTCCACACGTCACGATGTACTACTTGGTTTCTTAAGTTCTTCTAATTCACATGTCAATCTGTAACCTGAATTCACTGTATAGGTCTCTGACCTTGTGAAATGCCATATCCAGCGATCTTGAGTTTGTTGTTGTCTATGGGGAATGGTAGTGATTACCCTCGCATCCTCTAGACTAAAAAATTCTTTAATAAGTTGGTGATTTCAGGTCCTTATCAGATGGTCAATCAAGTCACTCACAAGTGGTGGGAAGCCTTCACGGATGATGCTTGGCCTAAAGGTTGAAGGTCGTGGCAGCCATGGTTCACCACGGATAGATATCGATATTCCTTCTCTGATTCGCCACTACATACCTTTACGTAAGAGATCACGACTCAACAAAATACTTCGCCAGCCCCAAGACACCTCAGTGAGGTGCAATGGTCCAGATAACTCTTATAGTGAAGTATTTAGCTTGTAAATATCTATGCAAAATGGAATTGGGATTTTCCATTACTCTCCAAAATTGTTTCGCTAGCAGGGTGATGTTCATGCGTCCAAGATCTCTAAACCCAATACCTCCCTCTTCCTTCCATCGTGCTAATCTATCCCAAGAACACCAGTTTTTTCCTCTGCCTTGAGCATCATTATGCTACCGGTAATGAGCTAGCTTGGTATGGAGCTTCTTACAAAATGATTTGTTGATTTTGAAGCATGACATTTGATAAATAGGAGCTGCTAGTGCAACCGAATTAATGAGGATTTACCTTCCTACTTGAGAATGGAATCGTTTTGTCCATCCAACAATTCTTCCTTGTATGACATCATCTATGAAGTCACTTAGAATGTTTCTTGATCCTCCAAAATCGATCAGGGATCCCAAGTATTTTTCAAGCGAGGCTGCTTCTTGCTTTTGGAGGGTGGAGCATATTTGTTATCGCAAGCGGTGACAGACTGATTTGCCAAAGACAATAAGGCTTTTCGATTGGTTGATACACTATCCGGATGAACGACAATACATATTGAGGACCTCATTCAAGGTACATGCCTCCTGAACTGATGCTTTGCCAAAAAGAAGGGCATCATCTGCAAAAAATAAGTGAGAGGGAGGGGGAGGGGGAAGAGAAGCGCAACCCATAAATGGATCCACATCGGTTATAGTATGTCAAAAGGGATGAGAGTCCTTCGTAGACAATCAAGAACAACAGCGGGATAATCGGTCCCCTTAGCGAAAATCTCGCGATGGCTTGATTATCCAAGAAAGATTCCCATTAATCAAAACATTATAAGTAACTGTGGATATACAAGTATAAATCTAATGACACCATATGGAAGGGAAACCCATATGCTCCATGATGCTAATAAAAAAACTCTATTCCACTCGATCATAGGGTTTGCTCATATCGATTTTAATGGCCATGGAGTTGCCATTAAAACGTTCATGTTTGATGGAATGAAGTTCCTCATGAGCTATGAGAATGTTATCTACAATTTGTTTACCTGCAATGAAGGCCCCATTGATGCTCACTGATAAGAAGGTGTATGATCCTATTTAGCCGTTGGACAATTTTTTTGGAAATGATCTTATAGGAGACATTACATAAGCTAATGGGGCGTAGTTCATGGATAGAGTGTGGGTTCGGGCATTTAGGTATGAGTGTGATAAAGGGTTTGGTTGTAGTGACCCGTTACCTTAAGCTGGTGATTAGTATTAATCCAAATTCTAATTAATCTGAGTTAGGCTCGTGGTTAAACCCGACTTATCTCGATTTGCGTGTGAGTGCAATTGTTGTGTTGTATTGTGTTTGTTTGGTGTGAAAATAATAAATAAATTGATAATACACTTGGGGTGACACATGTAAATCATGGGGGATCGTACAGGGAAACGTAGAAGCAAGGCGTACGCTTAGATATACTCATTGGCGTACGTGGCAAATAGAAAAGCCGTAAAATATATAGGTATATATATTTATATATGTTAGTATATAAATATATAGGTATATATATTTATATATGTTAGTATATAAATATATATATAAATAAAACTTATAGTTGGAATTAAATAAGTGGAAATTTATGGGACACTTTATACCGTGTGTAGGTCGAGGGTGACGCACATTGGTCGTGGAGTGACGTGCACGCCCGAGTGTACTTGTCGGCAAGCACGACAAAATTATAAACGCATAAATACATATATTTATGTATATATATATATATATATTTATATACGTTGTATATATAAATATATATTTAAACTAAATAAAGTGGTGGGCATCTAGTGCCACGTGGGGTCGAGGGTGACTCACGTAGAGTGTACACTAGTGTGCACGCCCGAGGGAAGTCGTCGGCATGCGTCGTGAATTTTAAATAATGAAATACATAGGTATATGTATTTATATATAATTGGTATATATAAATATATAAATAACTTATGGTTTTGGTTTATTTTATTCAAATCAATTGGATCCGCCTCGGAAACGCGTAGCGCAAAACTCGAGAATTATTTTATCAAACGTAAAGGCGATTGTGAAAGAATATAGCTTTTAGATTTGCCTCGAGATTCGTGTTGCATGAATATCGAGGAAATCAAACACTTATCCTCTTAAACCCAATCGAACCTCTCTGTTCATCAATTCGAAATTGAACAGGGAGGAAGAGAGAAACTATGGGAGATAAGGAGAGCTCGTGATCAGAGGGAGAACGTGGTTGTGGGAGGAAGGAGAGACGAGAGATCTCGAAGGCGATGATGGTAAGTTGTTATTGTTGATGTCGTTCATTATTGTCATGGTGTTGTTATTGAGCGATGAGAGCTCGGATGAACTGCCATGGCAGTTCATCCGAGGTTAGGGACGGCAGGGGAGTAGTCTCCCCTGCACGAACCCAATTAGGGGTTGGGGTTGAGAACCAACCCCAACGATCCAATTTTTCTTAAAAAGAACCAGAGCAATTCGTGCTCTGTTGAGGAAGAAGAAGAATAAGAAGGGTGGGTGAACCGGGCCGGTTCCAACCTGGTTTGGCCCGGTTCAACCTTAACCTAAATATAAAAATAAAGGAAAAGAAAAGAAAATGCTAGAAAAATAAGGAAAATTCCAGAAAAATTGGGAAAAAATATATTTATGGACCAAATCAATAGAAATTCGAGATTTCTATAAAAATTGAAGAATTCGGAAGTCGATCGAGACATTATACCGGGGTTTTACCTCGAACAATGTGAAAATGTCGTATCGACAAAAAATTTAGTAAATTGATTCTGAATTCATTTGGAATCAATTTATGGGTTTTTAAAATGAGGTATTGAATAATTAATAACCTTAAATAGTTTATGATAGGCTTGGAACACCGAGAAAGGTCGAGTGACCCGAGAAATTAAAGAAATTGGAAATGGAGACTAAACCCGAGGTAAGTATGGATTCGTTTAATTGTCCACTTTGCCTGGATATTTTAGTATATGTAGTTCATTTAGTTTATGGACTGAATGAGGGACTATGTACACTGTGATGGATTTTAATAAACGAAAAATGATGTGTAATGTGACTATGACTATAACTCATGGTTTTGAAAATAGGTTTATAGGAGATGGTTCCCTTCCCAGCCTATATATAACTCCTGCTCACTTCGATAGGTTGCATGGATTACATATACACTAGAGGATTTGGATAGAACCATTGGGCATTAATGGATTGGCTAGACAACACATAAGAGCAATGTGTTGGTCTAGCAATTGCGTTAATGGCGTTGATGGGTAATCAAACATAGTTTTACAAAATAAATGGGGATCACAGTGTAATAGTCCAATATATTTGTTTTGCATCCGTTACCTATTGATTTATATGTTTTTCATATTCTTGTTAATTATTATTGGATCATGTTGTTATTGCATATTTCCTTTGAATATTATATGGAATGTTGATGGTTATGTGAATCCATACTTACTAAGCAAGTTAGAGTGCTCACCCCAATTAACAATTACAGATAGAGCCGACGAGCACTACGACTACGGGATGGAGAAGTTTTAGGAGTCTTAAACTTCTCTTCGATGTAATAAGTTTCCATTGTCATATATATTGTATTGAATTACATTTTGTAATATCATATGAGATGGGAGTTTTGTATAACCGATGGTTATTCCAATTTTGTTTTAAATACTGTATATCTTATTTTGAAACTGAGAAAAAAGGTTTTGAATTTTCCCTGCGTCCCGTATTTGTCTTACTCGATAATTGATATACATTAATGAAGATCAGGTGTAGGTGGTAAGGCTGCTGGCTCTGGTTAAGTCTAGTAAGGGTACTCTGGGCTTAATTAGGGTTTCAGGCCGGGTTACGCCCTAATCTGGTTAGGGGATGCTACATTGGTTGAGGGAGGGGTCAAGGCTATTAGCGGTGAATAATTAGGTGACTGTATGCATAATAGGTCCTTTGACCTTATCCCAAAAAGTTTGATATAAACTTGCTGAGAATCCATCGAGGCCAGGGCACTTGGTCGGATGGATGGCAAATACTGCATTTTTTATTTCCTTCTCCGTTACCGGCCTGATCAGTTAAGAGCTTTCATCGAATTGGATTCTCCGAGGGATAAGGTTAAGGATATCTAGTGCAGGCTGAGTGTCTTCTGTTGAATATAAAGCATGGAAATGATCTTGCACCGATCTCATTAAATCATGTTGTTTCGTGAACCTACTCCCTTGCACATTTTGTAGTTGAAAGATTCGATTTGACCGCCGTGTTTGATTGACTTTGGAATGAAAATAACTTGTATTTTTATCCTCTCCTTCAAGCCACTCTACACGGGACCTAACCTTCCAATAGTCTTTTTCTGCTGTGACAGCCTGACTTAATTGGAACTCCATCTGTTGAATTCTGTCCCAGTTAGGATGGGCCTCATCATACAGTCGGCCGACTTGCTCATCTAGTTCTTTGATTCTTTTCTTGGAATTGGCTAATGGCTGGTTAATGCGCCGTTTGAGTAGAACATGTTTAGTCTTTCGTAATAAGAAGCTAAAGCCGACCTTTTGTCTCGATTGATGAGTGTGTTGCCATACCTCCTCAATGCAGTCCCTGTAGTCTTCGAACGCGGCCCATCGATGATCATATCGATAGATATGTTTTGGCTTTGCCTCTTTCCTATACGACTTCAAGAGCAAGGGTGGATGGTCTAAGCTGATAGCAGTCAGATGGGAGAGACTCACTTCAGGAAAACGGTGGAATCATGACCGAGTACATTGTGCTCGATCCAATCGTGCCATCACATGGTTAATCCCAGTTATTCAGTTGGACCATGTAAATTTTGGCCCTGTAAACCCCAGGTCAATCAAATTAGCTTCGTTAATGAACTCCTAAAATGCTTGATTAATGGAGGCACACCATGGTCTGCCTCCAGTCTTTTCCCTCAAGTGAGCTGTAGAATTAAAATCTCCTATTAACAAAAGTGGTTTTGGGATTTGTTGGAAATTGGAAATTGTGTGATATGTATGCTTGGCATTGAGTGAAGATAGACACCCAATACTCTCCACGCAAACTTTCGTCTATTATCTAGGGTTAATAGTTCCATGAAAAGGTCCCATAAACTACAACTTCAACGTCCGCCGCATCGTTCCACAACACCGCTAGGCCACCTGCACAACCTCTTGGTTCTACAACAAGCGCACAATTAAAACTCAATTTTATTATAAGTTCTTTAATTTTTTTGCTCAAATTTTTAGTTTCGAGGAGGAACACCACCTCGGGGGAATGAAGTCTAACTAGCTTCTTGAGTGTTCGGAACGTCAGGGGATTCCCACTCCCTGACAGTTCCAACACAACATCATTGATCAGCGTGGGGCCTGTTGAGGTCGGCCACCACCACCTGATCACTCGGCTTTGCTTGCTCAACCTTAGTTTTCTTCTGCGTTGGGAGTATAGAGAGGTTGTGATTCATGGCATCAAGGTTAATTGGTTCTAGTGGGTTAGGGGCTAAAGATGAAGTGTTAATGGTCTCAATTGGGAGCATTTGGGGTGATAAATATGCGAGCCCAGGTTGTTTACGTTTGTTGGATTGAGTTCGAGTGTTGGTAGATAGTGATGTGGAGGTTTTAGGTTTTCTGGCTTTTGCCTTAAGCTTGGTTTTTTTAAAGTTGGTCCGCTTGGTAGGGCCTGTGAGTCGATGAATTGTTGGGCCAAGGTGTCGGTATTAATGGGGCTTCCTAGATTGGACTCTGTATTAATCTGATATGGGCCTTTAGTGGGAGAGATCATGGGCTTAGGCAATGGCCTTGGGTGGGTAGATCCAGTGGAAGCTCGGGTGGGCTTAGGAGATGGATTTGGGGTAGGGGTCCATGTGGGTTGAGTAACATCTCTCTCTGTATGACATCACACTTAGTGGCATCATGTTCTGGAGATACTGTGACTTCATTTTAGGTATGGTAAGACAAACCTGAAGGGGGGTGGGAGGAAGTCGGTTGTGATTGGACGTGCGCCGCATTAGTCGTCTCAAGGGCCATTGAGTCTTGTGCAAGCACGTGGGAGTATGAGTGCAATTCCACCGCCATTGATTCCGAGGCATCACCGCAACATTGCTCCGGGATGGTCTGGATGGCCATCTAATCAGTCTACGACAAGCCATGTTCATCTGGGAAAAATTCTGGGAATTCAACATCAAAGGAATAAAGAGGTGTACCCGCATGGAGCCAGTCACCATAGCTGTATGGTTTCATTTTGCCATTTTGTCGATCTTTGGTTTTACTTGTACATACTATTTCTTCATGATCAAGAACGCCACAATAATAAAAAAAAGGGAGACACTCATATTTGAAGGGAACCCACTTAGTGGTATTTTCATAGACTTCTATGCAAACGCCCGCATCAAAGGGACATGTAGTGGAACTTCGAACTTAACGCGCATGAATTTTCTTTGTTCAATTCCCGTTGTGGTGAAGCCAGAGTCTGAATCCATCACGATCCCAACTTTTTCTCCAATTTGTTCGACAGCCTCCGGGTCACGAAATTGTAATGGAAGTTTGTAGTTTTGAATCCAGAATGCTTCGGTATAGAAAGTGTCCGACTTCAACTGAATCTTCTCATGCCATTGGGTGGTGACAAATAGGTTTTTTTCAAACAGCCAAGGCTTATGGGTTATGACATAACCCCGCTGGACTTTATCTGGAAATGATATTTAGAAGATGCTAGCTTTTACTTCAAGAAAGTCCGACCATTTGTCTGATTCCAACCTTTAAGTAGCGCATCATTCATCCTTTTTTCTTGAATTTTTTGTGCATGAGTAGGTGGCCAAGGAGGCTTAGTTGGCACTTCCTGATCGCTATCAATTGGGCCTTGAGTTGGATCTAAAGATGTGTGGCTTCTTGTTATTGAGTTTGAAGCGAGCCAAATCACGAGTGATACTTTCAGCCATCAAAAATTAGGGAGTGGTTTCACCTATGTCAGGGTACTTTGTTGTTCAGGGTTGGTATTAGGGGTAAGATGTTTAGAATACTCCGTATCCTAAGTAATGACTGGGAGAGGGATGAGGAAAAAACATTAATGGTTGTGGGGTAGCTCACGCGAGGGCACAAGATGAGTTAATGGAAATGGGGGACTAGGTAGAAATTAATGGTTGTCAGGCCGCATGTGGATGGATATGTGTTAATGGTAATAAAGGTAGAACATAGGGGAGAGAGATGGTGGGGTTCAAAAGGTGTGGATGATTGGGGGGTTGGGCGGATCATACACTTTGTAATTAGGAGTGGATCAAGAAAGGCCGTTCTGAAGGTAGAGGTAGATGAGATTGGGTTGTGTATGGATGGTGAAGATGAAGGGGAAATCTCTCAATGAGGGCAACAACCTCTCACGAGGGCAACTTTCTTGTGATGCACGTTGATTGATGATGTATCGTGGCCAAGGGCTAGAGGTAAATGAGTTGATACAACTTTACCACAAAAATGAATATTTTGATAAAACTTGATGGCTTAACGGCTAGAGTCACTGATGAAAGAAAAGAGTAATTTAAGAGGACACATTGGTTTCTATTCACATTAATTGAGGTTGTTTGTCTTAATGAGTTGTTATTAATTTAGTTTACTATGACTGGGTAAGTAGGTCATCTGTTTTTGTACTTTCTCTAGAATGAAAACTCTACAAATACCCATCGCATGTGAACTTTTATACCAACTATTAGATTAACAAATTGAGAATGATGAAAAGGAATTTCCTATAATTCTTATTACTTCTCCAGTTGAATAATCAACTCATATTTATACATTGTAAAAACCATGATCGATGGCTTAAATTAAGGAATTTTGAATTACATATAAGTACAAAATGAAGGTAATGTACTTCAAAGGTTTCCTTATACACACAAGAATATTTTAGAAAAGTCAAACTATGAAAGGAAAAATTCCCCCTCAAGATGGACTGTGGATATCTATTACAACCATCTTAGACATGAGATTAGTGATGTCTTTAGCACCCAACGACTTGGTGAACATGTCAGCTAACTGTCCAAAAGAACGTATAGGGAGCAACTTAAATGCTGCTACTTTGTCACATACAAAATGACAATCTATTTTGATGTGTTTGGTGTGGTCATGGAAAACCGAATACGAAGCAATGTGAATGGCATCCTCATTGTCTCAAAATAGAATGGCTGGTTCTGGTGGCTTGACCCCAAAATCATGTAATAGTTGTTGGACACAAGTCAACTCGCTAGCAAGGACGGAAAAAACACGATATTTGGCATCAATAGATGTAGCATCCCATATCCCGATTAGGGCGATACTAGGCCTGAAACCGTAATTAAACCTGATAATTCAGCCAGACTTAACTAGAGCCAACAACCTCTCTGTCTGTACCTGATAAACTCAATTGGAATATTAATATCTATACACCATGAAAAATTAAAACTTCTTCGATATATAAACAATATACAATAATACATAGTTTATCAAAACTCAAAACCTTGATTATAAACCTCCCAACCCTATTTATATACATCAAAATATATCAAACAATGTATATAAGTACAAGAAGGCTCATTACATCGTAGAGAAGATAATAAGACATCTAAATTTTCTCATTGCCCAGGTTGGGAACCTGAAATATTAAATTTGGATGAGCGCTCCAACTTGCTCAGCAAGTAAGGATTCACATAAGACATCAAAATTCTATATAATAGTCAAGAAGATTATGCAATAACAATATGCACTAATGTTAACTAACAAAAATATGGAAAACATATAATTCAATAAATAACGGAAGCAAATCAAATTATTATTGACTATTACACTATGATTCCCATTTTATTTATACAACTAGGATCGATTACCCACCGACGCCATTAATGCGATTGCTAGACCAACATATTAGCTGATATGCTGTCTAGCCAATCCATTAATGCACAATGGTTCTATCCGAAACCCTTTAGTGAGTATGCAATCCACGCAACATATCAAATTGAGTAGGAGTTATATATAGGCTGGGATGGTAACCCATCTCCTATAAACCTATTCTTAAAACCGGGAGTTACTCTCGTGGGTCACATAGCACACCGTTTTTCACTTATTGAAAACCATCACAGTGTATATAGTCCCCCATTTCAGTCCTTAAACTACATGAACTACATATACTATGATAGCCAGACAACATTGATAAATAAGCAAATCCATACTTACCTCGGTCTTGGTTTCCATTTCAAAATCCTAACTTTTCAGGCACTCAAGTTTTCTCAGGGATCCTATACCTATCATAAACCATTTGTGATATATTTAGGTCCAACATCCTATATTTAAAACCCATATTTTCAGTCCCTGAGTCCTTAAGAGATCCTAACCAAAACTCAATTTATTTGCTATTTTCTGGGGTGGGAGCGTGCTCCCTTAGTGGGTGGAGTACGCTTCAAAAGCCGTGTTCATCACAATTGATGAAGGAAGCGCGCTCCTTTACTAGTATTATCTCGATAGTATATTGGCAGCAACCACTGTTCCATCCATAAATTCATCAAACTACCGTATACACTCCTAAAATTCATCAGGTAGGACTTTAGTAAGGTAACAAACCATTTCCAATGATCAAATAACATAATTCATAGAGATTTCATCATCGCCATCAAATTAAACTTCAATAAACATAAAAAACTAAACATACCAAAGTGACGATCTCTGGTTTTAGATTCGTTTAAGTTCCTTAATTCACGTTGATTCAGCTCCCTGAATAACCTCTTTGGTTCAAAAATCAACCCTAAAGTATATATGGATTTTTCTCGATATACGCATCATTCTATTTCGAGACTGATCAAGTGGTTAATGTATTAAAATGACACTTCCTAAAGTGGCATGAATTTTAACACCATTAAACACTTACGCTCATCTCAAGAGGATCCAACAATCCATATCATTCAATCCAATCTTATAATTTCTAATATAGATATATATATATATATATATATATATTTATATATCCAATATATATATCTCATGCATTTTCTCGACAATAAATTCACCAGACATGCCTACAAGTATTCTTGGGTGTGCACATTCATTCCACAACCCTCTCGTCGCACTTGGTGTACCGGTAATTCATTGTTTATTACGTATTTTCCGTTTAGAGGCTTGTATATAAATCGTTTATTATATTACAACGTATAAAATTCCTTAAACAATCCAAACAAACAAAAATCACCATGCAAACACACACGCACGCTAATTGAGGTACGTTGGACTTAACCACGAGCCTAACTTGGTTTAATTAGGCTTTAAATTAGTACTAGTCACCAACTTAAAGTAACAAGTCGTTACAATAGAAGAGCGAGAAATAGTAGTTTGGCGCTTTGATCGCCAAGAAATGAGAGTGTACAAGAAAAATGCAGAACCTCGTTGTAGAACTATCTAGGCCCAAATTCCTAAATCCTAATTTAATTCTTTAATGAAGATCAGTGACCCGTAACGTGGGACTCGCATCGAGATACATACACTGATCGAGGCAAGGTGGTCGAGGTATATGTTAGATTTTTTGTGATGTATGCCTAGTGTGTTGTATATGTGTAGGCTATTAAGTCTCTTCTACTTATGTTTAGGTGTCG
The DNA here is from genome assembly GCA_039657325.1 of Stephania cephalantha. Lineage (NCBI taxonomy): Eukaryota > Viridiplantae > Streptophyta > Magnoliopsida > Ranunculales > Menispermaceae > Stephania > Stephania cephalantha. Next base: position 13,050,698 of record CM077570.1, on the reverse strand, counting down.
AGACGTGAGTAGGGACGTGCCTTGAGATGCTTGCCGGTGTGGGACCGAGGTAGAAAGTGATGTGGTAAGTTGATTTTAGCTTACTGTAGCTTAAATAGTAGTATTAATGTAGCTATAATTGATTTTATATTAAATGTAACCTAAGTTAGCAAGTTAAAACAATAGCCATTTGATGATTCTTGATACACGTGTTGACCTATCAAGAGACCAATTGAGTTTCCATTTGATGTTAGTTAGATGGAGTTAGTGGAATTGTGTCAAGATGTAGGCCATTAGATTAGTCTCGAGATATGTGTGTACATAAAGATCAATGGCTATTAAACAATCTTATCTAAATAAATAAAATTGAATAGATCAACTCATTCAAATCATATCATTCTCATTTTTATAACTTATAAGCTAAGTAAGTTAAATAAGAAGAAGACTAGAGAAGATTAGCAAGTTGGTGAGGGAGATTCTAGTGAAGTTGAAAGTGTTGATCAAGTTGGTGGTGTACTACAACTAGGTCATATGGTAGTTATAATGGTTTTGGTTATTTTCCTGGGGTCTCTAGTAGGTGAGAGCAGGGATCCCAAGGTGTTGGAGTTAGCCATGTATGGAGAAAACTCAGAATTCAAAGTGCACAATTCTGGGTTTTCCTGCACATAGCACGCTACTTGTGAGTAACGCACTAATAAAGTTGACTAGCACACTAATGAAGTCATTAGCGCGTTAGACAGGACACCCAACACCCTAGGTGCTCTGTCATAATAAAATATGCAATTTCCTTAAATTAAATTAAGCACTTAAAATAAGTCCAATACCCTAGTTAAAGGTCTAAACATACTGAAAAATATGTTAAATGATATCAAGAACTTAGGGAAAAGTCTGGAGGGTTTGGGTACGAGTTTTGAGGTGTCAAGAGGCCGGATGAGCTAAGAAATTTGCGTGAATTGTAAGTAAACTGATAAAGACATTTATTTACATTTGATTCCTATTTTGTTATTCATTTCAAGTCATTTGGACTGATTTTTCTATTATGCTATAGATTCCATGACTTGTTTCCCTTTCCATTTCACGAGTTTGCTATCATGGTATTGATTGTTGGTTAATTAGTTTCATTGACTCTAAATCAGGTGTTATGTCATTTTTGATTATTTTAATACTTAGTCAAAGGAAATAGCATGCTATTAGGTAGATGTTTGATGATGTTGAAAATCTATTTTCCTTTATGGATTAGCTAGGTAATTACATTGTTGGATTCCAATACCATGTCATTTCTTGGGTTAGAAAAATAGTTCTTGTATCTAAGACCATGATATGATAGAGATAGCGCGGCACATGTCACTAGACTTTTGGGATTATCGGGATTTCACCACTAACTTGTGCAACACATAGGGTATGGGACCTGGGGTTGTTGGCAAGTATACATCACATGTGAGGGGCACTTGTACTATTTTTATATGAGATGGGCATTTGTAAGGATGTGAAGGTTTTCATGATGTTGTTTACGCCCTAAATAGTGGAAAAAGGTTGATGCAATGTAACTCACAGCCGACAGGCCTTAGATCATTACTACTTAGGTTAGTGTCAGTATCATATTGTTTAACTAGAGTATCTTATAGCATGATTCTTTTTCAGCATAGTTTCTATTGTTATGCTTTCATATACTTGTTGTATATTTGGAAATGTAACCAAATGTCTCTAAGTGTTACTTTCTACTTTTCTGTACTCATCGTCCTTTTATGACGGTGGGTGTAGATCCATCGAGTAGCAGACTAGGCAAAAAGAAGATTGGTGACTACCTCTAAGCCAGTGGAGTACTATTACGTCTGATTTTGTAGGTTTTTTAGATTTTGTTGTATGACTTCTGTATACATCTTTAAATACTTTTGGGGTTGTATGTCTATGGGTTGAGAGATAATTCTATGACCAAATACATTTTCGTATATTATTATCGTCGTTTCGTTTTTATATACATGTGATCTTTGTTTCTAGGTTTTTCACATTCTTAAGAATTATGTTAAAAGCCTTCGCTAAAATGCTAAGACTTCCGCTGAATAAGCGTTAAGTTTTAAACTTTTAATTAACCCTGATTTATTAATTGACATAAGATAGGAAAATGCTTATTTGAATAATTAATTTGTAAGTAGAAAGGTTTTGGAAAAAGGCTGACTAATTCATTGTTAAATCCTATGTGGCAAGAGTAGGGCTTAATGGCGGGATTAGGCCAAACGGTGCCCTAATTTGTGAAGGGGTTATTACAGTTGGTATAAGACCCTAGGCTCTAGATACTTGGGGTCATATTTTAAAGTTGTTCGAAATTATTATACTTACGTCATAGTTGGTATCAGAGACAACTTTAAAAATATTAATCAATCTATGAATTTCCATAAACATAAATTTAAGTTGTGAAAAACTAGATGATCATTGCTTAGAAACCATTATTGGGAAGTGAGTGAAAGAGAGATGGGGATATCTTATATGTACATGTTAGTTTCTATATGTATATGTGTGTGCACGTGTGTGTGTATGTGTGTAATTAACGTAGTAGCTAATTCACGTTCGCTATCAACATGCAGATAACGATGGTTGTCTCACACGATGGCAGGGACGCGGGTGCTAGTGGCTGCCAGCCTCCTATTCCATCTGCTGATGATTTATAGAGGCTATCTGACTGAGTATCAGCTTAGGGACAACAATTGGATGATTTCATAGCTATGATGATAGCACGGTTTGCTCCACTAGCACAGACACTAGCCCCCTACTACTCCCATATTATCGACACCAGTCGCTTCGGTGGTACAGACTGTACCGATAGTTACGGCACCAACCATAGAGACAATTGATACACCGTATTCCATGCCTACATCTTCTAGCTTGACATTAGAAGGTCAGTTAGTGAAGGACTTCATCAAACTGAAGCCAATTTACATTTGATGGTCAGCGAGATTTCGAGAAGATTGAGAAATGGGTATTGTCTCAAGAGAAGCTGCATAGAGTCTTGAGGATTAAAGATAGACTCCAGGCTGAGATTTCATCATCGTATACTCTGCAGAGAGACGTAAATGTTTGGTGGCATGCGACTATAGCTAGTAATAGTGATTTCGAGTCTTGGGATGCATTCAAGAAGAAGTTCTATCAAAAGTATTTCCCACTTGCAGTGATGAAAAGGTTGAGGAAAGAGTTCATGAACCTGAGACAAGGAGCCGATGAGTCGGTGATGAGCTACAGAGACAAATACGGCTATCTAAGAAAGTTTGCTGAGGATTTAGTGAGAGATGATTCTAAGGATGTATACTAGTTCGATGATGGACTGAGGCTAGGCATACGATTTTATGTAATCATTTTTAGGTGCTAGGACTTTGGGTGAGATTTATGTGGCAGCCCTGCCGCCCGGGGTGACGTGTCTCCGTGTACTCCTTGCTCTATGGGCCTAACTACACGTGTCCGGCACATATCCGTCCCCCTCTTGTCTCAAAATTCGTATCCACGTGTGATTTGTCAAATTAGTTAGTGGATTATCCATATTTCCTTAACTTATTCCTTGAAGTATTTAAATTTTTATTAAGTTCAATAATTTGCAGTTTATTCAAATGCCTAACCTTACTGGTGGTTTGTATTTTACAAGTTAACTTTAGTCAGCGGAAGCCTTAATTGATACAATTAGAATAAGTAATTTAGCATGGTAAACATTATTTATAAAAGAAAATCCTACTGTGGAAAACCCGAAAAAATACTATGTATATAAGCGACAGTACCATAAACAAGGTATATGTACATGTACTGTGTCATCTTAAGTCCCCTAATACTAAAAATAATACAAAAGATCAAAATAAGCACGTACTAGTAGGTCCTCAACAGTGGGCAATCAGATGTAGTCGCCTAGGATCCCCTTGCCCCTACTAGTGCTAGGATCTGCATTCAATCATCACAAAAAGATAGATGATGAGTCCAATAAGTAAAATGCCAAGGAACCCCTCTTAGCATTCGCGTAACAATTGTAATTGGCTCATCGCATGAATAGCTAATAACTAAGCTAACAAATGTGTGTGCTCGCTCCAGATGGACTAAAATGTACTTCGAGTCACCAAGTTCCCATCAGTGGTCGTGCCCAATTAGCCCGACACTTGGTCCCTCGCGGTGCTGGCCATATCTGCTAAGTCACCGACACGTGCACCAAGGGCGAGCTTAGGTTAACGTTCTTTAAGTTAGGTCACACGTACTACAGTCCAGTGCATCATGAACACAAAACCAGGAAACCTGGGGGAGTAACCTCAACCCACGTCCAAGTAACATAATGGAATAGTAAAATCAGCAAGGAAATGATAGGAATGAAATATAAAACATAATTAAATACTCAGAGTTTTTCTGTTGGGTTTTACAAACCTGAAACAGCTCACCGACCTCCCTGGACTCTCGTATCCGACCCGACAAGCTCCTTGGTACCGAGCTACGGTATCCTAAGTCCCAAGAGTTCAATTTTATAGATTTAGAATGTTTTCAAGAGTTTGGTTAGGTGGTTTAATTGTAAATCATCAAAACAACCCCTTAAATTCATATGTTATCTTTCATTAGCGTGCTAGGGGATCTGTCTAGCACGCTACTTTTCTTCATTTTGAAAAACAATTGGGAACCCAGAATGATTAGCGCACTAACCAACCCAGTTAGTGTGCTAATTGCCTTATGTAACAGAATTCTCAAGTCGAGAATTATGTCCTTCCTCTCTCAATTAGCTACTCTAACCTGGTTTATACCCTCTCCATATTAATTTAACCCAAAACAACAATCAGAACAACCTTAGAACAACAATTTGACCCAAATTCACTAAATCTCATGAATTCACACAAATTTTTGATTCTATCAAAACACCAATTCCAGCTAAACCAGTTGTAGATTCTCTATGAAAATGATCTAATAACATATAATTCATCAAGTTTTCACTAAAAATCAAAGGTCTAATCATCAAAATTGATTGTTTCTAAAACATACCCAAAAATGGGTTCATTGAAGAGTGTAGGAGATGAGGAATATGATTACCTAGGTTGGATCACTTGATTTGTCCTCCAAGGTGTTGAATTCCAGCTTGAATTTCTTTTTTTTCTCTGGTTTTCACTTGTTTTGCATGGATTTGTTTAAGTCGTTTGATCAAAACTCCAGTAACTTCCTATATATATGTTTGGTTAAGATCAAGTGTGCATACGTATCTCGAAGATTATCTTGTGGTTCATAAACATGCTGTCCTACACCACCTGATGACTCCATCGATAACTCCAATAGCGCATTTCCTTCATTGTTTCTCTCATTATGATCATTTAGATGTCCATCTCATAGTCCTCCTTATTTAGTTCAAACTATAAGCTTATCTTTATTTAATTAACTCACATTATATTAAGCCTTATCAAATCATATGATTAGTGTTTTATTTATCAAAATTAATCAACTCATAGCCCCACTAACATTCGGCAACCTGATATTCGGTGCCCCGCATCTCGACACACATTTCGAGGCGCGTATAGCCTATTGTTTAAATTTCAATTTAATTAGCATATGATTACATTACCCATTTCAATTGAATTACTTAGTCATATTTACGTGAGTTTGTCAAGTTTTTCTAGTGTGCCATACTTCGCCTCTCGATACCCGCGTTGACACGCATTTCGAGGCGACTACTCGTCACACAACCTTGCATGATATAACCATTCAACATACACATATGCGATATATTAACAAATAATTTCATAAAATGCATCGCAATCAAACAATACAACACACAATTTACTAGTGTACCTAGGTTGTCGTGTGTCCTAGCCTATCCGCGGCATCCACGTGGATCTAAGCTGTCGTCTATGTCTGAAATTACGAAATAAATAACATCGTTAATGAAATGGGCCATTACATTTATGACCATACACTTTCTCAAGAGACCTACTATTTGAGCAGAGTAGCCGATGGGACACCGTTGGGACTAGCATTGACATCTGATCAGATTGCAGATTTTGGGCGAAGGAGACATAGGGGTAAGGAACCGAGGAGATGGGAGAAAGGTTCTCAAGGATTTGAAACAGTCACATCAGTTGTACCCTATGTATCATCCTCTACTCAGTTGCAGAGTGTAATTGCCAGACCTCCTTTGTAACCACAAGTCAGACCTGCATTGACAGCTCTTACTATTTTACCAGCTTTTCCAGCACCACCAGTGCCACATCAGCAACAACATGGTGGTAGAGGTTGAGGCAGAGGTATAGTTAAAGGTCGAGATGGTTTTGACAATGACAAAGATAGGCACAGGCCCAGGATTTAGCATAGAGTCCGCTTAGGCCGATTACTTGCTATAGGTGTGGTTAGGTTGGGCATATGATTAGAGATTATGTTGGGGTACGTGCCCTAAGTCAATTCTGTAAATGTTTTTAACAATTATAAGTAGATGCATGTTTCTTTTATAATATTATCCATAGATAATTATGATATTATTCTAAATGTCCCTAGTTAGTTATTATTGTGGAAACAATATTAAATTAAGACTAGTTTGAGTCTTGATTGATAGTCATGTGATGATTATGCATATACGGATACAGATCAAGATCATGAGTATGTGTTATAAACAAATGCTGGAACGACCCGCTATCAGAACACTGCATGGTTAATGTCACAAGGGATTCTCATGAGAGTTATATCATTTAGTCATTTGACTTGAGATTATCATAGACTCAAACATTAGGAGCACAATGATTTAACAGAATTAAAAGTTGTCTTTAATTGGATAATTATAATGATTATGATTGGTCATTATTCGAATAATGTGTGGATGTTGTGTGATCAAGATGGAATTTGTCCATCTCTTTTAGAGAAAGATATCTATTGGGCCCCTCGATATTTTAAACTGATAAATGGCCATGTCTAGTGAATTAATTTGATCAATGTCACTTGACAATTTCAGTCTACTTGGAGATCGAGACTAGTAGATTGAATTGTAAGGGTGACATTCCATACCTTGTGTTCAATCAAAAAAATATCTCGAGACAAAGGGTTATGATATACACTGTCTATTAGGTTGTATCGATTTATTGATCTTCATGCTACTTAGGTAGTCATAATGCCTTGCTAGTGACCGCTTATGACTTATCTACCAAAATGGTTTTAGTACATTGCCAACGTTGTATGAACCTAGTATGCAAAGAATGAATTTGCGCAATTTAATATTATCTAGGTTGATGAATTTTATTTGATAAAATTCAATTTAAAGATTCACATTAATCGTCCTAGTTTGACTAGGACTCGAAACTCTCCTACATTTCTTGTGCGACTAGAAAGTTTATCTCTTAGTAAATCTTATTTTGAATAGGACTCTAATTGGAATTAAAATATTGTTGGGTCTTTGGGGTTCATACGCAGCGGAAAATTTAAAACAAATTTTGAAAAACTCCAACAGGATCGAAAATAAGTTCCATTAAACTAAATCTACGAAAGTAAATCATACATAATTTCGTGATTTCCTTTTTGATTGTTCGATTTTCAAGTCGTTCAAGTGCGCGTCCTCTATCAAAAATCCATACACGAACGGTGACCACAATTTGGAGTGCCAGCCCCAATAGAGATTGAAAACAATTTTTCTTTCTCTCCCTAAATCCAGAGAACTTGAAAATTGTAAAACGAAAATCTTATTTTGTTTTTAGGGTTTCACCCTTTATTTATATGTGTAGATAAACCCTCACTTAAAATCCTATTCGTAATACAACTATTGTATTTAGGCAGTTTAAGCAAATTACACATCGCCCCTATTAATAAGTTATCATATAACAAATCGTAAGGGCTTTTATGTCATGAATTTTATCATATAAAATTCATTACTCTGGACCAATTAAAATTGTGCAAAGCCATTCTTTGTGTGCGACCCAATAGGTTCATGCGACGTTGGCAGTGAACCAAAAACCATTTTGGTACACAAGTCATAAGCGGTCTCTAGCAAGTCATTATGACTACCCAAGTAGCATGAATATCAACATCGATACAACCTAATTAATAAAGTATATCATATCATTTTGTCGTGCGATATCCTTTAATTAAACATATGGCATGGAAAGTCACCCTTAATGTTCAATCATACTAGTTTCGATCTTTAGGTAAATTGAAAAACATCCAAGTGACATTGATCATATCAATTCACATAGACTTGGTCATTATCAGTCTATCTTATCGAGGGATCCATTGATATATCTCTCTATACGAGAGTGACAAATTCTATCTTGATTACACACCTTCACATATTATTTACAAGGTAACCAATCGCAATCTTTATAATTGTCCGGTTAAAGACAACATTTGATTGTGTCAAATTATCATGCTCCTAATATTGAAGTCTATGGTAATCTCAAGTCGAATGACTATATGATATACCTATCATGAGTAACACCTATGACTTAATCCATGTGGTGTTCTTATAGCGGGTCGGTCCAGTACCTTATTCCCTGACAAGTACTCATGATCTTGATTCGTATCCCTATACGCATGATCATCACATGACCATCAATCAAGATTCACACTAGTCTTAATTCATTATAGTTCCCAGTATAATGACCGACTAGGGACATTTAGGATATTTCAACAAATAGTCATGGATCTTACTATAAGTTAAACATGCAATCACTTATAATAAAACATCAAATAAAACCTCTATTTTATTAACTAAAATTATAAGATAAACAATGTTTGTAGATTGACCTAGGGCACGTGCCCTAACATCTCCCACTTGCACTAGAGCCAATCATTCATGTATCTAATACTTAATGACCTAACATGACCATCATGTTTCGCTTGTGGAAGAGCCTTCATCAAAGGATCTACAACATTGTCTTCTGTAGGACCTCTGCAAATCTTCACATCTCCCATCTCAATGATTTCTCGAATGAGATGAAAATGTCTGAGTATATGTTTGGATCGGTAGTGCGATCTTGGTTCCTTGGCATGTTCTATCGCCCCGTTGTTGTCACAATACAAGCAAATTGGGTTAGCTATACTCGGAACTACACCAAGTTTTGAGATGAAATTTTTGATCCAAACTGCCTCCTTAGCTACATCTGAAGCTGCAATATATTCAATTTCTGTTGTAGAATCTGCGACAGTTTCTTGCTTTGAACTTTTCCAGTTCACTGCACCTCCATTCAAAGTAAACACATATCCAGACTGCGATCTGAAGTCATCTATATCAGTTTGAAAACTTGCATCTGTGTAATCACTTACAACAAGCTTGTCTTCCAAACTTCTATACACTAAGAACACTTCTTTAGTCCTTCTCAAGTACTTAAGAATGTTCTTTATTACTTTCTAGTGACTCTCACTGGTATCGGAGTGATGTATGCTTGTTGCGCTCAAAGCATATGATACATCAGGTCGAGTGCATAACATGGCATACAAGATAGATCCAATAGCTGATGCATATGGAATCGTATTCATGCGCTCTCGCTCATCATTAGTCGTTGGATATTGAGTCTTGCTGAGATTTATACCATGAGACATTGGTAATGACCCTCTTTTAGAGTCTTGCATATTGAACCTATTCAGTACCTTATCAATATAAGCACTCTGACTTAGATCGATCAGCCTTTTAGATCTATCCCTGTAGATCTTAATTCCAAGGATGTAGGCCGTATCTCCTAAGTCCTTCATTGTGAAACACTTCCCTAACCAAGACTTGACACTCTACAAGGTTTGGATGTCATTTCCAATGAGTAATATATCATCAACATACAGCACCAGGAACATAACCACGCTCCCATTAACCTTCTTGTATACACAAGGCTCATCTTCATTTTTAATGAAACCAAATTCCTTAATTACTTCATCAAAACGAAGATTCCAACTCCAAGAAGCTTGCATTAATCCATAAATAGATCTTTGAAGCTTGCACACCTTCCTAGAAGTCTCAAAATGAAGAAACCCTTTAGGCTGTATCATATACACGTCTTCAAGTAACTTTTCATTTAGAAAATATGTTTTAACATATATTTGCCATATCTCATAGTCATAATATGTGACTATGAAAATTAGAATTCTAATAGATTTAAGCATGGCTACATGAGAAAAAGTTTCATCATAATCAACACCTTTAGTCTGTCTGAAACCTTTTGCTACTAGCGGTGCTTTATAAGTATGCACATTTCCATCCATATCAGTTTTCTTCTTGAAAACTCATTTATATCCAATGGTCTTACCACCTTAAGGTTAATCAACCAGGTTCCAAACTTGGTTATCATACATGGATTGCATCTCAGAACTCATGGCACTAATCCATTTATCTGCCTCAGGGCTAGAAACAGCCTCCTGATAAGCAGTAAGTTCATTTTGATCTAAATCTCTCAGGCTGATGTCTTACCCTATCAGACCTACGAGGGCCTTGAGATACCTGTGGAAGATCAATTAGTTCAAGACTTAATTGATCTCCCACTAGCGGTTGAGTGTTTATTTGTAGTTCTTGAATTTCTTTATGACTTACTTTATTCCAACTGTTGTTTTTTGAAATAAACTCTTTTTCCATAAAGACACCATTACGAGCAACAAACACTTTGTTCTCAGCGGGATTATAAAAGTAGTATACTCTAGTTTCTTTAGGATAACCAACGAATACACACTTAGTAGATTTGGCTGATAATTTTTCTAAGATTTGTCATCATACGAAAACCTCACAACCCAAAATCTTAAGGAAAGACAAACTTGTTCTTTTCCCAAACCACATCTCATGTGGTGTTTTATCAACCGCTTTAGAAGGAACACGATCTAGTGTAAATGCAACAATTTTTAAGGCATAACCCCAAAAGGAAATAGGAAGATCTGCATGACTATTATAGATCGAACCATATCCAATAAAGTCTGATTTCTCCATTTAGAATCACCATTCCATTGTGGAGTTACTAGAGGAGTTAACTGTGAGACAATTCTACAGTTTCTAAGATGATTATCAAACTTATGGCTCAAATATTCACCACCTCGATCTAATCGAAGTGCTTCAATAGTTTTACCAAGTTGATTTTGCACTTCGTTCTGAAGTGTCCCAAACATCTCAAAAGATTCACCTTTATGTTTCATGAGATACACGTAACCATATCTACTGAAATCATCAGTGAATGTAATGAAGTACTGATAACCACCTCTAGCCATTGTGTTTATAGGACCACATGAATCAGTATGTATTAGACCCTATAAATCACTTGCCCTTTCACCGTATCCAGTAAAGGGACTCTTTATCATCTTGCCTATTAAACAAGATACACATGTTTCATATGATTCGAAATCAAATGAATCTAAAAGTCCATCTTAATGGAGTTTAGAAATGCATTTCTTATTAATGTGGCTAAGGCGACAATGCTAAAGGTAGGTTTGACTCATATCATTTGACTTGAATATCTTTGTATTTACGTTAAGAATGGAAGTATATGTGGACCTTTTCATGTTTAGAATATAAAGATCATCACACAAATTAGCATTCACATAGAAAATATCTTTACGAGAAATGAAGCATTTATTATTCGCAATAATGAAATTAAAACAATCAAAATCAAAACATGAAAATGAAATGATGTTTTTGCTCAAGGCAGGGACATAATAACAATTATTTAAAACTAAAACAAGTCCACTAGGTAAAATTAACTCATAACATCCTACAACCAATGCAACAACCTTTGCTTCATTTCCAACTTGTATGATGACTTGTCATTTCTTTAGCTTTCTACATTAGGTGACACCCTGCACATTTATACAAATGTGAGATCCACATCCGCTATCCAATACCCAGGAATCACTAGTAGACAATTTAACTTCAATAACGTAAATACTTGAAGCAGTAGTCCCACAACTCTTTTTTTTCTTTAGATCTTCAAGATAGAGCTTGCTAATTTAGAACCAATGTCCAGGTGCATGGCAGAAATGACAATTTCTTTCTTTTTCCTTTTCCTTCTAGGACTGTGAAGTAGAAGTAGCATGAGGCTTGACTTGTTCCATAGGCTTTGTGACAGTCACAACAGCCTTGGTAACTTTAGCCTTGCCTTTGCCCTTTTTCTTCAACGCCTTTCCTTTCTGAACCATCAACACACTAGGAATGAGTTTCTTCACATTCTACTCAGCAATTTTAAGCATCAAATGCAACTCTTAGATAGACTTCTCCATGTTATTCATATTATGGTTCATCACAAATTATGAATAACTATTAAGCAATGAATTTATGATCAAATTCGTAGCCAACTCTTAGCTTATGGGAAATCCAATTCTGTCAAGATGGTCAATATAGCCCTTCATTTTGAGAACATGAGGACTAACTGATCACCCTCAGCCATTTTGCAAGAATGAAGGTTCTTGATTGTCTCGAACCTTTCTTGCCTAGCCTGCTGTTGGAACATTTCCTTCAACATCGTAGCCATGTCGTAAGCTTCCATGTGTTCCATGTCCTTCAGAAGTTCAGAAACTATGGTTGCCAACATAATACATGCAACATCAGTTGAGTCATTGACATGCTTAGTATGTGCATCCTTCACAGCTCTTAAAGCATTGGCTGGTGGTTCCTTAGGAATAGGATCAACCAGGACATATAACTTGCGTTCATGCTTAAGAACAATTCTCAAATTTCTGAACCAGTCAAGAAAGTTTATCCCAGACAACTTATCCTTCGCAAGGATGGATCGCAATGACAAGGGATTAGTGTTATTTGAAGAGGCCATAGATCTACAACAAAGATTATGCAAAAGTTCATTTTAGTATAGATGAATAAACTCCCACTAAATTAACAACCCTCCTTATAAATGCTATGTTAATTTAAGGGACTAAAATCCATGTTTCACCTAATTCCAAGACAGCTAAGGCATGACACTTCGAATTAGGTTATTTAGGTAGATACTAATTACCAATTACATCATATGTAACTTTTAGTTATTTTATAAGATTATGACATCTTATGTCTTAGCATGTTTTATCTCATCTAGTGCCTAAAGCCTAAAACCGTTTTGATAGCTTTATCAAGTCTAACCATTTCAAACAATAGAGTAACCGTTACTCATCTTGCCTCACCAAGATAACACAATACACTCTGCGGAGGCATACCCATATTGATGTGATTGAAGCCTTGACATGTGTTTGAGAATGGATGACACTTGATTTAAAATTTGAAAGAGGTGTTTTTTTGTTTGTTTTAGTGATCATAATTAAATAAGATAAATACCATATATTACAATGCATGAATAATCATTAAAAAGTTAGGAAATCATAAATACCATATTTTTTTGTTTGTTTTAGTGATCATAATTAAATAAGATAAATACCATAAGATACGAATATTGTACAGGGTGCACCGCCCCCATATTTTTAAGACAAAAAATTTCAATTTCGAAAATTGAAAATCACCTAAAATCTCTCATAATTTTAGTCAATCCAATCAACCAAAACTGCTCATCATTTTAATTCAAAAAATATTAATTAAAACTTTTTAATTATCTCGGGCCCACCATTAAATTAATATCTTATCCTAATCCAATTATGACTTAAGATACTTTGAATCCTAATCCAATTAGGATTTGTTTTATATCTCACATATCTTATAGGATTTGTAATTCTAATCCAATTACAAGTCTATCTCCTATCTTGTAGGAATATACTAACGGATTACTACAATGAGATATATGATCAAAATCAATTTCGAGATATTAATCATGCATTCAACATCAGAATCATATTAAATTAATCGTATTAACCTAATATGATCTCTATCATGGATACATACATAATTATTGAACAAAACGAAATATGTGTTCAATATCAGAATCATATTCACCTAAACATGAAGTCTACCATGAACATACAAAATTCATATCGTTAAATAAAAAAATATATGTTAATCGAAATATTCTAAACATGAATACTATCATTGAATCATATCATGCGATGTATCAATATAAATAAATTAACAACATGCTTTAAAACCAATTCTTGATAACAATTATCAGTGAATCTATATGCATATCATATATACATCAGTAAAGACATGCAAATGTTTAATAGAAATGAGCCTAATGCTCTAATACCACTGTTGGGTTTTTGGGGTTCATACGCAGCTGAAAATTCAAAACAGATTTTAAAAAACTTCAATAGGATCGAAAAAAGTTCCATTAAACTAAATTTACGAAAGTAAATCATACCTTATTCCGTGATTTCCTTTTTGATTGTTCGATTTTCAAGACATTCAAGTGTGCGTCCTCTATCAGAAATCCTCACACGAACGGTGACCACAATTTGGAGTGCTAGCCCCAAGAGAGATTGAAAATGATTTTTCTTTCTCTCCCTAAATCTAGAGAAGTTGAAAATTGTAAAACAAAAATCTTATTTTGTTTTTAGGGTTTCAAAATTTATTTATATGTGTAGCTAAGCCCTCACTTAAAATCCTATTCGTAATACAACTATTGTATTTAGGTAGTTTAAGCAAATTACACATACGCCCCTATTAATAATCTATCATATAACAAATCGTAAGGGCTTTTATGTCATGAATTTTATCATATAAAATTCATTACTCTAGACCAATTGAAATTGTGCAAAGCCATTCTTTGTGTGCAACCCAATAGGTTCATGTGACGTTGGCAGCGAGACATTATGACAACCCAAGTAGCATGAATATCAACATCGATACAACCTAATTAATAACGTATATAATATCCTTTTGTCGTGCGATATCCTATGATTAAACATAGGCATAAAAATTCACCCTTAATGTTCAATCGTACTAGTCTCAATCTTTAGGTAAACTAAAAAACATCCAACTGACATTGATCATATCAATTCATATGGACTTGGCCATTATCAGTCTATCTTATCGAGGGATCCACTGATATCTCCCTTTATACGAGAGTGACAAATTCTATCTTGATTACATACCTTCACATATTATTCACACATTAACCAATCACAATCTTTATAATTGTCCAGTTAAAGACAACATTTGATTGTGTTAAATTATCATGCTCCTAATATTGAAGTTTATGGTAATATCAAGTCGAAGGACTAAATGATATACCTATCATGAGTAACGCCTATGACTTAATTCATGTGGTGTTCTTATAGCGGGTCGATCCAGTACCTTATTCCCTAACAAATACTCATGATCTTGATTTGTATCCCTATACACATGATCATCACATGACCATTAATCAAGATTCACAATAGTCTTAATTCATTATAGTTTCCAGTATAATGACCAACTAGGGACATTTATGATATTTTAACAAATACCCATAAATCCTACTATAAGGTAAACATGCAATCACTTATAATAAAATAACAAATATAACTTCTATTTTATTAACTAAAATTATAAAATAAAATATGTTTGTAGATTGACCTAGGGCACATGTCCTAACAAGTATGACTTTAATTCTTATTTGAGTTTTAGATAAATTACAACTCTTGCTAGATTAGTAATTGTAGATTATCTATGACTCTATCCTTTTTAGAATTGGACTTTATCTAAGACTCTATTTGGAGTGTGACTAGGAGATGTAGTTCTTTTACAACTCGACCTAGTATACTCTAAATAAGACATTAGGGTTACAATTGTGGTATAAATTTTTCGAGAGAGATTTTTCTAAAAAGTTTATGTGAGAATTCTTGCCTTACGATTTTTGGGGCTAGCACTCTGAATCGTGATCTTCCGTTCGTGTGTGGATTTCTAATAGAGGACGTTCCTCTTTGGCAACGTCTTAAAAGAAACGATCAACACGAAACAAGGCAGACATGAAGTTATTCTTGTTAAGGTATGATTTTTTATGGTGCATCAATTTAATGGAATCGATAAGATCTTGGTTTGGGGATGTTTGAAAAGGTTTCGAGAACTTTCGCTGCACATGATCCCCGAAATCCAACAGTAGTATCAGAGCCAGTAGGATTGATTTAATTAAACTGTAATGTGCCCTTATTTTTGATATATATGATATATAAGTCAATCATGATATTTTATATATATGGTTGCATCATTGCGTTTAATCAAATTAATCTATATGCAAGAGTGTGAAAGTATCGGCATGGTGTTGTTGATGTATTTGCACCATCACGCACATACATGAACAAAACGGGTGCGCATCAAATTTAGCAGATAAGATCTCACTATTTGTGTACATAGATATGTGTAATTTAATATGTTGGTGGGTGTATGGTATAAAAAATGGACTACGAACCACATAAAGCTTTAACAAAATAAAGGTGCGCTTCAAATTTAGTGGGTAAGATCTCACTATTTGTGTACATAGATATGTGTAATTTAATATGTTGGTGGTTGTGTGGTATAAAAAATGGACTACAAACCACATAAAGCTTTAACAAAATAAAAATAAAGAATTTTGGCTAAGATGGGATTCGATCCCTTGCCATGCAACTCGTTGGAATGCTTTAGCCATGCTAGCTAGCAATTTAACTTGCAACAAAGCAAAAAAATAAAATAAAATTAAAAGGCAACTCTATTTGTAAAAGGATTACAAAATAGAATAAAAAGTGGACTTTTGTTGAGAGTAGGATTCGATCCCTAGCCATTCAACTCGTTGAAATGCTTTAGTCTTGCTAGCTAGTAATTTAACTTGCAACATAACAAAAAAATAAAATTAAGAAGCAACTTTATTTGTAATAAGATTTCAAAATAAAATAAATAGTTGAATTTTGTTGAGAATATGATTCGATCCCCATTCATCCAACCTTTGGAATGCCTTAGCCATCATGGCAAGCAAATCAACTTGTAATTGAATTACAAAATAATCAACTTTTGATCGGATTACAAAAACAAAATAAAAGGAAGGCTTTGGTTTGAGTTTAGGATTCGATCCCTAGCCGTAGGCATTCACATCGAGAGCCTTAGCCATCTAGGCTATCCATTCGAAATTGTAATAAGTTTACAACTCTGTTTATATTAATTATGTTACATATATTAATCGAAAGAAGTTTTAAATGATTAATTACCAATTAATTGGATGGGGTTATTGTTCATCAATTGGATTGAATTAATTAAATATGAAGGTGTTTTTATTGAATTAATATCAATTTAAATAATGGGTCGATTATTAATATTAATTAAAATATTTAATTAAAAGGGGTTTTAATTAAATAGAGTCCGACAAAGATTATATGGAGATATATTTAATTAATGAGATTAATGAAAATATAATCTTTGAGAACTTGGAAATTTTTTTTAAAGTATTTAAATTCCTTGAATTGTTTTATGATGCCTTGTTGACATATGAAGATGTTTATTCTTTTTTTATTATAATGATCTTTATTCTATGCATATTGGGTATATATATGCATATTGGGTATATATGATATTCCATAATTAAAAAGAGATGCTAGAATTAGTCATTGTAAAAACACTACATGGATCATAAAACTTGATAAAAATTCCTCGATTAGAATTTTAAGTTAATGCCACCATTTTCTAAACACTTGTCAAGGCCTCTATCACATCAATATGAGTCAGCCTCCGCAGATTGTATTGTGTTATCTTGGTGAGGCAAGCTGGGTAACGGTTACATGTATGTTTTAAATTTGTTTTACTTAATAAAGCTATCAAAACGGTTTTGGGCTTTAGACATAAATGAGACATAACATGTTGTGACATATAATGTCTAGGTTTCATAAAGAACCTAAGAGTTGCATGTGATGCAATTGGTAAAGGTTACCAACCTAAATAACTTGATTTTGAGTGTCATGCCTTAGCGGTCTCAAAATTAAGTGAAATATGGATCTTAGACCACTAAATTCATATTTATGAGGGTTATTGATTTAATGAGAGTTCAATTACTCACTAATAAATTATTTTGCATAATCTTATAGGTGTGGATATTAAACTCCTAGTAACACTAATCCAGAGTAACTGCGATCAATCCTTGATAAGGATAAAATAAATTCTAACACTAATTTCCCTATTTTGATTTGAAAATTGATAAATGTTATCAACCATAAAATAAGGATGTATGTCTTAGATTAATAATTCCTTTAAACTACCATCTATTAGTACGAGGATTATATATCATGTTAGAAAATATAAAACCGAAATTTAGGAAAAATTCGATCCTTGTAAACTAATTACATGATAGTGATACTGAAGGAAATGTTCCAACAGTAAGTCACACAGGAAGGGCATAAGATTGCGAAATTCCTATATTCTTGTAATATGGTTGAGAACGTATTAATATGTCCTTATGTTTGGAATATGAAAGAACTATATTAATTATCTTAGAAGGCTTGAATCTTCATGTGGCAAAAGTCGACAATAGATTTGATATATTATTCATCAAAATAGTTTTGAACTACGTAATATGAAAGACATGGAGAACATTGTTTACAGTTGCAAATGATGTTTAAAATTATAAGACAGAATAATAAAAAGTGCCTTAGATATATATTTGATGGTTTGTAATATAAAGAAATTTAATAAAGAAAGATAAAGGGAAAATAAAAGCTACAAAAGGTGTTTGTGTCAGATACAGAAACCTTAGTTGTGAGCTAGACTTTGCCAAGTTCTAAAGAAAGCCTTAAAGAACGGATTTTGTTTTTCATAGAATGAAATTGTTCATTTTATAATGAATTACAAATCCTACCAGGAAGACATAATTTTGAATTGTTACAAACATTTCAAAATGAGTATAAGAAAAAAATATTACTAGGAAAAATATTAACATACTTTGATGAGATCAAGTTGGATAATATTTGAGCTAAGAGTTTAAGTGACCATTTTTGAAATTGTGGGATTGTCTTGCAATTAACTCCACTAGGAATATCATTTAGGAAATGATGTTTTAAGAGGAGAAATCGAGCTATATAGGATATAATTTGATTTATGATGTGTCACACAGACTTTCCTATGATGTCCTATTGAGGCTATGCTTTAGAAACCAAGGCACTCACTCTAAACCTTATTTTCTTTAAAATTGTTGATAAAACTGCATATATGATATGGAATAAAAGGTCCTAGTTTGTCTTTTCTTGAGATTTGAGGCGGCGAGACTTGCGTAAGATGTTAAGTCACATAACGTTTGATGCCTAAGTCTTTTGTGTCTAATTGTAATTGAACAATATGATACTATCTTATACAATTGAGAACAAATTATTTTTTGCTCAAAATGATGTCTTTTTAAATAAAAAAGGTTAATTTTACATACACTATTGGGAATAAAATAAATCTTGAAATGTTCAAGAGCCACAAATGAGAATTGAACCACTTAGAATGGTCAACAAAGTTTTTTACTAGTTAAGTATACACAAGTAACATATATCTCTTGAAAATTTAGAATAATAAGAAATCGGTCAGAGAAATTTGGAATTTTTTATTATTGATAGTTGTGATATATTTTGATATTGGATCTGAATGAATCACTACTTATTAAGAGACATTTCTCATATAGATTGAATGAAAAGACTAAGTGTGAATGAACTCTGAATTTTAATTAATGTATTTTATTCAAGTTTGGAACTTGATTTATTTACTTGAAAATGGTATGACCATTGGATGTAAATGATTTAAAATGACATGAAAAACAAAAGGTGCATACATAAAAGCATGGCTTATCAGAAAATCTCTATCTAAATCAAGGTGTTGATTATGATAAGATTTTTCACTGGTAGCTAAGCTTAAGTTCTAGAATTCTAATTGTCACTACTTCATAGTTTGATTATAAGATATGACAAACGGGTGTCAAAATAGCATTGCTCTATGCTCCTTAAAGATGTTTATGACACAACTTAAGGGTTTTTGATTATCTTGAGAATTTTAGAAAGGTATGCAAGCTTAAATGATCCACTTATGGATTATAGTAAGCTTATCATAGTTGGGTTCTTTGTGTTGATGAAATAATTAATGAATTAAATTCATAGAATCAAAATATACCTTGCGTGTACACAAAGGTTTGTGGGAGCGCAATTATCTTTCTGAATCTGTATGTTGATGATATATTATTCATTGGAAACAACGTCCTAACCTTGCAGAATGACAAGTCTTGGTCGAGTAAAGTTTCTCAATGAGATTCTTAGACAATTAGGCCTACATCCTTTTGATATAGATCTATAGAGATAGATTTAAGAGGCTGATTGGTCTAAATTAGAATACTTATATAGCCAAATGACTGAAAAGGTTTCAATGTACGAGATTCTTAAAAGCATTCGTACTTACGTCTTATAACATAAGTCTCTACAAGACTCAAAGTCTTATGACAAATGATGAGCGGGAAAATGTGAATATGATTTCATATGCATTAGCTATGACAATCATCACATATATTATAATTTGCATTCAACTCGATATGTCATATGCTTTGGGCAAAACATACATATCTCTCATAGATTCCAGTGAAGGTCCCTGGATATTTATTGATAACATTCTTAAGGACTTCAGAATCACTTGAGAGATGTTATTAGATTTGCAGAGGTTTGAAAGATATGAGTCTTTTAAATGGTTCCAAGATGCAAACTTTCAAGCTATATAAAAGATTAGTGATAGCAATATGGATATGTGTTAACTTTGTAGGAATGAGTTGGAAACATTCTAAACTCAGTCTAACAAGCTCTATAACATGAAATGAGTTTTTAGCGGCATTTGATGCAACTAAAGAAAATGTTTAGATCATAAAGTTCATAATTGAATAAGTTGTGATTCCAAGTGTTAAAAATAATGTTGGCTTTTATTATAAAACCAATAGACAAATTTAGGTTATGAAACCTAAATCACACTATGGATCTAAACAATCACTTGAGCATTTTTGTCCATTAGAGAAAGAACGTGAAGATTTATCGAATATCAATATCAACAAATGTAGCAGATACATAAATAAATCTTCTTCCACGAAGAACGTATTAAGGTCACGCAATATTGGATACATGTAAGATTGGACCTAGTGCAAGTGGGAGATGTTGGGGTATGTGCCTTAGGCTAATTCTCTAGGCGTTGTTTAACTATTATAAGTAAATGCATGTTTCTTTTATAATAGTATCCATGGATAAATATTGTATTATTCTAAATGTCCCTAGTCAAGTATTATTGTAGGAATAGTAATAAATTAAGACTAGTATGAGTCTTGATTGATACTCATGTGATGATTATGCGTATACAGATACGGATCAAGATCATGGGTATCTGTTGGGAATAGATGCTGGACCAATATGCTATGAGAACACTACTTGGTCAATGTCAAAGTGATTCTCATGAAAGTTATATCATTTAGTCCTTTGACTTGAGATCCCAAGAGACTCAAACATTAGGAGCACAATGATTTAACACAATCAAACATTGTCTTTAAACGAATGATTTTAAAGATTATAATTGGTCATTGTTCGACTAATGTGTGAATGTTGTGTGATCAAGATGAAATTTGTCCCTCTCTTTTAGAGAGAGATATCTATTGGGCCATCGATATGTTAGACTAATAAATTGTCATGTCTAGTGAGTTGATTTGATCAATATCACTTGACAATTTTAGTCTACTCGGAGATCGAGACTAGTAGATTGAACTATTAGGTTGTATCGATTTTTCGATCTTCATGCTACTTGGGTAGTTATAGTGCCTTGCTAGAGACCGCTTATGACTTGTATACCAAAATGGTTTTAGTACACTGCCGACGTTGTATGAACCTATTGGGTTGCACACATAGAACGGATTTGCACGATTTAATATTATTTAGGTTGATAAATTTTATTTGATAAAATTCATTTTAAAGATTCTCATTAATCGTCCTAGTTTGACTAGGATTCGAAACTCTCCTACATTTCTAGTGTGACAAGAAATTTTATTTCTTAGTAAATCCTATTTTGAATATGGCTCTAATTGGAATTTAAGTATGACTTTAATTATTATTTAAGTTTTAGATAAATTATAACTCTTGATGGATTAGTAATTGCAGATTATCTATGACTCTATCCTTTTTAGAGTTGGACTTTATCTAAGACTCTATTTGGAATGTGACTAGGAGATGAAGTTCTTTTACAACTCGACCTAGCGTACTATAAATAAGATATTAGGGTCACAGTTGTGGTAGAGATTTTTCGAGGGAGATTTTTTTAAAGAGTTTATGTGAGAATTTTTGCCCTTAAATTTTTAGGGCTAGCACTCTGGATCGTGATCATCTGTTCATTTGTGGATTTATGATAGTGGACGTTCCTATCTAGTAGCATATTAAAAGAATCGATCAACACGAAACAAGGCATACATGGAGTTATTCTTGTTAAGGTATGATTTTTTATTGGCACATCAATTTAATGGAATCAATAAGATCTTGGTTTAGGGATGTTGGAAGAGGTTTTGAAAACTTTGGTTGCACATGATCCCCGAAACCCAACAGATTGTCCACAATCGGTAATAATACCTTTATCGCAGAGTCGAGAGGGAGTACACATGGTAGCACAACTTGATGGCAAAGCCACACAAGGGACTCATTGAGGGTACAATTTCTATGTTAGAGATTTATGTCTTGTTTGATTCGGGTTCTACAATATCTTTCATTTCTGGTTGCATGATAGGCATTTTGGGGTTGACGCCGGTTAGAGTTAGCGTACGTTTGGTTTTGCATACCGCAGCCGATGATAGGGTTTGCCCTAAGCATCTTGTTGAGGGATGTCCAATAGAGATAGGCGATGTAGACCTGCTGACTTCAGGGTTCTCGAGTTCTTAGAACTTGACACGTTTTTTGGGATGGATTAATAACATATCATGCATATATTGACGGTTTCAATAAGACAATGATATTTGAGATTTTAGGGCGTCTGATATTCACATATAGTGGTAGTACACAGAGAGTCGAGGGCACTAGAGGTCGAGTTATGAGTAATGGATAGATGGAGACTCCGGTATCATTTTGCACAGCAATAGAGAGTCAGGGACCTAGACTTGTGGAGATTTCGATTGTGTGCGGATTTACAGACGTGTTTTCGGAGGACTTACCTGGTTTACCACCACCGAGAGAGATAGATTTCATTATTAAGTTGGTACAAGGCACCATACCTATTTCTATACCTCCATACCGCATGGCTCCAAGAGAGTTGGAGGAGTTGAGGAGTCAACTTCAGGATTTGGGACAAAAGGGATTTATTACACCCTCTATGTCGCTATGAGGAGCACATGTCCTATTTGTGAAGAGGAAGGATTGTATTTTGAGGTTGTGTATCGACTACGGACAGTTGAATAAGGTCACAGTTACGAACAAGTATCCATTACCGCGGATTGACGATTTATTTGATCAACTGAGAGGAGCACAATCTTCTCTAAGATAGACTTAAGATTAAGGTATCTCTAGCTTATGATCAGGGATGAGTATATGTCCAAGACAATGTTCAACATAAGGTATGGACACTATAAACTTACAGTCATGCCGTTTGGTTTGACAAACGCTCCTGCCACGTTCATGAATTTGATGCATCTGGTGATGAGGCAGTTTCTTGACTGCTTCGTGATAGTTTTCATCGATGATATATTGATATATTCGAGGACTGAGAGGATCACGAGCAACACCTTAGGGAGACATTGCAGACTTTGAGGGAGCACAATCTCTATGCTAAGTTCAGTAAGTGTGAATTTTGGCTGTTAAAGATTAAGTTTTTGGGGCATGTTATTGGAGCAGCAAGTATTGCTGTAGATCCAGCCAAGATTCGAGCTATTATGGATTGGACGTCATCAATTTCAGTTATAGATATCAAAAGTTTTCAGGGGTTAACAAGATATTATTGTAGATTCGTGAAGGATTTCTCGAAGATCGCTTCACGAATTACTAGATTGACCTAGAATGATGTCATATTTGATTGGTTTGAGAAGTGCAAGGAGACATTTACTCAGCTAAAGAGATTTTAGACCACTGCACTAGTGCTGATATTGCTAGAGGCTGGACAAGGATTCTTGGTATATGCAAATGGTTCTCATACTGGTTTAAGCTGTGTATTGATGTAAGACAAATGCACGGTGGCTTATGCATCCATACAACTGAAGATAAATGAGATGAATTATCCCACTCATAAATTATAGGTTGTAGCAATGATGTTTGCTTTGAAGATATGGAGACATCATCTGTATGGAGAAAGGTTCACACTATACACTAATCATAAAAGTCTGAAATACCTCTTCACACATAAAGAGTTGTACATGAGATAATGTAGATCATTGGAGTTTTTGAAAGACCATGACTTTTCTATTGAGTACCACCCATGAAAAGCTAGCGTAGTTGTTGATGCGCTGAGTAGCATACTGTTTGGAGATACTGAGATTGTTAGATGTCATATGACGAATGAGTGTGGATTAATCGAGGCAACAACAATGATGAGTCAGCCTGATATTCCTACCAATAGTCAGGTGATGATATGTGCACAAATGAGGCTACAGACAGTGTCTACACATAGAGTGTTAGAAGGTTAGAGAGCCAACATTCTATACCCCGAATTTAGTGAGTTATCCCAGAGTGATGATTGTGTCGATTGGACAGAGGCAACAGATCGAGGTTTGAGATTTAGAGGCAGATTGTGGATATCGTCAGTGGCAAAGCTAAGAGATGAGATTGTTCAAGATTCACACCATTCTCTGTTCATTGTTGATCCAGGCAGGACAATATATATCATGACATAAGGAGACATTTTTGGTAGCCTGCGATGAAAGCGAACATATAAGAGTTCATTAGGAACTGTGGGACTTGCCAACAGTCGAATGCTGAGCATCGTAGACCTAAATGATAATTACAACCGCTTCCCATTCCATGATGGAAGTGGGAAGCCATAATCATAGACTTTGTTAGGGGATTCTCGAGGGCTGCCCATTGATACAATTCTATCTAGGTAATAATGGACAGATTGACAAAATCTACCCATTTATCACCAGTAAATCTCCATTAGTTAGGAAGAATTGTCACCAACCAAATTCCTAAATCCTAGTTTAATTCTTTAATTCTCTTGGTATATGCAAATGCTTCTCATACTGGTTTAAGCTGTGTATTGATGCAAGACAAATGCACGTTGGCTTATGCATCCATACAACTGAAGATAAATGAGATGAATTATCCCACAGTGAAGGTTAGTGAAAGGAAGTTGGAAATCAATCAATTCAAGCAGGAAAATGCCTGGTCTCTTGGCGAGGCTTAAGAAATATTCAAGGAGATGCTGAGGAGATGTCTAGGACATGGATATGTGAAAAGGGCACAACTTAGATTTTCTATTATGGGATGAATCATAGCATGAGACCACTAGTAGATCTCGTAGCTGGTGGTTCTCTACTAACCAAAAATGATGATGGATTATTGGATCTCCTAGATTTTATGTCTCAAAACTCTACGGCTGGTAATCGTTCCATAGTGAGGAAACTAGCGGCCGTATATGAGATTGACTTACAAGCTGCGATTATGGCACGACTATCCAACCTGAGCAATCAAATGGCAAAACTTCATATGAGACAACAAGGTCCACAAGTGCAGGCGATAAAGCAACCCATTAATCACCAAGCCATGTTGGTTAATCAAATAGACAAGCAGGAAGGAATGAAGTATGAATAAGTAAACTTCATGAACAACCAAGGCTATGGAAATAACTTCAGGCTAAGAGAAATGGCTCCTCAAAGTTTTTATCAAGGATACAACAATAATAACTCGAACTTCACACATGGAAATCCTAATAATGCATTGAAGTTACCTCTAGACTTCAATCAACAAGTGCAACAGGGGAAGTTAGGGCAAAACGAGGAGATGACTTCATTGAAGACAATTGAGAAACACTTGCATGCCATGGGCATGAGCAAAAGGGAATGCCATAAGAAGCACGAGAAATAGATGGAAGGAGTGAAACAAGCTATGAAGAGAATGGATGATGAGAGATCACAATCCATCAAGAACTTAGAAAAATAGATTGGTCAGTTAGCCATTGCCTTAGATTCCAGGATGGAAGGAGAGTTTCTAAGTAACACAAATATTAATCCCAAAGAGAATGCACATGAAGTCCAATTAAGAAATGGAAAAAAACTAAGAATCTAGTTAAACTAAAAGATACATCAAATGACACAAAGAAACAAATTGATGAGCAACATCAAAGGGATGCAGAGCACTTGGAGAGTGACATATGTACCTAAAATGAAGTTACACCATTAGAAGAATCAAATTCGACTAAAAGGAAAAAAAGGGGACAGAGGCAGAAAATAGATATGGTACTAGGGAAAGTTACATTTTCTGACAATCCACAATTAATAAATCAGTCTCGACCATATCCTCAACGATTCAAAAAATAGAATGATCAAGAACAATTCATGAAGTTTATGGAGATTTTTAAGAAGTTACACATAAACATCCTGTTCGAAAATGCATTGGAATAGATGCCAAATTACATGAAGTTTCTGAAAGACATAATGGCAAGAAAATTGCAACTGGAAGATTATGAAACAATAAAATTGATAGATTAATGTAGTGATATTCTACAAAGGAAGTTACCACCAAAGTTGAAGGACTCAAGAAGTTTTTCCACTCCATGCATTATATCGGTACACTTTTTTGATAAGGTCTTATGTGATTTAGGAGAAAATATAAATTTGATGCCCATATTAGTATTCAAGGAATTAGGTTTGGAAGAAGTAAAGTCGACCAATATGACGTTGCAATTAGCAGATCGATAAGTGACTTATTTAAAAGGAGTAATTGAAGATGTATTAGTAAAAGTGGATAAGTTTTTTTTCTTGTTGACTTTGTAGTACTAGATATGGAAGAAGACTAAGAAGTACCGCTAATCTTAGGGACACCTTTCCTTGCAACTGCACGAGCATCGATATATGTTCAAAAAAGAGAAATAAGGTTACGAGTAAATGATGAGGAAGTCCTGTTCAATATCTTTAAGACCTTGAAATTCCAAGTGAGGGAGAGGAATTTAAAAGCATCGAAGTCAGAGATGTAGTTTCTGACCATGTTTTTGAGATAGCCAAGGAGTATACATTAGATGACCTCTAGAGCAGTGCCTAGTCTAATGCATAACCATAAGTTTTGTAGTTAAGGGTGAATTTTAGGAGGCAGTCAATGTTTTATCACCAATAGAACCCCTAAAGTCTCATAAAGATTTCGAGAAACTAGAAACATAATTGGAAATTGCAGTTTTTGAACCAACAATGGAATTAAAGCCTTTGCCAGATCATCTGAGATACGCATATCTAGGAGAGAATTCAACAAATCCTGTAATCATTTCAGCATCATTAACATAGTAGGAGGAAAAAACATTGCTTCGAGTTTTGAGAGAGCTTAAGTCAACATTGGGATGGACAATTAATGACTTAAAAAGAATTAGTCCAACCGTTTGCATGCATAAGTCCTTAATGGAAGAAAATCATAAACAATCAATTGAAGCTCATAGGCGGTTGAATCCAGTAATGAAAGAAGTGGTAAAGAAGAAGATCTTAAAATGGTTGAACACCGAAATCATCTATGCTATTTTAGACAGTTCGTGGGTCTCACCAATACATGTCGTACCAAAGAAAGGAGGAATGACCATTATTCAAATTGAAAATAGGGAAACCTTATATTCTGGAATAGTAACTAGTAGGAGAGTATGCATTGATTATTGAAAGTCAAATAAGGCTACAAGAAATGATCACTTCCCTTTACCATTTATTGATCAAATGTTGGATAGATTAGCAAGATATGAATATTTATATTTCCTAAATGAGTGCTCATGATATAATCAAATTGCTATAAAACTAGAAGATCAGGAGAAAATGACATTTACTTGCCCTTATGGAACATTTGCATTTAGACGGATGTCATTTAGATTATGTAATATGCCAACAACAATTCAAAGATGTGTGATGCTCATTTACTCTAATGTGGTCGAGGATATCATGGAAGTATTTATGGATGAACTTTTTGTATTTGGGGCATCTTTTGACGTATGCTTGCAAAATCTGGCCTTAGTATTAAAAAGATTTTGTGACATCTGAGAATTTTATAAACTTGATTAGGTGGCTAATTAAGTATTTTCAAATTTAATTAGGGATTTAGGTGTCTGAGGTTGGACCCACGCGTTATGGATCGAAGATCATAAATCTTAATATTATTTTTATGTGTCGTCTGCCTATTTGATGTAGTTTACACTATTTTGAAGTGAAATAAGGTTAAGTGGAGTGCATATGCGATGTTCGTGAGTTCCGAAGCGCAATGAGGAATTTTCTCCAATTTTTAGTAAATTTTGGGTACTTTTCAGAATTTAATTTGGATATAAAAATAAGATATAATCATGAAATTAAATAAAATAATAAATAAATTGGTGGGCACCTAGTGACACGCGGGGTCGAGGGTGACACACGTGGGATGCACCATAGTGTGCACGTTCGAGAATAGTTGTTGGCGTGTGTGACGAATTTATAGCCGCAAAAATATATAAGTGTGTATATATTTATACATAGTTTATATTTATAAATATGTATAAATGAATACTATAGTTTAAAATCAAATAAAAGTATACATTGGATTAGCCTCGAGATACGCGTAGTGTGATTATGGAGAAAGTAAATATTGGGCGATTTGGTGGCTGCTGGTGGGGTGTATACATGTTTCGGTTTGCGTGTAAGTCATGATCGGAGGCAATTTTAAATAAGACGAAGTTTGTGTGAGATCTTATTTCGAGTTTTGTGTCGATTGACAGTGGTTGAGGTTGAGATTAAGTCTAAATTGGAGGAAGTTTGGTTAAGTATGGCAACATAATTGGTCCATAAGGGTTCCATATGTCAAGGATAAAGTTAAGATTTTTGGAGTTTTGATGTGACAAAAATCAGTGTCATGGACGTTTTATGGAGTTAGAATATTTTGTCAAGAGGTTGGCTCAACTTGGTGCAAAATCGGATTCAAAACGAGCACTGAAAGTCAAAATATGGATTTTAGGAATTAACAAATAAAAAGAAATTAAGCTACTGACAAGCAGCTGAGGGTTTATTTATAAATAAAAATATATATAAAAACATAAATTGAAATCGTTTTCAACATAGAACAACTTTCATTTTAGTTTCTAAAGCCCTCAATTGACACTTTCACTCCGCACACTCTCAACGTCCGATTTTCACTCGGTTTCTTTTCGCAAAACTGTAGATCATCACGAGATGGTCGGTTTGAGCTAAGTTTCTATGGTGGAAACAAGGTATTCAGCTTGCAATTTGGTAAATTCTGAATGCTGGACATTTTCCATAATTCAATTTGAATTCTCGCGATTTTTCGATTATGTCGCGGGGTTTCGATAGAAATTGGTAGGAATTGTTGTTAATTGGTATATTGGATTGATTTGCATCAATTTGGGATAAACTCCACCGACGTGTGTTATAGTTTTGATGAGGTGAACTAATGGAATTCAGTTGATAACTATTTTGGAGATGTTTTAATTGTTGATATTGATTTATATTGGGTTTCTGAATCAATAGATTATTGATTTTGATCCAATTTGACTCCACGAGCTGTTGAAATATTTTGATATTGGTATCGAGTGGTTTCATGGCGTTTATTGTCGAGTTTTGAGGATTTAATTGCGAAATTATTGATTTGAAGAAGTTTTTCAATTTAAAATAAATAAAGTTTACCTGATTGACATGCCATATTGGAAAATTCATAACTTCTCCGTCAATAATCCAATTTGGGGGTTCTTGGATTCTATGGAAAGTAGGACATGAGTATTACAAATTCCTTGTAGGCCATCATGACAAATATTGAGATTTTCAAGGTTAAAAAGTTACCCCAAATTGGCTAGTTGAAACAATTACATAAATTAATATTTTTGGAAACAATTTTCAAGTGCACTTTGATCGCGGTTTTCATTGGGTTTCGTTATATGGTTTCACTTGAAACTTGACCCATAATATAATGGAAGCTATTGGAACCATTTTCATGGCGATCTGACGCCCCGGGAACCATGAAAATTAAGCTTGAAGTTGGTTATTTGTAAGGTTAAGTAAATCTCATAGTAACTTTTACATTGTTAGTTATAATTTCGTATAAATCGCATTGATCCTTGAAATTGCATTTTTTGTACATGCATACACGGTTTGGAAGGATAAGGCGTTACGAGTCAACTTATAGTGTAGACTATACCGTGATTATAAAATATTATATTATGCTTGAGGGGCCGAAGTCACTTATCCTTTGCGTCACGTGATTATCAAGAGATCACGTTGAACTAGATCATACTCCCTTGTCTAGAGGAACAAGCTCGTTTGATTGTAGTCCTCGAGCATGAGTCCTTATTATTGTTTACTTACCACTTTCGACAAACGTTATCTTATTGTGGCGAATAACAAAAATGGAATGGATTCAAAGTTATATTTAAATTCCTTGGATTATATTTCTTGTTTAATCTCTTGTATTATGATGCATTTGATTATTATAGGTGTACTGAATTGTGTGGGATGTACTTATCTGACATTATTGATTTTTTATAATTGGATAATGACAGGTTCTATCAACGACAAGGGCAAGAGAAAGCTTTCCGAATGTACGTGACTTGCTTAGTTCTTTTCTTTATGTATGTATTGGTTTTTGAATATATATAATATTTTATAAATGTGTTCATAGGTTCGAGTGTGATTAGGATCTCATTTGGATAATGGCTGGAACGGTGAGGATGAATTGAAACAATTTTGGAATTAAGTTAATGCTAGTTTAAAAATTTTGATACTTTAAATCAAATTAGAATGCTATAATTTAGTTGATGCAATATATATTGTTATGGATGGATTGTTAGTCCTTCAACATTTCCACCAAAGCTAAGCATGTTTTGTTGAAGATTTTTGAAGGCCGAGTTTTTCAGTGTAAGCTTAAAAATAAAGGAGACGCTGTCGAGAATTTTTACGAAATTTTGAGGACTATCGAATCAATGTAAACGAGCTTTGAGGATTATATAATTATTTTTTACCGAACTTTAAGGTTTAAGATTTAGTTTAGAATCATTTATGTGGTTAATAAAGTTTTATAATTAATGAGTACAAGATATTAATTTGAATTATTTATTGATGGAGAGGTTAAGGCTGCTAGATTATCAGTGGATTACGGTAATCTAGGCTGATCAGACGCCCTAATGAGGTAGGGTCTGATAATGTTGGTATCAGAGTCTAGATTTGGCTCAATTGAAGTTAAAACTTGGTTGAGAACCAAAGAGTGATTGAGCCCGATTAGTTAGGAAGTAACGCAATGGAACGAGGTTAAAAAGTATAAAAACTTTATTATTGTGTTATATTTGTGTTGTATGTGTTATTATCGCTAGATATGCTATAGGAAGTTTATTTTCCTTGTCTGTTTGATACTTAACTTGTAAGATAAGACGAGTAAGATTAGAAACGAATAATTATATGAGAGAATAAGCGTGTGAAATGAAACTAACCGTAAAAGAATGTGAAATAGACTTGTGAATTTCGAATTCACAAAGGTGTTGTAAGTTGTTAGGTACTGATATAACTGATGAAAATATTAACTATGAAAATAATATGAAATTGGTTAAAAGGGAAGTCCAAATGATTCATGTATGTAACACTGAACATGAATTTCATAGAAATTGAAAGTGTCGAATTATTACAATTTTTAAATGCTCAGGAAAATATTTAAATAGACTCTAATTAAGTCTCAAGCGATTGAGAATCGTTTGAAAAACGTAATATGAAATTGAGACTTTTTGGAAGCACAAGATATGAATATCTTAGATTTTAGAATAAGGTTAGTACCAGTTGCATGGTTAACTCGATAAGGCCTATTCTATAAAATATTGGTTTAATTTATAGCCAATTGAAAATTGTTTTCGAACGAGTCTCAAATGAAAGGAAAAAGGAGACACGTGGTTATCGAAAGTATAAAATGGAAATTGATTAGAAAAATTGAATCAGTCAAGTTGTATAAGGCGGTTTCTAAGAAAAATAAAATACTTTGAAGTAAAGTATTATATCCTTTTTGAAATAAAATGTTAAGTGAAAAATAGAATAGGACCATGGTTTAAAACAATCAAACGACTTCTAAAAAGAAGTACTGGAAATTTTTGATTGTTTATTACTCAAATTACTTATCCATAAGTGATGTTGAGTATAATGGTTCTATGAATCGAACAAAGTACTGATAAAATGAATGAAAATATACAAGTTAGAAGTAATCTTTGTTAACACCGAATTATGTATTGTTACAAAACAAAGATCAGTGAAAATTCTAATTTGAAAATTAAAAATTGTAGTTATAAGATCAACGTGTTAGAAGTTCATGTATTGGGGAAAGTGGTCTAATAATAGCTTGGATTAACTATTAAATAAAACACAAGTAGTAGTGTTTTGAAAGTTAAAGTATCCAATAGTAACTTCTAACAAAATCAAGTAATGATGTCTATCACTACGACTTAAAATATAACCAATGAAGAGATAGACGTACTGATTAAGTATCAGTAAGTGATTTATATAGGACGTTAGTATGAACTCCTATATTGCAAGAATTTCCACTGATATGAAATAAAGGATTGAAATAGCATCCTTTAAAAGTCTGAGTAGTCATTAAGATAATTTGAGTATGGAAATTCGAATTCTTCTATCTAATCAGTTGAAAAATAATGGAAATGTGAATTCATCAAAAGTAATTTGGTGAATAATAAGATACAAAGTTATCTTACACAGTCTCTTGAAAAGTATTGAATATCTTTTTGAAAAAAGGGAAAAGTCGGGATATTTAAGATTAATGGAAATAACTTTAAGATAGTAACAAATAGTTTAACTGTTTGAGTCACAAAGTTTCTTTTTTTCGAATTAAGATTAGCTAAGAAATACTTTGATTCATTAAATGATAATAAGAAGTCGCACCGTCCTTAGATATATATTTTCTAAATGAGAAGAGATATAAATTGCTTTTCTAAGTCAAGATTAATTAGCTGTAAGTGGTCTGATTGTTGAGCGAAAGTTGTAATTAGGCTTAAAGGGGCTAAGAGCAATATCAATGTGAGAATTGCCAAGATTGACAAAAACTGAATGGAATAGACTCAATGTATAAAATAAAATGATGTGTTGAGATGACTTTTGACTGCTGGAAGTGACACGAATGGACTCTTTTAGTCAAGGTAAGGCACTAGAGTAATTGTGCATGACCAAAAGTCTAAGTAACTCTGTTTCATAATCATGATTCATTCATAGCATAGAAGATCAGTGTGTCGCGTCCACCTATCTTTGAATAATCGAATGACTTGATGACGTCAGAATAAAAGAGTCTATGAAGTTTTGTCGAGGTCAATTGCAAGCTTAACTATAAGTAAAAAAATGGTTCATATATTATCACATTAGTATGAAAATGAAAATATCAGGTTAACGAGTCCTGATTAAATTAGAATATCAATTTGATGGAACTTAATATAACTTCAAAAAAATCTAACATGGAGTTAAACTCCAAATGTTGAAAGTTTTGAACCAAAGTAGTGTACAACTAATATCAGTGAATATATATTGTACATTAATTCAATTGTAGTGCTACACCACTTGATTAGTCAGTGGTGAAGTTTAAAGTACTAGTTATTGTAAATTGAAGATGATGTAAGATGCTTCTATGTTGGTGAAGATATAAATGAAATGAAGGGAAATGAGTGATTTACAACTCAGTTAGTAAGCCTTATCTCTGTTAGGTTGGGAATATTGAATAGAATTAAGTGTATCTGACTTGATATGTTTGAAGAATTGAATATTCTATAATTGTAATTGAGTAAAAAATGAAAAAGAGATAACATATTTATAAACTTGTATGAAATACAAATTAAAAATTATATTACGAGAGTATAATCATCGAATATGTTAATATCTCTGTTTAGAAACATATGTCTACTCAAGTTAGGGATAACTGTCTTTATTCAGGTAATGAGAGAAGTTGGGGAACAGTAAGTGATTATGACGTGGGTTTTTGGGAGGTCTCAGTTAGGTGAAAGGAATGAGGTTCTTGATGAACTCATCATTAGAGAATAATTTGACGAAGTTAGAAAAGTCAATAATTTTCTAACCAATCGAAGAAGAAGTTAAGTGAATTGGCTGACGAGTTAGAATTGATAATTACTTTCTAGTCCACAATCTAAATAATATTGTGAGTAAATATTTAGAGAATGAGTGAGGCTTGCA
Organism: Stephania cephalantha; assembly: GCA_039657325.1. Lineage (NCBI taxonomy): Eukaryota > Viridiplantae > Streptophyta > Magnoliopsida > Ranunculales > Menispermaceae > Stephania > Stephania cephalantha. Next base: position 13,016,619 of record CM077570.1, on the reverse strand, counting down.
CGATGTGTCAGGTTTCTATTTATGATCGGATTGAGAGTTCGATATCTTTTGTCATGAAATGACAAATGTATTATGAGATCTATAGTTATGGGATGACTTGTGTAATTCCAGGTTTCTGGAAGGAAATACTGGAATGGTGATTGATAAGATAGACACGCGACCCCTTCTTAGTATATAATGTTGTGCTTAAATAATATTTGCATCAATATGCAATTTTAGACTGATGATAGTCTAAGAATTAATCGGCTGATAACTGAAATAAAAAGGGATGGTTAGTGATGAGAAAGTTAACTGGGATGTGTACCAGAGTTTGAGTTGATATGAAAAGAATTATCAACGATTTGTGGAATAGTATTCAGATTAGAATGGAAATTGTATTGTGAAAAGCAAGATAGACTAGGTCTTGCTATGTATTGATACTTCAATGAGATTCAAAGTATGAGATTAGAAATGAAGTAAGGTCATCGGATATTCCACAAAGTTAATTATTTAACTCGTCAGAAGTTCACAAGTTGCCAAGATTGGCAAAGTAACTGAGATAACTTCTCATTAAACTAAAGATGTTGGAAAATGAAAAGTTAAATTGATTATGTTCTCTACCAACGAGTTGTTGAATACGACAAAAGTGATTGAGTCCACTTAATGGTTCATCTTGGAAAAGGTTTTACAGTTTTGAATTGAAAATAGTTATATATGAAGAATCATTTTTCATATCTCTTTTGGTTTAGTAACCTGTAAGTTTAAATTTCGATGACGAGATTTTTAATTAGTTGGAAAGATTGTGACATCCGAGAATTTTATAAACTTGATTAGGCGGCTAATTAAATATTTTTGAATTTAATTGGGGATTTAGGTGTCTGAGTTGGGACCCACACGTTACGGATTGGAGATCATAAATTTTAATATTATTTTTACGTGTCGTATGCCGATTTGATGTATCATACACTATTTCGACGAGAAAAAGAGTTAAGTGGATGTATACGCGGTGTTCGTCAGTTTTGGAGCACGATGGGGAATTTTCTCCAGTTTTTTGTAATTATTGGGTATTTTCGAGAATTTAATTTGGATATAAAAATAATAGGTAATCATGAAATTATAAAATGATAAATAAATTGGTGGGCACCTAATGACACCCGGGGTCGAGGGTGACACGCGTGGGATGTACTATAGTGTGCACGCCCGAGAATAGTCGTCGGCGCGTGTGGCGAATTTATAGCCTTGAAAATATATAGGTGTGTATATATTTATATATAATATAGTTTATATATATAAATGAATACTATAGTTTAAAATCAAATAAAAGTATACATTGGATTAGCCTCGAGATACGCATAGCGTGATCATAAAGGAAGTAAATAATGGATGATTTGATGGTTGTTGGTGATGTGTATATACGTATCAATTTGCGTGTAAGTCGAGATCAGATATAGTGTGAAATGAGACGAAGCTTGTGTGAGATCTTGTTTTGAGTTTTGTGTCGGTTGACAGTGGTTGAGGTTGAGATTGGGTCCAAATTGGTGCAAGTTTGGTTAAGTATGGCAAATGAATTGACTCATAAAGGGTTCCGTATGTCATAGACAAAGTTAAAATTTTTGGAGTTTTGGCATTACCACAATCCGTGTAATGGATGTTTGATGGAGTTGAAATATTATGTCGAGAGGTTGGCTCAATTTAGTGAAAAATCGGATTCAAAATGAGCACCTGAAGTCAAAATACGTCAAAATAAGGATTTCGAGAATTAATAAATAAAAAGAAATTGAGGGTTTATATATAAATAAAAAAAATATAAAAAGAAACCTAAATTTAAATCTTTCTTAACAGAGAACGACTTTCATTTTAGTTTCTAAAGCCCTCAATTGACACTTTCACTCTCTGCACTCTCGACGTCCGATTTTCACTCGGTTTCTTTCCATAATACCATAGAGCATCGCGAGACGGTCAATTCAAGCTAAGTTTTTGCAGTGGAAACGAAGTATTCAGCTCGCAATCTGGTAAATTCTGAATGCCAGACGTTTTTCCACAATTCAATTTGAATTCTTAAGATTTCGATTTCTTTCGCGGGGTTTTGATATAAATTGGTAGGAATTATTGTTAATTGGTATATTGGATTCATTTACGTCAATTTGGGATAAATTCAATCGATGTGGGTTAAAGTTTCGATGAGGTGAACTAATGCAATTCAATTGATAACTATTTTGGAGATGTTTTAATTATTGATATTGATTTATATTAGGTTTCTGGATGAATTGATTATTGATTTTGATCCAATTTAACTCCACGGGCTATGAAAATATTTTGGTGTTGGTATCGAGTGGTTTCGTGGCATTTATTGTCAAGTTTTGAGGATTTAATTACGAAAATATCGATTTGAAGAAGTTTTTCAGTTTAAAATAAATAAAGTTTGCCTAATTGACAGACCATATTGGAAAATTCATAACTTCTCCGTCGGTGATCTGATTTGGGTGTTCTTTGAATCTATGGAAAGTAGGACATGAGTACTACAAGTTCCTTTTAGGTCATCATGACAAATATTGATGTTTTCAAGCTTAAAAAGTTACCCCATGTTGGCTAGTTGAAATATTTACATAAATTAATATTTTTGGAAACTGCTCCCAAGTGCACTTCGATCGCGATTTTCATTGGGTTTCGTGATATGATTTCACTTGAAGCTTGACTCATGATATAATTGGGTATGAATGGAAGCTATTGGAACCATTTTCAAGGTGATCCGACACCTCGGGAACCCAAAAAAATAAGCTCAAAATTGGCTATTTGTAAATTTAGTAAATCCCATAGTAACCTTTACATTGTATGATTGTAATTTCGTATAAATTACAATGATCCTTGAAATTGCATTTTTGTTGTACACGCATACACGGTTTGGGAGGGTAAGGCGTTATGAGTCTCCTTACAGTGTAGACTGTACCGTGGTTATAGAACACTATAGTATGCTTGAGGGGCTAGAGTCACTTATACGTTGCATCACGTGATTATCAAGAGATCACGTTGAACTAGATCATACTCACGTTGTCTAGAAGAATGAGACTCGTTTGATTGTACTCCCTGAGCATGAGTCCTTATTATTGTTTACTCACTTTTGGACAATGTTATCTGATTGTGGTCGGGTAACAAAAAGGGGATGGATTCATAGTTTTTTTAAATTCCTTAGATTATATTTCTTGTTTAATTTCTTATATTATTATGCATTTGATTATAATAGGTGTACTAGATAATGTGGAACTTACTTATCTGACATTATCGATTTTTTATCATTGGATAATAGCAGGTTCTAGCGGCGACAAGGGAAAGGGAAAACTTTCTGAATGTATGTGACTTGCTTAGTTCTTTTCTTTATGTATGTATTGGTTTTTGATTATATAGTATTATATAAATGGGTTTATGTGTTTGAGTGTGATTAGGATCTCATTTGGATAATGGCTAGAACGGTAGGGATGAATTGAAATAATTTTGGAATTAAATTAATGCTAGTTTAAGAATTTTGATAGTTTAAATCAAATTAGAATGATTATAATTTAGTTGATGCAATATATATTGTTATGGGTGGATTGTGAGCCTTCGACATTTCTACCAAAGCTGAGCAGGTTTTGTTGAAGATTTTGGAAGGCTGAGTTTTTCGGTGTAGGCTTAAAAATAAAGGAAATGCCGCCAAAAATTTTTTTACGAAATTTTGAGGACTATCGAATTAATGTAAACGAACTTTGAGGATTATATTTTTAATTTTTATGGAACTTTAAGATTTAAGATTTACTATTCAAGATTCAGTTTAGAAACCTTTGTAGTTAATAAAGTTTTATAATTAATGAGTACAATAACTTAATTTGAATTGTGAATTGATAGAGAGGTTAAGGCTGCTAGATTATTAGAGGATTAAAGTAATCTAGGCCGGTCTGATACCCTAATAAGGTGGGTCTAAAAGATTTCAAGACACAAACTTGGTACTTAATTTGGAAAAGTGTCACTTCATGGTTTGAGAAGGAATTGTTTTGGGGATAGAGTGTCTGCTCATGGATTAGAGGTAGATAGAGCAAAAGTAGCGCCAATTGAGAAACTTCCTATACCATGAAACATTAGAGATATAAGGAGCTTTTTAGGACTTGTGGGTTTCTACAGAAGATTTATTGGGGATTTTTAAAAATTACTAAATTATCGTGCACATTATTGGAAAAGACGTTCTATTTGAAATGAGTTCTACATGCATACAAGCATTTGAGACCTTGAAAGTAGATTTGATTTCGACACTAATAGTGGTAGTACTAGATTGGGAATCTAAATTTGAAATATTGTGCGATGTAAGTGACTATGCGGTAAGAGCAGTGTTAGGTCAATGGAGGGATGAAATGTTCAAAGCTATATACCATGCAAGAAAAACATTGGATCAAGCACAACAAAATTATACAACACAAAAATTGCTATTGGCAATAGTATTTGCATGTGACAAGTTTAGATCTTACATAGTGAGATCAAAAGTCACTGTATATACTGGCCATAGAACAATCCTATACTTGTTTGCAAAGAAGGATGCCAAACTAAGGTTAATTAGACAAGTGTTATTTTTGCAAGAGCTTGATTTGGAAATCAAAGATAAGAAAGGAAGTGAAAATTTGGTTCCAGATTATTTATCTCGGTTACCTCATAAAGAACGCGATACAATGAAGCCGGTAATAGAAGTATTCGTGGACGAGCAATTATTTCAAATATCGAAAGTACTGAAGTATCTCAATTTAGACTCGAACTAAACGAGTGAAAAAACGTTGAGCTAATGACATTAAACTAACTGCTACTTGGAGGCAGCCCATGGATTTTTTAATTTCAGTTAATCAAGTAGTTAGTTTGTTATTTAGTATAGTTAAGGACAATTCACACGTAATGGTCTTCTGACTTTTGACAATTTTTGTTAAATAAGCAGGAAAGATCATTTGTCGGGTAACATTTCATCGGAAAAGAAGAAATCTCAACATAGGCCAAGATTCATAAAGGTTCGAGGAGTCAGAGGGTGACACATGCCGAGGGTGCACAATAAATTCCCGTACTTTACTATTAACTGCAGTAGTGGTAAATGTGATATCGTCTCCACAAAGATTTTCAATCTCTTAAGAATTTAATATATCTTAAAGTTTTATCGGATTTAACTTGTTTTAATATAATTACTTTAATTAAACGGGAAAATAAACACTACACAATGTAAAAATAAAACCAAACACTTAATTAAAATAACTAAACTTTTGAACAACTTAAATTAAACAAAATAACTTAATATACTCAAACTAATAAAAAAATAACCGATAAATAAAATTAAATAAATTATCTAATAAACATCTAAACAAACCCCTACTAAACATCATAATATACTCGGATTGTTTTCAAACTCCAAAACATAACATCACTTCATACTATAGTTATAATTATTTTATATGGAATCTTAAAATCATTAAACCTTAATTCATAATAGGTTGATAGCCTTTAGTCAGCCACCAATTTTCCTAAATTCAATAGAAATGCCATATTCTTATCATTGTTAATCTACCCATTGGATAAAACGCAACACCATAGAAATACGATAGCATTAAATTCAATGAAAATCATGCCTTATCTAAACCAATATTACTGAAGCTGCATAATAAACAATTTAGAACACAATGACCTAAGACATCTACTCGGGAAATGCCTTAATGATCAATCCTAGTTACTACTTCTATAATTGTTGTCAATAACTATAGACATAGAATTGAATACTCTATATTAAGGAACATATTGACCAATATGTACTCAACATAAAGAATTAATAGTTGTAATACACAAAACAACTTGCTTTATCAGTGATTGGCTTGTAAGAATCGATCTAAAGCATTAAGGGCTTGTTTGCTTGGGGGCTCAGGGATAAGACCCATGTTTGTTTCACATCTTAGCTAACACTTGATGCTACCTAAATGCTCAATCTCATACTATAGTTCATTCTTCAATTTGCTGTGGATTCGCTGGCCTTCTTCTGCTGCTGATTTATATGGCAATTCTTAATGTTATTCCAAATCGTTGTCTAATCACTGGTGTTGTTTTCTAGTTGACTATTTCACTTTTCTTTCTCTTTTCTTCCATTTCTTCATTTTCCTATTTAAAACCTGAAATTAAAAAAATAAGAGAATACCTAGTGTAATATCATCATTTATACCAAAAATCAACCTAAATTACATTATAAAATGTTTCTAATTATTGACTTGTCAAATACCCCCAAACTCAGTACATTTTTGTCCCGATCAAATGAATACTCTTAATCATATTCACTTTTCATTCTTTATATATTGATTTCAATCTAATTCATCTTAACTTAAAATAATAGAAATTAAAAAATAGAAGTGATTTTCAAATGGAAATATATTACCCATAAGTAAATGAAAGTGATGATAGAATAGAATAATTTTGTCAAATCAAAACATCCCTTAATGATAACTCAACAATTTAATGTAACACTCTTTAGATCTTGAAGTTCATTACCAAAGCCAGTACATAACATAGGTTTTCTCAATCTCCACTGACAAGCATCAAACTTATGATAACTAATATAGAATCTTAAAACACAAAAACCCCTAGATTAATTTCAATTTTAGAAAATACTTTATAATAGTACAACAACCAAAATGAATAGAAACTTTGCCGAGATACCAATCAATCATTTAAAATATGTTAGATTAAGAAATACTTCATTCAACTCTAGTTTTAAGTACTCGAGTTAAATCTTTTCCTTTGAAGAGCTTAAGAACATTCATCTTTTTCATCTCTCAAATTTTTTCTACTCCGGTCTAATTGTTTCTTTTTACCATATTTCTTTTACTTTTGTTTTTGAGTCCCTGTTCCATTTCCTTTAGACATTCTCACATTTTTCTCACTGTAGATTCCCTGCTCTATTTCTTTTAGAATCTATAGGAATCTATACATAATTTTTTTTTATAAATTCTTGTTAACACTTCTCGCTATCCACCAAAGTTGAAGAAGGTATTCTTTCTAACTTATAAAAATTCATCGATTTCTAACTCATTTCTTCTTTTAATTGTGGCATAAAAATTATTTATATATATTATAAAAATAATTAATCAATAGCTCTTGTATCATAAGATTCATAGAAATCTATCTTATTCATCTTGCACTATTGTTTTGATTTTCTACCTATTATTATAAGTAATACAAGGTATCCAATTTAGTGTTCACATCAAGTGGCAAAGTTAATAAAAAAGGATAAAAAATTAATTCTTTCTATCTTGAAATTCACTTGGGTAACAAAATATCACTTCAATTCAAGATCTATTATATATTCATTATCATTCTTTTCCTAACTAAAAATAAAGAAAAATATGAAATTCATACTTACTTAATTTTGAAAGAAATACGAAAAATTTCATCAATTTACTTGAATATCATTTTTAAAAATAATTCTAAACTTTACTTCTACCTTTCTTTCCTTTTATTGTCTTTGTATCATACTTCACCTAAAATAACTCCAAACTCATTCTAAACCTTGTCCTCAAGGTTTAAAATTAAGTTGGATTTCCAACATAACAAACATACCATGTGAAGCTTAAACGATTTGATGTGGGTAGTTAAAATGTAAATAAATATGCAAATATGTAAGGCAATAGTTTTAAATGAATGGAATGTAGAAGGGAAACATAAACAATCACTAACAAAAATTTCACCAAGGGTAATACATTATATTTTCAATTTTTTAAAGTATACAAGAGAAAGATATTACACACGGTGATGTCCAGAAGTGAGCTCAGTTTCAGGTTCATCATCTTCAACCATATCTATAGAGGGTTAAGAAACATAGCTATCAGTTGGGTTGTAAGTCCCAGTTGGAAATTGCACCTGTAGAGATGGGATGTCAATGATTCTCTTCGAATCCTGCCACATTCTTCATTGGTTGCACTCACGCATCATTTATGGTCCTATCGGGTAATACATCGAATTCAGAGTCGAAACGCACCCCGAATTTCCTACACAACTGAGTGATCGAAATTAGGAATGGTAATATTTCATTCTTCATAGTCTGCACAGCGAACTTCATAGAATCACGCATAATTTTCCTAACATCGATATAGCCATTTTTCATCATTATATGGTACAATAGAGCGGCTCTGGGTTTCTTCACTTTGAAGTGTTGCTTGGTTGGGTAAATGCACGCGTCTATGATATAACTTCAACTCTTTGTAATCTTACTAAAATAGGCGGTTTCAATAAATTTCGTGTGCCCTTCGCTATCAAGCGAAAATCCCCTCCCCGGAGGTATCTCTAATGCATCTTAGATTAGTTGGAAAGGGTAGGATTCCTTATCTTCATACTTGACATTCGGGTAATCCTCCTATCTTTTTTATCTATTATGTGGAAGAACGAAAAATCTATTCAACCTCTCAGGTAAAATATCAATTTTCTTCCCTTTGACAACCACTTTGTCCTATTTCCTACTAACATGTCCATTAACATAAAATTATCATACAATTTCTAAACATCCCCTTTCTTCTCTTCCTATATAATCTCGTGAAAGTCGATCCTATCCCCTATCTCTTATAATGCTCACAATTCTATTTCCATACTTGCTCACATTTTGAATGTTGAACCCTCACTCAGGAACAATGACTCTCTTTTCATCACTGTAATAACTCATTTAAGCTATAGGTCTCAAAAATAAAGAAGGTTCAAAAGTTACCAAATGACTAGGGTATGGGTTCTCAAAATACTCTTCCTCATCATACGACAATGGAGATTGTTCTCTAAGTTAGCCCTCCTCCATATAGGTTCTCTAATGCTAATCTCGGTAAGTATTATATTCTTTAGATGGCTCGCATACTTCTATTTTTGTTTGGGTTGCACTATACCTTTCGCTTTTTCTTGTTTACTACATTTACCTCTTCTTCTACCTTGTCCCGCCATAAGATAGTTCAATTATGATGAATAGGGTAAAGTGAAATTCAATTGGTGAAATTCCATAATAACTAGGAAAGGAAAACAATTTATTTAACGGTTTTAGTCTAAAACTCGAAAGAGTTGAAATTGATTCATATAAAACTTGTTGTATCGACATTTCCCATTTTTAAATATGTATATATTAGAATAATACATAGAAACCCTAAAATAATTAGGAAACCCATATTCGAAATGAAAGTGTGCATAAAAACCATTTCCAAAAATGATTTGAGATGAATATTCTAAGGTACATAAATATGAAGATTTATCAAAAATCAATTTTTGTTCAAGTTATTGAAAGAAAAAAGGATTGTAGGGTATTGATTCATTATCTTCTTGAGAGTGAATCTCTCAAGTAAAATGCTTTGCTAGCTCCTTTGATCTCCTATCTAAGCTTCAATTTCGATCAAACACTCTCCAAGCGCTAAGTGTGGTGTATGAACTAGGACTGGATATATATATTTATATATCAGGTGGAAGTGCTCTTAATCAAAGTGGGATGCACTTAGAAGACTTTAATTCAAGATTCGGTGGGCCGAATCTAGGCAAAAATCAATATATAAAAAGAATGGGTACAAGGGTTTTAGGTATGAAAGGTATATTGTTGGCGATTTGGGGTTCTATTTTTTTTAAAACACAAATTCGTACTTAGCAATTTGGGATTTAAGTGGAATCGTTGACAAATCTCCAGTGAAATCTGTGAAAATAGGTCTTAATGGTTAAATGATTAGTCAAGTGAATCCTAGTATAAAACCAAAATCAGTGACAAATTGCTAACTCTAATTTCCACTATAAAACCTGCAAATTACCGGAAATTTGCCCATCGATTTCTAGTGTTAATTGGTATCGCTGGGTCAGTTATGTTGTTTTCCTAATATATTCTATATTATAAATAATTACCACACATAGAAATCATAATTAAGGCAGAATGATCTATATTCAATAAGAGGTAATGTAATAATGAATTTGGACTTTTATGTAGAGGATAATAAACTAAATAAATTCTTTATTACTAAAAATAGTTAAAAAATTGAAACTCAAGTGAAAGATAAATATACTTACTATCCTAATATTAGTAAATGGAAAGACTTTGGCTTGATTAACCCCCTTACATGAACTTATTTTAGAATAGTAATCCCATACTATTCCCAATATACGAGTCAAAAGTTGAGAAAGTAGAAAATAACTAACTAATCTTACTACTAAAGCTGAAAATAAAGGTAGAGTATGAGCTGCCTCCCATAGAGCGCTATTGTTTATAGTTATTGGCTCGACTTAGTAGATACGATCACTCCTAGTTTAGTTTGAGCGAGTCAAACTGACCATCAGTTAATTCTTCGTTAGTCTTAATATCTTTGTCTTCCTTATCATTCTCAGCATCTGCATAACGTTATTCGGTGTATTCATCATGATAGGATGTCTCGCCCTCATAGCCATCATCATAATCATCGCTATTGATGTAGTTGTCCATTTCGTAACCATCGTGCAGATACGTACTCATTTCCTATCCTAATTGTAACTATACATTGTTCGATACTGAGAATGGCTCTAGTTGTTTAGAGAAAAGTTCGTCCCATCAATATCACATAAATTTTCTCAATTTGTGGTATTATTAGGAAATTAGTGAAATACTTGAATCATGCAGCTTGTACTGGCATATTCATTGACATTCCTAGTGAAAGATTTTGTCACCATTTGCTTTGATGACAACCAAAGGTGGTATAAAATCAATATTCAACCTAGCTTTTCTTTTTCATTGTTCCAGAAAGATATTCTTGTGAGCTCTTGTTACAAGTAAAAAATTAGGGAAACTAACGTCATTGATCATCACACGGAGGAAAAGTTTCCGTGGATCATCTTTGTAGATTTGAAACGCATGTCCTAAGTATTGATGCTTTTGCTGCTCATCCGTGAATTCTTTTTCCATTGGTTGTTTCCCTTTTTATTAATGCACTTCAGGTTGTTTCTCTTTTGACTTCTTCTTCTTCTTATTGCGCGGTTTCTTATACATCCATAGTGTAATGGTTTCATTCTTAACGGTTTCATTCACGTGGATGCAAACATTGGATTCCATTTCATTACGTTGAAGACTTTGTTGGTCAATCTCAATGTCGATGATTTTCATATCTTGTTCAACAAAATTTTTATAATACGGTTTTAACCTCTGACCGTTTACTTTAAATAGTTTTCCTATTTCTAAGCTTTCTATTTCTACTACACCATAAGGTAGTAAATGGAGGATCATATAAGGTCATATCCATCTCAAACATTTATCGGGAAATAATTTAAGTCTTGAAAAAAATAGTAGAACTTTGTCCCGTACTTGAAAATTTTTGGGAATTACTTTCTTATCATAAAATGCTTTAATTTCATTCTTATAAGTTGATGCATTTTCATATGCGTTATTCTTGATTTCTTCTAATTCTTGAAGACTCAACTTACATTAGTTACCTGCTTGTTTATAATTCATGTTGCATTATTTTATTGCCCAATAGGTTTTATATTCTAGTTCGACTAGTAAATGCCATGCTTTTCCAAATACTAACTTTTAAGGTGTCATGCTTATATGTATCTCGAATGTTGTTCTATATGCCCATAATGCGCCTTCAAGTCTGAAACTCCAATCCTTACGTGTTGGACTAACTATTTTTTCTAGTCTTGACTTAGTTTCTCTATTTGATGTTTTGGCTTATCCGCGAGTTTGTGGGTGATATGCAATAGATGTCCTATTGTGATGTTGTACTTAGCTAGTAGATTAGCAACTAATCAATTACAAAAATGTGAACCTCTATCACTTATAAGTGCTTTAGGTGCTTTAAAAACTATAAAGATTTTTAATCTAAGGAAATCAATAACTATTTTTGAATCATTAGTTCTAGTAGCTTTTGCTTCAACCTACTTAGACACATAATCTATAGCAAGTAAGATATAAACATAACCATTTAAGGGTGGAAAAGGTCCCATGAAATCTACGCCCTATACATCTAACATTTTACAAAATAGGATAGGGGTTAAAGGCATTTGATTTCTACATCTTAAGTTTCCAGTTCGTTGGTAATTTTGACAAGATTTTATTCAAAGGAAATAATTGTGAAATAAAGTAGGACAAAATAATCTAGAATCCAAAATTTTACGAGCAGTTTTATGTGGAATGAAATGACCTACACATGCATAAGTATGACATTGAGCTATAATTAATTGTACATCTGAATATGGCATGCATCTCCTAATTATTTGGTTGGTGCAAAACTTTCATAAGTAGGGTTCATCCCATGAATATTATTTAGAATCCTTTTTAATCTTATTCTTTTGGGCTCTCGTTAAGTAAGGTGATAACCTATTGATGGTAAGATAATTGACTATATCCGCATACCAAGGGCCTTCAATATGCATATTATAAAAGTATTCATCTAGAAACTCATCTTTAATGGTACATGTGGTTCTCAATTTTTTAACCTACTTAAGTGGTCTGCTACTAGATTTTCAGCTCATTTCTTATCTTTTATAGTAAGGTCGAATTCTAGTAGGAGTAATATCCATCTTATTAATCTAGGTTTTGCATCTTGTTTTGTCATTAATCTAGGTTTTGCATTTTGTTCCTAATAGATAGGTCAAAATTTTTCTATGGAAAATACTATCTCTAAGAGTATTTTTCAGTAATAGTGGGTTGTATCTAGTGTCCTGGAGGCATAATATATTACATGAGATTCTTTCCCAACTTTTTGACCTAAACAACTTCGACTACATAGTTACTTGCATCACACATAATTTTAAAAAGTAACTACTAATCTGGTGATTTAATCACAGATGTAGTTGTTAAAGAATTTTTTTGTTTATCTAATGCTATCTTGCATTCATTTGTAAATTCAAAATGAATGTCTTTTTGTAAAAGTTTGCATAATGGTTGTGTAATTTTTGAGATATCTTTTACAAATCTTCTATAGAATCCTGCATGTCCAAAAAATGAACGTATCTCTCTTACCATAGTGGGGTAAGGTAATGTTTTGATTACTTTGATTTTTGTAGGGTCTACCTCTATTCCTTTATGTGATACTATATGTCCTAATATTAATCCTTTGTCTACCATGAAATGACATTTTTCATAGTTTAGTACTAAATTCTTTTTTATGCATCTTTTAAGTACTTTAGTTAAATTAACCAAGCATTCATCAAAAGAATTACCATAAACTGTGAAATTATCCATAAAAACTTCAATGAAATCTACCACATAATTAGAGAAAATACTAACCATAGAACTTTGAAATGTTGCAGGTGCGTTACATAAACCAAAAAAACATACGTCTATAAGCAACGTACCGAAAGGGCAAGTAAAAGTAGTTTTTTATTGGTCTTCAGGGATACAAGTATTTTGTGAGATCCTGAATAACCATTTAGGCAACAATAATGAGTTTTTCCAGCTAATCTTTCTAACATCTGATCTACAAACGAGAATGGGTAGCGATTTTTTCTGATTGAGGTATTCAGCTTTCTATAATGTATACATACCCTCCAACCGTTTTGGATTGAAGTTGGTACTAATTGTCCATGTTCATTTGTTATTACTATAATTCCTATCTTTTTAGAGAGTACTTACACTGGGCTTACCCAATTGCTATCGATTATTGAAAATATCATTCATGCATCTAATAGTTTTAATATTTCAGCTTTTACTACGTCCATCATAGGTGATTTTAGTCTACATTGAGGCTGTCTAGAGGCTTTGGTATCAGTTTCTAGGTTTATCCTATGCATACACGTAGCTAGACTTATTCCTCTGATATATGTTATAGTCCATCTTAGTACTCCTTTAAATTCTATCAATACATTTATCAGCTTCTTTTCTTCTATACTAGTTAATTTGTTAGAAATTATTACTGACAATTTATCACTATCACCTAAATAGACATATTTCAAATAGTCTTGTAAGGTTTTTGATCCAATTTAGGGGTTTTATTATAGAGAGTTGATGTTTTGAATGATATCTAGATAAGTCTAGGTAATAAGTAAGTCCTGGTAGCTCATTATATGATTCAAGAATACTTATTATCTCTTTAGTTTCTTTATCTCTATCTACATCTTTTTCTATATCTACAATTGCTAATTCTAGTATATTTATTTTTTCTATTCTTAAGGATTTGTCTATTGATGGGTCTATCATTTCTACTGTGCATATGGAAGAAATATCCATTAGGTATTTCATTGCATTTTATATACTAAAACATACTACATCATCGTTTACTTCCATTGTTAATATTCCATTTGAAATATTGATCTTTGCTTTTATTGTTTTCAAAAATGGTCTTCCTAAAATTAGAGAAGCCATAGTAAGGAAATTATCTTCTTTCATTTCTAAGACATAGAAATCTGCTGGAAATATTAAATCATTAACTTTGACTAGTACATCTTCGAGTAGCCCTACTGGTTTAACAATAGATCTATCAGCTAGTTGTATGATTATACTAAATTCTTCTAAATGTTTGCCTCTCATTTGTAAATAAATAGATAAAGGCATAACATTTATGGAGACTCCTAGATCACACGATGCTTTAAAAACTCCTATGTTTTCAATTGTATATGGAACGAAAAACATTCCAGGGCTAGAACATTTTGGAGGAACTTCTTTTGGATTAATGCTAATACGTGTTCTCCTAGACTCACCTTTTCATTAGCCTTAATCTTATTAGTGCATAAATATTTTATAGATTTTTGATACTTAGGTACATTTTGAATGACTTCAAACAAGGGTTTATTAATTACTACTTTCTTTAATGTATCACATATTTATTTTTTATCCTGCAGTTTCTTAGCATTTTTGTTAGTTTCTAGACGATAAGGGAATGGTGGTTCAATGTTAACTGGTTTAACTTCATTAAGCTTATTTCCCTTTTCATTGGAAGTTTTGTTACTTGTTATTTCAATTTATTTTTCTAGTTCTGCATCTTTTTCTTTCTTAGGAACTAATTGGTCGAGCATTTTAGGTTCGTCCATCTGCTTACCACTTCTTAATGTTATAGCTAGTGCTTTTTCATATATAGTAGGATATGGTTGAGATGATAATTTCCCTTGATTTACAAATTCACTTATTTGTGTTGCTATATGACTCAATTAGTTTTTCTACTTCAGTCATATCATTTTGTAATGTTTGAGTTATTTGATATTGTTCTCTTTCGAAGTTATTCAATGTTTTATACCTTTGATAACCCTGATTGTTGCTATTATTACCTACATTTGGTTGTGGGTAATTTGCATAATTATTAAAGTTGTAATTAGGATTAACAAACCCATCATATTGATTCATGATAGCATTAACTTCTTCTATTTTGGTTTCTTGTTTCAAAGGATATTTATTATTAGAAAGGTTTAATTCTTTACTAGATTTTACTGTGCTTAATCTATCTTTTAGTAATAATTCAACAATGGCTTTTCGCTCGTCTATCTTATCATTTTGTGCTTTATTTGCCTTATTCATCTCACTTAGATTATCTTTGGAAGGATCACTTTTCTCACCATATTGCTTTTATTGCTTAGCCATTGTATTTATGGCTTCTCTTGCTTAAGTTGGTGTTTTATCAAGTAAAGACCCTCCACACATACTGTTTAAGAATATTCGCTCTAAGTGATTTAATCCCTCATAAAAACATTGCATTAAATTTTCGTCTATAAATCAATGCATTGGACATATTGAGATCAATCTTTTATATCTATCCCAAAATTCATTGAAAGTTTCTCCAGTTTCCATCTTAGCATTACTAATTTTCTTTCTATATAGGCTAATTTGTCTTGCTGGGACATATTGATCAAGAGAGAGTTGTAACATCTTTGCCAGCTGGTTATGAAATTTTGAGGAAGGTAAAATAACCAATCTAAAGCTTGGCCTTTCAATACGGAAGGAAAAGCTTTTAACTTAATATAATCTAATTCTATATCTTTAGGTTTTAACATGCTTTTTTTTATGTACGAACTCCGTAATAAAATTTTGAGCAAATTCATTATCTTCACCAGAGAAGCACGGTAAAGAGTTCATGAGTCCGAATTTCAATTTGAATTTTGAAAATTCTATTGTGAAAGTTATGCACATATGTTCGTAAGCTGTGACATTCATATTAGATTGCCTATGAATTAATTCTTCCTCGTTTTCAACCATTTTATTTAACTTTCTACAAGAAGGTTTCCAAGAGATTTATTTTAAAAGCGTTAAGTTCAATGAAAATCATGCCTAATCTAAGCCAATATTACCAAAGCCGCATAATAAACAACTTAGAACACAATCACCTAAGACATCCACTTGAAAAATAACCTATAAATTAATCATAGTTATTACTTCTATAATTGTTGTCAATAACTATAGACATAATTGAATACTCTATATTAAGGAACATATTGGCCACTATGCACTCAACATAAAGAATTACTAGTTGTAATACGCAAAACAACTTGTTTTATTCGTGATTGACGTATATGAATCCATCTAAAGCATTAAGTACATGATTCCATAATTATAACTACAAAACAACCCAAAGTATATTACATGCTTAGGGTTTGTTAGATTAATAGACTAATCACGTAGGCTAAGATTAAACAATACTAATATGTAATTAAACAACATAATTAAATAAATAAATACCTTAAAATCAATGCTCCAATGTTGCTTCACATAAATAACTTAATAAAAGAGAAAAGAAATAATAAATAATAGTTAAAGAGTAATTGAAAAGAGTTATTTCGAAGCTCTTTGGTCCAATATATAGTTTCCCTAGGAATACATCTCCTAGATAAATACAAATTCCTCATATTAAGCTAAAAAAACGTCACCCACCTCAGTGATTTGTAAGCGATTCCTCACTATTGCACAAATCACTGGATTTGGCTGTCAATGTTCCACCGACTCAGTTGACGATTTATAGTTAACTTTCCAATTCAATTTTGATTTCCTGGCCTTCTTATGCTGCTGATTTATATGGCGATTACTAGTATTATTCCAAATCGTTGTCTAATCATTGGTGTTGTTTTCTAGTTGACTATTTTGCTTTTCTTTCTCTTTTCTTCCATTTCTTCATTTTCCTATTTAAAACGTGAAATTACAAAAATAAGAGCATACCTAGTGTAATATCATCATTTATACCAAAAATCAACCTAAATTACACTATATAATGTATCTAATTATTGACTTGTCCGAGGGAACTTCTATTTTTAGTTTACTTTATATCTTGTGTTATTATTATGTTTATATATTTTAGTGTTTTCATGTTTCAGGCTCATTTTTAAACCTTGATGACAAGGTTTAATTTAAGTTTTGGGGCATAATCTACGCTACACTATGAAAAGTTGTAAGAAATGATAAAATAAGGATAAACACAGCAAGTATGATTGTTTAAATTTTATTTTTGAAGTAGTTAAGGAGGAAAGCATGGTAGCGTATTATTTATTTCATTTAGTTACTATTTGAACATGTTTAGGTAGTATAGAATAGGTTATATAAAATAATATGTAATGAATAAGCAATTCATTCGCATGTTAATGCTTTTAATTGACGATGAGCAAAATACAAGTGTCTTGTTGATTTGAGACTCAAGAGAGTGTTATAAATTTCTAAAAAAATGAAATGTAGCAACAACGATATGATATCATGATTAGAAATCTAGAGTTAGGGAAGACCATGAACTTGAAATAAAAGCCAGAAGAAAACTAGAACAATTCTTGGAAAAAAAACTTAGATCTCTAAGGAATTTATAATAAGTGTAAATCTTACTTAAATATAAAAAGCAAACAAAGACTTGGTGCAAAAAGGGGAAGAAAAAAACATGTCTAATGAAAAAGTTAGTGTTAACTTGCTTGATAGAATGAAAGTGAGAAATGCTAACAAGAGTTTTAAAAATAAGAGAAAATAAAGAGTCCCATAAGTTCTTCAAGAAATGGAGCAGAGAACTTAATGGTTAGAAAAAAGTGAGGAAAAACGGAGTCCAAAGGAAAAGGAGTATGGACAGTAAAATAAAAAATCAAAGGAGAAAAAGAAAAGAAAAGAGAAATAAAAATAAAGAAAAAAAGGCGAAAGTAAAAATAAAACTCTTCAAATAAAAGATTTTGCTCGAGTGCTAGTAGCATGATTGAGTTAAGTTTTCTTTCCAACTATGTTATGTCCTATAGACTCTTGAAGTGCTTAAGTCTACCAAAGTTAGTTTAATATATGCATATTTGTGAATTCTCAAGCTTAATGAGAAATCGTGAGATTGTACACTTACTACTTGATTGTCGAGGTTAAATAAACTTGCGAGTAGTGATGGTCTTATTGGGTTTTTGGGGTTCATACGCAGCGAAAAATTCAAAACAATTTTTGAGAAACCCCAGCAGGATCGAAAATATGTTCTATTAAACTAGATCTACAAAAGTAAACCATACCTTAATCCGTGGTTTTCTTCTCTGATTGTTCAATCTCTGAGACGTTCAAGCACACATCTTCTATCGAAAATCCACACATAAATGGTAATCGCAATTTGGAGTGCTAGCCCAAAAAATGAATGAAAATGTTTTTCTTTCTCTCCCCAAATCTAGAGAACTCGGAAATGGAAAAAACGAAAATCATCTTTCATTTTAGGGTTTCAACCTTTATTTATTTGCATAGATAAGCCCTCACTTAAAATCCTATTCATAATATAACTATTGTAGTTAGGCAGTTAAATCAAATTACATACATGCCCCTATTAATAAGTTATCATATAATGAATCGTAAAGGCTTTTATGTCATGGATTTTATCATATAAAATTCATTACTCTGGACCAGTTTAAATTGTGCAAAGCCATTCTTTGTGTGGGACCTAATAGATTCATGCGACGTTGGCAGTGAACCAAAAATTATTTTGGTATACAAGTAATAAGCGGTCTTTAACAAGACATTATGACTACCCAAGTAGCATGAATATCAAAATCGATACAACTTAAAGAATACCATATATCATATTTTTTTATCGTGCGATATCCTTTAATTAAACATAAAACATGAAAAGTTACCTTTAATATTCATTCGTACCAGCCTTGATCTTTAGGTAGACTGAAAACATCCTAGTGACATTTATCATATCAATTCACATGTACTTCGCCATTATCGGTCTATCATATTGAGGGATCCATTGATATCTCTTTCTATACGAGAGTGACAAATTTTATTTGATTACATACCTTAACATATTATTCACACGGTAACCAATCACAATCTTTATAATCGTCCAATCTCAAGTCGAAGGACTAAATGATATACCTATCGTGAGTATTACCTATAACTTAATTCATGTGGTGTTCTCATAGCGGGTCGGTCTAGTACCTTATTCCCTAACAATTACTGATGATCTCGATTCGTATCCCTATACGCATGATCATCACATGACCATCAATCAAGATTCACATTAGACTTAATTCATTATAGTTCCTAGTAAAATGTTCGACTAGGGATATTTCGAATATTTCAACAAATACCCATGGATGTTACTATAAGGTAAACATGCAATCACTTATAATAAAACATCAAATGAAAAACCTCAATTTTATTAACTAAGATTATAAGATAAACAATGTTTGTGGATTGACCTAGGGCACATGCCCCAACAGGTTTTAGTTGTGATCTACTTTGGAGTTTCGAAAGTGAATTGTATTTGTTGTTAAAGCTACAAATATTAAAAACATAAGGTTTTGAAAAGAAAACTCTTGAGTGGATTATTGACTTGAAACTTAGTCGAATTAAAGAATACTCTATGAATTATGTAAAATAAATGAGAACTTAAGTAATAGGAGTAGTTAGGAGACTTAGTAAAATACAATTTTACTCGAGACGTGCAAAACCCTAAGTTTGGGGGTATTTGATAAGTGATTATTTAGTCTTATATATATAGTTAATTTAGTAGTATAAATATGATGAAATGAGCTCAAATCGATGGTGTTTATGTATTTTAGAAGATATGAAATTATAGTTATATATATAAGCTGAGCCTTATCTCTATAAATGGGAGATTGGTGCTCCAAATTCACACTGTGTTGGTGGTAGACCCACCTTATGCCCATTGATCTCGACTCATATGATTTAGATCTGTCTGATTGTCTCACTTTTCAACACCATGATCTTCTCTTTAATAGCGTTAATTATGTGTTTTGGGTTTTGATGTAGTCCAAGAAGTGGAAAACATTTTTTCTAGAAGTTTGACCAGAATTGATTTTTGTTGACTTTTGGAAGGTCTGAACAAGGAATTTAGGAGTTGCAGAACATGGG